>JAOPSE010000017.1:35900340-38400340 GCA_029449295.1 Zea luxurians | reverse complement strand
TTGAATTCGAATTTGGTTTCAAACCTTGTGCAAGTTTATTCTCCAATCATGTTGTGAAATGAAGAATACCAATTTTTAAAATATATTTATATTATTTTTATCTTCATATCACTTCTCCTTTTACTTTTAAACCCTAGTTTTAAATGTAGGGCTTAATCCAATTTCTAGTCATTTTATATTATTGTTATTTTTATTTAATGCACAAACATAGAAACTCCAACAAATGCATTTTTTTTCTTTATTTTAGAATAATTGTTTTATTTAGTCACTCTCAATTACATAGGTGCTCTTTTTATGATGCAAATGAGACACACAAAATGAGAATAACTCTCTATTATTCTTTGTATACAATTTTGAGTATTACACACTGTCCGATGCACACCGGACAGTCTGGTGCACCAGCTGACCGTTGGAGCAGTCCACGTGTCGCGCGAAGATTGCGCGGCCGACCGTTGGCTCACCAGACAGTCCGGTGCACCACCGGACAGTCCGGTGAATTTTAGTCGTACGCCGCTCATCCTTTTCCCGAGAGCAACGAGTTCGCTGCTGATGTCTCATCGGACAGTCCGGTGCACCACCGGAAAGTCCGGTGATTTTTAGCCGTACACCATCGTCGATTCCCGAGAGCAGCTATTTCACCGGAGACCAACCTCGCGCACCGGACACTGTCCGGTGTGCCAAGCCGAGCTGGACTTTGGCTGCACACAGCCAAGTCTTTTGCAATTCAATTCTTTTCTTCTCAGCACTGTTTCTAGTACTTAGATAACCACATTAGTATTCAAAAACAATGTACTAAGTCTAGAAACATACCTCATGCCTTGATTTGCACTTTCCCCACATTTAGCACACAAGAAGCCAATCAAGATGTGTTGGACATTTAATCACCAAAATACTTATAGAAATTGCCCAAGGGCACATTTCCCTTTCAATCTCCCCCTTTTTGGTGATTTATGCCAACACCTCAAAAAAACAACCAAAATAAGTGCAACATCAATGCAAATGAGGACCAAATCATTTTTGCACAAGATTTGACATAGTTGGATCATTCTTTGCCACCACTTGGTTTGTTTTTGTAAATCAAATTCATTTTCCTATCTCTAAGTCAAACACGCTTGTTTGGGCACAAAGAGAGATATTCCAAGAGTGAAATTGATCAAGTGTTAAAAACTCCCCCTTTTCCCACAATCAAAATTCTCCCCCATAAGAGACCAAATTTTGCAATAAGAGCATTTTGGATAAATCAAAAATTCTAACTCTTATTATTTTTGAAATTCACAAGTGGTAGATGATCCATTTGCTTTGGCCTTAATTTCTCCCCCTTTGGCATTAAGCACCAAAACGAGATCAATTTTGGCCCTTTTAACCCCATTGCCTCACCAAAAATGTCAATTAAGAGCAAAAAGGCAATGAATTTGCAAGTATGAACTTGGAAGTAAGTACACCAATACCGGAGTGCAGTGGAAGTCTTTTCATCGTCGAAGTTCATTTTTCCCTTTCAATGCATCGTTGAGACTACATCAAATGTACTCAAACAAACAGGTTAGTCTCAAAGGGTCAAGTTGTAGCACATCTCCCCCTTAATATGTGCATCATTCGCATATGGACTTGTGAGGTCCGGGGATCACTTGTACAACTTGAGCACCATAAATAACAATAATTGATTGAAATGCACAAAGTAACATGATCAAAGGCATAGAACACATGTATGCTATAGATCAATCCAAGTTACGTGAATCTAAGACATTTAGCTCACTACGCAACCTGCAAAACCTTTTCTCATCTAAAGGCTTAGTGAAGATATCGGCTAGCTGGTTCTCGGTGATAATATGGTACACCTCGATATCTCCCTTTTGCTGGTGGTCTCTCAGGAAGTGATGTCGGAAGTCTATGTGCTTAGTGCGGCTGTGTTCAACAGGATTATCCGCCATGCGGATTGCACTCTCATTGTCACATAGGAGTGGGACTTTGCTCAGATTGTAGCCAAAGTCCAGGAGGGTTTGCCTCATCCAAAGTAGTTGCACGCAACACTGTCCTGCGGCAACATACTCGACCTCAGCGGTGGATAGGGCAATGGTTGTCTGTTTCTTTGAACTCTAGGACACCAGGGACCTTCCTAGAAATTGGCACGTCCCCGATGTGCTCTTTCTATCAACCTTGCACCCAGCATAATCGGAGTTTGAGTATCCAATCAAGTCAAAGGTAGACCCCTTTGGATACCAGATCCCGAAGCAAGGCGTAGAAACTAAATATCTAAGAATTCGCTTAATGGCCACAAGGTGACATTCCTTGGGGTCGGATTGATATCTAGCACACATGCATACACTTAGCATAATGTCCGGTCTACTAGCACATAAATAAAGCAATGAACCTATCATGGACCGTTATGCCTTTTGATCAATGGACTTACCTCCTTTGTTGAGGTCAACATGCCCGTCAGTTCCCATAGGTGTCTTCGCGGGCTTGGCGTCCTTCATCCCAAACCGCTTGAGAAGATCTTGTGTGTACTTCGTTTGGGAGATGAAGGTGCCGTCCTTGAGTTGCTTCACTTGGAACCCAAGAAAGTAGGTCAACTCGCCCATCATCGACATCTCAAACTTTTGTGTCATCACCCTGCTAAACTCCTCACAAGACTTTTGATTAGTAGAACCAAATATTATGTCGTCGACATAAATTTGGCACACAAAGAGATCTCCATCACAAGTCTTTGTAAAAAGAGTGGGATCAGCTTTCCCAACCTTGAAAGCATTAGCAATTAAGAAATCTCTAAGGCATTCATACCATGTTCTTGGGGCTTGCTTAAGTCCATAGAGCGCCTTAGAGAGCTTATATACATGGTCGGGATACCTGTCATCCTCAAAGCCAGGGGGTTGTTCCACGTATACCTCCTCCTTGATTGGCCCGTTGAGGAAAGCGCTCTTCACATCCATTTGAAACAACCTGAAAGACTTGGGTTGGAGGGGCCCGAGGTGCTTCTTCCTCCATCACTTGTTCTTCCTATGCTCCCCCTTGATCCTGTCCCTCTTCTTGAGGTACCTGTTCACCGTCTTGAGTTGGAGGATGCACCATTGTGGAGGAAGATGGCTGATCTTGCTCCTGTTGTTCCTGTGGTCGCACATCATCGATCGCCATCGTGCGCATTGCGGCCGTCGGAACATCATCTTCATCTATGTCATCAAGATCAACTTGCTCTCTTGGAGAGCCATTAGTCTCATCAAATACAACGTCGCTAGAGACTTAAACCAAACCTGATGATTTGTTGAAGACTCTATACGTCTTTGTATTTGAGTCATACCCTAGTAAAAACCCTTCTACTGCCTTGGGAGCAAATTTAGAATGTCTACCTTTCTTCACTAGAATGTAACATTTGCTCCCAAATACACGAAAGTAAGAGACATTGGGTTTGTTACCAGTAAGGAGCTCATAGGAGGTCTTCTTGAGAAGGCGATGCAGGTAGAGCCGGTTTATGGCGTGACAAGCTGTATTCACAGCTTCCGACCAAAACTGCTTGGGCGTCTTGAACTCTCCAAGCATCGTTCTTGCCATGTCGATTAACGTTCGGTTCTTCCTCTCTACTACACCGTTTTGCTGTGGTGTGTAGGGAGCAGAGAACTCGTGCTTGACACCTTCCTCCTCAAGATATTCCTCAACTTGCAGATTCTTGAACTCGGACCCGTTGTCGCTCCTTACCTTTTTCACCTTTAGCTCAAATTCGTTTTGAGCCCACCTTAGAAAACACTTTAGGGTTTCTTGGGTTTCTGATTTATCCTGCAAAAAGAACACCCAAGTGAAGCGGGAAAAATCATCAACAATTACAAGACCATACTTACTTCCCCCGATGCTAAGGTAGGCAACGGGTCCAAAGAGGTCCATGTGAAGAAGCTCTAGTGGTCTTGATGTTGTCATCACATTCTTGCTGTGATGAGTGCTTCCCACCTATTTCCCTACCTGACATGCTGCACAAGGTCTGTCTTTCTCGAAACAAACATTGGTTAGTCCTAACACATGTTCTCCCTTTAGAAGTTTATGAAGGTTCTTCATCCCAACATGTGCTAGACAGCGATGCCACAGCCAGCCCATACTAGTCTTAGCTATTAAGAATGCATCTAGATCGGCCTCCTCTTTCGAAAAATCAACTAAGTAGAGTTTGCCGTCTAATACACCCTTAAAAGCTAATGAACCATCACTCCTTCTAAAGACAGAAACATCAACATTTGTAAAAAGACAATTGTAACCCATGTGACACAATTGACTTATAGACAGAAGGTTGTACCCAAGCGACTCTACTAGAAATACATTCGAAATCGAGTGCTCGTTAGTGATGGTGAAAGGGAAATAGGGTCAAACCTTTTCCTAAATGATTTTGGTGGTTGAATTGCCCAACACAAATTATTGGACTAACTAGTTTACTCTAGATTATGAGTTCTATAGGTGCCAAAGGTTCAACACAAACCAATAAAAAGTCCAAGAAAGGGTTCAAATAAAAAGAGCAAAAGACAACTGAAGGCTGCCCTGGTCTGGCGTACCGGACTGTCCGGTGAGCCACCGGATAGTGTCCGGTGCACCAGGGTGGATCAACTCCAACTTGCTAGCTTTGGGTTTTCAGGGAGCCGCTCCGCTATAATTCACCGGACTGTCCGGTGTAGCACCGGTCTATCTGGTGTGCCAGCGGAGCAACGGCTAACTGCGCCAATGGTCGTCTGCAAAAGTCTACAGTGAACAGTGCAACTACGCGCGCAGAAGTCAGAGAAGGCGCCAGAAGGCGCACCAGACAGTGATCAGTGACTATCTGGTGCACCACCGGACTGTCCAGTGGCCCCACCTGTCAGAGCTCCAACGGTCGAACCCTAACGGTTGGGTGACGTGGCTGGCGCACCGGACAGTGTCCGGTGGCGCACCGGACTGTCCGGTGCGCCATACGACAACATCCCCTCCCAACGGCCACTTTGGTGGTTGGAGCTATAAATACCCCCAACCACCACACCTTCAAGGCATCCAAGTTTTTAGCCAACACATTCAATACAAGAGCTAGTGCATTCAATACAAGACACAATTAGAGTGAATCAAAATCTCTCCAAGTCCTAATTCCACTCAAAGCAATAGTGACTAGAAGAGAGAGTTTTGTTGTGTTCTTTTGAGCTCTTGCGCTTGGATCGCTTTTCTTCTTCCCCATTTCTTGTTCCCAAGACTTTTGTAATCAAAGCAAGAGACACCAAGTTGTGGTGGTCCTTGTGGGGACTAAGTGTCCCGATTGATTGAGAAGAGAAGCTCACTCGGTCTAGGTGACCGTTTGAGAGAGGGAAAGGGTTGAAAGAGACCTGGTCTTTGTGACCACCTCCACGGGGAGTATGTTTGCAAGAACCGAACCTCGGTAAAAAAAATCATCGTGTCACACTCTTCATTTGCTTGTGATTTGTTTTCGCCCTCTCTTTCGGACTCGATTTTATTTCTAACGCTAACCCCGGCTTGTAGTGTGTGCTTAAGTTTATAATTTTCAGATTTCGCCTATTCACCCCCTTCTAGGCGACTTTCAATTGGTATCAAAGCCTGGTGCTTCATTAGAGTCTAACCGCTCGAAGTGATGTCGTGACATCACGCTAAGAAGGAGATGGTGACCGGCGAGAAGCCCGCTACAAGCCACGAGAAGGCTCCATCAAAGGAGTCCGGCACCAAGCACACGGAGGAATGCCCTCCACGCTCAAGTCACTTCGGAGTGGCGACAAGAAGAAGAAGATGAAGAAAGTGGTCTACTACGAGACCGACTCTTCGTTGCCATCCACCTCCGGCTCCAACGCACCGTCCATCACTTCTAAGCGCCATGAGCGCAAGAAGTTTAGTAAGATCACCCTATGCTACCCACGCATTTCTAAACACACTCCTTTACTTTCCGTCCCACTAGGCAAACCACCCGTTTTTGAGGGTGAAGATTATAACATGTGGAGTGATAAAATGAGGCACCATCTAACCTCACTCCACTCTAGTATTTGGGATATTGTTGAGTTTGGAGCGCAGGAACCATCCGTAGGGGATGAAGACTATGACTCGGACGAGGTTGCCCAAATCCGGCACTTCAACTCCCAAGCCACCACTATACTCCTCGCCTCTCTAAGTAGAGAGGAGTATAATAAGGTGCAAGGGTTGAAGAGTGCCAAAGAGATTTGGGTCATGCTCAAGACCGCGCACGAAGGAGATGAGGTGACCAAGATCACCAAGAGAGAAACGATCGAGGGGGAGCTCGGTCGGTTCATGCTCAATCAAGGAGAAGACTCGCAAGCCATGTACAACCGGCTAAAGACCTTGGTGAACCAAGTGCGCAACCTCGGAAGCACAAAATGGGATGACCATGAGATGGTCAAGGTTATTCTTAGATCACTCGTTTTTCTTAATCCTACTCAAGTTCAATTAATTCGTGGTGATCCTAGATATAAGCTAATGTCTCCTGAGGAGGTTATAGGGAAATTTGTGAGCTTTGAATTGAAGATCAAAGGCTCCAAGAAAATCATCGAGCAAGGCGCCTCCTCCGTACCCGAGGCACAACCCGTCGCATTCAAGGCAACGGAGGAAAAGAAAGAAGAGTCTACATCAAGTAGGCTTCCCATCGACGCCTCCAAGCTCGACAACGAGGAAATGGTGCTCATCATCAAGAGCTTCCGCCAAATCCTCAAGCAAAGGAGGGGGAAAGACTACAAGCCCCGCTCCAAGAAAGTTTGCTACAAGTGTGGTAAGCCCGGTCACTTTATAGCAAAATGTCCTATTTCTAGTGAGAGTGACAGGGGCGACGACAAGAGGGGGAAGAAGAAGGAGAAGAAGAGATATTACAAGAGGAAGGGCGGCGATGCCCATGTTTGCCGGGAGTGGGACTCCGACGAGAGCTCCACCGACTCCTCCTCCGACGAGGACGCCACAAACATCGCCGTCAACAAGGGTCTTCTCTTCCCCAACGTCGGCCACAAGTGCCTCATGGCAAAAGACGGCAAGAAGAAGAAGGTAAAATCTAGATCCTCCACTAAGTATGCAACTTCTAGTGATGAGGATAACTCTAGTGATGATGAGGATAACTTGCTCACTCTTTTTGCCAATCTTAACATGCAACAAAAAGAAAAATTAAATGAATTGATTAGTGCCATTCATGAGAAGGATGAACTCTTGGATAGCCAAGAGGACTTCCTTATTAAAGAAAACAAGAAGCATGTTAAGGTTAAAAATGTTTATGCTCAGGAAGTAGAAAAATGTGAAAAATTAACTAGTGAGCTTAGCATTTGCCATGACACTATCTCCAACCTTAGAATTGAGAATGCTAATTTGATTGCTAAGGTTGAGAAGTCAAATATTTGTGATGATTCAATTACCAATCTTAGAAATGATAATGCTAGTCTAATTGCTAAGATTGAAAAATTGAATGCCTCTCTTGCTAGCCTTAAAGTTGATAATGAAAAACTTATTGCTAAGGCTAAAGATTTAAATGTTTGCAATGATGCTATTTCCAATCTTAGAAATGAGAATGCCATGTTACATGCTAAGATTGATGAATTAAATGTGTGCAAACCCTCTACATCTACCGTTGAGCATGTTACTATTTGAACTAGATGTAGAGACATTAATGTTGATGCTATTCATGATCACCTAGCTTTAATTAAACAACAAAATGATCATATAGCTCAACTTAGTGCTAAAATTAATGAGCATGACTTAGAAAATGAAAATTTTAAATTTGCTAGAAGCATGCTCTATAGTGGGAGACGCCCAAGCATTAAGGATGGCATTGGCTTCCAATAGGGAGACAATGTCAAGCTTAATGCCATTAAGAGATTGTCTAACTTTGTTAAGGGCAAGGCTTCCATGCCTCAGGATAACGAGGGATATATTTTATATCCTGCTGGTTATCCTGAGGATAAAATTAGGAGAATTCATGCAAAGAAGACTCATTCTGTTTCTCACCATGCTTTTATTTATAAGAATGAGGCTTCTAGCTCTAGGCGTTCTACCCATGTTAAAATGCCTAAGAAGAAATCTCCTATTGCATCAAATGATCATAAAATTTCATTTAAGACTTTTGATGCTTCATATGTGCTCACTAACAAATGAGGCAAAGTAGTTGCCAAATATGTTGGGGGCAAACACAAGGGGTCAAAAACTTGTGTTTGGGTACCCAAGGTGCTTGTTTCTAATGTCAAAGGACCCAAGACCATTTGGGTACCTAAGAACAAGGCCTAAACTTGTTTTGTAGGTTTATGCATCCGGGGGCTTAAGTTGGATTATTGATAGCGGGTGCACAAACCACATGACTGGGGAGAAAAGGATGTTCTCCTCCTATGAGAAAAACCAAGATCCCCAAAGAGCTATCACATTCAGGGATGGAAATCAAGGTTTGGTCAAAGGACTTCGTAAAATTGCTATATCACCTGACCATTCTATTTCCAATGTTTTTCTTGTAGATTCTCTAGATTATAACTTGCTTTTAGTTTCTCAATTATGTAAAATGGGCTACAATTGTCTTTTTACGGATATAGGTGTTACTGTCTTTAGAAGAAGTGATGATTCATTAGCATTTAAGGGAGTGTTAGAGGGTCAGCTAGTTGATTTTAATAGAGCTGAACTCGACACTTGCTTAATTGCTAAGACTAACATGGGTTGGCTCTGGCATCGCCGACTAGCTCACGTTGGGATGAAGAATCTTCATAAGCTTCTAAAGGGAGAGCACATTTTGGGACTAACAAATGTTCATTTTGAGAAAGACAGGATTTGTAGCGCATGCCAAGCAGGGAAGCAAGTTGGTGCCCATCATCCACACAAGAACATTGTCACTACCCTCAATCAGGGGTACCCTCTACTACGGTATAAAGACGTCGCATGGAGAACGGCACCCTGACCCCACCACATGGGCAGGTTCAAGGGTACCACGTGGCAAGGAAAGATAATACACCACAGGGTGCATTATCGGGTCCGGACCCCCGCAGAGGAACACCGGACCCCTGTACGCACAACCCGAGCCTTTGACTACAGTCCGGGAATCCTAGAAAGGTATGCCGGGTCCCTCCGTTGGGCCCCAGGTCTCTCCGAGTAAGGTCCAGACCTTAATAAGGACCTGGGATGGGGGGAACCCCGGCATGAGTAAGGGTCCGGCGCTATCACGTGTCCAGGCCTTGCCGTATGCTCCGCGCTCAAGCGGAGACCCGCTGCTCCCGCGTGGCTTGTGACCCGTGACATAAGCCAACGGGCGGAGCCTGACGTAAGGCCCCTAAAGCCACGCAGTCTCTGCATTTAATACGGAGAGGACGCGCCGCCTGCCACCACACTGACAGACGATGTGCCCTCTCAGCATTTAATGCGTCCTGTCCACTCCGCTGGCAGACGGCGTCAGGGTAGCCTTGCAGGCGGCGCGCCTGTCAAGTCTGTTACCAAACAGTGCGCCCGTGCTATGCAGCACACTATGGATATCATCCCTTGTACAAGAAGCTTCCCTGGCACGCCGAGGATACGCAGATCTCGGGTGTCGAGGCACGGGAAGATTGCCCCAGCAGCAAAGATTAGTAGCTCCAAGTGCTATATACATTTTGTCCCTGGGCCCACATGTCGGGACTCAGTACCTTTGTGCATGCCCCCCTTCAGCTATAAAAGGGGAGGCATGCGACGTTACAACACAAGTTCACTCAGACTCTCAAGCTTCCACAGCAATCCAACACATAGTGGAGTAGGGTATTACGCTCCAGCGGCCCAAACCACTCTAAACCCTCGCGTGTTCTTGTGTTCGTCCATCCATCTCGCATAACAGGCAAAACGCTTAGGCCCCTCCTCATCTTAGGATTTAGGGCGGGTGCACTCTGCCACCCGGCCGGAGATTTCCCCTCTGACATTTGGCGCGCCAGGTAGGGGGCTAGGCTTTAGGTTTTTGCCTGTGTTCTTATTCGGCATGATGGTGCGGATCATCGAGCACCGCACCGAAACGTTGGAAGATTTTGCGATGGAGCAAGAAGTTTGTAACACCCTAAAGTTCAATCTTGTGAAGACAAGGAAAAATTCTCAAAGATTTTAAATCAAAACACCTTTCCTTAAAGATAATCATAATTTAGAAGTTTCCACTCATGAATATGTTAAAAACACATAATTAAAGATACTTAAATAATCTAAATTGCCTTTGGGTTAGGATATATAAAGAAATTAGGATTAAACTATTTCTTAATATATATAGTCTACAATATAAATTTGATTTCCCTAGAAGTAATAAGGTAGGGATTATTCTACTATATGATTAAAAGCTTGTCTAAAAGAACTAAAATACATAAAATAGGTTTTTGCACATTATGCTGAAGTTCTATATGTGTATCCAAATTAAGTGTTTGAACTTTAAACTTGTGTTGATTTGAAATTCAAATGGAAAGGAAAATAGAAAATAGAAAATAAAAGGAGTAGGGAAGAACTAAGAAAAATACTACATAAAATAAAATAAAATCAGAATAAAAATTCTTCACACTTATATTATTAAATTATACTATTCAAACTGAGGACAAGTTATTCACAAAAGTTTGAATTTAAACTTGAATTCAAATTGGATTTGAAAATGAAGAAAAGAAATAGAAAATAAAATGGAAAAAAAGAAAAAAACCTCACCTGGGCCGGACAAAGCCATTTCGGCCCATCTTCCCATCTCCACGCGCGCTCGGCCCAACTCCAAATCCGGGCGCCGACATCCCGGTCCCACCGCCCAGCCTCTCCACTCGCACGCGCGCGCGAACCTTCACTGTCGCGCGGGCCCGCCCTGGCAGCCGCTGCGCCACAGCCCACACTCCCGCGCGCGCCCTCTGATCTTTTTCGCCGACATGCGGGGTCCCCACGGGCAGCCTCTCGTCCCTCTCACGCGCGCATTCGCTGTCTCACCAACACGTGGGCCCGCCTCGTCGGATCCTTCTTCAACGGATCGGGCGATTCTCGCGGAACCTTCGCCACCCGAAGATGTCGCTCCGCCGTTGGGGCCTGCTCCGTCGCGCGCATGTTGCGGACCCCCCCTCCTTCTGCTCGAGTATAAATCCTGGCACCTCGACCACATTGTCATCCGCGAGCTCTAGGAACCAACGGAAGGAAGAGAGGAGAGAGATTGAGACGAGAACTCCGCGGTCATCGACTTTTTGCGCCGGTCGGGGCTCGGTTATTGCTACACGGGGATCGGCGTCGGGCCACGAAGCTCTTGGTGTCATCGGTGGGCGGCGAAGACCCTCGTGGCCACCGGAATTTCTCAACGGAGCCGGATCTCCGCCGTGCAACGAGGACAGAGAAGAGCACTGCGCAATCCATCGGTGAGTCCACTCCATCATGCTCGCCTGGTTCGCCGCTATGTTTAGCAACATTTGGAACGAAGTTTGTGCGCCTGGGGGTCGAATTGGGCCAGCTCCGGCGAGCTTCGTCGCGGTCCGGTGGGCGGCGCCGCCGTGCGAGCTTGCTGGGTTTGGGGAGAAACGTAGAGACCGTTGGATCACAAACGTGCGGCTCGGATTAGATAGAGGATACCCCTTCGCCCCATTAAATACCAGCCGTTGATCTCTAATCGTGCGACTCACGGCGCGTACCGGTTCGGTCGGGGGAAAGATCTAATCTGGTCCCTTGATTCAAGATCGGACGGCCCTGGATTCTTGATACCCCTTCGGCCGGGATCTTTTGCTAAAGAGCCCCTCGGCTTTCACGGAATAAACCCGCCGTCCACCGCGGGTGTAGTCTGAGTCTGTGGAGTCTTACACCGTAGCCCCTGCGCTTTCTGGAAATTGAGGCCCAGTCCAGTGAATAAGAAAATCATAGAAAATGATTTAGAAAATGATTTTTAGTGTTAAAATAAATCCAGAAACTTAATTAATTCATAACTAATTCATTTTAGCTCCAAATTGAGTCATTCCAATTCCTAAAATTTTGTAATAATATTCTCTATCATTTAGTGTCTTTGTTTTGACATGAACTCTGTCAGAAAATTTATTTATCATTTAATCATATTTTAATCACATTAAACCTTAGGAAAATCATAACTTGAATTCTACAACTCCAAAATTAATAATTCTTTTTCCTGTGAACTTATTTTAATATGTAGATTATTAATATGTATTTTGCATATATGTTTGGTGTAATGTTAATTTTGCCTATACCATGTATGTTTGTATTGCTACGACTAGCAGTGGGGTCACGAGGATCTGAAGAATCATCCTGGTACCTGGATTCTCAAGGCCCAGGCAAGTTGTGCCCTTGATCACTTCTTTTTACCCAGCCATGTTCTGATTAATTATAATGATCTGCATAGGTTAATTTTGATGGGACCCAATAGGTTACCCTAGTTTGTCTATCTTTATACCTTGATTACCACTGAACTTTCTGGGTAGTACTTGCTAGTGCTATATGTGGTTTTGGGTATGGAGATACACTATTCATGATTACACTTTTGTTATCAGTTGTTATTTATTGTTCATGATAAGATCATTATGTTAATTGGAACATGGAGCGACCACCCGGGAAAACAGTGCTACCACAAGGGTGGTATGGGACGCCCTTGGCTGATTAATTAGGAAAGCTAGTGGAAGACTACCTTACCCGAAAGGGGCAAGGGCAGTAGGGGAGAGGTCAGTGTAGGGAGGCCCTCGGGAGGATTTTGCTGCGATGGCGGTCCTGCAAGGGATTCCTGCACTGGATCTTCCTATAAACTGTAGCGGGTTTTCTGAAGCTAGTGGAACTTTGTAAAGGCCTCGTAGTGTTACCCTGCCTCGCCTCCTCGGTAGAGGTGTATGGGAAGTCGCGATCCCTTGGCAGATGGGTAACATGACTTGTGGGTAAAGATGCGCAACCTCTGCAGAGTGTAAAACTGGTATACTAGCCGTGCTCACGGTCATGAGCAGCTCGGACCCTCACATGATTAATTTATGGAACTAAATTCAATTTGTCATATGCATTGCATTGCAGGTGATGTTGCTATTACTTTTGTTCTACTAATTAATTGGGCTGGTATTTACTTATACTTAGTAACTGCTAATAAAATTTTGACCAACTTTAAAAGCAATGCTCAGCTCTAACCATCTTCTTTGGTAAGCCTTACACTTCATATGAGCTTCCATCTTTGGCAAGTTCATACACATTATTCCCCACAACTTGTTGAGCGATGAACGTATGTGAGCTCACTCTTGCTGTCTCACATACACCACAGGTCAAGAACAGGTACTGCAGGATGATGCTCATGGAGGATGCTGTGATGAGTTCGTGAGTGGTCTAGGTCGTCGTCTCCCAGTCAACTTTGGGTTGCTGGACCGTTGTCTCCTTATAATGTAATTATTTATTTTGTATAGAACTCCTGTTATATATAAAGTTGTGACATTCGATCCTGTGCCACTATACATCATATGTATGAGACTTGGTCCCAGCATACCTGGTGTTTATGTTAACCCCGGGTTTTGGACCCCTAAAATCCGGGTGTTACAGAAGTGGTATCAGAGGAATGTTGACTTTAGGACGAAACCTAGATAGAACTGGACAACCAATACTTACTTTCCTTTGCTATTCGAAACTTATCTCAATCTTTTCGCATCTATTTCCGCTTTACTCTGATTACTCTTACCTTTTCATTCTAAAGACAAATGTGGATTTCACACTTTGAAATCCTGTGCCTAAAAGTGACCTTTAGGAATAGGAGACCTACTCTTAGGGACAAAAACAAAACTATTTTTATAAGTGTCTATGTATTTGAATGTTTGTTCTTATGATATCTGTCTGATTTGGATCTTTGATTGAGTGTGATGGGTTGTGGAGTAATGTCCACAATTACATCTGCATATACACCTAGGTATAAAGGATAGCATTTGTAAGATAACTAGACAAACTAGATTATCCCCTTAGAAATTATATGTAGTATTCCGTATCTATCTCATCTTGACATATTCTATCTTACCTTTGGACATTCACCTCGTACAACTAATTACCCTAGTCTTGACATAGAATATCTGGCCCAGCCCTGCCAAAGAAATTCCAGTACATAACCAACTATTAGTTTATTCATTCTGTCTATTAAATGATTCCCTTGCAAAGCTATCTTACCATATGCTTCTAACTTAGATGGTCAATACCAGGCGGAGTTGATCCACTCGTCGCAGCTCAAATGAGAATGATGCAGCAAATGGCGGACACCATGGCAGATATGCGCACCCAAATGCAGCAAGAACGCCAAGAAATGCACCAGGAAAGAGAGGATGCACGTCGGGAAATGCGCCAAGAACGGGAAGAAATACGCCAGGAGAGGAGAGTACAGCAACAGCAGCTGCAGCAACAACTTCAACAACAGCAGCAACAACAACAAATGCCATTGCCTCCACCTCCACCACCTGTTCCACCCCGGGACAAACACCGGGAATTCATGAGCCACAAGCCACCAACCTTCTCCAACTCCGCAGATCCACTGCAAGCAGATGACTGGTTAAAGTCCATAGAGAAGATGCTCAACATAGCCCAGTGCTCGGACCGAGAGAAAGTACTCTATGCATCGGGTCGTCTTGCTGGTCCCGCTGCAGATTGGTGGGATGCGTACTGTGCAGCTCATGCTGCCGCCGATACAATTACCTGGGAAGAATTCTCCACACAATTCAGGAATTACCATATTCCTGCTGGACTCATGAAGATTAAGAGGAAGGAGTTTCTATCCCTCAAGCAAGGAAGTATGTCCGTAAGCGAATATAGAGACAAATTCATCCAGTTATCTCGATATGCTCCCAGAGATGTTGAGGATGATGAGCAAAAGCAGGAGCTCTTTCTGGATGGTTTGATTGGACCCTTGCAATATCAACTGGTATCGCACACATTCCCATCCTTCCAAAGGCTACTTGACAAAGCTATTGCTGTAGAAAACAAGAGGAGTATATTTGGAGAGAAAAGAAAGGCTATCAACCAAGGACAGGCTGGAAGCAGTTCCCGTCCTCGCTATACTACCACTCCAAGTACATCAGCTAGTGGCAGTTCTGGACAACAAACCCAACAGACACCAACTGCTCCTCCAAAGGCAAGCACTCCAGTAGGACCCGCTGCTCCCAACACAACCACCATCAGGACATGCTTCAAGTGTGGACAACCGGGACACTACGCCAACTACTGTCCCAACAGAGCTGCCTACACTACACCGGCACCGATGAAGCAAGGACAAGCCTCAGCAGGGAAGAGTCAGCCCCTATCCATCAACCGAGGATATGCCCATTATACAGAAGTAGAAGCTGAACCCGGTGAACTTGAAATTCAAACTCAAGAAGAAGAGCCAGTTGGAGATGAAGTAGTCGGTGAAGAAGTCAACGAGCAACAAGAATAAGGAGATAAACATAGATATAGATACATATATATATATATATATATTTTACTATTTGTAAGACCTAAATATTAGTTTAGCCAGTAGTAGTATTTTACTATTTTAGTAATAATAATAAGGTCCATTTGACCCTGTGTTTTGCTAATAAGATATGCATCATGCCGAGATTTTTGTTTATGCATATGTGTTGAATCAATATGAACATGCACCCTTTTTTTTTTCTTACAAATCTCGAGGACGAGATTATTTTTAAGGGGGGTAGGATTTGTAACACCCTAAAGTTCAATCTTGTGAAGACAAGGAAAAATTCTCAAAGATTTTAAATCAAAACACCTTTCCTTAAAGATAATCATAATTTAGAAGTTTCCACTCATGAATATGTTAAAAACACATAATTAAAGATACTTAAATAATCTAAATTGCCTTTGGGTTAGGATATATAAAGAAATTAGGATTAAACTATTTCTTAATATATATAGTCTACAATATAAATTTGATTTCCCTAGAAGTAATAAGGTAGGGATTATTCTACTATATGATTAAAAGCTTGTCTAAAAGAACTAAAATACATAAAATAGGTTTTTGCACATTATGCTGAAGTTCTATATGTGTATCCAAATTAAGTGTTTGAACTTTAAACTTGTGTTGATTTGAAATTCAAATGGAAAGGAAAATAGAAAATAGAAAATAAAAGGAGTAGGGAAGAACTAAGAAAAATACTACATAAAATAAAATAAAATCAGAATAAAAATTCTTCACACTTATATTATTAAATTATACTATTCAAACTGAGGACAAGTTATTCACAAAAGTTTGAATTTAAACTTGAATTCAAATTGGATTTGAAAATGAAGAAAAGAAATAGAAAATAAAATGGAAAAAAAGAAAAAAACCTCACCTGGGCCGGACAAAGCCATTTCGGCCCATCTTCCCATCTCCACGCGCGCTCGGCCCAACTCCAAATCCGGGCGCCGACATCCCGGTCCCACCGCCCAGCCTCTCCACTCGCACGCGCGCGCGAACCTTCACTGTCGCGCGGGCCCGCCCTGGCAGCCGCTGCGCCACAGCCCACACTCCCGCGCGCGCCCTCTGATCTTTTTCGCCGACATGCGGGGTCCCCACGGGCAGCCTCTCGTCCCTCTCACGCGCGCATTCGCTGTCTCACCAACACGTGGGCCCGCCTCGTCGGATCCTTCTTCAACGGATCGGGCGATTCTCGCGGAACCTTCGCCACCCGAAGATGTCGCTCCGCCGTTGGGGCCTGCTCCGTCGCGCGCATGTTGCGGACCCCCCCCTCCTTCTGCTCGAGTATAAATCCTGGCACCTCGACCACATTGTCATCCGCGAGCTCTAGGAACCAACGGAAGGAAGAGAGGAGAGAGATTGAGACGAGAACTCCGCGGTCATCGACTTTTTGCGCCGGTCGGGGCTCGGTTATTGCTACACGGGGATCGGCGTCGGGCCACGAAGCTCTTGGTGTCATCGGTGGGCGGCGAAGACCCTCGTGGCCACCGGAATTTCTCAACGGAGCCGGATCTCCGCCGTGCAACGAGGACAGAGAAGAGCACTGCGCAATCCATCGGTGAGTCCACTCCATCATGCTCGCCTGGTTCGCCGCTATGTTTAGCAACATTTGGAACGAAGTTTGTGCGCCTGGGGGTCGAATTGGGCCAGCTCCGGCGAGCTTCGTCGCGGTCCGGTGGGCGGCGCCGCCGTGCGAGCTTGCTGGGTTTGGGGAGAAACATAGAGACCGTTGGATCACAAACGTGCGGCTCGGATTAGATAGAGGATACCCCTTCGCCCCATTAAATACCAGCCGTTGATCTCTAATCGTGCGACTCACGGCGCGTACCGGTTCGGTCGGGGGAAAGATCTAATCTGGTCCCTTGATTCAAGATCGGACGGCCCTGGATTCTTGATACCCCTTCGGCCGGGATCTTTTGCTAAAGAGCCCCTCGGCTTTCACGGAATAAACCCGCCGTCCACCACGGGTGTAGTCTGAGTCTGTGGAGTCTTACACCGTAGCCCCTGCGCTTTCTGGAAATTGAGGCCCAGTCCAGTGAATAAGAAAATCATAGAAAATGATTTAGAAAATGATTTTTAGTGTTAAAATAAATCCAGAAACTTAATTAATTCATAACTAATTCATTTTAGCTCCAAATTGAGTCATTCCAATTCCTAAAATTTTGTAATAATATTCTCTATCATTTAGTGTCTTTGTTTTGACATGAACTCTGTCAGAAAATTTATTTATCATTTAATCATATTTTAATCACATTAAACCTTAGGAAAATCATAACTTGAATTCTACAACTCCAAAATTAATAATTCTTTTTCCTGTGAACTTATTTTAATATGTAGATTATTAATATGTATTTTGCATATATGTTTGGTGTAATGTTAATTTTGCCTATACCATGTATGTTTGTATTGCTACGACTAGCAGTGGGGTCACGAGGATCTGAAGAATCATCCTGGTACCTGGATTCTCAAGGCCCAGGCAAGTTGTGCCCTTGATCACTTCTTTTTACCCAGCCATGTTCTGATTAATTATAATGATCTGCATAGGTTAATTTTGATGGGACCCAATAGGTTACCCTAGTTTGTCTATCTTTATACCTTGATTACCACTGAACTTTCTGGGTAGTACTTGCTAGTGCTATATGTGGTTTTGGGTATGGAGATACACTATTCATGATTACACTTTTGTTATCAGTTGTTATTTATTGTTCATGATAAGATCATTATGTTAATTGGAACATGGAGCGACCACCCGGGAAAACAGTGCTACCACAAGGGTGGTATGGGACGCCCTTGGCTGATTAATTAGGAAAGCTAGTGGAAGACTACCTTACCCGAAAGGGGCAAGGGCAGTAGGGGAGAGGTCAGTGTAGGGAGGCCCTCGGGAGGATTTTGCTGCGATGGCGGTCCTGCAAGGGATTCCTGCACTGGATCTTCCTATAAACTGTAGCGGGTTTTCTGAAGCTAGTGGAACTTTGTAAAGGCCTCGTAGTGTTACCCTGCCTCGCCTCCTCGGTAGAGGTGTATGGGAAGTCGCGATCCCTTGGCAGATGGGTAACATGACTTGTGGGTAAAGATGCGCAACCTCTGCAGAGTGTAAAACTAGTATACTAGCCGTGCTCACGGTCATGAGCAGCTCGGACCCTCACATGATTAATTTATGGAACTAAATTCAATTTGTCATATGCATTGCATTGCAGGTGATGTTGCTATTACTTTTGTTCTACTAATTAATTGGGCTGGTATTTACTTATACTTAGTAACTGCTAATAAAATTTTGACCAACTTTAAAAGCAATGCTCAGCTCTAACCATCTTCTTTGGTAAGCCTTACACTTCATATGAGCTTCCATCTTTGGCAAGTTCATACACATTATTCCCCACAACTTGTTGAGCGATGAACGTATGTGAGCTCACTCTTGCTGTCTCACATACACCACAGGTCAAGAACAGGTACTGCAGGATGATGCTCATGGAGGATGCTGTGATGAGTTCGTGAGTGGTCTAGGTCGTCGTCTCCCAGTCAACTTTGGGTTGCTGGACCGTTGTCTCCTTATAATGTAATTATTTATTTTGTATAGAACTCCTGTTATATATAAAGTTGTGACATTCGATCCTGTGCCACTATACATCATATGTATGAGACTTGGTCCCAGCATACCTGGTGTTTATGTTAACCCCGGGTTTTGGACCCCTAAAATCCGGGTGTTACAAAGTTACATCCTCTGCGCCGCGAGTACCCGACCGCCCTGACTCTGGGACTGCTGCTGTACACGCCATGCAGCAACACACGCCTGCTCAAGCGTCCCAGACTCCGTCAAGGGCAGCGCCTACAGCGTTGTCTGCAGCTAGGGAGTTGCTACGCCACCCCCTAGCTCCACGGCCTCACCGGGGGCCATGAAGCAGTGGCGTGACGACGTCGACTGACTACTCGGCATGGCACATTCTGCTTCGACCAGGTCCAAGCCTCGGTCATCCCGGCGCCAACACGAGGCGACGTCGTCTGTGCGTTCGCCCTCCGTAAGGGGTGCATAGACCGACGACCTTCGGGCAGAACTCAACCGCAGGCATGCGGGGGAAGATGCCCGGGTCTCCCTGGAAAGGGCACGTGAGCGCCGACAAAACATCGAGGGCCGCAACCTTGACCAAGATTTCGCTGCGGAAACGCCACGAATCCCAGTGGGTGCCCGGTTCCAGGCGGGTGTCCCCCTAGCTGGCGTGAGGTGTGCCGCTCTCGCGGATCATCTCCGCGTAGCATCGTGGCCACCCAAGTTCAGGCCGCACCTACCGGAAAAATACGATGGTACATCAAATCCGTCAGAATTCTTGCAGGTATACGTCACCGCCATCACAGCAGCAGGTGGGAACACCGCTGTGATGGCAACTTATTTTCATGTTGCCTTGTCTGGGCCCGCCCGGACATGGCTCATGAACCTCGCCCCAGGGTCAATCTACACCTGGGAAGAGCTCCGCGCGCGGTTCGTTGCGAACTTCGCCAGCGCTTACCAGCAACACGGCGTGGAGGCCCACCTACATGCAGTGAGGCAGGAGCCCGGAGAGACCCTCCGGACGTTTATCTCCCGCTTCACCAAAGTACGAGGTACTATACCTCGTATTTCTGATGCCTCCATCATCATGGCCTTCTGACAGGGAGTACGTGATAAAAAAATGTTGGAGAAGCTGGCTACACATGACGTGGAGACTGTCCCCACGCTCTTCGCTCTGGCTGACAAGTGCGCCAGGGCCGCCGAGGGCCGTGCATGGCACTCGGCCCCATAAACCGGGACTACCCAGACGGGTGGCTCGGGTGCCGCCCCCCGGGACGGTAAAAAGTAAAAGAAGGGTCGTGGCTACGAAAGGCCGCAGTCCACCGCGCTGGTCGTTGCAGCTGCGACCGGGGGCCGAGGCGATCGCAACAAGCGCCCACGGTCGCAGAGGGGTAACAGTGGCTCGTGCCCTGTCCACCCCAACGGTCGCCACAAACGTCGCGGTGTGTCGCGAGATCATTAATCTCACGAAACGTGTCAGCGAACGCGTCAGCGAGCAGCGTGAGCAATCTTCCAAGGACGGCTCCTCACCTCGTTGCCGTCCTGGCAAGGAAAAGGTCAACGACGGCGAGGTGGCCACGGCTGAGCGAGACCTCGGGTATCAGTCACCCGAAGGGGACATGAAGGATGTATTCACTAGAAACTCCCACTCCGATGACGATGACTAGACGGACCACCGGAGGGACCCCGTGTCCCCCGATCTACGGGGCCGAAGTCTGTCTTCCCTCGGAAACCCTACAGGACTCCCCATGGGTCCAGTCCTCTACCAGGGACGAGTGCCCCTCCGTCAAACGCAGATGGGAACCCAGGGTCGGGACCTAGTCCTATGGCAAGTACCAAACCAAGAAGGGCTCCTCAAACACTCCCCCAGCTGGGAAGGACCCTTGAAGGTGACGGAAACACGCCGACCCAAGGGTGACCATCCTGCTACAACTAAATGAGTACCCCTTCCTAACCCCTGTAGCATCTATGTAAGTTTTATCCATAGAAGCAAGTGTGAGGGGTCGAACTTTTCTCCCTTTTTTAGCTAAGTAACGCACACGTGTGCGCCAGCTCGGTGAGGTCCGCCCTCATAAACCCGGCCTGTTGGCCTACACCCATGCATGTCATGTTATACGGGGAGGATTTACCCCCTCGAATGCGCTTCTATGATAGTTTTATCCTACTGCTCCAAGGTCATACCTGCAGTTTCCGGATTGTATTTTATCTAACCCACCCAATCAGTTCCCATCCTATCAGGCATAATGACATCCGAATTGAACAGCCAGGCTTGCAGTTTAGGACCTCTATGAGAAAGTAGGAGGGCCCGACAACCTGGGGGCCAGTTCTAAAGAATGGGAGCCCGTTCCATGGGGTGGTCCGGAGCCTATGTGGCCGGTTAGCCTGGTTCCGTACCCGAAATCTTGCACACTCCACCACTCTGTGACGGGTGCCCTATTATTTGGAGCTATAAGTCCTGTGGGTCCGATAACCTGGGGTCCGGAACTAGAGAACAGACACTTGTCTCTAGGGGTGGTCTGGAGCCGTGTAGCCGCTCAGCCTGGTCCCGTACCGTGGGCCTGCATGCTCCACCACTCTGTGACGGGTGTCCTAGTACCTAGAACCACCATCCAGGGGGTCCGGACACACAACTTGGCTCCCCCAGACTAAACCCTACAAGTTTCGAGCATGTATCAAAGGATGGCTAGTGCCAGATGACGGGTCCTACGTTTGTATTACTAACGCTCCTTAGCTAAAGCTGTGTATAGATCCAGGTCTCGGCGAGGCTGCCTCCCGAGAGTCGTTGACAACTCTTTCACACACGCTGGTATCCAACCTCGACACATCAAGCCTGCATCCTAGGCAGGGGGACAGCCACCAGGGCGAGTCAACAACGTAACGTCGCACACAGCAGGAATGAGCGATACACAGATAAGTATTAAACACTGCTTTATAAATAATACTCAGGAGTACCTTACAAAAACATGAAAAAGCCTGGGGGCCGGTTCTAAAGAACGGGTGCCCATTCCATGGGGTGGTCCGGAGCCTGTGTGGCCGGTTAGCCTGGTTCCGTACCCAAAATCCTACACACTCCACCACTCCATGACGGGTGCCCTAATATTTGGAACTATAAGTCTTGTGCATCCGACAACTTGGGGTCCGGAACTAGAGAAGAGGCACTTGTCTCCTGGGGTGGTCCGGAGCCGTGTAGCCGCTCAACCTGGTCCCGTACCGTGGGCCTGCACACTCCACCACTCTGCGGCAGGTGTGCTAGTACCTAGAACCACCATCCAGGGGGTCCGGACACACAACTTGGCTTCCCAGACTAAAATCCTGCGTACATATGTTATTACATTCTACTTCCAGGCAAACATATATTATTACATTCCCTTACAAGCGGGGCCCTAGCTCCATTTCTGCAGGAATGAACTGTGTTGCACCAGCAAGAGTCACGCTGGAAGCTGGCTCCGGTCAACCTCACGGGCGGCGGCGACCATCTCTGCACCGACGGTTCACCGGCGACAGCGACCACCTCTGCACCAGCAGCGACAACCACCTCCGCTCCGAGCGGCTTACCAGCGGCGGCGACCACCTTAGGGTGTGCGCCATTGCAAGGAGGCTCTCTCCCCCGTCCTCCTACAGGGGGTGACAACAAGGCCATTAAAGCCAAAGAGTCGGGGACTCGGCGGGAGGTGGCTTTGATGGTCTCGCCAGCGGAGGCAACCACCTTTGCAATGGGTAGCCTCACCAGCAGCGGCGACCAACTCAGCACCGACGACAGCGCCCACCTCTGCACCATTGGACAGTGGCTACCTCAGCACGCGCGAAGGGGTCCTCGCTCCCGTCCTCTCATGGGAGTGAGGACAAGACCATCCAAGAACGCGGTCGCCACTCCCCCAGCGTACGGCGTCTTTCAAAGCTCTCTTATGGGTTTTGGTGTTTGGATGACAACTCAATTAAAGGACTAACAAGTGTGCTAAGTGTTGAATAGGTGCTTAATGTAAAGCTAACAGGGTTCAACACAAGTAAACAAGTGTGATGGTCCAAGGACTAGATGATGGATAGATAATGGGTATCACAAGTAAGATGGACATTGCATAAAGTGAGACTCGGGTGCGTAGCTCGGAGACAACTGATCAAGTCGAGGATGGAGGCAAGAAGAGCTTCGAGGTACCAAGTGCACGGGAGAAGGTCAAAGAGGCTGAGGAACCCAAAGCCATGGGTGAAGAAGAAGACTTGCAAAGTCAAGGGTGATCGAGTTGAGAAGAGCTATGGCACATCAAGGATCACTACATAAGGACGTGACTTACAGCAAATGAGGAAACATCTATAGTTATGTGGTGTAAGTCATAAGGCTCAAGATCAAGCTCTAAGAAGTGAACAAGGTCACTAGAAGAAGAACCAGTATGAAAACCAGAACTGGAAGCAGCCCAAAAGAGCTAAGTGCACCTTGATCCGTAGTTTGGGTTGTTCCTATGCTTGGAGATATTCTATGTGACCTTTGTAGGATGTTGGAGCTCAGAAATGTCATTCTAGATCAAGTCAAGCTGACTTGATGATTTATGAGTCCAACATCATTCTAAATCATACCAATTGTTAAAGAAGTGAAAATCAAAGAGAAGGTATGTTTCTAGACTTAGTACATTGGTCTTTGTGTACTAACATATTTGTCCAAGTGTTAGAAACAGAAAGAAGAGGAAAAGAAGAGAAAATACTTGGCTGGAGCTGCCAAGACTCTGCGCAGTCTGGGTACACCGGACTGTCCGGTGGTGCACCAGACAGTGTCCGGTGCGCCAGGCTGGTGTCTGTCAACTGGCTGCTCTCGGGAATTCATCGACGGCATATGGCTAAAATTCACCGGACTGTCCGATGGTTCATTGGACTGTCCGGTGAGCCAACGATCGGACGAGCCAACGGTCGGCCGCGTAATCCGCGCGTGACGCGTGGCCGAGCCAACGGTGGGATGGGGGCACCGGACTGTCCAGTGTGCACCGGACAGTGTCCGGTGCGCCAACGGCTCCAAGCCTGCAACGGTCGACTGTGCCAATTTTGGAAGGAGATCCGCACCGGACAGTGAACAGTTGATGTCCGGTGGTGCACCGGACTGTCCGGTGCGCCACCCGACAGAAAGCAAATATTGCCTTCCAAAATGAATTCCAACGGCTCCTAGGCCCCTTGGGTCTATAAAAGGGACTCCTAGGCGCCTCTGACAAGTGCACAAGTGCAGCCAACAAGTGTAGACATCACTCGGATCAATTCTCTCTCTCCCTCTCGTGTATATCTCTCTAGTTTGTGTAGAGGCAAAGCTATAAGCCTCTAGAGAGTGGAGAAGTGCTGCTAAGAGCTAGAGCATAGTCTTGAGCATATCGTTACTCTGCCGGAGTGCTGCTAGGAAGATTGTAAGCAGCCGCGGTTTCGTTGTAACCAACTCAACATAGTGGAAGGCTCTATCTGTCATACTGACAGATCTGAGCAAACAGAGGAAGGAGTTTCCAACGAGGACTAGGCAAGCATTTCAGGCTTGGCCGAACCTCAGGATAAATCCCTGTGTCTGTGTGCTTTGCTCTATATTGTGTGTTGTCTCCTTGCATTATCTACTCTTTATATCTGCACTTCAATACTTATCTGTTGTACAAGTTATATTTGAAGTGCAGGACACTTTGAGACAGGATCTTCTAGTCTGCTGCAACCTACTCGAAGGGTTTCTCATTCCACTGCGTTCTAGTCTTCGAGTAGAGTAAGAATTAAAGTTTTAAAGTGATAATTTTTATTTGCCTATTCACCCCCCTCTAGGCGACATCCAAATCCTGTTCCCGGGCAAAGGGAACTTTCAATTGGTATCAGAGCTAGGCCTCTCCAGTGTGGGCTTAGCCGTCCGGAGATGACGATGTCGTCACAAGAGGTAACTGTAGAGCTTCTTCTAGGCGATGGCTCTAATTATAAATCTTGGTCTATCTCTATTTATAATGCTTTCATGCGTGTTGATCCTGATTTGAGACAGATCTTTAGTAGAAGTATTTTTCCTTCCAATTTTAGTTAAAATCCTTCTAATGATGAACTAAGATGTCTGTCTCTCAATCACCATGCTTGCAACATCTTAGTTGACTCACTTTCTAGAATTGCCTATTTTGCAATCATGAGTAGTGATAGTGATTTATTCGTTGATGCTCATGATCTATGGACCAAAATTAAGTCAAAATTTTTTAAGTCCATATGCACTGCTTCTGCTCCCTCTATTGCTGGTAGTACTAACTTGCCCAAGGGAGAAGAACGTGAGAGATGGACACCAAGCGATGGATCCACCTCACCGACAGGTTCATCTCCCACTTGTTATACATGTCTTATTGCTAACAATGAGAATGGAGATGAAAGCAATCATGAGGAGGAATATGAGGATGAGGAGTCTACATCATCACAAGGTACATTTTCCTATATTGCTTCCACTGACAATAGTGACAGGGAAAATGAGATCGACGATGTAGAAGAAGAGGAGATTCATCGTTTCTACATCCATCTCAATAAAGAGGACAAAGCGCTCTTGGTTAAGCTGTTGAGAAGGAACAAGGAATAAGGCGAGACGCTTCTCAGGCTAGAGGAGACACTCATCAAAACAAACAACAGCCTGGAGAAGATGACCAAAGAACATGAGGAGCTAAAGGGCTCTCATAATAATTTGGTCCAACGGTATGAGTCAATTTTAATTGAGCAAAGAAATAATGATGATACTTTATCTTGTATTGCTCAACTTAAAACTGAAAATTCTATGCTTAGGAGTCAAGTAGAGATGATAAATCTAGAAAAACTTGCTCTAAATGAAAAGTATGATATGTTGTCAAATTCTCATAGTGAATTGGCTGATGACCATATCATGCTCAATATTGCTCATGAGGTTGTCTTTGCGAACTTAAATTCATGTGAACCTCATTTCTGCAAGTGTACGCATTCAAATTGTATATCACCATGTTCTAACCCCCGCTCCTCAAAAGAAAGCCAATCCTTGATTGAGCAACAAGTTGTAGGGTCTAAAAGAAAATTGCTTGGGAACAAGAAACAAAGACAACTAAGGAGAAGACGCCATGCTCGATTTCCTCAAGATATCTACGAACACGTGGTGAAGAAACATGAGGAAGGAGAAACCGCGGCAAGGGTCAACCTCCTTGAGAAAGATGTCCCTAAAGCAATAAGTGAAGAAATCAACATAAGACAAGAGAAAGGTAACGATTTAATTAGTCATGTTGTTTACACTAATAATCTCTCTATGTCATCCAAAAGTAATAAGAGAAGAGGAAAAAGGAGATGCTTCAAGTGCAAAGCATTAGGCCACCTCATCGCGTCTTGTCCGTACAACAACAAGGATGAAGGGGAAATGAGATGTTTTGGATGCAACAACAAGGACCACATGATCATTTCATGTCCGGTCATGAAGAATCAAAGATGTGCATTCTCCAAGATGACTCTCACCAAGGAAGATGACAAACAGCAAGCGTCATATCAGGTTGAGCGACGCTTCTGCTACAAGTGTGGTGAGCAGGGTCATCTATCCAAGGTATGCAATAAAGGTAAGGTTCCTAAGCAGGTAAATTTGTCTCAATCTCATTCGCTTAGGAGACCCAAATCATACACTTGTGCTAGATCTATAACGAGATCACCTAGAACTAGCACAAAGGCTATTTGGGTACCAAAGGCACTTTTAGTTGAACGTCATGGACCCATCCCGAGATGGGTACCAAACTTTGTCAACTAGACCATGCAGGTGCCTCGAGATGGAATGGAGACCCTGGGAGAGCTTAAAATGGTTATTTCAAACTCTATGCTTAAGCTGTTAATCTTTATTGTCTAATTATTAACTCAAGGTTGGATTATTGTGCAATATTAATCCCATGTTCATCTCGAGTTAAAAAGTTGTAGAAGTCCTTAATCATTATTGGTGAATCAAGCAAAGGACTTTGATGAGAATCTGCATCTGGCTCTCCAAAGGACGGTACCTGTGTTTCTTAAGTGCATTATCAGCATTGCTCTTAAGTTGGATTGTCGTGCTATCTATCCTTGGAGTAGTTGTGCTTTTTAGATTACTTGTGTTGAATTTCTGTCAAATAATGATCCATGATTTCCAAGAGCATAATCATGTTTAATTAATCATGACTGGGTGCTTTATAGGATATATCTTTTGAATCATTCAATGGGTAGCTTTTCATTTGATATATCCACCATGATTGACTCTCTCGATGTATATGGATAAACATGTATCATTTTGTAAGTCATGCTATGTGATTAACCTAAGTGCAAGCATGATAGCTGCTGTTTAGTCCATGTTCACATAAGTACTTGATATTGGCACTCTTGTATAACAATGGTATGCGACTTCAATGCACCCTCTTGTGCTATGAGGTGCATGAGCAAAAGGAGTCCTCATTTGGTGACAACTGGTGCTCTCATGGCCATTCAGGTAAAAGGCAAAAGTATATGGAACTATGCAATTTCATTAAAATCTTGAAGTTCCATTGATTGTGATCACAGCTATGTTCTTGCATTTGAATTGGTAGTTTCTTGGCATAGGTGCTCCTTACCTTAAAATGTTGTTTCTTTTGGTGTACCTAAGAAACGTTTTAATCATGGTGTGCTTAGACATTGCGCTTTATGCATGATCGTGTTGGTTTTCAATTGGTATATGTGGTGCAATGATTGTCATGTATGAAGCATGTCTAGGTTGCTTGTAAAATGTTATACTCCTTGAGGCATGCATTGTTGTAATAAGTCAACTATTCAATTGGTATCTCTTTGTGATGAAATTGATAGAGTATGCCTTGACCAAGATATGTGGTGATCCCCTCTAGTTCTGAGGAAGCTAGAATATGCAAAGTGCAAGTCATTCAAATACTTGATGCACAACTTTAGGGGGAGCACACATAACTTGTGTCTTTTGAGACTAATTGTTTCTTGAGTGATCTTGTATAGTCTCAAGGTGGAAAAGAGAAGATGAGCAAGAAATGGAGCAATCAAGACTTGGGTACCTCCGTAAGTCAAGTAATGGGTATCTTAAGTCATGAGTAATTGCATATTTTTAGATTGCTCGTGCTCTACAATATTTGGTGATACTAGATGCTTATCTTTAATGGAACTATGACAGTAATGATCTTTCAATTGATAGCCCTGGTAGTATGCTTCAATTGATAACTTTTGGTAATCACTAGAATAGAAGCTTCATCTTGTGCCGCAATACTATAACTTGTTCTAAGTTTGGTGTCTTAGCAACAAGAAAAGGTTAGGATAAAGGATCAGGCACATGTGTGAAGGAGCCTCCTAGAGATTAAACTCTTAAGATGGAAAGTACACCACAACATGGTAAAGGTACAAAAGGAAGTTTGATCTTTTGCGTAAATGTATCTTAATGCTTGTGGTGCATATGTTTAATAAATAAGGGGGAGTATTGTTAGTGAGTTTTTCCTCCTTAATTCCTTCCTGTCCCTTGACATCATCCTATGTTATTGCTCGAATGTGGTTTTGGTGTTTGATGTCAAAGGGGGAGAATTTTGTGCATTAAAGCTTAGGTTTCCTTGAGTTCCTTTTGATCTTAAGGAAGGATGTGTTAGTTTGAGTTCCTTTGATCCTAAGGAAGGATGTGTTAGGTTGTTGTTATAGATAATTCTTATCATATGCTTCTTGTTGTAGTATCTGGTGATGATGCGAAACTAGTGCTTCCGCTAATATGAATTAACTGACATCTATTGTGTTCATTCTGTAATAGATATTCATGTGGGTAATGGTGCATGTGGTTAATGGGTTAATGGTGCTTTAAGATTGCTTTAAATTGGTATCTTAGTTTAAATTGGTATCTTAATGGTGAATAGTGGTAGGTTGATATTCCTGTGATATATCCACTCAATTGAATGGTGTTTAACTCTGATTCTGTGCATTTGTGTGTTATACGCATCATGGTTTGATCCTTGACACAATGCATCCCACAGGTGCTAAGGTGTAGCAACGCTTCGATTTAGCCTAAGTATGTGCATTTTGGCATTTAAGGCCAAAGCTAAGATTTTAATGTAAGCACATATTTAGGGGGAGCATTCTACAATCTTAGAGCTCAAAATTTCAAAATTTGTGCTTTAAAATTTCACTCTTATGTAAGCTTTAATTGTGTTGCCATCAATCACCAAAAAGGGGGAGATTGAAAGCTCTCTTGTGGGTTTTGGTGTTTGGATGACAACTCAATTAAAGGACTAACAAGTGTGCTAAGTGTTGAACAGGTGCTTAATATAAAGCTAACAGGGTTCAACACAAGTAAACAAGTGTGATGGTCCAAGGACTAGATGATGGATAGATAATGGGCATCACAAGTAAGATGGACATTGCATAAAGTGAGACTCGGGTGCGTAGCTCGGAGACAACTGATCAAGCCGAGGATGTAGGCAAGAAGAGCTTCAAGGTACCAAGTGCACGGGAGAAGGTCAAAGAGGCTGAGGAACCCAAAGCCATGGGTGAAGAAGAAGACTTGCAAAGTCAAGGGTGATCGAGTTGAGAAGAGCTATGGCACATCAAGGATCACTACATAAGGACGTGACTTACAACCAATGAGGAAACATCTATAGTTATGTGGTGTAAGTCATAAGGCTCAAGATCAAGCTCTAAGAAGTGAACAAGGTCACTAGAAGAAGAACCAGTATCAAAACCAGAACTGGAAGCAGCCCAAAAGAGCTAAGTGCACCTTGATCCGTAGTTTGGGTTGTTCCTATGCTTGGAGATATTCTATGTGACCTTTGCAGGATGTTGGAGCTCAAAAATGTCAATCTAGATCAAGTCAAGCTGACTTGATGATTTATGAGTCCAACATCATTCTAAATCATACCAATTGTTAAAGAAGTGAAAATCAAAGAGAAGGTATGTTTCTAGACTTAGTACATTGGTCTTTGTGTACTAACATATTTGTCCAAGTGTTAGAAACAGAAAGAAGAGGAAAAGAAGAGAAAATACTTGGCTGGAGCTGCCAAGACTCTGCGTAGTCTGGGTACACCGGACTGTCCGGTGGTGCACCGGACAGTGTCCTGTGTGCCAGGCTGGCGTCTGTCAACTGGCCGCTCTCGGGAATTCATCGACGGCATACGGCTAAAATTCACCGGACTGTCCGGTGGTTCACCGGACTATCCGGTGAGCCAACGGTCGGACGAGCCAATGGTCGGACGAGCAATCCGCGCGTGATGCGTGGCCGAGCCAACGGTCGGATGGGGGCACCGGACTATCCGGTGTGCACCGGACAGTGTCCGGTGCGCCAACGGCTCCAAGCCTGGGTCGACTGTGCCAATTTTGGAAGGAGATCCGCACCGGACAGTGAACAGTTGATGTCCGGTGGTGCACCGGACTGTCCGGTGCGCCACCCGACAGAAAGCAAATATTGCCTTCCAAAATGAATTCCAACGGCTCCTAGGCCCCTTGGGTCTATAAAAGGGACTCCTAGGCGCCTCTGACAAGTGCACAAGTGCAGCCAACAAGTGTAGACATCACTCGGATCAATTCTCTCTCTCCCTCTCGTGTATATCTCTCTAGTTTGTGTAGAGGCAAAGCTATAAGCCTCTAGAGAGTGGAGAAGTGCTGCTAAGAGCTAGAGCATAGTCTTGAGCATATCGTTACTCTGCCGGAGTGCTGCCAGGAAGATTGTAAGCAGCCGCGGTTTTGTTGTAACCAACTCAACATAGTGGAAGGCTCTATTTGTCATACTGATATATCTTAGTAAACGGAGGAAGGAGTTGAAATAGACTCCAAGCCCAGGTGTGGCTAACTCCAACGAGGACTAGGCAAGCATTTCAGGCTTGGCCAAACCTCGGGATAAATCCCTGTGTCTGTGTGCTTTGCTCTGTATTGTGTGCTGTCTCCTTGCATTATCTACTCTTTATATCTGCACTTCAATACTTATCTGTTGTACAAGTTATATTTGAAGTGCAGGACACTTTGAGACAGGATTTTCTAGTCTGCTGCAACCTACTCGAAGGGTTTCTCATTCCATTGCGTTCTAGTCTTCGAGTAGAGTAAGAATTAAAGTTTTAAAGTGATAATTTTTATTCGCCTATTCACCCCCCCCTCTAGGCGACATCCAGATCCTGTTCCCGGGCAAAGGGAACTTTCAGTCTTGTACGACCCCCCAGTGCGGCCGGCGGGCAGGAGAAGTCGTGGATGTGGCAGACCTGTGCACGGTGCGACTGTCGCCCGTGCGGTGGATGGACAGCCACGCCCCGGCCAGACGGCAGGAGGCAGCGTCGGAGGCGGCACCAAAGCCGTCCAGCCCAAAGGGCCAGACACGCTGCAGCTGACGGCCTGCAGCCAGCCGGCCCTGCGTAGCCGAGGTTAGCCTCCTCCGCAAGGCTGGTGAACATCCTTCTCCTCCGAATGCTGGAGGAAGAAGCCGGTCACCAGCCCATGCGGAGGGCAAGGCCCCGACTCGGCTTGCCCTCCACCCCAGCGAGGATGATGAACATCCTTGAAGCTGAGGGTGGGGGGGGAGGCCGCAGCCCGACTTGCTTCTCCCCACCACGAGGCTGGTGGTCATCCTTCTGGATGACCACTGGCGAGGGACTGCAGCTGGGCTGCATGATAAAAATCCTTGAAGCCGAGCGATGACTGAAAAGCGCCAACCTCCACAAGGTCGTGCTCCTCCAACAACAGCAAGAAGAAGACAAGATCGACAGCCCCACTGCGAGCGTGGGCTCTCCGACGGTGAGATCGCCGGAGGGGATGGCCCTGACGCGGTTCCCTCTAGCGAACACCGGCGCGCCCCATCCAGAGGCCCGGAAGGTGAAAGGGCGCAAAGGATGCAAGATGAGCGAGGCATGACTACTACCCGAGAGATCGATCCCTTTTTAAAGGCAGATTTCCCCTCTTGCGCCCCGGAGCGTCACGGGCAAAGTCTCCCTCGGTGTGCACCGAGGATCCCGCCCTATGACACGGGGGCCAGCCCCACGCATCATATAGGCTGACCCGAAGCACGAAGAAGACGAACCGCCGCACAAGGAGCGTGCAACCGCCCCGCGGTTATGCGCCTCTTCATTTTCGCCGAAACCAGCGGTCAAGAAGGCGCACCGCCGCGCAGGAAGCATACAACCGCCCCACGGTTGTGCGCCCCCTCAGCTTTGCTGCAATCGGCGGTCCAACATGGGGGCCTAGGCCCACATGTCATGCAACCGGCGCGCCGGTTACTGGGTGCAGAAAAATCGCACCGCCGCTTGTGCCAATGTTGCGTCCCCTCGGGGCCGCCGCAGAAGACTGAAAAGATAAGTTTTCAGAACCAGTGCAGCGACTCGAGGCACCCCGCGCATGGCCCAACAGTGACATTAAGTACAAAGGTCATGGGCCAGTCAGCCGTGGGAACGGGCGTGGCAGTCGGAGGCGGGCCGGCAGTAATTGCATCGACAGGCACGCAGGAGCAGCAGGCAAATCGCCAATCAGACTCCGGCCCCACCTGCAGGCTCGCACCCTCCCCTGACGCGGGCCCGAGGGCCACTGTCAGTACCCTCAATCAGGGGTACCCTCTACTACGGTATAAAGACACCGCGCGGAGAACGGCACCCTGACCCCACCACATGGGCAGGTTCAGGGGTACCACGTGGTAAGGAAAGATAATACACCCTAGGGTGCATTATCGGGTCTGGACCCCCGCAGAGGAACACTAGACCCCTGTACGCACAGTCCGAGCCTTTGACTACAGTCCGGGACTCCCAGAAAGGTATGCTGGGTCCCTCCGTTGGGCCCCAGGTCCCTCCGAGTAAGGTCCGGACCTTAACAAGGACCCGGGATGGGGGGAACCCCGGCATGAGTAAGGGTCCGGCGCTAGCACGTGTCCAGGCCTTGTCGTACGCTCCCCGCTCAGGCGGAGACCCGCTGCTGCCGTGTGGCTTGTGACCCGTGACATAAGCCAACGGGCGGAGCCTAACGTAAGGCCCCTAAAGCTGCGCAGTCTCTACATTTAATACGGAGAGGACACGTCGCCTGCCACCACTCTGACAGACGATGTGCCCTCTCAGCATTTAATGCGTCCTGTCCACTCCGCTGGCAGACGGCGTCAGGGTAGCCCTGCAGGCGACGCGCCTGTCAAGTCTGTTACCAAACAGTGCGTTCGTGCTATGCAGCGCACTATGGATATCGTCCCTTGTACAAAAAGCTTCCTTGGCACGCTGAGGATATGCAGATCTCGGGTGTCGGGGCACCGGAAGATTGCCCCAGCAGCAAACATTAGTAGCTCCAAGTGCTATATACATTTTGTCCCTGGGCCCACATGTCGGGGCTCAGTACCTTTGTGCATGCCCCCCCCTTCAGCTATAAAAGGGGAGGCATGCGACGTTACAACACAAGTTCACTCCGACAAACATCATGATGACTGACAGACCACTTGAGCTACTCCACATAGACCTATTTGGCCCGATAGCTTACATAAGCATCGGCGGGAGTAAGTATTGTCTAGTTATTGTGGATGATTATTCTCGCTTCACTTGGGTGTTATTTTTGCAGGAAAAATCTCAAACCCAAGAGACCTTAAAGGGATTCTTGAGACGGGCTCAAAATGAGTTCGGCTTAAGGATCAAAAAGATAAGAAGCGACAATGGAACGGACTTCAAGAACTCTCAAATTGAAGGCTTCCTTGAGGAGGAGGGCATCAAGCATGAGTTCTCTTCTCCCTACACGCCACAACAAAATGGTGTAGTGGAGAGGAAGAATAGAACTCTACTTGACATGGCGAGGACCATGCTTGATGAGTACAAGACTTCGGATCGGTTTTGGGTCGAGGCGGTCAACACCGCTTGCTACGCCATCAACCGGTTGTATCTTCACTGAATCCTCAAGAAGACATCTTATGAACTCCTCACCGGTAAAAAGCCCAATGTTTCATATTTTAGAGTCTTTGGTAGAAAATGTTTTATTCTTGTAAAAAGAGGTAGAAAATCTAAATTTTCTCCTAAGGCTGTAGAAGGCTTTTTACTTGGTTATGACTCAGACATAAGGGCATATAGAGTCTTTAATAAGTCCACTAGACTAGTTGAAGTTTCTTGTGACATTGTGTTTGATGAGACTAACGACTCTCAAGTAGAGCAAGTTGATCTTGATGAGCTAGATGATGAAGAGGCTCCGTGCGTCGCGCTAAGGAACATGTCCATTGGGGATGTGTGTCCTAAGGAATCCGAAGAGCCTTCACAAACACAAGATCAACCATCTTCTTCCATGCAAGCATCTCCACCAACCCAAGATGAGGATCAACTCAAGATGATCAAGAAGATGAGCCATCTCAAGAGGAGGACAATGATCAAGGGGGAGATGCCAATGATCAAGACAAGGAAGATGAACAAGATTAAAGACCGCCACACCCAAGAGTCCACCAGGCGATTCAAAGAGATCACCCCGTGAACACCATCCACGACGATATTCATAAGGGGGTAACCACTCGATCTCGAGTCGCTCATTTTTGTGAACATTACTCTTTTGTTTCCTCTAATGAGCCACACAGGGTAGAGGATGCACTTAAAGATTCGGATTGGGTGCTGGCGATGCAAGAGGAGCTCAACAACTTCACGAGGAATGAGGTATGGCATTTAGTTCCACGTCCTAACCAAAATGTTGTAGGAACCAAGTGGGTCTTCCACAACAAGCAAGATGAGCATGGTGTGGTGACAAGGAACAAGGCACGACTTGTGGCCAAGGGATATTCACAAGTCGACGGTTTGGATTTTGGTGAAACCTATGCACCCGTAGCTAGGCTTGAGTCAATTCGTATATTACTTGCCTATGCTACTTACCATGGCTTTAAGCTATATCAAATGGACGTGAAGAGTGCCTTCCTCAATGGACCAATCAAGGAAGAGGTCTATGTTGAGCAACCTCCAGGCTTTGAAGATAGTGAGTATCCTAACCATGTATATAACTCTCTAAGGCGCTTTATGGGCTCAAGCAAACCCCAAGAGCATGGTATGAATGCCTAATAGATTTTCTTATCACTAATGGCTTTAAAGTCGGCAAAGCCGATCCTACTCTCTTTACTAAAACTATTGCAAAAGATTTGTTTGTATGTCAAATTTATGTTGATGATATTATATTTGGGTCTACTAACAAATCTACATGTGAAGAGTTTAGTAGGATCATGGTTCAAAAATTCGAGATGTCTATGATGGGGGAGTTGAAGTATTTTCTAGGATTTCAAGTCAAGCAACTCCAAGAGGTCACCTTCATTAGCCAAACAAAGTACATTCAAGACATACTCACCAAGTTTGGAATGAAGGATGCCAAGCCCATCAAGACGCCCATGGGAACCAATGGGCATCTCGACCTCGACACGGGAAGTAAATCCGTAGATCAAAAGGTATACCGGTCGATGATAGGATCTTTACTCTATTTATGTGCATCTCGACCGGATATTATGCTTTCCGTATGCATGTGTGCAAGATTCCAAGCCGATCCTAAGGAAGTTCACCTTAGGGCCGTGAAGAGAATCTTGAGATATTTAGTTCATACACCTAAGTTTGGCCTTTTGTACCCCAAGGGATCCTCTTTTGATTTATTAGGATATTCTGATGCTGATTGGGCAGGGTGTACAATTGATAGGAAGAGCACATCAGGGACTTGTCAGTTTCTGGGGAGATCCCTGGTGTCTTGGGCTTCAAAGAAACAAAACTCAGTAGCTCTTTCTACCGCCGAAGCCGAGTATATTGCCGCAGGACATTGTTGCGCGCAATTGCTTTGGATGAGGCAAACCCTCAGGGACTATGGCTACAAATTTAGCAAAGTCCCTCTCCTATGTGATAATGAGAGTGCAATCCGCATGGCGGATAATCCCGTTGAGCACAGCCGCACTAAGCACATAGCCATTCGGTATCACTTTATGAGAGATCACCAACAAAGGGGAGATATCGAGATAGCCTATATTAACACCAAAGAACAATTAGCCGATATCTTTACCAAGCCACTAGATGAGAAAACCTTTACCAAACTTAGGAATGAGCTAAATATTCTTGATTCTAGGAATTTTGATTGATTCTTTGCACACATAGCTCATTTATATACCTTTGATCATATCCCTTTTATGTCTATGACTAATGTGTTTTCAAGTGTATTATCATGCTTAGTCATAGAATTGAAAGGGAAATGGAGTATTCGGCAACGACAACGCTTCTACTCAACTCCATCGGTATTATCTACTCTTTGTCAGTATTCTGCCATCTCTCCACATTGGTATAATCTTCACTCATATCTATTTGTTTGCCATTGGGGAGAAAGTAAAAGGGCTTATATTTCACTCACAAGTATCCATTTTTGGCGATTCATGCCAAAGAGGGAGAAAGTATTAGCCCAAAGCAGAAGGACCGCACCACCACCGAATTTTAAAAATGAAGTTTTCAAATTGGTATCTTAATGTGTTTTCAAAAGGGAAGAAAGTTCTAGTATCTTCAAAATTTTGTAAAACCCTCTTGAACACTAAGAGGAGAATTTCATTGAGGGGGAGTTTTGTTTAAGTCAAAGGAAAAGCATTTGAAACAAGGGGAGAAAATTTCAAAATCTTGAAAATGCTTCTTTCAATCTTAATCATATACCTTTGACTATTTGCAAAAAGACTTTGAAAAGGATTTACAAAAGAATTTGCAAAAACAAAACTAGTGGTGCAAGCGTGGTACAAAATTTCAATAAGAAGAAAACAATCCATACATATCTAGTAGAAATAATATATTGGTTTAATACCAAGCAACCTTTGCACTTCTTTATGCAAACTAGTTCAATTCTGCACTTTTATATTTGCTTTGGTTTGTGTTGGCATCAATCACCAAAAAGGGGGAGATTGAAAGAGAAATAGGGTCAAACCTTTTCCTAAATGATTTTGGTAGTTGAATTGCCCAACACAAATTATTGGACTAACTAGTTTACTCTAGATTATGAGTTCTAGAGGTGCCAAAGGTTCAACACAAACCAATAAAAAGTCCAAGAAAGGGTTCAAATAAAAAGAGCAAAAGACAACCGAAGGCTGCCCTGGTCTGGCGCACCGGATAGTGTCCGGTGCACCAGGGTGGATCAACTCCAACTTGCTAGCTTCGGGTTTTCGGGGAGCCACTCCGCTATAATTCACCGGACTGTCCGGTGTAGCACCGGACTGTCCGGTGTGCCAGCGGAGCAACGGCTAACTGCGCCAACGGTCATCTGCAAAAGTCTACAGTGAACAGTGCAACTGCGCGCGCAGAAGTCAGAGCAGGCGCCAGAAGGCGCACCGGACAGTGAACAGTGACTGTCCCGTGCACCACCGGACTGTCCGGTGGCCCCACCTGTCAGAGCTCCAATGGTCGAACCCTAACGGTTGGGTGACGTGGTTGGCGCACCGAACAGTGTCCGGTGGCGCACCGGACTTTCCGGTGCGCCATACGACAGCAACCCCTCCCAACGGCCACTTTGGTGGTTGGGACTATAAATACCCCCAACCACCACACCTTCAAGGCATCCAAGTTTTCAGCCAACACATTCAATACAAGAGCTAGTGCATTCAATACAAGACACAATTAGAGTGAATCAAAATCTCTCCAAGTCCCAATTCCACTCAAAGCAATAGTGACTAGAAGAGAGAGTTTTGTCGTGTTCTTTTGAGCTCTTGCGCTTGGATCGCTTTTCTTCTTCCCCATTTCTTGTTCCCAAGACTTTTGTAATCAAAGCAAGAGACACCAAGTTGTGGTGGTCCTTGTGGGGACTATTGGAACTCGCGTTCCCGGGCAGGTTGATTCCAACAGGGGGTTGAGTGAGATGGGAATACGGTTTTCAGGAGGCAGCAATTGCTCTGTTCCTCTAGCCCCTCAAGGGCACTGTATGGGGGTATTTATAGGTGCCTGAGCGCCCAGCGTCTCGGATTAAGGACGCATGTGCCCTCAAGCTCCTAGGTCATTCCCGAAATATTCCCATAAAGCGGGGTTACAGATCGTCATTACATAATCAAAGCAACATTTATAATCAAAGCAAGAGACACCAATTGTGTGGTGGTCCTTGTGGGGACTAAGTGTCCCGATTGGTTGAGAAGAGAAGCTCACTCGGTCTAGGTTACCGTTTGAGAGAGGGAAGGGGTTGAAAGAGACCCGGTATTTGTGACCACCTCAACGGGGAGTAGGTTTGCAAGAACCGAATCTCGGTAAAACAAATCACCGTGTCATACTCTTCATTTGCTTGTGATTTGTTTTCACCCTCTCCTTCGGACTCGATTTTACTTCTAACGCTAACCCTGGCTTGTAGTGTGTGCTTAAGTTTATAATTTTCAGATTTCGCCTATTCACCCCCCCTCTAGGAGACTTTCAGATGGCAATCTTACATAAGCCCTTGACCTTGCCTTGGTTCCCATCTCCAAAGATGATTGTATCCTAGGAATCCTTGTTCTTGACGTAGGAGGTGAACATCTTCTTCTCCCCCGTCATGTGGTTTGTGCATCCGGTGTCGATTATCCAGCTAGAGCCCCCGAATGCATAAACCTATAAGGAATTAAGCTTGGGTTTTAGGTACCCAACTTTTGTTGGGTCCTACAAGGTTTGTCACAATTACTTTTGGAACCCAAATACAAGCTTTGTCTCCCTTGCATTTGGATCCCAACTTCCTAGCAACTACTTTTGCATTTTTACATGAAAGTACAAACGAAGTATTGCAAGCATGATAAATAGTTGAAGGTTCTTAGCACAATTTTCTAGAAACATGAGACACAACATGATTTCTCCTAGGCGCATGAGACACAACATGATTGCGCCTAGGCTTATTCCTGGCTTCCCTAGAGGTTGTATTAACGCCAACTTGCCTAACAGCATGCTCTTCTTTCCCAGATGAGCGAGACGGATTGTGGATCATAAGTAGAGCTGGAAGCAATCATAGCATGATCATAGTCTCTATCATTATAAACATTGCTAGAATATTTTCTATCATAAATGTAGGCATGGCACTTTTGAGAACTACTAGCCATAGGGGCCTTCCCTTTCTCCTTGTTGAGAACGAGAGCCTTTTGGCTTGTTAAGTTCTTGGTTTCCTTTCGAAAACCAAGTCCATCCTTAATTGAGGGGTGTCTACCAACAGTGTAGCCATCCCTAGCAAATTTTAATTTATCAAAATCAATTTTGCAAGTCTTAAGTTGAGCATTAAGACTTGCCACCTCATCATTTAATTTAGCAATAGAAATAAGGTGTTCATCACAAGCATTAACATCAAAGTCCTTGCATCTATTGCAAATAACTACATGTTCTACACATGATCTAGTTGCATTTTCCTCCTCTAGCTTAGCATTTAATTCATCATTTAAATTCTTTAAACTAGAGACAGATTCATGGCATGCAGACAACTCAGAGGATAGCATTTCATTTCTTTTAATTTCTAGAGCAAGAGATTTTTGAACACTAACAAATTTATCATGTTCTTCATACAAAATGTCCTCTTGCTTTTCTAAAAGTCTATCCTTTTCATTTAGAGCATCAATCAATTCATTAATTTTATCTACTTTGGCTCTATCTAAACCTTTAAATAAACTAGAGTAATCTACTTCATCATCGGAGGATTCTTCATCACTAGATGAAGTGTACTTGGGTGTGTCCCAAACACGTACCTTTTTCTCCTTGGCCATAAGACATGTATGGCGTTTGTTGGGGAAGAGTGAGGATTTGTTGAAGGCCGAGGTAGCAAGTCCTTCGTCGTCGGAGTCAGAAGAGGAGCATTCTGAGTCCCATTCCTTTCCAAGGTGCGCCTCGCCCTTTGCCTTCCTGTAGTTCTTCTTTTTCTCCTTCTTCCCGCTCTTTTCTTGTCCCTGGTCACTATCATTATCGGGACAATTTGCAATAAAGTGACCAGTCTTACCGCATTTGAAGCAGGAGCGTTTTCCCTTTGTTTTATTTTTATTGGGATACTCCTTGCGTCCTTTGAGTGCGGTCTTGAAGCGCTTGATGATAAGTGCCATCTCATCTTCATTGAGTTCGGCAGCCTCCACTTGAGCTACCTTGCTTGGTAGCGCCTCCTTGCTGCTTGTTGCTTTGAGAGCAACGGGCTGCGGCTCATAGATGGGTAGTGGACCGTTCAAGGCGCCATCCACGTATCGTGCCTCCTTTACCATCATGCGCCCGCTCACAAATTTTCCGAGTATCTCCTCAGGCGTCATCTTGGTGTACCTAGGGTTTTCACGAATAAGATTGACAAGATGGGGTCAATAACAGTAAATGACCATAGCATGAGTCGGACGACATCATGATCCGTCCATCTTGTGCTTCCATAGCTTTAGATCTTATTGACCAGGGTCTTGAGCCTGTTGTAGGTCTGAGTTGGCTCATTTCCCCTGATCATCGCGAACCTCCCCAGCTCGCGTTCCACTAGTTCCATCTTTGTGATCATAGTGGCTTCGTTTCCCTCATGAGATATCTTGAGGGTGTCCCAGATTTGCTTGGCGTTGTCCAAGCCACTCACCTTATTATATTCATCCCTGCAAAGTGAAGCTAGCAAGACAGTAGTAGCTTGTGTATTTTTATGAATTTGCTCATTTATGAAAATGGGGTTGTCAGTACTATCAAAATGCATTCTGTTTTCAACAATCTCCCAGATACTCGGATGGAGAGAAAATAAATGACTACACATTTTATGACTCCAGAAAGAGTAGTCTTCTCCATCAAAATGTGGAGGTTTCCCAAGTGGAATTGATAACAAATGAGCATTTGAATTAATAGGAATACGGGAATAATCAAATGAATAGTTTTGATTAACCGTTTTCTTCTTTGAAGAGTCGTCGTCGTCGTGTGGTGAAGAAGACGAGGCATCGCTGTCGTAGTAGATGATCTTCTTGATGCACCTCTTCTTCTTCCCGTCTCTCTTCTTTTGACTTGAGCCTGAGTAAGTAGGCTTGTCGTCTCTTGGCTCGTTGAAGACAGACTCCTTTTCTTTGTCGTTGACCACAATCCCCTTTCCCTTAGGATCCATCTCTTCGAGCGGTTAGTCCCTTAGATGAAGAGTATGGCTCCGATACCAATTGAGAGCACCTAGAGGGGGGTGAATAGGTGATCCTGTAAAATCAAACACTAAATAGCCACAAAACTTAGTTATAGAAGTGTTAGTGCGACTAAGTAGTTTTGAGCGGAGTTCATGTGGACAAAACAATCACAGAGAAAGCAACACAAGAGACACGCGATTTTATCCCGTGGTTCGGCCAAGTAACACTTGCCTACTTCTACGTTGTGGCATCCCAATGGACGAGGGTTGCACTCAACCCCTTTCAAGTGATCCGATGATCAACTTGAATACCACGGTCTTTTCCTTTCAAGTGTTTTCCCGTTTGCGAGGAATCTCCACAATTTGGAGCCACTCACCCTTACAATAGAGATCACAAAGAAAGCACAGAGTAAGGTTGGGGAGAGCAACACATGCAAGACTCAAATTCGTAGCACAACCACGCACATATGTCTAGACTTGAGCTCGAAACACAACACACGGAGTTCGCAACTCAAATAGAGCTCAAATCACTAACACAGCGAAGCTAATGCGCGGGAGCGGAGTCTGGATGCTTTAGAATACTTAGAGAATGCTTGGTGTGCTCCTCCATGCGCCTAGGGGTCCCTTTTATAGCCCCAAGGCAGCTAGGAGCCGTTGAAGACCAACTTGGAAGGTTATCCTTGCCTTCTGTCGAGTGGCGCACCGGACAGGTTCTGTAGACTGTCCGGTGCGCGATCTCCTTCCAAATTTGGCATATCCGACCGTTGCTCCTCTGGGCTGATTGGCGCACCGGACACTGTCCGATGCACACCGGACAGTCCGGTGCACCAGCTGACCGTTGGAGCAGTCCACGTGTCGCACGAAGATTGCGCGGCCGACCATTGGTGCAGGCGACCGTTGGCTCATCGGACAGTCCGGTGAATTTTAGCCGTACGCAGCAGATCCTTTTCCCAAGAGCGACGAGTTCGCCGCGGATGACTCACCGGACAGTTCGGTGCACCACTGGACAGTCCGGTGATTTTTAGCCGTACACCGCCGTCGATTCCCGAGAGCAGCTATTTCACCGAAGACCAGCCTAGCGCACCGGACACTGTCTGGTGCGCCACCAGACAGTCCGGTGTGCCAGACCGAGCTAGACTTTGGCTGCACACAGCCAAGTCTTTTGCAATTCGATTCTTTTCTTCTCAGCACTGTTTCTAGCACTTAGATAACCACATTAGTATTCAAAAACAATGTACTAAGTCTAGAAACATACCTCATGCCTTGATTTTCACTTTCCCAACATTTAGCACACAAGAAGCCAATCAAGATGTGTTGGACATTTAATCACCAAAATAATTATAGAAATTGCCCAAGGGCATATTTCCCTTTCACTTCCTCTCTAAGATCTTTTGTGCTGATTTCATTCCAATCATCTTTTGTTGCTCTCAAGTTTATTCTACACATTCATTGAGCAACAATTTGCAAGAACTCTTCTCCCTAACCCTGATTATCTTATATCTTGCTCTAACCAACTAATTTGGGATAGAGTTTTGTTTAAAGCGATTAAAACTCACGTTTTGTCTATTCGCCCTCTCTAGACGACTACCACAAATACTGTAGCAAGGACGACAGTGTCACACCTAGGTTTTAGGGATCGGGCGTGAACATAATAATCACCAAGTGTGATGGGACCAAGTCTCACACATACGATGACTCATGGTATAGAAATGGATGTCATGTCATTTATAAATAACGGAGTTCTGTATAAAATAGGTAAATAATTACATCATATGAAGACAACGATCTAGCAACCCAAAGTTGACTGGAGACGACAGCCTAGACCTCTCACGATCTAATCGCAGCATCCTCCTTGCGCCTCATCCTGGGGTACCTGTTCTTGACCCGTGGGGGTGTGAGACAGCAAGGTTGAGCTCACATACGTTCATCGCTCAACAAGTTGTGGGAATAATGTGCATGGACTCACCAAACGTGGGAGCTCATGTGAAGTGTAAGGCTTACCAAAGAGGATAGTTAAAGCTGAGCATTGCTTTTAAAGTTGGTCAAAATTTTATTAGCATTTACTAAGTATAAGTACATACCAACCCAATTAAATAAGAGATCAAGATTAATAAAAACACCCGTGATGCAATGCATATGACAAATTAAGTTTAGTTCCATAAATTAACCATGTGAGTGTCCGAGCCGCTCATGACCATGAGCACGGCTGATATACCAATTTTACACTCTTTAGAGGTTGCACATCTTTACCCACAAGTCGTGTTACCCATTTGCCATGGGGTTGATCAGACCCCATACACCTCTACCAAGGAAGCGAGGCAGGGTACCATTAAGAGGCCTTTACAAAGTTCCACTAGCTTCAGAAAACCCGCTACAGTTTCTAGGAAGTGCAATGCAGGGATCTCCGTCTGACCGCCATCGCAGCAAAATCAGCCTGAGAACCTCCCTACACCGACCACTCCCCTACTGCCCTTGCCCCTTTCGGGTAAGGTAGTCCCCCACTAGCTTTTCTAATTAGTCAGCCAAGGGCATCCCATACCACCCTTGTGGTAGCACTGTTTTTCCCGGGTGGTTATCTATGTTCCAATTAACATATGATCTTATCATGAACAATAATTAAAAACAACATAATTGGAACCACTACACCAAAATCATACACTTCCTACGGTTTTTTTAGCTTCCTACAGCTTTTATAACAAACCGTAGGAAATAAATAACTTTCGAGAGGCAACTGGTACCTCTAGAAAATAAACATAACTTTCTACGGTATTTTATAAAAACTATCGGAAGTTAAAAACTGTAGAAAATTATCTAACTTCCTACGACCTCCTCTAGGAAGTTAGGTTTCATCTGTTGACCAGCCAAACGAATAGCTAACTTCCTACGACTGGCTCTAGGAAGTTAGCTGTCCAGTTAACTTCCTACGGCTTCCTTTAGGAAGTTAGGTTTCATCTGCTGACCAGCCAAATGAATAGCTAACTTCCTATGGCTGGCTCTAGGAAGTTAGCTACCCAGTTAACGTCCTACGGCCTCCTCTAGGAAGTTAGGTGTTTCAGCTGTTGACCAGTCAAACGAAAATCTAACTTCCTACGGCCTCCTCTAGAAAGTTAGGTTTCAGCTGTTGACTAGTCAAACCAATAGGTAACTTCCCACGGCTGGCTCTAGGAAGTTAGCTGGGCAGCTAACTTCCTATGGCCTCCTCTACGAAGTTAGGTTTCAGCTGTTGACCGGTCAAACAAAAATCTAACTTTCTACTGCCGGCTGTAGGAAGTTACTTAACTTCCTAGAGTCAAAGTACAAACTCTAGGAAGTTACGTAACTTCCTACGACTTGACTCTAGGAAGTTATGTTTTTTATTTTTAACCTCCCTCAACCTTATCTCTTCTCTCTCTTCTCTCACCTTTCTCAATGAAAATCCTAGTAAATAATATATATAATAATATTAGTCCAAAAATAAACTTTTTATTTATAAATAATTTTGGTTTAATTATTATGATTTTTAGGGTTATTTAAAAATATATTTCAAATTTAGAAAAGGGAACAAAAAAAGAAAAAATGAAAAAAGAAGAAAAAAACGCAAAACCTAACCTAGCCGGCCCACCAGGCCCAACATCCCCAGCTCGCCCCTCCCTCTCGCCGCCGCTCCCTGGCTGCCCTAGCCGCCACCCTGCTCTCTCCCACCCTCTCTCCTACTCTTCCCAAGCGCCGCCAGAGCCCTCTCCTCTCCCACTCGCTCGCTCAGCATATGGAGGCAGCAGCCGGTAGGCCGCGCGCGCGTGCATCCATCCATCTATCCGTCGTCCACCGCTAGCACGCGCTTGCCAATGCACCCAGCAGCAGCACAAGAGAAGTCTGGTGGTGTCGACGGCGGCGGCGGCCGGCTTGCCACAGTCCAATCCTTGGACTGGCCAAAAAGCAGTTGAAGGCACGAGCGAGCAAGCTAGCGTGCCCTTTGTCGCTACGCCTACGCGCCCTTCGTCGCTACGCCTACGCGCGATCGAGCCAGGCATTGCTGTAAGTTCCTTTCTGGATTTTGTTTGCCGCTCCTTGCATGCTTTGCTTCCATAAATGCTTCAATATGTCATACTCGACCCATGTATTCCTGCTAGCTTTAATTTGGTAGTTCTCAATCTGCCGACCATTCGTTCTCTCTTGCTGGCTGTTGCTGCTGCGTGGATTTTGGCGTCGGCCTGCATGCAGGTGGTTTAGAATAATGCGTGCACCGGCGTTCGTATCCGTTGTATCTCGAGCGAGACGGCCGATGATACATGCATTTTCTGCGTGTGTCCTGATCAAGCGACGATATATACCTGCAAGATGCTGAAACGTACGGGTTAATTGCGCCGTACAAAGAATCGATCATATATGATAGGATAACATGCACGCCAGCACTGTGATGACCTAGACACCAGAGTCTGTCTGCCCACGATGCTCCGACATGCTCTGCTCTTCTACTATCTGCGAGAACGAAGGTAGAAAACATGGTCATTTGTGATCTAGCCCTTTATGTCTATAGTTAATTATATTCTAGCCTTTTTTGTTTTTTAGCAAATAAAATATTTGCATAGATACAAATAAATGAATTCTTCTGTTGTTTGCTAAGTAAGTTCATACGAAATATTAGTGTCAGCAATAATTTAAATATTTTCATAATTTAATTTAAATTATGGTTATTATAATTGCTTTATATGTAGTTTTCTCAACAAATATAGATTTAGTGTTTTCTAATAGAATGATAATTATTTCGTTTGGCAAAACGAATGGTAAGTACAATTTAAGCCATTTTCGTTGATTGTAGTTAACTTGTTGTAATTTCTGGTTATAGTGTTTGTCAAATATACATACAGGAAGCTAGCACTGGTGCAGTGCCCAGTGATGTTCAAATATACCTTAGGGGGCATAGAGGACCAGATCCTACAAATCCAGATGTGTTGTGCAGCCAAAAGGCAACAGATCGTGTGGTGAGTGTTTGGAAATGTTTGGTAGGTTCTGTTTATATGGATTTTTGTATGTAAGATTGCATTGTTCTTTTGTATGAGGCTGCATATGGTGAGGCGATGTCTAGTCAGCACGGACCAGACTATGACTGGAGGACCTCACCTATTGATCCTCAGGCTGTGTATGCAAGTGGTGGAAAAGTTCATGGAAGGTGAGGACTCTACATATCTTATATTGTTTCATTGGTTGAGTGCAATACATGTATTCTTAATCTGTCGTGATATTACTTGTTTTGTAGGTACACAATGTTTGCTAACGTCATCGACTCGAGCCAGGTGAGGGTTCAGCGTGGAGGTTCATCGAGGTCTGATGCTCGTAGCTCCCGTCGCTCCACTCAATATCCAGCAGAAGTGGAGCAACTGCGAGAAGAACTTAGGCGACATCAGGATTACTTGAAGCAACAAGCTGCTCAACATGAATATTATGCTACACAGATTCAGCAACAGCAAACACTCATACAAGTAAGTTTAAAAGATAATAGCTTTCACTTTAAGATATGTATTGATTTAAAACGCTGATGTGAATGAGTTTGACAAATTTGTAGCAACTAGCAGAAGCCCAAGAGATACACGTCCCGGTGCCCCCCCCCACCTCCCGTTCATTATCCTTGGTCTTCACCTCCACCTATACCTACATCTCCATCTACCGAACATCAAGTATGCATATTCATCATCATTTACTTGTTGTTAGTTATATTATGATGTAACTCAGCAAATGTCATTTGTACATGTATATTAGACCCCTCCAGCTACCTTGTCGACGCATGAACAAGAGGATGGGTTAGACTTTGTCGAAACCCTCTTCAATAGTGGAGGTATCGACCATCACTCTTCACTGTAACCCGATGGTGATCGGCGACCGTGAGCTTCCATGTTATTACGTTCTGATACTTGAGACTTTTATTATGACTATGTATGAGATATTGTCTCTTATTAGTACTGGATGATGAGATGTGTCTTATTATGACTATGGATGAGACTTCTGTTATGTAATTGATGAGACTATGGATGAGACTTTTGTGATGTAATTGATGAGACTATGGATTTAAATATTGTTATGTGATTGTGGGTGAGATGTTTTATGTGAAAATATGTTGTGCTATATAGCTGTTGATATATTTGTTATGTTGTGGAATATGGTGTAAAATATAAACAACATTTGTAATGCTGGTCAAATTAACTTCCTAGAGGCTTATTAACTTCCTATGGGCTACAGTCAACCGTAGGAAGTTAGCTGGCTAACTTCCTAGGGGCTACAGTAAGCCGTAGGAAGTTACTCGTAGGAAGTTAGTCAGCTGATGGCGCTGACGGTGTGAAGCTACTAACTTCCGAGAATCTACTAACTTCCGAGAGGCTTCTTAAGCCGTAGGAAGTTAGCTAACTTCCTAGAGCCCTCTAGGAAGTTAAGCTAACTTCCGACAAAAAAATTTCGAGAGCCAAACTTCCGACGGGATGGCTTAACTTCCGAGAGTTTCACTAACTTCCTAGAGTTTAGGCCTAACTTCCTAGGGTTTAGGCTCTAGAAAGTTTACTATTTTGATGTAGTGAACATGATCATAATAAAACATTAGTTTCCCAAAACCAGGTAGAGCAATAGCAATTCTACCCAATAATTCATCTGTTTGCAAGGTGGGGAAAAACAATGCTAGGGAAAACCTATTGGGTCCCATCAAATTAACCTGAGCATGTCACAGTGATTAATAGCGAACATTATTAGGTAAAAAGGAGTGATCAAGGGCACAACTTGCCTAAGACTCAAGATTTCCAGACACCAGGATGATCTTCAGATTCGTAATTTCGCTGCTAATCGTAGCAATACAAACATACCTAGTATAGGCAAAATTAACATCACACCAAACATAAGCACAAACTGCATAATAATATTCTACGTGTCGTAACGAGATCGCGGGTTCAAGAACCACTAAATTTGGAGCTACTGTTATAAAGTTATGATTTTCTGAAAATTTACGTGTTTAATATAGAATAGATTAAGTGCATAATCTAAATCTATGTTTCATAACAACTAAGGTTACAAGATTATAAACAATATTATTATGAGTTTAATGCAACTGGAATGGATAAAAAGGAATTAGAATGAATTAATTATGAATTAAACAAGATTCTAGAATTATTTCTATACTAGATGTCATTTTCTATATTATTTTATTTGATTTATTCACTTTCTGGGCTGCGGTCATTAATTCTAGAAAACTTGAGGTTAAATTCATAAATATTGGGGACTCAGTTTTAATTATTTCTTAACTGGTTGGATGGTGGGTTGATTTGAAAGAAACTCGAGGGCCTCTTTATAAATATGGACATGGCGAAGGGGTACTGTGGATTGCTAGCCGTAGGATCTAAATCCGACAGCAGGGATTAGAAACTTATCTCACCGGAACCGGTATTCTATCACAGCGGTTGGATCTAAAATCAATGCTCGAGATTAAAGGATTCCTCGATCTGATCACGGCCAACAGATCCGAGATCAACGGCTATAATTTTCGATCACGATGGGGTATTTGAGATTCAATCATAAGCGCTCATCATCGGATCGACGGCCGAGGCCGTTTCTCCCCCGCACAATCCTGTTCACGCTAGAACGGGGCTGCGACATCCTGCTCGCGGTGGCAGACCCACTGGCGAGCAGTGGATGCTGCGAGACTATGGATGAGATGAGTCTTTGATTGATAGCTTGAGGTGTTATAGTGACATGTATTTATATAATCTAGGAGGTGGGCGGTTACATGATAGATCTAATCTGGTATTTATCTGTTACAACCATATCATATATATTAGGAACTCTAACGAACTCAAAACCAAATCTATTACATGACAGATCTAATCGGGTACTTATCTGTTACAATCATATCATATCTATTAGGAACTCTAACAAACTCTTATATGTTACAATCATATCCTATTTGTTAGGAACTCTAACTTATCTCTTTTATTCCAATAATATTGTTGTTAATTTGTACTAATCATATTAGTCCTTCATTTTAAATAAATCTTAGAATATATTTTTATTTAAATTTTTCAATTAATTTTTTGGGTGTTCCACGCGAACTGAAAGGAGTATTTTCTTAAATAACCTATTGCGATATCCTAATTTGTATCAACTTTACCTAAAGGACGTCGTGTACAAACAAACCAACAAACATACATCGATCCGTTATATTAGTTTATATTTCTAATTTTTGCTTTCTATTTTAAATTTAAAATTCAAGTCTAATTTAGAGATGAGTTAAATTTTCTATTTCAAGCATAAATTGCAACAAACTAAAACTCAATATGAATGCAAAGCATTTTTATTAATTATTTTATCCATTTAAGCAAATGAAAATTAGTAGGAATAATTCATGTAAGATGTTTTACAATAATAATTATTAAAGAAAATAATTCAAACACATAGCCATATTTTAGAAGTACAATAAAATAAATTTATAATCTTCACATATTTATTTAAAAGAATATAATTTCTTATGTAAAATCTATATTAAGAGATAGTTTAACTTAATTCTTTTTTTGGCAAATAAATCTTTACCACAAATGATAGTTCACATAAGAACCTTTTAGATAATCTATTATTTGAAAACACATTTATTTAAATCATGAAATGAGTTTTCTTAATTTATCCAGAATAGGATTTTGGAGTGTTACAGATAGTGTGGCTATGCAGCATGGAGTGGAAGTGGCTTGAAGCAAAGGACACAACGCTGGCGTGATGAAGATGTGATGACACGGTCGTGGTGAAGTCTAGGGTGGTGAAGAGAGCCCGACGATGCATTTTTATACTGTATTTTCTGAACTTATGATGTTAATTTATTCATCTTAAACTTGGTCCAAGTTATATAAGTTGAACATAGGAGAAAGGCAGTTAGCTACAATTTAGGATAGAAGGGTAGTATCACCCCCATATTAGCGGTTCTGGTGCCTTCTAAAATGAATTAGGGTGAGGGTGTGTTATAGTGAATACAATTTTTGAAAGATTCATCTGTTCATGGTACAATGTAAACTAGTTAACAAGATGGACTGCCCTAAGTCCAGCCAATTAAACACTATAAATATAGCATCTCCAGCAAGATGTCTCAAAATAGAGCCCCAAAAATTAAAAACTACATCATTTGAAGTGTTTATGGCACTAAAAACAAAGTGAGATCCAATAGTTAATCCCTAAATCATGTATTTTAGGAAATAATTTACATCATTAGAAAAGAAAATGTTGAGGATGATGTAGAAAATAAAGTGAAAGGGAAATGACCTTAACCTATTTCTATATTAGTTTTGGTGCTTGATGACCATCACAATCACCTGGACTAACTAGTTTGCTGAGTTTATGGTTTACAAGTTCATAAGAACAGTTTTAAAGTTTCTAAGTCCAAATCAGCTCAAAACGAGGCACAAAGGGGTAAACTTTGGAGAAAATGAACTTTCAGTAGTTCAACACCTTGGATAAGTTTTAAATTTAAACACTCCTTAATACATATTTGAACCAACCAAAGCAATCGGAAAGCTCAAGTTTAATATTTCACTCTTTTGGAGCTAGTTCAAGTCAAAACCACAATATGTGTTAGAGAGATCCAAATGCACAAAATCCATGACTTATACTAGTTGGCTACTCACTAGATATGTTTGTCTAAGTCATAGGAACATTATCAAGAACAGTCAAAACAAGTTGAAGAAGAATCAAAGAAGTTCAACTTCATTTTGTAGAATTAGAGTGCACTAGACCAGTTGGTGGTGCACCGGACCGTCTTACCAGAGAAGTCTACAGAAGGAATTTTCAGCATGGGCAACGGACCTCGGGTCCATGCACACCAGACCGGTCTAGTGGCTATCCGGACCAGTTTACCAAAGAAGGCTAAAAAAGACCTTTTCGTTTAGCACAGCGGACCCTCGGTCCGATGCATCGAACCTTCAGGCAGTAATAGCTCTCTTCAGATTCCAACAGTCAAATTCGACATGGCAGAGGTCCAATGCCCCTAACGGGTCAAAATGGTAACTTGCTGGAGCAGTTTGCTAGAGGTCTGGTGGCGCACCGTACCGTCGCTATAAGAGGTCTAGTGCCACGCAAATTAGTGCAATTTTCTCCACTTTTCTCCAACAGCTACAAGGAATGGTTGGGGGCTATAAATACCTCCAACCAACATTAAAGATTAAAGTCGCCTAGAGGAGGTTGAATATGTGAAAGCTAAAAATTATAAACTTTAAACACAAACTTCATCCGAGGTTAGCGTTAGAATGTGTATTAATGAAAGTAGAGTGCGAAAGAGAAATTCTTCTTGCAAAGATTTGCTCAGTCAATATGGATAACTTTAGGAGCTAACTCAAATCGATCGCAAGCAAGAGAACTAGATAGAGGAGAGAGGAAGAATCAAATTGCAAAGCAAGATTAATCACAGAGACACAAGCGATTTATTTTCTAAGGTTCAGTTTCGGAGAACCTACTCTCCATTGAGGAGTCCACATAGGCCGAGTCTTTTTCAACCCTTTCCCTCTCTCAAACGGTCATTTAGACCGAACGAGTGCTTCTTAATCTCGAGGGTCACTTAGACCCCACAAGGATCACCACACACTTAGATGTCTTTTGCTATCTTTACAAGTGAATGAGAGTTAGAAGGAGAGAAAGAAAGTAAGATCAAGAAAACTAAGCTAAAAGAGCAACAAGAAAATCACAATGTCACACTTTCTTGAGTCTCTCTAAAGCACTAATCACTAATGATCTTCAAATACAATTATGGCACTTGGAGAGGACTTTGATGCTCTGAGTGTGGATGGAGTGAAATCTTGCTCTTTACAATGAATGTGAGTGTTGGAAGCTTGGGTGTGTTTGAATTGAGGTGGTTAACGTTGTATTTATAGCCACCAACCACTCCCTAGCCATTGCCACCTTTCTACCACGTGCAGATGGTCCGCTCCTGGTCCGGACAGCCCGCCCCTACAAGATCAACGGTTGGATCGCAACAGTCAGTTACAACAACTATAATCGCATTAAATGTGTTGTCAGATGTCAGATAAAATCTGGCAAGGATGGTCTGGTAGTGCCTCCAGACGGTCCGTGTGGACGCTATAATTCATTTTACCGAACTTGACACCTTCGAGTTGGATTGATCTTCAACAAGCGGACATTCCACACATGAGGCTGGACAGTCCGCGCATGGTGCGTGACTGTCTTCACTTATCTTCCAGACAGTCCATAGTAGAAATGTGCATTTGGTATAGTTCTTGTCCGAAGTCATTGTAGTGTAGCGGACGGTCCGCTAGAAGGGGCCGGACAGTCCATGTAGGGTGGTATTTTTCAAAAAAAAACTCATGTCCGAGATAATCTGTGTTATCCTGGACAGTGCACACTATAGCCTCGGGCGATCCGTGATATCCTGTTTATGTCTTAGAATTGAGATGGATAAACTTATGCACCTGTGAATCAACGACTAGGCAAACAAGTTAGACCATAAGGTTATTGTCGGTGTTTCGAAACCCGGGGGGTCCCTGGACCGACGAGTGAATTGTCGCCGCGTGCCCCAGCCCAGATGGGTCAACGCGAGACGGAACGCGAAGGGGGGAAGACAGGCGTGGGAGAGTGGAACCCGCGGCCTTCGTGTTAGCCCCGCGCCCAGGTCGGGTGCGCTTGCAGTAGGGGGATACAAGCGTCCACGCGGGAGGGAGCGAGCGGCCTTGCGCGAGCGCCGTCCTGTCCTTCCCCACGCGGCCAACCCTCTGTAAGATGGCCCTGGTCCTCCCTTTTATAGGCGTAAGGAGAGGATCCAGGTGTACAATGGGGAGTGTAGCAATGTGCTAACGTGTCTAGCAGTGGAGAGCTAGCGCCCTAAGTACATGCCATCGTGGCAGCCGGAGAGGTCTTGGCACCCAGATCGCGTGGTGTCGTGGCCGTCGGAGGAGCGCTGGAGCCTGGCGGAAGGACAGCTGTCGGGGCTGTCGAGTCCTTGCTGACGTCCTCTTGCTTCCGTAAGGGGGCTGAGAGCCGCCGTCGTCACAGGGCATGCGGGGCGCCATCATTACTCGTATGGTGGAGCGAGCCAGATGGGACGCCGGTCTTGTTCCCCGTAGCCTAAGTCAGCTCGGGGTAGGGTAATGATGGCGCTTCCTGTTGACGTGGTCGGTCCGTGCCCTAGGTTGGGCGAGGTGGAGGCTCCTTCGAGGTCGAGGTCGAGTCTGTTTTCTGAGGTCGAGGTCGATTCCGAGCCCCCGGGTCGGACGAGGCGGAGACCGTCGGCTCGGGCCATGGTTGAATCCGAGCCCTGGGGTCGGGCGAGGCGGAGTTCGTCGTCCTTCGGGGCTGAGCCTGAGTTCGAGCCCTAGGGTCGGGCGAGGCGGAGTTCGCCGTCTTCTGGGGCTGAGCCCGAGTCCGAGCCCTGGGGTCGAGCGGAGCGGAGTTCGCCGTCTTCCGGGACTGAGCCCGAGTCCGAGCCCTAGGGTTGGGCGGAGCGGAGATCGCCGTCTTCCGGGGCTAAGCCCGAGTCCGAGCCCTGGGGTCGGGCGGAGCGGAGTTCACCGTCTTCCGGGACTGAGCCCGAGTCCGAGCCCTAGGGTCGGGCTGAGCGGAGATCGCCGTCTTCCGGGACTGAGCCCGAGTCCGAGCCCTGGGGTCGGGCGGAGCGGAGTTCGCCGTCTTCTGGGGCTGAGCCCGAGTCCGAGCCCTAGGGTCGGGCGGAGCGGAGTTCGCCGTCTTCCGGGACTGAGCCTGAGTCCGAGCCCTAGGTCGGGCGAGGCGGAGTTTCCTATGACGCCTGAGGCCGGACTTGGCCGCTGTCAGCCTTGCTCTGTCGAGTGGCTCAGCAGTCGGAGCGGCGCAGGCGGCACTGTCTTCCTGTCAGACTGGTCAGTGGAGCGGCGAAGTGACGGCGGTCACTTCGGCTCTGTCGAATGGAGGGCGTGCGTCAGGATAAAGGTGTCAGGCCACCTTTGCATTAAATGCCCCTGCGATTTGGTCGGTTGGTGTGGCGATTTGGCCAAGGTTGCTTCTTGGTGAAGACTGGGCCTCGGGCGAGCCGAGTGTCCGTTGCTGGAGGGGGCCTCGGGCGAGACGTAGGTCCTCCGGGGTCGGCTGCCCTTGCCCGAGGCAGGGCTCGGGCGAGGCGTGATCGCGTCCCTCGAATGGACCGATCCTTGGCTTAATCGCACCCATCAGGCCTTTGCAGCTTTGTGCTGATGGGGGTTACCAGCTGAGATTTAGGAGCCTTGAGGGTACCCCTAATTATGGTCCCCGACAGTAGCCCCCGAGCCTCGAAGGGAGTGTTAACACTCGCTTGGAGGCTTTTGCCGCACTTTTTTGCAAGGGGGCCAGCCTTTTCTTGGTTGCATTTTGTTCCGGTGGGTGCGCGCGAGCGCACCCGCCGGGTGTAGCCCCCGAGGCCTCGGAGGAGTAGTTTTACTCCTTTGAGGTCTTAGTGCGTTTCGCAATACTTCGGCTGGTCTAGTCGTTCCCTCATGCGAGCTGGCCGTAGCCCGGGTGCACGGTCGGGTCCCAAGTTCTCGGGCTGGTATGTTGACGCTGTCAACGGTGTGGCTGGAGCCGGGTTTGCGAGAGCAGCCCCCGAGCCTCTGCACAGGGCGAGAGGACGGTCAAGGACAGACTCGACTTTTTTACATACGCCCCTGCGTCGCCTTTCCGTAAGGAGGAGGGGGGAAGCGCCATGTTGCCCTCGGAGGGCGCCGAACATGGTGTTTCCGGTGTGCTGCTGGTGGGTAATCCGAGCGGACGCCCGTGCCCCATTTGCTAGGGGTCGGCTAAAGGCCCGGAGGCGCGCTCCAAAAGTACCTGCGGGTGATCTGCCGGACCTGGTCCCCTTTGACGGGGTCCGAGGGCTCGATGCCTCCCTCTGATGGGACTCCATTACAAGATCGCTCCCGCTGGTCTTGGAAATGTCCTAGGGTACCTCAGGAGCGTAGCCCGAGCCTTGGTTATGTATCGAACGTACCCAGGGTCATCCCTCGCTCTGTGTCTGAGGCGACTGTGAACCTTTCGAGGGCCAGCCTGCGAACCCCTGATCAGTAGTGGGCGCGGAGCCCGAGTGGCCTGAGGCGGCCGTTGAACCCTTCCGAGGGGCCAGCCATCGAACCTCTGACCAGTAGTGGGCGCAGAACCCAATCGCTCTGAGGCGGCTGTTGAACCCCTCCGAGGGGCCAGCCTTTGAACCTCTGATCAGTAGGGAGGCTCGGGGCCTATTTCCTTCACGGAGAAGGATCCTTTTCGGGGTATCCCCCTTTCCCGGTCCCTGTTGTAAGAGAGAGAAAGAGGAAAAAGGAAAAGGATACGAAATCGAATGACGTGGCGTACCTCTTTCGACGCGGTCGTTATGGCGAAGGCGAAGCGTCGCTTGCTTCTCCTGCCTGAGGCGCCGCCTGTCCCACCGCGAAGTTAACGCGACGAGGCGAGTGGTTCACGAGGCGATTGTTGCGCGTGCGCGGACCGTTCGAGGAACGGATCACGAGCCCGCCGTCTTCACGCCGTGGGAGAGGGTTCTCTCGCTGCCCCTGGATGGGACGTAAGCTTGGCTGACGACGTGACCGCTGCTCCTGCCCGCCTGCCACCGCCATTACTGCCGGCCCATTTTTGACCGTATTTGACCGTCGCGCCTGGCTGGCACTGCTGGGTCACGCGCAGGGTTGCCTCGAGTCGCGGTATTCGCTCCACAGTCGAGGAGGCGCGGTAGTGGCGCGAGTGGCAGTGCAGTTGCTCGCACGTAGCAACCGGCACACCGGTTGCATGACGTGTGGGCCTGGGCCTCCATGCTGGGTGCGTTGGAGTCGAAGGGGCGCGCCCACTTGGCACGGTCGCATGCCGACTGCATGGCTACCCGCCCTTTCACCCGCTGGTCTGGTGAAAGTGGAGGAATGCTTGTAACCGCCGGGCGGTTGCATGCACTGCGCGCGGCGGTTTGGCTTCTTCTGCCCTGGACCGGCTTGCATGACGCGTGGGACCCAGCCCCCGCGTCGTAAGGGGGAGGACCTTGGAGTGTGTTGGAGAAGACTCAGCCCGCAACGGCTGAGGACGCAAGTGGGGAGAGTTGCCTTTAAAAAGGAGGGCGACCCCCATTGGAGGGCAACCATGTCTTCGCGCTCCCCTCATGCATCGTGTCTCTCCACCTTCCGAGCCCCCGGGTGGGGGGACGCCCGCAATCTTTCCGTCTTGTCATCGGAGAGACGCAACTTCGAGGAAGTTGGTACCTTTCAGCCATCGTTCGGCTTCAAGGATTTTCATCACGCAGCCCGGCTGCATCCCCTCGCCGGTGGTCACCCAAGACGGTGACCTCCAGCCTCTGGGCGGGGAGGAGCAAGCCAGGCTGTGATCTTGGTCCCGCCCTTAGCTTCAAGGATGTTCATCATCCTTGCTGGGGCGGAGGCCGGGCTGAGCCGGAGCTCTACCTCCCGCGTGGGTTCATGGGTCAGCCCCCCCTTCAGCATTCAAGGGAGAGGGCGCTCACTGGCCCTGCGAGCGGGGCGGACTTCGACAACGCGGGGCTGGTCGACGGCGGGTGTCGCCAGCTCCAGCACGTCGGGCTCGCCGGCTTGGCTCCCGGTGCCCCCTCCCGCCGCAAGGGCGGTTGTCGCGCCGTGCGCACGGGTGGACCGTCCAAGACATCGCGTGCCGCCAGAGCGGCGTTCGTGTTCTGGGGTTGTCCTGCCTTTGCAACGGTACGGGGCTTCCGCGCGGAGGTCGGTGCTCCGCTCGTCCGGGAGGATCCGAGTGGGGATCTGCCGATGGGCTGACGCTCCGGTCGTCGGTGCCGAGGTGGATGCGGCTTGAGAAGTTCCCGTCGCTGACGGGATCACTGCCACCATCCGCGCTCTGGGCCTCCGGCTCTTTGTACTTGTCCTCGCCCCTCGAGCGTCGGCATGGGTGAGGGCAAGGTTGTGGCGGCGTCCGCCCCGAGGCCATCGCTGCTACCGTGGGGACGGAACCGGGGTTCCGTTTGTATTGGTACCTTGAATGTCGGTGTTTTGTTCATTGCGGCTGTCGGGTCCTGAACATGTATGTATCTTCGGCGTGGAGCCGTGTTTTTTCTTCATTTCGAGCACTAAGACTCGCCTGTCGACTATCCGAACTGCTTCACCGAGCGTGAGTCGCCTCGTGCAAAGGTGACGAGTGAGGTATCCGTATCCCGGAGGCGTAGGAGTCCCTCAGCTCGGTCGGCCTTGCTGTCCGAGGCTTCTCTTGCTCAGTTAAAGGAACCCCTCGGCCGCTCTTCGATGAGCCGAAGCCGGAGGTAGCGGTGTCAGCACGGGCAGAGGCAGAGTTGGTTTCGAAAAGAAGATGTGGTCGGCCGGAGCCTAGCCGGGTCGTCCGCTAGCGGAACCGACGCCTGAGTTGAGCTGCCGAGGCCTCAAGCCGGGCTGATGTCTTCGGGGGACAGCTGGCCGAGGCCTCGGGGTGGCCGGTCGAGCCGTCTGCTCGAGCTGGATTCCTGGAGAAGACCCTGGCGGCGATGGCCCGGGTGTGGTGCTGATGTCGTCCTTCAGAGTGGGGATCCTCCGACCACGTCGCCGTCCGAGGCTAGGTCAGACCCCGCCGAAGGTGTAGTTGACGCCGAGGGTGCTGCTGCCCCCTTCAACTGTCGACGTCCGAGCCTGCAGGATCGGGTTGTCTTGTAGTGTGTGTATGCTTTCTGCGGCCGTCGAGGCCCAAACATACCGTCGTCGTGTTGTAAAGCTGTGTCCCTTTTCCTCTTGTTTCGAGTATCCAGACTTATTTGTCGGTAACAGAATTGTTTGTGCGGGCGAGAGTTGCTTTTCACGGAAGGTGATGAGTGAGGTATCCGTATCCCGGAGGCGTAGGAATCCCTTGGCTCGGTCGGCCTTGCCGCTTACGCGCACTCTTACTCGTCCATAGGATTCTGTCACCGACGCAGTCGAGAAGGCCCGAAAAATCATTCCGGCAGAGGAGCTTTCGAGCGTGAAGACTTGTTTGGTCCGCAGAATCACTTATCCGAGCGCGAGTTACTTATCGCAGAAGGTGATGAGTGAGGTATCCGTATCCCGGAGGCGTAGGAGTCCCTCGGCTCGGTCAGCCTTGGCTGCTTACGTGTACTCCATCGTTTTCAGGATCAGGACCCACTTTCGAAGTAGTCGAAAAGCACGAAAGGCATTCTGGCAGAAGAGATTTTTTTCTTTTTTCGAGGAAAATTTTGACGCAGAGGGGGTTCCCCCCTTCTAGCCCTCGAGGGAGGGTCGGGCTTTGCCGAGGCAAGGCTGACCCTTCCTTGACGACCAGACTTTGTGTGTGAATGGGGTGTACGAATAACTTGAAAGCATCTTAAGGGTAGAAGCGACGTAGCTGTTGGATGTTCCAAGCGTTGTTGTAGACCTCACCTTGGCTGTTGGCCAGCTTGTATGTTCCAGGCTTCAGAACTTTGGCGATGACGAACGGCCCTTCCCAGGGAGGCGTAAGCTTATGCCGCCCTCGGGCGTCTTGTCGCAGCCGAAGCACCAGGTCGCCTACCTGGAGGTCTCGGGACCGAACCCCTCGGGCGTGGTAGCGTCGCAGGGACTGCTGGTACCGCGCCGAGTGTAGTAAGGCCATATCCCGAGCCTCCTCTAGCTGGTCTAGTGAGTCTTCTCGATTAGCTCGATTGCTTTGGTCGGCGTAGGCCCTCGTCCTCGGGGAACCGTACTCCGATTCTGTGGGCAAGATGGCCTCGGCCCCATAGACTAGAAAGAACGGTGTGAAGCCCGTGGCTCGGCTCGGCGTTGTCCTCAGACTCTAGACCACCGAGGGGAGCTCCTTCGTCCACCGCTTGCCGAACTTGTTGAGGTCGTTGTAGATCCGAGGCTTGAGTCCTTGCAAAATCATGCCGTTGGCACGTTCTACCTGCCCATTCGTCATGGGGTGAGCCACGGCGGCCCAGTCCACCTGGATGTGGTGATCCTCGCAGAAGTCCAGGAACTTTCTGCCGGTGAACTGGGTGTCGTTGTCGGTGATGATGGAGTTCGGGACCCCAAGGCGATGGATGATGTTGGTGAAGAACGCCACCGCCTGTTCGGACCTGATGTTGTTTAGGGGTCGGACCTCGATCCACTTGGAGAATTTGTCGATGGCGACCAGCAGGTGCGTGTAGCCCCCGGGTGCCTTCTGCAAGGGGTCGACGAGGTCCAGACCCCACACAGCAAACGGCCAGGTGATGGGTATGGTCTGCAGAGCCTGAGCGGGCAGGTGGGTCTGCCTTGCGTAGAACTGACACCCTTCGCAGGTGCGGACAATTCTAGTGGCGTCGGCCACCGCCGTCGGCCAGTAGAAACCTTGTCGGAAGGCGTTTCTAACAAGGGTTCGGGGTGCTGCGTGATGGCCGCAAGCCCTCGAGTGTATCTCTTGTAAGAGCTCCTGACCTTCGGCGATGGAAATGCATCGCTGGAGGATGCCAGAGGGGCTGTGGTGGTAGAGCTCCTTCCCATCTCCTAGCAAAACGAAAGACTTGGCGCGCCGCGCCAACCGCCGAGCCTCGGCTTGGTCGAGGGGCAGCTCTCCTCGGTGGAGATATTGCAGGTACGGGGTCTGCCAGTTTTGATTAGGCGTGACCTCGCTCTGCTCCCCCTTGATGCGTAGTGCCTCACCCTCGAGGGCCGAGGGTACCTCAGGCCGAGCCGAGGGTACCTCGGACCGTGACGAGGGTACCTCGGACTGAGCCGAGGGTACCTCGGACTGAGCCGAGGGTGCCTCGGGTTGGGGCGAGGCCTTCTCGGGCTCGGGCGTGTCGTCGGTCTTGACGGAGGGTTGATGCAGGTCCCGGGAGAATACGTCCGGGGGAACCGTTGTTCGCCCCGAGGCTATTTTAGCCAGCTCGTCCGCAGTCTCGTTGTAGCGTCGGGCGATGTGGTTGAGCTCGAGCCCGTAGAACTTGTCTTCCAGGCACCGAACCTCGTCGCAGTAAGCTTCCATCTTCGGGTCGCGGCAGTGGGAGTTCTTCATGACTTGGTCGATGACGAGCTGCGAGTCACCACGAGCGTCGAGGCGTCGGACCCCTAGCTCGACGGCGATTCGCAACCCGTTTACCAGAGCCTCGTACTCAGCCACGTTGTTGGACGCCGGGAAGTGGAGGCGTAGCACGTAGCGTAGGTGCTTCCCGAGGGGCGAGACGAAGAGCAGGCCCGTGCCGGCCCCCGTCTTCATCAGCGACCGTCGAAAAACATTGTCCAGAGCTCTGGTTGGATCAGAGCTGTCGGGAGTTGGGTGTCGACCCATTCAGCCACGAAGTCCGCCAAGACCTGGGACTTGATGGCCTTCCGAGAGGCGAACGAGATTGTCTCGCCCATGATCTCCACAGCCCACTTTGCAATTCTACCCGAGGCCTCTCAGGACTGGATGATCTCCCCTAGGGGGAAGGATGACACCACAGTCACCGGATGAGACTCGAAGTAGTGTCGCAACTTCCGCCGCGTTAGGATCATTGCGTACAGCAGCTTCTGAATTTGTGGGTAGCGGATCTTGGTTTCGGACAGTACCTCACTGATGAAGTAGACTGGCCTCTGGACGGGCAATGCATGCCCCTCTTCTCATCTCTCAACCACAATCGCAGCGCTAACCACCTGAGTGGTCGCGGCGACGTAGACCAAGAGGACTTCTCCGGCAGCGGGGGGCACCAAGATGGGCGCGTTCGTGAGGAGCGCCTTCAGGTTCCCGAGGGCTTCCTCGGCCTCAGGAGTCCAAGCGAAGCACTCGGCCTTCCTTAAGAGGCGGTACAGAGGCAGGCCTCTTTCGCCGAGGCTTGAGATGAAACGGCTCAGAGCCGCGAGGCATCCCATGACCCTCTGTACGCCTTTCAAGTCCTTGATGGGCCCCATGCTGGTGATGGCAGCGATTTTCTCCGGGTTGGCCTCGATGCCCCGCTCGGAGACGATGAACCCCAAGAGCATGCCTCGGGGGACCCCAAAGACACACTTTTCGGGATTGATCTTAACGCCTTTCGCCTTGAGACATCAGAATGTCACTTCAAGGTCAGAAAGGAGGTCGGAGGCCTTCCTCGTCTTGACTACGATGTCATCGATGTAGGCCTCGACCGTTCAGCCAATGTGTTCGCCGAACACATGGTTCATGCACCGCTGGTACGTTGCACCCGCATTCCTCAAACCAAACGGCATGGTAACATAGCAGTACATGCCGAAGGGTGTGATGAAAGAAGTCGTAAGCTGGTCAGACTCTTTCATCTTGATCTGGTGATACCCTGAGTAGGCATCGAGGAAAGACAGGGTTTCGCATCCAGCAGTGGAATCCACAATTTGATCGATGCGAGGCAGAGGGTAGGGAACTTTCGGACATGCTTTGTTTAGACCAGTGTAGTCTACACACATCCGCCATTTCCCCCCTTTCTTTCTCACAAGCACAGGGTTGGCAAGTCATTCGGGATGGAATACCTCTTTGATGAACCCTGCCGCCATTAGCTTATGGATCTCTTCGCCAATGGCTCTGCGCTTTTCTTCGTCGAATCGGCGCAGAGGCTGCTTCACGGGTCGGGCTCCAGCTCGGATATCCAGCGAGTGCTCGGCGACTTCCCTCGGTATGCCGGGCATGTCCGAGGGACTCCACGCGAAAACGTCGGCGTTTGCGCGGAGAAAGTCGACAAGCACTGCTTCCTATTTGGGGTCGAGCTCGGAGCCGATCCGGATCTGCTTGGAGGCGTCGTTGCGGGGGTCGAGAGGGACGGACTTAACCGTCTCCGCTGGCTCGAAGTTGCCGGCGTGGCGCTTCACGTCGGGCGCCTCCCTAGAGAGGCTCTCTAGGTCGGCGATGAGAGTCTCGGACTCGGCGAGGGCCTCGGCGTACTCCACGCACTCCACGTCGCATTCGTATGCATGTCGGTACGTGGGCCCGACGGTGATGACCCCATTGGGGCCCGACATCTTGAGCTTGAGGTAGGTGTAGTTGGGGACGGCCATGAACTTGACGTAGCACGGCCTCCCCAACACTGCGTGGTAGGTTCCTCGAAACCCGACCACTTCGAACGTGAGGATTTCCCTTCGAAAGTTGGAGGGCGTCCCGAAGCAGACGGGTAGATCGAGTTGCCCGATGGGTTGGACGCGCTTCCCGGGGATGATCCCGTGGAAAGGCGCAGCGCCCGTCCGGACCGAGGACAGATCGATCCGCAGGAGCCCGAGGGTCTCGGCGTAGATGATGTTGAGGCTGCTGCCTCCGTCCATGAGGACCTTGGTGAGCCTGACGTTGCCGACGATGGGGTCGACAACGAGCGGGTATCTCCCCAGGCTCGGCACGTGGTCTGGATGGTCGGCCTGGTCAAAGGTGATGGGCTTGTCGGACCAGTCTAGGTAGACTGGCGCCGCCACCTTTACCGAGCAGACCTCCCGACGCTCTTGCTTGCGGTGCCGAGCCGAGGCATTCGCCACTTGCCCGCCGTAGATCATGAAGCAGTCGCGGACCTCGGGGAACTCTCCTACCTTGTGATCTTCCTTCTTTGCGTCGTCAAGAGCCTTGCCACCCTCCGCGGGCGGCCCGGCCTTGTGGAAGTGTCGTCGAAGCATGGCACACTCCTCAAGGGTGTTCTTGACTGAAGCGTCCCGATCCTTTGGGACTCAAATGTGATACAATTACTAGTCCCAGGAGGCTAGTAATCACATTCATTACTTCAAATAGTTACAGAGTCTGAATAACGTTATTACAATACCGGGGATACAAGCTCGAAAGTGAGCCGAAAAACATAAAGCGCAGTGGAAGATAAAATAGCCTAGGCCACAGGCAGAACTGGGTGAAGACACAGCCCCATCAATCAAGCATAGCAGAAAAGAAGTCTTCAGCTGCTGAAAAACATAAATAAATCTGGGTGAATACACTAGGTATTCCGCAAGCCCACCCGGCTCCTGTAAAGAGAAAGTGACCTAAATTGTACATGCTTATTATGGTGGAGTTGAAGTCACTCATACTTTTTCAGAGAAAGGCAGTACTCAATAGTTAGGGTTTTCCCAAAAACAATAGAAGTAACACTTGCTTAACCACCACTGAGCTTCCCGCTCCCGTGGTACTTCTTTCTTTCCAGAACACACACACACACATTTCCCTGTTCCCCGTTGTAGTAGAAACACTAATTGTCATACCATACCAGACTCGTCCATACCAGTGGACACGGACTATTCGAATAGGTTTAGACTCTGCGCAGAGGGGTACACTTTACCCACTAGTCCGGTTCTGCGATCTCATGGCCAATGAGATCCGAATCCGAATCTCTTTCTTTCCCCGCACGTCCTAACCTTAACGGTTATCCAGAAGGAGTCAGGCCACGACCATGTCCAAACCGGACAAAACTTTCCCCCTCCTTATCCTCTCGGTGCTCCCCAGCCTTCATAACCCTGGGGTGGGACCGTACGAGTTTAGATCGAGTGGCTGCCCACACAGCCTCGAGTGGTTGTACTTTTTGAGAGTACTGTCGGGGACCATAATTAGGGGTACCCTCAAGACGCCTAATTCTCAGCCGGTAACCCCCATCAGCATAAAGCTGCAGAGGCCTGATGGGTTTGATTAAGTCAGGGATCAGTCCATACGAGTGACTTGACCACGCCACGCCCGAGCCTAGCCTCGGGCGAGGGCAGCCGACCCTAAGATGACTCCGTCTCGCCTGAGGCCTCCTCTTTCACGGCAGACGCATCTCCGGCTCGCCCTAGGCCCCGCCTTCGATAAGAAGAAACCCTGACTAAATCACCGCGCCGACCGACCGAGTCACCGGGGCGTTTAACGCAAAAGGTAAGACCAACGGGCGACCAGACTTCGCCAGAGGCGCCATAGGAGGCTCCGCCCGACCCAGGGCTCGGACTCGGGCTAAGGCCCCGGAAGACGGCGAACTCCGCTCCGCCCGACCCCAGGGCTCGGACTCGGGCTAAGGCCCCGGAAGACGGCGAACTCCGCTCCGCCCGACCCCAGGGCTCGGACTCGGGCTAAGGCCCCGGAAGACGGCGAACTCTGCTCCGCCCGACCCCAGGGCTCGGACTCGGGCTAAGGCCTCGGAAGACGACGAACTCCGCCTCGCCCGACCCAGGGCTCGGACTCCGCCTCGGCCTCTGCCGAACGATCTCCGCCTCGCCCGACCCAGGGCTCGAACTCTGCCTCTGTCTTGCAGGACGGACTCGACCTCGGCTTCGGAGGAGCCTCCACGACGCCCGACCTAGGACATGAGACCGCCACGTCAACAGGAAGCGCCATCATCACCCTGCCCTGAGCCGACTTGGGTCGCAGAGGACAAGACCGGCGTCCCATCTGGCCAGCCACGCCAGATAGGCAAATGATGCGCCCCGCTAGACCATGACGACGGCGACTCTCAGCTCCCTTACGAAAGCAGGAGGACGTCAGCAAGGGCCCAGCCACTCCGACAGCTGTCTCCCCGTCCGGCTCCGTTACTCCTCCAACAGCCACGACGCCACACCAACAGGGTGCCAAGATCTCTCCGGCTGCCACCTGGGCATGTACATAGGGCGCTAGCTCTCCCTCGCTAGACACGTAGCACCTTGCTACACCCCCATCTTGTACACCTGGATCCTCTCCTTACGACTATAAAAGGAAGGACCAGGGCCTTCTTAGAGAAGGTTGGCCTCGCGGGGACGAAGGGCAGGGGCAGGCGCTCTCTCGGGGCCGCTCGCTTCCCTTCACCTCGCGCGGACGCTTGTAACCCCCTACTGCAAGCGCACCCGACCTGGGCGCGGGATGAACACGAAGGCCGCGGGAATTCTCCGACTCCCTCTCGACCCGGCTCCGGCCACCGACCGCTCTCTCTGTTCCCCCCTTCGCGCTCGCCCACACGCTCGACCCATCTGGGCTGGGGCACGCGGCACTCTCACTCGTCGGCTCGGGGACCCCCCGGTCTCGGAACGCCGACAGTTGGCGCGCCAGGTAGGGGCACGCTGCGTGTTGATGTTCGATTTCCCGTCAAGCTCCAGATGGGCAGTCTCCAACAACCTCTTCAACCCGGGACGGTGCTCCGTTTCGGGAACCTCGAGTTCATGTCTCTCGACGGCAACTACGACATGGTACTCCTTCCACCGCCGCGCGGCAGCAACAATGGTGGCGGACAGCCCGCCCGCCGGCGGCGGAATCGACGACGCCTTTCCCGCGTGGGGGAAGGACGGCTTTCGAGCTCGCCCCATCCTCTCCCTCGCCATCGGAGGAGGAGGAGGCGGGGCAACCGGGGCCGAGCGGGAGATCGCGCTCCGACGGCTGTGGAGCAAATCGACGTCCCCGGCGCCTCAACGAAGGACACGCCAAGCGTCGCCCTCGCGTTCGAGGCAAACGCGAGCGCCATTCCCCCGCAACACGTCGACCCCGAGCAAGTGGACGACGCCAGCACGCTCACGGAAGGCCTGCAGGACGTCGCCCTCGTACCCAAGACGACGGCGCGGTCAGCCTCCGACGTGACTTCATCGCCCTTCGTCGACAAAAAGGTACCGACTGCTCCCCATCTTTCGTCATTTCGACTCGGCCTCAGCCCGCCTGGCGACCTCGCTTTGGCGGGCGCTCACATTGTGGCGAGTGCAACCTCTCTGGGGTTTCGTGTGCGGTCGCCTTGGGACCGATTGACGGGTGTCTCGACCTACGGACCCTCTGGGTCCGAGGAAGATGACGACCCCAGCATCTGCTGGGATTTCTCCGGATCTGGCAATCCTAGTGCCATGCGGGACTTCATGACCGCATGTGACTACTGCCTCTCCGACTGTTCCGACGGCAGCCGCAGCCTTGGCGACAAGGACTGCGGCCCGAGTCGCGAATGTTTCCACATCGAGTTAGGGGATCCCTCCGGAGGCGGCTGTCTCGGCATGCCGGAGGATGGTGATCCCCCTAGGCCAGCGCCTCGCGCCGACATCCCGCGGGAGCTAGCTGTGGTCCCCGTTCCGGCGAGGGGTCACGACCCACAGCTCGAGCAAGTCCGCGGGGCGCAGGCCGGGCTCGATGAGGGAACAGGAGCGCTCGAGGCAATCCGCCAGAACATCGGGCAGGTATGGGCGAGCCAACCCCCGGCCGGAGGAATACGTCACCTGCCCCAAGGTCTCCAGCACCGCATCGCCAACGATGCCAGGGACAGACCGCCACCCGCGTCCGGCGGAACTGGTCAGGACCTGGTCGCTGCAGCGATGCTCCTCCGCGCGATGCCGGAGTCATCAACCACCGAGGGTCGGCGAATCCAGGGAGAACTCAAGCATCTCCTGGAAGGCGCTGCGGCCCGGCGGGCCGAGAGCTCTGCCTCCCGAAGGCAGGGATACCCCTCGGAACCTCGTGCCGCGACTTCCCGACTCACGCGGGAAGCCTCGGTCTTCACCGGGCGCACGCGCAACACCGCGCCTGCGGCCCCGGGCCACCTCGGCGACGAGCGCCCTCATCGTGACCGTCGGGCACGCCTCGACGAAAGGGTGCGCCGAGGCTATCACCCCAGGCGTGGGGGACGCTACGACAGCGGGGAGGATCGGAGTCCCTCGCCCGAACCACCCGGTCCGCAGGTCTTTAGCCGAGCCATTCGGCGGGCGCCGTTTCCGCCCCGATTCCGACCCCCGACTACTATCACGAAGTACTCGGGGGAGACGAGACCGGAATTGTGGCTTGCGGACTACCGCCTGGCCTGTCAACTGGGTGGGACGGACGATGACAACCTCATCATCCGAAACCTCCCCCTGTTTCTCTCCGACACCGCTCGAGCCTGGTTGGAGCACCTGCCCCCGGGGCAGATTTCCAACTGGGAAGATCTGGTCCAGGCTTTCGCCGGGAACTTCCAGGGCACGTACGTGCGCCCCGGGAATTCCTGGGACCTCCGAAGCTGTCGGCAACTGCCGGGAGAGTCTCTCCGAGACTATATCCGGCGGTTCTCGAAGCAGCGCACCGAGCTGCCCAACATCACCGACTCCGATGTCATCGGCGCGTTCCTCGCCGGCACCACCTGCCGCGACCTGGTGAGCAAGTTGGGTCGCAAGACCCCCACCAGGGCGAGCGAGCTGATGGACATCGCCACCAAGTTCGCCTCCGGCCAGGAGGCGGTAGAGGCCATCTTCCGAAAGGACAAGCAGCCCCAGGGCCGCCCGTCGGAAGATGCTCCCGAGGCGTCTGCTCCGCGCGGCGCCAAGAAGAAAGGCAGGAGGAAGTCGCAAGCGAAACGCGACGTTCCCGATGCAGACCTTGTCGCCGCCACCGAGCACAAGAACCCTCGGAAGCCCCCCGGAGGTGCTAACCTCTTCGACAAGGCACTCAAAGAGACGTGCCCCTACCATCAGGGGCCCGTCAAGCACACCCTCGAGGAGTGCGTCATGCTTCGGCGCCACTTCCACAGGGCCGGGCCACCCGCAGAGGGTGGCAAGGCCCGCGACGATGACAAAAGGGAGGATCGCCAAGCAGGAGAGTTCCCAGAGGTCCGCGACTGCTTCATGATCTACGGGGGGCATGCGGCGAATGCCTCGGCTCGGCATCGTAAGCAAGAGCGTCGGGAGGTCTGCTCGGTGAAGGTGGCGGCGCCAGTCTACCTAGACTGGTCCGACAAGCCCATCACCTTCGGCCGGGACGACCACCCCGACCACGTGCCGAGCCCAGGGAAGTACCCGCTCGTCGTCGATCCCGTCATCGGCGACGTCAGGCTCACCAAGGTCTTGATGGATGGAGGCAGCTGCCTCAACATCATCTACGCTGAGACCCTCAGGCTCCTGCGCGTCGACCCGTCATCCGTCCGAGCAGGCGCTGCGCCCTTCCACGGGATCATTCCCGGGAAGCGCGTCCAGCCCCTCGGACAGCTCGACCTCCCTGTCTGCTTCGGAACGCCCTCCAACTTCTGAAGAGAGACTTTGACGTTCGAGGTGGTCGGGTTCCGAGGAACCTACCACGCAGTGTTGGGAAGGCCATGCTACGCGAAGTTCATGGCCATCCCCAACTACACTTACCTGAAGCTCAAGATGCCGGGCCCCAACGGGGTCATCACCGTCGGCCCCACGTACAAACACGCATTCGAATGCGATGTGGAGTGCGTGGAGTACGCCGAGGCCCTCGCCGAGTCCGAGGCCCTCATAGCCGACCTGGAAAGCCTCTCCCGAGAGGTGCCGGACGTGAAGCGGCATGCCGGCAACTTCGAGCCAGCGGAGACGGTTAAGGCCGTCCCTCTCGACCCCAGTGGCGACGCCTCCAAGCATGTCCGGATCAGTTCTAGGCTCGGCCCCAAATAAGAGGCAGTGCTCGTCGACTTTCCTCGCGCAAACTTCGACATTTTTGCGTGGGGTCCCTCGGGCATGCCCGCCATGCCGAGGGATGTCACCAAGCACTCGCCGCATATCTGGGCAGGAGCCTGACTCGCCAAACGGCCTCTACGCGAACGACGCCCGGGGGCTGCGCCCTTTCCCCACTCACACATAAGAATCAATTATCAAGGAAGGGTCGGCCTCGCCCCGGCAGAGCCCGACCCTCCCTCGGGGGCTAAAAAGGGGGAACCCCTCTCGTCGAGTTTGAACGTACCGTTCCGCGTCAGAAAAACTCTTTTTTCGGTCAAGAAGGGTTTTTTTTTGCGTTCTCCCGGAGGCGTCAGAAGCAGGGTCCTGAGGAGCGAACTTGGGTACGAGTAAATGGCGAGACCGACTGAGCTGGGAAACACCTATGCTTTCGGGCTAGGGACACCTCACTCGTCGCCTGCCACGAAAAAGGACCCAGCTCGGGAAATCACCCTGTTGTCGACACTACGGGCTAGGCGCGAAAATCAAAACAAAAAGGAGCATGACTTCACGGAAGAAGAAGTAAAATGTTCAGGCCTCGGTGGCCGCGGCAAATCACACATCCAACAGAAATTGTCCCAACTAAAATCAGGCGTCGCCTCGGGCAGGAGCCGCGCCCTCAACTCCGCCCCTGCCGTCGGTAAGGTCCACCTCCGCTTCCGGCGGCGGCGCAGGAGGAAGAATCTCCGCCTCGAAGACGGTCGCCAGCGCCGCGCTCGGACCCGCAGCGACCGCGTCGAGCCGCTGAACCTCCGCCAGGGCCGCCTCGTCTTCGTCAGGCAGGCAGTACCCCTCGCTGACCCGCTCCAAGTCCACGACGTAGTGGGAAGCGAGCACGGCGAAGGCCCGCCTGACGCCGTGGTGTAGCGCCCCGCGGACTTTACCGCGCGCGTAATCACCTAGGGCTTGAAGACGGCTTTGGGGAGAGCTCCCTGAAGGGACGTCGCTGGGACCGAGTTTCCGATAGACCTCCGAGACGGCCTCGGACATAGCCGCGAGATCGGCCTCCCTTTGCTCAGCAGCCCCGTCGAGCGCCTCGGCAAGCGCCTTGGCAGACTCGTCGAGGGCAGACTCGAGCTCTGTGAACAACCAGAAGAAAGACCTCAAACCCAAGCGGAAGAAACGGATAAAGATTGAGAGCCGAGGACGGTCGAGCCATACCTCTGGCTCGGACGTGCTGCTCCGAGGCTGTGACTTGGGCTGCGGCCAGATCGGCCGCAAGGATCTTGGCCCGGCTCTCGGCCTCGGCAGCCTGGCCCTGAGTTTGGTCCCGCTCCTCGGCAACCTGGGCGAGCTCTGACCGTCGTTGTAACACCTCCGTGCGCGCTGCCGCCGCCTCGGCCTTCAGGTCAGCGCAGAGCAGCTGGAGGTCCGCTATCTTAGCGTCTTGCTGAGAGAGGCGCGCGGTAGCCCCGGCAAGCGAAGTCCTCAGGGACCGCAGCGAGCCCCAGACGACGGCCTCGCGGCGAATGAACGACGACTTGGCAGCGCTCCGGTCCGTCAGATCCTGGAAAGGAAAACAAGATATCACGGCAAACGCCCCACTCGCAGAAACAAGAAGGTATGCCTGAAGCCATTACCTGAAGGATTTTGGGGACGTCCCCGCAGAGAACCTCCAGCGACGATCGGAGCAACCCCACTGACGCCTCCGCACGCTTGCGGAGCTCGTCCCAGGACTGGTCCTCCTCTTCGTCGTCAAGAACGAAGATAGGGCCCGAGGCCTCACGGGTCCGGAATCGGAGCAACTGGCCCCGGGCCTCGGGGCTCCGCCCCACAGCGACAAGGCTGCCGCCCGCCTGGGAGCACTGCGCGTCCGCGCCCACCTCTTCCGAGGCTCCGGGCGCCGACGCCGCGGCCGTCCCGACGTCGGCGGCGACCGTACGCTCTCCGACCGGGACGGTGCCAGCTGCGGTAGCGGCAGACGCCGGCATAGCCAACATGGCTGGCGAGCTCGGGACCGCATCGGTGCCGGCCGCCTCCCCGGTCACGATGGCCACCTCGGCAGAGGAGCCCGCCTCGGGGACCTGCTCCCCCAGAACATGCGACGCCTGAGCCCCGTGCGGCGGAGCACCCTGCGAAAGGGTCGGCTGAGCGGCAGGGCCCGAGGTGGCGCCGGCTACCTGGACCAACGCCGTCTTGAGGGCCTTCCGAGGCGCCAGGTCGGTAGGGCCATGGCTCCGTTTGCTGAAGAAAACAAGAAAGGGACAATCACGGCCCAGACATATTAATGAAGCGCCGGGACGGAGAGATTCCAAGGTACCTACCCGCTCCGGATCATGATCCACGGTGTCTGGGGGGAGGTCTCTTGGCTCCCGCTTCCTGGAACCACCGCTGAGGTCCGCTTCACCAACAGCCCCGGTGCCGCCCTCGCCTCGGACGCCCCTGAGGCCCGGGAGGCGGACTGCCCAGGCGCCGCCATGGCAACCTGAGGACCGCTCCCCCATGCTGCCGGCACGGGCGACGGTTCCCGAAGAACGGACCCCTCGGCCCGGCTCCCTGGAGTGGCGTCAGCTCCCCCAGCCGAGGAGTCAAGAACCCTCTCGGGTTGCCCCCGCTCCTCAGGTTGGGGATCCGACACCTCGGCTCCAGGGACCGACGATGTAGGCCCGCTCGGGGGCTGGCTCGACGACCCTCGGCCACATCCCAAGCCGGGGCTGAGGCCGAGACGGGCGGCCATGTCATCCTCCTCCTCTTCGTCGTCGACGTCGTCGTCATCATCGGACGTCTCCGGCGACAGCTCCCTGGGAAGCCCTTCCCTCTCCTGCTGACGACGGCGTTTCTCCAGGGCGTCTCGAGCCCGCCTCCGCCTGCGGGCCCGAGCCTTCTCCGCATCCTTTTTCTTCTTCTCCTCCTCCGCGGCGACCCGCCTCGCCGCCCGACCCACCGCGTCCTCCGGGACCGGCGGCAGGGAGGGTTTGTGCCGCCCCACCTCCTAAAAAGGGGGGAGAAAGAAAACCGATAGTGAGAATCAGGAGCAACCCGGTATGTGAAGAAGGGAGGGACGAACACTCACCAGAGCGACGCACCCCTGGTCGGGGCGCATTCGAGGCTGGGAGAGGGCGTGGGGGTCTGGCTTCCCCATCGCAACCGACACCCGCCGGTAGAGGGCGTCGTGGGGAAGAGGATCAGGGGACATCCGTGACCCCTCCCAGTCGGCCTCCTGGGTCATCTCCCAAAGCGACAACCGCCGCTCCGCCAAGGGGAGCACCCTCCGGCGATGGATGGCGGCAACCACTCCCGCGGCGGTGAGCCCTTCCTCCCGCAACGCCTTCAGGGCCTGGAGAAGAGGTTCGAGTTTCTTCTGCCTCTCGTGTGGAGTCCCGTGACGCCAGGCGTCGGGGGCGGCGGTGACAACCCGCTGAGAGAACGGCGGGAGCGACCCTCCGTCATTCCGGAGGTAGAACCACCGGCGCTGCCAACCCTTGTTTGAGGGGGAAAGGATGGCAGGAATATACTGCAACGACCGCGACTGCCTCAGCAAGAGGGTGCAGCCGCCGGCCCGCACCGCCGCGCGGACCCTCCTCTCCCCCGTCGACGAAGCAAAAAGTTCGGCAAAGAAGAGGTGAGTCCACAAATCCCAATGGGGGGCGATCCCCAGATACCCCTCGCACACCGCTACAAAGATAGCGGCTTGCGCGATGGAGTTGGGGGTGAGGTTGTGCAGTTCCACCCCATAGTGGAACAGGATGGCCCGCATGAAGCGGCTCGACGGCACTCCAAATCCCCGCTCATGGAAGGAGATGAAGCTCACGACATACCCCGGCGGAGGGGATGGAGCGACTCCGCCCGCGGGAGGAATCCATTCCGGCCGCTCCTTATCGGTGAGGGGGCGGAGCAAACCCTCGCCGACGAGGTCCTCCAGGTCACCCGCCGTCACCGTGGAAAAGGGCCACGGGTCGCGCGGCGAGAGGATGGTCACCCGGTCAGCCATCGCCAAGGCAGAAGGGGTGGCGGCGTGAAGGACAGGGGAGGGCGGTTTCCTTTTCCTGGCTAGATCTCTCAGGCTGCGAAAAACCTGAGAAGAAGGCGAGAAGTGAAGTCGGGAACCGTCACTGGACCCTCTCCGGGGCACATAAAGGCCAAGGTCGAGACGGTTCCAACGTACCGCCCGAACCGGACGCGGGGTTCAAAAAACGCGAAGCAAAACAGCCGTTCCTCGAACGACTCGCGCACGCAACGGCAGCTTCGCCGACCGTTTACCCCGGCGCATTAACTTCGCGGCGAAACAGGTGACGTTTCTGGCAGGGGCAGCTGGCGACGCTTCGCCTCCGCCAAAACGACCACGCCGAAAAAGGTACGCCACGACGTTCAATTTCGAATCCTTTTTCCCTTTTCCTTCTTTCTCTATCTCTTGCAACAGGGACCGAGAAGGGGGATAACCCCAAAGGGATCCTTCCCCGTGAAGGAACTAGGCTCCGAGCCTCCCTACTGATCAGGGGTTCGAAGGCTGGCCCCCCGAGGGGTTCAACAGCCGCCTCAGATCGCGTGGGCCCGACACCCACTACTGGTCAGGGGTTCGAAGGTCGGCCTCCCGAAAGGTTCCATGACCGCCTCAGGCTACTAGGGCTCCATGCCCCCTACTGATCAGGGGTTCGAAGGCTGGCCTGTCGAAGGGTTCACAGTCGCCTCAGACGCCGAGCGAGGGATGACCAGGGGTACGTTCGATACATAACCAAGGCTCGGGCTGCGCTCCCGAGGTACCCTAGGACATTTCCGAGACCAGCGGGAACGACTCTGTAACGGAATCCCATCGGAGGGAGGCAACGAGCCCTCGGACCCCGTCGCTAGGGGACCGGGTCCGGCAGATCACCCGCAGGTACTTTTGGGCGTGCCTCCGGGCCCCTAGCCGACCCCTAACAAACGGGGCACGGACGTCCACTCGGATTACCCGATCGCAGCTCACCGGAGACACCATGTTCGGTGCCCATCGAGGGTAACATGGCACACTCCCCCCCTCCTCCTTGCGGAAAGGCGACGTAGGGGCGTATATAAAAAGTCGAGTCTGTCCCTGATCGTCCTCTCGCTCCGTGCGAGGGCTCGGGGGCTGCTCTCGCAAACCCGGCTCCGGCCGAACCGTTGACAGCGTCAACATACCAGCCCGAGAACTTGAGCCCCGACAGTGCACCTGGGTTACGCCCTGCTCGCATGAGGGAACCGCCAGACCAGCCGAGGCATTGCGCAAGGCATTAAGACCTCGAAGGAGTGAAACCACTCCTCCGAGGCCTCGGGGGCTACACCCGGCGGGTGCGCTCGCGCGCACCCACCGGAACAAAGTACCACCGAGAAAGGCTGGTCCCCTTGCAAAAAAGTGCGACGCAAGCCTCCAAGCGAGTGTTAACACTCTCTTCGAGGCTCGGGGGCTACTGTCGGGGACCATAATTAGGGGTACCCTCAAGACGCCTAATTCTCAGCCGGTAACCCCCATCAGCATAAAGCTGCAGAGGCCTGATGGGTTTGATTAAGTCAGGGATCAGTCCATACGAGTGACTTGACCACGCCACGCCCGAGCCTAGCCTCGGGCGAGGGCAGCCGACCCTAAGATGACTCCGTCTCGCCTGAGGCCTCCTCTTTCACGGCAGACGCATCTCCGGTTCGCCCTAGGCCCCGCCTTCGATAAGAAGAAACCCTGACTAAATCACCGCGCCGACCGACCGAGTCACCGGGGCGTTTAACGCAAAAGGTAAGACCAACGGGCGACCAGACTTCGCCAGAGGCGCCATAGGAGGCTCCGCCCGACCCAGGGCTCGGACTCGGGCTAAGGCCCCGGAAGACGGCGAACTCCGCTCCGCCCGACCCTAGGGCTCGGACTCGGGCTAAGGCCCCGGAAGACGGTGAACTCCGCTCCGCCCGACCCCAGGGCTCGGACTCGGGCTAAGGCCCCGGAAGACGGCGAACTCCGCTCCGCCCGACCCCAGGGCTCGGACTCGGGCTAAGGCCTCGGAAGACGACGAACTCCGCCTCGCCCGACCCAGGGCTCGGACTCCGCCTTGGCCTCTGCCGAACGATCTCCGCCTCGCCCGACCCAGGGCTCGAACTCTGCCTCTGTCTTGCAGAACGGACTCGACCTCGGCTTCGGAGGAGCCTCCACGACGCCCGACCTAGGACACGAGACCGCCACGTCAACAGGAAGCGCCATCATCACCCTGCCCTGAGCCGACTTGGGTCGCAGAGGACAAGACCGGCGTCCCATCTGGCCAGCCACGCCAGATAGGCAAATGATGGCGCCCCGCTAGACCATGACGACGGCGACTCTCAGCTCCCTTACGAAAGCAGGAGGACGTCAGCAAGGGCCCAGCCACTCCGACAGCTGTCTCCCCGTTCGGCTCCGTTACTCCTCCAACAGCCACGACGCCACACCAACAGGGTGCCAAGATCTCTCCGGCTGCCACCTGGGCATGTACATAGGGCGCTAGCTCTCCCTCGCTAGACACGTAGCACCTTGCTACACCCCCATCTTGTACACCTGGATCCTCTCCTTACGACTATAAAAGGAAGGACCAGGGCCTTCTTAGAGAAGGTTGGCCTCGCGGGGACGAAGGGCAGGGGCAGGCGCTCTCTCGGGGCCGCTCGCTTCCCTTCACCTCGCGCGGACGCTTGTAACCCCCTACTGCAAGCGCACCCGACCTGGGCGCGGGATGAACACGAAGGCCGCGGGAATTCTCCGACTCCCTCTCGACCCGGCTCCGGCCACCGACCGCTCTCTCTGTTCCCCCTTCGCGCTCGCCCACGCGCTCGACCCATCTGGGCTGGGGCACGCGGCACTCTCACTCGTCGGCTCGGGGACCCCCCGGTCTCGGAACGCCGACAAGTACAGGTAATGAAAGATGACAAACCGGTCCTTATATGAGAGGACGATCCTTCTGCTCACGCCTAAACCAGCTGAGCCAACACCTTAGGCCCTCCCCTAAACCAGGGAGTCCCTGATCATCCTACTTCACTAGGTGATGAGGGTGAGTACCCTTCATCGCACTCTTTTTGGAAAACATTTCGCTTATACCCCCTTTTTACTTGTCCCATATCTTTTAACGGAAGTAATAGTTAATGCGGGCTCTCTCATGCTCACCATGCAATTTTGATTCCCATCCCATAATCCAGGCTTAGGCAGTGGTAGAGAGAAGTAGGTAAGTAATGCATCAAGGGAAGGATGGACTTGCCTTCGTCGAAGCTTTCCTGGCACAAAAGGTTAATCTCGGAGGGGTCGGGTTCCTGCCCTTCTTCCAGAGCTAAGAGTTCTGGAGGATCGGATCCCTCTTCCGCTAATTAAACACAGATAAAAACAATACATCAAACATAGTGACCTTTGTGGGGTGTGCAAACTTTTATATTTTATTATTTTTGTGCCCTACTAATTTATTTAAACTATTTTTGGTGCATAAAATATCAGCATATAAGTATATATGGGAAAATGGGATAAAGAAAATGGGAAAAGAAAAAGAAAAAGGATTTCCTTTCCCTGTGGGCCGGGGGGGATTTTCGGCCCACTTGGGCGCGGGCGCTTGCGCGGGCGAGGCAGGCGGCCCAGCTGGCCCAGCTGTGCGGGGGAGACGGCGGGTGACGGCGCGGAGGCGCGGGCCCACCAGCCAGGGAGAGAGGAGGGGGCTGACGGCGTTAGCGACAACGGAGGGGGAGAGGGGCTCGACCGGGGTTCGACCGGCGGTGGGGATCCGCGGCGGTTCTCCGCCGCCGGTCCGGTTTTGCGACGGGGAGGCGGTGGTGGAGCATGGGTGGTAGATGAGGATCACAGGGGCGGGGCGAATTTCGCCTGCGGGGGCCTAGGGCGGCTGGTCCGCGGCACGGTGGCGGGCGTCCGCGGCGGCAAAGCCGCCGGTGAGTTTTCCGGCCGAAATAGAGTGGGGAAGGTGGCGTGTCGAGGACGTGGGAGTGTGGCGGAACTCTTGGCACTATTTAATTGAACGGAAGGTCGCTAGGGAGGGAGAGGGGAGCTTACCGGAGCGGTGGAGGGAAGCACGGCGGCGCTGCTAGCTCAATTGAGCTCGGGGAGGGGTGGAGGAGATGGCCGGGGCTGGTGTGGAGGGCTCGGGCTCGGCTGTCCCTTTTATAGGTGCCCGGGAGGGGGAGAGGGATGGAGGGGACGGCGAGCTCCGACGAGCTTCCATGGTGGCGGGCATGGAGCAAACGGCGACGAGACGGCTCGGGCAGGCTGAGGATGAGGGGACGGCTCGGGCACAGTGGCGGGACGGTCGCGGGAGTCAGGGCGAGCCTTAATGGCGAGGCGACGGGGCGTGCAGCGCTCGGCGGCGAGCGCGCCGGTGAGGCATGGGCGAGGGAGAAGGAGCTGATAGGTGGGGTCGGGCTGCCAGTGAGAGAGGTCCGCGCGAGAGAGAGAGAGGGGCGGGGCGCTGACGGACGGGGTCGGGCTGTCAGCGGGCGGGAGTGGCACGCGGTTTGGGCCGCCTGGGCCGGAAGGAGAGGGGAGGGAGGCAGGTGCGCGCGAGCTGGGCTGGAAGTCGGCCCAGCCGAGGGAGGGAAGGGTTTTTCCTTTTCTTTTTCTTATTCTATTTCTTTTCTACTTTTGTGTCTTTTTGCTCCTTTTTCTCTTAACAAAAATTCTCTAAATGAACTTGGTGATAAATATGGTCTATGTGAGGTGCTTCAAATCATTTTAAGTATATGCAAATGATTGGGTGACCTAGGGGTAGGGTTAGGGAGAAGAATAAAACAAAAAGGGGGGGAATTAGGGGGGTTAGGGTTTCAAACCTGGGTTGGGATTTTGGGATGTTACAAACCTACCCCACTTAAAGGAATCTCGCCCTCGAGATTTAGACTGGATTTGGGAAAAGGTAAGGGTATTCCCTCCTCAAGGAGTCCTCACTCTCCCAGGTGGCTTCCTCTTCTCCTTCTCTGCTCCACTGAACTTTACAGAGCTTTACTTCTGAGGTGCGGGTCTTTCTGACTGCTGAATCAAGAATCTTTACTGGTTTCTCGCGATATTGAAGATCTTTCTGAATCTGCACTGCCTCTTCTTCGAGGTGACTTTCTGGTGCTTGCAGGCATTTGCGGAGCTGGGACACGTGGAACACATTGTGGACGTCGGACATGGATTCTGGTAGTTCCAGGCGGTATGTTGCGGGTCCTACCTTGCCAATAATGGGATAGGGACCTGTGGGGGATAGATATCCCCCGGGTCCACTAAAAGAGTAAAGGACCTCACGAAAGGCCCAAGGGCCCAATAAATCGTAAGGTCATTCTTTCGTGGGCCTGGGGAAAATAGCCAGCGAAGCAGAACGACATGGGGCCGGATTGGTACAAGCCCGGACAGCCCGCAGCATCGAGCGAATGACCGCAACAAAGATCCGACTTTCCCGCGCCGGAGCCTCCATGCAACGAAGCCACGCGAGGATAAGTCGGCGAGGGTTACGTAGGGATAATCTCAAGAGGTTCACTATCTTTTAGCTACTCGTTGCTATCTTATCCATGTGTGCTGCCCCACGGTCGAGTATATAAGGCCTAGGGGGCACCCCTTCAGAACGATCGACCCTTTACTTAGCCACCCACATCAACTCTCTGTATTCTCGATCCAGAGAGCTCTCTTGTAGCCACATCCATCAAGCATACTCATCAGGACGTAGGGTGTTACGCATCTCTAAGCGGCCCGAACCTGTAAAACTTGTCCACTGTCCCTCGTGCGATCAGCGCGAACCATTCTGCTACAGTTGTCGACACCGTCCTACTCCTAAAACACCTTGAGGGGCAACCCCGGGTGTGCGGTCGGACCCAAAACACCGACAGCTGGCGTGCCAGGTAGGGGGTGTGTCGACAATCCAAGCTAGCTCAATGGCCATCTCCTTCTACAGCAAGATCACCCTGCGTCCCGGATCCGTGCTATGCTTCGGAACAATCTCATTTGTAGCGGATGAAGAAGGAATTCTGCACCGTATCGCGGATCCGCCGGAAAGGAAGTCTCCCCCAACAAACTCCGAAAATACCGGAGAAGCACAACCTCCAGCTCTCCGGATGAGGATCATCTCCGGAAAGCCGGGAGCCGAGAGCTCGCTGACCCGGAGAACTCCACTGCCCACTTCTCCGACAAAAGAGTGGACACAGATCGCAAGAAAAAAGGTAACAGGGGGGAAGCAAGTTGCTCTTTCCGTCCCTCATGCCTCAAAGGGGGACGAGAAGAAGATCACCACGACAGCAACACCGTTCTACCCCGACGTCCTCTTCATCGGGAGAGCAGAGTCGCCAATTATCTCCGACGACGAGCCGACTGTACCCGGGGAGGAACCGCCTCAACGAGAGTCCCGTCGACGGAGGAATCAGCGCAGGAACGTTCGACGACATCACGCAGCCAGAGAGCGGAATCCGGAACAGCCTGTCTCGCGAGACGAGGTCTCGGAGGTAGGAGAGACTCCGGAAGAACGCGTCTTCAGAGAACGAAGGAACTCCCGACGACGTGATCGCCGACGAGCTCAGGAACAGGCTGAACAGGATGCAAGGCAGCGTCGAGAGAATCCATTCTTCGGGCGCAACCTGAATCCCGACTTCGCCCGAGCTATGAACACGCCGAGCGAAGTCGGAGGGGTACTGGCTCGGATAGCTGAAGGACTTCCACGGACTCCTGACGCCGATGGCTACCGACGACTGTTCACCCATGCGGCCAACCATCTTCTACCGCTTGCTCACCCGCCGAACGACCTACGACACGCCATCAACAGTCGCCGAGACGCGCGAAGCTCCATCAATGCTTCACGTGAGCGGCGGCATGAGAACGAGATTCGCCGTCGGGAGGAGTATGACCGGGATCACGGCATCCCGACTCAGAGCCAAGCTACCAGGACTGAGTCGGCAACGGCCTCAACTAGCGGAATCACCCGGGGGCGGTCGAGGAACCACAATCACAACTCCCCTCCCCGGGACAGACATCGTCCCCGACGACAGGAGGACACGTGCGGAGTGTCCGCTCTTACTCCGCGCCTTAAGGCCATCCAATGGCCTCCCAACTTCAAGGTATCCAATGTTGACAAATATGAACCTAAGCAGGATCCATGGGGTTGGCTAGCCGTCTACACCACCGCTGCTCGAGCTGCCGGGGCGTCCGAGGACGTGATGACCGCGTACTTACCCATTGTCCTTGGGCAAGACGCGCTGCAATGGCTGCGACATCTACCCCGACACTGCATCGACGTCTGGGGCGACTTCAGTCGACGCTTCACCGCCAACTTCCAATCCCTCTCCGACAAGCCGGCGCAACCGTGGGACCTCAAATCCATCAAGCGCCGGGGGGACGAGACTCTCCGGTCGTACCTCAAAAGGTTTCAGACCATGAGAAATCGTATCCCCGAGGTCACGGAAGCGGCCGTGATCGAGGACTTCTACAGAGGATCCAATGACTCGGCTTTCGTCCGAGCCATACTGCAGAAGACACCGACTACCTCCGAGGAGCTGTTTCGGGAAGCCGACCTCTACATCACCGCCGACGAGCGAGCCCAGGACCTCATCGGAGGAGCAAAGCCCGCACCGGCAGCACCACGACGCGACACGAACCAGCAACCCGACAAGCGATGGGAGAAGAGGCCTCGCGAAGAAGTGCACGCTGCCGGACCACCTGCCTCTCGCGCCCGAGGAGGACCTCGTGGAGGCGAACGCACGTTGGACGACATCCTCGACGCCCAGTGCTCGTACCACAAGGACATGCGCCACACTCTTCGTAACTGCCGAGACTTCAAGCATTCCGTCGGACACGGCCGACCCTTCCAACCTTTACCTCCTCCTCCGCCGAGGGGAGGACCAGATGAACCACGACAACCCCATCGGCAGGAGGAGGGAGGAGGAGGAGGAGCTTTTCCACGCGTTGACAGGGAGGTCAACGTCATCTTCGGTGGACACGGATCGCAGGAGAACAGAAGACAACAAAAGCTCAACGATCGCCAGATACTGGTGGCGACCACCGGCCCTCCCGCCCCATACCGGTGGTCGGAGCACCCGATCACCTTCACTCGGGCAGATCAATGGCTCAACTTCGACCATCCGGGCAAATACCCGCTTCTCGTCGATCCGGTGATCCGAGAGAGCCGGGTGAAGAAGGTGTTAGTGGACGGGGGGAGCAGCATCAACGTCACCTTCCCCCGAACACTCCAAGGCTTGGGAGTTCACCTCAAAGAGCTCCACGAGTCGGACACTCCTTTCTTCGGCATCGTGCCGACGGAAGGGGAATACCCGCTAGGCCACATCTACATGCCAGTCACCTTCGGAACTCCGGAGAACTACAGAACCGAGTTCCTGAGGTTTGAAGTGGCGAACTTCGACTGCGGGTACAACGCCATCATCGGGAGGCCTGGACTGGCCAAGTTCATGGCCATTCCGCATTACACATACATGATACTGAAGATGCCAGGACCGCAAGGGATCATAACTGTGCGCGCCGACTTCCAAGGCACCGCAGAGTGTTTCCGAGTAGCTATTCAAGCAGCCCTCACCGCCAAGCCATCAACAGCTCCCTCCACAATGGCGAACTCTAAGCCTGAGGAAGACCTCACAGTACCGGCAAGCGAAGCTCAGGCCGCGACCTCTATGTGGCCGACTGAAGAAACCAAGAGAATCAACCTGGGGTTCGCTGATGAGCGCAAGACGGCTATCATCAGTTCCAGCTTGGATGACAAATAGGAAAGCGCGCTCGTCCGGTTTCTGCAAGATAACCGAGATGTATTCGCATGGCAACCTGCGGATATGCCGGGAGTCCCAAGAGAAATGGCCGAGCACAAACTGAAGGTTTACCCTCAGGCAAGGCCGATTCGGCAAAAACTACGTCGTTTCACGCCTGACAAGAGAGAAGCCATTCGCGCTGAGTTAGCTCGCTTGGTTGCAGCTGGATTCATTAGAGAAGTATTACATCCCGAGTGGTTAGCCAACCCTGTTCTTGTACTCAAAAAGAATAAAGTGGATTGGCGCATGTGTGTTGATTATACTGATCTCAACAAACACTGTCCGAAGGATCCTTTCGGGCTCCCGAGGATAGATCAGGTGGTGGACTCCACCGCTGGATGTTCTATGCTGTCTTTCCTGGATTGCTATTCTGGATACCATCAGATTAGTCTGGCAAAGGAAGATGAAGAAAAAACGGCATTCATTACTCCGTTTGGTGCTTTCTGTTATACCTCCATGCCGTTTGGCCTCAAAAACGCTGGAGCAACTTACCAGAGAGCCATTCAAACATGCTTAGCCGATCACTGGGGCAAGCGTGTGGAAGCCTATGTGGATGATGTGGTAATCAAAACACAGGACTCAAAAGACTTCATCGAAGACTTGCAACTGGTTTTCAACAGTCTGAGGCGGTATAGATGGAAGCTTAATCCCGAGAAATGTGTTTTTGGGGTACCAGCCGGAAAGTTGCTCGGGTTTATTGTCAGCCACCGGGGAATTGAAGCTAATCCAGATAAGATTGAAGCTATCATGAAGATGGAAGCACCTCGATCGCAAAAGAAGGTTCAACGGCTTACTGGATGCATGGCAGCTCTAAGCAGATTTATATCCAGGCTGGGAGAAAAAGGTCTGCCATTTTACAAGTTACTCAAGAAGGTGGATAAATTCCAGTGGACTTCAGAAGCGCAAGAAGCTCTAGATGCTCTGAAAAAATTCTTGACAACACCACCAGTACTGAAACCACCTCGGCAAGCCACTTCAACTCAACCAGCTGAAGATTTGCTACTATATATCTCGTGCACGACTCACGTGGTAAGCACCGCGTTAGTAGTCGAGCGAGTAGAAGAAGGACATGCCTATCCAATACAGCATCCTGTCTACTTCATTAGTGAAGTCCTAGGCCCCTCAAAGAAAAAGTACCCTCAAGTTCAGAAGCTATTGTACGCAGTACTTCTAACTGCCCGCAAGCTGCGTCACTACTTCGACGACCACAAAGTCATAGTAGTCACAAGTTTTCCAATAGGGGATATTCTTCACAACAAGGAAGCCATCGGTCGAATAGCCAAGTGGGCTTGCGAGCTGGGATCTCATGACATCGAGTTCCGACCTCGCACCGCCATCAAAACTCAAGCACTGGTTGATTTCGTATCGGAGTGGACTGAACAACAAGTACCAGACAACCCGGAGACTGCAGAAGTATGGCGAATGTATTTTGATGGCTCACTAAAGCTACAGGGAGCAGGAGCGAGGATTCTCTTCACTGCGCCCGGAGGCGAACACCTCAAGTACGCCCTCCAGCTGCTATTCCCAGCCTCCAACAATGCAGCCGAGTATGAAGCTTTGATCCATGGATTGAACATTGCCATATCGTTGGGTGTCAAAAGATTAATGGTATACGGAGACTCTCTGGTAGTCATCAGCCAGATAAACAAGGAGTGGGATTGCTCAAGCGATTCAATGGGAAAATACTGCACTGCCATCCGAAAGCTGGAAGACAAATTCGAGGGTCTGGAATTTCATCATGTAGAAAGAGATCGGAACACAGCAGCCGATGTACTGTCCAAACTGGGGTCCGGTCGAACTCAGGTCCCACCCGGGGTTTTCGTGCAAGAAATTCTGCGGCCAAGTATCTCAATGGATCAAACAGAAGAGTGCAACATCATAGATCAACCCGAGTCAGACCCTGATGACTGGAGAAGGCCGATCATTAAGTATATAAAGAATGAAGAAGAACCAGACGACAAGAATTTGGCAGAGCGTATTGCAAGACAGTCGGCTCACTATACACTTATTGGGGAGACATTATACAGAAGGGGTGCATCAGGCGTCCTCATGAGGTGCATTCTCCCGTCCACTGGGAAACAACTTCTGGAGGAGGTCCATGCTGGGCAATGTGGAATACATGCAGCCTCCAGAACACTAGTCGGGAAGGTCTTCAGGTCAGGATTCTATTGGCCAACAGCAAAGAACGATGCAGCCGAGTTAGTTCAGAGGTGCGAAGCCTGCCAATACTTGTCAAAGCAACAACACATGCCAGCACAGCAACTGCAGACCATACCAGTAACTTGGCCTTTCGCATGTTGGGGACTGGATATGATTGGACCTTTCAAGAAAGCTCAAGGGGGATACACTCATGTATTGGTAGCAATCGACAAATTCACTAAATGGATAGAGTTCAAGCCCATTGCCTCCCTAACCTCTGCTAAGGCCGTGGAATTCATACAAGACATAATATTCAGATTCGGGATACCAAACAGCATCATAACTGACTTAGGATCCAACTTCACAAGTTCAGAATTCTTTGACTTCTGCGAGCAAAAGAGCATTCAGATCAAGTATGCATCTGTAGCCCATCCAAGAGCCAACGGGCAAGTTGAGCGAGCCAACGGGATGATATTGGATGCACTCAGGAAAAAGATCTTCGATAAGAATGAAAAATTCGCAGGAAAGTGGATAAGGGAATTACCCTATGTTGTTTGGAGCCTAAGAACCCAACCTAGTCGAGCTTTGCATGGAAACACTCCTTTCTTCATGGTCTATGGGTCGGAGGAAGTGCTACCTGCTGATCTCAAGTTTGGGGCGCCAAGGCTGATCTTTGAAAGCATAGCAGAAGCTGAGACCACCAGGCTGGAGGACATAGATGTACTCGAGGAAGAACGGTTAAACGCAATAATCCAATCAGCAAGGTACCAGCAGACTCTAAGGCGCTATCACGACAAGGCTGTGCGACAACGATTCTTCTCAGTAGGAGACCTCGTCCTCCGCCGAATTCTAACGGGGGAGGGACGACACAAGTTATCACCCTTATGGGAAGGACCCTTCGTGGTAGCAGAAGTCACTCGGCCCGGATCGTATCGCCTCACTCAGATGAATGGCACAGAAGTTGGGAACTCCTGGAACATAGAACACCTCAGAAAGTTTTATCCCTAGCTGTACCTCAAAACTGCTGGGACGATGATGATGTACTCTGTAAAGTGGAAATATGTCATCAATAAAAAAGAGGTCTCAAGGATACTCAATTCATTCACGATTGACTTGCATTCTTACTTAACTCGGGGTGACCACTATGCCCTGCCAACGGAGCAATCGACTTAAGTCGGCAACGACTTAAGGCGGTGCAACATGCTCACGCTTACTTAACTCAGGGTGACCACTATGCCCTGCCAACGGAGCAATCAACTTAAGTCGGCAACGACTTAAGGCGGTGCAACATGCTCACGCTTACTTAACTCAGGGTGACCACTATGCCCTGCCAACGGAGCAATCGACTTAAGTCGGCAACGACTTAAGGCGGTGCAACATGCTCACGCTTACTTAACTCAGGGTGACCACTATGCCCTGCTAACGGAGCAATCGACTTAAGTCGGCAACGACTTAAGGCGGTGCAACATGCTCACGCGTACTTAACTTAGGGTGACCACTATGCCCTACAAACGCAGCAATCGACTTAAGTTGGCAGCAACTTAAGACCGGTGCAACATGCTCGCGCCTATATAATTCGGGGGATGACTTCCATATCCCGCAAACAAAATTCATAATCATCATGCGTCATTACTGCCAAACTCATTAACTAATAAATTCTGATACAATGAGAGAGTAATTATGTCATTCGAATGGTAAACTGGTGTCCTCTAACAAATATTCAATCATGCAAACCGCGCGCTTGGAGCACGCAAAATGTTTTTCTATTTTGCAACATCTTTCTCAGGAGCGACTGACAAAGAAGGGCGACTCGAGGAATCAGGGGCAGCGTTCACGTCAGCTCTTATGTCTTCAGGAATAACTACGCCGGGTCTCCTCATCAAGATTCGTCCCGCCCGAATAGCCTTGTCCAGGGCTTTGTCGCGTTGGGCCTTGAGAGTAACAGAAGTTTCTTCAGCAGTTTTAGCAGCCAGTCGAGCGCCCTCTAACTCCTGGGCAATGGAGTTTTTGGAAGCTCGGAGCCCTTTGATAGTAGCATCTTTCGCTGATATCAACTGCTTAAGCCGGGTTACCTCCTCCATGGATTCCTGTAGCTTACGACGTTGGAGGTCTAATTCTTCCATGGTGAAGCGATGATTTCTTTCCAAGATGGTCAGCGAATTGCTAGAATCTCGATACAACCTGTCAAGATTGTCACGAGAAGCAGCAAGGATACGTTTTTCTTCCTGCAAGCACAAGTCAGTTCCTTCAAAAAACCAAGCAAGTAATAGGAGCACAGCAAGGCAAAGCACAGTTTCGTGTATCACCTTTTCAGAGTCGAGCTGAGCATGAAGAGAAGAACTCAGTGCATTGGCATCATCTAAGGCAGCGGAGACCTGACTCAGCTCAATCTGACTTTGAGAGTACTTTTCCTCAAAATCAGTGCATCGCTGGGCCAATTCAGCCTGATCTCGAGAATGTTTTTCCTCAAGAATTGCAATCTGCCGAGTCATTCCTAGCAAGAGGCAATCAAACAAAATGAGGTCAGAAGGTAAAACAGTCCACAACAAAGGCGAAGAAAAGAAAAAGGGCACTAACCAGTGTTAGTCGCCTCCAACTCGGATACACGACGATGAAGTGACACCGGATTCCAACACGTAAGAGACGAAGCCACTTCTGGGACGGAAGCACCCTGCAATCTCAGCTGGCTAGCCATCCCATCCACCAAAACCTGATGAGAAGAACAGATGAGCATAATGACAAAAGCTCATGCAATGTAAAGATAAAGCTAAAAACAGCACAGTACCTGGAGGTTGGAAAAGAACGAAGGGATCCCCAAATCAGGAGAAATCAGCCGATAATCAGGCGCAAGGCCACCACCCGAAGCAGCTTGCAACGGACCAGTAGGAATCAGCTCAGCGCCTTCAACAGAGCCAAATGCCCGATCAATGGGGACGCTGCCCTCTAAAGCGACCCCCTGGTCCAAAGTTTGGGCTACCACCATGCAGCCAGAGTGTGGAGGTGATCCCGCATGAACGTCCATGGAAGTGCAGGAAGGAGACCCTGCTTGGGGACCCTCGGGGGCTGGGTCATAGTTGGCACTGCCCACTTGAGCCGGATCATCCCCGGCAGCACCCTCGGGGGCTGGGCAGTGGCTTACACTCTTCATCCGAGCTAAGTCATCCCCGGCGACATCCTCGTGGGCTGGGCATGTGTCAGCACCATTCTTGAAGTCCAGACTCCCCGCAGTAACCACCTCTAAGGTTGACGGGCCCTCAGCCACTTCCATGGAACCAGGACAATCCAAGTTAGCATCCCGACCCTCGAGATCGCGCTCTAAGGTCGACGAGGCACGGGATGACCTCAACCCAGCATCAGGCATGGCAGCGCAAGCCTCCATCGCATCATCATCCACTGGCTCTGATAACAAGTCCTCTGGGACCATATCCTCAAGGGTCTGATCAAAGTTGGCCAAGGACAGTTCTTGCAGACCAATGAGGGCAGACAAAGCAGGAGAGGGAACTCCACTACTTTCACCACTGGCAATGAATTGCCGACTGTTCTTCCGAGTCAGAGGGATCTCATTCTCTTCCTCCCCGTCGTCTTCATCAGCAACACAGGCAACACCCCCATTGGGATCAGCGACAGATGGAGCACACCCATTGGGATCAACAACAGACGTACCACACCCATTGGGGTCAGCATCAGTAAATTCAGGCACGGGAACCTCCTCAGCAGCAGGAACCGATGGACCAGCGCCCCGATCCAAACTAGATACTTGCTGAAGACGTCTCTTTTTCTTTTTCTGCTCATCAGCAGAAAGATCAGTTTGATTGGCTCGGCAAGGACGTCTCGGGCGAACACGGACAGGTCTCTGAACATCCAAGGATGTACCAGCTTCGGGGAGAGGCGCCACCGCCAATGTCCCAGCAGGAGCAGCATCAGAAGAATCTTCAGCCAGCATATCAAGCATGGCACTTATTTCTGCATCATTAGGATCCAAAGGCACCTCAAAATGTACTTGTCGTTCGTCATCAGGAATCTTCCCAAGCGAGGCAACCAAGGCACTGACCTCTTCATCAGAGGGTCGCGTTCTAAGGCCCAAATTGCCGTCAGTCGCAGGTGGATTTGACACGAAAAGAGTGAAGGCTTTGGCAGGAGGCAAATTCCAGGCCGAGTACGCCACCGGAGCACCAACATTGGACACCTTGCCCCTGAGAATCATTTCCAGTCGACTCACCAAGTCTGCAGAAGGGATTCTCCTGTTGGTAACCCGAGTTGAGTCGGCTAGCCCTCGATACAAATAAGCTGGGTGGACCCTATCTTTCAGTGGCTGGATGTTCTTGAAAATGAAGTCAGCAACCACAGCTTCAGCAGTTAGACCTCTCTCTTTCAGCAGTCCAACTTCAGCTAGCAACACACCGGCCTCAGCTACCTCCTCATCTGTGGGAGACTCGGTCCAGCTTGGGGTGCGAACGTCTGGCTGTCTTCCCGACCGGGGGGAGAGAATTTCCATAATTATCAACTATAAACCACTCTAGACGACATCCCTTAATGCTGTCTTTAAGGGGAATCTCAAGATATTCAGTCTTCCGTCCCCGGCGCATCTCCAAACTGGCACCTCCGACCAACTGATGTTGTCCCCCGGCCATCCCAGGGCGACAATGATACAGATATTTCCATAAATCGAAGTGCGGCAGCACGCCAAGAAAGGCTTCGCATAAGTGAACGAAGATGGAGATTTGCAGAATTGAGTTAGGGTTCAGATGGGTCAGGTTAATGTGGTAGAAATCAAGGAGACCACGGAAAAAGGGAGAGATGGGAAGGCCAAGGCCGCGGAGAAGAAAAGGAGCGTAAACTACAGACTCGTGGGTATCCTCTGTCGGGACAGTAGTCCCGTGGCAAATCCGCCAAGAACAGAGTTCCCGCGGAGGAAGAACCCCGATGGACACGAGGTGGAGGAGTTCAGCTTCGGAAATGATAGACATGTGGTTACCTGCAAAAGGCAACTGGCTGTTGGGATCGATTGGAGGAATCACCACAGCGGACGAGCTCGCGATTTTCCTCTTGGGAGCCATCTCGATTCTACCAGTGAGCAGATTGGAGGCGAGCGGCAGAGAGGATTCGGAAGCGGGAATGCAAGAACTAGGGCGCGGAAAGCAAAGGCGGCTAAAAGCGCAGCTCTTATAGGATATTCTCGAGCCAGATACCGTTTCAAAAAGTGCCCAGTCATCACCCGGCGGTTATTTCCAAAACCCCAGCATGCCACGTGGTCAGTCGGCAGTTATTTCCAAAAAGCCGATGGGCCACCTCATCACTCGGTTATCATCCTCAAAATAGCTCATGCGGCCTGCTATCACTCGGCGTTGCCTCTAAAACGCTGATCTCGTGTTCAATCGCTCGGCATTACTTCCAAAATGCCGACGGCGACCTTCAATCACTCGGCGTTGCCTCTAAAACGCTGATCTCATGTTCAATTGCTCGGCATTACCTCTAAAATGCCGATGTCGACCTGCTCTCACTCGGTGTTGACTCTAAAACGCTGATTTCATACTCAGCCGCTCGGCATTACCTCTAAAGTGCCGACGTCACCATCCAATCACTCGGCGTTGCCTCTAAAACGTTGATCTTGTGTTCAAACGCTCGGCATTACTTCTAAAGTGCCGACGGCGACCTTTAATCACTCGGCGTTGCCTCTAAAACGCTGATCTCGCGTTCAATCGCTCGGCATTACTTCTAAGATGCCGACGTCGACCTTCAATCACTCGGCATTGCCTCTAAGACGCGGGTATAGCGTTCGGTCGCTTGGCATTACCTCTAAAACATCGATGCAGACTACAAGATTACTCGGCAACTACTTCTGGAAGCGTCAGTATGATGTCCAAGTTATTCGTCTACTATCTCAAAAGAATCAGTCTTATAATCAAGCAAAGCAAGTCGACAAGAAGAAGCCAACGACATTCTTTCATTAAGGGAAGACAATAAGCTTACAAATCAACTCTTTGCGAGTTGATGCTTCCCTACTATTACTACATTACATTACTACTACTACTACACTACGCTATACTACTCTACATTACTACTACATTATTCTAACTATACTAAACTATACTAATATCTAAGAAGACCAGTGGCGTCTAGCCACTGGCCCTGCCCCTGCCGCCGCCGCCGCCCTTGGTGCTGCCCCTGCTGCTGCCGCCCTTGGTGCTGCCCTTGCCGCTGCCGCCCTTGGTGCTGCCCCTGCTGCCGTCGCCGCTGCTCCTGCCGCTGCCGCTGCCGTCGCCGTCGCCACCGTCGTCGCCGTCGTCGTCGTCGTCGTCCTCGTCCTCGCCGCCGCCGTCCGAGTCCTCCTCATCCGAGGAGTACTCCGACTCATCCGAGCCCTCGAGCCCGGAGCGCTCGACGGCCCGGATGTATGTCCAGACTTCCGCGGCTATCCCCTGAGAGTCGTCCGAGTCATCGGACGACGCCGGGGGAGAGACGGGAGCCGGAGACCCCTCGAACTCGGAGGAGAACTCCTCCTCCGAGTATTCCGAGTCACCGAAATCCTCCGATGGAGGAGTCGGTTCGCGCTTGCGCTTGTTGCTCTTGCCCATGGTGGAAGCAAGCGGGAGAGAAGAGAAGGAAGCAGTAAAGAACAGCGAAGAGATGTGAAAAAACCAGAGGGGCAACAGCCTTATTTATAGAAGGGAAAGGCAACCGCTCACCTCCAACCGTGGTCACTGAACAGTCGCAAAGCATTCAATAAGCACTTCCACCCGTCTGGAGACACGTCAGGCGGCTGACGCCGTTTCATGCAACACTACACCCATTGGGACTCCAGTCAACAGCGCAAAGGATATGATTACACTCGTCGTCCCGTCACATTACAACTCAGAAGCAGCCGGCTAAAACACTCAGCGTACCAAGCCATCCCTTGCCCACACCCATTGGGGGGGGGACGCCCAGGAATTGTCAGTATATTTTTCAAAATGGTCACATCTGTGCAGAGCATGCAGTGAATGCCTCAAGACAAAAATGAGATATCAACAAGAGTTAGAGGGAAGCCAAATATAGCCAGCAGAGTGCAAAATATGGTCGACAGACACGACTTGAAGACTAGACAGAGAACGTCCATCAAATGTCCAATCAGTCACAGAGCAAATAAATTACACTACCTAGCAAGATACGGATGGATTGCAAACTCGGCTGCAAAACACAAAATACATGCTGACCTCTGAAGCATAATATTGATGACATAGCGCGGATGACATCATGCCAACTTTTTTACAAGCAGAAAGGATAATCTTCAGCAAAAGGACATAAAAAGAAGACCTTCGAGTGAATTATCCTCAAAAATCCACTTGAAGGTCGGGGGCTACACCCATTGGGTGCACCTCCGGTGCACCCCATGGATTATCATTCCAAGCCGAGATAGTGCCGATTTCTAAAGCACGGGACAAGATTAAAAAAGCCAACCCTCAACCAAAATGAGCGAACACAAATAGAAATGATCTCTACTGAAGACCTTCGAGCAGATTATTTTCTAAAATCTACTCGAAGCTCGGGGGCTACACCCATTGGGTGCACCTCTGGTGCACCAAATGAAGTTCAGAATCCTACAAATCGGAATGCCGACCTCTAAGGCACAGGCACGAAGCCAGGTTTTGGTCAACGAATGGTCGGAGCAGGAGAAGACAACCGGAAGCCATCTTTCTTCAAATTACCTGCAAGCTGGACCTGAGATCTTCGGGTTGATTATCTCTAAATTAACCCAAAGATCGGGGGCTTGTGGGGGATAGATATCCCCCGGGTCCACTAAAAGAGTAAAGGACCTCACGAAAGGCCCAAGGGCCCAATAAATCGTAAGGTCATTCTTTCGTGGGCCTGGGGAAAAACAGCCAGCGAAGCAGAACGACATGGGGCCGGATTGGTACAAGCCCGGACGGCCCGCAGCATCGAGCGAATGACCGCAACAAAGATCCGACTTTCCCGCGCCAGAGCCTCCATGCAACGAAGCCACGCGAGGATAAGTCGGCGAGGGTTACGTAGGGATAATCTCAAGAGGTTCACTATCTTTTAGCTACTCGTTGCTATCTTATCCATGTGTGCTGCCCCACGGTCGAGTATATAAGGCCTAGGGGGCACCCCTTCAGAACGATCGACCCTTTACTTAGCCACCCACATCAACTCTCTGTATTCTCGATCCAGAGAGCTCTCTTGTAGCCACATCCATCAAGCATACTCATCAGGACGTAGGGTGTTACGCATCTCTAAGCGGCCCGAACCTGTAAAACTTGTCCACTGTCCCTCGTGCGATCAGCGCGAACCATTCTGCTACAGTTGTCGACACCGTCCTACTCCTAAAACACCTTGAGGGGCAACCCCGGGTGTGCGGTCGGACCCAAAACACCGACAGGACCTACAAAACGTGGGGCTAGCTTCCCTTTGACTTGGAACCTCCTGACACCACGCATTGGAGAAACCTTAAGGTAGACGAAGTCTCCTTCCTCAAATCGGAGTTCCCTCCGCCTGTTGTCTGCGTAACTCTTCTGTCGACTCTGAGCTTCAAGCAACCTTCTGCGGGTCAGTGCAACTTTCTCCTCTGCCTCCTTGACAAAGGCAGGTCCTTCTAGTGCTTTTTCCCCCACGTTGGACCACATGAGAGGGGACTGGCATTTTCGTCCATACAGTGCTTCGAATGGTGACATCTTGATGCTGGACTGATAGCTATTGTTGTAGGAGAACTCTGCGTAAGGTAGACTGGACTCCCAACTTCTATCAAAAGCTAAAACACATGCTCTTAACAGATCTTCAAGGACTTTGTTGGCCCTTTCTGTCTGCCCATCTGTCTGAGGGTGGTACGTGGTGCTGAAGTCTAGCTTGGTGCCCATAGCTTTCTGAAGGCTTGTCCAGAATTTGGATGTGAACTGGGTTCCTCTGTCTGATACTATCTTCCTTGGGATGCCATGGAGTCTGACTATCTCCTTGAGGTAGATCCGGGCAAGGGTGGCTCCTCCAAAGGTAGTTTTCACTGGAATGAAATGGGCTACCTTGGTGAGGTGATCTATTATTACCCAGATGGAATCATTCCCTTTTTGCGTCCGGGGTAGTCCGATTACGAAATCCATGCCTATTTCTTCCCACTTCCATTCAGGTATCGGGAGGGGTTGTAATAGGCCAGCAGGTTTTTGGTGTTCGGCCTTCGTCCGTTGGCAGATGTCACATCGGGCCACATACTGAGCTATTTCTTTCTTCATCCCCTTCCACCAGTATCTGGTCTTGAGGTCCAGGTACATCTTGGTAGTTCCGGGGTGGATGGAGTAGGCCGAGTCGTGAGCTTCCTTGAGTAGGACTTCTCGGGCCTCCCCTTTTGGTACACACAGACGGTGTTTGAACCACAGGACTCCTTGGTTATCTGTCCTGAGGTCCGGGAGTTGTTCCTTGCGGGCTTTCTCCACAAGCCTTGCCGTCTCTGGGTCTAGATGTTGAGCTTTGCAAATGAGGTCTTCTAGCATTGGCTTGACTTCGAGACTGTCGTTGTTTCCTAGACATGCATTTAGTTGTGCAGATTCTTTCTTCCAGTCTTCTAGAAAGTTGGTCCCTTTAATTCCGAATGGCTTTCGACTGAGGGCGTCGGCCACCACATTGGCCTTCCCGGGGTGATAGTGAATTTCTAGGTCATAATCCTTGATCAGCTCTAACCATCTTCGCTGACAGAGGTTGAGATCAGGTTGAGTGAATATGTACCTCAGACTCTTGTGATCGGTGAAAATATGGCATTTGTTTCCGATTAGGTAATGCCTCCATATCTTTAAGGCATGCACTATGGCTGCCAATTCCAGATCATGGGTGGGGTAATTCTGCTCGTGCGGCTTGAGTAGGCATGATGCATAAGCAATGACTCTCTCGTTCTGCATTAGCACACACCGTAAGCCTTGCCTTGAGGCATCACAGAAGACGACAAAATCTTGATGAATATCTGGCAGAGATAGAACGGGTGCCGTTGTGAGTTTCTCTTTTATGATTTGGAAACTCTCTTCACATTTTGGGGTCCACATAAATTTATGGTCTTTCTTGAGAAGTTCTGTCATTGGTCTTGCTATGCTGGAGAATCCTTTGATGAAGCGGCGGTAATACCCTGCCATTCCTAGGAAGCTTCGAACTTCACTGACGTTGGTTGGTTGCCTCCATTTTGACACTGCTTCTACTTTGGAGGGGTCCACTTCTATTCCTTCTGCGGTTAAGATATGCCCAAGGAAGGCTATCTTTTCCAACCAGAATTCACACTTACTGAGTTTGGCAAAAAGTTGGTGTGCTCTGAGTTTCCCAAGGACGATCCGAAGGTGACGCTTATGGTCTTCGCGGTTCTTGGAGTAAATAAGGATGTCGTCGATGAAGACTACGACAAACTTATCTAGCTCTTCCATAAACACTTTATTCATGAGGTTCATGAAAAAGGCGGGTGCGTTTGTCAGTCCGAACGGCATTACTGTGAATTCATATTGCCCGTACCGGGTGACAAATGCAGTCTTTTGGATGTCCGCTTCCTTGATCCTCAATTGATGGTAACCAGACCTTAGGTCTATCTTGGAGAAGTACTTGGCTCCTTGAAGCTGATCGAAGAGGTCATCAATCCGAGGAAGTGGGTATTTGTTCTTGATGGTAACCTCATTTAATGATCGGTAATCAATACACATTCTCATGCTTCCATCCTTCTTGGAGACAAACAGGACTGGTGCTCCCCAAGGTGATGAGCTGGGACGAATGTACCCTTTTTGCTGAAGATCTGAGATTTGAAGTTTTAGTTCTGCTAACTCAGTTGGAGCCATGCGGTATGGTCTCTTTGCGATGGGTGCTGTTCCAGGAATTAGATCTATGTAAAACTCCACTTCTCTTTCTGGTGGCATTCCTGGTAATTCTTCTGGAAATACGTCCATGAATTCTTCCACTACTGATATACTTTCTGTTGTTATATTGAACATCATTGGGTCACTGGCGGGTGGCTGTGCCTGGCAAGAGACTGACTTTCCCTGCTGGTCGGTGAGGAGGACTGTCTTGTTTGCGCAACTGATGATGCCTTTGTGTTTAGTTAGCCAATCCATCCCTAGGATTACATCAATTCCCTTGGATGGCAAGACGGTTAAGTCTGCCAGGAATACTACCCCACTTAAAAGGATTCTGACTTGGGAACATTTTAGCTGGCATAGGAGGTCGGACCCTGGGGTTCGGGTGACCAAGGGAATCTCTAGGGGAGTAGAGGGAATGCCATATTTTTCCACAAAGCTAGTGGCTATGAAAGAGTGGGATGCTCTAGAATCGAAAAGTACGGTAGCGGGAGTCAATTCAACAAGGAACTCACCGAGTACTACTCCCGGAGCCTGCTGAGCTTCCTGGGCATCGACGTGATTTACTCGTGCCCTTCCTTGGTACGGAGTATTGTTCTGCTGGCTGACGGCGGAGGGTGCCTTGGGGGCGGGTGCCGAGGTATTCTTGGGGCCATTCACCGAGTTGGAGTAGGCGGGTCCCTGTGGCTTCAGTTGCGGACAGTTGTTCTTGAAGTGACTTGGATCACCGCAGTGCCAACATGCATTTGCTGGAGGTTGGTTGCTTGCCACCGAGGGAGAATGGAAAGAGTTCTGACTCTGCTGGCTGAATCGTGACGGGGTGGGTCCAGCTGGCCTACTGAAGCTGGGCCCCTTGGGTGGAAACCCAAATGATCGAGTCTTCTGGTGCCGGTCCTGCTGTTGTGCCTGGAGAACCTGGAACTTCCTTTTGAGATGTCCTTTTTCTTCCTCCTTAGCTCTTTCAACTTGCATGGCCTTGTTGGAAAGGTGAGAGAAGTTGAGGAAGTCTTGGCTAGCCAGAATTGTCTTGAGTTCTGGCCTGAGTCCCTTGAGGAAACGGGCCATCTTCTTGCTCTCAGTATTGACATCATCTGGCGCGTAGCGGGCTAACTCCGTGAACATGTGCACATATTCGCTGACAGATCTTCCGTCTTGAGTCAATTCTCGGAACTCATCCTCCTTAAGCTGTACCAATCCTTGGGGCACATGGTGCTCCCGGAAAGCTGCTTCAAATTCCGCCCAGGTAGCATCTCTGATGGTGACGTTGAAGGTGTCCCACCAGGCTAAGGCCATCCCAGAGAGTTGGTGGGCAGCCAGTTGAACACGCTGATTTTCTGGGCAACCAATGGCTTCCAGTTTCCTTCTGATCGTGCGCATCCAATTGTCTGCATCGAGGGGGTTGCTTGATCCGGCGAACGTGGGAGGTTTGAGTCTCAGGAAGTCCTCCATTCTGTCTTGCGGTCTTCCACCATTTGGCCGTTGATTTTCCAGATTCCGAGTGAGGACCTCGATGAGTCGGGTCTGATTGGCTAGAACTTGGGCTAGGTCGAAGGGTAGGGGTGGAGGTGCGGGGAGGTGGGTTTCACTTTCCTCTCTAACGACTTCCCCTTCAGCTCTTCGGGGGAAACCTGCTCCAATCCCTGAGGTGGTAGGCGTGGTTTTATCCGAAGCCATCTGCCAGGGAAGAGAGTCACTATCATGCACATGCAAATTGTTCTCAACCAAGTTATTTTATTCATCACACCATCACATTACAAGCATAAGACTACTACAGGGGAAGACTACACGAGGGCGTTCTTCGAGGTGCTAGCGAGTTCCTTATCTAAGGTGTCCCCAAATGCCTTGAGAAGATCATCGAGGCTGGCTAGGGATACATCTTCTTCGTCGGACTAGTCATCGATTCTGGGGGGAGGTAGGGCTAGAGGGGCCTTCTTCTTCTTCTTCTCTGTCTGGCATCCTTGGTTAGTGGTCTTCTTCTGGATCTTCCTTTTGGGGGTGAGTGCCTTTAGCTTCTTGTCAAATTCTATCTTCAAGGTTCGATAGGCCTCACGGGTGTTGGCTTCCTCGCCTTCCACTATGCTGAGACTTTCCTGGAGGGATATCTTCTCTTGCGTAAGCTCTTTGACTTGTTGCTCTAGGCTTTCCACTCGGGAGTTTAGGTGGGTACAATGGGAGGAGAGTTCATCGTAGTGGTTGTCGAGGGTGTGGAGGTATCCGGCCATGTAGACGATAGTGGGATCATCTTCTATGGGATCTCCTCCTGACAGAGCCTGGAGTCTTTTCTTCCAGGTGGGGGTGTTTTTGTTGCTGGGTGGGAAATATCGGAGGGGGGTCTCGAAGGTCTCCCGGCTATAGTTTTGGCACAGTTGTTTGAGGGCTTTTCGAGCAACGCTCTGGCATGTGTCTGGGAAGCGGTGCCCGATGAAGGTAATTTGGAAAGGAGGGTGGTTTGGGTAGTTCCGGCTTTCTCCCAAGTAGACTGCCATAGAGCACTTTTCCATTCCATTTTCACGGTACTCCTTCCAGACATATTCGGGCTTCTTGCAGATCCCCAAGCGCAGTGCGCAGCTTCGAAGAAGGTGAGGAAAGCCTTCCTCCTCTGAGCAATAGGAAGTCCTAATCACCCAGGGGTTTTCCATCTGGTAGACGAAAAGAAAGGTCTATTAATATCGGGGAAAAGGGGAAAGAGTGTTTCTTGGAGGTAAGAGGTGTTTTCTTGTTAAGGCAACTTTTAAGGTCAGGGCTGTGGTCTACGGCCAGTCCTATAGGCTTTGATACCACCTGAAGCGTCCCGATCCTTTGGGACTCAAATGTGATACAATTACTAGTCCCAGGAGGCTAGTAATCACATTCATTACTTCAAATAGTTACAGAGTCTGAATAACGTTATTACAATACCGGGGATACAAGCTCGAAAGTGAGCCGAAAAACATAAAGCGCAGTGGAAGATAAAATAGCCCAGGCCACAGGCAGAACTGGGTGAAGACACAGCCCCATCAAAAAAGCATAGCAGAAAAGAAGTCTTCAGCTGCTGAAAAACATAAATAAATCTGGGTGAATACACTAGGTATTCCGCAAGCCCACCCGGCTCCCGTAAAGAGAAAGTGACCTAAATTGTACATGCTTATTATGGTGGAGTTGAAGTCACTCATACTTTTTCAGAGAAAGGCAGTACTCGATAGTTAGGGTTTTCCCAAAAACAATAGAAGTAACACTTGCTTAACCACCACTGAGCTTCCCGCTCCCGTGGTACTTCTTTCTTTCCAGAACACACACACACACACACACATTTCCCTGTTCCCCGTTGTAGTAGAAACACTAATTGTCATACCATACCAGACTCGTCCATACCAGTGGACACGGACTATTCGAATAGGTTTAGACTCTGCGCAGAGGGGTACACTTTACCCACTAGTCCGGTTCTGCGATCTCATGGCCAATGAGATCCGAATCTGAATCTCTTTCTTTCCCCGCACGTCCTAACCTTAACGGTTATCCGGAAGGAGTCAGGCCACCACCATGTCCAAACCGGACAAAACTTTCCCCCTCCTTATCCTCCCGGTGCTCCCCAGCCTTCATAACCCTAGGGTTGGACCGTACGAGTTCAGATCGAGTGGCTGCCCACACAGCCTCGAGTGGTTGTACTTTTTGAGAGTACAGGTAATGAAAGATGACAAACCGGTCCTTATATGAGAGGACGATCCTTCTGCTCACGCCTAAACCAGCTGAGCCAACACCTTAGGCCCTCCCCTAACAGGGAGTCCCTGATCATCCTACTTCACCAGGTGATGAGGGTGAGTACCCTTCATCGCACTCTTTTTGGAAAACATTTCGCTTATACCCCCTTTTTACTTGTCCCATATCTTTTAACGGAAGTAATAGTTAATGCGGGCTCTCTCATGCTCACCATGCAATTTTGATTCCCATCCCATAATCCAGGCTTAGGCAGTGGTAGAGAGAAGTAGGTAAGTAATGCATCAAGGGAAGGATGGACTTGCCTTCGTCGAAGCTTTCCTGGCACAAAAGGTTAATCTCGGAGGGGTCGGGTTCCTGCCCTTCTTCCGGAGCTAAGAGTTCCGGAGGATCGGATCCCTCTTCCGCTAATTAAACACAGATAAAAACAATACATCAAACATAGTGACCTTTGTGGGGTGTGCAAACTTTTATATTTTATTATTTTTGTGCCCTACTAATTTATTTAAACTATTTTTGGTGCATAAAATATCAGCATATAAGTATATATGGGAAAATGGGATAAAGAAAATGGGAAAAGAAAAAGAAAAAGGATTTCCTTTCCCTGTGGGCCGGGGGGGGATTTTCGGCCCACTTGGGCGCGGGCGCTCGTGCGGGCGAGGCAGGCGGCCCAGCTGGCCCAGCTGTGCGGGGGAGACGGCGGGTGACGGCGCGGAGGCGCGGGCCCACCAGCCAGGGAGAGAGGAGGGGGCTGACGGCGTTAGCGACAACGGAGGGGGAGAGGGGCTCGACCGGGGTTCGACCGGCGGTGGGGATCCGCGGCGGTTCTCCGCCGCCGGTTCGGTTTTGCGACGGGGAGGCGGTGGCGGAGCATGGGTGGTAGATGAGGATCACAGGGGCGGGGCGAATTTCGCCTGCGGGGGCCTAGGGCGGCCGGTCCGCGGCACGGTGGCGGGCGTCCGCGGCGGCGAAGCCGCCGGTGAGTTTTCCGGCCGAAATAGAGTGGGGAAGGTGGCGTGTCGAGGACGTGGGAGTGTGGCGGAACTCTTGGCACTATTTAATTGAATGGAAGGTCGCTAGGGAGGGAGAGGGGAGCTTACCGGAGCGGTGGAGGGAAGCACGGCGGCGCTACTAGCTCAATTGAGCTCGGGGAGGGGTGGAGGAGATGGTCGGGGCTGGTGTGGAGGGCTCGGGCTCGGCTGTCCCTTTTATAGGCGCCCGGGAGGGGGAGAGGGATGGAGGGGACGGTGAGCTCCGACGAGCTTCCATGATGGCGGGCATGGAGCAAACGGCGATGAGACGGCTCGGGCAGGCTGAGGATGAGGGGACGGCTCGGGCACAGTGGCGGGACGGTCGCGGGAGTCGGGGCGAGCCTTAATGGCGAGGCGACGGGGCGTGCAGCGCTCGGCGGCGAGCGCGCCGGTGAGGCATGGGCGAGGGAGAAGGAGCTGACAGGTGGGGTCGGGCTGCCAGTGAGAGAGGTCCGCGCGAGAGAGAGAGGGGCGGGGCGCTGACGGGCGGGGTCGGGCTGTCAGCGGGCGGGAGTGGCGCGCGGTTTGGGCCGCCTGGGCCGGAAGGAGAGGGGAGGGAGGCGGGTGCGCGCGAGCTGGGCTGGAAGTCGGCCCAGCTGAGGGAGGGAAGGGTTTTTCCTTTTCTTTTTCTTATTCTATTTCTTTTCTACTTTTGTGTCTTTTTGCTTTTTTTCTCTTAACAAAAATTCTCTAAATGAACTTGGTGATAAATATGGTCTATGTGAGGTGCTTCAAATCATTTTAAGTATATGCAAATGATTGGGTGACCTAGGGGTAGGGTTAGGGAGAAGAATAAAACAAAAGGGGGGGAATTAGGGGGGGTTAGGGTTTCAAACCTAGGTTGGGATTTTGGGATGTTACATTGACGGGCCCCTGATGATAAGGGCACGGCTCCTTGAGCATCTTGTCGAAGAGGTTGGCACCTCCCGGAGGTTTCCGAGGGTTCTTGTACTCGGCGGCGGCGACAAGGTCCACGTCGGCGGCGTCGCGTTTCGTTTGTGACTTCTTCTTGCCCTTCTTCTTGGTGCCGTGCTGAGTTGACGCCTCGGGAGCATCTTCCGGTGGGCGGCCCTGGGGCTGCTTGTCCTTCCGGAAGATGGCCTCAACCGCCTCCTGGCCAGAGGCGAACTTGGTGGCGATGTCCATCAGCTCGCTCGCCCTGATGGGGGTCTTGCGATCCAGCTTGCTCACCAGGTCGCGGCAGGTGGTGCCGGTGAGGAACGCGCCGATGACATCCGAATCGGTGACGTTGGGCAGCTCGGTGCGCTGCTTCGAGAATCGCCAGATGTAGTCCCGGAGAGACTCTCCCGGCAGCTGGCGGCAGCTTCGGAGATCCCAGGAGTTTCCATGGCGCACGTACGTGCCTTGGAAATTGCCGGCGAAGGCTTGGACCAGGTCGTCCCAGTTGGAGATCTGCCTCGGGGGCAGGTGCTCCAGCCAGACTCGAGCGGTGTCAAAGAGGAACAGGGGGAGGTTGCGGATGATGAGATTATCATCGTCCGTTCCACCCAGTTGGCAGGCCAGCCGATAGTCCGCGAGCCACAGTTCCAGTCTCGTCTCCCCCGAGTACTTCGTAATAGTAGTCGGGGTTCGGAACCGGGTCGGGAACGGCGCCCGTCGTATGGCGCGGCTGAAAGCCTGCGGACCGGGTGGTTCGGGCAAAGGACTCCGATCCTCCCTGCTGTCGTAGCGTCCTCCACGCCTGGGGTGGTAGCCTCGGCGCACCCTGTCGTCGAGGTGGGCCCGACGGCTGTGATGATGGTGCTCGTTGCCGAGGCGACCCGGGGCCGCAGGCGCTGTGTTGCGCGTGCGCCCGGTATGGACTGAGGCTTCCCGCATGAATCGGGAAGTCGCGGCGCGATGTTCCGAGGGGTACCCCTACCTTCGGGAGGCGGAGCTTTCGGCCCGTCGGACCGCGGCGTCCTCCAGGAGATTCTTGAGCTCTCCTTGGATACGTCGCCCCTCGGTGGTTGATGGCTCCGGCATCGCGCGGAGAAGTATCACCGCTGCAGCCAGGTTCTGGCCGACTCCACTGGAATCCGGTGGCGGCCTTACCCTGACGTCGTCGGCGATGCGGTGCTGGATGCCCTGGGGGAGATGGCGTGCTTCTCCGGCCGGAGGTTGGCCCGCCCATTCCTGCCCGATGTCCCGGCGGACCGGCACAAGCGTTCCTGCTCCCTCGTCGAGCCTGGCCTGCCTCTCACGGAGTTGCTCGAGCTGTGGGTCAGGAACCCCCGCCGGGACGGGGACCACAGCTAGCTCCCGAAGGGTGTCAACGCGAGGCACGGGCCTAGGGAGATCACCGTTCTCCGGCATACCAAGATGGTTGCTTTCGCCGAGACCCCCTAGATCGACGTGGAAACATTCACGACTTGGGCCGCAGCCCTCGTCGTCGAGGCTGCGGCTACCGTCGGAATAGTCGGAAAGGCAGTAGTCGCATGCGGTCATGAAGTCCCGCATGGCACTGGGGTTACCAAGTCCGGAGAAATCCCAATAGAGGTCGGGCTCGCCATCTTCCTCGGACCCCGAGAGCCCGTAGGACGAGACGGCCGTCAGCCGGTCCCAGGGTGACCGCACACGATACCCCGGAGGGCTTGGACTCGCCTCTATGAGAGTGTCCACCGAAGCAGAGTCGCTTGGCGGGTCGAGGCCGAATCCAAAAGACGCGAGATGGGAATCGGTCGGTACCTTTTGGTCAACGGGCGGTGACGTAGTCACGTCAGGGACTGACTGCACCGTCGTCTCAGGTACTAGGGTGACGCCCAGCAAGTCCTTCGCGAGCGTGCTGTTTGCTCGAGGTTGATGTGTTGCGGGGAGATGGCGCTCGTCTTCGTCTCAGACGCGAGACCGATGTCCGACGCGCCCTCCGTTGGGGCGCCGGCGCCGTCGACTCGCTCGACAGCCAACGAGGTGCCGCCTCACGCTTGGCCTTGGTTGCCCCGCCTCCTCCTCCGTCGGCGGGAGAGAGGATGGGACAAGCCCAAATGTCGTCCTTCCACCACGTGGGGAAGGCGTCGTCGATTTCCCCGCCGGCGAGCGGGTTGTCGACCGCCATTGTCGCTGTCGCGCAGCGGGGGAAGGAGTATCATGTCGTAGCTGCCGTCGAGTGACATGAACTCAAGACTCCCGAAACGGAGCACCGTCCCGGGCTGGAGAGGTTGTTGGAGACTGCCCATCTGGAGCTTGACGGGAAGTTGTTCGTCAACACGCAGCAGGCCCCTACCTGGCGCGCCAACTGTCGGTGTTTCGAAACCCGGGGGGTCCCTGGACCGACGAGTGAATTGTCGCCGCGTGCCCCAGCCCAGATGGGTCGACGCGAGGTGGAACACGAAGGGGGGAAGACAGGCGTGGGAGAGTGGAACCCGCGGCCTTCGTGTTAGCCCCGCGCCCAGGTCGGGTGCGCTTGCAGTAGGGGGATACAAGCGTCCATGCGGGAGGGAGCGAGCGGCCTTGCGCGAGCGTCGTCCCGTCCTTCCCCGCGCGGCCAACCCTCTGTAAGAGGGCCCTGGTCCTCCCTTTTATAGGCGTAAGGAAAGGATCCAGGTGTACAATGGGGAGTGTAGCAATGTGCTAACGTGTCTAGCGGTGGAGAGCTAGCGTCCTAAGTACATGCCATCGTGGCAGCCGGAGAGGTCTTGGCACCCAGATCGCGTGGTGTCGTGGCCGTCGGAGGAGCGCTGGAGCCTGGCGGAAGGACAGCTGTCGGGGCTGTCGAGTCCTTGTTGACGTCCTCTTGCTTCCGTAAGGGGGCTGAGAGCCACCGTCGTCACAGGGCATGTGGGGCGCCATCATTACTCGTATGGTGGAGCGAGCCAGATGGGACGCCGGTCTTGTTCCCTGTAGCCTGAGTCAGCTCGGGGTAGGGTAATGATGGCGCTTCCTGTTGACGTGGTCGGTCCGTGCCCTAGGTTGGGCGAGGTGGGGGCTCCTCCGAGGTCGAGGTCGAGTCTGTTTTCTGAGGTCGAGGTTGAGTCCGAGCCCCCGGGTCGGACGAGGCGGAGACTGTCGGCTCGGGCCATGGTTGAATCCGAGCCCTGGGGTCGGGCGAGGCGGAGTTCGTCGTCCTTCGGGGCTGAGCCTGAGTCCGAGCCCTGGGGTCGGGCGAGGCGGAGTTCACCGTCTTCTGGGGCTGAGCCCGAGTCCGAGCCTTGGGGTCGGGCGAAGCGGAGTTCGCCGTCTTCCGGGACTGAGCCCGAGTCCGAGCCCTGGGGTCGAGCGGAGCGGAGATCGCCGTCTTCCGGGGCTGAGCCCGAGTCCGAGCCCTGGGGTCGGGCGGAGCGGAGTTCACCGTCTTCCGGGACTGAGCCCGAGTCCGAGCCCTGGGGTCGGGCGGAGCGGAGATCGCCGTCTTCCGGGACTGAGCCCGAGTCCGAGCCCTGGGGTCGGGCGGAGCGGAGTTCGCCGTCTTCTGGGGCTGAGCCCGAGTCCGAGCCCTGGGGTTGGGCGGAGCGGAGTTCACCGTCTTTCGGGACTGAGCCCGAGTCCGAGCCCTGGGTCGGGCGAGGCGGAGTTTCCTATGACGCCTGAGGCCGGACTTGGCCGCTGTCAGCCTTGCTCTGTCGAGTGGCTCAGCAGTCGGAGCGGCGCAGGCGGCGCTGTCTTCCTGTCAGACTGGTCAGTGGAGCGGCGAAGTGACGGCGGTCACTTCGGCTCTGTCGACTGGAGGGCGTGCGTCAGGATAAAGGTGTCAGGCCACCTTTGCATTAAATGCCCCTGCGATTTGGTCGGTTGGTGTGGCGATTTGGCCAAGGTTTCTTCTTGGTGAAGACTGGGCCTCGGGCGAGCCGAGTGTCCGTTGCTGGAGGGGGCCTCGGGCGAGACGTAGGTCCTCCGGGGTCGGCTGCCCTTGCCCGAGGCAGGGCTCGGGCGAGGCGTGATCGCGTCCCTCGAATGGACCGATCCTTGGCTTAATCGCACCCATCAGGCCTTTGCAGCTTTGTGCTGATGGGGGTTACCAGCTGAGATTTAGGAGCCTTGAGGGTACCCCTAATTATGGTCCCCGACAGTTATGATAGTCATCAAGCACCAAAATCAATTAAAGAAAATGGTTAATGTCATTTCCCTTTTAAAGATACACGAGAGCTACACCAAACTCACGTCCATTGCTTGCAACAACTCCAAGTGATCCAACTCCTCCCAAGTGCTACTTTTAGTAGAATTGAGCTAGACTAGTGTTAGTGCCTTGCAAAGCATTTGTTTGAGTTTAGATTCATCCGACTCTTGTGTTTCATTCTCACCCTCAACCCCATTCACTTTGTGTAAAGGCTAACGAAAAACTCCAAATTCATGTGGAGATCCCTATGGAGACTCCGGTCTCTCAAATTGAGAAAGAGCACTCATACAGTCTAAGTGACTGGATTGAGAGAGGGAAAGGGTTAAAAAAACACTCCTAAGTGGACTCATCAACGAAGAGGTAGGTTTCTGTTGGATCCAACCGAACTCCGGTAAATAAATCGCTCGTGTCTTTATGTTGTGTCGTGATTGCAATTTATTTATCATTTCTTTCTTCTAGTTCTCTTGCTTGCGCTTGATTTGAAATCAATTATATTGTTGCCAAAGTAATTATGCAACCATAAGAGCAATATGTGTAAGAAGAACTACTCTCCCTCACTCTGATCAACCATAAGTAATTATTGCAATTTGTTTTAAGTGATAAACTTTAGTTACCGTCTATTCACCCTCTCTAAGGAACTTTTACAAAGATAGGACACTAATTCGGGATGTAGTATATTTAGGTCACTTTATGGCGTTGTCCGAGCTTCAATGGACAGATGGACAGACAGGAACGTTTGCATAAAACAGCCTCGCGTTTTCTGAAAGAGAATAAACAAAACCAGTCGCGCACATACGATTGGCGGACGGAGACTGTTTCAGCGTCACCTAAACAGGACCGGCAGTTTCTTTAAAGCACACGCTGTAGCATGTGTAGCCATCCGTCCTCTGGGTCGACGACGGAGACACGCTCATCTGAGGGCCGGCCAGAGAGAATCCGCACGCGCTGCAACCTGCCAAGCGGCCGGCCTGGTACGGGGTGGTACCACGGTCGAGGACGTACGCGCGTACGAACACGAGCCGCACGGCGCCCCCGCTCGCGCGACGTCCGCGTGGCTGTGGCCTGTGGGGTGCCCCCCCTGTCTAGCGCCTGGCGGAAACGAAACGAGCCTGCCCCAGTGCCCCTGCAGTCTGCACGCGGGCGGTCACGGTGTGGCGCGGGCATGCGGCCCGGGATGACGGGACGGGGCCCCGTGTGGCGTGGGGTCGCCGCTCGCGCCGCGCCCCTGCCGGCGGTGGGCTCCCTCCCCACCTGTTCTCGTGGAGGGGAGCGCGCCCATGTGCGGGGAGGGGCCGAGGCCTTTGCGTGGGTGCGGGGAATAATTGCGTAGGCTTGGCTCCGTGTCTACGCCTACGCCTACGCGGGGTGTGCGAAAGGGAGCCGGTGAGCGAGCAATGTGCTGGTTGGTGGGATTGACCCGCAGATGCTGGAAGCCAACGGCGTGTGTGGAATAAAAAAGGTACTGTGAAATCGAAACAAGTCACGCATGAATGTGAAATGAATACACGAGTATGGTTTATCAACATTTCTTAATACAGCCACATAAAGTACTTCTTTGGCACTTGCGGCATAGTCGTTGCAATATACTCCCTCCATCCCATTGGTTATTAGGGCATATAAAGTTTTCGGCACGTTTCTTTAAAGCAAAGCTTTGGTCGTTCCTATATTCCAAAATATATTATCAATAAATACAAAAAAATACTACGAATCCAAATATATAGCATGCATATATTTTTTTAGGCTAAATTATTAGTCAAAGGTCAGATGGTTGACTTTTCTAAATACATGAACGACCTAGTCAACGGGATAGCGGGAGTAACGTTTTATTGTAATAAATCGAGACTGATCAAATTTCAAGACTCATTTGAAAAAAAAATTAGGTGTCATGTAAACATCAGCCTCGCATTGCTATCTGGAAGAAAATTTAATTAACTTAAATAGCGTAATCTATTAAGAAGTTGAGAGTGGAGAAAGCGGAGCCACACGCGCGCGTGTCGCGCTGAGGCGTGATGTTGCGCGACGCGTAATGATAGAACTCGTTCATGGATTAATTCGTCCATTTTTACCCATTGTCGGAGCACCATGTCCATCTATAAAAAAGGCACTAGCCTCCTTTCCTAAGAGACATGAGAGACGCAAACCCTTCTCCTCTTTTGCACTACTTTTTGGTGCTCCCGCCTTTACTGGTAAGAGAGCTCAAATGGACAAAATAGCCCCAACACAAGGAACTAGCCATTGGCAATCCACTCACCATATATATGGGGTGCATCAGACATGTCCGGTGCACACCAACTCTCTACATGGGACACGTCTAGTGTAGCTCCAACATTTAGTTTTAGAAACTAGTTGTTATTGTACTAGTATCCGGTGCTCTGATCGATGCCTCACCAGACACGTCTGGTGAATATACCACTCAAATGTTTAATTTGTAGACCTCTTTAAGTATCATGTCTAGTGTTGTTTTCAGTGCCACGCTGGACACATTTGATGAGAACTCAACCTCTTAGACTTGGTTTGCAACCCTCTAGATGCCTTGTATGGTTCTTGAAAGGGAATTAGGCTTACACCTGTTTCCTAAACTAATTTTGGTGGTTGAATTGCCCAACACAAATAATTGGACTAACTAGTTTGCCCAAGTCTATAAGATCTACAGGTACCAAAGGTTCACAATAAGCCAATAAAAAGATCAAGAGAAAGGGTTCAAACAAAGGAGCAAAGAGAGAACCGAAGGCACCCTGGTCGGGCGCACCGGACTGTCCGGTGCGCCACCGGACAGTGTCCGGTGCACCAGGGGACTTGAAGCCAAACTCCTCACCTTCGGGAAAACGCAGAGTCACTCCGCTATAATTCACCAGACTGTCCGGTGTACACCGGACAGTGTCCGGTGCCCCAAGGATGAAGAGACTCTGAACTCGTCGACTTCGGGAATTCACAACGGCTAGTCCGCTATAATTCACCGGACATGTCCGGTGTACACCGGACTGTCCGGTGTGACAACGAAGCAACGGCTACTTCGGCGCCAACGGCTACCTGCAGCGCATTGAATGCGCGCCAGCGCGCGCAGAAGTCAGGCACGCCCATGCTGGCGCACCGGACACTCTACAGTTCATGTCCGGTGCGCCACCGAACATCCCGGCGGGCCCAGCAGTCAGAGCTCCAACGGTCGGAACCCTAACGGCCTGGTGACGTGGCTGTCGCACCGGACATGTCCGGTGCACCATACGACAGACAGCCTCCACCCAAACGGCTAGTTTGGTGGTTGGGGCTATAAATACCCCAACCACCCCACATTCAAGGCATCCAAGTTTTCCACTTCTCAACCGCTTACAAGAGCTAGGCATTCAATTCTAGACACACCCAAGTGATCAAATCCTCTCCACTTCCACACAAGGCTTTAGTGATTAGCGAGAGAGATTTGCCGTGTTCTTTTGAGCTCTTGCGCTTGGATTGCTTCTTTCTTTCTCACTTGCTTTTGTGATCAAATCTCAATTGTAATCAAGGCAAGAGACACCAATTGTGTGGTGGTCCTTGCGGGGAAGTTTTGTTCTCGGTTTGATTTGAGAAGAGAAGCTCACTCGGTCCGAGGGACCGTTTGAGAGAGGGAAAGGGTTGAAAAAGACACGGCCTTTGTGGCCTCCTCAACGGGGAGTAGGTTTGCGAGAACCGAACCTCGGTAAAACAAATCCGCGTGTCACACTCTTCATTCGCTTGCGATTTGTTTTGCGCCCTCTCTCTCGGACTCATTATTATTTCTAACGCTAACCCGGCTTGTAGTTGTGATTAATTTTGTAAATTTCAGTTTCACCCTATTCACCCCCCCTCTAGGCGACTTTCAATTGGTATCAGAGTCCGGTGCTTCATTAGTGCCTAACCGCTCGAAGTGATGACGGGAGATCACACCAAGAGGGAGATGAAGACCGGCGACAAGCCCACTACGAGTCACGGGAGCACTTCATCGGAAGAGTCCCGCACCAAGAGGAAGGAGAAGAAGAAGGACTCCTCCAACAAAGGGAAGGGGAAGGAGAAGAAATCTTCTTCCCACAAGTCGCATCGAAGAGGCGACAAGCACAAGAGGATGAGGAAAGTGGTCTACTACGAGACCGACTCTTCATCACCATCGACCTCCGACTCCGATGCGCCGTCCGTAACTTCTAAGCGCCAAGAGCGCAAGAAGTATAGTAAGATCCCACTACGCTACCCCCACATTTCAAAGCGTACTCCTTTACTCTCCGTTCCATTAGGCAAACCACCGGTTTTTGACGGTGAAGATTATAATATGTGGAGTGACAAAATGAGGCACCATCTAACCTCACTCCACACAAGCATATGGAATGTTGTTGAGTTTGGTGTACAGGTACCATCCGTAGGGGATGAAGACTACGACTCGGACGAGGTGGCCCAAATTCACCACTTTAACTCCCAAGCCACCACTATACTCCTCGCCTCTCTAAGTCGAGAGGAGTATAATAAGGTGCAAGGGCTAAAAAGTGCGAAGGAAATTTGGGACGTACTCAAGACCGCGCACGAGGGAGACGAGGTGACAAAGATCACCAAGCGGGAAACGATCGAGGGGGAGCTCGGTCGCTTCATGCTTCACCAAGGGGAGGATCCACAAGCTATGTACAACCGCTTGAAGACCTTGGTGAACCAAGTGCGCAACCTCGGGAGCGAAAAATGGGATGACCATGAGATGGTCAAGGTTATTCTTAGATCCCTTGTATTTCTTAACCCTACACAAGTGCAATTAATTCGAGGTGATCCTAGATATAAGCTAATGTCTCCCGAGGAGGTTATAGGAAAATTTGTGAGCTTTGAGCTAATGATTAAGGGCTCAAAGAAAATCATCGAGCAAGGCACCTCCTCCACGCCCGAGGCACAACCTGTCGCATTCAAGGCGATGGAAGAAAAGAAGGAGGAGGCTACTCCAAGTCGAACACCCATCGACGCCTCCAAGCTCGACAATGAGGAAATGGCGCTCATCATCAAAAGCTTTCGCCAAATCCTCAAGCAACGGAAGGGGAAGGATTACAAATCCCGTTCCAAAAAGGTTTGCTACAAGTGTGGTAAGCCCGGTCATTTCATTGCTAAATGTCCATTGTCTAGTGATAGTGACAGGGGCGACGACAAGAAGGGAAGAAGAAAGGAGAAGAAGAGACACTACAAGAAGAAGGGCGGCGATGCCCACGTGTGCCGCGAGTGGGACTCCGACGAGAGCTCCACCGACTCCTCCTCCGACGAGGACGCCGCCAACATCGCCGTCACCAAGGGACTTCTCTTCCCCAACGTCGGCCACAAGTGCCTCATGGCCAAGGAGGGCAAAAAGAAGAAGGTAAAATCAAGATCCTCCACTAAATATGAAACCTCTAGTGATGAGGATGATGCTAGTAATGAGGAGGATAACTTGCACATTTTTTTTGCCGACCTAAACATGCAACAAAAGGAAAAATTAAATGAATTGATTAGTGCTATTCATGAGAAGGATGATCTCTTGGACTCTCAAGAGGACTTCCTTATTAAGGAAAACAAAAAGCATGTTAAGGTTAAAAATGTTTATGCTCTACAAGTTGAAAAATATGAAAAATTGTCTAGTGAGCTAAGCACTTGCCATGAAACCATTGACAACCTTAGAAATGAGAATGCTAAATTGTTAGCTAAGGTTGATTCTCATGTTTGTGATGTTTCAATTCCCAATCTTAGAAATGATAATGATGATTTGCTTGCTAAGATTGAAGAATTAAACACCTCTCTTGCTAGCCTTAGGATTGAAAATGAAAAATTAATTGCTAAGGCTAAAGAATTAGATGTTTGCAATGTTACAATTTCCAATCTTAGAGATAACAATGATATTTTGCATGCTAAGATTGTTGAACTCAATTCTTGCAAACCCTCTACATCTACCATTGAGCATGTTTCTATTTGCACTAGATGTAGAGATGTTGATATTGATGCTATTCATGATCACATGGTCGGGCGCACCGGACTGTCCGGTGCGCCACCGGACAGTGTCCGGTGCGCTAGGGGACTTGAAGCCAAACTCCTCACCTTCGGGAAAACGCAGAGTCACTCTGCTATAATTCACCGGACTGTCCGGTGTACACCGGACAGTGTCCGGTGCCCCAAGGATGAAGAGACTCTGAACTCGTCGGCTTCGGGAATTCACAACGGCTAGTCCGCTATAATTCACCGGATTGTCCGGTGTGACAACGAAGCAACGGCTACTTCGGCGCCAACGGCTACCTGCAGCGCATTGAATGCGCGCCAGCGCGCGCAGAAGTCAGGCACGCCCATGCTGGCGCACCGGACACTCTACAGTTCATGTTCGGTGCGCCACCGGACATCCCGGCGGGCCCAGCAGTCAGAGCTCCAACGGTCGGAACCCTAACGGCCTGGTGACGTGGCTGTCGCACCGGACATGTCCGGTGTGCACCGGACTGTCCGGTGCACCATACGATAGACAGCCTCCACCCAAACGGCTAGTTTGGTGGTTGGGGCTATAAATACCCCAACCACCCCACATTCAAGGCATCCAAGTTTTCCACTTCTCAACCACTTACAAGAGCTAGGCATTCAATTCTAAACACACCCAAGTGATCAAATCCTCTCTACTTCCACACAAGGCTTTAGTGATTAGCGAGAGAGATTTGCCGTGTTCTTTTGAGCTCTTGCGCTTGGATTGCTTCTTTCTTTCTCACTTGCTTTTGTGATCAAATCTCAATTGTAATCAAGGCAAGAGACACCAATTGTGTGGTGGTCCTTGCGGGGAAGTTTTGTTCCCGGTTTGATTTGAGAAGAGAAGCTCACTCGATCCGAGGGACCATTTGAGAGAGGGAAAGGGTTGAAAAAGACCCGGCCTTTGTGGCCTTCTCAACGGGGAGTAGGTTTGCGAGAACCGAACCTCGGTAAAACAAATCCGCGTGTCACACTCTTCATTCGCTTGCGATTTGTTTTGCGCCCTCTCTCTCGGACTCATTATTATTTCTAACGCTAACCCGTCTTGTAGTTATGATTAATTTTGTAAATTTCAGTTTCGCCCTATTCACCCCCCCTCTAGGCGACTTTCAGTTCTACAATGTATCTTTAAACACTCGTCTGCATAAATCTTTAGGTGTTCTGTTCGATACACGTCGGGCATGATAATGATAAATTTGTTCTAGACAGAGGTGACCCATGTGGTCATGTCCGGTGGCACACATATTCGGTGCCCACAGGACACGCCTAGTGCATTTGCTACACCGTCAACTCGCTTGTTTCAAAAGCTTTTCGAGTTGATTTTGATGACAAACCATTTATGAGCTCTCATAGGGTTACCTAGGTCTAGATTTCACAAGTGTACACCACCGCTAGACTTAAGGTGTGTTTGGTTTGTATGGACTAATGTTTAGTCCCTACATTTTATTTCATTTTAGTACCTAAATTGTTAAATATGGAAACTAAAACTCTATTTTAGTTTCCGTATTTGACAATTTAGGAACCAAAATAGATAAAATGAAGGGACTAAAGATTAGTCCTTACAAACCAAACACCCCTTTACCTAGGTGTAGCTATCTGTTCATGTCCTATATAGTACATCCAATAGAAAAATAAAGATTTTATCACAAACATATATAGATTAGTCACAATAATCTAGTATTACTATTAATCATTTAATCATTGAGACGCAGCTAAAGGATTAGATGTTTCTAAATTTGACAAGCAATAAATATTTTGAAACCATTTTTCTGTTAAACAAGGAACGAGGAGGATAGGGACGTAGACACAGACAATTAGTCTTCCTTAACTTAATTTCCCTGTTGCTTTCGTGATGATAATAAAATAATACGTGGTGGGCTGGTGGCTGCCCTAAACTGTTTGCACCTAGGAGAAGATGCAGCGAAAGCAACATTGCGTTGAAACCTGAGTATCTGACGACGAATGCAAAACATCAGCGGAGATTTGGAAGCACGCATGCAGCGGCTCGTTTGTAGAACATGAACATCGACGTCCCCCGCGCGCGCATGCATTGCGTGACTTCCCACGCGCGTCTGTGTGATGTGATCGTGTCGTCGTCGATGGACGATGGATCAGGCCGGGCAGGGCGGAGGCACATCTCGTCTACAGTGACAGTGGATGCATGCCTACGAGGCTACGACTTCGCTTGCATGCATGCGTGCGTGCATGATGGTTAAGCTTTTTTGACGAGCAAATGAAATGCGACAAAATATTGCCGGAAGATTTAATTTGGCACCGGCCGGGTTGCTGATCTATCAATATCTTCTGTATCGTTGTCCTTGCTAATTTATTGTAATATTCTCAGATTTCAGATAATCCGACGGGTTTCGGTTTCAGGGATGGATTTCCATCCGAATCAAGTTTCAGGGCGGATTCATGTGTTGAAGTTCGGTTTCACCTTTGGATGCGTTTATGTGGATTGGATGGTATTGAGTCGGTTTAAATCCATCGCAAGTCAAAATTCATCCCTATCTATTCTAATACACATCAATCCACGTGAAATCAGAATAACAGAAACAGGTTTCGGTTCTATGCGCCGAAATTCCACCCGATTCGAATCCATCCCGACCTAGACGCTAGTCTTCAGTTGAAAAAAATAAAGGCCTCCTCGAGAGCTTTCCGTTGGCTGTCTAGCTAGCTTCGTCTTTGCATGCACAACTTGCAACAGAGGGTTCCACTTCTACTATCCACACGACCGTCAGCCAGCTACCAAGAGAGGTAGGAGACAAGTTCACAATATAGCATTTCATTGCATTCCTCTGAATTTTGTATTCTACATCTCCGTCCTACAACAACTGGTCTGGACCATTCGGCCAAGCAAGACCCTAGAGAGGTGGTCACATGAACATCAAACTAGTCATTATACTAAAAGATGAGTAGGGTGTTAGACAAAATAGCTTCACTATTCATGCTTAGCAGAGCGTCAAACTTAAGCGACACAGGAGCATCGAACCATCGGACATAGAGTCTAAACTTAGCTAAACTTGCCTCTAGTTGCATTGACATCAGTTTAATCCGATGGGTCCCATCAAAGCATAGTCTACATGGAGGTGCTAACCCTAGGTTAGGGTTATCCATAGGATTAGTCCGATGATGGTTGGCTTAGTGAAGCATTGAACCAATGGGTATCACCGCTCACTCAGTGAGACACTGAGACCCCTTCGTTAGTGTGTGGGAAACTCAAACATGGCATCAGACTAATCTAATGCTCGGGATTAGAGTAATCCAATGGCAAAATACCCCTTTGGAACCTCTTCGCTTGGCATTGGATTTTTTGAGTTATTATCCAATGGTGTCATTAGATTATAAGCTCCACAAGTGTTGGCCCAAATGATGATGAATTTTCCAAATAAGCATGCAAGTGCACCAAATGAGGAATTAGATCGGTGAACATGAGAATTAGAGTATGCTATGGCACATGTATAACATAACATATAATCTAATATTAGGGGATTTTCAGGGTGTCAGAGCATTTGATGATCCAGAGTTCTGTCTAGTCAATTACTTACAATGGTTAGTCTCCTAGGGGGTATAAATAAGAGGGTACCAGTTCAAGACACCTCCCCTTGTCATTCTAAGGAATCATACACTCTTATGAGCCAACAAAACACCTCCCACTCATATATTTGCCTCTTGCTTAATCCAAATTGCTACGCTAGTTAGTGCTCAAATCATAACTTGTAAACTCGTTATAATAAATACATAAGTTGTGTGCAAGCAACCAAACCTTTAGGATATATCTTAGGTCAATCACTTGTCCTCGATGGTTTGATCACTACTCTCACTTGTATTTGCATTCATATCTTGTTTTTTGAATTGTAGTTGTTTGCCTTGCTAGTTAGAATAGCTTAATGGTAGTGGTAGTTGTAACTAGACTTAGTTACCTTGTTTAGTAGCTCTTTAGTGTAGCTCTTGTTAGTAGTAGTTTATTTGGTGTTGTACAATTAGACTAGAAAGCAAAGATAACAAAATTGTTTTGGAGGCTTGCATTGGGTGAATTAGAGCTAGTCCAAAATAGTTACTAGTAGGACTTTGTTTTAAACTATCAACCTTTGCTCTAGTGGTGTGAAGTTTATATAATTTTTTAGGCTATTCACCCATCCTCTAGCCATCTAGATCTTTTCATCATGTTAGTGAGCCTAGATGCTCAAATCTACAGTGGAGGTTGCAAATAGGTGAAAGTGTTGAGAGGATTAAAGAGGTGTCTAAGACTATGAGTCAAAGGAAACCTGAGGTGTTAGGTGTCCGAGATGAAGGAATGAGGTGCTTCCCCCCTCTTATATAGTTGATGGGCAGTGTTACAAATGGAGAAAGAGAGGAACCTACATAGTGTCTAGTCATGAGTAAGTCTCCCTTAGTTATGCATGATTATATTGAGTCTCCAATATTGTTGTCATCCTAATGTTCTCGTGGAGAATGTGATGGGTACATCTGGCTCATTGTGGCTACTCCAGGTTAGAGTTGGTAAAACAAGGCCTCGGTAGTATATGACGAGGCCTTTCTTGTCTTCATGTTCCATATGTAGTTTAAAAATGTAAAAAAGTTATGTATATATCTGTCTTTAAAACGATTTGTGTATTCCCATATACTATTAGATGCTATAATTGTATCTAAAAGAAAATGATGGTCAAAGTTGTATCATCATTCAATATTTTTATTAAAGGGAAGAGACCCTTCAGTTATGAAGTCATGTGCCAAGTCTAAGTTTCTCTCACTAGGAAGTCATCGAAACTATGATTAAAGCCTCCTTTGCCTATACATCTATTCTAATTTCTAATTAAGTGTTTACTTCTTGCATTTGAATTTCATTCTAAAATAAGTATATTCTTGGTATGATCTACCTAGTCTTAGTTTTTCCTCTATTTTAAACTATAATCATTTTATTTTTTTAGACACATTATTTTACTATATATCTAGATATATAACATAACAAATATATATTAAGAAAATTCAAAACATCTTATAATTTAAAATAAACTAGCTTGTTTTTCTTTCTACGGCACGCTAAAATAATTTAAAAGTCAAAACACCTTATAATTTAGAACAAAATAGTTTTTTATACTACATGCTAAAATAATTTGGATAGAGGTAACTACATAGTTTTCAAGTAACACTGATCTCCTTAAAAAAATCCTAGAATTACACTTAATTAACGACTAGAAGTACACTTAATTAAGGACAGAGAGTACGTGAGACGTGGTCACATTCCGTAGTGTTTGGTTCAGCACCACCAACGGCAACGGGAACGGAGCAGGTAGTGTTTGGTTCAACGGCGACGGGAATAGAGCGAAATGCTGTATTGCTGTCTGTAGCTGTTGCAGTGAAAGTAATCACGTGATTTATTTGGTTCCATTTTGTATTTGCTAAGCTCCGCACGGGATCGGCTACCACTGCCATGGAAAAGGCAATGAGATCCTACAGCCCGCATCCCATCGCGCCGTGATAGATTGCGGATTGGTGCAAACAAACGTCGGCGTGAATGAATGATTACGGGCTGAAATAGCTCCAACCAAACAACTCCTTCATTCTTTGTTTGTAGGTTTCGTGCGATGGCTGAGTTTTCTACTCCCTGCATTTTAAATTAAAGACGTTAAGCTTTTCTTGATACATTACTTATACATCTCTAGATATAATAATGTGGGTGTGTGATATATATCAAAAGTCATGTCTAGAAAAGCAAAAAAAAAATGATTTGGAATGAGGGAGTATATCATTGCTCTTTCCCTCCTGTTCCTCGGCTCTACATGTTGGAGGCTCAGGCCCAGCCCAGCAGGGCCAGAGCCCATCGTGCCTCGATTCATTGTTACAGAGAAATATAATCAAACTTATGAATGTCCGATACATATGCTGTGAATGCATAATACAGTAACACGGCCACTTTTACAAAGGAAAAAACGGACCTATCGCCAATCACTGGAAAGTACGAGTTACAACTGAATATATGATTGATATACCCTATATCTAGGAAGACTGATATCACAGATGGGAGACATACTAACAAATCGAAGGGGGAATTTAACTGATAAGGCTGACGCTGAATCACCAAAACTTCGCGCCTCTCCAGTGGCAGTAACAATACCCGGCTAGTTCATCGCTCTTCCCTCCTGCAGCAAGCCATTTAACCAGTAATAATACCGGCAAGCACATCGCTCTTCCCTCTCGCAAAAATAGTGTAGACAAGGCGTATGGCATCTAGCCAGCCGTCAAGAGCCTCCCAACTATGGGCAACCTGTCGGGGGAGAGAAAAAGGAATCGGGTGAATTATGGTACTCCACACCATTTATCTTCACTAGGGGTCGTCAACTTGACTATAGTAGAGCATTGCACATTTGCCGCCCATTAACTCTAGAATGGTTGGACTGTTCAGTCAGTTGATTGAAGAACAAGCGGATTTTAAAGTGTAACCTATGTCTAGATACTGAAGGACAGATGTTACCCATTTGAACACAACAAAATATGATAGAAAAAAGATGAACAAACGAAAGGTAGCATGAGCTATCAGACACATACCAAGAATGTAGGACCATGAATAGTTTCTATACAGAGGCCAGCACCACTTGGTAAAGTTAAATCAGCACATGCTGACACTGAAACAATATCTGCAACGTTTATTCTGACAGGCTTTCTGCCCCTGTCCAAATGCCCAGGGGACTGTGATGGAGGCTGGTCAGAAGCATCAGCCTATAATTCACAGCAACAGTTAAATACGGCCATGACACAAGATAATGGAAACACCAGTAACTTCAAACTAAACAGAGTATCAATGGGGACAAGAATGCAAGAAAAGGATTCACATTGGCAAAATACCTGCTGGAGGCCCTCATGATTCAAAATGAACTGTGATACCTCCCAATCCCCGTGTGGTGCGACGGAATTGTTAGCTGGAGGAGCAGTCAAATACCCCACTTTGAGATATGGCAGAGGCAACTGCATGGTATAAGATACAATAATAACAGAGGAGTGTCAGTTATTTTCCTCAAGAATATGGGTTGCAGAAGAGTTCAACATACACATGGTCACATGGATAGCTGAACTGAAAAGCAGCTATCATATCCCAGCTACATGAACTTTTAATCATTGCTAGGTAGCTTTCAACGATAAAGCCTTTGGTCTGATACTATTAGGTAACAATATCAAACAGAATAAACTAACACAGTTCATTAAAAATGAATTATACCATTGAGCGGACTAGTCGCAAGGCACTACGATAGACCTGCATTTGACAAAAAAAAATCACACTGTCAGCCAAGGAAGTTTGAAGGGAAAAAAAAAAGAGAGCTCCAAGGCATATGGTAGAGAAAGTAACTGGTGCGTATATATAGATACCGAGTAATTTGGCTTCAGAGCATGAGCAGCTGCAACATAGATAGCAGACTGACTGTAAAGCTCATTTGGGGAGACATCTGCCTTCCCAGATCTCATGGTATCCTCAGCTAAACCATACTGAAGCATTATAAAAGAAAATGTACGAGTGTCATTGTCATGGAATTTAAACTGTAGAAGTCATGAAATCTATTATAAGTTTATACATAATATACTAAAACAAAGTAATTATTTTAGTCTAATCTAAGAAAAGTATATATCATTCGACAGGTGAGTTATGAGGCACACCAAGACAGTTCCGAGGTTGTATATTGCCCGATGGAAATCAAATTGCAGCTGAATTGCAGCACGGAACTGCAGTAGAAGTTAGTGTCAGTGGTTCATCAAAGAGATAAGTTTTACTAAGCAATACCATAAAAATAATTCATAGGCACAATAATAAAAAAGTGTATCTACCTTACTGATAGCTGTTTTTATGATGGTCTGTTTATCCCGGGCAGGAACAATTGCACTCAGCTCCTGCATTGCAGATTCATACTCAATACACTGCTATCATGGGCAGGTGGAACTCAAACAAATAGTTAACCGAACTTCAAGGAAGAAGGCTAAGAAAATAAAAATGATAAGATGTACCTGTAGCCCAAGACCCCAGTTATTGAGAGCCTGCAATCGAAAAGGAAGGCAATTAAGAAAGCAGCAACACTGGCTAATACAAATTCAAGATTAGAAGTTTCAAGTTGAAGTTGTCAGGGCCTCCTTAGGCCCACTGAGGGGTTGCGGCAGCAGCAGCCATGGGCCCTCAAGGGGGATTAGATAAGGATAGTTAGAGATAAGATTAGAAGGTTAGTTGAGATTATTTAGGAGATTAGTTGAGATTATCTAGGAAGGTTATTAGTTAGTAGTTTGTTGAGAGCTTTAGGAGATAAGGATCTCTAGCTAGATATGGGCGGCCAACCGGCCTATTTATGTAATCAATGGATGAGAAATAAAGGAGGCAATAATTAAAAGGGAGAAACCCTCCTCTTGCTCGGCCGTGGGCAGAGGCCCCCGGCCGACGTTCCTGCCCATCAATACCTCTCTCCAATCCCTCACCGATCTAGCAACCATAACATCTGGTATCGGCTAGCTTGGGTTTCGATCTGATCCCATGGCTTCTGCTGCCAATTTCGCGGCGTCATCCTGGCAATCGGCACCCCCATCTCCATGGACAGCGCCGTATGTCACCTTCGTCACGCCGTCCTGGCAATCGGCGTCCCTATTTCCATGGGCAGCATCGCCTGCCAATTTTGTCACCACATCCTGGATGCCGGCGTGCCCATCCCCAGGGACAACGCCAAATTTCATCACATCATCTTCGTTGACGGTGTCTCCGTCCCCATGGGCGACGCCACTAGGGGCAACCACGACTCAGCAATCACCAGCTCCATCGATGGGGGATTTGTGAACCAACATAAGTGCTAATCTCACAAAGATACAAGCCATGCTCCAGAAGGTTGAGCAAGGGCTGCTGCAAATCAAGGCAACAGTGCAACATGAGCAACACCAGCTGGCGTTGTCCGCACGGCTTCGAACGTCGGCGGCTGTGGGCATACAAGCTGCTGCTCGTGGTTTCCTTGCACGACGAAGTGCGGGAGATGCGCCGGCAGATGCTCGAGGCAGCCTTGGTGACGGTTGACCTCGACACACGGGGGTGCGACCTCACCCTGTCGGACGGCCATCAGCAGTGGCACCGGGCCGCTATCTCCAAGTGCGAGCATGGTACGTGTCCCGCGGGCGACGAACTTCAACTCTACGGCAGTGGCGGTAGGGAAGGCACTCACCTCGTCATCAACAAGGGCGCACTATTTAGCGCCACCACATTCCGCTACCGGCCGCCACGAGGGCGCCTCCGCTGGTTATTGTTGCGACCTATTCCAGGTGCCCATCCATGTGCTCCCCTTTCGTGCAGATGGCGTCCATGGGATCCAGGTGGCTGCACACGTGCATGTCCGCCTTATCTTATAGGGTAAAAAATCATATTCGGAATAATAAGATAAGCCGAGATGTAAAGGGCTTGTCTTCTAGGTGTCTAGTTTTGGGTCAAGTAGACTCGGTCTTTGAGCACCCGTTATGCGGCAGCTCGAGGGCGAGCTGCTTGTCCAGGAGGGGTGTAGTGTCAGGGCCTAAGGAGGCCCACTGAGGGGTTGCAGCAGCAGCAGCCATGGGCCCTCAAGGGGGATTAGATAAGGATAGTTAGAGATAAGATTAGAAGGTTAGTTGAGATTATTTAGGAGATTAGTTGAGATTATCTAGGAAGGTTATCAGTTAGTAGTTTGTTGAGAGTTTTTAGGAGATAAGGATCTCTAGCTAGATAGGGGCGGCCAACCGGCCTATTTATGTAATCAATGGATGAGAAATAAAGGAGGCAATAATTAGAAGGGAGAAACCCTCCTCTTGCTCGGCCGTGGGCAGAGGCCGCTGGCCGGCGTTCCTGCCCATCGATACCTCTCTCCAATCCCTCACCGATCTAGCAACCATAACAGAAGTGATATCAGAACATCTCTTTTTTTCCTCGAAAGCGCGGGAGAGCTGTGCATCTTTAAATTAAGAAAAGAAAGAAGGTCCAAAATAGACCGATATCAGAACATCTCATTTCATGGATTTGGTCAAATGCTGGTGGAGAGAAATGGGACCGAAAAAACAAGACCCTTTCATAAAAAAATATTTCTTTAGATTAATTTATAAAGAATTTTGGTAACAAGATCACAGGAATTTAAACAGTAAGAATAAGCCATGGCAAGCTCTGATTTCTTGACCAGCAACAAGTTTTTTCTTTCTTTAATTGATAAATTAGAAGAAAAAAAAACAGCTATCTATTACACATAAAAAGACTGGAACGCTTTCATCCAACAGGTCTTTGTGCGGCGACCCTGCGAGCTGCAGCCAAAGTCCCTTGACGCCGACCGGTGGACCTGGCGCTTCCACCCCAGTTTTGCAATAGGCGCAAATCACGTGAGCATTGATTTACGCCGCTACATGAGCCCGTGGTGGTGCTCGCCTGTGACACCTGTCGCAAACATCTCTTGCTCATCTGGTGGTTCTCGCCCAATCTCGTTTGCATTCCCCTTCTTCAACGCCTCCTGCTCACGCAGCAAAGAGCTGGTAACCGTCTCCCTCCCCTCCCTCCCTCCACCAATAATGGGGGCAAATCCTGCAACATCCCATGGCTGTCTCCCAGATCTCACGACGGCATAACACGGGCCCACCGTGGGGAGCAGCACTAAATCGCATGTGGCAGGTCCCTTAGGCAAGATCCTACAGTGAGGAGAGCCGCAATTTTTCCTTGGTCCACCGTCTCAATGTCTCCCCTACCGCCCGCAACCCCACCCCGCCCTGAGTCGCGTCCCCCTCGGCTTGAGCTGTCTCGGGTTCGAAGTTGGATGCACTCACAGAACTGTGTAAAGACGGCAGTGGATGGCATTGCAAGGCCGCTGATGAGGTTGTGGCGCAGGTAGGGGTGTGGAATGCAGTAAGATGTGTGAGGTCGGCCTCTCACCCTCGCCTCGCCTGCGAGCGTGGCCATTCGGTATGTCAATTTCCAAACTGCCAAGTAGCCTCAACATCTAAATTCGAGCTTGAATTCACCGTGAATAGACAAAGGAAGGAGGCAGCATTGAAGGAAAGGAGTGGAATGCATTGCACGAATGAACATATGATCTCTACGCTTCTTCATTTTGTAAAGAAAAAACTGAAGAAAGATTTCTCATTTCTCGCACAGATCAAGAGGTGCAGGCATGTGAAATGGTAGCAGCAGTGGCTTTGCATGCCTGCACTTTGAGGTGAGCAAGTGAAAGGGTAGCAGCAGCAGTGGCTACGATGAAGAGGTGCAGGCATGTTGAAAGCCACTGGGGGACATGCTCGCACAGATCATCATTGCATTATCCATTTGCACTTTGGCAATAAAGGTACATAGGGAAGCTGCAACATTTTGTTTGTGCATGCCAACTGTTCATTGATTTGCTTCTCTAACAAGTGCGCATTTCAAACACTGTACTAAGTGAATGTTATTGCTTTTGTTCAATGCCTAACAATAATCAAATAGATGTGCTCCCAGGCTCCTCAGTCCTCACCATCCGATACCCATTATGACTATCAGTCAAATGCAATCTAACACTCATATATGAGACAGTCAGCTACAAACTGACATGTTGTGAATATTGTTTTTCTGTCATGATACAATACATGTGCAAACCTGGATTACTTTTGTCTTAATTTTTGTTCCCGCTGCAACACATAGACATTGACCTAGTCACTACAAAAGGGCATCATTGTATTGTCTAACCATGTGTGCGAGTGCGACATTCTCAATGGATTCACACTTAACTCCACTGAACCATGATGGTCATTATATCAGTTATATGCGCACATTGATCGTTCATTAACTCAAATCGGAGCCTTTTATATTTTCATTTTATAATATAATCTGCACTCAAGAACTCAAGATAAAATAATGATTTAATGCTAACCTGTGGGCTATTCCAATTAAGCTGGACAGCCTTCTCATAATTCAGTATTGCCTGTCAAAGAAAGAAAAGTGTAAATAATGGATGCAATCAAATTTAATCATAGACTTAAAACAACATGATCATGTTTGGAAAGAAAACATGATAACTTTTCAGCATACTGGCAAGGGATGGAAATGTGTCGATTGTTCAAACCCCTCAGGATTTATCGTTCCCCGCAAATACTAAGGTCAAAATTTGAAATTCTTGATGAAACTAAACCTTGAGCAGAATTGGATGTACCAAGGGTATCAAGAAAATATAAGAAAGTGTCATCACATAACACAAAAAGTTCGCCAGCTACCAGGGATTTTTTTTGAAGGAAAAGAAAAACGGTGACGAAACTAAACATGCTGCTTGCTACCTGATTTGCTAGTGGATAACTGGTGATGGTGTGCTCTTATTTATCCATCCAAATTCATGAGAGACAGTGAAGTATTAGATATCGTAATAGATAGAACAAGAACAACTTCATATGTGCAACATATATTGCAAGCTCATGTTTATTCAAAAAATCACAAATCCACAATTTGGGTGAAAAGTTACATATATTTTTATCAAATAAACAACACGATTGATGGACTGCAGAGAATAGGCGGCAAGAAAACCAAAACAAGACTCAATGTTTGACCAAACCTGATTTACTTGCATTACTCGCACAATAATAACTTGGTGTTCAACATAAATAAGTTTATAGATGTATGTGAGATATCTCACTAAACCTGCTTCCAGAGTTCTTCGGCTTCTTTTGTCCGACCTCGCATTTTAGCCCGATCAGCAATAGCAATAGCCCAGTTATAATATGCCTAAAATAAAAGTGTGTGTCAAAGGTGCATCATGATATCTAGAATGATCAACATTGAGCACTATACACTAGAACCATGAAGTCACATTCTGCAAGATAAGCTCAATGCTTTTCATAGACTATTTGAGAAGTGTTGTGATGTGTTAAATTTCTTTTTCTTGAAAGGGCCAAAAGCACTGAAAAAAACTTCTGCAAATTTGAACTGTTCTGATCAAACATAAGTTAGGAACTTACATCATAAAGAGTTGGACTAAGTCGGGTAGCTTCAGCATACTTTTTGCAAGCCTCCTCCAGCAATGCATCTTTAGAGGAACTCGAATTGGGATCCACATTGTCTGCGCTCTCCTGAAATAATATTTCAAAAGAATAAGACCTAAATAACAATTTTGTAGCATATTTGTAACACATGAATGCTATAAACAACAGCATTCAATTATGCATAGATCACAGCTATGTGTTCACTATATATTAACACGTATAAAAGACCCTCACATAAAAAAGGGATGTATATAAGGAATGCGGATGTGTACCTGGAGGACTAGAGCCCAATTATAATATGCATCAGGGTCGTCAGGATTACTTTCAATTGCATTTACGTATCTGCGTAACAGAACTTTAAACTTGGCAGTAACAAATAATCACAGAGAGAACTACAAAATATGCAATCTAGTTGTAGCAATAAAAAGTTCAGCCAGGCAAGCTAAGCAAACCTTTTGGCAGCAAAAGAAAGAATCCTTTGACGAGAACGTCCTTCCTCGTCAACTCCAGTTACACTATTTATCAAGTCCATCGCTACATCATGGTGTGATGAAAACTGTGTGCTATCTTGGCTGAAATAAATTGAAGAAATCAATAAAACTTACCATTTGGACCATTTCATAGTAATTTGTGCATACGCCAATAAAATAAATGTAAACTAGTTACGTTGCAGCAGCTGTGAACTATTCATATAGAAAATTACAGAAATTAAGCAGATATAATGATCAATGCATTTATTAACAGGTGAAAACCATCTGATACCCATCATTAAGTATAATGACAGGAGAAATTGTTCACAGCGTTGACAAGAAGAAAGGTGTTCCCATATCCATACCTAATAATATAACAATCCTACCCTACCAGAAGATGAGCTATAGTAGGTTCGCATTAACACCAATTTTGCTTTGCTAAAGAAAGACCACCAAAATACCACAATGCATGGGTATAAACTGTGTTTGCACATAAGCATTGTAATGCAACCAGCATTCACAGCTAAAATATGACAATACAACCCCACTATGGCAGCAGCTAAAGCACCAAAATTAAGCAGGAGCGGCTTAATTCACGTAGCCAACGCAGATCCGACGCGACGTCCAAAGTGTACGGCTAAATGCAATGGCAAAAACCTAACCAAGCCACAGTGATCCAGTACATGGAGTGAGATCTAAATGACGCAAATAAGCACACAAACCTGTAGGACGAACCCTCGGCATCAGCGGATCCGACCCCGTTCCCGTCGCCGAACGCAGATCTCGCGGTGCTGCCGCCGACCGCCGTCTCGCCGTCCTCCCTGAGTTCGCCGAGCAGCTCCCGCATGGTGAACGGGCGAGACCCCTCCGACCCTAGTGCCTCCTTCGCCTCCTCCTGCTTCGCCGTCGCCGATCGTGGCGGCTCCTCCACTGCCTCCTCCTCAACCTCCAGCGGAGGCCCCTCCGGGTCTTTCGCGCCGTTCGCGAGATCCTCCGCGCCAGCTGGCCTGGACTCCGTGGGCTCCTCCATGGTCAGTCCTCGGGGCTCGCGCGCGCGGCGGGATCTGGGAGCGAAGCCGGTAGCCACGAGGGCGTGGTGGTCACTGACTCACTGGTCCCGTCTCGCGCCCGCACGGCCGCGTGGTCAGTCACTGCGCGAACGCAAACCAGCGGGGGCCGAGGTGGACGGACGTCGCGTTCGCGTCAGCGGAGGGGAGGTGGGTAGCGTACTAGCGTGTCAACGCAGTTAACAAACTCTCATGGCACTATGGGCCAAGCCGGGCCTGGAAGTCCAGCGCAGGATGGGAAAAAAGGCCCTGTCCAGGAGCTGGCTCTCGACTGTGGAGTGACATTTTGGGAACGCCACCCACTAGGCCACTAGGGCAGCGTGCGGTGCAGACGGGTGGGGTACTGGGGTCTAGGGGAATGGGATGGACCGAGCTCAAATGACGCCATGCCGGCGCCACCGAGGGCGAAAGCTGTCCAGATCGTGTGATTTTGCATCTCATCCGCGAGCGCGACACACGCTGACCTACCCGACGGCCTCCACCTCCATCTTGAGGCGAAGCGTAGGTGAGCCAAACTGCCAAAGCCCATCGGGCAACCACTAGCAATTCAACTGCTTTCGCTTTCATCGCTCCATGGCTCAATTCAATACGGTATCGTAATTTTTGCTGCGAAGTGCGAAGGACCAACTCTTTCGAAGGGAAATTATATCTCAGGTGCTTAGGAGTCTGCCATGGCCAGCGAGAATAAGGTCTTTAGGTTCGAGGAAGTCGCCAAGCACAACGTCACCAAGGACTGCTGGATCATCATCGCCGGCAAGGTGCTGTTTTTCTGCTCCTCTCCCATCCTCGGCTCCCCTTCCCCTTTGTGGTGGCACAGGATTTTGGGTGGCTGGCGGCATGCCTTTGGTAGCTTTATAGGATATGTGTTTTGTGAAATTGTTTGGTGTTCTTGTTGGTGGAATGGTAATTCCTTCCGTTTCCTCTTCGATTGCAAAGGTTTTAGGGGCTAGGGAAAGCTTACGACGCTATCTCTCTTCGATGATAAGGTTTTATGGAGAATAATTGATGGTAGGCTTGGTTTCTTGCAGCAGTTGGACTGAATCAGTTGTGCTGGCACTTAGCTCAAATCAGATATGCTCATTTGCAGAAACTAACCTGGCATACTACAAAAGATGTTTTGGATTGTCAAATATCAGTTGTAGTTATTCATGAGTGGGCGACTCAATTCAGGTTCAGAAACCACCTTTTAGATCTACTCCATGTCCAATGCTCAGTTGGGTTGATCTGATCGAGGACCAGCAACTGCCTTTAGATTAACTCCATGTTACTCAGTAGGTTATAGTACAAAAGCTTATTACAGTCACCTCTTATCGCATGTTCATAATTTAGCACAAGGATAGTGCTTTAAACTGAGCACTTTTCTGTATTTTGAAAATTGAAATGACAATGTATGACAAAACAGACAAAAATGTGGTTTGTTTTTTCCTGCTTTTTTTTGGTCCATGGCAGAATAAAATGATTTGGTAAATATACAATTCCTCAAAAAAGTCTGAAATACAAATTACATAAATGATGATTCATGGTTGATATTTTCATATCCGACCAAATAAATAGCATGCTTATGACATGTGGGTCAGTATTTTTTTCTGTTTTTAATTATATGCCCTTGGATGAACTAGCATGCCCATATATTATAGGGACCTATATTATATAGGTTTCCGCTGCCCACAAAAATAAGTTGTTACTCTAGAATTAGTATATTTTCTTAGATCCAATGTTTTTCATTCGGAAAATTCCTAACCATTTTCCTGATTTCTCCTATATACAAATCCTTTAAGCTATTATTATCATCAAGCATTTTTCTAAAAAAATGTGTACCATGTGCTAATTCCACTGAAGTTGATCTTTTTTATTAAAAAAGAAAGTAGTAACTTTCCTTCCATTTGCTTGTGACAAATGTTCTGTTCTTCTCGGTGTAGCTAATGCTTAATGGCCTTGCTATTTTTGGAAGTAGGATTTTTTACCCTAAGTTTACTTTGAAGTCAACCTCAATTCTCGACCTCGTAGTGTTACCACAAGACTTAAACATCACCAGAGCTTCCTAACATAAGTTAAATAACTGTGTTGGCTCTGTAAACTATAATAGTGTGTTTGGTTTGAGGTAGTCGATCATCTTCTCACTCCTCACTTTCTTGTTTGGTTTGTGGAATAGAATGAGTTGATCTATCAATATTTTATTCCTCATAGGCTACTAATTAGTAATAATATGAGGATTTGACTCATTCTACCAAATTTGTGAAATAGGCTAATGATGCACCACCTCATCATCTAGAATGGATTGATTCTTTAAACCAAACACCCCCTAAGTGGATGTGGTGACGTAAGATATTGAAACATCGAAAACCTATGCTTCTCCTGTCTGCAGTGTTCCTTGTTTCTTTTATTAATATACTCATAAAAATGGAATAAATCATTGAAATTTTCTGTCATTTGTTTTCCAATATGTGTTATCTCTTTCTATTAACATTTCAGGTGTATGATGTCACTCCTTTTATGGATGAGCATCCTGGTGGAGATGAGGTTTTGCTAGCTGTAACTGGTAAGCCATACGTCAATTGTACTTCACGTTTGCAGCCTTGATATTGAGCTGATCTCTACTCTTGAATGTAACCAGGGAAAGATGCTACAGCTGATTTTGAAGATATTGGCCACAGTGATTCCGCAAGGGACATGATGGAGAAGTACCACATCGGGCAGATAGATGCTTCAACAATCCCAGCAAAGCGAACTTATGTGCACCCCCAGCAAGCGCCCAGCCACGCAGACAAGAATAATGATCTCATCGTCAAGATCCTGCAGTTCCTTGTGCCCATTATGATCTTGGGCCTTGCATTTGGTATACGTCAGTACACCAAATCAGAGTAGTACTGTTCTTAAAGACTTGCCTTTGGAGTCTGTTTTATGGTAATGGTTTGGATGATAACAGTTCAGTAATTGCTTAGTGTATTTGTCAGGTGGGTGTTATCTCATTGGTCATATACTATGTATTATGGACATCCATGTGTTGCCGAAATGTGCTCTTTTCCCCCATGAACCGAGGCACACAAGATGAATTCTGACTCTTCCATGAACCGAGTAGTTGATACCAGATTATTGCAGTAATGTTTGTTTTGTGTATGCGCACTTGGATGTCGCAATAAACAGAACCAAACCATAAACTAAGTTCTATCCTAAGGTGTTTTGTCCAAAAATATGGTAAATAATTCTGTTTTTTCCTATATAACGAAACAAACTTCGATGATGCCATGGATAATACTTTCTTTGTCCCAGAATATAAGGTCCACTTTTTGTTCTCGTTCCACAATATAAGACATGCTCTCTATACACTGCATACTCTATACACTGCATACGTATAAGATGCACGTATAAGATGGTATAAAGAGAATTAAATGTATTTTATTCTTGATAACTGGTTTTGGACCTGGGATCAACAGCCAATAAGTTTGTTTTTTTTTTTGTGCGTGTGTGTACGTAATCCAGATAGCGAAAACGTTCTCTAAGGCTATCTACAATAGTGTTACTCATCTCATCATTTATTTCAAACGCTACTTTATAAAACAGTGCAGTCTAACAAGAACAGATCCTGAAATCCACCAATTTGCACCGAGCCCCCAACACAACATCCACATAATAGTGCAGTATGTAACTAGGATACAACAGAAAGAGAAGGTTGCAATGCATCAGAATGGTAGACAATGTCACAACGATAGATTCAAATGGCTCTTTGATCTTTTGCCCACCTCTCCAGTATGCATGCTCCTTTGGTCTTTGCCCACCTCTCCAGTATGCATGCTCAGTTAAAAACAAATGCTGCCATTGCTGCCTAGCTAACTCCACAACGTGCTTCTATTCACTGTTGGTACGTACTTCATACAAAGTGTTTGGGTATAATGGAAGTATGGTAACGTGACAAATAGCGCAAGCAATGAACACCACAGCTACTCGATCCTATCGTGAAGGGTCACCACAAGATCGTGCGCATCGTCCAGGAGCTTCCAAATGTCCAGCTGCCCAGCCATGCTGTTACACTCCCTTATGATCTCATCCATGCTGTTGTAGCTTTCTATTATCAGTTTCCGCTTCTGCAACACACTAGCAGCAATCGCATACAGTAACAGATCATCTGTTGGAGGCGCTCCCAACTGCAATTTACGCCAGGATGAGTTTGCGATCTCGGCGCGGTTTGCTGCCTGATCAGCCCACATCACCTCCCAGAGACATAGGGTCTGCTCGAAGGTGAGTTCCCTCCGGAACATCACAACCACCATTCTGTAAACGAAAAAGCAGTCTTCAGCTTGGAGCATCTCCAAATGTCTGTAGAGATGGAAGTCCTTGTATTTGATTATCCTGGCAACCATATTGAGTTGCCGGCGTATACCCACTTCATCAAGCCTAAAGTTGTGGCGGGCTTTCCTCATAAAACCAGCAAAGCACCAGAAGGCCTCGTCATCGTCCTCTAGAACAGCAAGGAGAGGCGCAAGCAGGTCACTCATTCCTTGACAATATCCAATTTCTTGGTCATATATTGCGTAGGCCTCAAGAATAGCAACAAGGCGTGACGCATGATGGATCCGATATGGTTCTAAGTGGTCGTAGTCTTTGAGAAAAACAGCTTTAGCAGATTCAATTGCCCTCTCCTTGGAAACTGCAGCTTGGGATGGAGAGTAGGAAATCCATTCGTCGTTAGCACGGACTGCGTCCAAACGGATAATCCGTTGCCATGTCTCAAAATCCTCAGTTGCCCGTGCAGACTTCACAGGGCGGGCAGCCTTAGATAACACAACATCATCCATATTTCCTCCTGTGTTCGAATATCTTGGGATGCTTTCTTGTCCATCCTCAAATGAGGACTCACAAACTGAGGCCAAGTTCTTATGAGATGCTTCTACTTGAGTCACAACACTTCTTTCACTCCCTTCCTCATCAGAGGAGCTAGATGAAGACTGGTTTCCATTCATCTGCTCTGGCTTTGTTTCAGAAGTGTCATCCTGCACTTCTTGCTCTGTACTGAGACATGGAATTCCTTCCTCAGTTGTAGCCTCTCCCATGCCAGAATTTTCAAGAACATCTTCAGATTCAAAAGGACTAACACAACCAGATGCATCACCTTTTTCAGAACTATTGCTCCCTTCATGGTTGACTTTAACTGTTTTAGTTGACTGCTTGCTCTCTTCCATGATGTATGCTAATTTACGCAGGCAATGTTTCCTCAATAACAAATATCCCTTCCTACAAGAAATACGCCACTGGGTGTCATCATCTTAAGTCAGTCAGGAAAAATAACATCTAATTTAGTGTCGTTTAACAACCAACATTCCTGCACTAAATAAGAAAAACACACACCACCATATACAATTGGTGGAAAAACCATGGGAAACGTGTTTTAATCAACTTCACCCAGTTATTTCAGACAGGAAGAACATATGTATGATAAAGAGATAAAATATACATGAAGACTGTACCTGTTCTGGGCCTTGACCACATCTCTTTGTGCTTCAGAACTGTCAAGGCTATAACTGTATGAGTTCAAATGCAGATTAGTCAAGTCTATCATACTGAATACACACACATGCGTTCTGCAGTGCTTATAAAGTCTGACAGCACGTTGTTTCCTACTATAACTGCAAATCTGGTTGAACTGTGGAAAAAATAAAGAAAAAAACAAATATTGCGTGTTCATTTGTACATCTAGCAAGAAAATTTATGAATTTTGTTGTGCCCATTTAGTAGTCCACAACTTCTTAAGTTCAGCTTGATGATATAAAGTACATGTCTCCCTAAAATGCAGGTTCATCCATCTCCATGGACCATGGTTAATGTTATTACAATTGCAATATAATCTCTTCATATGAAGTAATAAAGGAATTAGCATGCACATATCTTGTTCCAAAGTATCGTGCGGATCTAATTGTACATCTCCAAGCATGAAAACAACGGTTTTGTGATCAACACTCCAGATTACTTACACTCCCAGAAGGAACGGCCAGACTTGCGCTCTGATACTCGGTTCAATCCCCTGTCACAGAAGCACACGAATCAGCCTCACAGCTTCAGAACCTGCATTATAGCATCATTCATGAGTTGCCGCAACTTACTCCGCTCCGAACTTTCTTCAGAAGCTTCACTCCGCCGTCCTGAAGCTTCCCCTGCGGCGTGAACAGGTCGCGCCACTCCTGCGCCGTAAGTGGCGCCTTCCTCCGCCGCCGCCACCACGGAGATTTGAGCCCGCCTCTGCATCGAAGCACGCGTTGAGGCAGGCGGGGGTAGGAGCATAAGCGATTCCAAAGGGTGTGGGGACGCGGGAACCGACCGACCTGCGGGAAGAGACGACGATGGCGACGAGCACGAGGCCCGCGGCGGCCGTGACCCCGACTGCGACGGCGGTGTTCCAGCGGCCGCCGGCGGCGAGGGGGCCGCCGAGGAAGCCCGCGGCCACGCGCTCGACGCAGCCCCACGCCCACATCGGGCGCAGATGCCCGACGGATCGCTCCACGGCTCCCCTCCTGTGCTACTACCCCCGCCGCCGGTGGTACCCTCGATCGAAAGATTCCGGCCTCCCTGTTACTCTTCCTTTTTGCTGTCAGGTGACGCATCGCAGAGATTTCGAGGAAGTGGTGCGTGGCTACGTGCCGTACTGCCGTGCGTCACAGACGGGCCGCGTTCGTGGCCTTCACGGGCTAACGTCGACGGGCCGGTCAGTTGCGACGCGTCGGGGTCTCGTAGCTCGGTCGGGCGCCACCAGCCCAACACTCACTAGTCACCAAGAATACTCGCTTGCGGTCTCCATGACGTGATTGGCCAACCGGTTCACTATGGCTGTAAAATCTTTAGTCTTGAGCGCCATAGAGTATTGATGTAACATATTTTATAGTTTTGAAGTAATAAAACCTTATTTTTTGGAGTTTTATTAAGACTCTATTCTAAAACATGGTTCTATATGATATGTCACAACTTTGTCTAGTTTTAAATATAAGTTCTTTTCTAATGATATGTTTAGTTAAGTTGTGGCGTGAAAAAATTATGACTTATGAGCTGTGAAAAAAGTTGTGTAATCTGTAAGCGGTAAAAAAAACTAAAAAGTGTGAAATTGGTTATAATTGTGGCTCATCATCCTCCAACTCGACAACCGGTATACCCGCGCACTTAGGCTTTGTTTGAATACTCTAGAAATAAGAGAGAATGAAGTGGATTAAGATGTATCATGAGAGTTTTTGATTTATTAAGGATTTAAATACCTTTCAATCCCTTTAAACCACTTCAATCCAAAAGTTTCCAAACTAGGCCTTAAGGATGGGGCAAAGCCACGCGCCATGTGTTCCACAACAATCCAATTTAAGTCATCTATGCGAGTGTGTTGGTGTAAGGTCAACCTGTCCACTCTAGATGGGAACCAAATATCCAATACTTGGAGACAAATAAGGGGTTGTTTGGTTACTTTAGTCCAGGGACTAAGGTTTAGTTAAGAGACTAAAGTTTAGTCTCTACGTTTCAAGGGACTAACTATATTTAACACGTATTAAATGGATCATAAGACGACCAAAATACCCCTAAACATTATTCCACCATTAGTGTAATTGAAATAAAGGAGGGGTAAGAAGTGAAATTTATATGGTTTAGTTCCTTTTAGTCATCCCTTGAGGGACTAGAGACTAAAACAATTTAGTTTCTATTTTAGTCTCACTGTTTAGCAATTTAGAGACTAAATGAGACTAAAATAAAAAAACTAATCTTTAATCTCTCAAACCAAACGGGACCTAAAACAACTTCGTACTCTAGAACCGAGGCAAGATTGTCTTGGATAGGAGACCACAACCATCGTCATCTCCCATGGGTCATAAACTCATAATGACAATGAGTGATGTAGTCTTCCATCACGAGCAAACCACAAAAAAAATGGTGACACCGAGCCCTGGTCATAATGACAATGAGCAGGGTAGACTTTACAATGATAACCTGTATTATACTGGGGTGGAGTTCGGCCTCCTGCTTCTAGACTAGTAGCCCCTATGGTATCGTCTGCTGGGTCGTGCGCCACCATACCTTGGTATGGCGTCGCGTCTCATCCGCTCGCCAATGGGTTTATGTAGCTATTCTGATATAGACGTAGCGTGCTTGGTGGGTCCTGCCGAGTTAGCTCGAGGTAAGGTTTAGGGATGTCTTCAATACAGCTCCATCTTCCATCATCCCTTATTGTCACCTTTCATCATGCGTAGGCGTATACCTGGCACGACGTATTGCCTCGTCCCTTCTGACGTATGGGTCACTGTAGAGACTATGATGCTGAGGTCTCTACGACTGCGGTTGTTCGGTCTCACTGGTGAGCGGGGATATGTATCCAGCATCGTGTTTGATAGAGACCCTTCGGTACTGCTTCCACGGTCTAGACACGGCTTAGTGATGGTATGTCCCATCGTGTCGTCGTGGCGTGATAGTACTAGGTCGACACTTCCCTCCAGTAGAGGTGTTTGCCTGAGAGTCGGTTGTCGTCTTGCTGGGTTGCTCGGTAGGTAGGTTGATCGACAACCTCGCCTCGTTGTGTTGTTTGGCAGATGGGTTGATCGGTAGCCCCACCTCGCTAGGTTGTCTGACAGCGCGCGGGTTGGTCGGCAGTCTCACCCTACCGGGTTGCTCGACGGTCGGATTTGATTGACTTGGCGGACCATCTTCGAGAGGCCTTTTAGACCATTACGCGTGAGTTATTTGGTAGGTGAGCTGATCAGTTAGTAAGCCGTCTTTAGGAGACCTTTTAGATCTTCTTTAGGTATCTATACCCGATAGTAGTACCCAACTTTGTGTTCAACGCGTGAAGATGCATGTATCGTCTTTCTTTGCGAGTTTGTATTGCTTGTCTTTTTTTTTTCCTTTCTTTTTTTTAACGTATTATTAACGAGATGATAGTGTATTGTTAAAGTTTCTATATCATATGGATAACATTTTATATAGAGCAAAGAAAGTGGCGAAGGTAGGATTTACCTAAACCGGGCCAGATTGTGACAAAGTTATGACAAGAATGCGCTGAAAATAATATGATTCGAAGGATGCATGACAATTTAAAGTAAAATTAAACTGTCGTGCTTTTTTCTTGTTTTTTGGCAATAGGTTTTTTCAAGGTTTTTAACTAGGCGACATGTGTACATAACTGCATGTGTAACATTATATTTTCTTATGTTCCTTTTTCGTTGAGTTTTAGAAAATCTTGTAACGAGGCATACACACAACAAAGCTCACACGAGGAATATTTGCAAATCACTGATCAGTCTGTTAGCTTGGTTTTTAATCTGTATCAATTTTTTTATAGTGTTTTTGTCTTTATAGAATGCAGTTGCAGCAGTTTAAACAGTCGACTTTAATCCGAAGCGAACAATTGTAGAATCTAAGACACTGGTTAGAGGGTGTGAATAGACGATTTTTGACTAAAAACAACAACACTAGAGAAATTTAATCAATACGACAAAATCTCTACTACTAATTATGTGAGTACTGTAGGCGTCCACAGGTGCACGTTCTGCCGCCCCGCTCACGCCCGTCGGCAGCCCCGCATCCCGCAGCCGCCCTCCTTCCATCGTCCGCGTAGCCCCGCATCCCGCAGCCGCACTCCGCCAACACTCACCTTCCATCCTCGCGCACCTTCCATCCTCGCGGATCCCGCGCTCCCCTCCATGATTCGCGTCTCCCCGACCAGTCATCCATCGACGTTCGCGCTCGTTATCCTCGCCGCCGAGCCTGCAATCCTCGCCCCCGAGGGACCACGCCCCGCCATCCTCGCCGCCGAGCCCGCAATCCCCTCCATCTGCGCCCTTCAATCAGCCGCACGCCATGCCACCGATGTCGCCCAACGGCCCCATCCACAGCGCCTCCACCCCCGTCCGCCGCCAGATCCGGATCCCGCCCCATCATCGACTCCTCCTCCCCTACCCGCCCGAGACCCGGATCCCGCCGCTACGCTGGCCTACTTCACTGACTTCTCGCACGATGACCACGTCTACTATGCCGTCGCCACCCGCACCGGCCTCTAGCTTCTCTACTACCTGCAGGCGCGCTATCGCTGACCGAGGGAGCCACCAGGCGCTACTGGCTCGTGTTCGTCGACTTTGTGCAGGTCGCGCCTGTCCACCGCTGTCTTCAGGGTCTTCGCCTGCCTTTGCATGCATAGGCCGGACAGGGGCCTCCAATATCTCCTCGGGCCAAGTAATCGTTCAACTCCGGCGACCTCCTTCCCACCCTTCCATCTTGGTGTTTCTACACGCACCGCACCGGATCTTTCTCCGACGGGATCCGCCTTAGATTCTAGTCGCACGCCAATCAATCAGCGAAGGCTATTGGAATCTAATGTCCAGATCTACGCCATCCTTCCCTTGTTCCTTCCCCACGACAACCGCCCAGATCCTCCTCGCCTGACCTCTCCTTTCTCATTTTTATGCCTTCCACTGTATCTGCTGCAAAGTGAAGTATCAGAGGCTAATCCTTACTTTGATGTCGCACTGTATCTGCAGCACTCTATTTTCAGCACAACTAAAGAGAACATAGTAGTCCCTGCCATTGAAACATTGCTAATGTCTATTTGTTGTTATAATGTCCAAACAGATATTAGTGCCAACGTCTTCTGTGAAAGGAGGCAACATATCAATGGGAGGTTCTCTTCAGCTTCTTGGTTTCTGCACCTTTGAGGCATGTGTTGGCATATTCTGGTCGTCAATCATGAAGATGAGATCTCAGTACATTCCTGAGGAAGCGATAAGCACAATCATGAACTTCTTCCGCATACCACTCAACTTATTTGTTTGTGTGGTGCTTTACAACGTAAGGAGCCATTCCCTCTCCCAACTACTATGTTCTCTTTAGTTGTGCTGGCAAGAATTATACAGAAATATCAGCACACAAGTAACGCTTTGCTTGTGGACATGGTCTTTGTAGGTGAATGCATTCCCTATCACTGTCATGTTTGGGATGTGTTCTATCTTCCTCTTCATGGCAGCCATCTTGCAGAGACGGTTGATGGTTGTCTCTGATCTTGCAGAGACGGTTAATGGTTGTATCTGCAGCATTGTATTTTCAGATTTCTACTTTTTTATTCTTCTTCATTTTTAAAAACTGTAACTTTACTTTGATGCTAATAATTATAGTACTGACTCTTTACTTTTTTAAAAAATAATAAACCATTTATTGTCCAAGTGTGAAAATTGTGACAATGTAGGAAAGCTTGAGGATGACCACATGTGAGCTAAAACTTTGGCAGGTTTATTTTCGCTATTCTAGAAAAAACTTAGTCAGAATTGATTGCACGCTGTTTAAGGCATGATTTTTCTCTCTTCTCAAAAAACAATCTATTTTCCTAGAATATTTGTATCTTGACTTTTTATCCTATATAAAAAACATGAAAAAGAATACATTGTTCCATTGCAATTTCTAGAAAACAAATCGAGACTGTCGTTGGCTTGAAGTACTAAACTTGTCACTCTTGTTCGTTTGCCTAGGGGGACTGAATAAGCACAAGTGAGGTAGAATTTCAAGATTCTCATAATACTTTATTTTTTCCTAGTACACAACGGTGAAAAAGAGGGCCTGTCGGTGTTTCGGGTGTGACCGCGCACCTGGGGTTGCCCCTCAAGGTGCTTTTTGGAGTAGGACGGTGTTATCGACTGTAGCTCGATGGTTCGTGCTAAATGCATGAGAGATAGTGGACAATTGTGTACAGGTTCGGGCCACTTTGAGATGTGTAATACCCTACGTCCTGGCGTGAGTGCTCTATGCAGTGGGTTACAAGGAGGTTCTCTAGTGTTGGAAACGTAGAGAGCCGGTGTTGGTAGCTAAGTAATGGGTCCTCGCTCTGAAGGGGTGCCCCCTAGGCCTTATATACTCGACCGTGGGGCGTTACATGCAGATATGATTACAACGCATGCCTAAGAAATAGTGAACCAACTGAGTTTTCATCCTATAATTCAGCCGACCCATCCTCGCTTGGTTCCGTCATACGGGGCTCCTGCGCGGGAAGGTCGGGTCACTGTTGTGGTTACCGCTCAAATTCATTGGGCCGTTCTGGGCTTGCGCCAATCTGGCCTTGCATCAATCCGCTTCACTGGTCGTTCCTCCCCAGGCCCACGAGGGGATGACTTTATGAATTATGGGGCCTTAGGGCCTTTCATGAGGTCTTTTATCCTTCTGGTGGACCCCGGGGATATCTATCCCCCACAAGCCCCTGATCTTTGGGCTAATTTTGAGGTAAACGACCCAAAGATCCTAGGTCCAGCTTGTAGTCCTTAATTTTAACAAGGAATGCTTTGGAGATAAGCCTGCCAGTCCACTACTTCTGAACTCTGAGTGATCTGGTAAAAACACATTTTTACTGTCTCCTTCTGATATTATTCCTCGAGTTTTGGTGTTCCGCCTCAGGTTTATGCATTGGAGGTCAGCATTTTGCACTGTAGGACTTCAAACTTCATTGGGTGCGCCGAAGGTGCACCTAATGGGTGTAGCCCCCGAGCTTCGAGTGGATTTTCACAAACAATTCACTCGAAGGTCTTCATTTCAAGTATTATCAGAAATCACTGTTATCTTCCGCTTGTGCTTTTTCAGAGGTTAGCCTTGTCTTGATCTTGCCTTATGCTTTAGAGGTCAGCATTTTGTTTTTTCGAGGATGATGATTTATTGGGTGCACCGAAGGTGCACCCAATGGGTGTAGCCCCCGAGCTTCGAGTGGATTTTTAAAAATAATCCACTCGAAGGTCTTCATTTCATGCCTTTTTCCGGGAACCATCCTTTCCTTCTATCGAATGTCTTTAGAGATCAGCATGTTATTAACACTATGCTTTAGAGGTCAGCATACGTTCTTGTCTTTGAGGCCGAGTAAGCGATCTGCCCATATTTTGCTGGATCTTGCAATTTATTTGATCTGCTGCTGATTGGATGTTCGATAGATGACCTCTGACTAGTCTTCATGTCACTTCGCGCTTTGATGCTTCTGTCGATTAGACTTGTACCTCATCGGCTATATTTGGCTTTCCTTTGATCCTTGCTGATATCTCTCTTCTATCTTGAAGTATTCATTGCATATATTGTTCGGATGTGACAGTTTTGAAAATATACTGATAATTCCTGGGCGTCCCCCCAATGGGTGTAGGCAAGGGACGGCTTGGTACGCTGAGCGTATAGCAAACTGATTCTGAGTAGTAACTTGATGTGACCGCGGGCGTAATCATATCGCCCGCGCAGTTGACTGGAGTCCCAATGGGTGTCGTGTTATGTGAAGCGGCGTCAGCCGCCTGACGTGTCTCCAAACGGTTTGAATTGCATATTGAATTTTTGCGACTGTTTAGTGGCCGTGGTAGGAGGTGAGCGGTTGCCTTCTTCTTCTATAAATAGTGTTCTTGCTTCTCCGGCATTTTCACATCTCTTACTGCTGCTTGCTGTTCGCTCTCTTCTCTTTCCTTTTTCCTCCACCATGGGCAAGAGTAAGAAAGGTGGTAGTTCTTCGCATCACTCTGGCGACAAACATAAGCGCGAGCCGACTCCTCCCTCGGAGGACTTTGGTGACTCGGAGTACTCGGAGGAGAAGTTCTCCTCCGAGTCCGAGGGCTCTCCGGCTCCTGCCTCTCCTCCGGCGTCGTCTGATGATTTAGACGACTCCCAGGGAATCGCCGCGGAGGTATGGACCTACATCCGGGCCATCGAGCGCGCCGGGCTCGAGGGCTCGGATGTGTCGGAGTACTCCTCGGACTTGTTCGAGGAGGGCAGCGGCGACGGCGATGGCAGTGACGGCGACGGCGACGGAGGCGACGGTGACGGCAGCGATGACGGCGGCGAAGGCGACGATGACGGCGGCGGCAAGGGTGGCAGCGGCGACGGCGGCGACAGCAGCAAGGGCGGCAGCAGCAGGGGCAACAACAAGGCCAGTGGCTAGATGCCACTAGTTTTGATTATTAGTATAGATTAGTAGTAGAAGTAGTATTAGCGGAATAATGTAGTAGTAGCTAGTAGTATAGTTAATGAAATGTAATATAGTAGTAGGTAGTAGTATAGTTAGTGAAATGTAATGTAGTAGTAGGTAGTAGTATAGTTAGTGAAATGTAATGTAGTAGTAGGGAAGGCATCAGCTCATAATGAGTTAATTTGTAAGTTCAGTAGTGCTTCCCTTATGAAGAATGATTTCGCTCCACTTCTGTGTGCATTATTTTGCTTTCTGGTCAATCATCAATCGTTTTTATATTTACCGCCAATGATGTTTTTTGTCTGCAACGCTTGAGTAGCAACTTGGAGTCGTTGGGTCGCGCTTCAGACTGTTTTATTTGCAACGTCAGTGCTTTGGTGGTAGCAGCCGAGTTCTTATTGGCGATGTTGGCGCTTTTTGAAGTAATGGTTGAGCGATAGCGGCCACATCGGTGTTTTAGAAATAACGACCGAGCGGTTACTGGTGATGTCGGTGTTTTAGAGGTAACAGCCGAATCCCTTGGAACCACGTCACTGCTTCAGGAATAACAATTGGGTGGCTGATGGCGACGTCGGTGTTTTAGAGGTGGCAGCCGAGTGATTGATGACAACGTCAGCGTTTTAGAGGTAACAGCCGAGTGATAACGGGCCACACCGGCGGCTTTGGAGACAATGGCCGAGTGGAGTCTGGTAACGTCAGTGTTTTCAGAAATAACCGCTGAGTTAAAATGGACCGCGTCGGCCGCTTTGGAAATAGCGGCCGAGTGATGATGTGGCATGCCCGCGCTTTAGAAATAACGACCGGGTGATGACGTGGCACTCCAGCGTTTTAGAAATAACAACTGGGTGATGACTGGACGCTTTTTAGATTTGGCATCTGGCTTCGGAAAACCCCATATGTACTGCACTGTCGCACGTCTCCGCATTCCATGCCCTAGTTTTTGCTTTTCCGCATCCAGGCCTTCTCTGTTTTCCTGCAATACTGCTTCCGCTCCGCTCGTCAGCAAGGTTGAGATGGCGCCCAAGCGGAAAGCTTTGAGTTCGTCCATCGCAGTCATTCCCCCCATCGATTCCAACAGTCAGTTGCCCTTCGCTGGTAACCATATGTCTGTTGTCTCTGAATCAAACCTTCTTCATCTCGTATCCATCGGAGTTCTTCCTCTGAAGGAGCTCTGTTCCTGGCGGATCTGTCGTGGGGTCGTCGTTCCGACAGAAGACACCCACGAATCTGTCATTTACGTTCCTTTCCTTATCCGCGGTCTTGCTCTTCCCATTTCTCCTTTCTTCCGTGGTCTCCTTGATTTCTATCACTTGAATCTGACCCATCTGAATCCCAATTCCATTCTGCAAGTCTCTGTTTTTGTTCATTTATGTGAAGCCTTCCTTGGTGTTTTGCCTCACTTTGGCCTTTGGAAGTATTTGTACCACTGTTGGCCTGGAATGGCCGGAGGACAGCACCAGCTGGTGGGGGGCGCGAGCTTGGAGATGCGTCGTGGGAGAAAATCTTACTACCTCGACATCCCACTCAAGGACAACATCAAGGGATGGCGCCTAGAATGGTTCATCGTGGAGAATCATGGGAATTCTCTCCCCTCACGGTCAGGGAGGCAGCCAGATGTTCACACCTCGAGTTGGACCGAATCCCCTACGGACCAGGAGGTGGCTAAGGCAGGGGCTCTGCTTGCTGAGGTTGGGCTGCTGAAAGAGAGGGGTTTGACTGCAGAGGCTGTGGTTGCCGACTTTATTTTCAAGAACATTCAGCCACTAAAAGATAGAGCATACCCTGCATATCTGTATCGAGGCCTGGCTGATTCAACCTGGGTAATCAACAGAAGAATTCCTGCTGCGGACTTAGTGAGCCGGCTCGAGATGATACTCAGGGGTAAGGTGTCGAACATCGGCGCTCCTGTCGCATATTCGGCCTGGAATCTGCCTCCTTCCAAGGCCTTTACCAGTTTTGTGTCAAATCCTCCTGCTGGTGATAGCGGTTTGGGCCTTAGAGTGCGACCCTCTCCCGAACAAGCTAGTGCTTTGGTTGCCTCACTTGAGGAAATTCCTGACGATGAGAGGCAGGTTCATTTTGAGGTGCCTTTGAATCCGAGTGATGCAAAGATAAGTGTCATGTTGGATATGTTAGCTGAAGATTCTTCTGATGCAGTCCCTACTGAAACACTGGTGGTAGCGCCCATCCCAAAGGCTAGCAAAGCTTTGGATATTTAGAAGTCTGACAGTGTTCGCCCAAAGCGTTCTTGCCGAGCCAATCAGCCTGCTTCTCCTACTGAGGGGAAGAAACAGAAGAAGAGACGTCTTCGTCGAGTGTCTAGCTTGGATCAGGATGCTAGTCCTTCTGTTCCTGCTGCTGAGGAAATGGTGGTGCCTACACTTGCTGAAGCTAACCCCAATAGGTGTGACCCGACTGCTATGGAACCCAATGGGTGTGATCTAGATGATGTTGACCCCAATGGGTGTGATCTGGCCAAAGCTGATCCCAATGGGTGTACTGTCCGCATTGTTGATGAAGATGAGGAAGAGGAGGATGAAATCCCTCTAACTCGGAAGAACAGCCGACGCTATATAGCCAGTGGTGAAAGTAGTGGTGTTCCTTCTCCAGCCCTGTCTGCTCTTGTTGGTCTGCAAGAACTGTCTCTGGCCAACTTTGATCAGACTCTTGAAGATATGGTCCCAGAAGATCTGTTGTCAGAGCTGGCAGATGGTGGCATAATGGATGCTTGTGCTGATATGCTTGATGCTGAGTTGGGGTTATCCCGAGCAGCGTCCCGTACCTCATCGACCTTAGGGCGCAGTCTTAAGGGTCGGGAGACTGATCTGGATTGTATCGCTCCCATGGAAGTGGTTGAAGGTCCTTCAGCCTTAGATGTGGCTGTTATGGAAGGCTTGGCCCTTAAGGATGGCGCTAGCGCTTACCCAGCCCCCAAGGGTGTTACCAAAGATGATCCGGCTCAGATGGGTAGCATGAGCTATGACCCAGCCCCCGAGGGTGTCCGGGTTGGTTCTCCTTCTCACACTTCCATGGATGTTCATGTAGGATCTTCTCCTCCGCACTCTGATTGTATGACAACAGCACGAGTTTCATGTCAGGAGGTCGCTTTAGAGGCCAGCGTACCTGATGACAGAGTTCTGACTTCTGCTGATGACATTGACTTGGTTCCCAATGATGCATTGCGGGTTGTTCCAGTTGGTGACCCTCCAACGAGCCATCAGTTGATTTCCCACGACTTGGGAGTTCCCTCGTTCTTCTCCAACCTCCAGGTAATTTGGTTTCTTCTGGTCTGACTTTTATTTCAGGTAGACTGCTATTATTATATTCATCTGTTCTTAATGTTAGGCATTAGTGGACGGGATGGCTGGCCAGCTGAAATTGCGGGGTGCCTCTGTCCCAGAAGGAGCTTTGTCTCTAATGCATTGGAATCCGGTGCTGCTTCAGCGGCGTGTATCTGATTTGGAGATGGCAAATGATGGTTAGTGCCCTTCATTTCTTCTTTGGCTATTTGACTATTCTGCCTTATGGCTGGACATCCTTGCTTGACTGTTTCCTGACAGATATGGCCCGACGATATTCTGATCTCGAGGAAAAGTATTCCCAAGGCCAGGCTGAACTGGCCCAGTAATATTCGGATCTGGAAGAAAAGTATTCTCTTAGTTAGGCTAAATTGGCCCGGGTTTCTGCTTCTCTGAATGATGCTAACACGCTGAACTCCACTCTCCATGCTCAGCTTGATTCTGAAAAGGTGGCCACAGATTTGAACTTTCACTTGCCCTCATCTATCATGTTTTTAGTGCTTGCTTGACGTTGGAGAAATTGGCCCTTGTCTGCAGGAGGAGAAGCATGCTCTTGCCACTTCTCGCGACAACCTGGACAAGTTATATCGCGACGCCAGCAACTCGTTGACCGTCTTGGAGAGGAGCCATCATTTCACCAAGGAAGACTTGGATAACCATCGTTAAAAGTTGCAGGAGTCCCTGGATGATATGATTCGCCTCAGGCAATTGGTGTCGAGCAAGGATACTGTCATCAAGGATCTGCGTGCTTCCAAGAAGTCGGTCGCCCAGGAGCTAGAGGCTGCTTGGTTGGCTGTCAAGGCTGCTGAAGATGCTTCTGCTACTCTGAGGGCTCAGCACGACAGAGCTATGGACAAAGCCATCCGCGCGGGGTGGATCCTGATGAGAAGACCCGGCGTGGTTGTTCCTGGCGACATAGTTGTGGACGTGAATGCAGCTCCTGATTCCTCGAGTCGTCCCTCTTCGTCAGTCGCCCCTGAGAATATTTCCAAATAGAAAACACTGAATGCCTTGAGTATATGATTAGTGTGCTCGGATGTTTCGTTAGAAAACACTTTTCGGTACTGAATGTTGTTGTTGTTTTCCCGTTGTTAGAATTCAACGGTATCTACAGTTGTAAAAGTAAGTGCATTATGATGGTTTTGAAATTTTTTCGTGGGGCATAGAGATCGCCCTAGGATGAATGATCGCGAACGCGCCGAATTTGCCGCGCCAATTTAAGTCGTTGCCAACTTAAATTGATCGCTCCGTTATTAGGGGGTATAGTGATCACCCCGAGTCAAGTAGACGTGAGCATGTCACATCGCCTTAAGTCATTGCTGACTTAAGCCGATTGCTCCGTTAGCAGGGTATAGTGGTCACCCTGAGTTAAGTAAGCGTGAGCATGTCGCACCGTCTTAAGTCATCGCCGACTTAAGCCAATTGCTCTGTTAGAAGGGTATAGTGGTCACCCCGAGTTAAGTAAGCGTGAGCATGTCGTACCGCCTTAAGTCATTGCCGACTTAAGCTGATTGCTCCGTTAGCGGGGTATAGTGGTCACCCCGAGTTAAGTAAGCGTGAGCATGTCGCACCGTCTTAAGTCATCGCCGACTTAAGTCAATTGCTCCGTTAGCAGGGTATAGTGGTCACCCCGAGTTAAGTAAGAATGTAGGTTGATAGTGAACAACTTGAGTGCTCTTGAAGTCTTTTTATTGATGATATATTTCCTAGTTTACAGAATACATCGCCGTCCCAATAGCTTTTGGGATATAGCTAGGGGTAAAAAACTTCTGTGCCATCCATCTGTGTGAGACGATATGATCCAGGCCGAGTAACTTCTGCTACCATGAATGGTCCTTCCCATAGAGGCGACAGCTTGTGCCGTCCCTCCCCCGTTAGAATTCGGCGGAGGACGAGATCTCCCACTGCGAAGGATCGGTGCCATATAGCCTTATCGTGATAACGCCTCAGAGTCTGCTGATACCGTGCTGATTGAATCACTGTGTTCAGTCGCTCTTCCTCGAGTACGTCAACATCCTCCAGTCTAGTGGCTTCAGCTTCTGCTATGTTTTCAAAAATCAACCTGGGTGCCCCAAACTTGAGATCAGCAGGTAGCACCGCCTCCGAACTGTAGACCATGAAGAAAGGAGTGTTTCCATGCAGGGCTCGACTAGGTTGAGTTCTCAGGCTCCAAACGACGTACGATAGCTCTCTGATCCACTTTCCTACGAACTTTTCATTCTTGTCGAAGGCTTTCTTTCTAAGCACCTCCAATATCATCCCGTTGGCTCTTTTTACCTACCCGTTGGCTCTTGGGTGCGCCACCGAGGCATATTTGATCTGAATGCTCTTTTGCTCATAGAAATCGAAGAACTCTGAGCTTGTGAAGTTGGATCCTAGGTTGGTTATGATGTTATTTGGTATTCCAAACCTGAATATTATATCTTGTATGAATTCCACTGCCTTAGCTGAAGTTAGAGAAGCAATGGGTTTGAACTCTATCCACTTAGTGAATTTGTCGATAGCAACCAGTACATGAGTGTATCCTCCTTGAGCTTTTTTGAAAGGTCCAATCATATCCAATCCCCAGCATGCGGACGACCAAGTTACGGGTATGGTTTGTAGTTGCTATGCCGGTAGATGCTGCTGTTTTGACAAGTACTAGCAGGCTTCGCACCTCTGAACTAACTCGATCGCATCACATTTTGCTGTTGGCCAGTAGAAACCTGATCTGAAGACCTTCCCAACCAGGGTCCTGGAGGCTGCATGTACCCCACATTGCCCAGCATGAACTTCTTCTAGCAGTTGCTTTCCGGTGGCCGAGAGAATGCATTTCATGAAGACTCCTGATGCGCCCCTTCTGTATAACGTTTCTCCAATGAGAGTATAATGAGCTGACTGTCTTGCAATCCATTCTGTTGTATTTTTGTCGTCTGGTTCCTCCTCATTTTTATGTACTTGATGATCAGCTCCCTCTAGTCATTAGAATCTGACTCTGGTTGGCTCAGAGCGTTGCATTCTTCCACCTGATCCATTGAAATGCTCGGGCGCGATACTTCTTGGACGAAAACTCCAGGCGGGACCTGAGTCCGATTGGATCCTAGTTTAGACAATGCATCAGTTGCTGCGTTGCGGTCTCTCTCCACATGATGAAATTCCAAACCTTCAAATTTGTCTTCTAGTTTCTGGACAGCAGTGCAGTATTTTCCCATGGAGTCATTCGAGCAGTCCCATTCTTTGTTTATCTAACTTATGACCACCAGAGAATCTCCATACATCATCAGTCTCTTGATGCTCAGTGACATGGCAATGTTCAGTCCATGAATCAGAGCTTCGTATTCGACCGCATTGTTGGATGCCGGGAATAACAATTGGAGAGCATATTTGAGTTGTTCACCTCCAGGTGCAATAAAGAGGATCCCTGCACCTGCTCCCTGCAGCTTCAATGAGCCGTCGAAATTCATTCGCCACACTTCTGCGATTTCCGGGTTATCCAGTACCTGCTGCTCAGTCCACTCTGATACGAAGTCAACCAGTGCTTGAGTTTTGATAGCAGTGCGAGGTCGGAATTCAATGTCATGAGATCCCAGCTCGCAGACCCACTTGGCTATTCTCCCGATAGCTTCTTTATTGTGAAGAATATCTCCTATCGGAAACCCAGTGACTACTATGACTTTGTGGTCGTCGAAGTAGTGACGGAGCTTGCGTGCAGTTAGAAGTACTGCATATAATAGCTTCTGGACTTGAGGGTATTTCTTCTTCGAGGACCCCAAAACTTCACTGATGAAATAGACGGGATGTTGTACTGGGTATGCATGTCCCTCTTCTGCCCGCTCGACTACCAACGCGGTGCTCACCACGTGAGTCGTGCAAGAGATGTATAATAGCAAATCTTTAGCCGGTTGAGCCGGCGTGGCTCGGTGCGGCGGTTTCAGCACCAGTGGTGTTGTCAAGAACTTTTTCAACGCATCTAAAGCTTCATGTGCTTCTAAAGTAGACTGGAATTTATCCACCTTCTTGAGTAACTTATAGAATGGTAAGCCTTTTTCTCCTAGCCTTGATATGAACCTGCTTAGGGCTGCCATACACCCGGTGAGTCTTTGAACTTTCTTCTGTGATCGTGGTGCTTCCATCCTCATGATAGCCTCGATCTTTTCTGGATTGGCTTCAATTCCTCGGTGGCTGATAATAAACCCGAGCAGCTTTCCTGTTGGCACTTCGAAAACGCACTTTTCGGGATTAAGCTTCCATCTGTATCGTCGTAGACTGTTGAAGACCAGCTGTAAATCTTCAATGAAATTTTCTAAATCCTCTATCTTGATCACCACGTCATCTACATAAGCTTCCACATGCTTGCCCCAGTGATCGGCTAAGCATGTCTAAATAGCCCTCTGATAAGTTGCTCCAGCGTTTTTGAGGCCGAACGGCATGGAGGTATAGCAGAAGGCTCCAAACGGGGTGATAAATGTTGTTTTTCCTCGTCTTGCTTTGCCAAGCTAATCTAATGATACCCAGAGTAGCAATCCAAGAAAGACAGCATAGAGCATCCGGCGGTCGAGTCCACCACCTGGTCGATTCTAGGAAGCCCGAAGGGATCTTTCGGACAGTGTTTGTTGAGATCCGTATAGTCAACGCACATGCGCCAATCCACTTTATCCTTTTTGAGTACAAGAACAGGGTTGGCTAACCACTCAGGATGTAACACCTCTCTAATGAATCCGGTCGCGACCAAGCGAGTCAGCTCAACACGGATGGCTTCTCTCTTGTCGGACGTAAAGCGACGTAATTTTTGTCATATTGGCCTCGCCTGTGGGTAGACCTTCAATTTGTGCTTGGCCAGCTCTCTTGGGACTCCCGACATATCAGCAGGCTGCCACGCGAATACGTCTCGGTTATCTTGCAGAAACTGGACGAGCGTGCCTTCCTATTTGTCATCCAGGCTGGAGCTGATGATGGCGGTTTTGCGTTCATCAGCGAACCCGAGGTTGATCCTTTTGGTTTCTTCAGTCGGCCGCATAGAGGTCAGCGCTTGAGCTTCGTTCGCGGGTACCGTGAGGTCTTCCTCAGGCTTTGAGTTTGCATGTGCAGAAGAAGTCGTCGATGGTTTGGTGGTGAGGGCCGCCTGAATGGCCACTCGGAAACATTCTGCGGCGCCTTGGAGGTCAGCGCGCACAGTTATGATCCCTTGTGGTCCTGGCATCTTCAATATCATGTATGTATAATGTGGAATAGCCATGAACTTCGCCAATCCGGGCCTCCCGATGATGGCATTGTATCCGCAGTCGAAGTTTGCCACCTCGAACCTCAGGAACTCGGTTCTATAGTTTTCTGGAGTTCCGAAGGTGACTGGCATGTAGATGTGGCCCAACAGGTACTCTCCTTCAGTCGACACGATGCCGAAGAAGGGTGTGTTCGACTCGTGGAGCTCTTTGAGGGGAACTCTTAGGCCTTGGAGCGTTCGGGGGAAGGTGACGTTGATGCTGCTTCCCCCATCCACTAGTACCTTCTTTACCCTACTCTCTCGGATCACCAGATCGACGAGGAGCGGGTATTTGCCTGGGTGATCGAAGTTGAGCCACTGATCTGCCCGAGTGAAGGTGATCGGGTGCTCAGACCATCGGTACGGGGTGGGAGGACCGGTGGCCGCCACCAGTATCTGACGATTGTTGAGCTTTTGTTGTCTCTTGCTTTCTTGTGATCCGTGTCCGCCGAAGATGACGTTAACTTCTCTGTCGACGCACGGGAAGGCTCCTCCTCTTCCTTCCTCCTGCTGTTGGGGTTGTTGTGGTCCTCCTCGCGGCGGGGGAGGAGGTAGAGGTTGGAAGGGTCGGCCGTGCCCGATGGAGTGCTTGAAATCCCTGCAGTTCCAGAGGGTGTGGCGCATGTCCTTGTGGTACGGGCACTGGGCGTCGAGGATGTCGTCCAGCGTGCGCTCGCCTCCGCGAGATCCTCCTCGAGCGCGAGAGGCGGGTGGTCCGGCGGCGTGGACCTCTTCATGAGGCCTCTTCTCCCAGCGCTTGTCGGGTTGCTGGTTCGTGTCGCGTCGCGGCGCCGTTGGCGCAGGCTTCATTCCTCCGATGAGGTCCTGAGCTCATTCGTCAGCGGTGATGTAGAGGTCGGCCTCCCGGAATAGCTGCTCGGAGGTAGTCGGCGCCTTCTGTAGTATGGTTCGGACGAAGGCCGAGTTGTTGGATCCCCTGTAGAAATCCTCGATCACTACTGTCTTCGCGACCTCGGGGATACGATTTCTCATGGTCTAGAACCTTTTGAGGTATGACCAAAGAGTTTCGTCTCCCAGACGCTTGATGGATTTGAGGTCCCATGGCTGCGCCGGTTTATCGGAGAGAGACTGAAAGTTGGCGGTGAAGCGCCGACTGAAGTCGCTCCGGTTGTCGATGCAGTGTCGGGGTAGGTGTCGCAGCCATTGCAGCGCGTCTTGTCCGAGGATGATAGGCAAGTACGCGGTCATTACATCCTCAGTCGCCCCAGCAGCTCGGGCAGCGGTGGTGTAGACGACCAACCAACCTCCCAGATCCTGCTTAGGTTCATATTTGTCGACGTTGGATACCTTGAAGTTAGGGGGCCATTGAATGGCCCTAAGGCGCGATGTAAGTGCCGATACTCCACACGTGTCCTTCTGTCGTCGATGATGTTGTCTGTCCTGGGGAGGGGAGCGGTTGTCGTGGTGCCTCGACCGTCCCCGAGTGGTGCCACCAGTTGAAGCCGTGGCCGACTCGGTCCTGGTAGCCTGACTCCGTGCTGGGATGTCGTGATCCCGGTCGTACTCTTCCCAGCGATGGATTTTGTTCTCGTGTTGTCGTTCACGCGAGGCGTTGATGGAGCTCCGTGCGTCCCGCCGACTGTTGATTGCGTGTCGTAGATCGTTCGGTGGGTGAGCGAGGGGTAGAAGATGATTGACTGCTTGAGTGAACAACCACCGGTAGCCCTCGGCGTCGGGAGTCCGGGGGAGGCCATCAGCTATCCGAGCCAATACTCCACCGACTTCACTCGGCGTGTTCATAGCTCGGGCGAAATCGGGGTTCAGGTTGCATCGGAAGAGTGGATTTTCCCGGCGTTGCCTTGTTTCCTGCTCGGCCTGTTCTTGAGCCCGTCGGTAGTTGCGTCGTCGGGAATTCCTTCTTTCCCTGAAGACACGTTCTTCTAGATTTTCTCCCATCTCCGAGACCTCGTCTCGCGATACGGGTTGCGCCGGGTCCCGTTCTCCGGCCTCGTGATGTCACTGGATATTTCGGCGTCGGTTCCTTCGTCGGCGGGATTCCCGCTGAGGAGGTTCCTCTCCAGGTGCGGTCGGTTCATCGTTGGAGATGGGGGCGATTCTACCCTTCCAATGAAGAGGACGTCGGGGTAGAATGGAACAGTTGTCATGGCGATCTTCTTTCTGCCCTCCTTTAAGGACGAAGGCACAGAGAGACCAGATTGACGATCCTTTGTCTCATTTGCTTCCTTTTTCCTTGTAATTCGTGTCCATTCTTTCATTGGAGAGGTGGACAGCGGAGTCCTCTGGGATGATGGACCCTCAGCTCCTAGCTTGTTGAAGGTGATCTTTTCTTGGAGCACCGGAGGTTGCACTTTTCCCTGCTTTGCCCTGATTTTCTCGAAGATCTTTGGGGAAGACTTTCTCTTCGGTGTATCCGTGATGCGATGTAGAGTTCCCTCCTCATCTGCTACAAATGAGATAGTTCCAAAGCGGAACGTGGATCCAGGGTGGAGGATGATCTTGTGCTGGAAGGTGACGGCCATTGAGCTAGCTTGGATCGATGACACACCCCTACCTGGCGCGCCAGCTGTCGGTGTTTCGGGTCCGACCGCACACCCGGGGTTGCCCCTCAAGGTGCTTTTTGGAGTAGGACGGTGTTATCGACTGTAGCTCGATGGTTCGTGCTAAATGCATGAGAGATAGTGGACAATTGTGTACAGGTTCGGGCCGCTTTGAGATGTGTAATACCCTATGTCCTGGCGTGAGTGCTCTATGCAGTGGGTTACAAGGAGGTTCTCAAGTGTTGGAAACGTAGAGAGCCGGTGTTGGTAGCTAAGTAATGGGTCCTCGCTCTGAAGTGGTGCCCCCTAGGCCTTATATACTTGACCGTGGGGCGTTACATGCAGATATGATTACAACGCATGCCTAAGAAATAGTGAACCAACTGAGTTTATCATCCTATAATTCAGTCGACCCATCCTCGCTTGATTCCGTCGTATGGGGCTCCTGCGCGGGAAGGTCGGGTCACTGTTGGGGTTACCGCTCAAATTCGTTGGGCCGTTCTGGGCTTGCGCCAATCTGGCCTTGCATCAATCCGCCACACTGGTCGTTCCTCCCCAGGCCCACGAGGGGATGACCTTATGAATTATGGGGCCCTGGGGCCTTTCATGAGGTCTTTTATCCTTCTGGTGGACCCAGGGGATATCTGTCCCCCACAGGGCCAGTCCTAGAGTTCCCTATGGGTTAAATATCTTGTGTAGTCATTTGTTCAGGTGAGGATATTGTTACTTCTCAGATAGTTGTAGTTTATGTTTTATGTCACAATGATTGCTGAAGAACTCTACATTATTAAAATTGACTAATATCTTGATTATGAGAACCTTGATAGGAAGCTAGAGGCCTTGCTGCTGGACCAAGATTAGTCCAAAGGTTATCTAGTTTTGGGGACCATCGATCTGCAGACAATGTGGCAAGAGTGGTAGAGGAAGATCTTGCAATGCCTATGTAGGTTTGTATTGATTTCTCAAAGAATGCCAAGTGATGGGTCATGAACCAAGCAATACTTTCCAAGGTTTGCTCTCCTCCTAATTTTATAGTGTGTGATATATGATTATACAAGATCATGCTAACTAATGGAATGTTCACTTAAACATTAGACTTGATAAAGGAGTACGACGTTGTACTGAAGGGTCCATTCAACTACACGGCTCGTGATGAAGCCGGTATACCCCGAGAATGGTAACTTCTGGCTAGCATGGCATGAGTCTGTAAGCATTTGCATCTTTAGGAGGTTAATTTTTATATTATTTCATGTACGACAAGAAGTTCAAACAAGAAGCAGCACAAAAACTTTCAGATGTGAGAGACTGTCATAGTTTTTTATGATAATGTTTTGCTATGGAGCTAAACTGGCAATATGTTCTTGACAGGTTCATGATAGATTAGCTTGTATTGTTGAGATGGAAAAAGAGAATGCAAGTTTGGGTAGGCGCTCTACTAATTATTTACCATATTTAAACCAGTCTTCTTAACCCTGAAAACTATAAAATATCTCATTAGCCATACTTGCCATTCATATAATCATATCATTTTTAGTTACATGTGTTAACTTTCCATTTTGAGATAGAGAGCATGGTTGTCTACTAAATTTTGTTGCCTCAATCAAATAGATAAGAAGCTTTGTGCATATGGTAGGCCAATAGCGCCCATTACTTGTTTCTTTCTTAGATAATTCTTATGAACATTAGGTCGTCTCAACTAGCTTTCGTGCACTATTTGTCCTGCATTTTCCCCTTGTCTTTCTTTTCTAAACTTACCTGCCTACTATCTTTTTATTATGAACATTAGGACAATTTTTTTGATATTCTAACTTTTAATAACATTGCATATGGGAAAATAGATTATCTACTGTGGCAACATATCAAGCGTGCAGTACTGTACTGGGTCTAGGCAAGATATGACAGGGATGTTCAGTTGTCCACAGATGTCATATTTGTTACCGTAGCATTACCTTTTTATAGTTTCAGTTTCAATTTACTCATATAGTTTGCTTATGCTACATAGTTTACACTAGTATTATCTTTTTATATTACTCCCTTTTTTATTTGTCACGTTTTAGTTCAAAAATAAACTAGCGGACGACAAATATTCAAGAACGGAGGCACTTTTCTGTTTAGTATGTAGCTTACTGGTATTCAAGTAATATAAAATTTAGCATGGCCTACCACTCAAATGGCCTTTTCTGCATATATTTGTTTCGTGGCTTGCATTTTCAATTGAATGGCTTGAGTTATTCACAATGTTCCATACTTGGATTACTGCAAATGGTTTTATAAGAAAGCTAAATGGTTTTGACCCTTTTTCTATATGGACCTGGGATATTTTTGGTTTGTGCCTTCAACTGACCTTGTTAAATGATTGTCTAGCTGGAACTTTGTTTAAGTTTTTTCTTCTAATTATCGATTTGTTGACTATAGTTTGCTAAAAAATGTATTGGATGTGACAAAGGGCTACAGGCTTCCCAGAAATCCAGACATTTAAACAAAGGCCTTTACTGAAATTTTGCTAGATTTTTGGGGCCCAAATTACTATAAAAAAACTCAGCATTTACCACACGTGAAAAGCTTATTACTTGAGCCCCAATTAATGTACACTTAAATTCGAGATTCTAAATAGGTCTTTCAGTTCAATATGTCTGAGTCCTTAGGAAACATCCTTTACTAAGATCTTTTTACTGTTGGTGTTATAACTTTTTGTTCATCGTCAATACAAAGGTGTGCTATCCTATCAGTTCAAGGTTATTTATGTCTTTCTATTCTTTCTCTGCTCTCTTCTATCATGGAATGGAATGTGTTATTAATGGTAATGGTAAACATAGATTTTTCGTATCAGCATGAACCTGGCCTATCTCATCTCTCTGTTTTGTACGTTGTTGGCACTGTCTCTCGACAGCAAGGAGATCCAACACGGGTGAATGGTGATGGCAACAGGGCACTCGCGCGTGATGGCAAAAGCTCTGTTAATCCAGCCTCTCACGGGCACTGTGCGGGGGTATTTATAGGTATCCGAGTGCACGGCGCCTTGCGTTAAGGACGCATGTGCCCTCAGGTACCTAGTTTATCCCCAGAATATTCCCATAAAGCGGGGTTACAAGCTGTAATTACAAGTACGCCTTTACAAATTAGGCCCGTAACACAAACGCGGCCACGCAGGGCCCGCTACAATGGGCCAGATCTCATGTGGGCCTCGGAGCTGACCGAGGCCGCGCCGTGGGGAGGCGTCGCCGCAGGCCTTCGTCTGGTGCCGAATCGAGCGAAGGGCGTCCCTGCCTGCTTTCTGTCAGGGCAGGGGCTAAGCGGTGGAGACTTCGGGCGAAGGGTGGCGTTTCTGCCTTCGCTCCAACATTTGCCCTCCGAGGGACCAGTTCGACAAAGTCACCTGGTGCCAAAGACGTCGCTAGATGGCGGAGACGCTGCCCTCGCTCGAAGTGGTTCCGCGGGGGTTTTTGATGTGACCGTTGATGGACAAGGATCGCCAAGGGGCGGCGCAAAAACGCCAGGCGACCGTCAGGATTCATGAAGCCCGGCCGAAAAGGCAGCGGGGAGCGGCGAAGGCTGCGGCCTCCAGCGGAGGCAAACCGGCGCTGGCGGCGAAGGCGGGCGCCTCTGCACCTAGCAAGGCGCCGGAGACAACGGCGGGCGCCGGGGTCTCCAAACTGACGAAGGTGGTGCCGCCGGCCAGCGGAGTGGCGGAGGCTGCGAAGGCGGCCAGAACGTTGCCGCCGCCGGGCAAGCGCGTTGCCGACTTCGGCACCGATATCAGTGTGGACGATTATCTTGGGGGTAAGTCACCCGGCCGCCTCTTTTTTTTTTTACACTCGTTGACGCGTTGCAGGGTCGGACGAAGGCCGGCCTGCTGCGATTGTGCCTGCCGCGGCAATTGCGACGGCTGCGCTGTCGTCGAAGGCGAGGGGCGGGGCCCTTGGCGCCGGAGGTGAGGTGTCGGCCCTCGCGTTGGTCAGAGACGAGGCTGGCGCGGCGACCCGCGGCTGAAAGGAGTGACGGAGGCGCTGAGTCAGGCGGCGGAGGCGCTGAGTCAGGTCCGCCGAGCTCTTTTTTTTTTTACTTTTTCGGCCATGGCCTTACGTGTGCTCTGCAGGTGGCTGACTTCACCAGCCGTACTGCGTCGGGGGCGCTTACGGCAGCCTTATCTGCCGAAGTCGAGAGACTTCGGACGCAACATGCTGACGCTGTCCGTGAGAAGTCGGCCTCCGACAGCAAGTGTCGTAAAATGGCGGACAAGGTGGCCGCCCTGGAGGAGGAAAAGGCTGACCTCCGGCGCCAGCTGGCGGGGGAGAGGAGGGAGGCCAACGAGGCCGTCGCCAAGGAGCAGGCCGCGCAGGCGGAGGCTAGGCTGGCACGGGCGGAGGCCAATCTTGCCAAGGATCTCGCCGAAGACCTGCGGGGGCGGCTCACCGCTCTGGAGAGCCGCACGAAGGGGGCCGAAGCCGCGGCACGAACGGAGGCCGAACGGACGCGCACACAGCTTATGGCCACATACCGCGAGCTGGGTGCGCGGACCGGTGACTTCGTGGTCCCGGAGCGAGAGGCCGGGCTTCGCTGCTTGGAATGGGTGCAAGAGGAGCTGCAGGAGCTCCCCACTGTCTTGGGTGGATTAATGTCGTTCGCCTCCCTGGTCACCTGCGAGGGGGCAATGAACGCACTCTCTCGCGAAGGGTGCCGGCACTATGAGGCCTTCGACCAGGCAGATGAAGACTTTGGGCGAGATATCTATAAGGTCGAAGACCCCGTGGTGAAGGAGTCCACCGGTGCCCTCTAGGACCGGATGTGGGGTCTGTATGGTGGTGATGTGGTCAGGGAGCGGGCCGAGGCTGCGAGGGCTCAGGTAACGTTGTCGTTTGTTCGGCGTTTGCTGAATGTGGTTTGTGCGTGTGTTTGCTGACTTTTTGTATGTTTTGTTTTAGGCGGAGCGAGGCGAGCGGGTGGACGACTTCGGAGGACTGAACGACGCCCTGCCTGACCCGGAGCCGACCACGGAAGACGCACCGGGCGCCCCCACATCTGCTGCGACAGTGGAAGACCTGGCCCTGAAGGTGGCCGAAGGCGCTCCCGATGCCCTCGCAGCAGCTGCGCCGACCGTCGAAGATCCGGCGGCGGAGGCGGTGGAAACAATGGCGGAAGTGGCAGCGGAGCCAACAGCGGAGGCCCCCGCAGCGTCAGGGCCCTCGCAGGTGGCGTAGTGGTTGTTTAGGGTTAGGGAATTTTGGATGTTGTACTGAACTTTGGTTGCTGCGCAGGTTCAAGATTTTGGGCCTGCGCACGCAACCACTGCTACTGAGTTTTTGGCGGCCTCGACCGCGGAAGGTGGTAATCAATATAGTGGGTCTGAATCTGAGTTTTTTGACTTTGCTGACTCCGGGAGCTCGGTTGAGTGGACTGAGGAGTCGTCGGAAGAGAATTTGGATTATTTTGCGGCCTTGGACGTGGCTGCGGCGGAGGCCTCGCCACACGCCGCGGACGCGTCGGACGCGCCAGGCCCTAGCACCGGGCGCCGTCGACGAAGGGCGGTTGCAAAACGTAGGGTTAACGCGGAGGAGCGGGCTCTGCTTCGTGTGAGTGGGGCTGGTCGGCAGGAACTGTTGTCCCTGCCGACCGCCGAGGGTGTAGGTGAAGGGGAATTGCGAAGGCTTTTTGCGGGTGAGGGGCTCAGGATAATGTTATTTAATTATAGGGAGATGGGAATTATTCCTAAGGTTGAGCCGATGTAGAGTGTGGTGCCCTCGCTTGTGTACGTCGAGGCTTGTATGGTGGAATTGTGTGCCCTCGCGTGCATGTGTGTGTGCGAAGGCGTTTTGTACTTACTAATTTGTTTTGCTGCGCTGTGTTGGCTTGATTACAGTTGGTCTTGGTGTGGATGGTTTGATGTTGTCGTTTCGGCCGTTGTTGTGCTAGTCCAGGTGTACCCTTAGGTGTCTTCTGCACAGATAGTCTTCGGTTTTTTCGCACTTGTTGTGCTGATCCGGCTGCACTTTTAAGCGACTTCTGCACGGATAGCCTACGCGATAGACTCAGATTTTTTCCGCACTTGTTGTGCTAATCCGGCTGCACCCTTAGGCGACTTTTGCGCGGATAGTCTTCGCGACAGACTTGGATTTTTTTTTTCCGCACTTGTTGTGCTAATCCGGCTGCACCCTTAGGCGACTTTTGCGCGGATAGTCTTCGCGATAGACTTAGATTTTTTTCGCACTTGCTGTGCTAATCCGGCTGCACCCTTAGGCGACTTTTGCGCGGATAGTCTTCGCGATAGACTTAGATTTTTTTCGCACTTGCTGTGCTAATCCGGCTGCACCCTTAGGCGACTTTTGCGCGGATAGTCTTCGCGATAGACTTAGATTTTTTTTCGCACTTGCTGTGCTAATCCGGCTGCACCCTTAGGCGACTTTTGCGCGGATAGTCTTCGCGATAGACTTGGATTTTTTTTTTCGCACTTGTTGTGCTAATCCGGCTGCACCCTTAGGCGACTTTTGCGCGGATAGTCTTCGCGATAGACTTAGATTTTTTTTTCGCACTTGTTGTGCTAATCCGGCTGCACCCTTAGGCGACTTTTGCGCGGATAGTCTTCGCGATAGACTTAGATTTTTTTCGCACTTGCTGTGCTAATCCGGCTGCACCCTTAGGCGACTTTTGCGCGGATAGTCTTCGCGATAGACTTGGATTTTTTTTTCGCACTTGTTGTGCTAATCCGGCTGCACCCTTAGGCGACTTTTGCGCGGATAGTCTTCGCGATAGACTTAGATTTTTTTTTCGCACTTGTTGTGCTAATCCGGCTGCACCCTTAGGCGACTTTTGCGCGGATTTGTCGCACGCGAGGGTAGCTGGCGCTTAGCCTCGCGGTGACCTTGTGGTGGTCGAATGTCGAAGACCGTCATCGCGGTCTTTTTCGACGCATGTCTTTTTGCGGGGGATTTTTTACGCATATATTACATGGCTCCGCCTCGTTAAAAACCTCACCCCCCGGGAGGAAAAGAGTGCGGGCCGGTGCAAGAATGTTCTTGCGAATTACAAGGGCGAAGACAGCCCTGAGGAATCAAACAAAAAATTTGCGGAGGTTGTCAATGTTCCAGGAATGCTCCAGGTCCTCGCCGGTTGGCGTTGCGAGCCTGTAAGCGCTGGGGGAAGCCTTTGTCTTGACGATGAAAGGGCCCTCCCACCTGGGCTCCAGCTTGCCCTTGGACTCCGTCCGAGCTGTCCGAATGAGGACGAGGTCCCCCTCGCTGAACTCCCTCGGGGTGACTGAGTGGTCGCGCCATGCTTTGGTCTGGGCTTGATACTTGTTCAGGGCCTGTAGGGCGAAGACACGGTCTCCGTCGATGAGATCCTTTGAAGTTGGCTCGTCCACATCCGGGACGGCCGACGGGACTGTTCGCGGGGACCCGTGCTTTATTTCCTGCGGGGTCATGGCCTCCGATCCGTATAACAGACGGAAGGGAGTAAACCCGGTCGCCCTGCACTCAGTCGTGTTTAGTGCCCAGACTGCCTCAGGTAAGAAATCGCTCCATCTGCCCTTTTTTTCATCGAGGAGCATTTTTTTGATAGCTGTGAAGATTTTTCCGTTGGCGCGCTCCACGACCCCGTTGGACTGCGGATGATAGACTGAGGCGAAGGCAAGCTTGGTGCCAATGGAGAAACAAAAATCCTTGAAGTCTTGGTTATCAAACTGTTTGCCGTTGTCGACCGTTAACTCGGACGGTACTCCGAAGCGGCAAACGATGTTCTGCCAGAAGAATTTTTGGGCAGTCTTTGATGTTATTGTGGAGACAGCCCGTGCCTCGATCCATTTGGTGAAATATTCGACCGCGACGAAGGCGAACTTAAGGTTCCCCTGAGCGGTGGGCAGGGGTCCAACAATGTCGAGACCCCAGCGCTGTAGAGGCCATGTGTGGGCGATCAGCTTTGTGTACTGCGAAGGGCCGCCTGACCGAGGAGAGAACTTCTGGCAGGCTTCGCAGGACCGAGTGACCCGATTCGCGGCGCAAATCATTGCGGGCCAGTAAAAACCCTGGCGGATCACCTTAGCAGCTAGGGCCCTTGGCCCCGCGTGCGAGCCGCACGTGCCACTGTGGACTTCACGTAGGACCTGCATGCCTTCGGCCTCGGTGACGCACTTAAGCATTGGTTGGCTGACCCCTTTTTTGTAGAGTTGGCCTTCAATCAGAGCGAAGTCCCGGCTTCGATGTCTGAGGCGCTTGGCCTCACTGATGTCGGCTGGGTGATAATACCCCTGCAGGAACAGGGTAATGGGTGCTCGCCAGTCTTCGGTCATGATGAGGTTGACTGTACGGTGGCCCTCGCTGTCATTGGTTATTTGGAGCCCTTCGGGGCTCCGGACTGCTGGCGTGCCGATGACGTGGAAGAACACGTCGGAGGGCAGAGTTTCGCCCCTGGCCGCGGCCTTGGCCAATGCGTCGGCCTCCTCATTCTTGGCCCGGTTCACATGCTGCACGGTGAACCCCTTGAACTGCCTCTCGAGACTTCGGATGGCCGCGAGGTACTGCATGAGTGCGGGGTCCTTGGCTGCATAGTCTTTCTCGACCTGGCCGGCAACCACCTTGGAGTCTGTTTTGATGATGCAAGTGGTGACTCCGAGGGCCCTCAGCTTGCGGAGGCCGAGGATGACTGCTTCGTATTCTGCTATATTATTTGTGCACCTGTCGGATTCCAGATTGAAGCTGAGTCGTGCTGCATATCTGTGCTTGACCCCGACTGGTGATGTTATGATTGCAGCGACGCCTGCCCCCGCATGGCACCATGCGCCGTCGCAATGGATCGTCCAGACCTTCTCTGTGGTCGGGTCCGGCTGTGTTACTGGCCCGGTCCAGTCGACGACGAAGTCTGCCAGGACTTGCGATTTGATGGCTGTCCTGGGCTCGAAGCTGATGTGGTAGCCGGAGAGTTCGGCTGCCCACTTGGCGATCCTCACCGATGCCTCCGGGTTTCTAAACAGTTCGCCGAGCCCCCTATCTGAGGTGACGCGGACCTTGAATGCTTCAAAATAATGGCGCAGCTTGCGCGAGGACATAACGACTGCGTAGGCGATCTTCTCCAGCTCTGTCATGTTGCATTTGGACGGAGTCAGGACCTCGGAGACGTAATAAACAGGGCACTGTCTGACAGTGCCTTTGACTGTCTGCTCCTGCACTAGTGCCGCGCTGACCGCGTGCGGCGAAGCCGCGACATAGAGCAATAAGGGGAGCGAGGAGTCGGGGCTCGTGAGGGTGGCCAGCTCCGTTAAGTACTGTTTTAATGAGGCGAAGGCCGCTGCTTGCTCCGGCCCCCAAGCGAAGTCTTTTGCGCCGCGGAGAGTTTTGAGGAAAGGAAGACTTCGCTCGGCCGACCTGGAAATGAATCTGTTGAGAGCGGCCATTCTGCCTGTCAGACGCTGGACATCCCTGGTGGACTGCGGAGGCGACATGTCGATGATGGCCTGGATCTTGGTTGGGTTGGCCTCGATGCCGCGGTGCGACACCAGGTAGCCCAATATCTTGCCCTGGCGAACACCGAAAACGCACTTTTCCGGGTTTAAGCGGAGTCGTGCGTCTCGCATGTTTGCGAATGTCTCGGCCAGGTCGGCGAGATGGTCCTCCTTATTTTTGCTGGCGACGACGATGTCGTCCACGTATGTAAATATATTTCTGCCGACCTGCCCTTCGAGTACTGTTTTGGTGAGTCTGGAGAAGGTGGACCCGGCATTCTTGAGACCCTCCGGCATTCTGACGAAGCAATAAGTGCCGAAGGGTGTAATAAAGCTGGTGCTGGCCTTGTCTTCCTCCTTCATGTATATCTGGTGATAGCCGGAGAAGCAGTCGAGGAGAGACATGACCTCGCATCCGGCCGCGCTATCGACTATTTTGTCGATCCGTGGCAACGGGAAATTGTCTTTTGGGCAGGCCTTATTGAGACTGGTGAAGTCTATGCACATCCGCCATTTCCCGCTTTTTTTCTGCACCATTACAACATTGGAGAGCCATGTGGGGTAAGCCACTGGTTCAATGAATTTAGCCTCTAGGAGGTGGTGCACCTCCGCCTTGGCGGCCTCTGTCTTTTCATCGGACATTTTGCGAAGCTTTTGCTTTCTTGGTCGCACCGAGGGGTCGATTCCCAAACTGTGCTCGATTATGGATCGGCTGACTCCGACCAGGTCGAGGGCGGACCAGGCGAAGACATCTTTATTCTTGGCCAGGCAGCAGAGGAGCTTCTCTTCTTCATGCGAAGTAAGGTCTTCGCTGATAGTGACGGTCTGCTTAGGCGTGGCCTGATCGAGGGGGACAGTCCTGGTCCCATCCTGACTCTGCAACTGAGCCTTGTCGTGCTGCTTGTCAGTTGGGCTGGCGGGCGCAGGGACCTCGCACTGTGTCGTGAGACAGTGCACGTTCCTCTGACCCGGCACGAAGTCTCGCTCTATGTTGCGCGCTGTCTGCTGGTTACCGAAGACTGTAATTACGCCTAGCGGGCCTGGTATCTTCATGCACAAATACAGTCCGTGGATGGCAGCTTCAAACTTATTGATGGAGCCCCGGCCCATGATGGCGTTGTATGGATATACCATATCCACAATGTCAAAAGTCACCTGCTAACTTCGGGCATTGGGTGCTACACCGAAGGAGAGGGGCAATTCTATTTTGCCGACGGGGAAGGTGCCCTTGCCGCCGAAGCCATACAACGGGTTGTCCGAAGGCTTAAGCAGGCTGTGGCTGATGCCCATGCGATCGAAGGCGTGGAGGAAGATGATGTCTGCCTGGCTGCCGTTGTCAACGAGGACCTTGTGTAGGTCCCAGCCTGCCACGCTGCAATTGATGACCATGGCATCGCAGTGGGGGGCGCTGCGCAAGTCGACGTCCCGCGCGTCGAAGGTGAGCGGTACGTGGGACCACTTTGTTTGTACAACTGGGCCCGTGACGGCGACATGGTTTATCGGCTGGTAGTTATGCGCGACAATTCTGGGGTTGTCGGCTGGCTGCGCCCTCGCCATTCTGTCTCTGGTGGCCTTCACTTCGGGGCAGTCTTTGGTTGGGTGGGCGCAGTCTTCGCCATGGAAAAGGCAGTAAAATCGGCGCGGTGGAGGGGGTGGCTCCGCACGCCCTCGGCCCCTAACGCGAGTTCCACTTCCGCGGCCCTGGGGGGGATATTCCTGGCGGCGAAGGGGGTCAGCGACCGGCTGCTGGTTGGCAATGTTGTGCACTTGCGGCTGACCGCGGCCATCTCGACCGGAGTCTGGTTGCGGAGTTCTTGTCCACGTGCGGCTGGACTGTGGAGCGTCTTTTGGCTTCCGCTGGGACTCAATCTTGCGCTGGTGGAGCTCCTCGGATCTGGCATATTTTTCAAACAGCTGGTACAGCTCTTGGAGGTTCTTCGGCGGATCTCTGATGCAGTGGCTGTAAAGGACGCCAGCGCGAAGACCACTGATAGCATAGTGGATGGCAATCTGGTCATCGACTGAGGGTAGCTGTGACTTGAGTGTGAGGAATTTGCGGTAATATTCCCTCAGGGTCTCCCTCTCTAGCTGCTTGCAGAGCGAGAGCTCGGCCAGGGCGTCGGTGTCCGGGCGGTACCCTTGGAAGTTGAGGAGGAACTTGTCCCGGAGACTTCTCCAGGAATCGATGGACAGCGGAGGCAACCTGGTGAACCAGGTGAGCGCGGGGCCCTCGAGGGCGATGATGAAGGACTTCGCCATTGTGGCGTCGTCCCCCCTGGACGATGCGACGGCGACCTGGTAACTCATTATGTATTGAGCCGGGTCGGTGCTGCCGTTGTACTTGGGGTAGGTCCCAGCCCGGAAGTTAGCTGGCCACGGCGTCACTTGCAGGTGAGGCGCCAGGGGACTTCGCTCATCGAGATAATTGACCCCTTGGAATGGCGCGACGTGCGGGAAAGTGAAGTCGCGCTGGGGGAAACGCGGGTCCTCCGGTTGCGCGCGGTGTTGCAGGGGTGGCTCATGCTGCAGGCCGGGGTGGCCTTCGCGCGTGTCTTCGTTTTGTGCGCGCTGCTGGAGGGATGACTCGTGCTGCGGGCCGAGGTGGCCTTCGCGCTGCATCAGCGCGATCTCCCGCTCGAGTTCCTGGGCCTTGTGCTCTTCGTCGCGTATCATCTGCCGCACTTTGGCGAGTGCGGACACACGCTGGCGCTTGGTCTCCAGTGTCTCCTTCTGCCTCTGGAGGTTGCGGTTCTTGAGGCGCAGAGCGCGCAGCTGTAGCTGTTCTTCTGCTGAGATGCCGAGGACTTCACCGTCCTCGGCGAGGTCCGCGCCCTCCGGTGGTGCGAAGCCTGAGGGAGGTGCGAAGCCTGAGGGTTGTCCCTCAGGGTCGCAGGTGCGGAGGGTGTCGTCTTCAGTGGCCTCTTGGTGGGTGGATTGGGTGAGGGCGAGGGCCTTGCCCTTTCTTGCGGCGAGCAGTGCTGCCTTCGCAGCCTCGTCAGCCTTCGGGTTAGCTCTCTTGGGTGCCATCGCGGGTGGTTGTCTCGTAGCACGAACGGTGGGCGCCAAATGTTGGCACTGTCTCTCGACAGCAAGGAGATCCAACACGGGTGAATGGTGATGGCAACAGGGCACTCGCGCGTGATGGCAAAAGCTCTGTTAATCCAGCCTCTCACGGGCACTGTGCGGGGGTATTTATAGGTATCCGAGTGCACGGCGCCTTGCGTTAAGGACGCATGTGCCCTCAGGTACCTAGTTTATCCCCAGAATATTCCCATAAAGCGGGGTTACAAGCTGTAATTACAAGTACGCCTTTACAAATTAGGCCCGTAACACAAACGCGGCCACGCAGGGCCCGCTACAATGGGCCAGATCTCATGTGGGCCTCGGAGCTGACCGAGGCCGCGCCGTGGGGAGGCGTCGCCGCAGGCCTTCGTCTGGTGCCGAATCGAGCGAAGGGCGTCCCTGCCTGCTTTCTGTCAGGGCAGGGGCTAAGCGGTGGAGACTTCGGGCGAAGGGTGGCGTTTCTGCCTTCGCTCCAACATACGTGCTTGTGGTTTTCTTATTCTTGGACCTTCCGTTCATTTTCTTCAACAATGACATTCAATTGATCTGTTTTGTGCCCTCCCCTACCCTCTGAAGCCGATCCCCTCGTCGGTGGCTGCATCGTCGGCTGACCCATCCTCGGACTTGACGCGGGAGCCCAAGCGGATGCGAACTGGCCTGCGCGTCCCCTGCATCAACTCGAACTGAAGGGATGATCGAGCGGAGTCTAGACTCGAGACCAACCTTGACCTCCTGGATCTCTCTCCCACCCACGCCTTGTCGCCGCCGTCTTCTGCTGCACTGCAGCAATGGCCTCCCCCGACCTGCTCTTCAATCTGTGGAACCTCTTCTACCTGGGCGCCTATCAGGCAGCCATTTACATCGACGTCTCGGGCCTCGACGCCGACGCCGACATCGCTGCTGAGCACGACGCCATCGTCTTTCGCTCCTACATCGCCCTCGGCTCCTACCAGGTGCGAACACATCCGGCGTCAGGCACCTCACCGCTAGCTCGCCGTAGTTGGTTCTGGCTCTAATAGGTGGGCACGCGCGCGCGTGCCTTTCTATGTTTGTGCAGCTGGTGATCAGCTGGAGAAGAAGACTCGCAGGGCTAGCAAGAGGAGGTTTGGAGATGCCCAGGGCCCAGCTGTTGTTGCCCCTTCGTGGGTTCTGTTGTTCCCGGTGGCCATTGTTCCTAATGGGTTCGCGTGTGTTTTCAATAGGCCTATGGAGATAAGCACGGAAGTGCGGGAACCGAAATTGAGGGAGGTGATACAGGTTCCCAAGAAGGTTAGTTGTGTTCAATTTATTACATAAAAGATATCTATTGAATCAATGTTCATTAACTGAAAACATTCATCATGAAAGAATGCAGTTTATATATTGACTTCCTTTACTTCCAGTTAGTGCTTTTATCTACATCTTATTTTCTTTCATGCAAATGTGTAATTACCAATCTGTCTTTAGAGGTTGTATTATGCACTTTGTCTTCTAAATTCATATCAATTTCTGATATCGTTCTTTCCCATAGGTTGGAAGGGATCCAAGATTTGATCCTGTTTATGGATCTGTTGACAAAGAAGGGTAAGACTTGGTTACTCGGATGCATATGGAATTGTTCTTTAGTGTCCACACACATTCGGTTCATTTTTTATTTGTCAATCTCTGCTTTATCTGAAGGGCGGGCTTGGTGCAGTGGTAGAGCCTACCGTCTGTAACCGGAAGGTCCCGGGTTCGAGCCCCAGCCTCTGCATATTATGCGGGTAAGGCTTGGCGCTTAAAGATACCCTTCCCCAGACCCCACACAGTGCGGGAAGCCTACGGCACTAAGTACGTCCTAATCTCTGCTTTATCTTGATATACCATTAGAGGTTCTCCAGTGTGTTTTCAGCCTAATGCTCTAAGCATGTATTTATCTGCTTCCTATTAGAATGGGTGAATTCAGACCCCTAACTTATTTCACCCAGTTGGTATTTCCATTCATATTTCTTTTGAAAGCATTACTCCTCTAGTGTTATTTGGTTGTTCATTCTGGTACTAGCTATAAGCTTGATGAATTCTTGACACTTATCGATTTGGTTGGTATGCAGGTTTAGGAAAAGATACAATTTCTTATTTGATGAAGACTTTCCTGCTGAAAAATAAGTGAGCTCAGTGTTCATATTCAAATGCATTGATTAGAAGATGTTTCTATTTGATGAAAATAATTCTATCCACATTTTTTTTGTAGAGACTCCAAAAAATGATTAAGAAATCTAAGGACCTAGATGCCATTGGAGAAATGAAGAGTCGTGTCACGTGGATTGTACGTATACTTAACATGTTGGCTGTTACCATGAAAATTATCTTTTTTCATAAAAGGTTGATGCTTATCTTGTGATAATCGGTGAGCTAAACTTCCTGAATTTTAATTTACTAATAGCATATTTGGTTAACTTTTTGTCCACTGGATATATGATAGTTGATTGAAGTATGTTGACTATGTTCACTTCAACAGTTCAGTCCCAGTAGGCAAAAAGGCAATGTTGGCCATACTGCATCACTAGAAACTAGAAAGAGTATCCATCATCGGTGAAACTCTTGGATATCTATGTTTATCCGCTAAAAGTATATTGTGGATATAATTATTTGTTATTGCATCACAAACTAGACAACATTTGTGATTTTTGATCTGAATTGAGTTAAAGATGATGTTAGTTGTTACGCCTTGCCAGAAACAAGCTGACATCTATGAGAAAACTTTTAAAAGCTGACCTTTGTATGCTTTTGGGAGCAATATGATTGATTGGTTTAGTTGATTCCTAGAATGTAACTACCTACAGGATAAGCAGTTGAAGTCTCATCCTCCAAAGAACGTTGAATCGGAAATCTTGCATGAGCATATCAAGAAAGAGAGGGAGGCAGCAAAGGCTGGAAAATGACCATACTATCTGAAGAAACGTGAGTTCCTCAATCCCAATACCTCCTTCCTCTCCTCACTGTCTATCTATCTTCTAATCAAATGGTTACTATCTATTCCTCAACCTGATGGTTGATTTTTTGTTCACCAGCTGAACTTCGCGAAAGGAAGCTGATGAACAAGTACAACGAGCTCAAGGTAAAGTCTACAAGGTTTACTGGGAGTTTTTTTGAAAGCCGGGGTATTTGTCTCAGTTCATAAAATTCATGTTCATTGCTCACAGGAGGCTGGAAAGCTTGATGCATTCATGGAAAAGCGGCGGAGGAAGAATGCCTCCAAAGATCATCGGTTCATGCCGTATCGGCGCAATGGAGATGCATAATAGTTTCCTGATTCTGGAGGCGAGCGAAAGGATGATTTTAGGACGGTCTTCTCATGGTGGCTAGACACTAGACAGTCGGTGTCTCTGTTACTTTGTTGCCCTAGCCATACAATCGTCAGCTCCGTGCACAATCTCTACTACTTACTTCTTAAGAATAGAGTGTAGGTGTCCACGGTGGTTTTTATGTTTCTCATTTCACTCTCTGCATTTTCAATTACAACCACACTACATATGCTGGCAGATTTGTTCATATATTACTCCAGCTGACATTTTCACTATCACAACAACATCTTTACTACTATTTGTTTTTTGCATATAAATGTATTTTAACATATTGATTCTGTAGCAACGCACGAGCATATTCCTAGTATATAAATTATTTAGCTAATGCAAGTAAGCAACTAATGGAAATCAACAATAACAAAGCTAGAAGTGAATGGCAATTCAATAATCACTAGCTACTATCAATGAAATTAACAAGTGGGAAAAAAGAGACATCAGATTTTTTTCTCGTGGTATCGGTGATTTACCGATCACCCCTAATCCACGTTGAGGTGGACTCCAAACTCTCACTTGTTTCTTTATCAAGACATGACTTGATCTTTAAGCCAAGTGGACAAGGAATCACTCGTAACCTCGGTTCCACTAGTGTCACCTTTGTCGCTCCAGCGAGGTAGGCGCGAACTTCTCACAACCACAACTATGACTTCTCCACAACCTTCATGGAGAGCTTAACGGAGACACCACCAATTCGTCTAGATGGTGGCAACCTCCAAGAGTAACAAGTCAATGAAACTTGCCGATGTATCACCTAGTGCCTCAAGAATCACCAATCGATGCAAACGCACTAGAAGCTCTCAACCTCTCACTAAAATGCAATCTCAAGTTGAAAGGGAAATGGGGTTTAACCTTTTCCTAAATATAATTTTGGTGGTTGAATGCCCAACACAAATATTTGGACTAACTAGTTTGCTCTAGATTATATATTCTACAGGTGCTAAAGGTTCAACACAAACTAATAAAAAGTTCAAGTTAGGGTTGAAAAGAAAGGAGCAAAAAGAAACCGAAGAGCATCCTGGTTTGGCGCACCGGACTGTCTGGTGCAACACCGGACAGTGTCCGGTGCACCAGATGCAAGCAATTCCAAACTCTTCACCTTCGGGTTTCTGAGGCCACGCTCCGCTATAATTCATCGGACTGTCCAGTGTGTCACCGGACTGTCCGGTGTGCCAGCGGAGCAACGGCTAGGCAGCGCAACGATCAACTCCAACGGTCGCCTGCAAACGTGAACAGTGTGCGGACAGTTCGCGTAGAGTCAGAGCAGCGCCAGAAGGCGCACTGGACAGTGAACAACACCTATCCGGTGCAGCACCGGACTGTCCGGTGCACCAAGAAGTCAGAGCTCCAATGGTCGAAACTGTTAGAACCCTAATGGTTGGGTGACGTGGCTGGCACACCGGACTATCCGGTGCACCCATCGACAGACAGCCTCCCCAACGGTTGAATTGGTGGTTGGGGCTATAAATACCCCCAACCACCTCCACTCCAACCATCCAATCATTCACTCCTTCACATTCAATACAAGAGCAATAGACACCACTCCAAAGACACAATTCAAGAGATCGATCCGCTCAAAGTCTCAAAATCCACTCTAGCGCATTTAGACTTGTGAGAGGATCATTTGTGTTTTCTTGTGCTCTTGTTTGCTTGGCTTGGCTTTCTTCTTCCCCATTCTTGTTCTCAAGACATTTGTAATCAAAGAAAGAGACACCAAGTTGTGGTGGTCCTTGTAGGGTCTAAGTGACCCGTTTGATTAAGGAGAAAGCTCACTCGGTCTAGGTGATCGTTTGAGAGAGGGAAAGGGTTGAAAGAGACTCGGTCTTTGTGACCACCTCAATGGGGACTAGGTTCTCAAGAACTGAACCTCGGTAAAACAAATCATCGTGTCATCCGCTTCATTTGCTTTTGATTTGTTTTCCCCCTCTCTCTCAGACTCGAATTTTATTCTAACGCTAACCCCCGACTTGTAGATTGTGTTTTAAGTTGTAAATTTCAGATTACGCCTATTCACCCCCTCTCTAGGCGACTTTCAATTGGTATCAGAACCCGGTACTTCATTAGAGTCTAACCACTCGAAGTGATGTCGGGAGATCATGCCAAGAGGGAGATCGTGACTGGCGAGAAGGCCACAAGCCATGGGAAGGCTCCATCAAGGGAGTCCGGCAACAAGCTAAACGAGGGATCACCTCCTCACAAGTCGCATCAGAGTGGCGACAAGAAAAAGAAGATGAAGAAGGTGGTCTACTACGAGACCGACTCTTCATCGCCATCCACCTCCGGCTCCGACGTGTCGTCCGTCACTTCTAAGCGCCATGAGCGCAAGAAGTAAAGTAAGATGCCACTTTGTTATCCCTGTATTTCTAGACGCACTCCTTTACTTTCCGTCCCACTAGGCAAACCACCAGTTTTTTATGGTGAAGATTATAATATGTGAAGTGATAAAATGAGGCATCACCTAACCTCACTCCACGCAAGTATTTGGGACATTGTTGAATTTGGAGCGCAAGTACCATCCGTGGGGGATGAGGACTACGATTCAGACGAAGTTGCCCAAATCAAGCACTTTGATTCCCAAGCAAGTACTATACTCCTCGCCTCTCTATGTCGATAGGAGTATAATAAGGTGCAAGGGTTGAAGAGTGCCAAGGAGATTTGGGATGTGCTCAAGACCGCGCACGAAGGAGATGAGGTGACCAAGATCACCAAACGGGAGACGATCGAGGGGGAGCTCAGTCGGTTCGTCCTCAACCAAGGAGAGGAGCCACAAGCCATGTACAACCGGCTCAAGACCTTGGTGAACCAAGTGCGCAACCTCGGGAGCACCAAATGGGATGACCATGAAATGGTCAAGGTTATTCTAAGATCACTCGTTTTTTGCAATCCTACTCAAGTTCAATTAATACGTGGTGATCCTAGATATAAGCTAATGTCTCCCGAGAAAGTTATAGGAAAGTTTGTGAGCTTTGAATTGATGATCAAAGGCTCCAAACAAATCATCAACTTAGAGCAAGGCGACACCTCCACACCTGAGGTGCAACCCGTCGCACTCAAGGCGACGGAGGAAGAAAAGAAGGAATCTACACCAAGTAGGATTTCAATCGACGCCTCCAAGCTTGACAACGAGGAAATGGCGCTTATTATCAAAAGCTTTCGCCAAATCCTCAAGCAAAGGAAGGGGAAAGATTACAAGCCTCGTTCCAAAAGGGTGTGCTACAAATGTGGTAAGCCCGGTCATTTTATCGCTAAATATCCTATGTCTAGTAATAGTGACAGGGGTGACGACAAGAAGGGAAAAAGGAAGGAGAAGAAGAGATACTATAAGAAGAAGGGCGGTGATGCCCACGTGTGTCGGGAATGGGACTCCGCCGAGAGCTCCACCGACTCCTCCTCCGATGAGGATGCCGCCAACATCGCCGTCAACAAGGGACTCATCTTTCCCAACGTCGGCCACAAATGCTTCATGGCAAAGGACGACAAGAAGAAAAAGGTAAAATCTAGAGCCTCCACCAAATATACAACATCTAGTGATGAGGCTAGCTCTAGTGATGATGAAGATGACTTGCTTACACTTTTTGCCAATCTTAACATGCAACAAAAGGAAAAATTGAATGAATTGATAGGTGCTATTCATGAGAAGGATGAACTCTTGGATAGCCAAGAGGAATTCCTTATTAAGGAAAATAAAAAGCATGTTAAGGTAAAGAATGCTTATGCTCAGGAGATAGAGAAATGTGAAAAGTTGACTAATGAGCTTAGCATTTGCCATGACACCATCTCCAACCTTAGAACTGATAATGATAGTTTTATTGCTAAGGTTGAGAAGTTAAATGCTTGTGATGTTTCAATTGTCAATCTTAAGAATGAAAATGCTAGTTTAATTGCTAAGTTTGATAAATTGAATGAATCAATTTCTAGCCTTAAAACTGAGAATACTAGTTTAATTTCTAAGGCTAAAGATTTAAATGTTTGCAACGTCTCTAGAAATGAGAATGTCATATTACATGCTAAGATTGATGAATTAAATGCTTGCAAACCCTCTGCATCTATTGACCATGTTTCTATTTGCACTAGATGTAGAGATATTAATGTTGATGCTATCCATGATCACCTTGCTTTAATTAAACAATAAAATGATCACATAGCTCAACTAACTGCTAAAATCAATGAGCATAAAATGAAAAATGAAAAATTTAAATTTGCTAGGAGCATGCTCTATAATGGGAGACGCCCTGGCATTAAGGGTGGCATTGGTTTCCAATAGGGAAGCAATGTCAAAATTAATGTCCCTAATAAATTGTCTAACTTTGTTAAGGGCAAGGCTCCCATGGTTCAAATGAGCATGATATTTCATTTAAGACTTTTGATGCTTCTTATGTGTTGACTAACAAATCAGGCAAAGTAGTTGCCAAATATGTTGGGACCAAACACAAGGGCTTAAAGACTTGTGTTTGGGTACCCAAGGTGCTTGTTTCTAATGTGAAAGGACCCAAGACCATTTGGGTACCTAATAACAAGGCCTAAATTGTTTTGCAGGTTTGTGCATCCGGGGGCTCAAGCTAGATAATTGATAGCGGATGCACAAACCACATGGCAGGGGAGAAAATGGTGTTCTCCTACGAGAAAAACGAAGATCCCCAAAGAACTATCACATTCGGGGATGGAAATCAAGGTTTGGTCAAAGAACTTGGTAAAATTGCTATATCACCTGACCATTCCATTTCCAATGTTTTTCTTGTAGATTCTTTATATTACAATTTGATTTTAGTTACTCAATTATGCAATATGGGCTACAACTGTCTTTTTACGGATATAGGTGTTACTGTCTTTAGAAGAAGTGATGATTCAGTAGCATTTAAGGGAGTGTTAGAGGGTCAGCTATACTTAGTTGATTTCAAAAGAGCTGAACTCGACAATTGCTTAATTGTTAATACTAATATGGGTTGGCTCTGACATCGCCGACTAGCCCATGTTGGGATGAAGAATCTTCACAAGCTTCTAAAGGGAGAGCACATTTTAGGACTAACCAATGTTCATTTTGAGAAAGACAGGGTTTGTAGCGCATGTCAAGCAGGAAAGCAAGTTGGCACCCATCATCCACACAAGAACATCATGACAACGGATAGGCCACTGGAACTACTCCACATGGATCTATTCAGCCCGATCGCCTACATAAGCATCGGCGAGAGTAAGTACTGTCTAGTAGTTGTGGATGATTATTCCCGCTTCACTTGGGTGTTCTTTTTGTAGGATTAATCACAAACCCAAGAGACATTAAAGGGATTCTTGAGACGAGCTCAAAATGAGTTCGGCTTAAGGATCAAAAAGATTAGAAGCGACAATGGGTCGGAGTTCAAGAACTCACAAATTGAAGGCTTCCTTGAGGATGAGGGCATCAAGCATGAGTTCTCTTCTCCCTACACACCTCAACAAAATGGTGTAGTGGAGAGGAAGAATAGAACTCTATTGGACATGTCAAGGACCATGCTTAATGAGTATAAGACATCGGACCGGTTTTGGGCCGAGACGATTAACACTGCCTGCTACTCCATCAACCGGCTCTACCTTCACCAAATCCTCAAGAAGACATCTTATGAACTCCTCACTGGTAAAAAGCCCAATGTTTCATATTTTAGAGTCTTTGGTAGCAAATGTTTTATTCTTGTCAAAAGAGATAGAAAATCTAAATTTGCTCCTAAGGCTATAGAAGGCTTTTTACTAGGATATGATTTAAACACGAGGGCATATAGAGTCTTTAACAAGTCCACTGGACTAGTTGAAGTTTCTTGTGACATTGTGTTTGGTGAGACTAACGGCTCCCAAGTGGAGCAACGTGATCTTGATGAACTAGATGATGAAGAGGCTTCGTGCGTCGCGCTAAGGAACTTGTCCATCGGGGATATGTATCCTAAGGAATTTGAAGAGCCAATTCAAGCACAAGATCAACCATCATCTTCCATACAAGCATCTCCACCAACTCAAGATGGGGAATAGGCTCAAGGTGATGAAGAAGAAGATCAAGAAGATGAACCACCTCAAGAAGAAGGCAATAATCAAGGGGGAGATGAAGAAAATCAAGACAAAGAAGATGATCAAGAAATACAGGATCAAAGACCGCCACACCCAAGAGTCCACCAGGTGATTCAAAGAGATCACCCCATGAACTCCATTCTTGGTGATATCCATAAGGGGATAACTACTCGATCTCGAGTCACACATTTTTGTGAACATTACTCTTTTGTGTCCTCTATTGAGCCATACAGGGTGGAGGATGCACTAAGAGATTCGGATTGGGTGCTAGCAATGCAAGAGGAGCTCAACAACTTCACGAGGAATGAGGTATGATATTTAGTTCCACGTCCTAATCAAAATGTTGTAGGTACCAAATGGGTATTCCACAATAAGAAAGATGAGCATGGTGTGGTGATAAGGAACAAAGCCTGACATGTGGCCCAAGGTTATTCACAAGTCGAAGGTTTGGATTTTGATGAAACTTATGCACCCGTAGCTAGGCTTGAGTCAATTCGTATATTACTTGCCTATGCTACTTACCATGGCTTCAAGCTTTATCAAATGGACATGAAGAGTGCCTTCCTCAATGGACCAATCAAGGAAGAGGTATATGTTGAGCAACCTCCTGGCTTTGAAGATGTGAGTATCCTAACCATGTTTATAAACTCTCAAAGGCGCTTTATGGGCTCAAGCAAGCCCCAAGAGCATGGTATAAATGCCTGCGAGATTTCCTTTTCACTAATGGCTTCAAAGTCAGAAAAGCTGATCCTACGCTCTTTACTAAAACTGTTGCAAATGATTTGTTTGTATGCCAAATTTATGTTGATGATATTATATTTGGGTCTACTAACAAATCTACTTGTGAAGAGTTTAGTAGGATCATGATACAAAAATTCGAGATGTCAATGATGGGGGAGTTGAGATATTTCTTAGGATTTCAAATCAAGCAACTCTAAGATGGCACCTTCATCAGCCAAACCAAATACATTCAAGACACTCTTAAGAAGTTTGGAATGAAGTATGTCAAGCCCATCAAGACACCCATGGGAACAAATAGGCATCTCGACCTCGACACGGGAGGTAAATCCGTAGATCAAAAGGTATACCGTCAATGATAGGATCTTTACTCTATTTATGTGCATCTCGACCGGACATTATACTTTCCGTATGCATGTGTGCAAGGTTCCAAGCCGACCCTAAGGAAGTTCATCTTAGGGTCGTGAAGCAAATCATGAGATATTTAGTTTACACTCCTAAATTTGGGATTTGGTACCCTAGGGGATCAACCTTTGATTTGATAGGATATTCGAATGCCGATTGGGCAGGGTGTAAAATTGATAGGAAGAGCACATCAGGGACTTGTCAGTTTCTGGGAAGATCTCTATTGTCTTGGGCTTCAAAGAAACAAAACTCAGTAGCTCTATCAACCGCTGAAGCAGAGTACATTGCCGCAGGACATTGTTGTGCGCAATTGCTTTGGATGAGGCAAACCCTCAGGGACTATGGCTACAAATTGAGCAAAGTCCCTCTCCTATGTGAGAATGAGAGTGCTATCCGCATGGCGGAGAATCCCGTTGAACACAGCCGCACTAAACACATAGATATTCAGTATCACTTTTTGAGAGATCACCAACAAAGGGGGGATATCAAGATAGCCTATATCAACACCAAAGATCAATTAGCCGATATCTTCACCAAGCCATTAGATGAGAAGACCTTTTGCAAACTTAGGAATGAGCTAAATATTCTTGATTCTCGGAATTTTGATTGATACATTGCACACATTGCTCATTTATATACCTTTGATCTTATCTCTTTCATTTGCTACGTAATGTGTTTCCAAGTGTATTTTATGCTAAGTCATGGATTGAAAGGGAAATGGAGTACTCGACGAAGACAAGGCTTCCACTCCACTCTATCGGTATCATTCTTCGTCGTTACTCCAAATCACTCTCCAATTTGGTATAATCTTTCACTCATATGTTGTTTATCAAAGGGGGAGAAAATAAGAACGGCTCACAAAAGTCTCCGTTTTTTGGCGATTAATGCCAAAGGGGGAGAAGATATTAAGCCCAAAGCAAAAGGACCGCACCACCACCTAATTTTTAAAATTATGTTTCGAAAATCTTTATTGGTATATTTCAAATTGGTATGTGTTATTTTCAATTGGTATCTATCAAAGCCCTCTTGAAAACTAAGAGGCGAATTTCAATTAAGGGGAAGTTTTGTTTAAAGTCAAAGAAAAAGCATTTAAAACAGGGGGAGAAATTTCAAATCTTAAAAATGCTTCTTGCAATCTTACTCATATGCCTTTGACTATTTGCAAAAAGACTTTCAAAAGAATTTCCAAAAGAATTTGCAAAAACAAAACCATGGTGCAAGCATGGTCCAAAATGTTATATAAAGGAAAGCAATCCATGCATATCTATTGAAATGATAAATTGGTTTAATTCCAAGTAACCTTTGCACTTACCTTATTGTCGGGTACCATAATTAGGGGTACCCCCAATGCTCCTAATCACGGCTGGTTAACACCCTCAGACCAACTGACGGGTGCGGTTCAAGCCAAGACTTCGTCTACCCAAAGGATGCGATCTTACCCGAGCCCAGCCTCGGGTCGGAACAGTGGTCCCAGACGAATTCACGCCTCGCCCGAGGGCCTCCTCAGACGACAGGCGCCCCCTCGGCTCTCCCGAGGCCCCGCTCGGGAGGGCTTCGTCGTGAAGCAACCTTGGCCATACCGCCTCACCAACCGACCACCTCGCAGGCGCATTAAATGCGGGGGATGCCTGACGCCGTATCCTGACACACGCGCCTCAGTCGGCCAGGTCAAAGTGACTGCAGTCACTTTGCCCCTCCTCTTTTTTGTCCGATATGACAGGAAAACAGCGTCGCCCGCTCCGCTCCGACTGTCGTGTCAGCCACCCCGGCAACGACTGATAACAGGTCACGATCAACCACCAAGCTCAAGCCTCGGGCGCAACAGGAAGCTCCGCCTTGCCTGACCTCAGGCTCCAGCCTCGAGAGGAGGTCTCCGCCTCGCCCGACCCCTGGGCTCGGCCTCGACTCCGGTCTCGAGAGGAATCACGTCCTCACCCGACCCTGGCCTCGGCCACAAGCGAAGTCTCCGCCTCGACCGACCTTGGGCTCGGACTGACCGTGCTGATAGGGGATGCATCATTCCCCTACTCCTAGCCTGCTCAGGCTACAAGGAACAAGACCGGCGTCCCATCTGACTTACCCCGGTGATGGGTAATGATGGTGCCCTGTGTGCGCCATGACGCTGGTGGCTCTCAACCCCTTACGACAACAAGGAGACGTCAGCAGGGTCCTCGTCGCGCTGCCAGCTGTGCTCCTACAGGACTCAGGCGCTCCTCCGACGGCCACGCCATCACATGTACAGCGCCCAAGCTCTCCCCCGACAGCCACGTTGGCATGTACATAGGGCTTAGGCACTCCACTGCTGGACACGTTAGCACATAGCTACACCCCCGTTGTATACCTGGACTCTCTCCTTGCCTCTATAAAAGAGGAGTCTAGGGCCACCCTGAAGGGGGTTCGGGGTTCGCGCGAGGGGAAGCGGCATACGAGCCCTCTCTCTCTCTCCCTCACGCGACGCGCTTGTAACCCCTACTACGAGCGGCACCCCTGGTGTAGGATAATACAAGGCTTGTCCCACATCTTGTGTTCCATCCCGCGCCAACCCATCTGGGCAGGGACACGCAGCGACAATTTACTTGTCGGTCCAGGGACCCCCAGGGTCGAAACGCCGACAGTTGGCACGCTAGGTAGGGGCCTGCTGCGTGTTAACGAACATCTTCCCATTGAGATCCAGATGGGGAGTCTTCAGCAACCTCTCCAGCCCGGGACGGTGCTCCGCTTCGGGAGTCTTGAGTTCATGTCCCTCGACGGTAGCTACGACATGGTACTCCTCCCCCACGGCGCGACGACAACGACGGTCTTCGACTCGCACGACGACGACGAGCTCTACGACAGCATCTCCCCGCGGCAGAAGAGGAGCACTCTGGTCGTCCCCGCCACCCTCCTCATCGGAGGAGGCGGAGACGGGGCAACCATGGCCACGCAGGAGGCGGCACCTTGTCGGCTGTCGCACTAGAGCGAGTCGACGACGCCGGCATTCCCCCGCGGGAATGTCGGACATTGCCCTCGCACCTGAGGCGACGGCGGGTGTCACTTCCCCGCGACGTGTCAGCCCCAAGCGGACTGATAACGCCAGCACCCTCGCGAAGGACCTGCTGGGCGTTACCCTCGTACTTGAGATGACGGTGTGCACCGCCCCCGACGCGACTTCACCACCGTCCAACGACCAAGAGGTACCGTCCGTTTTCCATCCCATACCTTTTCGGTTCAGCTTCGATCCACCTAGCGACCCTGCAATGGTGAGCGCCTTCGTAAAGGCGTATCCAAACCTTCCGAGGTACCACATGTGGTCGACCTGGGACCGACTGACAGCCGTCTCGACCTTCGGACCGGCGGGTTCTGAGGAGGAGGAGGACATCTCTGACTCCGGTTGGGATTTCTCTGCCCTCAATGACCCTGGTGCCATGCGGGGCTTCATGTCCGCATGTGACCACTGCCTCTCTGGTTGTTCTGACGATGGCCATGACCTTGACGACGAGGGTTACGACCCAAGTCGTGAATGCTTCCACGTCGATCTGGGAGATCACAACAAAGGCAACCACCTCGGTATGCCAGAGGTTGACGATCCCCCTAGGCCCCCATCTCGCGTTGACATCCTGCAGGAGCTAGCTGTCGTCTCTGTCCCTGTGGGGGGTCAGGACATATAGCTCGAGCAAATCCGTGAGATGCAGGCCCGGGTCGACGGGGAAGCAAGCCGGCTTGTACAGCTCCGACAGAACATCGAACAGGAGTGGGCAGGCCAATCACTCGCCGGAGAAGCCTGTCACCGGGCCCAAGACATCTGGCACCGCATCATCGACAATGCCAGGGCAGCGCTGCCCCCGACCGTCAGCGGGTCCGGTCAGGACCTAGCTGCAGCAGCGATGCTGCTTCGGGCCATGCCGGAGCCATCCACCACCGAGGGACGACGCATCTAGGGTGAACTCAAGAATCTTCTAGAGGGCGCCGCGGTTCGATGAGTCGAAAGCTCCGCCTCCCGTAGGCGAGCTGACCCCTCGGAGCATCACGCGGTGTCCTTCCGGCGCATTCGGGAAACCTCGGTCTGCCTCGAGCGTACACGGGATGAGGCGGCCACCGCCCGGGAACGCCTCGATAACGAGCACCACCATCTCGACCATCGAGCCCGCCTCGACGAGAAGGTGTGCCGAGGCTACCATCCTAGGCGCGGGGGACACTGCAACAGCGAGGAGGACCGCAGTCCTTCACCCGAACCACCCGGCCCACGAGTCTTCAGCCGGGCTATACGACGAGCACCGTTCCCTGCCCGTTTCCGAGCCCCGACTACTATCACCAAGTACTCGGGGGAGACGAGGCCGGAGCTGTGGCTCGTGGACTACCGACTAGCCTGCCAGTTGGGAGGGGCAGATGATGACAACCTCATCATCCATAATCTACCCCTTTTCCTCTCCGACGCCGCCCGAGCCTGGCTGGAGCATCTGCCTCCGGCGTAGATCTTTGACTGGGACGATCTAGTCAAAGCTTTCGCGGGGAACTTCCAAGGCACGTACGTGTGCCCTGGGAACTCGTGGGACCTCCAAAGCTATCGCCAGCAGCCAGGGGAGTCCCTCCGAGAGTACATCCGGCGGTTTTCGAAGCAGCGCACCGAGCTGCCCAACGTCACCGACTCGGATGTCATCGGGGCTTTCCTTGGCGGCACCACTTGCCGGGACCTGGTGAGCAAACTGGGGCGCAAGACTCCCACCTGCGCGAGCGAATTGATGGACGTCGCCACCAAGTTTGCCTCGGGTCAAGAGGCGGTCGAAGCCATCTTCCGGAAGGACAAGCAGCCTCAGGTTGAGCCGAAGACAGATGCCCCTGAGGTGTCCGCCCAGCGGGGCACGAAGAAGAAGGCCAAAAACAAGTCGCGAGCGAAGCGCGACGCCGCAGACGCGAATCTCGTCGCTGCGGCCGAGCACAGGAACCCTCGGAAACCACCTAGAGGGGCCGACGCGTTCGACAAGATGCTCAAAGAGCCGTGCCCCTATCACCAGGGGCCCATCAAGCACACCCTCGAAGAATGTATCATGCTCTGACGCCACTTCCATAAGACCGGGCCCCCGGCGGAGGATGGCAAGGGCCATGACAACGACAAGAAGGAGGGCGACAAGGAAGAGGGATTCCTGGAAGTCCATAACTGCTTCATGATCTACGGCGGGCAGGCGACGAAGGCCTCAGCTCAGCACCGCAAGCAGGAGCGCCGGGAAGTCTGCTTGGTGAAGGTGGAGGCTCCAGTCTACCTAGACTGGTCCGACAAGCCCATCACCTTCGACCAAGGCGACCACCCCGACTTCGTGCCGAGCCCGGGAAGGTACCCGCTCGTCGTCGATCTGATCATTGGCAACGTTAGGCTCTCCAAGGTCCTCATGGACGGAGGCAGCAGCCTTAACATCATCTACGCCAAGACCCTGGAACTCCTAGGGGTTGATCGATCCGAAGTCCGGGCCGGTGCGGCACCCTTCCACGGGATCGCGCCCGGGAAGCGAATCCAACCCCTCGGACGGATCGACTTACCCGTCTACTTCGGAACTCCCTCGAACTTCCGAAAGGAAGCTCTCACCTTTGAGGTCGTCGGGTTCCGAGGAACCTACCATGCGGTGTTGGGAAGACCATGCTACGCCAAGTTCATGGTTGTCCCCAACTACACCTACCTCAAGCTCAAGATGTCGGGCCCGAATGGGATCATCACTGTCGGGTCCACGTACCGCCACGCGTACGAATGCGACGTGGAGTGCGTGGAGTACGCCGAGGCTCTTGCCGAGTCCGAGGCCCTCATCGCCGACCTTGAACGCCTCTCCAAGGAGGCGCCCGACGCGAAGCGGCACGCCGGCAACTTCGAACCGGTTGAGGCGGTCAAGTCCATCTCTCTTGACCCCAGCAACGACGCCAGTAAGCAAGTTCGGATCGGCTCCGAGCTCGACCCCAAATAGGAACAGTGCTCGTCGACCTTCTCCACGCAAACGTCGAAGTCTTTGCGTGGAGTCCCTCGGACATGCCAGGCATACCGAGAGATGTCGCCGAGCACTCACTGGATATCAGAGCTAGAGCCCGACCCGTGAAGCAAACCCTGCGCCGTTTCGACGAGGAGAAGCGCAGGGCCATAGGCGAGGAGATCCACAAGCTACTCGCGGCAGGGTTCATCAAAGAGGTATTCCATCCCGAATGGTTATCTAACCCTGTCCTTGTATGGAATAAGGATGGGAAATGGAGGATGTGTGTAGACTACACTGGTCTAAACAAAGCATGTCTAAAAGTTCCCTACTGAAAGTCGCCTAGAGGGGGGTGAATAGGGCGAAACTGAAATTTACAAAGTTAATCACAACTACAAGCCGGGTTAGCTTTAGAAATATAAACGAGTCCGAAAGAGAGGGTGCAAAACAAATCGCAAGCGAATAAAGAGTGTGACACGCGGATTTGTTTTACCGAGGTTCGGTTCTTGCAAACCTACTCCCCGTTGAGGTGGTCACAAAGACCGGGTCTCTTTCAACCCTTTCCCTCTCTCAAACGGTCCCTCGGACCGAGTGAGCTTCTCTTCTCAATCAACCGGGAACCAAACTTCCCGTAAGGACCACCACACAATTGGTGTCTCTTGCCTCGATTACAATTGAGATGATCGCAAGAAAGAATGAGAAAAAAAGCAATCCAAGCGCAAGAGCTCAAATGAACACAACGATCACTCTCTCTAATCACTAAAGCTATGAGTGGAATTGGGAGAGGATTTGATCTCTTTGGTGTGTCTAGAATTGAATGCTAGAGCTCTTGTAAGTAGTTGTAAGGTGGAAAACTTGGATGATTTGAATGAGGGGTGGTTGGGGGTATTTATAACCCCAACCACCAAACTAGCCGTTTGGTGAAGGCTGCTGTCGATGGGCGCACCGGACAGTCCGGTGCGCCACCGGACAGTGTCCGGTGCGCCAGCCACGTCACCCGGCCGTTAGGGTTCGACCGTTGGAGCTCTGACGTGTGGGGTCGCCTGGCTGTCCGGTGGTGCACCGGACAGGTACTGTAGACTGTCCGGTGTGCCTCTCGCGCATGCTCTGACTCTAGCGCGCACTGTAGCGCATTAAATGCCTCTGTAGGTGACCGTTGGCGTCGTAGTAGCCGTTGCTTCCACTGGCACACCGGACAGTCCGGTGTGCACCGGACACCGTCCGGTGACTCACCGGACAGTCCGGTGAATTATAGCGGAGCGCTCTTGAGAATTCCCGAAGGTAGCGACTTTGGCTCTGATCGCCCTGGTGCACCGGACACTGTCCGGTGGTGCACCGGACAGTCCGGTGCGCCAGACCAGGGTGCCTTCCGGGTTGTCTTTTGCTCTTTTGTTTGAACCCTTTTCCTTGGTCTTTTTATTGGCTTATTGTGAACCTTTGGCACCTATAGAACTTATAGACTAGAGCAAACTAGTTAGTCCAATTATTTGTGTTGGGCAATTCAACCACCAAAATCAATTAGGAAATAGGTGAAACCCTAATTCCCTTTCAATCTCCCCCTTTTTGGTGATTGATGCCAACACAAACCAAAGCAAGTATAGAAGTACATAATTGAACTAGTTTGCATGATGTAAGTGCAAAGGTTACTTGGAATTGAGCCAATATAAATACTTATAAGATACGCATGGATTGTTTCTTTAATTTTTGACATTTTGGACCACGCTTGCACCACATGTTTTGTTTTTGCAAATACTTTTGTAAATTCTTCTCAAAGTTCTTTTGCAAATAGTCAAAGGTAAAAGAGTAAGATTTTGAAAAGCATTTTCAAGATTTGAAATTTTCTCCCCCTATTTCAAATGCTTTTCCTTTGACTTAAACAAAACTCCCCCTAAATAAATTCTCCTCTTAGTGTTCAAGAGGGTTTTAAGATATCAATTTTGAAAATTCTACTTTCTCCCCCTTTTAAACACAATAAGATACCAATTTGAAATTTACCAATTTTAAAATCATTAGTTTTTAAAATTAGGGTGGTGGTGCGGTCCTTTTGCTTTGGGCTTAATACTCTCCCCCTTCGGCATGAATCGCCAAAAACGGATGTTTGAGTGAAAGATAAGCCCTTTACTAACTACTTTCTCCCCTTTGGCAAGTAAAGCATATGAGTGAAGATTATACCAAAGACGGAGAGATGCTTGGAGCGACGGCGAAGGATGAGTTATGGAGTGGAGTGGAAGCCTTTGTTTTCGCCGAAGACTCCAATTCCCTTTCAATATACCTATGACTTGGTTTGAAATACACTTGAAAACACATTAGTTATAGCATATATAAAAGTGACATGATCAAAGGTATATTTATGAGCTATGTGTGCAAGACATCAAAAGAAATTCCTAGAATCAAGAATATTTAACTCATGCCTAAGTTTGGTAAAAGTTTGTTCATCTAGTGGCTTGGTAAAGATATCGGCTAATTGATCTTTAGTGTTAATATATGCAATCTCGATATCCCCCTTTGGTTGGTGATCCCTAAGAAAATGATGTCGAATGGCTATGTGTTTAGTGCGGCAATGCTCAACGGGATTATCCGCCAAGCGGATTGCACTCTCATTATCACATAGAAGAGGAACTTTGGTTAATTTGTAACCATAGTGAGAGCACCTAGAGGGGGGTGAATAGGTGATCCTGTAACACTTCAAAAACTTAAGCCACAAAACTTGGTTACTTGTTAGCACAGTAGTTTGCCAAGTGGCTAGAGAAGGATCTCAACACAACACAATAACCAAGAGATATCAATCACAGAGATGGCACAGTGATTATCCCGTGGTTCGGCCAAGACCAACGCTTGCCTACTCCATGTTGTGGCGTCCCAACGGACGAGGGTTGCAATCAACCCCTCTCAAGCGGTCCAAAGACCAACTTGAATACCACGGTGTTGCTTTGCTTCTCTTTATCCCGTTTGCGAGGAATCTCCACAGCTTGTAGCCTCTCGCCCTTACACAAGATGTTCACGAAGAATCACAGAGCAAGGGAGGGATTAGCAACTCACACACGACACAAAGATCACAGCGAATACGCACACGCAAAACCCAGACTTGAGCTCAAGAGACTAGCACACTAGAACGGAGCTCAAATCACTAGAATGTCAAACAAGTGCGCGAGAATGAAGTGTGAGTGATCAATGATGCTCAAAGGATGCTTGGTGTTCTTCTCCATGCGCCTAGGGGTCCCTTTTATAGCCCCAAGGAAGCTAGGAGCCGTTGAGCACAAGTTTGGAAAGCCATTCTTGCCTTCTGTCATCGGGGGCACCGGACAGTCCGGTGCACACCGGACACTGTCCGGTGCCCGATTTCCTTCCTTAAATAGCGAAGCCGACCGTTGGCAGCCTGAGAGCCGTTGGCGCACCGGACATGTGCAGTGCACACCGGACAGTCCGGTGCCGTCTTCTAGCCGTTGGCTCGGCCACGTGTCCCGCGCAGATTGCGCGGCCGACCGTTGGCCCGGCCGACCGTTGGCTCACCGGACAGTCCGGTGCACACCGGACAGTCCGGTGAATTTTAGCCGTACGTCGCCGGTGAATTCCCGAGAGCAGCCACTTCGCTCGAGCCAGCCTGACGCACCGAACACTGTCCGGTGCACCACCGGACAGTCCGGTGCTTGCAGACTCAGCAGATTCTTGGCTGCTCGAGCCAAGACATTTCCAATTGGATTTTTCCTGTTTCCAGCACTTAGACACAATACATTAGTCCATAAAACAATGTACTAAGTCTGAGAAACATACCTTAATTCTTGATTTGTACCTTGTCCACCATTTTACAATTAGGCACCTGTGTTGGGCACTAAATCACCAAAACACTTAGAAATGGCCCAAGGGCACATTTCTCTTTCAATCTCCCCCTTTTTGGTGATTTATGCCAACACAACATAAAGCAAGTAGAACAAGTACAAAATCAAATCAAATAAGAAATCAAAATTGTTTTGATTTAATTTTGACATATATGGATCACTCTTTGCCACCACTTGGTTTGTTTTTGCAAATCAAACTCAAATTTCTATCTCTAAGTCAAACACACATGTTAAGACATAAAGAGAGTCATTCTAAGAGAAATTGATTTAAGATTTCAAAAACTCCCCCTTTTTCCCACAATCAATACTTCTCCCCACAAGAAACCAACTTTTGACAAGAAAGACAACAAAAGAGTTTTGACAAACCAAAAGCTCTATTCTATTATTTTCAAAATCTCTCAAGTGGTAGCTGATCCATTTATCGCTTTGGCCTTTATTTTCTCCCCCTTTGGCATCAAGCACCAAAACGGGATCAATCGTGGCCCTTTAACCCCATTGCCTCACCAAAATCTTCAACTAAGAGCAAATAGGCAATAAGAGTATAACGATGAACTTGGAAGAGTTACTCTTTTCATCGGAGTGCAGTGGAAGTCTTGCATGGTCCAAGTCCACCTTTTCCCTTTCAATTTTCCTTGGAGACTAAAACAACGAAACTCAAGTACATGGTTAGTCTCAAAGGGTCAAGTTGTAGCACAGCTCCCCCTAAATATGTGCATTACTTGCAAACAGGACTTGTGAGGTCCAGGGATGAACATGATCAAAGGCATAAACAAAATGCCTTTCAATAAGCAACAAAATGCAGAATGAACATGATCAAAGGCATAAACACATGTATGCTACATTTCAATCCAAGTTCCGCGAATCTAAGATATTGAGCTCACTACGCAGCCTGTAAAAGGTCTTCTCATCTAGAGGCTTGGTAAAGATATCGGCTAGCTGGTTCTCGGTGCTAACATGAAACACTTCGATATCTCCCTTTTGCTGGTGGTCTCTCAAAAAGTGATGCCGGATGTCAATGTGCTTTGTGCGGCTGTGCTCAACAGGATTTTCCGCTATTCGGATAGCACTCTCATTGTCACATAGGAGTGGGACTTTGCTCAGATTGTAGCCAAAGTCCCTGAGGGTTTGCCTCATCCAAAGTAGTTGCGCACAACACTGTCCTGCGGCAACGTACTCGGCCTCAGCGGTGGATAGGGCAACGGAGGTTTGTTTCTTAGAGTTCCATGACACCAGGGACCTTCCTAAGAATTGGCACATCCCCGATGTACTCTTCCTATCGACCTTACATCCAGCATAGTCGGAATCTGAGTACCCAATCAAGTCAAAGTTAGATCCCTTTGGATACCAGATCCCGAAGCAAGGCGTAGCGACTAAATATCGAAGAATTCGCTTCACAGCCACTAAGTGACACTCCTTCGGATCGGATTGAAATCTAGCACACATGCATACGCTAAGCATAATATCCGGTCTACTAGCACATAAATAAAGCAAAGAACCTATCATGGACCGGTATGCTTTTTGATCAACGGACTTACCTCCTTTGTTGAGGTCGGTGTGTCCGTCGGTTCCCATCGGCGTCTTTGCGGGCTTGGCGTCCTTCATCCCAAATGTAACACCCCTGGTGTTACTATAACTAAAACTTGAGCATGGCATCATGAGCATGGGCATTGCACATGTTTGACACACCTAGAGTGCATTCACTAGGCAAAAATTTCAAACAAGTTGTATTGTTTTACTGTTTTACAAATAGGACCCTGGTTTAAGGACTTAACCCTAAACAGTGGTTAAAGGGGTAAAACTTAACCTAAGTTGAGAAAAACTTTAGGGCTTGTGAGAAAAGTCATAAAATATCCCCAAACACTAAGTTGAATCACATTTACACCCCTGGAATACTAGAAACCCTAATTGGAACCCTGGAAAACCCTAAAACCAAACCCTAGGGGCCTAAGTGCAAAATTAGTCCACTTTTGGGCTAAAGTGCAAAAACCAAGCCAAATAAGTATTTTAAGTCCTTTGATTCACAAATATGTGATTTTGCAAGCCAAACCCTAAATTTTGGACCTAAATGCAAAATGGACCTCACATGAGTTTTACTCTAAGTCTGAAAGTTAGTGAATTGGCCCAACTTTGGGGCTTTGTAACTTTCAAAGCATAGGGTTTTTGCCCTAGGTCACCACGTCAAAATTGTAGCCCAATTATAGGAGAACAACTTTGCTTAAGAGTGGGAGCAGAGTTGTTAAGAAAATATTGGAGATAATCCAGCTCAAAGTTTGGCTGTCAGACAGTTCCTAGACTGAATCTTCAGTAACAGTGAGATAGGATCAACTTTGAGCTCGATTTTGAATGGGATCCAGTGAATTTTTGTGGGAGCATATTGTATCAAAGTTATAGATGAATTATAGCTCTACAACTTTGCTGCAGAAGGTTGGCATTGGTTTCACATAAAAATTGGAGAAAAATGGCTCTAAAGTTGCTCTGTCAGGTGCTCTGATGGGAGTTCTGATGGTACAGTAGTCAAACGGGATCAGGACGCCAGCACTGCTTGCTCGCCGCCGGTGGCCTGCCACCGTTGATCATTGGTCACCGGGATTCGTGCGCCGTGGTCCTCAGATAAGCACAGCCCAGTAAGAATCCTCGCCGCCGGTGAGCTGGAAGCCACCCGGTCAGCCGCGGTACTCCTCCCCTTGCTCACCGCCCGTGGTTAAAGGGGTTCGTCGCCGTTGAGCCGTCTCTGGGTCCGCCGCGTGTCCAAACCTCGCCACTGCATCGCCGTGACTCACCAATTGCATGCCCGGCGATCACCGGAGCTACTGCCACGGTGAAAGCCACTTTTCCCCGTACTGAGCTCGTCTACCTCTCCGACCGCCATCACAACCTCCTCAAATTGATCGCCGCCGCCGTCGCTCCCTATAAATTGAGCCCACCGTTAGCTTCGTAACTTTATCCAGAACCTCGACGTCCAGTATTGCTCCCAGTAGTTCACCGACGAGCCTTAATTCCACGTTTCCCCCAAATCGATCTCCGCCGCCGTGAAAACTAGCCCTCCCGTGGCCAGCTCGTTCTGGTACGTCGCCATTCGATTCATGTGTCGTTTTCGTGCCTCTGCATGCTTGTGATGCTCTCGGTGGCGTCCGTTTGCTCAGTCCGGCCATGGTTGTACGGGAACGTGAGCTCGACGCCCCGGTTTTCCGCCCTGAGCGTGGGCAGAACAATTTCTTGGAGCACCGCTCGAAATTGAGGGCCGTTCTTAGGTCGTCTTAGGTCCGTAGAGCCTCTCCGATAGTTAGCTTGGGCGATCATCGCCGGCCATGTCCAGTACGGGTCATGCCGGGAAGGATCCATGGCGCGGCGTGGTCAGGGGTTATCGCGGGAAAGAAACAGAAGCTTGAGGGCGTTTCTGCAAATCGTCAGTGACTGCGTACAATAGTAAAAGGACCTTTTTCGGATTAACCAGAAGCGTGAGGCCCTTTCTGCAAAACTGCCTGGGCGCGGACGCGCGCGCGGGGGCGCGGGCGCTGTTCTCCCTGGGCCTGGGCTTGTTGGGCCAGAAACGGCCCAGTACTGTTTTATCGTTTTCCTTTTCTTTTACAGCAGAACTATAGAAATCTGTAGAAAATAGTAGAAAAATCCTAAAATTATGAGACCAATTTTCCTAGGCTTGTTATTTTCCATAGTATTTAATAAAAATAGTTTTATGATTTTTAGTTTAAACAGGGAATTTTAGGATATTTAAAATAGCCTAAACTATTGATTCTGGATTTTTAGAGAATAAATAATAAGTCCAAAATTTCCCAAACTTTTTATGTGAGCTTATCACATTATTTAGAAGCCATGGGTAGAGTTTGGTTTGATTTGGACCTTGTTTGATCACTAAACCTAAAACCACCCCCCCTGCTCCATGAACTCCTTTACTGACTCCGGGAACCCTAGGTTCTCGGAGTACCGTGAAGGAAAGTTGTATTCAAGACATAACTAATAAGTTTATGCTACCTTTGCATCCTCATGAGCATTCCATGACATCCATCCTTATGTATGTATATGGTTATATTAGAGCAAGAAGAAGAAGAAGAAATTGTTGAAGAAGGGATACCACCCACCTCTGGTCCTCAGGCAGACAACTGCTTTTATTTTGATATCTGTGGATCCGAGCCCGACACCTCTGATAACAAAGGCAAGCCCCGGTGCATTTGCCACCTTCCTTGATGTCTTTAAAATCTTTCTCACTTACTTGCTGCATTAGGTGATAGGAGTTGATTGATTAAACAATTCCTGCATTGCCTTCCTTGATTTTGATTACCCTCCTTGAAATCCTGTTTTTTACAAAAAGGTTTTACTTTGCTTAGTATTGCTTTAGAAAAACAAAAGGATTTGTTTTACAAAAGATGTTTGGCAAAGTGGGAGGGATGTTTTTGAAAATAAAACTTGATGGTGGATCCATCACGGCCGTGATGGATTCAACATCGGAAAAGATGTACCTCTGTCAGGTACCAAACTTTGGGTTTGAAATAATTAAGCTGAGACCGGGCGGGTGACTTGCACGAGAAGAGAGTCTCGGTGTAGTGTCTCCGTCTGAGTCGATTAAGGACCGCCTCGATGTAGGCCTGCTGACCGAGGACCCTTTAACTGGTCACATGCCTCATCATGGGTAAGCCTTGCCTCGGGTAGACTAAGGCCGGAATAAGATAACACGAAATGGGAGTGGAGCGGTGGCGAGAGTAGCGTGTACCCTCCGTGGCAAGAGGCTGGACGGTGGTGTATCTGTGCTCTCGGTTTGCGTGAACCTGATCCGGTCTTAAGAACCCCGGTGGCGGGTTGACATATGCAAGGGTTAAGTGCTACATATGTCGTGTGATTGGAGATCCTCAGCTGAGTATAATCGATTCGGATCGTCGTACCTCCGCGGTTATGGAGACTTGGCCACTGACTTACACGTAGCATTCCACTAAAGATGATGGGTTTTTGGTTAAGAAATTGGCTAGTGCAGGACCAGTGATTGAACTAGGGTAGAAAGAACTCTAGTGCAGGTAACTTTACCTAACTTGACAAATAAAATTGGATTTTTAAGGATCCACTTCAGTAAGCATTTCTGCAAAACAGAGTCTTTGACTATTGAAAAGCCTTACCTTGACTTCCATATATCCAGCATACCCTTGAGAGTCTTTTCCTTAGTCGGGTAAGACTTGCTGAGTAATTCCATACTCAGGGTTTATCCCTTTGTTGTTTTTAGGTGAGGAAGTAGCAGACTTCTGCTGCTTCTGTGCTAAGGTGGTTCCCAAAGGAGAAAACCAAGACTGAAGTGCGGGAGGACTCGGTCCTCCATCTAGAATCTTTTGTTTATAGACTTTCGGGAGAAGTTGGTGTCTCCCTGGTTTGTATAATTATTACTTTTATGCACTCACTTTTAGAACTGGTCTGTAATAACTTAACTTGAGCTTACTTTGGAAATAAATGTAAGATTATGTAAATCGCTTCCGCATATCTTTATCTCCGATGATCTGTAATGTCTGCGAGACGGGTGAGACGTTCCTGGTGAGGTAAGGAAAGATACCGAGCTTGTCAAGTAACTTAGGAACATCTACAGGGTGTCTGATGTCTGTTAGACAAGGACAACTATAGGTGGGCCTGATTACTTGGGAGGTTCCGTCACAGCTGGTATCAGAGCCTAGCCCTTCTTTGCAGATATTATGGGACATCTTCAAAAAGATTTTCAAAAGTCTTACCTGAAGATTCTTTTCTCTTCTTACCTAAGTATTCTGAAGAGTTTATCTTAAAGACCAGTTAGGAAGAGTGCAACGTATAGAAGGTTGAATCAACCAAGGTTGATTCTGTACTTACTCATGCATCATGCTAAGGATTATACTAATAAATTTCCCCTTTAGAAAATGCCGCCGCGCACAAGAAAGACCGCGCGTAAGTCGACTGGACCACTTGGAGTGCCTCGACATCAACTTGCTCCGCGAGATGTAGATAGTAGTAGCGGGAGCAATGATCCTATAGGGGATCTAGAAGCAGAAGTAAGCAGGCTCCAATTGGAACTCCGCCGCAGGACAGCTATATGGATTGGGGATGGTGACCGTATAAATGAGTTACGAAGAGACGTTCGCCATCTACAAGACCAGCTGGCCGATCGGGATTTGGCACTCGATTGGGCTGTTCAATCTCGTTCATTGGCATGGGCCAAGGAGGCAAGGGCTCAGGCCCGAGTTAAAGAACTCAGCACAGCTGTCGACAACTTGCAGGTTTACTGCAATACATTACATGAAGAAGTCCATGTGCTCTACTCGCAACTACACCCTAGTGAGCCTACACCCCCTTCTGAGGCGGAAGCCGGACCTTCTCACGTCGCGGGACGTGCGTTGGGTGGGGAATTAGATTTGTATGAACCCCCTCCTTCTTTGAGGTTGGTTGACGTCTGGACTCCCACACCTGATGATGAAGCCACCAAAAGCAATGGAAAACAGGACTAGTGGTGTAATAAGAGTAGAGTAGTGTATTGTAGGGTGTACTGTTATATTAGAGTAGTGTATTGTAGGGTGTACGGTTGTATAATAGGTTAAACTTTTGTAATATGGGTAATGTATCCTGTTGTGTAATGTCGAGTCTGTATCATTACTTTTACAGTAATGTAAAACGGAAGGTTTTCTTTGGCACATTATGTTTATTCAAATGTTTTTGCCTCAGATGCCGACCCGTACTCGCGGCCAGGATGCAGCCGGAACATCCGGGGGTCGGGATGCTACCCCGAATCCACCTCCCGTTCCACCCACGCTTGCCGAGGCAATCGCTGCCTTGGTAAATGCTACAGCCGACAATACCCGCTTCCTGAGGGAGATGGCGGGTCAGCAACAGCTTCAGCAACAAGCAGGAAGAGGATTTCAACAGGGTCCCCGTGAGACCACTTATCTGGATTTTTCTGAGACTCGTCCGCCTCTCTTCGTCAAAGCAGAAGATCCGCTCGAAGCTGATGAATGGATAAGGGTCATTGAACAGAAATTTGGCCTTCTACGTTGTTCAGAAACCCAGAAGCCGTTGTTTGCGGCACAGCAACTCCGAGGCCCTGCCAGTACTTGGTGGGGGAATTTCGTGGCTATCCAACCGGACAACCATCAAATTACATGGAACGAGTTCAAAGCAGCATTCCGCGAGCACTATATTCCTGAGGGAGTGCTGCACATGAAGCAAGAAGAATTCATGAAATTGAAACAAGGGGGAGATACTGTGAACCAGTACCTCAACAAGTTCAATCACCTGTCCCAGTACGCAATTGATCAGGTGAATACAGATTTGAAAAAGAAGAATTGTTTTATGAGAGGTCTGAACGACCGGATGCAGCGGAAAATGGCTGCATGTATTGATCTTACTTATGGGAAGGCTGTCAGCACAGCCTTATCTGTGGAGGCCAAATATGCAAATTCTGGGAAAAGTAAGGGATTCAGTGGTGATCGGCCTAGTCAGGGCCCGGTTAAGAGGCAACGGTTTGTTCTCCGGTCCTCTAACCAGAACCGTTCAAGTGCACCATCTTTCCCTTTCAAGCAGCCTATAATTATTCGTCCCAACAAAGCCCCTACTGCCTCAAGTCAGCCGGGTGCCCCAGGCACTCGATTCCCTGCACTGCCAAGTTCTTCAACTGGATGTTTTAACTGTGGCAAATCTGGGCATTTTATTAAAGATTGTCCCTATCCTCGGCAAAATCAGGCCAATAATCAGCAAGGATCGGGAAATTCAGCTCCAGGCAAGGGAAGTACTTCGGGCAAGAATACCAAGAAAACGGGGCGAGTATATTATACGCAAGTGGCTACCACACCGGAGGGAGAGCCGGTGATGATGGGTACGTTCCCTGTGGCCAGTCACCCTGCAATAATTCTTTTTGATTCTGGTGCTTCGCATACCTTTATTAGCAAGACATTTGTGGAGCAACATCACATTACATGTCATGAATCAAAAGAGGGTTTTAAAATTCATTCACCTGGGGGATACATTTTTACTAAAGAAGTGGCCTATGGAGTGCCAGTAACTATGGCCGAACGGGACTTTCCTGCTAATATGATTGTTCTAAAAGGCCAGGATATAGATGTAATTTTGGGGATGAATTGGTTAACCCAACACAAGGCAGTTCTCAACACTGAACTCAGAACCGTCAGGTTGAGTTATAATCAAGAAGAAATTCTCTTGTCTCTCCCCAAAACCAATCCAGCCAAAGCTTCTGGTAGAATCTTTGAAGCCATTGTACCGGAGATCAAGAACATTCCGGTAGTATGTGAGTTTCCAGATGTATTTCCGGAAGATTTGCCTGGACTGCCCCCTGAAAGAGATGTAGAATTTGTAATTGAGCTAAAACCCGGTACGGCTCCCATTTCCCGAAGATCGTACCGTATGCCCTCTAATGAATTAGCAGAATTGAAGATTCAATTGCAAGATCTGCTGAGTAAAGGATTTATCCGGCCAAGCTCGTCCCCGTGGGGTTGTCCCGCCATCTTTGTGAAGAAGAAGGATCAAACCTTGCGAATGTGTGTGGACTATCGGCCCCTAAATGAGGTCACCATTAAGAATAAGTACCCTCTTCCAAGGATCGACATCTTATTTGATCAACTGACTGGGGCGAGGGTGTTTTCCAAAATTGATCTCAGGTCGGGCTATCATCAAATCCGTATTCGGCCCGAGGATATACCGAAGACCGCATTTACTACGCGGTATGGCTTATTTGAGTACTTGGTAATGTCTTTCGGGCTCACAAATGCTCCTGCCCACTTCACCTATTTGATGAACTCGGTGTTCATGCCCGAGTTAGACAAGTTCGTGGTGGTCTTCATCGATGATATTTTGATATATTCTAAAAATGAAGAGGAGCATGCTCAGCACTTACGGATTGTATTGACGCGCCTGAGGGAACATCAGCTGTATGCCAAGTTCAGCAAGTGCGCGTTCTGGCTGGAGGAAATTCAATTTCTGGGGCACGTGTTATCAGCCAAGGGAATTGCGGTAGATCCTAGCAAGGTCAAGGATATTCTGGAGTGGAAACCTCCAACGACTGTTCACCAAGTCCGGAGTTTTCTTGGGCTAGCGGGATATTATCGCAGATTCATACCTGATTTTTCTAAGCTTGTGAAGCCAATCACAAGTTTGCTGAAGAATGATACTAAGTTCAATTGGTCTTCTAAATGTAGTGAAGCCTTTGAGCAATTGAAGACACTATTGACCACTGCTCCGGTATTGGCTCAACCGAACATCACTAAACCTTTTGATGTATATTGTGATGCGTCAGGCAGTGGACTCGGCTGTGTGCTGATGCAAGAGGGCCGAGTAATTGCGTATGCTTCAAGGCAGTTACGCCGTCACGAAGAGCATTATCCAACACATGATCTCGAACTAGCTGCTGTGGTTCATGCCCTGAAAATATGGCGTCACTATCTGCTGGGAAATATCTGCCACATATATACAGATCATAAGAGTTTGAAGTATATATTTACCCAGTCAGAGTTAAACATGAGGCAAAGACGATGGCTTGAGCTCATTAAAGATTATGAACTGGAAATCCATTATCACCCAGGCAAGGCCAATGTGGTGGCAGATGCTTTGAGTCGTAAGACTTCCTGCCACTGTCTTATGGTAAAGACCTCCGAAAACACTTTGTGTCAAGACATGGAGAAGTTAAACCTGGGGATAATCCAGCAAGGGACTCTGAATCAACTAAAGCTTGAGTCAACCATTTTGCAAAGGATAATTGATGCTCAAAAGGATAATCTGGGCATGGAGCACATACGCGAGAAGATAAGGGCTGGAACAGCCCAATGTTTCCAGGAAGATGATCAAGGTGTGTTATGGTTCAACAACCGCATAGTAGTGCCGAAGAATGAAGAGCTCCGCCAGCAAATCTTAGATGAGGCGCATCTTAGCCGCTATTCTATTCATCCAGGAAGCACTAAGATGTATCACGATCTAAAACAGCATTACTGGTGGACGAAGATGAAGATTGAAATTGCACGCTATGTGGCTAAGTGTGACACTTGCAGACGTGTCAAAGCCATACACATGAAAGCTGCTGGTCCATTGCAGTCATTACCAATACCAACATGGAAATGGGAGGACATAAGCATGGACTTCATTGTGGGATTGCCCAGGACCGCAAAAGGGTACGACTCTATCTGGGTGATTGTTGATCGACTTACAAAGGTTGCTCATTTTCTGCCGGTCAAGACAAATTCCCCGGTTACTGTCTACGCCCAATTGTATATTGCTCGTATTCTTAGTGTTGGGGTCGTGCTTCGGTGCGCCGAAGGTCTCACACGAAGAAACAGCTTCGGCTGAAGTCGTCTCCAAGAGATGGCCGAAGGTTCCTTTTCATGGAGCTTCGGCGTTTCAAACCGACATAGAGATAGATTGACCTTTTTATACATATAGGTCTGAGTCAATGTTGTAAACTTTTGTAAGGGGCATAATTGTAATTTGTCACAGGCTGCGACCTGTGCCTATAAATAGATGAACAGTACCTCTGTACTGTTCACGCGAACCTGTCATTTGCCTTCGCATCACACTTGCTCTCCTGCCTTCCTCAGGACCGAAGGTACATTTGTAATTTGAAGTCATTTGTATTCATTCACATCAGTAGAAATGGAAATGATTTTATGTTAACATTTGAATGTCTATTTCATACCTCATGATTTATATGAATGCTTCATCCCTCGCTGTTATGTTTACGAAGCTATGTCCTTCGTAACCTTCGTCCGAAATTCCTTATATCCCGAAGGGATATAAAGTGGTGGAGGACGAAGGACCTTAATATTTAACATTTTCTGTGTTGCCTTGTTCTTAACTCTTAGCATTTGAGAACAAGCCCCCAACATTGGCGCCCACCTCCGGTGAACTCACTTCCACTTTTCTGAGCTGATGGCTTCGTTCAACAACCAAGCTGGAGCTGCTTCGGCTTCGAAGCTGGTGCTCCCGATAACAGGCGGTTCTTGCTCAGAGCCGGCTAACAAGAAGCAGAAGAAGGAGGCTCAGAGAAGGGTGCAGCATGTTGGAGTGCAGGGACCCTTCATCAAGTCAAAATGGTCCCATATTCCAATTACCTTCTCTCAGGAAGACCTTCAGCTTAAGGATTATCCTCACAATGATGCCATGGTTATCTCTTGCGTGATCAAAGGATTTCTGGTCCACAATGTCCTAGTTGATACAGGCAGTGCAGCTGACATTATATTTGCTAAAGCCTTCAGACAAATGCAAGAGCCCGAAGACAAGATTCATGATGCTACGCACCCTCTTTGTGGCTTCGGAGGGCGGCAGATTGTAGCACTTGGGAAGATTACCATGCCGGTAACCTTCGGGTTTGTTAACAACACAAGGACTGAGCAAATTGTGTTTGATATTGTTGACATGGAGTATCCTTACAATGCTATCATCGGCCGTGGCACTCTTAATGCCTTCGAAGCAATTCTTCACCCAGCGTATCTCTGCATGAAGATACCTTCGGATCAAGGACCTATTGCTATTCATGGAAGCCAGGAAGCTGCTAGAAGGGCCGAAGGAAGCTGGACTGACTCCAAGGCAATCCATAATATAGATGGAGCTGAAGCTTGTGAACAGTACAAATTCAGGAGGGAGAAGGCAGCTTCAGCGGACCAGCCGAAGCCTATGTTATTGTGTGAAGATGTAGCAGAGCAGAAGGTGTTGTTGGGCTCGCAATTATCTGAAGACCAGGAGAAAACCTTGATAAGGTTTTTATTCAACAACAAAGATGTCTTTGCATGGTCAGCTAATGATCTCTGTGGAGTAAATCGGGATGTTATTGAACATTCGCTCAATGTTGACCCATCCTTCAGACCCCGAAAGCAGAGGCTTCGGAAAATGTCTGATGACAAGGCCGAAGGGGCTCGCAATGAAGTAAAAAGACTCCTCAGTGCAGGAGTTATCAGAGAAGTGAAGTATCCAGAGTGGCTAGCTAACACTGTTATGGTGAAGAAGGCCAATGGCAAGTGGAGAATGTGTATTGATTTCACAGATCTCAACAAGGCTTGTCCGAAGGATGAATTCCCGCTGCCAAGGATAGACTCTTTAGTTGATGCAGCAGCTTCTTCAGAGCTCATGAGTCTCCTGGACTGCTACTCAGGCTATCATCAAATCTGGATGAAGAAGGAAGATGAGCCGAAGACTAGTTTCATCACCCCAAGTGGTACATATTGCTATCTTCGGATGCCCGAGGGGCTCAAGAATGCTGGAGGGAGTTTTAGCAGAATGACTGCGAAGGTTCTCCAATCTCAGATAGGCAGAAATGTGTTGACTTATGTCGATGACATCATTGTAAAAAGCACGAAGCAAGAAAATCATATTGCTGATCTGCAGGAGACCTTCGCCAGCTTCAGACAAGCTGGTCTGAAGCTGAATCCAGAAAAATGTGTCTTCGGAGTGAAGAAGGGCAAATTTCTTGGATGCTTGGTTTCGACAAAAGGAATCGAAGCTAATCCAAATAAAATCGAAGCTATACTTCGAATGGAGCCACCAACCACAAGAAAAGGGGCCCAAAGATTGACAGGAAGGCTGGCATCTCTCAACAGATTTATATCCAGATCAGCAGAAAGAAACTTACCATTCTTCGAGGTGCTGAAGTCAGCTGAAGTCTTTCAATGGGGCCCGAGTCAACAAAAAGCCTTCGAAGAGCTCAAGCAATACTTAATAGATCTCACAACATTAACTCCACCAACGCCAGGGGCTCCTCTGTTGTTGTATGTGGCAGCTTCGCACTCAGCAGTAAGTGCGGCACTTGTTCAGGAGAAGTTTGATGGACAAGTCAAGAAGCAGGTCCCAGTATATTTTGTATCTGAGGTCCTTAGTGTCTCAAAGAAAAATTATACAGAGCTGGAGAAGGTGTTGTATGCTGTTTTAATGGCATCCAGGAAGCTTCGGCATTATTTTCAGGCATACAATATCATTGTTCCTTCTTCACAGCCGTTGAAGGATATCATGAGAAATAGAGAAGCTACTGGCCGGATTGGAAAGTGGGCTGCGGAGCTCAATGAATTTTACATTGATTATGTGCATAGATCCTCAATCCAGTCTCAAGCATTGGCAGATTTCATTGCCGACTGGACGCCAGGGGCTCAGGACGAAGAAGCGAATAAAGATGCCGAAGCATGGACAGTGTTTTGTGATGGCTCTTGGGGAACCTTCGGAGCAGGTGCAGCCGCTGTTTTGGTTTCACCGTCCAAGGTTAAAACTTGCTATGCAGCAAGACTTGATTTCAGCTGCACAAATAATATCGCTGAGTACGAAGCTTTGCTCCTGGGTCTTCGGAAACTAAAGGCAATGGGGATCAGAAGGGCGATTCTTAAAACTGATTCCCAGGTTGTTTCGGGTCATATTGACAAAAGTTGCAAGGCTAAAGACCCGAAGCTTGAAAAATACCTAGACACGGTCCGAAGGATCGAAGCTTCCTTCGAAGGATTTTCTGTTAAGAATATCCCTCGAGGACAAAATGAGCATGCTGATTTGTTAGCCAAGTCTGCAGCACAGGGGCTGCCGCTACCTTCGGATGTGTTCTTCGAAACAATAAAGGCACCTTCAGTGGAGCTACTTGAAAGAGCAGTCCTTAACATTTCTCCTGTTTACAGTGAAGATTGGAGAACTGAAATAATCTCTTACCTTCAGGGAAATTTCCTATCAGATGACGAAGCTTACAATAAAAGGATAGAGGCAAGAGCTCGTCCCTATGTCATGATAGAAGGAGAGTTATACAAGCATGGAGTTTGTGCCCCGCTGCTCAAGTGCTTGTCCAGGGCCGAAGGTATAGAGTTGATGAAGGAGATACATGCAGGCCTGTGGGGATCCCACATCGGATCCAGGCCGTTACTTGGAAAAGTGTTCCGCCAAGGATTTTACTGGCCGAAGGCAGCTTCGGATGCAGCGGAGTTAGTTCAAAAGTGCGAAGGTTGTCAAAAATGTGCAAGAGATCAAAAGCAACCTTCGTCTTTGACACAGCTGATACAACCCATCTGGCCATTGCAAAGGTGGGGCCTTGACTTGTTGGGTCCATTACCACCGGCCCAAGGGAATCTAAAATATGTTATAGTAGCTGTGGAGTATTTTTCTAAGTGGATTGAGGCGAAGCCATTAGCAACAATAACTTCGGCCACTGTCCAAAAGTTTTTCTGGCAGAACATCGTCTGTCGCTTCGGAGTACCAAAGGCCATCACTGTGGATAATGGAACGCAGTTCGACTCCGAAGATTTCAGAAATTTCTGTGATCAAATTGGAACGAAGATCCATTTTGCATCAGTCAGGCATCCGGAGTCGAATGGGCTTGTTGAAAGGGCCAACGGCATCATAATGACAGGAATAATGAAGCTAATCTTTAATCAACCCAGGGGAAAGTGGCCAGATCAGTTGACCAAAGTGGTGTGGAGCCACAATACAACAACATCAAGGTCTACAGGCTTTACCCCATTTAAGTTGTTATTTGGTGACGAAGCAATAACCCCGGAAGAAGCCAAAGCTGGATCAATAAGAGTGGTAGCTTCGGCAGAATCAGGCCCCGAAGATACTTGTCTCGTGGAAAAAGATGCCTTAGAAGGGATCAGGCTTCAAGCCGTGGAAAATATCAATAAATACCAGGCTGAAACAGTTAAATGGCGAGATAAAAAGGTCCGGCTAAAAAATATTGAGCTGGGACACTTGGTGCTTCGGAGAGTGGCCAACCCAGATACAGTGGGCAAGCTACAATTAAAATGGGAAGGGCCTTTCTTAGTAGCATCTTCGTCAAGGCCTAGTTCGTACAGACTGAAGGACATGGATGGCAATGAAATTCCAAGATCTTGGAATGCGGATGAGCTTCGGCGATTTTATGTATAACTCGATGTAATTTTTTATGTTTTTTCTTTTCTTTTTCATGGCACCCTTTTCCTTTCTAAAGGGGGAGAAAGGTTTTTAATGGGGCCATCATATGTAATCTTCCTTTTTAGTTTTATAAGAGCAAAATCCCCCAAAGAATGTAAATGTAAAAGCTGAGAGCGCACCATCGAGTGCCGAAACTGAAAAAGAGAAAAAGCTCCGAAGACGTCCCTAAGGGGATGCAGAGCTCACAGCGAAAAGTCAACGCTGATTCCGCCGAAAGTAAAAGGCGAAGAAGCTCAAAAGACGTTCCTAAGGGAATGCAGAGCTTATACCGCCTAAGTAAAAGGCGAAGAAGCTCCAAAGACGTCCCTAAGGGGATGCAGAGCTTACAGCGAAAAGTCAACGCTGAAACTGCCTAAGTAAAAGGCGAAGAGACTCCAAAGTCGTTCCTAAGGGAATGCAGAGCTAATGTGTGGTTTCTAAGGAAGTAATGGCTGAGAATGTGGCTTCGGACATATACTTCGGACATTCATTCGCGCATTACATTACATCATAACATTTGCATGCATAAGCATTCATTCATAGCATTTGTGAACCAAAGTGGTTGCTTCGGCAGAAGGGAGAATTGGCTTTTTATGAATCATTGTGTAAAAGAAAAGTTTCGGAGAAGTGGTTTTTTATGATTCGTTATGCTATGTTGTACAAAAAAGAGAAGCTTCGGTAAAAAGAAGAATTGGTCTCTTATGCTTTGTTGTATATAAAAGAGAAAAGCTTCGTTGCTCAGCAAAAAGAAGAATTGCTTTTATGCTTCGTTGTGTACGAAAAGAAGGGAAGGTGTTTTTTTTTTCGCCTTCGGCTCAAAATACTGATTTCGTCCACATCAAAGCGCCTCAATCGAAGGGTAAGAATATATTACAAGGTATGTACAAAGTTTCTTGAGAACAGTCTAATTGTATTTACAAGAGTCGTTACAAAACTATCCTGAGTTTTTCTATACTATACTTCTACTGATCTTCATTAAGCTTCAGCTTCGGCGACGGCTTCGGCGACATATCTTAGGCATCATCTTCACCTTCGTCATCCTACATAAATCAAGGAATCGTGAGTAAAAATCAAGTGCAAAGGAAAAGGTAAGTACGAAGTATCATTTCTTACTGGTTCAAGATGACTTCGGGCTTCGTCTCCAGCCTTCTCCCGCCCGCCTTTTGTCCATATCATTTTTACAAATCTATTTGAGATGCTTCGGGCGAGGTCAGGTATATCATCCAGGATTGATGGAGATAGGGTGAAGTTGGGCCTGTTGACTATTTTTCCATGTTCGCAGCCGGCCTTCAGGAATGCAGCAGCGGTACCCCGAGAAGCTACCCAGGCACAGAAGTCGCCGTGCCCGGCTATAACTTCGTCAAGTTCTTCAATTTCGGCTTCAATATGATCGAAGGCCTGTGGTAAATTTTCCGCCGAAGGGTTAAATTTCCCGTTGCTAGCTCCAACAGAGTAAAATATCTTTTTTAATCGTCCAATACAATTGTTGCTAAATTTTAAGCATTTGTCTTGAAGGCTTGCTAACGATTTCTTCAACTCTGAGCTGGTCTGGACTTCGGCTTCAAGCTTCGAATTAAGCTCTAGCTTCTCCTGATCGAATTGTTTTGATTGACTGATAAGCTTCGAATTCAACTCTGATACTTTAGCCTCAGTCTCAGCCAGCAAGCCTTCGGTCGATTGGAGCTCGAAGTCTTTCTTTTCAATGGTGGCAGATTGTTCTTTTATCTTGTTTTCTAAGTTTTCAATTATAGCTTCGTGTTTTCTGTCCTCCAGATCTTGCTGCATCTTCAGAGCTTTGCTCAGTAGCATGCTCTGCACAGAAAAATTTACGTTGGTAACATTTTCATTATTAACAGCAATAAAAACCAGAGAAAAGGTTGTTTACCTTGAAGTTGGAGTAAAATAAGCTGCCGACGATATGTTGTCGTCGGTAGCGGCTGATGTCTGTCTCTAGCTTCGGAAAACCGATACTCTTTGATAGAGTACCGATTACCTTAGCTCCAGTCTGGTCTCGAATGCAGCCCAATCTTTCGTCATCAATGCCTCCAAATAGAAGGGCTCCTGGCTTATAGCCGCAAGATTTGGCATAGTCCTTGAGTTCTTCTATTTCGTCCTTCGTCAGTTTTTGCCCAACTAAATTTTGAAAAGAGTAGGCTTCGTCGTCCGAAGTCTCTTCGGCTATTTCTTTTCCTTTTTCAGGCACTGTGGCCATGGTTTTTTCAGTAGTAGCACCAGCTTCTTCTGCTGCCATGTCTTCCAAAATTTTGTCAATGTCCTCAATGGTTGTTTCTAAATTCACATCTTCGGCTGTAGCGGCTTCGGTAGCCGCGACCTCCGAAGGTGCGACTTCGACGTTTGTGGTGTCTTCGACATCTGGTGTTTTCTGAACTGACGCTCTAGGCGGCGTCTTGTCGATGACTTCAGTTACCGCAATAATTCTTTGCCGCTTGGGTTTGCTTATCTTCGTCTGATCCGGCACGTCCACCTTTTGAAAAAGCTTCGTCAGTTGGAGCCCTAATGGACTTAGCTTCGTGGGCATGGGTTCAGTCATTACCTTTAAAATTTCCTCCACGTCGCTGGCAGAAGGCGGTGTGGGGGTCCCTTCTTCTTCGGGTGATTTGCGCTTCGGAGTAGATATTTTTCTTTTCTTGGGAATTTTCTTTTCCTTTGCTGGTCTTTCTTCATCTTTGATCAGAGTTTCGGCCACTCTTTTTCTTTTGTAGCCCTTGGCACCCTTGTTTAACTGCTCATAGTCTGGGTACTCGAAGCCCAGGGCATCAAGCACTCGGTTCAGCCTTCGTTTCGGTCGGGCGCCGAAGGCCGCTGTCATTAGTTGATCCTCTTTTTTGGAGTAATTCCCCAGAATTTCGTTGCACATCACCTCAACTGTGTCTAACCATTCTTTGCAGGGTTTTTTAAAGTACTTCTTAAACTTGAAGTGGTAGGGCAGCCGGACAAGCTCCCCCTTCTTCTTCTCTCCCTCCAGCTTCGGCATTTCCCACTCTTTTAGAGTAGGGAAAACTCTGAATGCCAAAAATTCCTGAACTAGATCCCTGGTGCCAATATGTTCTGAAATAATTTCAAATTCACCCAGAGCAGCCCAGGTGGGACCTTCTAGATCGCCGATGCGACACCGTGGCCTCGTCTCTCCGAAGATTAAATCCAGAGGGCTCTGTACCAATTTTTCTTTGTCTTCATCAACTTTTACATAGAACCACTCAGATTTCCAGCCTGCTGGCCATTTGCTTCGGTAGCTGATGACAGGGCACTTTGTTGTCTTCCGGTAGGCAAAATTATAGCAACCAAAATTATCATGTAGCCCATCTTTTCTGGCCTTTGTTTGGTAATGTAGTTCATGAACTCGGCAGAAGCTGTCGGCAAATGGTTCCACAGCTTGGCTTCGGAGGGCCCAGATATAAACATTGAGCCTAACGATGGCGTTAGGAGTCAATTGATGAAAGTAGATACCAAACTTCTTCAGTATCTCCGCAACAATATTGTGAAGAGGGAATCTAAGCCCAGCCTTTAAAAAGCTCTTGAAGATAACAATCTCATCCTTCCCTGGCTTCGGGGTGGTTTCTTCTCCCCCGAAGCGGAGTAGCTTCTTCTGATCTTCATTGAAATAACCTGCTTTCACCATCTTCGAAAGATCAGCTTTTGAAACAGTTGATTTCCCAAAATCCAGGTGACTGGGCTTGCTGGGCATAGCAATGTGGTAGTCATCTTCGGGGTCAGTCCCTTCAATGTTTTCTTCTTCTCCTTCGGCAGTTGTCGGGTTTGCTTCAGCAGCAGGCATTTTTTCCGCAGTCACTAGACCGGAACGCTGCATCGCTTCGGAGATGGGCACAGTGTCCGAACCTTCGGCTTCGTCTCCCTCACGTACAACTTTGGCAGTAGATCGTACTCTCGCCATTTGATTCTGAGTTTGGGGAAGTCAGAAACTTTTTTCCTTTTTCTTTTCTCCGAAGCTCTTCTTTCTGACGAAGCAGACGTCGAGATGGACCTTCGTTCGATTCTGAGACTCAAGCTTCGGCTATGGTGGAAAATTTTGGCAGCAAAACAGTGCAAATAGCAATGAATGCTGTGGTAACTTCACACCTACCCGTTTGTTTATATAGTGCTGCAGGTAAGAAGGCGAAGCGGCAGGATTTTTGCACCACGCGGGCAGTCACTTGTACTCGCTGTGCAGTGGACCGTAAAGGTCAAACAGTAACTCTGCAAGGTGGGCCTGGCACGCGCTCGGAAGCCGGATCGTTTCTCCGCAACGAGCTCAGGGAAGGTGTTTTTTGGACCTTCGGCTTCCCGAAGCTGAAGAGGCTTTTTTCACGGGTCAAGCTCGTTACGAAAAACGATCTAGCACCGCGAAAGGGGCTACTGTTGGGGTCGTGCTTCGGTGCGCCGAAGGTCTCACACGAAGAAACAGCTTCGGCTGAAGTCGTCTCCAAGAGATGGCCGAAGGTTCCTTTTCATGGAGCTTCGGCGTTTCAAACCGACATAGAGATAGATTGACCTTTTTATACATATAGGTCTGAGTCAATGTTGTAAACTTTTGTAAGGGGCATAATTGTAATTTGTCACAGGCTGCGATCTGTGCCTATAAATAGATGAACAGTACCTCTGTACTGTTCACGCGAACCTGTCATTTGCCTTCGCATCACACTTGCTCTCCTGCCTTCCTCAGGACCGAAGGTACATTTGTAATTTGAAGTCATTTGTATTCATTCACATCAGTAGAAATGGAAATGATTTTATGTTAACATTTGAATGTCTATTTCATACCTCATGATTTATATGAATGCTTCATCCCTCGCTGTTATGTTTACGAAGCTATGTCCTTCGTAACCTTCGTCCGAAATTCCTTATATCCCGAAGGGATATAAAGTGGTGGAGGACGAAGGACCTTAATATTTAACATTTTCTGTGTTGCCTTGTTCTTAACTCTTAGCATTTGAGAACAAGCCCCCAACACTTAGTCTGCATGGTGTTCCAAAGACCATAGTGTCGGATCGTGGACCTCAATTTGTAGCCAAGTTTTGGGAAGCACTTCACCAATCTTTGGGTACTAAGTTACTCCACAGTTCGGCCTACCATCCCCAAACCAGTGGACAGACTGAGAGGGTGAACCAAATACTTGAAGATATGTTACGGGCATGTGTCCTGGATTTCTCGCAGAAATGGGATGAATGTTTACCTTTGGCGGAGTTTTCATATAATAACAGTTATCAAGAAAGTATTAAGATGGCACCTTTTGAAGCTTTATATGGACGTCGGTGTCGAACTCCACTAAATTGGTCTGAACCTGGAGAAAGGTATTTCTTTAGGCCTGATATGGTGAAAGAGGTCGAAGAAAAGGTTCAGAAAATCATTCATAATATGAAGAAAGCTCAGACTCGACAAAAGAGTTATGCAGACAAACGGCGAATGCCCTTATTCTTTTTAGAAGGAGACTATGTCTATTTAAAGGTTTCACCAATGAAAGGCGTATCGCGTTTCGGGGTAAAGGGAAAACTTGCACCCAGGTACATTGGTCCATTTCCTATTCTTCAAAGATATGGGCCAGTAGCGTATCAACTCCAACTTCCCGAAACATTGTCTGCTGTACATAATGTGTTCCACGTGTCACAATTGAAGAAGTGTCTTCGGGTTCCCGATCGAACCATTGAAATGACTGATGTTGTCCTGGAACCAGATTTGACATACTCGGAACATCCCATTCGAGTTCTGGATCAAAAGGACAGGGTTACCCGGAGAAAGACTCTCAAGTTTTATAAAATACAGTGGAACCAGCATTCGGAAGATGAGGCTACATGGGAAACCCAAGATTTCTTAGATAAGAATTTCCCAGGCTTCCTAGCCTCTTGTAAGTTGTAAAGTTTATATAGCTGTGTAATAAAGGAATGAACCCCCACACCACCCCTGCCTTGTACCAGAAATCAGGAAATAAAAACATGACACATTTCCTTTTCCATTACTCACCCTAGGACTTTAAATCTCGGGACGAGATTCTTTTATGGGGGGAAGGATGTAACACCCCTGGTGTTACTATAACTAAAACTTGAGCATGGCATCATGAGCATGGGCATTGCACATGTTTGACACACCTAGAGTGCATTCACTAGGCAAAAATTTCAAACAAGTTGTATTGTTTTACTGTTTTACAAATAGGACCCTGGTTTAAGGACTTAACCCTAAACAGTGGTTAAAGGGGTAAAACTTAACCTAAGTTGAGAAAAACTTTAGGGCTTGTGAGAAAAGTCATAAAATATCCCCAAACACTAAGTTGAATCACATTTACACCCCTGGAATACTAGAAACCCTAATTGGAACCCTGGAAAACCCTAAAACCAAACCCTAGGGGCCTAAGTGCAAAATTAGTCCACTTTTGGGCTAAAGTGCAAAAACCAAGACAAATAAGTATTTTAAGTCCTTTGATTCACAAATATGTGATTTTGCAAGCCAAACCCTAAATTTTGGACCTAAATGCAAAATGGACCTCACATGAGTTTTACTCTAAGTCTGAAAGTTAGTGAATTGGCCCAACTTTGGGGCTTTGTAACTTTCAAAGCATAGGGTTTTTGCCCTAGGTCACCACGTCAAAATTGTAGCCCAATTATAGGAGAACAACTTTGCTTAAGAGTGGGAGCAGAGTTGTTAAGAAAATATTGGAGATAATCCAGCTCAAAGTTTGGCTGTCAGACAGTTCCTAGACTGAATCTTCAGTAACAGTGAGATAGGATCAACTTTGAGCTCGATTTTGAATGGGATCCAGTGACTTTTTGTGGGAGCATATTGTATCAAAGTTATAGATGAATTATAGCTCTACAACTTTGCTGCAGAAGGTTGGCATTGGTTTCACATAAAAATTGGAGAAAAATGGCTCTAAAGTTGCTCTGTCAGGTGCTCTGATGGGAGTTCTGATGGTACAGTAGTCAAACGGGATCAGGACGCCAGCACTGCTTGCTCGCCGCCGGTGGCCTGCCACCGTTGATCATTGGTCACCGGGATTCGTGCGCCGTGGTCCTCAGATAAGCACAGCCCAGTAAGAATCCTCGCCGCCGGTGAGCTGGAAGCCACCCGGTCAGCCGCGGTACTCCTCCCCTTGCTCACCGCCCGTGGTTAAAGGGGTTCGTCGCCGTTGAGCCGTCTCTGGGTCCGCCGCGTGTCCAAACCTCGCCACTGCATCGCCGTGACTCACCAATTGCATGCCCGGCGATCACCGGAGCTACTGCCACGGTGAAAGCCACTTTTCCCCGTACTGAGCTCGTCTACCTCTCCGACCGCCATCACAACCTCCTCAAATTGATCGCCGCCGCCGTCGCTCCCTATAAATTGAGCCCACCGTTAGCTTCGTAACTTTATCCAGAACCTCGACGTCCAGTATTGCTCCCAGTAGTTCACCGACGAGCCTTAATTCCACGTTTCCCCCAAATCGATCTCCGCCGCCGTGAAAACTAGCCCTCCCGTGGCCAGCTCGTTCTGGTACGTCGCCATTCGATTCATGTGTCGTTTTCGTGCCTCTGCATGCTTGTGATGCTCTCGGTGGCGTCCGTTTGCTCAGTCCGGCCATGGTTGTACGGGAACGTGAGCTCGACGCCCCGGTTTTCCGCCCTGAGCGTGGGCAGAACAATTTCTTGGAGCACCGCTCGAAATTGAGGGCCGTTCTTAGGTCGTCTTAGGTCCGTAGAGCCTCTCCGATAGTTAGCTTGGGCGATCATCGCCGGCCATGTCCAGTACGGGTCATGCCGGGAAGGATCCATGGCGCGGCGTGGTCAGGGGTTATCGCGGGAAAGAAACAGAAGCTTGAGGGCGTTTCTGCAAATCGTCAGTGACTGCGTACAATAGTAAAAGGACCTTTTTCGGATTAACCAGAAGCGCGAGGCCCTTTCTGCAAAACTGCCTGGGCGCGGACGCGCGCGCGGGGGCGCGGGCGCTGTTCTCCCTGGGCCTGGGCTTGTTGGGCCAGAAACGGCCCAGTACTGTTTTATCGTTTTCCTTTTCTTTTACAGCAGAACTATAGAAATCTGTAGAAAATAGTAGAAAAATCCTAAAATTATGAGACCAATTTTCCTAGGCTTGTTATTTTCCATAGTATTTAATAAAAATAGTTTTATGATTTTTAGTTTAAACAGGGAATTTTAGGATATTTAAAATAGCCTAAACTATTGATTCTGGATTTTTAGAGAATAAATAATAAGTCCAAAATTTCCCAAACTTTTTATGTGAGCTTATCACATTATTTAGAAGCCATGGGTAGAGTTTGGTTTGATTTGGACCTTGTTTGATCACTAAACCTAAAACCACCCCCCCTGCTCCATGAACTCCTTTACTGACTCCGGGAACCCTAGGTTCTCGGAGTACCGTGAAGGAAAGTTGTATTCAAGACATAACTAATAAGTTTATGCTACCTTTGCATCCTCATGAGCATTCCATGACATCCATCCTTATGTATGTATATGGTTATATTAGAGCAAGAAGAAGAAGAAGAAATTGTTGAAGAAGGGATACCACCCACCTCTGATCCTCAGGCAGACAACTGCTTTTATTTTGATATCTGTGGATCCGAGCCCGACACCTCTGATAACAAAGGCAAGCCCCGGTGCATTTGCCACCTTCCTTGATGTCTTTAAAATCTTTCTCACTTACTTGCTGCATTAGGTGATAGGAGTTGATTGATTAAACAATTCCTGCATTGCCTTCCTTGATTTTGATTACCCTCCTTGAAATCCTGTTTTTTACAAAAAGGTTTTACTTTGCTTAGTATTGCTTTAGAAAAACAAAAGGATTTGTTTTACAAAAGATGTTTGGCAAAGTGGGAGGGATGTTTTTGAAAATAAAACTTGATGGTGGATCCATCACAGCCGTGATGGATTCAACATCGGAAAAGATGTACCTCTGTCAGGTACCAAACTTTGGGTTTGAAATAATTAAGCTGAGACCGGGCGGGTGACTTGCACGAGAAGAGAGTCTCGGTGTAGTGTCTCCGTCTGAGTCGATTAAGGACCGCCTCGATGTAGGCCTGCTGACCGAGGACCCTTTAACTGGTCACATGCCTCGTCATGGGTAAGCCTTGCCTCGGGTAGACTAAGGCCGGAATAAGATAACACGAAATGGGAGTGGAGCGGTGGCGAGAGTAGCGTGTACCCTCCGTGGCAAGAGGCTGGACGGTGGTGTATCTGTGCTCTCGGTTTGCGTGAACCTGATCCGGTCTTAAGAACCCCGGTGGCGGGTTGACATATGCAAGGGTTAAGTGCTACATATGTCGTGTGATTGGAGATCCTCAGCTGAGTATAATCGATTCGGATCGCCGTACCTCCGCGGTTATGGAGACTTGGCCACTGACTTACACGTAGCATTCCACTAAAGATGATGGGTTTTTGGTTAAGAAATTGGCTAGTGCAGGACCAGTGATTGAACTAGGGTAGAAAGAACTCTAGTGCAGGTAACTTTACCTAACTTGACAAATAAAATTGGATTTTTAAGGATCCACTTCAGTAAGCATTTCTGCAAAACAGAGTCTTTGACTATTGAAAAGCCTTACCTTGACTTCCATATATCCAGCATACCCTTGAGAGTCTTTTCCTTAGTCGGGTAAGACTTGCTGAGTAATTCCATACTCAGGGTTTATCCCTTTGTTGTTTTTAGGTGAGGAAGTAGCAGACTTCTGCTGCTTCTGTGCTAAGGTGGTTCCCAAAGGAGAAAACCAAGACTGAAGTGCGGGAGGACTCGGTCCTCCATCTAGAATCTTTTGTTTATAGACTTTCGGGAGAAGTTGGTGTCTCCCTGGTTTGTATAATTATTACTTTTATGCACTCACTTTTAGAACTGGTCTGTAATAACTTAACTTGAGCTTACTTTGGAAATAAATGTAAGATTATGTAAATCGCTTCCGCATATCTTTATCTCCGATGATCTGTAATGTCTGCGAGACGGGTGAGACGTTCCTGGTGAGGTAAGGAAAGATACCGAGCTTGTCAAGTAACTTAGGAACATCTACAGGGTGTCTGATGTCTGTTAGACAAGGACAACTGTAGGTGGGCCTGATTACTTGGGAGGTTCCGTCACACCAAACCTCTTTAGCAAATCTTGCGTGTACTTCGTTTGGGAGATGAAGGTGCCGTCCTTGAGTTGCTTCACTTGGAACCCAAGGAAGTAGGTCAACTCGCCCATCATCGACATCTCGAATTTCTGCGTCATTACCCTGCTAAACTCTTCACAAGACTTTTGGTTAGTGGAACCAAATATTATGTCGTCGACATAAATTTGGCACACAAAAAGATCACCATCGCAAGTCTTAGTAAAAAGAGTTGGATCAGCTTTCCCAACCTTGAAAGCATTAGCAATTAAAAAGTCTCTAAGGCATTCATACCATGCTCTTGGGGCTTGCTTAAGTCCATAGAGCGCCTTAGAGAGCTTACACACATGGTCGGGGTACCGTTCATCCTCGAAGCCAGGGGGCTGCTCCACGTACACCTCCTCCTTGATCGGCCCGTTGAGGAAAGCGCTCTTCACATCCATTTGGTACAACCTGAAAGAATGGTGAGCGGCATATGCTAGCAAGATACGAATTGATTCTAGCCTAGCCACAGGAGCAAAAGTCTCCTCAAAGTCCAAACCTGCGACTTGGGCATAACCTTTTGCCACAAGTCGAGCCTTGTTCCTCGTCACCACCCCGTGCTCGTTCTGTTTGTTGCGGAACACCCACTTGGTTCCCACAACATTTTGCTTGGGACGAGGCACCAGTGTCCAAACTTCGTTGCGCTTGAAGTTGTTGAGTTCCTCCTGCATGGCCAACACCCAGTCCGGATCTAGCAAGGCCTCTTCTACCCTGAAAGGCTCAATAGAAGAGACAAAAGAGTAATGCTCACAAAAATTAACTAATCTTGAGTGAGTAGTTACTCCCTTGCTAATATCACCCAATATCTGATCGACGGGATGATCCCTTTGAATTGTCGCTCGAACTTGGGTTGGAGGTGCCTGAGGTGCTTCTTCCTCTTGAACATCCTGTGCTCCCCCTTGATCATGTGCCTCCACTTGAGGTACCTGTTCGTCATCTTGGGTTGGGGGATGCACCATAGTTGAGGAAGACGGTTGATCTTGCTCCAAGTGTTCCTGAGGCCGTACATCTCCAATCGCCATGGTGCGTATCGCGGCCGTTGGAACGTCTTCTTCATCTACATCATCAAGATCAACAACTTGCTCTCTTGGAGAGCCATTAGTCTCATCAAATACAACGTCGCTAGAGACTTCAACCAAACCCGATGATTTGTTGAAGACCCTATACGCCTTTGTATTTGAATCATAACCTAATAAAAACCCTTCTACGGCTTTAGGAGCAAATTTGGAATTCCTACCTTTCTTTACTAGAATGTAGCATTTACTCCCAAAAACACGAAAATACGATACATTAGGTTTGTTACCGGTTAGCAGCTCATACGACGTCTTCTTGAGGAGGCGGTGAAGGTAGACCCTGTTGATGGCGTGGCAAGCCGTGTTCACGGCTTCCGACCAAAAGCACTCGGGGGTCTTGAATTCTCCAAGCATAGTCCTCGCCATATCTATGAGCGTTCTGTTCTTCCTCTCTACCACACCATTTTGCTGAGGTGTGTAGGGAGCGGAGAACTCGTGCTTGATCCCCTCCTCCTCAAGAAACTCCTCCACTTGAAGGTTCTTGAATTCGGACCCGTTGTCGCTCCTTATCTTCTTCACCTTGAGCTCAAACTCATTTTGAGCTCTCCTTAGGAATCGCTTGAGGGTCCCTTGGGTTTCAGACTTATCCTGCAAAAAGAACACCCAAGTGAAGCGGGAAAAGTCATCAACGATAACTAGACCATACTTACTTCCTCCTATGCTCAGATAGGCGACGGGTCCGAAGAGGTCCATATGTAGCAGCTCCAGGGGTCTTGATGTTGTCATCACATTTTTGGTGTGATGAGAGCCTCCCACCTGTTTCCCTGCTTGACAAGCTGCACAAGGTCTATCTTTTTCGAAATGAACATTGGTTAGACCTATCACGTGTTCTCCCTTTAGAAGCTTGTGGAGGTTCTTCATCCCCACATGTGCTAAGCGGCGATGCCACAGCCAGCCCATGCAAGTCTTAGCCATTAAGCATGCATCTAGACCGGCCTCTTCTTTTGCAAAATCAACTAAGTAAAGCTTGTCGTCTAGTACACCCTTAAAAGCTAGTGAACCATCACATCTTCTAAAGACAGACACATCTACATTTGTAAACAAACAGTTATATCCCATATTGCATAATTGACTAACAGATAGCAAATTATATCCAAGAGACTCTACTAAAAACACATTAGAGATAGAGTGCTCATTTGAGATTGCAATTTTACCTAACCCTTTTACCTTGCCTTGATTCCCATCACCGAATATTATTGAATCTTGGGAATCTTTATTCTTGACGTAGGAGGTGAACATCTTCTTCTCCCCCGTCATATGGTTTGTGCATCCGCTGTCAATAATCCAGCTTGAACCCCCGGATGCATAAACCTGCAAGGCAAATTTAGGCTTGGGTCTTAGGTACCCAACTCATGTTGGGTCCTGCAAGGTTAGCACAAATATCCTTAGGGACCCAAATGCAAGTTTTGTCTCCCTTGCATCTTGCCCCTAATTTTCTAGCAACTATCTTCCTATCCTTTCTACAAATAGCAAAAGAAGCATTTAAAGCATGATATATTGTAGAAGGTTCATTAACTTTCCTAGGAACATTTACGACATTTCTCCTAGGCATATTATGAATAACATTTCTCCTACCAACATTTCTATCATGCACATAAGAGGAACTAGAAGCAACCATGGCATGAGAATCAAAGGCATTATATACATTATAACTCCTATAAGCATTTCTAGGTTGTCTTCTATCATAGTACATAAAGGCATGGTTCTTTTGCACACTACTAGCCATAGGGGCCTTCCCTTTCTCCTTGGCGGAGATGGGAGCCTTATGGCTTGTCAAGTTCTTGGCTTCCCTCTTGTAGCCAAGTCCATCCTTAATTGAGGGGTGTCTACCAATCGTGTAGGCATCCCTTGCAAATTTTAGCTTGTCAAATTCATTCTTGCTGGTCTTAAGTTGGGCATTAAGACTAGCTAATTCATCATTTAATTTGGAAATTGAAACTAAATGATCACTACAAGCATCAATGTCAAAATCTTTACACCTATTACAAGTTTCAACAATTTCTACACAAGAATTAGATTTACTAGCTACTTCTAGTTTAGCATTTAAATCATCATTAAAACTTTTTAACTTAGCAATAGTTTCATGACAAGAAGATAATTCACTAGAGAGCATTTCATTCCTCTTAATTTCTAGAGCAAGAGATTTCTGTGCTTCTACAAATTTGTCATGTTCTTCATACAACAAATCCTCTTGTTTTTCTAAAAGCATATTCTTGTCATTCAAGGCATCAATTAATTCATTAATTTTGTCTACCTTGGTTCTATCTAATCCCTTGAATAAGCATGAGTAATCTATTTCATCATCATCACTAGACTCATCTTCACTCGAAGAAGCGTAAGTACTAGTATGAGTGCTTACTTTCTTCTCTCTTGCCATGAGGCAAGTGTGACGCTCATTGGGGAAGAGGGATGACTTGTTGAAGGCGGTGGCGGCGAGTCCTTCATTGTCAGAGTCGGAGGAGGAACAATCCGAATCCCACTCCTTTCCGATATGTGCTTCGCCCTTGGCCTTCTTGTAATGCTTCTTTTTCTCCCTCTTGTTCCCTTGGTCCTGATCACTATCATTGTCGGGACAGTTAGCAATAAAATGACCAAGCTTACCGCATTTGAAGCATGAGCGCTTCCCCTTGGCTTTGGTCTTGCTTGGCTGCCCCTTGCGACCTTTAAGCGCCGTCTTGAAGCGCTTAATGATGAGGGCCATCTCCTCATCATTGAGTCCGGCCGCCTCAACTTGTGCCACCTTGCTTGGTAGCGCCTCCTTGCTCCTTGTTGCCTTGAGAGCAATGGGTTGAGGCTCATGACTAGGACCGTTCAACGCGTTGTCCACGTATCTTGCCTCCTTGATCATCATTCGCTCGCTTACGAACTTCCCAAGAACTTCTTCGGGCGACATCTTGGTGTACCTGGGATTTTCACGTATATTGTTCACCAAATGAGGATCAAGAACGGTAAATGACCTTAGCATTAGGCGGACGACGTCGTGGTCCGTCCATCGCGTGCTCCCGTAGCTCCTTATTTTGTTGATAAGGGTCTTGAGCCGGTTGTATGTTTGTGTCGGCTCCTCGCCCCTTATCATCGCGAACCGTCCAAGCTCGCCCTCCACCAACTCCATTTTGGTGAGCAAGGTGACGTCGTTTCCCTCATGAGAGATCTTGAGGGTGTCCCAGATCTGCTTGGCATTGTCCAAGCCGCTCACCTTGTGATACTCGTCCCTGCACAAAGAGGCTAGCAACACAGTAGTAGCTTGTGCATTTTTATGAATCTGTTCATTAATAAACACAGGGCTATCCGAGCTATCAAATTTCATTCCACTTTCCACAATCTCCCAAATGCTTGGATGGAGAGAAAACAGGTGAGTACGCATTTTGTGGCTCCAAAATCTGTAATCCTCTCCATCAAAGTGAGGGGGCTTGCCAAGTGGAATGGGGAGCAATTGAGCATTTGAACTATGCGGAATGCGCGAATAATCGAAAGAAAAGTTTGAGTTAACCGTCTTTCGTTTATCGTAGTCGTCGTCGTCGTCCTTTTGGGAGGAGGAAGACTCGTCGCTGTCGTAGTAGACAATTTCCTTGATGCGCCTTGTCTTCTTCTTCCTCCCGTCTTTTCTTTTGTGGCCCGAGCCTGAGTCGGTGGGCCTGTCATCATTGGGCTCGTTGACGAAGGACTCCTTCTCCTTGTCGTTGATCACCATCCCCTTGCCTTTAGGATCCATCTCTTCAGGCGGTTAGTCCCATTCTTGAAGAGAACGGCTCTGATACCAATTGAGAGCACCTAGAGGGGGGTGAATAGGTGATCCTGTAACACTTCAAAAACTTAAGCCACAAAACTTGGTTACTTGTTAGCACAGTAGTTTGCCAAGTGGCTAGAGAAGGATCTCAACACAACACAATAACCAAGAGATATCAATCACAGAGATGGCACAGTGGTTATCCCGTGGTTCGGCCAAGACCAACGCTTGCCTACTCCACGTTGTGGCGTCCCAACGGACGAGGGTTGCAATCAACCCCTCTCAATCGGTCCAAAGACCAACTTGAATACCACGGTGTTGCTTTGCTTCTCTTTATCCCGTTTGCGAGGAATCTCCACAGCTTGGAGCCTCTCGCCCTTACACAAGATGTTCACGAAGAATCACAGAGCAAGGGAGGGATTAGCAACTCACACACGACACAAAGATCACAGCGAATACGCACACGCAAAACCCAGACTTGAGCTCAAGAGACTAGCACACTAGAACGGAGCTCAAATCACTAGAATGTCAAACAAGTGCGCGAGAATGAAGTGTGAGTGATCAATGATGCTCAAAGGATGCTTGGTGTTCTTCTCCATGCGCCTAGAGGTCCCTTTTATAGCCCCAAGGCAGCTAGGAGCCGTTGAGCACAAGTTTGGAAAGCCATTCTTGCCTTCTGTCATCGGGGGCACCGGACAGTCCGGTGCACACCGGACACTGTCCGGTGCCCGATTTCCTTCCTTAAGTAGCGAAGCCGACCGTTGGCAGCCTGAGAGCCGTTGGCGCACCGGACATGTGCAGTGCACACCGGACAGTCCGGTGCCGTCTTCTAGCCGTTGGCTCGGCCACGTGTCCCGCGCAGATTGCGCAGCCGACCGTTGGCCCGGCCGACCGTTGGCCCGGCCGACCGTTGGCTCACCGGACAGTCCGGTGCACACCGGACAGTCCGGTGAATTTTAGCCGTACGTCGCTGTTGGGGACTTGTTCTCAAATGCTTCGGATTAAGAACAAGGCAACATGAAAAGTGTTAAATGATAAAGTTCTTCATCCTTTGAAACATTATTTCCCTTCGGGATATAATGTGTTCCAGACGAAGGTCACAAACAACATACCTTCATAAGCACAATAAACTATGACGAAGAACTTATATGCAACATAAGAAGTAATATAAACATTTAAATATTATCACAACTTCATTTCTATTTTATTATCATAGAAAAATAGAAATGATTTCAGATTACAAGTGTACCTTCGGATTGCAGGAAGGCAAAAGTACAAGGATGACGGAAAAGCAAATGCCAAGTCAGCCTGAACAGTACGGGAGTACTGTTCATCTATTTATAGGCGTGGGACGTAGCCCATGCAAAATTACATTCATGCCCATTACATTTGCTAATGACTTATGGGAATCTATTAAGGCCTAAGTAATCTTTTCTTCTTTAAGTCGGTTATCGCGACGAAGCTTTCTGCGCATAGCTTCGGCTGTGCACCATCCTTCGTACAGCTTGGTAATCAGCCCGTCCTTCATCTCAATCCCCCTTCGTCTGGCTTGGGCTTCGTTCTGACCATCCTTCATGTTCATGATCTGAGTCCGAAGATACCTGTTCATATAATTCACTTGGAAAACATTGTCAAATTATGTTTTTGAGGACCTTCGGAGGACGAAGGCTCCCAACAGTAGCCCCTCGCAATATTAATTTGTTAGTGATAAATTCAGATTGCGATATGGACGAAGGCCTTAAGCCGAAGGTCCGAAAAAACACCTTCCCTTTGCTAGAATAGCAAAAGTCACTGACACCTGGGACCACACAGTTTCCGTCATATCGAATGTATAAATAGGAGCCCGCCACACTTGATTTGGCACGCTCTCTTTGCCATCTGTTTTGCCTGCATATAAAGCTTTCTGCCCAAAAAATATTTGTTTTCTTTCCTAGTTTTAAGCTTCGGAAGCGAGAAGTAAGATTTCCGAAGGGATGTCTGAGGAGAAGAAGGCTGCTGTCGAAATGAAGCTAAGTCTCTCTGAAGAGAAGAACCTAGGGTTTCTTGAAGCAATGTCGAAGACCAATACAGAAAAGATCACCAAAGAGATTTTAGAAGGTTTATCTGAAGATACTGGTGACAGCGACAGTTATGATGTGGAAAGCGGCGGGGGAGAGTCCGAAGATCGACCATGGCAGCCAAGTCACTCGGTTTTCGGGAAAACCACTATTAAGCAGAGTCATATTGACAATATGAGGGGGAGATATTTTCGAGATATATCTATTGTGAGGGCTGATGCTGGAGAAAAAACCTCTCCTACCCCCGAAGAAGATGAGGTCGTGATCTTCCGAAGCTTTCTCAAGGCCGGGCTTCAGTTCCCCTTAAGCAGCTTTGTTGTCGAAGTCCTGAAGACATTTCAAATCTACCTTCATCAAATTACTCCCGAGGCTATCATAAGAATGGGAATCTTTGTCTGGGCTGTGAGAAGCCAAGGTTTAGAACCAAATGCTAAAAGCTTTTGCAAAATTCATGAGTTGGTATATGAGACGAAGCCCTGGGGGAAAGAACAATATCACAACAACTTTGGATGTTACAGCTTCGGTGCCCGCTCCGGGTCAAGCTGCCCCGTGCCAACCTTTCGGAAGAGGTGGCCCGGTGCCTGGATGACAGAATGGTTCTACATAAAGAATGACTTGACAGCGCAGGAAGATGTTAAGAGTATCATTATGCGCCCTATCTGGCAACGCTTCGGACTCCGAAAACCGAAGGTTGAAATGGATGAAGCGGCCGAAGAATGCCAAAGAGCCTTCGGCGTAATCTGCTCTTTTATTGGGACAAGGGATCTGGTCCAAGAGCATATTGCCTTCAGGGTTTGGCCACTTGCAGGAAAGTGGGAAATGCCGAAGGAGACCATCAAAGAGTCTGACGAAGGTGGACTGGTCAGACTAAAATACACATTCAAATACGGAGATAAGTTTGTTGAACCTGATGACGACTGGTTAAAAAGCATTGAAACCTTAAGTGACGAACTGCTTGGGGTATACTCGGAGGCCGAGAATACTGCATTATCGGCAGCCTTCGGAGGCCGAAAGAAGAAGAGGCTCAACCGGGTATTTGATGCAATCGGGTTTGTCTACCCTGACTATCATTATCCGGTGCCAGGCCGCAAAAGAAAAAACACTTCTCCTGCAACAGAAGTTGCCTCAGGTGCTTCTAGTGAGGCAGCGCCGCAAAGAAAAAAGATAAAGGTGCTCACCCACCGGGCACGTTTTATTGAACCAGCCACAGTACCTGAGTTTATTGGTGAAGTCTCTTTGGCCACTGAGACTACGGAACCAGCTCCAGTGCCGAAGATCGAAGAAAAGACTGAAGCACCTTCAGCAGAGAAGGCAGAAAAACCGAGAATTGAAGGACCAAAAATATTGGAAATCTTAAGTCCTTCAGCAAGTGTTGAGACAATAAAAAATCAAAAGGGTCCATCGGTGACCCCGAAAAGAAAAAGAATGGTGAACGTGCTAGATGTTTTGGAGACAATTAAGTCTTCAAGCATAACTCCAAAGAAGACTATTGAAACTTCAAAAACGGAAACTGAAATCTTTGCTGCTGAAGCTCCAAGGCAACAATCTGAAACTGAGGCTGGACCTTCAGAGCCTACGAAGGTAAAACCCTTGGAAACCGGGGAGGAAAAAATGATGGAGCCAATTTTAATTGAAGAGATCAATATTGTTGCCCCCGAAGCATCCCCCACAGTCCTTGATTATATTGTTCGTCATGCTTCGGGGAAAAAGTTGACAGAAGAAGAAATTTTTGAAGCTAATCATTATGCCAAAGAATTGAAATATCCGAAGGGGGCACTGGTGTTCAATGGTACAAATGAAGAAGATTTCCTATACTGCCTCCCGGATAACAAAGAACTACTTGTCTGCCGGGAAATGGCCCGAAGCATGGGGTTTCCGAAGCTGGAGGCTGGCCTCTGCGCGATGACAAAGGACGATCTTGCGGACAGCCTTGCATATAATAGCCTGAAGGTACGAGATCTGCGCATTTGGAAACTTTATGATTCGAAATCTATTGTTTTATTTTTATACTAACTTTTTACATATAGGGTTTAATACTAAGCAACGCGCTGAGAGCGCAAAAGAATGCCGAAGACGAAAGCTATGAAATTGCTTTCAACAACCTTCGGACAGAGGTTATCAAGCTAAGGAACGAAGCCCTAGAAAAGGACAAAATTCTAGTTACATTGGTGGATAAAATAAAGGAGAACGAAGCTGCGTCTAAAGCACAAGTTGCAGCTCAAAAGCACGAGATTGACGATCTTCGGAAGCAATTGGCCCGGGCTAAAGAAGAACGCATACTTGAAGAGACGAGGCGGGAATGTAGCGACCAATGGGCCAGTCATTTGGAAGGAACCGTTGAAGAGCTTCGGTCTTCTAAGAAAAGGTGCTACGAAAAATCCATGGAATGTATAAAGAAGATAAAAACCAGCTTCGCCAGTGTTGGCGCATTTTCGAGTGAGGAAGATTTTGTGAGAGGTAACCCAGAAGGACCAATCGAATGGATCAGCCATGAGGCTGAAGCCTTCGAAGAAATTCTAAACAGTCGCGGAGACATTTGTGCCTTCTCGGGTGCCAGGGGGATTGCTACTATGCTGGAGAAAAAAGGCTGCGATCATGTTAGGGCTCTTGCACAATCCGAAGCCAGCTTATCTCCTGAAGATATTAAAGATCCCTCGGCCGAAGCTAGCCAGGCTGGTGGAAAATTTTTCACCGACGTCTGGGACAATGGTGGCCGAGAAATGGCTCGAGAAATTATTCAGAAGAGTGAGAAGGGCATTCACGACGCTAGAGAAGTAGCTAAGGCCGCTGACAAAAGCTCAGAGCCCGAAGGGCAAATAGGTATTAGCTAATGGTTTTTATTGTGTTGTAATTTTTGATTTTAAACTTCGTTCGCAATTTGTAATAGCAATGTGGCTGTATCCTGTCCTCCTTCAGATCCTACTAAAGCGTCTCCGGGCCCTCACCCGAAAGGAGACGAAGAAATTAAAAAGATGGCTGAAGCTATCATGGATGAAGTTGTTAACCGACTCCTGAACGAAGCTGCCGAAGTTGTTTTGAGAGAAGATTAAGCACTATTGTAAAGACTTCTGAAATGAAATATGTGTGACATTTTGTAACCCTGTGATATATTTGCTTTTAATGATTCAATTCTTTACGATGCATGAAACTTTACATACGTACCGTTTTTGAGCCTTCGGCGAAAAAACACCTTCCCTTCTTTTCATGCTTCGTGAAGATAGAAAGACTTTTATGTCCATAGTGCTCTGATGAAGAATATCCAAGCTTCGTGAAAATATTCTCCGAAGCTATATTCCGAAGATCAATATTGCATCCCCTTGTGACTTAGCACGATTTTCACTTTCTCAAAGCATCCTTCCGAAGGTTGATACCGTGTCCCCTTCTTTTGCCATATGCAACATGATGTATGATGCTTATGCTATGCAAAATGATGTGATGATGTTATGTTATGTAGATGACATTTGCTCCGAAGATTCACACATATCCCCGTAAAACACAAAATATTTTTGTATCAGCGCTGACTTTTCGTTGTAAGCTCTGCATTCCCTTAGGAACGACTTTGGAGCTTCTTCGCCTTTTACTTAGGCGGTATCAGCGTTGACTTTTTGCTGTAAGCTCTGCATTCCCTTAGGAATGACTTTGGAGCTTCTTCGCCTTTTACTTAGGCGGTATCAGCGTTGACTTTTCGCTGTAAGCTCTGCATTCCCTTTGGAACGACTTTGGAGCAGAAAACTTACACTGCGTTCCCTTTGGAACGGCTTTTTGTGACTTCAGCAAACTTACTCTGCGTTCCTTAGAACGACTTTTTGTTGCTTCGAAGGATTTTCGATAATTCGAAGGTCCTCCTTGTTATCGCAAATTTTTAAGCTTCAGCAACTTAAGCCTGAGAAAATACATTTTCCTTGTAGCAAACAAAGAAACTTTTACATGAAAACTAAAAAATGTCCTTTATTACACAGAAAATAAAACTGAATGGAAAAAACTGGTAGGATATTTGTTAATAGATGTGCTTCGACTCTGGCACAGTGCTATTGACTGTGCGAGCTTCGGATTGTTCTCTGAGATCCCTTTGGTGTGGAGCATATTGGCTCCCTTCTGGCTGTTGGCCTTGTTGCAGCGGTGGTGGAGGCGGAGGCTGTTGCCAGGAAGCTTGAGGTTGACTCGCCGAAGCAACAGAAACTGCAGGGTGGTTGCCTATGTATTCTGGGATGTAAGGCGGATGATATGAAGCAGTATGCATGACCTGCTTCGGCTGAGCTTGTTGTGCTGCAGCTTCGGCTATCTTCTTTTGCTTCTGGATGGTAACATGGCACGTCCTAGTGGTATGGCCCTTGTTTTCTCCACAGAACAAGCAAAATATTCTCCTTGGTTGATCTCCAAATCTTCCGCCGAAGCCCCTGGCGCCTCTGCCTCTTGGAGCTGGTGGCCGGAAGAAACTTTGCTGTTGCCCCGAAGCCTGTGAGGAGCACTGCGGCCTGTGCTGCTGACTCCCCTTATCATCATTTTGAGTAGAGTTGTGGATCGACCTGACATGCCTCGAATAGAATCTTCCTCCGAAGCCCCTGGTCATTTCAGAAAACCTGAAAGCCTCCTCCCTTCTTTGGCGAAAATCGTTGTCGGCACGAATATACTCGTCCATCTTCTGGAGCAGCTTCTCCAAAGTTTGAGGAGGCTTCCTAGTAAAGTACTGAGCTGAAGGTCCAGGCCGAAGTCCCTTGATCATGGCCTCAATGACAATTTCGTTGGGCACCGTTGGTGCCTGCGCCCTCAAACGCAAGAACCTTCTGACATACGCCTGAAGGTATTCTTCATGATCCTGAGTGCATTGGAACAGGGCCTGAGCAGTGACCGGCTTCGTCTGAAACCCTTGGAAGCTGGTTAACAACATGTCCTTCAGTTTTTGCCATGAAGTGATCGTTCCTGGTCGAAGGGAGGAATACCAGGTTTGAGCAACACTCCTGACAGCCATAACAAAAGACTTTGCCATGACTGCAGCATTGCCACCATACGAAGATACTGTTGCTTCGTAGCTCATCAAAAACTGCTTCGGGTCTAAATGGCCATCAAATATGGGAAGCTGGGGCAGCTTGTAGGACGGAGGCCAAGGTGTAGCCTGCAGCTCAGCGGACAGAGGAGAAGCATCATCGAAAACAAAATTTCCATGATGGAAATTGTCATACCAGTCATCTTCGTTGAAGAAACCCTCCTGATGAAGGTCTTTTTGTTGAGGCCTTCGGTTCTGCTCATCGTGAGTAAGATGGCGAACTTCTTCAGAAGCTTCATCTATCTGCCTTTGCAATTCAGCTAGCCTGGCCATCTTTTCCTTCTTCCTCTGCACCTGTTGATGAAGCATCTCCATATCTCTGATCTCTTGGTCTAGCTCGTCCTCTTGAGGCGTCAGGCTGACAGCCTTCCTCTTCTGGCTTCGGGCCTCCCGAAGAGAGACAGTCTCCTGATTGTGGTCCAGCGGTTGGAGAGCTGCAGTGCCAGTTGCTGAAGCTTTCTTCGGCGCCATAGCGAAGGTTGGTGATCGCCGAAGGCGTTCAAAAACTCAAAGAGTGGAAGTGAGTTGACCGGAGGTGGGCGCCAATGTTGGGGACTTGTTCTCAAATGCTTCGGATTAAGAACAAGGCAACATGAAAAGTGTTAAATGATAAAGTTCTTCGTCCTTTGAAACATTATTTCCCTTCGGGATATAATGTGTTCCGGACGAAGGTCACAAACAACATACCTTCATAAGCACAATAAACTATGACGAAGAACTTATATGCAACATAAGAAGTAATATAAACATTTAAATATTATCACAACTTAATTTCTATTTTATTATCATAGAAAAATAGAAATGATTTCAGATTACAAGTGTACCTTCGGATTGCAGGAAGGCAAAAGTACAAGGATGATGGAAAAGCAAATGCCAAGTCAGCCTGAACAGTACGGGAGTACTGTTCATCTATTTATAGGCGTGGGACGTAGCCCATGCAAAATTACATTCATGCCCATTACATTTGCTAATGACTTGTGGGAATCTATTAAGGCCTAAGTAGTCTTTTCTTCTTTAAGTCGGTTATCGCGACGAAGCTTTCTGCGCATAGCTTCGGCTGTGCACCATCCTTCGTACAGCTTGGTAATCAGCCCGTCCTTCATCTCAATCCCCCTTCGTCTGGCTTGGGCTTCGTTCTGACCATCCTTCATGTTCATGATCTGAGTCCGAAGATACCTGTTCATATAATTCACTTGGAAAACATTGTCAAATTATGTTTTTGAGGACCTTCGGAGGACGAAGGCTCCCAACAGTCGCCGATGAATTCCCGAGAGCAGCCACTTCGCTCGAGCCAGCCTGACGCACCGGACACTGTCCGGTGCACCACCGGACAGTCCGGTGCTTGCAGACTCAGCAGATTCTTGGCTGCTCGAGCCAAGACATTTCCAATTGGATTTTTCCTGTTTCCAGCACTTAGACACAATACATTAGTCCATAAAACAATGTACTAAGTCTGAGAAACATACCTTAATTCTTGATTTGTACCTTGTCCACCATTTTACAATTAGGCACCTGTGTTGGGCACTAAATCACCAAAACACTTAGAAATGGCCCAAGGGCACATTTCCCTTTCACATAGTCCCGCAGGGTTTGCCTCATCTAAAGCAATTGCGCGCAACAATGGCCTACAGCAATGTACTCGGCTTTGGTGGTAGAAAGAGCGACCGAATTTTGCTTCTTTGAAGCCCAAGACACCAAGGATCTTCCCAAGAACTGGCAAGTCCCTGATGTGCTCTTTCTATTAATTTTACACCCTGCCCAATCGACATCTGAATAACCAAGTAAATCAAAAGTGGATCCCCGAGGGTACCAAAGCCCAAACTTAGGAGTATAAGCCAAATATCTCAAGATTCGTTTTACGGCCGTAAGGTGAGATTCCTTAGGGTCGGCTTGGAATCTTGCACGCATGCATACGAAAAGCATAATGTCCGGTCGAGATGCACATAAATAGAGTAGTGAACCTATCATCGACCGGTATACCTTTTGATCGACAGATTTACCTTCCATGTTGAGGTCGAGATGCCCATTTGTTCCCATGGGAGTATTGATGGGCTTGGCATCCTTCATCCCAAACTTGTTTAGAATGTCTTGAGTATACTTGGTTTGGCTAATGAAGGTGCCTTCTTGGAGTTGCTTGACTTGGAATCCTAGAAAATACTTCAACTCCCCCATCATCGACATCTCGAATTTCTGTGTCATGATCCTACTAAATTCTTCACATGTAGATTCGTTAGTAGACCCAAATATAATATCATCAACATAAATTTGGCATACAAACAAATCATTGTAAAGAGTTTTAGTGAATAAAGTAGGATCGGCCTTTCCGACTTTGAAACCATTAGCAATAAGGAAATCTCTTAGGCATTCATACCATGCTCTTGGGGCTTGCTTGAGCCCATAAAGCACCTTAGAGAGCTTATAGACATGGTTAGGGTACTCACTGTCTTCAAAGCCGGGAGGTTGCTCAACATAAACCTCTTCCTTGATTGGTCCATTGAGGAAGGCACTCTTCACGTCCATTTGGTAAAGCTTGAAGCCATGGTAAGTAGCATAGGCTAATAATATGCGAATTGACTCAAGACTAGCTACGGGTGCATAGGTTTCACCAAAATCCAAACCTTCGACTTGGGAGTATCCCTTGGCCACAAGTCGAGCTTTGTTCCTTGTCACCACACCAAGCTCGTCTTGCTTGTTGTGGAAGACCCATTTGGTTCCTACAACATTTTGATTAGGACGTGGAACTAAATGCCATACCTCGTTCCTAGTGAAATTGTTGAGCTCCTCTTGCATCGCCACCACCCAATCCAAATCTTGGAGTGCTTCCTCTACCCTGTGTGGCTCAATAGAGGAAACAAAAGAGTAATGCTCACAAAAATGTGCAACACGAGATCTAGTGGTTACCCCCTTATGAATGTCACCGAGGATGGTGTCGACGGGGTGATCTCGTTGGATTGCTTGGTGGACTCGTGGATGTGGCGGTCTTGGTTCTTCATCCTCCTTGTCTTGATCATTTGCATCTTCCCCTTGATCATTGTCGTCATCTTGAGGTGGCTCATCATTTTGATTTTCTCCTTCATCAACTTGAGCCTCGTCCTCATTTTGAGTTGGTGGAGATGCTTGCGTGGAGGAGGATGGTTGATCTTGTGCATGTGGTGGCTCTTCGGATTCTTTTGGACACACATCCCTAATGGACATGTTCCTCAGCGCGATGCACGAAGCCTCTTCATCACCTATCTCATCAAGATCAACTTGCTCTACCTGAGAGCCGTTAGTTTCATCAAACACAACATCACAAGAAACTTCAACTAGTCCTGAGGACTTGTTAAAGACTCTATATGCCCTTGTGTTTGAATCATATCCTAGTAAAAAGCCTTCTACTATCTTAGGAGCAAATTTAGATTTTCTACCTCTTTTAACAAGAATAAAGCATTTGCTACCAAAGACTCTAAAATATGAAATGTTGGGCTTTTTATCAGTTAGGAGTTCGTATGATGTCTTCTTGAGGATTCGGTGTAGATATAACCGGTTGATGGCATAGCAAGCGGTGTTAACCGCCTCGGCCCAAAACCGATCCGGTGTCTTGTACTCATCAAGCATGGTTCTTGCCATGTCCAATAGAGTTATATTCTTTCTCTTTACTACACCATTTTGTTGTGGCATGTAGGGAGAGGAGAACTCATGCTTGATGCCCTCCTCCTCAAGGAAGCCTTCAATTTGTGAATTCTTGAACTCCGTTCCATTGTCGCTTCTAATTTTCTTGATCCTTAAGCCGAACTCATTTTGAGCCCCTCTCAAGAATCCTTTTAAGGTCTCTTGGGTTTGAGATTTTTCCTGCAAAAAGAATACCCAAGTGAAGCGAGAATAATCATCCACAATAACTAGACAATACTTACTCTCGCCGATGCTTATGTAAGCGATCGGGCCGAATAAATCCATGTGTAGGAGCTCCAGTGGCCTGTCAGTCGTCATGATGTTCTTATGTGGATGATGAACACCAACTTGCTTCCCAGCTTGGCATGCGCTACAAATCCTGTCTTTCTCAAAATGAACATTTGTTAATCCTAAAATGTGTTCTCCCTTTAGAAGCTTATGAAGATTCTTCATTCCAACATGGGCTAGTCGGCGGTGCCAGAGCCAACCCATGTTAGTCTTAGCAATTAAGCAAGTGTCGAGTTCAGCTCTATCAAAATCTACCAAGTATAGATGACCCTCTAACACTCCCTTAAATGCTATTGAATCATCACTTCTTCTAAAGACAGTGACACCTACATCAGTAAAGAGACAGTTATAGCCCATTTGACATAATTGAGATACGGAAAGCAAATTGTAATCTAATGAATCAACAAGAAAAACATTGGAAATGGAATGGTCAGGAAATATAGCTATTTTACCCAAACCTTTGACCAAACCTTGGTTTCCATCCCCGAATGTGATAGCTCGTTGGGGATCTTGGTTTTTCTCATAGGAGGAGAACATCCTTTTCTCCCCTGTCATGTGGTTTGTGCACCCGCTATCGATGATCCAACTTGAGCCCCCGGATGCCTAAACCTACAAAACAATTTTAGTTCTTGACTTTAGGTACCCAAACGGTTTTGGGTCCTTTAGTATTAGTAACAAGAACTTTGGGTACCCAAACACAAGTCTTTGAGCCCTTGTGTTTGCCCCCAACAAACTTGGCAACTACCTTGCCGGATTTGTTAGTTAAAACATAAGATGCATCAAAAGTTTTAAATGAAATGTTATGGTCATTTGATGCACTAGGAGTTTTCTTCTTAAGCAACTTAGCACGGGTTGGTTGCCTAGAGCTAGATGTCTCACCCTTATACATAAAAGCATGATTAGGGCCAGAGTGAGACTTCCTAAAGTGAATTCTCCTAATTTTACTCTCAGGATAACCGGCAGGGTATAAAATGTAACCCTCGTTATCTTGAGGCATGGGAGCCTTGCCCTTAACAAAATTAGACAATCTTTTAGGAGGGGCATTAAGTTTGACATTGTCCCCCTTTTGAAGCCAATGCCATCCTTGATGCCAGGGCGTCTCCCACTACAGAGCATGCTTCTAGCAAATTTAAACTTTTCATTTTCTAAGTCATGCTCGGCAATTTTAGCATCTAATTTTGCTATATGATCATTTTGTTGTTTAATTAAAATCATATTATCATGAATAGCATCAATATCAATGTCGGCGTTTCGAGACCGGGGGGTCCCTGAGCCGACGAGTGAGTGTGCCGCGTGCCCCAGCCCAGATGGGTCGAGCGCGTGGGCGAGCGCGAAGGGGGGAGAGAGTGAGGTGGCCGGAGCCGGGTCGTGAGGGAGTTGGAGATCCCGCGGCCTTCGTGTTCGTCCCGCGCCCAGGTCGGGTGCGCTTGCAGTAGGGGGTTACAAGCGTCCGCGCGGGTGAGGGGAGCGAGCGGCCCCAAGAGAGCGCCTGCCCCTGCCCTCGTTCCCGCGAGGCCAACCTTCTCTAAGAAGGCCCTGGTCCTCCCTTTTATAGGCGCAAGGAGAGGATCCAGGTGTACAAATGGGGGTGTAGCAAGGTGCTACGTGTCTAGCGGGGGAGAGCTAGCGCCCTAAGTACATGCCAAGGTGGCAGCCGGAGAGATCTTGGCACCCAGCTGGTGTGGCGTCGTGGCTGTCGGAGAAGCAATGGAGCCTGGCGGAGGGACAGCTGTCGGAGTGGTTGGGCCCTTGCTGACGTCCTCCTGCTTCCGTAAGGGAGCTGAGAGCCGCCGTCGTCATGGATCCAGCGGGGCGCCATCATTGCCTATCTGGCGGAGCCAGCCAGATGGGACGTCGGTCCTGTTCTCTGCGGCCCGAGTCGGCTCGGGGTAGGGTGATGATGGCGCTTCCTGTCGACGTGGCGGATTCGTGCCCTAGGTCGGGCGACGTGGAGGCTCCTCCGAAGCTGAGGTCGAGTCTGTCCTGCATGGCCGAGGCCGAGCCCGAGCTCCTGGGTCGGGCGAGGCGGAGGTCGTTCGGTAGAGGCCAGGGCGGAGTCCGAGCCCTGGGTCGGGCGAAGCGGAGTTTGTCGTCTTCCGGGGCCTTAGCCCGAGTCCGAGCCCTGGGTCGGGCGGAGCGGAGTTCGCCGTCTTCCGGGGCCTTAGCCCGAGTCCGAGCCCTGGGTCGGGCGGAGCGGAGTTCGCCGTCTTCCGGGGCCTTAGCCCGAGTCCGAGCCCTGGGTCGGGCGGAGCGGAGTTCGCCGTCTTCCGGGGCCTTAGCCCGAGTCCGAGCCCTGGATCGGGCGGAGCGGAGTTCGCCGTCTTCCGGGGCCTTAGCCCGAGTCCGAGCCCTGGATCAGGCGGAGCGGAGTTCGCCGTCTTCCGGGGCCTTAGCCCGAGTCCGAGCCCTAGGTCGGGCGGAGCGGAGTTCGCCGTCTTCCGGGGCCTTAGCCCGAGTCCGAGCCCTGGGTCGGGCGGAGCTTCCTATGGCGCTTTTGGCCAAGCCTGGCCGCCCGTCAGTCTCACTCTTTGCGTTAAATGCCCCAGTGACTTGGTCGGTCGGTGCGGTGATTTAGTCAGGGTTGCTTCTCAACGAAGGCAAGGCCTCGGGCGAGCCGGAGATGCGTCTGCCGTAAAAAAGGGGGCCTCGGGCGAGACGGAAACACCTCAGGGTCGGCTGCCCTTGCCCGAGGCTAGGCTCGGGTGTGGCGTGATCGAGTCGCTCGTATGGACTGATCCCTGACTTAATCAAACCCATCAGGCCTCTGCAGCTTTATGCTGATGGGGGTTACCAGCTGAGAATTAGGCGTCTTGAGGGTACCCCTAATTAGGGTCCCCGACAGTAGCCCCCGAGCCTCGAAGGGAGTGTTAACACTCACTTGGAGGCTTTCGTCGCACTTTTTTGCAAGGGGACCAGCCTTTCTCGGTTGCACTTTGTTCCGGTGGGTGCGCGCGAGCGCACCCGCCGGGTGTAGCCCCCGAGGCCTCGGAGGAGTGGTTTCACTCCTTCGAGGTCTTAATGCCTTGCGTAATGCTTCGGCTGGTCTGGCGGTTCCCTCATGCGAACAGGCCGTAGCCCGGGTGCACTGTCGGGGCCCAAGTTCTCGGGCTGGTATGTTGACGCTGTCAACGGTTCGGCCGGAGCCGAGTTTGCGAGAGCAGCCCCCGAGCCTCCGCACAGAGCGAGAGGACGATCAGGGACAAACTCGGCTTTTTTATATACGCCCCTACGTCGCCTTTCCGCAAGGAGGAGGGGGGAGAGCGCCATGTTACCCTCGATGGGCACCGAACATGGTGTCTCCGGTGAGCTGCAATCGGGTAATCCGAGTGGACGTCCGTGCCCCGTTCGTTGGGGGTCGGCTAGGGGCCCGGAGGCACGCCCAAAAGTACCTGCGGGTGACCTGCCGGACCCGGTCCCCTGGCGACGGGGTCCGAGGGCTCGATGCCTCCCTCCGATGGGATTCCGTTACAGGTTCGTTCCCGCTGGTCTCGGAAATGTCCTAGGGTACCTCGGGAGCGCAGCCCGAGCCTTGGTTATGTATCGAACGTACCCCTGGTCATCCCTCGCTCGGTGTCTGAGGCAACTGTGAACCCTTCGGGGGGCCAGCCTTCGAACCCCTGATCAGTAATGGGCGTGGAGCCCGAGTAGCCTGAGGCGGTCGTGTAACCTTTCGGGGGGCCGACCTTCGAACCTCTGACCAGTAGTGGGTGTCGGGCCCACGCGATCTGAGGCGGCTGTTGAACCCTTCGGGGGGCCAGCCTTCGAACCCCTGATCAGTAAGGAGGCTCGGAGCCTAGTTCCTTCACGGGGAAGGATCCCTTTGGGGGTATCCCTTTTCCCGGTCCCTGTTGCAAGAGATAGAGAAAGAAGGAAAAGGGAAAAAGGATACGAAATTGAACGACGGGGCGTACCTTTTTTGGTGTGGTCGTTTTGGCGAAGGCGAAGCGTCGCCAGCTGCTCCTGCCAGAAGCGCTGCCCGTCGAGCTGCGGAGTTAATGCGCCGGGGCGAGTAGTTGGCAAGGCTGCCGTTGCGCGTGCGCGAGCCGTTCGAGGAACGGGTCACGGGCGTGTCGTCTTCACACCGTGAGAGAGGGGGGGTTCTCTTGCTGCCTCCGGATGGGACGTGAGCTTGGCTGATGGCGTGATCGCTGCTCTTGTGCGCCTGCCACCGTCATTACTGCCGGCCCACTTTTGACCGCGTTTGACCGCTGCGCCCGGCTGGCGCTGCTGGGTCGCGTGCCAGGTCGCCTCGGGTCGCGGTATCGGTTCCGCAATCGAGGAGGTGCGGCGGTGGCGCAAGTGGTACAGTGGCTTACATGCAGCATCCGGCGCGCCGGTTGCGCGACGCGTGGGCTTGAGCCTCCGTGCTGGCCTGTCAGGAGTCGGAGGGGCGCGTCCACTTGGCGCGGTTGCATGCCGCCCGCATGGCTGCCCGCCCCTTTCGCCCGTTGGTCTGGGCAAAAGTGGAGGGTCACTTGTAACCGCTGGGTGGTTGCGCGCGCCGCGCGCGGCGGTTCGGCTTCTTCTGCTCGGAGCCGGTCTGTATGACAGGTGGGTCCCAGCCCCCGCGCCGCAGGGGAGGGCTTTGGAGGCGTGTTGGAGAAGACTCAGCCCGTGACGGTTGGGGGCGCAAGCAGGGAGAGTTGCCTTTAAAAGGAGGGTGACCCCTTTCGTAAGGCAACCATGTCTTCTTCCTCCCTTATGCATCGTGTCTTTCCACCTTTCAAGCCCCCGGATGGGGGAAACCGCCGTCTCCATGCCTCATCGTCGGAGGACACTACTCCGTGGGAGTGGGTACCTTTTAGCCATCGTTCGGCTTCAAGGATTTTCATCATGCAGCCTGGCTGCACCCCTCCACCGGCGGTCACCCAAGAGGGTGACCTCCGGCTTGATGGTGGGGGAAAGCGAGCCGGGCTGCGGCCTCTGCCCCTCCCTCAGCCTCAAGGATTTTCATCACCAGGGCTGAGGAGGGGAGTGTGCCGAGTTGGGGTCGGCTCCTGCGCGGGCGGTGGCCCGCTTCTTCCCTCAGTGATCGGGGGGAAGGGCGGGAGTCGTCCGTGGCGCTAACAGCTGCACCGTGCCCGGCTCGCTGAGCCGAGCAGTTTCGGAACCGCTCCCGGTGCCGCCTCCCGCCACGGCAGCTGGAAGAGGTTCTTCCGCCGGCGCGACAGCCAAGGCTGGCCATGGGCCGACCTCCAACTCTACGGCCTTCTGCCCGTCCTTGCCTCTCGAGTTTGGGCAAGGGCGGGGGCCTCTTAGCAGCAGCATCCGCCCTGAGGCCATCATTGCTGCTGTTCGGCCCCCCGGGGCAGAAGTCTTCATCATCGCCGCTGTCGGGGCGGGTGGCGACATGCCGTTCGTCGGTCTTCTGTTGCCCCGCAGGCCCACCCCTATCGAGTGGGGTTGTTCGTACCTGCGGAGGGGGAACCAGAGTTCCGTTTGTAATGGCACTTCGAGTGCCGGGTTTTTTTGTCCATTTTGGCTTTCGGGGCCTGAACATGTATGTAACGTCGGCGCAGAGCCGTGTTTTTTTTTCTCATTTTCGAGCGTTAAGACTCGTCTGCCGATTATCTGAACCGCTTCACCAAGCATGAGTCGCCCCGTGTCAAGGTGACGAGTGAGGTATCCGTATCCCGGAGGCGTAGGAGTCCCTCGGCTCGGTCGGCCCTGTTGTCCGAGGCTCCTCTAGCTTAGTTAAAGAGACCCCTCGGCCGCTCTTTGACGAGCCGAGGCCAGGGGTAGCGATATCAGCATGAACAGAGGCGGAGTCGGTTCGAAAATGAAACCTGTCTGGCCGGAGCCTAGCCGAGTTGTCCGTTGGCAGGATCGTCGCCGGAGTTGGTCAGCCGAGGCTTCGGACCGGGCTGGTGCCCTCGGAAGGTGGTTGGCCGAGGCCCCGGAGGTGGCCGGCCGAGCCGCCCGCTCGGGCCGGATTCCCGGAGAAGTCCCTGACAACGATTGCCCGGGCGTGGTGATGACGCCGTCCTTCGGAGCGGAGGCCCTCGGACCGCGTCGCCGTCCGCGGCTAGGTCGGGCCTCACCGAGGGTGTTGTCGATGCCGAGGGTGTCGCCGCCCCCTTCCAGCGTCCAGACCCGAGCCTGCAGGCTCAGATTGTCTTGTAGCGTGGGCCTTGTGCGGCCGTCAAAGCCAGAACACACACCCTTGCTGTGTTGTAAAGCTGCGTCTCTTTTCCTCTTATTTCGAGCATCTGGACTTTTTGTCGGTAACAGGGATGTTAGAGCGAGCGAGAGTTGCTTCTCGCGGAAGGTGATGAGTGAGGTATCCGTATCCCGGAGGCGTGGGAGTCCCTCGGCTCGGTCGGCCTTGCCGCTTACGCGCACTTTTACTCGTCCATGAGGCCCTATCACCGACTTGGTCAAGAAAACTCGAAGAATCGCTTCGACAGAAGGGCTTCCGAACGTAGAGACTTGTTCGATCCGCGGAGTCACCTTATCCGAACGCGAGTTACTTATCGCAGAAGGTGATGAGTGAGGTATCCGTATCCCGGAGGCGTAGGAGTCCCTCGGCTCGGTCAGCCTTGACTGCTTACGTGTACCCCGTCGTTTCCAGGACCCGCTTTTCGAAGTAGTCAAAAAGCACGAAAGATATTCTGGTAAAAGAGATTTTCTTTTTGAGGAAAATTTTGACGCAGAGGGGGTTTCCCCCCTTTTAGCCCCCGAGGGAGGGTCGGGCTTTGCCGAGGCGAGGCCGACCCTTCCTTGTTGACTAAACTTTGCGTGGGTGTGAGGTATATGAACAACTTGGAAACATCTTAAGGGTAGAAGCGACGTAGCTGTTGGATGTTCCAAGCGTTGCCGTAGACCTCGCCTTGACTGTTGGCCAGCTTGTACGTTCCGGGCTTCAGAACTTTGGCGATGACGAACGGCCCCTCCCAGGGGGGCGTGAGCTTGTGCCTCCCTCGGGCGTCTTGCCGCAGCCGAAGCACCAGGTCGCCCACCTGGAGGTCTCGGGGTCGGACCCCTCGGGCGTGGTAGCGTCGTAGGGACTGCTGATACCGCGCCGAGTGTAGTAAGGCCCTGTCCCGAGCCTCGTCCAGCTGGTCCAGCGAGTCTTCTCGGCTAGCTTGGTTGCTTTGATCGTCGTAGGCCCTCGTCCTCGGGGAGCCGTATTCCAGGTCAGTGGGCAAGACGGCCTCGGCCCCGTAGACCAGGAAGAACGGCGTGAAACCTGTGGCTCGGCTCGGCGTCGTCCTCAGGCTCCAGACCACCGAGGGGAGTTCCTTCATCCATCGCTTGCCGAACTTGTTAAGATCATTGTAAATCCGAGGCTTGAGCCCTTGTAGAATCATTCCGTTGGCACGTTCTACTTGCCCATTCGACATGGGATGAGCTACGGTGGCCCAGTCTACCCGGATGTTGTGATCCTCGCAAAAATCCAAGAATTTTTTGCCAGTGAACTGGGTGCCGTTGTCGGTGATGATGGAGTTCGGGATCCCGAAGCGATGGATGATGTTGGTGAAGAACGCCACCGCCTGCTCGGATCTGATGCTGTTCAGGGGTCGGACCTCGATCCACTTGGAGAATTTGTCGACGGCGACCAGCAGGTGCGTGTAGCCCCCGGGCGCCTTCTGCAGAGGGCCGACGAGGTCCAGACCCCACACAGCCAAGGGCCAGGTGATGGGTATCGTCTGCAGAGCCTGAGCGGGCAGGTGGGTCTGCTTCGCATAGAATTGGCACCCTTCGCAGGCGCGGACAATTCTAGTGGCGTCAGCCACCGCCGTCGGCCAATAGAAGCCTTGGCGGAAAGCGTTCCCGACGAGGGTTCGAGGTGCTGCATGATGGCCGCAAGCCCCCGAGTGTATTTCCTGTAGGAGTTCCTGACCCTCGGCGATGGAGATGCATCGCTGGAGGATGCCCGAGGGGCTACGGTGGTAGAGCTCCTTCTCATCGCCCAGCAAGACGAACGACTTAGCGCGTCGCGCTACCCGCCGAGCCTCGGCTCGGTCGAGGGGCAGTTCTCCTTGGCGGAGATATTGCAGGTACGGGGTCTGCCAATCTTGATCTGGCATGACCCCGCTCTGCTCCTCCTCGATGCGCAGTGCTTCGCCCTCGGGGGCCGAGGGTTCCTCGGGCTGAACCGAGGATGGCTCAGGCTGGGCCGAGGTCACCTCGGACGGGGCCGAGGGCACCTCGGGCTCGGGCGTGTCGCCTATCTTGACGGAGGGTTGGTGCAGATCCCGGGAGAAGACGTCCGGGGGAACCGTCGTTCGCCCCGAGGCTATCTTCGCCAGCTCGTCCGCAGTCTCGTTGTAGCGCCGGGCGATGTGGTTAAGCTCGAGCCCGTAGAACTTGTCTTCCAGGCGTCGAACCTCATCACAGTAGGCCTCCATCTTCGGGTCGCGGCAGTGGGAGTTCTTCATGACTTGGTCGATGACGAGCTGCGAGTCGCCGCGTGCATCGAGGCGTCGGACCCCTAGCTCGATGGCGATTCGCAATCCGTTGATCAGAGCCTCGTACTCAGCCACATTGTTGGACGCCGGGAAATGAAGGCGGAGCACGTAGCGCAGGTGTTTCCCGAGGGGCGAGATGAAGAGCAGGCCCGCGCCGGCTCCCGTCTTCATCAGCGACCCATCGAAAAACATGGTCCAGAGCTCCGGTTGGATCGGAGCCGTCGGCAATTGGGTGTCGACCCATTCGGCTACGAAGTCCGCCAGTACCTGGGACTTGATGGCCTTCCGAGGGGCGAACGAGATTGCCTCGCCCATGATTTCCACCGCCCACTTCGCGATCCGTCCCGAGGCTTCTCGGCACTGGATGATCTCCCCCAGGGGGAAGGATGACACCACAGTCACCGGATGAGACTCGAAGTAATGTCGCAGCTTTCGCCTCGTCAGGATCACTGCATACAGCAGCTTCTGGACTTGTGGGTAGCGGATCTTGGTCTCGGACAGCACCTCGCTGACGAAATAAACTGGCCTCTGAATGGGCAAAGCATGCCCCTCTTCCTGCCTTTCGACCACGATCGCGGCGCTGACCACCTGAGTGGTAGCGGCGACGTAGACCAAGAGGGCTTCTCCATCAGCTGGGGGTACCAAGACGGGCGCCTGGGTGAGGAGCGCCTTCAGGTTCCCGAGGGCTTCCTCGGCCTCGGGAGTCCAAGTGAAGCACTCGGCTTTCCTTAAGAGACGGTACAGGGGCAGGCCTCTTTCGCCGAGGCGCGAGATGAGACGGCTCAAGGCCGCGAGACATCCCATGACCCTCTGTATGCCTTTTAAGTCCTTGATGGGCCCCATGCTTGTGATGGCTGCGATCTTCTCCGGGTTGGCTTCGATGCCCCGCTCGGAGACGATGAATCCCAAGAGCATGCCTCGGGGCACCCCGAAGACGCACTTCTCGGGATTGAGCTTGACGCCCTTCGCCTTGAGACACCGGAATGTCACTTCAAGGTCGGAGAGAAGGTCGGAGGCTTTCCTCGTCTTGACTACGATGTCATCGACGTAGGCCTCGACCGTGCGACCGATGTGTTCGCCGAACACATGGTTCATGCACCGCTGGTACGTTGCACCCGCGTTCCTCAAACCGAACGGCATGGTGACATAACAGTACATGCCGAAGGGCGTGATGAAAGAAGTCGCGAGCTGGTCGGACTCTTTCATCTTGATTTGATGATACCCTGAGTAGGCATCGAGGAAAGACAGGGTTTCGCACCCTGCAGTGGAGTCCACGATTTGATCGATGCGAGGTAGAGGGTAGGGGACCTTCGGACATGCTTTGTTGAGACCAGTGTAGTCTACACACATCCGCCATTTCCCCCCTTTCTTCCTCACAAGTACAGGGTTGGCAAGCCATTCGGGATGGAATACCTCTTTGATGAACCCTGCTGCCATCAGCTTGTGGATCTCCTCGCCTATCACCCTGCGCCTTTCCTCGTCGAATCGGCGCAGAGGCTGTCTGACCGGTCGGGCTCCGGCCCGAATATCCAGCGAGTGCTCGGCGACATCCCTCGGTATGCCGGGCATGTCCGAGGGACTCCACGCAAAGACGTCGGCGTTTGCGCGGAGAAAGTTGACGAGCACTGCTTCCTATTTGGGGTCGAGCCCGGAACCGATCCGGATCTGCTTGGAGGTGTCTCCACTGGGGTCGAGAGGGACGGCCTTAACCGTCTCCGCCGGCTCGAAGTTGCCGGCATGTCGCTTCACGTCCGGCACCTCCCGGGAGAGGTTTTCTAGGTCGGCGATGAGGGCCTCGGACTCGGCGAGGGCCTCGGCGTACTCCACGCACTCCACATCGCATTCGAACGCGTGTTTGTACGTGGGGCCGACGGTGATGACCCCGTTGGGGCCCGACATCTTGAGCTTCAGGTAGGTGTAGTTGGGGATGGCCATGAACTTCGCGTAGCATGGCCTTCCCAACACCGCGTGGTAGGTTCCTCGGAACCCGACCACCTCGAACGTCAAAGTCTCCCTTCGGAAGTTGGAGGGTGTTCCAAAGCAGACAGGAAGGTCGAGCTGTCCGAGGGGCTGGACGCGCTTCCCAGGAATGATCCCGTGGAAGGGCGCAGCGCCTGCTCGGACGGATGACAGATCGACGCGCAGGAGCCTGAGGGTCTCGGCGTAGATGATATTGAGGCAGCTGCCCCATCCATCAGGACCTTGGTGAGCCTGACGTCGCCGATGACGGGATCGACGACAAGCGGGTACTTCCCCGGGCTCGGCACGTGGTCGGGGTGGTCGTCCTGGTCGAAGGTGATGGGCTTGTCGGACCAGTCTAGGTAGACTGGCGCCGCCACCTTCACCGAGCAGACCTCCCGACGCTCTTGCTTACGATGCCGAGCCGAGGCATTCGCCGCATGCCCTCCGTAGATCATGAAGCAGTCGCGGACCTCGGGGAACTCTCCTGCTTGGTGATCTTCCTTTTTGTCGTCGTCACGGGCCCTGCCACCCTCTGCGGGTGGCCCGGCCCGGTGGAAGTGGCGCCGAAGCATGACGCACTCCTCGAGGGTGTGCTTGACGGGCCCCTGATGGTAGGGGCACGTCTCCTTGAGTGCCTTGTCGAAGAGGTTGGCGCCTCCGGGGGGCTTCCGAGGGTTCTTGTATTCGGCGGCGGCGACAAGGTCCGTGCTGGCGGCGTCGCGTTTCGCTTGCGACTTCCTCCTGCCTTTCTTCTTGGCGCCGAGCGGAGTAGACGCCTCGGGAGCATCTTCCGACGGGCGGCCCTGGGGCTGCTTGTCCTTTCGGAAGATGGCCTCGACCGCCTCCTGACCAGAGGCGAACTTGGTGGCGATGTCCATCAGCTCGCTCGCCCTGGTGGGGGTCTTGCGACCCAACTTGCTCACCAGGTCACGGCAGGTGGTGCCGGCGAGGAATGCGCCGATGACATCGGAGTCGGTGATGTTGGGCAGCTCGGTGCGCTGCTTCGAGAACCGCCGGATGTAGTCCCGAAGGGACTCTCCCGGCTGTTGCCGGCAGCTTCGGAGGTCCCAGGAATTCCCGGGGCGCACGTACGTGCCCTGGAAGTTGCCGGCGAAAGCTTGGACCAGATCCTCCCAGTTGGAAATCTGCCCCGGAGGCAGGTGCTCCAACCAAGCGCGAGCAGTGTCGGAGAGGAACAGGGGGAGGTTGCGGATGATGAGGTTGTCATCGTCCGTTCCACCCAGCTGACAGGCCAGGCGGTAGTCCGCGAGCCACAATTCCGGTCTCGTTTCCCCCGAGTACTTTGTGATAGTAGTCGGGGGTCGGAATCGGGGCGGAAACGGCGCCCGCCGAATGGCCCGGCTGAAGACCTGCGGACCGGGTGGTTCGGGCGAGGGACTCCGATCCTCCCCGCTGTCGTAGCGTCCCCCACGCCTGGGGTGATAACCTCGGCGCACCCTTTCGTCGAGGCGGGCCCGACGGTCGCGATGAGGGTGCTCGTCGCCGAGGTGGCCCGGGGCCGCAGGCGCGGTGTTGCGCGTGCGCCCGGTGTAGACCGAGGCTTCCCGCATGAGTCGGGAAGTCGCGGCACGAGGTTCCGAGGGGAACCCCTGCCTTCGGGAGGCAGAGCTCTCGGCCCGCCGGGCCGCAGCGCCTTCCAGGAGATGCTTGAGCTCTCCCTGGATTCGCCGACCCTCGGTGGTTGATGACTCCGGCATCGCGCAGAGGAGCATCGCTGCGGCGGCCAGGTCCTGACCGGTTCCGCCGGATGCGGGTGGCGGTCTGTCCCTGGCATCGTTGGCGATGCGGTGCTGGAGACCTTGGGGCAGGTGACGTATTTCTCCGGCCGGGGGCTGGCCCGCCCATACCTGCCCGACGTCCCGGCGGATTGCCCCGAGCGCTCCTGCTCCCTCATCGAGCCCGGCCTGCGCCCCGCGGACTTGCTCGAGCTGTGGGTCGTGACCCCCCGCCGGAACGGGGACCACAGCTAGCTCCCGCGGGATGTTGGCGCGAGGCGCTGGCCTAGGGGGATCACCATCCTCCGGCATGCCGAGACAGCTGCCTCCGGAGGGATCCCCTAGCTCGATGTGGAAACATTCGCGGCTCGGGCCGCAGTCCTTGTCGTCAAGGCTGCGGCTGCCGTCGGAACGGTCGGAGAGGCAGTAGTTGCATGCGGTCATGAAATCCCGCATGGCATTGGGGTTGCCAGATCTAGAGAAATCCCAGCAGATGCTGGGATCGTCATCTTCCTCGGACCCAGAGGGCCCGTAGGTCAAGACGTCCGTCAATCGGTCCCAAGGCGACCGCACACGAAACCCCAGAGGGGTTGCACTCGCCTCAATGTGAGCGCCCGCCAGAGCGAGGTCACTAGGCGGGTTGAGGTCGAGTTGAAATGACAAAGGATGGGAATCAGCCGGTACCTTTTGGTCGACGAGGAGCGACGAAGGCACATCGGGGGCTGATCGCGCCGTCGTCCTGGGTGCGAGGGCGACGTCCTGCAGGCTCTCCGTGAGCGCGCTGGCGTCGTCCACTTGCTCGGGGTCGGCGTGTCGCGGGGGGACGGCGCTCGCCTTCGCCTCAAACGCGTGGGTGATGCCCGACGCGTCCTCCGTTGGGGCGCTGGGGATGTCGATTTGCTCGACAGCCGACTGAGCGCAACCTCCCGCTCGGCCCTGGTTGCCCCGCCTCCTCCTTCGATGGCGAGGGAGAGGGTGAGGCGAGCTCGAAAGTTGTCCTTCCCCCACGCGGGAAAGACGTCATCGATTCCGCCGCCGGCGGGCGGGCTGTCCGCCACCATTGTCGCTGTCGCGCGGCGGTGGAAGGAGTATCATGTCGTAGCTGCCGTCGAAAGACATGAACTCGAGGCTCCCGAAACGGAGCACCGTCCCGGGTTGAAGAGGTCGTTGGAGACTGCCCATCTGGAGCTTGACGGGAAACTGCTCGTCAACACGCAGCAGGCCCCTACCTGGCGCGCCAACTGTCGGCGTTTCGAGATCGGGGGGTCCCCGAGCCGACGAGTGAGTGTGCCGCGTGCCCCAGCCCAGATGGGTCGAGCGCGTGGGCGAGCGCGAAGGGGGGAGAGAGCGAGGTGGCCGGAGCCGGGTCGTGAGGGAGTTGGAGATCCCGCGGCCTTCGTGTTCGTCCCGCGCCCAGGTCGGTGCGCTTGCAATAGGGGGTTACAAGCGTCCGCGCGGGTGAGGGGAGCGAGCGGCCCCAAGAGAGCGCCTGCCCCTGCCCTCGTTCCCGCGAGGCCAACCTTCTCTAAGAAGGCCCTGGTCCTCCCTTTTATAGGCGCAAGGAGAGGATCCAGGTGTACAAATGGGGGTGTAGCAAGGTGCTACGTGTCTAGCGGGGGAGAGCTAGCGCCCTAAGTACATGCCAAGATGGCAGCCGGAGAGATCTTGGCACCCAGCTGGTGTGGCGTCGTGGCTATCGGAGAAGCAATGGAGCCTGGCGGAGGGACAGCTGTCGGAGTGGTTGGGCCCTTGCTGACGTCCTCCTGCTTCCGTAAGGGAGCTGAGAGCCGCCGTCGTCATGGATCCAGCGGGGCGCCATCATTGCCTATCTGGCGGAGCCAGCCAGATGGGACGTCGGTCCTGTTCTCTGCGGCCCGAGTCGGCTCGGGGTAGGGTGATGATGGCGCTTCCTGTCGACGTGGCGGATTCGTGCCCTAGGTCGGGCGACGTGGAGGCTCCTCCGAAGCTGAGGTCGAGTCTGTCCTGCATGGCCGAGGCCGAGCCCGAGCTCCTGGGTCGGGCGAGGCGGAGGTCGTTCGGCAGAGGCCAGGGCGGAGTCCGAGCCCTGGGTCGGGCGAAGCGGAGTTTGTCGTCTTCCGGGGCCTTAGCCCGAGTCCGAGCCCTAGGTCGGGCGGAGCGGAGTTCGCCGTCTTCCGGGGCCTTAGCCCGAGTCCGAGCCCTGGGTCGGGCGGAGCGGAGTTCGCCGTCTTCCGGGGCCTTAGCCCGAGTCCGAGCCCTGGGTTGGGCGGAGCGGAGTTCGCCGTCTTCCGGGGCCTTAGCCCGAGTCCGAGCCCTGGATCGGGCGGAGCGGAGTTCGCCGTCTTCCGGGGCCTTAGCCCGAGTCCGAGCCCTGGATCGGGCGGAGCGGGGTTCGCCGTCTTCCGGGGCCTTAGCCCGAGTCCGAGCCCTGGGTCGGGCGGAGCGGAGTTCGCCGTCTTCCGGGGCCTTAGCCCGAGTCCGAGCCCTGGGTCGGGCGGAGCTTCCTATGGCGCTTTTGGCCAAGCCTGGCCGCCCGTCAGTCTCACTCTTTGCGTTAAATGCCCCAGTGACTTGGTCGGTCGGTGCGGTGATTTAGTCAGGGTTGCTTCTCAACGAAGGCAAGGCCTCGGGCGAGCCGGAGATGCGTCTGCCGTAAAAAAGGGGGCCTCGGGCGAGACGGAAACACCTCAGGGTCGGCTGCCCTTGCCCGAGGCTAGGCTCGGGTGTGGCGTGATCGAGTCGCTCGTATGGACTGATCCCTGACTTAATCAAACCCATCAGGCCTCTGCAGCTTTATGCTGATGGGGGTTACCAGCTGAGAATTAGGCGTCTTGAGGGTACCCCTAATTATGGTCCCCGACAATCAACATCTCTACATCTAGCACAAATAGAAACATGCTCAACGGTAGATGTAGAGGGTTTGCAAGATTTTAATTCTACAACCTTAGCATGCAATATATCATTTTTACTTCTAAGGTCGGAAATGGAAGCATTGCAAACATCTAATTCTTTAGCCTTAGCAAGCAATTTTTCATTTTCATTCCTAAGGCTAGCAAGAGAAATGTTTAATTCTTCAATCTTAGCAAGCAAATCATCATTATTATTTCTAAGATTGGGAATTGAAACATTACAAACATTTGAATCAACCTTAGCTAACAAATTAGCATTCTCATTTCTAAGGTTGTCAATAGTCTCATGGCAAGTGCTTAGCTCCCTAGATAATTTTTCACATTTCTCTACTTCTAGAGCATAAGCATTTTTAACCTTAACATGCTTTTTGTTTTCTTTAATAAGGAAGTCCTCTTGGGAGTCCAAGAGATCATCCTTCTCATGAATAGCACTAATTAATTCATTTAACTTTTCCTTTTGTTGCATGTTTAGGTTGGCAAAAAGAATGCGCAAGTTATCCTCCTCATTACTAGCATTATGCTCATCGCTAGAGGTTTCATATTTGGTGGAGGATCTTGATTTTACCTTCTTCCTGTTGCCGTCTTTTGCCATGAGGCACTTGTGGCCGACGTTGGGGAAGAGAAGACCCTTGGTGACGGCGATGTTTGCGGCGTCCTCGTCGGAGGAGGAGTCGGTGGAGCTCTCGTCGGAGTCCCATTCCCCGCAAACATGGGCATCGCCGCCCTTCTTCTTGTAGTATTTCTTCTTCTCCTTTCTTCTCCTCTTCTTGTCATCGCCCCTATCACTGTCACTAGAAATAGGACATTTTGCAATAAAGTGACCGGGCTTACCACATTTGTAGCACACTTTCTTGGAGCAAGGCTTGTAGTCCTTTCCCCTCCTTTGTTTGAGGATTTGGCGGAAGCTCTTGATGATGAGCGCCATTTCCTCGTTGTCGAGCTTGGAGGCATCAATGGGTTGTCTACTTGTTGTAGACTCCTCCTTCTTGTCCTCCGACGATTTGAATGCGACCGGTTGTGCTTCGGACGTGGAGGGGCCATCAAGCTCGTTGATCTTCTTTGAGTCTTTGATCATCAATTCAAAGCTCACAAAATTCCCAATTACTTCTTCGGGAGTCATTAGAGTATATCTAGGATTGCCACGAATCAATTGAACTTGAGTAGGGTTAAGGAAAACAAGTGATCTAAGAATAACATTAACCACTTCGTGGTCATCCCATTTTTTGCTCCCGAGGTTGCGCACTTGGTTCACCAAGGTTTTGAGCCGATTGTACATGTCTTGTGGCTCCTCCCCTTGGCGAAGACGAAAGCGACCGAGCTCCCCCTCGATCGTTTCCCGCTTGGTGATCTTGGTCACCTCATCTCCTTCGTGTGCGGTTTTTAGCACGTCCCAAATTTCCTTAGCACTCTTCAATCCTTGCACCTTATTATACTCCTCTCAACTTAGAGAGGCGAGGAGTATAGTTGTGGCTTAGGAGTGGATTTGGGCCACTTCGTCCTCATCATAATCTTCATCCCCTATCGATGGTACCTGTACACCAAACTCAACAATATCCCATATACTTTTGTGGAGTGAGGTTAGGTGATATCGCATCATATCACTCCACCTAGCATAATCTTCACCATCAAATGTTGGTGGTTTGCCTAATGGGACGGAAAGTAAAGGTGTATGTTTAGGAATGCGAGGATAGCGTAGGGGGATCTTACTAAACTTCTTGCGCTCATGGCGCTTAGAAGTTACGGACGGCGCGTCGGAGCCGGAGGTCGATGGTGATGAAGTGTCAGTCTCATAGTAGACCACCTTCCTCATCTTCTTGTGCTTGCCGCCACTGCGATGCGACTTGTGGGAAGAAGATTTCTTCTCCTTCTCCTTTCCCTTGTTGCGGGACTCTTCCGATGAAGTCTTCCCGTGACTTGTAGTGGGCTTGTCGCCGGTCTCCATCTCCCTCATGGCGTGATCTCCCGACATCACTTCGAGCGGTTAGGCTCTAATGAAGCACCGGACTTTGATACCAATTGAAAGTCGCCTAGAGGGGGGTGAATAAGGCAAAACTAAAATTTACAAAGTTAATCACAACTACAAGTCGGGTTAGCTTTAGAAATATAAACGAGTTCGAAAGAGAGGGTGCAAAACAAATCGCAAGCGAATAAAGAGTGTGACACGCGGATTTGTTTTACCAAGGTTCGGTTCTTGCAAACCTACTCCCCGTTGAGGTGGTCACAAAGACCGGGTCTCTTTCAACCCTTTCCCTCTCTCAAACGGTCCCTCGGACCGAGTGAGCTTCTCTTCTCAATCAACCGGGAACCAAACTTCCTGCAAGGACCACCACACAATTGGTGTCTCTTGCCTCGATTACAATTGAGATGATCGCAAGAAAGAATGAGAAAAAGAAGCAATCCAGGCGCAAGAGCTCAAATGAACACAACGATCACTCTCTCTAATCACTAAAGCTATGAGTGGAATTGGGAGAGGATTTGATCTCTTTGGTGTGTCTAGAATTGAATGCTAGAGCTCTTGTAAGTAGAAGGAAGGTGGAAAACTTGGATGATTTGAATGAGGGGTGGTTGGGGGTATTTATAACCCCAACCACCAAACTAGTCGTTTGGTGAAGGCTGCTGTCGACGGGCACACCGGACAGTCCGGTGCGCCATCGGACAGTGTCCGGTGCGCCAGCCACGTCACCCGGCTGTTAGGGTTCGACCGTTGGAGCTCTGACGTGTGGGGTCGCCTGGCTGTCCGGTGGTGCACCGGACAGGTACTGTAGACTGTCCGGTGCGCCTCCCGCGCGTGCTCTGACTCTGGCGCACTGTAGCGCATTAAATGCCTCTGCAGGTGACCGTTGGCGCCGTAGTAGCCGTTGCTTCCGCTGGCACACCGGACACCGTCCGGTGACTCACCGAACCGTTCGGTGAATTATAGCGGAGCGCTCTTGAGAATTCTCGAAGGTAGCGACTTTGGCTCCGATCGCCCTGGTGCACCGGACACTGTCCGGTGGTGCACCGGACAGTCCGGTGCGCCAGACCAGGGTGCCTTCCGGGTTGTCTTTTGCTCTTTTGTTTGAACCCTTTTCCTTGGTCTTTTTATTGGCTTATTGTGAACCTTTGGCACCTGTAGAACTTATAGACTAGAGCAAACTAGTTAGTCCAATTATTTGTGTTGGGCAATTCAACCACCAAAATCAATTAGGAAATAGGTGAAACCCTAATTCCCTTTCACCTACCCTCTACCTCGCATCGATCAAATCGTGGACTCCACAGCTGGGTGCAAAACCCTGTCATTCCTCGATGCCTACTTAGGCTATCACCAAATCAAGACGAAAGAGTCCGACCAGCTCGCGACTTCTTTCATCACACCTTTTGGCATGTACTGTTACACCACAATGCCATTCGGGTTGAGGAATGCAGGCACCACTTACCAGAGGTGCATGAACCACGTGTTCGGAGAACACATCGGCAAAATGGTCGAGGCTTATGTCGATGACATCGTTGTCAAGACGAAGAGAGCCTCCGACCACCTCTTTGACCTTGAAACGACATTCAAGTGTCTGAGAGCGAAAAGCGTGAAACTCAATCTGTGACGGAACCTCCCAAGTAATCAGGCCCACCTACAGTTGTCCTTGTCTAACAGACATCAGACACCCTGTAGATGTTCCTAAGTTACTTGACAAGCTCGGTATCTTTCCTTACCTCACCAGGAACGTTTCACCCGTCTTGCAGACATTACAGATCATCGGAGATAAAGATATGCGGAAGCGATTTACATAAACTTACATTTATTTCCAAAGTAAGCTTCAGTTAAGTTATTACAGACCAGTTCTAAAAACAAGTGCATAAAAGTAATAATTATACAAACCAGGGAGACACAAACTTCTCCCGAAAGTCAAAAGATCTAGGATGGAGGACCGAGTCCTCCCGCACTTCAGTCTTGGGTTTCATCTTTGGGAACCACCTTAGCACAGAAGCAGCAAAAGTCTGCTACTTCCCCACCTAAAAACAACAAAGGGATAAACCCTGAGTATGGAATTACTCAGCAAGTCTTACCCGACTAAGGAAAAGACTCTCAAGGGTATGCTGGATATATGGGAGTCAAGGTAAGGCTTCTCAATAGTCAAAGACTCTGTTTTGCAGAAATGCTTACTAAAGTGGATCCTTAAAAATCCAATTTTATTTGTCAAGTTAGGTAAAATTACCTGCACTAGAGTTCTTTCTACCCTAGTTCAATCACTGGTCCTGCACTAGCCAATTTCTTAACCAAAAACCCATCATCTTTAGTGGGATGCTACGTGTAAGTCAGTGGCCAAGTCTCCATAACCGCGGAGGTACGGCGATCCGAATCGATTATACTCAGCTGAGGATCTCCAATCACACGACATATGTAGCACTTAACCCTTGCATATGTCAACCCGCCACCGGGGTTCTTAAGACCGGATCAGGTTCACGCAAACCGAGAGCACAGATACACCACCGTCCAGCCTCTTGCCACGGAGGGTACACGCTACTCTCGCCACCGCTCCACTCCCATTTCGTGTTATCTTATTCCGGCCTTAGTCTGCCCGAGGCAAGGCTTACCCATGACGAGGCATGTGACCAGTTAAAGGGTCCTCGGTCAGCAGGCCTACATCGACAAGGTCCTTAATCGACTCAGACGGAGACACTACACCGAGACTCTCTTCTCGTGCAAGTCACCCGCCCGGTCTCAGCTTAATTATTGCAACCCAAAAACTTGGTACCTGACAGAGGTACATCTTTTCCGATGTTGGACCCATCAAGGCCTTGATGGATCCACCATCAAATTTTGTTTTCAAAAACATCCCTCCCACTTTGCCAAACATCTTTTGTAAAACAAATCCTTTTGTTTTTCTAAGGCAATACTAAGCAAAGTAAAACCTTTTTGTAAAAACAGGATTTCAAGGAGGGTAATCAAAATCAAGGAAGGCAATGCAGGAATTGTTAAATCAATCAACTCCTACTACCTAATGCATCAAGCAAGTGAGAAAGATTTTAAAAACATCAAGGGAGGTGGCAAATGCACCGGGGCTTGCCTTTGTTATCAGATGTGTCTGGCTCGGATCCACAGATATCAAAATAGAAGCAGTTGTCTGCCTGGGGATCAGAGGTGGGTGGTATCCCTTCTTCAAAAACTTCTTCTTCTTCTTCTTGCTCTAATATAATCATATACATGCATAAGAATGGATGTCATGGAATGCTCATGAGGATGCAAAGGTAGCATAAACTTATTAGTTATGTCTTGAATACAACTTTCCTTCACAGTACTCCGAGAACCTAGGGTTTCCGGAGTCAGTAAAGGAGTTCATGGAGTAGGGGGGTGGTTTTGGGTTTAGTGATCAAACAAGGTCCAAATCAAACCAAACTCTACCCATGGCTTCTAAATAATGTGATAAGCTCACATAAAAAGTTTGGGAAATTTTGGACTTATTATTTATTCTCTAAAAATCCAGAATCAATAGTTTAGGCTATTTTAAATATCCTAAAATTCCCTGTTCAAACTAAAAATCATAAAACTATTTTTATTAAATACTATGGAAAATAACAAGCCTAGGAAAATTAGTCTCATATTTTTAGGATTTTTCTATAATTTTCTACAGATTTCTAAAGTTCTGCTGTAAAAGAAAAGGAAAACGATAAAACAGTACTGGGCCGTTTCTGGCCCAACAAGCCCAGGCCCAGGGAGAACAGCGCCCGCGCCCGCGCGCGCGCGTCCGCGCCCAGGCAGTTTTGCAGAAAGGGCCTCGCACTTCTGGTTAATCCGAAAAAGGTCCTTTTACTATTGTACGCAGTCACTGACGATTTGCAGAAACGCCCTCAAGCTTCTGTTTCTTTCCCGCGATAGCCCCTGACCACGCCGCGCCATGGATTCTTCCTGGCGTGACCCGTACTGGACATGGCCGGCGAGGACTGCTCAAGCTAACGGTCGGGGAGTCTCTACGGACCTAAGGCGACCTAAGAACGGCCCTTAATTTCGAACGGTGCTCCAAGAATTTGTTCTGCCCACGCACAGGGCGGAAACTGGGGCGTCGAGCTCACGTTCCCGTACAACCACGGCCGGACCGAGCAAACGGACGCCACCGAGAGCAACACACGCATTCAGAGGCATGAAAGCAGTATACGAATTGCATGGCGACTCACCAGAACGAGCTGGCCACGGGGAGGCTAGTTTTCACGGCGGCGGAGATCGATTTGGGGGAAACGTGGAATTGGAGCTCGTCGGTGAACTACTGGGAGCAATACTGGACGTCGAGGTTCTGGATAAAGTTACGAAGCTAACGGTGGGCTTAATTTATGGGGAGCGACGGCGGCGGCGATCAATTTGAGGAGGTTGTGCTGGCGGTCGGAGAGGTAGACGAGCTCCGTACGGGGAAAAGTGGCTTTCACCGTGGCAGTAGCTCCGGTGATCGCCGGGCATGCAATTGGTGAGTCACGGCGATGCAGTGGCGATGTTTGGACACGCGGCGGACCCAGAGACGGCTCAACGGCGATGAGCCCCTTTAACCACGGGCGGTGAGCAAGGGGAGGAGTACCGCGGCTGACCGGGTGGCCTCCAGCTCACCGGCGGCGAGGATTTTTACTGGGCTGTGCTTATCCGAGGACCACGGCGCACGAATCCCGGTGACCAATGATCAACAGTGGCAGGCCACCGGCGGCGAGCAAGCAGTGCTGGCGTCCTGATCCCGTTTGACTACTGTACCATGGAAGATTACATTCAGCCAGCCTGACAGGGGAGTTTGCAGAGCCCATAACTTTTAATTTTGTATAGCAACTTTGTTATCGATCTGTACCAAAGTTGTAGAGTTATGAACCAGCTACAATTTAACTATAGGACTTGATCACATTTGAGCACTGGATCATACTTGGATTTGAGCTCAAAGTTCACCTCATAGCACTGAAATTCTGAAATTCAGCTTCAAACAGTCTGACAGCCAAACTTTGAGCTGGATTATCTCCAATATTTTCTTAACAACTCTGCTCCCACTCTTAAGCAAAGTTGTTCTCCTATAATTGGGCTACAATTTTGATGTGGTGACCTAGGGCAAAAACCCTATGCTTTGAAAGTTACAAGGCCCCAAAGTTGAGCCAATTCACTAACTTTCAGACTTAGAAATAAACTCTTGTGAGGTCCATTTTGCATTTAGGTCCAAAACTTAGGGTTTTGCTTTCAAGTCCACATTTTTGTGATCCAATAGACTTGAAACACTTGTTTGACTTGGTTTTTGCACTTTAGCCCAAAAGTGGGCTAATTTTGCACATAAGCCCCTAGGGTTTAGTTTTAGGGTTTCCCAGGGTTCCAATTAGGGTTTCTAATATCCCAGGGGTATAAATGTGATTCAACTTTATTGTTGGGGTCACTTTATGACTTTTACCCAAAAGCCTTTAGGTTTTCTCAACTTTGGTTAAGTTTTACCCCTTTAACCACTATTTAGGGTTAAGTCCTTAAACCAGGGTCCTATTTGTAAAACAGTAAAACAATACAACTTGTTTGAAATTTTTGCCTAGTGAATGCACTCTAGGTGTATCAAACATATGAAATGCCCATGCTCATGATGCCATGCTCAAGTTTTAGTTATAGTAACACCAGGGGTGTTACATCCTTCCCCCCATAAAAGAATCTCGTCCCGAGATTTAAAGTCCTAGGGTGAGTAATGGAAAAGGAAATGTGTCATGTTTTTATTTCCTGATTTCTGGTACAAGGCAGGGGTGGTGTGGGGGTTCATTCCTTTATTACATAGCTATACAAACTTTACAATTTACAAGAGGCTAGAAAGCCTGGGAAATTCTTATCTAAGAAATCTTGGGTTTCCCATGTAGCCTCATCTTCCGAATGCTGGTTCCACTGTATTTTATAAAACTTGAGAGTCTTTCTCCGGGTAACCCTGTCCTTTTGATCCAGAACTCGAAGGGGATGTTCCGAGTACGTTAAATCTGGTTCCAGGACAACATCAGTCACTTCAACGGTTCGATCGGGAACCCGAAGACACTTCTTCAATTGTGACACGTGGAACACATTATGCACGGCAGACAATGTTTCGGGGAGCTGAAGTCGGTATGCCACTGGTCCACATTGCTCCAGTACTAGGAATGGACCAATGTACCTGGGTGCAAGTTTTCCTTTAATCCCAAAACGCGATACGCCTTTCATTGGTGAAACCTTTAAGTAAACGTAGTCTCCTTCCAAGAAGTATAAGGGCATTCGCCGTTTGTCTGCATAACTTTTCTGACGAGCTTGTGCCTTCTTCATATTATGAACTATTTTCTGAACCTTTTCTTCGGTTTCTTTTACCATATCAGGTCTAAAGAAATATCTTTCACCAGGTTCAGACCAATTTAGCGGAGTTCGACACCGTCGCCCATACAAAGCTTCAAAAGGTGCCATCTTGATGCTTTCCTGGTAACTGTTATTATATGAAAATTCCGCTAAGGGCAAACATTCATCCCATTTTTGCGAGAAATCCAGGACACATGCTCGCAACATATCTTCAAGTATTTGGTTCACCCTCTCAGTCTGTCCACTGGTTTGGGGATGGTAGGCCGAACTGTGGAGTAACTTAGTACCCAAAGATTGGTGAAGTGCTTCCCAAAACTTGGCTACAAATTGAGGTCCACGATCCGACACTATGGTCCTTGGAACACCATGCAGACTAAGAATACGAGCAATATACAATTGGGCGTAGACAGTAACCGGGGAATTTGTCTTGACCGGCAGAAAATGAGCAACCTTTGTAAGTCGATCAACAATCACCCAGATAGAGTCGTACCCTTTTGCGGTCCTGGGCAATCCCACAATGAAGTCCATGCTGATGTCTTCCCATTTCCACGTTGGGGTTGGCAAAGATTGCAATGGACCAGCAGTTTTCATGTGTATGGCTTTGACACGTCTGCAAGTGTCACACTTAGCCACATAGCGTGCAATTTCAATCTTCATCTTCGTCCACCAGTAGTGTTGTTTCAGATCATGATACATCTTAGTGCTTCCTGGATGAATAGAATAGCGACTAAGATGCGCCTCATCTAAGATTTGCTGGCGGAGTTCTTCATTCTTCGGCACTACTATGCGGTTATTAAACCATAACACACCTTGATCATCTTCCTTGAAACATTGGGTTGTTCCAGCCCTTATCTTCTCGCGTATGTGCTCCATGCCCAGATTATCCTTTTGAGCATCAATTATCCTTTGCAAAATGGTTGACTCAAGCTTTAGTTGATCCAGAGTCCCTTGCTGGATTATCCCCAGGTTTAACTTTTCCATTTCTTGACACAAAGTGTTTTCGGAGGTCTTTACCATAAGACAGTGACAGGAAGTCTTGCGACTCAATGCATCTGCCACCACATTGGCCTTGCCTGGGTGATAATGGATTTCCAGTTCATAATCTTTAATGAGCTCAAGCCATCGTCTTTGCCTCATATTTAACTCTGACTGGGTAAATATATACTTCAAACTCTTATGATCTGTATATATATGACCGATATTTCCCAGCAGATAGTGACGCCATATTTTCAGGGCATGAACCACAGCAGCTAGCTCTAAATCATGTGTTGGATAATGCTCTTCATGTCGGCGTAACTGCCTTGAAGCATACGCAATTACTCGGCCTTCTTGCATTAGCACACAGCCGAGTCCACTGCCTGACGCATCACAGTATACATCAAAAGGCTTAGTGATGTCCGGTTGAGCCAATACCGGAGCAGTGGTCAATAGTGTCTTCAGTTGCTCAAAGGCTTCATTACATTTAGAAGACCAATTGAACTTAGTATCATTCTTCAATAAACTTGTGATTGGCTTCACAAGCTTCGAAAAATCAGGTATGAATCTGCGATAATATCCCGCTAGTCCAAGAAAACTCCGGACTTGGTGAACAGTTGTTGGAGGTTTCCACTCCAGAATATCCTTGACCTTGCTAGGATCTACCGCAATTCCCTTAGCTGATAATACGTGCCCCAAAAATTGAATTTCCTCCAGCCAGAACGCGCACTTGCTGAACTTGGCATATAGCTGATGTTCCCTCAGGCGCGTCAATACAATCCGTAAGTGCTGAGCATGCTCCTCTTCATTTTTAGAATATATCAAAATATCATCGATGAAGACCACCACGAACTTGTCTAACTCGGGCATGAACACCGAGTTCATTAAATAGGTAAAGTGGGCAGGAGCATTAGTGAGCCCGAAAGACATTACCAAGTACTCAAATAAGCCATACCGCGTAGTAAATGCGGTCTTCGGTATATCCTCGGGCCGAATACGGATTTGATGATAGCCCGACCTGAGATCAATTTTGGAAAACACCCTCGCCCCAGTCAGTTGATCAAATAAGATGTCGATCCTTGGAAGAGGGTACTTATTCTTAATGGTGACCTCATTTAGGGGTCGATAGTCCACGCACATGCGCAAGGTTTGATCCTTCTTCTTCACAAAGATGGCGGGACAACCCCACGGGGACGAGCTTGGCCGGATAAATCCTTTATTCAGCAGATCTTGTAATTGAATCTTCAATTCTGCCAACTCATTAGGGGGCATACGGTACGATCTTCGGGAGATGGGAGCCGTACCGGGCTTTAGCTCAATTACGAATTCAACATCTCTTTCAGGGGGTAGTCCAGGCAAATCTTCCGGAAAAACATCTGGAAACTCACATACTACCGGAATGTTCTTGATCTCCGGTACAATGGCTTCAAAGACTCTACCAGAAGCTTTGGCTGGATTGGTTTTGGGGAGAGACAGGAGAATTTCTTCTTGATTATAACTCAACCTGACGGTTCTGAGTTCAGTGTTGAGAATTGCCTTGTGTTGAGTTAACCAATTCATCCCCAAAATTACATCTATATCCTGGCCTCTTAGAACAATCATGTTAGCAGGAAAGTTCCGTTCGGCCATAGTTACTGGCACTCCATAGGCCACTTCTTTAGTAAAAATATGTCCCCCAGGTGAATGAATTTTAAATCCCTCTTTTGATTCATGACATGTAATGTGATGTTGCTCCACAAATGTCTTGCTAATGAAGGTATGCGAAGCACCAGAATCAAAAAGAATTATTGCAGGGTGGCTGGCCACAGGGAACGTACCCATCATCACCGGCTCTCCCTCCGGTGTGGTAGCTACTTGTGTATAATATACTCGCCCCGTCTTTTTGGTATTTTTGCCCGAAGTACTTCCCTTGCCTGGAGCAGAACTTCCCGATCCTTGCTGATTATTAGCTTGATTTTGCCGAGGATAGGGGCAATCTTTAATAAAATGCCCAGATTTGCCACAGTTAAAACATCCAGTTGAAGAACTTGGCAGAGCAGGGAATCGAGTGCCTGGGGCACCCGGCTGACTTTGGACAGTGGGAGCTTTGTTGGGACGAATAATTATGGGCTGCTTAAAAGGGAAAGATGGTGCACTTGGACGGTTCTGGTTAGAGGGCCGGAGAATAAACCGTTGCCTCTTTACCGGGCCCTGATTAGGCCGATCACCACTGAATCCCTTACTTTTCCCAGAATTTGCATATTTGGCCTCCACAGATAAGGCTGTGCTGATAGCCTTTCCATAAGTAAGATTAATACATGCAGCCATTTTCCGCTGCATCCGGTCGTTCAGACCTCTCATAAAACAATTCTTCTTTTTCAAATCTGTATTCACCTGATCAATTGCGTACTGGGACAGGTGATTGAACTTGTTGAGGTACTGGTTCACAGTATCTCCCCCTTGTTTCAATTTCATGAACTCTTCTTGCTTCATGTGCAGCACTCCCTCAGGAATATAATGCTCGCGGAATGCTGCTTTGAACTCGTTCCATGTAATTTGATGATTATCCGGTTGGATGGCCACGAAGTTCCCCCACCAAGTGCTGGCAGGGCCTCGAAGTTGCTGAGCCGCAAACAACGGCTTCTGGGTTTCTGAACAACGTAGAAGGCCAAATTTCTGTTCAATAACCCTTATCCATTCGTCAGCTTCGAGCGGATCTTCTGCTTTGACGAAGAGAGGCGGACGAGTCTCAAAGAAATCCAGATAAATGGTCTCACGGGGACCCTGTTGAAATCCTCTTCCTGCTTGTTGCTGAAGCTGTTGCTGACCCGCCATCTCCCTCAGGAAGCGGGTGTTGTCGGCTGTGGCGTTTACCAAGGCAGCGATTGCCTCGGCAAGCGTGGGTGGAACGGGAGGTGGATTCGGGGTAGCATCCCGACCCCCGGATGTTCCAGCTGCATCCTGTCCACGAGTCCGGGTCGGCATCTGAGGCAAAAACATTTGAATAAACATAATGTGCCAAAGAAAACCTTCCGTTTTACATTACTGTAAAAAGTAATGGTACAGACTCGACATTACACAACAGGATACATTACCCATTTTACAAAAGTTTAACCTATTATACAACCGTACACCCTACAATACACTACTCTAATATAACAGTACACCCTACAATACACTACTCTACTCTTATTACACCACTAGTCCTGTTTTCCATTGCTTTTGGCGGCTTCATCATCAGGTGTGGGAGTCCAGACGTCAACCAACCTCAAGGAAGGAGGGGGTTCATACAAGTCTAATTCCCCACCCAACGCACGTCCCGCAACGTGAGAGGGTCCGGCTTCCGCCTCAGCGGAGGGTGTAGGCTCACTAGGGTGTAGTTGCGAATAGAGCACATGGACTTCTTCATGCAATGTATTGCAATAAACTTGCAGGTCGTCCACAGCTGAGCTGAGTTCTCTAACTCGGGCCTGAGCCCTTGCCTCCTTGGCCCATGCCAATGAACGAGATTGAACAGCCCAATCGAGTGCCAAATCCCGATCGGCCAGCTGGTCTTGTAGATGGCGAACGTCTGCTCGTAACTCATTTATACGGTCACCATCTCCCATCCATATAGCTGTCCTGCGGCGGAGTTCCAGTTGGAGCCTGCTTACTTCTGCTTCCAGATCCCCTATAGGATCATTGCTCCCGCTACTACTATCTACATCTCGCGGAGCAAGCTGATGTCGAGGCACTCCAAGTGGTCCAGTCGACTTACGCGCGGTCTTTCTTGTGCGCGGCGGCATTTTCTAAAGGGGAAATTTATTAGTATAATTCTTAGCATGATGCATGAGTAAGTACAGAATCAACCTTGGTTGATTCAATCTTCTATACATTGCACTCTTCCTAACTGGTCTTTAATATAAACTCTTCAGACTACTTAGGTAAGAAGAGAAAAGAATCTTTAGATAAGACTTTTGAAAATCTTTTGAAGATGCCCTGGAATATCTGCAAAGAAGGGCTACGCTCTGATACCAGCTGTGACGGAACCTCCCAAGTAATCAGGCCCACCTACAGTTGTCCTTGTCTAACAGACATCAGACACCCTGTAGATGTTCCTAAGTTACTTGACAAGCTCGGTATCTTTCCTTACCTCACCAGGAACGTTTCACCCGTCTTGCAGACATTACAGATCATCGGAGATAAAGATATGCAGAAGCGATTTACATAAACTTACATTTATTTCCAAAGTAAGCTTCAGTTAAGTTATTACAGACCAGTTCTAAAAACAAGTGCATAAAAGTAATAATTATACAAACCAGAGAGACACAAACTTCTCCCGAAAGTCAAAAGATCTAGGATGGAGGACCGAGTCCTCCCGCACTTCAGTCTTGGGTTTCATCTTTGGGAACCACCTTAGCACAGAAGCAGCAAAAGTCTGCTACTTCCCCACCTAAAAACAACAAAGGGATAAACCCTGAGTATGGAATTACTCAGCAAGTCTTACCCGACTAAGGAAAAGACTCTCAAGGGTATGCTGGATATATGGGAGTCAAGGTAAGGCTTCTCAATAGTCAAAGACTCTGTTTTGCAGAAATGCTTACTAAAGTGGATCCTTAAAAATCCAATTTTATTTGTCAAGTTAGGTAAAATTACCTGCACTAGAGTTCTTTCTACCCTAGTTCAATCACTGGTCCTGCACTAGCCAATTTCTTAACCAAAAACCCATCATCTTTAGTGGGATGCTACGTGTAAGTCAGTGGCCAAGTCTCCATAACCGCGGAGGTACGGCGATCCGAATCGATTATACTCAGCTGAGGATCTCCAATCACACGACATATGTAGCACTTAACCCTTGCATATGTCAACCCGCCACCGGGGTTCTTAAGACCGGATCAGGTTCACGCAAACCGAGAGCACAGATACACCACCGTCCAGCCTCTTGCCACGGAGGGTACACGCTACTCTCGCCACCGCTCCACTCCCATTTCGTGTTATCTTATTCCGGCCTTAGTCTGCCCGAGGCAAGGCTTACCCATGACGAGGCATGTGACCAGTTAAAGGGTCCTCGGTCAGCAGGCCTACATCGACAAGGTCCTTAATCGACTCAGACGGAGACACTACACCGAGACTCTCTTCTCGTGCAAGTCACCCGCCCGGTCTCAGCTTAATTATTGCAACCCAAAAACTTGGTACCTGACAGAGGTACATCTTTTCCGATGTTGGACCCATCAAGGCCTTGATGGATCCACCATCAAATTTTGTTTTCAAAAACATCCCTCCCACTTTGCCAAACATCTTTTGTAAAACAAATCCTTTTGTTTTTCTAAGGCAATACTAAGCAAAGTAAAACCTTTTTGTAAAAACAGGATTTCAAGGAGGGTAATCAAAATCAAGGAAGGCAATGCAGGAATTGTTAAATCAATCAACTCCTACTACCTAATGCATCAAGCAAGTGAGAAAGATTTTAAAAACATCAAGGGAGGTGGCAAATGCACCGGGGCTTGCCTTTGTTATCAGATGTGTCTGGCTCGGATCCATAGATATCAAAATAGAAGCAGTTGTCTGCCTGGGGATCAGAGGTGGGTGGTATCCCTTCTTCAAAAACTTCTTCTTCTTCTTCTTGCTCTAATATAATCATATACATGCATAAGAATGGATGTCATGGAATGCTCATGAGGATGCAAAGGTAGCATAAACTTATTAGTTATGTCTTGAATACAACTTTCCTTCACAGTACTCCGAGAACCTAGGGTTTCTGGAGTCAGTAAAGGAGTTCATGGAGTAGGGGGGTGGTTTTGGGTTTAGTGATCAAACAAGGTCCAAATCAAACCAAACTCTACCCATGGCTTCTAAATAATGTGATAAGCTCACATAAAAAGTTTGGGAAATTTTGGACTTATTATTTATTCTCTAAAAATCCAGAATCAATAGTTTAGGCTATTTTAAATATCCTAAAATTCCCTGTTCAAACTAAAAATCATAAAACTATTTTTATTAAATACTATGGAAAATAACAAGCCTAGGAAAATTAGTCTCATATTTTTAGGATTTTTCTATAATTTTCTACAGATTTCTAAAGTTCTGCTGTAAAAGAAAAGGAAAACGATAAAACAGTACTGGGCCGTTTCTGGCCCAACAAGCCCAGGCCCAGGGAGAACAGCGCCCGCGCCCGCGCGCGCGCGTCCGCGCCCAGGCAGTTTTGCAGAAAGGGCCTCGCACTTCTGGTTAATCCGAAAAAGGTCCTTTTACTATTGTACGCAGTCACTGACGATTTGCAGAAACGCCCTCAAGCTTCTGTTTCTTTCCCGCGATAGCCCCTGACCACGCCGCGCCATGGATTCTTCCCGGCGTGACCCGTACTGGACATGGCCGGCGAGGACTGCTCAAGCTAACGGTCGGGGAGTCTCTACGGACCTAAGGCGACCTAAGAACGGCCCTCAATTTCGAACGGTGCTCCAAGAATTTGTTCTGCCCACGCACAGGGCGGAAACTGGGGCGTCGAGCTCACGTTCCCATACAACCACGGCCGGACCGAGCAAACGGACGCCACCGAGAGCAACACACGCATTCAGAGGCACGAAAACAGTATACGAATTGCATGGCGACTCACCAGAACGAGCTGGCCACGGGGAGGCTAGTTTTCACGGCGGCGGAGATCGATTTGGGGGAAACGTGGAATTGGAGCTCGTCGGTGAACTACTGGGAGCAATACTGGACGTCGAGGTTCTGGATAAAGTTACGAAGCTAACGGTGGGCTTAATTTATGGGGAGCGACGGCGGCGGTGATCAATTTGAGGAGGTTGTGCTGGCGGTCGGAGAGGTAGACGAGCTCCGTACGGGGAAAAGTGGCTTTCACCGTGGCAGTAGCTCCGGTGATCGCCGGGCATGCAATTGGTGAGTCACGGCGATGCAGTGGCGATGTTTGGACACGCGGCGGACCCAGAGACGGCTCAACGGCGATGAGCCCCTTTAACCACGGGCGGTGAGCAAGGGGAGGAGTACCGCGGCTGACCGGGTGGCCTCCAGCTCACCGGCGGCGAGGATTTTTACTGGGCTGTGCTTATCCGAGGACCACGGCGCACGAATCCCGGTGACCAATGATCAACGGTGGCAGGCCACCGGCGGCGAGCAAGCAGTGCTGGCGTCCTGATCCCGTTTGACTACTGTACCATGGAAGATTACATTCAGCCAGCCTGACAGGGGAGTTTGCAGAGCCCATAACTTTTAATTTTGTATAGCAACTTTGTTATCGATCTGTACCAAAGTTGTAGAGTTATGAACCAGCTACAATTTAACTATAGGACTTGATCACATTTGAGCACTGGATCATACTTGGATTTGAGCTCAAAGTTCACCTCATAGCACTGAAATTCTGAAATTCAGCTTCAAACAGTCTGATAGCCAAACTTTGAGCTGGATTATCTCCAATATTTTCTTAACAACTCTGCTCCCACTCTTAAGCAAAGTTGTTCTCCTATAATTGGGCTACAATTTTGATGTGGTGACCTAGGGCAAAAACCCTATGCTTTGAAAGTTACAAGGCCCCAAAGTTGAGCCAATTCACTAACTTTCAGACTTAGAAATAAACTCTTGTGAGGTCCATTTTGCATTTAGGTCCAAAACTTAGGGTTTTGCTTTCAAGTCCACATTTTTGTGATCCAATAGACTTGAAACACTTGTTTGACTTGGTTTTTGCACTTTAGCCCAAAAGTGGGCTAATTTTGCACATAAGCCCCTAGGGTTTAGTTTTAGGGTTTCCCAGGGTTCCAATTAGGGTTTCTAATATCCCAGGGGTATAAATGTGATTCAACTTTATTGTTGGGGTCACTTTATGACTTTTACCCAAAAGCCTTTAGGTTTTATCAACTTTGGTTAAGTTTTACCCCTTTAACCACTATTTAGGGTTAAGTCCTTAAACCAGGGTCCTATTTGTAAAACAGTAAAACAATACAACTTGTTTGAAATTTTTGCCTAGTGAATGCACTCTAGGTGTATCAAACATATGAAATGCCCATGCTCATGATGCCATGCTCAAGTTTTAGTTATAGTAACATCAGGGGTGTTACACAATCCTGAGAAGTGTGTCTTCGGAGTCCCCCGAGGCATGCTCCTTGGGTTCATCGTCTCCGAGCGGGGCATCGAGGCCAACCCGGAGAAAATCGCGGCCATCACCAGCATGGGACCGATCAAAGATTTGAAAGGAGTATAGAGGGTCACGGGATGCCTTGCGGCTCTAAGCCGCTTCATCTCATGCCTTGGCGAGAAAGGCTTGCCTCTGTACCGCCTCTTAAGGAAGGCCGAGTGCTTCACTTGGACCCCCGAGGCCGAGGAAGCTCTCGAAAACCTTAAGGCGCTCCTTATGAAAACACCCATCCTGGTGCCCCCCGCCGCAGAAGAAGCCCTCTTGATCTACGTAGCCACGACTACTCAGGTAGTCAGCGCCGCGATCGTAGTCGAGAGACGAGAAGAAGGGCATGCACTGCCCGTCTAGAGGCCAGTCTACTTCATCAGTGAAGTACTTTCCGAGACCAAAGCTTGCTACCCATAGATCTAGAAGCTGCTCTACGCAGTGGTCCTGACACGACGAAAGTTGCGACACTACTTCGAGTCTCATCCGGTAGCTGTGGTGTCATCTTTCCCCCTGGGGGAGATCATCTAGTGCTACGAGGCCTCGGGTAGGATAGCAAAGTGGGCGGTGGAGCTTATGGGCGAAACGCTATCATTCGCTCCTTGGAAGGCCATAAAATCCCAGGTCTTGGCAGACTTCCTGGCTGAGTGGACCGACACCTAGTTACTGACAACTCCAATCCAGCCCGAGCTCTAGACCATGTACTTCGATGGGTCACTCATGAAAACAGGAGTGGGCGCTGGCCTGCTCTTCGTTTCACCCCTCGGAAAGCATCTCCGCTACGTCATTCGCCTCCATTTTCCGGCGTCAAACAATGTGGCCGAGTACGAAGCACTAGTTAACGGGCTACGCATCGCCGTCGAGCTAGGGGTCCGACGAATCGACGCTCGAGGCGACTTGCAGCTTGTCATTGACCAAGTCATAAAGAACTCCCACTGCCGTGACCGGAGGATGGAAGCCTACTGTGACGAAGTTCGGCACCTGGAGAACAAGTTCTACAGGCTGGAGCTCAACCACATCGCCCGACGGTACAATGAGACTATGGACGAGCTGGCGAAAATAGCCTCGGGGCGAACCACAGTTCCCCCCAACGTTTTCTCCAAAGACCTACATCAACCATCCGTCAAGACTGACGACGCGCCTGAGCCTGAGGAAGCCTCAGCCCAGCCCGAGGTACCCTCGGCGGCACCCGAGGCACCCTCGGCCATCGAGGAAGAGGCCTTGCCCGTCGAAGAGGAACAGAATGGGGTCACGCCAGATCCGAACTCGCAGGCCCCATACCTAGAATATCTCCTCCGAGGAGAGCTTCCCATCGACAAGACCAAAGCTCGGTGGCTGGCTCGGCGCGCCAAGTCATTTGTCCTGCTGGGTGATGAAAAAGAGATCTACCGCCGCAACCCCTCGGGCATCCTTCAGCGATGCATATCCATCGCCCAAGGACAAGAGTTGTTGCAAGAAATACACTCGGGGGCTTGCGGCCACCATGTAGCGCCTCGAGCCCTCGTGGGGAATGCCTTTCGACAAGGATTCTACTGGCCAACCGTGGTGGCCGACGCCACTAGGATTGTACGCTCCTGCCGGGGGTGTCAATTCTACGCAAAGCAGATGCATCTACCCGCTCAGGCCTTGCAGACGATACCCATCACCTGGCCATTCGCTGTGTGGGGTCTGGACCTTGTCGAACCCTTGCAGAAGGCACCCGGGGGCTTCATGCACCTGCTGGTCGCTATCGACAAATTCTCCAAGTGAATTGAGGTCCGACCCCTAAACAGCATCAGGTCCGAGCAGGCGGTGGCATTCTTCACCAACATTATTCATCGGTTCGGGGTCCCAAACTCAATCATCACCGACAATGGCACGCAGTTCACCAGGAAAAAGTTCCTGGACTTCTGCGACGACCACCACATCCATGTGGACTCGGCCACCGTAGCTCATCCCATGACGAATGGGCAGGTGGAGCGTGCCAACGGTATGATTCTGCAGGGGCTCAAACCAAGGATCTATAACGACCTCAACAAGTTCTGCAAGCGATGGATGAAAGAGCTACCCTCGGTAGTCTGGAGTCTGAGGATGACGCCGAGCCGCGCCACGAGTTTTACATCGTTCTTTCTAGTCTATGGGGCCGAGGCCGTCCTCCCCACGGACTTAGAATATGGCTCCCCGAGGACCAAGGTGTACGACGACCGAAGCAACCAGACCAGCCGAGAAGACACGCTGGACCAACTCGAGGAGGCTCAGGACGTCGCCTTACTATATTCGGCACGGTACCAGCAGTCGCTGCGGCGCTACCATGCCCGAAGCGTTCAGGCCCGAGGCTTCCAAGTGGGAGACTTGGTGCTTCGCCTGCGACAGGACGCCCGAGGGTGCCACAAGCTCACTCCTCCCTGGGAAGGGCCCTTCATCATCCCTGGGAAGGGCCCTTCATCATCAAGCCCGAAACATACAAGCTGGCCAACGACCAAGGCGAGGTCTACAGCAACGCTTGGAACATCCAACAGCTACGTCGCTTCTACCCTTAAGATGTTTTAAGTCATTCATGTACCTCATTTATGTACACAAAGTCTAACCATCAAGGAAGGGTCGGCCTTGCCTCAGCAAAGCCTGACCCTCCCTCGGGGGCTAGAAGGAGGGAACCCCCTCTGCGTCAAAATTTTCCTCGAAAAAATTTTCTACCAAAACAACCTTTGTGCTTTCGACTTCCGTATTGATAGTGGGATCCTGAGAACGACGAGAGTGCACGTAAGCGGCAAGGCCGACCGAGCCGAGGGACTCCTACGCCTCTGGGATACGGATACCTCACTCATCACCTTCCGCAAGAAGTAACTCACGCTCGAATAAGCGATCCTGCTACCAAACAAGTCCTAACACTCGGGTAGAAAACGACTTTCGCACTTTCTCGACTGTCCCAATAATGGAATCCTTCGACCGAATGAAAGCGCACGTAAGCGGCAAGGCCGACCGAGCCGAGGGACTCCTACGCCTCCGGGATACGGATACCTCACTCATCACCTTCCGCGAAAAGTAACTCTCATTCGGATAAACGATTCTGCTATTGACAGACAAGTCATGATGCTCGAAACAAGAGGAGAGAAGACACAACTTTTTAAACATGACGATAAAGTGTTTAGGCCTCGACGGCCACAAAAAGGCATGCGCATGCTACAGACAAACTGTTCCTGCAGGTTCTGGCGTCGGCAGGGGGAGTAGCAGCACCCTCAGCGTTGATTCCACCCTCAGCAGAACTAGGCCCGGCCTCGGACGACGACCCAAGCAAAAGGACCTCCACCTAAGGGAGGACGCCAGCACCGCGCCAGCAGATGTCTTGGCCAAGCTCTAGCAGCTGCTGCCACATCTTCCTCGGCCTGGGAAGCCGCCATATCCCGGGCCGACGAAGTCTCCTTCCAAGCCGACTCCGCGTCTGCCTGCGCTAGCACCACTGCCTCCGGCTTCGGCTCATCGCAGAGCAGCCGAGGTTTCCAAAAAATGAGCAAGGGAAGCCTAGAGCGGCAAGGCCGATAGAGCCGAGGGACTCCTACGCCTCCAGGATATGGACACCTCACTCGTCACCTTCCGCAAAAGGCAACCGACGCTCGGTTAGGTGGTTCGGCTAGCCAACAGACAAGTCCCAGCGCTCGGAATGAGGAAGACACATAGCTTCGTTCTCGAATACCCAAATGTTCAGGCCTCGACAGCCACAATGAACATACACTGGCGCTCAAGGTGCCATTACAAATGGGACTCCGGTTCCGTTCCCACGGGTATGAACAACCTCCATACCAAGGGGCCCGCGGGATGACAAACTCCAAGCGGCTCACCGGCAACCGCCCCGACAGCAGCGACAACGACCTCCGTCCTAGGCGGCAAGACAGCTGCAGCAATGGCTTCAGGGCAAACGCTACAGTGGAAAAGCCCTTGCCCACGAAGGACGAGAACTAGCCATTCAGGCCAAAGAGACGGAGGTCCAGGGGTGCGGGCGGAGTTGGCGGTCTCGTCGGTAGAGACAACCTCCTCTGACTATCACCACCTTAGCGCCGACGGCCACCTGCTCACCAACGCCGCACCGACATATGGCGTCCGCCCCGAAAGCGCACCTGCAGGTCCTCGCTCCCGCCCTAGCCACAAGAACGGGAACGGGACCGTCCTAGAACACGAACGCCGCCCTCGCGGTGTACGACATGTTGGACAACCCCCCAACAGCCGGCGACGCAGCGAGGATCGGTAGTGGGGGCGACGCCGGAAGCAGCACCAGAGCCGCTCGTGCCGGGGAACCAAGCGCGCGGCAGCCGCCAAACGCTACAGGCGGTGAACACCCTTCTCCCCAGATCACTGAGGGAAGGAGCGGTCCGCTGCCTACACAGAGGTAGAGCCCCGGCTCAGCTCTCCCTCCGCCTCAGCGAGGATGATGAAAATCCTTGAAGCTGAGGGAGGGGCGGAGGCCGTAGCCCGGCTCGCTTCTCCCCACCAAACTGACCATTGGTGAGGGAATGCAGTCGGGTTGCACGACGAAAATCCTTGAAGTCGAACGATGGTTGAAAGGTACCGATCTCCACGAGGCCACGCTCCTCCAACGATAGCAAGAGCAAGGCAACGCTGGGGCACCCCATCCGGGGGCTCAAAAGGCAGAAGGGCACAAGGCACGAGGGGAGGACGAAGGCATGGCCACTGCCAAGGGGATCGAAGTCCCCCTTTTTATAGGCGGACCTCCTCGCTTGCACCCCTTAGTGTCACGGGCGAAGTCCCCACTAACAACCTCCAGGGTTCTCCCTCCACGACACGGGGGCTGGGACCCACACGTCATACGAGCTGAACCGAAGCACGAAAAAGGCGAACCGCCGCACGCAAGGCATGTAACCGTCCCGCGGTTACAAGCACTCTCCCATCTTTGCAGAAACCGATGTCGAAAGGGTCGACTGCTACGCGACAAGCATCCAACTGCACCACAACTGTGCGCCCCTTCGGCTCCGTCCACATCCGGTGGACCAGCGTGAAGGAAGCGGGCCCACATGTCATGTAACCGGCGCGCCGGTTACAACGTGCAAGAAGCTCCACCGCCACTTACGCCAATGCTGCGCCTCCTCGACTGCGGGACCAGTACCACGACTCGAGGTACCCCTGCGTATGACCCAACAGTGCCAATTTAAGGTGACGGCCACGGGTTGATCAGCCGCGGGGCAGGCACGACAGTTGGCATGGTCAAAGGTGGGCCGGCAGTAACTGCAGCGGCAGACAAGCGGAGGCAGCAGTCAAGTCGCCTGCAGGCTCGCGTCCCCTCCTGAAGCGACGGGAGAGCCCTCCCTCACAGTGTGAAGACGACGCGCTCGTGCCCCGTTCCTCGAACGGCTCGCACGCGCAACGGGCGCCACGCGAATCACCCGTCCCGTCGCATCAACTCCCCGACGGAGCAGGCAACACCTCTGGCAGGCGAGGCGGGCGTTGTTTCGTCTTTGCCATAATGACCGCGTCAAAAAAGGTGCGCCACTTTATTTAAAATTCATATCCTTCCCCTCCTCCTATCTCTCTCTCTTGCCACAGGGACTGGGAAAGGAGACGTTGTGGAAAGGATCCTTCCCGGCGAAGGAAGCGGGCCCCAAGCCCTCCTACTGATCAGGGGTTCGAAGGCTGGCCCCTCGGAAGGGTTCGACAGCCGCCCCAGAGCGCCCGGGCTCCATGCCCACTACTGATCAGGGGTTCGTAGGCTGGCCCCTCGGAAGGGTTCGACAATCGCCCCAGAGCATGTAGAGTGAGGGATGACTCTAGGCACGTTCGATACATAACCAAGGCTCAGGCTACGCTCCCGAGGTACCCTAGGACATTTCCGAGACCGACGGGAACGATTTGTAACGGAATCCCACCGGAGGGAGGCATCGAGCCCTCGGACCCTGTCGAAGGGGTCTGGGTCCGGCGAATCACCTGCAGGTACTTTTGGAGCGCGCCTCTGGGCCACAGCCGACCCCTAACGAACGGGGCACGGGCGTCCACTCGGATCACCCATTAGCAGCTCACTGGAAACACCATGTTCGGCGCCCTCCGAGGGCAACATGGCGCTTTCCCCCTCCTCCTTGCGAAAAGGCGACGCAGGGGCGTAAATAAAAGTCAGGAAAGTCCTTGATCGTCCTCTCGCTCCATGCAGAGGCTCGGGGGCTGCTCTCGCACCCAGCTACGACCAAAACTATTGATAGCGTCAACAAACCAGCCTGATAACTTGGAACCCGACGACACACTCGGGCTACTGTCGGGCCGCAAGATGGAACGACCAGACCAGCCGAAGCACCACGAAAAGCATTCAGACCTCAGAGGAGTCAAACCACTCCTCCGAGGCCTCGGGGGCTACACCCGGCGGGTGCGCTCGCGCGCACCCACCAGAACAAGGCAAAAAACCAAGAAAGGCTGGTCCCCTCACCAAAAATGCGGCAAAAGCCTCCAAGCGAGTACCATCACTCCCTTCGAGGCTCGAGGGCTACTGTCGGGTACCATAATTAGGGGTACCCCCAACGCTCCTAATCATGGCTGGTTAACACCCTCAGACCAACTGATGGGTACGGTTCAAGCCAAGACTTCGTCTACCCAAAGGACGCGATCTTACCCGAGCCCAGCCTCGGGTCGGAACAGTGGTCCCAAACGAATTCACGCTTCGCTCGAGGGCCTCCTCAGACGGCAGGCGCCCCCTCGGCTCTCCCGAGGCCCCGCTCGGGAGGGCTTTGTCGTGAAGCAACCTTGGCCATACCGCCTCACCAACCGACAGCCTCGCAGGCGCATTAAATGCGGGGGATACCTGACGCCGTATCCTGACACGCGCCTCAGTCGGCCAGGCCAAAGTGACCGCAGTCACTTCGCCCCTCCTCTTTTCTGTTCGATATGACAAGAAAACAGCGCCGCCCGCTCCGCTCCGACTGCCGTGTCAGCCACCCCGGCAACGACTGACAACATGTCACGATCAACCACCAAGCTCAAGCCTCGGGCGCAACAGGAAGCTCCGCCTCACCCGACCTCAGGCTCCGGCCTCAGGAGGAGGTCTCCGCCTCGCCCGACCCCGGGCTCGGCCTCGACTCCGGTCTCGGGAGGAATCACATCCTCGCCCGACCCTGGCCTCGGCCACAAGAGAAGTCTCCGCCTCGACCGACCCCAGGCTCGGACTGACTATGCTGATAGGGGATGCATCATTCCCCTACTCCTAGCCTGCTTAGGCTACAAGGAACAAGACTGGCGTCCCATCTGACTTACCCCGGCGACGGGTAATGATGCTGCCCCGCGTGCGCCATGACGCCGCTGGCTCTCAGCCCCTTACGACAGCAAGGAGACGTCAGCAGGGTCCTCACCGCGCTGCCAGCTGTGCTCCTACAGGACTCAGGCGCTCCTCCGACGGCCACGCCATCACATGTACAGCGCCCAAGCTCTCCCCCGACAGCCACGTTGGCATGTACACAGGGCTTAGGCACTCCACTGCCGGACACGTTAGCACATAGCTATGCCCCCGTTGTACACCTGGACTCTCTCCTTGCCTCTATAAAAGGGGAGTCCAGGGCCACCCTGAAGGGGGTTTGGGGTTCGCGCGAGGGGAAGCGGCGTATGAGCCCTCTCTCTCTCCCTCACGCGACGCGCTTGTAACCCCTACTGCGAGCAGCACCCCTGGTGCAGGATAATACAAGTCTTGTCCCACATCTTGTGTTCCATCCCGCGCTAACCCATCTGGGCAGGGACATGCAACGACAATTTACTCATCGGTCCAGGGACCCCCTGGGGTCGAAACGCCGACACTTATGCAAACTAGTTCAATTCTGCACTTATATATTTGCTTTGGTTTGTGTTGGCATCAATCACCAAAAAGGAGGAGATTGAAAGGGAAATAGGGTTTAACCTTTTCCTAAATATAATTTTGGTGGTTGAATGCCCAACACAAATATTTGGACTAACTAGTTTGCTCTAGATTATATATTCTACAGGTGTTAAAGGATCAACACAAACCAATAAAAAGTTTAAGTTAGGGTTGAAAAGAAAGGAGCAAAAAGATACCGAAGAGCATCCTGGTCTGGCGCACCGGACTGTCCGGTGCACCAGGGGCAAGCGATTCCAAACTCTTCACCTTCAGGTTTCTGAGGCCGCACTCCGCTATAATTCACTGCCGGTGTGCCACCGGACTGTCCGGTGTGCCAGTGGAGCAACGACTGGGCAGCGCAACGGTCAACTCCAGCGATCACCTGCAAACGTGAACATTGCGTGGACAGTTCGCGCAGAGTCAGAGCAGCGCCAGAAGGCACACCGGACAGTGAACAGCACCTGTCCGGTGCACCAAGAAGTCAAAGCTCCAATGGTCAAAACCGTCAGAACCCCAACGGTTGGGTAACATGGCTGGTGCACCGAACTGTCCGGTGCGCCCATCGACAGACAACCTCCCCAACGGTTGAATTGGTGGTTGGGGCTATAAATACCCCCCAACCACCTCCACTCCAACCATCCAAGCATTCACTCCTTCACATTCAATACAAGAGCAATAGACACCACTCCAAAGACACAATTCAAGAGATCGATCCGCTCAAAATCTCAAAATCCACTCTAGCACATTTAGACTTGTGAGAGGATCATTTGTGTTTTCTTGTGCTCTTGTTTGCTTGGCTTGGCTTTCTTCTTCCCCATTCTTGTTCTCAAGACATTTGTAATCAAAGCAAGAGATACCAAGTTGTGGTGGTCCTTGTAGGGTCTAAGTGACCCGTTTGATTAAGGAGAAAGCTCACTCGGTCTAGGTGACCGTTTGAGAGAGGGAAAGGGTTGAAAGAGACCCGGTCTTTGTGACCACCTCAACGGGGACTAGGTTCTCAAGAACCAAACCTCGGTAAAATAAATCACCGTGTCATCCTCTTCATTTGCTTTTGATTTGTTTTCCCCTCTCTCTCGGACTCGAATTTTATTCTAACGCTAACTCCGGCTTGTAGATTGTGTTTTAAGTTGTAAATTTCAGATTACGCCTATTCACCCCCCTCTAGGCGACTTTCATAAGTAAAATGTGTGAGAGAGTGAGTTGGAGTATCACAAATATGCTCAATGTGTGCTAGAAATGACCAAGAGAGTCATCACACACCAGATTTATAGCCTCTCACACAATTCCAATCATTTATGTGCTAGAAGCCCACTTTCTATGCACACGCGGATGGTCCACGCCCTACGGCCAGACAGTACGTCATACAAGTAACGACTAGTTTTCCTTTTTGAAACATGCTAGAGTTGTCAGAAAAAGGCAGGTTCAGACGGTCCGCCAACCCTGACCGGATGGTCTGAGACCTGACAACATAAAGCACCCGAGCACTAACCAAGTCGATTTACACGGGCGGACTGTCCGCCCTCCAAGGTCGGACGTTTCGCGACCTGGGAGTCAATACTGTCCGAGCTCAAACCCCGGACAGTCCATAGTACATTCGACCAAAAACACATAGTCCATGCCCAAATCTATTTTGATACCTACGGACGGTCCGCCGACCCCGACCAGACAGTCCGCACAAGCACATAGGAACTTGTGCAAACTCAGACCCTCTTTGGTCAGGACTGCGGACGATCTGGTCGCCTAGACGGTCCGAAGTACAAACATTCCAGACCACTCCGAAATGAACATACTTCGTACCTCTCTGAGTAAGACGCGGACGGTCCACCGACCATAGATCATACCCACTTTCCAAACACACTTTTGAAAAGATTTTAGAGTTTATGGTTTAGTCCTCATGCAAATGCAACTACTACATACTATATGAGGCACTAAGTTTTATATAGACCAGAGTCATTGACCCCTCTTTTATAGTACGAATATCTAGCCTACTAATCCGATCAATTCCTTCTCCAAACACCTGGTGACCGGCAAAAATAAACCTATGTTATACAATTGCCTTCACTTGATTCACAACCAATGCTTTAAGTCTCCTAGATATATATTTTCTCTAAGGTCCAATCTCCATTCTTATTTCTCCAAGAATTGTTAATTAGCAAATGATTGTCATTAATTACCAAAACATTATTAAGGGGTCTAGATAATTCACAACAACCCTAATATAGGTGAATCACTATTGAGACACATGGATTAATGCGTTGCGTTGTTGACACACGGATGACACTCTGCATGCACGCTGGAGGGTGATTAGCGAATAGCGAATAGCGAATAAGCATATCTCCGAATAGCTACGTATATATGACCATATAAAACACTATTTTGCATTGTAAACTATACGATTACACATAGTTTCATAATAAATTTTGAGATAAGAAGTGAAGTAAATTATGAGATAGGAAAGCCACGAGAAATAGCCTAAATCGGAGAGCACTTCGTTCTCCTTTTGTACCGTTACCCAAAAGCAAAGAAAGAGTAAATTTCCATATTTCTGTGTTTTTATTGTACATTGTGCTTTTGTGTGTGCACGAAAAAAGGTGAGGGAGGTCAAATATATTCTTTTTTCTAGTTGAAAACCGGAAAACAGCCACTTCTAAAGTTATCTTTAGCAGATCGTATTCCACTTCTAAAGTTATCTTTAGCAAATCGTATATACGATCGTACAACACATTATTTTTACATGATAAACTATACTGTTTATAAAATAAGTTTGAAATAAATGGTACAATAAATAATATGATGAATAAGTTGCTGAAGATGATCTAAACCCACCTTCGTCAATCTCACAAAGGTCACAGAATGCTAAGTACTTGGGCTGTGAAATGGCAAGCAGCAATGCAGCATAGAAAGGAGCTCCATGCTTCGGCCCATTTTCGAGAAACCTATGAGGCTACCACTGGCTTGGGAAAAAAAAGCAAGAAAACCCTCGGAGAACCTGGTTCTCGGTCGAGAGGTTTCTACAGCCTTCCGTGGCCGCGGGGCAGTGCCGCTCGATCTCAATTCTCACACCCGCTCGACGTGGTGGCCCGCCGTTCAGTCACCATTCGTCCGCTGCAGCCACGACCTCATAAAAGCCCACCAGGCCATCACAAGTCAGAGCCACTTTCGCAAGCCCCCTTCCGACCTCCCTGCGGTCTCCCGAAGCATCCCCTTCCAAAACCCTCGCCGCAGCCGCAGCCACCCTTGCTTCCGCACGCTATCGCCCGGGACCAGCCATCTATGGCGGCGTCCCTGCTCCTCCGCGCCGTGCGCCGAAGGGAGCTCACGTCCCCTCTCGGATCCGTAAGGCCCCTCATCTGCTTCATCTCCGTGATTCCCTTTCATTCATACTCAACTAGCAGTTTCGTCGCTTGTAACATAGTGTTACAGTGTTGATCCGGACGAGGAATTGTTAATGGGGAAGAGATAGGATCTCACGTTCTCTTTGATTTGGCTCGGACGAAGATAGATTAGTGCTTCTAGATTCGAAGCACTAGAGGGTATTAACTGATTAGTTCAGTTCTGGGAAGTTACTGGATTACTGCTATGGTAGAACTTTAGTAGCCATGGGCTGCCGCGATTTGTGAGCAACTGCTCTTGTGCACATAGAATGGCTTACTTAGACATGGTGTTATGGCTCAGATTGTCTGCTTCCCTGTGCAGGGATTTATTAGCATTACTAGTGGTGTTATCTCAAATTTTCAATACTGGTGTGGAGTTAACCATGAATAAATTGTAGTTGTGCTATGGCCTCTCAGGTACTCAGGTTTTTGTTTCCAGTGGTTGTATTCAGTTGTATTTGATTTATTGAGGTCATGTTGCTAATAGGTGGATAGGTGGTTGGGTAGTGAGTTGAAGGTGCGTATGAACAATTAGTACCTATTAGCAACTCCAAACCAGCTCATGGAACTAATAGTTAGCAGCCCCTTAGTTAATAATTGAGAGAATTATTTCCTTGGCCCTAAAAAAATGTTCGGGTTACTTTCTTAACTCTTTATTTTTGAACTTACCCATTTGGCCTGAAAGCTATTTTTAGTTACTTAGGGCCCCTTTGGCATGGCTCTTTGGACGGCTCTAGCTCAGTTCTAGCTCAGGTTTATTGTGAAGCCCTACCAAACAGTAAAAAAACAGCTCCTCGTCGAGAGCCCTCCAAGAGCTGGAGCTGTCTTCTTGTTGGGAGCCCGAGCACCAAAACCAAAAACGTGGCTTCTGCTAGCTCCAACATTTTCCTACTACATCATTTGAATTTCGAAAGAAACACAAGAGAAACAGTTTTGCCAAACGAATTGCAAAATGGCTCCGGCTCCTCCAGAGAAGCCAAGGAGCCAGAGCCCTGCCAAAGGGGGCCTTATATAAAAGACACTTATATGACCCTTCCATTAGTTTTGGAGCTTAAATGTGTGAAGTCCAGGATGAATTGACGATTTTGCCCCTAGGTGGAAAATGAATTAGTGCAGAGTTCTGTTTGTCTATGTTTAACTTTGAGAAATATTTTTAAACCATGTGAAATATTCGTCAAAATTGAGCATAGACGAACTAGGCTCTGTTTCATTTTTCACTCAGGGTCAAAATCGTCAATTCACCTTGACTTAACACCGTTAAGTCCCAAAACTAGCAGAAGGGCCACATAAGTAACTAAAGATACCTTTTGGGTCAAATAACATAAGAAAGTTCAAAACTAGAAGGGCCAAAAAAGTAGCTGATTTTTTTGGGCCATGGACATAATTCTCTTTTAATAATTAGCAGGTCTGTCTGCCAGCTTTTTTTTTCTCTGGAGATGAGAAGACAGGAAAAAACAGGTATCCTGTCATCACATCTCCAGAAACAGCTGGTATCTTGACAATTATCATGTACTCCCTCCGTTGTTTTTATATTTGTCGCCGTTTAGTTCAAAAATGAACTAGTGTGCGACAAATATTCAAGAACGGAGGTAGTACAATGCATCCACTGTGAAGAGTGTTATCTGGGAATCCAGACAGATCAGATCATTTTTGCAGATTCTCAAGATCTTTATCTACTATCTATTCTAGATTCTAAATTCAGATTCTCAAAATCTCTATCTGCCATCTAGATTCTTATAATCCCTCTAGGATTCAACAGGGCCTAAGTCAAATGTGCTTGTTTCAGCTGGGTGCCAACATACAGTCAACATGTGTTGCCAACGTATGCTCAAAATGGGGAAGTTTCCCAAGACCTTTCAGGTAATAATTATCTCCTGCTTTAGTTCTTAATATTTTCTGATTTGGGTAATGCTAATTTGCATGGTAACTGCTTTCAGTGCAAAAGCTGCTGGAAATGAGGTTATTGGGATTGATTTGGGGACAACTAACTCATGTGTTTCTGTTATGGAGGGAAAGGTGAGCTTACTCCTAGGGATTTTCGCCCTTCATGACCTTGTCTATCATATTGGTTTTGTTGCTAAATTATATAATTTTATTATTAAATGACTGCAGAACCCAAAAGTTATTGAGAATGCTGAAGGTGCGAGAACAACACCATCTGTTGTCGCATTTACTCAGAAGGGTGAAAGACTTGTTGGAACTCCAGCCAAGCGCCAGGCAGTAACCAACCCCCAGAATACTTTCTTTGGAACAAAGAGATTAATTGGGCGACGCTTTGATGATCCACAGACACAGAAAGAGATGAAGATGGTGCCATACACAATCGTGAAGGCTCCGAATGGTGATGCTTGGGTTCAAACAACAGATGGCAAGCAGTACTCACCAAGTCAGGTCGGTGCATTTGTGCTGACCAAGATGAAGGAGACAGCTGAATCTTACCTTGGCAAGTCTATCTCAAAGGCAGTGATTACTGTTCCAGCTTATTTCAATGATGCTCAGCGTCAGGCCACAAAGGATGCAGGCCGCATTGCTGGCCTTGATGTTGAAAGGATCATCAATGAACCTACAGCAGCCGCTCTGTCTTATGGAATGAACAACAAGGAAGGCTTGATAGCGGTATTTGATCTTGGAGGAGGAACTTTTGATATCTCTATTCTGGAGATCTCAAATGGAGTTTTTGAGGTATCTCTCCATAACCTTCAAGTGAACTAATTGTGGAAACGTTTTCTGAATCACTCTTTTTTCATTATGGAAACATCTTTTGAATTACACACTGTTCTGATTTGATTCTATGTATTGCTACTCAGGTCAAAGCAACAAATGGTGATACTTTCTTGGGTGGTGAAGATTTTGATAATACACTATTGGAGTTCTTGGTGAGTGATTTCAAGAAAACTGAGGGCATAGATCTGTCGAAAGATAGATTGGCCCTGCAAAGGCTTCGTGAAGCTGCTGAGAAGGCAAAGGTTGAACTTTCGTCGACTTCTCAGACAGAAATCAATCTGCCATTCATAACAGCTGATGCTTCAGGGGCAAAACATTTGAACATCACACTGACAAGGTCAAAATTTGAATCTCTTGTACACAATCTGATTGAGAGAACTAGAGATCCATGCAAGAACTGCTTGAAGGATGCCGGAATATCTACTAAAGAGGTGGATGAAGTACTTCTTGTTGGTGGAATGACTAGGGTTCCAAAGGTGCAGGAGGTAGTCTCTGAAATCTTTGGGAAGAACCCAAGCAAAGGAGTCAATCCAGATGAAGCTGTGGCCATGGGTGCTGCCCTTCAGGGTGGCATTCTCCGTGGAGATGTTAAGGAGCTTCTTCTTCTTGATGTTACTCCCCTGTCACTAGGTATTGAGACGCTCGGTGGTATCTTCACCAGATTGATCAACAGAAACACTACAATCCCCACAAAGAAAAGTCAGGTGAGTTGCCCCTTTTTTGTGAGCATGCAGTTTCATCTTGTTTGAGGTTCCCTAATCTACTACAACTATAAAGCACCAAAATCGGCGTGCGTCGCCTGAGCGCCCCTCGCCTGCGCGTCCAGCCACCAGGTCTCCCGCGGAAATAACAAAAAATGGAGGTGCGGCCTAGGGGATTCGAACCCGAGTCATTGCGCTCGTGGCCTCGTGCTGTAACCACTGCGACACGCATTTGCTTGTGTTGTATAAAGAAGCGATATTATAAATATGTATATACTGTCAATTGGAAAATAAAAATATAATAATGTTTTAATAAATATATATCATTTAAACAAGGTATACCTATATGATATATAGAAACCGTAGCAATGTACAGGCAACTAATTAGTCTAACTTGTATTAGTGTATTTTGTCTTGGACACTTCACATCTGTTATTTTTGTATGGTCACGAAGTTGCAATGCTATGTTCTGTTTGGCCTCTCATTGTGTGTTGAGTTTCTGATACGGCTCCATGTGAAAAGCTGCATCTTAACTTATGTGAAGTGCTTTATGATCTTTCTTGCTAATCATGCAATTATATTATTTGTGATTGTTTCAGAAGGTCCAATGTATTCCAGATGTTTTTTTTTCCTTTTATACTTTGATCCGACTCATGTAGCACTAGCGGTTTTCCCCTTATTTATGTGGCGTTACTTTGATCTGATATTGGGCTTCAATTTTGCAGGTGTTCTCAACTGCCGCTGACAACCAGACCCAAGTGGGTATCCGGGTGTTGCAAGGTGAGCGTGAAATGGCTACAGACAACAAGCTCCTTGGTGAATTTGACCTCGTGGGCATTCCACCTGCCCCAAGAGGCTTGCCTCAGATTGAGGTTACATTCGACATCGATGCCAATGGAATCGTGACCGTCTCAGCCAAAGATAAGGCTACCGGGAAGGAGCAGAACATCACCATACGATCCTCGGGTGGGCTGTCGGAGGCTGACATCCAGAAGATGGTGCAAGAAGCTGAGCTGCATGCCCAGAAGGACCAGGAGCGGAAAGCCCTCATTGACATCAGGAACAATGCCGACACCACTATCTACAGCATCGAGAAGAGTCTTGGAGAGTACAGGGACAAGATCCCGGCAGAGGTTGCATCTGAGATCGAGGCAGCCATCGCTGACCTCCGCCAGGAGATGGCCTCGGATGACATCGAGAAGATCAAGGCCAAGCTTGAGGCTGCCAACAAGGCTGTCTCGAAGATTGGACAGCACATGTCTGGTGGTGGCTCTGGCGGCTCGCAGTCAGGATCTGGACCTCAGGGTGGCGGCGACCAGGCGCCGGAGGCAGAGTATGAGGAGGTTAAGAAGTGAGGCTGCGGGAGTTCAAGGGAATTGTAGCGGCTTGTTTAGAAGTAGCTCGTTTTTTTTGGGAACGCAGATAGTCAGATGTCTCAGATGAGGTGTAACCTGTGTTGCAATAATCTATGAACTTACCCCTCTTGTTTTCTCCTGCAGTGAAACAGGTCACACGACATTGTCATGGCTTTTATTGCATATGAAGCCTTGTTCTGCCCGATGTACTCGCACAGCGAAAACCATCGGCGAGTTCTGTTAATGAATTGAAGTAGATTTGTTCCTGTGTTTTGACTATTGGTGATATTAAGGGTGGCAACAACTGTGACTTTGGCAACGTTCTGAGAACGCTAGGTCAGATCATTGATGTTACGCAATCTGTTCTTTCCTTTTATTTAAGGGCACGTAAAAGTACAGTAGACAGTCAAGAGATGGTATGTAGATAGTCAAGAGATTGTATGATACTTTCGCGAAGAGCCGACTTTTATAATTTTAAGTAATTTTTTAGTTAGCTTCATAGAGACACCTCATCAGACTCTGTTCTGTATACCACCGAGTAGTTTAACACAGAGAGAAGATATAGACAGAGGGTTAGAGCATCTCCAACAGGGGTCCTAAATTGAGTCTTAGAAATTGAGTCTTAGATTGAAATATATGACTCGAGGAAAAAAAAGCCTCCAACAGGAGTCCTATTTTACTAATTTTTTGTCAATTAAATTTGAGACTCGGTGTTTGGGGTTCTAGATATAGTACCCACGGAGTCGGGCCCTATCTTTCTTTTTTTCTTCTAAACCCAACCGACTTTATCCTCTTCCGCTTCCTGCTACGACTCTCCCGAATCCCCTCCGCCTGGCCGCGACTCTCCCGAAGCCATCGAAGTGCCACCTCACCCGAAGCCCTTCCGCCTGGCCGCCTCTCCAGAATCCCCCCGCCTGGCCGCCTCCCCCAAGCCACCGCCTGGCCGTCTCCTCGCCTGAAGCCGCTGCCCGCATGGATCCCGTTGACCAAGGGGCGCCACACCCCAAATAGCGCCGCCGCAGCTCCAAATCCCCCTCCACTGCGCCGCCGCAACCACAGCAGCGCCGCCGTACCTCCTTGCTTGCTGCCCTAGATGCGATAGGGAGAGTAGAACCTGGCACCTTCGACAGTCGACAGAGCACACCATCGGCATCTGTACATCGATCTACTGTGGGCAGCGCTGATCCCTCGACGGTGATGTCTGATTACATGTATTAATACATGACTGTTGTTAATTCTGATTGTGATGAGGGAGTAGGCCTTGTAATCGATCTTGCTTTTTCTAATTTGTGTAGCATGTCAGTCAGATTATTGATGCGTAAATAGTGATGTGCACAGTAGTGCCACTGCCATCTGAATTGTGTTGTCCATATGTAGATTGATTTATGTTAGACATAAGTGATAATGATGTTTATTCACTGGTGGCCTTTTGTGTTAATTTCTTTGCAGTGCATTGCCTCCTGGTTATTTCAGCTCTCTACTTAGTCAGGAAAACACAGGTGTTTTGGAGGATGAAGAAGCTGAAATTGAAGTCATGGATTCACCACCGCTGAATGAAATGAACTCACAGTCAAAAGCAAAGGGTCGATCCAAGAATTTCAGTGAAGCCGAAGACATTTTACTGATTTCAGCTTATCTTAATACAAGCATAGATTCTATTACTGAAAGAGATAAAAAAGACGACAAATATTGGGAGAGAATTGAGAATTATTTTCATGAGAACAAGACATTTGTGACAGATCGCAACTGGTCATCATTGAAGCACCGATGGGGTATAATTAATAAGGAAGTGAGTATTTTTTGCGGTTTTCATGACAGCATAGAAAGGAAGAATGAAAGTGGAAAAATAAGTAATGACAAGGTAAAGCTTCTTGTCTCTATTCTTGTACACATAAATATGACGACTTGTTCTTTATGTTCTATTATTTTGTAGATTGCCTAAGCAAAAGCAATGTTCCTAGAACTACACAAAAAGGCTTTCTCCCTTTTTCATGCATGGAACATTCTTAGGTTTGAGCCAAAGTGGTCACCAAATAAAGCAAACTATGTAGGCAAGACACTTCCAGAATGTAACAATGGCACTGGTGAAGTTCATCCTGCAGTTCAAAGGCCACCAAGAAGAAAAGCTGAAAAGGAAAAGGCAAAGGCAAAGGCGAAAAACATGGTGATGAAGAATCTGATCCTTTCATTGATGAAGTTAAAAAAATGAGAGAATCAAGAATAGAAATTGAGAAAGACCGAAAGGACCGTGATGACAAGTTCTTGGAGCTTGAGAAAAAGAAGCTACAATTGGAGCAAGACCAGCTGAGAGCACCTAGAGGGGGGGGGGTGAATAGGTGATCCTGTGAAACTTGAAACTTAATGCCACAAAACTTGGTTAGATGTTAGCACAATAAAGCCAAGTGGCTAGAGAGGAGTCTTAGCAAAACACAATAACCACAAAGGGATCAACACAGAGATGGTACAGTGGTTTATCCCGTGGTTCGGCCAAGTCCAACGCTTGCCTATTCCACGTTGTGGCGTCCCAACAGACGAGGATTGCAATCAACCCCTCTCAAGCGGTCCAAAGACCCACTTGAATACCACGGTGTTTCGCTTTGCTTTACTATATCTCGCTTGCGAGGAATCTCCACAACTTGGAGTCTCTCGCCCTTACACTTTGATGTTCACAAAGAAGCACGGAGTAAGGGAGGGATGAGCAACGCACACAAGACACAAAATCAGAGTGACAACACGCACACAAGTCGCAACAAGAGCTCACAACACAACCCGACGAGTTCACAACTCAAAAAGAGCTCTAGATGCTATCTCAAAGAATCAAATGCGCGGAATCGAAGTCTTGGTGCTTAGGAATGCTTAGAGTATGCTTGGTGTGCTCCTCCATGCGCCTAGGGGTCCCTTTTATAGCCCCAAGGCAGCTAGGAGCCGTTGAGAGCATTCCAGGAAGGCAATTCTTGCCTTCAGTCGCCTGGCGCACCGGACAGTCCGGTGCACCACCGGACACTGTCCGGTGTGGATTTCTTTCCTTGTTTGGCGAAGCCGACCATTGCAGATCCAGAGTCGTTGGCGCACCGGACACTGTCCGGTGCACACCGGACAGTCCGGTGCCCCTTTCTAGCCGTTGGCTCGGCCACGTGTCCCGCGCGGATCGCGCGGCCGACCGTTGGCCCGGCCGGCCGTTGGCTCACCGGACAGTCCGGTGCACCACCAGACAGTCCGATGATTTATAGCCGTACGCCGTTAATTGCTTCTCGAGAGCGACGACTTCGCCTGTGAACGGCTCACCGGACAGTCCGGTGCACCACCGGACAGTCCGGTGATTTATAGCCGTACACCACCGTCGAAGTCCCGAGAACAGCAAGTTCGCCAGAGCCAGCCTGGCGCACCGGACACTGTCCGGTGCACCACCGGACAGTCCGGTGCACCCAGACTGAGCAGACTTTGGCTGAACAAAGCCATCTCTTTTCCAATTCGATTTCTCCTGTTTCCAGCACTTAGACACAATACATTAGTTCTCAAAACAATGTACTAAGTCTAGAAAACATACCTTTAGACTTGATTTGCACTTTGTCCATCAATTGGCATAGATTTTCACTTAAGCACTTGTGTTGGCGCTCAATCACCAAAATACTTAGAAATCACCTAAGGGCACATTTCCCTTTCAATCTCCCCCTTTTTGGTGATTTATGCCAACACAACAAAAAGCAACTAAAAGAGGTGCAACATCAATACAAATGAGAACTCAAAATTGTTTTGATTCAAATTTGGCATATATGGATCACTCTTTGCCACCACTTGGTTTTGTTTTTGCAAATCAACCTCAATCTCCTATCTCTAATTCAAACACAATTGTAGAGACATAAAGAGAGTTGTTCCAAGAGAAATTGATCAAAGATTTCAAAAACTCCCCCTTTTTCCCATAATCAACCATTCTCCCCACAAGAGGCCAACTTTTGACAAGAGAGACAATAAGAGAGTTTTGTCAAACCAAAAGCTCTATTCTACTATTTTCAAAATTTCTCAAGTGGTAGCTGATCCATTTCTTGCTTTGGCCTTATTTTCTCCCCCTTTGGCATCAAGCACCAAAACGGGATCAATCTTGGCCCTTGAACCCCATTGCCTCACCAAAATCTTCAAATAAGAATACAAAGGCAATAAGAGTACATGAGATGAACTTGGAATAAGTTACCCTCTCATTGGAGTGCAGTGGAAGTCTTTCATGGTCCAAGTCCACCTTTTCCCTTTCAAACCTTCTTTGAGACTAAATTAAGAACACTCAAGCACATGGTTAGTCTCAAAGGGTCAAGTTGTAGCACGTCTCCCCCTAAACATGTGCATCACTTGCAAATGGACTTGTGAGGTCCGGGGAGTGCTTGTACAATTTGAGCACCATAAGTAAACAACAAAATGCATAAGGAACATGATCAAGGCATAAACACATGTATGCTATAAATCAATCCAAGTTCCGCAAATCTAAGACATTTAGCTCACTACGCAGCCTGCAAAAGGTCTTCTCATCTAGAGGCTTGGTAAAGATATCGGCTAGCTGGTTCTCGGTGCTAATATAGAACGCTTCGATATCTCCCTTTTGTTGGTGGTCTCTCAAAAAGTGATGCCGGATGTCAATGTGCTTTGTGCGGCTGTGCTCAACAGGATTTTCCGCTATGCGGATAGCACTCTCATTGTCACATAGGAGTGGGACTTTGCTCAGATTGTAGCCAAAGTCCCGGAGGGTTTGCCTCATCCAAAGTAGTTGCGCGCAACACTGTCCTACGGCAACGTACTCGGCCTCAGCGGTGGATAGGGAAACAGAAGTTTGTTTCTTAGAGTTCCATGACACCAGGGACCTTCCTAAGAATTGGCACGTCCCCGATGTACTCTTCCTATCGACCTTACATCCAGCATAGTCGGAATCTGAGTATCCAATCAAATCAAAGGTAGACCCCTTTGGATACCAGATCCCGAAGCAAGGCGTAGCGACTAAATATCTAAGAATTCGCTTCACGGCCACAAGGTGACACTCCCTTGGATCAGTTGAAATCTAGCACACATGCATACGCTAAGCATAATATCCGGTCTACTAGCACATAAATAAAGTAAAGACCCTATCATTGACTGGTATGCCTTTTGATCAACGGACTTACCTCCTTTGTTGAGGTCGGTGTGTCCGTCGGTTCCCATCAGAGTCTTTGCGGGCTTGGCGTCCTTCATCCCAAACCGCTTTAGCAAGTATTGCGTATACTTCGTTTGGGAGATGAAGGTGCCATCCTTGAGTTGCTTCACTTGGAACTGAGAGCACCTAGAGGGGGGGGGGGGTGAATAGGTGATCCTGTGAAACTTTAAAACTTAAGCCACAAAAACTTGTTAAGTGTTAGTACAATAATCACCAAGTGGCTAGAGAGGAGTCTCAACAAAACACAATACCACAAGAGATCAAACACAGAGATGACACGGTGGTTTATCCCGTGGTTCGGCCAAGACCAACGCTTGCCTACTCCACGTTGTGGCGTCCCAACGGACGAGGGTTGCAATCAACCCCTCTCAAGCGGTCCAAAGACCAACTTGAATACCACGGTGTTTTGCTTTGCCTTTCAATATCCCGTTTGCGAGGAATCTCCACAACTTGGAGCCTCTCGCCCTTACACTTGAGATTTACAAGAAATACGGAGTAAGGGATGAAAGCAACACACACAAATCCACAGCAAAATGCGCTCACACACGGCCAAGAATCGAGCTCACAAGACTATCTCAAAGTTCTCACTAGAACGGAGCTCGAATCACTGAGAATGACAAACGAATGCGCAAAGACTGAGTGTGGATGATCAAGAATGCTCTAAGGTTGCTTGGGTGTCTCCTCCATGCGCCTAGGGGTCCCTTTTATAGCCCCAAGGCAGCTAGGAGCCGTTGAGAGCAAATCTGGAAGGCCATCCTTGCCTTCTGTCGTCGGGTGCACCGGACAGTCCGGTGCACACCGGACACTGTCCGGTGCCCGATTTCTTTCCTTAAACAGCGCTGCCGACCGTTGCCGACCGTTGCAGATCTGGGAGCCGTTGGCGCACCGGACATGTCCGGTGCACACCGGACATGTCCGGTGCACACCGGACAGTCCGGTGCCCCCTTCCGACCGTTGGCTCGGCCACGTGTCTCGTGCAGATCGCGCGGCCGACCGTTGGTCCGGCCGACCGTTGGCTCACCGGACAGTCCGGTGCACACCGGACAGTCTGGTGAATTTTAGCCGTACGCCGTCGGCGAATTCCCGAGAGCGGCCTTTTCACGTCGAGTCAGCCTGGCGCACCGGACACTGTCCGGTGCACCACCGGACAGTCCGGTGTGCCAGACTGAGCTGAGTCTTGGCTGCACTCAGCCAAGTCTTTTTCTCCTCTTTTCTTTTCTTCTTCTTTCTGTTTCTAACACTTAGACAAGTATATTAGTACACAAAACCAATGTACTAAGGCTTAGAAACATACCTTTACTTCATGATTTGCACTTTGTTCATCCATGGACATAAATTCACATTTAAGCACTTGTGTTGGCACTCAATCACCAAAATACTTAGAAATGGCCCAAGGGCACATTTCCCTTTCAATCTCCCCCTTTTTGGTGATTTATGCCAACACAACATAAAGCAACTAGAACAAGTGCAAACTCACTTCAAATAAAACTCACATTTATTTTGATTCAATTTTGGCATATATGGATCATCCTTTGCCACCACTTGGTTTGTTTTTGCAAATCAAACTCAAATCTCTATCTCTAAGTCAAACACACATGTTGAAGCATAAAGAGAGTCATTCCAAAAGAGATTGATCAAAGATTTCAAAAACTCCCCCTTTTTCTCATAATTACTACTTCTCCCCACAAGAAACCAACTTTTGACAAAAGAGACAATAAAAGAGTTTTGACAAACCAAAAGCTCTACTCTACTATTTTCAAATTTCTCAAGTGGTAGCTGATCCATTTATTGCTTTGGCCTTTATTTTCTCCCCCTTTGGCATCAAGCACCAAAACGGGATCAATCTTGGCCCTTTAACCCCATTGCCTCACCAAAATCTTCAATTTAGAGCAAATGGTAATAAGAGTTCATGAGATGGACTTGGAATAAGTTACCCTCTCATCGGAGTGCAGTGGAAGTCTTTCATGGTCCAAGTCCACCTTTTCCCTTTCAATTCTCCTTCGAGACTAAATCAAGCAAACTCAAGCATATGGTTAGTCTCAAAGGGTCAAGTTGTAACACATTTCCCCCTAAACATGTGCATCACTTTGCAACGGACTTGTGAGGTCCAGGGAGTGTTTGTACAACTTGAGCACCACAATAAGCAACAATATGCAGAATGAACATAATCAAAAGCATAAACACATGTATGCTACAATTCAATCCAAGTTCCGCGAATCTAAGACATTGAGCTCACTACGCAGCCTGCAAAAGGTCTTCTCATCTAGAGGCTTGGTAAAGATATCGGCTAGCTGGTTCTCGGTGCTAACATGAAACACTTCGATATCTCCCTTTTGCTGGTGGTCTCTCAGAAAGTGATGCCGGATGTCAATGTGCTTTGTGCGGCTGTGCTCAACAGGATTTTCCGCTATTCGGATAGCACTCTCATTATCATATAGGAGTGGGACTTTGCTCAGATTGTAGCCAAAGTCCCTGAGGGTTTGCCTCATCCAGAGTAGTTGCGCGCAACACTGTCCTGCGGCAACATACTCGGCCTCAGCGGTGGATAGGGCAACGGATGTTTGTTTCTTAGAGTTCCATGACACCAGGGACCTTCCTAAGAATTGGCACGTCCCTGATGTACTCTTCCTATCGACCTTACATCCAGCATAGTCGGAATCTGAGTACCCAATCAAGTCAAAGTTAGACCCCTTTGGATACCAGATCCCGAAGCAAGGCGTAGCAACTAAATATCTAAGGATTCGCTTCACTGCCACTAAGTGACACTCCTTAGGATCGGATTGAAATCTAGCACACATGCATACGCTAAGCATAATATCCGGTCTACTAGCACATAAATAAAGCAAAGAACCTATCATGGACCGGTATGCTTTTTGATCAACGGACTTACCTCCTTTGTTGAGGTCGGTGTGTCCGTCGGTTCCCATCGGCGTCTTTGCGGGCTTGGCGTCCTTCATCCCAAACCTTTTTAGCAAATCTTGTGTGTACTTCGTTTGGGAGATGAAAGTGCCATCCTTGAGTTGCTTCACTTGGAACCCAAGGAAGTAGTTCAACTCGCCCATCATCGACATCTCGAATTTCTGCGTCATCACCCTGCTAAACTCTTCACAAGACTTTTGATTAGTAGAACCAAATATTATGTCATCGACATAAATTTGGCATACAAAAAGATCACCATCGCAACTCTTAGTAAAAAGAGTTGGATCGGCTTTCCCAACCTTGAAAGCATTAGCAATTAAAAAGTCTCTAAGGCATTCATACCATGCTCTTGGGGCTTGCTTAAGTCCATAGAGCGCCTTAGAGAGCTTACACACGTGGTCGGGGTACCGTTCATCCTCAAAGCCAGGGGGTTGCTCCACGTACACCTCCTCCTTGATCGGCCCGTTGAGGAAAGCGCTCTTCACATCCATTTGGTACAACCTGAAAGAATGGTGAGCGGCATATGCTAGCAAGATACGAATTGATTCTAGTCTAGCCACAGGAGCAAACGTCTCCTCAAAGTCCAAACCTGCGACTTGGGCATAACCTTTTGCCACAAGTCGAGCCTTGTTCCTCGTCACCACCCCGTTCTCGTCCTGTTTGTTGTGGAACACCCACTTGGTTCCCACAACATTTTGCTTGGGACGAGGCACCAGTGTCCAAACTTCATTGCGCTTGAAGTTGTTGAGTTCCTCCTGCATGGCCAATACCCAATCTGGATCTAGCAAGGCCTCCTCTACCCTGAAAGGCTCAATAGAAGAGACAAAGGAGTAATGCTCACAAAAATTAACTAATCGAGATCGAGTAGTTACTCCCTTGCTAATGTCACCCAAAATTTGATCGACGGGATGATCCCTTTGAATCACCGCTCGAACTTGGGTTGGAGGTGCCGGTTGCGCTTCTTCCTCCATCACGTGATCATCTTGTGCTCCCCCTTGATCACACGCCTCCTTTTGATGAACCTGTTCATCATCTTGAGTTGGGGGATGCACCGTTGTTGAGGAAGAAGGTTGATCTCGTTCATCTTGTTCCTGTGGCCGAACGTCTCCAATCGCCATGGTTCGTATCGAGGCCGTTTGAACATCTTCTTCATCTACATCATCACAATCAACTTGCTCTCTTGGAGAGCCATTAGTCTCATCAAATACAACGTCGCTAGAGACTTCAACTAAACCCGATGATTTGTTGAAGACCCTATACGCCTTTGTATTTGAATCATAACCTAATAAAAACCCTTCTACAGCTTTGGGAGCAAATTTAGAATTTCTACCCTTCTTCACTAGAATGTAGCACCTGCTCCCAAATACACGAAAGTAAGATACATTGGGTTTGTTACCGGTTAGTAGCTCATACGACGTCTTCTTGAGGAGGCGGTGAAGGTAGACCCTGTTGATGGCGTGGCAAGCCGTGTTCACAGCTTCCGACCAAAAGCATTCGGGGGTCTTGAACTCTCCAAGCATCGTCCTCGCCATATCGATCAGCGTCCTGTTCTTCCTCTCTACCACACCATTTTGCTGTGGTGTGTAGGGAGCGGAGAACTCGTGCTTGATCCCTTCCTCCTCAAGGAACTCCTCCACTTGAAGGTTCTTGAACTCGGACCCGTTGTCGCTCCTTATCTTCTTCACCTTGAGCTCAAACTCATTTTGAGCTCTCCTGAGGAAGCGCTTGAGGGTCCCTTGGGTTTCAGACTTATCCTGCAAAAAGAACACCCAAGTGAAGCGGGAAAAGTCATCAACAATAACTAAACCATACTTACTTCCTCCTATGCTTAGATAGGCGACGGGTCCGAAGAGGTCCATATGTAGCAGTTCCAGGGGTCTTGATGTGGTCATCACATTTTTGCTGTGATGCGCTCCTCCCACCTGTTTACCTGCCTGACAAGCTGCACAAGGTCTGTCTTTTTCGAATTGTACGTTAGTCAAACCTATCACGTGTTCTCCCTTTAGAAGCTTGTGAAGGTTCTTCATCCCCACATGTGCTAAGCGGCGATGCCACAGCCAGCCCATGCAAGTCTTAGCCATTAAGCATGCATCTAGACCGGCCTCTTCTTTTGCAAAATCAACTAAGTAAAGCTTGCCGTCTAATACACCCTTAAAGGCTAGTGAACCATCACTTCTTCTAATGACAGACACATCTACATTTGTAAAAAGACAATTATATCCCATATTGCATAGTTGACTAACAGATAGCAAATTGTAACCAAGAGACTCAACTAAAAACACATTGGAAATTGAGTGCTCATTAGAAATTGCAATTTTACCTAACCCTTTTACCTTGCCTTGTTTCCCATCACCGAATATAATTGAATCTTGGGAATCATTGTTTTTGACGTAGGAGGTGAACATCTTCTTCTCCCCCGTCATATGGTTTGTGCTTCCGCTGTCGATGATCCAGCTTGAACCCCCGGATGCATAAACCTGCAAGGCAAAATTAGGCTTGGGTCTTAGGTACCCAACTCATGTTGGGTCCTACAAGGTTAGTGCAAATATCCTTAGGGACCCAAATGCAAGTTTTGTCTCCCTTGCATTTTGCCCCTAACTTCCTAGCAACTATTTTCCTATCCTTTCTACAAATAGCAAAGGAAGCATTTAAAGCACAATAAATTGTAGAAGGTTCATTCACTACTTTCCTAGGAGCATGAATAATATTCTTTCTAGGCACATGATGAATAGCATTTCTCCTAGACATATTTCTACCATGCATATAGGAAGAACTAGAAGCAAACATGGCATGAGAGTCAAAATCATCATAAGCATTATAGCTCCTATAAGCATTTCTAGTTTGTCTCCTATCATGATAAATAAAAGCATGGTTCCTTTTAGTACTACTAGCCATAGGAGCCTTCCCTTTCTCCTTGGCGGAGATAGGAGCCTTATGGCTTGTCAAGTCCTTGGCTTCCCTCTTGTAGCCAAGTCCATCCTTAATTGAGGGGTGTCTACCAATCGTGTAGGCATCCCTTGCAAATTTCAGCTTATCAAATTCATTCTTGCTAGTCTTAAGTTGGGCATTAAGACTAGCCACTTCATCATTTAGTTTTGAAATTGAAACTAAGTGTTCACAACAAGCATTAATATCAACATCCTCACACCTAGTGCAAATTTCAACATGTTCAACACAAGAGTTAGATTTACTTGCTACTTCTAGTTTAGCATTTAAATCATTAATTTCACCTTTTAAAGAAGAAATGGTTTCATTACAAGTAGAAAGTTCACAAGAAAGCATTCCATTTCTTTTAACTTCTAGAGCAAGTGAATTTTGTGCACTAACAAATTTATCATGCTCTTCATATAAAAGATCTTCTTGTTTCTCTAAGATTCTATCCTTTTCATTCAAGGCATCAATCAATTCATTAATCTTGGATATCTTAGTTCTATCCAATCCCTTGAATAAACTAGAGTAATCTATTTCATCTTCACTAGACTCATCATCACTAGAAGAATCATAAGTATTAGCATTATGATTGATTACCTTCTTCTCCCTTGCCATGAGGCAAGTGTGATGCTCGTTTGGGAAGAGGGCCGATTTGTTGAAGGCAGTGGCGGCGAGTCCTTCGTCGTCGGAGTCGGACGAAGAGCAATCCGAATCCCACTCCTTTCCAAGGTGTGCTTCGCCTTTGGCCTTCTTGTAAACCTTCTTGTTCTCTCTCTTCCCATTCTTCCCTTGCTCCTGGTCACTATCATTTTCGGGACAGTTAGCAATAAAATGACCAACCTTACCACATTTGAAGCATGAGCGCTTCCCCTTTGTCTTGGTCTTCCTTGGTTGCCCCTTGCGACCATTTAGCGCCGTCTTGAATCTCTTGATGATGAGAGCCATCTCTTCATCATTGAGCCCGGCCGCCTCAACTTGCGCCACCTTGCTGGGTAGCGACTCCTTGCTCCTTGTTGCCTTGAGAGCAATGGGTTGAGGCTCATGGATTGGACCGTTCAACGCGTCGTCGACGTATCTCGCCTCCTTGATCATCATCCGCCCGCTTACGAATTTTCCGAGTACCTCCTCGGGCGTCATCATCGTGTACCTGGGATTCTCACAAATATTGTTTACGAGATGAGGATCAAGAACGGTAAAGGATCTTAGCATTAGGCGGACGACGTCGTGGTCCGTCCATCGCGTGCTTCCGTAGCTCCTTATTTTGTTGATGAGGGTCTTGAGCCGGTTGTACGTTTGGGTTGGCTCCTCTCCCCTTATCATGGCGAATCGTCCAAGCTCGCCCTCCACCAACTCCATTTTGGTGAGCATGGTGATGTCATTCCCCTCGTGAGAGATCTTGAGGGTGTCCCATATTTGCTTGGCATTGTCCAAGCCGCTCACCTTGTTGTACTCTTCCCTGCACAAGGACGCTAAGAGAACAGTAGTAGCTTGTGCATTTCTATGGATTTGTTCATTTATGAGCATAGAGTTATCCGAGCTATCAAACTTCATTCCATTCTCTACAATCTCCCAAATGCTTGGATGGAGAGAGAATAAGTGACTACGCATTTTGTGACTCCAAAATCCGTAGTCCTCCCCATCGAAGTGTGGAGGTTTGCCAAGAGGAATGGAAAGCAAATGCGAATTCGAACTATGTTGAATACGAGAATAATCAAATGAAAAGTTCGAATTGACCGTCTTTTTGTAGTCGTTGTCGTCGTCCTTTTGGGAAGAAGGAGACTCATCACTATCGTCGTAGTATATGATCTCCTTGATGCGCTTTGTCTTCTTCTTCTTCCCTTCCTTCCGCTTGTAGCCCGAGCCGGAGTCAGTGGGCTTGTCATCCTTTGGCTCGTTGACGAAAGACTCCTTTTCGTTGTTGACCACCATCCCCTTTCCCTTAGGATCCATCTCTTCGGGCGATTAGTCCCCTCTTGAAGAGAACGCCTCTGATACCAATTGAGAGCACCTAGAGGGGGGGGGGGTGAATAGGTGATCCTGTGAAACTTTAAAACTTAAGCCACAAAAACTTGTTAAGTGTTAGTACAATAATCACCAAGTGGCTAGAGAGGAGTCTCAACAAAACACAATACCACAAGAGATCAAACACAGAGATGACACGGTGGTTTATCCCGTGGTTCGGCCAAGACCAACGCTTGCCTACTCCACGTTGTGGCGTCCCAACGGACGAGGGTTGCAATCAACCCCTCTCAAGCGGTCCAAAGACCAACTTGAATACCACGGTGTTTTGCTTTGCCTTTCAATATCCCGTTTGCGAGGAATCTCCACAACTTGGAGCCTCTCGCCCTTACACTTGAGATTTACAAGAAATACGGAGTAAGGGATGAAAGCAACACACACAAATCCACAGCAAAATGCGCTCACACACGGCCAAGAATCGAGCTCACAAGACTATCTCAAAGTTCTCACTAGAACGGAGCTCGAATCACTGAGAATGACAAACGAATGCGCAAAGACTGAGTGTGGATGATCAAGAATGCTCTAAGGTTGCTTGGGTGTCTCCTCCATGCGCCTAGGGGTCCCTTTTATAGCCCCAAGGCAGCTAGGAGCCGTTGAGAGCAAATCTGGAAGGCCATCCTTGCCTTCTGTCGTCGGGTGCACCGGACAGTCCGGTGCACACCGGACACTGTCCGGTGCCCGATTTCTTTCCTTAAACAGCGCTGCCGACCGTTGCCGACCGTTGCAGATCTGGGAGCCGTTGGCGCACCGGACATGTCCGGTGCACACCGGACAGTCCGGTGCCCCCTTCCGACCGTTGGCTCGGCCACGTGTCTCGCGCAGATCGCGCGGCCGACCGTTGGTCCGGCCGACCGTTGGCTCACCGGACAGTCCGGTGAATTTTAGCCGTACGCCGTCGGCGAATTCCCGAGAGCGGCCTTTTCACGTCGAGTCAGCCTGGCGCACCGGACACTGTCCGGTGCACCACCGGACAGTCCGGTGCACCACCGGACAGTCCGGTGTGCCAGACTGAGCTGAGTCTTGGCTGCACTCAGCCAAGTCTTTTTCTCCTCTTTTCTTTTCTTCTTCTTTCTGTTTCTAACACTTAGACAAGTATATTAGTACACAAAACCAATGTACTAAGGCTTAGAAACATACCTTTACTTCATGATTTGCACTTTGTTCATCCATGGACATAAATTCACATTTAAGCACTTGTGTTGGCACTCAATCACCAAAATACTTAGAAATGGCCCAAGGGCACATTTCCCTTTCAGGAACCCAAGGAAGTAGTTCAACTCTCCCATCATCGACATCTCAAACTTCTGAGTCATCACCCTGCTGAACTCTTCACAAGACTTTTAGTTAGTAGAACCAAATATTATGTCATCGACATAAATTTGGCACACAAATAAGTCACCATCACAAGTCTTAGTGAATAAAGTTGGATTGGCTTTCCCAACCTTGAAAGCATTAGCAATTAAAAAGTCTCTAAGGCATTCATACCATGCTCTTGGGGCTTGCTTAAGTCCATAGAGCGCCTTAGAGAGCTTACACACGTGGTCGGGGTACCGTTCATCCTCGAAGCCAGGGGGTTGCTTCACGTACACCTCCTCCTTGATTGGCCCGTTGAGGAAAGCGCTCTTCACATCCATTTGGAACAACCTGAAAAAATGGTGAGCGACATATGCTAGCAATATACAAATAGACTCTAGCCTAGCCACAGGAGCAAAAGTCTCCTCAAAGTCCAAACCTGCGACTTGGGCATAACCTTTTGCCACAAGTCGAGCCTTGTTCCTCGTCACCACCCCATGCTCATCCTGTTTGTTGCGGAACACCCACTTGGTTCCCACAACATTTTGCTTGGGACGCGGCACCAGTGTCCAAACTTCATTTCTCTTGAAATTATTGAGCTCTTCCTGCATGGCCAACACCCAGTCCGGATCTAGCAAGGCCTCTTCTACCCTGAAAGGCTCAATAGAAGAGACAAAGGAGTAATGCTCACAAAAATTAACTAATCTTGAACGAGTAGTTACTCCCTTGCTAATGTCACCCAAAATTTGGTTGACGGGATGATTCCTTTGAATCGTCGCTCGAACTTGGGTTGGAGGGGCCTGAGGTGCTTCTTCTTCTTCAACTTGGACATCCTGTGCTCTCCCTTGATCACATGCCTCCTCTTGATGAACCTTTTCATCGTCTTGAGTTGGTGGATGCACCATTGTTGAGGAAGACGGTTGATCTTGCTCCTCGAGTTCCTGTGGTCGCACATCTCCAATCGCCATGGTGCGTATCGCAGCCGCTGGAACATCTCCTTCATCTACATCATCAAGATCAACAACTTGCTCTCTTGGAGAGCCATTAGTCTCATCAAATACAACGTCGCTAGAGACTTCAACCAAACCCGATGATTTGTTGAAGACCCTATACACCTTTGTATTTGAGTCATAACCTAACAAAAACCCTTCTACAGCTTTGGGAGCAAACTTAGAATTTCTACCTTTCTTCACTAGAATATAGCATTTGCTCCCAAATACACGAAAGTAAGACACATTGGGTTTGTTACCGGTTAGAAGCTCATACGAAGTCTTCTTGAGGAGGCGGTGAAGGTAGACCCGGTTGATGGCGTGGCAAGCCGTGTTCACGGCTTCCGACCAAAACCTCTCGGGGGTCTTGAACTCTCCAAGCATCGTCCTTGCCATGTCTATGAGCGTCCTGTTCTTCCTCTCTACCACACCATTTTGCTGTGGTGTGTAGGGAGCGGAGAACTCGTGCTTGATCCCTTCCTCCTCAAGGTACTCTTCCACTTGAAGGTTCTTGAATTCGGACCCGTTGTCGCTCCTTATCTTTTTCACCTTGAGCTCAAACTCATTTTGAGCTATCCTGAGGAAGCGCTTGAGGGTCCCTTGGGTTTCAGATTTATCCTGCAAGAAGAATACCCAAGTGAAGCGGGAAAAATCATCAACTATAACAAGACCATACTTACTTCCTCCTATGCTTAGATAGGCGACGGGTCCAAAGAGGTCCATATGAAGCATCTCTAAAGGTCTTGATGTGGTCATCACATTTTTGGGATGATGAGAGCTTCCCACCTGTTTTCCTGCTTGACAAGCTGCACAAGGTCTATCTTTTTCGAAATGCACATTAGTTAGACCTATCACGTGTTCTCCCTTTAGAAGCTTGTGAAGGTTCTTCATCCCCACATGTGCTAAACGGCGATGCCACAGCCAGCCCATGCAAGTCTTAGCAATTAAGCATGCATCTAGACCGGCCTCCTCTTTTGCAAAATCAACTAAATAAAGTTTGCCGTCTAGTACACCCTTAAAAGCTAGTGAACCATCACATCTTCTAAAGACAGACACATCTACATTTGTGAATAAACAATTATATCCCATATTGCATAATTGACTAACGGATAACAAATTATATCCAAGAGACTCAACTAAAAACACATTAGAAATAGAGTTCTCGGATGAAATAGCAATCTTCCCTAACCCTTTCACCTTGCCTTGGTTCCCATCACCGAATATGATTGAATCTTGGGAATCCTTGTTCTTGACGTAGGAGGTGAACATCTTCTTCTCCCCCGTCATGTGGTTTGTGCATCCGCTGTCGATAATCTAGCTTGAACCCCCGGATGCATAAACCTGCAAGGCAAATTTAGGCTTGGGTTTTAGGTACCCAACTCTTGTTGGGTCCTACAAGGTTAGTCACAATGGTCTTAGGGACCCAAATGCAAGTTTTATCTCCCTTGCATCTTGCCCCTAATTTCCTAGCAATTACCTTCTTATCCTTTCTACAAATAGCAAAAGAAGCATTGCAAGTATGAAAAATTGTAGAAGGTTTATTAATTACTTTCCTAGGAACATGAACAATATTCTTTCTAGGCACATGATGAATGACATTTCTCCTAGGCATATCTCTACCATGCATATAGGAAGAACTTGAAGCAAACATTGCATTTGAATCATAAGCATTACAACTCCTATCATGATGAATATTTCTAGAATATTTCCTATAAATAAATGCATGATTCTTTTGAGCACTATTAGCCATAGGGGCCTTCCCTTTCTCCTTGGTGGAGATGGAAGCCTTATGGCTTGTTAAGTTCTTGACTTCCCTCTTGAAGCCAAGACCATCCTTAATTGAGGGGTGTCTACCAATCGTGTAGGCATCCCTTGCAAATTTTAGTTTATCAAATTCACTTTTGCTAGTCTTAAGTTGGACATTAAGACTAGCCACTTCATCATTCAATTTAGAAATTGAAACTAGGTGTTCACTACAAGCATCAACATTAAAATCTTTACACCTGTTGCAAATTACAACATTTTCTACACAAGATGTTGATTTACTAGCTATTTCTAACTTAGCATTTAAATCATCATTAACACTTTTAAACTAGATATTGAGTCATGGCATGCAAACAGTTCACAAGAAAGCATTTCATTCCTTTTAATTTCTAAAGCAAGAAAATTTTGTGCCTCTACAAATTTATCATGTTCTTCATACAAAAGATTCTCTTGTTTTTCTAACAATCTGTTTTTATCATTCAAAGCATCAATCAATTCATTGATCTTATCAATTTTATTTCTATCTAAACCTTTAAATAAACTAGAGTAGTCTATTTCATCATCATCACTAGACTCATCATCACTTGAAGAAGCATAAGTAGTATTCCGAGTACATACCTTCTTCTCCTTCGCCATGAGGCATGTGTGACACTCGTTGGGGAAGAGCGCCGATTTGTTGAAGGCGATGGCGGCGAGTCCTTCGTTGTCGGAGTCAGACGACGAACAATCCGAGTCCCACTCCTTGCCAAGGTGTGCCTCACCCTTAGCCTTCTTGTAAGCTTTCTTCTTTTCCCTCTTGTTCCCTTGTTCCTGGTCACTATCATTATTGGGACAATTAGCGATAAAATGACCAATCTTACCACATTTGAAGCATGAGCGTTTCCCCTTTGTCGTGTTCTTTTTGGGATGCTCCTTGCGTCCCTTTAGCGCCATCTTGAAGCGCTTAATGATGAGGGCCATCTCTTCCTCATTTAGCCCCGCCGCCTCAACTTGCGCGACCTTGCTAGGTAGCGCCTCCTTGCTCCTCGTTGCCTTGAGAGCAATAGTTTGAGGCTCTTGGATTGGTCCATTTAATGCATCGTTGACGTATCTTGCCTCCTTGATCATCATCCGCCCGCTTACAAACTTTTCAAGGATCTCCTCGGGCGTCATCTTTGTGTACCTGGGATTCTCACGAATATTGTTCACAAGATATGGATCAAGGATGGTAAAGGACCTTAGCATTAGGCGGACGACGTCGTGGTCCGACCATCGCGTGCTTCCATAGCTCCTTATTTTGTTGACGAGGGTCTTGAGCCGGTTGTATGTTTGGGTTGGCTCCTCTCCCCTGATCATAGCGAATCTCCCAAGTTCGCCCTCCACCAACTCCATCTTGGTGAGCATGGTGACGTCATTTCCCTCATGTGAGATCTTGAGGGTGTCCCAAATCTGCTTGGCGTTGTCCAAGCCGCTTACTTTATGATATTCATCCCTGCACAATGAGGCTAGAAGAACAGTAGTAGCTTGTGCATTTTTGTGAATTTGCTCATTTATAAACATGGGACTATTAGTACTATCAAATTTCATTCCACTCTCGACTATCTCCCATATGCTTGGATGGAGAGAGAACAAGTGACTACGCATTTTGTGGCTCCAAAATCCGTAGTCCTCTCCATCAAAGTGAGGAGGTTTACCAAGTGGAATGGAGAGCAAATGAGCATTTGTACTTTGCGGAATACGAGAGTAATCAAAAGAAAAGTTCGAATTGACCGTTTCCTTTTTCTCGTAGTCATTGTCGTCGTTGTCCTTTTGAGAAGAAGAGGACTCGTCACTGTCGTCGTAGTAGACGATCTCCTTGATGCGCCTTGTCTTCTTCTTCTTCTTCCCATCTTTTCGTTTGTAGGCTGAGCCTGAGTCGGTAGGCTTGTCATCCTTTGGCTCGTTGATGAAGGACTCCTTCTCCTTATCAGTGATCACAATCCCCTTGCCCTTAGGATCCATCTCTTCGGGCGATTAGTCCCTTTCTTGAAGAGAACGACTCTGATACCAATTGAGAGCACCTAGAGGGGGGGGGGGTGAATAGGTGATCCTGTGAAACTTGAAACTTAATGCCACAAAACTTGGTTAGATGTTAGCACAATAAAGCCAAGTGGCTAGAGAGGAGTCTTAGCAAAACACAATAACCACAAAGGGATCAACACAGAGATGGTACATTGGTTTATCCCGTGGTTCGGCCAAGTCCAACGCTTGCCTACTCCACGTTGTGGCGTCCCAACGGACGAGGATTGCAATCAACCCCTCTCAAGCGGTCTAAAGACCCACTTGAATACCACGGTGTTTCGCTTTGCTTTACTATATCTCGCTTGCGAGGAATCTCCACAACTTGGAGTCTCTCGCCCTTACACTTTGATGTTCACAAAGAAGCACGGAGTAAGGGAGGGATGAGCAACGCACACAAGACATAAAATCAGAGTGACAACACGCACACAAGTCGCAACAAGAGCTCACAACACAACTCGACGAGTTCACAACTCAAAAAGAGCTCTAGATGCTATCTCAAAGAATCAAATGCGTGGAATCGAAGTCTTGGTGCTTAGGAATGCTTAGAGTATGCTTGGTGTGCTCCTCCATGCGCCTAGGGGTCCCTTTTATAGTCCCAAGGCAGCTAGGAGCCGTTGAGAGCATTCCAGGAAGGCAATTCTTGCCTTTAGTCGCCTGGCGCACCGGACACTGTCCGGTGCGGATTCCTTTCCTTGTTTGGCGAAGCCGACCGTTGCAGATCCAGAGCCGTTCCCCTTTCTAGCAGTTGGCTCGGCCACGTGTCTCGCGCATATCGCGCGGCCGACCATTGGCCCGGCCGGCCATTGGCTCAACGGACAGTCCGGTGCACCACCGGACAGTTCGTGATTTATAGACGTACGCCATTAATTGCTTCCCGAGAGCGACGACTTCGCCTGTGAATGGCTCACCGGACAGTCCGGTGCACCACCGGACAGTCCAGTGATTTATAGCCGTACACCGCCGTCGAAGTCCCGAGAACAGCAAGTTCGCCAGAGCCAGCCTGGCGCACCAGACACTGTCCGGTGCACCACCGGACAGTCCGGTGCACCCAGACTGAGCAGACTTTGGCTGAACAAAGCCATCTCTTTTCCAATTTGATTTCTCCTGTTTCTAGCACTTAGACACAATACATTAGTTCTCAAAACAATGTACTAAGTCTAGAAAACATACCTTTAGACTTGATTTGCACTTTGTCCATCAATTGGCATAGATTTTCACTTAAGCACTTGTGTTGGCACTCAATCACCAAAATACTTAGAAATGGCCCAAGGGCACATTTCCCTTTCACCAGCATGACAAAATAATCATGACAACCGACACAAGCACAATGGACGACCAATCAAAGCAATACTTTCAGTTGTTGAAAGATGAGATTTTAGCTCGCCGTTTCGGGAGTAGCCAGCCATGAGATTTTAAAGGGAAATAGGGTCAAACCTTTTCCTATATGAGTTTTGGTGGTTGAATTGCCCAACACAAACAATAGGACTAACTAGTTTGCTCTAGATTATGAGTTCTACAGGTGCCAAAGGTTCACAACAAACCAACACAAAGTCAAAAGAAAGGGTTCGAAACAAAGGAGCAAAGTATACCGAAGGCAGCCCGGGTCTGGTGCATCGTACTGTTCAGTGCACCCCGGACAGTGTCCGGTGCACCAGAGAGATCGACTCTGAACTTGCTAGCTTCGGGAATTTGGGGAAGCTTGAAAGGGAATTAGGCTTACACCTATTTCCTAAATGATTTTGGTGGTTGAATTGCCCAACACAAATAATTGGACTAACTAGTTTGCTCTAGTGTATAAGTTCTACAGGTGCAAAAAGGTTCACACTTAGCCAATAAAAAGACCAAGCAAAGGGTTCAACAAATGGAGCAAGGGACAACCGAAGGCTGCCCTGGCTTGGCACACCGGACTGTTCGGTGTGCCACCGGACTGTTCGGTGTGCCACCGGACAATGTCCGGTGCACCACCGGACAGTGTCCGGTGCACCAGGGCACCTCAGGCTGAACTCTTCACCTTCAGGAATTCCCAGAGCCAGCGCGCTATAATTCACCGGACATGTCCGGTGTACATCGGACAATGTCCGGTGCTCCAAGGGGACGCGGCTCCAAACTCTTCAGCTTCGGGAATCCGCAACGGCCAGTCCGCTAAAATTCACCGGACATGTCCGGTGTGCACCGGACTGTCCGGTGTGACGACGAAGCAACGGCTACTTCAGGCGCCAACGGATACCTGCAGCGCATTGAATGCGTGCCAACGCGCGCAGAGGTCAGGCACGCCCATGCTGGCACACCGGACACTGTACAGTGCATGTCCGGTGCGCCACTGGACATCAAGGCGGGCCCAAAAGTCAGCGCTCCAACGGTCAGAACCCAACGGCCTTGGTGATGTGGCTGGCGCACCGGACATGTCCGGTGTGCACCGGACTGTCCGGTGCACCATGCGACAGTCAGCCCCACCAAATGGCTAGTTTGGTGGTTGGGGCTATAAATACCCCCAACCACCCACCATTCATTGCATCCAAGTTTTCCACTTCTCAACCACTTACAAGAGCTAGGCATTCAATTCTAGACACACCAAAGAGATCAAATCCTCTCCAATTCCACTCAAGGCTTCAGTGATTAGCGAGAGAGATTTACCGTGTTCTTTTGAGCTCTTGCGCTTGGATTGCTTCTTTTCATTTTCACTTGTTCTTGTGATCAAGACTCCATTGTAAATCAAGGCAAGAGGCACCAATTGTGTGGTGGCCCTTGTGGGAAAGTTTTGTTCCCGGCTTTGACTTGAGAAGAGAAGCTCACTTGATCGATGGATCGTTTGAGAGAGGGAAAGGGTTGAAAGAGACCCGGCCTTTGTGGCCTCCTCAACGGGGAGTAGGTTTGCGAGAACCGAACCTCGGTAAAACAAATCCGCGTGTCACACCTCTTATTCGCTTGCGATTTGTTTTGCGCCCTCTCTCGCGGACTCGATTATATTTCTAACACTAACCCTGCTTGAAGTTGTGATTATATTTGTAAATTTCAGTTTTGCCCTATTCACCCCCCTCTAGGCGACTATCAATTGGTATCAGAGCCCGGTTCTTCATTAGAGCCTAACCGCTCGAAGTGATGTCGGGAGAACTCGCCAAGAGGGAGATGGAGACCGGCGACAAGCCCTCTACAAGCCACAGGTCGACTTCATCGGAAGAGTCCCGCAACAAGAGAAAGGAGAAGAAAAACTCCTCCAACAAAGGGAAGGGGAAGAAATCCTCTTCCCACAAGTCGAATTGGAGAGGTGACAAGCACAAGAGGATGAGGAAAGTGGTCTACTACGAGACCGACTCTTCATCACCGTCGACCTCCGACTCCGAGGCTCCGTCCGTTACTTCTAAGCGCCAAGAGCGCAAGAAGTATAGTAAGATTCCTCTACGCTATCCCCATATTTCAAAACGTACTCCTTTGCTCTCCGTTCCATTAGGCAAACCACCGGTTTTTGACGGTGAAGATTATAATATGTGGAGTGATAAAATGAGGCATCATCTAACCTCACTCCACACAAGCATATGGAATGTTGTTGAGTTTGGTGTACAGGTGCCATCTGTAGGGGATGAAGACTACGACTCAGACGAGGTGGCCCAAATCCACCACTTTAACTCCCAAGCAACCACTATACTCCTCGCCTCTCTAAGTCGAGAGGAGTATAACAAGGTGCAAGGGTTAAAAAGTGCAAAGGAGATTTGGGATGTACTCAAGACCGCGCACGAGGGAGACGAGGTGACAAAGATCACCAAACGGGAGATGATCGAGGGGGAGCTCGGTCGATTCATGCTTCACCAAGGGGAGGATCCGCAAGCTATGTACAACCGCTTGAAGACCTTGGTGAACCAAGTGCGCAACCTCGGGAGCGAAAAATGGGATGACCATGAAATGGTCAAGGTTATTCTTAGATCCCTCGTATTTCTTAACCCTACACAAGTTCAATTAATTCGAGGTGATCCTAGATATAAGCTAATGTCTCCCGAGGAAGTCATAGGAAAATTTGTGAGCTTTGAGCTAATGATTAAAGGCTCAAAGAAAATTATCGAGCAAGGGACCTCCTCCACACCCGAAGCACAACCGGTCGCATTCAAGGCGACGGAGGAGAAGAAGGAGGAGTCTACATCAAGTAGACAACCCATCGACGCCTCCAAGCTTGACAACGAGGAGATGGCGCTCATCATCAAGAGCTTCCGTCAAATCCTCAAACAAAGGAGGGGGAAGGATTACAAACCCCGCTCCAAGAAAGTATGCTACAAATGTGGTAAGCCCGGTCATTTTATTGCTAAATATCCATTATCAAGTGATAGTGACAGGGACAACGACAAGAAGGGGAGAAGGAAGGAAAAGAAGAAATATTACAAGAAGAAGGGTGGCGACGCGCATGTATGTCGCGAATGGGACTCGGACGAGAGCTCCTCCGACGAGGACGCCGCCAACCTCGCCATCACCAAAGGCCTCCTCTTCCCCAACGTAGGCCACAAGTGCCTCATGGCAAAGGACGGCAAAAGGAAGAAGGTTAAATCCAAATCCTCCACTAAATATGAGTCCTCTAGTGATGATAATGCTAGTGATGAGGAAGATAATTTGCGTACCCTTTTTGCCAACCTTAACATGGAACAAAAAGAAAAGTTAAATGAATTAGTTAGTGCCATTCATGAGAAGGATGACCTTTTGGATTCCCAAGAGGACTTCCTAATCAAGGAAAATAAAAAACATGTTAAGGTTAAGAATGCTTATGCTCTAGAGGTAGAAAAATGTGAAAAATTATCTAGTGAGCTAAGCACATGCCATAACACTATTGCCAACCTTAGAAATGAAAATGCCAAATTAATTGCTAAGGTTGATTCTCATGTTTGTGATGTTCCAACTCCCAATCTTAGAATTAATAATGATGATTTGCTTACTAAGATTGAAGAATTAAATATCTCTCTTGCTAGCCTTAAGGTTGAAAATGAAAAATTAATTGCTAAGGCTAAAGAATTAGATGTTTGCAATGTTACAATTTCCAATCTTAAAGATAACAATGATATTTTGCGTGCTAAGATTGTTGAACTTAATTCTTGCAAACCCTCTACATCTACCATTGAGCATGTCACCATTTGTACTAGATGTAGAGATATTGATGTTGATGCTATTCATGATCACATGGTCTTAATTAAACAACAAAATGATCATATAGCAAAATTAGATGCTAAAATTGCCGAGCATGAACTTGAAAATGAAAAATTTAAATTTGCTCGTAGTATGCTTTACAATGGGAGACGCCCTGGCATTAAGGATGGCATTGGCTTCCAAAGGGGAGACAATGTCAAAATTAATGCCCCTCCTAAGAAACTATCTAACTTTGTTAAGGGCAAGGCTCCCATGGCTCAGGATAACGAGGGTTACATTTTGTACCCTGCCGGTTATCCCGAGCACAAAATTAGGAGAATTCACTCTAGGAAGTCTCACACCGGCCCTAACCATGCTTTTATGTATAAGGGTGAGACATCTAGATCTAGGCAACCAACCCATGCCAAGTTGCCTAAGAAGAAAACTCCTAATGCATCAAATGATCATGCTATTTCATTCAAAACTTTTGATGCTTCCTATGTGCTTACTAATAAATCCGGCAAGGTAGTTGCCAAGTTTGTTGGGGGCAAACACAAGGGCTCCAAAACTTGTGTTTGGGTACCCAAAGTTCTTGTTTCTAATGCCAAAGGACCCAAAACCGTTTGGGTACCTAAAACAAAGAACTAAACTTGTTTTGTAGGTTTATGCATCCGGGGCACAAGTTGGATTATTGATAGCGGGTGCACAAACCACATGACCGGGGAGAAAAAGATGTTCTCCTCATACGAGAAAAACCAAGATCCCCAACGAGCGATCACATTCGGGGATGGAAACCAAGGTTTGGTCAAAGGTTTGGGTAAAATTGCTATATCTCCTGACCATTCCATTTCCAATGTTTTTCTTGTTGATTCCTTAGATTACAATTTGCTTTCCGTATCTCAATTATGTCAAATGGGCTACAACTGTCTGTTTACAGATGTAGGTGTCACTGTCTTTAGAAGAAGTGATGATTCAGTGGCTTTTAAGGGAGTATTGGAGGGTCAGCTATACTTAGTTGATTTCAATAGAGCTGAACTCGATACTTGCTTAATTGCTAAGACTAACATGGGTTGGCTCTGGCACCGCCGACTAGCCCATGTTGAGATGAAGAATCTTTATAAGCTTCTAAAGGGAGAGCACATTTTAGGATTAACCAATGTTCATTTTGAGAAAGACAGGGTTTGTAGCGCATGCCAAGCAGGAAAGCAAGTTGGTGTCCATCATCCACACAAGAACATCATGACGACCGACAGGCCGCTTGAGCTACTCCACATGAATCTATTCGGCCCGATTGCTTACATAAGCATCGACGGGAGTAAGTATTGTCTTGTAATAGTGGATGATTATTCTCGCTTCACTTGGGTGTTCTTTTTGCAGGAAAAATCACAAACCCAAGAGACCTTAAAAGGATTCTTGAGACGGGCTCAAAATGAGTTCGGCTTAAGGATCAAGAAAATAAGAAGCGATAATGGGACGGAGTTCAAGAACTCTCAAATTGAAAGCTTCCTTGTGGAGGAGGGCATCAAGCATGAGTTCTCTTCTCCCTACACCCCACAACAAAATGGTGTAGTGGAGAGGAAGAATCGAACTCTATTGGACATGGCGAGAACCATGCTTGATGAGTACAAGACACCGGATCGGTTTTGGGCCGAGGCGGTTAACACCGCTTGCTACGCCATCAACCGGTTATATCTACAACGAATCCTCAAGAAGACATCATACGAACTCCTAACCGGTAAAAAGCCCAATATTTCATATTTTAGAGTCTTTGGTAGCAAATGCTTTATTCTTGTTAAAAGAGGTAGAAAATCTAAATTTGCTCCTAAGATTGTAGAAGGCTTTTTACTAGGATATGACTCAAACACAAGGGCATATAGAGTCTTTAACAAGTCCTCAGGACTAGTTGAAGTTTCTTGTGACGTTGTGTTTGATGTGACTAATGGCTCTCAAGTAGAGCAAGTTGATCTTGATGAGATAGGTGAAGAACAGGCTCCATGCATCGCGCTAAGGAACATGTCCATTGGGGATGTGTGTCCTAAGGAATCCGAAGAGCCTACAAATGCACAAGATCAACCTTCCTCCTCCACGCAAGCATCTCCACCTACTCAAGATGAGGACGAGGCTCAAGATGATGAAGGAGAGAATCAAAATGATGAGCCACCTCAAGATGACGGCAACGATCAAGGGGGAGATGCAATTGATCAAGACAAGGAGGATGAGGAAGTTCCAAGGCCGCCACACCCAAGAGTCCACCAAGCAATCCAACGAGATCACCCCGTCGACACCATCCCCAGCGACATTCATAAGGGGGTGACTACTAGATCTCGGGTTGCACATTTTTGTGAACATTACTCTTTTGTTTACTCTATTGAGCCAACCAGGGTAGAGGAAGCACTTCAAGATTCGGATTGGGTGGTGGCGATGCAAGAGGAGCTCAACAACTTCACTAGGAACGAGGTATGGCACTTAGTTCCACGTCCTAATCAAAATGTTGTAGGAACCAAGTGGGTCTTCCGCAACAAGCAAGACGAGCATGGTGTGGTGACAAGGAACAAAGCTCGACTCGTGGCCAAGGGGTATTCACAAGTCGAAGGCTTGGATTTTGGTGAAACCTATGCACCCGTAGCTAGGCTTGAGTCAATTCGCATATTATTAGCCTATGCTACTTACCATGGCTTCAAGCTCTTTCAAATGGACGTGAAGAGTGCCTTTCTCAATGGACCTATCAAGGAAGAGGTCTATGTTGAGCAACCTCCCGACTTTGAAGACAGTGATTATCCTCATCATGTCTATAGGCTCTCTAAGGCGCTTTATGGGCTCAAACAAGCCCCGAGAGCATGGTATGAATGCCTTAGGGATTTCCTTATTGCAAATGGCTTCAAAGTCGGCAAGGCCGATCCTACTTTATTTACTAAAACTCTTGAAAATGACTTGTTTGTATGCCAAATCTATGTTGATGATATTATATTTGGGTCTACTAACGAGTCTACTTGTGAAGAATTTAGTAGGATCATGACACAAAAGTTCGAGATGTCTATGATGGGGGAGTTAAAGTATTTCTTAGGATTTCAAGTGAAGCAACTCCAAGAGGGCACCTTCATTAGCCAAACAAAATATACTCAAGACATTCTAACCAAGTTTGGAATGAAGGACGCCAAGCCCATCAAGACACCCATGGGAACCAATGGGCATCTCGACCTCGACACGGGAGGTAAGTCCATGGATCAAAAGGTATACCGGTCGATGATAGGTTCATTGCTTTATTTATGTGCATCTCGACCGGACATTATGCTCTCTGTTTGCATGTGTGCAAGATTCCAATCCGACCCTAAGGAATCACACCTTACGGCCGTAAAACGAATCTTGAGATATTTGGCTTATACTCCTAAGTTTGGGCTTTGGTACCCTCGGGGATCCACATTTGATTTAATTGGTTATTCGGATGCCGATTGGGTGGGGTGCAAAATTAATAGAAAGAGCACATCGGGGACTTGCCAGTTCTTGGGAAGGTCCTTGGTATCTTGGGCTTCAAAGAAGCAAAATTCGGTCGCTCTTTCCACCGCCGAAGCCGAGTACATTGCCGCAGGCCATTGTTGCGCGCAATTACTTTGGATGAGGCAAACCTTGCGGGACTATGGTTACAAATTAACCAAAGTCCCTTTGCTATGTGATAATGAGAGTGCAATCAAAATGGCCGACAATCCCGTCGAGCATAGCCGCACTAAACACATAGCCATTCGGTATCATTTTCTTAGGGATCACCAACAAAAGGGGGATATCGAGATTGCTTATATCAACACTAAAGATCAATTAGCCGATATCTTTACCAAACCTCTTGATGAACAATCTTTTACCAAACTTAGGCATGAGCTCAATATTCTTGATTCTAGGAACTTCTTTTGTTAACTTGCACACATAGCTCATGAATATACCTTTGATCATGTCTCTTTTATATATGCTATGACTAATGTGTTTTCAAGTCTATTTCAAACCAAGTCATAGGTATATTGAAAGGGAATTAGAGTCTTCGGCGAAGACAAAGGCTTCCACTCCGTAACTCATCCCTCGTCGTCGCTCCAAGCCACTCCTCATCCTTGGGGGAGAAAGCACAAAGCAAAAGGACTCTGGCTTTGGTATAATCTTCACTTATACATTTTATTTGCCAAAGGGGAGCAACTAGTTAAAAAATAAGGGCTTATATTTCACTCTAAGTATCCGTTTTTGGCGATTCATGCCAAAGGGGGAGAAAGTTTAGAGCCTAAAGCAAAAGGACCGCACCACCACCTAATTCAAAATTTTGGAGATTTTCAATTGGTAAATTTCAAATTAGTACCTTATTGTGTTCAAAAAGGGGGAGAAAGTAGTATTTCAAAAATGATATATCAAAACCCTCTTGAACACTAAGAGGAGGATCTCATTTAGGGGGAGTTTTTGTTTTAGTCAAAGGAAAAGCATTTGAAACAGGGGGAGAAAATTTCAAATCTTGAAAATGCTTTGCCAAATCTTATTCCTTTACCTTTGACTATTTGCAAAAGAACTTTGAAAAGAGTTTACAAGAGAATTTGCAAAAACAAAACATGTGGTGCAAGCGTGGTCCAAAATGTTAAATAAGAAAGAAACAATCCATGCGCATCCTAAGTATTTATATTGGCTCAATTCCAAGTATCCTTTGCACTTACATTATGTAAACTAGTACGTTTATATTTGCTTTGGTTTGTGTTGGCATCAATCACCAAAAAGGGGGAGATTGAAAGGGAATTAGGCTTACACCTATTTCCTAAATGATTTTGGTGGTTGAATTGCCCAACACAAATAATTGGACTAACTAGTTTGCTCTAGTGTATAAGTTCTACAGGTGCAAAAAGGTTCACACTTAGCCAATAAAAAGACCAAGCAAAGGGTTCAACAAATGGAGCAAGGGACAACCGAAGGCTGCCCTGGCTTGGCACACCGGACTGTCCGGTGTGCCACCGAACAGTGTCTGGTGCACCACCGGACAGTGTCCGGTGCACCACGGCACCTCAGGCTGAACTCTTCACCTTCGGGAATTCCCAGAGCTAGCGCGCTATAATTCATCGGACATGTCCGGTGTACACCGGACAATGTCCGGTGCTCCAAGGGGACGCGGCTCCAAACTCTTCAGCTTCGGGAATCCGCAACGGCCAGTCCGCTAAAATTCACCAGACATGTCCGGTGTGCACCAGACATGTCCGGTGTGCACCAGACTGTCCGGTGTGACGACGAAGCAACGACTACTTTAGGCGCCAACGGATACCTGCAGCGCATTGAATGCGCGCCAGCGCGCGCAGAGGTCAGGCACGCCCATGCTGGCGCACCGAACACTGTACAATGCATGTTCGGTGCGCCACCGGACATCAAGGCGGGCCCAGAAGTCAGCGCTCCAACGGTCAGAACCCAACGACCTTGGTGACGTGGCTGGCGCACCGGACATGTCCGGTGTGCACCGGACTGTCCGGTGCACCATGCGACAGTCAGCCCCACCAAACGGCTAGTTTGGTGGTTGGGGCTATAAATACCCCCAACCACTCACCATTCATTGCATCCAAGTTTTCCACTTCTCAACCACTTACAAGAGCTAGGCATTCAATTCTAGACACACCAAAGAGATCAAATCCTCTCCAATTCCACTCAAGGCTTCAGTGATTAGCGAGAGAGATTTGTCGTGTTCTTTTGAGCTCTTGCGCTTGGATTGCTTCTTTTCTTTTTCACTTGTTCTTGTGATCAAGACTCCATTGTAAATCAAGGCAAGAGGCACCAATTGTGTGGTGGCCCTTGTGGGGAAGTTTTGTTCCCGGCTTTGATTTGAGAAGAGAAGCTCACTCGATCGGTGGATCCTTTGAGAGAGGGAAAGGGTTGAAAGAGACCCGGCCTTTGTGGCCTCCTCAACGGGGAGTAGGTTTGCGAGAACCGAACCTCGGTAAAACAAATCCGCGTGTCACACCTCTTATTCGCTTGCGATTTGTTTTGCGCCCTCTCTCGCGGACTCGATTATATTTGTAACACTAACCCGACTTGAAGTTGTGATTATATTTGTAAATTTCAGTTTTGCCCTATTCACCCCCCTCTAGGCGACTATCAAAGCTGCTCCGCTATAATTCACCGGACTGTCCGGTGTAACACCGGACTGTCCGGTGTGCCAGCGGAGCAACGACTACTTCGCGCCAACGGTCGTCTGCAAATGAACAGTGAAAGTAAACAGTGCGCGCCTACGCGTGCAGAAGTCAGAGCAGGCGCTAGAAGGCGCACCGGACTGTCCGGTGGCCCCACTTATCAGAGCTCCAATGGTCGAACCCTAACGGTTGGGTGAAGTGGCTGGCGCACCGGACTGTCCGGTGCGCCATACGACAGCAGCCTTCCCCAATGGCCACTTTGGTGGTTGGGGCTATAAATACCCCCAACCACACCACATTCAAGGCATCCAAGTTTCAGCCATTTGCATTCAATACAAGAGCTCTAGACTTCACTCCAAGACACACACAAGAGATCAAATCCTCTCCCAAGTCCAAAGTTCATTCCAATCAAATAGTGACTAGAGAGAGCGACATTTGTGTTTTTGAGTTCTTGCGCTTGGATCGCTTTTCTTCTTCTTTCTTTCTTGTTCCCAACTCAATTGTAATCAAGGCAAGAGACACCAATTGTGTGATGGTCCTTGTGGGGACTTAGTGGCCCGTTTGATTGAGAAAAGAAGCTCACTTGGTCTCGGTGACCGTTTGAGAGAGGGAAAGGTGAAAGGGAAATAGGCTTACACCTTTTTTAATTGATTTTGGTGGTTGAATTGCCCAACACAAATAATTGGACTAACTAGTTTGCTCTAGATTATAAGTTTTACAGGTGCCAAAGGTTCACAATAGACCAATAAAAAGACCAAGAAAGGGTTCAAACAAAGAGAGCCAAAGACAACCGAAGTGTGCCCTGGTCTGGCGCACCGGACTGTCCGGTGCACCACCGGACAATGTCCGGTGCACCAGGGAACTCGACACTGAACTCGCTACCTTCGGGAAAATGGAGGCCGCTCCGCTATAATTCACCGGACCGTCCGGTGTATGCACCGGACTGTCCGGTGTGCCAGTGGAGCAACGGCTACTTCGCGCGCAACGGTCGACTGCAACGCATTTAATGCGCGCCTGCGCACGCAGAGGTCAGAGCACGCGCAGCAGGCACACTGGACAGTCTACAGGACTTGTCCGGTGCACCACCGGACAGCCTAGAGGCCCCACCAGTCAGAGCTCCAACAGTCGAACCCTAACGGCCGGGTGACGTGGCTGGCGCACCGGACAGTGTCCGATGGCGCATCGGACTATCCGGTGCGCCATACGACAGTAGCCTCCACCAAACGGATAGTTTGGTGGTTGGGGCTATAAATACCCCAACCACCCCACATTCAATTGCATCCAAGTTTTCAGACTTCTACACCTTACAAGAGCTATAGCATTCAATTCTAGACACAACCAAAGAGATCAAATCCTCTCCCAAGTCCGAAATCACTCCAAATCAAATAGTGACAAGAGAGAGTGACATTTGTGTTCATTTGAGCTCTTGCGCTTGGATGGCTTCTTTTCTTTCTCATTCTTTCTTGTGACAAACTCAATTGTAACCAAGGCAAGAGACACCAATTGTGTGGTGGTCCTTGCGGGGACTTAGTGTCCCATGTGATTGAGAAGAGAAGCTCACTCGGTCTAAGTGACCGTTTGAGAGAGGGAAAGGGTTGAAAGAGACCCGGTCTTTGTGACCACCTAAACGGGGAGTAGGTTTGCAAGAACCGAACCTCGGTAAAACAAATCCTTGTGTCTCACTCTTTATTTGCTTGCGATTTGTTTTCCACCCTCTTTCTCGGACTCGTTTATATTTCTAACGCTAACCCGGCTTATAGTTGTGATTAACTTTGTAAATTTCAGTTTCGCCCTATTCACCCCCCTCTAGGCGACTTTCAATTGGTATCAAAGCCTGGTGCTTCATTAGAGCCTAACCGCTCGAAGTGATGTCGGGAGATCACGCCAAGAAGGAGATGGTGACCGACGACAAGCCCGCTACAAGCCACGGGAAGGCTCCATCAGGAGAGTCCCACAACAAAGGGAAGGAGAAGGAATCCTCTTCCCTCAAGTCGCATCGGAGTGGTGACAAGAAAAAGAAGATGAGGAAAGTGGTCTACTACGAGACCGATTCTTCATCGCCATCCACCTCTGGCTCCGACGCGCCATCCATAACTTCTAAGCGCCATGAGCGCAAGAAGTATAGTAAGATTCCCCTACGCTACCCTCGTATTTCAAAGCGTACTCCCTTACTTTCCGTTCCACTAGGCAAACCACTGGTTTTTGACGGTGAAGATTATAATATGTGGAGTGATAAAATGAGGCATCATCTAACCTCACTCCACACAAGCATTTGGAACGTTGTTGAGTTTGGTGTACAGGTACCATCCGTAGGGGATGAAGACTATGATTTGGATGAAGTGGCCCAAATTCACCACTTCAACTCCCAAGCCACTACTATACTCCTCGCCTCTCTAAGTCGAGAGGAGTATAATAAGGTGCAAGGGTTGAAGAGCGCAAAGGTAATTTGGGACGTACTCAAGACCGCGCACGAAGGAGAAGAGGTGACCAAGATCACCAAGCGGGAAACGATCGAGGGGGAGCTCGGTCGCTTCATGCTTCACCAAGGAGAGGATCCGCAAGCCATGTACAACCGCTTGAAGACCTTGGTGAACCAAGTGCGCAACCTCGGGAGCACCAAATGGGATGACCATGAGATGGTCAAGGTTATTCTAAGATCCCTCATTTTTCTTAACCCTACGCAAGTTCAATTAATTCGAGGTGATCCTAGATACAAGCTAATGTCTCCCAAGGAAGTCATAGGGAAGTTTGTGAGCTTTGAGCTAATGATCAAAGGCTCAAAGAAAATCATCGAGCAAGGCACCCCCTCCACGCCCGAGGCACAACCCGTCACATTCAAGGCAACAGAGGAGAAGAAGGAAGAGTCTACACCAAGTAGGATCCCCATCGACGCCTCAAAGCTCGACAATGAGGAGATGGTTTTAATCATCAAAAGCTTTCGACAAATCCTCAAGCAAAGGAGGGGGAAGGACTACAAACCCCGCTCCAAGAAGGTTTGCTACAAGTGTGGTAAGCCCGGTCACTTCATAGCAAAATGTCCTATTTCTAGTGACAGTGACAGGGGCGACGACAAGAAGGGAAGAAGAAAGGAAAAGAAGAGGTACCACAAGAAGAAGGGCGGCGATGCCCATGTGTGCCGCGAGTGGGACTCAGACGAGAGCTCCACCGACTCCTCCTCCGACGAGGACACCGCCAACATCGCCGTCAACAAGGGACTTCTCTTCCCCAATGTCGGCCACAAGTGCCTCATGGCAAAGGACGGCAAAAGGAAGAAGGTTAAATCTAAATCTTCCACTAAATATGCATCCTCTAGTGATGAAGACAATTCTAGTAATGAGGAGGATAATTTGTTTACTCTTTTTGCCAACCTTAACATGGAACAAAAAGAGAAGTTAAATGAATTGATTAGCGCTATTCATGATAAGGATGAACTCTTGGATAGCCAAGAGGACTTCCTAATTAAGGAAAATAAGAAGCACGTTAAGGTTAAGAATGCTTATGCTCTAGAGATGGAAAAATGTGAAAAGTTAACTAGTGAGCTAAGCACGTGCCATGATGTTATTGCCAACCTTAGAAATGAAAATGCTAGATTAATTACTAAGGTTGATTCAAATGTTTGTGATGATTCATATGCCAATCCTAGAAATGATCATGCTATATCTATTGCTAAGATTGAAAAATTAAATGCCTCTCTCGTTAGCCTTAGAATTGAAAATGAAAAATTGATTGCTAAGGCTAAAGACTTAGATGTTTGCAATGCTTCCATTTCCGATCTTAGAAGCGAAAATGACATTTTACATGCTAAGATTGTTGAACTAAAAACTTGCAAACCCTCTACATCCACTATTGAGCATGTTTCTATTTGCACTAGATGTAGAGATGTTGACATTGATGCTATTCATGATCACATGATTTTAATTAAACAACGAAATGATCATATAGCAAAATTAGATGCTAAAATTGCCGAGCATGAACTAGAAAATGAAAAATTTAAATTTGCTCATAGTATGCTTTATAGTGGGAGACGCCCTGGCATCAAGGATGGCATTGGCTTCCAAAGGGGAGACAATGTCAAACTTAATGCCCTTCCTAAAAAATTATCTAACTTTGTTAAGGGCAAGGCTCCCATGCCTCAGGATAACGAGGGTTACATTTTGTACCCTGCCAGTTATCCCGAGCACAAAATTAGGAGAATTCACTCTAGGAAGTCTCACTCTGGCCCTAATCATGCTTTTATGTATAAGGGTGAGACATCTAGCTCTAGACAATCAACTCGTGCTAAATTGCCTAAAAAGAAAACTCCTGGTGCATCAAATGAACCTAGCATTTCATTTAAGACTTTTGATGCATCTTATGTTTTGACTAACAAATCCGGCAAAGTAGTTGCCATGTATGTTGGGGACAAACACAAGGGAGCAAAGACTTGTGTTTGGGTACCCAAAGTTCTTGTATCTAATGTCAAAGGACCCAAAACTGTTTGGGTACCTAAAATCAAGAACTAAATTTGTTTTGTAGGTTTATGCATCCGGGGGCTCAAGTTGGATCATCGATAGCGGGTGCACAAACCACATGATAGGGGAGAAAAAGATGTTCTCCTCCTATGAGAAAAACCAAGATCCCCAACGAGCTATCACATTCGGGGATGGAAACCAAGGTTTAGTTAAAGGTTTGGGTAAAATAGCTATATCTCCTAACCATTCTATTTCCAATGTTTTTCTTGTAGATTCTTTAGATTACAACTTGCTTTCCGTTTCCCAATTATGTAAAATGGGCTACAACTGTCTTCTTACAGATACAGGTGTTAATGTCTTTAGAAGAAGTGATGATTCAGTAGCATTTAAGGGAGTGTTGGAGGGTCAGCTATACTTAGTTTATTTCAATAGAGCTGAACTCAACACTTGCTTAATTGCTAAGACTAACATGGGTTGGCTCTGGCATCGCCGACTAGCCCATGTTGGAATGAAGAATCTTCACAAGCTTCTAAAGGGAGAGCGCATTTTGGGACTAACAAATGTGCATTTTGAAAAAGACAGGATCTTTAGCGCATGCCAAGCAGGGAAGCAAGTTGGTGCTAATCATCCACATAAGAACATCTTGACGACTGACAGGCCACTGGAGCTCCTCCATATGGACCTATTCGGCCCGATCGCTTACATAAGCATCGGCGGGAGTAAGTACTGTCTTGTTATTGTGGATGACTATTCTCGCTTCACTTGGGTATTCTTTTTATAGGAAAAAACTCAAACCCAAGAGACTTTAAAGGGATTCTTGAGACGGGCTCAAAATGAGTTCGGCTTAAGGATCAAGAAAATTAGAAGTGATAATGGGACGGAGTTCAAGAATTCACAAATTGAGGGCTTCCTTGAGGAGGAGGGCATCAAGCATGAGTTCTCTTCTCCATACATGCCACAACAAAATGGTGTAGTGGAGAGGAAGAATAGAACTCTACTGGACATGACAAGAACCATGCTTGATGAGTACAAGACTTCGGATTGGTTTTGGGCCGAGGCGGTCAACACCGCTTGCTACGCCATCAACCGGTTGTATCTACACCGAATCCTCAAGAAGACATCATATGAACTCCTAACCGGTAAAAAGCCCAATGTTTCATATTTTAGAGTCTTTGGTAGCAAATGTTTTATTCTTGTTAAAAGAGGTAGAAAATCCAAATTTGCTCCTAAGGCTGTAGAAGGCTTTTTACTAGGATATGATTCAAACACAAGGGCATATAGAGTCTTTAACAAGTCCACTGGACTAGTTGAAGTTTCTTGTGACATTGTGTTTGATGAGACTAACAACTCTCAAGTAGAGCAAGTTGATCTTGATGAATTAGATGATGAAGAGGCTCCGTGCGTCGCGCTAAGGAACATTTCCATTGGGGATGTGTGTCCTAAGGAATCCGAAGAGACCATTCAAGCACAAGATCAACCATCCTCCTCCATGCAAGCATCTCCACCAACTCAAGATGAGGATGAGGTTCAAGATGATGAAGAAGAAGATCAAGAAGATGAGCCACCTCAAGACGACGGCAATGATCAAGGGGGAGATGCAATTGATCAAGACAAGGAGGATGAGCAAGTTGCAAGGCCGCCACACCCAAGAGTCCACCTAGCAATCCAACGAGATCACCCCGTGAACACCATCCTCGGCGACATTCATAAGGGGGTAACCACTAGATCTCGTGTTGCTCATTTTTGTGAGCATTACTCTTTTGTTTCTTCTATTGAGCCACACAGGGTAGAGGAAGCACTTCAAGATTCAGATTGGGTGATGGCAATGCAAGAGGAGCTCAACAACTTCACGAGGAATGAGGTATGGCATTTAGTTCCACGTCCTAACCAAAATGTTGTAGGAACCAAGTGGGTCTTCCGCAACAAACAAGACGAGCATGGTGTGGTGACAAGGAACAAAGCCCGACTTGTGGCCAAGGGATATTCACAAGTCGAAGGTTTAGATTTCGGTGAAACCTATGCACCCGTAGCTAGGCTTGAATCAATTCGCATTTTACTTGCCTATGCTACTTACCATGGCTTCAAGCTTTATCAAATGGACGTGAAGAGTGCCTTCCTCAATGGACCAATCAAGGAAGAGGTCTATGTTGAGCAACCTCCCGGCTTTGAAGACAGTGAGTATCCTAACCATGTTTATAGACTCTCTAAGGCGCTTTATGGGCTCAAGCAAGCCCCGAGAGCATGGTATGAATGCCTAAGAGATTTTCTTATTGCTAATGGATTCAAAGTCGGAAAACCGATCCTACTTTATTTACTAAAACACTTGCAAATGATTTGTTTGTATGCCAAATTTATGTTGATGATATTATATTTGGGTCTACTAACGAATCTACATGTGAGGAATTTAGTAGGATCATGACATAGAAATTTGAGATGTCAATGATGGGGGAGTTGAAGTATTTTCTAGGATTCCAAGTCAAGCAACTCCAAGAGGGCACTTTCATTAGCCAAACCAAGTACACTCAAGATATACTCAACAAGTTTGGGATGAAAGACGCCAAACCCATCAAGACACCCATGGGAACAAATGGGCATCTCGACCTCGACACGGGAGGTAAATCCGTAGATCAAAAGGTATACCGGTCGATGATAGGTTCTTTACTCTATTTATGTGCTTCACGACCAGATATTATGCTTTCCGTATGCATGTGTGCAAGATTCCAAGCCGATCCTAAGGAAGCTCACCTTAGGGCCATAAAACGAATCTTAAGATATTTAGTTTATACTCCTAAGTTTGGCCTTTGGTACCCTAGGGGATCCACATTTGTTTTAATTGGTTATTCGGATACCGATTGGGCAGGGTGCAAAATTAATAGAAAGAGCACATCGGGGACTTGCCAGTTCTTGGGAAGATCTCTGGTGTCTTGGGCTTCAAAGAAGCAAAATTCTGTGGCTCTTTCAACCACTGAAGCCAAGTATATTGCCGCAGGCCATTGTTGCGCGCAATTGCTTTGGATGAGGCAAACCCTTAGGGACTATGGTTACAAATTAACCAAAGTTCCTCTTCTATGTGATAATGAGAGTGCAATCCACATGGCGGATAATCCCGTTGAGCATAGCCGCACTAAACACATAGCCATTCGGTATCATTTTCTAAGGGATCACCAACAAAAGGGGGATATCGAGATTGCATATGTTAGCACCAAAGAACAATTAGCCGATATCTTTACCAAGCCATTGGATGAACAAACCTTTACCAAACTTAGGCATGAGCTAAATATTCTTGATTCTAGAAACTTTTATTGATATTTTTGCACACATAGCTCATATGTATACCTTTGATCATCTCTTTCATGTGCTATGACTAATGTGTTCTTTCAAGTCCATCTCATGCTAAGTCATAGATTGAAAGGGAAAAGGAGTCTTCGGCGAAGACAAGGCTTCCACTCCGCTCCATCGAATCATTCATCCTTCGTCGTCGCTCCGCACAATCTCTCCAACTTTGGTATAATCTTCACTCCTTTACTTCCATCCAAAGGGGGAGAGAGTAGTTTAAAAAGGCTTATCTTTCACTCAAGCATCCATTTTTGGCGATTCATGCCAAAGGGGGAGAGAGTATTAGCCCAAAGCAAAAGGACCGCACCACCACCAATTTCAAAAAATGTAGTCTTTTATTTGGTATTAAAAGAAGTTTTTCAATTGATGTCTTATTTTGATATAATTTCAAATTGGTATACCCTCTTCAAAATTAATATCTAAGACCCTCTTGAACACTAAGAGGAGGATTTCATTAAGGGGGAGTTTTGTTTAGCCAAAGGAAAAGCATTTGAACCAAGGGGAGAAAATTTCAAAACTTGAAAAAGCTTCTCAAAATCTTACTCATTTACCTTTGACTATTTGCAAAAGAACCTTGAAAAGAATTTCCAAAACATTTTGCAAAACAAAACATGTGGTGCAAGCGTGGTCCAAAATGTTAATAAGAAGAAAAGCCATCCATGTGCATCTAGTAGTAATATTTATTGGTTTCATTCTAAGCAACCTTTGCACTTACATTATGCAAACTAGTTCAATTCTGCACTTCTATATTTGCTTTGGTCTGTGTTGGCATCAATCACCAAAAAGGGGGAGATTGAAAGGGAAATAGGCTTACACCTTTTTCTAATTGATTTTGGTGGTTGAATTGCCTAACACAAATAATTGGACTAACTAGTTTGCTCTAGATTATAAGTTTTATAGGTGCCAAAGGTTCACAATACACCAATAAAAAGACCAAGAAAGGGTTCAAACAAAGAGAGCCAAAGACAACTGAAGTGTGCCCTGGTCTGGCGCACCGGACAGTGTCCGGTGCACCAGGGAACTCAACACTGAACTCGCTACCTTCGGGAAAATGGAGGCCGCTCCGCTATAATTCACCGGACCGTCCGGTGTATGCATCGGACAGTGTCCGGTGGCACACTGGACTGTCCGGTGTGCCAGCGGAGCAACAGCTACTTCGCACGCAACGGTCGACTGCAACGCATTTAATGCGCGCCTGCGCGCGCAGAGGTCAGAGCACGCGTAGCAGGCGCACCGGACAGTCTACAGGACTTGTTCGGTGCACCACCGGACAGCCCAGAGGCCCCACCAATCAGAGCTCCAACGGTCGATCCTTAACGGCCGGGTGACGTGGCTGGCGCACCGGACTGTCCGGTGCGCCATACGACAATAGCCTCCACCAAACGGCTAGTTTGGTGGTTGGGGCTATAAATACCCCAACCACCCCATATTCAATTGCATCCAAGTTTTCAGACTTCTACACCTTACAAGAGCTATAGCATTCAATTATAAACACAACCAAAGAGATCAAATCCTCTCCCAAGTCCGGAATCACTCCAAATCAAATAGTGACTAGAGAGAGTGACATTTGTGTTCATTTGAGCTCTTGCGCTTGGATTGCTTCTTTTCTTTCTCATTCTTTCTTGTGACAAACTCAATTGTAACCAAGGCAAGAGACACCAATTGTGTGGTGGTCCTTGTGGGGACTTAGTGTCCCGTGTGATTGAGAAGACAAGCTCACTCGGTCTAAGTGACCGTTTGAGAGAGGGAAAGGGTTGAAAGAGACCCGGTCTTTGTGACCACCTCAACGGGGAGTAGGTTTGCAAAAACCGAACCTCGGTAAAACAAATCCTTGTGTCTCACTCTTTATTTGCTTGCGATTTGTTTTCCACCCTCTCTCTCGGACTCGTTTATATTTCTAACGCTAACCCGGCTTGTAGTTGTGATTAACTTTGTAAATTTCAGTTTCGCCCTATTCACCCCCTCTAGGCGACTTTCAAAAGGGTTGAAAGAGACCCGGTCTTTGTGACCACCTCAACGGGGAGTAGGTTTGCAAGAACCGAACCTCGGTAAAACAAATCACCGCGTCTCACTCTTCATTTGCTTGTGATTTGTGTTCACCCTCTCTTTCGGACTCGTTTATATTTCTAACGCTAACCTCGGCTTGTAGTTGTGCTTAAGTTTATAATTTTCAGATTCCGCCTATTCACCCCCCTCTAGGCGACTTTCAATTGGTATCAGAGCCCGGTACTTTATTAGAGCTTAACCGCTAGAAGTGATGTCGGGAGATCACGCCAAGAAGGAGGTCATGACCGGCGAGAAGCCCGCTACAAGCCACGGGAAGGCTCCATCAAGGGAGTCCGGCTCCAAAGGGAAGGGAGAATCACACTCCCACAACAAGTCGCATTGGAGTGGCGACAAGAAGAAGAAGATGAAGAAGGTGGTTTATTATGAGACCGATTCTTCGTCGCCATCCACCTCCGGCTCCGACGCGCCGTCCGTAACTTCTAAGCGCCATGAGCGCAAGAAGTTTAGTAAGATCCCCCTACGCTACCCTCGCATTTCTAAACGTACTCCATTACTTTCCGTTCCATTAGGCAAACCACCAGTTTTTGACGGTGAAGATTATAACATGTGGAGTGATAAAATGAGGCATCACCTAACCTCACTCCACACTAGTATTTAGGACGTTGTTGAGTTTGGAGTGCAGGTACCATCCGTAGGGGATGAAGACTATGACTCGGACGAAGTTGCCCAAATCCGGCACTTCAACTCCCAAGCTACTACTATACTCCTCGCCTCTCTAAGTCGAGAGGAGTATAACAAGGTACAAGGGTTGAAGAGCGCCAAGGAGATTTGGGACGTGCTCAAGACCGCGCACGAAGGAGACGAGGTGACAAAGATCACCAAGAGGGAAACGATCGAGGCGGAGCTCGATCGTTTCATACTCAACCAAGGAGAAGACCCGCAAGCTATGTATAACCGGCTAAAGACCTTGGTGAATCAAGTGCGCAACCTCGGGAGCACCAAGTGGGATGACCATGAGATGGTCAAGGTTATTCTTAGATCACTCGTATTTCTTAACCCTACTCAAGTTCAATTAATTCGTGGTGATCCAAGATATAAACTAATGTCTCCCGAGGAAGTGATAGGAAAATTTGTGAGCTTTGAATTGCTGATCAAAGGCTCCAAGAAGATCATGGAGCAAGGCGCATCCTCCTCCGTACCCGAGGCACAATCCATTGCATTCATGGTAACGGAGGAGAAGAAAGAAGACTCTACACCGAGTAGGGTCCCCATTGACGCCTCCAAGCTTGACAATGAGGAGATGGCGCTCATCATCAAGAGCTTCCGCCAAATCCTCAAGCAAAGGAAGGGGAAAGATTACAAGCCCCGTTCCAAGAAGGTTTGCTACAAATATGGTAAGCCCGGTCATTTTATTGCTAAATGTCCATTGTCTAGTGATAGTGACAGGGAAAACGACAAGAGGGGAAAGAGGAAGAAAAAGAAGAAGTATTACAAGAAGGGTGGTGATGCACATGTTTGCCGGGAGTGGGACTCCGATGAGAGCTCCACCGACTCCTCCGACGACGAGGACACCGCCAACATCACCATCAACAAAGGTCTTCTCTTGCCCAACGTCGGCCACAAGTGCCTCATGGCAAAGTACGGCAAGAAGAAGAAGGTAAAATCAAGATCCTCCACTAAGTATTCAACTTCTAGTGATGAGGATAATTCTAGTGATGACAAGGACAACTTACTTACTCTTTTTGCCAATCTTAACAAGCAACAAAAAGAGAAATTGAATGAATTGATTAGTGCTATTCATGAGAAGGATGAACTCTTGGATAGCCAAGAGGACTTCCTTATTAAGGAAAATAAGAAGCATGTTAAGACTAAAAATGCTTATGCTCAGGAGGTAGAGAAAAATGAAAAATTAACTAGTGAGCTTAGCATTTGCCATGACACTATTTCTAGCCTTAGAAATGAAAATGTCAAATTAATTGCTAAGGTTGAGAAGTCAAATGTTTGTGATGATTCAATTGTTAATCTTAGAAATGATAATGCTAGTTTAATTGCTAAGATTGACATGTTGAATGAATCTCTTGCTAGCCTTAAGTTTGAGAATGAAAAATTGATTGCTAAGGCTAAGGAACTAGATGTTTGCAATATTTCTATTTCCAATCTTAGAGATGAGAATGACATTTTACATGCTAAGATTGTTGAATTAAATGATTGCAAACCCTCTACATCTATCGTTGAGCATGTTTCTATTTGCACTAGATGTAGAGATGTTAATATAGATGCTATTCATGATCACCTTGCTATGATTAAACAACAAAATGATCATATAGCTAAATTAGATGCTAAAATTGCCGAGCATGAACTAGAAAATGAGAAATTTAAATTTTCTCGTAGCATGCTTTATAGTGGGAGACGCCCTGGCATTAAGGATGGCATTGGCTTCCAACAGGGGGACAATGTCAAGCTTAATGCCCCTCCTAAAAGATTGTCTAATATTTTTAGGGCAAGGCTCTCATGCCTCAGGATAACGAGGGTTATATTTTGTATCCTGCTGGTTATCCTGAGGATAAGATTAGGAGAATTCATGCAAAGAAGACTCATTCTGTTTCTCACCATGCTTTTATTTATAAAGATGAGGCTTCTAGTTCTATGCATTCTACACATGTTAAAATGCCTAAGAAGAAATCTCCTATTGCATCAAATGATCATAACATTTCATTCAAGACTTTTGATGCTTCATATGTGCTTACTAACAAATCAGGCAAGGTAGTTGCCAAATATGTTGGGGGTAAACACAAGGGATCAAAGACTTGTGTTTGGGTACCCAAGGTGCTTGTTTCTAATGTAAAAGGACCCAAGACCGTTTGGGTACCTAAGAACAAGGCCTAAATTTGTTTTGTAGGTTTATGCATCCAGGGGCTCAAGTTGGATCATCGACAGCGGGTGCACAAACCACATGACTGGGGAGAAAAAGATGTTCTCCTCCTATGAGAAAAACCAAGATCCCTAACGAGCTATCACATTCGGGGATGGAAATCAAGGTTTGGTCAAAGGATTGAGTAAAATTGCCATATCACCTAACCATTCTATTTCAAATGTTTTCTTGTAGATTCTTTAGATTACAACTTGCTTTCAGTTTCACAATTATGTAAAATAGGTTACAACTGTCTTTTTACGGATACAGGTGTTACTGTCTTTAGAAGAAGTGATGATTCAGTAGCTTTTAAGGGAGTATTAGAGGGTCAGCTATACTTAGTTGATTTCAATAGAGCTGAACTTGATACTTTCTTAATTGCTAAGACTAACATGGGTTGGCTCTGGCATCGCCGACTAGCCCATATTGGAATGAAGAATCTTCATAAGCTTCTAAAGGGAGAGCACATTTTGGGACTAACCAATGTTCATTTTGAGAAAGACAGGATTTGTAGCGCATGCCAAACAGGGAAGCAAGTTGGTGTTCATCATCCACACAAGAACATCATGACAACTGACAGGCCACTCGAGCTCCTTCACATGGACCTATTCGGCCCGATAGCTTACATAAGCATCGACGGGACTAAGTACTATCTAGTTATTGTGGATGATTATTCTCGCTTCACTTGGGTATTCTTTTTACAGGATAAATCTCAAACCCAAGAGACTTTGAAAGGATTCTTGAGACGAGCTCAAAATGAGTTCGGCTTGAGGATCAAGAAAATAAGAAGCGACAATGGGACGGAGTTCAAGAACTCACAAATAGAAGGCTTTCTTGAGGAGGAAGGCATCAAGCATGAGTTCTCTTCTCCCTACACGCCACAACAAAATGGTGTAGTGGAGTGGAAGAATAGAACTCTATTGGACATGGCAAGGACCATGCTTGATGAGTACAAGACTTCGGATCGGTTTTGGGCCGAGGCGGTCAACACCGCTTGCTACGCCATCAACCGGTTATATCTTCACCGAATCCTCAAGAAGACATCATATGAACTCCTCACCGGTAAAAAGCCCAATGTTTCATATTTTAGAGTCTTTGGAAGCAAATGCTTTATTCTTGTTAAAAGAGGTAGAAAATCTAAATTTGCTCCTAAGGCTATAGAAGGCTTTTTACTTGGTTATGACTCAAACACAAGGGCATATAGAGTCTTTAACAAGTCCACTGGACTAGTTGAAGTCTCATGTGACATTGTGTTTGATGAGACTAATGGCTCTCAAGTAGAGCAAATTGATCTTGATGAGCTAGATGATGAAGAGGCTCCATGCATCGCGCTAAGGAACATGTCCATTGGGGATGTGTGTCCTAAGGAATCCGAAGAGCCTCCACAAGCACAAGATCAACCATCTTCCTCCACACAAGCATCTCCTCTAACTCAAGATGGGGATGAGGCTCAAGACGATGAAGGAGAAGATCAAGAAGATGAGCCACCTCAAGAGGAGGATAATGATCAAGGGGGAGATGCCAATGATCAAGATAAGGAAGATGAACAAGATCAAAGGCCGCCTCACCCAAGAGTCCACCAAGCAATCCAACGAGATCACCCCATGAACACCATCCTAGGAGATATTCATAAGGGGGTAATTACTCGATCTCGTGTTGCTCACTTTTGTGAACACTACTCTTTTGTCTCCTCTATTGAGCCACACAGGGTAGAGGACACACTTAAAGATTCGGATTGGGTGTTGGCAATGCAAGAGGAGCTCAATAACTTCACGAGAAATGAGGTATGGCATTTAGTTACATGTCCTAACCAAAATGTTGTAGGAACCAAGTGGGTCTTTCGCAACAAATAAGATGAGCATGGTGTGGTGACTAGGAACAAGGCACGACTTGTGGCCAAAGGGTATTCACAAGTCGAAGGTTTGGATTTTGGTGAAACCTATGCACCCGTAGCTAGGCTTGAGTCAATTCGCATATTACTTGCCTATGCTACTTACCATGGCTTTAAGCTTTACCAAATGGACGTGAAGAGTGCCTTCCTCAATGGACCAATCAAGGAAGAGGTCTATATTGAGCAACCTCCAGGCTTTGAAGATAGTGAGTACCCTAACCATGTCTATAAACTCTCTAAGGCGCTTTATGGGCTCAAGCAAGCCCCAAGAGCATGGTATGAATGCCTAAGAGACTTTCTTATCACTAATGGCTTCAAAGTCGGCAAGGCTGATCCTACTCTCTTTACTAAAATAATTGAAAATGATTTGTTTGTATGCCAAATTTATGTTGATGATATCATATTTGGGTCTACTAACAAATCTATTTGTTAAGAGTTTAGTAGGATCATGATTCAAAAATTCGAGATGTCTATGATGGGGGAGTTGAAGTATTTTCTAGGATTTCAAGTGAAGCAACTCCAAGAGGGCACCTTCATCAGCCAAATAAAGTATATTCAAGATATTCTCACCAAGTTTGGAATGAAGGATGCCAAGCCCATCAAGACGCCCATGGGAACCAATGGGCATCTCGACCTCGACACAGGAGGTAAATCCGTAGATCAAAAGGTATATTGGTCGATGATAGGATCCTTACTCTATTTATGTGCATCTCGACCGGACATTATGCTTTCTGTATGCATGTGTGCAAGGTTCCAAGCCGACCCTAAGGAAGTTCACCTTAGGAAGCGAATCTTGAGATATTTAGTTTAAACACCTAAGTTTGGTCTTTGGTACCCCAAGGGATCCTCGTTTGATTTACTAGGATATTCCGATGCTGATTGGGCAGGGTGTAAGATTGATAGAAAGAGCACATCAGGGACTTGTCAGTTTCTGGGAAGATCCCTGGTGTCTTGGGCTTCAAAGAAACAAAACTCAGTCGCTCTTTCTACCGCCAAAGCCGAGTACATTGCCACAGGCCATTATTGGGCGCAATTGCTTTGGATGAGGCAAACCCTTAGGGACTATGGCTACAAATTTAGCAAAGTCCCTCTCCTATGTGATAATGAGAGTGCAATCCGCATGGTGGATAATCCCGTTGAGCACAGTCGCACTAAGCACATAGGCATTCGGTATCACTTTTTGAGAGATCACCAACAAAGGGGGGATATCGAGATAGCCTATATAAACACCAAAGATCAATTGGCCGATATTTTTACCAAGCCTTTAGATGAGAAAACCTTTACCAAACTTAGGAATGAGCTAAATATTCTTGATTCTAGGAATTTTGATTGATTCTTTGCACACATAGTTCATTCATATACTTTTGATCATATCTCTTTTATGTCTATGACTAATGTGTGTTCAAGTGTATTCTCATGCCTAGTCATAGAATTGAAAGGGAAATGGAGTATTCGGCAAAGAAGGCGCTTCCACTCAACTCCATTGGTATTTGCCGGTATTCCGCATCGCTCTCCACTTTGGTATAATCTTCACTCATATTGATTTATTTGCCATTGAGGAGAAAGTAAAAGGGCTTATATTTCACTCACAAGTATCCGTTTTTGGCGATTCATGCCAAAGGGGGAGAAAGTATGAGCCCAAAGCAAAAGGACCGCACCACCACCGAATTTTAAAATGAAGTTTTTCAAATTGATATCTTATTGTGTTCAAAAGGGAGAGAAAGTAGTATCTTCAAAACTTGCAAAACCCTCTTGAACACTAAGAGGAGAATTTTATTTAGGGGGAGATTTGTTTAAGTTAAAGGAAAAGCATTTGAAACAGGGGGAGGAAATTTCAAAATCTTGAAAATGCTTCTTTCAATCTTATTCTTATACCTTTGACTATTTGCCAAAGAATTTTGAAAAGAATTTCCAAAAGATTTGCAAAAACAAAACAAGTGGTGCAAATATGGTCCAAAATTTTAAATAAGAAGAAAACAATCCATGCATATCTATTGAAATAATTATATTGGTTACAATTCCAAGCAACCTTTGCACTTACCTTATGCAAACTAGTTCAATTCTGCACTTTTTATATTTGCTTTGGTTTGTGTTGGCATCAATCACCAAAAAGGGGGAGATTGAAAGGGAAATAGGGTCAAACCTTTCCTATATGAGTTTTGGTGGTTGAATTGCTCAACACAAACAATTGGACTAACTAGTTTGCTCTAGATTATAAGTTCTATAGGTGCCAAAGGTTTACAACAAACCAATACAAAGTCAAAGGGTTCAAAACAAAGGAGCAAAGTATACCGAAGGCAGCCCTGGTCTAGCGCACCGGACTGTCCGGTGCACCAGGGAGATCGACTCTGAACTTGCCAGCTTCGGGAATCTGGGGAAGCCGCTCCGCTATAATTCACCGAACTGTCCGGTGTGCCAGCGGAGCAACGGCTACTTCGCGCCAACGGTCGTCTGCAAATGAACAGTGAAAGTAAACAGTGCACGCCTGTGCGCGCAGAAGTCAGAGCAGGCGCCAGAAGGCGCACCGGACAGTGAACAGTACCTGTCCGGTGCACCACCGGACTGTCCGGTGGCCCCACTTGTCAGAGCTCCAACGGTCGAACCCTAACGGTTGGGTGACGTGGCTGGCGCACTAGACAGTGTCCGGTTGCGCACCAGACTGTCCGGTGCGCCATACGACAGCAGCCTTCCCCAACGGCCACTTTGGTGGTTGGGGCTATAAATACCCCCAACCACCCCACATTCAAGGCATCCAAGTTTCAGCCATTTGCATTCAATACAAGAGCTCTAGACTTCTCTCCAAGACATAAACAAGGGATCAAATCATCTCCCAAGTCCAAAGTTCATTCCAATCAAATAGTGACTAGAGAGAGCGACATTTGTGTTCTTTTGAGTTCTTGTGCTTGGATCGCTTTTCTTCTTCTTTCTTTCTTGTTCCCAACTCAATTGTAATCAAGGCAAGAGACACCAATTGTGTGGTGGTCCTTGTGGGGACTTAGTGTCCCGTTTGATTGAGAAGAGAAGCTCACTCGGTCTCGGTGACCATTTGAGAGAGGGAAAGGGTTGAAAGAGACCCGGTCTTTGTGACCACCTCAACGGGGAGTAGGTTTGCAAGAACCGAACCTCGGTAAAGCAAATCACCGCGTCTCACTCTTCATTTGCTTGTGATTTGTGTTCACCCTCTCTTTCGGACCCGTTTATATTTCTAACGCTAACCTCGGCTTGTAGTTGTGCTTAAGTTTATAATTTTTAGATTCCGCCTATTCACCCCCCTCTAGGCGACTTTCAAGATTAGAGTTGTGAAACATCTCATTTATAATTTCAGATATTGTCTTTTCATTAGTGTGTGAACTTATGTTCAGCTGGTGTTTTTGGTGCATGGCAATGAGATTAGTGTGATTCTCATGCACATGTAAGCTTTCAAAGAAGTCAACCGAAATGATAAATAATGCTGATATATACAGTAAAGCATCGCCAGAAAATTTTCTCTGGATATGTTGGACATTCAGCAAAGTAATCACGATATAATTTTATATCGTGTTCTCCTCTACTCCGATCATAAACTCTGTTGGGGACTTGTTCTCAAGTGCTATGAATTAAGAACAAGGCAACACAAAATGTTAAATGTTAATGCCCTTTGTCCTTCGAAGCATTATTTCCCTTAGGATATAATGAACTTCAGACGAAGGTGAAAGGGAATTAGGCTTACACCTATATTCTTAAATTGATTTTGGTGGTTGAATTGCCCAACACAAATAATTGGACTAATTAGTTTGCCCAAGTCTATAAGTTCTATAGGTACCAAAGGTTCACAATAAGCCAATAAAAAGACCAAGAAAAGGGTTCAACAAAAAGAGCAAGGGATAACCGAAGTGTGTCCTGGTCTGGCGCACCGGACTATCCAGTGCACCAGGGGACTTCAAGCTGAACTTCGCACCTTCGGGAATTCTCAGAGGCGCTTCGCTATAATTCACCGGACTGTCCGGTGCACCACTGGACAGTGTCCGGTGCCCCAAGACCAAGCGACTCTAAACTCGCCAGCTTCGGGAATCTGCTCCGCTATAATTCACCGGACATGTCCGGTGCACACCGGACTGTCCGGTGTAACGGCGGAGCAACGGCTACTTCAAGCGCAACGGTCGTCTGCAATGCATTAAATGCGCGCCAGCGCGCGCAGAGGAGCAGAGCACGCGCGGGTGGCACACCGGACAGCCTACAGGCCATGTCCGGTGCACCACCGGACAGCCAGGCGGGCCCACACATCAGAGCTCCAACGGTCGAACCCTAACGACCGGGTGACGTGGCTAGCGCATTGGACACTGTCCGGTGGCGCACCGGACTGTCCGGTGCGCCCGTCGACAATAGCCTTCACCAAACGGCTAGTTTGGTGGTTGGGGTTATAAATACCCCCAACCACCCCTCATTCAAGTCATCCAAGTTTTCACCTTCCAACTACTTACAAGAGCCCTAGCATTCAATTCTAGACACACCCAAGTGATCAAATCCTCTCCCAATTCCACACAAAGCTTTAGTGATTAGTAAGAGAGATTTGTTGTGTTCTTTTGAGCTCTTGCGCTTGGATTGCTTCTTTCTTTCATTCTTTCTTGCGAACAACTCAATTGTAACTGAGTCAAGAGACACCAATTGTGTGGTGGTCCTTGCGGGAAAGTTTGTTCCCGTTTGATTGAGAAGAAGAAGCTCACTCGGTCGGAGGGACCGTTTGAGAGAGGGAAAGGGTTGAAAGAGACCCGGTCTTTGTGACCACCTCAACGGGGAGTAGGTTTGCAAGAACCAAACCTTGGTAAAACAAATCCGCGTGTCACACTCTTTATTCCCTTGCGATTTGTTTTGCATCCTCTCTCTCAGACTCGATTATATTTCTAACGCTAACCCGACTTCTAGTTGTGATTAACTTTGTAAATTTTAGTTTCGCCCTATTCACCCCCCTCTAGGCGACTTTCAATTGGTATCAGAGCCCGGTGCTTCATTAGAGCCTAACCGCTCGAAGTGATGTCGGGAGATCACGCCAAGAGGGAGATGGAGACCGGCGACAAGCCCACTACAAGCCATGGGAAGACTTCATCGGAAGAGTCCCGCATCAAAGGGAAGGGGAAGGAGAAGAAATCCTCCTCCCAGAAGTCGCATCGGAGTGGCAACAAGCACAAGAAGATGAGGAAAGTGGTCTACTACGAGACCGATACTTCATCACCTTCCACCTCCGGCTCCGACGCGCCATTCGTAACTTCTAAGCGCCATGAGCGCAAGAAGTTTAGTAAGATCCCCATACGCTATCCTCGCATTCCTAAACATACACCTTTAGTTTCCGTCCCATTAGGCAAACCACCAACATTTCATGGTGAAGATTATGCTAGGTGGAGTGATATGATGCGTTATCACCTAACTTCACTCCACAAAAGTATATGGGATATTGTTGAGTTTGGTGTACAGGTACCATCAGTAGGGGATGAAGATTATGATGAGGACGAAGTGGCCCAAATTCAACACTTCAACTCCCAAGCCACAACTATACTCCTCGGCCTCTCTAAGTCGAGAGGAGTATAATAAGGTGCAAGGGTTGAAGAGTGCTAAGGAAATTTGGGACGTGCTAAAGACCGCGCACGAAGGAGATGAGGTGATCAAGATCACCAAGCGGGAAACGATCGAGGGGGAGCTCGGTCGCTTTCGTATTCGCCAAGGGGAGGAGCCACAAGACATGTACAACCGGCTCAAAACCTTGGTGAACCAAGTGCGTAACCTCGAGAGCAAAAAATGGGATGACCACTAAGTGGTTAAGGTTATTCTTAGATCACTTGTTTTCCTTAACCCTACTCAAGTTCAATTAATTCGTGGCAATCCTAGATATACACTAATGACTCCCGAGGAAGTAATCGGGAATTTTGTGAGCTTTGAATTGATGATCAAAGGCTCAAAGAAAATCAACGAGCTTGATGGCCCTTCCACGTCCGAAGCACAACCGGTCGCATTCAAAGCGACAGAGGAGAAGAAGGAGGAGTCTACATCAAGTAGACAACCAATCGACGCCTCCAAGCTCGACAATGAGGAAATGGCGCTTATCATCAAAAGCTTCCGCCAAATCCTCAAGCAAAGGAGGGGAAAGATTACAAGCCCCGCTCCAAGAAAGTATGCTATAAATGTGGTAAGCCCGGTCACTTTATTGCCAAATTTCCTATTTCTAGTGACAGTGACAGGGGCGACGACAAGAAGGGGAGAAGAAAAGAAAAGAAGAGATATCACAAGAAGAAGGGCGGCGATGCCCATGTGTGCCGCGAGTGGGACTCCGACGAGAGCTCCACTGACTCCTCCTCCGACGAGGACGCCGCAAACATTGCCGTCACCAAGGGTCTTCTCTTCCCCAACGTCGGCCACAAGTGCCTCATGGCTAAAGACGGCAAAAAGAAGAAGGTTAAATCCAAATCCTCCACTAAATATGAGTCCTCTAGTGATGATAATGCTAGTGATGAGGAAGATAATTTGCGTACCCTTTTTGCCAACCTCAACATGCAACAAAAGGAAAAATTAAATGAATTGATTAGTGCCATCCATGAAAAGGATGATCTCTTGGACTCCCAAGAGGACTTCCTAATCAAGGAGAACAAAAAGCATGTTAAGGTTAAAAATGCTTACGCTCTAGAGGTTGAAAAATGTAAAAAATTATCTAGTGAGCTAAGCACATGCCATGACACTATTGCCAACCTTAGAAATGAAAATGCCAAATTAATTGCTAAGGTTGATTCTAATGTTTGTAATGTTTCAATTCCCAATCGTAGAGATGATAATGTTGATTTACTTGCTAAAATTGAAGAATTGAATGATTCTCTTGCTAGCCTTAGGATTGAAAATGAAAAATTGCTTGCTAAGGCTAAAGAATTAGATGTTTGCAATGCTTCCATTTCCGATCTTAGAGATAACAATGACATTTTGCATGCTAAGATTGTTGAACTTAATTCTTGCAAACCATCTACATCTACCATTGAACATGTGTCTATTTGTACTAGATGTAGAGATGTTGATATTGATGCTATTCATGATCACATGACTTTAATTAAACAACAAAATGATCATATAGAAATATTAGATGCAAAAATTGCCGAGCATGAACTTGAAAATGAAAAATTTAAATTTGCTCGTAGTATGCTCTATAGTGGGAGACGCCCTGGCATCAAGGATGACATTGGCTTCCAAAAGGGAGACAATGTCAAACTTAATGCCCCTCCTAAGAAATTATCCAACTTTGTTAAGGGCAAGGCTCCCATGCCTCAAGATAACGAGGGTTACATTTTATACCCTGCCGGTTATCCTGAGAGCAAAATTAGGAGAATTCACTCTAGGAAGTCTCACTCTGGCTCTAACCTTGCTTTTATGTATAAGGGTGAGACATCTAGCTCTAGGCAACCAACCCGTGCTAAGTTGCCTAAGAAGAAAACTCCTACTGCATCAAATGATCATAGCATTTCATTTAAAACTTTTGATGCATCTTATGTTTTAACTAACAAATCTGGCAAGGTAGTTGCCAAGTTTGTTGGGGGCAAACACAAGGGCTCCAAGACTTGTGTTTGGGTACCCAAAGTTCTTGTGTCTAATGCCAAAGGACCCAAAACCATTTGGGTACCCAAAGTCAAGAACTAAATTTGTTTCGTAGGTTTATGCATCCGGGGGCTCAAGTTGGATCATCGATAGCGGGTGCACAAACCACATGACTGGGGAGAAGAAGATGTTCTCCTCCTACGAGAAAAACCAAGATCCCCAACGAGCTATCACATTCGGGGATGGAAACCAAGGTTTGGTCAAAGGTTTGGGTAAAATAGCTATATCTCCTGACCATTCCATTTCCAATGTTTTTCTTGTTGATTCCTTAGACTATAACTTGCTTTCTGTTTCCCAATTATGTCAAATGGGCTACAACTGTCTGTTTACTGATGTAGGTGTCACTGTCTTTAGAAGAAGTGATGATTCAATAGCATTTAAGGGAGTGTTAGAGGGTCAGCTATACTTGGTAGATTTTGATAGAGCTGAACTCGACACTTGCTTAATTGCTAAGACTAACATGGGTTGGCTCTGGCACCACCGACTAGCCCATGTTGGAATGAAGAATCTTCATAAGCTTCTAAAGGGAGAGCACATTTTAGGATTAACAAACGTTCATTTTGAGGAAGACAGGATTTGTAGCGCATGCCAAGCTGGGAAGCAAGTTGGTGTTCATCATCCACATAAGAACATCATGACGACTGACAGACCACTGGAGCTCCTACACATGGATCTATTTGGCCCGATTGCTTACATAAGCATTAGCGGGAGTAAGTACTGTCTAGTTATCGTGGATGATTATTCTCGCTTCACTTGGGTGTTCTTTTTGCAGGAAAAATCACAAACCCAAGAGACTTTAAACGGATTCTTGAGACGGGCTCAAAATGAGTTCGGCTTGAGGATCAAGAAAATTAGAAGCGACAACGGGACGGAGTTCAAGAACTCTCAAATTGAAGACTTCCTTGAGGAGGAGGGCATCAAGCATGAGTTCTCCTCTCCCTACATGCCACAACAAAATGGTGTAGTGGAGAGAAAGAATAGAACTCTATTGGACATGGCAAGAACCATGCTTGATGAGTACAAGACGCCGGATCGATTTTGGGCCGAAGCGGTTAACACCGCTTGCTACGCCATCAACCGGTTATATCTACACCGAATCCTCAAGAAGACATCATACGAACTCCTAACCGGTAAAAAGCCCAACATTTCATATTTAGAGTCTTTGGTAGCAAATGCTTTATTCTTGTTAAAAGAGGTAGAAAATCTAAATTTGCTCCTAAGATAGTAGAAGGCTTTTTACTAGGATATGATTCAAACACAAGGGCATATAGAGTCTTTAACTAGTCCTCAGGACTAGTTGAAGTTTCTTGTGATGTTGTGTTTGATGAAACTAACGGCTCTCAAGTAGAGCAAGTTGATCTTGATGAGATAGGTAATGAAGAGGCTCCATGCATCGTGCTAAGGAACATGTCCATTGGGGATGTGTGTCCTAAGGAATCCGAAGAGCCACCACATGCACAAGATCAACCATCCTCCTCCACGCAAGCATCTCCACCAACTCAAAATGAGGACGAGGTTCAAGTTGATGAAGGAGAAAATCAAAATGATGAGCAACCTCAAGATGACGGCAATGATCAAGGGGGAGATGCAATTGATCAAGACAAGGAGGATGAGGAAGTTACAAGACCGCCACACCCAAGAGTCCACCAAGCAATCCAATGAGATCACCCTGTCGACACCATCCTCGGCGACATTCATAAGGGGGTAACCACTAGATCTCATGTTGCACATTTTTGTGAGCATTACTCTTTTGTTTCCTCTATTGAGCCACACAGGGTAGAGGAAGCACTCCAAGATTCGGATTGGGTGGTGGCGATGCAAGAGGAGCTCAACAATTTCACTAGGAACGAGGTATGGCATTTAGTTCCACGTCCTAATCAAAATGTTGTAGGAACCAAATGGATCTTCCGCAACAAGCAAGATGAGCATGGTGTGGTGACAAGGAACAAAGCTCGACTTGTGGCCAAGGGATACTCCCAAGTCAAAGGTTTGGATTTTGGTGAAACCTATGCACCCGTAGCTAGGCTTGAGTCAATTCGTATATTATTAGCCTATGCTACTTACCATGGCTTCAAGCTTTACCAAATGGACGTGAAGACTGCCTTCCTCAATGGACCAATCAAGGAAGAGGTCTATGTTGAGCAACCTCCCGGCTTTAAAGACACTGAGTACCCTAACCATGTCTATAGTCTCTCTAAGGCGCTTTATGGGCTCAAGCAAGCCCCAAGAGCATGGTATGAATGCCTAAGAGATTTCCTTATTGCTAATGGCTTCAAAGTCGGAAAGGCCGATCCTACTCTATTCACTAAAACTCTTGACAATGATTTGTTTGTATGCCAAATTTATGTTGATGATATTATATTTGGGTCTACTAACGAATCTACATGTGAAGAATTTAGTAGGATCATGACACAGAAATTCGAGATGTCGATGATGGGGGAGTTGAAGTATTTTCTAGGATTCCAAGTCAAGCAACTCCAAGAAGGCACCTTCATTAGCCAAACAAAGTATACTCAAGACATTCTAAACAAGTTTGGGATGAAGGATGCCAAGCCCATCAAGACTCCCATGGGAACCAATGGGCATCTCGACCTCGACACGGAAGGTAAATCCGTCGATCAAAAGGTATACCGGTCGATGATAGGTTCATTACTCTATTTATGTGCATCTCGACCGGACATTATGCTTTCCGTATGCATGTGTGCAAGATTCCAAGCCGACCCTAAGGAATCTCACCTTACAGCCGTAAAACGAATCTTGAGATATTTGGCTTATACTCCTAAGTTTGGGCTTTGGTACCCTCGGGGATCCACTTTTGATTTAATTGGTTATTCGGATGCTGATTGGGCAGGGTGTAAAATTAATAGAAAGAGCACATCGGGGACTTGCCAGTTCTTGGGAAGATCCTTGGTGTCTTGGGCTTCAAAGAAGCAAAATTCGGTCGCTCTTTCTACCGCCGAAGCCGAGTACATTGCCGCAGGCCATTGTTGCGCGCAATTGCTTTGGATGAGGCAAACCCTGCGGGACTATGGTTACAAATTAACCAAAGTTCCTCTTCTATGTGATAATGAGAGTGCAATCCGCATGGCGGATAATCCCGTTGAGCATAGCCGCACTAAACACATAGCCATTCGGTATCATTTTCTTAGGGATCACCAACAAAAGGGGGATATCGAGATTGCATACATTAATACTAAAGATTAATTAGCCGATATTTTTACCAAGCCACTAGATGAAGAAACTTTTACCAAACTTAGGCATGAGCTAAATATTCTTGACTCTAGGAATTTCTTTTGATGTCTTGCACACATAGCTCATAAATATACCTTTGATCATGTCTCTTTTATATATGCTATGACTAATGTGTTTTCAAGTGAATTTCAAACCAAGTCATAGGTGTATTGAAAGGGAATTGGAGTCTTCGGCGAATACAAAGGCTTCCACTCCATCACTCATCCTTTGCCGTCGCTCCAAGTATCTCTCCGTCTTTGGTATAATCTTCATCCATATGTTTTACTTGCCAAAGGGGAGAAAGTAGTTAGTAAAGGGCTTATATTTCACTCAAACATCCGTTTTTGGCGATTCATGCCAAAGGGGGAGAGTATTAAGCCCAAAGCAAAAGGACCGCACCACCACCCTATTTTTAAAACTAATGATTTTCGATTGGTAAATTTCAAATGGGTATCTTATTGTGTTAAAAAGGGGGAGAAAGTAGTATTTTCAAAATTGATATCTTAAAACCCTCTTGAACACTAAGAGGAGAACTTATTGAGAGGGAGTTTTGTTTAAGTCAAAGGAAAAGCATTTGAAATAGGGGGAGAAAATTTCAAATCTTGAAAATGCTTCTCAAAATCTTATTCATTTACCTTTGACTATTTGCAAAAGGACTTTGAAAAGGATTTACAAAAAGAATTTGCAAAAACAAAACATGTGGTGCAAGCGTGGTCCAAAATGTCAAAAATTAAAGAAACAATCCATGCGTATCTTATAAGTATTTATATTGGCTCAATTCCAAGTAACCTTTGCACTTACATTTTGCAAACTAGTTCAATTATGTACTTCTATACTTGCTTTGGTTTGTGTTGGCATCAATCACCAAAAAGGGGGAGATTGAAAGGGAATTAGGCTTACACCTATATTCCTAAATTGATTTTGGTGGTTGAATTGCCCAACACAAATAATTGGACTAATTAGTTTGTCCAAGTCTATAAGTTCTACAGGTACCAAAGGTTCATAATAAGCTAATAAAAAGATCAAGAAAAGGGTTCAACAAAAAGAGCAAGGGATAACCAAAGTGTGTCCTGGTCTGGCGCACCGGACAGTGTCCGGTGCACTAGGGGACTTCAAGCTGAACTTCGCACCTTCGGGAATTCTCAGAGGTGCTTCGCTATAATTCATCGGACTGTCCGGTGCACCATCGGACAGTGTCCGGTGCCCCAAGACCAAGCGACTCTGAACTCGCCAGCTTCGGGAATCCGCTCCGCTATAATTCACCGGACATGTCCGGTGCACACCGGACTGTCCGGTGTAACGGCAGAGCAATGGCTACTTCAAGCGCAACGGTCGTCTACAACGCATTAAATGCGCGCCAGCACGCGCAGAGGAGCAGAGCACGCGCGGGTGGCACACCGAACAGCCTACAGGGCATGTCCGATGCACCACCGGACAGCCAGGCGGGCCCACACGTCAGAGCTCCAACGGTCGAACCCTAACGGCCGGGTGATGTGGCTGGCGCACCGGACACTGTCCGGTGGCGCACTGGACTGTACGGTGCGCCCGTCGACAGCAGCCTTCACCAAACGGCTAGTTTGGTGGTTGGGGTTATAAATACCCCCAACCACCCCTCATTCAAGTCATCCAAGTTTTCACCTTCCAACTACTTACAAGAGCCCTAGCATTCAATTCTAGACACACCCAAGTGATCAAATCCTCTCCCAATTCCACACAAAGCTTTAGTGATTAGTGAGAGAGATTTGTTGTGTTCTTTTGAGCTCTTGCACTTGGATTGCTTCTTTCTTTCATTCTTTCTTGTGAACAACTCAATTGTAACCGAGGCAAGAGACACCAATTGTGTGGTGGTCCTTGCGGGGAAGTTTGTTCCCATTTGATTGAGAAGAAGAAGCTCACTCGGTCGGAGGGACCGTTTGAGAGAGGGAAAGGGTTGAAAGAGACCCGGTCTTTGTGACCACCTCAACAGGGAGTAGGTTTGCAAGAACCGAACCTCGGTAAAACAAATCCGCGTGTCACACTCTTTATTCGCTTGTGATTTGTTTTGCATCCTCTCTCTCGGACTCGATTATATTTCTAACGCTAACCCGGCTTGTAGTTCTGATTAACTTTGTAAATTTCAGTTTCGCCCTATTCACCCCCCTCTAGGCGACTTTCAGAAGGTCATGAAGGATATACCTTCATCATTGTGGTATAAATTAATAAAAGGAGAAGCATATGAAATGCAGGAGATAACATGAACAATTATATAACATTATCAATTCATTCTCATTATGTTATCATGAAAGAATAGAAACAAAATTAGATTACATATGTACCTTCGGTTTGACAGAAGGTAAAAGTACAAGTGTGACACACGAGCAAGTATTAGTCAGCGTAAACAGTACGGGGGAACTATTCATCTATTTATAGGCACAGGACGCAGCCTGTGAAAAATTACATTCATGCCCTTCACATTTATTATTAACTAATAGACAATTCTATGAGGACTAGATAGCCTTTTCCCCTTTAAGTCGGTTCCTCTCTCCGCCATTTAGCAGAAGCTCCCCTGCACGTAGCTTTGGAGCAACTCCAACCTTCGTCACGATCATGCTTTTTACTTCGTACATGCTTTTAGCCCGAGTCCGAAGGTACCTGTTCACATATCACACTTGAAGATTTTGTTAAATCATGTTTTTGAGGACCTTCGGAGGACGAAGGCCCCCCAACAGTAGCCCCTCGCAGTATCAATTTGTTTAAGATAACGAATTTAGACTGCGACATGGACGAAGGCCTTAAGACGAAGGTCCGAAAAAACACCTTCTCTTTGCTAGAATAGCAACAGTCAATGACAGACGGCCCCCCCCAATTTGGAGCGTACCGAGCGTATAAATAAGAACTCGTATCAACCTCATTTGGTACGCTGCTTGAGCCACTTGCTTTATTTTGTCAATTTTCATAGCTCTTGCTCACTAACGCTTGCTAGTTTTTCAAGCTTTCTGGGCTTCGACTGGAAGACACATTTTCGTCATCACTAAAGGAAAAGATGTCTCAAGACAAGAAGGTAGCTGCTGAGCCAAAGTCTGCTGAAGAGGAGAAGCTTTTTGAGGAGAAGAAGGCTGTGAATCCTTACATTGCTGGATTTATCGAGTCAATGGCAAAATCAAATACAGAGAAGATTACTAAGGAGATATTGGAGGGCCTATCTGAAGATACTGGTGACAGTGACAATTATGATGCGGAAAGTGGGGGCGAAGATTCCGAGGATCGACCCTGGAGACCAAGCCATACAATTTTCTGAAAATCTACCATCAAGCAAAGTCACCTTGAAAACATGAGGGGAAGGTACTTTCGGGACATGTCTATTGTGAGGGCTGGCGAAGACAACAACGTCCCAGCCCCTGAGGGGGACGAAGTTGTGATTTTCCGAAGCTTCTTCAAAGCTGGGCTTCGGTTTCCGCTGAGCAAGTTTGTAGTTGAAGTGTTGAAAACCTACCAAGTTTTCCTTCACCAGTTGACCACCGAAGCCATATTGAGGATGGGAATCTTCGTCTAGGCAGCAAGAAGCCAAGGGATAGAACCAAGTGCGAAGTGCTTCTGCAGCATGCATGAACTTTTGTATGAGACGAAGGCCATGGGGAAAGAACAGTATCATAACAACTTCGGTTGTTATGGATTTATCGCCCGTCCCAACGCCAGTCACCCTGTGCCATCATTTCGGAAGAGATGGCCCGGAAATTGGATGGAAGAATGATTTTATGTGAAGAACGACTTGTCAGCGAGGGAGGACATCAAATATGTTATCATGCGCCACATATGGTCCCGCTTCAGCCTCCGAAGGCCGAATGTTGAAATTGATGAAGCCGCCGAAGCGTGCCAAAGGGCGTTTGGTACTGTCTGCTTCTTCATTGGTACTAGAGACTTAATTCAAGAGCATATAGCATTCAGAGTATGGATGCTTGCAGAGAGCTGGGAAATGCCGAAAGAAACTATTACCAAGTCTAGCAAAGGTGAACTGGTTCGGCTGAAATATACATTCAGATATGGGGATAAATTCAATGAACCAAACGATGATTGGTTGAAATGCATCGAAGTTACAAGTGATGAACTACTTGGATCATACTCCAAGGCAGAAGATAATGCACTGTCTATAGCCTTCGGAGGTCGAGAAAAAAATAGAATAAATAGGGTTTTTGACGCCATTGGCTTCGTCTACCCCGACTACCACTACCCGGTTCGAGGGCAAGGGAAGAAGAGGAAAGCTGCTGCTCTGGCCGCCTCGGCTGAACCTGTGCCGAAGGCTACGGGCAAAAAGATGAAGGTACTTACCCACCGACCACGATATATTGAACCGGCCGTGGTGCCTGAGTTTGGCGGGGAGGCATCTTCAGTTGCTGAATCAAGAGAATCTGCTCTGATGTAGAAGGCTGAAGAACCGGCTACAATGCCGAAAGCACCTTCGGTTGAGCCAGTTGAAACGAAGGTTGACAAAGATAAGGCTGACAGGCCAGCAACCGAAGAAGTGAAAAAGATGCCAGGGATTTTAAGTCTTTCGACAGAAGCCACAGCGCTGAAGGCACAAAAAAGTTCTGTTATAACTCCTAGGAGAAGGAGGATGGTAAATGTATTAGATGTTTTGGAAACAACCGATTCCATAGGCCCTGCTCCCACAGGGAAGGTTGCCGAGGCTATCAAAATGCAATCCAAGGCTGATACTAAGCAAATAGAAGCCGAGACTACACTAACCCAGGCTGAAGCCAAGGCAGAACCCACGGTGGCTACTAAGACGAAGCTTGCCGCCATCGAGCAGAATGCCGAAGAAATAACTCCAGATATTAATATAACTTTCGAGAAGAGTGTAGACAAAGAGGCCGAATCCCTTGCCCTCGAAGCACTCTCTAAAGATCTTGATTATATCATTCGACATGCTTCGGGAAAGAGATTATCCGAAGAAGAATTTTTTGAAGCTAAACACTATGCCCGAGAACTGAAGTATCCGAAGGGAGCCTTAGTGTTTAATGGTATGGACGAAGATGATTTCCTGTACTACCTCCCAGACAACAAAGAATTATCTGTCTGCCAGGAGATGGCTAGAAGTATGGGTTTTCCAAAGCTTGAAGCTGGCCTCTGTGCCATGACGAAGGACGACCTAGCAGATAGTCTTGCATACAATAGTCTGAAGGTTCTGAAGTTGTGAATTTTGAAGCTTATGGACTCTGGAATGGAGTCTTTTTATTCTTATGTTGATCCTTTTAACCTTTTTTGCAGGGCTTAATACTTAGCAACGCACTAAGGGCGCAGAAGAATGCTGAAGATGAGAGCTACACTATAGCTCTCAACAACCTTCGATCAGAGGTTATCAGACTGAGGAACGAAGCCACGGAAAAAGACAAGATTCTACTTTCATTGGTGGACAAGGTAAAAGAAGATGAAGCTAGTTTTAAAGCTCAAGCTAAAATTCAAAAGAATGAGATTGAAGACCTTGGGAAGCAGCTGGCCGAGGCCAAAGAAAAATGTGGTCTCGCAGAGGCCAATCGAGATATTAGTGAATATTGGAGAAATTATTTGGAAAAAACAGTCGAAGAACTCCACGCATCCAAAGAAAGATGCTTCGAAAAATCCCTGGGCTACGTAGAGAAGATAAAGGCCAGCTTCGCCAACGTGGGTGCCTATTCCAATGAAGATAACTTTATTCGAGGCGACCCCGAAGGTGTTATAGAATTGATAAGCAGAGAGGCCGAAGCTTTTGAAGAAATTTTGAGTGATCGTGGGGATGTCTGCCCGTTTTCTGGTGCGAGAGGAATTTCAGCCATCTTGGAGAAGGCGGGTTGCGAACATGTCAAAACCCTAGCCTAGGCCGAAGCTACCTTCTCTGTGGATGTCACGAAGGATCCCTCAGCCGAAGCAAGCTTAATGGGCGGAAAATTTTATACTGACATCTGGTCAAATGGCGGCCGAGAAATGGCTCATGAAATAATGAAGAAAAGCGAAAAAGATATCTATGAGGCCCGAATTCAAGCTAAGCAAGCTGAAGAAGCTACAGAGTGCGAGAGGCGCATAGGTATTGTTTTACGGCCTTTAGCTTCGTCGTTTGTTTTTGTGACTTCGAATTGATTAATTTTTCCTACTACAGCTGAACTGTCTCCTCCGCCAGAACCGTTTGACCCCCTGGCCGACCCAGAAACGAAGAAAGCAATAGAAATCATGAATATAGCGGAATCTATCGTTGATGAAGTTGTTAATAAGTTGTTGAATGAAATTCCAGAAAAGATCCTGAAAGAGGAATGATATTGTAAAAACATTTTTAGACGATCAATGTAGCTTCGCTGCATCAAAATTGTAATATTCGATGTGCATACTTTTGAATTTAATGTGTGAATTATTTGTAATTCAATTCTTTGTAATGCATGAAACTTTATATACATACCGTTTTTGAGCCTTTGGCGAAAAAACATCTTCCCTTCTTTTCATGCTTTACAAAGAAGAAGATCCTTGCTTCGTGAAAATATCCAAGATTTGTAAAAACCTCCCAGCTTTATATACAAATGATCCCTTCTTTTGCAATAGAGCTGACGAAATTATATTTTCTCAGCTAACTTTGTGCCTTAGCACCTTTCCATTTTTAAAGCAGTCTCTGAAGGTCAACTTCGTATTCAATTCGTGCCATCAGTGCAATATGATGTATGATGTAATGCTATGCGGGATGAAGTGACGATATGATGCGGATGATGCTAATTCCGAAGATGCACACCCATGCGCCCATACTGGAACACGTCATCTCTGCGTCCCCTTAGGAACGATCAAAGTCTCTTTGCCGTTTATTTTTGGCTTCACCGCTTATTTTTCGGTGCAAGTTCTGCATCCCCTTAGAAACGTCTTTTGAACTTCTTCGCCTTCTATTTCGACGGTATTTTTCGCGTTGACTTTTCGCGCTTCGCCTTATATTTCGGTGGTATTTTTCGCGTTGACTTTTCGTGCTTCGCCTTATATTTCGGCGGTATTTGGCTCTGCATTCCCTTAGGAACGACTTTTGAGTAGAAAACTTACACTGTGCTCCCTTGGGAACGACTTTTTGTGGCTTCAGCAAGACTTATGGTGCGCTCCCTTAGGAACGACTTTTTGTGGCTTTGGCAAGACTTATGGTGCGCTACCTTAGGAACGACTTTTTGAGCTTCAGCAATTTTGGAGCTTCGTAAATCTGTGAAGAAGATATATTTCATTTTAATGGAAGCAAAACTATTACAAAGAATTAAAACTAGATTTGCATTACTTGTCCCTTATTAAAAAAACAAACTAGCATAGAATAAAAAAGTGTTTTAGAAAGTAGGATATCTCTCAATAGATGTGCTTTGACTCCGGCACAGTACTGTTGACTGTGCGAGCTTCGGATTCCTCCCTAAAATCCCGCTGCTATTGGGTGTGTTGGTGCCCTTCTGACTGCTGACCCCATGAATAGGTAGGTTGTAGTGGTGGCGGAGGTGGAAGCTGTGGCCAAGAAGCCTGTGGCTGACTAGCCGAATCAACAGAAGCTGCAGAATGATTACCCACATATTCTGGTATGTAGGGTGAGTGGCACGAAGCAGTGTGCAAGACCTGCTTCGGTTGACTCTGCCGAGCTTCGGCTTCTGCAATCTCCTTCTGCTTTTGTATGGTAATTTGGCACATTCTTGTAGTATGGCCCTTGTCTTCACCACAAAATAAGCAGTAGATCTTCCTGGGCTGGTCCCCATATCTTCCTCCGAAGCCCCTGGCGCCTCTGCCTCTTGGAGCTGGCGGCCGGAAAGAGCTTTGTTGCTGCCCTGAAGATTGTGAGGTATCTGTGACCTCTGCAGCTGACTTCCTTTGTCATCATTCTGAGTGGAGTTATGAATTGACCTGACATGTCTCGGGTGGATTCTTCCTCCGAAGCCCCTGGTCATCTCAGAGAATCTGTAAGCTTCCTCCTTTCTTTGGCGGAAGTCATTGTTAGCCCGGATGTACTCATCCATCTTTTGAAGCAGCTTCTCGATCTAGAGTTTGTGGGGGCTTCCTGGCGAAATATTGGGCGGTAGTTCTTGGGCAAAGACCTTTGATCATGGCCTCAATGACAATCTCATTGGGCACGGTAGGCGCTTGTGCCCTCAATCGCAAGAACCTTCGTATATATGCCTGAAGGTATTCTTCGTGGTCTTGCGTGCATTGGAACAGAGCCTGAGCTGTGACCGGCTTCGTCTAAAAGCCTTGGAAGCTGGTAACCAACATGTCCTTAAGCTTCTGCCACGACGTGATAGTCCCTGGCCGAAGAGAAGAATACCATGTTTGGGCTACATTCCGGACTGCCATGACGAAGGACTTCGCCATGACTGCAGTATTGCCTCCATACGAAGATATAGTTGCTTCGTAGCTCATCAAAAACTGCTTTGGATCTGAATGTCCATCATACATGGGAAGCTAAGGTGGCTTATATGACGGGGGCCACGAGGTAGCCTGCAGTTCTGCTGCCAAGGGAGAAGCATCATCAAAAGTAACGGTATCATGATTAAAATCATCATACCATCCATCCTCGTTGAATAGGCCTTCTTAATGAAGTTCCCTGTGTTGGGGCCTTCGATCTTGTTCTTCTTGAACAAGATGGCGCACTTCTTCAGTAGCTTCGTCGATGTTCCTTTGAAGATCAGCCAGCCACGCCATCTTCTCCTTCTTCCTTTGTACTTGTTGATGAATAATTTTCATGTCCCTGATCTCTTGGTCCAACTCCTCCTCCTGGAGTGTTGGACTGGTGGCTTTCCTCTTCTGGCTTCGCGCCTCTCGGAGAGAGAGGGTCTCCTGGTTTGGGTCCAGCGGCTGCAGTGCAGCAGTCCCTGGTGCTGAAGCTTTCTTCAACGGCATGACGAAGGTCAGTGCTTGCCGAAGGTGGTCGAAAGAGTTCACCGAAGGTGAGCGCCAATGTTGGGGACTTGTTCTCAAGTGCTATGAAATAAGAACAAGGCAACACAAAATGTTAAATGTTAATGTCCTTCGTCCTTCGAAGCATTATTTCCCTTAGGATATAATGACCTTCAGACAAAGGTCATGAAGGACATACCTTCATCATTGTGGTATAAATTAATAAAAGGAGAAGCATATGAAATGTAGGAGATAACATGAACAATTATATAACATTATCAATTCATTCTCATTATATTATCATGAAAGAATAGAAATAAAATTAGATTACATATGTACCTTCGGTTTGACAGAAGCTAAAAGTACAAGTGTGACGCACGAGCAAGTATCAGTCAACGTGAACAGTATGGGGGAACTGTTCATCTATTTATAGGCATAGGACGCAGCCTGTGAGAAATTACATTCATGTCCTTTACATTTATTATTAACTAATAGACAATTCTATGAGGACTAGATAGCCTTTTCCCCTTTAAGTCGGTTCCTCTCTCTGCCATTTAGCCGAAGCTCCCCTGCACGTAGCTTCAGAGCAACTCCAACCTTCGTCACGATCATGCTTTTTTACTTCATACTTGCTTTTAGCCTGAGTCCGAAGGTACCTGTTCACATATCACACTTGAAGATTTTGTTAAATCGCGTTTTTTAAGGACCTTCGAAGGACGAAGGCCTCCAACAAACTCGATGTCCAAAAACTGAACCTCGATGTCTTTTACGCTTCTCATTCTTCCTCTTCCGGTATTCACCCATCATAAGTAGCATGTACTGATCAAGTTCATCATCTAGCTCATCATCTTCACGTTGAATCATACGTCTCTTATTTCCAGTCATGTCGTTGCCGTAATACGTCAAAGATTAGGAAATAAGATGCAAATTATACATGTACAAATACAATGAGATCATGAGATCGCGGTGGCAGCAAGATTAAAATATTTCACATCATGAGATCGTGATGGCAGCGGAATTAAAAAAATCATACATCATGTGATCTGCTGCGGCAACAAGATTAAAAAAGGATGAGATCAAGTAGTACCTGCCAAACAGTGATTAGGTGCACCAATCAAGTGGTATGCGGCGGCTTTGATTTGCGGCGGCCGACGACAGTGCCAAGCAGTGCAGCGATAGAAATCAGGGAAACTGTGGGGCACCCTTTGGCGGCAGAGGAAAGAGTGACGGGAAGAGTTGCGGGAAAGAAAAAATGGCGGTAAAGATTTTAGCGGGCAACGAAAAAAACAGTAAAGGGCTCGTTATAGGACCTGTTGTTGGAGTTAGAAATGTTAATTAGGCCCTAAACTCTTCAAAACAGCTCCCATTTTAACTTTTAGGACTCCTATTTAGGACCCATAGTTGGAGATGCTATTAGAGAGGCATCTCAAACTACGCTTGCTAGAGCCTAGAATCAAACTACGCTTGCCAGAGCCAATAATTACGAACGGTGTGAACAAAGAAATCGTGTTCCCAGTAGTCTGTATAATTGATATCAACCACCGTAAATAGGAAAATGTTTCAGAGAAAATCAATTACGGGCATGTTTGGTAGAGTTTTTTTCTTCTCAAAAGTGTTTTTTTTATAATCTAGATCGTAGATAATTTAGCTGTCACGAAAATCTAAATATCATGAGGCTTACATGCGTATGAAGATGAAGTAAGCTATAGGGTTTAACATCTAGTAAGTGATAGATTTCTCCGATCGGTACAACTCGGATTCTATGTTCATGTTGATTTAAACGATTTTCACTAAAGTAAGAGTGCGAAGCGAATTGTTTGGCTGCTAGAAACCCATTCGTGAAACAAATACCCCTACAACAGATTCACTTTTTTACCGATCTTAGATAAACAACTAAATTGTAGTGTTTGTTGGCCTTTTGTTGCAGTTGCTTGATCCTTTAGGAGTTTTTGTCATTGTTCAGCCTAGGTTTTCTTCTACTTTAATATAATCGGCGACACTCTATTTGATTTATTTAAAAACAATTCAAATAACTATGTACTTATAAGATTAAATTAATCCTTGAAGCAATCACTATATTCACTATATAAATAATGGATAAAAATCACATATAACAAATGAAAATATATCCACGTAACATATTAAATCTATTTTGAACGCATCTAATAGAAACAAGAGTGATGAACTCATCATTACTTATGACGGATTGCTCCAACATGATCGAAAATGAGTCTGCGCTGTTGTTGAGATTTGTAGGCGTCACAGTGTAATAATGCAGATCAACTCAACAAGCAGCCACATGAGCGTCGGAAAAAAACTAATTTGGCCCAACCTATGTAGGTTCTTCAGCGGAGCGGTGTTTTATAGACATTGTTCTCCCTCTTTCTCCCTCTCTTCATCGTCACACCGACGTTACGGGACGAGGAGCCTGAGATCATACAACACCGAGAACTCTACTGTCCAAAACCCTAACCTATAATGGTGAGTTGTTTCTCGTGTCTTTTGGAGAGAACAAACTTTCTATTATATTGGAGGTTTAGGCTTTGGATAACCACACACAAAAAGATAAGAAACAAAAACTGTCTCGATTACAATATCCACGATCTGATGGATCTCTGGATTCAATTATGAACTTATTGTGCAAGGCAAGACAGGTTCATGAGTGGGCCTTTGAGATTTATTCTAGATTTTGTTGTTAGGTAAATGGGTCAAGCCCAATAAACTTCGACAACCCCCACCAGGTCTTGAAGATATAATATAATTGACTGTCTAGATATCTTCAAGTGTTATTTATATATCAGTTTTATGGTGGAGACTGTTAAGTTGAACACGCATCTAGCCTCAAGAGTTACACTAACTCGCAACTACTTAATGGACTATACCTTGAATTAACAGTTTTGCACAAACTAGTTTCACTTAAGAATCTTACTGATACGTGGTGCCCTTTAGGCTACCTTCTTGGGTAGATCTTATAAGTCATATTCTAGTGTAGGGATGGCAACAGGTCGGATTTTGTTCGGGGTATAACAATACCCGACCCGAAATTGTACCCAAAACTTCTACAAATATCCATACCTACCAGGCCACCAAGCCAACCAGGCAAGAAATTGTACCCGCACCCGTGCCCACCGGGTATCGAGTATCGGGTGGATATGTTATTGTAGACCGTAACACTCGAAATCTTATTTCAGGAATACACTAAAATTATCTAAAGACTTTGAAATGGAAAATGTATTTTTGAAACTAGAATTTCTTATTTTTCAAGTTACCTCTTCTAAAATACATATGATTTCTAATGAGAGATCAATATATGAAATAAATTCTTCATTTTTCTTTGAATATATATACTTAAGTTGAAAGCATCTCTTAGTAAAGGTGATACACTAGAAAGTGCTTCTTTTAAAAATAATTATGTTGTGTGTTTGTTTAAAAGCATTTGTCTTAATTTAGAAACTAACACTTGAATTCAAATTGAATTTAAAATTGGGAACTAAAAGTAGACGGCAGAAAATAGAAAAGATAAAAGAAAATGGTCAGCTGACCCCGTGGGCCGAAATTCCTTTCCCAGCCCACTCCACCTCGCTCGGCCCATCTCTCCCTGCTCCTTTCCCACGACGCTGGCCCAACCAACCCCTTCTCTCTGTTTCCTCTACCGTGTGGGCCGCAATACGAGTCCAACACACAGGGTCACTCCCTTTGGTGCCGATAAATGGGGCCTACGAGGTAGTCTCGGCCACGCGAGCATGGGAAAGCCTATCTCTGCTGATGCGTGGGGCCAGGGTGTCGGAATCATCCCCTCCCTGCGCCGTATGGATCACACTGTATCGTAACGTATGTCCCTAGTATTTTCTCAACAACCCGCCTAGGCCTCACCTTGGGCCTTTAAGTGCTCGCTCCTACCCCGTGATCGCCCCCCTCGTCCATCCTATCCGCTTTATGCCATCACCAGGGAGTCAAGAGCAAAGCCGTGAGCCACCGTTGAGTGCGGTCGACGTTGGAGAGAGAGTGGTGGGTCCGCTGGGGGAAGCTCTGGCCACCATCATCCACTAACGTGGTAAGACTCCCTTCCATGGTTTCGCCGTGTTCCTCGCTCCACATAGCAGCGTTTTGGTCGAAGTTGGTTCACCAGGGCGTGGTCATGAAGCTCGTCCATGGTGCATCTATGGTAGGCAGATTGTCGTGTCTCGTGAGCTGCGACGTTGTTGCCCCGATACGAGGTGGGGGAACTCTCATGATGTTCGCCTTGCTTCCCTCTCGGTTTTGCACAGGTTCGTACCGGGGCTAGATCGCTAGAGTGGTGATTCGGCCTCCTCTGGCATGGCGTGCCGCCGTGGATGGCAAGGCGCCAACGCACCGTCTCGGGTCTCGGTCGAGGGAGTGAGTGAGTCGACGTAAACGTTGGATCGGATATCTGCGAGCAGGATTAAATCAGGTTCAAACTGAAAGGAAATAGGGTTAACCTTTTCCTATAATTAATTTTGGTGGTTGAATGTCCAACACAAACATATGAATTAACTAGTTTGCTCTAGAATACATGTTTTACAGGTGCATAAAGTTCAACACAAACCAATAAAAGATTCAAGTTAGGGACTCAAATTGAGATGGAGCAAACAACTTGAGTGTGCTGTGGACTGGCGCACCGGACTGTCCGGTGTGCCACCGGATAGTGTCCGGTCAACCAGGGCCGTACCAGTTCCAACCAGCCACTCTCAGGAAAACGCAGGCGCGCTCCGCTATAATTCACCGGACTGTCCGGTGTGCCATCGGACTATCTAGTGAGCCAGCGGAGCAACGACAATCTGCACTCAACGGTTGACTCTGCCAACTGAACAGTGCAGCTACAGTGCCACGTAGAAGTCAGAGCAGAAAGTCAGAGGGGCACCTGACTGTCCGGTGGCACCGGACTGTCCGGTGCCACAAGAAGACAAAGCTCCAACGGTCGACCGAGCTCCGAACCCTAACGGTTGGTGACGTGGTGGCGCACCGGACTATCCGGTGCGCCCATAGCCAGTAGCCTCCCCAATAGCTATCAAGGTGGTTGAGGGCTATAAATACCCCCAACCACCACAACTTCAAGCATCCAAGTTTTTTAGAGATCACATTCAATACAAGAGCTCTAGCATTCACTCCAAGACACAATACAAAAGATCAAATCCTCTTCAAGTCCCAAATTCACTCCAAACACTTAGTGGCTTGTGTGAGAGAGATTTTTGTGTTCATTTGAGTTCTTGTCGCTTGGATTGCCTTTCTTCTTTTCCCACTCTTACTCTCAAGTGCTTTGTAAGCGAGGCAAGAGACACCAAGTGTGTGGTGGTCCTTGCGGGGTCTTAGTGACCCGTGAGATTAAGGAAGAAGGCTCATTCGGTCTAAGTGACTGTTTGAGAGAGGGAAAGGGTTGAAATAGACTCGGTCTTTGTGACCTCCTCAACGGGGACTAGGTTCTTCGGAACCGAACCTCGGTAAAACAAATCATCATGTTCACTCGCCTTATTTTCTTGGTTGATTTGTTTTCTCTCTCTTTGGACTTGAATTTAATTCTAATGCTAACCCCAACTTGTAGTGTGTGTTTAAAGTTATAAATTTCAGGTTTCGCCTATTCACCCCCCTCTAGGCAACTTTCACAAACGGGATGTAGACTGTCGATCTTGAAGGGACGACCAAGATTATATCGTGCGTACCCCTTCGTCGCATAAAATCTGGGCGATGGATCTATGATCCAGTGACCACAGTTGAGTACCGCTCCATTCAAAGTGGTGATCTAATCTAGGCCGTCTGATGTGGATCGGACGGTTCATGACGACCGATACCCCTTCGGCTCGTGCGTTTTGCTAAAGGACCCTGAAATTTTAGTAAATCAACCCACTTTCCCTGTCTATGCAAAGATCATTTCAGGAAGGTCCAAATTTTTATGCTATAACCTTTGAGTTCTCATGTATTAGCATACACAGTCCATATACTTTATTAAATAGATTTGAAGTTGATTTTTAGTATAATATAAACCTTGAAACTTTTAAAATTCTTAACTAATTCGCTTTAACTCCAATTAGTTCCATTCAAGTTGCGTTAGTCTCGTATTAATGTTACCTACACCTTAGTAACACTAGTTTATTATGTAACATGTTCTCAAAAATAAATAACTAATTTATTCAACCTATGTTTATTGAGTGAACATGTTTAATCGGACTCAATATAGGATTTTAATTTGGGTCGTTGATTATATTGTAACTTAGATTAAACATTGAGTTAGTTATATATTTTCTCACGTGATTTATTTTAATCAACATATAGTTTTATTAGGAAAACACCTAAAACTTTGAAAAGCCATATCTTTTAAACCGTAATTCCGATTTTAGTGGTTCTTGAATCCACGATCTTGTAGCAGCGCGTAGAATATTCTTACGCTATTTATTCTCATGTTTGATGTACTGTTATTTTTTATATACTTCATGTTTACTTTTATGTATTGCTACGAATAGCAGTGAGGTCACGAGAATATGAAGCCCACTTGGTACCTGGAATCTCGAGTCTCAAGCAAGTTGTGCTCTTGATCACTTTCTTTTACCCAATAATGTTGCTGTTAATCACTGTGACATGCTCAGGTTAATCTAATGGGACCTAATAGGGTTCCCTAGACTTGTTTATCTCACACATTGTTTACCACTGAACTTTGGGTATTGCTCTACCTGGTTTTGGGATTAATATTACATCATGATCATGTTCCAATGATTCTGTTGTTTAATTATTGTTCGTGACAAGATCATTGTGTTAATTGAAACATGGAGCTTAACATGAGAAACACGTGCTACCACAAGGGTGGAATGGAACGCCCTTGGCCGACTAATTAGGAAAGCTAGTGGAGGACTACCTTATCCGAAAGGGGTAAGGGCAGTAGGGGAGCTACATATAGGGAGGTTCTCGGGTCGATCATGCTGCGATGACTTTTCGGACGAGGGATACCTATATTGCCCTTCCTAGAAACTGTAGCGGGTTTTTTGAAGCTAGTGAAACTTTGTAAAGGCCTCGTAGTGGATCCCTAGTCATTCACCTCAGAAGTGTCTAAGGGTCTAGGTAACCATGGCTAGACGGGATACACGACTTGTGGGTAAAGGGCGCAACCTCTGTAGAGTGTACAACTGGTATATCAGCCGTGCTGGCGGTCATGAGCAGCTCAGGACTCTCGCATGATTAATTTATGGAACTAAACTTAATCTGTCATATGCATTGCATCGCGGGTGTTATTATCAATTTTGATCTCTTACTTAATTAGGTTGGTATCTATTTATACTTAGTATCAACTAATAAAATTTTGACCAACTCTAAAAGCAAAGCTCAACTTTAACTATCTCCTTTGGTAAGCCTTACACTTCACATGAGCTCCCACCTTTGACGAGTCTATGCACATTATTCCCCACAACTTGTTGAGGGATGAACATATGTGAGCTCACCCTTGCTATACTCACATCCCCTAGGTCAAGAACAGGTACCCCTGGATGAGGCGCTTGAAGGATGCTACGATGTGTTCATGAGAGGTCTAGGCCATCGTCTCCCAGTCAACTTTGGGTTGCTAGATCGTTGTCTTCATATGATGTAATTATGTATCTATTTTGTATAGAACTCCGTTAAGTATTAATGATGTGACATTCGTTTTTGTACCATGACTCATCATAGGTGTGAGGCTTGATCCTAGCACACTTGGTGATTATTTCGTGCTCGGGTTTTGGTGCCCCTAGAACCCGGGTGTGACATTACATGTTTGGTTTCTAGGGACTAATCTTTAGTCTCTCTATTTTATTCCATTTTAGTCCCTAAATTACCAAAATACGAAAACTAAAATAAAGTCTTAGTTCCCGTATTTGACATTTTATGTACTAAATTAGAATAAAATGTAGAGACTAAAAATTAGTCACTAGAAACCAAACACCCCGTAAATAACATTCAGTCAGTTTTATAATAAATAAATGCATACACTATTTTAATTTCCATCTAAGCACCTGTGCAACACGAGAATGACTATATTTGGCTACACGTCCATACAATATCTCAACTCATAATTATCACATCCAATAGATTTAAATTTGAGTATAGAGAATAAAAGCTCAATGAGTTCATGACAGTTGACAGTCATATCATTGTCAATGTCTCATTGGTCTCTAGTACATTATAATTAATAGTTAACACAACATAAATTAATATTCATTAATCAACGACACATGCGTCATGAAAAAATGATAAATAAAAATAGCATGCAGCAACCAGCTCGAGCAGCCCGTGATATGGTGTATAGTAGCAGCCTGCCGCCAGCACTAGCAGCCCGTGGTCATGTCTGTGTCCATGGTGAAGTAGCAGCATGCAGTAAGCCATGAATGCTATGTATTTTTTTGGCTTCATTCTTTTATAGGCCTTATTTTTAGTGGATGTAGCACATTTAAAGAGGTATATTGATATCTTGGGTATTCATTGGATATCCGTGGGTAAAGCATTTTATCCATACCTGACTCGATGTATTTCGGGTATTCGACCTGATAGGACCCATGAGTAAGTTTTTCTACCCGTATCCATATCCACCGGGTATGAAACCCGCAGGTATCCATATCCACGGGTCAAATTGTCATCCCTACTCTAGTGTCTCTTTCATGACTTCTTAGAGAACTCCCACAACTAGACGACGACCAACTGTCAGCTCATATAGGGGGTTCGTACAAGAATACCCTGTAGGATGGTATCTCGCAGTTAAGCCTTTGAATACATTAAGACAAAAGTTATCCTGCCTTACAGATTAGAGAGTAATACAATCTTCTCTTGAGTGAGTAACATAATGTATGATCTCCTAGTTACACTCATATCTTTTTTCTTGAGAGTCTTAATTCACAAGATCTACAATCACAAAGGGTTGGGTTTCCACCGTGTGCAACTCAAGTGGGCCTCAAACCCATCTCCTTTGATGCATTGTCTATCACATTTCAAGATAAATCTTTTATAAATAATTCTACTAGATTTTTAGTTGTGTTTATATAGTCAACAACTATCACTTTGGAGTTTCTCAATTTCCTGATAGACTTCAACCATCTTTTCACATGCCTTGATGATTTTATATTATTCTTTGAACTTGACACTTGTGATATCGTTTGATTATCTCAGTCCATAAGGATCGCTGGAATGTGTTTTTCAACTATAGGTTAATCCATCAAGAGCTCTCTCAGCCATTTGGCTTCCATAATAGTTGTATGTAATACAGTAAGATCAAGCTCCATGGTTGACCTCATCAATTGGTCTATTTGCACGACCTTCATGAGATAGTAGCTCCTCCATGAGTAAGGACATACCCTATCATTGCATTTATCACATCAACATCATAAACCCAATTGGAACTACTATGTGCCTGTTTGGTTCGACTTTTTTTGAGGAGCTTTTCTGAAAAGCTGACTGTGGGGAAAAGCTGGCTGTGGGGAGAAGCTGGCTGAGAAAAATATGAGTGTTTGGTTAGGCTGTTGTGGGGAGAAGCTGGTGGGGAGAATCTGGATGTTTGGATACACAGATTCTGATATTATAGATTCTAAGTGAAAAAAGGAAATGAGCAAAGACATAATAATCAACAACTCATTACAATGATATTACCTTCGGGTGAGTGATGTGGTTAGTAATGTTGATGAGAAAATTCTTACATGCATGAATTAGTGAAAAAATGAATGGCTGAGCTGGGACAGTGTGCTGAATAGTAACTAAACAAACGCCCGAGGTTTCTAGTGTCCAGGTTAGTAACAAAAAGAAAGCCCGAAGTTTGTGCAGTGAATCAAAGATGCTTCACACTATTGAATCCACAAAAGACAAAAGCACTGGTACCCGCACAATCGGCCCGGCTTTCTGGAGAAGCGAGGTTGTGGCCGCTTGAAAGTCGCCTAGAGGGGGGGTGAATAGGAAAAACCTGAAAATTAAAACTTTATCCCCCAACTAGATCCCTTGATTAGTGATTAGAACAAGATAAACAATCATCGGAGTATAAAACTAAGTCCTTGCTTGTAAAGAGTATTGCTTTCAAATAATGCGGAATTGATAATCAATACAACTTGATAGATATATGAATAATAAAGCAAGAAGGCTTAGATGGGAAGAGCAATAAGTTAAGTTGTTTCTTGCGAAGTGTTGCTTCACTAAATGAGAATTTAACTTGAAGCAACACCAAATGATATTAGCAAATAATAGCACAAGAAAACTTAGAGTAAGGGAAAGCAAACAAATCACAAGCAATAAACACAAATGACACGGGTGATTTGTTTTACCGAGGTTCGGCCCTCGAAGGCCTAGTCCCTGTTCAGGAGTCCACTAAGGACGGGTCTTTTTCAACCCTTTCCCTCTCTCCACCGATCACACAAGGATCGGCGAGCTCTTCTTCTTCTCAAGGATCACTCTCGATCCCGCAAGGACCACCACACTCTTTGGTGTCTCTTGCTAGCTTTTACAAGCCTCCAAAACTTTGGAGGAAGTTCAATGGGAGTCAAAACTCCACGCACAAATGAACACAAAGATGTAGCGCACACTATCTCTCAATGAATCTCACAAGGCACTAGTGCTAAACTCAAATGAGTAGCTCTCTCTTGCTTGCTCTATCTTTTGTGGCTCTTGTGTTGGTTGTAGTGGTCTAAATCTTGTGTATAGGATTGATCAATGAATATATGTGGTTGGGAGGGCTTGAGTATGTCAACTAGATGACTTGGAATGTTGCTTGGACTCCCACACGTTGAAGTGGCCGGTTGGGGTGGCATTTATAGCCACCAAACAAAATATGGCCGTTGGAGAAGTCCGGTGCGCCACCGGACAGTGTCCGGTGAGCCGCCACGTCAGCCTGTTCGTCAGGGTTGGAGATGGTCGATCGTTGGAGGCTTTGTCCTCATGTGGCACCGGACAGTCCGGTGCGACACCGGACAGTCCGGTGCGACACCGGACAGTCCGGTGCCCCTCTGTCCGTCTGCTCTGACATCTGATTTCCACTGTTCACTTTGCAGAGTCGACCATTGCGCGCAGATGACCGTTGCTCCGCTGGCACACTGGACAGTCTGGTGAATTATAGCGGAGGTGCGCTTGGAAAACCCGAAGGTGAAGAGTTTGAAGTCGATCTTCCCTGGTGCACCGGACACTGTCCGGTGGCACACCAGACAGTCCGGTGCGCCAGACCAGGGAGCACTTCGGTTTCCTTTGCTCCTTTCTTCTTGAACCCTTTCTTGGTCCTTTTATTGACTTATTGTGAACCATTGGCACCTGTAGAACTTATAGACTTGGGCAAACTAGTTAGTCCAATTATTTGTGTTGGGCAATTCAACCACCAAAATCAATTTAGGAATATAGGTGTAAGCCTAATTCCCTTTCAATCTCCCCCTTTTTGGTGATTGATGCCAACACAAACCAAAGCAAGTATAGAAGTGCATAATTGAACTAGTTTGCATAATTGTAAGTGCAAAGGTTACTTAGAATTGAGCCAATAGAAATTCATAAGATATGCATCGATTGTTTCTTTATTTTCTCAACATTTTGGATCACACTTGCACCACATGTTTTGTTTTTGCAAATTCTTTTTGTAAATCCTTTTCAAAGTCCTTTTGCAAATAGTCAAAGGTAAATGAATAAGATTTTGCGAAGCATTTTCAAGATTTGAATTTTTTCCCCTTGTTTCAAATGCTTTTCCTTTGACTAAACAAATCTCCCCCTCAATAAAATCTCCTCTTAGTGTTCAAGAGGGTTTTAAGATATCAATTTTGAAAATACTACTTTCTCCCCTTTTTAACACAATAAGATACCAAATTGACACCAATTTGAAATTTACCAATTTGAAAATCATTAGTTTTAAAATTAGGGTGGTGGTGCGGTCCTTTTGCTTTGGGCTAATACTTTCTCCCCCTTTGGCATGAATCGCCAAAAACGGATACTTAGAGTGAAATATAAGCCCTTTGAAGTGTTCTCCCCCTTTGGCAAATAATATATGAGTGAAAGCTTATACCAATATGGAGAGACAGTGTGGAGTGATGGCGAAGGGAAGATAATACCGATAGAGTTGAGTGGAAGCCTTGTCTTCGCCGAAGACTCCATTTCCCTTTCAATCTACGACTTAGTATAGAAATATACTTGGAAACATATTAGTCGTAGTCATGGTACGAGAATAATAGGATATATGCATTTGTACCAAAATGAAAGAGATATGATCAAGAGATATATCAATTAAGCATGATCATAGTTCTATATAACATAGATTGCTCCCCCTAAATATGTGCATGGAGAGAAACACATATTATGGCCTTAAATGCCAATTGCACATAATTAGGTTAATGAGAACATATCTATATCATACAGAATGTGAAGTGCATTTGTGTCATAGTATAAGAGTGATGCTCATGACAGTTTATGCACTTATGAAAGCATGTTATGAACAATTTAAGCATTTCCCTTAAGGATTTCAAAGAGGCTTAAGGACCATCCACCTTTGGAACAAAGGTAGCTTATCCTCGTTACAAGGTTAAGCTTTAAGCTCTTTGACAATAAAATTACTTCATCTAGTTTAAGCAAAGATGCATTAATGCAGGAGTGAAATTTTAAGAGGTTAAACTAGGTATGAAGCAAGGATAATGCATGGACATGCTTTCTCTTCCTTTTATTACAAGATAAGCAAAGAGTGTATAGAAAAGGAAGGTTTAGGTACATGTAAAAAAATAGTTTTACCGTTTTGTACCTTCACATAGAGACGCTCTCTTCATTGTGCTTTGTCCTTAGTCCTGGATGCTTAAGACCTATACTCAATGACAATATATGGAAATATTTTACACAACAGAGAGTTTTATAACTAGTGATCCTTTTCAAAGTTATTGTTAGCATATGGCAAATGGATCACAAATTGCATAAATGAGTCATGAATTCCCTTTTTTAACTTAGTGCATATCAAGAGATACTGATGGATAGAATGTATAGCACTAAGAAGCATGATTGTTAATTGAAGTCATTCAATGATCAAACAAATAACAGATGAGATCAAAAGAACAACATATGCATGAGATAAGCTTAAAACAGGAGAATTCATTACATATGCTACTTTAGTAATGGAAGCAACAATCCTTTATAAAGATGACATTACTTTAACAAGAAGGATTGATTTGTAGTAGCATACTTCATGAGAAATTTATTCTCATTCAAGAGACTATATGAAATTACTTGGATAAAGTAATAGTCTCAACATAATCAAGATATAGAAAGAGGCTCCCCCAAAGATATCCATCAAGTATTTGAATGAATTGAATGGATGTATTTACTTTAAAGACAAATATAGGGAGAAGCATTATACATCTTGATCAAGGCTTATAAAATTTGCAATAAACAACTTAAGCTTGGTAATCTCATTATGAAAGGATTTAGAATACTCACAACCACACCATTGATTGTTTTGAGGATCTTATTATCCAGGTGAGTGTTGATGTTCTTGACGTCCTTCTCTTTCATGTGAGTGTCCTCCCTTTGTAGTTGTTTTCTTTTTCCTTTCAAACTTATTGAAAATACTCAAGAAAGATGTTAATAGTACAAGGGAGCATATGATGAAGGATGATTTCTTTAGATAGAAAATAAACAATTCATCATCCATGAGTCACATAGACATGAAGTAAAATCCTTAACGTTAGTGCGCATTATCAGAAAAGAGGAATGAGCACCTTTTAAACATTTTTGATCAATCATAGGAATTTTACTTCTTCATATTGAATTCATTATCATGACTTAGAAGCGCATCAATATGAGAATGGATATAGCAAAGGCATGAATTAGATTCTAATGGACAAACACATTTATGAAAATGATATTGAATGCACACTTAGTTAATTTAGGCCTAATAAAGAATCTATTCCTCACAAGGGTAGAATATGATAATTTAGATTAAATACCATTGATATGGGAACTAAATTCGATTAAGAGGATGAGTTCCCATACCTTCGCTTTTACCTTTCTTCCTTTAGGTGAAGAGCGACCCATGAGGCTTGTGCACTTTCTCTTTTGTGGATATTTAAGACGGCTCAAGAGATACGTTATTAGTAACACAAGCACTAGTTTCTATTTTTGTAATCATTTTTGATAGGGAATGAAAAGCTAGATTAATAAAAGCATGGAAACTTCATAGCATGAACTAGATTATCCATAGATGATGTTATGCTCAATTTTAACTCATAAAACAAGCATAAACAATCCTTTATGATTATGGGAATAAATCTAATTCATGATATGGAAAGCGATAAATGTGAAAGAATCAAATCCAATTTAGGCAAGTAGAAGTACATCATAAATTATTGGATTGATTTTTCTTTTCATGTTAGATTACATGCTTTTCCAAATAGAAACCTATTCTCTACAAGTGAGACTACTTGGGTTACTTAGATAAAATCATTATTCTCACTATTCTAGTTATAGAGAGAGTTTTCCTTTTATAAGTGTCCTAAGGATTTGAATTCCTTACATGACATCTTATTCTTTTAAGAACTTGAAATATCTCTCTATATCTAGAATCATGGCAATAATAGAATGACTAGCTGAAAACATGCCATGAGACTTGCAATAATTTAAAGCATGTAGATTGCCATAGAATGGAAATGATGAGTATGCAATCTACCATATGAGAGGAATTTCTTCAAAGAATGGTGACATAATTTCAAAAACATCTTAAGAGCTTCCTTTTTCTATGTGACTACACAAGACACATAAGAAATGATAATTTAAGATACTTGCACTTAAAAGCATAAGAGTTACCATCCTTTGGCATTCCTCAATGTTGTAGGCCTTGATTTTCCGCATATGATAATCTTTTATTTCCTACAACATCAATATCTTCCTCGAGATGATATGAGTTTAAGACATAGTAATTTGAAGAATAACCTTGGGTCAATCATGGATATAGATCATTGAAGATTGATAACTTGAGTTGATAAGAATTGAATGGACTCTCTCAAGCACCCCAAGGCTTCATATCATCTCATTCCCCTACAAAGCTTGTCAAGTATATTTTGGTACCCATTGCTTGATGGGTCCATCACGGTCAATCAACAAAGATCTAGGAACCAAAAAGTCCTTTGTGTTAGCACTAGGTAAACTCATTACCTTTCTAGCACAAGTTGCAATTTTGGGTTGCCTAGTTATATGAGAATTAATTGACAAGCTAGGAGTGGGAAAGTTGTTACCAATGGGACAATCCTTGCATTGATGTCCCTTTTTCCGGCATATGTAGCATAGGCGATCCTCAAGCCTCGAAGATTTCTTCCTTCCTTGTTTCTTGCTTGCTACATGGTTAGTGAAAGTTTTCTTTTCTAACCCTATGCCTTTTTGTTTTAAGTAGGGACAAGACTTAATTAAGTGTCCCTTCTTAAAGCATTTAAAACAAAGTCTATCATCCTTGTTAATAATCAAGCCATTTTTAATGTAAGGACATGACCTAATCAAGTGTCCCTCTTCAAAGCATTCACTACACTTCTTATTTTTCTTAGTGTGAAGTGTGGCTTGATCATTACCTTGGATGTTACCTTGTATGGAGGCATGGTTGAGGCTTTTGGAAGAGGTATTAATTTTCTTCTTTTGTTTCCTCTTCTTGTAATCCTCAAGTCCCTGACATTTTCTTCAAGTGATTTAGTGCATGCCTCGGTTGTTCCCGTCTCAAGCTTCTTTACCATATGATCACGGTTATCTTGAGAAGGTTGAGCAGTGCACTTCCCTTTTAGTTGTGTCAAGCTCATCTTTAGCCTCTTATTTTCTTCTTTGAGCTTTTGATATGCATCATCTTTTGTTCCTGCAATTTCTAGCTCAAAAGAAGATTTGCTTGTCGACGGACAACAAGCATTAGCACATGGTAATATAGTATCAATTTGAATACATGTGCATGAGTGAGGTTGTTGGGATTTTAAGTTTTCTATCACAACCTCATGAGCAATGTTTAATATGATATGCTCATCTCTAAGATTTTCATGAGAGCATAGGAGCATATCATATTTTTCTTTAAAAGCTAGATTTTCAACTTTTAACTTTTTTACTTGGTCCTTAAGCAAGGTATTCCTATTTACTAATTGAGCGATACAATGTAAAGCGTTATCTTGCTCAATTGAAACAGTTTCATACCTTTGGACCAAATCAACATGAGAGCACTTTAGCTCCTCATGTTCTTTAGTCAACTCGTTAAAGCATTGCATTTTCATGGAGAGAATACTTTCTAGCCTTTGACGAGCTTCGCTTTGCTCTCTCGCTCTTTCTAGAAGTTTGAGCATGACCGCCTTGTCTTCTTGGCTTAGGCGAGCGTAGAGTTGCATGAAGCTTCTTTCTTCCTCCTCATCCTCATTTGTCCTTCCACTATCCTTTTCATTAGCCACACAACATATGTGGGAATTGAAATGGGAAGACAAACCTTTTGGAGAGGTGGATTCATCATTTGGTCGCCATCGTTTATTTTCTTCTTCTTCCTTGCAAGGGTTAGTATCACAAAGACCAAAGGAAGTAGAAGCACAAAATGAACTATCATGTTTGGATTCATCAGATTTGCTTTTAATTCTAGTCCAAATATCATGCACATCACAAATAGGTTTGTCATATTTTATTATGAAGGCATGATAATCTTCTTTGCTAAGGGATTTACTTAAGATGTCATAGGCTAGATAGTTTAAGCGTATACATCTTAAATCTTCTTCGGAGGCATTTTCCCTAGCATAGTTAGGAGGAATAATACTCTTGTCTAAAATTTGTTCTAATTGTGGATCTACCGTTCTAAAAGCATTTATCACCCTAGTAGACCATGAATCATAATTAGAACAATCGGGAAGTAATATCTCAAGAGTTACCTCCTTGTTCTCCTGGGTCTTCTTGTTCTTTTGGGATCTCCTACGAGCCATCACTTCGAGTTGTTAGACTCAAGATGAAGTGCCTAGCTCTGATACCAATTGAAAGTCACCTAGAGGGGGGTGAATAGGCAAAACCTGAAAATTAAAACTTTATCCCTCAACTAGATCCCTTGATTAGTGATTAGAACAAGATAAACAATTATCGGAGTATAAAACTAAGTCCTTGCTTGTAAAGAGTATGGCTTTCAAATAAAGCGAAATTGATAATCAATACAACTTGATAGATATATGAATAATAAAGCAAGAAGGCTTAGATGGGAAGAGCAATAAGTTAAGTTGTTTCTTGCGAAGTGTTGCTTCACTAAATGAGAATTTAACTTGAAGCAACACCAAATGATATTAGCAAATAATAGCACAAGAAAACTTAGAGTAAGGGAAAGCAAACAAATCACAAGCAATAAACACAAATGACACGGGTGATTTGTTTTACCGAGGTTCGGCCCTCGAAGGCCTAGTCCCCGTTGAGGAGTCCACTAAGGACGGGTCTTTTTCAACCCTTTCCCTCTCTCCACCGATCACACAAGGATCGGCGAGCTCTTCTTCTTCTCAAGGATCACTCTCGATCCCGCAAGGACCACCACACTCTTTGGTGTCTCTTGCTAGCTTTTACAAGCCTCCAAAACTTTGGAGGAAGTTCAATGGGAGTCAAAACTCCACGCACAAATGAACACAAAGATGTAGCGCACACTATCTCTCAATGAATCTCACAAGGCACTAGTGCTAAACTCAAATGAGTAGCTCTCTCTTGCTTGCTCTATCTTTTGTGGCTCTTGTGTTGGTTGTAGTGGTCTAAATCTTGTGTATAGGATTGATCAATGAATATATGTGGTTGGGAGGGCTTGAGTATGTCAACTAGATGACTTGGAATGTTGCTTGGACTCCCACACGTTGAAGTGGCCGGTTGGGGTAGTATTTATAGCCACCAAACAAAATATGGCCGTTGGAGAAGTCTGCTGGCGATGGGCGCACCGGACAGTCCGGTGCGCCACCGGACAGTGTCCGGTGAGCCGCCACGTCAGCCTGTTCGTCAGGGTTGGAGCTGGTCGACCGTTGGAGGCTTTGTCCTCATGTGGCACCGGACAGTCCGGTGCGACACCAGACAGTCCGGTGCCCCTCTGTCCGTCTGCTCTGACATCTGATTTCCACTGTTCACTTTGCAGAGTCGACCGTTGCGCGTAGATGACCGTTGCTCCGCTGGCGCACCCAACAGTCCAGTGAATTATAGCGGAGGTGCGCCTGGAAAACCCGAAGGTGAAGAGTTTGAAGTCGATCTTCCCTGGTGCACCAGACACTGTCCGGTGGCACACCGAACAGTCCGGTGCGCCAGACCAGGGAGCACTTCGGTTTCCTTTGCTCCTTTCTTCTTGAACCCTTTCTTGGTCCTTTTATTGACTTATTGTGAACCATTGGCACCTGTAGAACTTATAGACTTGGGCAAACTATTTAGTCCAATTATTTGTGTTGGGCAATTCAACCACCAAAATCAATTTAGGAATATAGGTGTAAGCCTAATTCCCTTTCACCGCTTTTCTTGGACCATTGCAGACCAACTTCTCTGTGGAGCGCTTCGGTGGAACGCTGCTCAAGAATCAACGCGTTTGGATGACCCACGCGGATTCTGGTGGCCACAAGCTGCAAAGAAGCCCAAACAAACAGGGCCTATATCCCTCAAGTACTTTAGGATACCAAGTAAAATGAAGTCCATAATTCATTGTACCACTCAAATAGTGCATGGCTCTCTCAAGTGTGTGCCAATGATCATCTCTCGGATTACCAGTAATCTAGCTCAATTTGATACTGCGAAGGAGATATTAGGTCAAGTTGCATCAACTAAGTATATTAGTGAACCAATTATCAGAGAATAAGTCAGTTGGTCTCTTCCTAACCCCTTATCCTTTCGAAGAATTAAACTAGGATCATATCGTATCGAAGAAGGCTTGTAGTCTTTGTATCCTAAGTGGCTCTAGACCTTCTCAACATAATGGACTGCATAAGAGTAACCCGATCCCCATTTTTACCAACATAATGTTTAGGATAACATTAGCCTCACCCAAGTTTTTCATATCCAAGTTTTAGGATAGAAATGACTTCACCCCATTTATAATAACAATATGAATCCCAAAAGTTAATATGTCGTCAACTTACAAAAACATATTCACTCCTCTACCCCCACCATAGCAATAGTACACACATTTATCAACTTAATTAATAACAAGGCCTACTTATGTTAGAGTATTTTCAAATTTCTTATGCCACTGTTGGTGCTTGTTTCAGCTCGTACAAAGACTTCAATAACTTACCCACATTGCCTTCTTGCATAGGTAATACAAATCCTTCAGGCTAATTCACATAAATTTCGTCATCTAACTTTCCATTATGGGAAGTCATCTTCACATCCATTTTATCGACTAGAAGACCATATGGGATATTCAATGATTAGAGTTCCCCAATCATAGTAATTCTAGCAAAAATGAGTATGTGTCAAATAAGTATTCACATTCTTTTTGTGCACAATCTTTAGCCACAAGTCTGACCTTAAACTTTGAAAGGGAAATGTGCACTTGGGCCATTTCTATAATTGTTTTGGTGATTAGATGCCCAACACACTGTTTCAAACTCATATGCGCTAAGTAAGTGTGAAGTACACATCAAAGAACAAGGTATGTTTCTAGACTTAGTAAATTGTTTTGAGTACTAACATGTTTATCTAAGTGCTAGAGACATAGCCAAGAAAAGAGAAAAAGGATTGAAGAAAGAGTAGCAGTGATCTGCCAAACCAGCAGCAGTCTGGCAAACCAGACTGTCCGGTGGAGCACCAAACATTGTCCGGTGCCCAGGCTGGCCCAGCGGCGAATTGGCTGCTCTCGAGAATCGGCGGGGCGAAGTGGCTAAAATTCACAGGACTGTCCGGTGGTACACCAGACTGTTCGGTGCGTCATCTGCACCCGCGCCCAAGCACTTCGGTGATGAACTCATCGCTCTCGAGAAAAGGAGATGGCGCCGTGGCTATAATTCACCGGACTGTCCGGTGAACCATAGGCGCCCGCGGCCAACGGTCGTCTGCGCGATCAACAGGCAACACGTGGCCGAGCCAATGGTCAGATAGTTGCACCGGACTGTCCGATGTGCACCGGACAATGTCCGGTGCGCCAAAGGATCCGAAGATCCAACGGTCGGCTTTGCTAGAAAAGGAAAGAGATCGCGCACCGGACAGGAACTGTTCATGTCCGGTGGTGCACCGGACTGTCTGGCGCACCACTTGACAGAAGGCAAGATTTGTCTTCCATGTTGGTCTCCAATGGCTCTTAGCTGCCTTGGGGCTATAAAAGGGACCCCTAGGCGCATGGAGCAGCACACCAAGCTTTCACAAAACATCTTAAGACTCCTAGAATCTGCCTCCACGCATTTGGATTGTGGTGTTAGTGATTTGAGCTCTGTTTGAGTTGTGAACTCCCTACGCCGTGTTTGAGCTAAAGTCTTGTCTTGTGTGCGTGTGTGCTGCGGATTGAGTCTTGCGTGTGTTGCTTTTCCCTCCCTTACTTCTGTGCTTCTTTTGTGATCAACATTGTAAGGGAGAGAGGCTCCAACTTGTGGAGATTCCTCGCAAACGGGAAGAATACTCAAAAAGGAAAAGACCATGGTATTCAAGTCGATCATTGGATCACTTGAAAGGGGTTGAGTGCAACCCTCGTCCATTGGGACGGCACAACGTGGAAGTAGGCAAGTGTTACTTGGCCGAACCACGGGATAAAAACTGCGTGTCTCTTGTGTTGCTTTTCTGTGTGATTGATTCCATCTCAAGAGCTTGCGTTATAACCACTTGGTTTAATCTAACTAACATATTATAAACCAAGTTTGTGTTATTAGTATTGAATTTTGCAGGATCACCTATTCACCCCCTCTAGGTGCTCTCAATTGGTATCGGAGGCGTACTCTTCATCTAAGGGACTAACCCCCCGAAGAGATGGATCCTAAGGGTAAGGGGATGATGGTCAACGACAAGGAGAAGAAGTCCATCTTCAACGAGCCAAGAGACGACAAGCCCACTGACTCAGGCTCGAGTCATAAGAAGAGGGACGGGAAGAAGAAGAGGCGCATCAAGAAGATCATCTACTATGACAGCGACGCCTCCTCTTGTTCACCAAGGGATGACGACAACGACGACTCCTCATCGAAAAAGAAAACGGTCAATCAAAATTACTCTTTTGACTATTCTCGCATTCCTTACAATTCAAATGTGCATTTACTATCAGTTCCCCTTGGAAAACCTCTACACTTTCATGGAGAGGACTATTCGTCTTGGAGTCATAAAATGCGTAGTCATTTATTCTCTCTCCATCCTAGCATATGGGAAATTGTAGAAAATGGGATGCATTTTGATAGTTCTGATAATCCTGTGTTTAGCGGCTTGGACAACGCCAAACAAATCTGGGACACCCTCAAGATATCTCATGAGGGAAGTGATGCCACCATGATTACAAAAATGGAACTGGTGGAAGGTGAGCTAGGGAGGTTCGCGATGATCAGGGGAGAGGAGCCAACACAAACCTACAACAGGCTCAAGACCTTGGCCAACAAAATCCGAAGCTACGGAAGCACAAGATGGGGGCTCAAGCTTGATTATCGATAGCGGATGCACAAACCACATGACTGGGGAGAAGAAGATGTTCACCTCCTATGTCAAGAACATGGATTCCCAAGATACTATTATCTTTGGAGATGGGAACCAAGGCAAGGTTAAAGGATTGGGCAAGATAGCCATCACAAACGAGCACTCAATATCCAATGTATTTTTAGTAGAGTCGCTCGGGTACAATCTACTATCTGTAAGTCAATTGTGTCACATGGGCTACAATTGTTTATTTACAAATGTTGATGTTTCTGTCTTTAGAAGGAGTGATGGTTCATTAGCTTTTAAGGGTGTATTAGACGACAAGCTCTATTTAGTTGATTTTTCGAAAGAGAATGTCGATCTACATGCATGCTTAATTGCTAAGACTAATATGGGCTAGCTTTGGCATCGCCGTCTAGCACATGTTGGAATGAAGAACCTTCATAGACTTCTAAAGGGAGAACATGTGTTAGGACTAACAGATGTCTGTTTTGAGAAAGACAGACCTTGTGCAGCATGCCAAGTAGGGAAACAAATGGGAAGCACTCATCACAACAAGAATGTGATGACGACATCAAGACCACTAGAACTTCTTCACATGGATCTCTTCGGACCCGTTGCCTACCTCAGCATCGGGGGAAATAAGTATGGTCTTGTAATAGTCGATGATTTTTCCCGCTTCACTTGGGTATTCTTTTTATAGGACAAATCCGAAACCCAAGGAACCCTAAAGCGCTTCTTAAGGAGAGCTCAAAATGAGTTTGAGCTAAAGGTGAAGAAGATAAGAAGCGACAATGGGCCCGAGTTCAAGAATCTTCAAGTTGAAGAGTTTCTTGAGGAGGAAGGCATCAAGCACGAGTTCTACGCTCCCTACACACCACAACAAAATGGTGTGGTAGAGAGGAAGAATAGGACGCTAATCGACATGGTGAGAACGATGCTTGGAGAGTACAAGACGCCTGAGCGATTTTGGTCGGAAGCTATAAACATAGCTTGCCATGCTATAAACCGGCTCTATCTGCACCGTCTCCTCAAGAAGGCCTCCTACGAACTCCTAACTGGTAACAAACCAAATGTTTCTTATTTTCATGTATTTGGGAGCAAATGCTACATTCTGGTGAAGAAAGGTAGACATTCGAAATTTGCTCCCAAGGCAGTAGAAGGTTTCTTACTAAGATACGACTCAAATACAAAGGCGTATAGGGTCTTCAACAAATCATCGGGATTAGTTGAAGTCTCTAGCGATGTTGTATTTGATGAGACTAATGGCTCTCCAAGAGAGGAAGTTGATCTTGATGATATAGATGAAGATGAGGTTCCGACGGCCGTAATGCGAACTATGGCGATAGGAGATGTGCGACCACAGGAACTGCAAGAACAAGATCAACCTTCTTCCTTGACAATGGTGCATCCTCCAACCCAAGATGATGAATAGGTATCTCAAGAAGAGGGCAAGATCAATGGGGAGAACAGGAAGAACAGGTTATGGAGGAAGAAGCACCACAGGCCCCTCCAATTCAAGTCCGAGCGTCGATCCAAAGACATCACCCCGTCGATCAGATTCTGGGTGACATCAGCAAGGGAGTAACTACTCGCTCACGATTAGCTAATTTTTGTGAGCATTACTCGTTTGTCTCTTTTATTGAGCCTTTTAGGGTAGAAGAGGCCTTGCAGGATCCGGACTAGGTGTTGGCCATGCAGGAAGAGCTCAACAACTTCAAAAGGAATGAAGTCTGGAGCCTGGTGCCACGTCCAAAGCAAGACATTGTGGGAACCAAGTGGGTGTTCCGCAACAAGCAAGACGAGCACGGAGTGGTGACAAGAAACAAGGCTCGACTTGTGGCAAAAGGTTATGCCCAAGTCACAGGTTTGGATTTTGAGGAGACTTTTGCTCCTGTGGCTAGGTTAGAGTCAATTCGGATTTTATTAGCCTATGCTGCTCACCATTCTTTTAGGCTGTTCCAAATGGACGTAAAGAGCGCTTTCCTTAATGGGCCAATCAAGGAGGAGGTATACGTGGAACAACCCCCTGGCTTTGAGGATGACAGGTATCCCGACCATGTATATAAGCTCTCTAAGGCGCTCTATGGACTTAAGCAAGCCTTAAGAGCATGGTATGAATGACTTAGAGATTTCTTAATTGCTAATGCTTTCAAGGTTGGGAAAGCCGATCCCACTCTTTTTACAAATACTTGTGATGGTGATCTTTTTGTTTGCCAAATTTATGTTGATGACATAATATTTGGTTCTACTAACCAAAAGTCTTGTGAGGAGTTTAGCAGGGTAATGATGCACAAGTTCGAGATGTCAATGATGGGCGAGTTGACCTACTTCCTTGGGTTCCAAGTGAAGCAACTCAAGGACGACACCTTCATCTCCCAAACAAAGTACACTCAAGACCTTCTAAAGAGGTTTGGGATGAAGGACGCCAAGCCCACGAAGACACCGATGGGAACTGACGGACATCTTGACCTCAACAAAGGAGGTAAGTCCATTGATCAAAAGGCATACCGGTCAATGATAGGTTCATTACTTTATCTTTGTGCTAGTAGATAAGACATTATGCTTAGTGTATGCATGTGTGCTTGATTTCAATCCAACCCTAAGGAGTGTCACCTTGTGGCCATTAAGCGAATTCTTAGATATTTAGTTTCTACGGCTTACTTTAGGATCTGGTATCCAAAGGGGTCTACCTTTGACTTAATTGGATACTCAGACTCCGACTATGCTGGGTGCAAGATTGATAGGAAGAGCATATCAGGGACGTGCCAATTTCTAGGAAGGTCCCTGGTGTCCTAGAGTTCCAAGAAACAAACATCCGTTGCCCTATCCACCACTGAGGCCGAGTACGTTGTCGCAGGATAGTGTTGCGCGCAACTACTTTGGATGAGGCAAACCCTCCGGAACTTTGGCTACAATCTGAGCAAAGTCCCACTCCTATGTGACAATGAGAGTGCAATCCGCTTGGCGGATAATCTATTGAACACAGCCGCACTAAGCACATAGACATCCGGCATCACTTCCTGAGAGACCACCAGCAAAAGGGAGATATCGATGTTTACCACATTAGCACCGAGAACCAACTAGTTGATATCTTCACCAAGCCTTTAGATGAGAAAAGGTTTTGCAGGTTGTGTAGTGAGCTAAATATCTTAGATTCACGTAACTTGGATTGATCTAGAGCATACATGTATTCTATGCCTTTGATCATGTTACTTTGAGCATTTACATCATTTATTGTTTATTTGTGGTGCTCAAGTTGTACAAGTCATCCCCGGACCTCACAAGTCCATATGCAAATGATGCACATGTTTAGGGGGAGATAAACTACAACTTGACCTTTTTGAGACTAACTTGGTTGTTTGAGTACACTTGAAGTAGTCTCGAAGGTACAGTGAAAGGGAAAATGAACTTGGATGACGAAAAGACTTCCACTGCACTCCGGTATAAGTATATTTAATTCCAAGTTCATACTAATGCTCTCATTGCCTTTTTGCTCTCCTTTGACATTTTTGTAAGGCAATGGGGTTAAAGGGCCAAAAGTTTTTCCATTTTGGTGCTTAATGCCAAAGGGGGAGAAATTAAGGCCAAAGCAAATGGATCAGCCAACCACTTGTGAATTTTGAAAACAGTAGAGTTAGAATTTGTATTTTGTCCAAATACCTCTAATTGCAAATTTGGTCTCTTATGAGGAGATTTTTTGATTATGGGAAAAGGGGGAGTTTTTGGCACTTGATCAATTTCACTCTTGGAATAACTCTCTATTTGCCCAAACAAGTGTGTTTGACTTAGAGATAGGGAAAAGATTTTGATTTGCAAAAACAAACCAAGTGGTGCCAAAAGTGATCCAAATATGCCAAATACTAAGTGAAGAAAAATTTGGTCTTAAATTTTGCACTTCTTAGTTGCTTTTTAATGTGTTGGCATAAATCACCAAAAAGGGGGAGATTGAAAGGGAAATGTTCCCTTGGGCCATTTCTAATTGTTATGGTGATTAGATGCCCAACACACTGTTTCAAACTCATATGTGCTAAGTAAGTGAGAAGTGCACATCAAAGAACAAGGTATGTTTCTATACTTAGTAAATTGTTTTGAGTACTAACATGTTTATCTAAGTGCTAGAGACATAGCCAAGAAAAGAGAAAAAGGACTGAAGAAAGAGTAGCAGTGATCTACCAAACCAGCAGCAGTCTGGCACACCGGACTGTCCGGTGGCGCACCGGACAGTGTCCGGTGCCTAGGCTAGCCCAGCGGTGAACTGGCTCCTTTCAGGAATCGGCGGGGCGAAGTGGCTAAAATTCATCGGACTGTTCGGTGGTACACCGGACTGTTCGGTGCGTCATCTGCACCCGCGCCCAAGCACTTCGGTGATGAACTCATCGCTCTCGAGAAAAGGAGATGGCGCCGTGGCTATAATTCATCGGACTGTCCGGTGAACCATAGGCGCCTGTGGCCAACGGTCGTCTACGCGATCAACGGGTGACACGTGGCCGAGCCAACGGTCGGATAGTCACACCGGACTGTCCGGTGTGCACCGGACAGTATCCGGTGCGCCAATAGATCCGAAGATCCAACAGTCGGCTTCGCCAGAAAAGGAAAGAGATCACACACCGAATAGGAACTGTTCAAGTCCGGTGGTGCACCGGACTGTCCGGTGCACCACTCGACAGAAGGCAAGATTTTCCTTCCAAGTTGGTCTTCAACGGCTCCAATCTGCCTTGGGGCTATGAAAGGGACCCCTAGGCGCATGGAGCAGCACAGCAAGCTTTCACAAAACATCTTAAGACTCCTAGACTCCGCCTCCACGCATTTGGATTGTTGTGTTAGTGATTTGAGCTCCGTTTGAGTTGTGAACTCCCTGCGCCGTGTTTTGAGCTCAAGTCTTGTCTTGTGTGCGTGTGTGTGTGCTACGGATTGAGTCTTGCGTGTGTTGCTTTTCCCTCCCTTACTTCTGTGCTTCTTTTGTGATCAACATTGTAAGGGCGAGAGGCTCCAACTTGTGGAGATTCCTCGCAAACGGGAAGAATACTCAAAAAGGAAAAGACCGTGGTATTCAAGTCGATCATTGGATCACTTGAAAGGGGTTGAGTGCAACCCTCGTCCATTGGGACGCCACAACGTGGAAGTAGGCAAGTGTTACTTGGCCGAACCACGGGATAAAAACTGCGTGTCTCTTGTGTTGCTTTTCTGTGTGATTGATTCCATCTCAAGAGCTTGCGTTATAACCACTTGGTTTAATCTAACTAACATATTATAAACCAAGTTTGTGTTATTAGTATTGAATTTTGCAGGATCACCTATTCACCCCCTCTAGGTGCTCTCAATTGGTATCGGAGGCGTACTCTTCATCTAAGGGACTAACCCCCCGAAGAGATGGATCCTAAGGGTAAGGGGATGATGGTCAACGACAAGGAGAAGAAGTCCATCTTCAACGAGCCAAGAGACGACAAGCCCACTGACTTAGGCTCGAGTCATAAGAAGAGGGACGGGAAGAAGAAGAGGCGCATCAAGAAGATCATCTACTATGACAGCGACGCCTCCTCTTGTTCACCAAGGGATGACGACAACGACGACTCCTCATCGAAAAAGAAAACGGTCAATCAAAATTACTCTTTTGACTATTCTCGCATTCCTTACAATTCAAATGTGCATTTACTATCAGTTCCCCTTGGAAAACCTCTACACTTTCATGGAGAGGACTATTCGTCTTGGAGTCATAAAATGCGTAGTCATTTATTCTCTCTCCATCCTAGCATATGGGAAATTGTAGAAAATGGGATGCATTTTGATAGTTCTGATAATCCTGTGTTTAGCGGCTTGGACAACGCCAAACAAATCTGAGACACCCTCAAGATATCTCATGAGGGGAATGATGCCACCATGATTACCAAAATGGAACTGGTGGAAGGTGAGCTAGGGAGGTTCGCGATGATCAGGGGAGAGGAGCCAACACAAACCTACAACAGGCTCAAGACCTTGGCCAACAAAATCCGAAGCTACGGAAGCACAAGATGGACGGATCATGATGTCGTCCGACTCATGCTCAGGTGATTTACAGTTATTGACCCCCATCTTGTCAACCTTATTCGTGAAAACCCCAGGTACACCAAGATACGCCCGAGGAAATCCTCGGAAAATTCATGAGCGGGCGTGAAGCGCCCCAATCCTTTGGGACTCAAATGTGATACAATTACTAGTCCCAGGAGGCTAGTAAACACATTTATACAACAAATGATTCTAGATCCGCTTAAACGAGACAAACCTATAAAGGTGGCGATCAACTTTAAGAGTTGGTCCACAACTCGGGACATATCATCAGAGTGGGGCTGGAGCAGCCCGATATACGCAGCGAAGCAAATTAGTGGTCCAACAGCCACAGGCAAGGTTGGGAACAGTCATAACTCTTACCCGATCTCCTTTTCTGAAAAACAACAAATAAGCAAGGGTGAGTACAAACGTACTCAGCAGCCCACCTTCACCCGCGGAATGGGGAAATCAGATATAATGCATGGAATATGTGGAGCTCAGGATATTTTGCAGAAACAACAATATTTGATGCAGGGTTGTTTTGTAAAACATTTTGTATTTTTCAAAGCACATCCTCTCCAAAAGGAGCAGGAAGTTTTTCAATATAGAGCAAAATCCCCTGGACTAAACCATCTAGGTATCTCAGTAGTTTCCCACTGGTTTTCATTTTTAAAAACAGCTACTGGACTTCCTGTCCACCATAGCTCACGGCTCAACCGCCGGACCTTTTAAAAACCATTTTTCTCAAACGCACCCTTTTTTGAAAACAAAACACTAATTGCCATACCACACCAGACTCATCCATTCCTATGGACACAGACTATTCGAATAGGTTTTCAAACTCTGCGCAGAGGTGTACACTTTACCCACTAGTCCGGCTCTGCAATCTCATGATCAATGAGATCCGAATCTGAATCTCTTTCTTTCCTCGCACGTCCCTACCTTAACAATTATACCGGAAGGAGTCAGGCCACCACCATGCCCAAACCGGACAAAACATTCCCCCTCCTTATCCTCCCGGTGCTCCCCAGCCTTCATAACCCTAGGGTTTGAACCGTACGAGTTCAGGTTGAGTGACTGCCCATACAGTCTCGAGTGGTTGTACTTATCATGAGTACAGGTAGTGAAGGATGACAAATCAGTCCTTATATGAGGGGACAATCCTTCTGCTCACACCTAAACCAGTTGAGCCATCACCTTAGGCCCTCCCCTAAACCAGGGAGTCCCTGATCATCCCTACTCAAAGGTGATAAGGGTGAAAACCCTTCATCATACACAATTTGAAAAGCATTTTCTTTTGAAAACTCACACCTTTTCTCAAATCATTTGGAACAAATATATCAAGGATTGATTGCGGCAAGCGGCTGGGTGGCCATAATAACTTGTCTCAAAATCATATCATGCATAAAATAACAGGTTGAGGGTTGTGGTTGAAAAATCATAGGTAATTTATGCATCAAAGGGATCCAGTGAGCTTGCCGTGCTTATCCGGCAAAGGGGGAAGGAGAGCTCATGGAACTGGCTTCTAGCTCCACCGCCTGGCGTAGACTTGCAGATCTGGCCTCCACGAGACGACACGAACGCTCCGATAACTATGCAATATGAACAAGCAAACATACAAACCAGCAAGTATACCAACAAATATTTAGTATAGTAGTCAGAATAGCGATATATGGATCGGTAGAGTCTTGAGTAGAATCTATGTCATGTGGTGTGGTGATATTGCTGGTGGTGGAGCAGAGGTGCTTACCAGTAGGGTGGATTGGAGGCGAAGCGACACTATGCGCGTAGCCGACAGAGCGGGGCAACTGAGTGGGTGGGATGTTTGCCTTAGCTGAGGGTGTTAAGTGTGTGGAGAGGGGGAGGGTAGCTGGGTGTATTTATAGCTGGGTGTATGTGGTGTAGCACAGTGAAGTTCACTATTGGTGAGAATAGTGACGAATGAATCGTCTGACTTAGTATGAACAGGAGAGTTATAGGTAGAATATGGGACAAGAGTATTTTGGGAGTTTTCTAGAATATGAACCATGCTTAAGGGATGACATGGTTGGATAGGGAATAATTTGATAAGAATTTAGAAATAAGAATTATTGGAATCTGAGTTTGGAAGCCTGGTTCAAAGGAATCTCAAAGTTAAGTGTGCTCAACTTGGAGAAACCTGGGATGGGTGACCAGATGGGAAGTTCCCTAATGGAAGGAAAATCACAGTCATCAGAGTTCGTATGACTGGAACATGGGTCTGGCTGGTCTTAGGTGGACTGGACAGCATGATGGATGAGTAGTTGAAATTTGGGGGTGATCGGATGAACGATGAATACTAAAGATGAATAGTAATGATAATGAATAGTAACGATGAATAGTAATGGTGAATAGTGATGGTGAATAGTTCGTATGAACAAATGATGAACGATGAATAGTGATGATGAACGAACGATGAACGATGAATAGGAACTATGAACGAACGGACGAACGATCGAATGATCGGACGAACGAACGATCGAATGATCGGACGAACGAACGATCGAAATTTCGGCAGCATAACGGCAGGACAAAGATTATCTGGAAGAACGATGAATAGGGACTATGAACGAACGATGAATAGGAACTATGAACGAACGATGAACGATCGAATGATCGTTCTAACGAACGATCAGAATTTTGGCAGCATAACGACAGGGAAAAGATTATTTGGACGAACGAACGGACGAACGATCGAATGATCAGACGAACGAACGATCGGAATTTCGGCAGCATAACGACAGGACAAAGATTATCTAGAAGAACGATGAATAGGGACTATGAACGAACGATGAATGATGAATAGGAACTATGAACGAACGATGAACGATCGAATGATTGAATGAACGAAAGATCGGAATTTCAGCAGCATAACAGCAGGAAAAAGATTATTTGGATGAACGAATGGACAAACGATCAAACGATCGGACGAACGGACGAACGAACCATGAAAGTTCAGACGAATGATCGAACGATCGGACGAACGAACGAACAAACTAAGAACAGGGGGACGAACGATCGAAGAACGACCGAACGATCCTTGTGCTAGTGTGTGCTTGTGTGGAACATGGAGTGGGTGTGTGTGGGGGGGGGGAGTTGCCATGAAATGGCTTGGGGTGGGATGAGAGGAGGCCCTTGCCCCTCTATTTATAGCCATGGTGGGGGATTAGGGGGAGGGATGAGAGGATTAGTGGGAGGATGAGAGGATTAGTGGGAGATTAGCATGTATTTGTCTTGTATAAGTGAGATTAGCTTGTAGAGCTCACCGTATGACACTGGAGGCATACATATACGTATGAGCATGAGGAAAGTTATGAAGAAAATATTTATAGGGAATTGAAAAATGATTCTGAAGGTATTTCTCAAGAGGAAAAATACTTGGAGATATATCGGTGGAATATACAGTATTTCTGGAAAGAACTTGAAGGGGATTACTCGGGAAATATCTGGGCGGTATTTCTGGAAGAATTTGAGGGGGATCACTAGAGAAATATCTGGGCAGTATTTCTGAAAAGAAATTGAGGGTGATCACTGGGGAAATATTTGTAAGATATTTTGAGGAGGATTTTGGAGAGAATATAGACCACTATAATTTATTTGTTGATATCAACTTGCAAACAAACATTTTAAAACAAAATTTAAAATTCATTTTGAATTTAGAGGGAGTTTGAGAAATTTTCAAGATTTGAATTTTTGGGATGCTACAGGGCGCATGATGGTGAAGGAGGCACGATACATGGATGATGCACTAAACGGTCCACTACCCATCTACGAGCCACAACCCATTTCTCTCAAAGCAACCAGCAGCAGGGAGGCGCTACCCAGCAAGGTAGCACAAGTGGAGGCTGCCGGGTTAAACGAGGACGAAATGGCGCTTATCATCAAGCGCTTCAAAACCGCCTTGAAAGGACGCAAGGAATACCCCAACAAGAATAAAACAAGGGGAAAGTGCTCCTGCTTCAAATGTGGTAAGACTGGTCATTTCATAGCTCAATGCCCCGATAATGATAATGACCAGGGACAAGAAAAGCATGGGAAGAGGGAGAAGAAAAAGAACTACAGGAAAGCGAAGGGTGAGGCACATCTTGGAAAGGAATGGGACTCCGACTGTTCTTCATCCGACTCTGACGTTGAAGCACTGGCTGCCTCTGCCTTTGACAAATCTTCGCTCTTCCCCAACGAACGCCATATGTGCCTTATGGCTAAGGAGAAGAAGGTACGTATTTGGGACACTCCCAAGTATACTTCTTCTAGTGATGAAGAGTCATCTGATGATGAAGTAGATTACACTGATTTATTTAAGGGATTAGATAGAACTAAAATAGATAAAATAAATGAATTAATTAATACCCTTAATGAAAAGGATAGATTGCTAGAAAAGGAAGAAGACATTTTGCATGAAGAGCATGATAAATTTATTGGTGTTCAAAAATCTCTTGCTCTGGAAATTAAGAGAAATGAAATGCTATCTTCTGAGTTGTCTACTTGTCATGAATCTATCTCTGGTTTAAAGAATTTAAATGATGAATTAAGTGCTAAGCTTGAGAAAATAAATGAAACTAGTTCATGTGTAGAACATGTAGTTATTTGTAATAGGTGTAAAGATGTTGATTTCGATGAATATGTTACTACTATTGCTAAATTAAATAATGAGGTTGCAAGTCTTAATGCTCAACTTAAGACTTGCAAAGATGATTATCATAAACTAAAATTTGCTAGGGATGCCTACACTGTCGGTAGACAGCCCTCAATTAAGGATGGACTTGGTTTTCAAAAGGAAACCAAGAACTTAACAAGTCAAAGGACTTCTGTTCTCAACAAGGAGAAAGGGAAGGCCCCTATGGCTAGTAGTTCTCAAAATAACCATGCCTATATTTATGATAGGAAATTTACTAGTTGTGCTCATAATGATAGATGCTATGATCATATTGTTTCTCATGATGCTACATTTAATTCTCATGCTATGTTCGCATCTAGTTCCACTTCTGTTCATGGTAGAAGTAGGCTTAGGAGAAATTATGCTACTTCCCATGCTCCTAGGAAAGTTTGCAATGGACCTACTACTGTTTATCATGCTTGCAATGCTTCGTTTGTGCTTTCATGTAAAAATGTAAAAGTGGTAGCTAGAAAATTGGGATCTAAATGCAAGGGAGACAAGACTTGCATTTGGGTTCCAAAAGTTGTTGTGACTAACCTTGTAGGACCCAACAAGAGTTGGGTACCTAAAACCCAAGCTTAAATTCCTTGCAGGTTTATGCATCAGGGGGCTCAAGCTTGATTATCGATAGCGGATGCACAAACCACATGACTGGGGAGAAGAAGATGTTCACCTCCTACGTCAAGAACATGGATTCCCAAGATACTATTATCTTTGGAGATGGGAACCAAGGCAAGGTTAAAGGATTGGGCAAGATAGCCATCACAAACGAGCACTCAATATCCAATGTATTTTTAGTAGAGTCGCTCGGGTACAATCTACTATCTGTAAGTCAATTGTGTCACATGGGCTACAATTGTTTATTTACAAATGTTGATGTTTCTGTCTTTAGAAGGAGTGATGGTTCATTAGCTTTTAAGGGTGTATTAGACGACAAGCTCTATTTAGTTGATTTTTCGAAAGAGAATGTCGATCTACATGCATGCTTAATTGCTAAGACTAATATGGGCTAGCTTTGGCATCGCCGTCTAGCACATGTTGGAATGAAGAACCTTCATAGACTTCTAAAGGGAGAACATGTGTTAGGACTAACAGATGTCTGTTTTGAGAAAGACAGACCTTGTGCAGCATGCCAAGTAGGGAAACAAATGGGAAGCACTCATCACAACAAGAATGTGATGACGACATCAAGACCACTAGAACTTCTTCACATGGATCTCTTCGGACCCGTTGCCTACCTCAGCATCGGGGGAAATAAGTATGGTCTTGTAATAGTCGATGATTTTTCCCGCTTCACTTGGGTATTCTTTTTATAGGACAAATCCGAAACCCAAGGAACCCTAAAGCGCTTCTTAAGGAGAGCTCAAAATGAGTTTGAGCTAAAGGTGAAGAAGATAAGAAGCGACAATGGGCCCGAGTTCAAGAATCTTCAAGTTGAAGAGTTTCTTGAGGAGGAAGGCATCAAGCACGAGTTCTACGCTCCCTACACACCACAACAAAATGGTGTGGTAGAGAGGAAGAATAGGACGCTAATCGACATGGTGAGAACGATGCTTGGAGAGTACAAGACGCCTGAGCGATTTTGGTCGGAAGCTATAAACATAGCTTGCCATGCTATAAACCGGCTCTATCTGCACCGTCTCCTCAAGAAGGCCTCCTACGAACTCCTAACTGGTAACAAACCAAATGTTTCTTATTTTCATGTATTTGGGAGCAAATGCTACATTCTGGTGAAGAAAGGTAGACATTCGAAATTTGCTCCCAAGGCAGTAGAAGGTTTCTTACTAAGATACGACTCAAATACAAAGGCGTATAGGGTCTTCAACAAATCATCGGGATTAGTTGAAGTCTCTAGCGATGTTGTATTTGATGAGACTAATGGCTCTCCAAGAGAGGAAGTTGATCTTGATGATATAGATGAAGATGAGGTTCCGACGGCCGTAATGCGAACTATGGCGATAGGAGATGTGCGACCACAGGAACTGCAAGAACAAGATCAACCTTCTTCCTTGACAATGGTGCATCCTCCAACCCAAGATGATGAATAGGTATCTCAAGAAGAGGGCAAGATCAATGGGGAGAACAGGAAGAACAGGTTATGGAGGAAGAAGCACCACAGGCCCCTCCAATTCAAGTCCGAGCGTCGATCCAAAGACATCACCCCGTCGATCAGATTCTGGGTGACATCAGCAAGGGAGTAACTACTCGCTCACGATTAGCTAATTTTTGTGAGCATTACTCGTTTGTCTCTTTTATTGAGCCTTTTAGGGTAGAAGAGGCCTTGCAGGATCCGGACTAGGTGTTGGCCATGCAGGAAGAGCTCAACAACTTCAAAAGGAATGAAGTCTGGAGCCTGGTGCCACGTCCAAAGCAAGACATTGTGGGAACCAAGTGGGTGTTCCGCAACAAGCAAGACGAGCACGGAGTGGTGACAAGAAACAAGGCTCGACTTGTGGCAAAAGGTTATGCCCAAGTCACAGGTTTGGATTTTGAGGAGACTTTTGCTCCTGTGGCTAGGTTAGAGTCAATTCGGATTTTATTAGCCTATGCTACTCACCATTCTTTTAGGCTGTTCCAAATGGACGTAAAGAGCGCTTTCCTTAATGGGCCAATCAAGGAGGAGGTATACGTGGAACAACCCCCTGGCTTTGAGGATGACAGGTATCCCGACCATGTATATAAGCTCTCTAAGGCGCTCTATGGACTTAAGCAAGCCTTAAGAGCATGGTATGAATGACTTAGAGATTTCTTAATTGCTAATGCTTTCAAGGTTGGGAAAGCCGATCCCACTCTTTTTACAAATACTTGTGATGGTGATCTTTTTGTTTGCCAAATTTATGTTGATGACATAATATTTGGTTCTACTAACCAAAAGTCTTGTGAGGAGTTTAGCAGGGTAATGATGCACAAGTTCGAGATGTCAATGATGGGCGAGTTGACCTACTTCCTTGGGTTCCAAGTGAAGCAACTCAAGGACGACACCTTCATCTCCCAAACAAAGTACACTCAAGACCTTCTAAAGAGGTTTGGGATGAAGGACGCCAAGCCCACGAAGACACCGATGGGAACTGACGGACATCTCGACCTCAACAAAGGAGGTAAGTCCATTGATCAAAAGGCATACCGGTCAATGATAGGTTCATTACTTTATCTTTGTGCTAGTAGATAAGACATTATGCTTAGTGTATGCATGTGTGCTTGATTTCAATCCAACCCTAAGGAGTGTCACCTTGTGGCCATTAAGCGAATTCTTAGATATTTAGTTTCTACGGCTTACTTTAGGATCTGGTATCCAAAGGGGTCTACCTTTGACTTAATTGGATACTCAGACTCCGACTATGCTGGGTGCAAGATTGATAGGAAGAGCATATCAGGGACGTGCCAATTTCTAGGAAGGTCCCTGGTGTCCTGGAGTTCCAAGAAACAAACATCCGTTGCCCTATCCACCACTGAGGCCGAGTACGTTGTCACAGGATAGTGTTGCGTGCAACTACTTTGGATGAGGCAAACCCTCCGGAACTTTGGCTACAATCTGAGCAAAGTCCCACTCCTATGTGACAATGAGAGTGCAATCCGCTTGGCGGATAATCTATTGAACACAGCCGCACTAAGCACATAGACATCCGGCATCACTTCCTGAGAGACCACCAGCAAAAGGGAGATATCGATGTTTACCACATTAGCACCGAGAACCAACTAGTTGATATCTTCACCAAGCCTTTAGATGAGAAAAGGTTTTGCAGGTTGTGTAGTGAGCTAAATATCTTAGATTCACGTAACTTGGATTGATCTAGAGCATACATGTATTCTATGCCTTTGATCATGTTACTTTGAGCATTTACATCATTTATTGTTTATTTGTGGTGCTCAAGTTGTACAAGTCATCCCCGGACCTCACAAGTCCATATGCAAATGATGCACATGTTTAGGGGGAGATAAACTACAACTTGACCTTTTTGAGACTAACTTGGTTGTTTGAGTACACTTGAAGTAGTCTCGAAGGTACAGTGAAAGGGAAAATGAACTTGGATGACGAAAAGACTTCCACTGCACTCCGGTATAAGTATATTTAATTCCAAGTTCATACTAATGCTCTCATTGCCTTTTTGCTCTCCTTTGACATTTTTGTAAGGCAATGGGGTTAAAGGGCCAAAAGTTTTTCCATTTTGGTGCTTAATGCCAAAGGGGGAGAAATTAAGGCCAAAGCAAATGGATCAGCCAACCACTTGTGAATTTTGAAAACAGTAGAGTTAGAATTTGTATTTTGTCCAAATACCTCTAATTGCAAATTTGGTCTCTTATGAGGAGATTTTTTGATTATGGGAAAAGGGGGAGTTTTTGGCACTTGATCAATTTCACTCTTGGAATAACTCTCTATTTGCCCAAACAAGTGTGTTTGACTTAGAGATAGGGAAAAGATTTTGATTTGCAAAAACAAACCAAGTGGTGCCAAAAGTGATCCAAATATGCCAAATACTAAGTGAAGAAAAATTTGGTCTTAAATTTTGCACTTCTTAGTTGCTTTTTAATGTGTTGGCATAAATCACCAAAAAGGGGGAGATTGAAAGGGAAATGTTCCCTTGGGCCATTTCTAATTGTTATGGTGATTAGATGCCCAACACACTGTTTCAAACTCATATGTGCTATGTAAGTGAGAAGTGCACATCAAAGAACAAGGTATGTTTCTATACTTAGTAAATTGTTTTGAGTACTAACATGTTTATCTAAGTGCTAGAGACATAGCCAAGAAAAGAGAAAAAGGACTGAAGAAAGAGTAGCAGTGATCTACCAAACCAGCAGCAGTCTGGCACACCGGACTGTCCGGTGGCGCACCGGACAGTGTCCGGTGCCTAGGCTAGCCCAGCGGTGAACTGGCTCCTTTCAGGAATCGGCGGGGCGAAGTGGCTAAAATTCATCGGACTGTTCGGTGGTACACCGGACTGTTCGGTGCGTCATCTGCACCCGCGCCCAAGCACTTCGGTGATGAACTCATCGCTCTCGAGAAAAGGAGATGGCGCCGTGGCTATAATTCATCGGACTGTCCGGTGAACCATAGGCGCCTGTGGCCAACGGTCGTCTACGCGATCAACGGGCGACACGTGGCCGAGCCAACGGTCGGATAGTCACACCGGACTGTCCGGTGTGCACCGGACAGTATCCGATGCGCCAATAGATCCGAAGATCCAACAGTCGGCTTCGCCAGAAAAGGAAAGAGATCACACACCGAATAGGAACTGTTCAAGTCCGGTGGTGCACCGGACTGTCCGGTGCACCACTCGACAGAAGGCAAGATTTTCCTTCCAAGTTGGTCTTCAACGGCTCCAATCTGCCTTGGGGCTATGAAAGGGACCCCTAGGCGTATGGAGCAGCACAGCAAGCTTTCACAAAACATCTTAAGACTCCTAGACTCCGCCTCCACGCATTTGGATTGTTGTGTTAGTGATTTGAGCTCCGTTTGAGTTGTGAACTCCCTGCGCCGTGTTTTGAGCTCAAGTCTTGTCTTGTGTGCGTGTGTGTGTGCTACGGATTGAGTCTTGCGTGTGTTGCTTTTCCCTCCCTTACTTCTGTGCTTCTTTTGTGATCAACATTGTAAGGGCGAGAGGCTCCAACTTGTGGAGATTCCTCGCAAACGGGAAGAATACTCAAAAAGGAAAAGACCGTGGTATTCAAGTCGATCATTGGATCACTTGAAAGGGGTTGAGTGCAACCCTCGTCCATTTGGACGGCACAACGTGGAAGTAGGCAAGTGTTACTTGGCCGAACCACGGGATAAAAACTGCGTGTCTCTGGTGTTGCTTTTCTGTGTGATTGATTCCATCTCAAGAGCTCGCTTTATAACCACTTGGTTTAATCTAACTAACATATTATAAACCAAGTTTGTGTTATTAGTATTGAATTTTGCAGGATCACCTATTCACCCCCTCTAGGTGCTCTCATACTTGTCAATAGTACCATCAACCCTAAGCTTCTTCTTGAATGCCCACTTGCACCCAACTGATTTGCAATTGAATGGTCGATCTACAATTTCCCAAGTTTTGTTAACCATGATGGATTCTATCTCATTACAAACTGCTTCTTCTCAATTATCTATATCATGAGATGTGTATGCTTCTGGAGTAGACTTGGATGTATCATCTATAAGGTATATAATAAAATCATCACCAAATGAATTTGGAATCCTTTGTCTCTTGATCTTTCTTAAAGCTATTTCACTGTTCTCATCCTCTTGTGGTTGTTCAATGATTTCAGTTGGAACAGACTGCTCATTAGGTGACTCAATTTATTGATTAGAAGTATTATGGGTATCTTTCATATATAATATATTCTAAAAAATGTACCATCTCTAGATTCAATTATTGTATCAATAAGCTTAGTTGATTTAGATTAGACAGAAAGAAATCTGTAGGTAGTGCTATGATAAGCATAACTTAGAAAGACGCCATCAAAAGTTTTTGGTCCAAGTTTGTGTTTTTTATTTTTTGGTATACTAATTCTTATCAAACAACCCCATGTACACAAATATGAAACAGACAATTTTCTCCCCTCCACCTTTTATATGAGTTACCTCATTGTTCTTCATGTAAACTCTATTCAATACATGATTCACCGTTAGAACAACCTCCCCACAATGTCTTAGATAAACCTAAAGTATCCAACATAGCATTAACTAGATTGATAATAGTGTGGTTCTTCCCTTAGGCATCTTAATTTGTTGGGGCGAGTAGAGAGAAGTTCTCCCATGTATGACTCTATTTTTGGCACAAAATTGAGAGAAATCATTTGAGAAATACTCTTCACATAGATTTGACCTTAAACTTTTAATTCTCTTGTCTAATTAATTCTCAACCTCAACCTTATAGATTCTAAAGTAATCTAATTCTTCATCTTCTATTTTAGTAAGCGCACATGATAATATCTAGTTGCATCATCAACAAAAATCATCATGCTCTTTTTCCTCCTTTAGTCAACACACCATTCATTTAACAAAGATCAGATTGTATGATTTCTAAAATTGTTGAACCTCTTTGCTCCACACCAAAGTGAGGTTTTCTTGGTTGCTTGTAGACCTGTAAGTTTGAGCAGTGCCATCTGCCCAGGCATGACCCAAAACAAGAGCCTAAAGCATGGTCCGACATGAAAAAATAGACCAAACTGGCACGACTCGAATGGTTGTGCCATGCCTCAAACTTAGGCATGATGGGCGGCATGACACAACACGACTAGATGGGATGTGCTTGGATCAATACGACACGAAGTGAGTGTGAAGGATATGTACCATGGGGTACCACCAAACACTTGGGTATTCAGTAAAAGGCATACAAAACTAGGAGTCTTGACTGAGGACGCAAACTCAGCTGAGGACTTGGAATCAGATATCCAGAATCCCACATCAAGGGAGAGATTAGGATGACTAGAAGGCTATCTTATCCATGTAAGATCCATTGTAACAAACAACACCGAGATATAACGAGCTAGTAGCTAGAGGTAGATCTAGTAGTCTAGAGATGAAGTTGTACATGATTTCCATGTAAACATCCCCTTCCTTCAGTTATAAAAGGAAAGGAAGACACCCCAAAGGGGGTACGATAGATAAGTGAGAATAGCTACCGACAAACTGTATGTAGGGCATTATCTCCCTAGAGAGCCCAAACTAGTCTAAATCTTGTCTCTCTTGTGTTTTACCTTCAAATTACGGATCACGCATACACCCATCACAAATTCTTCAACACCACCAAAATTTCCTCGACTATCGATAATACCTAAAGGTAAACATCTAAATGGGTTTTCCAATATGGAAAATCGTGTGCCTCGAACATGAAGGGGTCCATCCCCATCGGTCATCTTTACTCTAGGTACTGAAACCTAGTCCAACAAGCTCGAGGCTTTGATAACAATTGAAAGGATCAAGATTCCTAAAAGGGAGTGGGTGAATTAGCTTCTCTAAAATTTCTTACACAAATTAAAGCCTATTAATGAGCATACTCACCCCTTGTGTCTAGAAGCATTTCTATCTAACCATTAAGAGTTCTGCATCCTAGGTTCCAATCCTATAGTAGCATGACAATTCTAGTAATATAAATACTTAAATGTAATTTCTCAAAAGTTTATGCTCAAAGTAAAGTAAGGATTAAAAACACCTTGATCTTTTCTAAGGTCTCAAAGACTCAACACTTTCCACTAGTCCTTGTTGGAGCACCCACGCAAGGGTGTCACTCTACCATGGTTCATGCAAGGACCAAGTGCTCTCTATTGACTGACTCTTTGCCACTATGGCGAGGGGCGAAGCCAGAATTTGAAGATAGAGAGAGAAAACTTGCCTCTAAGCGACCAAGCCAGCCAAGACACAAGATCAAAATGACAAGGCAACTAACCACTATGCACATATGTATAATCTCCATTACATAAATAGCAAAATAAAACAACATCTATTTTGTCAAATAAAAAGAAAATGACATCACAATTAATTGGACTGATGACGTTCAACATCTATGCTCCAAGTCTCATGTCCTACGTGATAGTATGATTTACAAAGAGTAGCAATTTAAATGATCTCAGTCATATCAATAGAGAAATATATCTGAATACAAAGACAAATCTTTATTTAAATACCGGTGAGTGGACAATCTAAATATATATTAAAACAAAAGGGTTAATTGCCTAATTTATTGAGAGTTTGAGGCCACCAAATAATATACTGGACTTTGGAAAGGACCGTTGGGGGTGCCAGGCCCACTCCACCCCATGGTGGCTTCGCCACTGACTATGGCACAATGAACCACCCACAAGAGTGTACTCCTTGAGTTGTTGTCACCCATAAGCTCCTCGGGTGATCACCGAACTCCAAATTGCCAATAAACCATCTAGGTGATGTTGATCGCCAAAAGTAATAATCACAAATTCCCACTTGACCTATCCAAAGCTAATGAGAAAGTTTGATTCCCAATTTCTCCTCTCAATGCGCCAGTGAGGTTGCTAATCACACAATTATCTCTACTAACTATTAAGAAGCTAATGTAGACCACGTCGTGCCCCCACCTCCCCTTATCCCGCGTCGCATGCACCTACCCTCCCACTGCATGCAAGCATGCAAGCCGCAGAAGCTGCATGCAAGCCGCATAACACTATGCAAGCACTGACGGGAAGCCACAGAAGCTGCATGCAAGCCACAGAACACTATGCAAGCACTGACAGGGCTGGGTGGGAGGAACCTAGCGAGGCGCCACCCATCGTGTTTCCTCTGAGGCTCTGCAATCGTTGTTGTCTTGTTGCATGCACTGAGGTTGAACGCGTTGCTGCTCCTCTGCTTGTGCGCGTTCCCCACCCCGGCGTGGTCGCAGAATACGACCATGGCCACGACCGCGCCGGCGTCCGTCGAGGAGTTCAACTGCACCGCCAACCGTACGTACCCGTGCCAGGCGTACGCGCTCTACCGCGCCGGCTTCGCGGGTGTGCCGCTCGATCTCGTGGCCATCGATGACCTCTTCGCCATCAGCCACTTCATGGTCACGCACGCCAACAACTCTCCACCATGGCCATGCCGGCCAACGGGCAGTCGCTGCTCGTGCCGCTCCAGTGCGGCTGCCCCTCTCGGTCCCCCAGCTCGTACACGCCGATGCAGTACCAGATCGGCTCGGGGGACACCTACTAGATCGTCTCCACCACCAAGCTGCACAACCTCACGTAGTACCAGGCTGTGGAGCGCGTGAACCCCACGCTGGTGCCCACCGACCTCGACGTCGGCACCATGGTCATGTTCCCCATCTTCTGCCAGTGCCCGGCCGCCACCGACAACGCCACGACGCTTGTCACCTATGTCATGCAGCCTGGGGGCATGTACGCGTCCGTTGCCGCCGCCTTCTCCGTCGTCTATCCACAGTGAAAGACACGATGCGGCGGCCGCCTGTGCATGCACTGAGGCTGAGCGCGCTGCTGTTGCTCCTCTGCCTGTGCGCATTCCCTGCCCCGGCGCGGTCGTAGAACGCGGCCACGGTCAAATTTATTCAACTAGATAGAGCCGAAGGCTGAAGGTACGACTGGTGATAAAACGATATATGATTTGTGTATGAATATGTGCTTCAGCTTGTGCAACATAAGACAGGTTAGAAATTTAACTATCTGCGCGCGGTTATTAATATCTTAGAAATTTTAACTTTCGTGGCAACGCAGGGCCACATATCTAGTCAACTCTTAAGTTCCTCACTAGGCAAGACTCTTCCTCACACTCTTAATTGTTTTTCAACAGATCAAATGGCAAAAGACCTCAAATGAATGAAGTGTGTGTGGGGGCATAAATAACCCCAAGCCAAGAAACTAACCGATGTTCAATGAGTATCTGGTGCCATGTTTTGATGAGTACTCAACCTCTCTATGTGCCTTGTCTCGTGCCATGTCCAGTGAGTGTCAGGCTTTACACACTCGTCTACATAGCTCTTTGGATGCCCTATCCAGTTCACATCAGTCATACCGATGTTGGCTCTGTTCTAAACAAGGCAATACCTTGCCCGGTGCACACTAGACATGTGCAATGTATCTACAACAATGGCAACTCACATGTTTGAACCGTTGTTTGAGTTGGATTTGATCTCAAACTTCTCATGGGCTCACATGGGATTACCTAAGACTAGTTCTAATCAGTGTGCATCAACACTTTACACTAGACTTGCCTAGTTCAAGCTACCCATCATGTGTATGATATAAAACAATATTTTGTGCACACCACAAGTTAACCGTAACCACAATCGGTGTTAGGCGCATCCCATTTGTCTCCTCTTGTTATGTTTGCTACCGAATATGACAACATACACGATGCCATAACTTGTTCAGACGGTATATGTCTATTGTGTTTGAACATATATAGTATATGTATAGTAGACACACAACGCACTCTGATTTTTTTTGACCGTCAACGCACTCTAAGATTATGTAGTTATTAAGGATGAAAGAAAATTGGCATCTTGTACCTTCGTCACATGGTATGAATCTTTTGAAAAGGTATATATATAGCAGATACAATTGCAAACATGCACTTGCAGCTATATTAAGTCATACGGTACAAGAAACGTTGCATTAGATCATGTGTGAAACCCATTATATTTATTATTCCTTTTGTCCGCCGGTCGATTCCAGGCTCCAGCTGGGCTAGCTAGGTCGTACAATATACCTGAGTCATATTTTGTGATTTTGTCCATGTGATCAACGAGAGCGAGCGCAAATTCAAGACCAGTTGCGGTTATTTTTTTCCATTCATGAATCATGAGGATGGGGCGCTACTATACTATACCATACGTATATACGTAGGAACTTGACTAGATAAACTGTGCCTGAGGAAATAAAATTGGCCACCGTTCACGGTTGTTAGGTGATGGCACCTCTATCCCTTGGAGGCTTGCATGTTTATCCGATATAATAAACACTACCAAAATCTGGCTCTTTGCCGAGTGCTCGGCGCTTTGCGAGTGCTTTTTGTTGAGCACTCGGCAAAGTCCTGCTCTCGGTAACGATCGCGTTTACTGAGAGTAGGACTCTCAACATAGAAATACACTCGGTAAAGACATCTTTGCCGAGTGCCTAACACTCGGTGAACGGCGGCGCTCGGCAAAGGGCTGTCAGCAGCCGTCTATGGCTGATGGTCGTTATCTTTGCCGAGCGCCGAACGTTGGTACTCGACAAAGAAGTTTCTTTGCCGAGTGCCCCACGGCTGACACTCGACAGAGCATTTTTTGTCGAGTGTCGTTCTTGGACACTCGACAAAGTATATTTTTCAAAAAGATAGGCTCGAATGGCAATTTGAGATATACTTAACCGAAGCTATCGGAATAGACGTAGATATTAAAATGGTTGTTGATGAGGAGGATGATAAGGTGCAAAATGAGAATGACTTAGTAATCCTTGAAGGCAATGACATTAATGATAAACTTGCGTCTTCAGATGGTGTTGGCTATGAAATGGTTGATAGTGATGATAAGAGTTATCATCCAGCTAACCCCAACACATATAAAGATTATTTTTAATCGATGTAATGCTATATGTTTTTTTATTTCGCACCTGTTTTTAAATACATCTTTTTATACTAGGTGAGTGCCCGTGCGTTGCAACGAAAACATATATAATACTAAGATAATTTATATGCGAATGTGTGTTATACTGTTATGAGAAAATGTTTTGTAATCCATTTGTGAAAAAGTCATATGCCATAAGTGCCAAAAGGCAGAACAATGTCTTAAGAAGCAAGAAAGACAAGCTATGGCATACTTGTACATGTTCTTGTTGTGTTGTACCATTCTATGACAGCTGAGGAAAAACGAAATAAAAGGCAGCCACAAACCCTAGCTTTTACACACAATGGATGCTAAAGAATCTCTTGTACATGTTCTTGTTGCGGTGTCTGGTACCGATACATGGTTACACAAATCAATTACAGTACAGTACAGCACAGCACAGCACAAACAAACAAACAAAATCCAAAGTGCAAAAACAGTGAGTCCTCAATCCTCATCTCAGGTTCAGTCAGAGTCTTGAGCAGTTGAGGACCTAACCCTCCTATTCTTAGCCTCGCTTTCTTCATCGTCATCGTCGTCATCTTTCTTCTTCTCATCGATTATCCCTATAATTTTTTTGGACTGTCAACACATTTGTCATCCCAGATTGTAAAGGGTTGTTGTATGGTTTCCATGGTTACCTTTCGTCTTGAGAATAAGAATATGTTCCAATGCTCTTGTCAGAAAATCGTCTTTACTTCTGAGATCTTGAAACCCAACTAATCAGTCAACAGCAATACCCTTCCTGAAAAATTACAAGGGTCATAGTATAGTGAAGCAGGTAGTAATGTGAGGCAGGAAGATTGCAGGATACCAAACAGCAATAAACATTATCAAATGGGCAGGAGCGACATAAAACTTGTGCGCTTACTTGAACAATATTACACATGGCAGTGTCTTGATTGATAGTTTGGCCACAAAGAATGGAGCATTCTGTAGCTAGTTACATATGGAATTAGGCTCCATGATTATTAAAAGGATGTAGTTTATAGCCAAGTGGTAGTATACATACTTCAGCATCAAGCTTGACGAATTTTGTCCCACGTAGACTGGGGCAAGGGTCTTCAAATGCTTATCCATGATCCTAGCAACTATTCAAATAAAATAATTTCCATAAGTGCTAAAAGGCAAAACAATGTCTTAAGAAGCAAGAAAGACAAGCTATGGCATACTTGCAACGGTAAAATTCACGGTGGTAAAAATTGCATATGACTAACAGTAGATGGGTGGATAGATTGATGTGAAGTCATAACATCAAGAAGCATAACATGTGCTAGACTGGCAACAGAAGATGATCATTGTAGTACAGACACATATTACTGTCAGGTGCAAATGATAATCCAGGAGCACACATGAATCAAATGGACCTTCCATAACTGGACCAGATGGAATGTTGAGCAATGGCAACATGTTAACTATAAATCATGAACGATCTGAATAAAATGATAACATAGACATGTGATGGGTCTGGTACTGAGAGCACCTAGAGGGGGGGTGAATAGGTGATCCTGTGAAACTTAAACTTATAGCCACAAAAACTTGTTAAGTGTTAGCACAATAATCGCCAAGTGGCTAGAGAGGAGTCTCAACAAAACACAATACCACAAGAGATCAAACACAAAGATGACACAGTGGTTTATCCCGTGGTTCGGTCAAGACCAACGCTTGCCTACTCCACGTTGTGGCGTCCCAACGGACGAGGGTTGCAATCAACCCCTCTCAAGTGGTCCAAAGACCAACTTGAATACCACGGTGTTTTTCTTTGCCTTTCAATATCCCGTTTGCGAGGATTCTCCACAACTTGGAGCCTCTCGCCCTTACACTTGAGATTCACAAGAAATACGGAGTAAGGGAGGAAAGCAACACACACAAATCCACAGCAAAATGCGCACACACACGGCCAAGAATCGAGCTCAAAAGACTATCTCAAAGTTCTCACTAGAACGGAGCTCGAATCACTGAGAATGACAAACGAATGCGCAAAGACTGAGTGTGGATGATCAAGAATGCTCTAAGGTTGCTTGGTGTTCTCCTCCATGCGCCTAGGGGTCCCTTTTATAGCCCCAAGGCAGCTAGGAGCCGTTGTGAGCAAATCTGGAAGGCCAATCTTGCCTTCTGTCGTCGGGTGCACCGGACAGTCCGGTGCACACCGGACACTGTCCGGTGCCCGATTTCCTTCCTAAAATGGCGCTGCCGACCGTTGCAGATCTGGGAGCCGTTGGCGCACCGGACATGTCTGGTGCACACCGGACAGTCCGGTGCCCCCTTCCGACCGTTGACCCGGCCACGTGTCGCGCGCAGATTCCGCGGCCGACCGTTGGCCCAGCCGACCGTTGGCTCACCGGACAGTCCGGTGCACACCGGACAGTCCGGTGAATTTTAGCCGTATGTCGTCGGCGAATTCCCGAGAGCGGCCACTTCACGCCGAGCCAGCCTGGCGCACCGGACACTGTCCGGTGCACCACCGGACAGTCCGGTGCTCCCAGACTCAGCAGATTCTTGGCTGCTCGAGCCAAGACATTTCCAATTGGATTTTTCCTGTTTCCAACACTTAGACACAACACATTAGTCCATAAAACAATGTACTAAGTCTGAGAAACATACCTTTATCCTTGATTTGTACTTTGTCCACCATTTCACAATTAGGCACCTGTGTTGGGCACTAAATCACCAAAATACTTAGAAATGGCCCAAGGGCACATTTCCCTTTTAGGTACATAGGTAGTTGAAAGTTAAGTTATGTTTGCAGCTATCTAAAATGATAAATGTCCTACCACGACTGTCTAAAAATATAGTTAACATGTGGACTTTAAAGTTTTTTTGGCAGCCATTAACATATGTGTCCATATGGCTGTCGATATTTGAAAAACGCATATCTAACATTTGAGCATAAGCACAAACACTCTTACCCATCATCTATGCTTTTGTATCGGGTTGCATGCTTCCTCAATATGAAGGCACATGATTATGAACAGCATCACCGAACTATCCCAGACCATTTGCAAAAATTATGAAGGCAGGTCACTAGCAACTATCACTACTTCAGTTCACATCCAATGTCTCCCCCACTATTCACATCTTGGAAGTATTGACCTGGCAAATTGAATATGGCAACGAAGGCAATGGAGGCAATCAGGGTTGCTACCATGGTGACTGAATTGATGGTGTTCTGAATAGCTTCTCTATGCAGTTTCTGCAATTCTTTGCGAATCCCAGTCACTCGTTTATTGGTCTTAGCATTCTCGCTAAGATGTGCCTGAACATTGTGCTTGATATCACTCACAGTTCTCCTAAGTTCTAATGCCTCATCAATTTTCCCCACATTTCTGGAGGGGGATCCTGGCCACGAGCCCGTTGATCCTCCCGAAACCTGAGCAGATGCACAGTTTAGATCGGACCAAACCAACTTGAGGAGGGAGTGGCCTCGCCGACGGTGTCTAGGGTCGATAAGAGGTGAGCTCGAACGCAGCAGATCGAGGGGCATACCATGTAGTCCGTGGTGATGAAAGGGTCGTTGACGGTGACGAGCTTGACAAACTGTCCGATATAGCCCGCAACAATAGCATCTAGCATTTTTATTGTTTCAATGAAATCCTTGGCGCTTGAGTTTACACCAACAACAAACATCAAGAACCCCAAAGCTAGTGCATAATACCTGAAATAAAAACACACACCCTGGAAATGTAAATAACAGGTCCAAATATAGAGCATTGTGCTACTGACACAAATATGAAACTATCTAATTGTATAAAAGCCAGCTAATAAGTGGGACTGTGACAAGTAAGACCCTTGAATGATTAATCATTACAGAAATGGATATCAGAGTTCATAAGTGAGCATAAACCATGAGGATACCTAACCAGAAAGCATTACCATATAGAGAACAGAAAGATGGTGATTAGTATGGACTGGTACATAACTTCAGATACCTTTTTAGGTACCAAAAATGGTAATAAGTGAAAATTCTTCAAATACGAGGATAATCACACCTCAACAAAGTTTCTTCATACCACAAATCTAGCATAAAAGAAACTTCTGGTGGCAGACTGCAGGCATGGAAACTTCTAGTGCTAAAGCTATTGCATTATTGTACTCACATAAGATAGATAAACAAAGCATGAGAATCAGTGAAATATTATATTGCTCGAAAGAGCACAACGCATGAGTCATAAAGTACATAAATAATACTTGTCTTACTGAAAGGGAATTAGGCTTACACCTATTTTCCTAAATGATTTTGGTGGTTGAATTGCCCAACACAAATAATTGGACTAACTAGTTTGCTCTAGTGTATGAGTTCTACAGGTGCAAAAGGTTCACACTTAGCTAATAAAAAGACCAAGCAAAGGGTTCAACACAAAGAGCAAGGGATAACCGAAGGCCGCCCTGGCCTAGCACACCGGACTGTCCAGTGTGCCACCGGACAGTGTCTGGTGCACCACCGGACAGTGTCCGGTGCACCAGGGCACTCCAGGCTGAACTCTTCACCTTCGGGAAATCCAGGGGCGCTCCGCTATAATTCACCGGACATGTTCGGTGTACACCGGACAGTGTCCGGTGCACCAGAGGAGAGCGGCTCTGGAACTCGCCAGCGTCGGGAATTCGTCCGCTATAATTCACCGGACATGTCCGGTGCACACCGGACTGTCCGGTGTGACAGCGGGCAACAGCTACTTCGCGCGCCAACGGCTACCTGCAGCGCATTAAATGCGCGCCAGCGCGCGCAGAGGAGCAGAGCACGCGCGGGTGGCGCACCGGACAGCCTACAGTGCTTGTCCGGTGCACCACCGGACATCCTGGCGGGCCCACAAGTCAGAGCTCAACGGTCGGAACCCCAACGGCTCGCTGACGTGGCTGGCGCACCGGACAGTGTCCGGTGGTGCACCGGACTGTCCGGTGCGCCATACGACAGCCCACTTCCAACGGCCACTTTGTGGTGGTTGGGGCTATAAATACCCCAACCACCCCACATTCAATGGGATCCAAGTTTCTACACTTCAACACTCTACAAGAGCTCTAGCATTCATTCCAAAGCACACAAAAGAGATCAAATCCTCTCCCAACTCCACAAAAGGCTTTAGTGATTAGAGAGAGTGATTTGCCATATTCATTTGAGCTCTTGTGCTTGGATCGCTTCTTTTTTTTCTCATTTATTCTTGTGATCAACATTCATTCACTTGTAATCAAAGCAAGAGACACCAATTGTGTGGTGGTCCTTGCGGGGACTTTGTGTCCCAAGTGATTGAGAAGAAGAAGCTCACTCGATCCGTGGGATCGTTTGAGAGAGGGAAGGGTTGAAAGAGACCCGGCCTTTGTGGCCTCCTCAACGGGGAGTAGGTTTGCGAGAACCGAACCTCGGTAAAACAAATCCATGTGTCACACTCCTTATTCGCTTGCGATTTGTTTTGCGCCCTCTCTCGCGGACTCGTTCATACATTTCTAACACTAACCCGACTTGTAGTTGTGTTTAACTTTGTAAATTTCAGTTTCGCCCTATTCACCCCCCCTCTAGGCGACTTTCAATTGGTATCAGAGCCCGATGCTTCATTAGAGCCTAACCACTCGAAGTAATGTCGGGAGATCACGCCAAGAGGGAGATGGAGACCGGCGACAAGCCCACTACAAGTCACTCATCGGAAGAGTCCCGCAACAAAGGGAAGGGGAAGGAGAAGAAGTCTTCTTCCCACAAGTCGCATCGGAGTAGCGGCAAACACAAGAAGATGAGGAAGGTCGTCTACTACAAGACTGACACTTCGTCACCATCGACCTCCGGCTCCGACGCGCCGTCCGTCACTTCTAAGAACCATGAGCGCAAGAAGTTTAGTAAGATCCCCCTACGCTATCCCCACATTCCTAAGCATACACCTCTACTTTCCGTCCCATTAGGCAAACCATCAACTTTTGATGGTGAAGATTATGCAAGGTGGAGTGATTTAATGAAATTTCATCTAACCTCACTCCACAAAAGTATATGGGATGTAGTTGAGTTTGGTGTGCAGGTACCATCCGTAGGGGATGAGGATTATGATGCGGACGAAGTGGCCCAAATCGAGCACTTCAACTCCCAAGCAACAACCATCCTCCTCGCCTCTCTAAGTAGGGAGGAATACAACAAGGTGCAAGGACTAAAGAGCGCCAAGGAGGTTTGGGATGTGCTCAAGACGGCACACGAGGGTGATGAGCTCACCAAGATCACCAAGCGGGAAACGATCGAGGGGGAGCTCGGTCGCTTCCGTCTTTGCCAAGGAGAGGAGCCACAAGACATGTACAACCGGCTCAAGACCTTGGTGAATCAAGTGCGCAACCTCGGGAGCAAGAAATGGGATGACCACGAGGTGGTTAAGGTTATTTTGAGATCACTCATCTTTCTTAACCCTACTCAAGTACAATTAATTCATGGCAATTCGAGATACACACTAATGACTCCCGAGGAAGTAATCGGGAATTTTGTGAGCTTTGAATGTATGACCAAGGGCTCAAGGAAGATCATCGAGCTTGATGAGCCCTCCACTTCCGAAGCTCAACCCATGGCACTTAAGGCGATGGAGGAAAAGAAGGAGGAGTCTACATCAAGTAGACAACCCATCGACGCCTCCAAGCTCGACAATGAGGAGATGGCACTCATTATCAAGAGTTTCCGCCAAATCCTCAAACAAAGGAGGGGGAAAGACTACAAGCCCCGCTCCAAGAAAGTTTGTTACAAATGTGGTAAGCCCGGTCATTTTATTGCTAAATGTCCATTATCAAGTGATAGTGACAGGGACAACGACAAGAAGGGAAGAAGAAAGGAGAAGAAGAAATACTACAAGAAGAAGGGTGGCGACGCTCATGTATGCCGCGAATGGGACTCAGACGAGAGCTCCTCCGACTCCTCCTCCGACGAGGACGCCGCCAACATCGTCGTCACCAAAGGCCTTCTCTTCCCCAACGTCGGCCACAAATGTCTCATGGCCAAGGACGGCAAAAAGAAGGTAAAATCAAGATCCTCCACCAAATATGAAACCTCTAGTGATGAGGATGATGCTAAAAATGAGGAGGATAACTTGCGCACTCTTTTTGCTAACCTAAACATGCAACAAAAAGAAAAACTAAATGAATTGATTAGTGCCATCCATGAAAAGGATGATGTCTTGGACTCCCAAGAGGACTTCCTAATCAAGGAAAATAAAAAGCATGTTAAGGTTAAGAATGCTTATGCTCTAGAGGTAGAGAAATGTCAAAAATTATCTAATGAGCTAAGCACATGCCATGATTTAATTGCCAACCTTAGAAACGAAAATGCTAGTTTAAATGCTAAGGTTGATTCTCATGTTTGTATTGTTCCAATTCCCAATCTTAGAGATGATAATGTTGATTTACTTGCTAAGATTGATGAATTGAACATTTCTCTTAATAGCCTTAGATGTGAAAATGAAAAATTGCTTGCTAAGGCTAAAGAGTTAGATGTTTGCAATATTACAATTTTCGATCTTAGAGATAAGAATGATATTTTGCGTGCTAAGATTGTTGAACTTAATTCTTGCAAAACATCTACATCTACTATTGAGCATACTTCCATTTGTACTAGATGTAGAGATATTAATGTTGATGCTATCCATGATCACCTAGCCTTAATTAAGAAACAAAATGATCACATAGCTCAACTTAATGCTAAGATTAGTGAGCATGACTTAGAAAATGAAAAATTTAAATTTGCTAGAAGCATGCTCTACAATGGGAGACGTCCTGGCATTAAGGATGGCATTGGCTTCCAAAGAGGAGACAATGTCAAAATTAATGCCCCTCCTAAGAAACTATCTAACTTTGTTAAGGGCAAGGCTCCCATGCCTCAGGATAACGAGGGTTACATTTCGTACCCTACCGGCTATCCCGAGAGCAAAATTAGGAGAATTCATTCTAGGAAGTCTCACTCTGGCCCTAACCATGCTTTTATGTATAAGGGTGAGACATCTAGATCTAGGCAACCAACCCGTGCCAAGTTGCCTAAAAGGAAAACTCCTACTGCATCAAATGATCATGCAATTTCATTCAAAACTTTTGATGCTTCCTATGTGCTTACTAACAAATCCGGCAAGGTAGTTGCCAAGTTTGTTGGGGGCAAACACAAGGGCTCCAAGACTTGTGTTTGGGTACCCAAAGTTCTTGTTTCTAATGCCAAAGGACCCAAAACCGTTTGGGTACCTAAAACAAAGAACTAAACTTGTTTTATAGGTTTATGCATCCGGGGGCACAAGTTGGATCATTGATAGCGGGTGCACAAACCACATGACAGGGGAGAAAAAGATGTTCTCCTCATACGAGAAAAACCAAGATCCCCAATGAGCGATCACATTCGGGGATGGAAACCAAGGTTTGGTCAAAGGTTTGGGTAAAATTGCTATATCTCCTGACCATTCCATTTCTAATGTTTTTCTCGTTGATTCTTTAGATTACAATTTGCTTTCCGTATCCCAATTATGTCAAATGGGCTACAACTGTCTATTTACTGATATAGGTGTCACTATCTTTAGAAGAAGTGATGATTCAATAGCATTTAAGGGAGTGTTAGAGGGTCAGCTATACTTGGTAGATTTTGATAGAGCTGAACTCGACACTTGCTTGATTGCTAAGACTAATATGGGTTGGCTCTGGCACCGCCGACTGGCCCATGTTGGAATGAAGAATCTTCATAAGCTTCTAAAGGGAGAACACATTTTAGGACTAACGAATGTTCATTTTGAGAAAGACAGGATTTGTAGTGCTTGCCAAGCCGGGAAGCAAGTTGGTGCTCAACATCCACATAAGAACATCATGACGACTGACAGGCCACTGGAGCTCCTACACATGGATCTATTCGGCCCAATCGCTTACATAAGCATCGGCGGGAGTAAGTACTGTCTAGTTATTGTGGATGATTATTCTCGCTTCACTTGGGTGTTCTTTTTGCAGGAAAAATCACAAACCCAAGAAACCTTAAAGGGATTCTTGAGACGGGCTCAAAATGAGTTCGGCTTGAGGATCAAGAAAATTAGAAGCGACAACGGGACGGAGTTCAAGAACTCTCAAATTGAAGGCTTCCTTGAGGAGGAGGGCATCAAGCATGAGTTCTCTTCTCCATACACCCCGCAACAAAATGGTGTAGTGGAGAGGAAGAATCGAACTCTATTGGACATGGCAAGAACCATGCTTGATGAGTACAAGACACCGGATCGATTTTGGGCCGAGGCGGTTAACACCGCTTGCTACGCCATCAACCGGTTATATCTACACCGAATCCTCAAGAAGACATCATACGAACTCCTAACCGGTAAAAAGCCCAATATTTCATATTTTAGAGTCTTTGGTAGCAAATGCTTTATTCTTGTTAAAAGAGGTAGGAAATCTAAATTTGCTCCTAAGACTGTAGAAGGCTTTTTACTAGGATATGACTCAAACACAAGGGCATATAGAGTCTTTAACAAGTCCTCAGGACTTGTTGAGGTTTCTTGTGACGTTGTGTTTGATGAGACTAACGGCTCTCAAGTAGAGCAAGTTGATCTTGATGAGATAGGTAATGAAGAGGCTCCATGCATCGCGCTAAGGAACATGTCCATTGGGGATGTGTGTCCTAAGAAATCCAAAGAGCCTCCAAATGCACAAGATCAACCATCCTCCTCCACGCAAGCATCTCCACCAACTCAAAATGAGGACGAGGCTCAAGTTGATGAAGGAGAAAATCAAAATGATGAGCCATCTCACGATGACGGCAACGATCAAGGGGGAGATGCAAATGATCAAGACAAGGAGGATGAACAACCAAGACCACCACACCCAAGAGTCCACCAAGCAATACAACGAGATCACCCCGTCGACACCATCCTCGGCGACATTCATAAGGGGGTAACCACTAGATCTCGTGTTGCACATTTCTGTGAGCATTACTCGTTTGTTTCCTCTATTGAGCCAACCAGGGTAGAGGAAGCACTTCAAGATTCGGATTGGGTGGTGGCGATGCAAGAGGAGCTCAACAACTTCACTAGGAACGAGGTATGGCATTTAGTTCCACGTCCTAATCAAAATGTTGTAGGAACCAAGTGGGTCTTTCGCAACAAGCAAGACGAGCATGGTGTGGTGACAAGGAACAAAGCTCGACTCGTGGCCAAGGGGTATTCACAAGTCGAAGGTTTGGATTTTGGTGAAACCTATGCACCCGTAGCTAGGCTTGAGTCAATTCGTATATTATTGGCCTATGCTACTTACCATGGCTTCAAGCTTTATCAAATGGACGTGAAGAGTGCCTTCCTCAATGGACCAATCAAGGAAGAGGTCTATGTTGAGCAACCTCCCGGCTTTGAAGACAGTGAGTATCCTAACGATGTCTATAGGCTCTCTAAGGCGCTTTATGGGCTCAAGCAAGCCCCAAGAGCTTGGTATGAATGCCTTAGAGATTTCCTTATTGCTAATGGCTTCAAAGTCGGCAAGGCCGATCCTACTTTATTCACTAAGACTCTTGCAAATGATTTGTTCGTATGCCAAATTTATGTTGATGATATTATATTTGGGTCTACTAACGAATCTACATGTGAGGAATTTAGTAGGATCATGACACAGAAATTCGAGATGTCGATGATGGGGGAGTTGAAGTATTTCTTAGGATTCCAAGTCAAGCAACTCCAAGAGGGCACCTTCATTTGTCAAACGAAGTACACTCAAGACATTCTAACCAAGTTTGGGATGAAGGATGCCAAGCCCATCAAGACACCCATGGGAACCAATGGGCATCTCGACCTCGACACGGGAGGTAAATCCGTAGATCAAAAGGTATACCGGTCGATGATAGGTTCATTGCTTTATCTATGTGCATCTCGACCGGATATTATGCTTTCCGTATGCATGTGTGCAAGATTCCAATCCGACCCTAAGGAATCACACCTTACGGCCGTAAAACGAATCTCGAGATATTTAGCTTATACTCCTAAGTTTGGGCTTTGGTACCCTCGGGGATCCACATTTGATTTAATTGGTTATTCGGATGTCGATTGGGCAGGGTGTAAAATCAATAGAAAGAGCACATCAGGGACTTGCCAGTTCTTGGGAAGATCCTTGGTGTCATGGGCTTCAAAGAAGCAAAATTCGGTCGCTCTTTCCACCACCGAAGCCGAGTACATTGCCGCAGGTCATTGTTGCGCGCAATTGCTTTAGATGAGGCAAACCCTGCAGGACTATGGTTACAAATTAACCAAAGTTCCTCTTCTATGTGATAATGAGAGTGCAATCCGCATGGCGGATAATCCTGTTGAGCATGGCCGCACTAAACACATAGCCATTCGGTATCATTTTCTTAGGGATCACCAACAAAAGGGGGATATCGAGATTGCTTATATTAATACTAAAGATCAATTAGCCGATATCTTTACCAAGCCTCTAGATGAACAAACCTTTACCAAACTTAGGCATGAGTTAAATATTCTTGATTCTAGGAACTTCTTTTGTTAACTTGCACACATAGCTCATGAATATACCTTTGATCACATCTCTTTTATATATGCTATGGCTAATGTGTTTTCAAGTGTATTTCAAACCAAGTTATAGGTATATTGAAAGGGAATTGGGGTCTTCGGCGAAGACAAAGGCTTCCACTCCGTAACTCATCCCTCGCTGACGCTCCAAGTCACGCTTCATCCTTGGGAGAGAGCATGAAGCAAAAGGACTCCGGCTTTGGTATAATCCTCACTCGTATGTTTTATTTGCCAAAGGGGAGAAAGTAACTTAAAAGGGCTTATATTTCACTCTAAGTATCCGTTTTTGGCGATTCATGCCAAAGGGGGAGAAAGTATAGCCCAAAGCAAAAGGACCACACCACCACCCGATTGGTAAATTTCAAATTTGTATCATTTTTCAATTTGGTATCTTATTGAGTTTATAAAGAGGGGATTTCAAAATTAGTATCTTAAAACTCTCTTGAACACTAAGAGGAGAATTTATTGAGGGGGAGTTTTGTTTAAGTCAAAAGAAAAGCATTTGAAATAGGGGGAGAAAATTTCAAATCTTGAAAATGCTTTGCAAAATCTTACTTCTTTACCTTTGACTATTTGCAAAAGAACCTTAAAAAGATTTTACAAAAGAAGTTGCAAAAACAAAACATGTGGTGCAAGCGTGGTCCAAAATGTTAAATAAGAAAGAAACAATCCATGCGCATCCTATAAGTATTTTATTGGCTCAATTCCAAGTAACCTTTGCACTTACATTATACAAACTAGTTCAATTATGCACTTCTATATTTGCTTTGGTTTGTGTTGGCATCAATCACCAAAAAGGGGAAGATTGAAAGGGAATTAGGCTTACACCTATTTTCCTAAATGATTTTGGTGGTTGAATTGCCCAACACAAATAATTGGACTAACTAGTTTGCTCTAGTGTATGAGTTCTACAGGTGCAAAAGGTTCACACTTAGCTAATAAAAAGACCAAGCAAAGGGTTCAACACAAAGAGCAAGGGATAACCGAAGGCCGCCCTGGCCTGGCACACCGGACTGTCCGGTGTGCCACCGGACAGTCTCCGGTGCACCAGGGCACTCCAGGCTGAACTCTTCACCTTCGGGAAATCCAGGGGCGCTCCGCTATAATTCACCGGACATGTCCGGTGTACACCGGATAGTGTCCGGTGCACCAGAGGAGAGCGGCACTGGAACTCGCCAGCGTCGGGAATTCGTCCGCTATAATTCACCGGACATGTCCGGTGAACACCGGACTGTCCGGTGTGACAGCAGGCAACGGCTACTTCGCGCGCCAACGGCTACCTGCAGAGCATTAAATGCGCGCCAGCGCGCGCAGAGGAGCAGAGCACGCGCGGTTGGCGCACCGGACAGCCTATAGTGCTTGTCCGGTGCACCACCGGACATCCTGGCGGGCCCACAAGTCAGAGCTCAACGGTCGGAACCCCAACGGCTCGCTGACATGGCTGGCGCACCGGACAGTGTCCGGTGGCGCACCGGACTGTCCAGTGCGCCATACGACAGCCCACTTCCAACGGCCACTTTGTGGTGGTTGGGGCTATAAATACCCCAACCACCCCACATTCAATGGGATCCAAGTTTCTACACTTCAACACTCTACAAGAGCTCTAGCATTCATTCCAAAGCACACAAAAGAGATCAAATCCTCTCCTAACTCCACAAAAGGCTTTAGTGATTAGAGAGAGTGATTTGCCATATTCATTTGAGCTCTTGCGCTTGGATCGCTTCTTTTCTTTCTCATTTATTCTTGTGATCAACATTCATTCACTTGTAATCGAAGCAAGAGACACCAATTGTGTGGTGGTCCTTGCGGGGACTTTGTGTCCCAAGTGATTGAGAAGAAGAAGCTCACTCGATCCGTGGGATCGTTTGAGAGAGGGAAGGGTTGAAAGAGACCCGGCCTTTGTGGCCTCCTCAACGGGGAGTAGGTTTGCGAGAACCGAACCTCGGTAAAACAAATCCACGTGTCACACTCCTTATTCGCTTGCGATTTGTTTTGCGCCCTCTCTCGCGGACTCGTTCATACATTTCTAACACTAACCCGACTTGTAGTTGTGTTTAACTTTGTAAATTTCAGTTTCGCCCTATTCATCCCCCCTCTAGGCGACTTTCACTTACCCTGTTGATCGGTTCTTGTCCATTGACCGCCTGCCTATCATGAGCTCCAGCAGCACCACCCTAAAGCTGCACACATCGCTCTTGGATGTCAAGTGACCTGGAAATGGTACTTCTTCATAATTCTGTTTATGCATGCAAACTACTTTAGTATTGTACTCTTCCATTACCATCATGGTACTCGTTCAGTTTGGTAGCTTGAATGGCATCCAAGTCCAGCAAAAAAGGAAATTCAACCCAGTGCCACCTCAGTATCATGCTTCTGTGACCACTTAATATAGCAACAAACTTAAAAGCTAGTGCACAACCTAGAGTGCACATGGGAACCATAAATATTCATATGTTGTGCAGATATAACACCTCTGCATACAGGCTGCATCTTTTTTGTCAAATCACAACGATGTTTACTATTGCAATGAAAAAACTTTTAATCTGATTAGCAGTGTTGGAGCCCATTTGGAATGAATGAATTCTCTGAAACTACTAATTGGATATTTTCCTCAATGATAGATCCGTTTGTCTGATTAGGACCTAACCAGCTAACCCCATGATTTTCTACTCCTACTTACTATTGTAGCTTTTGACTCGGGGAATTAGAAAGCACATCCCAATTCATTTGTTCAAATTGCTCGTGGCAATGTTTTCTAATCTTCTATTTTTTCACATTTTATTGCTCATAAATATTGTACAGTTTTATCTAGGTATATACATATAGCTTCGCCATATTTGCTTATGCATATTAAGATGCACTTACTAACATATTCACTAAACTGTCCTAAAACAATTACAATACTGATGACAAGAGATACAGTCAACTACCACAGATGTATATACCTATAGGTTCAACCTATTCACTGCATTATAAGGGTCAGGTTATCTCCTGCTAAGCATATGGCAAATCTAGTTATTAGTGTAGCTATGGACTGCATTATAAGGGCCAGGTTATCTCCTGCTATGCGTCGGACATTTAGCGCATCAACTAAGAGCCTTGTACCAAGCCCTCCATTAAATCTGTATATGTGTATTAGAAAATAAACAATAAGAAATAAGAAGTCTTTATCATACCTGGAATTTGAGACGTAGTCAAACCAAGAAATTTCCTAGCGCACAATGCTTTGAAATGACAAGGCACGAATACGCTCTATCAGCTTGCCCCTAGCAAGCGCAAACAAAAAGTACTGCGCTGGGACAGAAATCAAACATGTAAGGAGGCCATGAAGGGAAAATTATGAAAAACTAAAAAATAGATGATCATGAACAAGCACGCTTTTTTAGATGCTTTTGCAATAACAAACCACAGGTAAAGATAGAACATATGCATCCTATTAGAACGTACTTTACAATGCCTGAAAAACATAATCTTATTCAACATCCTAATATTTTAACAATGTTTTTTCTTATCCACTCTGTTATGTTTTCTAGACAAACAAACAAATCAGCCTTCAAAATCAATATTACCAAGCACATAGCCAAATACCGTAAAAGAAAACCAAAGCAAAATGTAGCAAAATAAATAAAGTAAAGCTTAACATGATTAATTATTTAATTGGTATTTTCTTGTATAAACTTTGCCAAATTTAAGGTGGGTTGACTTAGGACAAAAAATAGACTGAACATTCCATTTTGATATCTGGATTTAGACGTGGATTCTTACAAAGTTGATTATACCAATTCAAGCTGCACATTAGGGGGCAGGGGATCATAATCACAATAAAAAATTGGACTGGAATGAGAAGAGAATGTCCGGTAATGCAACTACATTGGATTTGTAGTAACATTTCTGTAAGCATCTTTAATATGAATAGTATTGTGCTACAGTAATCTGTTGTGAACAGGTTCCTAAAGTAAGGTGATCGGCAATATAGTATTATTATTCAGCTATATTCAATATGGAAATTCTGAACTGAAACTACACACCGTTTGAATTTGTTTCAGAACCCTGACCTTAATAGGAATCTTTGACAGGAATAATTCAAATGTATATAAAAAAACAAAGCTAGTACTTTACCTAAAAAAGTGTTGTTCCTATGTTCAGCTTACGCACCACATAAATATTGAAGACATTAATTACTTACTTGCTCTAGACTCAAACATGCCCCATTTGTTCACATAACTCTATTGTTGCCGCTCAGGATTCAAACATGGTCCATTTGGTGTTCACTGTACTTTCGTTTGGACAAGGCGAACAATTTCAGTTCTTTTTTATGTATTTCAGTGCAGTTAATAACTTAAGCCATAATATGCAATACACACATTGCATCTCTGTACAATAGGACATTTACATGAGAATTCAGAAGTCAAGAAACAAATGTAAAATAGTAGTATGTAGCATCAGTGCATTTGAGGTTTACCTGGAAAAAAATGAACCTTATGCAAATGGCCTTCTCCGAGCACTTCCCAAATAACCAGTCAACAGTGAAATTGAGGATCAAACCTATGGATGGAAGCACGTTTTAAAAACTTCATAACGATTGCTTTGTAGCAAAAGCAAATGATAAAGATTTATAGGCTAAGTAATCCACAAGGAAGGTTTATAGGCTAAGTAACAACAGATCATTATCACTCTTAACTATTAAAATAAACCATAATTTTTGCTAGTCATATTCATGCAACACCCTTTAGAATTTTCTACTCGCCTATAGTGAATGATCCTTACGACACTATTCTGGTCTCCAATTCAAAAATTACTTGTATGGTGTACAACCGTAGCTGCTAATTTAGCCAAAATCTTTAGATAAAGTGTCATTGCATCTTTGTTATGTTATTACTGTTTGTAGTACTAATTTGTTATTATTTACAGATTGGTGCAAATAAGGTTTACAGTTATTTCAGATATTTCAAGTGTGCTATAGTTGATCACAGATGCAGACCCACTACATTTATAAAATCTAAGTTTACATGTACAGAATGCTACAGTTATTTCAGCTACAGTTATTTCAGCTCTATTATAAATAAGCTGACAGATGCCCTGCCCCCTAATATCGTAGATAATTTTACAATATATCTATAAAATCTAAATTTACATGTACAGAATGTACAATATATCTGCAGCAGCCACGCCAGCAGGGCGATCAGATTGCCGCAACTGTCGCTAATTTTGGTTCAATCTAGAAAGGGTGGCGCAAGAACAAACACAGGGTGGATTCTGAACTCCTACTAACCTTCTCCGGGATGAGTTAGGAGCGGAGGAGGAAGAGCGTGTGATCGAGGTCCATCTGGTAGAGCGAGACCACCAGGTCGTCAACGACGCCGTCGACGAAGTCATCGAGCGCCGCCTCCTGGGTGACACGACACCAGGAGAGGGAGCCACGGCCAGATCTAGAGCTGTGGGGGGGAGTGGAGGAACGTGGTCAAGAAGATGGACACGTAATGCGAGGGGCGAGTCGAAGCTGAAGATATCCGACGCGGCCTTCTCGTTGAGCCACGCTCGCTTGAGCATATCGACGTGCGCGGATCTGTTGCGGCAGCGGTGGGGAGGAGGGGTGGGGGATTGGACGGCGCGGGCGAGAGGGATGCGATGGAGATAGGGCGAGCGGGATGTGACGGACGAGCGGGCGGGCGAGCGGAATGTGACGGAGATAGGGCAGCGGGCGAGTGGGATGCGACGAGCGAGCGAGCGGGCGAGTGCGGCGGGCGAGCGGGATGCGATGGAGATAGGGCGCACGACAGCTATTGCGGAGGGAGTGCGTGCGAGCGCGGCGACTGTCGCGGGGGAGCGCGTGCAAATCACGCGGGTGAGGAAGTGCAGGCACGACGGAGATAGGGCGCATGGCGACTGTCGCAGGGGAGGGCAAGCACGGCGGCGGGGGAGGCGGGGGAGGGCGAGCGCGGCGGCGGGGGAGGCGGGGGTGGGAGACGCAGGCAACTTCGGAGAGACGGGCGCGGGGATGGTGTCGCGGGGGCAGAACCAAGATGTGTGGACGCCTACACTATTCCCTTAAAGAGTAGTATAGATGTGCTTATTTGTTTACTCTTAATTGCAGGTTGTTGGACAAAGATGGTGGGCGGTTGGGTGAGGAGGAGGACGAGGAGTAGGACGACGGATGAGGCACAACAGGACGACCTTGTCCAGCAGCACACGGCGCAGCAGGACGACGACGACCAGCATCAGGATAACAACAATGCTCAGCAGGACACCTCAGGTTCTGGCGCCTCAGGTTCGAGGAGCGTCTACCTGTGAGGTCCCGCGAGTCTCCCTCATCGTCCCATACTTCGGGACAGGCGGCTGCTGATTCAACCGGATAGGGAGAGGCATGTAACTTTATGTTCTTCATTCTCATTTATATTATGTGTTCAAAATCATAATATAAACTAATACTTTTTATTTATCACTTGGACAGGTCTTTAACGGTTATGGAGAATGCTGGGGGTCATTGTCGCAACCCCAATGGTATCCTCGGCCTGCTGTGCAGGGAACACTTCCCTAGACTGGTTGAGTACGCCGGAGTGACGGGCCCAGCCTACACTTTCGACCACTACGCCGTTGCCCCCGATGCAGTAGACCGGGACGACCGGGAATTCAATAACAAGGCGGAGCAAGTGAAGCAAGAGCTATGGGTAAGTCTTACTATAATATAAAATATGTCGCATTGTTGCACATTCTTGAAATAATGTATGGATACATCGTTTTTGTATGCAGGATTTCTTCAGATGTGAGGCTGGATACGAGACTAGGGTAGATGTGGTGGCCACCACGAGCTGTAAGAAGCTCATCGTGGACATGCGCTATGAGGTACGAATCCAGGCTATCGTCAGCTACCACGGCTCCGTCCTTGGGGAGAAGGTGACCAAGCAGCAACCCCGAACCATGTCATTGACCAGGGACTAGTACCTGCAGGTAAAGTCATGCATGTTTGGTACCAGTACTCCATGCATGAATTTAATTTTATCTTCCGATTTGCTGTGTAAGTGTTTACTTTGTAGATGATTCCATATTGGTGCGCCACACATCCTCTGTGCTGGGAGCAGATGGTGGATAGGTGGTGCTCGCCTGAGTGGGACGAGGCGCACAACGCTAGCCAGGAATTGCGTCTGATGATGCAAGGTTCCTCCCACCACCAAGGCAGCTGCAGCTTAGGCCAATATGCAGAAGCATGGGTTTTATTGCAGTCGGCATCACATGGTGGCCAGCCTTGCTCCATCTTCTCGGCCTATGCTATGGCTCATAAGGGCAAGGCGACGGGCCCGAGGCATACAGCAACCCCGCCGTCTACAACCGCCTTCATGACTACACCGCCATGACGCAGGAGGTCCATGGCCTAGAATACGATCCGAGGACCGAGCAGATTGACCCCGATGTCCTCATGAGGGTCGGAGGAGGTAAGAGACATGGGCGGTACTGGATTGCCGACGAGGCAATCGACTCGTCATCCACTCCCACTCTGTCTCAGGTGCGAGCAAGGAGCATGGGCTCGAGTCTAGCTATACGACCTCGGCACGATAGCTCACAGTATCACATACAACAACTCGAGGTTAGTGCTTCTATAACTCATCATTTCTTGAGTTATATACCTTCTCTTTTAGTTACTATAACATTGGCTTCGAATATTACAGACCTAGCTAGAAGAAGAGAGGAGGGAACATCAAGAGATGGAGGCAAGGATGATGGCAGAGCGGGAGGCCCGCCTGGTAGATCAACAGAGGATGGCGGAGATGTTCCAATACATGCATAACCTTGGCGCGCCGCACAGGGTTTCGCTCCGCCACCTCCATTGTTCCCTATAGTTGACCCTACTTTCTTCCATACTCCTGTGAGTATCAAAATTGTAGTTAGATGTTGGTAATGCATCTGGTATAACACATGCAATCTCTTCTCTGTGCAGGGCCAATCTAGGGCGACATCCAACAACCCTCATGGATCGCCCGGCCTATCGCCGCACCAGTCCAGCCGCCCACCTTGATGAGAGTTATGTTCTTAGTGTTGAGACTTCAGAACTTGTTGGTAATGCTATATTGGATACTTATGTTTGTGTTGGATACTTATGTCACAGCTTGAGACTTATGTTCTTGACTAGGTATATGCCCGTGCGTTGCTACGGAATCAATGTGATGAAATACATTAATATATAAAAACCCTAATTGTTATTCTACACTTTTATTGGCATCACTAAAATAGATGTTTGCACAAGCAATGACTATGCATTGCAACGACATAATGACGGAGACGACACTTTCTGAATGTTCTGCAGACGCAACGATCATTCCCGGATCACTCGGTCATGACAAAAATATCTCACAATTTACTGCCGAGCATAGGCTTTCAAGACTATAGTCATCTTTTGTGAAATGTGCTAACACCTAATCAATGAAACCAAAGGGACGTGCTTGCCTTCAACATTGATTCCGTAGCAACATCACGAGCTTTGATAAGAATCTGAACAAGAAGAGATTGTATTGAGGTTAAAACAACTCAACCTAAAAAATGAATAATGCTCTGAACGACATAAACAAAAGTTATATATACATAATAATGGAAGCAAAACATAAGCAATTAGTACATGAGGTTCACTCTATTTTGAAACAATTCTATGCATCATGTCGCGTCTCCATCATGTAGCGACCTAGCTCAACTTCCAAATGATTATCATGTGCCTTTTTAATAAGTTCCTTCACAACATTCTTAGCTCCGAAAATTGTATCATTAATCTTTTCCATGGTGGACATATCTGCAATAGTATCTTGTAAACAATTCTAAAAATGCATATGTAATATGTGAATGGAATATTTGAATGGAATATTCTAAAAATGCAATCTGAAGAACATATATGCAATCTGAGCGTCCAGGAAACTGTACTCCTCTTGATTTCAAGCTCTATTCATGGACATGTTATACAGTGGTAATTTCAGATCGTTGGTTACTAAAGTAAAAAACAATTATGTGCAAGGGTATGTTCTCACAAGTACTTACATTAACCAGAAGAAACAATGTGCTTTTAAAAAACTAATTCTCTCTACATACTTACTATTTATGTTCATATTGTGCTGTTGTACATACACAATTGCAGATTACCTGGCTGCATCAAATGGTGAATAGACTGAAGGAGCAAAATTATATGTAGAAGTAACCAATTATATGTAGAAGTAACCACTAATCAGAACAACCACTTATATGTTCCTTACCTAGGTCTCTTACCTAGTGACGAGGGAGAGCGCGTCCAAATCCGGTTCCTTGCGGACTACCAGCGCCACCGTCAGCCTTACGCCTCGGCCACCTCGTCGGAAGCTAAGGGGTGTAACATAGTAAATTGGGTTTGCGTGCTTGTTTTCGCAGAGTAGGAAGATAAGACCAAGCGATTGGCGTACCTTGTGATACTCCTCGCCGATAAAGGGCCTGAAGAAGATCTTGGCATCTGGTGTATGGCAGCAGCGACTAAATCTGCCATAGATGTAGTACCACAAATAATATCAACTGTGGGAATATAATGAATGCATGCTCACCTGCACAGCTCTGTCCAGCCTCTTGATTGGCCTGGAACACAGATCACCACATGAATTTTAGCAAACAGATCAAAGGAGCAGAAAAAACAGAACAAACTTTATTTCTTACCAGTCAATAGCATGGAATAAATCTAGAAAATACAATAAACAGTTCACGTTGGATTGGGTGGTTTTTCACAAAAGCGATTCTCACATAAGCAAACTAAGAAGCCAAGCATTTGGCTGTCAGAAGCCGATTATGACGGCCATGAGCCAAAACAAACAGGCCCTATGTAGAAGATCAAGCAGGAAAGAGGTCAACATAAACACACCCTACCCAGAATATCTCAAGCTATACATTCTAGCAATACATAAATTACTAACAAAGAGAATAAATATTTCATTTAGAACAATGCACCTTCATTAGATGCAAATATGTCATAATTTTTATAACCTCGCACAAGATTTGCTTCCATGCACCCAAAAAAATTTAAATATATATATACACTCGATATGGTACCGGAGTTTTCATATTAGAATAAGACACCAACAATTACTCATCGCATACAAGGTTCAACAGCAATGAACGCCAAAAATGAGGATGTACACAGATTGATGGGTGGCACAACACTTCAATGTGTACAATGCCACAGAAGCATACATGTAGACATATAAAAGAAAACAAATGAAGTAAGATTTATACATATAGGAACCTACTAAAGGAAATTTATCGACAAGTAAATGGACCATATATAGTACCACAAACATTTACTAACAAAGGCACCCACGCAAATGTAATACCTCAAAGCTAGTGGTGGAGGGCAATAGCCCAAGAGATGGAGCCTGTGAAAGGATTACAAAACATGAGGGGAAAGTTTACAGTTGAGACTGTTATCAATTTGTTCAGTAAATACATGTAAGATAATTTAAATGCGAAAAGAAAAGATAAGCCACTGGAAGAATTAGAAGTTGATAATGAGGAGTCATTGAGTTCCTGTTCAATCCATTGTCAATTTGATTATTTGGTATGTACAGAGTACATATTAACAGGGCACGGTTTACGGGTTTTACAAACAAGTTCACTTTGAAATGCAAGCAATAGCAGTTGTAAGTTCAAAAACACATAGTAAGACTGAACATTGGGAAATGTACAAGGAACTTATCCTACTAACTGTACAAGAACATAATATCAGGAAACATACTCATAGTTCTATGCTGATTTAGATAGCAACAGAATATGTATTATTTAGCTGACAGTATGAACCAATAAACATCATCGATTCCATTCCTAACGCGTTTATCCAGCCTACACAAGAACAACTCAACTGCTTCTGCTACTACTGATTTGGAAATGCTTCCCTGTAGCTCATATCTTCATTATGAGAAACATCCCTTACTGTGGCATCTGTGGCTCGAGTGTTCAGAAGCCTCTCTGCAATTCTGTCTTTGGCGGTAACTTTCTTTTTCAGCATCGATGCTAGCGTTGGTGCCTTTGCCTTACCTCGGCGTCCTCGTCGACCTTGTGCTGACGGATTCTTGCATGTTGTGCCCTTTCCTGTGCCTTGCGACCCATAGGCTACTGCTCATAGGCTGCTCATAGGCTGCTCATAGGCTGCTGCAGAATAGGAAGTTGAAGCAAGAGTCGCATCTCGCAGGACATCTTCATTGTACTGACGGATTCTTGCATGTTGTGCCCTTTCCTGTGCCTTGCGACCCATTTCTCTTTTTTGAACATTTTTAATTGATTGTCTTGCTAACTGCTCTGCAGTAATCTTACCTAGATCACAAGTTCCAGCTATGTCACCATAATCATTATTGACACCTGTCATTCTTGAAGAGGTTCCCTCCATATAATCATCATCACTGATTCCATTAAGCTCATTTGAATGTCCTCCAATGTCTAAGTGCTCAACAGGGTTTACTTCTGCATCAGAACTATCACTGTTCTGCTCAATTGGATTTCCTTCTGCATCACGTGGGACAATTGGTCCATGGAAAGGACATACCCTAAGATCCCTTCTCTGGCAAAGTCCTCCTTTTTTAGAGGGGCGTGGCATGGTAGGATCTCAACTGGGGCTTCCCTATAAATTGAGCAATGAACATTCAACTCTGCAATCTTTGCTGCAGGTATAGTGGCATCATTATCCACTCTTCCCCAATGACTCTCGACCTCAAGTCCCCTCTGGTTTACGTGTACATCCCCACTTGAGCCCCAGCGATCTAAGACAGAGCTCCATGGCAGCACAGGGGCTTTAGCGAGGAGTTTTGATTTTTCTGGATCAAGATTTCTTGTTCCATTAGCTGCAACTGGTGCCTTGCCAATGTGAGACACTCCGCCAACCACCCACTTTCCCTTCTCAGTGTCCTTGCTAGTGCTCGCAACATCTAAACTGCTCTGGACTCTGGCCCGATTTGGTGCCTCTATGTTTCCCTCCACCCAGAACTCATTGTCCTCTTCCTCCTGGTCACCCTTCCGCCTATGAAAATTATCAAGGTCAAGACCAAGCTCACTGCAATGATCTCTCACAGCCCTTATCTCATTCTTAACATCAATGAAATCCTTCAATGCAGAATCTCGGAAACGGTTGTCTGGAAGGTTGACCATCACAAGCACAGTTATCCACTCCTGTACTGTGACCAAATGCTTTGACACAAGCAACCGGTGTGCTTCCCTCAGTGCATCAAAAACTGCCTCATTCTCCTGAGTCTCGGGCACCCACTCCCCAGCCATCAATGATGTTGTTCTAATGCTCCACATTGACAAGGATGCAATCTCCTCCTCGTCATCCACATAATAACCCTCAAATATCTTATGTTCAGCACGGATGATCTCCAATCCATTGCGAATCTCATCAATCATGGACCGAATCTCCGCCTTGATTGACGCAAGGTTTTCACGCAACTGCTCAACCTTGCCAGCATAGATCTCCTGTATGTGAGTCTCACGAGATGCACGAGCATCAACGGTGGCCCGCAGACCAGGGAACTGGACGCGCGTGGACTCCTTGAGGTACTCAACGACCAGGCGGAGCTGGCGGTAGTGCGCACCAAAGAGATGGTGCCAACGCTCGGGTGCCTGGACGGCGGCCTTCCGGAGTAAGGCAGCGGACGTGGTCGGCGGCGGGAGGGGGTTTGCTCGACGGAACCCGACGGCGAGCGGGTGGAAGCTGTCGAGCGAGTCAGCAAGGAGGGAGCGGAAGAGCTTGGAGCGCATGATGAGCTCGTCGGCGATGCTGAAGGCGAGGAGCCGCACCTGCAGCGAGAAGGGAGGGAATCAGAGTGTTAGGGTTCGATGAAATTGGGGGATTGGAGCAGGGGAAGAGGCTTACGCACGTGGGAGTGGGGCTTGGACATGAGGGAGAGGATGAGGCGGAACACGTCCCAGATGGCATCGGAGGCACGGGCCAAATATTTGATGGCGCGAAGGAGCACCGGGTCGACGGCGTGCGCCGTGGTGGAGGTGGCGCGCTCGATTAGGGACGCCGTGGAGGAATCCGCCGCTGCCGAGGGAGATTTAGAGCAAAATCATCACCTCCTCATCCTCCCATTCACCATCCTCGCCATCTTGTTCATCCCCTTCCTCTCCATCACCCTCTTTTCCCTCCTCCGAGGGAGACACCTCTCCCCATCCTTCTCCCTCATCCCCCTCCTCGTTGTCCTCCTCATCATCCTCATCGTCATCCATCTCCAAACGCTCATTGCCCTCAGCGTCGGCGCCATCGAGATGCTTCAAGCTAGGAATAAGCGCGAAGACCTTCTCCCTGTACCCCTTGACTTTGGTGACGGGGCACTGGTATAGGTCGAGCAACTCGATTCCAATCCCGGCGAGCGGCGCGAGCTCCTCGACTTCGGCAAACAAGTTGTTACCTAGATCGAGGTGGCGCAGCGTGGCACCGCAGGCCTCCGCGACAGCAGCGAGCGCAGCCGGCCCCGAGAGACGGTTGTCGGGGAAGGAGAGGCGCCAAAGCGCCGGGAGGCGGGGCAGTCCCGTGAGAGAGGAGAGGCCGCCCCCGTGATGGAGAACTCCTCGAGGGAAGCGGCGAAGCGCCCGATGAGTGCGGCGAAGGGGAGGCGGCCCGTGGAGGACTTGACAGCGCCGTCGAGAGTGAGGATCTTGGGTGCGGAGGTGGCCTTGGTGGCGGCAGAGATGGCGCGCTCCTACGTCGCGTCGTCCTCGTCGATGGCAGCCATCGCTGCTGCAGAGGGGTAGGATGTCGGGAGCGGGGGCGCTGATGGCGGGGTGTCGGTGGAGAATTTCCTAAGATTGTGCTAGGAATCACCGTGCCGATGGAAGGTATGCCATGCGCGAGGACGTCGGGAGCGGGCAGAACAGTGCGGGGTGTGCACGCCTACATTAGGCACTTAAGTAGTAGTAGAGATACTTATGTTTGTGTTGAGGACTTGGATATTTATGATTGTGTTGGATACTTATGTCTGTGATGATATATGTGATGTATATATATGTGATGTATATATATGTGATGTACATGTGATATATGTGACGTATATGTGGTATCTTTTGTTTGTTTGGATGGAATAGAAAAAACAAATAAAAAAGGTGTATACTGGTCACTTTGCCGAGTGTTACACTGCTTTGCCGAGTGTTAGGGCCATAGCACTCGGCAGAGAACCAATACCTGGGCACCGGTAAAGCTTCTTTGCCGATGCTGTGGCTCTGGCACTCGGCAAAGAGGCACGCTTTGCTGAGTGCCTCACAGAGCACTCGATAAAGAACCTGACAAAGGGACCCGCTGGTGGATCCTTTATCGAGTGCAGGTCCGAAGACACTCGGCAAAGAGGTAACTTCTTTGCCGAGTGTCACCTAGAACACTCGGCAAAGGCGCTGTCTCCGTTACCCGGCGCCGTGATGGCCGCTTTTCTTTGCCGAGTACCAACTAGCACTCAGCAAAGTCGTTGCCAAGTGCCCGATAAAAAAGTACTCGACAAAGAAGTCGTTGCCGATGTACTATTCGCCGAGCTCTCTTTGCCGAGTGTCATACTCGGCAAAGATTTTGCCGAGTGTTTTTCAGGCTTCGGCAAAGCGCTCGATTCCGGTAGTGAAAGACCGGATACACATATGGTCTCCATAATACTCCATCCGTTCTTTTTTATTTGTCGCGGTTTATAGTTCAAAAATAAACTAGCGGACAACAAATATTCGAGAAGGAGGTAGTACATCGCTTGCCATCATCCTGGTCACGAAAGCAAACTACTCAAAAACCCCGCCATGGCGCCATCGTCTGCGTTGCGACGAAAGGAGATGAACCGCATGCCGGGCTATACGCGCGATGGTGCAGTGCTTTACCTTGCATGGGGACTAGTTTGAGAAGGGGATTTTAGTTCCCCCGATTCCCTCAGGCTCCTAAACTAGCCCTGAGTAATCGAACCCCATATGTCGTTCTGAAATCGTTCGAAAGGGCGGGAATTACCGGGCAGCGCCGAAAGCATGAAAACACCACTGGGATTTACACCTTCCTTTCGTCAATATTTGTTTTGGTTATTTTAAAATTGGTACTCCTAAAAGCACCATTACCGATATTAAATGTCGACTCAATATAGAGGACATTAATATCAGCCGATGTCTCCGATCGATATAATATAAAGTCTTTGGTATCGATTGAAGACATCTTTAGAATTGATTCTAGCAACGAATCAGTGTTAAAGTTCAACACATGGAGGCATCAATCGGTACTCAAGATCCTTGAACTGGAGCAAAAAACAAATACATCTTTAATATGCGTCTGGTTCAGCTTTTTATAAGCTGCTTCTACTAAAACAAAAGGGTTTAACTTTTCTGCTACTACTCTGAAAAGACACATTTTTTGTGCTACAAATTTGAAAATAGCTTAGACTTACTTTTGTTGCTTATCCCAGTTAGAGATATATTAATAAGAGATACGACAAATAGAAATTAAAATGGAATTAAACCAAATTGAGTGTTATAATAAATAAAATAGTAATATGCCCAATAAAAATATTAAAAATGATTTTGTAAAAAAATATATAGCAAGTGGAGTCTATTGTATCTGAAAAACTTAGTTAAATACACTGATTAAGAGGTATAATTAAACAAAGTGCATATAAATAGTATAAAGTTTATCCATATTAGACAACTCGCTTAAATTTGAACCACGCCTAGATTTTCTATAGGGTTTAGTATCAGTTCTTTTAAGAACAAGCATTAAATATTCTCCGATTTTCGTTTAGAACTTTTAGTTCTCACCCAAACGTCTTTAGGACCGGTTATTAGTTAGAACTGCAACTAATGATCTCCCTAAAAATTCGGTCTTGCGCTCAAGCCTTTCTCATTCATGAGCACCACCATTTAATGTCTGAGTCGAGGACATCGCATGCAACAATGATGACAACAAACCCTAAAAATTTCAACATTTTTTAGGGTTAGTTGTGATTATACCCTTTTCTCACCTTGCGATTGTGATTTTCACTAATTTTGATTTTCACTAACGGTGTTAAGAGATAGAGACAAACGACAGCTTTGTTTTCAAAACACAGGGGTAAAATCACAAAATTAAAAAAATGAGGGGGTAAAATCACAATTGCAAAGCCGGAGAAGGGTATAATCATAATTGCCCTTATTCTTATGTATCTTCGCTATAGAGTTTGTATTTTTTACACACTCATAAAATGATGTTTGTCCATGATTTTCCTTTTTATTTGTTGTCCATAATATTTACATCATTTGTTTAACAAGTACATCAATATTTTCGAACTTAACCTTAAAATTTGTTTTTCTGTTTTATATATTTTTTATAGGAATCACGCTAACATTGATCTTCATGAAATGGAGAAGAACTTGAACTTTGAACTAGCCCTTAGACAAGTAATAAGAAAATACGTTCAACTATGAACTATCCCTTGCTTGAATATATTTTTTATTTCCTATGCTAAAGGCTAGTTAGCGGCTAAGAGCACCTTCGCCCCTGTCCAAACTCTAGAGACCTCAAAATAGAGACAAAGAAGGAACTGTGCTGAAAAAGGATGAAGTAGGGTCGAAGATGAAAAAGAAATTTTCTTGTCTGCTTATACTGAAAAATATGTACTACTCTCTTTAGATTTAATAAAGCGTCTCAACCTAAAAAGGAAATATTGAGAAATTACCTGTGCATTTGGACATATGTCCTATAGGAAGAAATTGCTTGTACACATGTATGTGCATATATCAATTAACACACACATCATTGTCAAATTGTATATATAGTATCAGTTTTTGGCTAAAAATCGGCACTAATTATTCTTTCGGAACCGGTTTTTTGGCTAGAATCGATACTAAAAATAAAACTTTACTACCGGTAATAAAGTCGAACCTTTGGTTTCGGTTCTAGCTAAAAACTATTATAAAAAGTCTCTTTTAGTACTATATGTCATGCAACCGAAACTAACGATTGATACAGTGTGGCTGTCTAAGTACTGTTTGGGAATCCGGTAGCTATAGTCGGTTTTTTGTCAGTTCCCTAGCCCTAGTCGTAATACATTGTAGCTGGGCACGGGCAGGAACGATCCGCAAATTTATGATTGTGGTTGCATGGACCGCCGCGGTGGGGAACCTGCGCGCATAGCATAGCAGCCCAAATCTCGCCATGCATACTCACGAATTCATCAACAGCCCCTGCCAGGGGCGGACCCATGTTGGTCTCAGCGAGGGCAGAGGCCCCGGCTCAAAATTTGTTAACTATAGTTAGTAGACAAATTTTCACCATTAGTGTCCCATCTCAAGAAAATTAGAGGCCCTCACTCATGTACATGTTCAGCTAAATTTCATATGTGGCTAGAAGTATGCCTCGGCTTAGTTTTTTGGCTAGGTCCGCCCCTGGCCCCTGCTACAATAAAACTCTACATAGATGGTCTAATTAGCCTCTATACATGTAGTTTCAGGAACCACTTATGGTGTACCGTCTATGATGTAAAACAACATCTTAGACGGTCAATCTAAAATCGCTTGTAGATTCTAAATATATATATATCATAAATCACATTTTTTTACTTAAAAAAAGCATGTAGGTTATCTATTTATATTTTTTTAGTCGCCTAAAAAAAGCTTCGGTGTCATCTACATGAACGCGTTAACTCTCGCTAAGGCCAGCTCTAAAAACTCACAAAAATATTTTACTAAAGAAGGGAGAAAATAATAAGCTATCTCTTCGTAAAGAGTTGATCTCGTACATTTTTTATGTCCATCAGTCCATGCTTTCGTTACTGTAGTATATATTAGCATGTAGGTTATCTATTTATATTTTTTGAGTTTATATAAGCTAACAATAACAAGTTGACTCTTTTGTTAAAGGTGTCCTAAGATCGTCTTCGAAAATAATCTAGCTTTTAATTTGCTGCTAACTATTTGATGCCAACTCATCTACATTGGTGGCACATCTAAGAAATTTTAAATTTGTATCTTTCACTCTCCTCTAATATCTAGTACGCACCAGTTTATTCCCCTTCTTCCTCCCAAGTCCCAACAACATCGACCTTTCCTTATCCAAATTTACACGCGCCTCCAGCTCCACAAGTATATTCTACCTTCTGACGGTAGGAAGAATTTGAATATCATGTAAATTACGCGTGGAAGAAGATGAAGTGATATATTTCTTATAATCACGACAACTCGGTCGATTATGTATTGGACGGTTTTTATCAAAACAAATTTTATAAAAGTGGACTAAAAAACTAGATATTTGACAATCTACAACAACTTTTGGTGACTAGAATCTGGAAAAAAAAAAGAGATGAAACTGACGAGCTCATAGACCTCGACGGTGTGGGAGGAGGCAGATGATCAGACGCCCTTCACCGATGTGATGACAGACGCGCTGCTGTGTGTAGAGATCGGTAGAGATGGATGCCGGTGGCCATGGCCTTGGGTTGTGGTGGTGGACTTGGACCCGTGCCGTTGGAGGGACGTGGAGGAAAATGTAAAGTGGTGGATATGTTCTCATATGTATGAGTAATTGTTAAGAGGGTGGTGTATGTGTAACATGTCTTGTCTTATATATGATATGCAGACGTTGAGCATTGAGACGGTCAACATCAATGAAGAATGTCAAGCGAGTCCATGCACGGTAGATTGAGAGTGGTGAGGGAAGAACGTAGAGACTTGACTGTGGCTTTAGAAAGCTGTTTAGACTGTTGCAGCTGTAATTTATAGAGACAAAACACTATAAAAAATAGAAACTAATATGAATTAAAGCCAAACCAACAGGTTTAATCAAAGGATAGACCATAGACGACTAGCACTTGGGGACGACGACAAGGATGTGTACATGCGGTTATGGATGTCAATATTGTGGATCGAATTCAGGACAGCGATTGACCATGTCAAGGTGAGGCATGAGCGCTTGGTGACCTAGCAGTCAAGAGCACGAGTAAAACACACATCATTAAGGAGGAGGCATATATAGCGGATTTGCTACATCAACGGGTGGTTTCAGCCTTACACACTACCGGAATCGCGTTCTTTGCCGAGTGTCTAGGCAAAGGCTTTGCCGAGTGTAACACTCGGCAAAGAACACTCGGCAAAGATTTCATCGGCAAAGGGTTCTTTGCCGAGTGCTTTTTTTCGGACACTCGGCAAAGACTTTGCCGAGTGTCAAAAAGCACTCGGCAAAGAAAAACACTCGGCAAATTAAGAATCAAAAAAATTAAAAAAAAACAGCAAAACATTTTTTAAATTCTAGAAACAACTCTCCAACCCTACCCTATTACCTTACCCGTTACCCTATCATTTTTCACTATTATTTTGAATCAAACTTATATGTTTTGTAAATGGTGAGATTCGAACTCGCAACCTCTCTTATATGTTTTGTAAATGGTGAGATTCGAACTCGCAACCTCTCTCTCGCGCATACCCTCTTATACCACTACACTACTACACCAATTATGTTTATATTACGTTTCCATTCCCCATGTACTATAACAAATCAAGAGTAATTTGATTATTTAAGGCACTAAATGAGTTCATTTGAAAATGTGACCAACTATAAAGTTGCATAACTTTTTGAGATCTAAAAGTTTTATTTTAATAGTTTCTACATCCGAGACCGTTTATAAAATTTGAATTTTAAATTTAAAAACTTCACACGAAATTTTCAATGATAAGATGATTTCAAATCAAAAAATTGTCAACTACAAAGTTTCATTACATTTCAAGACCTACAACTTTTATTTTGGTGGTTTTTCCATCCGAGACAGTTTGAAAAATTCAAATTTCAAAATTCAAACATAGTTTTGCATAACAAGATGATTTCAAACTAAAACATTGTCAACTACAAAGTTTCATAACTCTTCAATACCTACAACTTTCATGTTGGTGGTTTTTCCTTTCGAAGTCGTTTTCAAATTTCAAATTTTAAATTTTTTAAATTCAGACGTAGTTTTCGTTGACAATATGACTTCAAATGAAAAAGTTGTCAACTATAAACTTCTATAACTTCTCAAGATCTACAAAGTTTATTTTGGTTGTTTGGTAATTTGTTTATCTCAGATGATGGTTCTAACAATATGCACAAATTCTATACGTCTCTCTCATAGTTTCATAAACTACGAGAGAGATATAGGTTTTATGAACAAATTTATTTTTATTTTATCATATGAAGAAATGTTCAATATATAAATTGTACATCATGATGAGTTATACAAATTTGTAGTTGAAAACTTTTTCATTTGAATTAATTTACTACTTTAAAATGTGATTTTTAAATTGTCTTTGCCTAGTGTTGGAGAAAAAACACTCGGCAAAGAGCTCTTTGCCGAGTGTTGTATTTGTGACACTCGGCAAAGAGCCCTTTGCCGAGTGTCAAAAAAATACACTCGGCAAAGAAACTCTTTGCCGAGTGTCAAAAATAAAACACTCGACAAAGAGCTTCTTCGCCGAGTGTTTTCTTTTACCGAGGGTTTTTTGCGTGGCACTCGGCAAAGAGCTCTTTGCCGAGTGCCCGAAATAAAACACTCGGCAAAGAATATGGCACTCGGCAAAGAGCCAAATTCCGGTAGTGACAACCATATGGGCATCTGGTTTGCCGAGTTTAACCTCAAAACTTAGGGAGGATTCCAAGCAGCACATAGTGACATATCCATGCTAGCGTCGAGGCTAAACGAAGGGGAGAAGCAATCATGGCCATCCAATGTGTATCATGTGTGTTTTTATGTATTATGGACCATATCGCTCCTAAGTGCATTAGTAGTTGTAGGATGTGTTGGGTTTGACTTTTGGTTTTTGCTTCATAGAAGCCAAAAGCCAAACCAAAGAGTTAGATTTAGAAAGCAGTTTTTTTTCTTTCTAAAAGTCGACTTTCTCGTAGTGTAAAACTGAAATCGTCTTTGATCTACTTTTAGCGGTTTTCGGATGAAATTATGAAAATATAAATGGAACAATTTTTAGTGGCTTTTAGTGGTTTCCACCAAATGATTTTTAGCTTTTTAACAGTTCACCGTTCATAACAACTTTTTTCACAGCCCACAGCAGCTGTTTTTACAGCCACAACCCAACCAAACACACCCTAGTATTAGACGAGGAGCAGTCAGGGTATATCAAAACACCAATAAATAAGGTAGATGGCTCATAGAAATGTATCTCTTTCACTTCATGTTTTTTTTCACTATAGGAATATGGCCAGTCTATATATCGGCTGCCGAACACCAACATAAACAAGGACCAAACCGTCGTAAATAGTTATTTAAGTTGGTTTTTCGCTTATTTATGTCAGTTATTGGCCGTAAGTCCTGAGGCATTGTAAAATAAGTAATTTATGCCAACCGCCCATAGCCGACGTAGACGATAAAAACTATCGTAAATAATACCGAATTATTTACGTCGGCTCTAAATTCTTATTTGCTAGCCAAGTGCATTTTGATCACAAAAATTAGAATTAAAGAGAGTGAGATCCTCTTGCTCTAGTTTTTCTAATTTACTGGAAGGATGAAGGGAGGAGGCTATAAAAGGTAGATAGTGACAAGTACATGACGTCTATGTATGCACACATAAATCCGGTCGGGCTGGATCGACCAACCATGTGGGTTGACTACATGAGATGGTATCACTAAGAGTGTCGGGGGCATCGCGTCGGGCGGAGCCGCGGACGACTGTCGGTCGGGGGCATCGTGTCGGGCGGAGCTACGCTCGGCTGCCAGTCGGGGGCATCGCGTCAGGCGGAGCCGCGGACGGCTGCAGGTCGGTCGCTACCAGCAAGGGCCGCGTCGTCGTAGTCCGTCATCCTGTCTCGGCTTCTACCGTCAGCGGCCGCGCTCGCGACAAAGTTACTCGCGATCTGGACAGCCAGGTAAGAGTCTTTTTCTCAGAGCAGTCGGGTGGGGGTCACCGTTGAGGTCAACCATTGTGGTCTGCCTCTCGACGGGGGTCGGTTTGGGGTCAGTATCATGCGACAACAATGTCTGGTCACATACGCGCGGAAGGGTTGTCGCCGGAAAATGCTTGCGCCTTCGGAAGCAGATGGCATTCGTGCTTTGGCGGTGGAAGCGGAGAATTTGTTGCATCTGGAAAATGTTACTTGTGCCCATCATGGAGAGGTGACCAGTATGTGTTCTTCGCCGACGTGTTCTGCATCTCAGCTGCCTGATCTAGGGAATGTTTCTAATGCTGGAGGTGGTGGCAGTCAACCTGGATGGGACTCAGCTCCGGCAAAGTCCTAGTGGATGGAGAAGTTGCAGTCCGTTGGTGAAGGCACAATGGGGGTCTATAGGTCGGGACCTATGCGGATGCCTGTTCATAGTCCGCTTCATCCTCCTCCTTTGACCTCTTCTTCTAGGAGTAAGGTGAAGCCATGGCAGGGCAAGTTGCCGTCGCCACGGTGTTCGCCGAAGCTCACACTTGGAGATGTCCTATCAATGGCGCAAGAGCGCCGGAAACCAAGTCACGACGATGGGCGTCGTGTTTAGGGGTTGAATAAGTCGGAATGTACGGCTGTGTTAGGGCGGCCGCCGGTGGCAGTTTCAAATTTGTTTCCTTGTTTATTTGGAAAGGCTGGAGATCGGGCAAATCTGCAGGAATCGCTCACATCTTCATTTCCAGACACAAGGAGCCATAGTTCATTTATTTATGGTAGGCGTAGATTTGGGAGAGCCCAGCAGTTGAAACTCAGCCCTGGGATTCCTTACAGACCTACGCCGGGGCTGGCTTCCCTTTTTGCACATACGTGTACCTAGGTGACTAGTGCCCGGGCAGTTCATTCAACTCACAAGAAGTCAACCACCATCTCATATGTGGATGCAGCGAGGCATACAATGGTGCTGGGCGGTGATCATGGAGGCCGGGGCGATGGTAGAGGCCATCAACAATCCGGGGGTGCAGGCGAGTATGCTTCAGGTCGTCAACAACACGGTGGAGTAGGTGGCTTTGTCGCTGGTCAGGGACAGGGATCTGGCTTTGGCTAGGGCGGAAATCAACCAATGTTCCACCCTGGTTATGGAGGAGGTGACCGGTCCTTGATGCATCGGGGAGGAGGTCATGGACATCACAGCTTTTGGCGTGGTGGAAGAGGAACATCGACTGGGGATCAGATCATCGGGGATAGAGCTGCTCAGGTTCAAATCAGAGATGGAGGGTGCCATGGAAGGTCTGTACCTAGAGGGGCTATGTCAACCTGCGCTGTTGGTAAGCGTCAAGGGGCTTTGGTAAGTTCTCCGGTAGTACCTAATGTATCCAAGGTTGTCGATTTGCTCCATCAAGCTTTTGCTGTGGTAAATGGTAGCGAGAGTGTAGCTAATCATGTCTCGGACAGTACGTGGGCTCAAATTGTATCACTTCTACAGCTCCCTAATGGGAGGAGTAATGCCTCTGCCAGTACCAGATGGGATGCAGTGGGCTCAAATATGGGGCCCCACCATAGTTCAAAAAACTTGAGACTATCAATGAGATTTCAAAGCCATCCCATCTGGATGACCAGGTGGGATCCTCAGCACTTTAGGTGGCCAAAGAAAAGGTGCCGTTTTGTTTCAGGTGTAAAACAAAAGGTCACCAGCTGAGTGAATGTAATATTGAGCTGTTTTGTGAAGTGTGTGATGTCAAGACTCACTTAACTTTGAAATGTTCAGTGGTTCGTACTTGCAAAACTTTTGCAGTTCCTTGTGGATATGTTGTAGATGGTTTGGGGTTTTACTATATACCTCAGCCTACTCCTGTCAAATCAAAACAAGGTAGTTGTGTTGGTACAGTGACTGTTATGGAGGGCTCAATGACAGAGGAGCAGATCACTAGTGAGCTGAGAAGGTTGGTTGCTACGGAGTGGGAATGGAGTGTGAAGGGCTTTGGAAATAATGTGTTCTTGATGGGTTTTCCTTCAACGAGTGAACTACATCAAATAATTGAATGGGGAACAGTTCACACTAAATTTGGTGCTAAAATGCAAGTCAAGGAAGAGGGATCTAGAGAAGAAATAAAATATGTGATGCCAAAGGTATGGGTGCAATTCACAGGATTACCTAAGGAATTGAGAGAATACCCGGTAATTTGGGCGGTTGGCTCCATGCTAGGCAATTCAAAAGAGGTGTATATGATATTTACTCGGAAGTTTGACAGGGCAAGACTGCAGGTGGCAGTGCTTGACCCGAATCTAATCCCACAATATGTTGATGTTGTAATTGGAGATTATATTTATGAGCTAAAATTCAAGGTTGAATTGGCAGTCGATGGCGATCAGCCTTTGCCGATGGATATGGATGACTCTGGGGCAAACGATGATGATGAGTTTCAGGATCAAACAAGAAAGGTAGTTTTGGCGAAAAGGGAGTAGGGGATCGGAGCTGCTGGATCAGTCAAATGGTTCTACTGGTGCCGTTAACATGCATCATCCACAAAGCAAAACAGCAAGGTTGGACTAAATTTGGGAGAGATGGGGGTCCGGTTGCCACTCAGTGTCTTGCTCGGGTGAATTTGGTGCAGCCATAGGAGACCGGGTCTGATGTTGGCATTGTCAGCTTTGAAGCTCTAGGTGGTATTCAGGATGTGACAGGAACTGTGAATGATCTCCGTTGCAGTAAGCGTCATGCCGACTCGGTGAGCGAACACTCGCTTGATCGGGCGGAAAAACTTAAGGCAGGATACAATCTAAACGATCTGCCTTCCAAAGGTAAAAGTGATACTTTTGTTGATTTCCCAGATAATATTATTTCTGAGTCCCTTAAATCCATTGGTATTCTGGCAAGTAGCAACCCCAGTTCAGTTTCAATGTCTATTAGCCAGCTAAAACAATTAGAGACTAATAGAGATAAAGATCAATGAAAAGTAATTCCAAAAATGCTTTAGCTGATCTGTTGGAAAAGGAAGTAGAAGAGGAGGAAGAGTTAGATAGCTTCATTTTAAATCACTTGTGCGGGGATAGTATGCAAGATATGATGGATGGTAATGATGAGCTGATTAATTCAGCATGTACAAAACCACCTAGTCACGGTCCCCAGCTTTCAAAGAGGACGTCGGGTTCGAATATTTATTAGTTGTTTCCTAATGAAAGGAATCTTTTAGAATAGTAGTGGGTTTAAAGATGTTAAGAAACACAGATTTGTTACGGATCTTACCAAGGAGCATAATCTTTGTTTCATTGCGATTTCAGAAACAGGACGCAAAACCTTCTCAGATCATTTACTAAGGAATTTGTATGCTGCAAAGAATTTCCTTTTGCACTGCAAAGAACCTCATGGTAGATCTGGGGAGATGCTTCTAGGAGTTGATCTTGACGTGTTTGATATAGGTGCCATTGAGGAAGGTGATTTCTTTATAAAGTTTAAATTACCTAATAAGGAGGATGGTTTCAAGTGAGCTCTTGTTTTTGTATATGGACCTGCTCAGGATTGCCTCAAACAAAGCTTCCTATCAGAGGTAGTTCGTTTGAGTAATACGGAGACATCACCTATTCTCATTAGGGGAGACATTAATATTCTAAGATCTCCATCTGAGAAAAATAATGATAGATTTGACCATCGATGGTCGTTTCTATTCAACGTCGTAATTGATGGTCTTGATCTGAGAGCGATAGATATGTCTGGGCGAAGGTTCACTTGGGCTAAAACTAGGGCAAACCCAACTTATGATAATTTGGATCGGATCCTAGTATCCACAGAGTGGGAGGAAAAATACCCTAGAGCCACAGTGTTTTCCCTTTCTAGAAATATCTCTGACCATACCCATTTGCTTCTCAGTATAGGAATAAGATCTGTTCAAACAATCCCTCCTTTCAAGTTTGAATTATGATGGTTCTTTTGGGATGGATTTGTGGATATGGTTAAAGATATATGGATTAATGAGGTAGGGGGATCAAATCCGTTGGAGAAATGGCAAGCTAAGATTAGGAAAGTGCGTCAGTACTTAAGGGGATGGGCGCAGCATACCTCTAGTATTTTAAAAAAAGGAAAAGAAGGAGATTATTTCTAAGCTTGATGAAATTGATAAGAGAGTTGAATCGGTTCCGTTGAGTACATCAGAGTTAGATCTTCGCAATTTCCTTCAGAGTAGGCTAGCTCAGCTTCTCCGTGAAGAGGAAATAAAGTAGTACCAAAGGGCGAAGGTCAAGGAGCTCCTTGAGGGCGATAGTAACACCAAATATTTTCATATGGTCGCCAATGGGAAGCATAGAAATAATCGTATCTCCCAAATGCATAATGGTGATCGTATATTATATGAGGATAGGGAGTTAAAAAGTCATATAACTAGGTATTATAAAGATCTATTCGACCCACCAGAAAGTTCGTCTTTTACTCTGGATGAGGATCTTAGAGATGATATAATACAAGTCACCCAGGCTGAGAATGAAGAGCTGATAAAGACTTTTTCAGAGGAATAAGTCAAGGCGGTGGTGTTCAGTATGGAACATAACAAGGCACCTAGGCCTGATGAATTCCCAGTGGAATTTTATCAAGTCTGTTGGGATGTTATAAAAAATGATCTTATGGCTTTGTTTCATCTGTTCCATGATGGGAACCTTCCCTTGTATAGTCTTAACTTTGGGACTATAGTCTTGCTTCCTAAGAGTAATGGGGTGATTACTGTTCAACAATATCGACCGATATGTCTCCTAAATGTTAGCTTCAAAATTTTCACAAAAGTGGCGACTAAGAGGATCACGGAGGTTGCACAAAATGTAATCAGCCCATCACTGACGGCTTTTCTCCCAGGAAGAAATATCATGGAGGGTGTGGTGGTCCTGCATGAAACTTTACATGAGCTTCACACCAAGAAAAGAGATGGGGTCATTTTCAAAATTGACTTTGAGAAAGCGTACGATAAGGTGAAGTGGAGCTTCGTCCAGCAAGTCCTTCGTATGAAAGGATTCTCATATACTTGGTGTAGTTGGATTAAGACTTTTATGGAAGGGGGTCATGTGGTGGTTAAAGTTAATGATCAAATGGGTTCGTTTTTCAAGACTCAAAGAGGGGTGAGACAGGGTGACCCGCTATCACCTATAATCTTTAATTTGGTAGCATACATGCTTGCCACTTTGATTAATAGAGCAAAGGTGAACGGACAAGTAGAGGGTTTGGTACCACACTTGGTAGATGGAGGGCTTTTCATTCTACAATACACAGATGATACAATCTTGTTTATGGAGCACAACTTAGACAAGGCAATGAATATGAAACTCATATTATGTGCCTTTGAGCAGCTGTCGGGTCTTAAAATAAACTTCCACAAGAGTGAGGTCTTCTGCTATGGGAAGGCCAAAGAGGAGGAAGGGAGGTACACAAGGTTGTTTATCTATAAAAGTGGAGGCATGCCTTTCAGATATCTTGGAATCCCTATGCACCATCGCAGGCTGGCTAATGGTGAATGGAAAACAGTGGAAACCAAATTCAAGAGAAAGCTAAGTAGTTGGAAAGGAAAGCTTATGTCCGTGGGAGGGCGGTTAGTGTTAATTAATTCTGTTCTAACCAGTCTTGCGATTTTTATGATGTCTTTCTTTGAAGTACCAAAAGGGGTGTTAGAGAAGATAGATTATTTCAGATCACGTTTTTTTGGCAAGGTGACGACCATAAGAAAAAATATAGGTTGGCAAGATGAGATGTAATTTGTCAACCTAAAGAGTTAGGCGGGTTAGGCATTTTGAATTTAGAGATTCAAAATAAATGTCTCTTAAGTAAATGGTTGTATAAACTTCTCAATGAAGAAGGAATGTGGCAATCGTTGCTGAGACGGAAATATTTGGCCAATCGAACTCTATCCCAAGCACAATATCGGACTTCGGATTCTCACTTTTGGAGTGGCCTTATGAAGATTAAGGATCTATTCATGAGTAAAGGTACCTTTCACGTAAATGATGGGTCCCAAGCGCATTTCTGGGAGGACAATTGGCTTGGGTTGGGAGCGCTAAAATTCCGCTTCCCTCTTTTGTATAATCTTGCAAGGAGGAAGAATTCAACTATTGCTTTTGTCTTCTCCACGGTACCCTTAAACATATCATTCTATAGGGGATTGGTGCACCGGTTGAGGGCTCAATGGTTTTAACTAGTGACGTTGGTGGCGTATACTAATTTGAATACTAACAGGGATTTCATTCATATGGGACTTGACTGCTAATGGGTTGTTCACTGTTCAGTCCCTGTATCAGGCTATTCTTAACAATGGGGTGGTTAGGGATAACGAGGACCTTTGGAAGCTTAAGATACCTCTGAAAAAAGGTTTTTATGTGGTACCTCAAAAGAGGTGTAACTTTAACAAAGGATAACTTGGCCAGGAGGAATTGGCCTGGTAATCATACCTGTTGGTTTTGTAGCAGACTGGAGACAATAAATCACCTGTTTTTCAGGTGTACTTATACGTCTTTCATCTGACGTTTGGTTCAGATAAGCACATGGTTGAGACCACCTCGGGATGCGATCGATTTGTTTGGGGACTGGGCGAGGGTGCTATTAGTCAAATCATGTCGTTTACTACTAACTGCAGCATCTGCAATTTGCTGGGCCATTTGGTTAAGTAGGAATGATGTGATTTTCAATAAATCTTCTCCTAAATCTTTTTTGCAGGTAACCTTCAGGGCAACATATTGGTGTCGCTTCTAGGCATAGCTACAGCTTAAGATAGAGGACCAAGAGTTAATAAAATCTTCATGTCGCAAGATGGAGATGGTGCTACTAAAATTTTTCGCAATTTCGGATGGGGAGCTGCTTAGCGATTAACATTGTAGTACCTTTGGTTTTGTCATAGGTGGTCTTGGGTGCAGTCGTGTGATGTGTCAAGGCAGTAAGCTGCCTTCAGTTGTAAACGTTGGTTGTAGCCTCTCTGGAGGTCAAGGTCGGACTATGTTTCTATTATCTAAAAAAATGTATGCACACATAAAAGTGCGATTGAGATCAATAAGGATTTGATGGAAAGCTTGTTTGATAAGCTTTGAAATAGATTTGGTCCTGCCTTAATATCGTATCATCAAGCTCTTCAAATTATTACAATAATCTGCTACTATTTCTATCGTATGCAACGATGTCGTCTTGTGCTTGTCGTACAAACTTGGGACCCTAGCCAAAATTGGAGCATGCCTAAAATATATAGAGATATCCAATAATATCCTCCATCTTGACCACTACCTTTGGAGGTCAGCAAGGGCGTCCAAGTTAAGTTGGAAGCCTAATCTACACCAAGTCTAAGCTTTTTTTGAAATCCAGGATCAGCCTGTAATAAAATAGACACCCCAAACTCATATGGAGTCTATTTTTAATGATCCACTTGTAGACGAAAAGATAATTTCATAAAGTATATGATGGCTTTAGTTTGATATCAAAATTCCATTTTAATCAAAAGACATCATCGAAAAAAATCTAGCATCTAAATATATTAGGGTGTCGATTCAGTCTTTTGGGTCATTGGCCATGTAATGTGTAGGGCCATTAGCGGGGTGCAAATTAGGGTCATTGACTGCATGTTAGACTATATAATCAATAGCCACTTCCTACGTTATAATTTTGGTTTTTTATTTAGATCAATTTTCAATGAATAGTCATCAATATCCATTATGAAACACCACTTTCATGATCTTAATCATAAATATGTAGTTGTCGCTTTTATTGAGCTACATACTTTTAAGTCTTGCTTGTGTTCTTGATTTCGCAGATATGGATTAGCTTTATTTGTGAGATCAACTAGATTAGTGACACAGTTGATTACAAGAAAAATAATGGTGCTAAGATTATACAGTTCAAGTCTTCTAATTTGAAGTCGGATACGTGTGTCGTATTTTACTAAAAGAGTTGTCGTAAATCTAGCAGAAGATCGGGAACCCCGTCTCTACCAATTATAATGAAATATTCACATATACCATCTAGTTTGCATATATTCTCTAGTTTGAGTGTTTCGCCTTCGCCTCATAGTCCATTACATACTTGTTTTTATTGCCATAAAACCTTCCACACTATAACCTTTGCATAATTTAGTTTGAGTTCACTATGGTGAAATATGTCCTAGGTCAAAGTCTTGTTGTTGGTTTAGGTTATGCTCTTAGATGAGTTAAGACTATCTCCAGCAACATCCTCTAAATTTCATCCTCTAAAGAAATATTCTCTATTCTTTACAGCATACTCTAAAAAAGTTTGTTCTCTATATCTAGCGTCTCCAACAAAGTCCTCTAAATTTATCCTCTAAAGTCCGTTCTCTACTCTCTCTCTTTACATCATTGGTCGACAAGAAATAAAAGATAATAAAAAGGATATACACCAGGTACACTAGCAGCCAAAAGAACCATCTCGCGCAGGATACCGGATCTACAGTGCATCTCTATATTTAGCGGCTGAAGACCACACTCTAAAATTTAGAGACTCGTTTGCAGTCTCTTGCTGGATTGGATAGAGTGTGTTGTATCCTCTAAATTTAAGGTAGAGGACCCTTTAGAGGACCTGTTGGAGCCAGTCTAAACACATAGATGGTCTCTAAACTTGTTAATAGATGTCGCTTAGGTCCACAAACTTTAGAAATGTATTTTTAAGTCCTTGAACTTGTTAAGTGATGTACCGCGCATTCATAAACACTTGTTGTATCGTAGGTCCATTTTTGGACTATACCAACCACTACGGTGTGCCACTTAACAAGTTCAAGGATCTATCCCCTAAGTGGCATCCTTTAACAAGTTCGGAAGCCGCCTCTTGCATTTAACTCTTCTTAGATTGTTTTGATAGTAGTTATTAAAGATGAAAGAAAATTTGCATTTTGTACCTTCATCACATGGTATGAATCTTTTGAAAAGATAACATGCACGTGCAATAATGAAAACATAAGCTATAGAGAGGGAGTCATAGGATACAAGAAGTGTTGCATTAGATCATGTGTGAAACCCATTTATTCCTTTTGTAAGCCGATCGGTTCTAGTAATTCTAGCTGGCTAAGTCCTAGAATATACTTGGGGTCATTTTGTCCATGTGATGACGAGAGCGAGCGCAAATTCAGGATCACATGCGATTGTTTTTTTTTCATTCATGTGGAAAAAAAAAGAGAGGGGGCTCAGGCCGGTGATATACTAAACTTTGCGTACAAACTTGACTAAAAACTGCCCAAGCACAACAAAATTGGTCACCGTCCACGGTTGTTGGGTGATAAACTACATATATGACTCATTTTTTTTTAATTTGGGTAAGACGGATATGACTTATTAATTTGGTGCTACATGCACATGGGCAATGGGCACCTCTCCCTTGGGGGCTTGGATGGTTATCCGATATAACAATGACCGTGTACTATTACTATACATATGGTCTCGATAATAAAGCGCTTGGTCATCATCGTTGTCGAGTGTCAACGCTTGTTTGCCCAGTATTTTTTTTCTCGACACTCGATAAAGAGCTTTTTTTGATGAATATTTTTCCGACACAAGATAAATTATTTCTTTGCCAAGTGTTTTTTCTCCGACACTAGACAAATAGTTTCTTTGCCGAGAGTTTTTTTGATACTAGGTAAAGAGCTTCTTTATCGAGTGTTTTTTTAACACTAGACAAAGATAATTTTTAAATCAAAATTTGAAGCAGTAAACTAATTCAAATAAAAATGTATTCAACTACAACTACAAGATGTACATCTCATCAAGATGTACAATATTTATTTTGGTCATTTTGTATGACAAAGTTAAAGTAAATTTGTTCACAAAACTAATATACATCTCTTGTAGTTAAACTACAACTACAAGAGAGATGTATAATATTTGTGAATAATGTTAGAACCACCATATTGGATGAATAAATAAGCAAAGAATTAAAATAAACTTTTTAGATCTTAAGATGTTATAGAGTTTTGTAGTTCGCAACTTCTTGATTTGAGGTCATGTCGAACCTATGTCTGAAAACAAAAGGTTAAAATTCGAATTTGTGAAACGATCTCGGATGGAAAACCACCAAAATAATAATTGTAGGTCTTAAAAAATTATGAAACTTTATAGTTGATATCATTTTGATTTGAAATCATCTGGTCATGCAAAACTATATTTGAATTTAAAATTTGAATTTTTTAAATGGTCTCGAATGGAAAACCACCAAAATGAAAGTTGTAGGTCTCGAAAAGTTATGTAACTTTATCATTGACAACGTTTTGATTTGAAATCATATTATAATATAAAATACGTTTGAAGTTTTCAAATTTAAAATTCAAAATTTATAAACGATCTCGGATGCAAAAACTACTAAAGTGTGAGTTGTATGCCTCAAAGAGTTATGCAATTTTGTAGTTAACAACTTTTTCATTTGAATTAATTTAGTGCCTCAAATAATCACATTACTCTCGATTTGTTAAATATGTGGGGAAGGAAAACGTAATTTAGATACAAGTGATATAGGGGTGGAGTGGTAGAGGAGGTTACGTACGAGAGAGGTTACTTGTTCGAATCTCACTGGCCACAAAACAAGTGAATTCAGTTCAAAAAATGGTGAAAATGATAGGGCGATTGGTAGGGCAATGTCACTGGTTGGAGGTTGTTCCCCTAATTTAAAAATTCACTCAACAAAGAACCTTTTGCTGATAAAATATTTGTAGGCTTTGACGAGTGTAAAATGACCTTTGCCGATTGTTTAGGACACTCGGCAACGAAGACGAGTCCAGTAGTGGATACAAATTAGTCTTGTTAATTTTTGTTGGCTATCGGCTGACAATAGCCAATAAAAATTAGCTTGGGCAACTACAACCTAATTCTTTACATCGAGCACGCCCGGCTCGGCTGGCCCAACACTAGCCCAGCAAAGCCTAGCCCAATTTGGGCCTAGGTCGCCATGCACGGTTAGGAAACCGTGCGAGGTCTTCCAAGCCCACGGGCTCGTTTCCTTGCACGGGCCCAGCCCGCAGTGGACCTAAACGGGTTGGGTCGGCCCAGTAAACATAGAAAAACTAGGGTGGAAAGTGGGCCGGTTAGCATGATTTAGTACAGAAAGCGAGCCTAGCGGGCCAAGCGTTAAACGAGCTGGGCTGGCCTAGCCCGACAGGATCAGTTCTCTTTCCGAGCCCGGTCCGCTTATTCGTGTCAGGCTGACCCTGGACCATATAAAGCAGGTCGGGTCAGGCTCGTACCGGGTCACACAAACAAGCTTTGGGCTATACTTTTGGGCCACGGGCTTCTTGTCCATCTATAGCAATGACAATATATATAATATCATGTATAATTCGATATCAAATATTATATTTTTTATCAATTCAGTACAGGAATAGGAAATAACCAAAATGCATCATAGTGCATTTCATTCATCAAATTAGGTTGCAAGTTGTACAAATTTGTTTCTTTGGGTCTTGTTGGGGCGAAGGCGAACACGCCACCCTTCGCTCCATGCCTTCGTCCCTTCATCAATCCGATGAAGGCTACGTCCACAGAACGTTCGAACAAGCTGAAGGCGCCGACTGGACGGAAGCCGGCGCGGTCCCCTTCGCTCTTGCTGTTGCAAGCCGAAGGCTTTGTCGAAGGCTACGGGTCTCGCGTCGTCACCGCTACGGAAGGCCTATGTGGAATTCGGCCCATGGGAACGGGCCCCGCGAGGATAAGCACATTATGGGCCGCGTCTGTAATAGCCTTTAGTGTAATGACTGTCTGTAACCTCTCCTGTGGGAATATTCTGGGGATAAACCGGGTACTCGAGGGCATAAATGTCTTTGGCAAGGGACAGGCGGCCCCTCGAGTGCCTATAAATACCCCCGTACAGTGCCCGTAACAAGGGAGAAAGCTTTTGACATTCCATACTAAACCTCATAAATGTTCTTTCCGTTCCCCCGTTGGATCAACTTGCACTCGGAAAGCAAGTTCCAAAATTTGGCGCCCACGGTTCGTGCTACGAAAAACGACCCGCGATGGCCTCCAAGCGAGCTAGTTCGAAGGCAGCCCCATCCATCGACGAAGCAGCGAAGGTAGCGCTACTGGCAGAGAAAAAAAGGCAAGGCCCTCACGGACAACACCCTCAAGAGGCCTTCGAAGATGAAGCCATCAGCAAAAGACAGCGCTAAGACCATCCCACCCCTGAAGGCACCCTACACACCTGCAGCTCCGGAGGCGTACTGCAAGCACCACCGCCAGGCTTTGCTCCACCAGAGGGTGAAGACGCAATAGAAGACAGAGAAGTCATTGGCATCTCAGCCGAAGACCAGCTACAGCTGCGGGCCCTGCGCATCAAGAACCACAACCTCCAAAAGCAGAAAGAAATCCTCGAGGCCAAGCGCCAACGTGTCACCGTGCAGGCCAAGGTGCGTCAGATGATACAAGATGAGGAGCAGAGAGCTCGGGAGCTAGAGCAAGAAATCACGCTCATGCAGAGCGAGGGCCAGTACAATCTGCAGCATGGACCGCTTGGACCGCTAGCACCCCTCCAGCAGCGCGTCCAAGCCGGAGGCCCATTGAAAGTGAAATGTGCCCTTGGGCCATTTCTAGTATATTTTTGGTGATTAAGTGCCCAACACATATTGAGTGAGTAATTATGTGTCAAATGATGGATGAAGTGCAAATCAACAAGAAGGTATGATTCCAGACTTAGTACATTGGTTTTTGTGTACTAATATATTTGTCTAAGTGCTAGAATCAGAGAAAAGAGAAAAAGGAAAAGACTTGGCTAAAGCAGCCAAGACTTAGCACAGTCTGGCACACCGGACTATCCGGTGGTGCACCGGACAGTGTCCGGTGCGCCAGGCTGGCTTTTTGCGAATTGGCCACTCTCGGGAATTCGTCGGCGGCGTACGGCTATAATTCACCGGACTGTCCGGTGGTGCACCGGACTGTCCGGTGAGCCAACGGCCGCCAGCGCAACGGTCAGCCGCCAAATCCGCGGGCGACGCGTGGCCTGCTCCAACGGTCGGCAGGAGGCACCGGACTGTCCGGTGTGCACCGGACAGTGTTCAGTGCGCCAATGGCTACAATTCTGCAACGGTCGGCTGTGCCATTTCAGGAAGGCGATCTGCACCGGACCATGAACAGTGCCTGTCCGGTGGTTCACCGGACTGTCTGGTGCGCCACCCGACAGAAGGCAAGAATTGCCTTCCCAGATTGCCTCCAACGGCTCCTAGCTGCCTTGAGGCTATAAAAGGGACCCCTAGGCGCATGGAGGAGTAACCGAAGCATTCTTTGATCATCTCTAAGCACCAAGACTCCATTCTTGCGCATTTGATTCTTTGTGATAGTGACTTGAGCTCTATTTGAGTAGAGAACTCCTCGCATTGTGTTGTGAGCTCAAGTTGTGGCTTGTGTGCGTGATTGTGCTCATGATTTGAGTCTTGTGTGTGTTGCTCTCCCCTCCCTTACTTCTGTGCTTATTTGTGATCATCAATTGTAAGGGTGAGAGGCTCCAAGTTGTGGAGATTCCTCGTGAACGGGAGATAGTAAAAGAAAGGAAAACACCGTGGTATTCAAGTTGATCATTGGATCACTTGAAAGGGGTTGAGTGCGACCCTCGTCCAGTGGGACGCCACAACATGGAGTAGGCAAGTGTTATACTTGGCCGAACCACGAGATAAATCACCGTGTCTCTTGTGCTTGTTTTCTTCGTGACCATTGTGTTTCACAAGAGCTAGGTCCTTAGCCACTTGATTCTATTGAGCTAACACTTAACCAAGTTTTGTGGCTACAAGTATTTGATTTTTACAGAATCACCTATTCACCCCCCCCCCCGCCTCTAGGTGCTCTCACCCATTCATACCATAGCATGGCCCCTTCAATCCACCCGCCGCAGCTTTCCAAGGGATCAACTATCTTGATGAGTGAAGCCCCCTAGCTCTGCAACTCTAAGCAACGCCTTGGCCCACCAACTTCAGGGCCGGCACCTCCCCAAATACAACAACAGTACTGACCCGACACAATACATCATGAGCTACCAGGTTGCTATCGCATCGTCCGGAGGGGACGACGCCATAATGGCCAAATCCTTCATCATCGCGCTCGAAGGCCCGGCCTTGACTTGGTACACTAGATTACCGCCGTTGTCCATTGACACCTGGAAAGGACTCCACGACAAGTTCCTGCTCAACTTTCAAGGGTACCGACCTGATACTGATGCCCTGACCGAGTTATCCCTCTGCAAGCAGCAGGAGAAGGAAACCCTTCGCGAGTACTATAGAAAATTCCTGATGCTCAAGTCGCAACTATGCCATCAGTCGACGACTACATCACGATCCATTACGCTATCAGCGGTCTTCGGGCTGGCGTCCTGTACAGTCATTGCATCAGAGACCCACCCAAAAACCTACAAGAGCTATATCAACTATTCGAGAAGTATGCCAGGTTCGAAGAGCTACATCAACATAAGGTTGAATCTCAGAGGAAGCCTAAGGACCCTCCGCAGTCCAGCAGAACCTAAACCAGGCCTTCATAGCCAGACTCCGGACGGGACTGCCGTAGTCACCAGCAAGTGCACAACATAGCCAATCAGCACCCAACCGGAGAAACTGCTCGTTGTCAGGAATACCCCCACAAGGTCGCGACAACAACACCAGAGGGAGAGGCCGGGGATGGACACAGCAACCGCGCAGATTCTACTGTCTGTTTCATGGCGAGGACTACGCGCACCCAATAAGGGACTATCCAGAAACCAAGGCCACTAGGGACAGAATGTCCAGAGCACAACCAGCCGATAACCAGAGGGTCATCGCGCACACATACCACCACCAGCAACCCTACCACAATGAGCAAATCTAGCACCCACCCAACCACATGTACCAGCACCATCAAGAGGTGCAGGTTCTACATCCACCGCCTCCGCACCACCCAAATCCACCACACCATAACCACCCCCCACAAGCACCCAAGCAGGAAGACTTTGCCGAACCACCATATCACGGAGTCATCCATATGATCACCGGAGGGTCCAGCGTGGACTTCGAAACAAAGCGGCAGAAAAGGGACCACTACCGAAGTGTGAACCATGTCGCTCTCACTGGCCCAGTAGTGCAAACAAGATGGTCTCATGTACCACTCACCTTCGATGCTACAGATGTTGATTTGCATAGCGCTCCTCACGCAGACGCCATGGTGATCAACTGCAGTGTAGCAGGCTAGGACCTACACAAAGTCCTGGTCGACAACGACAGTCAAGATGACATCATCTTCCTCCACTCCTTCGATCGCATGGGCATAAGCCACAGCTTACTCAAGCCTTCAGACAACCCCATATACGGCTTCGGCGGCAAGGGCACCTTTCCTGTCGGCAAGATAGAGCTACCCCTATCATTTGGTGTAGCACCCAATGCACGAAGTGAGCAGGTCACTTTCGATATTGTCGACATGGTCTACCCATACAACGCTATAATGGGCCGGGGCTCCATCAACAAGTTTGAGGCGGCCATTCATGGACTCTACCTCTGTATGAAAATCCCAAGTCCACAAGGCGTGATCACAGTTTATGGCAACCAGCAGACATCCCGCAACATTGAGAGGGACTTCGTCCCAGGGCAACGGAACGTACACTGCCTCATGACATAGTGCGAAAGCTTTGAGAGGACCTGCCTGAGAGCACCTAGAGGGGGGGGTGAATAGGTGATCCTGTGAAACTTAAAACTTAAGCCACAAAAACTTGTTAAGTGTTAGCACAATAATTGCCAAGTGGCTAAAGAGAAGTCTCAACAAAACACAGTACCACAAGAGATCAAGCACAGAGGTGACACAGTGGTTTATCCCGTGGTTCGGCCAAGACCAACGCTTGCCTACTCCACGTTGTGGCGTCCCAACGGACGAGGGTTGCAATCAACCCCTCTCAAGCGGTCCAAAGACCCACTTGAATACCACGGTGTTTTGTTTTTCCTTTCACTATCCCGTTTGCAAGGAATCTCCACAAATTGGAGTCTCTTGCCCTTACAAGTATATGATCACAAAGAAGCACAGAGTAAGGGAGGGAAGCAACACACACAAATCCACAGCGAAACGCGCACACACACGGCCAAGACTCGAGCTCACAAGAGTATCACAAAGTTCTCACTAGAACGGAGCTCGAATCACTTAGAATGACAAACGAATGCGCAAAGACTGAGTGTGGATGATCAAGAATGCTCAAAGGTTGCTTGTGTATCTCCTCCATGCGCCTAGGGGCCCCTTTTATAGCCCCAAGGCAGCTAGGAGCCGTTGAGAGCAAATCCGGAAGGCCATCCTTGCCTTCTGTCGTCGGGGGCACCGGACAGTCCGGTGCACACCGGACACTGTCCGGTGCCCGATTTGTTTCCATAACTGGCGCTTCCGACCGTTGCCGACCGTTGTAGATCTGGGAGCCGTTGGCGCACCGGACATGTCCGGTGCACACCGGACAGTCCGGTGCCGACTTCCGACCGTTGGCTCGGACACGTGTCCCGCGCGGATTGCGCGGCCGACCGTTGGCCCCGGCCGACCGTTGGCTCACCGGACAGTCCGGTGCACACCGGACAGTCCGGTGAATTTTAGCCGTACGCCGTCGGCGAATTCCCGAGAGCGGCCTGTTCGCGCCGAGTCAGTCTGGCGCACCGGACACTGTCCGGTGCACACCGGACAGTCCGGTGCTCCAGACCGAGCTGGGTCTTGGCAGCACACAGCCAAGTCTTTTCTCCTCTTCTTTCTTCTTCTTCTTTCTGTTTCTAACACTTAGACAAATATATTAGTACACAAAACCAATGTACTAAGGCTTAGAAACATACCTTTATCCTTGATTTGTACCTTGTTCATCCATGTACATAAATTCACAATTAAGCATATGTGTTGGGCACTAAATCACCAAAATACTTAGAAATGGCCCAAGGGCACATTTCCCTTTCAATCTCCCCCTTTTTGGTGATTTATGCCAACACAACATAAAGCAAGTAGAACAAGTACAACAACACTTCAAATAAGAACTCAAATTATTTTGGTTCAATTTTGACATATATGGATCACTCTATGCCACCACTTGGTTTGTTTTTGCAAATCAAACTCAAATCTCTATCTCTAAGTCAAACACACATGTTGAAGCAAAAAGAGAGTCATTTCAAGAGAGATTGATCAAAGATGTCAAAAACTCCCCCTTTTTCCCATAATTACTACTTCTCCCCACAAGAAGCCAAAAGAGACAATAAAAGAGTTTTGACAAACCAAAAACTCTACTCTACTATTTTCAAATTTCTCAAGTGGTAGCTGATCCATTTATCGCTTTGGCCTTTATTTTCTCCCCCTTTGGCATCAAGCACCAAAACGGGATCAATCTTGGCCCTTTAACCCCATTGCCTCACCAAAATCTTCAATTTAGAGCAAATGGCAATAAGAGTTAATGAGATGGACTTGGAATAAGTTACCCTCTCATCGGAGTGCAGTGGAAGTCTTGCATGGTCCAAGTCCACCTTTTCCCTTTCAATTCTCCTTTGAGACTAAATCAAACAAACTCAAGCATATGGTTAGTCTCAAGGGATCAAGTTGTAACACATCTCCCCCTAAACATGTGCATCACTTTGCAACGGACTTGTGAGGTCCAGGGAGTGTTTGTACAACTTGAGCACCATAATAAGCAACAAGATGCAAAAAGGAACATGATCAAAAGCATGAATACATGTATGCTATAATTCAATCCAAGTTCCGCGAATCTAAGACATTTAGCTCACTACGCAGCCTGCAAAAGGTCTTCTCATCTAAAGGCTTGGTAAAGATATCGGCTAGCTGGTTCTCGGTGCTAACATAAAACACTTCGATATCTCCCTTTTGCTGGTGGTCTCTCAAAAAGTGATGCCGGATGTCAATGTGCTTTGTGCGGCTGTGCTCAACAGGATTTTCCGCTATTCGGATAGCACTCTCATTATCACATAGGAGTGGGACTTTGCTCAGATTGTAGCCAAAGTCCCGGAGGGTTTGCCTCATCCAAAGTAGTTGCGCGCAACACTGTCCTGCGGCAACATACTCGGCCTCAGCGGTGGATAGGGCAACGGAGGTTTGTTTCTTAGAGTTCCATGACACCAGGGACCTTCCTAAGAATTGGCACGTCCCCGATGTACTCTTCCTATCGACCTTACATCCAGCATAGTCGGAATCTGAGTACCCAATCAAGTCAAAGTTAGACCCCTTTGGATACCAGATCCCGAAGCAAGGCGTAGCGACTAAATATCTAAGAATTCGCTTCACCGCCACCAAGTGACACTCCTTAGGATCGGATTGAAATCTAGCACACATGCATACGCTAAGCATAATATCCGGTCTACTAGCACATAAGTAAAGTAAAGACCCTATCATTGACCGGTATGCTTTTTGATCAACGGACTTACCTCCTTTGTTGAGGTCGGTGTGTCCGTCGGTTCCCATCGGCGTCTTTGCGGGCTTGGCGTCCTTCATCCCAAACCGCTTTAGCAGATCTTGCGTGTACTTCGTTTGGGAGATGAAGGTGCCGTCCTTGAGTTGCTTCACTTGGAACCTAAGGAAGTAGTTCAACTCGCCCATCATCGACATCTCGAATTTCTGCGTCATCACCCTGCTAAACTCTTCACAAGACTTTTGATTAGTAGAACCAAATATTATGTCATCGACATAAATTTGGCACACAAACAAATCACCATCACAAGTCTTAGTGAAAAGAGTTGGATCGGCTTTCCCAACCTTGAAAGCATTAGCAATTAAGAAATCTCTAAGGCATTCATACCATGCTCTTGGGGCTTGTTTAAGTCCATAGAGCGCCTTAGAGAGCTTACACACGTGGTCGGGGTACCGCTCATCCTCGAAGCCAGGGGGTTGCTCCACGTACACCTCCTCCTTTATTGGCCCGTTGAGGAAAGCGCTCTTTACATCCATTTGGTACAACCTGAAAGAATGGTGAGTGGCATATGCTAGCAAGATACGAATGGACTCTAGCCTAGCCACAGGAGCAAAAGTCTCCTCAAAGTCCAAACCTGCGACTTGGGCATAACCTTTTGGCACAAGTCGAGCCTTGTTCCTTGTCACCACTCCGTGCTCGTCTTGTTTGTTGCGGAACACCCACTTGGTTCCCACAACATTTTGCTTGGGACGAGGCACCAGCGTCCAAACTTCATTGCGCTTGAAGTTGTTAAGTTCCTCCTGCATGGCCAACACCCAATCCAGATCTAGCAAGGCCTCCTCTACCCTGAAAGGCTCAATAGAGGAGACAAAAGAGTAATGTTCACAAAAATTAACTAGTCGAGACCGAGTAGTTACTCCCTTGCTAATGTCACCCAGAATTTGGTCGACGGGATGATCCCTTTGAATCATCGCTCGAACTTGAGTTGGAGGTGCCGGTTGCGCTTCTTCCTCCATCACGTGATCATCCTGTGCTCCCCCTTGATCACATGCCTCCTGTTGATGAACCTGTTCATCGTCTTGAGTTGGGGGATGCACCGTCGTTGAGGAAGAAGGTTGATCTCGTTCATCTTGTTCCTATGGCCGAACGTCTCCAATCGCCATGGTTCGTATAGCGGCCGTTGGAACATCTTCTTCATCTACATCATCACAATCAACAACTTGCTCTCTTGGAGAGCCATTAGTCTCATCAAATACAACGTCGCTAGAGACTTCAACCAAACCCGATGATTTGTTGAAGACTCTATACGCCTTTGTATTTGAATCATAACCTAATAAAAACCCTTCTACAGCTTTGGGAGCAAACTTAGAATTTCTACCCTTCTTCACTAGAATGTAACACTTGCTCCCAAATACACGAAAGTACGATACATTGGGTTTGTTACCGGTTAGTAGCTCATACGAAGTCTTCTTGAGGAGTCGATGAAGATAGACCCTGTTGATGGCGTGGCAAGCCGTGTTCACAGCTTCCGACCAAAAGCACTCGGGGGTCTTGAACTCTCCAAGCATCGTCCTCGCCATATCGATTAGCGTCCTGTTCTTCCTCTCTACCACACCATTTTGCTGTGGTGTGTAGGGAGCGGAGAACTCGTGCTTGATCCCTTCCTCCTCAAGAAACTCCTCCACTTGAAGGTTCTTGAACTCGGACCCGTTGTCGCTCCTAATCTTCTTCACCTTGAGCTCAAACTCATTTTGAGCTCTCCTGAGGAAGCGCTTGAGGGTCCCTTGGGTTTCAGACTTATCCTGCAAAAAGAATACCCAAGTGAAGCGGGAAAAGTCATCAACAATAACTAAACCATACTTACTTCCTCCTATGCTTAGATAGGCGACGGGTCCGAAGAGGTCCATATGCATCAGCTCCAGAGGTCTTGATGTGGTCATCACATTCTTGTTGTGATGTGCTCCTCCCACCTGTTTACCTGCTTGACAAGCTGCACAAGGTCTATCTTTTTCGAAATAAACATTTGTTAGACCTATCACGTGTTCTCCCTTTAGAAGCTTGTGGAGGTTCTTCATCCCCACATGTGCTAAGCGGCGATGCCACAGCCAGCCCATGCAAGTCTTAGCCATTAAGCATGCATCTAGACCGGCCTCTTCTTTTGCAAAATCAACTAAGTAAAGCTTGCCGTCTAGTACACCCTTAAAAGCTAGTGAACCATCACATCTTCTAAAGACAGACACATCTACATTAGTAAAAAGGCAATTATATCCCATGTTGCATAGTTGACTAACAGATAGCAAATTGTAACCAAGAGACTCAACTAAAAACACATTTGAAATTGAGTGCTCGTTAGAAATTGCAATTTTACCTAACCCTTTTACCTTGCCTTGATTCCCATCACCGAATATAATTGAATCTTGGGAATCCTTATTTTTGACGTAGGAGGTGAACATCTTCTTCTCCCCCGTCATATGGTTTGTGCATCCGCTGTCGATAATCCAGCTTGAACCCCCGGATGCATAAACCTGCAAGGCAAATTTAGGCTTGGGTCTTAGGTACCCAACTCATGTTGGGTCCTGCAAGGTTAGCACAAATGTCCTTAGGGACCCAAATGCAAGTCCTGTCTCCCTTGCATTTTGCCCCTAACTTCCTAGCAACTATTTTCCTATCCTTTCTACAAATAGCAAAGGAAGTGTTTAAAGCACAATAAATTATAGAAGGTTCATTCACTACTTTCCTAGGAGCATGAATAACATTCTTTCTAGGCACATGAGCAATATTTCTTCTAGGCATATGTACAACATTTCTCCTACACATATCTCTATCATGCTTATAGGAAGAACTAGAAGCAAACATGGCATGAGAATCATAAACATGTGAATCAATATCATTACAAGCATTTCTAGCATGTCTCCTATCATGGTATAAGAAAGCATGGTTCTTTTTAGCACTACTAACCATAGGGGCCTTCCCCTTCTCCTTGACGAAGATGGGAGCCTTATGGCTGGTTAAGTTCTTGGCCTCTTTCTTGAAGCCAAGACCATCCTTAATTGAGGGGTGTCTACCAATCGTGTAGGCATCCCTTGCAAATTTTATTTTATCAACCTCACTCTTGCTAGTCTTAAGTTGGACATTAAGACTAGCCACTTCATCATTTAGTTTTGAAATTGACACTAAGTGTTCACTACAAGCATTAACATCAAAATCCTTACACCTAGTACAAATTTCAACATGTTCAACACAAGAATTTGATTTACTAGCTACTTCTAGTTTAGCACTTAAATCATTATTAACACTTCTTAAAGTAGCAATGGTTTCATGACAGGAAGATAATTCACTAGAAAGCACTTCATTTCTTTTAATTTCTAGAGCAAGAGAATTTTGTGCACTAACAAATTTATCATGCTCCTCATATAAAAGATCCTCTTGTTTTTCTAGTAATCTATTCTTATCATTCAAAGCATCGATCAACTCATTAATTTTATCTATCTTAGATCTATCTAAGCCCTTGAACAAGCATGAATAATCTATGTCATCATCATCACTAGTCTCACTATCACTAGAAGAAGCATAAGTGAAGTCTTGAGTACTCACCTTCTTCTCCCTTGCCATAAGGCATGTGAGACGCTCGTTGGGGAAGAGGGAAGACTTGTTGAAGGCAGTAGCAGCGAGTCCTTCATTGTCGGAGTCGGAGGAGGAGCAATCCGAGTCCCACTCCTTTCCTAGATGTGCCTCGCCCTTTGCCTTCTTGTATTGCTTCTTCTTCTCTCTTTTGTTCCCCTTTTCCTGGTCACTTTCATTATCGGGACAGTTAGCGTTAAATGACCAAGCTTACCGCATTTGAAGCATGAGCGCTTCCCCTTTGTCTTGGTCTTGCTTGGCTGCCCCTTGCGACCATTTAGCGCCGTCTTGAATCTCTTGATGATGAGAGCCATCTCTTCATCATTGAGTCCGGCCGCCTCAATCTGTGCCACCTTGCTAGGTAGCGCCTCCTTGCTTCGTGTTGCCTTGAGAGCAAGGGGTTGCGGCTCATTGATCGGACCATTCAAGGCGTCGTCCACATACCTCGCCTCCTTGATCATCATTCGCCCGCTAACGAATTTCCCAAGAACTTCTTCGGGCGACATCTTGGTGTACCTGGGATTTTCACGTATATTGTTCACCAAATGAGGATCAAGAACGGTAAATGACCTTAGCATTAGGCGGACGACGTCGTGGTCCGTCCATCGCGTGCTCCCGTAGCTCCTTATCTTGTTGATAAGGGTCTTGAGCCGGTTGTATGTTTGCGTCGGCTCCTCGCCCCTTATCATCGCGAACCGTCCAAGCTCTCCCTCCACCAACTCCATCTTGGTGAGCAAGGTGACGTCGTTCCCCTCATGAGAAATCTTGAGGGTGTCCCAGATTTGCTTGGCGTTATCCAAGCCGCTCACTTTATGGTATTCATCCCTGCACAAGGAAGCTAGAAGAACAGTAGTAGCTTGTGCATTCTTATGAATTTGCTCATTAATGAACATGGGACTATCCGAACTATCAAAGTGCATTCCACTCTCTACAATCTCCCAAATACTAGGATGGAGAGAGAATAGGTGACTACGCATTTTGTGGCTCCAAAATCCGTAGTCCTCTCCATCAAAGTGTGGGGGCTTGCCGAGTGGAATGGAGAGCAAATGTGAATTTGAACTTTGCGGAATACGAGAGTAATCAAAAGAAAAGTTCGAATTAACCGGTTTCCTTCTCTCGTAGTCGTTGTGGTCTTCGTCCTTTTGGGAAGAAGTAGACTCATCGCTGTCGTAGTAGACGATCTCCTTGATGCGCCTTGTCTTCTTCTTCTTCCCTTCCTTCCGTCTATGACCCGAGCCGGAGTCGGTAGGCTTGTCGTCCTTCGGCTCGTTGACGAAGGATTCCTTCTCTTTGTCGTTGATCACGATACCCTTCCCCTTAGGATCCATCTCTTCGGGCGGTTAGTCCCTTTGAAGAGAACGGCTCCGATACCAATTGAGAGCACCTAGAGGGGGGGGGGGTGAATAGGTGATCCTGTGAAACTTAAAACTTAAGCCACAAAAACTTGTTAAGTGTTAGCACAATAATTGCCAAGTGGCTAAAGAGAAGTCTCAACAAAACACAGTACCACAAGAGATCAAGCACAGAGGTGACACAGTGGTTTATCCCGTGGTTCGGCCAAGACCAACGCTTGCCTACTCCACGTTGTGGCGTCCCAACGGACGAGGGTTGCAATCAACCCCTCTCAAGCGGTCCAAAGACCCACTTGAATACCACGGTGTTTTGTTTTTCCTTTCACTATCCCGTTTGCAAGGAATCTCCACAAATTGGAGTCTCTTGCCCTTACAAGTATATGATCACAAAGAAGCATAGAGTAAGGGAGGGAAGCAACACACACAAATCCACAGCGAAACGCGCACACACACGGCCAAGACTCGAGCTCACAAGAGTATCACAAAGTTCTCACTAGAACGGAGCTCGAATCACTTAGAATGACAAACGAATGCGCAAAGACTGAGTGTGGATGATCAAGAATGCTCAAAGGTTGCTTGTGTATCTCCTCCATGCGCCTAGGGGCCCCTTTTATAGCCCCAAGGCAGCTAGGAGCCGTTGAGAGCAAATCCGGAAGGCCATCCTTGCCTTCTGTCGTCGGGGGCACCGGACAGTCCGGTGCACAGCGGACACTGTCCGGTGCCCGATTTGTTTCCATAACTGGCGCTTCCGACCGTTGCCGACCGTTGTAGATCTGGGAGCCGTTGGCGCACCGGACATGTCCGGTGCACACCGGACAGTCCGATGCCGACTTCCGACCGTTGGCTCGGACACGTGTCCCGCGCGGATTGCGCGGCCGACCGTTGGCCCCGGCCGACCGTTGGCTCACCGGACAGTCTGGTGCACACCGGACAGTCCGGTGCACACCGGACAGTCCGGTGCACACCGGACAGTCCGCTGAATTTTAGCCGTACGCCGTCGGCGAATTCCCGAGAGCGGCCTGTTCGCGCCGAGTCAGTCTGGCGCAGCGGACACTGTCCGGTGCACACCGGACAGTCCGGTGCTCCAGACCGAGCTGGGTCTTGGCAGCACACAGCCAAGTCTTTTCTCCTCTTCTCTCTTCTTCTTCTTTCTGTTTCTAACACTTAGACAAATATATTAGTACACAAAACCAATGTACTAAGGCTTAGAAACATACCTTTATCCTTGATTTGTACCTTGTTCATCCATGTACATAAATTCACAATTAAGCATATGTGTTGGGCACTAAATCACCAAAATACTTAGAAATGGCCCAAGGGCACATTTCCCTTTCACTGCCCAATCGCCAACAAAAAAGTCAAAGCGCAGCTCCAAAGTAATGACGGAACGAAGGCGGTCCCCCTCGACCTGGCAACGCCTAAGCAAACGGTCATAATAAGCGAAGACCTGACCTCGCGAGACGAGGAAAAACTCGTATCTTGTCTCTCCCGAAACAAGGACGTCTTCGCTTGGTCTGCCCTCGATTTGGTTGGAGTCAGCCACACCATCATCGAGCATGGCCTAGGCATCGACCCTTCGGTGCGCCCAAAAAAGCACCGATTGCGCAAAATGTCTGATGAGAAAACCGAAGCCACCAAGGCTGAGGTGCACCGCCTATTGGAAGCCAAATTCATCGAGCCAATCTCTTATCCTACATGGCTCGCCAGTGTGGTCATGGTGCAAAAAAAGAGCGGCAAGTGGCACATGTGCATAGACTTCATAAGCCTCAATAAGGCTTGTCCCAAGGACAACTTCCCCCTGCCAAGGATCGACAAAATAGTCAATAGCACAGCAGGCTACGAAGTCATGTCCCTCCTCGATTGCTTCTCTGGTTACCACCAGATTTACATAAAAGAGGAGGACAAGGCCAGCATAAGCTTTATCACACCCTTTGGCACATACTGCTTCATCTGAATGCCAAAAGGACTCAAAAACGCCGGGTCAACTTTTTCTCGCCTCACCAAGAGGGTCCTCGAAAGTCAAGTAGGCCATAACATTTTCACCTATGTGGATGACATCGTTGTTGCAAGCAAAAACAAAGAGGATCTATTGGTCGACCTCGCAGAAACATTTGCTAATATGCGCGATGCACGACTTCGGCTCAACCCTAAGAAGTGTGTCTTTGGAATTTGCCAGGGGAAGATGACCATGGCGTTAGGCGTCAACTGGTGGACCTGCACTTCAAACCGCCGCAAAACCTCCTCCATGAATCGATGCACCGGAAGACGAAGGCCGGCAATGAAAAAAGCCTCAAACACAACCAATTTGCCCTCAGGCTCAGGGATCTCCTCTGCACCCGGAACCCGCCTTACACCGTCACCAAAGTATCCAAGCTGCTGCATCTACAGCACACGAACTGAGGAAATCCTCGAAGTGCCGAACTCCACGATGTGGCCCGATTGCAAATCCATGACCGCTAAATCACTCAACGTATCCTTGGACGATGGGTCAGCCGACAGCGCACTCGCAGCAGACAAGGAAGAGGACATTGCTACGTACCGTCGGCGGCAGCGCGTGGTCTGCTTCACACGGGCCAGATTTCCGAAGCGGGAGAGCAAGGAGGGCAAGCGAGCGATTTGCAAAAGCTAGGGTTTTCCAAAGCGCAAGCAAGGGTGGAAAACAGTCCCAGCCACCCCTTTTATAGACAGGTCATGACGCCTCGGGAAACACGCAGTCCAACAGTAACACGTCCATCAACGGTCACATTTCAAAAACCCCCGCGGAACCACTTCGAACGAGGGCAGCGTATTCACCATCTAGCAGCGTCTTCGACACCAGATGACTTAGTCGAACTGGTCCCTCGGAGGATAAATGTTGGGGCGAAGGTGAACACGCCACCCTTTGCTCCATGCCTTTGTCCCTTCATTAATCCGACGAAGGCTACATCCACAGAACGTCCGAACAAGCCGAAGGCGCCAACTGGACGGAAGCCGGCACGGTCCCCTTCGCTCTCGCTGTTGCAAGTCGAATGCTTTATCGAAGGCTACGGGTCTCGCGTTGTCACCGCTACGGAAGGCCCATGTGGAATTCGGCCCATGGGTACGGGCCCCGCGAGGATAAGCGCATTTTGGACCGCGTCTGTAATTGCCTTTACTGTAATGACTGTCTGTAACCTCCCCCCATGGGAATATTCTAGGGATAAACCGGGTACTCGAGGGCATAAACGTCTTTGGCAAGGGACAGACGGCCATTTGAGTGCCTATAAATACCCCCGTACGGTGCCCGTAACAAGGGAGAAAGCTTTTGACATTCCATACTAAACCTCATAAACATTCTTTCCGTTCCCCTGTTGGATCAACTTGCACTCGGAGAGCAAGTTCCAACAGATCTCAACGAGTTCATTTTTATACCAAATTTTAGGGTAGTCGAAGACGGTGGCGGAGCACGGACTACGTCGTATATGCTACATCATGTCCTACATATGCATACACACACTATTGATCACCTAAGGTGATAGACCAAATGGCCCATCACCTGGACCACCTAGCACGCGTGCCCGCGCGCCCCCTCCCACGTGGCTCCGCCCCTCGTGCGACTTCAGCCCCACGTGACTCAGCCCCCGCATGGCTTCGTCCCTCGTGCGGCTCATTTTCTAGCCATATTAAGTCATTCGAATCAACATTAAGTCAATCTAGTAAATATTAAGTCAATTTTAGAAAACATTAATTTATTTAGTGTTTTCAACCATTTTTTGTAGGTTTTCTGAGACATTTCTTATGTTATTAATTCAGTCATTCTATCGTCCAGACAACATTTAAGTCATTTTAGTTAACTTCAAGTCATTCCAAAGTCTAGACAACTTAAATATTAAGCCATTTTTCAGAAAACATTAAGTTATTATTGTTTCAGCCATTTTTCCTGGGTTTTCTCAACATTTCTTATGTTACTGATTCAGTCATTCCAGAAAATTTTAAGTCACTCGTGTAAAAGACATTTAAGCCATTCTATGTAACTTTAAGTCATTCCAAGTCTAGATAATATTTAAGTCATTTAGGCTACATCACGTCATTTAGAAACATTAAGTCATTTTAGGCGAGATGGCTCGGCTCGACTCTTGGGCGGGGACGACTCTGTCGGCCGGCTGGGCAGGCTAGCTTGGTTGGCTTGGTGGGCAGGCGTGGGGGATGGAGCCACGCAAAGGTGCGCGCGAGGGTGGTCTAGGTGATGGACCATTGGGTCCATCATCTAGGATGATGAAATATATATGTCCTATATATGTAAGGTATATTGGAAGCCCTAGGTTTCTCAATGGTAGAGGAAGCACTAGCCGACCACCCATGCGACCTGGTTGGACCGCACCGGCGCGCCCACCAACATCCCATGTCTGTTTGCACCAGGTCAAACCTCCCCCCCCCCCCCCCGCACGTCAGTCAAACCCCCGTCCAACATCCCAACCCCTGCGTAGGACGCACGCCATAAACTGCAGTTAGTTTTTTGTGCATATAGCATAACTACTTCACGGAAATAGCGTTAATAGTTCTAGAGATAGCATAAAAACCTTGCCGAGCCACTGGACCACGTGGACACGCACAGGCGCATGCATGCAGATCCTATTTTTTGGTAGATCTAATAATTATGGTAGATCATTAGAGTTTCCATTGCATGTGCGAAAATTTTGGAAGATATTTTCGTTACCACTGCATACACGCAAAAATTGGATGATTACATAAATATAGGATCGCTCCAACAGCCACGCAACTAGACTCGTTATAACCAGTTTATGATATTTACTTATACTAATTATGCTACACGATGTAGGTATTTATGCAACTTGGTACACTGTGTAAAAATCTGGCATGTGGTTCATTGATGAAAGCATCTACATGTTCGAGGGTAAAAACCTTCAATTTTGAGAGTAAAAACCCTCAATTTTGATCGTAAATACCGAGCCAAAGTGAGGCGTTGGTAACTATAATGCCTTGTATTACTTATCATAAAAATTCTCAAGTTGGAGCATAGATAATGATAGATAACAATGTAAATGTTGATTCACTCTCAACCAATAGCTCCCATGTCCATGTGACCACCATAAATTAAGGGATTTGATTAGGTGGGTTGATTAGGAGAGTTGATTAGGAGAGTTCATGAAGGGATTTGATTTTAATGGCAATTATGAACACCATAAATTAAGGGATTCCCTTTTTAGTGTGCATGCAAAAAAAACATGCATGCAGGACATTGGTGGACGTGTAACACCCTGAATTTGGGGGTATAAAATTTCTTTGCTCATATTCACAAATTCAGGTGTTACTTCCTTTTCTCATCCTTCCTCATTCTTTTCTCCCTCATTTCTATAGGAGCTAAGTGCTTATTTTACTTGTAATTATAGTTTATTATGTTAAACCCTAAGGGAGTATGAATTGTTGCATCATGTTGAACCCTAGATTTCACTTTTGCTTGGTGCATAATTCTTGGAAGGTTTGATTTGAATTTGGGGCTTATTTGAATTTGAATCAAATAGAATAAAAAAAAGAAAAGGAGAAATCAATTCAAAATAAAAAGAAAATGGAAAACAGCCCAACCCAGCCGCCCCCTCGGCCTTTCGGCCCAGTAGGCCCACTCCGCGCGCGCTCACCCGCCCCCTCCTCTCTCTGCGCTGCGGGCCCGGCCTGTCGGCGCGGCCGCCCTCCGCGCACCCGCCTCCCTCTCTCACTGCTCGTCCGGCCCCACCTGTCGGCGCTGCCGCTTCCTCGCGCACGCCCGCTCCCTCGCTCTCTCTCTGCCCGTGGGCCCAACCCGTCAGCCCCGCTTCCCTCGCGCTCGCGCCCGCTTTCTCCTCTCTCTCTGCGCCGCGGGTCCGAGCTGTCAGCCCCGTCTCCCTCGCGTAACCGCCGCCGAGCCGCGCGCGTCCGCCTTCCTCGCGCCCACGTCGCGCGTGGGGAGCTCGCCCCACCTCGCCCCTGGCCACTAGAGCCCGAACCCCACTCGCCCTCACCCCCTCCCTCATTTGCGCACCCACCGGTCCTCTCTCTCGCCCTCTCCCTCGCTGCGCGCACGCCCAGAGCGCCGCCGCCGTAAACCCTGCCGTCCCGAGCTCGGTTTCTCGTCGCCGTTGGAGCTCCGCCGCGCCCTTAGCCCCGGTGAGCTCCGCCTCGACGCCCGCAACTCGGAACGCGCCCCAATTCCCTCTCCCCCTCCCTATTTCTCTCTGCCCGCGCTCACCCGTCGTCCGCCGTGCAGCTGCCGCCGTCGACCCGGGTCCCCGTCGCGTCTCTGTCGCCGCCGAGGAGTCCCCGGAGCTCGCCTTGAGGTAACGGACCTCTCCCGCCCCTATTGCCCCTTGCTTTGCTCTCTGTTGCGCTTGATTGCTCGCCGGAGTAGAGAAACCCCGCCGCCGAGCCGCCCTGCCGTGAATCGCCCCCCTCCGGTGCCTCTGCCCCGACCCAGACCCCACCAATGGAGTCCCCGTGCCCTTCCCGACCTCCCTGACCGCTCGGATTGCCCCAAAGCCCCGCCAGTCGCCCGCGCCCCTCGTCTCCGGCGAGCCCTCCGCCGCGGGGACGAGCGCCGCCGCCCCAGCTAGCCGTAGAAGGAGCCCGAGCCAGCCTCCCCATCCCCGCCGTCCATCTCAGATCGGATGGCCCTAATCTAAATAACCCGAGCCCAATCCCGGCCGTCCGTCGGAGATCCAACGGCCCAGGCCCGTTTCCCCCTCACCCCGTCTCTCTGCCCGCTAGGCCCCGCTTGTCAGTCCGCCCGCGCGCGCTGTCCGCCCGGCCCCGCCTGTCAGCCGTCTCGCCCGCGCCCGCGCTTGCTCTGCCCGCTGGACCCCGCCTGTCAGCCGCCCAGACCGCCGCGCGCCCGCGCGCCCGCCCGCAGGATCTAATCCTGATCGTCCGTTTGAGATCCAACGGCTGTAAGCGCCCGATACCCCTTCGCCCGCGCATTTTCTTAAAGAACCCCTCGGTTTTCTGGATTTTGCGCCCGCCGTCCCTGGTTTCTCGCAGTTAAGTCCTCAGCCCTTTTATTTAATTCAAAATAGGTCCCTAGGGTATAATTTTAACCCCTAAACTTGTAAAATTCATAACTTTGCCATATGAACTCCAAATTGGGTGCTTCAAATTGCAAAATGTTCATAAAATTATTATCTATCTGATTATGCACTGTTTCCCTGCTGTTTCCATGTTCCAATTAATGGTTAATCATTAGGATAGGATTAAGGTTATTGGAACCCTATTTGAGATAAATAAAAGGTAGTAGACTTTAATAAAAGTTGGAGCACTTAAGTTTATGGACTCAAACCCTTAAGTTTAGGAACTTAAATCAGATAATTATTTAATCCCACCACTGACTTAAACCTGAGTAGTGAATAATGACTCATTTTGGTATAGTCCCCTACCCCAGACCTAGGGAACACCAGAGTGCCTATCCCTTTTCTGTTATGAACTTGTGACCACTCTCTGCTGCATATGTTTGGTATATTGTTTTTGTTTGTTATTTTCCCAAGTGCATAGTGTGAATGATTACTTTACGTAGACAACGAGCAGTCTGTGTTGCCCGAGGAAGTTGCAGAGGAAGTCCCTGAGCAACAGTTTGGTGAAGGCAAGTGTCCTCAGTCCCATTATGTCCCATTTACTTTATAATACACTGTCCCGCATTACTTACTTGAAATCTAAGGATTGACTAGCTTTACACTTTACTTTATCCTTGATGACCTTATGGGCTATTATGGTTAGCATTTTGCTACTGCTTTAACTTAATCAATGAACATGATGTGAATATTTATGATACTGTTATCCTGATGATGTTGATGATCTTGTGATACTCTAGGGGGCTCAGGCTGTTTCCTGAGTACCTCTCCGTAAGGACCTGTTCGTTGAGAGACCACCCGGGATAACAGTGCAACCATGAGGGTGAAATGGGACGCCCTTAGCTAATTAATTAGAGGAACTAGAGGTGTAGTTGCTTCGCCGTCGTGCCGTCAATGGGGTCCAGGCACAGTGCTTGCTCTGCCGAGGCTGAGTGCCGAGGTTCTTTCGTTTTGCTTTGTTAGCCACTCTCCTGCGGGGAGGGGTACTGTGTTTATCAAACTGGAGAAACCTAACGGGCAGCTATGATCTCTAGGAAATCTTTGTAAAGGCTTTGTAGTGAATCCCTGGCCATTCACCTTGGGAGTGAATAAGGGTCTTGCAAGCCCGGGCTAGAGAGGGAATCATGACTCATGGGTAAAGTGTGCGACCTCTGCAGAGGGTAGTGAAACTGATATATCAGCCGTGCTCACGGTTAAGAGCAGCCTTGGGATCCTCTTTGATTAGAGATACAGATGGTTCGAGGTACAAGGTTTATGTTATGGTGTTGGTTCGAATATGATGATGTTGTTCCTCGATGAGGAAATGGTTCATGGGTGAGTTAATGATAAAATCTGGCTTCTACTAATGATAAATACCTGACCAACTAAAAGCAACTGCTTGAGCCTAACCCCACATAAAGCTAGTCCACTTCAGCCAAACGGGACATTTGCTGAGTACGTTGATGTGTACTCATCCTTGCTTTACCACAAAACACCAGGTTGTCCGCATTGTAACCACTGCTCAGGAGAAGGCGAAGTCGTGGAAGGAGACTTCCAGGAGTTTCAAGACTACGACGAATTCTAGGTGTGGGTTGGCGGCAACCCCCAGTCAGCTGCCTGTGAAGGCCTTATCTTTACTGCGTTTCGCTAGCACTTTGATTTAACTGTTAAGTTGATGACTATGTGGATGTCTATGACTCTGTGATGTAATCAGTTAATACTCTTTTATGTTATTATTCGAGCATTGTGCGATGATGTTCATTTATGTAATCGCTGTGTACGTGAGTTCTGATCCTGGCACGTACATAGTTCGCATTCGGTTTGCCTTCCAAAACCGGGTGTGACATAAGTGGTATCAAAGCCGTGCTGACTGTAGGACCGCTGACCTAGAGTAGCACTGGTCGTATTAAGGACTATTGACCTTCCCTCTCACCTTGACCTCTGATGTTACTTCAAAAGTCGGTCACCTCGACCACCCTATGTTTTACTACATATATATGTACTATATTATGCCTTGTTAAAATTTTTATCTTATTCTGTCTATGGTTTACTCACTTGTCATATTAGTTCTGCTCTTACTCTTATGCTTACGGTGTCTTTTGTAGATGGCTCGTCTTAGACACACTGCACGTAAGTCGGTGATCCCTTTCCTGCCGTCTCGACTTGCGGAGCGTCCTCTGCACCGCACTGTGACCGGTCAGTCGAGTCACCTGGAGAGGCTGCACCACCGCCTGCGTGAGGAGCAGGAACGCCGACGCCAGCACGGAGAGCAGCAGGGCTCTTCCTCCTCATCCCAGCATGAGGTGGAGTCCGTGAGGCCCCGTTCCTCTGTTGCCCAGCTGGAGGCGCCCCTTGCACCACCGCGGGACGCTCCGGCTGTTGGAGGAGGACCTGGAGGAGATCCCGACGACGACGACTCAGACCACAGCACGGAGTCTTCTGAGCCGCAGGAGGCGGAAGGATGGGTCGCCCGACCCATCACCCGTGACGCCGCTCGCGGTTGTCACTTCCACGACGCACTCGACACCTTGCTGCGCCAGGCTTTCGACCGGCACACCTGGTCGATCGAGTACCGTTGTGTAGTCTACCAGCACAGTCGCGGGAGGTACCCGGACCGCTGGGAGGCTACCTGCCTAGTTCGCCGTCCGGAGGATGACCTCCGGGGTGCGGAGGCCGTTTCGGAGCACTATTCCATCTCCGAGAGGGACACCGCAGAGGCGGCTATGCAGGATGCAGCACGACGTGCACTCTCCCAGTACTGTTCTTTGTTCGGTGGCGTGGCCGACGGTCTTAACCTTCGGTACTACCCCCGCCGCCCTACTGGCAGTACCGAGAGTGTGGTTGTCTCCCCTGTTGGTGAGGCTAACCCTAGGTTGAGCAGCACAGTTAACCTAGTCGCAGTGCTTAACACTGAGCTGGACCACTCTCTGGACGAGCTGAGCAGGGCTCGAACGGAGATTGCGGAGTTGCGTGCTGAGTTGGCAGAGCGCCATCACCAGGAGGGTGGTTCTCCCGCTCCTGTCGGGACTCAGCACCCATACCGCTCGCCGCCGCGTGGTCACCACACTTATGGTTCCCCTGTCTGTAAGACCAGGATAGATCTGGATCCTTAGATCGTTAGCGTCGGAGTTTGTAATAATTCTTAAGTCAGATGTCTCAGTCTTAGGTAGTCAGTTTAGTTTGCTTATCAGTTGCTTCCATTTAGTTTAGTTTGCTTATCAGTCGCTTGCATGCTTGTTATGATGAACTTGTACTGGATTTGGATCTTTGTAATGACTGTAGCCAACATGTGGGTTTCCCCTGCAGTTTGGCTTAGCTAGTAATGTTAAAGAAGTCAGTTGTTTAGTTGGGAAGCCATTTACTTCTACTTTCCTTCTTATCTGAGAAGCTGTGTTGAATCAGTATGAGGATCAGTGAAGCTCTTTGTTCACTCAGTGTCATGAAGAATTCTGTATTCTCTTTTCTTATGCTGGAGGATTGTAAGATCAATGCTGATGTATGAATGTCTTCCGCAGATGTCTGACAACAGGCGCCGATGCAACAGGCGTGCTCAGCTGGAGCCGCATGACCAGCAGGAGGAAAATCAGAGGCAGCCTCCCCCGCCACCCCCGATGACAGTGGAGCAGATGTTCTTGATGCAGACTCAGGCAGTACAGGCCATTGGGCAGACTTTGGCAGCCATGCAGCAGGCTCAACAGCAACCCCAACCCCAGTTGCAAGTGCAGATGCCCCAGATGCCACGAGATAAGCGTGGTGAGTTCATGAGAGGGCACCCTCCTACCTTCGCCCATTCTGCTGACCCCATGGATGCAGAAGACTGGTTGCGCGCAGTGGAGAGAGAACTGCGCACCGCACAATGTGACGACAGGGAGAAGGTTCTGTATGGCCCCCGTCAGCTAAGGGGAGCAGCCCAGTCCTGGTGGGAGTCCTACCTCGCCACCCATGCTGACCCCGAGGCCATCACCTGGGAGGAATTCAGTGAGAGTTTCCGCAGATACCATGTGCCAGAGGGACTGATGATCGTGAAGAAGGAGGAGTTTCTGGCTCTGAAGCAGGGACCCCTGTCTGTTAGTGAATACAGAGACAAGTTTCTGCAGCTATCTCGTTATGCACCTGAGGATGTCAACACTGATGCTAAAAGGCAGTACAGGTTCATGAGGGGTTTGGTGGATCCCCTGCATTACCAGCTGATGAATCACACCTTCCCCACCTTCCAGCACCTGATCGATAGGGCAATTATGACTGAGAAGAAGCGTAAGGATATGGAAGATCGGAAGCGCAAGATGAGTGGACCCCAGACCGGAGGCATCAGCCGTCCACGTTTCTCAGGCAGTTCATCTCAGCAAGGCAGGCCTGGTCACCCACAAGGATATCAGAATCAGAACCAGCGTCCGCATCAGCAGCAGTTTCAGAGGCAGTATCAGCAGCAGCAGCAGCAGTATCGTCAGAACAGCCAGCAGGGAGGTAATCAGTATCAGAAGCAGAACAACCAGGTACCTCGCCTTCCTGCCTCAGCAGCAAACCAGAGCAACCAGGCAGCCCCAGCACAAGGAGGAGGCAGAGGATGTTTCCACTGTGGAGAACAAGGCCACTGGGCGATGCAATGCCCAAAGAAGGCGGCGCAGCAGCAGACCAACCCCAATGCTCCAACAAGGCAAGGTGTACTGCAGCCGGTAGCAGGCAATCGTAACCAAGCGTACAACCGTGGAAAGGTGAACCACTTGGAGGCCGAAGCGATCCAGGATGCACCAGATGTGGCAGTAGGTATGTTTTCAGTCGAATCTCATCCCACGAAAGTGCTATTTGATACTGGTGCAACTCATTCATTTGTCACTGCAACCTGGGTAGAATTGCATAACATCCCAGTAGAGGCAATGATGCCGCCCATGAGGATTAATTCAGTTGGTGGCAAGGTGCAAACAGATAAAATATGCTCAAATATAAGGGTGGAAATAAGGGGGATAGGGTTCCCCAGTGACTTAATAGTAATAAACACCCCTGGGATAGATGTTATTCTAGGGATGAATTGGTTAATGAGGTATGAAGCGAATATTAGCTGTGACAAGAGGACCGTAACATTAAAGTCCCCGTCAGGAGAAGAGGTAGTGGCCGAGCTAAGGATGCCTAAATCAGCGGAGGGTGTCTGTCACCAGATCTCAGTTGATAGTAAGGAACCCAACCCGCTCGAGACTATCAAGGTAGTGTCGGACTTTCCGGACGTATTTCCCGAGGAGCTAACGGGTATGCCACCCGAGAGAAAGGTCGAGTTTGCCATAGAGCTTATCCCTGGTACCGCCCCCATTTCCAAAAGGGCCTACCGAGTGTCTGGACCAGAATTGGTGGAACTCAAGAAGCAGATAGATGAGATGTTAGAGAAGGGTTACATCAGACCAAGTACCTCGCCTTGGGCCGCTCCGGTGTTGTTTGTAGAGAAGAAAGATGGTACCAAAAGGATGTGCATAGACTACAGAGCCTTGAATGAAGTCACTGTCAAGAACAAGTACCCCCTGCCAAGGATAGAAGATTTGTTCGACCAGCTCAGAGGTGCCAGCGTATTCTCGAAGATAGATCTGAGGTCAGGCTACCATCAACTCAGAATCCGACCCTCGGATATACCGAAGACAGCATTCATCACCAAGTACGGGTTATATGAATTCACAGTTATGTCCTTCGGTTTGACCAATGCGCCAGCTTTCTTTATGTACCTGATGAACAGTGTGTTCATGGATTATCTGGACAAGTTTGTGGTAGTGTTTATCGATGACATTCTCATATATTCCAAAAGTGAGGAAGAGCATGTGGAGCATTTGAAGATGGTATTGCAAAGGCTACGAGAGCAACAACTGTATGCCAAGCTAAGCAAATGCGAGTTCTGGATTCATGAAGTCTTGTTTCTGGGTCACATCATAAATCAAGATGGGTTGGCAGTGGATCCAAAGAAAGTGGCAGATATCCTGAACTGGAAAGCACCAAAGGATGTTCGTGGGATCAAGAGCTTCATTGGAATGGCTGGGTATTACCGGCGTTTCATCGAAGGCTTCTCAAAGATTGCAAGACCAATGACAGCGTTACTAGCGAAGAAAGTTGAGTTCAAGTGGACCCAAAAGTGTCAGGAAGCATTTGAAGAACTGAAAAATAGATTGACCACAGCTCCGGTGTTAGTCCTGCCTGATGTTCACAAGCCATTCTCAGTGTATTGTGATGCTTCTTACACTGGATTGGGATGCGTGCTAATGCAAGAAGGAAGAGTTGTAGCATATTCATCTCGACAGCTGAAGATCCATGAGAAAAATTATCCCACACATGACCTGGAGTTGGCAGCAGTAGTTCATGCTTTGAAGACCTGGAGACATTACCTGTATGGGCAGAAGTGTGACATTTATACAGATCATAAAAGTCTGAAGTACATATTTACCCAGTCAGAGTTAAACATGAGGCAGCGAAGATGGTTGGAATTGATCAAAGACTATGAGTTGGAGATACATTACCATCCAGGCAAGGCCAACGTGGTTGCAGATGCTTTGAGCAGGAAGAGTCAAGTCAATATGTTGGCCATGTACCCAATGCCATATGAGTTAGCCAAGGAGTTCGACAGACTGAGTCTCGGTTTCCTGAACAGCACGCAAGGAGTAACAGTGGAATTAGAGCCCACCCTAGAGCGGGAGATCAAAGAAGGGCAGAAGGATGATGAAAGCATCAACAAGATCCGGCAGCTAATCTTAGAAGGAAGAGGCAAAGACTTTCGAGAGGATGAAGAGGGAGTAATATGGTTCAAGGACCGATTGTGTGTCCCCGACCTCAAACCTATTCGGGAGCTGATCCTAAAGGAAGCTCATGAGACAGCCTACTCCATACACCCTGGGAGTGAGAAGATGTATCAGGATTTAAAAAGGAGGTTTTGGTGGTATGGCATGAAAAGAGAGATCGCAGAATACGTCGCCATCTGTGATAGCTGTCAAAGAACCAAAGCAGAGCATCAAAGGCCCGCCGGATTGTTGCAGCCATTGCGGATTCCTCAGTGGAAGTGGGATGAGATCGGGATGGATTTTATAGTTGGCCTACCTCGTACCCGGGCCGGTTATGATTCCATCTGGGTGGTTGTGGACCGCTTAACAAAGGTGGCCCATTTCATACCTGTGAAGACCACATATACCGGAGCAACGTTAGCTGAGTTATACATGTCACGGATAGTTTGCCTCCATGGTGTGCCGAAGAAGATAGTGTCAGATCGAGGAACGCAGTTCACCTCTCATTTTTGGCAGCAGCTACAAGAAGCTTTGGGCACTCATTTGAACTTCAGCTCAGCTTATCATCCGCAGACAGACGGTCAGACTGAAAGAACTAACCAGATCCTAGAAGATATGCTGAGAGCCTGTGCGTTGCAAGACAAGTCAGGATGGGACAAAAGGTTACCTTATGCAGAATTCTCCTACAACAATAGCTACCAAGCCAGCTTGAAGATGTCGCCGTTTCAGGCACTCTATGGACGGAGTTGTAGGACTCCGCTGCATTGGGACCAGCCTGGAGAGAGGCAGGTGTTTGGCCCCGACATTTTGCTTGAAGCCGAAGAGAATATCAAAATGGTTCGAGAGAATCTGAAGATAGCACAATCAAGGCAGCGAAGCTATGCGGACCGAAGGAGAAGAGAACTGAGTTTCGAAGTGGGGGATTTCGTCTATCTGAAGGTGTCACCTATCCGAGGAGTCAGAAGGTTCGGAGTCAAAGGCAAGTTAGCACCCCGGTACGTTGGACCATATCAGATTCAAGCAAAGCGTGGAGAAGTGGCTTATCAACTCGACCTACCAGAAAGTTTGTCGGCAGTGCACAATGTGTTCCACGTGTCGCAACTGAAGAAGTGTCTACGAGTACCAGAAGAGCAGTTGCCAGTGGAGGGTTTGGAAGTCCAGGAGGATCTGACATACATAGAGAAGCCAACGCAGATTCTGGAGTTTGCAGACAGAGTCACCCGGAGGAATACCATCAGAATGTGCAAAGTCAGATGGGGTCACCATTCGGAGGAAGAAGCAACCTGGGAACGAGAAGATGATCTGAAAGCCAAATACCCTGAGCTCTTTGCTGACCAACCCTGAATCTCGAGGGCGAGATTCTTTTAAGGGGGATAGGTTTGTAACACCCTGAATTTGGGGGTATAAAATTTCTTTGCTCATATTCACAAATTCAGGTGTTACTTCCTTTTCTCATCCTTCCTCATTCTTTTCTCCCTCATTTCTATAGGAGCTAAGTGCTTATTTTACTTGTAATTATAGTTTATTATGTTAAACCCTAAGGGAGTATGAATTGTTGCATCATGTTGAACCCTAGATTTCACTTTTGCTTGGTGCATAATTCTTGGAAGGTTTGATTTGAATTTGGGGCTTATTTGAATTTGAATCAAATAGAATAAAAAAAAGAAAAGGAGAAATCAATTCAAAATAAAAAGAAAATGGAAAACAGCCCAACCCAGCCGCCCCCTCGGCCTTTCGGCCCAGTAGGCCCACTCCGCGCGCGCTCACCCGCCCCCTCCTCTCTCTGCGCTGCGGGCCCGGCCTGTCGGCGCGGCCGCCCTCCGCGCACCCGCCTCCCTCTCTCACTGCTCGTCCGGCCCCACCTGTCGGCGCTGCCGCTTCCTCGCGCACGCCCGCTCCCTCGCTCTCTCTCTGCCCGTGGGCCCAACCCGTCAGCCCCGCTTCCCTCGCGCTCGCGCCCGCTTTCTCCTCTCTCTCTGCGCCGCGGGTCCGAGCTGTCAGCCCCGTCTCCCTCGCGTAACCGCCGCCGAGCCGCGCGCGTCCGCCTTCCTCGCGCCCACGTCGCGCGTGGGGAGCTCGCCCCACCTCGCCCCTGGCCACTAGAGCCCGAACCCCACTCGCCCTCACCCCCTCCCTCATTTGCGCACCCACCGGTCCTCTCTCTCGCCCTCTCCCTCGCTGCGCGCACGCCCAGAGCGCCGCCGCCGTAAACCCTGCCGTCCCGAGCTCGGTTTCTCGTCGCCGTTGGAGCTCCGCCGCGCCCTTAGCCCCGGTGAGCTCCGCCTCGACGCCCGCAACTCGGAACGCGCCCCAATTCCCTCTCCCCCTCCCTATTTCTCTCTGCCCGCGCTCACCCGTCGTCCGCCGTGCAGCTGCCGCCGTCGACCCGGGTCCCCGTCGCGTCTCTGTCGCCGCCGAGGAGTCCCCGGAGCTCGCCTTGAGGTAACGGACCTCTCCCGCCCCTATTGCCCCTTGCTTTGCTCTCTGTTGCGCTTGATTGCTCGCCGGAGTAGAGAAACCCCGCCGCCGAGCCGCCCTGCCGTGAATCGCCCCCCTCCGGTGCCTCTGCCCCGACCCAGACCCCACCAATGGAGTCCCCGTGCCCTTCCCGACCTCCCTGACCGCTCGGATTGCCCCAAAGCCCCGCCAGTCGCCCGCGCCCCTCGTCTCCGGCGAGCCCTCCGCCGCGGGGACGAGCGCCGCCGCCCCAGCTAGCCGTAGAAGGAGCCCGAGCCAGCCTCCCCATCCCCGCCGTCCATCTCAGATCGGATGGCCCTAATCTAAATAACCCGAGCCCAATCCCGGCCGTCCGTCGGAGATCCAACGGCCCAGGCCCGTTTCCCCCTCACCCCGTCTCTCTGCCCGCTAGGCCCCGCTTGTCAGTCCGCCCGCGCGCGCTGTCCGCCCGGCCCCGCCTGTCAGCCGTCTCGCCCGCGCCCGCGCTTGCTCTGCCCGCTGGACCCCGCCTGTCAGCCGCCCAGACCGCCGCGCGCCCGCGCGCCCGCCCGCAGGATCTAATCCTGATCGTCCGTTTGAGATCCAACGGCTGTAAGCGCCCGATACCCCTTCGCCCGCGCATTTTCTTAAAGAACCCCTCGGTTTTCTGGATTTTGCGCCCGCCGTCCCTGGTTTCTCGCAGTTAAGTCCTCAGCCCTTTTATTTAATTCAAAATAGGTCCCTAGGGTATAATTTTAACCCCTAAACTTGTAAAATTCATAACTTTGCCATATGAACTCCAAATTGGGTGCTTCAAATTGCAAAATGTTCATAAAATTATTATCTATCTGATTATGCACTGTTTCCCTGCTGTTTCCATGTTCCAATTAATGGTTAATCATTAGGATAGGATTAAGGTTATTGGAACCCTATTTGAGATAAATAAAAGGTAGTAGACTTTAATAAAAGTTGGAGCACTTAAGTTTATGGACTCAAACCCTTAAGTTTAGGAACTTAAATCAGATAATTATTTAATCCCACCACTGACTTAAACCTGAGTAGTGAATAATGACTCATTTTGGTATAGTCCCCTACCCCAGACCTAGGGAACACCAGAGTGCCTATCCCTTTTCTGTTATGAACTTGTGACCACTCTCTGCTGCATATGTTTGGTATATTGTTTTTGTTTGTTATTTTCCCAAGTGCATAGTGTGAATGATTACTTTACGTAGACAACGAGCAGTCTGTGTTGCCCGAGGAAGTTGCAGAGGAAGTCCCTGAGCAACAGTTTGGTGAAGGCAAGTGTCCTCAGTCCCATTATGTCCCATTTACTTTATAATACACTGTCCCGCATTACTTACTTGAAATCTAAGGATTGACTAGCTTTACACTTTACTTTATCCTTGATGACCTTATGGGCTATTATGGTTAGCATTTTGCTACTGCTTTAACTTAATCAATGAACATGATGTGAATATTTATGATACTGTTATCCTGATGATGTTGATGATCTTGTGATACTCTAGGGGGCTCAGGCTGTTTCCTGAGTACCTCTCCGTAAGGACCTGTTCGTTGAGAGACCACCCGGGATAACAGTGCAACCATGAGGGTGAAATGGGACGCCCTTAGCTAATTAATTAGAGGAACTAGAGGTGTAGTTGCTTCGCCGTCGTGCCGTCAATGGGGTCCAGGCACAGTGCTTGCTCTGCCGAGGCTGAGTGCCGAGGTTCTTTCGTTTTGCTTTGTTAGCCACTCTCCTGCGGGGAGGGGTACTGTGTTTATCAAACTGGAGAAACCTAACGGGCAGCTATGATCTCTAGGAAATCTTTGTAAAGGCTTTGTAGTGAATCCCTGGCCATTCACCTTGGGAGTGAATAAGGGTCTTGCAAGCCCGGGCTAGAGAGGGAATCATGACTCATGGGTAAAGTGTGCGACCTCTGCAGAGGGTAGTGAAACTGATATATCAGCCGTGCTCACGGTTAAGAGCAGCCTTGGGATCCTCTTTGATTAGAGATACAGATGGTTCGAGGTACAAGGTTTATGTTATGGTGTTGGTTCGAATATGATGATGTTGTTCCTCGATGAGGAAATGGTTCATGGGTGAGTTAATGATAAAATCTGGCTTCTACTAATGATAAATACCTGACCAACTAAAAGCAACTGCTTGAGCCTAACCCCACATAAAGCTAGTCCACTTCAGCCAAACGGGACATTTGCTGAGTACGTTGATGTGTACTCATCCTTGCTTTACCACAAAACACCAGGTTGTCCGCATTGTAACCACTGCTCAGGAGAAGGCGAAGTCGTGGAAGGAGACTTCCAGGAGTTTCAAGACTACGACGAATTCTAGGTGTGGGTTGGCGGCAACCCCCAGTCAGCTGCCTGTGAAGGCCTTATCTTTACTGCGTTTCGCTAGCACTTTGATTTAACTGTTAAGTTGATGACTATGTGGATGTCTATGACTCTGTGATGTAATCAGTTAATACTCTTTTATGTTATTATTCGAGCATTGTGCGATGATGTTCATTTATGTAATCGCTGTGTACGTGAGTTCTGATCCTGGCACGTACATAGTTCGCATTCGGTTTGCCTTCCAAAACCGGGTGTGACAGGACGCATCCACATGTTTGAGCATAAACATCCTTAATTTTAAGCATAAATATTGACAGTGATAAGCATAAAAATCGCAATGTTATTAAAATAGTTAGCGTGATATCACGTTTGACATCCCCATAACAAATGTGTGTGAATCCAAGTGGTTACCATAAAAAACCGAAGCCACGTGAGAGATGTCGTATTCATCATCATAAAAATCCTCAATAGAATGTATAAATAGTGTAAGTAATAGGCATAAAACATAATCATGGAAGACATAAACACGGATCGGTGGGAGGACGTCGCTGGAGGACAACCCTAAGGCCACTGGATCGGTGAACGCCTCTGAAGCCACCAAATTTGAGGTGGTCTTTGTCAAAGGACATCCAAGATGCGCCGGATTGGAGGAGATCATCGTCTTCGAGTGCTGCCACGGGCGGTCACCGCCACCATCGCCGCTCGGCGTCGGGCAGTTGCCATCGTAGACGCTCACGCCGCCGCTCGTGCCTCGTGCAGTCACGGTCGCCGCGGCGCTCGTGTCTTGGAGCGCCAATAGCCGACGCCGTCTGGGGCCGCCTCTCGCCGACATCGCCTCGGGCCGCCGCTTGTGCCTCACGCCGTCGGTTGTGCCTCAAACAGTTGCAGCCGCCGCTAGGTCTCGAAACCCTAATTCCTAGGGGTTTGGGCTGCTTTTATAGACGCCCTGGCTTAGTTCGGCTCAACCAGATGGCACTGTTTGGCTTGGGCTTGCTCTAGTTATTGAAAGCCCAGGGCTTTATATATATAATAGGAAATTTATCAAAGCACGCTTGTGTTATTACATATATGTGAGGCTCACATAACGTGTAGATGCGGCTCACTGTCCACATGACAAAGCTAGTAAGTCTAGACGTCCAATATAGTACTATGTATATATACACCATGATACTTTCTTTCTAGCTTTTAAATCCTATCTAATCGATTGGATTTAGAGGAAGAGAACAAGAAAGAAAATGTTTTTACAGCTTTTTCTAATATCCAATCTACTCGACTGGAGTTAGAGGGCGAGAACAAGGAAGAGGAAGATAGAACACACCGTCTGATGACCTGAAGCATTGGCAACATGATAGTGTCCACTTTGTCTTGGATGCCATATCGATATTGTATCTCTTTTTTCAGAAAAAGGCACCTCTTGATATTACTACTTTTAACGAGTATTTTCTATAATTGTTTTAGTAAAACCCAAATTAAAAAATAAGATAGAAGCTTGTGTTTGATGATTGTCTAATCATTTTTACTGATATGGATATTTTCTTTGAAGCTGGTGAAAATGATATATCCAAGACATTTATATTCCTTAGCGTCTCATAAAGCCATAAAAAACTTACATTGTAAAATTACAAAATATATTTATTGAGTTATACAAGAAAATTCTTGAACAACATACACCTAAATAAAATCCTAGATACTGAAAGGGAAATGTGCCCTTAGGCCATTTCTATAAGATTTTGGTGATTAAGTGCTCCACACAAAAATGCTTTGAGTGATATTTGTGCCAAAGACTCAAGAAGTGCAAATCAAGATTAAAGGTATGTTTCTAGACTTAGTACATTGTTCTGAAGACTAATGTATTGTGTCTAAGTGCTAGAAACAGGAGAAATCGCTTTGAAGATAAGTTGGCTGTGTTCAGCCAAAAGGCTGCTCGGTCTGGGTGCACCAGACTGTCCGGTGGTGCACCGAACAGTGTCCGGTGCGCCAAGACTAGTCCCGGTGAACAGCCTGCTCTTGGGTCTCGACGACGGCGTACGACTATAAATCACCGGACTATCCGGTAGTGCACCGGACTATCCGGTAGTGCACCGGACTGTCCGGTGAGTCGTCTGCGGCGAAGTCGCCGCTCTCGAGAAACCAGTCAACAGCGTCCGACTAGAAATCACCGGACTGTCCGGTGGTGCACCGGACTGTCCGGTGAGCCAACGGTCGGCGCACCAACGGTCGGCCGCGCAATCAGCTCGTGACGCGTGGCCGAGCCAACGGTCTGATGGGGGCACCGGACTGTCCGGTGTGACAACGGCTCCAAATCTTCAACGGTCGGCTGCGCCAAATTAAGAAAGCAATCTGCACCGAACTGTGAACAGTGCCTGTCCGGTGGTGCACCGGACTGTCCGGTGCGCCACCCGACAGAAGGCAAGAATTGCCTTCCTGGATTGCTTCCAACGGCTCCTAGCTACCTTGGGGCTATAAAAGGGACCCCTAGGCACATGGAGGAGCAAACCAAGCATTCTTTGATCAACTCTAAGCACCAAGACTCCATTTCCGCGCATTTGATTCTTTGTGATAGCAACTAGAGCTCCATTTGAGTAGAGAACTCTTTGAGTTGTGTTGTGAGCTCAAGTTGTGTCTTGTGTGCGTGTTTGTGCTCTGATTTTGTGTATTGTGTGCGTTGCTCTCCCTCCCTTACTTCTGTGTTTCTTTGTGATCATCATTTGTAAGGGCGAGAGACTCCAAGTTGTAGAGATTCCTTGCAAACGGGAGATAGTAAACGAAAGCAAAACATCGTGGTATTCAATTTGATCATTGGATCACTTGAGAGGGGTTTAGTGCAACCCTCGTCTGTTGGGACGCCACAACGTGGAGTAGGCAAGTGTTGGACTTGGCCGAACCACAGGATAAACCACTGTGCCTCTCTGTGTTGATTTCTTTGTGGTTATCGTGTTTAGCAAGAACTCCTCTCTAGCCACTTGGCTTTATTGCTCTAACACTTAATCAAGTTTGTGGCTTTAAGTTTCAAGTTATTATAGGATCACCTATTCACCCCCCCTCTAGGTGCTCTCAATTGGTATCGAAGTCGTTCTCTTCACGCAAGGAACTAACCACCCGAAGAGATGGATCCTAAGGGAAAGGGGATGGTGGTCAACGATAAGAAGAAGGAGTCCACCTTCAATGAGCCAAGAGACGATAAGCCCATCGACTCTGGCTCGAGTCACAAAAAGAAAGATGGGAAGAAGAAGAGGCGCATCAAGAAGATAGTCTACTACGACAGCGACGAGTCTTCTTTTTCCCAAAAGTAAAACAACGACTACGAGAAAAAGAAAACGGTCAACTCAAACTTTTCTTTTGATTACTCTCATATTCCGCATAATTCAAATGCACATTAGCTTTCCATTCCTCTTGGTAAACCTCCACACTTTGATGGAGAGGACTACGGATTTTGGAGTCACAAAATGCGTAGCCACTTGTTCTCTCTTCATCCAAGTATATGGGAGATAGTAGAGAATGGAATGCAATTTGATAGTACGGATAATCCCATGTTTATTAATGAGCAAATTCACAAAAATGCACAAGCTACCACTGTTCTTTTAGCATCCTTGTGCAGGGAAGAGTACCATAAGGTGAGCGGCTTGGATAACGCCAAGCAGATCTAGGACACCCTCAAGATCTCGCATGAGGGAAATGATGTCACCATGCTCACCAAGATGGAGTTGGTGGAGGGCGAACTAGGAAGGTTCGCAATGATCAGGGGGAGGAGCCAACCCAAACGTACAATAGGCTCAAGACCCTGGTCAACAAAATAAGGAGCTATGGAAGCAAGAGATGGACGGACCACGATGTCGTCTGGCTTATGCTAAGGTCCTTCACTGTCCTTGATCCTCATCTTGTTAACTCTATTCGTGAAAATCTTAGGTATACCAAGATGACGCCCGAGGAAATACTTGGGAAGTTTGTAAGCGGGCGAATGATGATCAAGGAGGCGAGATATTTTGATGAGGCGCTAAATGGCCCAATGACGATCCACGAGCCTCAAACCGTTGCCCTCAAAGCAACAAGTAGCAGGGAGGCGCTACCTAGCAAGGTGGCGCAAGTTGAGGCGGCGCGACTTAACGAGGAAGAAATGGCCCTCATCATCAAGTGCTTCAAGACGGTGCTAAAGGGTCGCAAGGAGCATCCCAACAAGAACAAGACGATGGGGAAGTGCTCCTGCTTCAAGTGTGGTAAGTATGGTCATTTTATAGCTAATTGTCCCGACAACACTAATGACCAGGAACAAGAGAAAGGCGGGAAGAGGGAAAAGAAGAAGGCCTACAAGAAGGCGAAGGGCGAGGCACACCTTGGCAAAGAGTGGGACTCGGATTGTTCGTCGTCCGACTCCGACGACGAAGGACTCGCCGCCTCGGCCTTCAACAAATCGTCGCTCTTCCCCAACGAGCGCCACACGTGCCTAATGGCAAAAGAAAAGAAGGTAATCACTAGAGAAACTCCTAAGTACTCTACTTCTAGTGATGAGGACTCTAGTGATGATGAAATTGATTACACTAGCTTGTTTAAAGGATTAGATAGAGCAAAAGTAGAAAAGATCAATGAATTGATTGATGCTCTAAACGAAAAGGATAGACTTTTAGAAAAGCAAGAGAATCTTTTATATGAAGAACATGATAAATTTGTAAGTGTGCAAAAGTCTCTTGCTTTAGAAGTTAAAAGAAATGAAATGCTTTCATGTGAAATTTCTGCTTGTCATGAGACTATTTCTAGTTTAAAGAGCATTAATGATGATTTAAATGCTAAATTAGTAGAAGCAAATAAGACTAGTTCTCATGTGGAACATGTAGTAATTTTCAATAGGTGTAAGGATTTTAATGTTGATGCTTGCAATGAACATTTAATTTCCATTTCTAAATTCAATGATAGCAAAAATGATTTTGATAAACTAAAATTTGCAAGGGATGCCTACACTAGTGGTAGACACCCCTCTATTAAGGATGGGCTTGGCTTTCGAAGGGAAGCTAAGAACTTAACAAGTCATAAGGCTCCCATCTCCGCCAAGGAGAAAGGGAAGGACCCTATGGCTAATAGTGTTCATAAAAATCATGCTTTCTTGTATCATGATAGGAAATATTCTAGGAATGCTCATCCTAATAGGTGTTTTAATGCTTATGATTCACATGCCATGTTTGGTTCAAGTTCTTCCTTTGTGCATGGTAGAAATATGTCTAGGAACCATGTTGTTCATCATGTACCTAAGAAAATGCAAAACAAATCTGCTACTGTTTTTCATGCCTGCAACACTGATTTTATACTTTCATGTAAAAATAAGAAAGTGGTTGCTAGGAAATTGGGGGCAAAATGCAAGGGAGATAAAACTTGCATTTGGGTCCCTAAGGCTATTGTTACTAACCTTGTAGGACCCAACAAGAGTTGGGTACCTAAAACCCAAGCCTAATTTGCCTTGCAGGTTTATGCATCCAGGGGCTCAAGCTAGATTATTGACAGCGGATGCACAAACCACATGACGGAGGAGAAGAAGATGTTCACCTCCTACGTCAAGAACAAAGATTCCCAAGACTCAATCATATTAGGTGACAGGAATCAAGGCAAGGTTAAAGGACTAGGAAAAATAGCTATTTCTTCCGAGCATTCCATTTCTAATGTGTTTTTAGTAGAATCGCTCGGATGTAACTTGTTGTCCGTTAGCCAATTATGTAATATGGGTTACAACTGCTTATTTACAAATGTAGATGTGTCTATCTTTAGAAGGAGTGATGTTTCATTAGCCTTTAAGGGTGTACTAGACAGCAAACTCTATTTAGTTGATTTTTTGAAGGAGGAGGCCGGTCTAGATGCATGCTTAATTGCTAAGACTAGCATGGGCTGGCTGTGGCATCGCCGTCTAGCACATGTTGGGATGAAGAACCTTCACAAACTTCTGAAGAGAGAACATGTGTTAGGTCTAACAAATGTGTATTTCGAAAAAGATAGACCTTGTGCAGCTTGTCAAGCAGGAAAACAAGTGGGAAGTGCTCATCACATCAAGAACGTGATGACTACATCTAGACCTCTGGAGCTATTGCATATGGACCTCTTCGGACCCGTCGCCTACCTTAGCATCGGGGGAAGTAAGTATGGTCTTGTTGTTGATGATGATTTTTCTCGCTTCACTTGCAGTATAAATCAGAAACCCAAGGGACCCTCAAGCGCTTTCTAAGGCGGGCTCAAAACGAATTTGAGGTCAAGGTGAAAAAGATTAGAAGCGACAATGGGTCCGAGTTCAAGAACCTTCAAGTGGAGGAGTTTCTTGAGGAGGAAGAATTCAAGCATGAGTTCTCCGCTCCCTACACACCACAGCAAAACGGTGTGGTAGAGAGGAAGAACAGGACGCTTATAGACATGTCGAGGACGATGCTTGGAGAATTCAAGACGCTCGAGTGGTTTTGGTCGGAAGCTGTGAACACATCTTGCCACGCTATAAACCGAGTCTACCTTCATAGCCTCCTCAAGAAGACGTCATACGAGCTTCTAACCAGTAACAAAGCCAACGTTTCTTATTTTCGAGTTTTTGGGAGTAAATGCTACATTCTGGTGAAGAAAGGTAGAAATTCAAAATTCGCTCCCAAAGCTGTAGAAGGGTTTTTGTTAGGTTATGACTCAAATACAAAGGCGTATAGAGTCTTCAACAAATCATCAGGTTTGGTTGAAGTCTCTAGCGACGTTGTATTTGATGAGACTAATGGCTCTCCAAGAGAGCAAGTTGATCTTGATGATGTAGATGAGGATGATGTTCTAATGGACACTATTCGTACCATGGCGATTGGAGATGTGCGACCACAGGAACACCAAGTGCAAGATCAACCTTCTTCCTCAATGACGGTGCACCCCCCAACTCAAGATGACGAACATGTCCCTCAAGAAGAGGCGTGTGATCAAGGGGGAGCACAGGATGTCCAAGATGAGGAGGAAGAAGTACCGCAGGCCCCTCCAACTCAAGTTCGAGTGATGATTCAAATGAATCATCCCGTCGACCAGATTTTTGGTGACACTAGCAAGGGAGTAACCACTCGCTCTAGATTAGCCAATTTTTGTGAGCATTACTCTTTTGTCTCTTCTATTGAGCCTTTCAGGGTAGAAGAGGCCTTGCTAGATCCGGACTGGGTGTTGGACATGCAGGAAGAGCTCAACAACTTCAAGCAAAATGAAGTTTGGACACTAGTGCCGCGTCCCAAGCAAAACGTTGTGGGAACCAAGTGGGTGTTCCGCAACAAACAGGACGAGCACGGGGTGGTGACAAGGAACAAGGCTCGACTTGTGGCAAAAGGTTATGCCCAAGTCACAGGTTTGGACTTTAAGGAGACTTTTGCTCCTGTGGCTAGGCTAGAGTCGATTCGTACTTTGTTAGCCTATGCTGCTCACCATTCTTTCAGGTTGTTCCAAATGGATGTGAAGAGCGCTTTCCTCAACGGGCCAATCAAGGAGGAGGTGTACGTAGAGCAACCCCCTGGCTTTGAGGATGAACGGTACCCCGACCACGTGTGTAAGCTCTCTAAGGTGCTCTATGGACTTAAGCAAGCCCCAAGAGCATGTATGAATGCCTTAGAGACTTTTTAATTGCTAATGCTTTCAAGGTTGGGAAAGCTGATCCAACTCTTTTCACTAAGACTTGTGATGGCGATCTATTTATGTTCCAAATTTATGTCGATGACATAATATTTGGTTCTACTAACCAAAAGTCTTGTGAAGAGTTTAGCAGGGTGATGACACAGAAATTCGAGATGTCGATGATGGGCGAGTTGAACTACTTCCTTGGGTTCCAAGTGAAGCAACTCAAGGACGACACCTTCATCTCTCAAACGAAGTACACGCAAGACTTGCTCAAGCGGATTGGGATGAAGGACGCCAAGCCCGCAAAGACTCCAATGGGAACCGACAGGCATGTCGACCTCAACAAAGGAGGTAAGTCCGTCGATCAAAAGGCATACCGGTCTATGATAGGGTCTTTATTTATGTGCTAGTAGACCGGATATTATGCTTAGCGTATGCATGTGTGCTAGATTTCAATCCGACCCAAGGGAGTGTCACCTTGTGGCCGTTAAGCGAATTCTTAGATATTTAGTTGCTACGCCTTGCTTCGGGATCTGGTATCCAAAGGGGTCTACCTTTGACTTAATTGGATATTCAGACTCTGATTATGCTGGATGTAAGGTCGATAGGAAGAGTACATCAGGGACGTGCCAATTTCTAGGAAGGTCCCTGGTGTTGTGGAGTTCTAAGAAACAAACTTCCGTTGCCCTATCCACCGCTGAGGCCGAGTACGTTGCCGCAGGACAGTGTTGCACGCAACTACTTTGGATGAGGCAAACCCTCCGGGACTTTGGCTACAATCTGAGCAAAGTCCCACTCCTATGTGACAATGAGAGTGCAATCCGCATGGCGGACAATCCTGTTGAACACAGCCGCACAAAGCACATAGACATCCGGCATCACTTTTTGAGAGACCACCAGCAAAAGGGAGATATTGAAGTGTTTTATGTTAGCATCGAGAACCAGCTAGCCGATATCTTTACCAAGCCTTTAGATGAGAAGACCTTTTGCAGGCTGCGTAGTGAGCTAAATGTCTTAGATTCGTGTAACTTGGATTGAAATAGAGCATACATGTGTTTTATGCCTTTGATCATGTTCCTTTATGCATTTTATTGCTTATTTACGGTGCTCAAGTTGTGCAAGGGATCCCCGGACCTCACAAGTCCATGTGTGAATGATGCACATACTTAGGGGGAGAAATGCTACAACTTGACCCTTTGAGACTAACCGTGTGCTTGAGTTTTCTTAAATTAGTCTCAAGGGAGGATTGAAAGGGAAAATGTGAACTTGGACCATGCAAGACTTCCACTGCACTCCGATGAGAGGGTAATTTACTCCAAGTTCATCTCCGTGCTCTTATTGCCTTTTTACTCTTAATTGAAGATTTTGGTGAGGCAATGAGGTTTAAGGGCCAAAAATGATCCCGTTTTGGTGCTTGATGCCAAAGGAGGAGAAATTAAGGCCAAAGCAAGAAATGGGTCAGCTACCACTTGAGAATTTTGAAAATAGTAGAGTTAGAGCTTTTGTTTTGTCAAAATACTCTTATTGTCTCTTATTGTCAAAAGTTGGTCTCTTGTGGGGAGAATGTTTGATTATGGGAAAAAGGGGGAGTTTTTGAATCTTTGATCAATTTCTCTTGGAATACCTCTCTCTATGTCGCAACAAGTGAATTTGACTTAGAGATAGGAATTTGAGTTTGATTTGCAAAAACAAACCAAGTGGTGGCAAAGAATGATCCAAATATGCCAAAATTGAATCAAAAAATAAATTTTTGTTCTCATTTGCATTGATGTTGCACTTCTTTAGTTGCTTTTTGTTGTGTTGGCATAAATCACCAAAAAAGGGGGAGATTGAAAGGGAAATGTGCCCTTGGGCCATTTCTATAAGATTTTGGTGATTAAGTGCTCCACACAAAAATGCTTTGAGTGATATTTGTGCCAAAGACTCAAGAAGTGCAAATCAAGATTAAAGGTATGTTTCTAGACTTAGTACATTGTTTTGAAGACTAATGTATTATGTCTAAGTGCTAGAAACAGGAGAAATCGCTTTGAAGATAAGTTGGCTGTGTTCAGCCAAAAGGCTGCTCGGTCTAGGTGCACCGGACTGTCCGGTGGTGCACCGGACAGTGTCCGGTGCGCCAGGACCAGTCCCGGTGAACAGCTTGCTCTCGAGTCTCGACGGCGGCGTACAACTATAAATCACCGGACTATCCGGTGGTGCACCGGACTGTCCGGTGAGTCGTTTGCGGTGAAGTCGCCGCTCTCGGGAAACCGGTCAATAGCGTCCGACTAAAAATCACCGGAATGTCCGGTGAGCCAACGGTCGGCGCGCCAACGGTCGGCCGCGCAATCAGCGCGTGACGCGTGGCCGAGCCAACGGTCTGATGGGGGCACCGGACTGTCCAGTGTGCACCGGACAGTGTCCGGTGTGCCAACGGCTCTAAATCTTCAATGGTCGGCTGTGCCAAATTAGGAAAGCAATCTGCACCGGACTGTGAACAGTGCCTGTCTAGTGGTGCACTGGACTGTCCGGTGCGCCACCCGACAGAAGGCAAGAATTGTCTTCCTGGATTGCTTCCAATGGCTCCTAGCTACCTTGGGGCTATAAAAGGGACCCCTAGGCGTATGGAGGAGCACACCAAGCATTCTTTGATCAACTCTAAGCACCAAGACTCCATTTCCGCGCATTTGATTCTTTGTGATAACAATTAGAGCTCCATTTGAGTAGAGAACTCTTTGAGTTGTGTTGCGAGCTCAAGTTGTGTCTTGTGTGCGTGTTTGTGCTCTGATTTTGTGTCTTGTGTGCGTTGCTCTCCCTCCCTTACTTCTGTGTTTCTTTGTGATCATCATTTGTAAGGGCGAGAGACTCCAAGTTGTGGAGATTCCTCGCAAACGGGAGATAGTAAACGAAAGCAAAACACCGTGGTATTCAAGTTGATCATTGGATCACTTGAGAGGGGTTAGTGCAACCCTCGTCTGTTGGGACGCCACAACATGGAGTAGGCAAGTGTTGGACTTGGCCGAACCACGGGATAAACCATTGTGCCTCTCTGTGTTGATTTCTTTGTGGTTATCGTGTTTAGCAAGAACTCCTCTCTAGCCACTTGGCTTTATTGCTCTAACACTTAATCAAGTTTGTGGCTTTAAGTTTCAAGTTTTTACAGGATCACCTATTCACCCCCCTCTAGGTGCTCTCAGATACGCTACTGGTCGGAGGCCTATCAAGCTACCCACCGGTTCCGCCCTTGATGCTACCAGGGCCGGACCTGAGGGAGTGCGGAGGGTGTGGCCGCACCGGAACCCAAAAATAGAGGGTCCCTCTAGCCACTAGATACTAGCACTTTTTTCTGCTAAGCATATGTACCCTAGACACAAATACGCAAGAGTGATGCGCTATCGATCAGTTTTGTTTAGATTGTTAAACTAATGTCTCAATTACTTATCTAATATTTCTTTCGTTACAAAATATTATTTGTTTTAACTCTTGATTTTTATGTCTATATTCAACTAGATGATGATAATCCACTAGAGAAGCAAAATGAATTCTATTTTGATACAGAGGGAGTATTATTTACTATTTACATGATGGTTGCATCGAGAGATAGAAGCTTTTTAAAATTGAAACATTTTTGTGAACTATTTAAGGTCGGCAATGACTTAAGAGAGGTTAAATGGTTTGACGATTATATGTATCGAAAAAAAATTGTTGGATGAGATTGATTTTAATGGTATAAGCGATGACTTTGTATCCCAAAATGTTAGAAGATATTTGTCGGCGTTCCGAGACCGGGGGGTCCCCGAGCCGACGAGTGAGTGTGCCGCGTGCCCCAGCCCAGATGGGTCGAGCGCGTGGGCGAGCGCGAAGGGGGGAGAGAGCGAGTGCGAGGTGGCCGGAGCCGGGTCGTGAGGGAGTCGGAGAAATCCCGCGGCCTTCGTGTTCGTCCCGCGCCCAGGTCGGGTGCGCTTGCAGTAGGGGGTTACAAGCGTCCGCGCGGGTGAGGGGAGCGAGCGGCCCCGAGAGAGCGCCTGCCCCTGCCCTTCGTCCCCGCGAGGCCAACCCTCTCTAAGAAGGCCCTGGTCCTTCCTTTTATAGGCGTAAGGAGAGGATCCAGGTGTACAGATGGGGGTGTAGCAAGGTGCTACGTGTCTAGCGGGGGAGTGCTAGTGCCCTAAGTACATGCCAAGGTGGCAGCCGGAGAGATCTTGGCACCCAGCTAATGTAGCGTCGTGGCTGTCGGAGAAGCAATGGAGCCGGGCGGAGGGACAGCTGTTGGAGTGGCTGGGCCCTTGCTGACGTCCCCCTGCTTTCGTAAGGGAGCTGGGAGCCGCCGTCGTCATGGCCCAGCGGGGCGCCATCATTGCCTGTCTGGTGGGGCTAGCCAGATGGGACGTCGGTCCCGCTCTCTGCGACCCGAGCCGGCTCGGGGTAGGGTGATGATGACGCTTCCTGTTGATGTGGCGGGCTTGTGTCCTAGGTCGGGCGACGTGGAGGCTCCTCCGAGGCCGAGGTCGAGTCTGTCCTGCATGGCCGAGGCCGAACCTGAGCTCCCGGGTCGGGCGAGGCGGAGGTCGTTCGGCAGAGGTCGGGGTGGAGTCCGAGCCCTGGGTCGGGCGGAGCGGAGTTCGCCGTCTTCCGGGGCCTTAGCCCGAGTCCGAGCCCTGGGTCGGGCGGAGCGGAGTTCGCCGTCTTCCGGGGCCTTAGCCCGAGTCCGAGCCCTGGGTCGGGCGGAGCGGAGTTCGTCGTCTTCCGGGGCCTTAGCCCGAGTCCGAGCCCTGGGTCGGGCGGAGCGGAGTTCGCCGTCTTCCGGGGCCTTAGCCCGAGTCCGAGCCCTGGGTCGGGCGGAGCTTCCTCTGGCGCTTTCGGCCAAGCCTGGCTACCCGTCAGTCTTACCTTTTGCGTTAAAGGCCCCAGTGATTTGGTCGGTCGGCGCGGTGATTTAGTCAGGGTTACTTCTTATCGAAGGCATTGCCTCGGGCGAGCCGGAGATGCGTCTGCCGTGAAAGAGGAGGCCTCGGGCGAGACGGAAATATCTCAGGGTCGGCTGCCCTCGCCCGAGGCTAGGCTCGGGCGTGGCGTGATCAAGTCGCTCGTATGGACTGATCCCTGACTTAATCAAACCCATCAGGCCTCTGCAGCTTTATGCTGATGGGGGTTACCAGCTGAGAATTAGGCGTCTTGAGGGTACCCCTAATTATGGTCCCCGACAGTAGCCCCCGAGCCTCGAAGGGAGTGTTAACACTCGCTTGGAGGCTTTTGTCGCACTTTTTTGCAAGGGGACCAGCCTTTCTCGGTTGTACTTTGTTCCGGTGGGTGCGCGCGAGCGCACCCGCCGGGTGTAGCCCCCGAGGCCTCGGAGGAGTGGTTTCACTCCTTCGAGGTCTTAGTGCCTTGCGCAATGCTTCGGCTGGTCTGGCGGTTCCCTCATGCGAACAGGCCGTAGCCCAGGTGCACTGTCGGGGCCCAAGTTCTCGGGCTGGTATGTTGACGCTGTCAACGGTTTGGCCGGAGCCGGGTTTGCGAGAGCAGCCCCCGAGCCTCCGCACAGAGCGAGAGGACGATCAGGGACAGACTCAGCTTTTTTACATACGCCCCTACGTCGCCTTTCCGCAAGGAGGGGGGGGGAGAGCGCCATGTTACCCTCGATGGGCACCGAACATGGTGTCTCCGGTGAGCTGCAATCGGGTAATCCGAGTGGACGTCCGTGCCCCGTTCGTTGGGGGTCGGCTAGGGGCCCGGAGGCACGCCCAAAAGTACCTGCGGGTGATCTGCCGGACCCGGTCCCCTGGCGACGGGGTCCGAGGGCTCGTTGCCTCCCTCCGATGGGATTCCATTACAGAGTCGTTCCCGCTGGTCTCGGAAATGTCCTAGGGTACCTCGGGAGCGCAGCCCGAGCCTTGGTTATGTATCGAACGTACCCCTGGTCATCCCTCGCTCGGTGTCTGAGGCGACTGTGAACCCTTCGAGGGGCCAGCCTTCGAACCCCTGATCAGTAATGGGCGCGGAGCCCGAGTAGCCTGAGGCGGTCGTGGAACCCTTCGGGGGGCCGACCTTCGAACCCCTGACCAGTAGTGGGTGTCGGGCCCACGCGATCTGAGGCGGCCGTTGAACCCTTCGGGGGGCCAGCCTTCGAACCCCTGATCAGTAAGGAGGCTTGGAGCCTAGTTCCTTCACGGGGAAGGATCCCTTTGGGGGTATCCCCTTTCCCGGTCCCTGTTGCAAGAGATAGAGAAAGAAGGAAAAGGGAAAAAGGATTCGAAATTGAACGTCGTGGCGTACCTTTTTTGGTGTGGTCGCGAAGGCGAAACGTCACCAGCTGCTCCTGCCAGAAGCGCCGCCCGTTGAGGCGCGGAGTTAATGCGCCGGGGCGAGCGGTCGGCGAGGCTGCCGTTGCGTGCGCGAGCCGTTCGAGGAACGGTTGTTTCGCTTTGCGTTTTTTGAACCCCGCGTCCGGTTCGGGCGGTACGTTGGAACCGCCGTCACCTTGGTCTTTATATCCCCCGGAGAGGGTCCGGTGACGGTTCTCGACTCCACTGCTTGTCTCCCTCTTAGGTTTTTTGCAGTCTGAGAGATCTAGCCAGGGAAGAGAAAACCGCCCTCCCCTGTCCTTCGCGCCGCCACCCTTTCTGCTTCGGTGATGGCTGACCGGGGGACCATCATCCCACCGCGCGACCCGTGGCCCTTCTCCACGGTGACGGCGGGCGATCTGGAGGACCTCGTCGGCGAGGGTTTGCTCCGCCCCCTCACCGACGAGCAGCGGCCGGAATGGATTCCTCCCGCGGGTGGAGTCGCTCCATCCCCTCTGCCGGGGTACGTTGTGAGCTTCATCTCCTTCCATGAGCGGGGATTTGGTGTGCCGACGAGCCGCTTTATGCGGGCCATCCTGTTCCATTACGGGGTGGAGTTGCACAACCTCACCCCCAACTCCATTGCGCAGGCCGCTATCTTCGTGGCGGTGTGCGAGGGGTATTTGGGGATCGCCCCCCACTGGGATTTGTGGACCCATCTCTTCTTCGCCGAGCTTTTTGCCTCGCCGACGGGGGAGAGGAAGGTCCGCGCAGCGGTGCGGGCCGGCGGCTGCACCCTTTTGTTGAGGCAGTCGCGGTCGTTGCAGTATATCCCTGCCGTCCTCGCATCCTCCAACAAGGGTTGGCAGCGCCGGTGGTTCTACCTCCGGAACAACGGAGAGTTGCTCCCGCCGTTCTCTCAGCGGGTTGTCACCGCCGCTCCCGACGCCTGGCGCCACGGGACTCCACACGAGAGGCAGAAGAACCTCGAGCCTCTTCTCCAGGCCCTGAAGGTGTTGCGGGAGGAAGGACTCACCGCCGCGGGAGTGGTTGCCGCCATCCACCGTCGGAGGGTGCTCCCCCTGGCGGAACGGCGGCTGTCGCTCTGGGAGATGACCCTGGAGGCCGACTGGGAGGGGTCACGGATGTCCCCTGATCCTCTTCCCCGTGACGCCCTCCAATGGCGGGTGTCGGCCGCGATGGGGAAGCCGGACCCCCACGCCCTCTCCCAACCTCGAATGCGCCCCGACCAGGGGTGCATCGTTCTGGTAAGTGTTCGCTCCTTCCTTCCTCATATACCGGGTTGCTCCCGGTTCTCATGATTGGGTTTCTTTTCCCCTCCTCCTCTTTTTAGGAGGTGGGACGGCACAAACCCTCCTTGCCGCGGGTCCCGGAGGACGCGGTGGGTCGGGCAGCGCGGCGGGTCGCCACGGAGGAGGAGAAAAAGAAAAAGGACGCGGAGAAGGCCCGGGCCCGCAAGCGGAGGCGGGCTCGGGAGGCCCTGGAGAAATGCCGTCGCCAGCAGGAGAGGGAAGGACTCCCCAGGGAGCTATCGCCGGAGACATCCGATGACGACGACGACGATGATGAGGAGGAGGAGGACGACATGGCCGCCCGTCTCGGCCTCAGCCCCAGCTCGGGGTGTGGCCGAGAGCTGTCGAGTTAGCCCCCGAGCGGGCCGATGTCGTCGGTTCCTGGGGCCGAGACGCCGGATCCCCGACCTGAGGGGCGGGGACAACCTGAGAGGGTACTTGATCCCTCGGCTGGAGGAGCTGACGCGACTCCAGGGAGCCGGGTCGAGGGGTTCGTCCCTCGAGAGTCGTCCCCCGCGCCGGCAGCGCGGGGGAGCGGTCCTCAGGTTGCCATGGCGGCGCCTGGGCAGTCCGCCTCCCGGGCGCCAGGGGCGCCCAAGGCGAGGGCGGTGCCAGGGCTGTCGGCGAGGCGGGCCCCGGCGGTGGTTCCAGGGAGCGGGAGCCAAGAGACCTCCCCCCAGGCGCAGTGGATCATGGCCCGGAGCGGGTAAGTACCCTAGAATGTCTCCGTCCCGGCGCTTCATTCACACGTCTTGGCCGTGATTTTCCCTTCCTTCTTTTTTCCAGCAAGCGGAGCCATGGCCCTATCGACCTGGCGCCCCGGAAGGCCCTTAAGACGGCGTCGGTCCAGGCGCCTGGCGTCATCCCGGGGCCCGCCGTTCAGCCGACCCTTCCGCAGGGCGCTTTGCCGCATGGGGCTCAGGCGTCGAATGTCCCGGGGGAGCAGGTCCCCGAGGCGGGCTCCTCTGCCGAGGCGGCCATCGTGATCGGGGAGGCGGCCGGCGCCGACGCGGTCCCGAGCCCGCCTGCCGGGTCGGCCATGCCGGCGCCTGCCGCCACCGCAGTTGGCATCGCCCCAGTCGGAGAGCATATGGTTGCTGCCGGCATCGAGACGGCCGCAGCGTCGGCGCCCGGGGCTTCAGAAGAGGTGGGCATGGACGCGCAGTTCATCCAGGCAGGCAGCAGCCTTGTCGCGGCGGAGCCCCGAGGCCCGGGGCCAGTTGCTCCGATTCTGGACCCGCGAGGCCCCGGACCCCATCTTCGTTCTTGACGACGAACAGGAGGACCGGTCCTGGGACGAGCTCCGCAATCGTGCGGAAGCAGCGGTGGGGTCGCTCCGATCGTCGCTGGAAGTTCTCTGCGGGGACGTCCCCAAAATCCTCCAGGTAACGGTTTCAGGCATACCTTCTCCTTTCTGCGAGCGTGGCGTTCGTCGTGACGCCTTGTCTTCCTTTCCAGGATCTGACGGACCGGAGCGCCGCCAAGTCATCGTTCATTCGCCGCGAGGTCGACGTCTGGGGCTCGCTGCGGTCCCTGAGGACTTCGCTCGCCGGGGCTACCTCGCGCCTCTCTCAGCAGGACGCTAAGATAGCGGACCTCCAGTTGCTCTGTGCTGACCTGAAGGCCGAGGCGGCGGCGGCGCGCATGGAGGCACTACGGCAGCGGTCGGAGCTCGTCCGGGTTGCCGAGGAGCGGGACCAATCTCGGGGCCAGGCTGCCGAGGCCGAAAGTCGGGCCAAGACCCTCGCGGCCGATCTGGCCGCAGCCCAAGTTGCGGCCTCGGAGCAGCGCGTCCGAGCCGGAGGTATGGTTTGACCGTCCTCGGTTCTCGTTCTTGTCCGTTTCTTCCGCTTGTGTTTGAGGTCTTTCTTCTGGTTGTTCGCAGAGCTCGAGTCTGCCCTCGACGAGTCTGCCAAAGCGCTCGCCGAGGCGCTCGCTGGGGCTGCTGAGCAGAGGGAGGCCGATCTCGCGGCCATGTCTGAGGCTGTCTCGGATGCCTATCGGACCCTTGGTCCCGGCGACGTCCCTTTAGGAAGCTCCCCCCAAAGCCGTCTTCAAGCCCTGGGTGGTTATGCGCGCGGTAAAGTCCGCGGGGCGCTACACCATGGCGTCAGGCAGGCCTTCGCCGTGCTCGCTTCCCATTACGTCGTGGACCTAGAGCGGGTCAGTGAGGGGTATTGCCTTCCTGACGAAGACGAGGCCGCCCTGGCAGAAGTTCAGCGGCTCGACGCGGTCGCTGCGGGTCCGAGTGCGGCGCTGGCGACCATCTTCGAGGCGGAGATTCTCCCTCCTGTGCCGCCGCCGGAAGCGGAAGTGGACCTTACCGACGGCGGGAGTGGAGCTGAGGGCGCAGCACCTTCCCAAGGCGACGCCTGACTTTTGTTGGGACAATTTCTGTTGGACTTGCGATTTGCCGCGGCCGCCGAGGCCTGGACACTTTATTTCTCTTGCGTGAAGTCGTACTTTTTTCTGTTTCAATTTGCGCGCCTGGCCCGACTTGTCAACAACAGGGTGATTTCCCGAGCTGGGTCCTTTTTCGTGGCAGGCGCTGAGTGAGGTGTCCCTAGCCCGGAGGCATAGGCGTTCCTCGGCTCAGTCGGTCTCGCCACTCATTTGTACCCAAGTTCGCTCCTCGGGACCCTGCTTCTGACGTATCCGGGAGAACGCAAAAACCCCTTCTTGATCGAAAAAAGAATTTTCTGACGCGGAGAGGCGCATCCAAACTCGACGAGAGGGGTTCCCCCTTTTTAGCCCCCGAGGGAGGGTCGGGCTCCGCCGGGGCGAGGCCGACCCTTCCTTGATGACTGATTCTCGTGTGTGAGTGGGGGAAGGGCGTAGCCCCCGAGCGTCGTCCGTGCAGAGGCCATTTGACGAGTCGGGCTCCTGCCCGAATATCCGGCGAGTGCTCGGTGACATCCCTCGGTATGCCAGGCATATCCGAGGAACCCCACGCAAAAATGTCGGCGTTTGCGCGGGGAAAGTCGACGAGTACTGCTTCCTATTCGGGGCCGAGCCCGGAACCGATCCGGGTCTGCTTGGAGGTGTCGCCACTGGGGTTGAGAGGGACGGCCTTAACCGTCTCCGCTGGCTCGAAATTGCCGGCATGTCGCTTCACGTCCGGCACCTCTCGGGAGAGGCTTTCCAGGTCGGCAATGAGGGCCTCGGACTCGGCGAGGGCCTCGGCGTACTCCACGCACTCCACATCGCATTCGAATGCGTGTTTGTACGTGGGGCCGACGGTGATGTCCCCGTTGGGGCCCGACATCTTGAGCTTCAGGTAGGTGTAGTTGGGGATGGCCATGAACTTCGCGTAGCATGGCCTTCCCAACACTGCGTGGTAGGTCCCTCGGAACCCGACCACCTCGAACGTCAAAGTCTCCCTTCGGAAGTTGGAGGGTGTTCCGAAGCAGACAGGAAGGTCGAGCTGTCCGAGGGGCTGGACGCGCTTCCCGGGAATGATCCCGTGGAAGGGCGCAGCGCCTGCCCGGACAGATGACAGATCGACGCGCAGGAGCCTGAGGGTCTCGGCGTAGATGATGTTGAGGCAGCTGCCCCCATCCATCAGGACCTTGGTGAGCCTGACGTCGCCGATGACGGGATCGACGACGAGCGGGTACTTCCCTGGGCTCGGCACGTGGTCGGGGTGGTCGTCCCGGTCGAAGGTGATGGGCTTGTCGGACCAGTCTAGGTAGACTGGCGCCGCCACCTTCACCGAGCAGACCTCCCGACGCTCCTGCTTACGATGCCGAGCCGAGGCGTTCGCCGCATGCCCTCCGTAGATCATGAAGCAGTCGCGGACCTCGGGGAACTCTCCTGCTTGGTGATCTTCCTTTTTGCCGTCGTCGCGGGCCCTGTCACCCTCTGTGGGTGGCCCGGCCCGGTGGAAGTGGCGCCGAAGCATGACGCACTCCTCGAGGGTGTGCTTGACGGGCCCCTGATGGTAGGGGCACGTCTCCTTTAGTGCCTTGTCGAAGAGGTTGGCGCCTCCGGGGGGCTTCCGAGGGTTCTTGTACTCGGCGGCGGCGACAAGGTCCGTGCTGGCGGCGTCGCGTTTCGCTTGCGACTTCCTCCTGCCTTTCTTCTTGGCGCCGGGCGGAGTAGACGCCTCGGGAGCATCTTCCGACGGGCGGCCCTGGGGCTGCTTGTCCTTTCGGAAGATGGCCTCGACCGCCTCCTGACCAGAGGCGAACTTGGTGGCGATGTCCATCAGCTCGCTCGCCCTGGTGGGGGTCTTGCGACCCAACTTGCTCACCAGGTCACGGCAGGTGGTGCCGGCGAGGAACGCGCCGATGACATCGGAGTCGGTGATGTTGGGCAGCTCGGTGCGCTGCTTCGAGAATCGCCGGATGTAGTCCCGAAGGGACTCTCCCGGCTGCTGCCGGCAGCTTCGGAGGTCCCAGGAATTCCCGGGGCGCACATACGTGCCCTGGAAGTTGCCGGCGAAAGCCTGGACCAGATCCTCCCAGTTGGAAATCTGCCCCGGAGGCAGGTGCTCCAACCATGCGCGAGCGGTGTCGGAGAGGAACAGGGGGAGGTTGCGGATGATGAGGTTGTCGTCGTCCGTCCCACCCAGTTGACAGGCCAGGCGGTAGTCCGCAAGCCACAATTCCGGTCTCGTTTCCCCCGAGTACTTTGTGATAGTAGTCGGGGGTCGGAATCGGGGCGGAAACGGCGCCCGCCGAATGGCCCGGCTGAAGACCTGCGGACCGGGTGGTTCGGGCGAGGGACTCCGATCCTCCCCGCTGTCGTAGCGTCCCCCACGTCTGGGGTGATAACCTCGGCGCACCCTTTCGTCGAGGCGGGCCCGACGGTCGCGATGAGGGTGCTCGTCGCTGAGGTGGCCCGGGGCCGCAGGCGCGGTGTTGCGCGTGCGCCCGGTGAAGACCGAGGCTTCCCGCGTGAGTCGGGAAGTCGCGGCACGAGGTTCCGAGGGGTACCCCTGCCTTCGGGAGGCAGAGCTCTCGGCCCGCCGGGCCGCAGCGCCTTCCAGGAGATGCTTGAGCTCTCCCTGGATTCGCCGACCCTCGGTGGTTGATGACTCCGGCATCGTGCGGAGGAGCATCGCTGCGGCGGCCAGGTCCTGACCGGTTCCGCTGGATGCGGGTGGCGGTCTGTCCCTGGCATCGTTGGTGATGCGGTGTTGGAGACCTTGGGGCAGGTGACGTATTCCTCCGGCCGGGGGCTGGCTCGCCCACACCTGCCCGACGTTCCGGCGGATTGCCTCGAGCGCTCCTGCTCCCTCATCGGGCCCGGCCTGCGCCCCGTGGACTTGCTCGAGCTGTGGGTCGTGACCCCCCGCCGGAACGGGGACCACAGCTAGCTCCCGCGGGATGTCGGCGCGAGGCGCTGGCCTAGGGGGATCACCATCCTCCGGCATGCCGAGACAGCTGCCTCCGGAGGGATCCCCTAGCTCGACATGGAAACATTCGCGGCTCGGGCCGCAGTCCTTGTCGCCAAGGCTGCGGCTGCCGTCGGAACAGTCGGAGAGGCAGTAGTTACATGCGGTCATGAAGTCCCGCATGGCACTGGGGTTGCCAGATCCAGAGAAATCCCAGCAGATGCTGGGGTCGTCATCTTCCTCGGACCCAGAGGGTCCGTAGGTCGAGACACCCGTCAATCGGTCCCAAGGCGACCGCACACGAAACCCTAGAGAGGTTGCACTCGCCTCAGTGTGAGCGCCCGCCAAAGCGAGGTTGCTAGGCGGGTTGAGGCCGAGTCGAAATGACAAAGGATGGGAATCAGCCCGTACCTTTGGGTCGACGAGGATCGACGAAGTCGCATCGGGGGCTGATCGTGCTGTCGTCCTGGGTGCGAGGGCGACGTCCTGCAGGCCCTCCGTGAGCGTGCTGGCGTCGTCCACTTGCTCGGGATCGGCGTGACGCGGGGGGACGGCGCTCATCTTCGCCTCAAACGCGCGGGTGATGCCCGACGCGTCCTCCGTTGGGGCGCTGGGGATGTCGATTTGCTCGACAGTCGACTGAGCGCAGCCTCCCGCTCGGCCTTGGTTGCCCCGCCTCCTCCTCCGATGGCGAGGGAGAGGATGGGGCGAGCTCGAAAGTTGTCCTTCCCTCACGCGGGAAAGACGTCGTCGATTCCGCCGCCGGCGGGCGGGCTGTCCGCCACCATTGTCACTGTCGCGCGGCGGTGGAAGGAGTATCATGTCGTAGCTGCCGTTGAAAGACATGAACTCGAGACTCCCGAAACGGAGCACCGTTCCGGGTTGAAGAGGTCGTTGGAGACTGCCCATCTGGAGCTTGACGGGAAACTACTCGTCAACACGCAGCAGGCCCCTACCTGGCGCGCCAACTGTCGGCGTTCCGAGACCGGGGGGTCCCCGAGCCGACGAGTGAGTGTGCCGCGTGCCCCAGCCCAGATGGGTCGAGCGCGTGGGCGAGCGCGAAGGGGGGAGAGAGCGAGTGCGAGGTGGCCGGAGCCGGGTCGTGAGGGAGTCGGAGAAATCCCGCGGCCTTCGTGTTCGTCCCGCGCCCAGGTCGGGTGCGCTTGCAGTAGGGGGTTACAAGCGTCCGCGCGGGTGAGGGGAGCGAGCGGCCCCGAGAGAGCGCCTGCCCCTGCCCTTCGTCCCCGCGAGGCCAACCCTCTCTAAGAAGGCCCTGGTCCTTCCTTTTATAGGCGTAAGGAGAGGATCCAGGTGTACAGATGGGGGTGTAGCAAGGTGCTACGTGTCTAGCGGGGGAGTGCTAGTGCCCTAAGTACATGCCAAGGTGGCAGCCGGAGAGATCTTGGCACCCAGCTAATGTAGCGTCGTGGCTGTCGGAGAAGCAATGGAGCCGGGCGGAGGGACAGCTGTTGGAGTGGCTGGGCCCTTGCTGACGTCCCCCTGCTTTCGTAAGGGAGCTGGGAGCCGCCGTCGTCATGGCCCAGCGGGGCGCCATCATTGCCTGTCTGGTGGGGCTAGCCAGATGGGACGTCGGTCCCGCTCTCTGCGACCCGAGCCGGCTCGGGGTAGGGTGATGATGACGCTTCCTGTTGACGTGGCGGGCTTGTGTCCTAGGTCGGGCGACGTGGAGGCTCCTCCGAGGCCGAGGTCGAGTCTGTCCTGCATGGCCGAGGCCGAACCTGAGCTCCCGGGTCGGGCGAGGCGGAGGTCGTTCGGCAGAGGTCGGGGTGGAGTCCGAGCCCTGGGTCGGGCGGAGCGGAGTTCGCCGTCTTCCGGGGCCTTAGCCCGAGTCCGAGCCCTGGGTCGGGCGGAGCGGAGTTCGCCGTCTTCCGGGGCCTTAGCCCGAGTCCGAGCCCTGGGTCGGGCGGAGCGGAGTTCGCCGTCTTTCGGGGCCTTAGCCCGAGTCCGAGCCCTGGGTCGGGCGGAGCGGAGTTCGCCGTCTTCCGGGGCCTTAGCCCGAGTCCGAGCCCTGGGTCGGGCGGAGCTTCCTCTGGCGCTTTCGGCCAAGCCTGGCTACCCGTCAGTCTTACCTTTTGCGTTAAAGGCCCCAGTGATTTGGTCGGTCGGCGCGGTGATTTAGTCAGGGTTACTTCTTATCGAAGGCATTGCCTCGGGCGAGCCGGAGATGCGTCTGCCGTGAAAGAGGAGGCCTCGGGCGAGACGGAAATATCTCAGGGTCGGCTGCCCTCGCCCGAGGCTAGGCTCGGGCGTGGCGTGATCAAGTCGCTCGTATGGACTGATCCCTGACTTAATCAAACCCATCAGGCCTCTGCAGCTTTATGCTGATGGGGGTTACCAGCTGAGAATTAGGCGTCTTGAGGGTACCCCTAATTATGGTCCCCGACAATATTTTAATGACATCAGGTAACAAGTATGTGTTTTTGCTATATTTTATATTTATCATTTTATATACTTCAAAACACTGTATAATAATTTATATACGTTGAATATTTAATTATATATGTGTGCATGGAACCTCTATTTTGGATTTCGTCTCGGGCCCCTAAAAAGTCAGAAACGGCCCTGTATGCTACTCTAAATTTCTATTCTAAGAGATATATTATGTTTGTCATTAAAATTCTTTACCCTATAAAAGTAGGAGAGAGTGAACTCTATAAATGTCGTTTCTCTTGTACACTCTAAATTTAGAGTACCAGGAAGGCAAGGTGCAAGATGTGTGGCTGCATCATATTTTTACTGCACACATAATTGGACCTTACTAGTGTATTGTTTATAGTTCTTCACTGCAGGCAACCGCAAAAGGAAACTTTTCAGCTGCAACTGCATGCTTGTGGCTGGAGTACGTGAGCATGCTCAGCTGCGCCGTCGCCAGCTGCCGTGCACGACGCCGGCCGCGGCATGTTTGGAACAAGTGTTGCAGGGCTCAGGGGCGGATCGAGTAGGTGATCCATATGGCCCACGGTACACTCTAAGATCATATAAAGTTAGTTAGTATAATGATGTAATATTATCTTTTGAACTTGGTAGTCAAGTTTGAGTCTTGTTAGTTTCTGTTTTTTGTTTCTTTTTTTGGTATTTTTTCTGACACACCCTAAACGTAGCAGCTGGGTCCGCTATTGGCAGAGCTTTGCCTCGTTTATTATCAACGCGTACGCCAACAAGCTAGACTTAGTCAGACATTTGTCATGGGCTCATCGTCATCGATCAACGTCATGGCGACTAGTCCAGTACGACGTATAGATGACCAATAAGCCCAAGACCAATGAGCCCGGCACGAACTCCACTGTTTAGACCTGATTCGAGTTCGGTATGACCCGGTTCTATGCGGTCCGGATAGGTCCAAACGAATAAGTGGGTCGGGTCCGGACATGAAACTAAGCCCAGTGGACTGGCTCGACATGGTCCGTTTACCTCTAAGCCTGTCAAGCCCGTTTTTTTTTTTTTTTTGCATTAAACCGTGCTTACCGGCCTGTTTAACCCGCTTTTTCCGTGCTTACCAGACCCGTGGGTTTTAAATGACTTGGCCTGGTTTTTTAACTGTATCTAGTGGACCAGACCCAAAACGGAACGAGCTTCACCGGATCCGTGCCGGACGGACGGCCCGCTTGACCATCTCTAGTATGACGACAGAAGTGTGGTCAGTCAGTCAGTCCAGACGCCGTTGCAGCATCCGATCCTAGTTACCTCGGGCTGGCTTCCGTTCCGATGGCTAGCTTAGCTGCCCCGGCCCTTGGCTCCCTGATCTGTTTCAGAAAAGAATCGCTGACAGATTCATCCAAGGTTTCGGTTATTTCCTCTCTCTCAGTCTCAGCTTCGTGGGCTGCTAAGTTAGTTTCGGTTCATTGAACAGTGTACGGTACTTCATGGCAAAAAGATGCTGTACAGCCTGGCTGGCACATGGGTTTATTTAATTTCAGGGGAAGTCCACTCGGGAACGACGAAAGAACCAGGCATTGCATTGGTTTGCCGACGAGTCGGCTTTAATTAATTTGATCGAAATCTGAAATCTCTAGAGATATTAGCTGTGGAGTGTACTGAACGAAGAAAGCAAATGAGCTAATATTTGTGTATCTCTGTAAGTAGCCAGCAATTGTTGAGTGAATCTTTGGTCCAAATATCCAAAGATGAAGGCTTGTTTGGCCTTTAGAGCTAATAATAGATTCAGAATGCAAGCAACGCACTTGGTTGGAGATGCACTGCAAACTATGTTTACCACTGCATATGTAAGGTAGTTGTTGAGTCCCATTTTGAGCGAGCGGACGGTCCGGCCCTGAGGTCGGACAGTCCGCGGTCCGGACCGTCCACGCCTGTGGGCCGGACGGTCCGCGCATGCGCAGAGCAGTTTAGGGTTCCGAGTTTTGTGCTACGGTTGTTAGTTAGATTCGCGGGATTCGCTCGGAAATTAGTTTGTAAAGGGTCCAGTCCCCCTCCTCTATAAATAGAGAGGTATACGGCCGATTTGAATAACGAATCGAACCTTCAATCAATACAATTTACATTTTATCCTACGAGTAGTTCTAGTTTAGTTTAGGTTTAGTCTTACAATCCCCAAATCATCCGCTTCTCTTCGACTCTACGTCGATTAGAGGAGTCTAGGTCGGTCTACCCGAGCCTAGACAACTCCTAGGATCTCTCCTCCCCGACGGGGTCCCTCCCGGGAGCGAGATCCAGGCGCCGCCGGCTATCCTCCGCCGCCCCTGTGCACGCGCGGACCGTCCGGTCGTCAGGCAGGGAACCCGAGCTCCTGCACCAGGTCACGGACCGTCCGGCCCTGTGCCGCGGACCGTCCGCGCCTGACCAGAGAGCACCGCCGCTGGTTCTTTTGAAGTGTTTGGCACCTCCAAAAAGGCGTCAACATACTTTTTGGCGACTCCGCTGGGGAAAACAAATATAGACGCATCAAATCGGCCCTCAATGACCGGTTCAAGAGATAGCTCTTGTCGGGGACCATAATTAGGGGTACCCTCAAGACGCCTAATTCTCAGCTGGTAACCCCCATCAGCATAAAGCTGCAGAGGCCTGATGGGTTTGATTAAGTCAGGGATCAGTCCATACGAGCGACTCGATCACGCCACGCCCGAGCCTAGCCTCGGGCAAGGGCAGCCGACCCTGAGGTGTTTCCGTCTCGCCCGAGGCCCCCTTTTTACGGCAGACGCATCTCCGGCTCGCCCGAGGCCTTGCCTTCGTTGAGAAGCAACCCTGACTAAATCACCGCGCCGACCGACCAAGTCACTGGGGCATTTGACGCAAAGAGTGGGACTGCCGGGCGGCCAGGCTTGGCCTAAAGCGCCATAGGAAGCTCCGCCCGACCCAGGGCTCGGACTCGGGCTAAGGCCCCGGAAGACGGCGAACTCCGCCCCGCTCGACCCAGGGCTCGGACTCGGGCTAAGGCCCCGGAAGACGGCGAACTCCGCTCCGCCCGACCCAGGGCTCGGACTCAGGCTAAGGCCCCGGAAGACGGCGAACTCCGCTCCGCCCGACCCAGGGCTCGGACTCGGGCTAAGGCCCCGGAAGACGGCGAACTCCGCTCCGCCCGACCCAGGGCTCGGACTCGGGCTAAGGCCCCGGAAGACGACGAACTCCGCCTCGCCCGACCCAGGGCTCGGACTCCGCCCTGGCCTCTGCCGAACGACCTCCGCCTCGCCCGACCCAGGAGCTCGGGCTCGGCCTCGGCCATGCAGGACAGACTCGACCTCGGCTTCGGAGGAGCCTCCACGTCGCCCGACCTAGGGCACGAGTCCGCCACGTCAACAGGAAGCGCCATCATCACCCTACCCCGAGCCGACTCGGGCCGCAGGGAACAGGACCGACGTCCCATCTGGCTAGCTCCGCTAGATAGGCAATGATGGCACCCCGCTGGACCCATGACGACGGCGGCTCTCAGCTCTCTTACGGAAGCAAGGGGACGTCAGCAGGGGCCCAACCACTCCGACAGCTGTCCCTCCACCAAGCTCCATTGCTTCTCCGACAGCCACGACGCCACACTAGCCGGGTGCCAAGATCTCTCCGGCTGCCACCTTGGCATGTACTTAGGGCACTAGCTCTCCCCCGCTAGACACGTAGCACCTTGCTACACCTGGATCCTCTCCTTACGCCTATAAAAGGAAGGACCAGGGCCTTCTTAGAGAAGGTTGGCCTCGCGGGAACGAGGGGCAGGGGCAGGCGCTCTCTCGGGGCCGCTCGCTCCCCTCACCCGCGCGGACGCTTGTAACCCCCTACTGCAAGCGCACCCGACCTGGGCGCGGGACGAACACGAAGGCCGCGGGATCTCCGACTCCCTCACGACCCGGCTCCGGCCACCTCGCTCTCGCTCTCTCCCCCCTTCGCGCTCGCCCACGCGCTCGACCCATCTGGGCTGGGGCACGCGGCACACTCACTCGTCGGCTCGGGGACCCCCCGGTCCCGGAACGCCGACAGTTGGCGCGCCAGGTAGGGGCCTGCTGCGTGTTGACGAGTAGTTTCCCGTCAAGCTCCAGATGGGCAGTCTCCAACGACCTCTTCAACCCGGGACGGTGCTCCATCTCGGGAGCCTCGAGTTCATGTCTTTCGACGGCAGCTACGACATGATACTCCTTCCACCGCCGCGCGACAGCGACAATGGTGGCGGACAGCCCGCCCGCCGGCGGCGGAATCAACGACGTCTTTCCCGCGTGGGGGAAGGACAACTTTCGAGCTCGCCCCATCCTCTCCCTCGCCATCGAAGGAGGAGGCGGGGCAACCGGGGCCAAGCGGGAGGTTGCGCTAAGTCGGCTGTCGAGCAAATCGACATCCCCAGAGCCCCAACGGAGGACGCGTCGGGCATCACCCACGCGTGTGAGGCGAAGGTGAGCGCCGTCCCCCCGCGACACGCCGACCCCGAGCAAGTGGACGACGCCAGCGCGCTCACGGAGGGCCTGCAGGACGTCGCCCTCGCACCCAGGACGACAGCACGATCAGCCCCCAATGTGACTTCGTCGATCCTCGTCGACCAAAAGGTACCGGCTGATTCCCATCCTTTGTCATTTCGACTCGGCCTCAACCCGCCTAGCGACCTCGCTTTGGCGGGCGCTCACATTGAGGCGAGTGCAACCTCTCTGGGGTTTCGTGTGCGGTCGCCTTGGGACCGATTGACGGACGTCTCGACCTACGGGCCCTCTGGGTCCGAGGAAGATGACGATCCCAGCATCTGCTGGGATTTCTCTGGATCTGGCAACCCCAGTGCCATGCGGGATTTCATGACCGCATGCAACTACTGCCTCTCCGACTGTTCTGACGGTAGCCGCAGCCTTGACGACAAGGACTGCGGCCCGAGCCGCGAATGTTTCCACGTCGAGCTAGGGGATCCCTCCGGAGGCAGCTGTCTCGGCATGCCGGAGGATGGTGATCCCCCTAGGCCAGCGCCTCGCGCCGACATCCCGCGGGAGCTAGCTGTGGTCCCCGTTCCGGCGGGGGGTCACGACCCACAGCTCGAGCAAGTCCGCGGGGCGCGGGCCGGGCTCGATGAGGGAGCAGGAGCGCTCGAGGCAATCCGCCGGGACGTCGGGCAGGTATGGGCGGGCCAGCCCCCGGCCGGAGAAATACGTCACCTGCCCCAAGGTCTCCAGCACCGCATCGCTAACGATGCCAGGGACAGACCGCCACCCGCATCCGGCGGGACCGGTCAGGACCTGGCCGCCGCAGCGATGCTCCTCCGCGCAATGCCGGAGTCATCAACCACCGAGGGTTGGCGAATCCAGGGAGAGCTCAAGCATCTCCTGGAAGGCGCCGCGGCCCGGCGGGCCGAGAGCTCTGCCTCCCGAAGGCAGGGGTACCCCTCGGAACCTCGCGCCGCGACTTCCCGACTCATGCGGGAAGCCTCGGTCTATACCGGGCGTACGCGCAACACCGCGCCAGCGGCCCCGGGCCACCTCGGCGACGAGCACCCTCATCGCGACCGTCGGGCCCGCCTCGACGAAAGGGTGCGCCAAGGTTATCACCCCAGGCGTGGGGGACGCTACGACAGCGGGGAGGATCGGAGTCCCTCGCCCGAACCACCCGGTCCGCAGGTCTTCAGCCGGGCCATTCGGCGGGCGCCGTTTCCGCCCCGATTCCGACCCCCGACTACCATTACAAAGTACTCGGGGGAAACGAGACCGGAATTGTGGCTCGCGGACTACCGCCTGGCCTGTCAACTAGGTGGGACGGACGACGACAACCTCATCATCCGCAACCTCCCCCTGTTCCTCTCCGACACCGCTCGCGCTTGGTTGGAGCACCTGCCTCCGGGGCAGATTTCCAACTGGGAAGATCTGGTCCAAGCCTTCGCCGGCAACTTCTAGGGCACGTACGTGCGCCCCGGGAATTCCTGGGACCTCCGAAGCTGCCGGCAACAGCCGGGAGAGTCCCTTCGGGACTACATCCGGCGATTCTCGAAGCAGCGCACCGAGCTGCCTAACATCACCGACTCCGATGTCATCGGCGCATTCCTCGCCGGCACCACCTGCCGTGACCTGGTGAGCAAGTTGGGTCGCAAGACCCCCACCAGGGCGAGCGAGCTGATGGACATCGCCACCAAGTTTGCCTCTGGTCAGGAGGCGGTCGAGGCCATCTTCCGAAAGGACAAGCAGCCCCAGGGCCGCCCGTCGGAAGATGCTCCCGAGGCGTCTACTCCGCTCGGCGCCAAGAAGAAAGGCAGGAGGAAGTCGCAAGCGAAACGCGACGCCGCCAGCGCCGACCTTGTCGCCGCTGCCGAACACAAGAACCCTCGGAAGCCCCCCGGAGGCGCCAACCTCTTCGACAAGGCACTCAAGGAGACGTGCCCCTACCATCAGGGGCCCGTCAAGCACACCCTCGAGGAGTGCGTCATGCTTCGGCGCCACTTCCACAGGGCCGGGCCGCCCGCAGAGGGTGGCAAGGCCCGCGACGACGACAAAAGGGAAGATCACCAAGCAGGAGAGTTCCCCGAGGTCCGCGACTGCTTCATGATCTACGGAGGGCATGCGGCGAATGCCTCGGCTCGGCATCGTAAGCAAGAGCGTCGGGAGGTCTGCTCGGTGAAGGTGGCGGCGCCAGTCTACCTAGACTGGTCCGACAAGCCCATCACCTTCGACCAGGACGACCACCCCGACCACGTGCCGAGCCCGGGGAAGTACCCGCTCATCGTCGATCCCATCATCAGCGACGTCAGGCTCACCAAGGTCCTGATGGATGGGGGCAGCTGCCTCAATATCATCTACGCCGAGACCCTCAGGCTCCTGCGCGTCGATCTGTCATCCGTCCGAGCAGGCGCTGCGCCCTTCCACGGGATCATCCCTGGGAAGCGCATCCAGCCCCTCGGACAGCTCGACCTTCCTGTCTGCTTCGGAACACCCTCCAACTTCCGAAGGGAGACTTTGACGTTCGAGGTGGTCGGGTTCCGAGGAACCTACCACGCAGTGTTGGGAAGGCCATGCTACGCGAAGTTCATGGCCATCCCCAACTACACCTACCTGAAGCTCAAGATGCCGGGCCCCAACGGGGTCATCACCGTCGGCCCCACGTACAAACACGCGTTCGAATGTGATGTGGAGTGCGTGGAGTACGCCGAGGCCCTCGCCGAGTCCGAGGCCCTCATCGCCGACCTGGAAAACCTCTCCCGGGAGGTGCCAGACGTGAAGCGACATGCCGGCAACTTCGAGCCAGCGGAGACGGTTAAGGCCGTCCCTCTCGACCCCAGTGGAGACACCTCCAAGCAGATCCGGATCGGTTCCGGGCTCGACCCCAAATAGGAAGCAGTGCTCGTCGACTTTCTCCGCGCAAACGCCGACATCTTTGCGTGGAGTCCCTCGGACATGCCCGGCATACCGAGGGATGTCGCCAAGCACTCGCTGGATATTCGGGCCGGAGCCCGACCGGTCAGACAGCCTCTGCGCCGATTCGACGAGGAAAGGCGCAGGGTGATAGGCGAGGAGATCCACAAGCTGATGGCAGCAGGGTTCATCAAAGAGGTATTCCATCCCGAATGGCTTGCCAACCCTGTACTTGTGAGGAAGAAAGGGGGGAAATGGCGGATGTGTGTAGACTACACTGGTCTCAACAAAGCATGTCCGAAGGTCCCCTACCCTCTACCTCGCATCGATCAAATCGTGGACTCCACTGCAGGGTGCGAAACCTTGTCTTTCCTCGATGCCTACTCAGGGTATCATCAAATCAAGATGAAAGAGTCCGACCAGCTCGCGACTTCTTTCATCACGCCCTTCGGCATGTACTGTTATGTCACCATGCCGTTCGGTTTGAGGAACACGGGTGCGACGTACCAGCGATGCATGAACCATGTGTTCGGCGAACACATCGGTCGCACAGTCGAGGCCTACGTCGATGACATCGTAGTCAAGACGAGGAAAGCCTCCGACCTTCTCTCCGACCTTGAACTGACATTCCGGTGTCTCAAGGCGAAGGGCGTCAAGCTCAATCCCGAGAAGTGCGTCTTCGGGGTGCCCCGAGGCATGCTCCTGGGATTCATCGTCTCCGAGCGGGGCATCGAAGCCAACCCGGAGAAGATCGCAGCCATCACAAGCATGGGGCCCATCAAGGACTTAAAAGGCGTACAGAGGGTCATGGGATGTCTCGCGGCCTTGAGCCGTTTCATCTCGCGCCTCGGCGAAAGAGGCCTGCCCCTGTACCGTCTCTTAAGGAAGGCCGAGTGCTTCACCTGGACTCCCGAGGCCGAGGAAGCTCTCGGGAACCTGAAGGCGCTCCTCACCCAGGCGCCCGTCTTGGTACCCCCAGCTGATGGAGAAGCCCTCCTGGTCTACGTCGCCGCTACCACTCAGGTGGTCAGCGCCGCGATCGTGGACGAAAGGCGGGAAGAGGGGCATGCCTTGCCCATTCAGAGGCCAGTTTACCTCGTCAGTGAGGTGCTGTCCGAGACCAAGATCCGCTACCCACAAATCCAGAAGCTGCTGTATGCAGTGATCCTGACGAGGCGAAAGCTGCGACATTACTTCGAGTCTCATCCGGTAACTGTGGTGTCATCCTTCCCCCTGGGGGAGATCATCCAGTGCCGAGAAGCCTCGGGACGGATCGCAAAGTGGGCGGTGGAAATCATGGGTGAGACAATCTCGTTCGCCCCTCGGAAGGCCATCAAGTCCCAGGTACTGGCGGACTTCGTAGCTGAATGGGTCGACACCCAGTTGCCGACGGCTCCGATCCAACCGGAGCTCTGGACCATGTTTTTCGATGGGTCGCTGATGAAGATGGGAGCCGGCGCGGGCCTGCTCTTCGTCTCGCCCCTCGGGAAACACCTGCGCTACATGCTCCGCCTCCATTTCCCGGCGTCCAACAATGTGGCTGAGTACGAGGCTCTGATCAACGGATTGCGAATCGCCATCAAGCTAGGGGTCCGACGCCTCGATGCACGCGGCGACTCGCAGCTCGTCATCGACCAAGTCATGAAGAACTCCCACTGCCGCGACCCGAAGATGGAGGCCTACTGTGATGAGGTTCGACGCCTGGAAGACAAGTTCTACGGGCTCGAGCTTAACCACATCGCCCGGCGCCACAACGAGACTGCGGACGAGCTGGCGAAGATAGCCTCGGGGCGAACGACGGTTCCCCCGGACATCTTCTCCCGGGATCTGCACCAACCCTCCGTCAAGATCGGCGACACGCCCGAGCCCGAGGTGCCCTCGGCCCCGTCCGAGGCAGCCTCGGCCCAGCCCGAGCCATCCTCGGTTCAGCCCGAGGAACCCTCGGCCCCCGAGGGCGAAGCACTGCGCATCGAGGAGGAGCAGAGCGGGGTCATGCCAGAGCAAGATTGGCAGACCCCGTACCTGCAATATCTCCGCAAAGGAGAACTGCCCCTCGACCGAGCCGAGGCTCGGCGGGTAGCGCGACGCGCCAAGTCGTTCGTCTTGCTGGGCGATGAGAAGGAGCTCTACCACCGTAGCCCCTCGGGCATCCTCCAGCGATGCATCTCCATCGCCGAGGGTCAGGAACTCCTGCAGGAAATACACTCGGGGGCTTGCGGCCATCATGCAGCACCTCGAACCCTCGTCGGGAACGCTTTCCGCCAAGGCTTCTATTGGCCGACGGCGGTGGCTTACGCCACTAGAATTGTCCGCGCCTGCGAAGGGTGCCAATTCTATGCGAAGCAGACCCACCTGCCCGCTCAGGCTCTGCAAACGATACCCATCACCTGGCCCTTCGCTGTGTGGGGTCTGGACCTCGTCGGCCCTCTGCAGAAGGCGCCCGGGGGCTACACGCACCTGTTGGTCGCCGTCGACAAATTCTCCAAGTGGATCGAGGTCCGACCCCTGAACAGCATCAGATCCGAGCAGGCGGTGGCGTTCTTCACCAACATCATCCATCGCTTCGGGGTCCCGAACTCCATCATCACCGACAACGGCACCCAGTTCACCGGCAAAAAATTCTTGGATTTTTGCGAGGATCACAACATCTGGGTAGACTGGGCCGCCGTAGCTCATCTCATGTCGAATGGGCAAGTAGAACGTGCCAATGGCATGATTCTACAAGGGCTCAAGCCTCGAATTTACAATGATCTCAACAAGTTCGGCAAGCGATGGATGAAGGAACTCCCCTCGGTGGTCTGGAGCCTGAGGACGACGCCGAGCCGTGCCACGGGTTTCACGCCGTTCTTCCTGGTCTACGGGGTAGAGGCCGTTTTGCCCACTGACCTGGAATACGGCTCCCCGAGGACGAGGGCCTACAACGATGAAAGCAACCAAGCTAGCCGAGAAGACTCGCTGGACCAGCTGGACGAGGCTCGGGACAGGGCCTTACTACACTCGGCGCGGTACCAGCAGTCCCTGCGACGCTACCACGCCCGAGGGGTCCGACCCCGAGACCTTCAGGTGGGCGACCTGGTGCTTCGGCTGCGGCAAGACGCCCGAGGGAGGCACAAGCTCACGCCCCCCTGGGAGGGGCCGTTCATCATCGCCATAGTTCTGAAGCCCGGAACGTACAAGCTGGCCAACAGTCAAGGCGAGGTCTACGGCAACGCTTGGAACATCCAACAGCTACGTCGCTTCTACCCTTAAGATGTTTCCAAGTTGTTCATATACCTCACACCCACGCAAAGTTTAGTCAACAAGGAAGGGTCGGCCTCGCCTCGGCAAAGCCCGACCCTCCCTCGGGGGCTAAAAGGGGGGAAACCCCCTCTACGTCAAAATTTTCCTCAAACAGAAAATCTCTTTTACCAGAATATCTTCCGTGCTTTTTGACTACTTCGAAAAGTGGGTCCTGGAAACGACGGGGTACACGTAAGCAGTCAAGGCTGACCGAGCCGAGGGACTCCTACGCCTCCGGGATACGGATACTGTCGGCGTTCCGAGACCGGGGGGTCCCCGAGCCGACGAGTGAGAGTGCCGCGTGCCCCAGCCCAGATGGGTCGAGCGCGTGGAGCGAGCGCGAAGGGGGGAACAGAGAGAGAGAGAGAGAGTCGGTGGCCGGAGCCGGGTCGTGAGGGAGTCGGAGAAATTCCCGCGGCCTTCGTGTTCGTCCCGCGCCCAGGTCGGGTGCGCTTGCAGTAGGGGGTTACAAGCGTCCGCACGAGGTGAGGGGAGAGAGCGGCCCTGAGAGAGAGTGCCTGCCCCTGCCCTTCGTCCTCGCGAGGCCAACCTTCTCTAAGAAGGCCCTGGCCCTTCCTTTTAGAGTCGTAAGGAGAGGGTCCAGGTGTACAATACGGGGGGTGTAGCAAGGTGCTACGTGTCTAGCGAGGGAGAGCTAGCGCCCTATGTACATGCCCAGGTGGCAGCCGGAGAGATCGTGGCACCCTGTTGGTGTGGCGTCGTGGCTGTTGGAGGAGTAACGGAGCCGGACGGGGGGACAGCTGTCGAGGTGGCTGGGTCCTTGCTGACGTTCTCCTGCTTTCGTAAGGGAGCTGGGAGCCGCCGTCGTCATGATCCAGCGGGGCGCTATCATGGCCTATCTGGCATAGCTGGCCAGATGGGACGCCGGTCTTGTTCTCTGCGACCCAAGTCGGCTCAGGGCAGGGTGATGATGACGCTTTCTGTTGACGTGGCGGTCTCGTGTCCTAGGTCGGGCGTCGTGGAGGCTCCTCCGAGGCTGAGGCTGAGTCCGTCCTGCAAGACAGAGACAGAGTCCGAGCCCGGGGTCGGGCGAGGCGGAGGTTATTCGGCAGAGGCCGAAGCGGAGTCCGAGCCCTGGGTCGGGCGAGGCGGAGGTCGCCGTCTTTTGGGGCCTTAGCTTGAGTCCGAGCCCTGGGTCGGGCGGAGCGGAGTTCGCCGTCTTCCGGGGCCTTAGCCCGAGTCCGAGCCCTGGGTCGGGCGGAGCGGAGTTCGCCGTCTTCTGGGGCCTTAGCCCGAGTCCGAGCCCTGGGTCGGGCGGAGTCTCCTATGGCACCACTGGCGGAGTCTGGTCGCCCGTCGGTCTTACCTTTTGCGTTAAACGCCCCGGTGACTCGGTCGGTTGGTGCGGTGATTTAGTCAGGATTTCTCCTTATCGGAGGCGGGGCCTAGGGCGAGCCGGAGATGCGTCTGCCGTGAAAGAGGAGACCTCAGACGAGACGGAGTCATCTTAGGGTCGGCTGCCCTCGCCCGAGACTAGGCTCAGGCGTGGCGTGGTCAAGTCACTCGTATGGACTGATCCCTGACTTAATCAAACCCATCAGGCCTTTGCAGCTTTATGCTGATGGGGGTTACCAGCTGAGAATTAGGCGTCTTGAGGGTACCCCTAATTATGGTCCCCGACAGTAGCCCCCGAGCCTCGAAGAGAGTGTTAACACTCGCTTGGAGGCTTGCATCGCACTTTTTTGCAAGGGGACCAGCCTTTCTCGGAGGTACTTTGTTCCGGTGGGTGCGCGCGAGCGCACCCGCCGGGTGTAGCCCCCGAGGCCTCGGAGGAGTGGTTTCACTCCTTCGAGGTCTTAATGCCTTGCGCAATGCTTCGGCTGGTCTAGCGGTTCCCTCATGCGAGCAGGGCGTAACCCAGGTGCACTGTCGGGGCCCAAGTTCTCGGGCTGGTATGTTGACGCTGTCAACGGTTCGGCCGGAGCCGGGTTTGCGAGAGCAGCCCCCGAGCCCTCGCACGGAGCGAGAGGACGATCAGGGACAGACTCGACTTTTTATATACGCCCCTACGTCGCCTTTCCGCAAGGAGGAGGGGGGGAGTGCGCCATGTTACCCTCGATGGGCACCGAACATGGTGTCTCCGGTGAGCTGCGATCGGGTAATCCGAGTGGACGTCCGTGCCCCGTTCGTTAGGGGTCGGCTAGGGGCCCGGAGGCACGCCCAAAAGTACCTGCGGGTGATCTGCCGGACCCGGTCCCCTAGCGACGGGGTCCGAGGGCTCGTTGCCTCCCTCCGATGGGATTCCGTTACAGAGTCGTTCCCGCTGGTCTCGGAAATGTCCTAGGGTACCTCGAGAGCGCAGCCCGAGCCTTGGTTATGTATAGAACGTACCCCTGGTCATCCCTCGCTCGGTGTCTGAGGCGACTGTGAACCCTTCGACAGGCCAGCCTTCGAACCCCTGATCAGTAGGGGGCACGGAGCCCGAGTAGCCTGAGGCGGTCGTGGAACCTTTCGGGGGCCGACCTTCGAACCCCTGACCAGTAGTGGGTGTCGGGCCCACGCGATCTGAGGCGGCTGTTGAACCCTTCGGGGGGCCAGCCTTCGAACCCCTGATCAGTAGGGAGGCTCGGAGCCTAGTTCCTTCACGGGGAAGGATCCCTTTGGGGTTATCCCCCTTCTCGGTCCCTGTTGCAAGAGATAGAGAAAGAAGGAAAAGGGAAAAAGGATTCGAAATTGAACTTCGTGGCGTACCTTTTTCGGCGTGGTCGTTTTGGCGGAGGCGAAGCGTCGCCAGCTGCCCCTGCCAGAAACGTCACCTGTTTCGCCGTGGAGTTAATGCGCCGGGGCGAGTAGTTGGCGAGGTTGCCGTTGCGCGTGCGCGAGCCATTCGAGGTACGGGTCACGGGCGCGTCGTCTTCACGCCGTGAGAGGGAGCCTTCTTGCTGCCTCCGGATGGGACGTGAGCCTGGCCGATGGCGTGACTGCTGCCCTCGCGCGCCTGCCACCGTCATTACTGCCGGCCCATTTTTGACCGCGTTTGACCGCTGCGCCAGGCTGGCGCCGCTGGATCGCAGGCTGGGCGGCCTCGAGTCGCGGTATCGGTTCCGCAATCGAGGAGGTGCGGTGGTGGAGCGAGAGGCGCAGCGGTTCGCATGCAGCGCTCGGCGCGCCAGTTGAACGACGCGTGGGCTTGAGCTGTCGCGCTGGCCTGTCAGGAGTCGGAGAGGCGCGTCCACTTGGCGCGGTTGCATGCCGCCTGCATGGCCGCTCGCCCCTTTTGCCCGTTGGTCTGGGCAAAAGCGGAGGGTTACTTGTAACCGCTGGGCGGTTGCGTGCGTCGTGCGCGGCGGTTCGGCTTTCTCTGCTTGGAGCCGGTCTGCATGACAGGCGGGCCCCACCCCCCGCGTCGCAGGGGAGGACTTTGGAGGCGTGTTGGAGAAGACTCAGCCCGTGACGGTTGAGGGCGCAAGCAGGGGGAGCTGCCTTTAAAAGGAGGGCGACCCTCTTCGTGAGGTGACCATGTCTCCTACCTCCCTTATGCATTGCGTCTTTCCATCTTCCGAGCCCCCGGATGGGGGAAACCGCCGTCTCTCCGCTCCATCGCCGGAGGGACGCAACTCTGTGGGAGTTGGTACCTTTCAGCCATCGTTTGGCTTCAAGGATTTTCATCAGGCAGCCCGGTTGCCCCCCTCGGCTGGGGGTCACCCGAGACGGTGACCACCAGCCCCTGGGTGGGGAGGAGCAAACCGGACTGCGATCTTGGTCCCACCCTCAGCTTCAAGGATGTTCATCATCCTCGCTGGGGTGGGTGCCGGACTGAGCCGGCGCTCCTCCTCCCGCACGGGTTCGTGGGTCATCCTCTCCCACGACATTCGAGGGAGAAGGCGCTCACTGGCCCCGCGGGCGGCGCGGACTTCGACAACGCGGGATGGATCGGCGGCGAACGCCGTCACCTCCGGCGTGTCGGGTCCGCTAGCTCGGCTCCGGCGGGCCCCTTTGTCGGGGGGGGGCTGCCGCGCCGTGTACACGGGAGGTCCACCCTAGACACCGCACGCTGCTAGGGCGGCGCTCGTGTTCTGGGGTGGCCCTGCTTTTGCACCAGGGCGGCGGCTTTGCGCGGAGGCCGGTGCCCCACTCATCGGGGAGGATTTGAGTGGGGATCTGGCGGTAAGCTGGCGGCCCCTGGCGTCAGTGCCGAGGTGGAGGCGGCTCGAGAAGTCCCCGTCAGCGACGGGATCACCGCCACCATCGGTGCTTTGGGCCTTCGGCTCTTTGTACTTGTCCTCGCCCTTCGGGTGGCGTTATGGGCGAGGGCAAGACAGCAGCTGTGCCTTCCCCCGAGGCCTGCGCCGCCGCAGAGGGAGGAACCGGAGTTCCGCTTGTAGTGGCACTTCGGGTGCCGGGTTTTTTGTTCATTTTCGGCTTTCGGGGCCTGAACATGTATGTAACTCCGGCACAGAGCCGTGTTTTTTCCTCATTTCTGAGCAATAAGACTTGCCTGTCGATTGTCTGAATCGCTTCACCAAGCATGAGTCGCCCCGTGTCCAGGTGACGAGTGAGGTATCCGCATCCCGGAGGCGTAGGAATCCCTCGGCTCGGTCGGACCTGTTGTCCGAGGCTCCTCTAGCTTAGTTAAAGAGACCCCTCGGCCGCTCTTCGACGAGCCGAGGGCAGGGGTAGCGATATCAGCACAAGCAGGGGCGTTGTTGGCTCGGAAATGGAACCTGGTCGGCCGGAGCCTAGCCGAGTTGTCTGTCGGCAGGATCGACGTCGGAGCTGATTAGCCGAGGCCTCGGACCGAGCTGTCGCCCTTGGAAGGTGGTCGGCCGAGGCCCCGGAGGTGGCCGGCCGAGCCGTCTGCTTGGGCCGGGTTCTCGGGGAAGTCTCTGGCAGAGAATGCTCGAGCGCGGTGACGACATCGTCCTTCGGAGCGGAGGCCCTCGGGCCGCGTCGCCGCCCGAGGCTAGGTCGGGCCTTGCCGAAGGTGCTGCTGATGCCGAGGGTGTCGTCGCCCTCTTCCAGTGTCAAGATCCGCGCCTGCAGGGTCAGATCGTCTTGTAGCGTGGGCCTTGTGCGGCCGTTGAGGCCAGAACACACACCCTTGTCGCGTTATAAAGCTGTGTCTCTTTTACTCTTGTTTCGAGTATCTGGACTTTTTGTCGGTAGCAGGGATGTTAGTGCGAGCAAGAGTTGCTTCTCGCGGGAGGTGACGAGTGAGGTATCCGTATCCCGGAGGCGTGGGAGTCCCTCGGCTCGGTCGGCCTCGCCGCTTACGCGTACTTTTACCCATCCATGAGGCCCTGTCACCGACTCGGTCGAGAAGGCTCGAAGAACCTGCTTCAACAGAAGAGCTTCCGTACGTAAAGACTCATTCGATCCGCGGAGTCACTTTATCCGAGCGCGAGTTACTTATCGCAGAAGGCGATGAGTGAGGTATCCGTATCCCGGAGGCGTAGGAGTCCCTCGGCTCGGTCAGCCTTGACTGCTTACGTGTACCCCGTCGTTTCCAGGACCCACTTTCCGAAGTAGTCAAAAAGCACGAAAGATGTTCTGGTGAAAGAGGTTTTTTGTTCGAGGAAAATTTTGACGCAGAGGGGGTTAACCCCCTTTTAGCCCCCGAGGGAGGGTCGGGCTCTGCCGAGGCGAGGCCGACCCTTCCTTGTTGACTAAACTTTGCGCGGGTACGAGGTATATGAACAACTTGGAAACATCTTAAGGATAGAAGCGACGTAGCTGTTGGATGTTCCAAGCGTTGCCGTAGACCTCGCCTTGACTGTTGGCCAGCTTGTACGTTCCGGGTTTCAGAACTTTGGCGATGATGAACGGCCCCTCCCAGGGGGGCGTTAGCTTGTGCCTCCCTCGGGCGTCTTGCCGCAGCCGAAGCACCAGATCGCCCACCTGGAGTTCTCGGGGTCGGACCCCTCGGGCGTGGTAGCGTCGCAGGGACTGCTGATACCGCGCCGAGTGTAGTAAGGCCCTGTCCCGAGCCTCGTCCAGCTGGTCCAGCGAGTCTTCTCGGCTGGCTTGGTTGCTTTCTTCGTTGTAAGCCCTCGTCCTCGGGGAGCCGTATTCCAGGTCCGTGGGCAGGATTGCCTCGGCCCCGTAGACCAGGAAGAACGGCGTGAAACCCGTGGCTCGGCTTGGAGTCGTCCTCAGGCTCCAGACCACCGAGGGGAGTTCCTTCATCCATCGCTTGTCGAACTTGTTGAGGTTGTTGTAAATCCGAGGCTTGAGCCCTTGTAGAATCATGCCATTGGCACGTTCTACTTGCCCATTCGACATGGGGTGAGCTACGGCGGCCCAGTCCACCCGGATGTTGTGATCTTCGCAAAAATCCAAGAATTTTTTGTCGGTGAACTGGGTGCCATTGTCGGTGATGATGGAGTTCGGGACCCCGAAGCGATGGATGATGCTGGTGAAGAACGCCACCGCCTGCTCGGACCTGATGCTGTTTAGGGGTCGGACCTCGATCCACTTGGAGAATTTGTCGATGGCGACCAGCAGGTGCGTGTAGCCCCCGGGCGCCTTCTGCAGTGGGCCGACGAGGTCCAGACCCCACACAGCGAAGGGCCAGGTGATGGGTATCGTCTGCAGAGCCTGAGCGGGCAGGTGGGTCTGCTTCGCATAGAATTGGCACCCTTCGCAGGCGCGGACAATTCTAGTGGCGTCAGCCACCGCCGTTGGCCAGTAGAAGCCTTGGCGGAAAGCATTCCCAACGAGGGTTCGAGGTGCTGCATGATGACCGCAAGCCCCCGAGTGTATTTCCTGCAGGAGGTCCTGACCCTCGGCGATGGTGATGCATCGCTGGAGGATGCCCGAGGGGCTGCGGTGGTAGAGCTCCTTCTCATCGCCCAGCAGGACGAACGATTTTGCTCGTCGCGCTACCCGTCGAGCCTCGGCTCGGTCGAGGGGCAGTTCTCCTCGGCGGAGATATTGCAGGTACGAGGTCTTCCAATCTTGATCTGGCACGACCCCGTTCTGTTCCCCCTCGACGTGCAGCGCTTCGCCCTCGGGCTCCGAGGGTTCCTCGGATTGAGCCGAGGACGGCTCGGGATGGGCCGAGGTTACCTCAGACGAGGCCGAGGGTGCCTCGGGCTCGGGCGTGTCGCCTATCTTGACGGAGGGTTGGTGCAGATCTCGGGCGAAGACGTCCGGGGGAACCGTTGTCCGCCCCGAGGCTATCTTCGCCAGCTCGTCCGCAGTCTCGTTGTAGCGCCGGGCGATGTGGTTAAGTTCGAGCCCGTAGAACTTGTCCTCCAGGCGTCGGACCTCTTCACAGTAGGCCTCCATCTTCGGGTCGCGGCAGTGGGAGTTCTTCATGACTTGGTCGATGACGAGCTGCGAGTCGCCGCGCGCGTCGAGGCGTCGGACCCCTAGTTCGATGGCGATTCGCAGCCCGTTAATCAGAGCCTCGTACTCAGCCACATTATTGGACGCCGGGAAATGGAGGCGGAGCACATAGCGCAGGTGTTTTCCGAGGGGCGAGACGAAAAGCAGGCCCGCGCCAGCTCCCGTCTTCATCAGCGACCCGTCGAAAAACATGGTCCAGAGCTCTGGCTGGATCGGAGCCGTTGGCAACTGGGTATCGACCCATTCGGCTACGAAATCCGCCAGTACCTGGGACTTGATGGCCTTCCGAGGGGCGAACGAGATCGCCTCGCCCATGATTTCCACCGCCCACTTCGCGATCCGTCCCGAGGCTTCTCGGCACTGGATGATCTCCCCCAGGGGGAAGGATGACACCACAGTCACCGGATGGGACTCGAAGTAATGTCGCAGCTTTCGCCTCGTCAGGATCACAGCGTATAGCAGCTTCTGGACTTGTGGGTAGCGGATCTTGGTCTCGGACAGTACTTCGCTGACGAAGTAAACTGGCCTCTGAACGGGCAAAGCATGCCCCTCTTCCTGCCTTTCGACCACGATCGCGGCACTGACCACCTGAGTGGTTGCGGCGACGTAGACCAGGAGGGTTTCTCCATCAGTTGGGGGTACCAAGATGGGCGCCTGTGTGAGGAGTGCCTTCAGGCTCCCGAGGGCTTCCTCGGCCTCGGGAGTCCAAGTGAAGCACTCGGCCTTCCTTAAGAGGCGGTACAGGGGCAGGCCTCTTTCGCCGAGGCGCGAGATGAAACGGCTCAAGGCCGCGAGGCATCCCATGACCCTCTGTACGCCTTTTAAGTCTTTGATGGGCCCCATGTTTGTGATCGCCGCGATCTTCTCCGGGTTGGCTTCGATGCCCCGCTCGGAGACGATGAATCCCAAGAGCATGCCTCGGGGCACCCCGAAGACGCACTTCTCGGGATTGAGCTTGACGCCCTTCGCCTTGAGACACCGGAATGTCAGTTCGAGGTCGGAGAGAAGGTCGGAGGCTTTCCTCGTCTTGACTACGATGTCATCGACGTAGGCCTCGACCGTGCGACCAATGTGTTCGCCGAACACATGGTTCATGCACCGCTGGTACGTTGCACCCGCGTTCCTCAAACCGAACGGCATTGTGATGTAACAATACATGCCGAAGGGCGTGATGAAAGAAGTCGCGAGCTGGTCGGACTCTTTCATCTTGATTTGATGATACCCTGAGTAAGCATCAAGGAAAGACAGGGTTTCGCACCCTGCAGTGGAGTCCACGATTTGATCGATGCGAGGTAGAGGGTAGGGGACCTTCGGACATGCTTTGTTGAGACCAGTGTAGTCTACACACATCCGCCACTTCCCCCCTTTTTTCCTCACAAGCACAGGGTTGGCAAGCCATTCGGGATGGAATACCTCTTTGATAAACCCCGCTGCCATCAGCTTGTGGACCTCCTTGCCTATCACCCTGCGCCTTTCCTCGTCGAATCGGCGCAGAGGTTGTCTGACCGGTCGGGCCCCGGCCCGAATATCCAGCGAGTGCTCGGCGACTTCCCTCGGTATGCCGGGCATGTCCGAGGGACTCCATGCGAAAACGTCGGCGTTTGCGCGGAGAAAGTCGACGAGCACTGCTTCCTATTTGGGGTCGAGCCCGGAACCGATCCGGATCTGCTTGGAGGTGTCGCCACTGGGGTCGAGAGGGACGGCCTTAACCGTCTCTGCTGGCTCGAAGTTGCCGGCATGCCGCTTCACGTCCGGCACCTCCCGGGAGAGGCTTTCCAGGTCGGCAATGAGGGCCTCGGACTCGGCGAGGGCCTCAGCGTACTCCACGCACTCCACATCGCATTCGAAGGCGTGTTTGTACGTGGGGCCGACGGTGATGACCCCGTTGGGGCCCGGCATCTTGAGCTTCAGGTAGGTGTAGTTGGGGATGGCCATGAACTTCGCGTAGCATGGCCTTCCCAATACTGCGTGGTAGGTTCCTCGGAACCCGACCACCTCGAACATTAAAGTCTCCCTTCGGAAGTTGGAGGGTGTTCCGAAGCAGACAGGGAGGTCGAGCTGTCCGAGGGGCTGGACGCGCTTCCCGGGAATGATCCCGTGGAAGGGCGCAGCGCCTGCTCGGACAGACGACAGGTCGACGCGCAGGAGCCTGAGGGTCTCGGCGTAGATGATGTTGAGGCAGCTGCCTCCATCCATCAGGACCTTGGTGAGCCTGACGTCGCCGATGACAGGATTGACGACGAGCGGGTACTTCCCCGGGCTCGGCACGTGGTCGGGGTGGTCGTCTCGGTCGAAGGTGATGGGCTTGTTGGACCAGTCTAGATAGACTGGCGCCGCCACCTTCACCGAGCAGACCTCCCGACGCTCTTGCTTACGATGCCGAGCCGAGGCGTTTGCCGCATGCCCTCCGTAGATCATGAAGCAATCGCGGACCTCTGGAAACTCTCCTGCTTGGCGATCCTCCCTTTTGTCGTCGTCGTGAGCCCTGCCACCCTCTGCGGGTGGCCCGGCCCGATGGAAGTGACGCCGAAGCATGACGCACTCTTCGAGGGTATGCTTGACGGGCCCCTGATGGTAGGGGCACGTCTCCTTGAGTGCCTTGTCGAAGAGGTTAGCACCTCCGGGGGGCTTCCGAGGGTTCTTGCGCTCGGCGGCGGCGACAAGGTCTGCATCGGGAACGTCGCGTTTCGCTTGCGACTTCCTCCTGCCTCTCTTCTTGGCGCCGCGCGGAGTAGACGCCTCGGGAGCATCTTCCGACGGGCGGCCCTGGGGCTGCTTGTCCTTTCGGAAGATGGCCTCCACCGCCTCCTGGCCGGAGGCGAACTTGGTGGCGATGTCCATCAGCTCGCTTGCCCTGGTGGGGGTCTTGCGACCCAGCTTGCTCACCAGGTCGCGGCAGGTGGTGCCGGCGAGGAACGCGCCGATGACATCGGAGTCGGTGATGTTGGGCAGCTCGGTGCGTTGCTTCGAGAACCGCCAGATGTAGTCCCGAAGGGACTCTCCCGGCAGTTGCCGGCAGCTTCGGAGGTCCCAGGAATTCCCGGGGCGCACGTACGTGCCCTGGAAGTTCCCGGCGAAAGCCTGGACCAAATCCTCCCAGTTGGAAATCTGCCCCGGGGGCAGGTGCTCCAACCAGGCACGAGCGGTGTCGGAGAGAAACAGGGGGAGGTTCCGGATGATGAGGTTGTCATCGTCCGTCCCACCCAGCTGACAGGCCAGGCGGTAATCCGCAAGCCACAATTCCGGTCTCGTTTCCCCCGAGTACTTCGTGATAGTAGTCGGGGGTCGGAATCGGGGCGGAAACGGCGCCCGCCGAATGGCTCGGCTAAAGACCTGCGGACCGGGTGGTTCGGGCGAGGGACTTCGATCCTCCCCGCTGTCGTAACGTCCCCCACGCCTGGGGTGGTAGCCTCGGCGCACCCTTTCGTCGAGGCGTGCCCGACGGTCGCGATGAGGGTGCTCGACGCCGAGGTGGCCCGGGGCCGCAGGCGCGGTGTTGCGCGTGCGCCCGGTGAAGGCCGAGGCTTCCCGCGCGAGTCGGGAAGTCGCGGCACGAGGTTCCGAGGGGTATCCCTGCCCGCGGGAGGCAGAGCTCTCGGCCCGCCGGGCCGCAGCGCCTTCCAGGAGATGCTTGAGTTCTCCCTGGATTCGCCGTCCCTCGGTGGTTGATGACTCCGGCATCGCACGGAGGAGCATTGCTGCAGCGACCAGGTCCTGGCCAGTCCCGCCAGATGCGGGTGGCGGTTTGTCCCTGGCATCGTTGGCGATGCGGTGCTGGAGACCTTGGGGCAGGTGACGTATTCCTCCGGCCGGGGGTTGGCTCGCCCATACCTGCCCGATGTTCTGGCGGATTGCCTCGAGCGCTCCTGCTCCTTCATCGAACCCGGCCTGCGCCCCGCGGACTTGCTCGAGCTGTGGGTCGTGACCCCCCGCCGGAACGGGGACCACAGCTAGCTCCCGCGGGATGTCGGCGCGAGGCGCTGGCCTAGGGGGATCACCATCCTCCGGCATGCCGAGACAGCCGCCTCCGGAGGGATCCCCTAGCTCGATGTGGAAACATTCGCGACTCGGGCCGCAGTCCTTGTCGCCAAGGCTGCGGCTGCCGTCGGAACAGTCGGAGAGGCAGTAGTCACATGCGGTCATAAAGTCCCGCATGGCACTAGGGTTGCCAGATCTGGAGAAATCCCAGCAGATGCTGGGGTCGTCGTCTTCCTCGGACCCAGAGGGTCCGTAGGTCGAGACACCCGTCAATCGGTCCCAAGGCGACCGCACAGGAAACCCCAGAGAGGTTGCACTCGCCTCAATGTGAGCGCCCGCCAAAGCGAAGTCGCCAGGCGGGCTGAGGCCGAGTCGAAATAACGAAAGACGGGGAGCAGTCATTACCTTTTTGCCGACGAGGAGCGATGAAGTCGTGTCGGGGGCTGACCGCGCCGTCGTCTTGGGTACGAGGGCGACGTCCTGCATGCCCTCCGTGAGCGCGCTGGCGTCGTCCACTTGCTCGGGGTCGACGTGTTGCGGGGGGATGGCGCTCGCGTTTGCCTCGAACGCGAGGGCGACGCTTGGCGTGTCCTCCGCTGGGGCGCCGGGGATGTCGATTTGCTCGACAGCCGTCGGAGCGCGGCCTCCCGCTCGGCCCCGGTTGCCCCGCCTCCTCCTCCTCCGATGGCGAAGGAGGGGATGGGGCGAGCTCGTACGTTGTCCTTCCCCATCGTGGGAAAGACGTCGTCGACTCCGCCGCCGGCGGGCGGACTGTCCGCCAGCGAGGTCGCCGTCGCGCGGCGGTGGAAGGAGTATCATGTCGTAATCGCCATCGAGGGACATGAACTCGAGGTTCCCGAAACGGAGCACCGTCCCGGGTTGAAGAGGTTGTTGGGGACTGCCCATCTGGAGCTTGACGGGAAATCGAACGTCTACACGCAGCGAGCCCCTACCTGGCGCGCCAACTGTCGGCGTTCCGAGACCGGGGGGTCCCCGAGCCGACGAGTGAGAGTGCCGCGTGCCCCAGCCCAGATGGGTCGAGCGCGTGGAGCGAGCGCGAAGGGGGGAACAGAGAGAGAGAGAGAGAGTCGGTGGCCGGAGCCGGGTCGTGAGGGAGTCGGAGAAATTCCCGCGGCCTTCGTGTTCGTCCCGCGCCCAGGTCGGGTGCGCTTGCAGTAGGGGGTTACAAGCGTCCGCACGAGGTGAGGGGAGAGAGCGGCCCTGAGAGAGAGTGCCTGCCCCTGCCCTTCGTCCTCGCGAGGCCAACCTTCTCTAAGAAGGCCCTGGCCCTTCCTTTTATAGTCGTAAGGAGAGGGTCCAGGTGTACAAGACGGGGGGTGTAGCAAGGTGCTACATGTCTAGCGAGGGAGAGCTAGCGCCCTATGTACATGCCCAGGTGGCAGCCGGAGAGATCGTGGCACCCTGTTGGTGTGGCGTCATGGCTGTTGGAGGAGTAACGGAGCCGGACGGGGGGACAGCTGTCGAGGTGGCTGGGTCCTTGCTGACGTTCTCCTGCTTTCGTAAGGGAGCTGGGAGCCGCCGTCGTCATGATCCAGCGGGGCGCTATCATGGCCTATCTGGCATAGCTGGCCAGATGGGACACCGGTCTTGTTCTCTGCGACCCAAGTCGGCTCAGAGCAGGGTGATGATGACGCTTTCTGTTGACGTGGCGGTCTCGTGTCCTAGGTCGGGCGTCGTGGAGGCTCCTCCGAGGCTGAGGCTGAGTCCGTCCTGCAAGACAGAGACAGAGTCCGAGCCCGGGGTCGGGCGAGGCGGAGGTTATTCGGCAGAGGCCGAAGCGGAGTCCGAGCCCTGGGTCGGGCGAGGCGGAGGTCGCCGTCTTTCGGGGCCTTAGCTTGAGTCCGAGCCCTGGGTCGGGCGGAGCGGAGTTCGCCGTCTTCCGGGGCCTTAGCCCGAGTCCGAGCCCTGGGTCGGGCGGAGCGGAGTTCGCCGTCTTCCGGGGCCTTAGCCCGAGTCCGAGCCCTGGGTCGGGCGGAGTCTCCTATGGCACCACTGGCGGAGTCTGGTCGCCCGTCGGTCTTACCTTTTGCGTTAAACGCCCTGGTGACTCGGTCGGTTGGTGCGGTGATTTAGTCAGGATTTCTCCTTATCGGAGGCGGGGCCTAGGGCGAGCCGGAGATGCGTCTGCCGTGAAAGAGGAGACCTCAGACGAGACGGAGTCATCTTAGGGTCGGCTGCCCTCGCCCGAGACTAGGCTCGGGCGTGGCGTGGTCAAGTCACTCGTATGGACTGATCCCTGACTTAATCAAACCCATTAGGCCTTTGCAGCTTTATGCTGATGGGGGTTACCAGCTGAGAATTAGGCGTCTTGAGGGTACCCCTAATTATGGTCCCCGACAGATACCTCACTCGTCACCTTCTGCGACAAGTAACTCGCGTTCGGATAAGGTGACTCCGCGGATCGAACAAGTCTTTACGTTCGGAAGCCCTTCTGTCGAAGCGATTCTTCGAGTTTCCTCGACCAAGTCGGTGATAGGGCCTCATGGACGAGTAAAAGTGCGCGTAAGCGGCAAGGCCGACCGAGCCGAGGGACTCCTACGCCTCCGGGATACGGATACCTCACTCCTCACCTTCCGCGAGAAGCAACTTTCGCTCGAACTAACATCCCTGTTACCGACAAAAAGTCCAGATGCTCGAAACAAGAGGAAAAGAGACGCAGCTTTACAACACAGCAAGGGTGTGTGTTCTGGCCTCGACGGCCGCACAAAGCACACATTACAAGACAAGCTGATCCTGCAGGCTCGGGTCCTGACTCGGGAAGGGGGCAGCGACACCCTCGGCATCAACGGCACCTTCGGCAAGGCCCGACCTAGCCTCGGACGGCGACGCGGTCCGAGGGCCTCCGCTCCAAAGGACGGCGTCATCACCACGCACGGGCGATCGTTGTCAGGGACTTCTCCGGGAATCCGGCCCGAGCAGGCGGCTCGGCCAGCCACCTCCGGGGCCTCGGCCGACCACCTTCCGAGGGCACGAGCCCGGTCCGAAGCCTCGGCTGACCGACTCCGGCGTCGATCCTGCCGACGGACAACTCGGCTAGGCTCCAGCCAACCAGGTTTCATTTCCGAACCAACTTCGCCTCTGCTCGTACTGATATCGCTACCCCTGGCCTCGGCTCGTCGAAGAGCGGCCGAGGGGTCTCTTTAACTAAGCTAGAGGAGCCTCGGACAACAAGGCCGACCGAGCCGAGGGACTCCTACGCCTCCGGGATACGGATACCTCACTCGTCACCTTGACACGGGGCGACTCATGCTTGGTGAAGCGGTTCAGACAATCAGCAGACGAGTCTTAGTGCTCGGAAATGAGGAAAAAACACGGCTCCGAGCCGTAATTACATACATGTTCAGGCCCTGAAAGCCAAAATGAACAAAAAACCCGGCACTCGAAGTGCCATTACAAACGGAACTCCGGTTCCGCCCCCGCGGGTACGGACAACCTCCCCGCCAGGGAAGCCCGAGGAGCGACAAGCTCTGGGTGAATCACCAGCAAACGCGGGACGCCCCTAAGCACCCCGGCAGATCCTCGCAGCCGTCCTCGCCGCGAATGCGAGGGGGAAGACGGAATGTTGCATCCTAGCTGGGCAGCAACAGTTCTCCTTCCCCGGCATGGCTGGAGGATATCTCCGCCGTGGGGCTAAAAGGCGATTGCCACCACCAGAAGCTGGAAAATGAGGTGGTCCGCCGACCCGCGTAGGAGGTGGAGCCCCGGCTCGCCTCGCTCCCCGCCCCGGCGAGGATGACGAACACCCTCAACACTGAGGGCGGGGCCGGGACCACAGCCCGGTTCGCCTCTCCCCATCCGGGAGCTGGAGGCCACCGTCGTGGGTGATCACCAGCGGAGGGGAGCCGCCGGGCTGTGTGATGAAAATCCTTGAAGCCGAACGATGGCTGAAAGGTACCCACTCCCGCGGAGCAGTGTCCTCCGACGATGAGGCACGAAGACGGCGGTTTCCCCCATCCGGGGGCTTCAAAGGTGGAAAGACACGATGCATAAGGGAAGAAGAAGACATGGTCGCCTTACGAAAGGGGTCGCCCTCCTTTTAAAGGCAACTCTCCCTGCTTGCGCCCCCAACCGTCACGGGCTGAGTCTTCTCCAACACGCCTCCAAAGTCCTCCCCTGCGGCGCGGGGGCTGGGACCCGCCTGTCATGCAGACCGGCTCCGAGCAGAGGAAGCCGAACCGCCGCGCGCGGCGCGCGCAACCACCCAGCGGTTACAAGTGACTCTCCACTTTTGCCCAGACCAACGGGTGAAAGGGGTGGGCAGCCATGCGGGTGGCATGCGACCGCGCCAAGTGGACGCGCCTCTCCGACTCCTGACAGGCCAGCACGGAGGCTCAAGCCCATGCGTCGCGCAACCGGCGCGCCGGATGCTGCATGTAAGCCACTATGCCACTTGCACCACCACCGCACCTCCTCGGTTGCGGAACCAATACCGCGACCCGAGGCGGCCCAGCGCGCGGCCCAGCAGCGCCAGCCGGGCGCAGCGGTCAAACGCAGTCAAAAGTGGGCCGACAGTAATGACAGTGGCAGGCACGCAAGAGCAGCGGTCACGCCATCAGCCAAGCTCACGTCCCATCCGGAGGCAGCAAGAGAACCCCCTCTCTCACGGTGTGAAGACGGCACGCCCGTGACCCGTTCCTCGAACGGCTCGCACACGCAACGGCAGCCTCGCCGACCGCTCGCCCCGGCGCATTAACTCCGCGGCTCGACGGGCAACGCTTCTGGCGGAAGCAGCTGGCGACGTTTCGCCTTTGCCAAAACGGCCACACCAAAAAAGGTACGCCACGTCGTTAAATTTCGTATCCTTTTTTTCCCTTTTCCTTCTTTCTCTATCTCTTGCAACAGGGACCGGGAAAGGGGATACCCCCAAAGGGATCCTTCCCCGTGAAGGAACTAGGCTCCGAGCCTCCTTACTGATCAGGGGTTCGAAGGCTGGCCCCCCGAAGGGTTCAACAGCCGCCTCAGATCGTGTGGGCCCGACACCCACTACTGGTCAGGGGTTCGAAGGTCGGCCCCCCGAAAGGTCCCACGACCGCCTCAGGCTACTCGGGCTCCGCGCCCCTTACTGATCAGGGGTTCGAAGGCTGGCCCCCCGAAGGGTTCACAGTCGCCTCAGACACCGGGCGAGGGATGACCAGGGGTACGTTCGATACATAACCAAGGCTCGGGCTGCGCTCCCGAGGTACCCTAGGACATTTCCGAGACCAGCGGGAACGACTCTGTAACGGAATCCCATCGGAGGGAGGCAACGAGCCCTCGGACCCTGTCGCCAGGGGACCGGGTCCGGTAGATCACCCGCAGGTACTTTTGGGCGTGCCTCCGGGCCCCTAGCCGACCCCCAACGAACGGGGCACGGACGTCCACTCGGATTACCCGATTGCAGCTCACCGGAGACACCATGTTCGGTGCCCATCGAGGGTAACATGGCGCTCTCCCCCCTCCTCCTTGCGGAAAGGCGACGTAGGGGCGTATGTAAAAAGCCGAGTCTGTCCCTGATCGCCCTCTCGCTCCGTGCGGAGGCTCGGGGGCTGCTCTCGCAAACCCGGCTCCGGCCGAACCGTTGACAGCGTCAACATACCAGCCCGAGAACTTGGGCCCCGACAGTGCACCCGGGCTACGGCCTGTTCGCATGAGGGAACCGCCAGACCGGCCGAAGCATTATGCAAGGCATTAAGACCTCGAAGGAGTGAAACCACTCCTCCGAGGCCTCGGGGGCTACACCCGGCGGGTGCGCTCGCGCGCACCCACCGGAACAAAGAGCAACCGAGAAAGGCTGGTCCCCTTGCAAAAAAGTGCGACGAAAGCCTCCAAGCGAGTGTTAACACTCCCTTCGAGGCTCGGGGGCTACTATCGGGGACCATAATTAGGGGTACCCTCAAGACGCCTAATTCTCAGCTGGTAACCCCCATCAGCATAAAGCTGCAGAGGCCTGATGGGTTTGATTAAGTCAGGGATCAGTCCATACGAGCGACTCGATCACGCCACGCCCGAGCCAAGCCTCGGACAAGGGCAGCCGACCCTGAGGTGTTTCCGTCTCGCCCGAGGCCCCCTTTTTACGGCAGACGCATCTCCGGCTCGCCCGAGGCCTTGCCTTCGTTGAGAAGCAACCCTGACTAAATCACCGCGCCGACCAACCAAGTCACTGGGGCATTTGACGCAAAGAGTGGGACTGCCGGGCGGCCAGGCTTGGCCAAAAGCGCCATAGGAAGCTCCGCCCGACCCAGGGCTCGGACTCGGGCTAAGGCCCCGGAAGACGGCGAACTCCGCCCCGCCCGACCCAGGGCTCGGACTCGGGCTAAGGCCCCGGAAGACGGCGAACTCCGCTCCGCCCGACCCAGGGCTCGGACTCGGGCTAAGGCCCCGGAAGACGGCGAACTCCGCTCCGCCCGACCCAGGGCTCGGACTCGGGCTAAGGCCCCAGAAGACGGCGAACTCCGCTCCGCCCGACCCAGGGCTCGGACTCGGGCTAAGGCCCCGGAAGACGACGAACTCCGCCTCGCCCGACCCAGGGCTCGGACTCCGCCCTGGCCTCTGCCGAACGACCTCCGCCTCGCCCGACCCAGGAGCTCGGGCTCGGCCTCGGCCATGCAGGACAGACTCGACCTCGGCTTCGGAGGAGCCTCCACGTCGCCCGACCTAGGGCACGAGTCCGCCACGTCAACAGGAAGCGCCATCATCACCCTACCCCGAGCCGACTCGGGCCGCAGGGAACAGGACCGACGTCCCATCTGGCTAGGTCCGCCAGATAGGCAATGATGGCACCCCGCTGGACCCATGACGACGGCGGCTCTCAGCTCTCTTACGGAAGCAAGGGGACGTCAGCAGGGGCCCAACCACTCCGACAGCTGTCCCTCCACCAAGCTCCATTGCTTCTCCGACAGCCACGACGCCACACTAGCCGGGTGCCAAGATCTCTCCGGCTGCCACCTTGGCATGTACTTAGGGCACTAGCTCTCCCCCGCTAGACACGTAGCACCTTGCTACACCCCCATTTGTACACCTGGATCCTCTCCTTACGCCTATAAAAGGAAGGACCAGGGCCTTCTTAGAGAAGGTTGGCCTCGCGGGAACGAGGGGCAGGGGCAGGCGCTCTCTCGGGGCCGCTCGCTCCCCTCACCCGCGCGGACGCTTGTAACCCCCTACTGCAAGCGCACCCGACCTGGGCGCGGGACGAACACGAAGGCCGCGGGATCTCCGACTCCCTCACGACCCGGCTCCGGCCACCTCGCTCTCGCTCTCTCCCCCCTTCGCGCTCACCCACGCGCTCGACCCATCTGGGCTGGGGCACGCGACACACTCACTCGTCGGCTCAGGGACCCCCCGGTCCCGGAACGCCGACAGCTCTGATATTTCCCTAAGCAACATCATAGAGATGACTTGGGAGACCTTGCCGGCTGACGAACAACTCCAATTCGAGGAGCACAAGGAGCAGATGATCCAGGAGGCAAAAGCAAAGTTCTTGGCCAACTTCAAAGAGGATAGGAATAACAAGGTCGTCCGACATCGGGCGACGGATCCGGCTTCGCTCCGACCCACACCAGAAATCCCCAATGTAAGTAATACAAACGAGCTACAATCTCTTAGAAATTATGTAGATGAACAGCGTGAGCAAATGCAAAATATCATAGGGGATATGCAAAAGGATTATATGAGACTAGTACGTGCATTTAATAAATCTAGTATAGCAAATTTTCCTTCACACGAGGTTGAATTAGGGGATAACACACGTAATACATCGGCTAGAGGTTGTCACGACCAGTCACAACCCCTTTATGGGATGCCGATGGACACGTACCCTGAGCAACCGCAAATCGGCAGCAAATCAGCCGATCTGCACATGCCCGGACCGTCCGCACGTGAGCGCGGACCGTCCGGGCCAGCAACAGTCGGGCCTATTTTTAATGAGTTACCTAGATATGCGCCTAAGCCACCACATACAGCACAAAATCTAAACTACCCAGTCGGACCGTCCGCATATAATCACGGATGGTCCGGGCCAATGTCCGGACAGTCCGCGCATGACCTTTTTGAGGAGGATTGTTACCTAAATCCTCACCCGTCCCAGCAACATATCCCATCGCACTATGCAATGCATCAATCCATTAATTCGAGGTCTAGAGCCCAGGAAAGCTTTCCGGCCCCACCTAGAAGGCCGGAAAGGAACGATCAAACATATGAACCATATAAAGCAAATGGCAATGCACCATGTAGCTCAAACCAATGGGGGGAAAGACAACATGCTAATATCTAGCCAACCCCACCTATGTTTGACCAGAGAGCCGGTGGTCTCGCACCGGCTGCTATTGATATAGTGAGGGAAGAAATAGCTGGGGCGTTCTGAGATAAGCTCGGAGTAAGCATGATCCCTGGGGGCAATCATATCGGAGACCTTACGATAGCCGATTTGATCATCACCCATACCCACAGGGAACCAGGATACCCGAATTCTCAAAATTTTCGGGTGACCAGGGAAAGAGCACGCGCGAACACGTAGGCCAGTTCCTAGCACAATTAGGAGAATTGGCCGACACAGAAGCATTTCGAGTGCGTTTATTTTCATTATCTTTAACAGGAACCGCATTCGCATGGTATGTCACTTTACCTCCTAATTCTATTTCGTCATGGGGGGATTTAGAACAAAAATTCCATGATCATTTTTTCTCCGGTGACTATGATTTAGATCTGGTAGATCTAGTGGACATGCGACAAGCGAAAGATGAATCGGTTAATGACTATATCCGGAGGTTCCGAGATACCAGAAACCGATGCTTCCAAATTCATTTAGCTAAAAAATAGCTAGCAGGATTAGCCTTTAACGGTATACGATATTATTTAAAAGAAAGATTAGAAGGCATCCAATTTTTTACACTAGCACAGTTACACCAGAGAGCTTTGGCTTGTGAAAGCCGAAGCAAAGAAACTGCTAAAACAGTTCATCACAACGTGCATATAGTAGAGTGCGACCAAAGTAGCTCAGATGACGAATCAGCAGAAGTGTATGCTGCTGAAATGGTTTGGCCAAAGCAGGCCAAATCTTCAGCCTGTTCCTCCTTACAGCCGGTTCAAAAGAAACGGCAAGAGGAGGTTAAGTTGACGTTTAATGTTGGTAAGTGTGATAAAATATTTGATGAATTACTCAAAAATGGCAACATTAAAATAAATCACACTATTCCATCCTCCGACGAGCTAAAACGTCGTGGATACTGCAAGTGGCATAACTCATTTTCTCATGCCACAAATGATTGTAATGTATTCCGTCGACAGATTCAATCGGCCATTAACGAGGGACGATTGAAATTTCAGGAAATGCAGGTGGATACAGAGCCCTTTCCGATGAACATGATCGACTTCGAGGGCAAGAAAGTCCTGGTTCGGCCAAACACAGCCAATAAAGGCAAAGGCAAAGAGACAATCATCGGCAATGCTAAAGAGGCCGATGAGGATCGTAAAGTTTCTTGCAGGAAAGTGGTGGCCGAGAAGACTCCTGATGGAGGGGAGACCCTGAAGGTGACCATCACAGCCTCTAGCACTGGGGGGCAAGCGCAGACAGGGAGACAGATGCAGGAACCCGTGCTGCGCATCCCGGACAGTCCGGCACATAGGCACGGACGGTCCGAGACCCTGCTAGACGGTCCGAAGAACTCCAGCGGACAGTCTGGCCGTGCTCAAGACTCACAACGGCCACGTACTTTCAAACCACGATGACCAGAGATAGGTACGTGGAAAACAAATACATTCAAGGCGGCTGGTCGGTTGGTCAAAGCCGGCCCAACTTTTGATCAATTATTGTCTAAATATGTAAAAAAGAAGGCCAGCCCCAGTGACTAGCCAGCAAAGCGACCTCGCTCACCCATTCATGAGCAGCGTCAGGCAAGGCCGATTGGACCACCTCACCAATCGGAAGAAATGAAAGGTCATACTGTGCAACTGAGACCTAATATACCTGCATGGACACCTCCACCTTATCCACCTATGCCATATCCATACGCATATTTACCTCCACCATATGTCCCAAATCAAATGTGGGGCATGCCACCATATCCATTTGGGATGCCACAGTACCCCACCTGGGGGGGCACCCCAAACATCTGTTTTTGATAGGTTGACGCCACCAGTACAAGACCGATTGAGCACCGCTCAATCCGGTCACCAAGCACAGACCCAATAGGATTGCCGGACTACTCGGCCTCCAAGGCCGACCAATCCAGCAGGGGGGCATGTACCTGCAGCAACCAAAAGTACAACAAAGAAGGACGTCATCAAAATAGGTACCGCAGACGTTGTCATACAAGAAGATAATAAAGGGCCAATGATTTTTGGTGAATCGGCCAACACAACCAAAAAATAAGATACGGCTACCATCAAAACAGCCGATCCAAAATACTCCATGCCTCGATGGTGCCCAGCGGGATTGACACGGTCCTAAAAGCGGAAATTACAGCGCCTAAGAGCGAAGGAGAGCTAGGAAAAGGAGGCGGAAAAGATATTCAATGACACACATCCACAGTACCCGCCACCGCAAAAGAAATGGAGACCAAAGGCCGTTGAGGAAAAACAAACGGCCACAAAAATAGAAAATGAAACAACACTTGTACAACACCCTGCAGATATGGCAGGTAGGCTGGCCAGCAAGACTGGGCAATCTGCACCAGGCGCGGACCGTCCGCCCCCGGAGTCCGGACCGTCCGCCCCCGGAGTCTGGACCGTCCGCACCACACCAGGAAGCCTCCAACGACACGCCAACATCAATGGAAGAAGACGACCTGCTGGGAGAAGACTTGGTCGACTATGAGGCTTCTCCAGAACACCCAGGTATGGATGTAAATATTATTACATTTTCCGCCGATTGTATTATTATCGGCGACGATGAACCTGTTGTTGCCCAGTTCGATTTTGGTCCTAAAGAAGCCACCTTTACTAAACCAAAGGAATCGGTAAATCATTTAAAGCCGCTCTTCATGCGCGGTCACATTGATGGGATACCGATTGCTAAGATGTTGGTAGATGGAGGGGCGGCTATAAATCTAATGCCTTATTCATTATATAGAAAATTAGGTAAACAAGATGACGAACTTGTCAAGACCAACATGACCCTCAGCGATGTTGGGGATAGTTCGATTAAAGCCAGGGGAGTCACGTACGTTGAATTAACCATCAGGACTAAGACCCTTGCTACTGCATTCTTCGTCGCTGATGTAGAAGGTGATAGTCGCCTAGAGGGGGATGAATAGGGCGAAACAAAAATAATCACAAACTACAAGCCGGGTTAGTGTTAGAAATATAATCGAGTCCGCGAGAGAGGGCGCAAAAACAAATCGCAAGCGAATAAGAGGTGTGACACGCGGATTTGTTTTACCGAGGTTCGGTTCTTGCAAACCTACTCCCCGTTGAGGAGGCCACAAAGGCCGGGTCTCTTTCAACCCTTCCCTCTCTCAAACGGTCCCTCGGACTGAGTGAGCTTTCTCCTTCTCAATCAACCCGGGAACAGAACTTCCCCCGCAAGGATCACCACACAATTGGTGTCTCTTGCCTTGGTTACAATTGAGTGTTTGATCACAAGAACAAAGTGAGAAAGAAAAGCAAGCGATCCAAGCGCAAGAGCTCAAAAGAACACGATAAATCTCTCTCGCTAATCACTAAAGCCTTGAGTGGAATTGGAGAGGATTTGATCTCTTTGGTGTGTCTAGAATTGAATGCCTAGCTCTTGTAAGTGGTTGAGAAGTGGAAAACTTGGATACCATTGAATGTGGGGTGGTTGGGGTATTTATAGCCCCAACCACCAAACTAGCCGTTTGGTGGGGCTGACTGTCGCATGGTGCACCGGACAGTCCGGTGCACACCGGATATGTCCGGTGCGCCAGCCACGTCACCAAGGCCGTTGGGTTCCAACCATTGGAGTGCTGACTTCTGGGCCCGCCTTGATGTCCGGTGGCGCACCGGACATGCACTGTAGAGTGTCCGATGCGCCAGCATGGGCGTGCCTGACCTCTGCGCGCGCTGGCGCGCATTCAATGCGCTGCAGGTATCCGTTGGCGCCTGAGGTAGCCATTGCTTCGTCGTCACACCGGACAGTCCGGTGCACACCGGACATGTCCGGTGAATTTTAGCAGACTGGTCGTTGCAGATTCCCGAAGCCGAAGAGTTTGGAGCCACGTCCCCTTGGAGCACCGAACATTATCCGGTGTACACCGGACATGTCCGGTGAATTATAGCGCGCTGGCACCAGGATTTCCCGAAGGTGAAGAGTTTGGCCTGAAGTGCCCTGGTGCACCGGACACTGTCCGATGGTGCACCGGACAGTCCGGTGTGCCAAGCCAGGGCAGCCTTCGGTTGATCCTTGCTCCATTTGTTGAACCCTTTGCTAGGTCTTTTTATTGGCTAAGTGTGAACCTTTTGTACCTGTAGAACTTATACACTAGAGCAAACTAGTTAGTCCAATTATTTGTGTTGGGCAATTCAACCACCAAAATCATTTAGGAAATAGGTGTAAGCCTGATTCCCTTTCAATCTCCCCCTTTTTGGTGATTGATGCCAACACAAATCAAAGAAAATATAAAAGTGCATAATTGAACTAGTTTGCATAATGTAAGTGCAAAGGTTACTTGAAATTGAGCCAATATAATTACTTAAGATGCGCATGGATTGTTTCTTTCTTATTTAACATTTTGGACCACGCTTGCACCACATGTTTTGTTTTTGCAAATTCTTTTGTAAACTCTTTTCAAAGATCTTTTGCAAATAGTCAAAGGTAAAAGAATGAGATTTTGCAAAGCATTTTCAAGATTTGAAATTTTCTCCCCCTATTTCAAATGCTTTTCCTTTGACTAACACAAAACTCCTTCTAAATGAGATCCTCCTCTTAGTGTTCAAGAGGGTTTTGATATATTATTTTTGAAATACTACTTTCTCCCCCTTTTGAACACAATAAGATACCAATTTGAAATTTTCCAATTGAAAATCTCCTAAATTTTTGAATTAGGTGGTGGTGCGGTCCTTTTGCTTTGGGCTCTATATTTTTCTCCCCCTTTGGCATGAATCGCCAAAAACGGATACTTAGAGTGAAATATAAGCCCTTTCCTAACTACTTTCTCCCCTTTGGCAAATAAAACATATAAGTGAAGATTATACCAAAGCTGGAGTCCTTTTGCTTCATACTTTCTCCCCCTAAAGAGGAAGCATGACTTGGAGCGTCGGCGAGGGATGAGTTACGGAGTGGAAGCCTTTGTCTTCGCCGAAGACTCCAATTCCCTTTCAATATACCTATGACTTGGTTTGAAATAGACTTGAAAACACATTAGTCATAGCATATATAAAAGAGATACGATCAAAGGTATATTCATGAGCTATGTGTGCAAGTTTAACAAAAGAAGTTCCTAGAATCAAGAATATTGAGCTCATGCCTAAGTTTGGTAAAAGTTTGTTCATCAAGAGGCTTGGTAAAGATATCGACTAATTGATCTTTAGTGTTGATATAAGCAATCTCGATATCCCCCTTTTGTTGGTGATCCCTAAGAAAATGATACCGAATGGCTATGTGTTTAGTGCGGCTATGCTCGATGGGATTGTCGGCCATTTTGATTGCACTCTCATTATCACATAGCAAAGGGACTTTGGTTAATTTGTAACCATAGTCCCGCAGGGTTTGCCTCATCCAAAGCAATTGCGCGCAACAATGGCCTGCGGCAATGTACTCGGCTTCGGCGGTTGAAAGAGCGACCGAATTTTGCTTCTTTGAAGCCTAAGACACCAAGGATCTTCCCAAGAACTGGCAAGTCCCCGATGTGCTCTTTCTATTAATTTTGCACCCCGCCCAATCGGCATCCAAATAACCAATTAAATCAAATGTGGATCCCCGAGGGTACCAAAGCCCAAACTTAGGAGTATAAGCTAAATATCTCAAGATTCGTTTTACGGCCTTAAGGTGTGATTCCTTAGGGTCGGATTGGAATCTTGCACACATGCATACGGAAAGCATAATATCCGGTCGAGATGCACATAGATAAAGCAATGAACCTATCATCGACCGGTATACCTTTTGATCCACGGACTTACCTCCCGTGTCGAGGTCGAGATGCCCATTTGTTCCCATGGGTGTCTTGATGGGTTTGGCATCCTTCATTCCAAACTTGTTTAGTATGTCTTGAGTGTACTTCGTTTGGCAGATGAAGGTGCCCTCTTGGAGTTGCTTGACTTGGAATCCTAGAAAATACTTCAACTCCCCCATCATCGACATCTCGAATTTCTGTGTCATGGTCCTACTAAATTCCTCACATGTAGATTCGTTAGTAGACCCAAATATGATATCATCAACATAAATTTGGCATACGAACAAATCATTTGTAAGAGTTTTAGTAAATAAAGTAGGATCGGCTTTGCCGACTTTGAAGCCATTTGCAATAAGGAAATCCCTGAGGCATTCATACCATGCTCTTGGGGCTTGTTTGAGCCCATAAAGCGCCTTAGAGAGCCTATAGACATGATTAGGATACTCAATGTCTTCAAAGCCGGGAGGTTGCTCAACATAGACCTCTTCCTTGATTGGTCCGTTGAGGAAGGCACTCTTCACGTTCATTTGAAAGAGCTTGAAGCCATGGTAAGTAGCATAGGCTAATAATATGCGAATTGACTCAAGCCTAGCTACAGGTGCGTAGGTTTCACCAAAATCCAAACCTTCGACTTGTGAATACCCCTTGGCCATGAGTCGAGCTTTGTTCCTAGTCACCACACCATGCTCGTCTTGCTTGTTGCGGAAGACCCACTTGGTTCCTACAACATTTTGATTAGGACGTGGAACTAAGTGCCATACCTCGTTCCTTGTGAAGTTGTTGAGCTCCTCTTGCATTGCCACCACCCAATCCGAATCTTGAAGTGCTTCCTCTACCCTGCTTGGCTCAATAGAGGAAACAAACGAGTAATGTTCACAAAAGTGTGCAACACGAGATCGAGTAGTTACCCCCTTATGAATGTCGCCGAGGATGGTGTCGACGGGGTGATCTCTTTGTATTGCTTGGTGGACTCTTGGGTGTGGCGGCCTTGGTTCTTCATCCTCCTTGTCTTGATCATTTACATCTCCCCCTTGATCGTTGCCGTCATCTTGAGGTGGCTCATTTGCTTGATCTTCTATTTCATCAACTTGAGCTTCATTCTCATTTTGAGTCGGTGGAGATGCTTGCGTGGAGGAGGATGGTTGATCTTGTGCATTTGGGGGCTCTTCGGATTCCTTAGGACACACATCCCCAATGGACATGTTCCTTAGCGCGATGCACGGAGCCTGTTCTTCACCTATCTCATCAAGATCAACTTGCTCTACTTGAGAGCCGTTAGTTTCATCAAACACAACGTCACAAGAAACTTCAACAAGTCCTGAGGACTTGTTAAAGACTTTATATGCCCTTGTGTTTGAGTCATATCCTAGTAAAAAGCCTTCTACAGTTTTAGGAGCAAATTTAGATTTTCTACCTCTTTTAACAAGAATAAAGCATTTGCTACCAAAAACTCTAAAATATGAAATATTTGGCTTTTACCGGTTAGGAGTTCGTATGATGTCTTCTTGAGGATTCAGTGTAGATATAACCGGTTGATGGCGTAGCAAGCGGTGTTAACCGCCTCAGCCCAAAACCGATCCGGTGTCTTGTACTCATCAAGCATGGTTCTTGCCATGTCCAGTAGAGTTCGATTCTTCCTCTCCACTACACCATTTTGTTGTGGCGTGTAGGGAGAAGAGAACTCATGCTTGATGCCTCCTCCTCAAGGAAGCCTTCAATTTGTGAGTTCTTGAACTCCATCCCGTTATCGCTTCTTATTTTCTTGATCCTCAAGCCGAACTCATTTTGAGCCCGTCTCAAGAATCCTTTCAAGGTCTCTTGGGTTTGTGATTTTTCCTGCAAAAAGAACACCCAAGTGAAGCGAGAATAATCATCCACAATTACAAGACAATACTTACTCCCGCCGATGCTTATGTAAGCAATCGGGCCGAATAGATCCATGTGGAGTAGTTCAAGCGGCCTGTCGGTCGTCATGATGTTCTTGTGTGGATGTTGAGCTCCAACTTGCTTCCCAGCCTGGCATGCGCTACAAATCCTGTCTTTCTCAAAATGAACATTGGTTAGTCCTAAAATGTGCTCTCCCTTTAGAAGCTTATGAAGATTCTTCATCCCAACATGGGCTAGTCGGCAGTGCCAGAGCCAACCCATGTTAGTCTTAGCAATCAAGCAAGTATCGAGTTCAGCTCTATTGAAATCAACTAAGTACAGCTGACCCTCTAATACTCCCTTAAAAGCTATTGAATCATCACTTCTTCTAAAGACAGTGACACCTATATCAGTAAATAGACAATTGTAGCCCATTTGACATAATTGGGATACAGAAAGCAAATTGTAATCTAAAGAATCAACAAGAAAAACATTGGAAATAGAATGGTCAGGAGATATAGCAATTTTACCCAAACCTTTGACCAAACCTTGGTTTCCATCCCCGAATGTGATAGCTCGTTGGGTATCTTTGTTTTTCTCATATGAGGAGAACATTCTTTTCTCCCCTGTCATGTGGTTTGTGCACCCGCTATCAATGATCCAACTTGTGCCCCCAGATGCATAAACCTACAAAACAAGTTTAGTTCTTTGTTTTAGGTACCCAAACGGTTTTGGGTCCTTTGGCATTAGAAACAAGAACTTTGGGTACCCAAACACAAGTCTTGGAGCCCTTGTGTTTGCCCCCAACAAATTTGGCAACTATTTTGCCGGATTTGTTAGTCAGCACATAAGATGTATCAAAGGTTTTAAATGAAATAGCATGATCATTTGATGCACTAGGAGTTTTCTTTTTAGGCAACTTGGCATGGGTTGGTTGCCTAGATCTAGATGTCTCACCCTTATACATAAAAGCATGATTAGGGCCAGAGTGAGACTTCCTAGAATGAATTCTCCTAATTTTGCTCTCAGGATAACTGGCAGGGTACAAAATGTAACCCTCGTTATCCTGAGACATGGGAGCCTTGCCCTTAACAAAGTTAGATAGTTTCTTAGGAGGGGCATTAATTTTGACATTGTCTCCCCTTTGGAAGCCAATGCCGTCCTTAATGCCAGGGCGTCTCCCATTATAGAGCATACTTCTAGCAAATTTAAACTTTTCATTTTCTAAGTTATGCTCGGCAATTTTTGCATCTAATTTTGCTATATGATCATTTTGTTGTTTAATTAAGACCATATGATCATGAATAGCATCAATATCAACATCTCTACATCTAGTACAAATAGAAACATGCTCAATAGATGTAGAGGGTTTGCAAGTTTTCAATTCAACAACCTTAGCATGCAATATGTCATTCTTACTTCTAAGGTCGGAAATAGTAGCATTGCAAACATCAAAATCTTTAGCCTTAGCAATTAATTTCTCATTTTCAACCCTAAGGCTAGCAAGAGAGATATTTAATTCTTCAATCCTAGCAAGCAAATCATCATTATTATTTCTAGGATTGGGAATTGAAACATCACAAATATGAGAATCAACCTTAGCATTTAAAATAGCATTTTCATTTCTAAGGTTGGCAATTAAGTCATGACATGTGCTTAGCTCACTAGTTAATTTTTGACATTTTTCAATCTCTAGAGCGTAAGCATTCTTAACCTTAACATGTTTTTTATTTTCCTTGATTAGGAAGTCCTCTTGGGAATCCAAGAGATCATCCTTTTCATGGATGGCACTAATTAGCTCATTTAATTTTTCCTTTTGATCCATGTTAAGGTTGGCAAAAAGAATACGCAAATTATCTTCCTCATCACTAGCATTATCATCACTAGAAGACTCATATTTAGTGGAGGATTTAGATTTAACCTTCTTTCTTTTGCCGTCCTTTGCCATGAGGCACTTGTGGCCGACGTTAGGGAAGAGGAGGCCTTTGGTGACAGCGATGTTGGCGGCGTCCTCGTCGGAGGAGGAGTCAGTGGAGCTCTCGTCGGAGTCCCACTCGCGGCACACGTGGGCATTGCCGCCCTTCTTCTTGTAGTACCTCTTCTTTTCTCTCCTCTTGCCCTTCTTGTCGTTGTCCCTGTCACTGTCACTAGATATTGGACATTTTGCAATAAAATGACCGGGCTTACCACACTTGTAGCATACTTTCTTGGAGCGGGGTTTGTAGTCCTTCCCCCTCCTTTGCTTGAGGATTTGGCGAAAGCTCTTGATGATGAGCGCCATCTCCTCGTTGTCGAGCTTGGAGGCGTCGATGGGTGTTCGACTTGGAGTAGCCTCCTCCTTCTTCTCTTCCGTCGCCTTGAATGCGATGGGTTGTGCCTCGGGCGTGGAGGAGGTGCCTTGCTCGATGATTTTCTTTGAGCCTTTAATCATTAGCTCAAAGCTCACAAATTTTCCTATCACTTCCTCGGGAGACATTAGCTTATATCTAGGATCACCTCGAATTAATTGAACTTGTGTAGGGTTAAGAAATACGAGGGATCTAAGAATAACCTTGACCATTTCATGGTCATCCCATTTTTTGCTCCCGAGGTTGCGCACTTGGTTCACCAAGGTCTTCAAGCGGTTGTACATGGCTTGTGGATCCTCCCCTTGGTGAAGCATGAAGCGACCGAGCTCCCCCTCGATCGTCTCCCGCTTGGTGATCTTTGTCACCTCATCTCCTTCGTGCGCGGTCTTGAGTACGTCCCAAATCTCCTTCACACTTTTTAGCCCTTGCACCTTGTTATACTCCTCTCGACTTAGAGAGGCGAGGAGTATAGTGGTTGCTTGGGAGTTAAAGTGGTGGATTTGGGCCACCTCGTCTGAGTCGTAATCTTCGTCCCCTATGGAAGGTACCTGTACACCAAACTCAACAACATTCCATATGCTTGTGTGGAGTGAGGTTAGATGGTGCCTCATTTTATCACTCCACATTATAATCTTCACCGTCAAAAACCGGTGGTTTGCCTAATGGAACGGAGAGCAAAGGAGTATGTTTTGAAATATGGGGATAGCGAAGAGAAATCTTACTATACTTCTTGCGCTCTTAGCGCTTAGAAGTAACGAACGGTGCATCGGAGTCGGAGGTCGATGGTGATGAAGAGTCGGTCTCATAGTAGACCACTTTCCTCATCCTCTTATGCTTGTCGCCTCTCCGATCCGACTTGTGGGAAGAGGATTTCTTCCCCTTTCCTTTGTTGGAGGACTTCTTCTTCTCCTTCCTCTTGTTACGGGACTCTTCTGATGAAGTCGACCCGTGGCTCGTAGTGGGCTTGTCGCCGGTCTCCATCTCCCTCTTGGCGTGATCTCCCAACATCACTTCAAGCGGTTAGGCTCTAATGAAGCACCGGGCTCTGATACCAATTGATAGTCGCCTAGAGGGGGGGTGAATAGGGCGAAACAAAAATAATCACAAACTACAAGCCGGGTTAGTGTTAGAAATATAATCGAGTCCGCGAGAGAGGGCGCAAAAACAAATCGCAAGCGAATAAGAGGTGTGACACGCGGATTTGTTTTACCGAGGTTCGGTTCTTGCAAACCTACTCCCCGTTGAGGAGGCCACAAAGGCTGGGTCTCTTTCAACCCTTCCCTCTCTCAAACGGTCCCTCGGACCGAGTGAGCTTCTCCTTCTCAATCAACCCGGGAACAAAACTTCCCCGCAAGGATCACCACACAATTGGTGTCTCTTTCCTTGGTTACAATTGAGTGTTTGATCACAAGAACAAAGTGAGAAAGAAAAGCAAGCGATCCAAGCGCAAGAGCTCAAAAGAACACGGCAAAACTCTCTCGCTAATCACTAAAGCCTTGAGTGGAATTAGAGAGGATTTGATCTCTTTGGCGTGTCTAGAATTGAATGCCTAGCTCTTGTAAGTGGTTGAGAAGTAGAAAACTTGGATACCATTGAATGTGGGGTGGTTGGGGTATTTATAGCCCCAACCACCAAACTAGCCGTTTGGTGGGGCTGACTGTCGCATGGTGCACCGGACAGTCCGGTGCACACCGGACATGTCCGGTGCGCCAGCCACGTCACCAAGGCCGTTGGGTTCCGACCGTTGGAGCGCTGACTTCTGGGCCCGCCTTGATGTCCGGTGGCGCACCGGACATGCATTGTAGAGTGTCCGGTGCGCCAGCATGGGCGTGCCTGACCTCTGCGCGCGCTGGCGCGCATTCAATGCGCTGCAGGTATCCGTTGGCGCCTGAGGTAGCCGTTGCTTCGTCGTCACACCGGACAGTCCGGTGCACACCGGACATGTCCGGTGAATTTTAGCGGACTGACCGTTGCGGATTCCCGAAGCCGAAGAGTTTGGAGCCGCGTCCCCTTGGAGCACCGGACATTGTCCGGTGTACACCGTACATGTCCGGTGAATTATAGCGCGCTGGCACCAGGATTTTCCGAAGGTGAAGAGTTTGGCCTGAAGTGCCCTGGTGCACCGGACACTGTCCGGTGGCACACCGGACAGTCCGGTGTGCCAAGCAAGGGCAGCCTTCGGTTGATCCTTGCTCCATTTGTTGAACCCTTTGCTAGGTCTTTTTATTGGCTAAGTGTGAACCTTTTGCACCTGTAGAACTTATACACTAGAGCAAACTAGTTAGTCCAATTATTTGTGTTGGGCAATTCAACCACCAAAATCATTTAGGAAATAGGTGTAAGCCTGATTCCCTTTCAGAAGGAAATTACAGTTTAATCCTAGGCAGAGATTGGATTCATGCCAATCAATGTATACCTTCTACATTACATCAAATGCTAATACAATGGGTAGGCGATGATGTAGAACAAGTACATGCTGATGTATCGGCCTGCATCGCTGTGGCCGATGCTCCTGTACTCTGGACTTATGAGACTGCTACATGTCTCACAGGAGTAGATTTTTCTGATTATCAGTTCATAAGTATAGATAAGAAAGGTTTCATTCCTATAATGCTAGAGCCGATGGAGAATCGGCTAAATCCTAAATAAAGTTTAAATGATGAATACACACAAAGTTTATGAGTCTTTGATCACGGACAGTTTGGCTCCCAAAGCCGGATGGTCTGGTCTTTCACAAAACAGTTCGGACTTTAAGATCGAACATCTACCGCAGCGAAAAGACAGTATTACATATGATCCGGTCCCCGAGATCGGAAAGTCCGCCATCACACAAAGAGCATATGATTCCTCTGTGGGGGACGTGATAGAGGAATTCAGAGATCTTGATAAACTAGGACAGGGATTTACATCGGCCGATCCTTTGGAGGAGATTGACATAGGAGATGGTAACACTCCAAGGCCGACTTTTGTAAACAAGACCCTGGAGACCGATCCTAGAAATGAGATGATCGGTCTATTGAAGGAATATTTAGATTGTTTTGCTTGGAATTACACTGAGATGCCTGGACTAAGCCGAGAGATCGTCGAACATCGGCTGCCTATTAAGTCCAGTTTCAGACCTTTCAAGCAGAAAGCTAGAACCTTTTGTCCAGATCTTCTCCCATGAATCAAGGACGAAATCCACCGGCTGTTAGAAGCTAATTTTATTACACCTTGCAGATACGCAGAGTGGGTCTCCAATATTGTGCCGGTAGAAAAGAAGGAGTCAGGTAAGCTTAGGGAATGCATTGACTTTCGCAATTTAAATAGAGCAACTCCTAAAGATGAATATCCCATGCCCATAGCCGACACATTAATCAATAATGCATCAGGAAATAGAATTATTAGCTTTCTTGATGGTAATGCCGGATATAACCAGATTTTCATGGCCAAAGAGGATGCATCTAAAACAGCCTTTATATGTCCAGGCTTCATTGGTTTATTTGAGTGGGTTGTCATGACATTTGGTCTGAAAAATGCTGGTGCTACGTATCAGAGGGCTATGAATTTGATCTTCCATGAATTGTTAGGAAACACTGTAGAAGTTTACATTGATGATATTGTAGTCAAATTGGCTGAGTTTAGTTCTCATATAGCTGATTTACGCAAAGCCTTTGATAAAATGCGTCGGTATGGTTTGAAAATGAACCCACGTAAATGTGCTTTTGGAGTGTCGGCTGGTAAGTTTTTAGGATTTGTCATCCATGAACATGGTATAGAAATAGACCCTGACCGAATCAAGTCTATTCGGAATGTGGGACCTCCGACTTATAAGGTTGAAGTGCAGAAGTTTCTCGGCAAGGTGAATTATTTACGAAGGTTTATTTCTAACCTAGCCGGGAAGATTGATGCCTTCACCCCTATCCTTCGGCTTAAGAATGATGCCGAATTCACTTGGGGGTAGAGCAGCAGGAAGCATTTGATCTCATTAAAAAATACTTGTCTTCGGCTCCCGTGTTAAAAGCACCACAAGTAGGAGCACCATTCAGATTATACATTGCAGCTGAAGACAAGGTTATTGGGGCTGTTATGACACAAGAAACTAAAGGAAAGGAGCATGTGGTGACATACCTAAGTCGGAGGTTGGTGGATGCTGAAACAAGGTACACTTTTATTGAAAGGTTATGCTTATGCTTGTTTTATGCATGCACCAAGTGTAGATGTTATTTACTGTCTAGTCATTGCACTGTTTCTGGTCAAGCCGATGTAATTAAATACATGTTGCATAACCCAATTATGAGCGGCAGAATTGGTAAGTGGGCTTATGCACTTATAGAATACGACTTGGCCTATGAACCATTGAAGTCTATGAAAGGCTAGGTCGTAGCGAATTTTATTGTAGAGCATCGGATTAATGATATTCATAAACTAGACATGACATACCTCACTATTACTCCTTGGACTTTATATTTTGATGGATCGGTTTACAATGAAGGGCAAGGCATTGGCATCATACTTGTTTCACCAAGTGATGTCTCCTTCGACTTCTCTAGCCGATTGAAAACTTATTGCACTAATAATCAAGCCGAATATGAGGCCCTCTTATTCGGTTTAGGGATCTTAAATTGTATGGGAGTAAAACATGTGAAGGCATTTGGTGATTCTCAGCTGGTCGTCCAACAGGTGTTAGAAGAATATCAATGTTTTGATGGTACTTTAAATAGTTACCTTGAAAAATGTTGGAGCATAATCCATTCTTTTGACGAATTCAGTATTCGGCATATCTCTAGAGTTGAGAATCATAGAGCTAACAATTTGGCACAAGATGCATCAGGTTATCGGATAAAGCGAGGCAGATTTCACAACACTGAAAATTTGATAACCAGTGCAGGGCCAAATCAACAGGCCGCGGACCGTCCGCGTGAAGGCGTCGGACCGTCCGAGGTTACCAGGAAGATTCTCCTAGTCGATTCGACTGATAATGAAGCCGATGCAAGTGATTGGAGGACGCCCATAACAAATTATTTACGAAATCCCAATGTTAGGACAGATAAGAATATTCGGCGTACAGCTTTCAAGTATGTTTTGATGAGTGATGAACTTTATCGCCGAACAGTCAACGACGTCCTGCTTAAGTTCTTGGGCCCAGATGATGCTATATTAGCTATGGCCGAAGTACATGAGGGAATTTGTGGTACCCATCAATCGGCTCTAAAGATGAAGTGGTTGTTGTGAAGGTCTGGTTTTTATTGGCCTAGCATGATAGCTGACTGTTTCAAGTACTACAAGGGTTGCCAGGTGTGTCAAAAATTCGGCGACCTGCAGTTAGTCCCTGCAGCCGAATTACATCCTATCATCAAGCCTTGGCCTTTCAGAGGATGGGGATTAGACTTTATTGGAGAAATCCATCCTTCATCATCAAAGGGGCATCGGTTCGTGTTAGTTGCCACTGACTACTTTACCAAATGGACTGAAGTCGTTGCTCTGAAGAACATGACACACAAGGAGGTAATTGAGTTCATAACTGAGCATATCATTCATAGATTTGGCATTCCCCAGACCTTAACTACAGATCAAGGAACTTCTTTTATGTCAAAAGAAGTACGTGAATTTGCTGAATTATATAGGATTAAGTTGCTTAATTCATTTCCATATTATGCTCAGGCCAATGGAAAGGCCGAGTCTAGTAATAGGACGTTGATTAATTTGATAAAAAAGAAGATATCTGATAATCCTAAGCATTGGCATAAGATTTTGTCCGAAGCCTTATGGGCTCATAGAATATCTAAACATAGTGAGCAGTGTTGCCTGTGGAAATAAGTTTGAATGCTGTCATGTTTGCCAGACAAAATGATCTAACCGTCACTGATTATTATGATTCAATGATGGATAATATTGATGAGGTAACCGACAAGAGGGTGATAGCTTGTAACACCCTGAATTTGGGGGTATAAAATTTCTTTGCTCATATTCACAAATTCAGGTGTTACTTCCTTTTCTCATCCTTTCTCTTTCTTTTCTCTCTCAATTCTATAGGAGCTAAGTGCTTGTTTTACTTGTAATTATAGTCTATTATGTTAAACCCTAGTGGAGTATGAATTGTTGCATCATGTTGAACCCTAGATTTCACTTTTGTTGGTGCATAATTCTCAAAAGGTCTAATTTGAATTTGGGGCTTATTTGAATTTGAATCAAATAGAATAAATAAAAGAAAAGGGAGAAACAATTCAGAATAAAAGAAAAAGGTAAAACAGCCCAACCCAGCCGCCCCCTCGGCCTTTCGGCCCAGTAGGCCCATTCCGCGCGCGCTCACCCGCCCCCTCCTCTCTCTGCTCGCGGGCCCCGCCTGTCGGCGCAGCGGCCTCCCGCGCACCCGCCTCCCTCTCTCACTGCTCGTCCGGCCCCACCTGTCGGCGCTGCCGCTTCTCTCGCGCCCGCGCCCGCTCTCCTCTCTCTCTCTGCTCGCGGGCCCGGGCTGTCAGCCCTGTCTTCCTCGCGTAACCGCCGCCGAGTCGCGCGCGCCCGCGGTCTCCGCGCCCACGTCGCGCGTGGGGAGCTCACCCCACCTCGCCCTCGGCCACTTGAGCCCCGAGCCCCACTCGCCCTCGCCCCCTCCCTCATTTGCGCACCAACCGGCCCCCTCTCTCGCCCTCCCCCTCGCTGCGCGCGCGCGCAGAGCACCGCCGCCATAACCCCCGCCGTCCCGAGCCCGGTTCCTCGTCGCCGGTGGAGCTCCGCCGCGCCCGTAGCCCCGGTGAGCTCCGCTCTGGCGTCCGCAACCCGGAACGCGCCCCAATTCCCTCTTCCCCTCCCTAATTCTCCCTGCCCGCGCTCACCCGTCGTCCGCCGTGCAGCCGCCGCCGTCGCCTCGGGCCACCGTCGCGTCTCCGTCGCTGCCGAGAGGTCCCTGGGTTTCGCCGTGAGGTAAGGAACCTCTCCCGCCCCTATCACCCTTTGTCTTGCTCTCTGTTGCGTTCGATTGCTCGCCGGAGTAGAGAAACCCCGCCGCCGAGCCGCCCCGCCGTGAATAGCCCCCCTCCGGTGCCTCTGCCCCGACCCAAAGCCCACCAATGGAGTCCCTGTGCCCTCCCTAGCCTCCCCGACCACTCGGATTGCCCCAGAGCCCCGCCAGTCGCCCGCTTCCCTCGTCTCCGGCGAGCTCCTCGCCGCGAGGACGGGCGCCGCCGTCTTAACCAGCTGGGGAAGGAGACGGGAGTCAGCCGCCCCATCCCCGCCGTCTATCTCAGATCGGACGGCGCGAATTCAATTAACCCGAACCCAATCTCAACCGTCCGCCGGAGATCCAACGGCCCAGGCCCGTTTCCCCCTCACCCCGTCTCTCTGCCCGCTAGGCCCCGCCTGTCAGTCGCCCGCGCGCGCTGTCCGCCCGGCCCCGCCTGTCAGCCGTCTCGCCCGCGTCCGCGCTTGCTCTGCCCGCTGGACCCCGCCTGTCAGTCGCCCGCGCCCGCGCTGTCCGCCCGGCCCCGCCTGTCAGCCGCCCAGACCGCCGCGCGCCCGCGCGCCCGCCCGCAGGATCTAATCCTGATCGTCCGTTTGAGATCCAACGGCTGTAGGCGCTCGATACCGCTTCGCTCGCGCAATTTCTTAAAGAGCCCCCCTGATTTCTGGATTTTGCGCCCGCCGTCCCTGGTTTTTCGCAGTTAAGTCCTCAGCCCTTTTATTTAATTCAAAATAGGTCCTTAGGGCATATTTTTAACCCCTAAACTTGTAAAATTCATAACTTTGTCATATGAACTCCAAATTAGGTGCTTCAAATTGCAAAATGTTCATAATATTATTATCTATCTGTTTATGCAATGTTTCCCTGCTGTTTCCATGTATTAATTAATAGCTAATCACTAGGATAGGACTAAGACTATTGAAACCTCATTTAGGATAATTGGAAATAAGTAGACTTTAATAAAAGTTGGGTTACTTAAGTTTATGGACTCAAACCCTTAAGATTAGGAACTTAAACCAGATAATTATTTAATTCCACCCCTGACTTAAACCTGAGTAGTGGATAATGACTCATTTTGTATAGTCCTCTACCCCAGACCTAGGGAACACCAAAGTGCCTATCCCTTTTCTGTTATGATCTTGTGACCACTCTCTGCTGCATATGTTTGGTTTATTGTTTTTGTTTGTTATTTTCCCAAGTGCATAGTGTGAATGATTGCTTTACGTAGACAACGAGCAGTCTGTGTTTCCCGAGGCAGTTGCAGAGGAAGTCCCTGATCAGCAGTTTGGTGAAGGCAAGTGTCCTCAGTCCCATTATGTCCCATTTACTTTATAATACACTGTCCCGCATTACTTACTTGAAACCTAAGGATTGACTAGCTTTACACTTTACTTTATCCTTGATGACCTTATGGGCTATTATGGTTAGCATTCTGCTACTGCCGTAACTTAATCAATGAACATGATGTGAATATTTATGATACTGTTATCCTGATGATGTTGATGATCTTGTGATACTCTAGGGGGCTCAGGCTGTTTCCTGAGTACCTCTCCGTAAGGACCTGTTCGTTGAGAGACCACCCGGGATAACAGTGCAACCATGAGGGTGAAATGGGGCACCCTTAGCTAAATAATTAGAGGAACTAGAGGTGTAGTTGCTTCGCCGTCGTGCCGTCAATGGGGTCCAGGCACAGTGCTTGCTCTGCCGAGGCTGAGTGCCGAGGTTCTTTCGTTTCGCTTTTGTTAGTCACTCTCCTGCGGGGAGGAGTACTGTGTTTATCAAACTGGAGAAACCTAACGGGCAGCTATGATCTCTAGGGAATCTTTGTAACAGCTACGTAGTGATACCCTGCTGGACCACCTAGGTAGTGGTCAATGGGGATTAGCTCTCCCCGGGCAGAAAGGGCATCATGGCTCATGGGTAAAGTGTGCGACCTCTGCAGAGGGTAGTGAAACTGATATATCAGCCGTGCTCACGGTTAAGAGCAACCTTGGGATCCTCTTTGATTAGAGATACAAATGGTTCGAGATACAAGGATTATGTTATGATTTTGGTTCGAATATGATGATGTTGTTCCTCGATGAGGAAAGGGTTCATGGGCTGGTTAATGATAAAATCTGGCTTCTACTAATGATAAATACCTGACCAACTAAAAGCAACTGCTTGAGCCTAACCCCACATAAAGCTAGTCCACTTCAGCCAAACGGGACATTTGCTGAGTACGTTGATGTGTACTCATCCTTGCTTTACCACAAAACACCAGGTTGTCCGCATTGTAACCACTGCTCCGGAGAAGGCGAAGCCGTGGAAGGAGACTTCCAGGAGTTTCAAGACTACGATGAATTCTAGGTGTGGGTTGGCGGCAACCCCCAGTCAGCTGCCTGTGAAGGCCTTTTATTTACTGCGTTTCGCTTAGCACTTTGATCTAACTGATTAGTCGATGACTATGTGGATGTCTATGACTCTGTGATGTAATAAGTTTTTACTCTTTTATGTTATTATTCGAGCATTGTGCGATGATGTTCATTTATGTAATCGCTGTGTACGTGAGTTCTGATCCTGGCACGTACATAGTTCGCATTCGGTTTGCCTTCTGAAACCGGGTGTGACATAGCTTTGGGAGCAATAGAGAAGGACAAGATCATGGTAGCCAGGGCCTACAACAAGAAGGTCAAAGCAAAGTCATTTCAAGTAGGGGATCTGGTGTGGAAGACTATCTTGCCTCTAAGGAATAAAGACCGGAAGTTTGGGAAATGGTCGCCAAGCTGGGAGGGTCCTTATAAAGTAAAACAGGTAATGTCTGGTAATGTCTATTTGCTACAAACATTACAAGGCAAGGATTTGCCTAAAGCTTTGAATGGGCGTTTCCTCAAGCAGTATCATCCTAGTATGTGGCAAGATGCTTAAGAAAACCGATGTAATCACATCGTGTTAAGATGCTTTTGGTTCGCTCAGCTCCACCAAAAGGCAGGGGGGCATATGTTGAGTCCCATTTTGAGCGAGCGGACGGTCCGGCCCTAAGACCGGATGGTCCGCGGTCCGGACGGTCCGCGCATGCGCAGAGCAGTTTAGGGTTCCGAGTTTTGTGCTACGGTTGTTAGCTAGATTCGCGGGATTCGCTCGGAAATTAGTTTGTAAAGGGTCCAGTCCCCCTCCTCTATAAATAGAGAGGTATACGGCCGATTTGAATAACAAATCGAACCTTCAATCAATACAATTTACATTTTATCGTAGGAGTAGTTCTAGTCTAGTTTAGGTTTAGTCTTCCAATCCCCAAATCATCCGCTTCTCTTCGACTCTACGTCGATTAGAGGAGTCTAGGTCGGTCTACCCGAGCCTAGACAACTCCTAGGATCTCTCCTCCCCGACGGGGTCCCTCCCGGGAGCGAGATCCAGGCGCCGCCGGCGATCCTCTGCCGCCCCTGTGCACGCGCGGACCGTCCGGCCGTCAGACAGGGAACCCGAGCTCCTGCACCAGGTCGCGGACCGTCCGGCCCTGTGTCGCGGACCGTCCGCGCCTGACCAGAGAGCACTGCCGCCTCGCGCCAGGTCGCGGACCGTCTGGCCCTGTGCCGCGGACCGTCCGCGCCTGACCAGAGAGCACCGCCACTGGTTCTTTTGAAGTGTTTGGCGCCTCCAAAAAGGCGTCAACAGTAGTGTTTGGTTCGCCGAAATGTAACATAAATGGATTATATGAGGTAATTGATACTGATATTTTTGTTTGGTCGAGCTCTTTCTAGTAATACTATGTACTACTATCCAATCTAATTATAACTAGTAATCATTACCACCCGTAAGAGATCCCATTACCATTCTCTTAACAAGTTTTTTTATTCATAATTGCATCCTACTGATACTATGACGTCAAGGCACTACAGTTGGCATGACGTTACAATCTGTAGCCTTCTCAGCTGACCGTGGAATGGTCCGGATTCATATTCACATGCACCCTCTCGGCCTCTCCATGCCGTCCAGTCCACCTGAGATCCTGGCATCGCCTATAAATTGCTCACTACCTTGTGCTCCCTTCCCCACACCGCTCTGAAGTCTGAATCCATTCCCGAGCCCGATCTCCTGCTCCTTTGCAACGCACGCACACTTACACCCAATGGCCCAGACGACCATGGCCGCCGCCTCCGAGCTGGTCACCCTAAAGCGCCCGTTCGGCAAGGACGTGTCCGGCGACGGCAGCGTCGCCGAGGAGAAGCCCAAGGCGCCGGCGCGCCGGCGGGAGGCGGAAGACCCGGCGGCGGCGCTGGCCGCCGCGCGGCACGAGTTCGGCGAGCACGGCGGCGTGAACATGTCCATCGAGGCGTCGGCGACGTTCACGGTGATGGAGCCGGAAACCATGCGGCGGCTCTTCGCGGGCGAGCTGGGCCCCGACCGCGGCGGCATGTACATCTACAGCCGGCACTTCAACCCGACGGTGCTGGCGCTGGGGCGGCAGATGGCGGCGCTGGAGGGCACGGAGGCCGCCTACTGCACGGCGTCCGGGATGTCGGCCATCTCCTCCGTCATGGTGCAGCTGGTGGGCGCCGGCGGCCACGTGGTGGCGTCGCGGTGCCTGTACGGCGGCACCCACGCGCTGCTGGCCCGGTTCCTGCCGCGCGCCGCCGGGGTGCGCGCCACCTTCGTGGACGTCGACGACGAGGCCGCCGTGCGCGCCGCGGTGCTCCCCGGCGAGACGCGGGTGGTGTTCGTGGAGACCATGTCCAACCCGACGCTCGCCGTCGCCGACATCCCCATGCTGGCGCGGGTGGCGCATGAGGCCGGCGCCAAGCTTGTGGTGGACAACACCTTCACCCCCGTCGTGGTCTCGCCCGCGCGCCTCGGCGCCGACGTCGTCGTCCACAGCGTCTCCAAGTTCATCAGCGGCGGCGGCGACATCATCGCCGGTAAGGACACGTCCTAGCTAGTAGCTACCCTCCGATCCTCCCCAAGTCATCGCCGTGTGCATGCAATGCAACAACAAAATCAGAAAACGTCTCATCTGATCTTGATGTGCTAATGGTCTACGTACGCTCTTTGCACGCACGCACGCATGCATGCAGGCGCGATCTGTGGGCCGGCGAGCCTGGTGAACGCGATGATGGACCTGCAGGAGGGGGCGCTGATGCTGCTGGGCCCCACGATGAACGCCAAGGTGGCCTTCGAGCTGTGGGAGCGCCTCCCGCACCTGCCGCTGCGGATGCAGGAGCACTCGCGCCGCGCGCTGGCGTTCGCCGCGCGGATGCAGCGCCTGGGCCTGCGCGTGCTCTACCCGGGCCTCCCGGACCACCCGCACCACGCGCGCCTGGCCGCCATGCGGAACCCGGGATACGGCTCCGGCGGCATGCTGTGCGTCGACATGGGCACCGAGGAGCGCGCCAACCGCCTCATGCACCACCTCCAGAACACCACCCAGTTCGGCCTCATGGCCGTCAGCCTGGGCTACTACGAGACGCTCGTGTCCTGCTCCGGGACCAGCACCAGCAGCGAGATGCCGCCCCAGGACCGCGAGCGCGCCGGCATCTCCCGGGGTCTCGTCCGCATGTCCGTAGGCTACAACGGCACGCTGGAGCAGCGCTGGGCACAGTTGGAGCGCGCGCTAGCGCTCATGCAGCCGCCGTCACCGCCGCGGCATCACCACCTCAAGGGCGCTGCCGACCGCGATGGCCCCGACGCCGCCAACAACCACGGCAAACACTGACGCTTTGCCCTTCCGAGTGTGCATGCACGGTGTGGCTTTGTGTCGTGTTCGTGGATATACTCCAATGAAGTAAGGTTAAAAGGCCGTCTGATCCCACTGGTTCAGATGGATATGCCAGTATGTGCAAGCGGCTGGTCTCTAGAGTCTAGAGAACATGGAAGTGAACCTGAATAAATGGATCTGTCTTTAACGGTTTGCGTCTGCCTGGCATCCGACCCGGTCAGCGTAAAAAATAGTGTAGAGCGAACATTCGAAACGGGGTCTAAGAAAGGATATCTTTAAACGTCAAGCCTTACCCGCAAAATATGCAAAGGTTAGGGCTCAAACCTGGGACCTTCCGGTTACAGACGGGTAGACTCTACCACTGCACCAGGCCCGCCCTTCGTTTAGATATAAACAATAATTATATTTAAATAAATATCTCTATATATATAACCGTAGCAAATTATGGACAACTGGCTAGTCTCTATGTCATGGATCTTACGAGAAGAAAAGGTTCACGGCTGCCCGGTTTCAGATTTTGCAGAAACATGCATAACCGGTATTCAGACTCAGGTTCCTGCGCACGGTCAGGCAGTCTGGAAGACATTCTGGATCATCTTCCTCGGAGCCGCCATCGCTGCGGACTCGAGCTCCGAGATCTCGGCAGAACTCAGCCTCCAGCCGAGCGCGCCCAGGTTCTCCTGGACATGCCTCACCGTTTTGATGCCTGGGATAGGAACTGTGCCCTTGCACATGCACCAGTTGATGGCCACCTGCGTTGGTAGTACGGGGCGTCATCTTTGAATCACGAGGAACACTTCGACGATCGAGCACCGTAGTTGCGACATGCTGGTAGGCTGGTGCGATCATAGAATCGTTTCAGCAAGCCGTTCTGCGCTCGGTAAGCACTTACCTGAGGCATGGTCTTCCCCTTCTTTTCGGCAATCCTTCTCAGGCAAGACAGCAGAGGCTCCAGCCCAGGAAGGATTTGTCGGAACAGCACTGACCTGCAGAAAACGTGCATTCACCAACCATTAAAACAAGAGTTCAGAAACAAAAAAGCAAAGACTCTCAATCCCAATCCGCTCACCTTGGTCCTTTTGGGAGGTTAGAAGCACCATACTTCCCAGTGAGCATTCCTAATCCAAGCGGGCTATATGCGATGATGCGAATGCCCAATGAATCACACACACTTTTCAGCTCCATCTGATCGTCACCCATGCTCAGTAACGAGAACTGAACCTGTACGACTAAGAGCTTTCAGAATTCAGATGATGTGATACTGAACTGGGAGTTATATAAACATGCAGAGCCAACGGTTTCCCTGCAGGCACCTGAGCTGAGCTCAAGGGAACTCCTCTAGAAGCTAGATAGCTGTGGATCTTCAGAAGCTGCTTCGGCCCGTAATTGCTGACACCGACAGCACTTACAAGGCCCTGAGAAACAAAGCATGCAGTCAGAATGTGTGCCTAGCTGGTCAGAGAGTGGAGTCCAGCAATTTCAACAATGACATGGCATGGTAAGTTCACAATCTGAAGTGGATGTTTCAAAGTTCAGTGACCTTTTCATACATTTCAACTAGTCCATCCCAGAGGGCGCGCTCCTGCAAGGGTGCATAGTTAGCAGTAGACCAATGCAGCTGCCCTATCCCGAGCCGATCAAGTTGTAATCTATCCAAAGAAGACCTGAGAATAGACACTCCATGGGTCACATAAACACTCAAACTAGGTTACGCTCAGTTTCTGCTTAGTAATTCGCAAAGCGTTCATGCTAGTCTGCAAGTCCAGATATTTTGAAGAAAATCTGTACTGAACAGAGTGAAATTCAGGTGGTGTACATGAAACAAACAAATCGGGAGAATACTTGCAGGCGCTGACAAACTGCCCCGATGTAAGTCGCCAAGGATATGCAGCAAACTTAGTTGCTATGACCACATCATCTGGAGATTTAATCCTCCCTGGCATAATACAAGGTAACAAAGTTAAAGCAGTACTGTAACTGAAAAAACTGACAGGAAGAACTTTACTTCTTGGATTCCTGAAACCATTTCGAGTCCTTGTGTTAATCTTACCTTCAAACTCAAGGATGAATTTACCGAGTAGCCGTTCGCTCTGTCCGTTCAGCCTTCCAGTTCCGTAAGAGTCAGCAGTGTCAAAAAGGTTTATGCCATTCCTTAGAGCCAGATTGAAGCAATCCTGAAGTTCGTTGTCCATGCTTTCTTGATAACCCCAAAGTAGCTGGTTTCCCCATGCCCATGTTCCAAAACCCATGGGGGAAACAGAAAGGGGACCGATTTTCACCTATATTTATGAATGATAATGTACTGTCAGGAGATTCAGGTGAAAGAAATCGACAACCCGTTGAATTATCTGCTTGCTCTTTTCAGTTATGCAGATACCCTAGTATGTCGTGGTTTCGACTTTTCACGTGGCTTACTTTTCCAGAAGCCATTCTAACAAAAGATAACCTCCAAAAGAGAAACTGGAAAGAAAATGACTCTTGTGTCTTTTGTATAGAGAAGGAAAGTGTGAATCTTCTTTTATTTGGGCGTACAACAGGTCAACAGCCAAATATGTGTGGAGTCTGATAGCTTATGTCATAGTAGGCCTAGTAATTTTGATCAATACTGGAGATTTAGACTCCTCAAGAAGCCATTCTAACAAAAGAGAAACTGGAAAGAAACTGACTCTTCTTTGGGTATACAACAGACAAATTTGCGTGGAGTCTGATAGCTTGTGCCATAGTAGGCCTAGTAATTTTGATCAATACTGAACTTGGATTAAGAATTTAAGATCAATTTTTTAACACAATGGCAGAAGCTGTGTCTTTCAATTAAGTAGAATGAAATTGATCCGGTTTATAAGGAAAACCGGATCTGAAAACCATACAGACACGCGGTTTATTAGATGGAAAACCTGTAAACAGTAACCACGATAGCTTAGACGACAAACCCTAGACAACTCAATTACACATAAGGCTTGTTCGGTTACGTCTGGATCTAAGGGGATCGAAGGACATCTAACAGAGCCCACCACTATTTGTCATCGTTGCTGAGCTTACCACAAGCAGCAGTAAGCAGCTCCGACATCCCACAGGGAACATCAGCCACAGACCTAAGACACCTGACAGAGCACACCACATGTCGTCGTTGTCAAATGGTAAACCTGTCTATGCTATGGGCTTAGTTGCTATTTGCTAAACCATATGGCACATGAGAAATTCATTTTGTTTTGATAACAAGACGGTCAAATCTTCAACTGAGATCTGGGCAAGCCTTCACAAATTTGAACTGGAGAAGCAGGTTCTTCAAGGAGCGGAGACTGTCAAGATGATTGCTCCTTTCTTCCACGAGAGGTCTGAAGCCGCAGGTGCAAGAGGAGCGACAGATTGTTCCATATGCTGGTCAAGTCTAATCATCGTTAGTTTGTTCAGCCTACGTGCTGCTTCTTGCTGATGCCGAGAGACATGTATTTGGAAGCCTCGTTTTTTGCCTGGTCGTTGTTGCTGAGTTTGGTTGTTACAATAGGCTAACTTCAGCATCTTACCTATCTACATTCTCATATTTAAACTCCACTCCGCGCATAATGCAGTCTATAATACAAAATAATGTTTTAGATGATCATATTGGTGAACTGCTGGAAACGGTCTTATTCGGTGGTCTTAGGTCCTTGCAGGGGGCGAAGCTACGTGGTTAGCTGTGGATGCACATGCATCCCCCAAAATCCAAAATTCAGTTACAATAATCAAAATTTCACCATATAAGCATCCCCCATATCTCATCCTTATGGACCCACAGGAGAGTTGCACCCCTTTATATTTGCTCTAGCTTCGTCACTGGGTCCTTAATGCCTAGTCCCTGGACCCTGGGTGATCAGAGGGTAGTCTACGGTTGCTGCGTTTTATTCTGCAGGAATGTTGTACTGAACTTTGTGATTTCATTACTACCTAAGGTTATCTCCAACAACATCTATCTCCTATTTCCTCCACTATGTAAATAGTACAGTCTAAAATACAAAACAATTATTTTGTACCGCTGATTTTTGAAAGATTCATTTGACCATAAGAAACCATATACAAATACAAGGCTCGAAAGTTTGATTTACTCAGGTCAATATCCTCTGCCTAATTTCATTGTTTGCTAGATTGTATGGTGTCATCCACTAAATCATGTTTGTTCAGTTACAGATCATCCATACCACTATATAATCCACCAGTTTAAACTTTGCAAAATCAATTCAACCCTTGTCATGGGATGTCATGGGTATCATAGGGAGCAAGACGCAACAGCCAGGCTGGGATAAGGCTAGAGAATAAGATTGAGATGAGCTGGGATAAGGCTAGAGAATAGGATTGGGATGAGAGAATTGTGGAGAGTTGGTTAGCATCAGATAAGTCCAAGAAAGTAGGAGTTAGTTGAGAGTTTGTAGGAGAAGTTGGTTAGCCATAGGGCTATTTATAAGCCGCATGGCAGCAGGGAATAAATCAAGCAAGATCATTATCAAACCAATCTCTCTCTCTCCCTCGCAATGACTCTCTCTCAAGCGCCTAGGGCTGCTACCCTAGAACCAAGCCTGCGGCAGAGGGGTATAACCTCGCCGGAGAAGACAGCTATCCCCATGGACCGAAGGTCCATGACACCTGGTATCAGAGCTGGTCCTCAAGGGAGGGGGAGATGTCATGGGCATAATAGGGAGCGAGAGGCAACAGCCAGGCTGGGATAAGGCTAGAGAATAAAATTGAGATGAGCTAGGATAAGGTTAGAGAATAAGATTGAGATGAGAGAATTGTGGAGAGTTGGTTAGCATTATATAAGTCCAAGAAAGTAGGACTTAGTTGAGAGTTTGTAGGAGAAGTTGGTTAGCCATAGGGCTATTTATAAGCCGCATGGCAGCAGGGAATAAATCAAGCAGATCATTATCAAACCAATCTCTCTCTCTTGCAATGACCCTCTCAAGCGCCTAGGGCTGCTACCCTAGAACCAAGCCTGCGGCAGAGGGGTATAACCTCGCTGGAGAAGACAGCTATCCCCATGGACCTGACACCTGGTATCAGCTCTAGGTTATCCTCACCACCACCAGCCGCCCATCCCTCACCACCACCAGCCGCCGCGCCATCTGCCGCCGCAACGCCCTCCCACCCGCCCTCTCCAACTCCAGATGCATTCACTCGGCTCGAAGAGAAGTGGGATCAATTCGTTGTGATGTTCCACCGCTACAAGGAGAAGACAGAGAAGGAACTCCAAGCAGCGGTGCGGCTTCAGGCGGCAGCGCGAGGGTTCCTGGCACGCCGCCAGGTACAGTCACTTCGTGGGGAGAAGCACCTTGCTGTGGCCTCCAGGGCCACCCCATGGCCGTCATCATATGAGCAGGCCGTGGTGCGCCTGCAAGCCGCAGTGCGCGGCTTCCTTGTTAGGCGGGCGGTGCGGAAGCTGCACTTGCTGATCAGCTCATCGCTGCACCAACTCGCAGCCTGCGCGTCCAACCACCAGGTCTCGTCTATACTTTTTGAACCCCCTGCAGAAGTCGAGATCTAGGTATGCAGCCCCCCTGCACGGCCAAAGAGGGTCGTCTCCCTCATTCGGGCAACTGCCTTGGTGCTGGACAGACCCAAGGGCTGGTTCCTCCTTCACCTTTCATCCAACGTGAAGTCCGCAGTTCAGCTCTTTCCTTGGGATCCAGGAGGACAGGAGGACATAGCTGCAGTTCAAATTTATATTTTAGTTCCACAATTATTTTGTATTTTCGTCTTAAATAATAAAGGTAAGCCGAGATGTAAAAGGCTTAACCTTAACTCGTGTCAGGTAAGTCTATGGCAGCTCGAGGACGAGCTGGTCCTCAAGGGAGGGGGAGATGTCATGGGCATCATAGGGAGCGAGAGGCAACAGCCAGGCTGGGATAAGGCTAGAGAATAAGATTGAGATGAGCTGGGATAAGGCTAGAGAATAAGATTGAGATGAGAGAATTGTGGAGAGTTGGTTAGCAGCAGATAAGTCCAAGAAAGTAGGAGTTAGTTGAGAGTTTGTAGGAGAAGTTGGTTAGCCATAGGGCTATTTATAAGCCGCATGGCAGCAGGGAATAAATCAAGCAAGATCATTATCAAACCAATCTCTCTCTCTCTCTCTTGCAATCTCCCTCTCAAGCGCCTAGGGCTGCTACCCTAGAACCAAGCCTGCGGCAGAGGGGTATAACCTCGCCGGAGAAGACAACTATCCCCATGGACCGAAGGTCCATGACACCTGCGCCTAGGGCTGCTACCCTAGAACCAAGCCTGCGGCAGAGGGGTGTAACCTCGCCGGAGAAGACAGCTATCCTCATGGACCGAAGGTCCATGACAACCCTATACCCATAACATCCACTAAATCCACCAAACAAATTGCAACCAGACTTAACACAATATCAAAACCAATGGTTCTAATCGTTGGAGAACCATCTCTTTCTTTCTCACTCAAATCCAATGGACAATATTATCTGGATCATCCTTCCCCCGTGACCCCACCGCCCCAGCCTCCACCCACATCCCCTCCCCCTCACTCACACTGCCACCGTCATCTTCAACCTCTTCCCTCGCGCCACAACTGCCGCCATCGACTCCTCCCCTCCCCGACCGCTGCCGTCAACCCCCCCCCCTCGCGCCGCCACCGTCAACCCCTCCCCGAGATCGTAGCGTTAGCACGGGCTATACGGTAGTATATAAAAGTGAACTAGGTTGTGTCAGGTCTTACAAACACCCACTGAGACATTTTTAGAAATAGCAATAGCAATTAAAGTATTCTTATTAATATAATGGGTCACAGTTCTCCTGCGCTTTTCGAGAAAATAGCAATTAAAGTAGCAATATCAGGTCTAACCTCTACTGGGAATTAGCAATGGATCAATTTGTGGTGGACTAACCCAAAATGTCAGTTTTAGATGCTTTGGTCTTTCTGCTTCTAAGGTTGTCTTCAGTGGAAATAGAGGATTTGCATTGTAGATAACACTATTTGCATAGTGAAGTTTGAAATAGGGGATATGATAGAAGATGATATGGGAGAGTTGCTAGAGATAACCTAATAGGCATATTTTTTGATAGCACTAGTTCTTAAATCTAATTCTAAATTTACCATGCACATCTGTAGGGTTTTGGGAAAAAATAGATTTGTTTGATGAATGTTGTCGATTATAGTTATATAAAGAAATTATGTATATACCACTACATTTTTGTCTATTACCTTATTTGTCATCGTAAATATCCTAATTACTTCTACACCATTCGGATACAATTTATTACTTTTCCATGTCATCGTCAGTGGCATAGAAACATAAGAAAATTATATGTCCTGATTCTTTCTGTGCCACTGAAGATGCATAAAAGGATAAGAAATTGCATCTGAGTGGTGTAGAAGAGATCAAGACATTTACCATAGCAAATAAAGTACCAGAAAAAATTGCAATGGCATATAGGGAATTGCCCCTTTAAGGTAATACCTCTGAATCATATTGCTTTTGTCGAATCCTAGAAATTCAAAGTTTCGGAGCAATTATCTGAAGTGGTTAACAATCTGCAATGGTTCTCCATAGGAACAGTGCTCCCATTAAATTCCGTGCTTAGTGTTGAGAGCTGTGATGTTCTATTTCTCTGAACTTTTTTTCCTGTGGCGTCACTTAAGGCTAGTTTGGGAGCCAAGGAATTGGAGGGGATTAAGGGGGCTAAAATCTTCTCTCTATTTAATTTTGAATATGAAGGGGGATTTTAACACCCTCAGGGCTGATTTGGTGACCAGGGATCACAGAGGATTGGAGGGGACTGAGGGAGAAATTAGTTCATTTTCCCATCAATCCCCTCTAATCCCCCCGTGATCCCTTATCACCAAATCAACCCTCAGGGCTGATTTGGTGACCACAGAATTAAATGGGATCCATGTGTGAGGAATCCCCTTGCTATTTGCTATTCCATTTTGAGTAGCAAGTAGATTCCTCCCCATGAATCCCCTCCAATTCCTTGGTCACCAAACCAGCCCTCAATTCCCTCCAATTGCCTTGCTCCCAAACTGGCTCTTACCGTCTTACCAACCCGCCCTCAATTGGAGTGGTAACTCAATGGCTCTTGGGTAACAGATTTTCCTAAAGTATCATGTGGGCCTGCTACTCGTTGAACCAAATGCCACCCACTTTCATCGCTACATGCTATTGACAAAAATTATGCTGATGGAGTATACTAGAGAAAAGAGCAGAGGTGTTAGTGTTGGTTTTTGGATAATGGAAGGTCGCTTTGCTTTGATACTCTGATTCTAATGCAACTATTTTGGTGCCTGACAATTAACTGAAATATGAACTGTGAGAAAATCATCCATACAATTGACTATTGAGCTCAATGCCTAATTTTTTTGAATTGTCAAGCGGACATATTATCAAAGAAAAGTCACAGATGATAGTGTACATTGCCTTGAAAAAAAATGAGGTCTGAGGGAACCTGCATGTGTGGGGGATACTGAAGTATAAGTTCAAAATTAAAATCGCTTGAGGCAGTGTCCCTCGAGAGATGCAGTTTCCTATAATCCTATAGAAGTGATTTCTATGGAGTTCTCTCTTGTATCACCCCCCCCCCCCCACCCACACACACACTGTCAAGGGCCGTAGGCCATAGCAACGGCGATACACAGTACAGTCAGGCCAGCAACAACAGCTCCCTGGTATAGCCTTGGGCCAACGCGGTGGTGACATGGCCGCATGACAAGAAGCTACAGCCGCACTGTGTGACAGCAGGAAATGATAAATGCAGCATATGTTGTATGGTAATGGACTAATGGTACATCAACTAAACTTGGAAGTTTGGTTTACTCAGGCCAATGTCCTCTGTCTGATTTCATTTTTGCCATCTCATGTAGGTAGGTTCTTTCCAACCACAATAATCCAACGTGGGATATTTAGGTTTCCGTGCAGGACTTCGTAAAGAAGAACAGCAGCATCAGTAATGGTAGCCATAATCTACTGCAGGTTTGAATCATAATAGTACATCCGCCGAAGATCCATGGCTAGACGCTAAAAGGTACTATGGCTAATCTAATCAAGCTCCATGTCTAGTGGAGCCTGTGGTCGTTGGATCCTAGTTGTGGTTTGTGATCAGATTCTGTTTGAATTTCATGGTCTAAAATATATTCACTAAACTTTAGATCAAATTTCCTCTATCCAAAAATAAATAACTTTCTAAAGATAAAATTTATCTCAAAATAAATAACATTCTATATAAATATAGAACATTGCTTTCTAACACGGAAGCTAATTGTAGACGCATGCAAATGGTAGCTGTCAAATTCAGAGGATATCCTCTAGAAAAAAAAAGAGATACATGTGTCTTTTTCTAACGTTCTTAATCTGTCAAAAAGTTTCTAAAAACTTGTTTATTATAAGACTGAAGGATACCACTAAACTAAAGTAGCTCAACTTTAATGAACTACTGGAGTATACTTTAATCAGCAAGCCAGGAAATCAAGGTTCATTCGCGGAGATTCAGACAGAACATCAAGTTTGTGCGGGGTGTCCCGTTCGTTTGCCTGGTTCGTAATGGCAAGCTGTGCGCATTCACCTCAGGTCATGTCACACTCACACACGCGTTTAGTGGTGCACAGTCCTAGGAGTAAAATGCTTCGAGTCGCGCACTGTGCAAAAATTAAAAAAAAAACTGCAAACCATGCGATTCCTAGACGCTGCACGCCTGCACCGCACTAGCAGTGGAGCACTAACGTTTATTCAATTCGGTTGTCAGCGATACAGTATCAGTAACACCCACGGACCCACCGGGCTCCTGCACCCTAGTAATGGCGTGTATATGCGCGAGTACCAAATGCAATCAGGATTACTGCGCCTGCGGCCAGCTTGACTTGTACTACAGTACTGAACAGAGAGAGAGAGAGAGAGAGAGAGAGAGAGAGAGAGAGAGAGAGAGAGAGAGAGTTAGAGTTGCTGGACCTTTTCCCATGGCCAGAAGAGCGGCCCGAGCCGAAGGGCGGCGGCAGGAGGACCAGACGCCCGCCGGAGACGGCACGGATTCGCGGCGAAGGGCGTCGCCGTCGCCACCGCCCCTGCGCCGGGAGGCAGAGCCATCGGTGGTGGAGGCAGCACGGTGAGCGCGTGAGGCTGGTCTGGGGGCGGACCGCGGGTGGGAGCGGCACTGGTTGAGCCGCGCACCGGCTCTATCCGTTCGTCCGCCGATAAAAATCCTACCGGTTGCAGTTTTGCTTCTAGGCCAACGGAGCGCAGGGGCCCAGCAGTAGGAGACCCAGCCTGCGCTAGTTGTTGCGGCCCAGGCCCGCCCAACCAAACGGTGCTGTGAGCGTGAGCCTGCCATCAGGGATGGATCAGATCGAAAACAGACAGATTCGAATATCACTATTTATTATATTATAATTCAAATATAAATACGTATATTAACAGATATTAACGAAAATTGATATTTTTAATTCGTATATATACTCAATTTTGGAGATAAGATGTATCTACGTACTTACCAATAGTTTCATAGTACAACAAAGTCAAAAAAACTTAAAATGCAGTTATCTAACACTATAGATAAAACCAACTTTTAAAATAAAAATAATATCGTAAATTAATATGTACAGTATTAAATATATATATAATACTTAATAATTACTAAATTAAAATAAACTAAAATTTAATTCTAAAAGCATATAAATAAAATAAAATACTAATTATTATAATTAGGCAAAATAACATTAATGAAACTTGATTTTATATATCACTAATAATACTAAAATTACATTAGCCACAAATAACTTCTATATAACGATGCATATCATCCATTATATTATTTTTTATTTACACAATTAATAAGTCATAAGTATAAGATTTAGATGCTATCAATCAAGATAATATATACTTAAGGCTCTACCTCGATGGAATTAATGGATCAGGTCATTAGATGCTCTAGAAAATCGTGGAGCAGGAGCTATAATTCTTTAGAAAATATTTAGATAAACTATTTTATTTATTATTTAGATTAAAAATATTTTTAAAACTATTTAAATTGATATCATAAACTACAGCTTCACCCCAAAGCTGGAACCTGGAGCCATCCCAACACCCCCTTAGTGAATACGGATGATGCCTTAGAGCAACTCCAAGAGACTCTACATTCTTCCTAATTGATGTAAATAGAGATTTTTGTAAAAAATATCTTCCAACAACTTATTTAAATAGTTATCAAATATAGCCATCTTTTATTCCAGGTTTCTCGCTAGCCAAATATAAAAAACGTGAATGGCTCTCTAGAGCGCAAACAAGCTAAAGAAAAGCCGTTGCAAATTAGAAAAAAATATATAGAAAATGGTTTTTATACAAATGACTCTCTAAATGATAATTTGGAGAGTAAAATTTATGAATACTCTTGGAGATGCTCTAACGTTCTATATTTTTATATGGAGATATATCTATGCAGCATCTGTATTTATTTAAATCAAATTAAATAGGAATTCGCTAAAATAGACCCATATATACGCGTCCATGTTGCGGTTCTTGCGCGCACACGTGGGCGCGGTGCGACCGGATAGCGAGGAATCTCCTATCGCTGTGCTAGCACAGTTCCCTACAATAGGCTCCGCTCCGGCTGACTGCTTGCTGCGAATGGTTGGTGAGGGTGGTAACTCCACCTTTTACACACAACCAAAACCAAGAACGCATTGATGATCGATCGGCCCAACGATGACGACGCAGAGGCCAGGCAGCAGCTTGCGCTGTGCCGTGCTGCTGCTGCTGCTGCCCCGTGAGCCGTGGTTAATGACAATGTCGAGGCCGAGGCCGGAGCTGCATGCTTTGCTTCGGATCTCGAGGCAGCGAAAAAGTCTCCAGCAGGGACAGGGCTCCTCGTAGACGCCGGGCCGGACAGCCAGGCCAGGCTGCCTTGGTGTGCGAGACCTCGCGTCGCCTTGTGTGCAGGCAGTGTCCGCCGCGCGCATGCGGACACGGGCAGGGCGGGCGCGGGAGTGGCCGGCTCGACTCTCGAGCGCGCGCCGGCGCCGGTGCACAGGCGGACGCTGAATCATTTTGCAATCGATTACCTGAGCGTATGGTCCTGACGCCGCTTTCCCGTCCAGTAGATATACTAGCCCTAGCTGGATCGCTGGCCGCGCGCGCGGTCTCTTCCCAACGGCCGAACCCTCCACCGCTCCACGGCGTCGGCGCTCTCGCATTTCTTGGAGTTCTTTCTTCGCGTTTCACTTTGTCAGGCTTGGTTCCGTTTCAATCTCTCTTTTTTCTATGGTAGTAGCTAGTTTCTTTCTGTTTCAGCTAGCGCTACTGGACTCGACTTATTTGCCGAGTGTCTTAAACACTCGTAAATAACTTTTTACACTCAATAAAAAACATTCACCAAAGAAGCTCGAAAAGAAAATACTCGGTAAAGAGTTTTTTTTTGTCGAGTGTCAAAAACACTCGGTAAATTACTTGACACTTAGCAAAGACTCGTTTCTCGGTAGTGTAGTACATGACAATGTCTCACCCACGTTTCATCTTTAAGAAGTACTCCAGTCGTAAATGTCATTCTATAATAATATCCTAAAGCTGTAAAGCACAACTTTGATTACTTTCTTACGATCTTATAAGTCATATATATATTCCACTGTTTTCATTATAATTACTATGTAACTATGTTTCAAGAGAAATTTACTCATGTGTAGTTTTAGAGAAACTACGTACATAGGATAATGACTCGATGAACAAGTTGTCAACCTGAATAATGTACCCTCTCCATCCACAGAAAAAATTACAATGTTCGTCGACCAATCTACCTCAAATTTGATCAAAGCTGCAGTAAACAATACTAGCGTTCAAGTATCAAAATAAATTTATTATTAAAAATATTCTATAACTAATTTAATCGTGTTTTTTCGCTCTCCGTTCCAAAATAAAATTTCTTTTGCCCCTTAGTCTATTCATACAATAATTAATGTATTTGTTTTATATATGTGTCTAGATTCATCATTATCCATGTGAATTAACCTATACATAAAAATCAAAAGCTAAAGCGACTAGTATTTTGGAACGAAGGGAGTATTATAAATATCTATACTTTTTTATATAAATTTAGTTAAAGTTGAGACTACTTAACTCTTCAAAGAATGACAACTGTTTTTTACGGAGAGAGTATGCATTAGCTGTCCCGATATATTGATTCCAACACCGAAGGCATTGCTTCTCTGGCCGTGTCTGGTTCCTTTTGTTTTTTTTTTCTTCCTTCCTTTTGACTTGAAAGAACCGTTTCTGTTTTATGAATCCAAATGCCAAGTCACGGGCAGCGGCCACAACGATAGAGTACGACCTAACGTATTGGGTCATATTATTTTATGCTACCATTTTAAAAACAAAAGGTACTGGAAAGCACCCGTGTTTTTTGCTTCAAATTATTTAATTACAGGTTATTTTAAAAATAAAAGGTACTGAAAAGGACTTTAACTCAGCTGTCTAGGACTCATCGGACCGGTCCGATGCAACACGAGACTAAGTTACCGGAGAGCCTTGCAAACGGTTTGGGTGGCATAGCTCATCGGACCCCTGGCCCAATACATAAAACCTTGCCTACAGTTAGTCTAGGGAATTTGAAAGGCAAATGATCTTTACCATTTTATCTAATTGATTTTGGTGCTTGATGACCATCACATCCTTATAGACTAACTAGTTTGCCTAGTTGATTGATTCATAGGTGCATAAGTGAGAGCATCTAGAAGGGGGTTGAATAGGTGATCCTGTAAAAATAGCTCAACAAAAACAAACTTGGCCTATAATTGGTTTAGTAAGATAAAAAAACCAAGTTTGAATGAAGAGTATGAGAGGAGAGAACTTCTTCACTTAATTGCTCTTACAAGGTGAGTATTAAACTTAGAGCAATATTGTAAGTGAAGTGAAATGCTAGAAAGAGTGAAATCGCAATAATATAAAGTAGACAGGTGACACAGCGATTTTTATCCCGTGGTTCGATCAAGCATAAAATGCTTGCCTACTCTATGTTGTGGCGTCCTAATGGATGAGGGTTGCACTCAACTCCTCGCAATTGATCCAATGATCAACTTGAGTACCACGGTTCTCTTTCTTATCTCAAGTTTTTCCCGTTGTGAGGAATCTCCACAATTTGGAGTCTCTCACGCCTTACACAGTTGATCTCAAATATACCACAAGAGTAAGGAAGAGTAGAGACACACACAAGAGACGAACTAGCAGCAACACACGCACACAAGTCGAGAGAGATGAACATAAGAAACAGCACGGCGGAGATACAACTCGAAACATGTGCTCAAATCTCTATCTAGCAAAGCAAAGGCGTGGTCACATTGTCTCAGTGTATGTAGGATGTTTAATGGATACTTGGTGTGGAGCTCCATGCGCCTAGGGGTCCCTTTTATAGCTCCAAGGGACCTTGGAGCCGTTGGAGCTCTGTTTGGAAGGCTCTGGTTGCCTTCTGACCGCGGGTGTACCGTACTGTCTGATGCACACTGTTGGGGGCCTTCGTCTTCCGAAGGTCCTCAAAAACACAACTAACATGTTTCCCAAGTTCAAATATATATACAGGGACCTTCGGCCTCGGGATGAAGCTGTACACGATATAAAAAGCACGGATCGGGAGAAGGATGAACCAGTTCCGAAGCTACCTGTGGAGAAGCTTCGGCTTAGCGGCGAAAAATGGAACCGACCTAAAGGGGAAAAGGCTATCTAGTCCTTGATAGATTATCCCTAGGTTAATAGAAAATGTCAAGGGCATGAATGTAATTTACACAGGCTGCGTCCTGTGCCTATAAATAGATGAATAGTAGCACCATACTGTTCACGCTGACTTGTACTCACTCGTGCATCACTCTTGGACTTTTGCCTTCTGTCAAGCCGAAGGTACAAATGTAATTCAATATTGTTCATGTTCATTCATGATAATATAAAAAAGATATATTAATGATGTCATAATATTGTTCATGCCATTTCTCATGTTTCATACGCTTCTTCTTTTATTAATATATACTGCAATGATGAAGGTATGTCCTTCATGACCTTCGTCTGAAGATCATTATATCCTAAAGGAGATAATGCTTCAAAGGACGAAGGACTTTGACCATTAACATTTTGTGTTGCCTTGTTCTTAACTCATAGCATTTGAGAACGAGTCCCCAACATTGGCGCCCACCTCCGGTGAACTCAATCGACCACCTTCGGCAAACCGTGACCTTCGTCATGCCGCCGAAGAAAACTTCTTCAGGGCTAGGGGCTGCACTGCAGCCACTGGACTTCAACCAGGACACACTGCATGAAGCTCAAACTCAAAAGAGGAAGGCTACATGTCCGACACCCCAGGAGGAGGAGCTAGACCAGGAGATAAGGGATCTCGAAGCTATCCATCAGCAGGTCGAAAGGAAGAGAGAGAAAATGCTTCGTTTTTCTGATCTACAGAAGAAGATCGATGAAGCTGCTGAAGAAATACGTCATCTTACTCAAGATGACCAGGACCGAAGGCCTCCACAAAGAGAGCTTCGTCAAGACAATTTCTACATTGATGATGATTGGTATGACGATTTCCATCATGGAAATTTTGCTTTTGATGATGCTTCTTCTCTATCAGCAGAACTGCAGGCTACCCCATGGCCCCCGTCATACAAGCCACCTAAGCTCCCCATGTATGATGGGCACTCAGATCCGAAGCAGTTCCTAATGAGCTACGAAGCAACTATATCTTCATACGGGGGCACTACCGCAGTCATGGCGAAGTCCTTCGTCATGGCAGCATAAAGTGTGGCCCAGACATGGTACTCTTCTCTCCGTCTAGGGACAATCACGTCATGGCAGAAGCTTAAGGACATGCTGGTCACTAGCTTTCAAGGGTTTCAGATGAAGCCAGTCACTGCTCAGGCCTTGTTCTAGTGCACTCAAGACCATGAGGAGTATCTTCAGGCATATGTCCGAAGGTTCTTGCGTCTGAGAGCACAAGCGCCCACAGTGCCCAATGAAATCGTCATTGAGGCCATGATCAAAGGTCTTTGGGCAGGGCCTACGGCTCAATACTTCGCTAGGAACCCCCAGACTCTTAAGAAGCTGCTTCAGAAAATGGATGATTACATTCGGGCTGACAATGACTTCCGCCAAAGAAGGGAGGAAGCCTATAGATTTTCTGAGATGACTAGGGGCTTCGGAGGAAGAATTCACCCTAGGCATGTCAGATCAATCCATAGCTCCACTCAGAACAATGACAAAGGAGGCCAGTTTCAGAGGCCACAGCACAGCTCATAGTCTTCAGGACAGCAGCAAAGCTCCTTCAGGCCACCAGCTCCAAGGGGCCGAGGCGGTAGGGGCTTCGGAGGAAGATATGGGGATCAACTCAAGAAACTCTACTGCTTATTCTATGGTGAAGACAAGGGCCACACGACAAGAACGTGTCAGATTACCATTCAAAAGCAAAAAGAGATCACCGAAGCAGAAGCCAGGCAGAATCAACCGAAGTAGGTCTTACATACTATTCCGTGCCACTCTCCCTACATACCAGAGTATGTGGCCAATCAACCCGCAGCTTCTGTTACTTCGGCAAGCCATTCACAAGCTTCTTGGCCTAAGCTTCCACTTCCACCACCATTGCAACCTGCTTATACCCAAAGCTAGCAGCCAGAAGGGCGCCAGCACTCCCAACAACAACCTGACTTCAGGGAGGAGTCCAAAGCTCGTACAGTCAACAACACTGTACCAGAATCAAAGCACATATACTGAGCAATATCCTACTTCTGAAATACTTTTATTTTCTATGCCATTTTGTTTTCTGTACAAGAAACAAGCAATGAAAACTTAGTTTTAATTTCTTGCAAGGATTCTGCCTATACCAGAATGAAATATATCTTTTTCACAGATTTACGAAGCTCAAAAGTCGTTCCTAAGCGAATGCAGAGCAAAAATTAACGAAGCTACAAAAAGTCGTTCATAAGGGAGCGCAGCGTAAGTTTTTTTGCTCAAAAGTCGTTCCTAAGGGAATGCAGAGCCAAAATTGACGAAGCTACAAAAAGTCGTTCCTAAGGGAGCGCAGTGTAAGTTTTCTGCTCAAAAGTCGTTCCAAAGGGAATGCAGAGCCAAATACCGCCGAAATATAAGGCGAAGAAGTTCAAAAGTCGTTCCTAAGAGGATGCAGAACTTATACCGCCAAATAAAAGGCGAAGAAGTTCAAAAAATGTTCCTAAGGGAATGCAGAACTTATATCATCGAAATAGAAGGTGAAGAAGCTCAAAAGTCGTTCCTAAGGGGATGCAGAGCTTGTGTATTTTAGTGTGGGTGTGTGTCTTCGGCATCCTCATCATTTTGCATCATATCATCACATCATTTTGCATAACATTACATCATACATCATATTGCATTTACGGCACAAGAATCGAATACAAAGCCAATCTTCGACAAATGCTTCGTCAAATTGAAAATGTGCTAAGGCACGAAGTAAGCTTCGGGAAATACAGTTTTACCAGCCTTGTCATAAGGGATCTCTTTCTTTATGAAGCATGAAAAGAAGGGAAGGTGTTTTTTCACCGAAGGCTCAAAACGGTATGTGTGTAAATTTCATGCATCGCAAAGAAATAAATTACAATAATTTACATATTCGATTCAATGTTACATACATCAAATGTTACATAGATTCATTACAAAAGAAGTTTAATCTTCCTTCATTAGTTCTATACATCAAGCTTTTCAAAATGATTATTACAATAAAACTTATTCCTCTCTAAGGACTTCCTCTGCAACTTCGTTCAGTAATTTGTTGACGACTTTGTCGATAATGGATTCAGCCATGTTTATGATGTCCAATGATTCCTTCATCTCTAGATCAGCTAGGGAATCGTACGGCTCCGGTGGTAGGGATAGTTCAGCTGAAATAGGTAAACAGATTAGTTCGAAGCCATAAAGCAAGTACCGAAGCTAAATAATCAAGAAACGGTACCTATACGCTTTTTGCGTTCTGCAGCTTCTTCAGCTCGCTTTACTTCTGCCTGGGCATCGTGGGTGTCTGTTTCACTCTTTTTTATAATCTCGTGGGCCAGCTCTCAGCCACTGTTCACCCAGACATCGTTATAAAATTTCTTGCCCATTAAAGTTGCTTCGGCTGAAGGATCCTTCGTATCATCTACGGAGAAGGCAGCTTCGGCCTGGCTATGGCCTTAACGTGATCACATTCGGCTTTCTCCAGAATAGCTGAAATTCCCCGCGCACCAGAAAACGCGCAAATATCTCCGCGATCACTCAAAATTTCCTCGAAGGCTTCGGCTTCCCCACTTATCCATTCAACAACGCCTTCGGGGTCGCCTCGTATGAAGTTTTCTTCAGCAGAGTAGGCGCCCACTTTGGCGAAGCTAGTTTTTAATTTCTTCACGCAATCCAAGGATTTTTCAAAGCACCTTTCCTTGGATTCACGAAGTTCTTCAACATTTTTCTCTACCTTATTTTTCCAGTATTCACTGATCTCTTGATTAGCCTGTGCGAGCGCGCAGTTCTCCTTAGCTTCGGCTAATTGTCTCCGAAGGTCTTCAATTTCGGTTTTCTGGGCTTCGGCCTAAGCTTTGTAATTTGCTTCGTCTTCCTTTGCTTTGTTCATCAATAAAATCAAAATTTTGTCTTTCTCTAGACCTTCGTTTCTCAATTCAATCACCTCAGAGCGAAGGTTGTTAAGAGCCATCGTACAACCTTCGTCTTCGGCGCTTTTCTAAGCCCTCAAGGCATTACTAAGAATTAAGCCCTGCAAAGAAGAAGAAAGACTTGAGCATGGCAATAAAATACTTCATTTTTAGCTTCAAAGTTAACCTCTATACCTTTAAACTGTTGTACGTGAGGCTATCAGCAAGATCATCCTTCGACAAGACCGAAAGGCCTTCTTCAAGCTTAGGAAATCCCATACTCTTAGCTATCTCCTGGCAAACAGATATTTCTTTGTTATCCGGGAGATAGTACAAGAAATCATCTTCGTTAGTACCATTGAACACTAAGGTCCCCTTCAGATATTTCAGTCTTCGGGCATAGTGTTTGGCTTCTAAGATTTCTTCTTCAGATAAATTTTTCCCCAAAGCATGTCGAACAATGTAATCAATATCTTCAACTAAGGCTTCGGGGATAGGGATTTTGCTTTTTCTGCCATGTCTTGCTCTGCCGTCTTCCGGTATCTGAAATTTGCTGACTCATCTTATCTTCAAGCGTGGTGGCCTTCGTCTCAGTGGGCGCTGAAGGCCCAGCTTCGGCCTCTTCTTGGATTTTGGCAGCTTCGGCAGCTTTCTTGGTAGGAGCAGGAGTTAAGGCATTCGTAGACTCTATAACAGCGTCTAGCACGCTGGCCATCCTCCTCCTCTTGGGAGTTGCAACATAAGTTTTTTTGCATATTCGACAAATCTGCCTCAGCCGGTGGGCTCAGGATTTCTGGCACTTTTATCACTTATTCCACCTGTGGCTCTTCAGCCTTATCATCTTTAGCTTTGGTTGGCCCGACTGTAGGCACCTTCGGCACTACAATCGGCTCTTCAGCGCTTTGCATAATCGGAGCAGTTTGTTTTGCTTCGGCAGTTGAAGAGGTCCCTTCGCCAAATTTAGGTACTACGGCCGGTTCAATATAACGCGGCCGGTGGGTCAGAACCTTCACCTTTTTGCTCTTAGGCTCAGCTGGGGTGGTCGAAACGGTAGCCTTTCTCTTTTTCCCTTGCCCTCGTAGTGGGTAGTGGTAATCAGGGTATACAAAGCCAATCGCATCAAATACCCTGTTCAATCTTTTCTTGCCCCGACCCCCGAAAGCTGCGGACAAAGCATTATCTTCGGCCTTGGAGTATGCCCCGAGTAACTCATCGATGGTAGCTTCAATACACTTCAGCCAGTTATTGTCTGGCTCATCAAACTTCTCCCTAAATCTAAAGGTATACTTCAATCGAACCAGACCACTCTCACTGGAATCAGCGGTGGTCTCCTTCGGCATATCCCAGCTCTCCACAAGTGGCCATACCCTGAAGGCTATATGCTCTTGAATCAAATCTCTTGTGCCAATGAAAGCACACACAGTGCTAATGGCCTTCTGACATGCTTCAACATTGCCGTCAATTTCCACCTTCGGCCTTCGGAGGCCGAAGCAAGACCAGATGGGGCGCTGAATGATTTCTTTGATGTCTTCCCTTGTCTTTAAATCATTTTTAACATAAAACCACTCCTCCATCCATGCCCCAGGCTATCTTTTCCGGAATGTTGGCACTGGGTGACTTGCATTGGGGCGAGCAATAAATCCATAACAACCGAAGTTGTTGTGGTATTGTTCTTTGCTAGTAGCCTTCGTCTCATATAAAATCTCGTGCATACTGCAGAAGCACTTCACGCTTGGCTCTAGCCCCTGACTCCTTACAGCCCAGACAAAAATCCCCATCCTAATTATAGCTTCAGGGGTAATCTGATGAAGGAAGATCTGGTATATATTCAGCACTTCAACCACAAACTTGCTCAGCGGGAACCAAAGACCTGCCTTTAAGAAGCTTTGGTATATAACAACTTCGTTTTCCTCCGGAGCAGGGGCAGTACTGTCTCCTCCAACTCTAACAATAGACATATCGCGAAAATATCTCCCCCTCATGGCATCAATATGATTTTTCTTGATAGTCGATTTTCCGAAGATAGTATGGCTTGGGCGCCACGGCCGGTCCTCAGAGTCTTCATTTCCACTTTCCATGTCATAACTATCACTGTCATCAGAATCTTCGGATAAACCCTCCATGATCTCCTTAGTAATTTTTTTCTGTATTTGTTTTTGCCATGGACTCAATAAATCCAGCAATGAAAGGATCCGCAACTTTTTTCTCTTCATACAGCTTCGTCTCGCTGGTCGTTTTCTTCTCTTCAGTCATCTTCTTCTCTCCACTCATCTTCTTCTTTTCAAATTTGGAGCAAACGTGTCTTTAAACTGAAGCTCTAAAAACTTGGAAATCAGACAAGAGCTAATGAGAAAGAGCTAAAAGTTTGAGAGAATAACATAGATGGTAGAAATGGTGTATCAAATGCTGCCGGTGTGGGTTCCTATTTATATGCCTGGCGCTTTGCAACTTGGCGGGCCCCGTCTGTCATTGACTATTGCTATTCTAGCAAAGGGAAGGTGTTTTTTGGACCTTCGGCTTAAGGCCTTCGTCTATGTCACAGTTTAAATCCATCGTTATAACGAATTAATACTACGAGGGGCTACTGTTGGGGACCTTCGTCTTCCGAAGGTTCTCAAAAACACGACTAACATGTTTCCCAAGTTCAAATATATATACAGGGACCTTCGGCCTCGGGATGAAGCTATACATAATATAAAAAGCACGGATCGGGAGAAGGATGAACCAGTTCCGAAGCTACCTGTGGAGAAGCTTCGGCTTAGAGGTGAAAAATGGAACCGACCTAAAGGGGAAAAGGCCATCTAGTCCTTGATAGATTATCCCTAGGTCAATAGTAAATGTTAAGGGCATGAATGTAATTTACACAGGCTGCGTTCTATGCCTATACATAGATAAACAGTAGCACCATACTGTTCACGCTGACTTGTACTCACTCGTGCGTCACGCTTGGACTTTTGCCTTCTGTCAAGCCGAAGGTACAAATGTAATTCAATATTGTTCATGTTCATTCATGATAATATAAAAAGATATATTAATGATGTCATAATATTGTTCATGCCATTTCTCATGTTTCATACGCTTCTTCTTTCATTAATATATACTGTAATGATGAAGGTACGTCCTTCATGACCTTCGTCTGAAGATCATTATATCCTAAGGGAGATAATGCTTCAAAGGACGAAGGACTTTGACCATTAACATATTGTGTTGCCTTGTTCTTAACTCATAGCATTTGAGAATGAGTCCCCAACACACACCAGACAGTGAATAGTGCAATGGCTACGAAATCCCTGATTGGGTAGTTTCCTGTTCTGGGGGGCACCGGACTGTCCAGTGGGTGGCACCGGACCATCTGGTGCACCATGTGACTGTTGTCCTCTAGCCAACGTGGCCACTAGCCGTTGGCTAACTGGCACACTGGATTGTCCAGCGCTCCACGCGTATGGTCCGATAAATTATAGCTAACGCAAGCTAAAATTCCCGAGAGCAGGCTGTTCGGCAGACTGTGCATCGAACTATCCGGTGCACACCGGACTATCCGGTGGGTGGCACCGAACCTTCCGATGCAACACAGACCAGTCCACTTTCTCCTTTTTCAATATTAATCTCTTTTGCTCCTTTTGGTTTGACTTTATAAAATCCCTAGCACTTAGACAAATATGATTAGTACCCAAAACAATTTACTAAGTGTCCAGAGCTTACCTTTTTCACTTGGTCCCATATAGATTTGTATTTTCCCCTCTTCCAAGATCAATTTGCTTTTAAGTATTTATGCTCATTTCTCACATTAGATGATGTTAGTCTAAACAAAATGTGTTGAACATTTACTCACCAAAACAATATAGAAATGACCCAAGGGCACATTTCACTTTCAATAAGTCCATCTATCTCAATTCTAACTCAAACATGAGGGCATATAGAGTCTTCAACAAGTCCACTGGATTAGTTGAAGTTTCTTGAGATGTTGTGTTTGATGAGACTAATGGCTCTCAAGTAGAGCAAGTTGATCTTGACGAGTTAGATGAGGAGGAGGTTTCATGCATCACGCTAAGGAACATGTCCATTGGAGGCGTGTGTCCTCAAGTACCCGAGAATCCTACACCAACTCAAGATCAACCTTCATCCTCCGTACAAACCTCTCCACCAACACAAGATGAGGAACATGCTCAAGAAGTTGAAGAACTAGTTCAAGACATTGAGCTACTTCAAGATGATGGCATTGGTCAAGGGGAAGATGAAGATGAACAAGACAAGGAGGATGGACAAGAGATTCGGGCACCATGACCACCACATCCAAGAGTCCATCAAGCAATTCAACAATATCACCCCGTCGACTCCATTCCCGGTGATGTACAAAAGGGATAACTACTCGCTCTCGAGTTGCTCATTTATGTGACATTACTCTTTTGTGTCTTATGTTGAGCCCTACATGATTGAAGACACACTTAGAGAACCAAACTAGGTGCTAGCAATGCAAGAGGAGCTCAACAGCTTCACAAGGAATGAGGTCTAACATTTAGTTCCACGACCTAACTAAAATGTTGTAGGTACCAAGTGGGTGTTCTGCAACAAACAGAATAAGCATGGTGTGGTGACTAGGAACAAAGCTCGACTTGTGGCCAAGGTGTATTCACAAGTCGAATGTTTGGCTTTCGATGAAACCTATGCACCCGTATCTAGGCTTGAGTCAATTCGTATATTACTTGTCTATGCTACTTACCATGTATTTAAGTTGTATCAAATGGATGTAAAAAGTGTCTTCCTCAATATGAAGGAAGAGGTGTATGTTGAGCAACCTCCCGGCTTTGTAGATTGAGTATCCTTCATATGTTTATAAGCTCTCAAAGGCACTTATGAGCTTAAGCAAGCCTCAAGAGCATGGTATGAATGTCTGAGAGACTTTCTCATTTCTAATGGTTTCAAAGTCGGGAAAGTTGATCCTACACTCTTTACTAAACAATTGACAAAGACTTGTTCATATTCAAAATCTATGTTGATGATATTATCTTTGGGTCTACTAACAAGTCATCTTGTGAAAAGTTTAGTAGGATCATAATATAGAAATTTGAGGTATCCATGATGGGGGGATTGAAGTTTTTCTTAGGATTTAAAATCAAGCAACTCCAAGAAGGCACATTCATCACCAAACAAAGTACACTCAAGACATACTTAAGAAGTTTGGGATGAAGGATGCTAAGCTCATCAATACTCCTATGGGGACAAATGGGCAACTTGACCTCAACACGGGAGGTAATTTAGTAGATCAAAAGATATACTTATCTATGAAAGGTTCATCACTTTACTTATGTGCTTCTATACCAGACATTATGCTTTCTGTATGCATGTGTGAAAGATTCTAAGCTGACCCTAAGGAATGCCACCTAAGGACCGTGAAAAGAATCTGAAGATACTTAGTTCGTACTACTAACTTTGGGCTTTGGTACCCTAAGGGATCTACCTTTGATCTAATTGGGTATTCAAATGCTGATTATGCTGGATGTAAGGTTGACAGGAAGAGCACATTAGTGACTTGTCAATTTCTGCGAAGATCCCTGATGTCTTGGGCTTCAAAGAAACAAAACTCAGTAGCTCTATCCACTGTCGATACCGAGTACGTTGTTGCAGGGCATTGCTGTGCACAATCAGTCTAGATGAGGCAAACTTTTAGGGACTATGGCTACAAATTGAGCAAAGTTCCTCTCCTATGTGTCAATGAGATTGCAATTCGCATGGCGGAAAATCCTGTGTAACACAACCGCACAAAAGCACAAAGACATCCGGTACCACTTCCTGAGAGACCACTCACAAAGGGGAGATATTGTTATTGACCACGTTAGCACCCTCAAACAATTAGCTGATATCTTCACCAATCCCCTAGATGGAAAGAGATTCTATGAGCTTAGGAGTGAACTAAATGTCTTAGATTCTCGGAACCTTGATTGAAATATTGCACACATTGCTCATTTTATATACCTGTTGGCACCTTTTTCGGGCGCCAAACACTAAACAAGAACCGGCGGCGGTGCTCTCTGCACAGGCGCGGACGGTCCGTGGCCAGGGGCCGGACGGTCTGCGACCTGGCGCAGGGCTAGAGTTTCCTGCCTGATGGCCGGATGGTCCGCGCCTATAGGTCGGACGGTCCGCACGTGCGCAGGGGTGGCGCCTGGATCTTGCTCTCGGGAGGGACCCCGTCGGGGAGGAGAGATCCTAGAGAATATCCAGGCTCGGCAGGCCGACCTAGACTCCTCTAATCGACGTAGAGTTGAAGAGAAGCGAGAAATTTGGGGATTGGAAGACTAACCTAAAACTAGACTAGAACTACTCCTAAGAATAAATGTAAATTGTATTGATTGAGGGTTCGATTGATTGATTAAATCGGTCGTATTCCTCTGTTTTTATAGAGGAGGGGGGCTGGACCCGTTACAAACAAAATCCCGAGCTAATTCCGTGAATTTCGTCAACAAACACAGCAAGAAACTCGGAACCCTAATCTGTTCTGCGTGCGTGGACCGTTCGGCCTACAGACGTGGACCGTCTGGACCGCGAACGGCCGGACTGTCCGGTTGCTCAATTTGGTATTCAACATATGCCCCCCTACCTTTTGGTGGAGCTGAGCAAACCAAAATCATCTAACTCAATGTGATCACATCGGTTTTCTTAGGCATCTTGCCACCTACTAGGATAGTACGCAAGGGTCTTGGTCCTGATGGTTAACTCAACGGACGTGACCTGTTTAGCTTTGATTGAACTGTCAGTCCCAACACCATCGAGTGTCGTACTGGTCCCGACCAATTCGTCATCTTGCTTTCCTAATTTTCTAAGTGTTCTAGCGTAGCTTCGTAGTCGACCAGTTCTTCTCCTTGCAGGTCGTCTTTCTCCATGGGTGTCGGTGCACCGTTGGAGGTGTCCTGGTGTAGTGCGGACAGTCTGACCAGACTATCTGTCGTACCTGTAGAGAGCTGCACAGTTGTTATTTTATTTTATGCCTTTGTGGCCGTTTGCTTTTCCTCAATGGCCTTTGGTCTCCATCTCCTTTGTGGTGGCGGGTACTACGGAAGTGTATCATTGAGTATCTTTTCTGCTTCCTTTTCTTGGTTCTCTTTTGCTCTTAGACGCTGTAATATTCGCTTTTGTGATCGTGTCAATCCCGATGGACACCATCGGGGTCTGGAGTATTTTGGATCGGTTGTTTTGTTGACAGTCGTGTCTTCTTTTTTTGCTTGTGTTGGCCGATTCACCAATCATCGATCTTTCGACATTTGTCATTCCTATTTTGATGATGTCTCCTTTTATCATCCTATTGGTGGCTATAGCTGTATGCCCCCCTGCCGGATTAATCGGTCTCTGCGTCCGAGTGGTCCGATAATCTTGTTGGGTCTGTGCTCGTGGACCAGATTGAGGGGCTCTCAATCGGTCTTGTACTGGAGGCGTCAACCTATCAAAAATAGATAATTGAGGTGCCCCCTAGGCTGGGTATTGTGGTATTCCGAATAGATATGGTGGTGCGCCCGACATCTGAATCGGGATATATGGTTGCAGTGGTATGTATGTATAATGACATGACATGGGTGTATGTGGAGGTGGAGGTGTCCACGCAGGTGCGTTAGGTTTTAATTGGACATTATGACCTCCCATCCTTTCCGATTGGTGAGGTGGCCCAATCGGCCTAATCTGCTGTCGCTCCTGGGTGGGTAAGCGAGGTTGCTTTGGTGGCCGATCACTGGGGCCGACCTTCTTTTTCATATATTTAGACAATAATTGATTGAAGGTCAGGCCGGATTTGGCCAGTTGTCTGGCTGCCTTAAATGTATTAGTTTTCCACATACATATCTATGGTCATCGTGGTTTGAAGATACGCGGTCGTTGTGGCTCCTGAGTGTTGTCGGATCGTCCGCTGGAACGCTCTGGACCGTCTGGCGATGTTACGAACCGTCCACGCCTGGGCACCGGACCGTCCATGATGTACAGTATGGGTTCTCGCGCATGACCCCTTATCTGCGCTTGCCCCCCAGTACCGGAGGTTGTGATGGTCACTTTTAGTGTCTCCCCTCCATCAGGAGTCTTCTCGGCCACCACTTTCCTGCAAGAGATTTTGTTGTTTCCATCGGCCTCCGGTGCGTTGCCGATGATGACTTCTTTGTCTTTGCCCTTATTAGTTGTGCTGGGCTGAATTAGGACCCTTTTGCCCTTGAAGTCGATCATATTCATTGGGAAGGGCTCTGTATCCTCCTGAAATTTCAATCGTCCCTCGTTAATGGCCGATTGGATTTGTCGTCGAAACACATTACAATCATTAGTGGCATGGGAAAATGAGTTGTGCCACTTGCAATATGTGCGACGCTTTAGTTTGTCGGTGGGTGGTATGGTGTAATCGATCTTAATGTTACCATTCTTTAGTAATTCATCGAATATCTTATCACATTTGCCGACATTAAAAGTAAACTTAACCTCCTTCTGTCGTTTCTTTTGAACTGACTGCAAGGAGGAGCAAGCCGAAGATTTGGCCTGCTCAGCCCAAACCATTTCGGCAGTGTAAACTTCCTTTGGTTCATTGTCCAAACTACTTTGATTGTGCTCTACTATATGAACATTATGATGAACTATTTTTACTAGTTCTTTGCTTCGACTTTCACAAGACAAAGCTCTTTGATGTAATTGTGCTAGCGTAAAGAACTGGATGCCTTCTAATTTCTCTTTTAAATAATAGCGCAGTCCATCAAAGGCTATTCCCGCCAGTTGTTTATCTGTTAAATGAATTTGAAAACATTGGTTTCTCGTATCTCGAAATCTCCGGATGTAATCATTAACCAATTCATCCTTTTCTTGTCGTAGGGCCACTAAGTCTATTAAATCTAGCTTGTAATCGCCAGAGAAGAAATGTTCATGAAATTTTTGTTCTAAGTCTCCCCATGACAAAATGGAATTAGGAGGGAGCGTGGCGTACCATGTGAATGCAGTCCTTGTTAAAGATAATGAAAATAAACGCACACAGAATGCTTCAGTGTCGGCCAATTCTCCTAATTATGCTAAGAACTGGTCTATGTGCTCACGCGTGCTCTTTCCTTGATCACCCAAAAACTTTGTGAATTTGGGTATTTTGGTCCCCTGTGGGTATGGGAGACAGTCAAATTGGCTATCATAAGGTCTCCGATATGACTGCCCCTCGGGACTATACTAACTCCGAGCTTATCTCGAAATGCCCCAGCTATTTCCTCTCTTACTATATCGATGGCAGCCGGTGGGAGACCACCGGCTCTTTGGTCCAATATGGGTGAGGTTGTTTAGATGTTGGTATGTTGTTCTCTTCCCCATTGGTTTGGGTTTTGCGGCGCATTAATACATGCCCTATGAGGCTCATAGGACTGGCCATTTCTTTCTGGCCTTCTGGGGGCCGGAAAGTACTCACTCTCATGGGTTTGGTAGGTTATATTATGATGCTGGTGTGTCGTATGGTGAGATGGGGAGTTTAGCTAGGATGGATGCGGAGTTGGATATCCATCCTCCTCAAAAAACTCCGTGTTGGACCATCCGGTTAAATACGCGGACCGTCCGGTTACGTGCGTGGACTGTCCGGCCATGTGGTTGGACCGTCTGGTGTTATATTCGGACTATCTGGCGCCATACGCGGATGATCCGAATGGGTTATCCAGGTTTTGCACATTATGTGGCGGCTTGGGTGCAGGCCTCGGTAATTCACTTCTAAAAATGGGATCGACCGCCGTTGGCCCGGACGGTCCACGCTCATGCGCGGATGGTCCGGACATGCGCAGATCGACGAGTTTATCACCGATGTGCATAAGAGGCTATGGTTTTCTAGAGTAAGTGTACCTCGGCATACCATAAAGGGGTTGTGACTAGTCGTTACAACCTGTAGCCGATGAATCACGCGTGTATTCCCTCAGTCCAACCTCGTGCGAAGGAAAATTTGCAATAGTAGACTTATCAAGCGCACACACTAGCCTTTTATGATCATTTTGTATATCCCCTACGATACGTTGCATCTGCTCTTGCTGTTCATCTATGTAAACTTTAAAAGATTGGAGCTCATTGGTGTTACTTACATTGGGGATATCTGTAGTAGGTCGGAGCGAAGCCAGATCTGTCGCCCGTTGTCGAATGACTTTGTTGTTCCTGTCCACCTTGAAATCGGCCAGGAATTTCGCCTTTGCTTCCTAGATCAGCTGCTCCTGGCGCTCCTCGAACAGGAGCTGTTCTTCAGCTAGTAAGGTTTCCCATGTTGGCTTGATGATATTGCTGGTGGAAACTTCAGAGCTATCCTTTGAACTGGCCATTGAGGGCCGATCTTGATAGGTCTATATGAAATCTTTCCTAGCGGAGTCGCCAAAAGTATGTTGGCACCTTTTTCGGGCGCCAAACACTAAACAAGAACCGGCGGCGGTGCTCTCTGCACAAGCGCGGACGGTCCGCGGCCAAGGGTTGGACGGTTTGCGACCTGGCGCAGGCTAGGGTTTCCTGCCTACCGGTCGGACGATCCGCGTGTCCGTAGGGGCGGCGGAAGTCGTCGGCAGCGCCTGGATCTCGCTCCAGGGAGGAACCCCGTCAGGGAGGAGAGATCCTAGGGAATGTCTAGGCTCAACAGGCCGACCTAGATTCCTCTAATCGACGTAGAGTCGAAGAGAAGCGAGAAATTTGGGGATTGGAAGACTAACCTAGAACTAGACTAGAACTACTCCTAAGAATAAATATAAATTGTATTGATTAAGGGTTCGATTGATTGATTAAATCGGTTGTATTCCTCTATTTTTATAGAAGAGGGGGCTGGACCCGTTACAAACAAAATCCTGAGCTAATTCCGTGAATTTCGTCAATAAACACAGCAAGAAACACAGAACCCTAATCTGTTCTGTGCGCACGGACCGTCCGACCTACAGGCGCGGACCGTCCGGACCGCGGACCGTCTAGCCTCAGGGCCGGACCGTCCGGTTGCTCAATTTGGTATTCAACAATACCTTTGATCATGTCATATTCTTTTGGTACAAATGCATACTTCTTATTCTTCTTATGTTAAAGCTAAGATTATTGTGTTTCCAAGTGTACTCATGTACTTAGTATTAGATTGAATGGGAAATGGAGTTACATGCAAAGGGAAGGCTTCCACTGCATATCCGTTTCGTGTCAAACACTCCTTGCCTAACTCATGAATTTTAATTCTTATCTTTCTTGTTGAAAGTCTCAGGTTTCTTTGTTTTTGGCACTTAATGCCAAAGGGAGAAAAAATAATAGGCCAAAGCAAAAAGACCGCACTACCACCCTATTTTGAAAAAAAATTTAATCTTCCAAATTGGTACTATTGCATTTGCGAAAAGCCTTTTGACAGATAAGAGGAGAAAAACTATTTACGCCAAAGGGGAGAATTTATTCAGGGGGAGCTTTTATCTAGCCAAAGGAAAAGCATTTGAAAAGGTGGATTTTTAAAACTTATAAATGCTTTTGAAAATCCAATTATTAAACCTTATGCCAATTGCAAATAAATTTGAAAAGATTTTACCAAAATATTTCCAAAACAAGCTAAGTGGTGCAAATGTGGTCCAAAACTTCAACTATATAAAACATTCATATGTGCTTAGAACTGCTTTCACTTCATTAACTTATTGCGAGCACCTAGAGGGGGGTGAATAGGTGATCATATAAAATCAAACACTAAATAGCCACAAAACTTAGTTATAGAAGTGTTAGTGCGACTAAGTAGTTTTGAGGCGAGTTCTTGTGCACAAAAACAATCACAGAGAAAACAGCACAAGAGACACGCGATTTTATCCCGTGGTTCGGCCAAGTAACACTTGCCTACTTCCACGTTGTGACGTCCCAATGGACGAGGGTTGCACTCAACCCCTTTCAAGTGATCTGATGATCAACTTGAATACCACAGTCTTTTTCTTTAGTGTATTTTCCTATTTGCGAGAAATCTCCACAACTTGGAGTCTCTCGCCCTTACAATAGAGATCACAAAGAAGGCACAGAGTAAGGTTGGGAGAAGCAACACACGCAAGACTCAAATACGCAACACAACCACACACACAAGTGAAGACTTGAGCTCAAATGACAACTCAGGGAGTGCACAACTCGAATGGAGCCCAAATCACTAACACAATTGTCGGGGTTTTGGACTTGGGGGGTCCCTGGACCGACGAGTAAATTTGTCGCTGCGTGCCCCTGCCCAGATGGGTTGGTGCGAGATGGAACACAAGTGGGGGAATGAGTCTTGTATTATCCTGCACCAGGGTGCTCGTAGTAGGGGTTACAAGCGTTGCGAGAGAGCGAGGGCGAGAGAGAGCGAGTAGGAGAGAGCGAGGGAGAGAGAGAGAGAAGGGGTCCGGCCCCTGCTCGTCTTCTCCCATCCCTTTGTCGTGCATCTACTCATCTCTCCTGCCGTGCGTCTGTGTGTTCGTATGCTTGTCTGTTTGTTCTTTTTCTTCTCCCCCCTTTCCCCTTTTTTCCCTCGTGGGGCCCTGGACACCCCCTTTTATAGACGTAAGGAGATGCCCAGCTGTATAATGGGGTGTAGCTAGGAGCTAACGTGGCTGGTAGGGAAGTGCCCTGAGCCGTGTACAGATAACAACGTGGCCGTCGGGGGGCGTCTCGAGCCCTGTAGAGGTAGTATCGTGGCCGTCGGAGAAGTGCCTTGAGCCCTGTAGCAATACAGCTGTTGGCGCTGCATGGATCCTGCTGACGTCTCCTTGCTTCCATAGGGGGCTTGAGAACCACCGACGTCATGGTTGCATGCGGGGAACCATCATTGCCTATTACCGGGGTAAGCTTGATGGGATGCCGGTCTTGTTCCTTCGTAGCCTGAGCTAGCTAGGAGTAGGGTAATGATGCATCCCTTGTGGCGCGGTTGTTCCAAGCCCTAGGTCGGGCGAGGCGGCGGCTCCTCCGAGGCCGAGGCTGGGGCCGAGGCCCAGGGTCGGGCGAGGATGTGACTCTTCGCGAGGCCGAGGTCGAGGCCGAGCCCTGGGGTCGGGCGAGGCAGAGCTTCCTGTTGCGCCCGAGGCTTAACTTGACCTTTGTCGGTTTCGCCCGGGTGGTTGGCACAGCAGCCGGAGCGGGGCGGGCGACGCTGTTTTCCTGTCAGGTCGGTCAGCGAAAGGGCGAAGTGACTGCGGTCACTTCGACCTTGCCGACTGAGGCGCGTGTGTCAGGATAAGGTGTCAGGCGATCCTAGCATTAAATACACACGCAATACGGTCGGCTGGTAAGGCAATTTGGCCAAGGTCGCTTGCACGACAAGGCTTGCCTTTGGCTGAGCCGAGGGCGCGCTCACCGCCTGAGGAGACCCTCGGGCGAGACGCAAACTCGTCCGGGACCACTGTTCCGCCCGAGGCCGGGCTCAGATTGAGGCAAGATTGCGTCCCTTGGTAGACGAAGCTTTGACTTTGACCCGAGCCGTAAGCCTTTATGGTTTGCTCTGAGGGTGTTTACCGACCGTGATTAGGAGTGTTGGGGGTACCCCTAATTACGGTACCCGACAACAATGAAGCGAATGCGCGGGAGCAGAGTCTGGATGCTTTAGAATACTTAGAGAATGCTTGGTGTTATGCTCCATGCGCCTAGGGGTCCCTTTTATAGCCCTAAGGCAGCTAGGAGCCGTTGGAGATCAACATGGAGGGCTATCCTTGCCTTCTATCGAGTGGCGCACCGGACAGTCCGGTGTGCTACCGGACAGCCACTGTAGCTTTTTCGGTGCGCGATCTCCTTCCAAATCGGGCACATCTGATCGTTGCTCCTCAGAGCCAGTTGGCGCACCGAACACTGTCCGGTGCACACCGGATAGTCCGGTGCACCAGCTGATCGTTGGAGCAGTCCACGTGTCGCCCACAGATTGCGTGGACCGTTGGCGATGGCGACCGTTGGCTCATCAGACAGTCTGGTGCGCCACTGGACAGTCCGGTGAATTATAGCCACGTCGCCCCGTTCCTTTTCCCAAGAGCGACGAGTTGTGGCATCCCAATGGATGAGGGTTGCACTCAACCCCTTTCAAGTGATTCAATGATCAACTTGAATACCACGGTCTTTTTCTTTAGTGTATTTTCCCGTTTGCGAGGAATCTCCACAACTTGGAGTCTCTCGCCCTTACAATAGAGATCACAAAGAAGTCACAAAGTAAGGTTGGGAGAAGCAGCACATGCAAGACTCAAATACGCAGCACAACCACACACAAGTAAAGACTAGAGCTAAAATGACAACTCAGGGAGTGTACAACTCGAATGGAGCCCAAATCACTAACACAATGAAGCGAATGCACAGGAGTGGAGTCTGGATGCTTTAGAATACTTAGAGAATGCTTGGTGTTATGCTCCATGCGCCTAGGGGTCTATTTTATAGCCCCAAGGCAGCAAGGAGCCGTTGGAGATCAACATGGAAGGCTATCCTTGCCTTCTGTCAAGTGGCGCACTGGATAGTCCGGTGTGCCACCGGACAGCCACTGTAGCTTGTCCGGTGCGTGATCTCCTTCCAAATTAGGCACATCCGACCATTGCTCCTCGGAGCCAGTTGGCGCACCAGACACTATCCGGTGCACACCGGACAGTCTAGTGCACCAGCTGACCGTTGGAGCAGTCCACGTGTCGCCCACAGATTGCACGGCCGACCGTTAGCTCACCATACAGTCTGATGCGCCACCGGACAGTCTAGTGAATTATAGCCACGTCGCCCCGTTCCTTTTCCCGAGAGCGACGAGTTCGCCGCGGATGACTCACCGGACAGTCCGGTGCACCACCAGACAGTCCGATGAATTATAGTCATACGCATGCGTCGCTACCTGAGATCGGCTACTTCACTGGAGGCATTGCCTGGGGCACCGGACACTGTCCGGTGCACCACCGGACAGTCCGGTGTGCCAGGCCGAGCTGGAGTTGCTATACACAGCCAACTCATTTCCAATTCATTTCTTCTCTCCTTGGCACTGTTTCTAGCACTTAGATAACCATGTTAGTACTCAAAAACAATTCACTAAGTCTAGAAACATACCTTGTCATTGATTTGCACCTTTTTCTTATTAAGCACATAAGAGTTCAAAACATTTGTGTTGGACACTTAATCACCAAAACAATTATAGAAATGGCCCAAGGGCACATTTCCCTTTCACTTATGCACAATTGTCAAAATTGCAATCTAGTTACATTTCTGCACTTTATATTTGCTATGGTTTGTGTTGCCATCAACCACCAAAAAGGGGGAGATTGAAAAGGAAATGGTCTTTACCATTTTCTCTAATTGATTTTAGTCCTTGATGACCAATTGACCATCACAACCTTATGGACTAACTAGTTTGCCTAGTTGATTGATTCACAGGTGCATAAGTCCATTCATCTCAATTCTAAATCGACTGTCCAGAATAACGTAGATTATTCTAAACAGGAGAGCTTTTTGGAAAAATCACCTATGCGCGGACCGTTCGGGCCCTTCCGGCAGACCGTCTGCGACACCTCGGATAGGAGCTATGTAAATCTCAACACTTCTACTATGGGGACTATCTGAAGAGAGAAGAGCACTATCCAGCACCAAGCACGGACCGTCCGCCCTTTGAAAACTAGAAAAAACCCAAAGGTGCCAGGTTCGGTAAAATTCATTTTTATCATCCTCGCGGACCATCCGGGGGGCACGACCAGACCGACTGCGATTGCTTTATCTAACATCTGACGACGCATTTAAAGCACTTATAGCCATTACTGGTGACCGATGTGATTTCAGCCATTGATGTGTAGGGGCAGATCATCGAGGCCAGGAGCGCGAACCATCCGTATGTGGCAGGGAATTTGACAATGGTTATGAAGTGGTTGGTCGCTATAAATACAACCCTAACCACCTCCATTCAATTGACCCAAGCCTTCACAACTCCCATTCATTGCAAAGAGCAAGTTCTTCACTTCATCTATACTCAAAGCATCAAAGTCCTCTCGAAGTGCCATATTTGTGTTTGAAGATCATTAGTGATTAGTGCTTTGGAGATACTCTAGAGAGTGTGACATTGTGATTTTGTTGTTACTCTTTTGGCTTGGTTTCTTGATCGTGCTTTCTTCATCTCCTTATAAACTCTTAGTGACTTTTAAAGCTATCAAGAGACACCTAATTGTATGGTGATCCTTGTAGGGTCTACGTGACTCTCAAGATTAAGAAGAAGCACTCAACCAGTCTAAGTGATCGTTTGAGAGAGGGAAAGGGTTGAAAGAGACCCGTCCTTCGTGGCATACTCAACGGGGAGTAGGTTCTTCGAACCGAACCTCGAGAAACAAATCGTCATGTTCGTTTGTGTTGATCATTACTTTACGATTTAATTCCTCCTCTCTCCTCTCTCTAAAGTTCTCTTGCTTATCTTTTTGAGTTAGCTCCTAAAGTTATCTTCATTAATTGAGCAACTCATGGCAAGAAGAACTCTCTTCTGCACTCTGATTATATTCATACTTGTTCTAACGCTAACCTCGGGCGAAGTTGTGTTCAAAGTTTGTAATTTTCAGGTTTCTCCTATTCACCCCTCTAGGTGACTTTTAGAATTTTGGCCAAAACTCAACGAACCATGGTCAGGTGGTGCACCAGACCTTGAGCTCCAATGGCTACTTCAACGGTCGACTGACATGTGGCGGTCCAATGGTGGAGCAGACCGGTTTGGTGCCAGCCAAAAGTGGAAGGTTCCAGTTAGGATTTTGGAGACTATGTTACTGCTGGGGTCCAGTGGTGTGTCGTATCGGTCTGGCGCACCATTTGAGGCTAGATTTGAGCAGAATTTCAGCTAATGCTAGTTGGGGTGGGGGTTATGCTATAAGTAGTTCCCTAACTAGCCTCCTCTCTACACCAAGTCACTCAAGAGCTAGTACATCATTCCTACGCATTAGAGAAACACACCGAAGTGATTCAAGCACCCATTCTTGTGCGATAGAGTTATGTTGCTACTGTGCGCTTGTGTTCTTGTTGTTTAGGTGTTGTTCTTGTGCTCTTGCACGTGTTCTACTCTCCCTCTTGATGTTCTTTGGAGTTCTCACTCCGATAAACTTGTGTACGACTGCAAGAGACTATGGATTTGTGGAGATCCTTCCCAAGAGATATTATAAGGAAGGTCTATGGCCTCAAGTTGATCATTGAATCACTTGAGAAGGGTTGAGTGCAACCCTGGTCCTTTGGGACACCAGAACATGGAGTAGGCAAGCATTTGAGGCTTGGCAAAATCATGGGAAAACTGCTCGCGTCTTGTGTGCTTTTCCTTTTGCAATTTGCTCTTTCTTCCTCTTTAAGTTCTTGATCTTCACTTGAGTTTTTCCCTTGAACTAATTCCAAAATCAAGTTGGGCATCAAGGGCAAGAACTTCACTCACTTCTTGTACTCACTACCGGAATCAACCGCTTTGCTGAGTGCCCGAAGCACTCGCACAAGCTTTGCCGAGTGTCGCACTCGACAAAGAGGGCTCGGCGAACAGTACATCGGCAAAGCCTTCTTTGCCGAGTACTTTTTCTCGGGCACTCGGCACAGACTTTGTCGAGTGCCAGGCAGCACTCGATAAAGAAAAGCCACCGTCACGGCGCCGGGGTTACAGAGACAGTGCCTTTGTCGAGTGTCCTTGGTGACACTCGACAAAGAAGTTACCTTTATCAAGTGTCTCCTATTACACTCGGCAAAGAAGGTACCTCTTGCCGAGTGTCTACCGGCCAGCACTCAGCAAAGGATCCATCAGCGGGTCCCTCTGTCAGCTTCTTTACCGAGTGCTCTCTATGGCACTCGACAAAGCGTGTCTCTTTGCTGAGTGCCAGGGCCACCACACTCAGCAAAGAAGCTATACCAGTGCCCAGGTATTGGTACTTTGCCGAGTGTTATGACCCTGACACTCGGCAAAGCCCCTCTTTGCCGAGTGTAACACTCGGCAAAGTGACCAGTATACACCTTTTTTATTTGTTTTTTATATTCCATCCAAACAAACAAAATATATCACATATACATCATAGATATCACATATACATCACAGATATCACATATACATCACAAATATCATCATAGATATCACATATCACACAAAGTTGTGACGCACTATGTGTAGAAACCTAAGCGATCTACACATGAAATCATAGGGTTTCAATGTAGTTCTTCTAGGTTTCTACACATAGTGTCTCACAACTTTCTCGAAACATTCTCAATTTTTTATCACAACCTCTACATATGATATCATGACACGTGGACAAGTTTCATGATTTTCTGACTTTGTTTGTGTTTTATACAGTTTGTAAACAACTAGTTGGCAAGTTCATGGCCATGTTTAGTGAGCATGTTGCTCGAAGTTGCTGGCTCGCTCCTGAAATCGGTCGTAACTTGTGCTAAATAGCATGGGTATCATTTTTGCATGCACGGTTTTCCAAGTTTCGAGTGACTTGCAGTTCAAATCTGATTTTTTGAAGAAATTCAAATAAACGAACTAAATCTACTAGCTATAGAAAACGCTGTTATAATTGTCCCAAAATGGAACATGTAGGTCTATATAGTGTAGGAACATACCACAAAAAGTTTGGTTGGCAAAATAAAAAATAAAAATATGCTTTGTCGAGTGCCCAAAGAAGGCACTCGGTAAAGAAGGCTTTGTCGAGTGTCAGCCAGTTGACACTCGGCAAAGAAGCTTCTTTGCCAAGTGCCAACTCTCGGCCCTCGGCAAAAGCTAACGTCCGTCAGCTATAGACGGTTGCTGACGGCCCTTTGCCGAGCGCCGCCTTTGCCGAGTGTATTTCTGTGCCGAGAGTCCTGTACTCGGTAAACGAGCTCGTTACCGAGAGCAGGACTTTGTCGAGTGCCGCACTCGGCAAAGAAGCCTTTGCCGAGTGCCCGAGCACTCGACAAAGCCTCAGATTCCGGTAGTGACTCTCTTGGATCTGGACTTTGAGCAAACTACTATTTCTAGTCCAAGTTTATTTTAAGTTGTGAATTTTTCAGGTGTCACCTATTCACCCCCTCTAGGTGACTATCAATGGTATCGTAGCCCGGTATTTCTTTTTTATTCTAACCACTCAAAGTGATGTCGGGAGAAGATCCTAAGGGGATGAGGAAGGTTGTGGACAACATAACCTCAATGAAAAGGACAAGGCGTCCCTGGAAGATAAGATGAAAGATGAGAAGCCCACTAACTCTCATCACATAAAGAAGGATGGCAAGAAGAAGAGGATCAAGAAAATAACTTACTATGTTGTCTTTTAATTTTTCTTGCATTCCTCAAACTTCACAAGCCCAATTACTTTCTATACCTCTTGATAATCCTCCTCACTTTGATGGTGAGGATTATTCTTGGCGCAGTCGCAAAATAAGAAGTCATCTATGCTCACTCCACCCAAGTATTTGGGACATTGTTGACACAGGAATACAGATTCCCGATAGCGATGATGAGGCATATAATCCGGTGAAGGCAGAAGAAATTACCCATCGCAACTCCCAAGCCACTACAATATTATGCAGGGAAGAGTATAATAAAGTGAACGACTTGGAGAACGCGTAGGAAATTTGGGACACCTTGAAGACGATGCACGTGGGTAATAGAGTGACAAGAATCTCCAAGATGGAGCTCATCGAAGGTGAACTTGGGAGATTCACCATGAAGAAAGGAGAAGGCCATAAGAAATGCACAACCGGTTAACATCCTTGGCGAATCAAGTTTGGAATTACAGGAGCAAGAAGTAGACAGTTTATGAAGTCGTTTGACTAATGCTAAGGTCATTTTGTGTTATAGATCCTATTATTGTTTCTTTAATTTGCGAGTATCACAGGTACAAAAAGATGGTCTAAGGAGGTACTTGGCAAATTCGTAAGCCATCAAATGATGGTCAAGGATGCCAAGTACATCGATGGCTTGGCCATTAGGAACACCTCCATCCAGCCACAAACTATTGCTTCCAAAGCAACAAATGAGAAAGAGGCAATCCCCAACAAGGTGGGGAAAGTCGAGGCACCCGTCTTAAATGACGACGAGATGGCGCTTGTCATAAAAAGATTCAAGAAAGCATTTTAGGGGTGCAAGAGCAACGACAACAAACCAAGAGGAAGTGTGCCTGCTTCAAGTGTGGTATGACTAATCTTTTCATTGCTAACTGTCTAGACAATGATAGTTGTCTGTACCTCAAGATTGTGGTACCCACTACTGTTGAGTCAAGGTGGACCCTCGAGACTACCCTTAGCCACCATGCTAATGATGGCCCGTCCTTGCCCAGTAGCTGGGCCTGCCCAGTAAGGCCACTAGTTTCGGGTGAAGACCGATGCCTACAATCAGCACCCCAGACCCCCAACGAAGGGGGTCTGGGTTATCCACATATCTTGAAGACGAGGGCACTCGATACCTGTGCCTAGAGATCGGGCCCTTAGGAGCGGCCCCGACTCTCATGGCGGGCCACCTGGACCTCTGGCCTAAGGAGGTTCGGTGCTGTCACGTGCTAGCTAGTACCGGAGGAGACAGGACCTCCCCCTAACACTATTCGGACCCCCAACCAGGGGAGGTCTGGAGCTGTTACAAGGATGGGCGATCCTAGTAACTACTCCCCACACAAGGTGAGGCCCGGTGTTGCCACGTGTTCTACAACATGTGGCGTAAGCCATCGAGGGAAGCCTGACGTCAGTCTCTGAGTGCAGTGCACATCTGCATTAACTGCGAACGAGACGTGTATCTGCCCGCCTTAGTGGTAGACGGTGCGTCCGTAGTACGCAGGTTGCATAGTAGTTCACACGTTACAGAGGTAAGACCATTGACTCTCTGCGCCGCATGGGCTATTGCCATCATGACTCCCACTGTAGCATGCACATTACCCAGGCAAAAGGAGATAGGTGGAGAAGACAGGACGCCGCGGCATGCGCACCCCTACGAGCGGTCGTGCATCAACCTACGCGCAACCTACTCATACGCTCTGCTCCGATTAGAGGGGGCAAGGGCACGACAAGCCAGGAGATCTACATGAAGACCAGGAGAAGATATCCGTTCTCCACGAAACGACGCTTCACTTACTCTATATCTAGCAATAGATTATTGGGCCCACTTGTCGGGGCTCGGTCACCATGTACGTGCCTCCTTTGAGCTATAAAAGTGAAGACACACAGTAGCACACAAGCTCACGAAGTCTGAAACGAGTCCCAACTCAGGTTCTGGACAACACACGGAGACTCCCAAGCAATACAACTACCAGTGGATGTAGGGTATTACGTTCCAGCGCCCCGACCACTCTAACCCTTGTGTTCTCGTGTTCTTCCAGCTAATCAAACAATCCCTAGGTCCCCTCCTTATCTTAGGATCCCGAGGCCACCTGATGGAGGATTTTCCCTCCGACAATAGTGATGCCTCATTTTATAATCAGTGGCATATATAGTTACCGTTTCAAAAACCACACATGAAAACCAATTTCCCTCCTTTCTAAAATGCCTAATTTTTACAATTAGTGGCGTAATTATGTTTTGAAAACACACCTATAATAAACAAACTTGTCCATCTTTAAAAAATTGAGTGTGATATATAGTGTTTGATCTTGACATCTTGTTCGGATTGCAGCACAAAGTGATTTTGAGGTAATTCCTCTGAATTTCACATACGCTACCAATTCAAACCAAAAGATGGACAATTCTCTTTATATTTCAACACTCTGCAGGTGGAGGTTTTTACGCTTTAATTAGACATGAAATAATAACGAGAAACAATTATGTTATTAATTGTCTTTATTTGGATATACCTTAAGGAGTCTCTGACACTAAGTTGCAAGAGTACCGATCAATTCAATTTAATTTTTTTTAAAAAAATGAAAAAAGTAGACAACTGAACTTATATTTCAACAAAACCGAGCCCTATATCGTTTTGTTTGGATTGAGATCTGAGACAGGACATGATCCCGCCATCGGTGATTTACACTTCAGTCCAGTTCATTTTGCCAGACCAACTGACTTCAGAGAGAAGCACCTCAGCTCATCACCCCGGCCAGAACGGCCTGACTCCCCAAACCGAACTGGCCGTTAGTTTTTTCTTTTACTGCAGACCAAAGCCTGTGTGCATACTTCATACTCCTGGAGAGCCTTTTCTACGTCTTTTTAAAATTTCTTCAGTATACTATTTGTTGGTGCTGCTGCGTAGCATATGCGTGGAGTAAAGAAAACCCATGATCTTTTTGGGTGATCCACAAGAGCGATAGGAAAAGTGAAACCTTTCACTTGTTGGCATGCATTGCACAGAAGAAGAAAAAATTGCAGTTCATTGAACTGAATTTACTATCCAGAACAAAGTATGAACTATAGTATTTTTTACAAACCGAGGAAAGCAAGCATGATATATTTTTGACGTAGTTACTATATGCCGTAAATGCAGACCGGCCTGTCTTGATGAAAATGTGTCCAACTGCTGAATGATGAATACATCATATGATCCAAAACAGTGACGCAGAGTCGTCAGTATATGTACTACGTACCTAGCGCGCTGTGCATTATTGAAAATAAAAATCAGAACGAGAAGTAGTAGGGTTCTCGAGGACTTGTCTGCATCGAGAGCGTAGCTAAAAACCTAAAATCTCTTCTCTAGAACGTCGTAAGCACTTTATATATCATCTAGAAAGATCAAGTTGCAGCACAAAATAACAGTACGTCGTACGTGGGAGATGGAACTACATGCTAACACACAGTCACACAGACAATTAATAATACCAAGCTAAGTAGTAGTGTTCACGCGACACAAGTCGATCTATATATAGCATTTGCTTTGTTCTCAAACAAATGAAGGCACATCAAATAGTTTTGCTTGGTAGGGGCCAAAGATTTATACAGTAAAATACAAGGCAGAAATAGAAACTCATATCAGGTTGATTACTTCTTATGGGCTCATCACTTAAAAAAAAAACTTTTGGAGGCAAAAGAATAATCGAATGTAATTGTAACCACTCAAATCTGCCTGTGTATCAAACGAGATTATTCACACTGCTCTGCATCAATAGGCAACAGGTATACCTCATGTATCAGGAACGCCTGACGAGAAGAACAAACACACACCTGATGTGGAGCATTATATTTATTATACATCGATGTTATCATGTTATTATTGTTGGCTCTAGGAATACATGCATGCATGAGCTCCCGTTGTTTACATCAACCTCCATGGGTGTCAGCATAATATGAAGAAAATACACGCCTATAAATAGTGGATCTCGTCCCAAGCTCTCCAAAAACTTTGAAGCAGCAGGTCCAGCGCGCACCACGCAAAAACTATCCTCGAACTTAGAAATAAGCAACAGATATCTGAAAACAAGAATATATAGTCATCAGATCGATGCAGATGTAAGCTTTAAACCAGCTTTGGAAACAATCTGAGCACCGTACCAGCAAAGCCATATGCTGCAAACAAAGAGAGACGACGGAGAGGAGGAAGAAAAATGAACACGAAGAAGAAGAAGAAGCCGAGAGAGAGAGAGAGAGAGCGAAGATTCTCCCAATCAAGAGGTAATGATGGGAACTTTCATCACCTGCCGCATGCCTGCCAGATGCACAGAGAAAGGAGGGGTCAAAAGGCAGGCCATCATTACACCAATCTTGTGCTGCTCCTCGATTTCGCAGCAAGCATGCAAACAAACAAACAAAAAAGCACAGTGTGGAGTAGTAGTAAAGATCCAGGAGCGGAAGTACGGTGCTCCACACCATGCATGCATACTACTAAGAACGGCCAGGAATCTCACGAACACTCAAACAAATATTTCAAAATCAAAGAAAACAACCAGAACAAATTTATACAGTAGCTCTCCTAACTCTCCGCGGTATCATTTTTTGAAGCTATTGCTGAGGGGAATGAAGCCTGGTCCGAGATCTGATCTTGTAGATCCAAGGAATACGTACGTAGAAGCTCTACACACACATGGATCATCCTCAGATCACAAAGCAAGACCTTGAACCAGACAACATTCCACTCAGAAGCAAATAGCTTCACATCTTTCCCCATCTCCCTCAGGCCCTTGGCTCTCCCGTCCCCCTCTAGCTCATCCTCTCATCTCTATTTCTTTGCAAGAAGGTGCGTGAGGGAGCATGGGTATGTATAGAAGGAAGCGCACAGGCCGTGGCGTGGTCCCCATGGGCTGAGCGCATGGTCATGATATGTGAAATGATTACCGCTGCTAAATTTTGAAGTCACCAAAAATAACAATAAAAAAAGATGGTAGATAGCTCGCACATTCCATACGTTTACCAAACCAGCACTGTATCCAGCCACTGACTGGTGGAGCCGACCGAGGCTGGAGCCCACATGTCAATTACACAGGACACGTAAAAGCTATGTACATGCATTGAAAGGACCAGAGGCAGGCAGGACCACATGGCAAGGAAACAGGCGGCATTGTAACCAGCCATAAATGCATGAATGAATGGTGACAAAGAACACGGCGGCAGAGGGCCGGACCTACAGCTGTGGCGGCTGCTGGAGACGCGGGGCGGAGGCGCATGGCAGCCGTCCATCACGATCGTGACGGACGCGAGGGGCGGCGCAGGCGGTGAAACCCTAGCTGTGACGGTGACGCGATGGCGGGGGCAGCTGGTAGGGGGGTGGTTGAGTGAGAAATGCGCGGCCCAAGATTCGGAAATTTGGTGCGCCTGCTCTTGCCTCTTGTGTTGGCGTATGCCCTAGCGTTATCCTGCATTACTATTATTCAAACTTCACCGCTGCTAGGAGCACCCGACTGTGGTGTGCAACAAAAAGAAAAAATATCTCTTCTCAGCTGAGAGATAAGGAGAGCTAGCATTAAATAAATTTGACAGTTTGATTAATGACAGTAGTAAAATATAGTGTCCGGCCAGATTTGGCAGCTGATTAGTGATAGCACTAAAATATATTGCATTAGATAAAAATATCCATATATATTATGAAAAAACACATTTTTTCCATAAAGAATACAGTAATATCATCCGTGTTGCCGACATATATAAAACTAAAAATGTTAATATATATAGGAAGATAATAGAATAAATCTAGACAAACTTATACCGTGTTACATCCGATGGGACTTGAGAGGAGTACAATAATAATAATGCATGCATGCATGCACTATATGTGGCGTTTTCCGACAAGGGCCTTGAGGAGGCGCCTTGTTTTTTTTTTAACTCTGAACAGTGTCAAATAAACGGGCAGATTTTTACACTAGGGGCGGCGCGCGGAGCAGACACGCGTACATTATTGTGTGTTACAATTAATTTGACGATAATAATAACACATGCATGCATATGTGTTCTTCGGTCTAGCGACCATGCAGCTAGCTGATGACAGATCTCATCACCTTTTAGTGTACATGCATGCTGTACCTTTCAATCGGCAATAGAAAAGATGATCCTTTCTTTCTATACGTTCTCAGATAATGTTTTGAATACCGGTCGTGTCTCGTGACGACGTGCTAGTAGAGACGAAACCATGCATTTTTAGTTATCAGCAAACTATTATCCGGTTATTATTAATTAGATGTGTGTGGTCGTCTCTGACGGTCTTGCATCGACGATCAATGCAAGACGTACCACCATGCCCCTTGGTATGACACTAACGTACAAAAGTCTGCGGCAGATACAAACATGTGCCCTGATAAACAATGCGTACGTGTATTCCTTCAAAAAAAAAAAAATTAAACAATACGTGTATGCATTTGTGTTGTCGAGGCCGGGCTTCATCGCTCCTTTTTTTTTCAAGATTCTTTGTCAGTATTAAAAAATTAATACAACCAGAGCGCCCTCGTTTACTGCGAATTGCAGACTGTACAACAGTGCAAGACCACCGTTGGTTTTGTTGATTTGCTTTGCAATTTTCAGATCATGCATGTGCTGGATTTGTTGTATGCATATGCGAGTTGCGCGACGGGTGTCGCACGCACGCTGACACAGCAATACAACTTCATTTAGGACAGTTAATTGCTATCTAGCTAGCTAAAATTAGTCATGATATATTTTAATTAAACAGAAGAATTAATAGATGAACTATTTTTTCGGTCAAGCCTTAGAGCAACTCTAAGATATATGAGTAAAAAGTATTAGCCAAATTTTACTGATTTTCGCTACTCCTCTCTAAAATAAATTTCATAAAAAAAGTAGACTAGTCCAATAACCTCTGTAAATTCAGAGCTCCGTATAGGCTACCTAAGATTAGAAAGCACATGTGTAGGAAGGTAGAGCTACTAAATTTAAAGAGTCATTTACAGGATTCATTGGAGACATTTTTCTTCTAATAATAACCAAATTTATCTTTACAAAACGAGTTGTTGGAGTTACTTTTAATATAGTGTTGTTAGTTAACTAGTTAGCCAACCTAAGCTAATTTTTAGTTTAAATAGTAACTAGCTTTAGCTCATCCAAACAATCCTAAATACTGTACATAATATTGTCCTAGTTCAAAGGACTTATGTCAGGTCAGCCACATGTCATGTCATCGCATTATTATTATTATTAATATGACAAGACCACTAAACTAAACCACTAGCATTGTATATGTTTACCATGCCAGAAAAAAATCACTCCTTTTATCTAGTTTTGGACTCTGTAAAGCACTATATATAGATCACTCTTATTACTATATATACACATAGCTGAATAAAAAGGCTGTAAGCATCACACTCCCGTCACTACCGGAATTCGGCTCTTTGCCGAGTGCCGGCGGCTTTGCCGAGTGCTTTTTATCGGGCACTCGACAAAGCTGACTTTACCGAGAGCCGCACTCGGCAAAGTCCTGCGCTCGGTAAAGAGCTTATTTACCGAGTACAGGACACTTGACACAGCCAAGCACTCGGCAAAGACTGCTTTGCCGAGCGTCAAGCACTCGACAAATATGGCTCTCGGCAAAGGGCCGTTAGCGGCCGTCTACATCTGACAGACGTCAGTCTTTGCCGAGTGTCAAATATCTGGCACTCGGCAAAGAGAGTCTTTGCCGAGTGTCCTATGTAGACACTCGGCAAAGCATATTTTTATTTTTTTTTTATTTTGGTCACCAAACTTTTTGTGGTATGTTCCTACACTATGTAGACCTACATGTACCATTTTGGGACAATTATAACAGTGTTTTCTATAGCTAGTACATTTAGTTTGTTTATTTGAATTTCTTCAGAAAATTCAGATTTGAACTACAGGTCACTCGAAACTTGGAAAACCGTGCATGCAAAAATGATATCCATGCTACTTAGCACAAGTTACGACCGATTTCAGGAGCGGACCGGAAACTTCGAGCACCATGCTCACTCAACATGACCGTGAACTTGCCATCCAGGTGTTTAAAAATTGTATAAAACAGAAACAAAGTCAGAAAATCATGAAACCTGTCCACGTGTCATGATATCATATGTAAAGGCTGTGATAAAACTTGAAAAGTTTCGAGAAAGCTGTAACGCACTATGTGTACAAACCTAAGAGATCCACATTGAAACTCTATGATTTCATGTGTAGTTCTCTTAGGTTTCTACACATAGTGTCTCACACCTTTGTCCAAACATTCTCAATTTTTTATCACAGACTCTACATATGATATCATGACACGTGGACAAGTTTCATGATTTTCTGACTTTGTTTGTGTTTTATACAATTTTTAAACATATGGATGGCAAGTTCACGGCCATGTTTAGTGAGCATGTTGCTCGAAGTTTCCGGTCCGCTCCTGTAATCGGTCGTAACTTGTGCTAAATAGGACGGGTATCATTTTTGCATGCACGGTTTCCCAAGTTTCGAGTGACCTGCAGTTCAAATGTGATTTTTTCGAAGAAATTCAAATAAACGAACTAAATCTACTAGCTATAAAAAACACTTTTATAATTGTACCAAAATGGTACTTGTAGATCTACATAGTGTAAGAACACACCACAAAAAGTTTGGTTGCCAAAAATAAAAAAATAAAATATACTTTGCCGAGTGTTGTCCAGTTAGCTAGCACTCGGCAAACGCGGCTTTGCCGAGTGCCTGTCTGTTGGCGCTCGGCAAAGTATAAAGAACACATCTTTGCCGAGTGCTCTACAGCTAGCACTCGGCAAATGCGGCTTTGCCGAGTGCCTGTCTGTTGGCGCTCAGCAAAGTATAAAGAACACATCTTTGCCGAGTGCTCTACAGCTAGCACTCGGCAAAGGCGTCTTTGCCGAGTGCCCGAGATCCGGCACTCGTCAAAGTTTATTTTTTAATTTTAAAAAAATCTTTGCCGAGTGCCGAATCGCGGGCACTCGGCAAAGAACGTTTTAATAGCTGTTACGGCGCCCTCACTCACTATCTCTCTCTCTCTCACTCTCACTCACTCACCCGCTCGCTCGCCGCCGCTCGCGCCGCCACCCGCTCGCACCCGCGGCGAGCACCGCCGTCGTCGCGCCACCGTCGTCGCGCGCGCGTGGCGACCACCGCCGCGCCCACCGCCGCCGTCGTCGCGCCGCCGGCCTCCCGCGCCCGTGAGTTTGGTTGCCGCCGTCGTCTCACTCTCACTCACTCTCACCCATCGGCGCCACTCGCTGACCTCGACCCCTGGCACGGTGCCCCGCGGCCGGATCTCGACGAGGGACGAGTCCACCTGGGGCATGGGCACGAAGTCCCTCTTGCTCACGTCCATGAGCAGCCTCACGTCGGCGACCAGGCGCACGTTGGCCGCCAGCCGATTGTACTCCCCGTCGCCCGGCGCGGCCACGAGCCACCGCGCGAACTCCTTCTGGAGCAGCAGCGTCGCCGTCCGGAACCGGTAGGGGCCGAACATCAGCTTGGCGATCAGCGGCGAGGAGATGCCGTAGGGGATGTTGGCCACGCAGACGTCGAACTCCGGGAACTCAACCTCCATGGCGTCCCCCGCAATCACCTGCCGAACACGAGGGAGGGGGAACCGTCGTTCTTAGTCAGCAAGCTTTTCCTCTGAGACATTCTGTCGAGCGAGTGGCGGGCGGGCGGGCGGGCGGACCGTGAACTTGTGCGCGAGGCCGAGAGCAGCGGCGCGCGCGGTGACGACCTCGACCATGCGCGGGTCGATCTCGACGGCGGTGACGCGCGCCGCGTGGGACGCGAGTAGGTGCGCGGTGAGATTGCCCGTACCGGGCCCGACCTCGAGGACGACGTCGCCCGGATTGATGGCGGCGTGGTGCGCGATGGCATCGAGGACGCGCGGGTTGGTGAGCAGGTGCTGCCCGCGCGGCTTGTGGAGCCGGAAACACCCGTCCCACGCCTCTGACGCGGACGCCCCAAACTCAGGCGGCGACGAGGAGGTGGTGGTGGTGGTGGTATAGAAGTAGGCTTGGCGGACGGCGCGGCGTGCCCAGAGAGCGGAAACGGCTCGCTTCATGTCTCGACTGCACAGAGCTGCTTGGCTAGCCTGCTTGTACGACTGCAGAGGCGCTCGATGTCCCCGGCGTGTATCGGCAGCACCAGGTCCACGCGCCACGGTCCACCCACTCCCAGTTTCGTGTTGTTTGCCTGTGTCAGGCTTCGCCCCTGCGCTTTCCCGTTGATTGCTTCCTGTTCCTGTCCGACGCGCGATCCAAAAATGTGTGTTTAGAGAGTTTATACTATTTGTATTAATTTCGCATAATGTGATGGTGGATATGGATGCCGTTGAAATATGTGTGATGGTGGATATGGATGCCACTTAGATGTGACTTGCATTCATCGTGTCGTTTGTATATGTGCGTGTCAGCCATCGTGCTGTTAGATCTATTTGCAGGTTTTGGAAACCTCCCCGTATAGGGGAAGTGCTGCCGATTTTTTTGACATGCTTGTTTATTTTTTACAGAGAAGATACTTGTCTTCCTAGCCACTGCGGGTCTGCCTGCACCGCGTCGCGTCGCCACTGCACCAACCCGCCACAACACCGCTAGCCTGACTCCACCGCCACCCTAGGTATAACCTCTATTTCCGCATCATGGTCGTAGATCACGTAACCCAGTTAGGCGTCTCCCGTTCGAAAGAGATACGGTGTAGATATGCAGATCTTTGCATATCAACAAATGTATCAGTTTCGAATTGTCCACGTTTTTTGGACAGCCCGCGGTTGCGTAGATGGTGTTAGTTTCCATGCTCTACTCCGGTCCGAGACAGAGTTTCAGCGCCACCTCCCTGTTGTTCTCCGGACAGTACACTCTCCCTGCCAGGACGTGTATCCGGAGAACAGCGGGGAGGTGCTGCCGAAATTCTATCTCGGATCGGAGTAGAGCACAGAAACTAACTCCATCTACGCAACCGCGGGTGGGATTAGGACCTATCCTCACCTATTAGAAGGTAGGAACGTAGTGTACATGCATTACATGTCTATATTAAACTATACTCGGTTATATATGTTTGATGATGCAAGGTCCCTCCCACCATCAAGGCAGCCGCTGCCTGGGCAAATACGCGGAAGCATGGGTACGCGCTCTTTTTTATTTAGGTATATAACTTTCGATTAGACATGATTTCTAACCATCTCGTTGGTTTTCTTGCAGTCGGCGGCACATGGTGGCGCGACTTGCTCCACGTTCTCGGCATATGCTATGGCCCACAAGGGGAAGGCGACGTCCGACGTCACCTACAACCCGGATGACGGGCCCGAGGCGTACACCAACCCCGCCATCCACAGCCGCCTCAGTGAGTACACCGCCATGGCCAAGGAGGTCCATGGGCCAGATTACGATCCGAGGACCGAGGACATCGACGGAGATGTCCTCATGAGGGTCGGAGGAGGAAAGAGGCATGAGCGGTACTGGATTGCCGATGGGGCAATCGACTCGTCCTCCACTCCCACTCTCTCTTAGGTGCGAGCAAGGAGCATGAGCGCGAGCCCAGCCATACGACCTCGGCAGGATAGCTCACAGCATCGTATCCAGCAACTCCAGGTTATTCCTTATCTATTCACCGTTCATTGATTATTATATATCTTCTCTTTGCATTATCGTAACATTAGGGCGAAATATTACAGACTCAGCTAGATGATGAGAGGAGGCAACGTGAGGAGCTGGAGAAGAGGATGGCGGAGATGTTCGCGTACATGCAGAGCCTTGGCGCCGCACAGGGTCATGCTCCACCACCTCCGTTGTTCCCTACAGCTGACCCTGCTGAGTTCACTACTCCTGTGAGTATCAAAATTTTAGTACTGCATGATATATATTCATATGTTCTCACACATGCAATCTCTTCTCTGTGCAGGGTCAATCGGCGGCGTCGAACAACCCTCACGCTTCGTCCAGCCCTTCGTCGAACCAGTCCAGATGCCCACCTCGTTGATGATCGGTTTTGTGATGATCCAGACTTATATTTGTGAGTGTTGGTGATGTTAGTTATACTTGGTCTTGTGAGATACTTGGTGATGTTAGTGATGATCCAGACTTATATCTGTTTTGTGATGATCATGACTTATATTTGTGAGACTTATATTAGTGAGACTTTGTGATATATATGGTGTTGATGATAAATGTGTTCATTCTGTGATGCGATTGATATATAATGTGATGTGAATGATATATATCTTTTGTTTGTTTGGATGGAACAACAAAAACAAATAAAAAATGGACATCCTGGGCACATAAATTGGATATAGCAATAAATAAATCAGCAAAATTCTTTTATTTTAGATAGAAGAAATGTTTCTTCTATCTAAAATAAAAGAATGTACCCTTCTATCCAAATCCAATTTGCAGTCTTTTTTTTAGAAAAGGTTGAGCCGAATTGAATTGCAATCAATTAGAGGAATAAAGAAGAATTACTGCATTTCTTAACTTATTTTTTCTCTTTCTATTTTGCTTTTTTTTATTTTAACACTCGGCAAAGGGTAGCTTTGCCGAGTGCTATGACCTTGGCACTCGGCAAAGAAGGAAACCTGGGAACCGGTAAAGCCATCTTTGCCGAGTGCTGACCATGGCACTCGGCAAAGAAGGAAACCTGGGAACCGGTAAAGCCATCTTTGCCGAGTGCTGTTGCCAAGGCACTCGGCAAAGGGACTGGCAAAGGGGCCCACTGGAGGACTTTTTGCCGAGTGCCAGTCCACTAGACACTCGGCAAAGAAGCCTCATTTGCCGAGTGCCTACGAGAGCTCTCGGCACAGGGACTGGCGGTGGGGCCCACTGGACCCGTCTTTGCCGAGGGCCGCGAGAGCAGACACTCGGCAAAATTAGCCTCTTTGCCGAGTGCCAAAGAAGACACTCGGCAAAGGATCCGTCACCGTCACTTGGCGCCGTGAGGTGACTTTTCTTTGCCGAGTGCCCGACAAAAAGTCCTCGGCAAAGAGGCCGTTGCCGATGTACAGTTCGCCGAGCGTTCTTTGCCGAGTGTTACACTCGGCAAAACCTTTGCCGAGTGTAAAATAGCCTTTGCCGAGTGTCTGAGACACTCGGCAAAGGAGCTGTGTCCGGTAGTGCGTGATGATAAAGAAAACCAAAATCTCATGATAGCTCAATGTTAAATTTACCTATGGGATATTATTATCAGGTTCTAATAATAAATCTTCGTTCACGGAACACAGATTCATTCGCATGTGCGTTGGCTCCAGTGCGGGTGTAGTATGCAAGTGTACTTCACTTAGCTTCCAGCAATTGTGCTTAGGACTATCCTTTTTCAGAGGACTAACCACCACACAATCTTCTTAACCAATCATAATTCACATTATTATGACAAGACCGCTAAACCACCCGCGTTATCTGTTCACCAAAAGAAACCATTCATTTTATTAAATAATGAGAAAACAAGTTCCAACTTTAGCCTCCTAAGAAGCTATCACCGCTTGAATCGTTTTCTTTGCCTAATGCCTGAGATACTCAATAAAGTCTATTTTATATTCAGCAAAGGCTTTTTCGAGCGTTGCACCCGGCAAAGAGCGCATGGTAAAAAATTACAGTCAAAGAACTCTTTGTCCAAAGAAAAGCACTCAACAAAAGATAGATTGAAAAAAATGAAAAAAGCAAAAGAGTCTTAATTAGGTGAGGCACCCACAAGCCGATCTCCCTCTTGCGTGTGACCTCCTCTACCATTATACCTCTATCTCACTTGTGTGTATATTATGTTTTCCTTCACCACATATTATAACAAATAGAGTGTAAATTCAAATAAAAAGTTGTCAACTACAAAGTTGCATAACTTTTCGAGATCTACAACTTTCATTTTTTTGTAGTTTCTTCATCTGAGGTCGTTTACAAATTTTAAATTTCAAATTTGAAAACTTCAAACGTATTTTTCTAAGACAAGATGAATTCAAATCATCAAAAAGTTGTCAGCTACAAAGTTAAATAACTTTTAGAGACCTACAACTTTAATTTTGGTGGGTTTTTCATCTAATGTTTAAAAAATCCAATTTTAAAATTCAAACATAGTTTTGCTTGACAAGGTGATTTCAAATCAAAAGTTGTTAACTATAAAGTTTCATAACTTTTCAAGACCTAAAACTTTTATTTTGGTCGATTTTCTATCTGAAGTCGTTTGAAAATTTTGATTTTTGTCTGAATTCAGACATAGTTTTCGTTGATGACTTCAAATCAAAAGGTTTCCAACTATAAAATTAACTTATCATGACCTATAAAATTTATTTTGATTGTTTGACCATTTGTTCATTAAACATAGTGGTTCTAATATTGCTCACAAATCTTAGAGATAAATTTTGTGAATAAATTTACTTTTATTTTGTGAATAAATTTTATTTTCGTTGTTTGACCATTTGTCACATGTTTCTCACCTTGCCTCCTGACAGCCCAGGAAAACCAAATGACAAGGCCCAAGAAAGTGAGGAGAAAACTTACTTGCAAAAGAATTAAGACAGCAAGTATAGCATCCAAATAACAAGCACTGTTCTAACTTGTTGCTAGGTAAGGATTGGAATGCGCTAGGAATGGGTCTAGACATACCCTCTTTAAGTTGCTGGAGTTTCATTTGTCTGAGCATACTTTCTTTTTCCTCATAAAACCTTATTCGGTTATTCTCAATCTATATGGATTGGATGAGATTGTGAGGGATTAGAAGGACTTTGGAGTCTGTTTGTTTGGGCTATAGCTATAAAAAAGCCATTGTAAGATGTGAGCTGTGAAAAAATTGTTGTGCGTTAAAATGCTAAAAATCATTTGGTGAAAACCACTAAAACCCACATAAAATTCTTTCATATATATTTTCACAATTCCATTCGAAATTCACCGAAAGCAGGTCCAGTGATGCTTTCAGTTTTAGCACTGTGAGAAAGTCGACTTTTACAAAAATCTACTTTCTAGATCCAGCCTTTTGGTTTGACTTTTAGATTTATAGGGAAAAACCAAAAGCTAAACCATACACACTCGTGATTTGCTATGGTTTTAAACCTCACTCAATCCCTCCAATTCATATGGATTGAGATTAAAACGAACAGACCCTAAAGGAGATCAAGAAGGATTGTCGAGTGCCAAAAATAAAATATAAGATACATATTATTAACCCGAAGAGCTAAAATGAAATATAAGACGCATATTATTTACCTGAAGAGCTAAAATACCATGGTTCACTATGATAATAATAGGTTAGTCTGAGCCATATGTGGAGCTTAATTTCCATCAATAATGGCCTAACAATGGCTCGATTAGGGCTCAAAAGGGGATTAAATCCATTGATAGTTAAAATTGATTATAGAGGAATTGAATAACCTCAATCCCCACCAATCTCCATGTGAAAGGGAAATGGCCTTAACTATTTTCTCTAATTGAATTTGGTGCTTGATGACCATCACAATCTTATAGACTAACTAGTTTACTAAGTTACAAATTCAGGTACTCAGAAAACGCTTCAAGAAAAGATCAACCCTAAAACCAGCGCATTGCGGACCGTCGGAGCCTCTAAAGTAGACTGTCCGAAATAATGTAGATTATTTCGGATAGGAGGTCTTTTTGAAAATATCACCTGTGCGCGGACCGTCCCCGACACCTCGATGCATTTCAGACAGAAACTATGCCAAGTGCACATTTCTACTACGGATCGTCCAGAAGAAAAGTGAAGACCGTCCAGCTCTCAGGCACGGTCGTCCGCCTATTGAAAACTAGAAAAAACTCGAAGGTGCCGGATTCGGTAAAATGTATCTTTAGCGTGCACGCGGATCGTCCGGAGGCACGACCGAATCATCCGCGTCAGCTATATCTGACATCTAATGATACATTTAATGCGATTATAGTCGTTGATATAGTCGTTGAAACAGACCGTTGGAAATCCAGTCGTTGATGTGCAGGGGTAGACCATCCGGACCAGGACACAGACCATCCGCGTGTGGCAGAACAAGGGCAACGGCTAGAAAGTGGTTGATGGCTATAAATACAACCTCAACCACCTCCATTCAATTCATCCAAGCTTCCACAACTCACATTCAATGTAAAGAGCAAAGATTTCACTCCATCCACACTCAAAACATCAAAGTCCTCTCCAAGTGCCATAATTGTGTTTGAAGATCATTAGTGATTAGTGCTTTGGAAATACTCAATAGAGTGTGACATTGTGATCTTCTTGTTGCTCGTTTGGCTTGGTGTTTTGATCGTGCTGTCTTCCACTCCTTCTAAATTTTCATTGACTAGTAAAGCTAGCGAGACACACCTAATTGTGTGATGATCCTTGTGGGGTCTAAGTGATCATCGAGATTAAGAAGAAGCACTCAATCGATCTAAGTGACTGTTTGAGAGAGGGAAAGGGTTGAAAAAGACCCGACCTATGTGGCCTCCTCAATGGGGAGTAGGTTCTTTGGAACCGAACCTCGAGAATCAAATTGCATGTGTCTTTGTGTGAATCGGTATTGCGATTTGATTCCTCTCCCCTCTATCTAAATTCTGTTGCTTGCAACTGTTTTGAGTTAGCTCTTAAAGCTATCCACATTGATTGAGCAACTCGTGGCAAGAAGAACTATCTTCCATAATCTAATTTTATTATTACTTGTTCTAACGCTAACATCTGGATGAAGTTTGCGTTCAAAGTTTTTAATTTTTAGGTTTCTCCTATTCACCCCCCTCTAGGCGACTTTCACCATGCAACCTAACAAGACCATAGGGAATATCATAAATCTTAACTAGATATTTGTGTGATACATGTTTTCCAAGTAGGTTAGGGGCAACTAGTGTAATCCAAGTCAGAACACAAAAACATATTGTAGCACCCGAATTGTCCGAGAGATTTATCTTATGGACAATTAATGGTTTCATATTGTTCGTCCACCACTCTAGTTGTTCCCGAACCAATCTATAGGCTAACCATTAGAACCCAAGGTAACTAGGCAAGAAGTTGAATTGTCACAACCGAATTCCTCTAGATCTTTTATAAGGGGATAGAGTGTGGTGGGAATCACACTTCCCCCAAATCCACCTTTTGTAGACCCCAAAGAGTTGTTTTAGAGTCTAGGAAGTTATTTTATTTTATTTATTTATTAGAAAAGAGAGTAAAATAGGATTTTGTTTAGTGTGTGAAATATGTATCTGAGATATGTTCCTTTAAATAAATACTAAATAAAAATATATATTTGTGCAACCATGCTGGATTTTTGTTTGTGCATTTAGATTGAAGTTTGAAACTCCAACCTAGATTTGAAAGTGATTTGAAGTTTGAATTGAAAGCCTGAATCAGAAATAGAAATGAAAAACATAAAATAAAAAATGCTTAACTGCACTCGGGTCGAATTCACTTGGCCGGCCCACTTCCCCTCACTGCGCGCACATGCGCTTGCAACAAACAAGCGGGACCCACATTTAGCCTCTTTCACGGTTTCACCCATCGCGCGCACAGGGACGGAGTGGATATATGACGAGCCGCCCCCTCTTGTCAGGATCATCCCTTACCTGAATCCTCCACGAACTCTGGCCTAAGGCCTAGTTTGGGTAATCTAGTATTGAAGGGGATTGGAGTGGATTGGGATGTATTATGAGAGTTTTTGATCTATTGGGGATTTATACACTCTCCAATCCCTCCAAACCACTTCAATACTAGAGTACCCAAACTAGGCCTAAAGGAGCAGGGATCGGCATACGTATGTCTGTCTCAACTTGGGCTAGTCCCTTTGGCCATATAAATACCTACTACCACGACCCGATCATCGCCACAGTCGATCCTTATCTATGTAGACTAGGTGAGTGCCCGTGCGTTGCAACGGGAAAATATAATACTATGATAACTTATATACAAAATGTGTGCTACATTGTTATAAGAAAATATTTCATAATCTATACACAAAGATGAGATTTCTGCAAAGAATACCATGCCACATCACTAAAATATGAATGGCTCACTTATCCCTCATAACAGTAGCCTTGTCTCTGATTAAGTTTAGGCACATTACAAATACTCAAACCGCTCAGCAAGTCCTTTTGCCGCTTCTTCAGAACACCAGATGTTATGGCATCCTACTTCTCTCCTACCTCATCACTGGAATTCTCAAGCCAATCTAGTATAGGCTTACTGTAATCAGTGGCAGAATAATGTCTTGTATCATTGTAGAACGTATCATGAGATAGAAAATGGAGATTTAAAAATTATGCATAGTTCTTCAAAAACAAATATCTAGAAAAGTATTCAATTATCAAAAAAGGAAAAGCATACCACGATAATATAATACCCAGAATGACCGTGTTGTCCAGCCAGCTCCATCATCTTAACAGGCAAACAATAAATGTTATCCCTTAGATCAGTAAGGAATTGGCTTCCCACCAAAAGAAGTTCCTAGGACTGCAGGCATGGTAGGACCATAAAATTAAGGCCTTCACATTAACTATAAGTATTTGTAACTGAAGGATAAGGTTTACCTTAACAAAGGCATGTCTTCTGATAAATTTCAACACAGAGAATTACTTCTGAATGGACCACAGTTTTGTGCTCGTCAGACCTTAACAAGGAATGACCGGCACAAAAATAAACTACAATAACTGAATACAATGAATTAGTAAATAAAAAATGAGAGAGCATACATCAGTTGTAAATCTCACTATTTTCCCTTCACCTGTAGTGGAGTTGGAAAATCACTGTCATCATCAGAAATTGGAACAACTGCTTTGCCTTTTGATTTGATTTTTGAAATTACTCTACTGACAGGAACCTTCCTAACAGCAGATCTAGTCTTCATTTGTATATCGGATGGCTTATCACTGCCAACCGTAGCCTAAAAACGTAAAAAAAAATAGAATAACTGACTACAGCGATCCACTGCAAGAGCAAAATGAGAACGAATGACTTCAATAGCAGTAAACAATACATCAGTCCAATTGGACCCAGGGCCAACTAATTTGACCACTACCAGCCTACAACATGGGTGAGGGAGGGGGAGGACAGAATCTTGGAATGCATGGAGCGGGAGACGCCTTCTATTAGAACATGGTTTCCAACACAGTGGACTTCAAAAACATGCTGAACCATCAATCGAGGTTTTACCAGACTACTGACCCTCACCAGCATCACCCTTCGAGGCCTCATTGCCCTCCTCGATGCCGTCCTCCTGCCACCGAGGAAAATTTCATAATATTACTCTAGATCCGTGAGTATGAATAATGTATCATACAAACATGCTAAATTGAGCAGCGAGGAGATACTGTTGTGCTGTCAGCGGACCATAGGGTTAAGTTGTCCCTCAGGAGCTGCATGATTAAGGTGCTATCTTTGTATGAATCCTCGCCAAGCGTATCCAACTGAGAAATAGCCTCATCAAACGCCTGCAAAGAATAGTTGATCAGGAATAAAATTCACATGTGCCATAAAAAAATCGCTCCTCAGATTGTACGCATCATGCATTCGTGCTGTCTAGCATATGATCATCAGCTTTCTCAATCAACAACAAATACCATGTGATTCTTCTAGATCAACATACCAACACAACAATAATATTAATAAGAAAGGTATGGCGATGAATTACTGCTGCCACTGCTAGATAAGGTATTGGTTCGTGCGGCAAAAAGTGCCAAAAATGCTCATTACCAAAGCATGAAGAGAGGCACATATCGTAGCCAACAATGCAATTGTGCCCAGATGTCCAACAGTGAACTGAAACAAAAGAAATCCGCAATCCACTTGAAACTAAAGCCCATATGAGTAATCATATAGAACCAGCAGAGTCATCCAGTTGCTCTGATGAACAAGCAACAGAAGGATCTAATAATACTTGCAGTGAAACAGTAAAATTTCTGTGTTTTAGTTTTGGAAGACCAATTCACATTCAATTTTGCACCTTTTCTTTCAGCCCAGATTCAAACAAGCAACACAAAAGACAGTTACAACTCAGAAAGCTACAACAGCAAATAGAAAGACAAATGTGATACCTACCTGCCTGGCAAGGTTGCAAGCTTTGTCTGGAGAGTTCAGAATCTCGTAATAGAAAACTGAGAAGTTAAGTGCAAGTCCAAGTCTTATGGGATGAGTAGATGCCAGTTCCGCCAACGCAATATCCTACAAGTATAAGGCAGACATTTTTTAAAAGATATTGAATTGCAGTGCTTAAGAGAAAATATATCCACTATTGACTAAAAGTAGTTAAGCAATAATCAAATACAAGGTTATTATGGCCAATGATAACATGAACCAACCTGAGCTGCCTTATAAGCTTTTATTGTACTCTCTGCAGCTTCCTTCCTCTCAGCACCAGTCTTAAACTCAGCAAGGTACCTTCCAATCGAAAAACAAAAAATAAAAAAGTGCACCAAATTAGAAATATTATTACAGACTATATATGGATTAACCTAACAATATAATGTTCCACTTCCTAACCTATGATAATCTCCCTTCATCTTGAGGTAAAACACCTTCGACTCTGCAGCAGTGGAGGAAGGCACAAGGTGAGAGTCGATCAACTTCAGGATACCATCACAAATGTTGCTCAATTCAGCCTCAATCTTGCCACGGTACTCCTTGATCTGAATAACATGTTCCTCATTCTTACGGGACTCCTCCTTATGCTCAATGGAGGAGATAATGCGCCATGAGGCACGACGGGCCCCAATTATGTTCTTGTAGGCAACAGATAAGAGGTTCCGCTCCTCAACGGTGAGCTCTTCCACATCTACGGTCTTAGCCACCTTCTCCATGTACTCAACCATTTCCTCGTACCGTTTTGCTTGCTCAGCCAGCTTGGCCATGTAAACATTATCCTCCCGCGACATGTTGATGTTGATCAAGAAATAGAGTTACTGCAATAGCGCAGAAAAAAACTCTGATGAGGTAATGTCAAGAGCCAATAGAAACTGCATCGTCTAAACAAAATAACATGACTACATGAGGAAGGGAAATGAGTATCTAATTGAGATCTTCACAAAATTCTAGCTCACTTACAGTACATAAGAATAAAATACAAGTGATGTGACCACATAAACATGCCTACAAAATCTTTGAGGAAATTTCAGCGTGGAACCTAGAGTGCAATGATATAAGCAAATAGAAGTCCTGAGTAAAACAGACTATCATATTTCAAAACCTTCAGTTACCTTCAACAAGAAGAAGTACAAGAGGTACCGGACGAGAATAAAAGAAATGCAGCAGCACCTTGGAGTTCAACTCGAACAATCTGGGAATTATATACAAATTAATCTCAAAATTGATGGGAACTGAATGGGAAAACATTTAGACCAAGTGCCCCATGGATAACATTCATTTCATTTTTTCAATAACAGATAAAAAGTTTACACTACAATGCAAGCAATATTTGCTAGGTAATTAATTAGGTGCCCGCCATGAAACTGCTAATATAAGGCAAGAAATGTGTATGCTAGTTGTGGTTGTTCACGAAAGGATGCTAGCAAACTATTTGATGAATATAGTCATGAATAAATGTCTCCTCTATAGGTACATAAATTTCTGTTATGCAAATAAATGTAGCACATGTATATGTAAATAATCAACATTATTTTTCTGTTACAAGTATGCAGTTGATTACTTATATGTCACACGCAGTCATGAAAGATTATTGAATGAAGTTGCTTGTTGATTACTTATATGTCACATAGTCATGAAAGGTTACTGAATGTCATGGCAAGCTAGCAGAAACATAATGCATGCGAATCATAAAAATGACTTAATCTGAGTGTGCAAGAGCATGTTAGAGTGACTTCTAGTTATCTTCAAAATTGCAGATACCAAAGTTAAGCATTGATTGAAGTACATTAACAAATATTTGAAAATATTCGTATGAAAACATAATGTGCATGCTTAATCAGGTAATTTTTCGAAAGCAAAAGATCCTTGCATCCGTCCACTTTCAATTACAATTGGAAGCTAGAACAATCATAAAGGACCGATAGAACAAAACGGTGGCAGAATATGGACCTAGGTCCTAACTTATCACTAACATCATATTGACACATGGGCTACACTGCCCACTCACAATGTGACTGAAAAGATCGAACAGTGTTCCAGTGCGCACTAACATTATATTGACAGTTGAGAGATATAATGCACATAAATACCAGCCTATCATTTGAAAAGCTAAAATAATAATAGGCTTGATAGTTTTGTCCATGGTTCAAACAAATCAGAAGATAGGATAGAACCACATATGGGCTACACTACCCACTCACAATGTGACTAAAAAGACCAAATAGTGTTCCAGTGCATAAAATCAAAATAAGTATTTAGTGGATATTTTACTGGACATAATTGGTCCCGTGCATAGAATGATGACTTGAATCAAACTGAGGTTGTTGTGTGAAACATCATGGTACAAAAACAAATGAATTTGGAACAATATGTAGGAAGAAAATACTGAACTCTAGTAAATACTAAGCCACCCAAGTTCAGTTGCTTATTTTTTCTTAACACGGTTCCTCCTAGGTGGTTCAGGTTTACATTTAAGAAACAAGGTAAGAAACCAATATGCCCATAATTTAGGATTTCCATGCCAAAAAATTCCTGAAGGATATGATGCTTACTTGTTCAAAAAAAATTGACAAAAAACACATCATCTTTATCCATCCATCATCACCATCCATCAGGCAATCGTTCTCTGCCCAGGAAAGAAAGGACACCAGACCTATCGCGAGGAAATTGATTCCTACGGGAACACAAATGGGGCAGGAGGTGAGAGATTAGAGCAAGATCTTAATGAGTTAGCATTGATGAGTGTTGTATTAGATTATTTGAGAAACATGATAGATATACTTTGCATACTTGATCCTAAAAGCCATCCATGAGAACAAAGTCAGCATGAGCATCAGTCTGTTTGGCACAATAGACACCGTTAGAACAAACTAACAAGCATACCAAAGTGTAAGCATGCTGCACAGGCAGACAAAATGGTGAAAATTCAGTGAATGGCCCTCGAGGAAGAATCCGAACTTACCATGACTTAGTGGGGTGCAAATCCATCAACTTTAACCTCTCCGGCCACTTAGCGAACTTGTGCTAATCACCACCATAGAAACAAAATCAAATCGATATTGCTAGTGCATATCAATGTGAAACACTGAAACCATTTACAGAAAAAGAAGTGCTAGTCATAACCAATATCTAGTTTCACAGGTGCAATGAAGCTCCCAAAAAAACAAAGTGATAGAACAACAAGGTTTACTTAAGACCAAGTAAAACAACGGTAGCATATATGATGCTAGCGGTACTAAATTTTAATCAGACATTTTACTATCCAAGTATCAAAACATTGTATCTACACGCAACAAAAGGAAGGGCTAGACGACAACATACCCAGATGAGGCAATATTTGGGCTCGAACTTCTTGGAGTCGAGGTTGTCGTAGATGAGGCCAGAGCCAGTGGAACCGGCACGGAACTTGAAGACAAATATGGTGTTGCGGTCCTTCACCTTGTACATCTTGGCAAGCCTCTCCTTCAACTCCATCTACAAAAAGCGAACAAAAAGAACATCCCTGAGATCTAGGCCAAACGTTGGAATAAAGATCTGAGACCGGGACGGCAGGACCGAGATCTCACCTTGGACACGTTGGCGTGGTCGAGGTGGATCACCTCAAGCACCTGCAAGATACAGGGAGGAGAAGCAGAGATTTGCACCTCAACGGTGTACCACCCTGGTTCTTGGAGGTGGTCGCACGACGTCGCAGGCGGCTGAGGCGAGGGGCCGTCACCGGGAGGGAGCGTGAGGGGGAGTTTGGACCCGCCACACACCACAAACCATGCGCTGTCGGGCCATCGCCTCCACGACCGGCCGCCTCGGATGGATCTCCCGTGTCGGGGATGACAGGCGGGTGGGTGGAGAGAGGTGCGGCAGACGGATCCCCGCGTGAGCGACTGTGCCGCGGTGTGTGGGTGTCGGTTGCTTAGAGTCGTGCGGAGGGTGGTGTATGTGTGGACGGCGACGGCGTCGGGAGGTGGGGTTAGGGACAGCGGACGCGAGAGGGGACAAATGGGCCTAACCAAATAACTCGGCCCACACGGGCTACTGTCGCCGTGGTGCAAATAATATACCATACCGGCCAGCCAAATGTTGCAGTACCACCTTATAAACCTTCCCTGTTTAAAAGAAACAGTTGTGTTCATGTGCTCTTACTTGCTTGTGTTAACTTGTGGTATTTTTTGCGCTGGCTCGTGGGCCTAGCTTGCGTTGTGGCTATTGCATGGGCTCGGCTGGCAGAACACACGGCTGGCAGAACATAGCCTCTGGCAGAACATGTCAGAGGCAGACTACTATTGCTTACTTAATAAGTAGTAGAGATATCCTACAATTCCTTTGTCAAGAATCAATATCTGTTACTATAAACAACGGTGAGGGGGCACCAGAGGCCTGGGAACCGCGAGCAGGCGCGGCAGCGGTGGACTGCATTAAACATTGTGACATCAGGATCAATGTATTATGTTGCCTACTTGTATGTAGATGAAATTCTAGATACATATATTTTACTATGTACTTAGACATGATGTATATCTAGGTGCATAGCAAAACCTATATGCACATAAAAGTCAGAACGACTTACAACTTGGAATGAAGTAGATGGCTTGTCACCAACCTGCAATATAAAGGATGCCCGGTACAATTGGTTAATAAAAAACTGACAAGGGATGATGCAGGAAACAAATACACTACTTATGTAGCAACAATCAACCAAAAAACATTTTCAACAGATTCCTCTACTATATTTGCCTGTTCCCCCTTTGCATTGTTAAATGTAGAAAGTATAACCGTATAATAATAGAAGAAAACCAAAACAGAAACCCACCTAAAGAACTTTCGAGACTTTAACCTTAGCTGGCTCGCTCAATGTAGTGTCCCTTGATCTTGCTATCACGTTTTGCAATATTTTAGAAGTGCTGCCCAGTCAGAAGCAAATTTTAACCTTACAAATTTAAAACTAACATCATCAGATTCGTTGCTGACCAAAGAATTGTTCTAATGAAACAAAATGAGCATCATAATTTCAAATAGGAGTACACTGGAGAAAGGTGGGTGGGTGTATTTCATACCAGACAAATTACTCAGGTTCAGATTCAGTGGCAACTTATCATCCATTACATTAGATGAAGAGACCTGTTTTGCACGGAACATAGCAGCATAAGAGAAGAGGTAACAAAGCTATAGCCTATAGCAGACACAGAAAAACCAATAGCAACAGTTCTTGGCATGCTGTTAATTGTTTAGAGACAAACAAATACAAATTGACTATATTTTATTTTTTAGATACACACTTAGATATATGCTATGTCAAGACATGTAATAAAAACAATGTATCAAGTAATCAAGTAAAACAAAAAACGTCTCATAATTTAAAATAGGGTACTGACGATCGATACAGGTGCGCTTCCTAAAATAAATCCTCCACCCAAACCACTACTCTATGTAGCAATCTACCCATGGATTCTCTGCTTCCTTGTCGAGTTCTAGATCATGATATTTTTGACCATTGGTTTACAAAGAGAGGCTAGCCATACTGTTGCAGGTAATGAAGAAAATTTCTGGTTTCTGGTGAGGAACACTGGAGGACTGATGAACCAGAGTTGCAATTTCAGAAAAAAACCTCTACTTCTATAGAGCCCCTCACAACCACTACTACTGGTGCTGTAGCTAAAATTCTCTAATATGTTTTTATTGTGATGTGTTCATCTAATATCTGTGTGATTCGAATTGAACCCTCTTAATACCAATCCATCTCTTAGGCTAGGTTGGATAGAGTAGCAATTTTCCTTGTTTGTTAATGCAAGGGATGCTACAATTATGAAGACTACAGTTGTTGTGCAGGTGCATTGCATACAGCTCAGCTCGCATTAGTTACACGCCACAACACAGATCAGAATCCATACCAAACACAAAACAACCGTACAAACAACTACCCAAACCACATTGATGGAATGTTGCAATTTGTAGCCACTCTAAATTAGTGAAGTTTACCTAGTTCCTTTGAAGAATGGAAGCAGTCGTCGAAGTGACTTCCGAATTCTTCTTTCGCTTTCTCAAGAAGGCCTAAGCCCTTGTGCAAGATCTTTTCAACGACTCACTTCATATCCCCTTGAAGCTTCTCAGTCGTCATTTCAGCATCTATATATTAACTCACCGGCCAAATTATGTTCAGGGAGCAGGAAAATGAATTCAAAGTACATTGTGCATTGGTTACTTAAGACAACAAATGTGCAAGTAATATGCAAGGCACGATCTGCAATTACATCTAAATTCATCTCTAAAACCTTCCTACAAATAGGATTGCTTCTTCTCTATGCTTTCTAGAATGTGGTATATCTGTCACATATCAGAGCCAACAGTTCTAGTTTCTTTACTTTGACCAAAATGTGTGCGGTCCAAATCAAGGCAATACTGAGGAGAGAGACAGTAACATACTGCTTTGGAATTTGTACAAATAGCATTATGAAGTAAAATGTTAAGTAATATAATGGAATGGCATACACTTTTTGAATTTGTACTACTTCCTTCAGAACTCCCGCTTCCACTATCACTATATTAGAGATAGTGGATTCAATAATTTATCTGTTAGTATAACAAAAAAATTAAAGAAATTACCTTTGTGAAGAACCTTCATTGGAGGAAGAAGTTGAAGGCTTTGCCGCTGACTTGTTATTTTTTACTGCAACAACATCCAGACTACCTAAGCTTCCTTTTGATCTCTTGAGGGGAGCCTTCCGCTTATTTTTATTTGATTTATCTGTCGCTGTACCACCAGCACCTGATGTCTCACAACATAACCCAATCAAAAAGAAAATCTTATCTGCTTTGAGGAGACAGATGGCATAAACATAACTCAAACAAATAATTTCCTATGTAATAAATATAAATGACAGATAACAGTTGAGATGGAAAGCTTTAGAAAGGAAACAGTGAAATAATGCATCCATTCTGCAACAATCAATAGATCAAATAAAAGGCGCCCATTAACTTACTGGAGTTTGAACTGTCCCGTTTGCATAGGATAAGGAATGTATGGGTGTTACTGATTTAACTGTCCCAGTAGGCGGGGTCGTTACTGACTGTACATCTCGACCGCCCTCGCAGCGGCCTCTGCTCTCCTAGTCCGGCGCGCCACCACGGCCGTGCCGCGAGTCCCCAGTCGCGCTCCAGGCTAGCCGCGACGCGCTCCTCCGTTGAGCCGACGCGCGTGGCCTGTTCCGCGCGGTTGCGACGCGTACGGTTGCCAAAGCAGACGCGGCCCCAGCCCCGGCTGCACTTGGTGGTTAGGCGTGCCTTCTTGCCTGGGGTCCTGGTGGACACACCGCCGTGCACGATTCGGTGGAGCAGCTCGGGGAGGTCCTTGAGGTAGCCAAAGTCGGTGAGGGTGCAGCGTTGAGGGCCAGCGTGCGTGGGTGCCGCGCGTGGAGCCAGAGTGCGGAGGCGTAGAAGCCCTCGCGGTCGGACTTGCCGCTCCCACGCACGCCGCGAAGATAGCCTAAAAGAACTCATGTTTCTGAAAGTAGACTCCAATACCTAAACTGGCATGGAACTGCATGCTCAATTATGAATTTGTATCCATAGTAGCATTTGAAGTAGACATAATGCAATAGAAAAAGGAACTGAACAAACCTCAAGAAGTAGTAGATCAACAAACATGTTCACTTCCCTCGGTTCCTTGTGCTGAACATACAAAGAAAAAGGAAATGCAAATTTGAGCAACAAAACCTGAAAAAGCAAAATCACTGGTTACAAATATCCTGTTGAATACAAAGGCTAACCTTAATCCAAACCGGTGTTGTAAATCGCTTACTAAGAAGTTTGGAGATCTTCTGAGTCTTCATATTTATGTACTGCTCCAAGGAACACAATATTCAGTTATTGACACTGTCAGATCAACTTTAAAAAATGTACAAAGCAGAAAAAGATTAAACTATTTCAGGTTACAAGCAGTGGAGTTTCTGATTATGCTCCCATGGCACAGAAGATTCACTTCACATGCAAACTGAGACTTGGCTACTTAGAGACTGAAATTGGTTGTGGTTTTGGAAACAAACTTCTAGAGAAAGTAATGGTATGGTACTATAGATACTATGTTTTCATGACACAAGGTACCATGCATGCATGTACTAACATTGCTTACCAAGTTAAACGTATCTAGTTATCCAAAATGCAATAAATTTATGATTCTCAAAAACTGAATGACTAAACTGTGCACACATAGCACTGTTTGCCTATTACAAGAGTGCACCCAACTTTTTGTAAAAAGAAGATCCAAAAGTGCAAAAGAAAATACTACTCTGCAAGCCTTCTTTGCTATCTTCATGTGGTTATTTAATTCCATACTGCAGTTGATGAGAAGCAAAGAAAATAAACCACCATGCGGGACAGTGAGATAAAACCTCTACAAAAAGGCCAGTAACAATGAAAAAATTCCCTAGCGTTTTCTTCTTCTGAATCGCAATATGTCTTCTTCTGAATCACAAAAAGTTGGCGTGTATTTGAATCATAGTATGTCACTTCAACTCTAAATCATAGTAAAGCAAAAAAAGAATACAATAATTTAACTATGTGATCCACAAAACAAACGTTAGAACTGAACATCATGTACAAACTTTAGATTGATGTATAGTATTCAAATTTTAATTATACTACCATCTAGTAAAATGTAACTTACAGAAGGCGCAAAAAATATCTTTTTTATATTGATATTTTTTCCTGTGTCTATCATGCAATCTAGTGCAGTTCATATTGGTTTTGGCATGTTAAAAGACACGGTAACCATTAAAAAGAATCTAGAAAACTGAAATTCAAAGTGCAAACATAAGGCTACTGAAAAACCAATAGTAATGATCTTTGAGTGTGTGACGACAGCTCAAATCTGGGCTTCCCTTACCATATAGGAAAATTTTGGTTAAGCAACAGAAAAAATGGTATGCTAAATGTGATTTCTGCATCTCTCTCCTATTTTCTGTATTTGGATACTTAGAAATGATATTTGTTTTCAGAGAATAGATGGGTGTAATGAGTTCTCTGCGTGATTCTAAGTCAGAAACAATATGTTCATATCTGAAACAGAATAGTATAATTAACACCTAATGAACAAGCCTCATGAGAAAAACAAAAAAATGATGAACCAAAAAAGAAGTAAAACAAGTATAGTGCAGATTTCAGAAGTAAAAAAGAAGTCAAAATTATTCTAGGTTAAGATTTTAGAAGTAAAATACAAGGGCGGCTTATTTTGATTTGCAAAGAAGCAAACATGGAAGCACCTGCTGGTTTGCACTCCAGCGACAAAACAGACTTCTCAGGAGAGAGCGCTCTTTATCAGAAAGAATAAACTGCAAAAGGCCCTCCCCAGTTCCCCAGTACCAGGGGTAGCACCACCAGAAAGAACATACTACGAAAGGGCGCTCTTTATCAGTTACCATGACCAGTCACCAGCAGTCCATCATTGTGGTAAGAACACAAGAGGCCAAGAGACCGTGCCAGGCAGAGCGACGTCCGAATAACTGGTCATCATAGCAGCCCATGGCCATCACTATCAGATGGTGAAGAAAGATCTTGAGACACATTGAAGACTCCTCTAGTTATTGCAGATGCTACAAAATGGTGAGCCCCCACGAGCTTTCTATTGCAGGATACCGATGGAAAGTCATTTGTAACCTCACAAATGCCAGAGTAGTGAGCAGGTACTGGATAACTCTCAGTTGATTAGCATCAAGAGCCTATTGCAATATCTATTCCTGTGCCACTACAAACACTATTTAAAACATAGGACATGAAAAGGACAACAGTCTACATGGAGCTGATCTGTACTGTATTAGTATAGAATACCATAGTAAAACTAATTAGATTTCATGGATTTCAAATGAAATAGAATTCATGGTCCAATAACCAGGGAAAGAATATAGGTAAGATATAAAAATAGAACCATAAAACCATACTTATAGTTTAAACAAAACCCTTGGTTAGTTCAGACGAATAGTTCAACCTACATATTCTTGCAAGAAATAAGTAGCAGCATGCCTCCATACAGCCCATGCATAGCTCAGGCTGCTCTACCGCTCCAGACCATATATGTAAGCAGCAGCCTTTGCAATCTTGATTTGGCAAACCTGCACACACATGGTTTTCAAACTGTGCTAGCAAAATTCTAATACGCTGGTACTGGTAGGCTAGGTACGACCTAAAGAAGTAAACATGCTTGAGGGCTCGATAAAATTGCCATAATGTTATTCCTAAAAATAAATTGCCAAACTTGCACAATGGTCTCCAAATTTGCACATGTTAATGGTCTCCAAATTTGCACATGTGGCCTGCCGAGTGTTCAGTCCATGTTACCATGGAGAAAGAGCAGTTTGCCAATGTAGCTAGCTGACTTCACAGGACACGGTCGTCTTTGGTGTCAAACATTATCAACAAGAAGATCCCACAATCCAACTAACTCATGGCAACGACATTCTGAAAGACCATGTAGCTAGCTATTTTTTCATCAACAGAACAATGCTGTTACTTTTACTTCCTTTCAGCCATATTGTACAAATATACCTGAAAGACTGCAATGCAGAACTCAGTATGTTAGCTTAAACTGTATGATTAAATTATAAAGTTTATCTACAGTATGAGGTGCATTTTAATGTGACTACAGAAGACATAACTTTTCCTTGGATTTCTCTATTCCAGTAACCATACCAGCAAGTAGGCAACTGCTAACGAAGTTAGAGGAGGAACTATTTAGTTCACAGGCAAAGAAAGACAAAACTGCCACAGACACAGCATGGTAAACTATGTACGACCACACAAATTAGTTTGTGTTTGATCCACAATTTTCATGATATATATCACCCAACAGAAAATGCAATAGCAGATAAAACTCACCAGCAAGCAATTTTCATGCCCTTCACCACTTAACAGAAAGAATACAACAACAGATAAAACTCAGTAGCAAGCAATTTTCATGTCCTTTACCACTTATCAGAAAGAATGCAACAATAGATAAAACTCACCAACAAGCATATTAGCAGCAAGGGTATGTAATTAATGAAAGGTGTCCAAATCCCTGAAAAATGTGACCACACATTGGTGAACTGAATAATATTTCAACAGGAGCAGTACATAACTATAAATTGCAGAATACTTAATTATGATGCCACATCAAGGAATTTAAAAAAGCAAGACCTAATAAGGATAATACACTATACACATCATCCAACCTTACATAACTAATAAGGATAATCTCTGCAAAAATCCAAACCATGACCACAAAGGCTGAAGCAGAGAAACGGGCTAAATCCAAACCATGGCCACGACTAATCTCACTATGGCCATGCTGAGATTTGGATATGTTTGTAAGGTGCTCGTGTGCTAGATGGAGAAAAGCAGCACAACCTGAACCCTGCAGCTACCCCGGAATCTGCCGCCTCCCTTCGAGACGAATCTAAGATCGGAGAGGCAAAATAGTGGAGGTTCTAGATCATGGAAGAATCCTGCACCCTGAAGGCAGCTCGAGAGAGAGAAGGGAGGGAGAAGAGCTATGGATCCGGCGCGAGAGGGGGGACTGGACGCAGCAAGATCCTGTGCCACTGACCTCTCCGCCGATGTGGTGCCTCACATCTTGGATCCTTGAGAGCTGATTACAGCTTGAAGCCACTGACGGCGGCGGCGTGCAGACCCGTGTGGATGCAGGGGGACGGAGGAGCAGTGGGTGGGGAGGCGGGAGGCGGGGCGACGATGGCTGTGGAGGGAAGAGCGAGAGGTAGGGTTGGTAGGCGAAGTGGCGCCAGAGCATCTGGTACTCACGGGCGGAGGTGATCCCCATGGCCGACTTCACCACAACCGCCCTCCAGTCGATGCGCCGGCCATCCACGTGCTGCGCCACCTCCTGCAGTGCCGTCAGGATCGTCCCTGGATGGTACCTGCGGGGGGAGAAAGGTTGCAAGCGACGCAGTGAAGTAAAACCCTAGATGAAAGCCAGCCGCCTGGGGAGAGAACAGGAGGACGGGCTAGGGGAGGACGGGGGCACCTATGGAGGAGGAGTCAGACGTCGTCCTCAGAGAGGTGCCGCTTTCGTTTCCCCTTGCACGCCGCCAGAGCCGCAGCTGCCATCTCCGACCAGGCACACGTGCCGCAGCGCGTGGGCAGGGGCAGCGCGACGACCTCGAGCGAGGACGAGGAGGCGGAGGCACGCGGGTGGAGGAGCAGCTCGCGTCACGCAAGGAAAGGGGAGCGGGGCGCACGAGCAGCCATGGATGGAAGCCGGCGCTGCTGGGGGAGCGAGGCGCGGCTGCCATGGATCGGCGAGATTCTCGCGTCGCGCAAGGAAAGGGGGAGCGGGGCGATTTTCGTACCGCGTTTTGTGCGGGGATGGCGGGGCGCGGATGTGAGCACGGGAGGGAGGAAGAACACGACGGCTGTGGATGCCGTGGGCGGGGGCTAGGGTTTCATGGAGATGGGCCTCGGACAAACAAATCGGCAGATGGGCCTCACACGGCGCATGTGTCTGTCTTCATTTGTTTGCAAGGTAAAATTAGTACCACATTGCCTACCGGTTGGTGTTGAAACCTGCTTATATGTCTTCCTGTGCACGTAGTAGTACAATTGTTATCACACGGCGCATGTGTCTTCCTGTGCGCGTGACCTGTGCAGTAGTACTATTTTTTGTACAAAAATGCGTTATGGGCTAAACCGGGAGCATGCACGCAGGAGCAAGCGGGCCCTACTTGTCAGAGACCACACGGCAGAACACAAAAAGGCAGGCTACTATTGCTAACTTAATAAGTAGTAGAGATGTTCTGCTTTCATAGATTAGCCGAGAGGGTTCGCGGATGCACGCTAGACATAGCCGAGAGGGAATTTATCGTCGTTGACCCAACACTGCTACGGAGCTATCGTGTGCCAACGCCGGGGCGTTTTGCTGTTGTTGAGCACACTTTTGAGCGGGCGGACGGTCCGGCCCTGAGGCCGGATGGTCCGCGGTCCGGACAGTCCGCGCCTGTGGGTCGGACGATCCGCACATGCGCAGAGCAGTTTAGGATTCCGAGTTTTGTGCTACGATTGTTAGCTATATTCGCGGGATTAGCTCGGAATCAGTTGTGTAAAGGGTTCAGCCTCCCTCCTCTATAAATAGAGAGGTCTACGGCCGATTTGTAATCATCAATCGAATCAATACAACTTCTATTTCACATTTTATCCTAGGAGTAGTTCTAGTCTAGTTTAGGTTTAGCTATCCAATTCTCAAATTCTTCGTCTCTCTTCGGCTCTACGTCGATTAGAGGAGTCTAGGTCGGCCAGCCCGAGCCTAGACACCACCTAGGATCTCTACTCCCCTACGGGGTCCCTCCCGGGAGCGAGATCCAGGCGCCGTCGGCGATCTTCCGCCGTCCCTGCGTACGCGCGGACCGTCCGGCCCCAGGGCGCGGACCGTCCAGCCGTCAGACAGGAGCCCTAGCCGCGCACCAGGCCGCGGACCGTCCGGCCCCAGGCTGCGGACAGTCCGCCCTTGCGCAGAGAGCATCACCGCGCCTCGCACCAGGCCGCGGACCGTCCGGCCCCTGCGTGCGGACCGTTCGCCCCTGTGCAGAGGGCACCGCCACGGTTCTTATTGAGTGTTTGACGCTCCGAAAAGGCATCAACATACTTTTTGGCGACTCCGCTGGGGACAACACATCTAGGCTCATCAAATCGGCCCTCAATGGCCGGTTCAAGGGATAGCTCTGATATTTCTCCAAGCAACATCATAGAGCCGACTTGGGAAACCTTGCCGGCTGAAGAGCAGCTCCAGTTCGAGGAGCACAAGGAGCGGATGATCCAAGAGGCGAAAGCAAAGTTCTTGGCCAACTTCAAAGTGGACAGGAACAACAAGGTCGTCCGACATCGGGCGATGGATCCGGCTTCGCTCCAACCCACGCCAGATATCCCCAATGTAAGTAATACCAACGATCTGCAATCTCTTAGAAATTATGTATAAGATCAGCGTGAACAAATGCAGAACATCATAGGGGGTATGCAAAGCGATCTTAAGAGACTAGTACGTGCATTTGATAAATCTAGTATCGCCAATTTTCCTTCGCACGAGATTGAGTTAGGAGGTAACACGCGTAACACATCGGCTACAGGTTGTCACAACCAGTCACAACCCCTTTATGGGATGCCGATGGACACATACTCTGAGCAACCGCAAATCGGCAGCAAATCAGCCGATCTGCACATGCCCGGACCGTCCGCACGTGAGCGCGGACCGTCCGGGCCAACAACAGTCGGGCCTATTTTTAATGAGTTACCTAGATATGCGCCCGAGCCACCACATATGACACAGAACCCAAACTACCCAGTCGGACGGTCCGCATACAATGACGGACGGTCCGCATATAACCACGGACGGTCCGGGTACGTATCCGGACAGTCCGCGCATGAGTCTTTTGAGGAGGATTATTACCTGAATCCTCGCCCGTCACAGCAACACTTCCCATCACATTATGCAATGCACCAGCCCATTAATTTAGGATCCAGAGCCCAGGAAAGCTTTCCGGCCCCACCTAAAAGGCTGGAAAGAAACGATCAAACCTATGAGCCATATAGGGCAAATGGAAATGCACCACGTAGCTCAAACCAATGGGGGGAACGATAACTACTAATATGCAACCAACCCCACCTATGTTTGACCAGAGAGCCGGTGGTCTTGCACCGGCTACCATTGATATAGTGAGGGAAGAAATAGCCGGGGCGTTCCGAGATAAGCTCGGAGTAAGCATGGTCCCTGGGGGGCAATCATATCGGAAACCTTATGACAACCGATTTGATCACCACCCGTACCCACAGGGAACTAGAATACCCGAATTCGCAAAATTTTCGGGTGATCAAGGGAAAAACACGTGCGAACATATAGGCCAGTTCTTAGCACAATTGGGAGAATTGGCAGACACAGAGGCATTTCACGTGCGTTTATTTTCATTATCGCTAACAGGAACCGCATTTGCATGGTATGCCACTTTACCTCCTAATTCCATTTCATCGTGGGGGGATCTAGAACAAAAATTTCATGATCATTTCTTCTCCGGTGATTATGAATTGGATTTGGTAGATTTAGTGTCATTGTGACAGACAAAAGACGAATCGGTTAATGATTACATCCGGAGATTCCGTGATACAAGAAACCGATGCTTTCAAATTCATTTAGCAGAAAAACAGCTAGTAGGATTAGCCTTTAATGGTCTACGATATTATTTAAAAGAGAGATTAGAAGGCATCCAATTTTTTACACTAGCACAGTTACACCAGAGGGCTTTGGCTTGCGAAAGCCGGAGCAAAGAAACTGCTAAAACAATGCGTCACAACGTACATATAGTAGAATGCGACCAAAGTAGCTCAGATGACGAATCAACAGAAGTATATGCTGCTGAAATGGTTTGGCCAAAACAGGCCAAATCTTCGGCTTGTTCCTCCTTGCAGCCGGTTCAAAAGAAACGACAAGAGGAGGTTAAGTTTACGTTTAATGTTGGTAAGTGCGATAAAATATTTGACGAATTACTCAAAAATGGCAATATTAAAATAAACACACTGTTCCATCCGCCGACGAGCTAAAACGTCGTGCATACTGCAAGTGGCATAACTCATTTTCTCATGCCACTAATGATTGTAATGTATTCCGACGACAGATTCAATCGGCCATTAATGAGGGACGATTGAAATTTCAGGAAATGCAGGTGGATACAGTGCCCTTTCCAATGAACGTGATCGACTTCGAGGGCAAGAAAGTCCTGGTTCGGCCAAACATGGCCGATAAAGGCAAAGGCAAAGAGGCAATCATCGGCAATTCTAAAAAGGCCGATGAAGATCATAAAGTTTCTTGCAGGAAAGTGGTAGCCGAGAAGACTCCCGATGGAGGGGAGACCCTAAAGGTGACCATCACAGCCTCCAGTACTAGGGGGCAAGCGCAGACAGGGAGACAGATGCAGGAACCCGTGCTGCGTATCCCGGACGGTCCGGGACCCCACCGGACGGTCCGGAGAGCTCCGGCGGACGGTCCGGCCGTACTCAGGACTTACAACGGCCACGTACTTTCAAACCACGACGACCAGAGATAGGTACGTGGAAAACAAATACATTCAAGGCAGCTGGTCGGTTGGTTAAAGCCGGCCCAACTTTTGATCAATTATTGTCTAAATACGTAAAAAAGAAGGCCGGCCCCAGTGACCGGCCACCAAAGCGACCCCGCTCACCCATTCATGAGCAACGTCAGGTCAGGCCGATTGGACCACCCCACCAATCGGAAGAAATGAAAGGTCCTATTGTACAATTAAGACCTAACATGCCGACATGGACCCCTCCACCCCCTTATCCATCTATGACATATCCATACACATACTTACCTCCACCGTATGTCCCAAATCAAATGTGGGGCATGCCACCATATCCATTTGGGATGCCACAGTACCCCGCCAGGGGGCACCCCAAACATCCGTTTTTGATAGGTTGGCGCCGCCAGTACAAGACCGATTGAGCGCTGCTGAATCCGGTCACCGGGCACAGGCCCAACAAGATTGCCGGACTACTCGGCCTCCTAGGCCGACCAATCCGGCAGGGGGGCATATGCCTGTAGCAACTCAAAGAACGACAAAAAAGGACATCATCAAAATAGGCACTGCAGATGTTGTCATACAGGGAGACAATAAATGGCCGATGATTTTCGGTGAATCGGCCAACACAACCGAAAAGGATACGGCTACCATCAAAACAGTCGATCCAAAATACTCCATGCCTCGATGGTGCCCAGCGGGATTGACACGATCCCAAAAGAGAAAATTACAGCGCATAAGAGCAAAGGAGAGCCAGGAGAGGGAGGCGGAAAAGACATTTAATGACACACATCCACTATACCCTCCACCGCAAAAGAAATGGAGACCGAAGGCCGTTGAGAAAAAACAAACGGCCACAGAAATAGAAAGTCAATCTGCACCAGGCGCGGACCGTCCGGCCCCTGCACGTGGACCGCCGCCGTTCACCAGGAAGTCTCTGGACAACCTGCACCAGGCGCGGACCGTCCGGCCCCCGCACGCGGACTGTCCGCAGTTCACCAGGAAGCCTCCAACGACACGACAACATCAATGGAAGAGGACGACCTGCTAGGAGAAGACCTGGTCGACTACGAGGCTTCTCCAGAACGCCCAGGTATGGATGTAAATATTATTACATTTTCTGCCGATTGTACTATTATCGGTGACGATGAACCTGTTGTTGCCCAGTTTGATTTCGGTCCTAAAGAAGCCGCCTTTACTAAACCAAAGGAATCGGTAAATCATTTAAAGCCGCTCTTCGTGCGCGGTCACATTGATGGAATACCGATTGCTAAGATGTTGGTAGATGGAGGGGCGGCTGTAAATCTAATGCCTTATTCATTATACAAAAAATTAGGTAAACAAGATGACAAACTTGTCAAAACCAACATGACCCTCAGCGGTGTTGGGGATAGTTCGATTAAAGCCAGGGGAGTCACGTCCGTTGAATTAACCATCGGGACTAAGACCCTTGCTGCTGCATTCTTCATCGCTGATGTAGAAGGGAATTACAGTTTAATTCTAGGCAGAGATTGGATTCATGCCAATCAATGTATACCTTCTACATTACATCAAATGCTAATACAATGGGTAGGCGATGAGGTAGAACAAGTACATGCTGATGTATCGGCCTGCATCGCTGTGGCCGATGCCCCTGTACTCTGGACTTATGAGACTGCTACATGTCTCACAGGAGTAGATTTTTCTGATTATCAGTTCATAAGTATAGATAAGAAAGGTTTCATTCCTGTAATGCTAGAGCCGATGGAGAATCGGCTAAATCCTAAATAAAGTTTAAATGATGAATACACACGAAGTTCATGAGTCGTTGATCACGGACAATTCGGCTCTCAAAGCCGGATGGTCTGGTTTTTCACAAAACAGTTCGGACTTTAAGACCGAACATCTACCACAGCGAAAAGACAGTATTACGGATGATCCGGTCCCCGAGACCGGAAAGTCCGCCATCACACAAAGATCATCTGATTCCTCTGTGGAGGACATGATAGAGGAATTCAGAGATCTTGATAAACTAGGACAGGGGTTTACATCGGCCGATCCTTTGGAGGAGATTGACATAGGAGATGGTAAAACTCCAAGGCCGACTTTTGTAAACGAGACCTTGGAGACCGATTCTAGAAATGAGATGATCGGTCTATTGAAGGAATATTCAGATTGTTTTGCTTGGAATTACACTGAAATGCCTGGGCTAAGCCGAGAGATTGTCGAACATCGGCTGCCTATTAAGTCTGGTTTCAGACCTTTCAAGCAAAAAGCTAGAACATTTCGTCTAGATCTTCTCCCACGAATCAAGGACGAAATCTACCGGCTGCTAGAAGCTAATTTTATTAGACCTTGCAGATACGCAGAGTGGGTCTCCAATATTGTGCCGGTAGAGAAGAAGGAGTCAGGTAAGCTTAGGGTATGCATTGATTTTTGCAATTTAAATAGAGCAACTCCTAAAGATGAATATCCCATGCGCATAGCCGACACATTAATCAATAATGCATCAGGAAATAGAATTATTAGCTTCCTTGATGGTAATGCCGGATATAATCAGATTTTCATGGCCGAAGGAGATGCGTCTAAAACGGCCTTTATATGTCCAGGCTTCATTGGTTTATTTGAGTGGGTTGTCATGACATTTGGTCTGAAAAATACTGGTGCTACTTATCAGAGGGCTATGAATTTGATCTTCCATGAGTTGTTAGGAAACACTGTGGAAGTTTACATTGATGATATTGTAGTCAAATCGGCTGAGTTTAGTTCTCATATAGCTGATTTGCGCAAAGCCTTTGATAAAATGCGTCAGTATGGTTTGAAAATGAACCCACGTAAATGTGCTTTTGGAGTGTCGGCTGGTAAGTTTTTAGGATTTGTCATACATAAACATGGTATAGAGATAGACCCTGACCGAATCAAGTTTATTCGGAATGTGGGACCTCCGACCTGTAAGGTCGAGGTACAGAGGTTTCTCGGCAAGGTGAATTATTTACGAAGGTTTATTTCTAACCTAGCCGGGAAGATTGATGCGTTCACCCCTATTCTTCGGCTTAAGAATGATGCCGAATTCGCTTGGGGGGCTGAACAGCAAGAAGCATTTGATCTCATCAAAAAATACTTATCTTCGGCTCCCGTATTAAAAGCACCACGAGCAGGAGTACCATTCCGATTATACATTGCAGCTGAGGATAAGGTCATTGGGGCTGTTCTGACACAAGAAACTGAGGGGAAGGAGCATGTGGTGACATATCTAAGCCGAAGGTTGGTGGATGCTGAAACAAGGTACACTTTTATTGAGAAGTTATGCTTATGCTTGTTTTATGCATGCACCAAATGTAGATGTTATTTACTGTCTAGTCATTGCACTGTTTCCGGTCAAGCCGATGTGATCAAATACATGTTGCATAACCCAATTATGAGTGGTAGAATTGGTAAGTGGGCTTATGCACTCATAGAATATGACTTGGCCTATGAACCATTGAAATCTATGAAAGGCCAAGTCATAGCGGATTTCATTGTAGAACATCAGATTAATGATATTCATAAACTAGATATGTCATACCTCACTATTACTCCTTGGACTTTATATTTTGATGGATCGATTTGCAATGAAGGGCAAGGAATTGGAATCGTACTTGTGTCACCAAGTAATGTCTCCTTTGACTTCTCTAGCCGATTGAAAACTTATTGCACTAATAATCAAGCCGAATATGAGGCCCTCCTATTCGGCTTAGAACTTTTAAATGGTATGAGAGTAAAACATGTGAAGGTATTTGGTGATTCTCAGCTGGTTGTCCAACAAGTGTTAGAAGAATATCAATGTTTTGATGGTACTCTAAATAGTTACCTTGAAAAATGTTGGGATATAATTCATTCTTTTGACGAATTCAGTATTCGGCATATCTCTAGAGTTGAGAATCATAGAGCTAACAATTTGGCACAAGACGCATCAGGTTATCGGATAAAGCGAGGGAGATTTCACAACGCTGAGAATCTGATAACCAGTGCATGGTCAATTCCCCAGGTCGCGGACCGTCCGCGTCGAGACACCGGACCGTCCGGGGTTACCAGAAATGTTCTCTTAATTGATTCGGCTGATAATGAAGCCGATGCAAGTGATTGGAGGACACCTATACTTAATTATTTAAGAAACCCCAATATCAGGACAGATAAGAACATTCGGCGAACAGCTTTCAAGTATGTCTTAATGAGTGATGAACTCTACCGCCGAACAGTCAACGACGTCCTGCTTAAGTGCTTGGGCCCAGATGATGCTATATTGGCCATGGCCGAAGTACATGAAGGAATTTGTGGTACCCACCAATCGGCTCCAAAGATGAAATGGCTGTTGCGAAGGTCTGGTTTTTATTGGCCTAACATGATAGCTGATTGTTTCAAGTACTACAAGGGTTGCCAGGTGTGTCAAAAATTCGGCGACCTACAGTTGGTCCCTGCAGCTGAATTACATCCTATCATCAAGCCTTGGCCTTTCAGAGGATGGGGATTAGACTTTATTGGAGAAATTCATCCTTCATCATCAAAGGGGCATCGGTTTGTGTTAGTCGCCATTGACTATTTCACCAAATGGACTGAAGCCGTTGCTCTGAAGAACATGACACACAAGGAGGTAATTGAGTTCATAACTGAGCATATTATTCATAGATTCGGCATTCCCCAGACCTTGACTACAGATCAAGGTACTTCTTTTATGTCAAAGGAGGTACGTGAATTTGCCGAATCATACAGGATTAAGCTACTTAATTCATCTCCATATTATGCTCAGGCCAATGGACAGGCCGAGTCTAGTAATAGGACATTGATTAATTTGATAAAAAAGAAGATATCTGATAATCCTAAACATTGGCATAAGATTTTGTCTGAAGCTTTATGGGCTCATAGAATATCTAGACATAGGGCTACTAAAGTATCTCCTTTTGAGCTTGTCTATGGGCAGGAAGCAGTGTTGCCTGTGGAAATAAGTTTGAATGCTGTCAGGTTTGCCAGACAAAATGATCTAACTGTTACTGATTATTATAATGCAATGATGGATAATATTGATGAGGTGACCGACAAGAGGATGATAGCTTTGGAAGCAATATAAAAGGACAAGATCATGGTAGCCAGGGCCTACAACAAGAAGGTCAAAACAAAATCATTTCAAGTAGGGGACCTGGTGTGGAAGACCATTCTGCCTCTAAGGAATAAAGACCGAAAGTTTGGGAAATGGTCGCCAAGCTGGGAGGGTCCTTATAAAGTAAGACAGGTGATGTCTGGCAACGCCTATTTGCTACAAACATTACAAGGCAAGGATTTGCCTAAGGCTTTGAATGGGCGTTTCCTCAAACAGTACCATCCTAGTATGTGGCAAGATGCCTAAGAGAACTGATGTAATCACATCGAGTTAGTTGCTTTTGGTTCGCTCAGCTCCACCAAAAGGCAGGGGGGCATATGTTGAGCACACTTTTGAGCCGGTGGACGGTCCGGCCCTGAGGCCGGACGGTCCGCGGTCCGGACAGTCCGCGCCTGTGGGCCGGACGGTCCGCGCATGCGCAGAGCAGTTTAGGGTTCCGAGTTTTGTGCTACGATTGTTAGCTATATTCACGGGATTAGCTCGGAATCAGTTGTGTAAAGGGTCCAGCCCCCCTCCTCTATAAATAGAGAGGTCTACGGCTGATTTGTAATCATCAATCGAATCAATACAACTTCTATTTCACATTTTATCCTAGGAGTAGTTCTAGTCTAGTTTAGGTTTAGCTATCCAATGCCCAAATTCTTCGTCTCTCTTCGGCTCTACGTCGATTAGAGGAGTCTAGGTCGGCCAGCCCGAGCCTAGACACCACCTAGGATCTCTACTCCCCGACGGGGTCCCTCCCGGGAGCGAGATCCAGGCGCCGTCGGCGATCTTTCGCCGTCCCTGCGTATGCGCGGACCGTCCGGCCCCAGGGTGCGGACCATCCGGCCGTCAGGCAGGAGCCCTAGCCGCGCACCAGGCCGCGGACCGTCTGGCCCCAGGCCGTGGACAGTCCGCCCTTGCGCAGAGAGCATCACCGCGCCTCGCACCAGGCCGCGGACCGTCCGGCCCCTGCGTGCGGACCGTCCTCCCCTGTGCAGAGGGCACCGCCACGGTTCTTGTTGAGTGTTTGGCGCTCGGAAAAGGCGTCAACAGCTGTGCAATCTATGGTAAGGGACCCACTATTGAGTTCGCCTTGCTCTCTGATTCACGTAACACTAGTTGGATTAGGGTCTAGGGCACTAGAGCGCTAGATCACAAATCTCTCTCAGGTGAGGTTGCCACCGCGGAGCTACTGTGTGCCGATATTGGGGTGTTTCGTTGCGCAATCTACGGTAAGGGAGCCACTATTGAGTTTGCCTTGCTCTCTGCTTCACGTAGCACAAGCTGGATTAGGGTCTGGGGCATTAGAGTGCCCGATCATGGATCTTCGATGAGGCAACCGACGCAACCTCGCCGTGCCTGCGCCTGGGTTGGCATCAGGAGGGGGACGAAGGTGCTGAACCGTGCGGTCTAAATCGGGCGATCCTAAACAAATCTGGCATAATGATTGGGTGGATCTAATCTGAGCCTTAAATCCCGAGATGGATGACCCAGAGTTATCTGCATTATATGGCTAGGGTAAAACTCTAAAGAAGTCCCTGAGCTTTTACAAAATTAGTCCACTATCTAGAGCAATTTAGGTTTTAATACAAAAAGGTCCTAACTGTTATAGAAGTGACCCTAAATGAGAGCACCTAGAGGGGGTGAATAGGTGATCCTGTAAAATCAAACACTAAATAGCCACAAACTTGGTTATTAAAGTGTTAGTGCGACTAAGTAGCTTTGAAGCGAGTTCTCGTGAACACAACAATCACAGAGAAAGCAACACAAGAGACACGCGATTTTTATCTTGTGGTTCGGCCAAGTAACACTTTCCTACTTCCACGTTGTGGCGTCCCAATGGACGAGGGTTGCACTCAACCCCTTTCAAGTGATCCGATGATCAACTTGAATACCACGGTCTTTTCCTTTAGAGTGTTTTCGCGTTTGCGAGGAATCTCCACAATTTGGAGCATCTCGCCCTTACAAGGTTATGATCACAAAGAAAGCACAGAGTAAGGTGGGAGAGTAACACATGCAAGACTCAAATCCACAGAGCAACCACGCACACAAGAGAAGAAGTGAGCACACAAACACAACGCGAGGAGTTTACAACTCGAATAGTGCTCAAATCTCAAGAACGATGATCCGATTGCGTGAAAGCAGAGTCTAGGTGTCTTAGGATGTTTCTTGTAAGCTTGGTGTGCTACTCCATGCAACTAGGGGTCCCTTTTATAGCCCCAAGGCAGCTAGGAGCCATTGGAGATCAATCTTGGAAGGCCAATCTTGTCTTCTGTCGGGTGGTCCACCGGACAGTCCAGTGCACCACCGGACAACTATTGTGGAAGTCCGGTGCGCGATCTCCTTCCAAATCGGGCACATTCGACCGTTGATCCTCGGGGCCGGTTGGCGCACTGGACACTGTCCGATTGTAACACCCGGATTTTAGGGATCCAAAACCCGGGGTTAACATAAACACCAGGTATGCTGGGACCAAGTCTCACACATATGATGTATAGTGGCACAGGATCGAATGTCACAACTTTATATATAACAGGAGTTCTATACAAAATAAACAGTTACATTATAAGGAGACAACGGTCCAGCAACCCAAAGTTGACTGGGAGACGACGACCTAGACCTCTCACGAACTCATCACAGCATCCTCCATGAGCATCATCCTGCAATACCTGCTCTTGACCTGTGGTGTATGTGAGACAGCAAGAGTGAGCTCACATACGTTCATCGCTCAACAAGTTGTGGGGAATAATGTGTATGAACTTGCCAAAGATGGAAGCTCTTATGAAGTGTAAGGCTTACCAAAGAGGATGGTTGAAGCTGAGCATTGCTTTTAAAGTTGGTCAAAATTTTATTAGCAGTTACTAAGTATAAATAAATACCAAACCCAATTAAGTAATAGAACAAAAGTATCAACATCACCTGCAATGCAATGCATATGACAAATTGAATTTAAGTTCCATAATTTAATCATGTGAGGGTCCGAGCTGCTCATGACCGTGAGCACGGCTAGTATACCAGTTTTACACTCTGCAGAGGTTGCGCATCTTTACCCACAAGTCGTGTTACCCATTTGCCACGGAGTTGATCAGACTCCATACACCTCTACCTAGGAAGCGAGGCAGGGTACCACTACGAGGCCTTTACAAAGTTCCACTAGCTTCAGAAAACCCGCTACAGTTTATAGGAAGATCCAGTGCAGGAATCCCTTGCAGGACCGCCATCGCAGCAAGATCCTCCCGAGGGCCTCCCTACACTGACCTCTCCCCTACTGCCCTTGCCCCTTTCGGGTAAGGTAGTCTTCCACTAGCTTTCCTAATTAATCAGCCAAGGGCGTCCCATTCCACCCTTGTGGTAGCACTGTTTTCCCGGGTGGTTCTCCATGTTCCAATTAACATAATGATCTTAACATGAACCATAAATAACAACTGATAACAAAAGTATAATCATGAATAGTGTAATCTTCATACCCAAAACCACATATAGCACTAGCAAGTACTACCCAGAAAGTTCAGTGGTAAACAAGGTATAAAGATAGACAAACTAGGGTAACCTATTGGGTCCCATCAAAATTAACCTATGCAGATCATTATGATAAATTAGAACATGAGTAGGTGAAAAGAAGTGATCAAGGGCACAACTTGCCTGGGCCTTGAGATTCCAGGTACCAGGATGATTCTCAGATGACTCGTGTCCTTACTGCTAGTCGTAGCATTACAAACAAACAGTGTATAGATAGAATTAACATTACACCAAACATATATGCAAAATACCTATTAATAATCTACATGTTAAAATAAGATCACAGGAAAAAGAATTATTAATTTTGGAGTTATAGATTTTAAGTTATGGTTTTCCAAAGATTCTATGTGCTTAGTACAAGATTAATTAAGATAACAATTTTAATGTGACTTTTATGTAAAACCAGTGGCACTAATTGATAAACAATAATATTACAAAATTATAGGAAGTGGAATGGATTAATTTGGAGTTCATATGCATTTTCTATGAATTATATAAATTCTAGGAATTATTTTTATATTAAAAATCAAATTCCCAATTCATTTTATCAATTTTAACTCTGTATTGGACTGGGTCTCATTTATCGAAAAGCGCAGGGGCTAGCTTGCAAGTTTTCCCGAGACTCAGAATAACCCCAAGGTGGACGGCGGGTTAATTTGGCTAAAGCAGAGGGTCTCTTTAGAAAATGTTACACCGCGAAGGGGTATCTGGCCATGTGAGCCGTCCGATCTTGAATCAAGGGACCAGATTAGATTCGCAACGGTAATGAAACGGTACGCAGTGCAGACCATCAGATTCAAGATCGACGCACATGATTTAAAATGTGGACCAGAAATCGTGGCGCGGACGATCACCATCCGACGGCCCAACCACGATCGCGAACCGATCCCCCCATCCTCTAATCGTGGCCCTTGCTTTCGGATCAAGCGACCCAGATACCACCCATGCCGTGGCACACACAGGACCGTCGATCCAAGGACCAACGATCATTACTTATCTCCCCCAACCAAGCTTTCCCCAACGACGGCGCACAGGGCCCGTACGACGGCGGCCATGGCGACGTCCTGTGTTCCCAACGTTCCCGGCCCTAAACCTTGCTTCGATTGGTGCTAAACGATGCGCGAAATGGGGCAAATGGTATGGCGAGGGTCTTACCCATAGCGACAACAGCGACACCACCGGCCATTATGCCCAGAGCTGACGAGCACCCGCAGCCGCCACACTCACCGCCGGTGTAGAAGGATGGCGACGCCGCCGCGCAACCGTAGATGGGGATCGCGGATGCACCCATCCGCTAAGCTACCCGACGGCGGCACCACATCCCATAGTGTGGCCCACGGTGGCGCGCCATTGCCATGGCCACGGTCCGTGACAGACCCGCGGAGGAGCTCCATCCCGATGAGGAATTCATCAACCGAGGTCGTCGATCTGCAGGGAGCGGCGGAGCACGAGGAGCGGCGGCGGTACACGGTCGCGATGCCGGGGAGGTCGTACGCGGTGGGGAGCTCCGACTCGGTGGCCGCGCCCTCCTCGAACAGGTACCCGGAGCACCTGGTGAATGCGTCCTCGTCGGAGCTGACGACGATGGAAGCGGGCGCGGAGGCGAGGGGAGATTCGAGTTGGGGACGGAGGCTCCATTTATATACGCGCGACAGGAGAGTCCACGGCCAACAATCCCGCGCGTTTTCCGTGGGCACTGTTGCCGGCAGCAAGTCCGAGCGGAGGAGGATGACGACAGATGAAGCGGACCCACATGTAAGCGCCACACAAGAGAGAAAACAAAAAAAACGTACAGTGGGCTGGCTAGTGTGGGTCGAAGGAGGAGGAATTCGGCCCAAGTGGCTTCTTGTGTTTTCTTTTCTATTTTTCCTTTTCTATTTTCCCTTTCTATTTGAATTTCAAATCTACACAAGTTTAAAGTTCAAACCCTTAATTTGGATACACATATAGAACTTCAGCATAATGTGCAAAAACATATTTTATATATATTTCTTTATTTATTTTAGTTCTTTTTAGACAAGCTTTTAATCATATAGTAGAGAATAATCCATACCTTATTAATTCTAGGGAAATAAAATTTATATTGTAGACTATATATATTAAGAAATAGTTTAGTCATAATTCTTCTGTATAACCTAATCCAAAGGCAATTTAGATTATCTAAGTATCTTTAATTATATATTTTTAACATTTTCATTTCGGGAGTGGAAACTTCTAAATTATGATTATCTTTAAGGAAAGGTGTTTTGATTTAAAATTTTTGAGGAATTCTCCTTGTCTTCACAAAATTGAACTTTAGGGTGTTACAAATCCTACCCCCCTTAAAAATAATCTCGTCCTCGAGATTTGTAAGGAACATGATACGACAAATTTAGCTTGTAGTCTAGATTTCAGTTTCTAGCTAGTTCAAAAATCAGGAGTCCTTTTTTTTTCTTTTATTAGTTAGTTATTAGGAGAGCATAGGTATATATGGTTAGAGACACTTTATTATGCAGGATAAAAGATATCTTTTAAAGCCTATATAGGTTTGGGAAAGAAAGAGTGGGGTAAAGAAAGACTCCATTCAAGATTGTGGATCTTGACTCATCTTGGTGACCTCACTCGATCCTTGAAGACTTGAGTTGATGCTCATCCTTCCTTGATGAAGTTGATCATCTTCTTTGGTCTTATCTCATTGATTAGGAGTTAGTGTATATTATTGGCTGGGGAATATGGTTAATATAGGTATGAATGAGATAGACTACATGATGTAGGTTACAAGTTTGTTTTAGGTAGGGGTTGATAGACTATGCAATCCATCATTACTCTATTGGTTGGGTTGTTATGTAACTTGTTATATAGGTCAAGTTGTTGGGTATGGCCAAGTTGATATAAGTCTCCAAATTAGGTTTAAGTAATTTAGGAGTATGGCCTTATTTTTTTTCTACCAGCATTAAGTAACTCACACTAGATTAGACCATATTAAATTAGATATGATCTAGATTAGACTAGTTTAAGTTAGATAGATTTATCAGGGTAAGATATATCTTGTTAGGATATGTTAGAATCTTTTGAAATAGGATGGGGTATATGGTGTAGGTAGGTCAGAAGCTCTATTAGGTTAACACAGAGGGATTATGCATCTATGGGATGGGTAAGGTAGTTGCATATGTATATGGTCAAGTTAATCTAGGGCATCAATTTAGCTTAAATCATTTTTATAGGAGTGAGGTCTAATCCATTTCACTAGTACTAACTAATTTATTAAATAACTCACTTTAGATTGGATCATATTAGATTAGATGGGATCTAGATTAGACCGGTATGACTAGTTTGACTAGATAAGATATAATTAATTTGCATTAGATCATGGTTGTTTAAACTAGGGTGAATAAGTATGCTTATTAGGATAAGATGGATCCATAAAGATAGGATAAAATCTTTTGAGACCAGTTAGATCTATTTAGGATGAGATACAATCTTTTCAAGATAGGATGAGTATCTTTTAAGATAAGATGGATCTGTTAAGATAAGGGAGAATCTTTTAAGATAAGATGAATTGGTTAGAATGAGATCTTTTTAGGATAAGATAAATCTCTTAAGCTAGATATGTTCCAATGGGGATAATCTAAGTTGTCTAGTTATTTTATAAATATATTTTTATACTTATGTGTATATGCAGATGCAATTGTGGACATTACTCCACAACTCATCACACTCAATCAAAGATCCAAATCAAACAAGTATCATAAGAACAAACATTCAAGCGTATAGATAAAATAGTTTTGTTTTTGTTCCTAGGATTAGGTCTCCTATTCCTAAAGTCACTTTAGGCACAAGATTTCAAAGTGTGAAATCCAAGTTTGTCTTTAGAATGAAAAGGTAAGAATAATCAGAGTAAAGCGGAATTAGATGAGAAAAGATTAAGAAAAGTTTAGATAAGAATCAGAGTAGCAAAGGTAAGTAGATAATGGTTGTCCAGTTCTATCTAGGTTTCGTCCTACAGTCCACATTCCTCTGATACCACTTCTGTAACACCCGGATTTTAGGGATCCAAAACCCGGGGTTAACATAAACACCAGGTATGCTGGGACCAAGTCTCACACATATGATGTATAGTGGCACAGGATCGAATGTCACAACTTTATATATAACAGGAGTTCTATACAAAATAAACAGTTACATTATAAGGAGACAACGGTCCAGCAACCCAAAGTTGACTGGGAGACGACGACCTAGACCTCTCACGAACTCATCACAGCATCCTCCATGAGCATCATCCTGCAATACCTGCTCTTGACCTGTGGTGTATGTGAGACAGCAAGAGTGAGCTCACATACGTTCATCGCTCAACAAGTTGTGGGGAATAATGTGTATGAACTTGCCAAAGATGGAAGCTCTTATGAAGTGTAAGGCTTACCAAAGAGGATGGTTGAAGCTGAGCATTGCTTTTAAAGTTGGTCAAAATTTTATTAGCAGTTACTAAGTATAAATAAATACCAAACCCAATTAAGTAATAGAACAAAAGTATCAACATCACCTGCAATGCAATGCATATGACAAATTGAATTTAAGTTCCATAATTTAATCATGTGAGGGTCCGAGCTGCTCATGACCGTGAGCACGGCTAGTATACCAGTTTTACACTCTGCAGAGGTTGCGCATCTTTACCCACAAGTCGTGTTACCCATTTGCCACGGAGTTGATCAGACTCCATACACCTCTACCTAGGAAGCGAGGCAGGGTACCACTACGAGGCCTTTACAAAGTTCCACTAGCTTCAGAAAACCCGCTACAGTTTATAGGAAGATCCAGTGCAGGAATCCCTTGCAGGACCGCCATCGCAGCAAAATCCTCCCGAGGGCCTCCCTACACTGACCTCTCCCCTACTGCCCTTGCCCCTTTCGGGTAAGGTAGTCTTCCACTAGCTTTCCTAATTAATCAGCCAAGGGCGTCCCATTCCACCCTTGTGGTAGCACTGTTTTCCCGGGTGGTTCTCCATGTTCCAATTAACATAATGATCTTAACATGAACCATAAATAACAACTGATAACAAAAGTATAATCATGAATAGTGTAATCTTCATACCCAAAACCACATATAGCACTAGCAAGTACTACCCAGAAAGTTCAGTGGTAAACAAGGTATAAAGATAGACAAACTAGGGTAACCTATTGGGTCCCATCAAAATTAACCTATGCAGATCATTATGATTAATTAGAACATGAGTAGGTGAAAAGAAGTGATCAAGGGCACAACTTGCCTGGGCCTTGAGATTCCAGGTACCAGGATGATTCTCAGATGACTCGTGTCCTTACTGCTAGTCGTAGCATTACAAACAAACAGTGTATAGATAGAATTAACATTACACCAAACATATATGCAAAATACCTATTAATAATCTACATGTTAAAATAAGATCACAGGAAAAAGAATTATTAATTTTGGAGTTATAGATTTTAAGTTATGGTTTTCCAAAGATTCTATGTGCTTAGTACAAGATTAATTAAGATAACAATTTTAATGTGACTTTTATGTAAAACCAGTGGCACTAATTGATAAACAATAATATTACAAAATTATAGGAAGTGGAATGGATTAATTTGGAGTTCATATGCATTTTCTATGAATTATATAAATTCTAGGAATTATTTTTATATTAAAAATCAAATTCCCAATTCATTTTATCAATTTTAACTCTGTATTGGACTGGGCCTCATTTATCGAAAAGCGCAGGGGCTAGCTTGCAAGTTTTCCCGAGACTCAGAATAACCCCAAGGTGGACGGCGGGTTAATTTGGCTAAAGCAGAGGGTCTCTTTAGAAAATGTTACACCGCGAAGGGGTATCTGGCCATGTGAGCCGTCCGATCTTGAATCAAGGGACCAGATTAGATTCGCAACGGTAATGAAACGGTACGCAGTGCAGACCATCAGATTCAAGATCGACGCACATGATTTAAAATGTGGACCAGAAATCGTGGCGCGGACGATCACCATCCGACGGCCCAACCACGATCGCGAACCGATCCCCCCATCCTCTAATCGTGGCCCTTGCTTTCAGATCAAGCGACCCAGATACCACCCATGCCGTGGCACACACAGGACCGTCGATCCAAGGACCAACGATCATTACTTATCTCCCCCAACCAAGCTTTCCCCAACGACGGCGCACAGGGCCCGTACGACGGCGGCCATGGCGACGTCCTGTGTTCCCAACGTTCCCGGCCCTAAACCTTGCTTCGATTGGTGCTAAACGATGCGCGAAATGGGGCAAATGGTATGGCGAGGGTCTTACCCATAGCGACAACAGCGACACCACCGGCCATTATGCCCAGAGCTGACGAGCACCCGCAGCCGCCACACTCACCGCCGGTGTAGAAGGATGGCGACGCCGCCGCGCAACCGTAGATGGGGATCGCGGATGCACCCATCCGCTAAGCTACCCGACGGCGGCACCACATCCCATAGTGTGGCCCACGGTGGCGCGCCATTGCCATGGCCACGGTCCGTGACAGACCCGCGGAGGAGCTCCATCCCGATGAGGAATTCATCAACCGAGGTCGTCGATCTGCAGGGAGCGGCGGAGCACGAGGAGCGGCGGCGGTACACGGTCGCGATGCCGGGGAGGTCGTACGCGGTGGGGAGCTCCGACTCGGTGGCCGCGCCCTCCTCGAACAGGTACCCGGAGCACCTGGTGAATGCGTCCTCGTCGGAGCTGACGACGATGGAAGCGGGCGCGGAGGCGAGGGGAGATTCGAGTTGGGGACGGAGGCTCCATTTATATACGCGCGACAGGAGAGTCCACGGCCAACAATCCCGCGCGTTTTCCGTGGGCACTGTTGCCGGCAGCAAGTCCGAGCGGAGGAGGATGACGACAGATGAAGCGGACCCACATGTAAGCGCCACACAAGAGAGAAAACAAAAAAAAACGTACAGTGGGCTGGCTAGTGTGGGCCGAAGGAGGAGGAATTCGGCCCAAGTGGCTTCTTGTGTTTTCTTTTCTATTTTTCCTTTTCTATTTTCCCTTTCTATTTGAATTTCAAATCTACACAAGTTTAAAGTTCAAACCCTTAATTTGGATACACATATAGAACTTCAGCATAATGTGCAAAAACATATTTTATATATATTTATTTATTTATTTTAGTTCTTTTTAGACAAGCTTTTAATCATATAGTAGAGAATAATCCATACCTTATTAATTCTAGGGAAATAAAATTTATATTGTAGACTATATATATTAAGAAATAGTTTAGTCATAATTCTTCTGTATAACCTAATCCAAAGGCAATTTAGATTATCTAAGTATCTTTAATTATATATTTTTAACATTTTCATTTCGGGAGTGGAAACTTCTAAATTATGATTATCTTTAAGGAAAGGTGTTTTGATTTAAAATTTTTGAGGAATTCTCCTTGTCTTCACAAAATTGAACTTTAGGGTGTTACACCGATGCACCCAGCCGACTGTTGGAGATGGCCACATGTCGCGCGGATGACCGTTGGCTCACCGAACAGTCCGGTGCACCACCGGACAGTCCGGTGAATTGTAGCCATGTCGCCTTTTCCTTTTTTCCAAGAGCGACAAGTTCATCGTAGATGACTCATCGGACAGTCCGGTGCATCACCGGACAGTCCGATGAATTATATCCATATGACTCTGTTGTTTCCCGAGAGGAGCCGGTTCACCGTCGGCCAGCCTGGCGCACCGGACACTGTCCGGTGCAACACCGGACAGTCCGGTGTGCCAGGCCGAGCTGGAGTTGGCTTTACACAACCAACCTTTTTCCAATTCGAATCTTCTTGTCTTGGTACTGTTTCTAGCACTTTAGATAAACATGTTAGTACTCACAAATTCACTAAGTCTAGAAACATATGTTGTCTTTGATTTGCACTTCTTGCTCGTTTAGCACATAAGAGTTCAACACATTTGTGTTGGATATTTAATCACCAAAACAATTAGAAATTGCCCAAGGGTACATTTCCCTTTCAATTTCCCCCCTTTTGGTGATTTATGCCAACACATCAAAAAGCAACAAAAAGAAGTGCAAGATCAACGCAAATGAAGACCAAATTCTTTTTACTCAAGATTTGACATATTTGGATCATTCTTCGCCACCACTTGGTTTAATTTTTACAAATCAAATTCTTTTTCCTATCTCTAAGTCAAACACGCTTGTTTGAGCACACAGAGAGATATCCCAAGAGTGAAATTGGTCAAGTGCCAAAAACTCCCCCTTTTTCCATAATAAAAAATCTCCCCCATAAGAGACCAAATTTTGCAATAAGAGTATTTTGACAAAAACAAATTTCTAGCTCTTCTATTTTCAAAAGTCACAAGTGGTTAGCTGATCCATTTGCTTTGGCCTTAATTTCTCCCCCTTTGGCATTAAGCACCAACACGGGATTATTTTTGGCCTTGTAACCCCATTGCCTCACCAAAAATGTCAATTAAGAGCAAAAGACAATGAGAGCACCAGTATGAACTTGGAATTAAGTACACTAATTCCGGAGTGCAGTGGAAGTCTTTTTATCGTCCAAGTTCACCTTCCCTTTCAATGTACCTTTGAGACTACATCAAGTGTACTCAAACAAACACGTTAGTCTCAAAGGGATCAAGTTGTAGCACATCTCCCCCTAAATATATGCATCATTTGCATACGGACTTGTGAGGTCCGGGGATGACTTGTACAACTTGAGTGCCACAAATAAACAATAACTGAATTAAATGCACAAAGTAACATGATCAACGGCATAGACTACATGTATGCTATAGATCAATCCAAGTTACGTGAATCTAAGACATTTAGCTCATTACGCAACCTACAAAACCTTTTCTCATCTAAAGGCTTAGTGAAGATATCGGCTAGCTGGTTATCGGTGCTAATATGGTACACCTCGATATCTCCCTTTTGCTGGTGGTCTCTCATGAAGTGATGCTGGATGTCTATGTGCTTAGTGTGGCTGTGTTCAACAGGATTATCCGCCAAGCGGATTGCACTCTCATTGTCACATAGGAGTGGGACTTTGCTCAGATTGTAGCCAAAGTCCCGGAGGGTTTGCCTCATCCAGAGTAGTTGCGCGCAACACTATCCTGTGGCAACGTACTCGGCCTTAGCGGTGGATAGGGCAACAGATGTTTGTTTCTTGGAACTCCAGGACACCATGGACCTTCCTAGAAATTGGCACGTCCCTGATGTGCTCTTTCTATCAACCTTGCACCCGACATAATCGGAGTCTGAGTATCCAATCAAGTCAAAGGTAGACCCCTTTGGATATCAGATCCTGAAGCAAGGCATAGAAACTAAATACCTAAGAATTCGCTTAACGGCCACAAGGTGACATTCCTTAGGGTCGGATTGATATCTAGCACACATGCATACACTAAGCATAATGTCCGGTCTACTAGCACAAAGATACAGTAATGAACCTATCATTGACTGGTATGCCTTTTGATCAACGGACTTACCGCCTTTGTTGAGGTCAACGTGCTCGTCAGTTCCCATCGGTGTCTTCGCGGGCTTGGCATCCTTCATCCCAAACCTCTTGAGAAGATCCTAAGTGTACTTCGTTTGGGAGATGAAGGTGCCATCCTTGAGTTGCTTCACTTGGAATCCAAGGAAGTAGGTCAACTCGCCCATCATCGACATCTCGAACTTTTGCATCATCACCCTGCTAAACTCCTCACAAGACTCTTGGTTAGTAGAACCAAATATTATGTCATCAACATAAATTTGGCAAACAAAGAGATCACCGTTGCAAGTCTTTGTGAAAAGAGTGGGATCGGCTTTCCCAAACTTGAAAGCGTTAGAAATAAGGAAATCTCTAAGGCATTCATACCATGCTCTTGGGGCTTGCTTAAGTCCATAGAGCGCCTTAGAGAGCTTATATACATGGTCAAGATACCTGTCATCCTCAAAGCCAGGGGGTTGCTCCACGTATACTTCCTCCTTGATTGGCCCGTTGAGGAAAGAGCTCTTTACATCCATTTGGAATAGCCTAAAGGAATGGTGAGCAGCATAGGCTAATAATATTCGAATTGACTCTAACCTAGCCACAGGAGCAAAAGTCTCCTTGAAATTCAAACCTGTGGCTTGGGCATAACCTTTTGCCACAAGTCGAGCCTTGTTTCTTGTCACCACCCCGTGCTCGTCTTGCTTGTTGCGGAACACCCACTTGGTTCCCACAATGTTTTGCTTTGGACGTGGCACCATGCTCCAGACTTCATTCCTTTTGAAGTTGTTGAGCCCTTCCTGCATGGCCAACACCTAGTCCAGATCCTGCAAGGCCTCTTCTACCCTGAAAGGCTCAATAGAAGAGACAAACGAGTAATGCTCACAAAAATTGGCTAATCTTGAGCGAGTAGTTACTCCCTTGCTAATGTCACCCAGAATCTGATCAATAGGGTGATGTCTTTGGATCATTGCTCGGACTTGAGTTGGAGGGGCTCGTGGTGCTTCCTCCCCCATCACTTTATCTTCCCGTGCTCCCCCTTGATCCTACCCTTGTTCTTGAGGTACCTGTGCATCGTCTTGAGTTGGGGGATGCACCATTATTGAGGAAGAGCGTTGATCTTCTTCATGTGGTTCCTGTGGTCGCACATCGCTGTCACACCCGGTTTTGGAAGGTAAACCGAATGCGAACCATGTACGTGCCAGGATCAGAACTCACGTACACAGCGATTACATAAATGAACATCAATGCACATTGCTCGAATAATAACTTAAAAGAGTATTAACTTATTACATCACAGAGTCATTGACATCCACACAGTCATCAACTTAACAGTTAAATCAAAGTGCTAGCGAAACGCAGTAAAGATAAGGCCTTCACAGGCAGCTGACTGGGGGTTGCCGCCAACCCACACCTAGAATTCGTCGTAGTCTTGAAATTCCTGGAAGTCTCCTTCCACGCCTTCGCCTTCTCCTGAGCAGTGATTACAATGCGGACAACCTGGTGTTTGGTGGTAAAGCAAGGATGAGTACACATCAACGTACTCAGCAACTGTCCCGTTTGGCTGAAGTGGACTAGCTTTATGTGGGGTTAGGCTCAAGCAGTTGCTTTTAGTTGGACAGGTATTTATCATTAGTAGAAGCCAGATTTTAGCATTAACCAACCCATGAACCATTTCCTCATCGAGGAACAACATCATCATATTCGAACCAAAACCATAACATAATCCTTGTATCTCGAACCATCTGTATCTCTAATCAAAGAGGATCCCAAGGCTGCTCTTAACCGTGAGCACGGCTGATATATCAGTTTCACTACCCTCTGCAGAGGTCGCACACTTTACCCATGAGTCATGATTCCCTTTCTGCCTGGGGAGAGCTAATCCCCATTGACCACTACCTAGGTGGTCCGGCAGGGCATCACTACGTAGCTTTTACAAAGATTCCCTAGAGATCATAGCTGCCCGTTAGGTTTCTCCAGTTTGATAAACACAGTACTCCTCCCCGCAGGAGAGTGACTAACAAAAAGCAAAACGAAAGAACCTCGGCACTCAGCCTCGGCAGAGCAAGCACTGTGCCTGGACCCCATTGACGGCACGACGGCGAAGCAACTACACCTCTAGTTCCTCTAATTAATTAGCTAAGGGCGCCCCATTTCACCCTCATGGTTGCACTGTTATCCCGGGTGGTCTCTCAACGAACAGGTCCTTACAGAGAGGTACTCAGGAAACAGCCTGAGCCCCCTAGAGTATCACAAGATCATCAATATCATCAGGATAACAGTATCATAAATATTCACATCATGTTCATTGATTAAGTTAAGGCAGTAGCAGAATGCTAACCATACTAGCCCATAAGGTCATCAAGGATAAAGTAAAGTGTAAAGCTAGTCAATCCTTAGGTTTCCAGTAAGTAATGCGGGGTAGTAAGTTATAAATGAATAGGACATAATGGGTCAGAGGACACTTGCCTTCACCAAACTGCTGATCAGGGACTTCCTCTGCAACTTCCTCGGGAAACACAGACTGCTCGTTGTCTACGTAAAGTAATCATTCACACTATGCACTTGGGAAGATAACAAACAAAAGCAACATACCAAACATATGCAGCAAAGAGATCACAAGTTCATAGTAGAAAAGGGATAGGCACTCTGGTATTCTCTAGGTCTAGGGTAGAGGACTATACAAAGGGAGTCATTATCCACTAATCAGGTTTAAGTCCGTGGTGGGATTAAATCATTATCTGGTTTTAAGTTCCTAAACTTAGGTGTTTAAGTTCATAAACTTAAGTGCTCCAACTTTTATTAAAGTCTACTATCTTTTATTTATCTCAAATAAGGTTCCAATAACCCTAATCCTATCCTAATGATTAACCATTAATTGGGACATGGAAACAGCAGGGAAACATTGCATAAACAGATAGATAATAATATTATGAACATTTTGCAATTTGAAGCACCTAATTTGGAGTTCATATGGCAAAGTTATGAATTTTACAAGTTTAGGGGTTAAAAAATATACCCTAAGGACCTATTTTGAATTAAATAAAAGGTCCGAGGACCTAACTGCGAGAAACCAGGGACGGCGGGTTCAATTTACAGAAAACCGGGGGTCTCTTTAAGAATTTGCGCGGGCGAAGGGGTATCGGGCCTTCATAGCCGTTAGATCTCAAACCGACGCCCGAGATTAGATCGCGGGCGGGTGCGCGAGCGCGCGGCGGCCTGAGCGGCTGACAGGCGGGGCCGGGCGGGCAGCGCGGGGCGGACGGCTGACAGGCGGGACCGGGCGGGCAGCGCGGGGCGCAGGCGGGCTGACAGGCGGGGTCGGGCGAGCAGCGCGGGGCGCAGGCGGGCTGACAGGCGGGGTCGGGCGAGCAGCGCGGGCGCGGGGCTGACAGACGGGGCCCAATTGGCAGGGAGGCGGGGCGCGGGGGAAACGGCTCTGGGCCGTCGGATCTCAGGCGAACGGCTGAGATTAGGTTTGGGCTATTTGAAACAGGGCCGTCCGATCTAAGATGGACGGCGGAGATGGGGCGGCTGGCTTCTGTCTCCTTCCCCAGCCAGCTGAGGTGGCGGCGCCCGTCCTCGCGGCGGAGGAGCTCGCCGGAGACGAGGGGCACGGGGGCCCTGCGGGTCCTTGGGGCGATCTGAATGGCCGGGGAGGTTGGGGAGGGCGCGGGGAACCTTTTGGTGGGGTCTGGGTCGGGGCAGGGGCACCGGAGGGGGGCGGTTCACGGTGGAGCGGCTCGGCGGCGGCGCTAAGGGACTCCGGCGAAGAATTAAGCGCAACAGAGTGCAGTAGAGGGGAAGGGAGAGGGCGGGGGAGGTTCCTTACCTCAAGGCGAACTCCGGAGACTCCTCGGTGGCGACGGAGACGCGGCGACAGCCCGAGTCGACGGTGGCGGACCCCGGCGGCTGCACAGCGAACGGCGGGGTGAGCGCGGGCGGAGGAATTCGCGGAGGGAGAGGGGAAATTGGGGCGCATCCCGAGTTGCGGACGTCGGGGCGAAGCTCACCGTGGCAATGGACACGGCGGAGCTCCAACGGCGGCCGGGAAACGAGCTCGGGACGGCGGCGGTTCGCGGCGATGGCGCTTTGGCGTGCACGCAGCGAGGGGAAGGCGAGGGAGAGGTCTGCGGGTGCGCAAATGAGGGAGGGGGAGATGGCGAGCGAGGTTCGGGGCTCAAGTGGCCAAGGGCGAGGTGGGGCGAGCCCCACGCGCGACGTGGGCGCGGAGAAGGCGGGCGCGCGCAGCTCGGGCGGCGGTTACGCGAGGACGAGGGAGCTGACAAGCCGGGCCCGCGGGCAGGGGGAGAGAAGAAAGCGGGCGCGGGGCGGTTGCGCTGACGGGCGGGCCCGCCAGGGCAGAGAGAGCGGGGGGGGGGGGGGGGGAAGCGGGCGCGCGCGCGGGGAACGCGGGGCTGACAGGCCGGGCCCGCGGCGCAGAGAGAGAGGAGGGGCGGGAGGGCGCGCGCGCGGGATGGGCCTATTGGGCCGAAGGCCGAGGGGGGCGGGGGTTTGGGCTTCTTTCCTTTTTCTTTTTATTCTGGAATTGTTTTTCCCTTTTCTTTTTATTTTCTCTATTTGATTCAAATTCAAATATGCCACAAATTCAAATTAGACTTTCTAGGAATTATGCACCAAACAAAAGTGAAATCTAGGGTTCAACATGATGCAACAATTCATACTCCCTTGGAGTTTGAGCTAATAGACTATAATTATAAATAAAATAATCACTTTTCTCCTATAGAAATGAGAAAGAGAAGATTGGGGAAGGATGAGAAAAGGGAAATAACACCTGAATTTGTGAATATGAGCAAAGAAATTTTATACCCCCAAATTCAGGGTGTTACAAACCTATCCCCCTTAAAAGAATCTCGCCCCGAGATTCAGGGTTGGTCAGCAAAGAGTTCAGGGTATTTGGCTTTCAGATCATCTTCTCGTTCCCAGGTTGCTTCTTCCTCGGAGTGGTGACCCCATCTGACTTTGCACATTCTGATGGTATTCCTCCGGGTAACTCTGTCTGCGAACTCCAGAATCTGCGTTGGCTTCTCTATGTATGTCAGATCCTCCTGGACTTCCAAACCCTCCACTGGCAACTGCTCTTCTGGTACTCGCAGACATTTCTTCAATTGCGACACGTGGAACACGTTGTGCACTGCTGACAAACTTTCTGGTAGGTTGAGTTGGTAGGCCACTTCTCCACGCTTTGCTTGAATCTGATATGGTCCAACGTACCGGGGTGCTAACTTGCCTTTAACTCCGAACCTTCTGACTCCCCTGATAGGTGACACCTTCAGATAGACGTAATCTCCCACCTCAAAACTCAGTTCTCTTCTCCTTCTGTCCGCGTAGCTTCGCTGCCTTGATTGTGCTATCTTCAGATTCTCCCGAACCATTTTGATATTCTCTTCGGCTTCAAGCAAAATGTCGGGGCCAAACACCTGTCTCTCTCCAGGCTGGTCCCAATGCAGCGGAGTCCTACAACTCCGTCCATAGAGTGCCTGAAACGGTGACATCTTCAAGCTAGCCTGATAGCTATTGTTGTAGGAGAATTCTGCATAAGGTAACCTTTTGTCCCATCCTGACTTGTCTTGCAACGCACAGGCTCTCAGCATATCTTCTAGGATCTGGTTAATTCTTTCAGTCTGATCGTCTGTCTGCGGATGATAAGCCGAGCTGAAGTTCAAATGGGTGCCCAAAGCTTCTTGTAGCTGCTGCCAAAAATGAGAGGTGAACTGCGTTCCTCGATCTGACACTATCTTCTTCGACACACCATGAAGGCAGACTATCCGTGACATGTATAACTCAGCTAACGTTGCTCCGGTATATGTGGTCTTCACAGGTATGAAATGGGCCACCTTTGTTAAGCGGTCCACAACCACCCAGATGGAATCATAACCGGCCCGAGTACGAGGTAGGCCAACTATAAAATCCATCCCGATCTCATCCCACTTCCACTGAGGAATCCGCAATGGCTGCAACAATCCGGCGGGCCTTTGATGCTCTGCTTTGGTTCTTTGACAGCTATCACAGATGGCGACATATTCTGCGATTTCTCTTTTCATGCCATACCACCAAAACCTCCTCTTTAAATCCTGGTACATCTTTTCACTTCCCGGGTGTATGGAGTAGGCTGTCTCATGAGCTTCCTTTAGGATCAGCTCCCGAATAGGTTTGAGGTCGGGGACACACAATCGGTCCTTGAACCATATTACTCCCTCTTCATCCTCTCGAAAGTCTTTGCCTCTTCCTTCTAAGATTAGCTGCCGGATCTTGTTGATGCTTTCATCATCTTTCTGCCCTTCTTTGATCTCCCGCTCTAGAGTGGGCTCTAATTCTACTGTTACTCCTTGCGTACTGTTCAGGAAACCGAGACTCAGTCTGTCAAACTCCTTGGCTAACTCATATGGCATTGGGTACGTGGCCATCATATTGACTTGACTCTTCCTGCTCAGAGCATCTGCAACCACATTGGCTTTGCCTGGATGGTAATGTATCTCCAACTCATAGTCTTTGATCAATTCCAACCATCTTCGCTGTCTCATGTTTAACTCTGACTGGGTGAATATGTACTTCAGACTTTTATGATCTGTGTAAATGTCGCACTTCTGCCCATACAGGTAATGTCTCCAGGTCTTCAAAGCATGAACTACTGCTGCCAACTCCAGGTCATGTGTGGGATAATTTTTCTCATGGATCTTCAGCTGTCGAGATGAATATGCTACAACTCTTCCTTCTTGCATTAGCACACATCCCAATCCGGTGTAAGAAGCATCACAATACACTGAGAATGGCTTGTGAACATCAGGCAGGACTAACACCGGAGCTGTAGTCAATCTATTTTTCAGTTCTTCAAATGCTTCCTGACACTTTTGGGTCCACTTAAACTCAACTTTCTTCGCTAGTAACGCTGTCATTGGTCTAGCAATCTTTGAAAAGCCTTCAATGAAACGCCTATAGTATCCGGCCATTCCAATGAAGCTCTTGATCCCGCGAACATCCTTTGGTGCTTTCCAGTTTAGGATATCTGCCACTTTCTTTGGATCCACTGCCAACCCATCTTGATTTATGATGTGACCCAGAAACAGGACTTCATGAATCCAGAACTCGCATTTGCTCAGCTTGGCATACAATTGATGCTCTCGAAGTCTTTGCAATACCATCTTCAAATGCTCTACATGATCTTCCTCACTTCGAGAGTATATGAGAATATCATCGATAAACACTACCACAAACTTGTCCAGATAATCCATGAACACACTGTTCATCAGGTACATAAAGAAGGCTGGCGCATTTGTCAAACCAAAGGACATAACTGTGAATTCATATAACCCGTACTTGGTGATGAATGACGTCTTCGGTATGTCCGAGGGTCGGATTCTGAGTTGATGGTAACCTGATCTCAGATCTATCTTCGAGAATACGCTGGCACCTCTGAGCTGGTCGAACAAATCTTCTATCCTTGGCAGGGGGTACTTGTTCTTGACAGTGACTTCATTCAAGGCTCTGTAGTCTATGCACATCCTTTTGGTACCATCTTTCTTCTCTACAAACAACACCGGAGCGACCCAAGGCGAGGTACTTGGTCTGATGTAACCCTTCTCTAACATCTCATCTATCTGCTTCTTGAGTTCCACCAATTCTGGTCCAGACACTCGGTAGGCTCTTTTGGAGATGGGGGCGGTACCAGGGATAAGCTCTATGGCAAATTCGACTTTTCTCTCGGGTGGCATGCCCGTTAGCTCCTCGGGAAATACGTCCGGGAAGTCCGACACAACCTTGATAGTCTCGAGCGGGTTGGGCTCCTTACTATCAACTGAAATCTGGTGACAGACACCCTCCGCTGATTTAGGCATCCTTAGCTCGGCCACTACCTCTTCTCCTGACGGGGACTTTAATGTTACGGTCCTCTTGTCACAGCTAACATTCGCTTCATACTTCATTAACCAATTCATCCCTAGAATGACATCTATCCCAGGGGTGTCTATTACTATTAAGTCACTGGGGAATCCTATCCCCCTTATTTCCACCCTTATATTTGAGCATATTTTATCTGTTTGCACCTTGCCACCAACTGAATTAATCCTCATGGGCGGCATCATTGCCTCTACTGAGATGTTATGCAATTCTACCCAGGTTGCAGTGACAAATGAATGAGTTGCACCAGTATCAAATAGCACTTTCGTGGGATGAGATTCGACTGAGAACATACCTACTGCCACATCTGGTGCATCCTGGATCGCTTCGGCCTCCAAGTGGTTCACCTTTCCACGGTTGTACGCTTGGTTACGATTGCCTGCTGTCGGCTGCAGTACACCTTGCCTTGTTGGAGCATTGGGGTTGGTCTGCTGCTGCGCCATCTTCTTCGGGCACTGCATCGCCCAGTGGCCTTGTTCTCCACAGTGGAAACATCCTCTGCCTCCTCCTTGTGCTGGGGCTGCTTGGTTGCTCTGGTTTGCTGCTGGGGCAGGAAGGCGAGGTGCCTGGTTGTTCTGCTTCTGATACTGATTACCTCCTTGCTGGCTGTGTTGACGATACTGCTGCTGCTGCTGATACTGCCTCTAAAACTGCTGCTGATGCGGACGCTGATTCTGATTCTGATATCCCCGTGGGTGATCGGGCCTGCCTTGCTGAGATGAACTGCCTGAGAAACGTGGACGGCTGATGCCTCCGGTCTGGGGTCCACTCATCTTGCGCTTCTGATCTTCCATATCCTTACGCTTCTTCTCAGTCATAACTGCCCTATCGATCAGGTGCTGGAAGGTGGGGAAGGTGTGATTCATCAGCTGGTAATGTAGGGGATCCACCAAACCTCTCATGAATCTGTACTGCCTTTTTAGCATCAGTGTTGACATCCTCAGGTGCATAACGAGACAGCTGCAGAAACTTGTCTCTGTATTCACTAACAGACAGGGGTCCCTGCTTCAGAGCCAGAAACTCCTCCTTCTTCACGATCATCAGTCCCTCTGGCACATGGTACCTGCGGAAACTCTCGCTGAATTCTTCCCAGGTGATGGCTTCGGGGTCAGCATGTGTGGCGAGGTAGGACTCCCACCAGGACTGGGCTGCTCCCCTTAGCTGACGGGGACCATACAGAACCTTCTCCCTGTCGTTACATTGGGCGGTGCGCAGTTCTCTTTCCACTGCGCGCAGCCAGTCTTCTGCATCCATGGGGTCGGCAGAATGGGCGAAGGTAGGAGGGTGCCCTCTCATGAACTCACCACGCTTATCCCGTGGCATCTGGGGCATCTGCACTTGCAACTGGGGTTGGGGTTGCTGTTGAGCCTGCTGCATGGCTGCCAGAGTCTGCCCAATGGCCTGCACTACCTGAGTCTGCATCAAGAACATCTGCTCCACTGTCATCGGGGGTGGCGGGGGAGGCTGCCTCTGTTGTTCCTCCTGCTGGTCATGCTGCTCTTGCTGAGCACGCCTGTTGCATCAGCGCCTGTTGTCAGACATCTGTGGAAGACATTCATACATCAGCATTGATCAACCCTCCAGCATAAGAAAAGGGAATTCAGAATTCTTCATGACACTGAGTGAACAAGAGCTTCACTGATCCTCATTACGATTCAACACAGCTTCTCAGATAAGAAGGAAAGTAGAAGTAAATGGCTTCCCAACTAAATAACTGACTTTATTAACATTATAGCTAGGCCAAACCGCAGGAGAAACCCACAGGTTGGCAACAGTCATTACAAAGATTCAAATCCAGCACAAGTTCATCATAACAAGCATGCAAGCAACTGATAAGCAAACTAAGCTAATTGGAAGCAACTGATAAGCAATCTAAACTAACTATTTAAGACTGAGACATCTGACTTAAGAATTATTACAAACTTCGATGCTAACGATCTAAGGATCCAGATCTATCCTGGTCTTACAGGCAGGGGAACCATAAGTGTGGTGACCACGTGACGGCGAGCGGTATGGGTGCTGAGTCCCAACAGGAGCGGGAGAACCACCCTCCTGGTGATGGCACTCTGCCAGCTCCGCACGCAACTCCGCAATCTCCGTTCGAGCCCTGCTCAGCTCGTCCAGAGAGTGATCCAGCTCAGTGTTAAGCACTACGACTAGGTTGACTGTGCTGCTCAACCTAGGGTTAGCCTCACCAACAGGGGAGACAACCACACTCTCTGTGCTGCCAGTAGGGCGGCGGGGGTAGTACCGAAGGTTAAGACCGTCGGCCATGCCACCGAACAAAGAACAGTACTGGGAGAGTGCACGTCGTGCTGCATCCTGCATAGCCGCCTCTGCAGTGTCCCTCTCGGAGATGGAATAGTGCTCCGAAACGGCCTCCGCACCCCGGAGGTCATCCTCCGGACGGCGAACTAGGCAGGTAGCCTCCCAGCGGTCCGGGTACCTCCCGCGACTGTGCTGGTAGACTACACAACGATACTCGATCGACCAGGTGTGCCGGTCGAAAGCCTGGCGCAGCAAGGTGTCGAGTGCGTCGTGGAAGTGACAACCGCGAGCGGCGTCACGGGTGATGGGTCGGGCGACCCATCCTTTCGCCTCCTGCGGCTCAGAGGACTCCGTGCTGTGGTCTGAGTCGTCGTCGTCGTCGTCGGGGTCTCCTCCAATACCTCCTCCAGTAGCTCCTCCAACAGCCGGGGCGTCCCGTGGTGGTGCAGGGGGCGCCTCCAGCTGGGCAACAGAGGAACGGGGCCTCACGGACTCCACCTCTTGCTGGGGTGGGGAGGAAGAGCCCTGCTGCTCTCTATGCTGGCGCCAGCGTTCCTGCTCCTCACGCAGGCGGTGGTGCAGTCTCTCCCGGTGACTCGACTGACCGGACACGGTGCGGTGCAGAGGACGCTCCGCAAGTCGAGACGGCAGGAAAGGAATCACCGACTTACGTGCAGTGTGTCTAAGACGAGCCATCTACAAAAGACACCGTAAGCATAAGAGTAAGAGCAGAACTAATATGACAAGCGAATAAACCATAGACAGAATAAGATAAAAATTTTAACAAGGTATAATATAGTATATATATATGTAGTAAAACATAGGGTTGGTCGAGGTGACCGACTTTTGAAGTAACATCAGAGGTCAAGGGGAGAGGGAAGGTCAATAGTCCTTAGTACGACCAGTGCTACTCTAGGTCAGCGGTCCTACAGTCAGCACGGCTTTGATACCACTTATGTCACACCCAGTTTTGGAAGGTAAACCGAATGCGAACCATGTACGTGCCAGGATCAGAACTCACGTACACAGCGATTACATAAATGAACATCAATGCACATTGCTCGAATAATAACTTAAAAGAGTATTAACTTATTACATCACAGAGTCATTGACATCCACACAGTCATCAACTTAACAGTTAAATCAAAGTGCTAGCGAAACGCAGTAAAGATAAGGCCTTCACAGGCAGCTGACTGGGGGTTGCCGCCAACCCACACCTAGAATTCGTCGTAGTCTTGAAATTCCTGGAAGTCTCCTTCCACGCCTTCGCCTTCTCCTGAGCAGTGATTACAATGCGGACAACCTGGTGTTTGGTGGTAAAGCAAGGATGAGTACACATCAACGTACTCAGCAACTGTCCCGTTTGGCTGAAGTGGACTAGCTTTATGTGGGGTTAGTCTCAAGCAGTTGCTTTTAGTTGGACATGTATTTATCATTAGTAGAAGCCAGATTTTAGCATTAACCAACCCATGAACCATTTCCTCATCGAGGAACAACATCATCATATTCGAACCAAAACCATAACATAATCCTTGTATCTCGAACCATCTGTATCTCTAATCAAAGAGGATCCCAAGGCTGCTCTTAACCGTGAGCACGGCTGATATATCAGTTTCACTACCCTCTGCAGAGGTCGCACACTTTACCCATGAGTCATGATTCCCTTTCTGCCCGGGGAGAGCTAATCCCCATTGACCACTACCTAGGTGGTCCGGCAGGGCATCACTACGTAGCTTTTACAAAGATTCCCTAGAGATCATAGCTGCCCGTTAGGTTTCTCCAGTTTGATAAACACAGTACTCCTCCCCGCAGGAGAGTGACTAACAAAAAGCAAAACGAAAGAACCTCGACACTCAGCCTCGGCAGAGCAAGCACTGTGCCTGGACCCCATTGACGGCACTACGGCGAAGCAACTACACCTCTAGTTCCTCTAATTAATTTGCTAAGGGCGCCCCATTTCACCCTCATGGTTGCACTGTTATCCCGGGTGGTCTCTCAACGAACAGGTCCTTACGGAGAGGTACTCAGGAAACAGCCTGAGCCCCCTAGAGTATCACAAGATCATCAATATCATCAGGATAACAGTATCATAAATATTCACATCATGTTCATTGATTAAGTTAAGGCAGTAGCAGAATGCTAACCATACTAGCCCATAAGGTCATCAAGGATAAAGTAAAGTGTAAAGCTAGTCAATCCTTAGGTTTCCAGTAAGTAATGCGGGGTAGTAAGTTATAAATGAATAGGACATAATGGGTCAGAGGACACTTGCCTTCACCAAACTGCTGATCAGGGACTTCCTCTGCAACTTCCTCGGGAAACACAGACTGCTCGTTGTCTACGTAAAGTAATCATTCACACTATGCACTTGGGAAGATAACAAACAAAAGCAACATACCAAACATATGCAGCAAAGAGATCACAAGTTCATAGTAGAAAAGGGATAGGCACTCTGGTATTCTCTAGGTCTAGGGTAGAGGACTATACAAAGGGAGTCATTATCCACTAATCAGGTTTAAGTCCGTGGTGGGATTAAATCATTATCTGGTTTTAAGTTCCTAAACTTAGGTGTTTAAGTTCATAAACTTAAGTGCTCCAACTTTTATTAAAGTCTACTATCTTTTATTTATCTCAAATAAGGTTCCAATAACCCTAATCCTATCCTAATGATTAACCATTAATTGGGACATGGAAACAGCAGGGAAACATTGCATAAACAGATAGATAATAATATTATGAACATTTTGCAATTTGAAGCACCTAATTTGGAGTTCATATGGCAAAGTTATGAATTTTACAAGTTTAGGGGTTAAAAAATATACCCTAAGGACCTATTTTGAATTAAATAAAAGGTCCGAGGACCTAACTGCGAGAAACCAGGGACGGCGGGTTCAATTTACAGAAAACCGGGGGTCTCTTTAAGAATTTGCGCGGGCGAATGTCACACTCGGCTTTAAGGAACAAAGCCAGGTGCATCTCATACATGCGCCAAGAAGACAACATATATAATAACAGAGTGTATAGAGATAAATGTCATAAAACATCAGAGTATTTATTACATAGCGGAAGACTTATTACAAAATAAAAGAATAAACATAAAACGAACTAAGGATCGTTGGCGCCAATGTCGACTGAGAAACGCCACCTAGATCAGATCAAACTCCTCGATACTTGACTCCACTTGAAACCACCTGTTCTTCTCCTGTGGGGGGGTGTGAGACAGCAAGGGTGAGCTCACACATGTTCATCGCTCAACAAGTTGTGGGGAATAATGTGGCATGAACTCACCAAAGGTGGGAGCTCATGAAGTGTAAGGCTTATCAAAGAGAATGGTTAAAGCTGAGCATTGCTTTTTAAAGTTGTTGGTCAAACTTTTATTAGCAGTTACTAAGTGTAAGTGAATACCAAACCATAATAAAGTAATAGAACAAAATTAATAATAAACCCATGCAAATGCAAATGACAAATTGAGTTTAGGTTCCATAATTTAATCATCGGAGAGTCCTGAGCCGCTCATGACCGTGAGCTCGGCTAGTATACCAGTTTTACACTCTGCAGAGGTTGTACCCTTTACCCACAAGTCGTGTTTCCCATGTCGCCAGGGTTAGCTAGGCCCTTAGACACTACCAAGGTGAATGGCTAGGGATCCACTACGAGGCCTTTACAAAGTTCCACTAGCTTCCGAAAACCCGCTACAGTTTATGGGAAGTTCCAATGCAGGGTTCCTGGCTGACCGCCATCGCAGCAAAATCAACCAGGGACCTCCCTACACTGACCACTCCCCTACTGCCCTTGCCCCTTTCGGGTAAGGTAGTCTTCCACTAGCTTTCCTAATTAGTCAGCCAAGGGGTCCCATTCCTCCCTTGTGGTGGCACGTGTTTCTCAAGTTAAGCTCCATGTTCCAATTAACTATAATATAATGATCTTGACATGAACATAAATAGAATAACAAAATAACTGGAACATGGATATAATAAATGATTATCCCAAAACCATATAAAGCAATAGCAAAAACTACCCATGTGATTCAGGGGCAAACAAGGTAATGAGATAAACAATCTAGGGTGACCTATTGGGTCCCATCAAAATTAAACCTATGCATGGTAAATGATTATAAAGAACATTATTGGGTAACAAAAGTGAATCAAGGGCACAACTTGCCTGGCACTTGAGATTCCAGGTACCAATTTGCTCAGATGACACGTGTCCTCGCGCTAGTCGTAGCAATACAAACAAACATTGTATAGACAAAATTAACATCACACCAAACATAAGAACAAACTGAATAATAATAATCTACGTGTTGCCACGAGACTAACGCAACTTGAACGGATCAAATCGGAGTCATAGATTTTAAGTTATGAATTTCTAATGATTTTATGTGTTTTATACAAGATTGCATAGGATATAAATTTTAATGTGACTTTCATGTGAAAACAGTGGTACTAGATGATAAACAATAATATTACAAAATTATAGAAATTGGAATGAATCAATTTTGGACTAATTATGCATTTTCTATGAATTAAACCAATTCTAGTAATTATCTTTGCATTGAAAATCAATTTATATATTTATTTTCTGATTTTTCCAACACTCTGAACTGGGTGCACTAATACAAGGAAAAGCAGGGGCCTCTGCGCAAGAATCACAAGACTCAGCGCACAACTAACGCGGACTGCGGGTTGGTTTTCTGGAATCCTGGGGTTTCTTTTGCAAAATGGTTAAACCGAAGGGGTACGGGATGATCTGCACCGCCCGATTCAGTTTGAACGCGCAAGATTAGATGAGTGGGATGATGAATCAGTACGCAACATCATCCACAGGATCTAGATCCTACGGTTGAGATTAGATCTCAGCTCACCGAACCGGTATCAGCCGAGGGCCGAACGATCTGAAATGAACGCTCAAGATTTAAATGCCCTAAACTGATCCTCGACCGCACGATCTGAATCGAACGATCCCCGCCACACTCGACCGAATTACTGCCGCCGTTATAATCGCAGTCGCACATCCTCGAATTGATGGCTCAGATTAAACCCACGAACTGGTAAACCCAAGGATCTAATGAGGAGCCGATCGTTTCGGATCTCGCGGCCACGCCTCTGTAGTCGTCACCCCGCAGTTCAACGGCACCAGGTACCGTCTACCTCCTCTAGCCGCCGGTGCCATAGACACACCCAGCAGACCCACAAACACCGGTGAGAACATGACTCCACAACCCAGCGCTCGAATTGTACCGCCACTACTAGAATCGTATTGCCGAGGGAATAACAAATTAGGGCATGGCGCCATACCAGTGGTTGCGAGGGGAAAACCATGATGGTTGCGCTATTGCCGTGGTAGGTGATCTATCATCCTGGTGGTTCCTACTGGCATGTCTAGGGAGTATACAGGAAATAGGAACGACGAATCTATGGATAGAAAATTTACCGGCGCCAATACGTAGAGGAACTCGGCCACGGCGCAACAATCCGACTACGCACTCCTTGCCATGAATGATTTTCCGGCCATCAGGGTGCCTCTCTGGTGTAGCAAGACCACAACGCGAGTTCCTGCGCAACCAAGTTCCTTGCAGCGCTCAGGCGATGGTGCAGGCCGGTGATGACTAGGCGGCTCCCTGTGGACGTTCTTCTCTCCTCTCTTTATACAAGGCCAGGAAAATCTAGTGACTCCCGCGAACGACGGAAGCAGTTGCAAGTTTGTTATAGATGCGCATGGCTTGCTTCTAGAAGACTGTAGCGAGGTCAGCTGGCAAGGGACCCACTCATCAGTGCCATCATACGCGTGTGTTTGCGCGGAGTTGACCCGAAGCTACGACTCGTATACGGTGGAGCCCATGCTCCGTGGAGATCGTCCGGCCAGGGCAACTAACCAGCGACAAAAAAATAAAGAGCTCGTGCAAATGCCTAAAACAATGACTAACAGAGAGGATCCACCGATAGCGACTAAGTTCACATGGTGAACTCTCTTGTGAAGGATAGCTGAATACTGAATCCCATATGCCAGCCCCATGCATTGTGAACAGAACGACGTGATTTGCTTGCTTGATGTCATGCTTGTGTAACACTGACATCACATGCGACAAGAAATATTAAAAAATGGAAAGAGACATGGGCTGGCTCTATATAGTATGATGGGTCGTCCAGCAAGTTCTCTTCATTTTTTCTTATTTATATTTTCATTTCTATTTTGTATTTTGTATTTTATTTTAGTTCAAATATCTAAACTCAAATCTGGTTTTGGTCAAATTCATATGCACATTCAAAGAACTCAGCATGAGATGCAGATCATATTTATTTATTTGTTATTTGATCAATATATTTTCATTGATTGAATATGCACAAAGAAACGAAACTAGATAGTCTATAAAGGTTCCATGATCCCCAAAACGCTTTTATATAAATATATGTATTTATTTATTTTATTATTATATAAATTTTAGGGCTTTACAAATCCTACCCCCCTTAACAAGAATCTCGTCCTCGAGATTTAGGAAGGACTAGGAAGAAGATGAGGAAAATCTATCCGAAGCTCTTCTTCTCTTTCCCAAGTAGCTTCATCTTCTCCATGATGGCTCCATTGTACTTTTGCACATCTTTATAATCCTTATTTCTTGTAACTCGAGCCAAAGTGTCAAGAATCTTGATAGGATACTCCGTGTAAACCAAACCACACTGAACACTGAGCCCTTCCATTGGTAACTGTTCCTCATGGACAAGGAGACACTTCTTAAGTTGAGACATATGGAAAACATTATGCTCACCAGATAGATTATCAGGTAGCTTGAGTTGATAGGTCATCTCTCCAACTTGCTTAAAAACTCAGAATGGTCCAATATAGCGAGGGGACAATTTGCCCTTGACTTTAAATCTCCTCATTCCACGAAGTGGTGACGCCTTGAGGTACACATGATTACCTTCCTCAAATTCGAGTGGTCTTCTTCTATTATCTACGTGGCTCTTTTATCTGGTCTGAGCTACCCTCAAGTTCTCCCTGATTATACAGACTTGTTCTTCTGCCTCTTGAATAAGTTCAGGTCTAAAGAACTGTCTTCCTCTAGTCTGATCCCAATATAGAGGAGTCCTGCATTTCCTGCCATATAGAGCCTCGAACGGTGACATCTTCAGACTGGCTTGTTAACTATTATGAGAACTCAGCATAAGGTAGACGCTTGTCCCAACTACTACCATGCTAAAGGGCACAAGCACTCAACATGTCTTCCAATACTTGATTAGTCCTTTCAATCTGTCCATTAGTATGAGGTAGGCCAAACTAATATTCAACTTTGCATCCATATTCTTATGAAAACTTTTCCAAAATCTGGAGGTAAACTGTGATCCTCTATCCCAAAATGATCTTCTTCGGTATACCGTGTAGAGACACAATCCGAGCCATATATAACTCTACCAATTGAGATCCCTTATAGGTAAAATGAGCCACTTTAGTCAATCAATCTACAATAACCCATATAGAATCATATCCTTTCGAGGTACGAGGCAATCCAGTAATGAAATCCATACCAATCTCTTCCCACTTCCATTCGAGTATCTTTAATGGGTACAATAGTCCAGCTGGCCTCTGGTGTTCAGCCTTAACTCTTTGACACACATCGCACATAGCCACATGTGCAGCCACATCTCTCTTCAATCCATACCACTAGAACTTCTACTTCAAATCCTGATACATCTTGGTACTACCAGGATGAACAGAATAATCTAAGTCATGGGCTTCCTTTAAAATAGTCTCTCGAAGGCTTTCAATATCAGGAACACACATCCTGTCCTTGAACCATACAGTGCCTTGCTCATCTTTCGTGAATTCCGGACCTCGACCTTCAGTAATCAGATCCTTAATCTCTTGTATTTTAGCATCACCAACTTGACCTTTGTGGATTTCTTGCTCCAAAGTAGGTTCCACATCAATAGTAAATCCTTTAGTGTGAGCAACTATCCCCAGGTTAAGTCTCCTGAAATCCTCAACAATCTCATTGGGTAGCTGGGCAACAACAGCTGAATGAACATGCTCCTTTCAACTCAAGGCATCTGTAACCAAATTTGCCTTGCCCGGGTGAAAGTGAATCTCCAAATCATAATCCTTAATAAGCTCCAACCAACAGCGTTGCCTAAGGTTGAGATCCTTCTGAGTGAATATATACTTCAAACTCTTATGATCCGTGTACACTTGACACTTGGTTCCCATGATATAATGTCTCTAAGTCTTAAGCGCATGCACAACGGCTGCCCGCTCTAAGTCATGAGTGGGGTAGTTCAACTCATGTTTCCGCGTAGGTGATCACATGTCCTTGCATGAGCACACATCCCAAGCCTTGGCCACATGCATCACAATAGATATCAAATCCTTTCTGTAGGTCTGGCATAACCAACACTGGTGGTGACATTAACCTCTACTTTAGTTGATCAAAGCTATCTTGGCATTTCTCGTCCCACTTGAACTCTCTTCCTTTCCCTAGAAGCGAGGTCATGGCTTAGCAATCTTAGAAAATCCTTCAATAAATCTCCAATAGTATCCTGCTAGTCCCAAGAAACTCTGAATCTCCGTAACTGTAGTGGGTATGCTCCACGCCACTATCTCCTTGACTTTAGCAGGATCCACTGATATTCCCTCCATTAGAAATGATATATCCAAGGAATGGCACCTCGTCAATCTAGAACTCGCATTTACTGTACTTGGCGTAGAGTTGATTATCTCGTAGCTTCTGTAGCACCAATCTCAGATGTTCCTCATGATCACTATTACTCTTGGAATAAACAAGAATATTGTCGATGAAAACCATGATGAATCTGTCCAGATAGTGAACACCTTATTCTTCAGTTCCATAAAATAGGCTGGTGCATTAGTTAGTCCAAATGACATAACGGTGAACTCATATAAACCATATCGGGTCGATAAAATCGTCTTGGGAATATCCGATGGCCTAATCTTCCTTTGGTGATAACCCGGTCGGAGTTCAATCTTCGAGAATACCCTTGCATCTCTCATCTGATCAAATAAATCCTCAATGCAGGGTAATGGATTCTTGTTCTTCATAGTAGCATCATTAAGGGATCTATAATCCACGCACATCCCTTGCAATCCTTCTTTCTTCTGTACAAATAGAACCGGCGCTCCACAAGGTGAAGAATCCGAATGAATGTACCCAGCCTCTTGTAACTCTGTTAACTGCTTCTTAAGTTCCTTTAGTTCATCTAAGGACATCCTATATGGCCGTTTAGAAATAGGAGCAGTCTCAGGTAAGAGATCAATGACAAACTCAACTGCCCTATCTGGTGGCATCCCTGGTAAGTCCTCTGGAAAGACATCCGGAAAATCTCTAACCACACGGATGCTGTCACCCACAAACTTCTCATCTACTAAGAATGCCGCTAGTCTGATGGTGGTAGTTACTGCAACTTCAACTTCAAATCTTTGTCCTTTGGAACTGGTGAGTTCTACGGTTCCCTTAGCACAATGTATATACTGTCTTTGCCTTTCTTAACCATGACATACTAAGGATCGAGTCTATACTGCTCTCTTCTAACAGTATAGGGGTAGCCTATCTGGGTTAGAAACACAGGGTAAGAAAGGAGGAATTGTAGACAAGGCGAGTAATTACGAGGCATGTTACTTTGGGGATTTATTAGCTAAGTAGATTAGTGTGTCACCTACTAAAGCTAATATATTAACTTATGCTGGTACATGCTAAGATGCCCGTCTATACTATTTCAATCAATCAAAGAAGCAAATCAGGCATTGATCATCAGAACAATCAACCAACATTTTTAATAGAGAAAATAATTTTAATTTCGTCTTAGGTCTCCTATCTCTAAAACAAATCATAAGTGTAGGATTCCAAGGTGTGAAATCCTTCTTGTCTTAGAGTAGAAAGATAAGAATGATCAGAGTAGAACAGTAGAAGGTGAGACACGATCAAGATAAGGTAAGTATAGAATGAATCAGAGTAAGGTAAGTAGGTAAGGGTTGTCCATTTCTATCTGGGTTTCGTCCTATAGTCAACATTTCCTCTGATACCACTTCTGTCACACTCGGCTTTAAGGAACAAAGCCAGGTGCATCTCATACATGCGCCAAGAAGACAACATATATAATAACAGAGTGTATAGAGATAAATGTCATAAAACATCAGAGTATTTATTACATAGCGGAAGACTTATTACAAAATAAAAGAATAAACATAAAACGAACTAAGGATCGTTGGCGCCAATGTCGACTGAGAAACGCCACCTAGATCAGATCAAACTCCTCGATACTTGACTCCACTTGAAACCACCTGTTCTTCTCCTGTGGGGGGGTGTGAGACAGCAAGGGTGAGCTCACACATGTTCATCGCTCAACAAGTTGTGGGGAATAATGTGGCATGAACTCACCAAAGGTGGGAGCTCATGAAGTGTAAGGCTTATCAAAGAGAATGGTTAAAGCTGAGCATTGCTTTTTAAAGTTGTTGGTCAAACTTTTATTAGCAGTTACTAAGTGTAAGTGAATACCAAACCATAATAAAGTAATAGAACAAAATTAATAATAAACCCATGCAAATGCAAATGACAAATTGAGTTTAGGTTCCATAATTTAATCATCGGAGAGTCCTGAGCCGCTCATGACCGTGAGCTCGGCTAGTATACCAGTTTTACACTCTGCAGAGGTTGTACCCTTTACCCACAAGTCGTGTTTCCCATGTCGCCAGGGTTAGCTAGGCCCTTAGACACTACCAAGGTGAATGGCTAGGGATCCACTACGAGGCCTTTACAAAGTTCCACTAGCTTCCGAAAACCCGCTACAGTTTATGGGAAGTTCCAATGCAGGGTTCCTGGCTGACCGCCATCGCAGCAAAATCAACCAGGGACCTCCCTACACTGACCACTCCCCTACTGCCCTTGCCCCTTTCGGGTAAGGTAGTCTTCCACTAGCTTTCCTAATTAGTCAGCCAAGGGGTCCCATTCCTCCCTTGTGGTGGCACGTGTTTCTCAAGTTAAGCTCCATGTTCCAATTAACTATAATATAATGATCTTGACATGAACATAAATAGAATAACAAAATAACTGGAACATGGATATAATAAATGATTATCCCAAAACCATATAAAGCAATAGCAAAAACTACCCATGTGATTCAGGGGCAAACAAGGTAATGAGATAAACAATCTAGGGTGACCTATTGGGTCCCATCAAAATTAAACCTATGCATGGTAAATGATTATAAAGAACATTATTGGGTAACAAAAGTGAATCAAGGGCACAACTTGCCTGGCACTTGAGATTCCAGGTACCAATTTGCTCAGATGACACGTGTCCTCGCGCTAGTCGTAGCAATACAAACAAACATTGTATAGACAAAATTAACATCACACCAAACATAAGAACAAACTGAATAATAATAATCTACGTGTTGCCACGAGACTAACGCAACTTGAACGGATCAAATCGGAGTCATAGATTTTAAGTTATGAATTTCTAATGATTTTATGTGTTTTGTACAAGATTGCATAGGATATAAATTTTAATGTGACTTTCATGTGAAAACAGTGGTACTAGATGATAAACAATAATATTACAAAATTATAGAAATTGGAATGAATCAATTTTGGACTAATTATGCATTTTCTATGAATTAAACCAATTCTAGTAATTATCTTTGCATTGAAAATCAATTTATATATTTATTTTCTGATTTTTCCAACACTCTGAACTGGGTGCACTAATACAAGGAAAAGCAGGGGCCTCTGCGCAAGAATCACAAGACTCAGCGCACAACTAACGCGGACTGCGGGTTGGTTTTCTGGAATCCTGGGGTTTCTTTTGCAAAATGGTTAAACCGAAGGGGTACGGGATGATCTGCACCGCCCGATTCAGTTTGAACGCGCAAGATTAGATGAGTGGGATGATGAATCAGTACGCAACATCATCCACAGGATCTAGATCCTACGGTTGAGATTAGATCTCAGCTCACCGAACCGGTATCAGCCGAGGGCCGAACGATCTGAAATGAACGCTCAAGATTTAAATGCCCTAAACTGATCCTCGACCGCACGATCTGAATCGAACGATCCCCGCCACACTCGACCGAATTACTGCCGCCGTTATAATCGCAGTCGCACATCCTCGAATTGATGGCTCAGATTAAACCCACGAACTGGTAAACCCAAGGATCTAATGAGGAGCCGATCGTTTCGGATCTCGCGGCCACGCCTCTGTAGTCGTCACCCCGCAGTTCAACGGCACCAGGTACCGTCTACCTCCTCTAGCCGCCGGTGCCATAGACACACCCAGCAGACCCACAAACACCGGTGAGAACATGACTCCACAACCCAGCGCTCGAATTGTACCGCCACTACTAGAATCGTATTGCCGAGGGAATAACAAATTAGGGCATGGCGCCATACCAGTGGTTGCGAGGGGAAAACCATGATGGTTGCGCTATTGCCGTGGTAGGTGATCTATCATCCTGGTGGTTCCTACTGGCATGTCTAGGGAGTATACAGGAAATAGGAACGACGAATCTATGGATAGAAAATTTACCGGCGCCAATACGTAGAGGAACTCGGCCACGGCGCAACAATCCGACTACGCACTCCTTGCCATGAATGATTTTCCGGCCATCAGGGTGCCTCTCTGGTGTAGCAAGACCACAACGCGAGTTCCTGCGCAACCAAGTTCCTTGCAGCGCTCAGGCGATGGTGCAGGCCGGTGATGACTAGGCGGCTCCCTGTGGACGTTCTTCTCTCCTCTCTTTATACAAGGCCAGGAAAATCTAGTGACTCCCGCGAACGACGGAAGCAGTTGCAAGTTTGTTATAGATGCGCATGGCTTGCTTCTAGAAGACTGTAGCGAGGTCAGCTGGCAAGGGACCCACTCATCAGTGCCATCATACGCGTGTGTTTGCGCGGAGTTGACCCGAAGCTACGACTCGTATACGGTGGAGCCCATGCTCCGTGGAGATCGTCCGGCCAGGGCAACTAACCAGCGACAAAAAAATAAAGAGCTCGTGCAAATGCCTAAAACAATGACTAACAGAGAGGATCCACCGATAGCGACTAAGTTCACATGGTGAACTCTCTTGTGAAGGATAGCTGAATACTGAATCCCATATGCCAGCCCCATGCATTGTGAACAGAACGACGTGATTTGCTTGCTTGATGTCATGCTTGTGTAACACTGACATCACATGCGACAAGAAATATTAAAAAATGGAAAGAGACATGGGCTGGCTCTATATAGTATGATGGGTCGTCCAGCAAGTTCTCTTCATTTTTTCTTATTTATATTTTCATTTCTATTTTGTATTTTGTATTTTATTTTAGTTCAAATATCTAAACTCAAATCTGGTTTTGGTCAAATTCATATGCACATTCAAAGAACTCAGCATGAGATGCAGATCATATTTATTTATTTGTTATTTGATCAATATATTTTCATTGATTGAATATGCACAAAGAAACGAAACTAGATAGTCTATAAAGGTTCCATGATCCCCAAAACGCTTTTATATAAATATATGTATTTATTTATTTTATTATTATATAAATTTTAGGGCTTTACAGCGAAGGGGTATCGGGCCTTCATAGCCGTTAGATCTCAAACCGACGCCCGAGATTAGATCGCGGGCGGGTGCGCGAGTGCGCGGCGGCCTGAGCGGCTGACAGGCGGGGCCGGGCGGGCAGCGCGGGGCGGACGGCTGACAGGCGGGACCGGGCGGGCAGCGCGGGGCGCAGGCGGGCTGACAGGCGGGGTCGGGCGAGCAGCGCGGGGCGCAGGCGGGCTGACAGGCGGGGTCGGGCGAGCAGCGCGGGCGCGGGGCTGACAGACGAGGCCCAATTGGCAGGGAGGCGGGGCGCGGGGGAAACGGCTCTGGGCCGTCGGATCTCAGGCGAACGGCTGAGATTAGGTTTGGGCTATTTGAAACAGGGCCGTCCGATCTAAGATGGACGGCGGAGATGGGGCGGCTGGCTTCTGTCTCCTTCCCCAGCCAGCTGAGGTGGCGGCGCCCGTCCCCGCGGCGGAGGAGCTCGCCGGAGACGAGGGGCACGGGGGCCCTGCGGGTCCTTGGGGCGATCTGAATGGCCGGGGAGGTTGGGGAGGGCGCGGGGAACCTTTTGGTGGGGTCTGGGTCGGGGCAGGGGCACCGGAGGGGGGCGGTTCACGGTGGAGCGGCTCGGCGGCGGCGCTAAGGGACTCCGGCGAAGAATTAAGCGCAATAGAGTGCAGTAGAGGGGAAGGGAGAGGGCGGGGGAGGTTCCTTACCTCAAGGCGAACTCCGGAGACTCCTCGGTGGCGACGGAGACGCGGCGACAGCCCGAGTCGACGGTGGCGGACCCCGGCGGCTGCGCAGCGAACGGCGGGGTGAGCGCGGGCGGAGGAATTCGGGGAGGGAGAGGGGAAATTGGGGCGCGTCCCGAGTTGCGGACGTCGGGGCGAAGCTCACCGTGGCAATGGACACGGCGGAGCTCCAACGGCGGCCGGGAAACGAGCTCGGGACGGCGGCGGTTCGCGGCGATGGCGCTTTGGCGTGCGCGCAGCGAGGGGAAGGCGAGGGAGAGGTCTGCGGGTGCGCAAATGAGGGAGGGGGAGATGGCGAGCGAGGTTCGGGGCTCAAGTGGCCAAGGGCGAGGTGGGGCGAGCCCCACGCGCGACGTGGGCGCGGAGAAGGCGGGCGCGCGCAGCTCGGGCGGCGGTTACGCGAGGACGAGGGAGCTGACAAGCCGGGCCCGCGGGCAGGGGGAGAGAAGAAAGCGGGCGCGGGGCGGTTGCGCTGACGGGCGGGCCCGCCAGGGCAGAGAGAGCGGGGGGGGGGAAGCGGGCGCGCGCGCGGGGAACGCGGGGCTGACAGGCCGGGCCCGCGGCGCAGAGAGAGAGGAGGGGCGGGAGGGCGCGCGCGGGATGGGCTTATTGGGCCGAAGGCCGAGGGGGGCGGGGGTTTGGGCTTCTTTCCTTTTTCTTTTTATTCTGGAATTGTTTTTCCCTTTTCTTTTTATTTTCTCTATTTGATTCAAATTCAAATATGCCACAAATTCAAATTAGACTTTCTAGGAATTATGCACCAAACAAAAGTGAAATCTAGGGTTCAACATGATGCAACAATTCATACTCCCTTGGAGTTTGAGCTAATAGACTATAATTATAAATAAAATAATCACTTTTCTCCTATAGAAATGAGAAAGAGAAGATTGGGGAAGGATGAGAAAAGGGAAATAACACCTGAATTTGTGAATATGAGCAAAGAAATTTTATACCCCCAAATTCAGGGTGTTACAATCGCCTATCGCCATCGTGCGCATTGCGGCCGTCGGAACTTCATCCTCATCTATGTCATCAAGATCAACTTGCTCTCTTGGAGAGCCATTAGTCTCATCAAATAAAACTTCGCTAGAGACTTCAACTAATCCTGATGATTTGTTGAAGACCCTATACGCCTTTGTATTTGAGTCATACCCTAGTAAAAACCCTTCTACTGCCTTGGGAGCAAATTTAGAATGTCTACCTTTCTTCACCAGAATGTAGCATTTGCTCCCAAATACTCGAAAGTAAGAGACATTGGGTTTGTTACCAGAAAGGAGTTCGTAGGAGGTCTTTTTGAGAAGGCGATGCAGATAGAGCCGATTTATGGCGTGGCAGGCTGTGTTCACAACCTCCGACCAAAACCGCTCAGGCGTCTTGAACTCTCTAAGGATCATTTTTGCCATGTCTATTAGCATCCTATTCTTCCTCTCTACCACACCGTTTTGCTGTGGTGTGTAGGGAGCAGAGAATTCATGCTTGATGCCTTCCTCCTCAAGAAACTCTTCGACTTGAAGATTCTTGAACTCGGACCCATTGTCGCTCCTTATCTTCTTCACCTTTAGCTCAAATTCATTTTGAGCTCTCCTTAAGAAGCGCTTTAGGGTCCCTTGGGTTTCTGTCTTATCCTACAAAAAGAACACCCAAGTGAAGCGGGAAAAATCATCAACAATTACAAGACCATACTTACTTCCCCCGATGCTGAGGTAGGCAACGGGTCTGAAGAGGTCCATGTGAAGAAGCTCCAGTGGTCTTGATGTTGTCATCACATTCTTGATGTGGTGAGTGCTTCCCACCTGTTTCCCTGCTTGACATGCTGCACAAGGTCTGTCTTTCTCAAAACAGACATCGGTTAGTCCTAACACATGATCTCCCTTTAGAAGTTTATGAAGGTTCTTCATCCCAACATGTGCTAGACAGTGAAGCCACAGCCAGCCCATATTAGTCTTAGCTATTAAGCATGCACCTAGATCGGCATTCTCTTTTGAAAAATCAACTAAATAGAGCTTGTCGTCTAATACACCCTTAAAAGCTAATGAACCATCACTCCTTCTAAAGACAGATACATCTACATTTGTGAATAAACAATTATAACCCATGTTACATAATTGACTCACAGACAATAAGTTATACCCGAGCGATTTAACTAAAAACACATTTGAGATAGAATGCTCGGATGTGATGGCTATCTTTCCCAATCCTTTAACCTTGCCTTGGTTCCCATCTCCAAAGATAATCGCATCCTGGGAATCCTTGTTCTTGACGTAGGAGGTGAACATCTTCTTCTCCCCCGTCATATGGTTTGTGCATCCGCTGTCGATAATCCAGCTTGAGCCCCCGGATGCATAAACCTGCAAGACAATTTAAACTTGGGTTTTAGGTACCCAACTCTTGTTGGGTCCTATGAGGTTAGTCACAATAACTTTTGGAACCCAAATACAAGTCTTGTCTCTCTTGCATTTGGATTACAACTTCCTAGCAACTACTTTTGTGTTCTTACGTGAAAGTACAAAAGAAGTATTGCAAGCATGACAAATGGTAGAAGGTCCATTGCACATTTTCCTAGGCGCATGATGCACAACATGATTTCTCGTAGGCCTACTTCTACCATGACCAAAAGTGGAACTAGATGCAAACATAGCATGTGAATCATTAAAAGCATGATCATAAAATTTATCATTATAAGCATTCCTAGAATATTTCCTATAAATATAGGCATGATTCTTTTGGGAACTACTAGCCATAGTGTCAGTGTTTTGGACCTGGGGGACCCTCAACCAAATCGACTAGTGAATTTTATGCCGCGTGTCCCTGCCCGGATGGATTGATGCAAGATGAAACACAAGGTTTATCCTGGTTCGGGCTAAGAGGGCCCTACTTCCAGCAGAGGGAGGATGAGGCTTATATTATCTTGCACAGGGGTGCTTGTAGTAGGGGATACAAGCTTTGCGAGAGAGGGGACGGATCCTAGGTCTCTTGAGAGATCTAGTGTTGTGGAGTGAAGGTTGCACTGAAGAGTTCTTTGTTGGTGTTGTGTGAGCCGTATGGGTGAGCTTTCAAAGCCTGCCTTGGGAAGGTCCTAGGCGTCTCCTTTTATAGGTACAAGGAGGTGACCCAGCTATACATATGGGGGTGCAGCTTTGCGCTAATGTGAACGGCAAAGAAGTGCTTGAGCCCTATAGAAGCGTGGCTAGCGGCGTGGCCCTAGGTCCCGTCCCCTGTAGCGGTGCGGTCGGCTCTGCCGAGTTGAAGCCGAGCTCTGTAGCGCCATGGCCGGCGGTACGGCCTGGTCGTCGAGGTGGCCTCGAAGTTTGTGTTTTGCTGACGTTTCTTTGACTTTGTAGAGAGTTGAGGACTGTCGATGTTATGATCGCGTGCCGGAAATCATCATTACCTGTTATTGGAGTAATTTGATGTGACACCGATTTTGTTCCTTCGTAGCCTGAGGTGGCTAGCTAGAGGGAGGATAGTGCTATATTCCCCATTCGCGTAGTCAGTCCGAGGCCGTCTTGGGCGAGGCGGTGATTTCTCCTGAAGCCGAGGCCTAGGTTGGGCGAGGCGAAGATCTCCTCCCGAGGCCGAGGCTGAGACCGAGGCCTGGGTCGGGCGAGGCGTAGATCTCCTCCCGAGGCCGAGGCTGAGGCCGAGGCCTGGGTCGGGTGAGGCGTAGATCTCCTCCCGAGGCCGAGGCCGAGGCTGAGGCCGAGGCCTGGGGCCGAGGCTGAGACCGAGGCCTGGGTCGGGCGAGGCGTAGATCTCCTCCCGAGGCCGAGGCTGAGGCCGAGGCCTGGGTCGGGTGAGGCGGAGATCCATCCCGAGGTCGAGCCCGTGCTCGGGCGTGGTGACGATTCCTCCCGAGGCCGAGGCCAGGGTCGGGCGAGGCGGAGATCCCTGTTGCGCCCGAGGCTGAACTCGAGAGAGGCGGTGACTACTGTTGTTAGTCTTACCCTGGTGGTTGGCACAGTGGTCGGAACGGGGTGAATAGTGTTGTTATCCTGTCAGAACGATCAGTAAGAGGGTGAAGTGACTGCGGTCATTTCGACCTTGCCAAGTGTGGCGCGTGTGTCAGGATAAGGTGTCAGGTGATCCCTGCATTAAATGCGCACGTGATACGGTCGGTGGCAAGGCAGTTTGGCCGAGGCTGCTACCCGATAAAGTTTACCCGAGTTCTACCTCGGGCGAGCCGGGGGTGCGCCCCCTGCCTGAGGGGACCCTCGGGCGAGCCGTGAATCCGTATGGGACTACTGTTCTTGCCCGAGGCTGGGCTCGGGTGAGTCGGGACTGCGTCCCTTGGTAGACGAGGCCTCAACTTGAACCGTGCTTACCAGTCTTTATGGTTTGTTTTAAAGATGTTCTTAGCCACGTTTAGTAGTACTAGGGGTACCCCTAATTATGGTACCCGACACATAGGGGCCTTCCCTTTCTCCTTGTTGAGAACGGGAGCCCTTTGGCTTGTTAAGTTCTTGGTTCCCTTTCGAAAACCATGTCCATCCTTAATCGAGGGGTGTCTACCAACAGTGTAAGCATCCCTAGCAAATTTTAATTTATCAAAATCAACTTTGCAAGTCTTAAGTTGAGCATTAAGACTTGCCACCCCATTGTTTAATTTATCAATAGAAGTAAGATGTTCATTACAGGCATCAACATCAAAGTCCTTACATCTATTGCAAATGACTACATGTTCTACACATGACTTAGTTTCTTTTTCTAGCTTAGCATTTAATTCAACATTTAAATTCTTTAGACTAGAGACAGATTCCTGACAAGCAGACAACTCAGAGGATAGTATTTCATTTCTTTTAAGTTCTAAAGCAAGAGATTTTTTAACACTAACAAACTTGTCATGTTCCTCAAACAAAATGTCCTCTTGCTTTTCTAGTAGTTTATCTTTTTCATTTAGAGCATCGATTAATTCATTAATTTTCTCTACTTTGGCTCTATCTAACCTTTTAAATAAACCAGAGTAATCTACTTCATCATCGGAGGATTCCTCATTGGTAGAAGAAGAGTACTTGGGGGGTATCTCGAATACGTACCTTCTTCTCCTTAGCCATGAGGCAAGTATGGCGTTCATTGGGGAAGAGTGAAGACTTGTCGAAGGCCGAGGCAGCAAATCCTTCATCGTCAGAGTCGGATGAAGAGCAGTCAGAATCCCACTCCTTTCCAAGGTGCGCCTCGCCCTTCGCCTTCCTGTAGTTCTTCTTCTTTTCCCTCTTCTCGCTCTTTTCTTGTCCCTGGTCATTATCATTATCGGGGCATTATGCTATGAAATGACCAGTCTTACCGCATTTGAAGCAGGAGCGCTTTCCCCTTGTTTTGTTCTTGTTAGGGTACTCCTTACATCCTTTTAGCGTGGTCTTTGAAAGGGAAATGTGCCCTTGGGCCATTTCTAAGTATTTTGGTGATTGAGTGCCAACACAAGTGGACTTATGGTAATCTATGCAAAGTGATGGACAAAGTGCAAATCAAGTCTAAAGGTATGTTTCTAGACTTGGTACATTGTTTTAGGAACTAATGTATTGTGTCTAAGTGCTGGAAATAGGAGAAATCAAATTGGAAAAGAGATGACTTTGTTCAGCCAAAGACAGCTCGGTCTGGGTGCACCGGACAGTGTCCGGTGGTGCACCGGACAGTGTCCGGTGCGCCAGGCTGGCGACTGTCAAATGGCTGCTCTCGGGAAGCGATCAACGGCGTAGGCTGTAAATCACCGGACTGTCCGGTGAGCCATTCACAGGCGAAGTCGTCGCTCTCGGGAAGTGATTAACAGTGTATGGCTATAATTCACCGGACTGTCCGGTGAGGCACCGGACTATCCGGTGAGCCAACGATCAGCCGGGCCAACGGTCGGCCGAGGATTCCGCGCGTGACGCGTGGCCGAGCCAACGGTCACAAGGGGGCACCGGACAGTGTCCGGTGCGCCAACGGCTCTGAATCTGCAACGGTCGGCTTCGCCAAATAAGGAAAGAAATCCGCACTGGACAGTGTCCGGTGGTGCACCGGACTGTCCGGTGCGCTAGGCGAAAGAAGGCAAGAATTGCCTTCCTGGAATGCTCTCAACGGCTCCTAGCTGCCTTGGGGCTATAAAAGGGACCCCTAGGCGCATGGAGGAGAACACCAAGCATTCTCTAAGCATTCCTAAGCACCAAGACTTCAATTCTGCGCATTCGATTCTTTGTGATAGCAACTAGAGCTCCGTTTGAGTAGAGAACTCTTTGAGTTGTGTTGAGAGCTCGTGTTGTGACTTGTGTGCGTGTGTTGCTCTGATTTTGTGTCTTGTGTGCGTTGCTCATCCCAACCTTACTTCTGTGATTCTTTGTGAACATCTTTGTAAGGGCGAGAGGCTCCAAGTTGTGGAGATTCCTCGCAGGCAGGATATAGTAAAGCAAAGCAAAACACCGTGGTATTCAAGTGGGTCTTTGGACCGCTTGAGAGGGGTTGATTGCAACCCTCGTCCGTTGGGACGCCACAACGTGGAGTAGGCAAGTATTGGACTTGGCCGAACCACAGGATAAACCACTTTGCCATCTCTGTGTTGATCTTTTTGTGGTTATTGTGTTTTGCTAAGACTCCTCTCTAGCCACTTGGCCTTATTGTGCTAACCCCTAATCAAGTTTTTGTGGCACTAAGTTTCAAGTTTTACAGGATCACCTATTCACCCCCCTCTAGGTGCTCTCAATTGGTATCGGAGCCGTTCTCTTCACAAAGGGACTAATCGTCCGAAGAGATGGATCCTAAGGGCAAGGGGATGATGGTCAATGATAAGGAGAAGGAGTCCTTCGTCAATGATCCAAAGGATGAGAAGCCTACTGACTCGGGGTCGGGCCACAAAAGAAAAGACGGGAGAAAGAAGAAAACAAGGCGCATCAAGGAGATAATCTACTACGACAGCGACGAATCTTCCTCTTCCCAAAAGGACGACGACAACGACTACGAGAAAAGAAAGACGGTTAATTCAAACTTTTCCTTTGATTATTCTCGTATTCCGCAAAGTTCCAATGCTCATTTGCTTTCCATTCCCCTCGGCAAACCTCCTCACTTTGATGGAGAGGACTACGGATTTTGGAGTCACAAAATGTGTAGTCACTTGTTCTCTCTTCATCCAAGCATATGGGAGATAGTAGAGAGTGGAATAAAATTTGATAGTACTGATAGTCCCATGTTCATTAATGAGCAAATTCACAAAAATGCACAAGCTACTACTGTTCTTCTAGCTTCATTGTGCAGAGACGAATACCATAAGGTGAGCGGCTTGGATAACGCCAAGCATATTTGGGACACCCTCAAGATCTCACATGAGGGGAACGATGTCACCATGCTCACCAAGATGGAGTTGGTGGAGGGCGAACTTGGGAGATTCGCAATGATCAAGAGCAAGGAGGCGCTACCTAGCAAGGTGGCGCAAGTTGAGGCGGCCGGGCTTAATGATGAAGAAATGGCCCTCATCATCAAGCGTTTCAAGACGGCGCTAAAAGGTCGCAAGGGGCATCCCAACAAGAACAATACAAAGGGGAAGCACTCATGCTTCAAATGTGGTAAGATTGGTCATTTCATCGCTAATTGTCCCGATAATGATAGTGACCAGGAACAAGGGAACAAGAGGGAAAAGAAGAAGACTTACAAGAAGGCTAAGGGCGAGGCACACCTTGGCAAGGAGTGGGACTCGGATTGTTCGTCATCCGACTCCGACAATGAAGGACTTGCCGCCACCGCCTTCAACAAGTCATCCCTCTTCCCCAACGAGTATCACACTTGCCTCATGGCAAGGGAAAAGAAGGTAAGCACTCGTAATACTAGTACTTACGCTTCCTCAAGTGATGAAGAATCTAGCGATGATGAAATAGACTATTCATGTTTATTCAAGGGCTTAGATAGAACTAAGGTTGATAAGATTAATGAATTGATTGAGGCTTTGAATGATAAGAATAGATTATTAGAAAAGCAAGAGGATCTTTTGTATGAAGAACATGATAAGTTTGTAGAGGCTCAAAAATCCCTTGCTTTAGAAATTAAAAGGAATGAAATGCTTTCTTGTGAATTGTCTACATGCCATGACTCTATTTCTAGCTTAAAGAGCATAAATGATGATTTGTATGCTAAGTTAGAAATAGCTAATAAATCAACATCTTGTATAGAACATGTTACAATTTGCAATAGGAGTAAAGATTTCAATATTGATGCTTGTAGCGAACAACTAGCTTTAATTTCTAAATTGAATGATGAAGTGGCTAGTCTTAATGCCCAACTTAAGACTAGCAAAAGTGAATTTGATAAGCTAAAATTTGCAAGGGATGCCTACACGATTGGTAGACACCCCTCAATTAAGGATGGTCTTGGCTTCAATAGGGAAGTCAAGAACTTAACAAGCCATAAGGTTTCCATCTCCGCCAAGGAGAAAGGAAAGGCCCCTATGGCTAGTAGTGCTCAAAAGAACCATGCTTTCATGTACCATGATAGGAGACATTCTAGGAATGCTTATAGAAGTTATGATAATTTTGATTCTCATGCCATGATTGCTGCTAGTTCTTCTATTATGCATGATAGAAATTTGGCTAAGAAAAATGCTATGTCTAGTTCTTATAGAAGTAAACAATGAACCTTCTACAATTTTTCATACTTGCAATGCTTCCTTTGCTATTTGTAGAAAGGATAAGAAGGTGATTGCTAGAAAGTTAGGGGCAAGATGCAAGGGAGATAAAACTTGCATTTGGGTCCCTAAGACCATTGTGACTAACCTTGTAGGACCCAACAAGAGTTGGGTACCTAAGACCCGAGCTTAAATTTGCCTTGCAGGTTTACGCATCCGGGGGTTCAAGCTGGATTATCGACAGCGGATGCACAAACCACATGACGGGGGAGAAGAAGATGTTCACCTCCTACGTCAAGAACAAAGATTCCCAAGACTCAATCATATTCGGTGACGGGAATCAAGGCAAGGTGAAAGGGTCAGGAAAAATAGCTATTTCATCCGAGCACTCCATTTCCAATGTGTTTTTAGTTGAGTCGCTTGGATATAACTTGTTGTCTGTGAGTCAGCTTTGTAACATGGGATATAACTGCTTATTCACAAATGTAGATGTGTCTGTCTTTAGAAGAAGTGATGGTTCATTAGCTTTTAAGGGTGTATTAGACGGCAAACTCTATTTAGTTGATTTTGCAAAAGAGGAGGCCGGTCTAGATGCATGCTTAATTGCTAAGACTAGCATGGGCTGGCTGTGGCATCGTCGTTTAGCTCATGTGGGGATGAAGAACCTTCACAAGCTTCTAAAGGGAGAACACGTGATAGGTCTAACTAATGTAACTTTCGAAAAAGATAGACCTTGTGCAGCTTGTCAAGCAGGTAAACAGGTGGGAAGCTCTCATCATACCAAAAATGTGATGACCACATCAAGACCTTTGGAGTTGCTTCATATGGACCTCTTCGGACCCGTCGCCTATCTAAGCATAGGAGGAAGTAAGTATGGTCTTGTTATAATTGATGATTTTTCCCGCTTCACCTGGATATTCTTTTTGTAGGATAAATCTGAAACCCAAGGGACCCTCAAGCGCTTCCTAAGAAGAGCTCAAAATGAGTTTGAGCTCAAGGTGAAGAAGATAAGGAGCGACAACGGGTCCGAATTCAAGAACCTTCAAGTGGAGGAGTACCTTGAGGAGGAAGGGATCAAGCACGAGTTCTCCGCTCCCTACACACCACAGCAAAATGGTGTGGTAGAGAGGAAGAACAGGACGCTCATAGACATGGCGAGGACGATGCTTGGAGAGTTCAAGACCCCCGAGCGGTTTTGGTCAGAAGCTGTGAACACGGCTTGCCACGCCATCAACCGGGTCTACCTTCACCGCCTCCTCAAGAAGACTTCGTATGAGCTTCTAACCGGTAACAAACCCAATGTGTCTTACTTTCGTGTATTTGGGAGCAAATGTTACATTCTAGTAAAGAGAGGTAGAAATTCTAAGTTTGCTCCCAAAGCTGTAGAAGGGTTTTTATTAGGTTATGACTCAAACACAAAGGCGTATAGAGTCTTCAACAAATCATCGGGTTTGGTTGAAGTCTCTAGCGACGTTGTATTTGATGAGACTAATGGCTCTCCAAGAGAGCAAGTTGTTGATCTTGATGATGTAGATGAAGAAGACGTTCAACGGCCGCAATACGCACCATGGCGATTGGAGATGTGCGACCACAGGAACAAAGGGAGCAAGATCAACCTTCTTCCTCAACAATGGTGCATCCCCCAACTCAAGACGATGAACAGGTTCGTCAAGAAGAGGTGTGTGATCAAGGGGGAGCACAAGATGATCATGTGATGGAGGAAGAAGCACAACCGGCACCTCCAACCCAAGTTCGAGCGACGATTCAACGGAATCATCCCGTCGACCAAATTTTGGGTGACATTAGCAAGGGAGTAACTACTCGTTCTAGATTAGTTAATTTTTCTGAGCATTACTCCTTTGTCTCTTCTATTGAGCCTTTCAGGGTAGAAGAGGCCTTGCTAGATCCGGACTGGGTGTTGGCCATGCAAGAGGAGCTCAATAATTTCAAGAGAAATGAAGTTTGGACACTGGTGCCTCGTCCCAAGCAAAATGTTGTGGGAACCAAGTGTGTGTTCCGCAACAAACAAGACGAGCGCGGGGTGGTGACAAGGAACAAGGCTCGACTTGTGGCAAAAGGTTATGCCCAAGTCGCAGGTTTGGACTTTGAGGAGACTTTTGCTCCTGTGGCTAGGCTAGAGTCCATTCGTATTTTGCTAGCATATGCCGCTCACCATTCTTTCAGGTTGTTCCAAATGGATGTGAAGAGCGCCTTCCTCAACGGGCCAATCAAGGAGGAGGTGTACGTGGAGCAACCCCCTGGCTTCGAGGACGAACGGTACCCCGACTACGTATGTAAGCTCTCTAAGGCGCTCTATGGACTTAAGCAAGCCCCAAGAGCATGGTATGAATGCCTTAGAGACTTTTTAATTGCTAATGCGTTCAAGGTTGGGAAAGCCGATCCAACTTTATTTACTAAGACTTGTGATGGTGACTTATTTGTATGCCAAATTTATGTCGATGACATAATATTTGGTTCTACTAACCAAAAGTCTTGTGAAGAGTTTGGCAGGGTGATGACTCAAAAGTTTGAGATGTCGATGATGGGTGAGTTGAACTATTTCCTTGGGTTCCAAGTGAAGCAACTCAAGGACGGCACCTTCATCTCCCAAACGAAGTACACGCAAGACTTGCTAAAGCGGTTTGGGATGAAGGACGCCAAGCCCGCAAAGACTCCGATGGGAACTGACGGACACGTCGACCTCAACAAAGGAGGTAAGTCCGTTGATCAAAAAGCATACCGGTCCATGATAGGTTCTTTGCTTTATTTATGCGCTAGTAGACCAAATATTTTGCTTAGTGTATGCATGTGTGCTAGATTTCAATCCGATCCAAGGGAGTGTCACTTAGTGGCCATGAAGCGAATTCTTAGATATTTAGTCGCTACGCCTTGCTTCGGGATCTGGTATCCAAAGGGGTCTACCTTTGACTTAATTGGATATTCAGACTCCGATTATTCTGGATGTAAGGTCGATAGGAAGAGTACATCAGGGACGTGCCAATTCTTAGGAAGGTCCCTGGTGTCATGGAGTTCTAAGAAACAAACCTCCGTTGCCCTATCCACCGCTGAGGCCGAGTACGTTGCCGCAGGACAGTGTTTCGCGCAACTACTTTGGATGAGGCAAACCCTCTGGGACTTTGGCTACAATCTGAGCAAAGTCCCACTCCTATGTGATAATGAGAGTGCTATCCGCATAGCGGACAATCCTGTTGAGCACAGCCGCACAAAGCACATTGACATCCGGCATCACTTTTTGAGAGACCACCAGCAAAAGGGAGATATCAAAGTGTTTTATATTAGCACCAAGAACCAGCTAGCCGATATCTTTACCAAGCCTTTAGATGAAAAGACCTTTTGCAGGCTGCGTAGTGAGCTAAATGTCTTAGATTCGCAGAACTTGGATTGATTTGTAGCATACATGTGTATTATGCTTTGATCATGTTCCCTTATGCATTTTGGTTATTAATGGTGCTCAAGTTGTACAAACATTCCCCGGACCTCAAAAGTCCATGTGTGAGTGATGCACATATTTAGGGGGAGATGTGCTACAACTTGACCCTTTGAGACTAACCGTGTGCTTGAGTTTGCTTGATTTAGTCTCAAAGGTGGATTGAAAGGGAAAGGTGGACTTGGACCATGCAAGACTTCCACTGCACTCCGATGAGAGGGTAACTTACTCCAAGTTCATCTCAATATCCTTATTGCCTTTGTACTTTTATTTGAAGATTTTGGTGAGGCAATGGGGTTTAAGGGCCAAACTTGATCCCGTTTTGGTGCTTGATGCCAAAGGGGGAGAAAATAAGGCCAAAAGCAATAAATGGATCAACTACCACTTGAGAATTTTGAAAATAGTAGAATAGAGCTGTTGGTTTGAAAAAACTCTCTTGTTGTCTCTTTCGTCAAAAGTTGGCCTCTTGTGGGGAGAATAGTCGATTATGGGAAAAAGGGGGAGTTTTTGAAATCTTTGATCAATTTCTCTTGGAACAACTCTCTTTATGTCTCAACAAGTGTGTTTGACTTAGAGATAGAAAGTTGAGGTTGATTTGCAAAAACAAAACCAAGTGGTGGCAAAGAATGATCCATATATGCCAAATTTGAATCAAAACAATATTGAGTTCTCAATTGTATTGATGTTGCACTTCCTTTAGTTGCTTTTTGTTGTGTTGGCATAAATCACCAAAAAGGGGGAGATTGAAAGGGAAATGTGCCCTTGGGCCATTTCTAAGTATTTTGGTGATTGAGTGCCAACACAAGTGGACTTACGGTAATCTATGCAAAGTGATGGACAAAGTGCAAATCAAGTCTAAAGGTATGTTTCTAGACTTGGTACATTGTTTTAAGAACTAATGTATTGTGTCTAAGTGCTGGAAACAGGAGAAATCAAATTGAAAAAGAGATGGCTTTGTTCAGCCAAAGACAGCTCGGTCTGGGTGCACCGGACAGTGTCCGATGGTGCACCAGACAGTGTCCGGTGCGCCAGGCTGGCGACTATCAAATGGCTGCTCTCAGGAAGCGATCAACGGCGTACGGCTATAAATCACCGGACTGTCCGGTGGTGCACCGGACTGTCCGGTGAGCCATTCACAGGCGAAGTCGTCGCTCTCGGGAAGTGATTAACGGCGTACGACTATAATTCACTGGACTGTCCGGTGAGGCACCGAACTGTCCGGTGAGCCAACGGTCAGCCAGGCCAACGGTCGGTCTAGGATTCTGCGCGTGACGCGTGGCCGAGCCAACAGTCACAAGGGGGCACCAGACTGTCCGGTGTGCACCGGACAGTGTCCGGTGCGCCAACGGCTCTGAATCTGCAACGGTCGGCTTCGCCAAATAAGGAAAGAAATCCGCACCGGACAGTGTCCGGTGGTGCACCGGACTGTCCGGTGCGCCAGGCGACAGAAGGCAAGAATTGCCTTCCTGGAATGCTCTCAACGGCTCCTAGCTGCCTTGGGGCTATAAAAGGGACCCCTAGGCGCATGGAGGAGAACACCAAGCATTCCTAAGCACCAAGACTTCAATTCCGCGCATTCGATTCTTTGTGATAGCAACTAGAGCTCCGTTTAGTAGAGAACTCTTTGAGTTGTGTTGAGAGCTCGTGTTGTGACTTGTGTGCGTGTGTTGCTCTGATTTTGTGTCTTGTGTGCGTTGCTCATCCCAACCTTACTTCCGTGATTCTTTGTGAACATCTTTGTAAGGGCGAGAGGCTCCAAGTTGTGGAGATTCCTCGCAAGCGGGATATAGTAAAGCAAAGCAAAACACCGTGGTATTCAAGTGGGTCTTTGGACCGCTTGAGAGGGGTTGATTGCAACCCTCGTCCGTTGGGACGCCACAACGTGGAGTAGGCAAGTATTGGACTTGGCCGAACCACGGGATAAACCACTGTGCCATCTCTGTGTTGATCTTTTTGTGGTTATTGTGTTTTGCTAAGACTCCTCTCTAGCCACTTGGCCTTATTGTGCTAACCCCTAATCAAGTTTTTGTGGCACTAAGTTTCAAGTTTTACAGGATCACCTATTCACCCCCCCTCTAGGTGCTCTCAGTCTTGAAGCGCTTGATGATAAGCGCCATTTCGTCCTTGTTGAGTCCGGCAGCCTCCACTTGTGCTACTTTGCTTGGTAGCGCCTCCTTTCTGCTTGTTGCTTTGAGAGCGATGGGCTGCAGCTCGTAGATGGGCAGTGGACCATTTAGCGCATTATCCACGTATCGCCTCCTTCACCATCATGCGCCCGCTCACGAATTTTCTAAGGATCTCCTTGGGAGTCATCTTGGTGTACCTAGGGTTTTCACGAATAAGGTTGACAAGATGGGGGTCAATTACAGTAAATGACCTTAGCATGAGTCGGACGACGTCATGATCCATCTATCTTGTGCTCCCGTAGCTTTGGATCTTGTTGACCAAGGTCTTGAGCCTGTTGTAGGTCTGAGTTAGCTCCTCTCCCCTGATCATCGCGAACCTCCCCAGCTCGCCTTGCACTAGCTCCATCTTAGTGATCATAGTGGCGTCGTTTCCCTCATGTGATATCTTGAAGGTGTCCCAGATTTGCTTGGTGTTGTCCAAGCCACTCACTTTATTGTACTCATCCCTACAAAGAGATGCTAGTAGAACAGTAGTAGCTTGGGCATTTTTATGAATTTGTTCATTAATGATCATAGGATTATCCGTACTATCAAAATGCATCCCATTTTCCATAATTTCCCAAATGCTAGGATTGAGAGAAAATAGATGACTATGCATTTTATGGCTCCAAAATGAGTAATCGTCTCCATCAAAGTGTGGGGGTTTTCCAAGAGGAATAGAAAGTAAATGGGCATTCGAATTGTATGGAATACGGGAATAATCAAAGGAATAAGTTTGATTAACCGTCTTTTTCTTGGACGAGGAGTCGTCGTCTCTTGGTGAAGAAGAAGATGCATCGCTGTCGTACTAGATGATCTTCTTGATGCATCTCTTCTTCTTCCCGTCCCTCTTCTTATGACTCGAGCCTGAGTCGGTAGGCTTGTTGTCCCTTGGCTCGTTGAAGAGGGACTCCTCCTTGTCGTTGATCACCATCCCCGTTCCCTTAGGATCCATCTCTTCGGGCGGTTAGTCCCTTAGATGAAGAGAACGACTCTGATACCAATTGAGAGCACCTAGAGGGGGGTGAATAGGTGGTCCTGTAAAATCAAACACTAAATAGCCACAAACTTGGTTATCAAAGTGTTAGTGCGACTAAGTAGCTTTGAAGCGAGTTCTCGTGAACACAACAATCATAGAGAAAGCAACACAAGAGACACGCGATTTTTATCCCATGGTTCAGCCAAGTAACACTTGCCTACTTCCACGTTGTGGCATCCCAATGGACGAGGGTTGCACTCAACCCCTTTCAAGTGATTCGATGATCAACTTGAATACCATGGTCTTTGCCTTTAGAGTGTTTTCCCGTTTGCGAGGAATCTCCACAATTTGGAGCCTCTCGCCCTTACAAGGTTATGATCACAAAGAAAGCATAGAGTAAGGATGGGAGAGTAACACACGCAAGACTCAAATCCGCAGAGCAAGCACGCACACAAGAGAAGAAGTGAGCACACAAACACAACGCGAGGAGTTTACAACTCGAATAGTGCTCAAATCTCAAGAACGATGATCCGATTGCGTGAAAGCAGAGTCTAGGTGTCTTAGGATGTTTCTTGTAGGCTTGGTGTGCTGCTCCATGCGCCTAGGGGTCCCTTTTATAGCCCCAAAGCAGCTAGGAGCCGTTGGAGATCAATCTTGGAAGGCCAATGTTGCCTTCTGTCGGGTGGTGCACCGAACAGTCCGGTGCACCACCGGACAGCTACTGTGGCAATCTAGTGCACGATCTCCTTCCAAATTGGGCGCATCCGATCGTTGCTCCTCGGGGCCGGTTGGCGCACCGGACACTGTCCGGTGCACACCGGACAGTCTGGAGCACCCAACCGACCGTTGGAGCTGGCCACGTGTCGCACGTTGATTGCACGGACGACCGTTGGCCGCAGGCGCCGTTGGCTCACCGGACAGTCCGGTGCACTACCGGACAGTCTGGTGAATTGTAGCCACGTCGTCTTTTCCTTTTTCCTGAGAGCGACGAGTTCATCGCGGATGACTCACCAGACAGTCCGGTGAATTATAGTCGTACGACTCCGTCGTTTCCCGAGAGCAGTCGTTTCACCGTCGGCCAGCCTGGAGCACCAGACACTGTCCGGTGCACCACCGGACAGTCCGGTGTGCCAGGCCGAGCTGGAGTTGGCTATACACAGCCAACCTTTTTCCAATTCGAATCTTCTTGTCTTGGTACTGTTTCTAGCACTTTAGATAAACATGTTAGTACTCACAAAATAATTCACGAAGTCCAGAAACATACCTTGTCTTTGATTTGTACTTCTTGCTCGTTTAGCACATAAGAGTTCAACACATTTGTGTTGGACATTTAATCACCAAAACAATTAGAAATTGCCCATGGGTACATTTCCCTTTCACTAAACCCCTAAGCAATAGAACCGTAGTCCAGGTAAGTCGGTTTTTTTTGCCAAGGACCTTGTGGTTATAGTTATAATTATGCACAAGCCCCTGGAATTCACATAAAGGTCACTGTTTATCACATATAAGCCCTAGAATTTTATTTTTATTTAAAAATAGTCCTAAAACTTATGTAATTTATGACTTTTACGTTTTAACTCCGATTTTAGTGGTTCTCAAACCTACGGATTCGTCTCGACGTGTAGATTTATTTTACGCAACTGTTTCCCATGTTTGGTGTAGTGTTATTTTTATTTGTTGTTTGCCTATGTGTATGTTCTGCTGCAAATAGAAAAGCGAGGTTATGAGGAACATGAAGCCTAACTTTGGGAAAGCATCTGAGTAGTTGGAGTTACACCAAAAAGGCAAAGTTGTGTCCTTGATCACATATTTTTGTGACATGATAATATTTATTGTTATGTTCTCACCTATGCATGCACAATTAAGTTAAATTGATGGGACCTATAAGTTATGCAGATTTGTTTTTCCTATACCTTGTTTATACATGGAATTATTTATCATTGGGTAGATTTGCTACTGCTCTACTTGGTTATTGGATAATGTTACATGTGTAATATTGATCAAGATTATTATTGATGATTTACTAGTTATGCATGATAATATCTTTTTATTTAAGTGGAACATGGATAACCACCTAGGGAAAATAGTGCAACCATAAGAACTATTATGGCTATGGTGTTAACTAATTAATTAGGAAGCTAGTGTGTGAGGACCTTACCCAAAAGCGGCAAGCGGGGCAGTGTTGCTCAAGTATAGGGAGGTTCTCGGGCTTATATGTCTATGATAGCTTTTCAGACGAGGAATTCCTATACCACCTCTCCCTAATATCGTAGCAGGTTTTCTGATGCTAGTGGAACTTTGTAAAGGCATCGTAGCGTCCCTATGCACTCACACCTCGGAAGTGTGGTATTGTGTTTGGCCAGCACATCGTGGTTGGTTGCAAAGTTCTTTGAACTTTTACGTGATTTGTGGGTAAAGATATGCAACCTCTATAAAGTATAAAACTGATATATAAGTCATGCTCACGGTCAAGAGCGACTTAGACCCTCACGTGAGTACTTTATGGATTTAAATTATCCCATACATGCATTGCATTGTGGGCATTTCATTTATGATCATGTATTTAATTGGGATGCTATTTACTTACTTAGTAATTGCTAATAAAAATTTTGACCAAATTAAAAGCTAATGCCTAGCCTTGGCCATATTCCTTGGTAAACCTTACACTACACATTTTCCTACACACTTGCTAAGCCCCACCATGAGTGAGCTCAATCGATGTGAGATTTTATTCAGAATAAGGTCAATAGGTGGAAGCCTACTATAAAGAGTTCGAGGAGGTCAAGGCTATCATCACTTTGGTCAACCTGCCAGTGGCTCTTTATTGAAATCGTCATTGTCGTTTATTTTTTTATTATTCAGTTAGTTTTATAAAGATATTTTGCTTATATAATAAAGATTGTGACACTGGTTTCTATACACTAAGTCGTCACATGTGTGAAACTTGATCCTGGCACACGTGTGAGATTCATCTAGATTTGTCCTTAAATCTAGGTGTGATAGAAGTGGTATTAGAGCCATATTGATTGTAGGATATAGCCTAGTTTAGTTAGACCTGGTCAAACTCTTGGCTACTTACTTTGTCACTCTGATTCTTTCTAGACTTTCCTTGGTATTTTCTCATCTTTTAATGCTTTTCTCCGAGTATCTCTTACATTTTTCTTTCCTAAAGACAAAGAGATTTCACACCTTGGAATCCTACACCTGAGTTTCCTTAAGGAATAGGGATCCTAGTTCTAGGAATCATAAAACTAAAAAACTATTTTTATAGAAATTGATGCGCTCGAATGTTTGTTCTTATGTCATTTTACTGTCACGGTGGTAACAAGCATCACACGCATGACCGGGCGTACCTCTAGGAGTGGGGACTACAGGTGAGTGAGTCGCGGAGTCATATGTGACAGCAAGCGTGATAGCATGTGATCTAACGATACGCATGACAACAGGCGTGGCACTACTGTGCGCCAGTCGCAGTAAGATTGTTTGAAACAGGATGATAATTTGGCCCCACCTGCGGGTTTGTAACCTCTCCCGAGATGGGCCTGAGGGCCACTATCGATACCCCACAACTAGGGTACCATATCCTACTATGACAAGGCAGATACCCACATGGTTACCTCTAACTGCATACTAAGGAACTGAGCAGTCGGGCCCATGGTCTGGACCCGTCTGATAGGACCACTACCCTCGAGACCTGCTCCCCGCTCGAGGATAGGTCTAGTGCTGCCACATGTCCCAGGGGTGAAAATTCTTAAGGACTACTACCATGGGTCCAGACCCCTACATGTGGGACCTAGACCCTCATGTATGTCGTCCGGACCCCCATGGGCGGGTCCTAGACTTCCACGTATATCATCCGTGTGGGAGATAGATATCCTTGGGGTCCTCACTAACACAGAAATGCCTCATGGGCCACCTGATGGGCCTCCTGATGGCTTGCCTAGCGAGACATGCCCTCGAGCCATAACCAGACTAGATGAGCTTGATCTAGGAAGACGAAGGCTGGACGTTCGAGTTATGCGTAGACCGAAACGCTGATATCTAGTGCAAAGAGGTTGCGCACACCTGAAGGGCTAAACACTCGATGTTAACTCAATTGAAGAAGCAACCGAACTCTGGATAAGCAGGACTACATGCCGCGTTAAAGGAGGATTTAGGTAGAGTAGATAGTGATCACAACTTGTAAAGGGATAACTCTCTGGTCATCTATATAAAGCCGAGGGGGTACCCCTACGAAATCATCCCATCTGGTCACAACCTAGCACCACCTCATATCTGAGAGCACCTAGAGGGGGGGTGAATAGGTGATCCTGTGAAAACTTGAACTTATAGCCACAAAAACTTGTTAAGTGTTAGTGCAGATAATGCCAAGTGGCTAGATAGGAGTCTCCACAAAACACAATAACCACAGAAGATCAATCACAGAGATGGCACAGTGGTTTATCCCGTGGTTCGGCCAAGACCAACGCTTGCCTACTCCACGTTGTGGCGTCCCAACGGACGAGGGTTGCAATCAACCCCTCTCAAGCGGTCCAAAGACCAACTTGAATACCACGGTGTTTTGCTTTGCCTTTCAATATCCCGTTTGCAAGGAATCTCCACAAATTGGAGTCTCTTGCCCTTACAAGTATATGATCACAAAGAAGCACAGAGTAAGGGAGGGAAGCAACACACACAAATCCATAGCGAAATGCGCACACAAACAGCCAAGAGTCGAGCTCGAATGACTATCTCAGAGTTCTCGCTAGAACGGGGCTCGAATCACTTAGAATCACAAACGAACGCGCAAAGAATGAGTGTGGATGATCAAGAATGCTCTAAGGTTGCTTGTGTGTCTCCTCCATGCGCCTAGGGGCTCCTTTTATAGCCCCAAGGCAGCTAGGAGCCGTTGAGAGCAAATCTGGAAGGCCATCCTTGCCTTCTGCCGTCGGGTGCACCGGACAGTCCGGTGTACACCGGACACTGTCCGGTGCCCGATTTCTTTCCAAAAATGGCGCTGCCGACCGTTGCAGACCGTTGCAGATCTGGGAGCCGTTGGCGCACCGGACATGTCCGGTGCACACCGGACAGTCCGGTGCCGTCTTCTAGCCGTTGGCTCGGCCACGTGTCCCGCGCAGATTGCGCGGCCGACCGTTGGCCCGGCCGACCGTTGGCTCACCGGACAGTCCGGTGCACACCGGACAGTCCGGTGAATTTTAGCCGTACGCCGTCGGCGAATTCCCGAGAGCAGCCAGTTCGCGCCGAGTCAGCCTGGCGCACCGGACACTGTCCGGTGCACACCGGACAGTCCGGTGTGCCAGACCGAACTGAGTCTTGGCTGCACTCAGCCAAGTCTTTTTCTCCTCTTTTCTTTTCTGCTTCTTTCTGTTTCTAACACTTAGACAAGTATATTAGTACACAAAACCAATGTACTAAGGCTTAGAAACATACCTTTATCCTTGATTTGTACTTTGTCCAACATTTTACAATTAGGCACCTGTGTTGGGCACTAAATCACCAAAATACTTAGAAATGGCCCAAGGGCACATTTCCCTTTCAATCTCCCCCTTTTTGGTGATTTATGCCAACACAACATAAAGCAAGTAGAACAAGTACAAAATCAAATCAAATAAGAACTCAAAATTGTTTTGATTCATTTTTGACATATATGGATCACTCTATGCCACCACTTGGTTTGTTTTTGCAAATCAAACTCAACTCTCTAAGTCAAACACACATGTTGAAGCATAAAGAGAGTCATTCCAAAAGAGATTGATCAAAGATTTCAAAAACTCCCCCTTTTTCCAATAATCAATACTTCTCCCCATAAGAAGCCAACTTTTGATAAGAGAGACAACAAAAGAGTTTTGTCAAACAAAAAGCTCTATTCTACTATTTTCAAAATCTCTCAAGTGGTAGCTGATCCATTATTGCTTTGGCCTTTATTTTCTCCCCCTTTGGCATCAAGCACCAAAACGGGATCAATCTTGGCCCTGTAACCCCATTGCCTCACCAAAATCTTCAATTAAGAGCAAATGGCAATAAGAGTTCATGAGATGGACTTGGAATAAGTTACCCTCTCATAGGAGTGCAGTGGAAGTCTTTCATGGTCCAAGTCCACCTTTTCCCTTTCAATTCTCCTTCGAGACTAAATCAAGCAAACTCAAGCATATGGTTAGTCTCAAAGGGTCAAGTTGTAACACATCTCCCCCTAAACATGTGCATCACTTTGCAGCGGACTTGTGAGGTCCAGGGAGTGTTTGTACAACTTGAGCACCATAGTAAGCAACAAAATGCAGAATGGTCAAGATCAAGGGCATAAACACATGTATGCTACTTTTCAATCCAAGTTCCGCGAATCTAAGATATTGAGCTCACTACGCAGCCTGCAAAAGGTCTTCTCATCTAGAGGCTTGGTAAAGATATCGGCTAGCTGGTTCTCGGTGCTAACATGAAACACTTCGATATCCCCCTTTTGCTGGTGGTCTCTCAAAAAGTGATGCCGGATGTTAATGTGCTTTGTGCGGCTGTGCTCAACAGGATTTTCCGCTATTCGGATAGCACTCTCATTGTCACATAGGAGTGGGACTTTGCTCAGATTGTAGCCAAAGTCCCTGAGGGTTTGCCTCATCCAAAGTAGTTGTGCACAACACTGTCCTGCGGCAACGTACTCGGCCTCAGCGATGGATAGGGCAACGGAGGTTTGTTTCTTAGAGTTCCATGACACCAGGGACCTTCCTAAGAATTGGCACGTCCCCGATGTACTCTTCCTATCGACCTTACATCCAGCATAGTCGGAATCTGAGTACCCAATCAAGTCAAAATTAGACCCCTTTGGATACCAGATCCCGAAGCAAGGCGTAGCGACTAAATATCGAAGAATTCGCTTCACAGCCACTAAGTGACACTCCTTAGGATCGGATTGAAATCTAGCACACATGCATACGCTAAGCATAATATCCGGTCTACTAGCACATAAATAAAGCAAGGAACCTATCATGGACCGGTATGCTTTTTGATCAACGGACTTACCTCCTTTGTTGAGGTCGGTGTGTCCGTCGGTTCCCATCGGAGTCTTTGCGGGCTTGGCGTCCTTCATCCCAAACCGCTTCAGCAAGTCTTGCGTGTACTTTGTTTGGGAGATGAAGGTGCCGTCCTTGAGTTGCTTCACTTGGAACCCAAGGAAGTAGTTCAACTCGCCCATCATCGACATCTCGAATTTCTGCGTCATCACCCTGCTAAACTCTTCACAAGACTTTTGATTAGTAGAACCAAATATTATGTCTGAAAGGGAAATGTGCCCTTGGGCCATTTCTAAGTATTTTGGTGATTGAGTGCCAACACATGTGCTTAATTGTGAATTTATGTACATGGATGAACAAGGTGCAAATCATGAAGTAAAGGTATGTTTCTAAGCCTTAGTACATTGGTTTTGTGGACTAACATATTTGTCTAAGTGTTAGAAACAGAAAGAAGAAAAAGAGAAAAGGGGAGAGAATGACTTGGCTGTGTGCAGCCAAGTCCCAGCTCGGTCTGGAGCACCGGACTGTCCGGTGTGCACCGGACAGTGTCCGGTGCGCCAGACTGACTCGACTCGAACTGGCCGCTCTCGGGATTTTGGCCGGCGGCGTACGGCTAAAATTCACCGGACTGTCCGGTGTGCACCGGACTGTCCGGTGAGCCAACGGTCGGCCAGGGCCAACGGTCGGCCGCGCAATCCGCGCGGGACACGTGGCCGAGCCAACGGTCGGAAGACGGCACCGGACTGTCCGGTGTGCACCGGACTGTCCGGTGCGCCAACGGCTCGCAGATCTACGGCAGTCTTCCAACGGTCGGAAGCGCCAGAAAAGGAAACAAATCGGGCACCGGACAGTGTCCGGTGTGCACCGGACTGTCCGGTGCCCCCGACGACAGAAGGCAAGGATGGCCTTCCGGATTTGCTCTCAACGGCTCCTAGCTGCCTTGGGGCTATAAAAGGAGCCCCTAGGCGCATGGAGGAGACACATAAGCAACTCTTGAGCATTCTTGATCATCCACACAAGTTCTTTGCGCATTCGTTTGTGATTCTAAGTGATTCGAGCTCTGTTCTAGTGTGAACTCTGAGATAGTCATTCGAGCTCGAGTCTTGGCCGTGTGTGTGCGCTTTTGTTGTGGATTTGTGTGTGTTGCTTCCCTCCCTTACTCTGTGCTTTCTTTGTGATCATATACTTGTAAGGGCAAGAGACTCCAATTTGTGGAGATTCCTTGCAAACGGGATAGTGAAAGGAACAACAAAACACCGTGGTATTCAAGTGGGTCTTTGGACCGCTTGAGAGGGGTTGATTGCAACCCTCGTCCGTTGGGACGCCACAACGTGGAAGTAGGCAAGCATTGGCTTGGCCGAACCACGGGATAAACCACTGTGTCCCTCTGTGCTTGATTCTTGTGGTATTGTGTTTTGTTGAGACTTCACCTTAGCCACTTGGCATAAATCGTGCTAACGCTTAACAAGTTTTTGTGGCTTAAGTTTGAAGTTTTTACAGGATCACCTATTCACCCCCCCCCCCTCTAGGTGCTCTCAATTGGTATCAGAGCCGTTCTATTCACAAAGGGACTAACCGCCCGAATAGATGGATCCTAAGGGGAAGGGTATAGTGATCAACGACAAAGAAAAGGAGACCTTCGTCAACGAGCCGAAGGACGACAAGCCTACCGACTCCGGCTCGGGCCATAGACGAAAGGAAGGGAAGAAGAAGAAGACGAGGCGTATCAAGGAGATCATCTACTACGACGATAGTGATGAATCCACTTCTTCCCAAAAGGACGAGGACCACAACGACTACGAGAGGAGAAAACCGGTCAATTCGAACTTCTCTTTTGATTACTCTCGTATTCCGCAAAGTTCACATTCTCAATTGCTCTCCATTCCACTCGGCAAGCCCCCACACTTTGATGGAGAGGACTACGGATTTTGGAGCCACAAAATGCGTAGTCACCTATTCTCTCTCCATCCTAGTATATGGGAGATTGTAGAGAGTGGAATGCACTTTGATAGTTCGGATAGTCCCACGTTTATTAATGAACAAATTCATAAGAATGCACAAGCTACTACTGTTCTTCTAGCTTCCTTGTGCAGGGATGAATATCATAAAGTGAGCGGCTTGGATAACGCCAAGCAAATCTGGGACACCCTCAAGATTTCTCATGAGGGAAACGACGTCACTTTACTCACCAAGATGGAGTTGGTGGAGGGAGAGCTTGGACGTTTCGCCATGATAAGGGGCGAGGAGCCGACGCAAACATACAACCGGCTCAAGACCCTCATCAACAAGATAAGGAGCTACGGGAGCACGCGATGGACGGACCACGACGTCGTCCGCCTAATGCTCAGGTCCTTTACCGTACTTGATCCTCATCTCGTGAACAATATTCGTGAGAATCCCAGGTACACGATGATGACGCCCGAGGAAGTACTTGGAAAATTCGTGAGCGGGAGGATGATGATCAAGGAGGCGAGATACGTCGACGACGCGTTGAACGGACCACTCCACGAGCCTCAACCCATTGCTCTAAAAGCAACAAGGAGCAAGGAATCGCTACCTAGCAAGGTGGCGCAAGTTGAGGCGGCCGGGCTCAATGATGAAGAGATGGCTCTCATCATCAAGAGATTCAAGACGGCGCTAAATGGTCGCAAGGGGCAGCCAAGCAAGACCAAGACCAAGGGGAAGCGCTCGTGCTTCAAATGCGGTAAGCTTGGTCATTTTATTGCTAACTGTCCCGATAATGAAAGTGACCAGGAAAAGGGGAACAAGAGGGAGAAGAAGAAGGCATACAAGAAGACAAAGGGCGAGGCGCATCTAGGAAAGGAGTGGGACTCGGATTGCTCCTCCTCCGACTCTGACAATGAAGGACTCGCCGCCACTGCCTTCAACAAATCGGCTCTCTTCCCCAATGAGCGTCTCACTTGTCTTATGGCAAGAGAGAAGAAGGTAAGTACTAAAGACTCCACTTATGCTTCTTCTAGTGATAGTGAGTCTAGTGATGATGATATAGATTATTCTTGCTTGTTCAAGGGCTTAGATAGATCTAAGATAGATAAAATCAATGAATTGATTGATGCATTGAATGAAAAGGATAGGCTTTTAGAAAAGCAAGAAGATTTATTGTATGATGAACATGATAAGTTTGTAGAGGCACAAAAATCATATGCTTTAGAAGTGAAAAGAAATGAAATGCTTTCTAGTGAAATATCTTCCTGTCATGAAACCATTTCTACCTTAAGAAGTGTTAATATTGATTTAAGTGCTAAACTAGAAGTAGCTAGTAAATCAAATTCTTGTGTTGAACATGTTGAAATTTGTACTAGGTGTAAGGATTTTGATGTTAATGCTTGTAGTGAACACCTAGTTCTAATTTCCAAATTAAATGATGAAGTGGCTAGTCTTAATGCCCAACTTAAGACTAGCAAGAATGAAGTTGATAAAATAAAATTTGCAAGGGATGCCTACACGGTTGGTAGACACCCCTCAATTAAGGATGGGCTTGGCTTCAAGAGGGAAGCCAAGAACTTAACAAGCCATAAGGCTCCCGTCTTCGTCAAGGAGAAAGGGAAGGCCCCTATGGCTAATAGTGCTAAAAAGAACCATGCTTTCTTATACCATGGTAGGAGACATGCTAGAAATATTTATAATGATTTTGATTCACATGTTTATGATTCTCATGCCATGTTTGCCTCTAGTTCCTCTCATAAGCATGATAGAAATATGAGTAGGAGAAATGTTGCGCATATGCCTAGGAGAGATATTGCTCATGTACCTAGAAAGAATGTTATTCATACTCCTAGGAAAGTAGGGAATGAACCTTCTACCATTTATTATGCTTGTAATGCTCCCTTTGCTATTTGTAGAAAGGGTAAGAAGGTAGTTGCTAGGAAATTAGGGGCTAGATGCAAGGGAGATAAATCTTGCATTTGGGTCCCTAAAGACATTTGTGCTAACCTTGCAGGACCCAACATGAGTTGGGTACCTAAGACCCAAGCCTAAATTTGCCTTGCAGGTTTATGCATCCGGGGGTTCAAGCTGGATTATCGACAGCGGATGCACAAACCATATGACGGGGGAGAAGAAGATGTTCACCTCCTACGTCAAAAATAAGGATTCCCAAGATTCAATTATATTCGGTGATGGGAATCAAGGCAAGGTAAAAGGGTTAGGTAAAATTGCAATTTCTAATGAGCATTCTATATCAAATGTATTCCTAGTGGAGAGTCTTGGATATAATTTGCTATCTGTTAGTCAATTATGTCAAATGGGATATAATTGTTTATTTACAAATGTAGATGTGTCTGTCTTTAGAAGATGTGATGGTTCACTAGCTTTTAAGGGTGTACTAGACGGCAAGCTTTACTTAGTTGATTTTGCAAAAGAAGAGGCCGGTCTAGATGCATGCTTAATGGCTAAGACTTGCATGGGCTGGCTGTGGCATCGCCGCTTAGCACATGTGGGGATGAAGAATCTCCACAAGCTTCTAAAGGGAGAACACGTGATAGGTCTAACCAATGTTTATTTCGAAAAAGATAGACCTTGTGCAGCTTGTCAGGCAGGTAAACAAGTTGGAGGAGCACATCACAGCAAGAATGTGATGACCACGTCAAGACCTCTGGAGCTGCTGCATATGGACCTCTTCGGACCCGTCGCCTATCTAAGCATAGGAGGAAGTAAGTATGGTTTAGTTATTGTTGATGACTTTTCCCGCTTCACTTGGGTGTTCTTTTTGCAGGATAAGTCTGAAACTCAAGGGACCCTCAAGCGCTTCCTCAGGAGAGCTCAAAATGAGTTTGAGCTCAAGGTGAAGAAGATTAGGAGCGACAACGGGTCCGAGTTCAAGAACCTTCAAGTGGAGGAGTTTCTTGAGGAGGAAGGAATCAAGCACGAGTTCTCCGCTCCCTACACACCACAGCAAAATGGTGTGGTAGAGAGGAAGAACAGGACGCTAATCGATATGGCGAGGACGATGCTTGGAGAGTTCAAGACCCCCGAGTGCTTTTGGTCGGAAGCCGTGAACACGGCTTGCCACGCCATCAACAGGGTCTACCTTCACCGCCTCCTAAAGAAGACGTCATATGAGCTACTAACCGGTAACAAACCCAATGTATCGTACTTTCGTGTATTTGGGAGCAAGTGCTACATTCTAGTGAAGAAGGGTAGAAATTCTAAGTTTGCTCCCAAAGCTGTAGAAGGGTTTTTATTAGGTTATGATTCAAATACAAAGGCGTATAGGGTCTTCAACAAATCATCGGGTTTGGTTGAAGTCTCTAGCGACGTTGTATTTGATGAGACTAATGGCTCTCCAAGAGAGCAAGTTGTTGATTGTGATGATGTAGATGAAGAAGATGTTCCAACGGCCGCTATACGAACCATGGCGATTGGAGACGTTCGGCCACAGGAACAGGATGAACGTGATCAACCTTCTTCCTCAACGACGGTGCATCCCCCAACTCAAGACGATGAACAGGTTCATCAAAAGGAGGCGTGTGATCAAGGGGGAGCACAAGACGATCAAGTGATGGAGGAAGAAGCGCAACCGGCACCTCCAACCCAAGTTCGAGCGATGATTCAAAGGGATCATCCAGTCGACCAAATTCTGGGTGACATTAGCAAGGGAGTAACTACTCGATCTCGATTAGTTAATTTTTGTGAACATTACTCTTTTGTCTCCTCTATTGAGCCTTTCAGGGTAGAGGAGGCCTTGCTAGATCCGGACTGGGTGTTGGCCATGCAGGAGGAACTTAACAACTTCAAGCGCAATGAAGTTTGGACGCTGGTGCCTCGTCCCAAGCAAAATGTTGTGGGAACCAAGTGGGTGTTCCGCAACAAACAGGACGAGCACGGGGTGGTGACAAGGAACAAGGCTCGACTTGTGGCAAAAGGTTATGCCCAAGTCGCAGGTTTGGACTTTGAGGAGACTTTTGCTCCTGTGGCTAGGCTAGAGTCTATTCGTATCTTGCTAGCATATGCCGCTCACCATTCTTTCAGGTTGTACCAAATGGATGTGAAGAGCGCATTCCTCAACGGGCCAATAAAGGAGGAGGTGTACGTGGAGCAACCCCCTGGCTTCGAAGATGAGCGGTACCCCGACCACGTGTGTAAGCTCTCTAAGGCGCTCTATGGACTTAAGCAAGCCCCAAGAGCATGGTATGAATGCCTTAGAGATTTCTTACTTGCTAATGCTTTCAAGGTTGGGAAAGCCGATCCAACTCTTTTTACAAAGACATGTGATGGTGATTTGTTTGTATGCCAAATTTATGTCGATGACATAATATTTGGTTCTACTAATCAAAAGTCTTGTGAAGAGTTTAGCAGGGTGATGACGCAGAAATTCGAGATGTCGATGATGGGCGAGTTGAACTACTTCCTTGGGTTCCAAGTGAAGCAACTCAAGGACGGCACCTTCATCTCCCAAACAAAGTACACGCAAGATCTGCTGAAGCGGTTTGGGATGAAGGACGCCAAGCCCGCAAAGACTCCGATGGGAACCGACGGACACACCGACCTCAACAAAGGAGGTAAGTCCGTTGATCAAAAAGCATACCGGTCAATGATAGGTTCTCTGCTTTATTTATGTGCTAGTAGACCGGATATTATGCTTAGCGTATGCATGTGTGCTAGATTTCAATCCGATCCTAAGGAGTGTCACTTGGTGGCGGTGAAGCGAATTCTTAGATATTTAGTCGCTACGCCTTGCTTCGGGATCTGGTATCCAAAGGGGTCTAACTTTGACTTAATTGGGTACTCAGATTCCGACTATGCTGGATGTAAGGTCGATAGGAAGAGTACATCGGGGACGTGCCAATTCTTAGGAAGGTCCCTGGTGTCATGGAACTCTAAGAAACAAACCTCCGTTGCCCTATCCACCGCTGAGGCCGAGTACGTTGCCGCAGGTCAGTGTTGCGCGCAACTACTTTGGATGAGGCAAACCCTCAGGGACTTTGGCTACAATCTGAGCAAAGTCCCACTCCTATGTGATAATGAGAGTGCTATCCGAATAGCGGAAAATCCTGTTGAGCACAGCCGCACAAAGCACATTGACATCCGGCATCACTTTCTGAGAGACCACCAGCAAAAGGGAGATATCGAAGTGTTTTATGTTAGCACCGAGAACCAGCTAGCCGATATCTTTACCAAGCCTTTAGATGAGAAGACCTTTTGCAGGCTGCGTAGTGAGCTAAATGTCTTAGATTCGCGGAACTTGGATTGAATTGTAGCATACATGTATTTATGTCTTTGATCATGTTCATTCTGCACTTTGTTGCTTATTATGGTGCTCAAGTTGTACAAACACTCCCTGGACCTCACAAGTCCGTTGCAAAGTGATGCACATGTTTAGGGGGAGATGTGTTGCAACTTGACCCTTTGAGACTAACCATATGCTTGAGTTTGTTTGATTTAGTCTCAAAGGAGAATTGAAAGGGAAAAGGTGGACTTGGATCATGCAAGACTTCCACTGCACTCCGATGAGAGGGTAACTTATTCCAAGTCCATCTCTGAACTCTTATTGCCATTTGCTCTTAATTGAAGATTTTGGTGAGGCAATGGGGTTAAAGGGCCACAATTGATCCCGTTTTGGTGCTTGATGCCAAAGGGGGAGAAAATAAAGGCCAAAGCAATAAATGGATCAGCTACCACTTGAGAGATTTTGAAAATAGTAGAATAGAGTTTTTGATTTGTCAAAATTCTTAAGTTGTCTCTCTTGTCAAAAGTTGGCTTCTTGTGGGGAGAAGTATTGATTATGGGAAAAAGGGGGAGTTTTTGAAATCCTTGATCAATCTCTTTTTGAATGACTCTCTTTATGCTTAAACATGTGTGTTTAACTTAGAGATAGAGATTTGTGTTTGATTTGCAAAAACAAACCAAGTGGTGGCAAAGGATGATCCATATATGCCAAAATTGATTCAAAATAAATTTAAGTGTTATTTGAATTGAGTTTGCACTTGTTCTAGTGGCTTTATGTTGTGTTGGCATAAATCACCAAAAAGGGGGAGATTGAAAGGGAAATGTGCCCTTGGGCCATTTCTAAGTATTTTGGTGATTGAGTGCCAACACATGTGCTTAATTGTGAATTTATGTACATGGATGAACAAGGTGCAAATCATGAAGTAAAGGTATGTTTCTAAGCCTTAGTACATTGGTTTTGTGGACTAACATATTTGTCTAAGTGTTAGAAACAGAAAGAAGAAAAAGAGAAAAGGGGAGAGAATGACTTGGCTGTGTGCAGCCAAGTCCCAGCTCGGTCTGGAGCACCGGACTGTCCGGTGTGCACCGGACAGTGTCCGGTGCGCCAGACTGACTCGACTCGAACTGGCCGCTCTCGGGATTTTGGCCGGCGGCGTACGGCTAAAATTCACCGGACTGTCCGGTGTGCACAGGACTGTCCGGTGAGCCAACGGTCGGCTAGGGCCAACGGTCGGCCGCGCAATCCGCGCGGGACACGTGGCCAAGCCAACGGTCGGAAGACGGCACCGGACTGTCCGGTGTGCACCGGACTGTCCGGTGCGCCAACGGCTCGCAGATCTACGGCAGTCTTCCAACGGTCGGAAGCGCCAGAAAAGGAAACAAATCGGGCACCGGACAGTGTCCGGTGTGCACCGGACTGTCCGGTGCCCCCGACGACAGAAGGCAAGGATGGCCTTCCGGATTTGCTCTCAACGGCTCCTAGCTGCCTTGGGGCTATAAAAGGAGCCCCTAGGCGCATGGAGGAGACACATAAGCAACTCTTGAGCATTCTTGATCATCCACACAAGTTCTTTGCGCATTCGTTTGTGATTCTAAGTGATTCGAGCTCTGTTCTAGTGTGAACTCTGAGATAGTCATTCGAGCTCGAGTCTTGGCCGTGTGTGTGCGCTTTTGTTGTGGATTTGTGTGTGTTGCTTCCCTCCCTTACTCTGTGCTTTCTTTGTGATCATATACTTGTAAGGGCAAGAGACTCCAATTTGTGGAGATTCCTTGCAAACGGGATAGTGAAAGGAACAACAAAACACCGTGGTATTCAAGTGGGTCTTTGGACCGCTTGAGAGGGGTTGATTGCAACCCTCGTCCGTTGGGACGCCACAACGTGGAAGTAGGCAAGCATTGGCTTGGCCGAACCACGGGATAAACCACTGTGTCCCTCTGTGCTTGATTCTTGTGGTATTGTGTTTTGTTGAGACTTCACCTTAGCCACTTGGCATAAATCGTGCTAACGCTTAACAAGTTTTTGTGGCTTAAGTTTGAAGTTTTTACAGGATCACCTATTCACCCCCCCCCCTCTAGGTGCTCTCAATGTCATCGACATAAATTTGGCATACAAAAAGATCACCATCACAAGTCTTAGTAAAAAGAGTTGGATCGGCTTTCCCAACCTTGAAAGTATTAGCAAAAAAGTCTCTAAGTCATTCATATCATGCTCTTGGGGCTTGCTTAAGTCCATAGAGCGCCTTAGAGAGCTTACACACATGGTTGGGATACCGTTCATCCTCGAAGCCAGGGGGCTGCTCCACGTACACCTCCTCCTTGATCGGCCCGTTGAGGAAAGCGCTCTTCACATCCATTTGGTACAACCTGAAAGAATGGTGAGCGGCATATGCTAGCAGGATACGAATTGATTCTAGCCTAGCCACAGGAGCGAAAGTCTCCTCAAAATCCAAACCTGCGACTTGGGCATAACCTTTTGCCACAAGTCGAGCCTTGTTCCTCGTCACCACCCCGTGCTCGTCCTGTTTGTTGCAGAACACCCACTTGGTTCCCACAACATTTTGCTTGGGACGAGGCACCAGTGTCCAAACTTCGTTGCGCTTGAAGTTGTTGAGTTCCTCCTGCATGGCCAACACCCAGTCCGGATCTAGCAAGGCCTCTTCTACCCTGAAAGGCTCAATAGAAGAGACAAAGGAGTAATGCTCACAAAAATTAACTAATCGAGATCGAGTAGTTACTCCCTTGCTAATGTCACCCAGAATTTGGTCGACGGGATGATCCCTTTGAATCATCGCTCGAACTTGGGTTGGAGGTGCCGGTTGCGCTTCTTCCTCCATCACGTGATCATCTTGTGCTCCCCCTTGATCACACGCCTCCTTTTGATGAACCTGTTCATCGTCTTGAGTTGGGGGTTGCACCGTTGTTGAGGAAGAAGGTTGATCTTGTTCATCTTGTTCCTGTGGCCGTACTTCTCCAATCGCCATAGTTCGTATAGCGGCCGTTGGAACATCTTCTTCATCTATATCATCACAATCAACAACTTGCTCTCTTGGAGAGTCATTAGTCTCATCAAATACAACGTCGCTAGAGACTTCAACCAAACCCGATGATTTGTTGAAGACCCTATACGCCTTTGTATTTGAATCATAACCTAATAAAAACCCTTCTACAGCTTTGGGAGCAAACTTAGAATTTCTACCCTTCTTCACTAGAATGTAGCATTTGCTCCCAAATACACGAAAGTAAGATACATTGGGTTTGTTACCGGTTAGAAGCTCGTACGAAGTCTTCTTGAGGAGGCGATGAAGGTAGACCCTGTTGATGGCGTGGCAAGCCGTGTTCACAACTTCCGACCAAAAGCACTCGGGGGTCTTGAACTCTCCAAGCATCGTCCTTGCCATATCGATCAGCGTCCTGTTCTTCCTCTCTACCACACCATTTTGCTGTGGTGTGTAGGGAGCGGAGAACTCGTGCTTGATCCCTTCCTCCTCAAGAAACTCCTCCACTTGAAGGTTCTTGAATTCGGACCCGTTGTCGCTCCTTATCTTCTTCACCTTGAGCTCAAACTCATTTTGAGCTCTCCTGAGGAAGCGCTTGAGGGTCCCTTGGGTTTCAGACTTATCCTGCAAAAAGAACACCCAAGTGAAGCGGGAAAAGTCATCAACAATAACTAGACCATACTTACTTCCTCCTATGCTTAGATAGGCGACGGGTCCGAAGAGGTCCATATGTAGCAGCTCCAGGGGTCTTGATGTGGTCATCACATTCTTGCTGTGATGCGCTCCTCCCACCTGTTTACCTGCCTGACAAGCTGCACAAGGTCTATCTTTTTCGAATTGTACGTTAGTCAATCCTATCACGTGTTCTCCCTTTAGAAGCTTGTGGAGGTTCTTCATCCCCACATGTGCTAAGCGGCGATGCCACAGCCAGCCCATGCAAGTCTTAGCCATTAAGCATGCATCTAGACCGGCCTCTTCTTTTGCAAAATCAACTAAGTAAAGCTTGCCGTCTAGTACACCCTTAAAGGCTAGTGAACCATCACTTCTTCTAAAGACAGACACATCTACATTTGTAAAAAGACAATTATATCCCATATTGCATAGTTGACTAACAGATAGCAAATTGTAACCAAGAGACTCAACTAAGAACACATTGGAAATTGAGTGCTCATTAGAAATTGCAATTTTACCTAACCCTTTTACCTTGCCTTGATTCCCATCACCGAATATAATTGAATCTTGGGAATCCTTATTTTTGACGTAGGAGGTGAACATTTTCTTCTCCCCCGTCATATGGTTTGTGCATCCGCTGTCGATTATCCAGCTTGAACCCCCGGATGCATAAACCTGCAAGGCAAATTTAGGCTTGGGTCTTAGGTACCCAACTCATGTTGGGTCCTACAAGGTTAGCACATATATCCTTAGGGACCCAAATGCAAGTTTTATCTCCCTTGCATCTTGCCCCTAACTTCCTAGCAATTACCTTCTTACCCTTTCTACAAATAGCAAAGGGAGCATTGCAAGCATAATAAATGGTAGAAGGTTTGTTCACAACTTTTCTAGGAACATGAGCAAAATTTCTCCTAGGCATATGCACAACATCTCTCCTACACATATCTCTATCATGCTTATAGGAAGAACTAGAAGCAAACATGGCATGAGAATCATAAACATGTGAATCAAAATCATTATAAGCATTTCTAGCATGTCTCCTATCATGGTATAAGAAAGCATGGTTCTTTTTAGCACTACTAGCCATAGGGGCCTTCCCTTTCTCCTTGACGAAGATGGGAATCTTATGGCTTGTTAAGTTCTTGGCCTCTCTCTTGAAGCCAAGACCATCCTTAATTGAGGGGTGTCTACCAACCGTGTAGGCATCCCTTGCAAATTTTATTTTATCAACTTCACTCTTGCTAGTCTTAAGTTGAGCATTAAGACTAGCCAATTCATCATTAAGTTTTGAAATTGAAACTAGGTGTTCACTACAAGCATTAACATCAAAATCCTTACACCTAGTGCAAATTGTAACATTTTCAACACAAGAGTTACTTGCTACTTCTAGTTTAGCGGTTAAAACATTAATTTCACCTTTCAAAGAAGAAATGGTTTCATTACAAGTAGAAAGTTCACAAGAAAGAATTCCATTTCTTTTAACTTCTAGAGCAAGTGAATTTTGTGTACTAACAAATTTATCATGCTCTTCATATAAAAGATCTTCTTGTTTTTCTAAGATTCTATCCTTTTCATTCAAGGCATCAATTAATTCATTAATCTTAGCTATCTTAGTTCTATCCAATCCCTTGAATAAACTAGAATAATCTATTTCATCCTCACTAGACTCATCATCACTAGAAGAGTCATAAGTATTAGCATTACTAGTGATTACCTTCTTCTCCCTTGCCATGAGGCAAGTGTGATGCTCGTGGGGGAAGAGAGCCGATTTGTTGAAGGCAGTGGCGGCGAGTCCTTCGTCGTCGGAGTCGGACGAAGAGCAATCCGAGTCCCACTCCTTTCCAAGGTGTGCTTCACCTTTGGCCTTCTTGTAAACTTTATTGTTCTCTCTCTTCCCGTTTTTCCCTTGCTCCTGGTCACTATCATTTTCGGGACAGTTAGCAATAAAATGACCAACCTTACCACATTTGAAGCATGAGCGCTTCCCCTTTGTCTTGGTCTTGCTTGTCTGCCCCTTGCGACCATTTAGCACCGTCTTGAATCTCTTGATGATGAGAGCCATCTCTTCATCATTGAGCCCGGCCGCCTCAACTTGCGCCACCTTGCTAGATAGCGACTCCTTGCTCCTTGTTGCCTTGAGAGCAATGGGTTGAGGCTCGTGGATTGGACCGTTCAACGCTTCGTCGACGTATCTTGCCTCCTTGATCATCATCCGCCCGCTTATGAATTTTCCAAGTACTTCCTCGGGCGTCATCATCGTGTACCTGGGATTCTCACGAATATTGTTCACGAGATGAGGATCAAGAACGGTAAAGGACCTTAGCATTAGGCGGACGACGTCGTGGTCCGTCCATCGCGTGCTTCCGTAGCTCCTTATTTTGTTGATAAGGGTCTTGAGCCGGTTGTACGTTTGAGTTGGCTCTTCTCCCCTTATCATGGCGAATCGTCCAAGCTCGCCCTCCACCAACTCCATCTTGGTGAGCATGGTGATGTCGTTCCCCTCGTGAGAGATCTTGAGGGTGTCCCATATCTGCTTGGCATTGTCCAAGCCGCTCACCTTATTGTACTCTTCCCTGCACAAAGATGCTAAGAGAACAGTAGTAGCTTGTGCGTTTCTATGAATTTGTTCATTTATAAGCAGAGGGCTATCCGAGCTATCAAACTTCATTCCATTCTCCACAATATCCCATATGCTTGGATGGAGAGAGAATAAGTGACTACGCATTTTGTGACTCCAAAATCCGTAGTCCTCCCCATCGAAGTGTGGAGGTTTGCCAAGAGGAATGGAAAGCAAATGCGAATTCGAACTATGTTGAATACGAGAATAATCAAATGAAAAGTTCGAATTGACCGTCTTTTTGTAGTCGTTGTCGTCGTCCTTTTGGGAGGAAGTAGACTCATCGCTGTCGTCGTAGTAGATGATCTCCTTGATGCGCCTTGTCTTCTTCTTCTTCCCTTCCTTCCGTCTATGGCCCGAGCCGGAGTCGGTAGGCTTGTCGTCCTTCGGCTCGTTGACGAAGGATTCCTTCTCTTTGTCGTTGATCACAATTCCCTTCCCCTTAGGATCCATCTCTTCGGGCGGTTAGTCCCTTTTGTGAAGAGAACGGCTCTGATACCAATTGAGAGCACCTAGAGGGGGGGTGAATAGGTGATCCTGTGAAAACTTGAACTTATAGCCACAAAAACTTGTTAAGTGTTAGCGCAGATAATGCCAAGTGGCTAGATAGGAGTCTCCACAAAACACAATAACCACAGAAGATCAATCACAGAGATGGCACAGTGGTTTATCCCGTGGTTCGGCCAAGACCAACGCTTGCCTACTCCACGTTGTGGCGTCCCAACGGACGAGGGTTGCAATCAACCCCTCTCAAGCGGTCCAAAGACCAACTTGAATACCACGGTGTTTTGCTTTGCCTTTCAATATCCCGTTTGCAAGGAATCTCCACAAATTGGAGTCTCTTGCCCTTACAAGTATATGATCACAAAGAAGCACAGAGTAAGGGAGGGAAGCAACACACACAAATCCACAGCGAAATGCGCACACAAACAGCCAAGAGTCGAGCTCGAATGACTATCTCAGAGTTCTCGCTAGAACGGGGCTCGAATCACTTAGAATCACAAACGAACGCGCAAAGAATGAGTGTGGATGATCAAGAATGCTCTAAGGTTGCTTGTGTGTCTCCTCCATGCGCCTAGGGGCTCCTTTTATAGCCCCAAGGCAGCTAGGAGCCGTTGAGAGCAAATCTGGAAGGCCATCCTTGCCTTCTGCCGTCGGGTGCACCGGACAGTCCGGTGTACACCGGACACTGTCCGGTGCCCGATTTCTTTCCAAAAATGGCGCTGCCGACCGTTGCAGACCGTTGCAGATCTGGGAGCCGTTGGCGCACCGGACATGTCCGGTGCACACCGGACAGTCCGGTGCCGTCTTCTAGCCGTTGGCTCGGCCACGTGTCCCGCGCAGATTGCGCGGCCGACCGTTGGCCCGGCCGACCGTTGGCTCACCGGACAGTCCGGTGCACACCGGACAGTCCGGTGAATTTTAGCCGTACGCCGTCGGCGAATTCCCGAGAGCAGCCAGTTCGCGCCGAGTCAGCCTGGCGCACCGGACACTGTCTGGTGCACACCGGACAGTCCGGTGTGCCAGACCGAACTGAGTCTTGGCTGCACTCAGCCAAGTCTTTTTCTCCTCTTTTCTTTTCTGCTTCTTTCTGTTTCTAACACTTAGACAAGTATATTAGTACACAAAACCAATGTACTAAGGCTTAGAAACATACCTTTATCCTTGATTTGTACTTTGTCCAACATTTTACAATTAGGCACCTGTGTTGGGCACTAAATCACCAAAATACTTAGAAATGGCCCAAGGGCACATTTCCCTTTCAATATCTCATTAGCCTTCTTGTAGCAATCATGCGCTACTAGATTGGCAGGAGAACTCATCCTCCACCATTCACAACTCACCTGTAATTCGTGTACACTAGTGAAATTCCAATATACAGCCTCAACAAGAAGTAGGGTGTTACGCATTCTAGCGGCCCAAACCTATATAAACATTCGTGTGATCTGACGTGCTCCTGCACATACCATCGAGTCACAATCAACGTCATCATGCTACTCAAAAGCATCACGTGGGGAACCCCGTGGTGCACAGTCGGGTCGTAATTACCGATAGTCTGGACCCCACATGAGGGTCCCAGACCTCCCAATTTGACATCCAGACCGCGGTCAGGGGCCCAAGACTTCAAGCCAGCATGCGCTCATGGTCCTTGCTCTCCACTCGGGATGGGGTCTGGTGCTGCCATGTGGCCCATCGGCGCATGGCACAAGCCTTCGGTTGGAAGCAAGTTGTCTGCCCGCATTCAATGGGTGGTTGAGGTGTGCCCTACTATGAACAAGTCATGAGCATGCTTTTGTTAGGCTACGCAGGCCCGAATGTCCGCTCCACACATTATCGAGGCCGACGGTCGTGTCGCAGCGCTGCATGCATGGCTCACACAGTGAGACACAAGTTACTGAGGCAGGCAGTTGTGTCTCAGCTTCGTGTGCATGGATGACACCATCGTGGGCAACCATTAGCTTGGGTAGTGCACCTGCTACAACACCGACCAGAGGCGATAGCATGGGGCATTCGCCATTAACTCCATCGCACGTCAGCAAGGTTGCCCCTACATATGTTAGTGTAGTAGACTCCACTCCACAGCTGACTCGAGCCAGCAAATGGGGCAGAGGCATGCTTGGTTAGAAGCTCCACACATCGGCAAGGGAGCGGATCTATGTCCTCCACAACATTTACTACTCCAAGTTGTATATATTTAATACTAGATCGTTGAGCCCACCTATCGGGGCTCAGCACCATTGTACATGCACCCCTTTAGACTATAAAAGGGAGGGCACATGTGATATAAGGGGACATACACTTTCGGACTCACCCACACTAAAGCTCTTAGCAATAAAACTCGCAGGTGGACGTAGGGTATTACCCTCCAGCAACCTAAACCACTCTAAATCCTCGTGTGTTCTTGTGTTCTTGCATCTCCTCAGGCTAACCCTAGGCGACCCCTTGTTCATAGGATTAGGTGGGTGCATTCCACCACCTGGTTGGAGTTTACCTCCAACAAGTATATTTAGTGGACTCTAAGTCAGTTGGTCCCTCTACCCAACTCGATAATCTCACATTGGGTTGCTTCCTAAACAAGCAGGGAGGAACTATTGTGGTTCTCCATAGTACACCACTCATAATACCACCCCTATTACTATCCTTAAGAGGATTGTCTAGATAGTCAGCCTTTCGGCCACGACAAAGTTCGAGGCTCACCCCTCCAACTACCTAATTCCTTGTATCCCTCATACCAGGCTTGCAATGGTACATGTACTTCGATAGACCTAAATGAGGAGCAATTCCAAGGAAAGCCTCACAGAGATGAATAAAGATGGCAATTTGAAGCACAAATTTGGGATTCAAATGAGTCAAGTCGATGGAGTAGCAGCCAAGAAGGCCCCAGACAAAGCTAGGAACAGACTATCAACCTAATACACGGACAAAGAAAGATGTGAAGACAATAGCCTCATGGGTATCCTTGGTGGGCACTAAAACTCCTTCTTAGGTCCTCCAAAGACTCAATGCTTTGGGAGGAAGAACACTTAGTTCGACAAGGCACATAATATTGGATTCAGTGACAGAAGAAACACGAAAAGTGCAAACGGAATCTGGCCATTCTCATCAAAGGGGATAAAACCTACAAAATTTCTATACTCGCTAACGGTCCTCTTCCTCTTTAGGGCCATTAGAACCACCACAATTAGAGAATGACAGCAGGAGATTGGAAACAAAAACAGAGAAAGTGGTGAAGCGAAGTTAGTGTTTCATGGAATAACAAACTATTGCAGTAGGGAATGTCCTCAAACCTGATGACATCGACACCCATGAAGTCTTTTCAATTAAGAGTTAGGACAGAGGAACTTGGTCAGAGAAGTGAAGTCAAAGGAGGAAAGTCACACTTAGTTCTTGTGCGCAGACAACTTAACATGATTGAGAATAAAAAAACTCATACAAGATTCATAAGTGTCGAAGATAGATTCCTTCATTTCACCAACCATTTATACACAAAAGCACAGTTCATTATGAACTATTTTTATATAAATTTCTACTACTACACCTATTACAATACACTACTACTATTATGCTACCACTACACTACACCTACTACTAATATACTACTACTACACTATACTACTTAGGTCGGTGGCGCCTTGCCACTGGCGTTGTCATCGTCACCACCGCCACCCTTGCCAATTCCATCGCCATCATCGCTATTGTTGTCGCCCTTGCTACTTCTATCGCCCCTACCGCTACCATCGTCATCCTTGTCATCCTCCTCCTCCTCGCTCTGCTTTGACTCGTTCTGGCCGGTGAGTTTGAACCGCTCCACAGCCCTAATGAAGGCTCACTCGGCGCTAGGGACAACCCCATGGAGTCACCGAAGGAGTCTGAGGACGGGGAACAGGGTGGGGGAGGAGAACTCCTCTGAGTACTCTAGGTCACCGAAGGACTTGGAGGAGGGAGTCGGTGGACACTTCCTCTTCTTGTCTTTCCCACCAGCCATTGGGGTTTTCCCTAAGGTAGGAGTTTTCAAGGAAATGTGGATAAGAGCAACTAGTGGGGGAAAGCCCCGAAGGCTTGCATACTTATCATGGAGAAAAGGTGCCCCTTCTTACCATGTTCGGATGAAATATCATCAGAGTATTCAAGGAGTCATTTCAATTTCCTAGGAATAACACATTTTTGGCAAACACAACATTAGAGGTCAGCAATGCGCATCGTGATGCCCTGTCAACTCAGAACACTGTTTTTTGGAAAGGATGGTAAACATACCCAGTGGGTGTATCAGATTTTTGGAAAAAGATCTTGTAAATAAGGGAAGAAATTTTCATTCCAAACTAACTTCAGTTAGTCAACCTTCAGTTGGACAAGCTTGGGCCGGCCACACTTCAGTCAGCCTTCAGTTGGACAAGCTTGGGCTGGCCACACTTCAGTCAGCTAGCCTTCAGTCGGACAAGCTTGGTCGGCCACACTTCAGTCAACTAGCTTTCAATCAGACAAGCTTGGGTTGGCCACACTTCATTCAACCAACCTCCAGTCGGGAAAACCTGGACTGAAAAACTCTTAGATAGTCAGATTTCTGCTGAGAAGCCTTACTGCGCAAATTCGAATCAAGTGAACCTACCAAACCTTAGCTTGACAGACTTCAGCCAACCGAACTTCAGTCGAGCAGGCATCGGTCAAAGAATTGGATCCATGAAGTAGCAATAATTGATCTGATACAAGATAAGTTGAAAGATCCACTTGGGGAAGATTTTTATTGGGACCTTCGAGTTGATTAATGCTCAAGTTAGCTCAAAGCTCGAGGGCTATACCCTTTAGGTGCACCTACAATATTGGAAGAGAGTTATATCCAATAAAGGCAATTAGTTGACTCACTGAGATATGTCACCAAGGACAAAACTCATCTTTGGAGTCTCGAGCTAATTGTTCTCAAAATTGGCCTGAGCCTCGGGGAATTGTGGGGGGATAAATATCCCTCGAATTGTGTTGATTTGGTTACGGTCTATGGGCCATTGCAAAGGCCTCGATGGGCGGGGCGTGAAGGCTTTACAAGCTGATTAGCCACACGCGACCAAAAGCAGGCGAGAAAGGCGGTACGTGGGCACGAAGGCACACGAACCAAACCCCACACATGTAGAGGACGTGACACACTTCCTGAAGACTTGTTGACTTCTGGATAAGTTGGAGCTCGTTTTCATAGAGAGAGACAGATTGGTAATGATCATGGGGACGTGTGTGTAACTTGGGTTTTGTCGGCATAAGGCAGAAGAGGCACCCTTATGAAAATGAGAGACCCCTAAGTAAGCATAGTCATCTTGAACCTTCAGACCACTCTATAATCCAGACCACTGAGCAATACAGTTTCACAAGCATAGATGACATCGAGTGTTACGCGCTCAAGCGACCCAAACCTGTATAGTTTGTTGTGTTCCATGGTGCCCTACACGAGCCATCGTGTTGCAATTGACTCCGCCAACCACCAAAAAGCACTATGCGGTACACCCCATAGTGCGCCGTCGGAACCAAACTCCGACAGCACTAGCATGTCTACCCAATAATAAGTAACCCGGGTGTAAACAAGGTATATGGAAAACAAATCTAGGTAACCTATTAGGTTCTGTCAGCTTAACTTAATTGTGCAATGCATATGTGAGAACATAATAGTATATTATATATGTCAAACAACATGATCAAGGACACACTTTCCTTTTGGTGGTAACTCGAGTTGTTTAGATGCTTCTATAGGTTGCGCTTCAAAATCCTCGTAACCTTGCTCTACTACTCACACCAATACAAATAAATGAGCAAACAATAAATAAAATAACATTACACCAAACAAAGAAAGTAATTGCATAAAATAAATCTATGCGTCGAGAAGATTTCGTCGGTTTGAGAACCACTCAATTCGGAGTTAAAATGAAAAATTATAGCAAAAACAAGTTTTTAGATTAATTTTGTATTTAAAATTAACTTCCAGAGACTATTTTGTGAAAACCAGGGACTAAAACAAATTTTTATTGTAAGTGCAAGGTTTTAGGTGCAACTTTACATAATATGGATGATGGGTTAGATATTTTATTAACTCAGGGTGTTTTACAAAATTATGGACTTGGTTGTTCTTTGAATACTAGGTGAGTGCCCGTGAGTTGCAACTGGAACATATAATACCACGATAACTTATATACAAAATATGTGTTATACTTTTATAAGAAAAGGTTTCATAATTCATTTGTGATCTTGGCCATACATAAATTTTGTTATTTTAATCTAGTTGTTTCACCACTACAATGCAACCATCAGTATCATGCAGACTTCAATATATGCCACGATTTGCATGGTCTCGTTGTTAGAGAGCACGTCCCACACCTGCCGGAAGAATTTCCCTCGTATATCGTCAGTCATCAGGCACGCACCACCATACACGCTTGCTTAAACAAAAAGGCAAGTGTATGCCTGTGAAAAGAATTAAAGGCAGGCTGGCATAAAAGCTACCCCGACAGTGGCGAGAATGACGAATTGGCCATTGTTGCTGGTCCTCCTCTGCGTCACCAGCGGCGCTGAGATGACACCACAGTCCTTGATATAGTCATCGAACACGCGCGACATGGCGAGTCCCGACGACTCTTGGCTAGGCTACCAGACAAAGTGCACCACAGGCTCATCAGCGAGGTAGTACACGTGGTCGTTGCACCACCGGATGCACTACTCCTCTACATACAACATGTTCGAGGAAACTCACACAACATCAGCAACAGCTGTCGTCCCAGCGTACAAGAATTCATGGTCAGTCAGTAGCGAGTTATGTGGCAGGTTGGGCTTTAGGTGGACGATGAGCTAGATGGCGTGATGGCGTCGTCGTCGGATGCAGTGCCCAACACAACCCAGGAGTCGCCGACATTGGCGACGACCATGAGGCCACCCTGCTTGACAATGGACAACGCGGTGCAGCTGCTCCGGACCATGCCCAAGCGGCGGCTGCGCTAGAGTTTGTCGTTCACAGCGGCGCATGCAGCCATGTAGGACTGCTTCCGGAGGTCGAACTAGCAGTCGCCAAGCTTCTTCTCGTCGTCGATGAGCGACGCCAACGCGGGCGCCTCCTGCAAGTGGTGTTTGTTTGGGTTTTCAAGTAAGAAACATGGATTCTTTCTTGGTGTTGGTATATAAAAATGACTCACAAGTTAGATCCGTGGAAAAATACGTGCATGCAAATAAATAAATTTAAGTTGAAAACATTTTTAAAAAAAGAAATTGCATGCAAGAGTCTTCTTTAAATACTACTTCCTCCATTCAAAAATATAATTTAATAATCTCAGTGATACTTATCTACTACTGCATATTGTGCAAGGGTGGCAGGTGGGCTTGGGAAGAGATGTAGTAGATGTTTTTCCTGTTATAGATGTAGAAAGAAACATACATGTGGTGTAGCGGTAGCTACTAAGCTAGGCGTGGGCTCTGCAGGGGAATAGGGATGGACTACCCTTACAGCCTTAATAAGTAGTAGAGATAAGAATGCATCGCGGGTTCTTTAGCAAATACTCAAGGGTCTCTTTAAAAAATGGACTGGCTGAATCAGTGAGAGCCATTCATTTTCGTACCCACGGTTCAGATCCAAACACTTGAACCGTTATACCAAGATCTAACCTTACCCCCTCGTTGGTCAAGCAACGGCTAGGGTGATATCTCCTCACCTGAGCACTCTTCGGTGGCGGTGCTGACTAGTCACCACTCTGTGATGGTGCCATCGCCGGCGTATGCTCTCTAGTTGCTCTGGTGCTCAGATGTGACTTCGGCTATGCGCTTCACGAAGAAGAGGAACTGTCAAACGTTGGAGGCGGTGCCTTACCGATAATCGTGTTGTAGTCATCGCTGTCCACGGCACGGTGTGGACAGGCAGCGCTCTTTGAACTATGGTGAACAATCCCCGAGTTTCAACCATCAATCTCGATCCTTGAGGCTTTTACCACGTACGGTGTGCTTAGGCAATCTCTCCTAAATGCTTCCGAGTTGGGTGATGGAGGAACTCGATTTCGACTACGGGGCGTTCGGTTACTACGGAATAGAGCCCTAGAACAATTCCTATCCGAATTGTTTCTCTAATTTATATAAGTTTTAATTAGCTAGAATAATTTCTGGTGTATTCTTGTGCAAACGAACAGGGCCTACGGTGGCCTCTCTTCCTTTGGTCTGCTTGGCTAAACTTGGGTTCGATGGACAAGGAGATCGGGTTGCTCGGGTTAAATACTCCAGATATGGAAGAGTCCTGGCCGAGGAGGATTCGATTTGGCAGTGAGAGTCCCAGGCGGCGGTGACTTCCTATTACAAACCCAACATGCAGGGCAGATCTGCGTTCGGGGCTGCTCGGGCTGCAGCCCCGGTCGCGGCCCATTAAAAACAACGAATATAGGCCCATAAAAATAGGTCAGTTCAGCCTAGGGATGGCAATGGGTACGAGTATGGGTAAATAACCACGGATAATTATCCATTGGATATGGGTATGGTGGAATTTGGTATTCGCGGGTACAGTTATGGATATAATTAGGTATCCGCGGATAATTTTTTCGCGGGTATGGATATCCAGTAACCATACCTGTTACCCAATGGATATCTGACATGTGGGCCATCCAGATTTAATATATTATACTAAATTTTCAATTTTTATCTATGACATGTTGATTGGTGCTGAAATTATTATTTGATGATGATGGAATGATAATTGTTTTTGAAATATGATAAAATTATTGTTTGACGTTGAATGCTAAAATTGTAGTGGGCGGGCGGGTAACGGGTATCCGTTGGATAGCATATACCCAGCGGGTACGGGTACGGGTAGAGATCCATACCCACGAACGTTTATGGGTACAGGTATGGGTTAAGTTTTGTCTCGCGGGTATGGATTTGCGAACTATATATTAGCGTACTACCCACGCGATTGCCATTTAGCCCCAACGCACCATCGCCCGTTCCCGAGCCTCTCCCGGTCTCGTCCTCGGCACTGCACGCATCCACGACTCCACATCCAGCCACCGCTCGCGACACGGCGACAGGGCTCTTCATCGCGGGCGCGGCTAGGTGGCGCTGGCACGGCTCCATCGCGGGGCGTGGCACGCGTCCGGCGCTCCGGCCTCAAGGTCCACTCCAGACCCGCTTGGCCACCCGCAACAGCTCGCCAGCTCTTGCTTCTGCTGCTCCGACCAACAACCTTGGTCCGTAGAGTCGTGGAGCAAGGAAGCCTAGGTGGTGGGTGCTGCCACGCTGCTTTGCTGCTGAACTGGACCTAAACGCCTGAGTCCTGATGGCTTGAACCAGTGTGAAGGACTGAAGGTGCAGAGTAAACCGTGTGCTCCTGGTGCCTACTGTGCGTGCTAGTGCTAGGTATTGGTAGTTTGTCACTTTGGTTTGATTATTTATTTGATAGCAGTCCTATATTTGCTAGTTTAGTTATTTGATAAAATTAATTTTGAGTATGCTATGCTATATTGAGCGGGATATATTTATAGATATTAAAGATAAAAAGATTTTGAAACATTCTCAAGGCTTAAGAACTCGAAAGATAGATTTGTCTCGCTCGAAAGATAGATTTATCTCGCAACGTCAACTCATCAACAGTATGTATTGATTATTGTATTTCCAGAATTCATGCGCTGCACATTTTTTTGATGTTTAAATTATATCTTACTTCTCGTGTCATATTAAACATCAATTAAATTTCTTTTTGTTTGGTTCAATTTTTTTATAGTCCTCTTATGGATCAATCCTAGATCGCCGCTGCCAACATGGGATAGAAGATGCTCTTGTCAACGCGACCCCACTAACCGACCCCTACGGATGCTCTCGCGTGTACTGGATCGCGGGTCCCAGGCAGAGGTACGCTGGCCGGGCGAAGACTCCATGCAGAGCCCGATCGCGTTTCATCCGAGTCGAAGGCAAACTAAAGAAGCTTATGACCAGCAGGCCCCACATGTTGGCGATCAAATAAGACATGCGTGCGTTTGGGTGAGGTTGTCCGATAGGGCCCATAGTGTTAGTGATACCAATGCTTGGGCCACGCGGGGAGAAAAGAATTGGGCCGCGGTGAGGGGGCGGACCGAGGGGAAGATGGGGTCAGACTGGACCGAGCCCTAGATCGAGTTTCATCTTTTCCTTTTTTTTCTTTTCTAGTTCCTGATTTCTTTACTACTTTATTATTATTATTTTCAAATTCTAAATCAAACTCAAATTTTAAAATTCGAATTCAAATTTAGATGCATCAATCCAAAAACTTTATATGCCATGCAAATAGATACTTGTATTATATTTACTTATTCAAGAAAATCCTTCCAAGTATAGTATGCACATAATAATAATTCACACCAATAAAACTCCCCACCAAAATTTGGGTATTACACCTAGATCACCATCCTTGTAGATGAGAGGACAGAACAACATCATACGAGAAATAATGAATGTTGGGGGCCTACTTTACATAAGGTCATCAAAACATCTCGGCTTCGGATCGAGTGGATGTGTTTCATGTACAACACGGAAAAGGAACGAAGCAGACCTTCGTTAGGAGTAACTGCGAAGAAACGAGTCGAAGCAGACAACTTCATTGCCGAAGGCTGTATATTACGAAGTAAATAAGAAGAAGATCCAGAAGTATTGATCAGCAAGGAAGGAGAAAAGGTGATATTTCCCACGTGCAATTTGTAAATCATACTTGTAAACTTTGTGGGTATACTTGTAATTTCTTAAGAAGTTGTACCTTTCCCCTATAAATAGGTGAGCAGTGTCCGGCATAAATTCATCTTACAAGGGCCTATAGCTTTGTTTAGCTCAGGCTATGAAGTACCTTCGAGCTATCCCTCGTGTAAAGCCGAAGGTATGCTTGTAATCATATGTTATATTGAGAAGGATGAAATGAAAATGGCCAAGGCATAAGAGATGAGTTGCATGTTTCACCCTTCGACTACTCTTTTCTCATGCTATAGTCACATATTTGCTCTCAAGTTTTACCTTCTCCCTTTAAATTATCCTTCGGAGAAGGAGTAACTGTAGGGATAAGATTGCAACTTTCTAACTTATGTTGCCTTGTTTTTGATGCCATATAGAAATCAAAAGCAAGTGGCCAACAATGAACTTGTTCGAGAAGATCTTATAAGATCTTAAACGAATAGAAAACTAGCAATTCCCATGATTATGAGGTTTATGAAAGTGTGTATGTAATTTATATGAGTGAGGATATAGATGTTGGGCGGAGGCCAAACATGACCTCGGTCATGGGGTGAAGCCTTCCCCTTCTCGTTTCTCAAATAACTAGTAGGCAGGATCGTGGGCGAAGGGGCCATCGACTCCGACCGACCATAATAGAGGATGACGTCAAGCGAAGGCCCTAAATGATTGACACTGTCCAAGGCCTCCGCTACGGCGTCGCCCGAGAGCCATCCGCGTTGTACATCTGTTCGAGGAGAGCGAAGGGCACCGAGACACGAAGACTCCGAAGGTGGTGGCGAAGGCTACACCATAATTAGCTCGTCGTTGGTCCACCGGGAGGTGCTTCCGGAGGCCCACCTATCAGTGTAATTCACAAGTGTATTGTTTGGTGTGTGCCGCTCACAGGGAGCATGGTGTTGTACTTACCCCGTTATGGCTTTGGGTATAGTTGGTGGACAGGGGTAGGACCGTTCTTTGGACCACCTACCCTCGGATGACCCTATAAACACCTCTGACTTGTAGCTAGACAGGACACGCTTAACGAGATGCTACAATTCCTACCTAACAACATACTGCACTTCAGTGTTCCCTGTTTTTGTCACTAAGTGTTCAAGCCCACCTGACCACGTGTCGCCCATGATTTGGTGCCCATCGTTTGTGCGATGAAGACTATGATGCCTCCTAAGGACACCTGACTCAGTTCACCAGCCGATGATGATGATGTAGGGACTGCCCTCGCCACCAAGAAGGGCAAGGTAGCCTTCGCTGGTGACGTCCCACAAGGTAACCCAAAACCCATCACCGAGTCGCAAGGCAGAGACTCCCTCGTGAAATAGAAGTAGTTAGTTACCTCCACCGAGCCAAATGACGAGGTCCACACGCCAAGTCAGATAGCTCAGATGACCTCCCATCTAATCCAAAAAATCCAACCCTACCAAGCCAAAATCTAACCAGATCTCTCCAAGAACCTGCCACCGGCCCCAGGCTTTGATACAGCGGCAAGTCGCTAGCACCAGCTTGGGATGCCCTTTGAAGAAAACGACAAAGAGTTGCAAGATGATCTAGACATCGACTTCAGCACAGAAGAGCAACTCCTACTTATGAGCCTTCACTTTCAAACTGCAATTTATAGAAGCAGAGAGATGTCCTCGCAGCCAAGAAGCAGTGCGATAAGGTCTAGATCAAGATACATAACCTCATCCAACAAGAGAATGAATTTATGCTAGCTCTTGATCAAGAAATTTCACAGATACAAAGCCCAGCAGGACCCGACTCACCCCTCGCATAGCAGAGCAAGACTGAGCAACTTCGATGAAGCCAGATAGACTCCACATAATGACGCATTCCAAGCCTTCAGCTTCACTGATGACTGGTGCCCACTCTCAGCTAGGTTGCAAGCAACACCATGGCCAAGCAATTACAGAGGAGGAAATTGACCAAAATACAACGTAAAGTCCGACCCTTCACAGTTCATCATGAGTTATTAGGTCACGGTGTCTTCATCGAGGGCAATGAAAATGCAATGGCCAAGTCACTCATAATCGTCCTCGAAGGCCCCACTTTAACAAGGTACATCAAGCTTCCATCTCTCTCAATCGACCCATGGGCGGCCCTTCAGGAGAAGTATTGATGTAGCTGAGGTGCCCGATCTTTCGGCGAGAGGAGATAATTCCGATTTGGCGGAAGATGACCCTTGCGATCCGACTATGACGAGCAAGCCCGAGGCGCCAATGCAATCGCTGAACCAACTCCCTGTGGTTACCGACCTTGCTGATGCGAGATCGACCTGATCATGAAGATCGTTTCCTGTGCGCAATCGAAGAACGAACAAGAAAAAGATGCGAGCAATCTAATCTATTACTCGAGGGTGGAGTTCTGAATACACGAAGACAGCGCAGATTTGCGCGTGTTCGAGAGTAGCTAAGGCTAACGTAAAACAAAACTCGAAAACTAAAGGAGGCGCAGCTCCTGGATAAATAGAGAGGGGGCGCAGCCCCTAGGGGCGGCCAACCCTAGGTCATCCATTATGGGCCGCAGTTGGGCTGGTCGTCTATTCTTCCGGGCCTTCGTTCTTTAACAGCATGATGTAGTTCAATTCTCTTGCACGGGCCCGAGTCACTGGCCCAGGTGGAAGGGGTGGCGCCTGGACTGGGGAGGATGGTGCCTGGGCTAGAGAAGGTGCTGCTGGTGTAGATGTGCTCGTGTTGGTGTTGATGTCCTCATCATCCTCCCCTTCTTGAACTGAAGTCGTCCTCGACGGCAACTCCTCATCTTCTCCCGCATACGGTTTTAAATCTGCAACATTAAAACTAGTAGAAACACCAAACTCTGCAGGCAGGTCAAGGATATAAGCATTATCATTAATCTTGGTTAGTATCTTAAAAGGACCAGCAGCACGAGGCATCAATTTAGAACGACGCAAAGTAGGAAAACGATCCTTTCTCAAATGCAACCAAACCATATCACCAGGTTCAAAAGTAACTAGTTTCCGGCCTTTACTACCAGTAATCTGATATTTAACATTAGCAGCAGCAATGTTTTGTTGAGTTTGTTCATGGAGATTAATCATTTGTTCAACATGTGCAACAGCATCTATGTGTGGGGCGTCCGCAGCATCAAGCGAAAACAAAGCAATAAGCGCCATAGGAATGTAACCATAAACAATTTGAAAAGGGCACATCTTTGTAGAAGAATGTGTTGCATGATTATAAGCAAACTCAACATGAGGCAAGCAATCCTCCCAACATTTCAAATTTTTGTCTAAAACAGCCCTAAGCATGGTAGACAAAGTTCGATTAACTACCTCAGTTTGACCATCAGTCTGAGGGTGACAAGTGGTGCTAAACAGCAATTTAGTTCCCAATTTATTCCACAGAGATCTCCAAAAATGACTCAGAAACTTAGCATCACGATCCGAGACTATTGTATTGGGAATACCGTGCAAACGAATAATCTCTCTAAAAAACAATTCAGCAACATTGCTAGCATCATCAGTCTTATGACAAGGTATGAAATGAGCCATTTTGGAAAATCGATCAACAACCACAAAAATGCTATCCCTCCCCTTCTTAGTTCTAGGCAATCCCAAAACAAAATCCATCGAAATATCAATCCAAGGGGAAGTAGGAACAGGCAAAGGCATATACAAACCATGGTTGTTCAACCGTGACTTAGCTTTCTGACAAGTAGTGCAGCGTGCAACAAGGCGCTCAACATCAGCGCGCATCCGAGGCCAAAAGAAGTGGGCAGCCAACACCTCATGTGTCTTGTAGACGCCAAAGTGCCCCATGAGACCACCTCCATGTGCTTCCTGTAACAACAAAAGACGAACCGAGCTAGCTGGAACACACAGCTTGTTAGCGCGAAACAGGAACCCATCCTGTATGTGAAATTTGCCCCATGGTTTCCCATTAATACAATGGCCGAAAGCATCTTTAAAATCAGCATCATCAACATATTGATCTTTCACAGTGTGCAAACCAAAGATTTTAAAATCTAACTGTGACAGCATGGTATAGCGACGAGACAAAGCATCAGCAATAACATTGTCCTTCCCGTTCTTGTGTTTAATAATGTAAGGAAAGGACTCAATGAATTCTACCCATTTAGCATGACGACGGTTCAGATTTGTTTGGGTACGAATATGTTTTAAAGCCTCATGATCAGAATGGATTATGAACTCACGATGCCAAAGATAGTGCTGCCATGTATGCAAAGTGCGCACTAAAGCGTAAAGCTCCTTATCATAAGTAGAATATTTCAGACTAGCACCGCTTAATTTTTCACTAAAATAAGCAACTGGTTTTCCTTCTTGTAACAAAACAGCACCTAGCCCAATACTGCTAGCATCGCATTCAAGCTCGAACACTTTATTAAAATCAGGCAATTGCAATAGGGGAGCTTGGGTTAACTTATCTTTCAAAGTGCTGAACGCTTCCTTCTGTGAATCACTCCAAGCAAATGGCACATCTTTCTTTGTAAGCTCATGTAGAGGCGCTGCAATGGAGCTAAAATCACGAATAAATCTGCGGTAGAAACCGGCAAGTCCAAGAAAGCTCCGAATTTGTGTGACCGTCGTCGGTGTAGGCCACTCCCGAATGACAGCAATCTTGCTGCTATCCACCTCAATGCCCTGTGGAGTAACAACATAACCAAGAAACGAGACACGTCATGTACAAAAGATGCATTTTTCCATGTTAGCAAATAACTGGGCAGCACGCAATGCATCAAAAACAACACTTAAATGTTCCAAATGCTCTTTCTTAGATTTGCTGTAAATAAGGATATCATCAAAATAAACAACCACAAACAATCCTATGAAGGGCCTTAGAACTTCATTCATCACTCGCATAAAAGTGCTGGGAGCATTAGTCAATCCAAACGGCATAACCAACCATTCATATAAACCAAATTTCGTTTTAAAAGCCGTTTTCCATTCATCACCCAGTTTCATTCTAATCTGGTGGTAACCACTACGCAAATCAATCTTAGTGAAAATAATGGCACCACTAAGCTCATCTAGCATATCATCAAGGCGTGGTATAGGATATCGATAACGAATAGTGATGTTATTAATAGCACGACAGTCTACACACATACGCCATGACCCATCTTTCTTGGGAACAAGTAACACAGGAACAGAGCAAGGGCTAAGAGACTCACGAATGTATCCCTTGTCAAGCAACGCCTGTACCTGGCGCTGAATCTCCTTCGTCTCATCCGGATTTGTACGGTACGGTGCGCGGTTCGGAAGCTGTGCGCCGGGAATGAGGTCGATCTGGTGCTCAATGCCACGAAGTGGTGGGAGACCCGGTGGTAAGTCTTTGGGAAAGACATCAGCGTACTCCTGCAAAAGGTTAGCAACCATAGAGGGAATAGCCAAAGATGGTGCATCATCAAGTGAAATGAGGACACTAGAGCATATAAGTGCATAGCATGGCAAATGAGCACCGTGTAGATCATCAAAATTAGCACGTGTAGCAAGTAAAACAGGAGCCTTCAACTTGATTTCAGAAGGAACAGAGGGCGATGGATCAAGTTGTTTAGCAGTTATAGCAGCTCGGGCAAGATCATCTTTAACAATTTGTTCAGGTGTCATTGGATGTATAATTATTTTCTGACCCTTAAAAATGAAAGAATAATGATTCGAACGACCATGATGCAAGCTATCAGTATCATATTGCCAAGGTCGACCAAGTAACAAAGAGCATGCTTCCATGGGAATAACATCACAATCAACAAAATCAAAATAAGCACCCATGGAGAAAGGAATGCGCACGGAACGTGTGATTTTTATTTTACCACCATCATTAAGCCATTGAATGTGATATGGGTTTGGATGCTTACGAGTGGGTAACGATAACTTTTCGACCAGCATGGTACTCGCCAAATTGTTGCAACTGCCGCTGTCGATAATGATGCGAATTGACCGCTCCTGCACAACACCCTTTGTATGGAACAGAGTGTGTCGCTGATTCTTCTCGGGCAAAGCGACCTGTGTACTGAGAACGCGCTGCACAACAAGACTTTCATACCTATCAGCGTCGCCCGGGTTGACATGTACCTCCGCCTTAGCTGCATGGTCAGTGGCAAGTAATGCATGTTCAATTTCTTCAGAATCACTAGCGGAAGAGTACTCACCATCGTCACGAATGAGCAAAGTGCGCTTGTTTGGGCAGTCCCGAATCACATGGCCAAATCCTCTACAGCGATGACACTGAATATCCCGTGTACGACCTGTGGGTGGGGCAGTGCTGGCTGGTTTGGTCGTCTTCTCGCGTGGAGTAGTGGTGGACGTGGATGGCGCAGGGGGAACTGGTGCTGAGGTGGATGTCGAGCTTCGTCCTGCAAAAGGGTTAGAATATGGCTTCGAGCGGCGTCCCTGCACTTCACGTTCAGCTTTGCAAGCATATTCAAATAAAGTAGTCATATCATAATATTCCTTATAATCAAGTATATCTTGGATTTCGCGGTTTAAACCACCACGAAAACGTGCCATAGCAGCGTCGTTGTCCTCCAATATCCCACAACGAATCATACCTTTTTGTAACTCCTGGAAATAGTCCTCAACAGATTGAGAACCTTGCTGAAAACGCTGCATTTTATTAAGCAAATCACGAGCATAATACGAAGGCACAAATCGATGTCGCATCGCAGCTTTCAACTGATCCCAAGTGGTTGGAATGGTAGTGGGATGTTTTATTTTAAACTCACGCCACCAAATTAAAGCAAAATCAGTAAATTCACTAATAGCAGCTTTAACCTAAGAATGTGCAGCAATATCATGGCATGAAAATTTTTGTTCAACCTCTAACTCCCAATCAAGATATGTTTGGCCGGCCTCAGAATGGTGTCAACTAGCTCCTGTAAAAATTTCAGATTTTTTGGACACCCGAGCGAAAAGTTATGCCCGGTTTAAGGAAGGTACCTCAAGTTATGTTTTAAAACGACCGGGATGAAACAACCGTATCTTTTCTCCTTCTTTGTTTTTTGTTTCTGTTTTTTTACGTAACCGAAGGAGAAAAACAAGGAAACGATGTTGACTCGGTTTGTTTTTTTTCTGTTTTTTTTCGTAACCGAAGGAGAAAAACAAGGAAACGACCGTTGACTCGGTTTGTTTTTTTCTGTTTTTTTACGTAACCGAAAGAGAAAAACAAGGAAACGATGTTGACTCGGTTTGTGGCGTGATCAAACGGGAGATGGTGGCGGCGCTAGGGTTTGAATGGTGGAAGAACACAATGCAACCAGCAACAAATGACGCGAAAGCACACAAATTCAACAATGCAGATTATTGAAAGAAAGTGCGAGGCTCAAAAGGGTGCTGGGATAAGGTCTAACCTGAATTTTTATGTGGTTTTGTGGACTGTAGGAAAAAACACTCGATAAACTCACCGATCAACCTGGAAATCTGATACCAATTGATGTAGCTGAGGTGCCCGATCTTTCGGCGAGAGGAGATAATTCTGATTTGGCGGAAGATGACCCTTGCGATCCGACTACGACGAGCAAGCCCGAGGCGCCAATGCAATCGCTGAACCAACTCCCTGTGGTTACCGACCTTGCTGACGCGAGATCGGCCTGATCACGAAGATCATTTCCTGTGCGCAATCGAAGAACGAACAAGAAAAAGATGCGAGCAATCTAATCTATTACTCGAGGGTGGAGTTCTGAATACACGAAGACATCGCAGATTTGCGCGTGTTCGAGAGTAGCTAAGGCTAACGTAAAACAAAACTCGAAAACTAAAGGAGGCGCAGCTCCTGGATAAATAGAGAGGGGGCGCAGCCCCTAGGGGCGGCCAACCCTAGGTCGTCCATTATGGGCCGCAGTTGGGCTGGTCGTCTATTCTTCCGGACCTTCGTTCTTTAACAGCATGATGTAGTTCAATTCTCTTGCACGGGCCCAAGTCACTGGCCCAGGTGGAAGGGGTGGCGCCTGGACTGGGGAAGATGGTGCCTGGGCTAGAGAAGGTGCTGCTGGTGTAGATGTGCTCGTGTTGGTGTTGATGTCCTCATCAGAAGTGTCTCCCCAACGTCCAAGGGTACAGGTCACAGAGCTATCACTATACAGGCAGCTCGAGAGAGAGAGAGAGCCTCTGCAACTATTACAACAAGTTCTTGTCACTCAAATCTTAGCTATCGTCGGTTGAGTATGGTATTTCCATCCACTACGCCATCAGTGGCCTTCGTGCAGGTCAGTTATACAGTCATTGCACCCGAGATCCCCCAACGACCCTCCTAGCCATTTGAGAAGTACGCACAATTTGAGGACCTCCACTATCGCAAGAATGAGACACAACGCAAACCAAGGGAGCCCTCGCACCCAGGAAACTCCAAAACATGGTCAAGAGGACAATAGCCTCCGTTGCCCAACTAGAAAGTCAATAAAATCAACCACCAGCAACAATTTGAGGACCCCCCTCGCAACTATGACCATAACCAGCAATTAGGAACACGAGGCAGAGCAACAAGGGACAAGGGGCATGGGCGTGACCCCACCTATGATCGCAATCCCTACTGTGTAACACCCCTGGTGTTACTGCTACTAAAACTTGAGCATGACATCATAAACATTGGCATTGCATATGTTTGACACACCTAGAGTGCATTCATTAGGTAAAAAATTTCAAACAAGTTGTATTGTTTTGGTGTTTTGCAAATAGAACCTTGGAATAGGATACTTAACCCTAAATAGGGATTAAGGGGGTAAAACATGACCCAAATTGAGAAAACCCAAAAGCTTTAGTGGAATGGTCATAAAATGCTCCCAAGAATGAACTTGAATTACATTTGTACCCCTGGGATACCAAAAACCCTAATTGGAACCCTGGAAAACCCTAAATCCAAACCCTAGGGGCCTATGTGCAAAAATAGTGCACATTTGGACTAAAGTGTGAAAACTACTATGTTAAAGCATATTAAGTCATATGGTTCACAAAATTAGGGATTTGCAAGTGAAACCCTAAGTTTTGGGTTTATTTGCAAAAAGTACCACTTGACCTCTATATTGCCTAAGTCTGAAATCAGTGTTACGAGCACAACTTTGAGCCCTTGTAACTTTCAAATTCTAAGGTTTTTGCCCTAGGTCACCACATCAAACTTGTAGACCTTACAAAGGAGAACAACTTTGCTTAAGAGTGTAAGCATAGTTGTTAATAAGAAATGGGAGATAATTAAGTCTAAAGTCTGGCTGTCAGGCTAACTGAACTCTGAACTTCAGACTTACAGTGTAACAGAGCCATCTTGGACTTCGATTCAACCATGATCTAGTGCTCAACTGAGTTCAATCCCTATAATTGAAATGTAGCTGGGTTGTAGCTCTACAACTTTGCTACAGAGAGTTGAGTAAGTTACTAGAGAAAGTTTAGAGAAATTTGGACCTAAAAACGCTCTGTCAGGTTGTCTGATGACCCTCGCCATGGTACAGTAAGCCCCCAAACTGAAGAAGATCCTGATTCATCCCCCCCGCTCGTCGCCGGTGATTCTTCGCTGAGATTGATGACGGATCGCCACGGTTCGTGCACCGTGGGCAGCAGATAAGCTCGGGCAGGTAAATATCTAGCGCCCGGATTGAGTTGAGCCTCGTGGCGGCTAAGCCCGCCGTACTTCCCTCCCCAGCTCATCGGTCAATTAGATAACCTCGCCGCCGTCGAGCTGTCACCGTTGTGCGCCACGTGCTTAAGCACTGGTCCTCATCGTGGTGACTCACTGGGTGCATGTCCAGTGATCATCGGAGTAACTGCCACGGTGAAAGCCGCTTATTCCACGCACAGAGCTTGTCTCTCCTCCGGCCGCCAGCACTACTCGGCCGAATTCATCACCGCCGCTCGCTAAGCCTATAAATTGAGCGCGTCGCGAGCTCCGTAGGGCAGTGAACTATCCAGCCACCACGAATTAGCCTCGATTGTTCGCTGGAGCTCACGAATTTTGAAGTCCCCCCAATTCAGGTTTCTGCCACCGTGAAACTAGCATCACCGCGGTCAGCGTGAACCAGGTCAGCCTACGTCTTCTGTTCCCTCGTTTGAATATTCTCACCACCCCGTAATGCTTGCCGAACCACCAATTTGGACTGAGAGCTCCCCAATCACCGGAAACACGAACGAATATCCATGGTCATCTCTGTCCTCGCGGGCAGAGCTAGACAGAGCTCTAATCCTAAAATTTCTTAGGGGAAAACCATTATTAAGACTTGAATTTGGTGTCCACCGCTCGGGGGCACCAGTACTTGCCCCAATCGGCCGGCCTACGAGCTCGCCGGAGCTCGGCCGCGCTCGACGCCGTCGGGGATCGGGCAGCGTAAAGGAATAGAACTTCAAGGGCCTTCGTGCAAACTGTCAGTGACTCAAGAAAATAGTAAGCGAACCCAGCTCTAGTTAGCCAAAACCCTAAGGGTCTTTCTGAAAATTACAAAAAATGGTAAAAATGCCAAACCAAATTTTCTAGATTCCTTATTTTCCATAGTATTTAATAAAAATAGTTCCATGATTTTTAGATTAAATAGGGAATTTTGGAGTATTTAAAATAGCTTAAGATATTGATTCTGGATTTTTAGAAAATAGTTAATAATTCCAAAAATGCCCAAATTTTTATATGAACTCAAAACATTATTTAGAAGCCTTAGGTAGAGTTTGGTTTGAATTGGACCTTGTTTGATAATTAGAACCCACAACCCCCACCCCTGCTCTTTGAATTCCTTTACTGACTCCGGAAACCCTAGTTTCCCGGAGAACCGTGAAGGAAAATTGTATTCAAGAACCTTAGATAATAAATTCTTATTATCTTTGCACTTTCATGAGCATTACATGGCATTCATTCTTATATACACAAATATATGGTTCTGTTTAGAAAACGAAGAAGTCGAAATAACCGAAGAGAAGACACCACCACCACCTTCGGAATCTCAGGCAGGAAACTGTTTCTACCTTGATATCTGCGGGTCCGAGCCTGACTCACCTATCAACGAAGGCAAGCCCCGGTGCATTTCCATCCTCCTTGATGTTTTTAAAATCTTTCTCACTTGATTAATGCATTAGGTGATAGGAGTTGAATGCTTAAACAATTCCTGCATTACCTTCCTTGAAACCCTGTTTTTACAAAAGGTTTTACTATGCTTAGTATTGCTCTAGCAAAACAAAAGGTTTTGTTTTACAAAAATTGATTGGCAAAGTGGGAAGGATGTTTTTGAAAATAAAACTTGATGGTGGATCCATCATGGCCATGATGGATTCAACATCGGAAAAGATGTACCTCTGTCAGGTACCAATTTTTGGGTTTAAATGATTAAGCTGAGACCGGGCGGGTGACTTGCACGAGAAGAGAGTCTCGGTGTAGTGTCTCCGTCTGAGTCGATTAAGGACCGTGTCGATGTAGGCTTGATGACCGAGGACCCTTTAACTGGTCACATGCCTCGTCATGGGTAAGCCTTGCCCGGGCAGACTAAGGCCAGAATAAGATAACACGGAATGGGCGTGGAGCGGTGGCGAGAGTAGTGTGTACCCTCCGTGGCAAGAGGCTGGACGGTGGTGTATCTGTGCTCTTGGTTCGCGTGAACCTGATCTGGTCTTAAGAACCCCGGTGGCGGGTTGACATATGCAAGGGTTAAGTGCTACATATGTCGTGTGATTGGAGATCCTCAGCTGAGTATAATCGATTCGGATCGCCGTACCTTCGCGGTTATGAAGACTTGGTCACTGACCTATACGTAGAACTCCAGTAAAGACAAAGGACTTGTTAAGAAATTGGCTAGTGCAGGTTAAGTGATTGAACTAGGTTAGAAAGAACTCTAGATGCAGGTAATCGTACCTAACTTGACAATAAAATTGGATTTTTAAGGATCCACTCTTAGTAAGCATTTATGCAAAACAGAGTCTTTGATCATTGAGAGACCTTACCTTGACTCCCTTATAACTAGCATACCCTTGAGAGTCTTTTCTTTAATCGGGTAAGACTTGCTGAGTAATTCCACACTCAGGGTTTCTTTCCCTATTGTTTTTAGGTGAGGAAGCAACAAACTTTTGTTGCTTTTGTACCAAGGTGGTGTCAAATGAAGAAAAGCAAGAATGAAGCTGCGGGAGGAACTAGTCCTCCATAAAAACTTTTATGTAAGAACTTATCGGGAGGAGTTTTTACCTCCCTTGGTATTGTAATAATAAGTACTCTGCACTCGTGTTTATATGCTGGTCTATAATAACCAACTTTATCTTACTTTCAAATACATGTAAGTTATATAATCACTTCCGCATTTCTGTATCTCCGATGTTCTGTAATATCTGCGTGACGGGTGAAATGCTCTTGGAAAAGGTAAGAAAAGCATATATCGAACTTTTCAAGTAATTCAAGGGCATCTACAGGGTTGTCTGAGGTCCGTTGGACAAGGACAACTGTAGGTGGGCCTAATAACTTGGGAGGTTCCGTCACAGCTGGTATCGGAGCGAAGCCCTTCTCTGCAGATATTATGGGGCATCTTCAAAAGGATTTTTTTTAAAAAGACTTATCTAGAAAAATTTCTTCCATTCTTACCCACTATATCTGAAGAATCTATATGAAAGACCAGATAGGAAGAGTGCAATGTATAGAAGGTATGAATCAACTGAGGTTGGTTCTGTAATTACACATGCATCATGCTAAGAACTATACTAATAAAATTTTCCCCTTAGAGAAATGTCGTCGCGCACGAGGAAAACCGCGCGCAAGTCAACTAGCCCAATTTGTGTACCCCATCATCAACTCGCTCCCAGACATGAGGATAGTAGTACTGGGAGTAACGATCCGATTGGGGATCTTGAAGCCCAAGTAAATCAGCTTCAAGCGGAACTTCAACGCAGGACTAACATATGGGTCGCGGATGGCGACAGAATAAATGAATTAAGAAGCCACATCCGCCGCTTGCAGGATCAGCTCGCTGATCGAGATTTAGCGCTCGACTGGGCGGTTCAGTCTCGTTCGCTTGCCTGGGCTAAGGAGGCAAAGGCGCGAGCCCGAGTCGAAGAACTTAGCTCAGCTATTGATAATCTGCAGGCATATTGCAATACCCTACATGAAGAAGTTCATGTACTGTATTCGTAATTGCACCCCAGCGTACCTGCAAATCCTGTCGAGACAGAAGCCGGACCTTCTCACAAAGCGGGAGAAGCTTTTAGTGGCGAATTGGACCTTTTTAGGCCCCCTCCCTCCATGAAGTTGGTCGACGAATGGTCTCCTATGCCCGACAGTGAAGCTACTAAGAGTGATAGGAAGTAGGAATAGTATAGTTGTAAAATTAGTAGTGTTATTGTATAATGGGTACTGTACTCCTGTTGTATAAATTCGAGTCTGTAACATTACTCTTTTTAGTAATGTAAATTGGATGGTTTTTCTTTGGCATATTATATTTGTTTCCAAATGTTTGTTACCACAGATGCCGTCCAAGACCCGATCACAGGATGCAGCCAGAACCTCCAGTGGGAGGGAGTCCACCCCGAATCCACCTCCAGTCCCTCCCACACTTGCTGAGGCTATCGCCGCCTTGGTAAATGCGACAGCGGATAATACCCGTTTCCTACGGGAAATGGCGGGTCAGCAATTTCAACAATAAGGCGGATGGGGTTATCCGCAAGTGCCCCATGAGACATCCTATTTAGACTTCTCTGAAACGCGTCCACCGCTGTTTGTCAAAGCCGAAGACCCTTTAGAGGCAGACGAATGGATTCGTGTCATCGAGCAAAAGTTTGGACTTCTGCGATGTTCTGAAACCCAGAAGCCCTTGTTCGCAGCCCAGCAACTGCATGGCCCTGCCAGCACTTGGTGGGGAAATTTTATGGCCGTTCAACCAGCCAATCATCAGATAACATGGGAAGAATTTAAGTTGGCCTTCCGCGAACATTACATACCAGAAGGTGTACTTCACATGAAATAAGAAGAATTTATGAAGCTGAAGCAAGGAGGGGATACTGTTAATCAGTATCTCAATAAATTCAATCATTTGTCATAGTATGCAATCGATCAAGTTAATACTGATCTGAAGAAGAAGAATTGTTTCATGCGAGGACTGAATGATAGGATGCAAAGAAAAATGGCTACTTGCATTGACCTTACCTATGGAAGGGCTGTCAGCACAGCGTTGGCAGTCGAATCTAAATATGCAAGTTCTAGAAAGATCAAGGGGAGTGGAGGAAACAGGCCTACTCAGGGCCCTGAGAAAAGGCAACGGTTTGTTATCCGGCCTGTTAATCAGGGTCGTTCTTCAGCACGTCCACCCTCCTTCCCATTTAAACAGCCAGTATTCATCCATCCCAATACTGCCCCTACAACAACAAGTCAGTCGGGTGCGCCTGGCACTCGATTCCCTGCTCTTCCCAGTTCATTGACAGGATGTTTCAATTGTGGAAAATCTGGGCATTTTATCAAGGATTGCCCTTATCCGAAGCAAAACAAGTCAAACAATCCACAAGGATCTAGGAATTCATCTCAAGCCAAGGGAAATACTATGGGCAAAAATACAAAGAAGACGAGACGCATATATTATACGCAAGTGGCCACCACACTGGATGGTGAACCGGTCATGATGGGTACGTTCCTTGTGGCCAATCATCCCGCAATTATTCTCTTTGATTCTAGTGCTTCCCATACATTCATCAGCAAGAAATTTGTGGAGCAACATTGCATTTCTTACCATGAATCAAAAGAGGGGTTTAAAATTCAGTCACCTGGGGGACAAATCTTTACTAGAGAAGTGGCCTATCAAGTGCCCGTAACATTGGCCGGACGGGACTTTCCTACTAATATGATAGTTTTGAAAGGCCAAGACATAGATGTGATTTTGGGCATGAATTGGCTGGCCCGACATAAAGCAACCCTCAACACTGATTAGAGAACCATCAGGTTGAGTCATAATCAAGAAGAAATTCTCTTGTCTATCCCCATTCCAACCAAAATTACTGGTAGAGTTTATGAAGCCATTATACCAGAAGTCAAGGATATTCCGGTAGTTTGCGAGTTCCCAGATGTCTTTCCAGAGGATTTGCCTAGATTGCCACCCGAGAGAGATGTAGAGTTTGTAATTGAATTGAAGCCCAGTACGGCTCCCATTTCTCGAAGATCGTACCGTATGCCTCCAAATGAGCTGGCGGAACTGAAGATTTAGTTACAAGATCTACTATCGAAAGGATTCATCTGGCCAAGCTCGTCACCATGGGGTTGTCTAGCCATATTCATCAAGAAGAAGGATCAAACTTTACGGATGTGTGTGGATTATCGACCCCTAAATGAGGTCACTATCAAGAACAAGTACCCTCTTCCATGAATTGACATTCTATTTGATCAATTGACTGGAGCGAGGGTATTCTCTAAGATTGATCTCAGATCGGGCTATCATCAGATCCGTATTCGGCCCGAGGATATACCAAAAACCGCATTCACTACGCGGTACGGATTATTTGAATACCTGGTAATGTCTTTCGGACTGACGAATGCTCCTGCCCACTTCACTTATCTGATGAACTCGGTATTCATGCCCGAGTTGGACAAATTTGTGGTGGTCTTCATAGATGATATTTTGATATATTCAAAGAATGAAGAGGAGCATGCTCAACATTTACGGGTCGTATTAACGCGCTTGAGAGAACATCAATTATATGCCAAGTTTAGTAAGTGCGCATTTTGGCTGGAAGAAATTCAATTTCTGGGACATGTTCTATCTGCCAGGGGGATTGCGGTAGATCCCAGCAAAGTCAAGGACATTTTGGAGTGGAAACCCCCAACCACTGTTCACCAAGTTCGAAGTTTCCTTGGACTGGCTGGTTATTACCGCCGATTTATACCAGATTTTTCTAAACTTGTGAAGCCAATCACAAGTCTATTGAAGAATGAGACTAAATTCAATTGGTCTTTAAAGTGTAATGAAGTTTTTGAGAAATTGAAGACATTATTAACCACTGCTCCGGTATTGGCTCAACCGGATATTAACAAGCCATTTGATGTGTATTGTGACGCATCTGGCAGTGGTCTCGGCTGTGTATTAATGCAAGAAGGCCGAGTAATTGTGTATGCTTCAAGGCAGTTACGCCAGCATGAGGAACATTATCCTACTCATGATCTGGAGCTAGCTGTAGTGGTTCATGCTCTGAAGATCTGGCGTCATTATCTGCTGGGTAATATCTGTCACATTTATACAGATCATAAAAGCTTGAAATACATCTTTACCCAGTCTGAACTCAATATGAGACAAAGAAGATGGCTCGAGCTAATCAAGGAGTATGAATTGGAGACACATTATCACCCGGGCAAAGCAAATGTAGTGGCAGATGCACTCAGTCGCATGGCTTCCTGCCATTGTCTAACTATGGGGACTTCTGACATTACGTTATGCCAGGAGATGGAGAATCTAAACCTGGGTATGATTCAACATGGGACTTCAAATCACTTGAAGCTGGAGTTAGTCATCTTACAAAGGATAATTGACGCACAGAAAAATGATGAGGGTATGAAACACATACGTGAAAAGATAAAGGCTGGAAAAGCCAATTGCTTCCAAGAAGATAATCAAGGTGTGGTATGGTTTAATAACCACATAGTGGTGCCGAAGAATGAAGAGCTCCGCCAGCAAATTTTAGATGAAGCACATCTTAGTCGCTATTCTATTCATCCCGGAAGCACTAAGATGTATCAAGATCTAAAACAGCATTATTGGTGGACGAAGATGAAGATCGAGATTGCACGCTATGTGGCTAGATGTGACACTTGCAAGCGTGTCAAGGCCATACACCTAAAAGCTGCCGGTCCATTACAGTCTCTACCAATACCAACATGGAAATAGGAAGATATAAGTATGGACTTTATTGTGGGATTGCCCAGGACCGCAAATGGGAAGATACAATTTGAGGACCCCCTCACAACTATGACCATAACCAGCAATTAGGAACAGGAGGCAGAGCAACAAGGGACAAGGGGCATGGGCGTGACCCCACCTATGATCGCAATCCCTACTGTGTAACACCCCTGGTGTTACTGCTACTAAAACTTGAGCATGACATCATAAACATTGGCATTGTATATGTTTGACACACCTAGAGTGCATTCACTAGGTAAAAAATTTCAAACAAGTTGTATTGTTTTGGTGTTTTGCAAATAGAACCCTGGAATAGGATGCTTAACCCTAAATAGGGATTAAGGGGGTAAAACATGACCCAAATTGAGAAAACCCAAAAGCTTTAGTGGAATGGTCATAAAATGCTCCCATGAATGAACTTGAATTACATTTGTACCCCTGAGATACCAAAAACCCTAATTGGAACCCTGGAAAACCCTAAATCCAAACCCTAGGGGCCTATGTGCAAAAATAGTGCACATTTGGACTAAAGTGTGAAAACTACTATGTTAAAGCATATTAAGTCATATGGTTCACAAAATTAGGGATTTGCAAGTGAAACCCTAAGTTTTGGGTTTATTTGCAAAAAGTACCACTTGACCTCTATATTGCCTAAGTCTGAAATCAGTGTTACGAGCACAACTTTGAGCCCTTGTAACTTTCAAATTCTAAGGTTTTTGCCCTAGGTCACCACATCAAACTTGTAGACCTTACAAAGGAGAACAACTTTGCTTAAGAGTGTAAGCATAGTTGTTAAGAAGAAATGGGAGATAATTAAGTCTAAAGTCTGGCTGTCAGGCTAACTGAACTCTGAACTTCAGACTTACAGTGTAACGGAGCCATCTTGGACTTCGATTCAACCTTGATCTAGTGCTCAACTGAGTTCAATCCCTATAATCGAAATGTAGCTGGGTTGTAGCTCTGCAACTTTGCTACAGAGAGTTGAGTAAGTTACTAGAGAAAGTTTAGAGAAATTTGGACCTAAAACGCTCTGTCAGGTTGTCTGATGACCCTCGCCATGGTACAGTAAGCCCCCAAACTGAAGAAGATCCTGATTCACCACCCCCCCCCCCCCGCTCGTCGCCGGTGATTCTTCGCTGAGATTGATGACGGATCGCCATGGTTCGTGCACCGTGGGCAGCAGATAAGCTCGGGCAGGTAAATATCTAGCGCCCGGATTGAGTTGAGCCTCGTGGCGGCTAAGCCCACCGTACTTCCCTCCCCAGCTCATCGGTCAATTGGATAACCTCGTCGCGGTCGAGCTGTCGCCGTTGTGCGCCACGTGCTTAAGCACTGGTCCTCATCGTGGTGACTCACTGGGTGCATGTCCAGTGATCACCGGAGTAACTGCCACGGTGAAAGCCGCTTATTCCACGCACAGAGCTTGTCTCTCCTCCGGCCGCCAGCACTGCTTGGCCGAATTCATCACCGCCGCTCGCTAAGCCTATAAATTGAGCGCGCCGCGAGCTCCGTAGGGCAGCGAACTATCCAGCCACCACGAATTAGCCTCGATTGTTCGTTGGAGCTCACAAATTTTGAAGTCCCCCCAATTCGGGTTTCCGCCACCGTGAAACTAGCCTCACCGCGGTCAGCGTGAACCAGGTCAGCCTACGTCTTCTGCTCCCTCGTTTGAATATTCTCACCACCCCGTAATGCTTGCCGAACCACCAATTTGGACTGAGAGCTCCCCAATCACCGGGAACACGAACGAATATCCATGGTCATCTCTGTCCTCGCGGGCAGAGCTAGACAGAGCTCTAATCCTAAAATTTCTTAGGGGAAAACCATTATTAAGACTTGAATTTGGTGTCCGCCGGTCGGGGGCGCCAGTACTTGCCCCAATCGGTCGGCCTACGAGCTCGCCGGAGCTCGGCCGCGCTCGACGCCGTCGGGGATCGGGCAGCGTAAAGGAATAGAACTTCAAGGGCCTTCGTGCGAACTGTCAGTGACTCGAGAAAATAGTAAGCGAACCCAGTTCTAGTTAGCCAAAACCCTAAGGGTCTTTCTGAAAAGCCGCCAGCGCGGGCGCGGGCGCGCGCATTTCCGCGTGGACCTGGGCCGTCTGAGCCGGATTTGGCTCAGTACTGTTTCTTCTTTTCTATTTTCTTTTTCTGTCCAACTTTAGAAATATGTAGAAAATTACAAAAAATGGTAAAAATGCCAAACCAAATTTTCTAGATTCCTTATTTTCCATAGTATTTAATAAAAATAGTTCCATGATTTTTAGATTAAATAGGGAATTTTGGAGTATTTAAAATAGCTTAAGATATTGATTCTGGATTTTTAGAAAATAGTTAATAATTCCAAAAATGCCCAAATTTTTATATGAACTCAAAACATTATTTAGAAGCCTTAGGTAGAGTTTGGTTTGAATTGGACCTTGTTTGATAATTAGAACCCACAACCCCCACCCCTGCTCTTTGAATTCCTTTACTGACTCCGGAAACCCTAGTTTCCCGGAGAACCGTGAAGGAAAATTGTATTCAAGAACCTTAGATAATAAATTCTTATTATCTTTGCACTTTCATGAGCATTACATGGCATTCATTCTTATATACACAAATATATGGTTCTGTTTAGAAAACGAAGAAGTCGAAATAAACGAAGAGAAGACACCACCACCACCTTCGGAATCTCAGGCAGGAAACTGTTTCTACCTTGATATCTGCGGGTCCGAGCCTGACTCACCTATCAACGAAGGCAAGCCCCGGTGCATTTGGCACCCTCCTTGATGTTTATAAAATCTTTCTCACTTGATTAATGCATTAGGTGATAGGAGTTGAATGCTTAAACAATTCTTGCATTACCTTCCTTAAACTTGATTACCTTCCTTGAAACCCTGTTTTTACAAAAGGTTTTACTATGCTTAGTATTGCTCTAGCAAAACAAAAGGTTTTGTTTTACAAAAATTGATTGGCAAAGTGGGAAGGATGTTTTTGAAAATAAAACTTGATGGTGGATCCATCATGGCCATGATGGATTCAACATCAGAAAAAATGTACCTCTATCAGGTACCAATTTTTGGGTTTAAATGATTAAGCTGAGACCGGGCGGGTGACTTGCACGAGAAGAGAGTCTCGGTGTAGTGTCTCCGTCTGAGTCGATTAAGGACCGTGTCGATGTAGGCTTGATGACTGAGGACCCTTTAACTGGTCACATGCCTCGTCATGGGTAAGCCTTGCCTCGGGCAGACTAAGGCCAGAATAAGATAACACGGAATGGGCGTGGAGCGGTGGCGAGAGTAGCGTGTACCCTCCGTGGCAAGAGGCTAGACGGTGGTGTATCTATGCTCTCGGTTCACGTGAACCTGATCTAGTCTTAAGAACCCCGGTGGCGGGTTGACATATGCAAGGGTTAAGTGCTACATATGTCGTGTGATTGGAGATCCTCAGCTGAGTATAATCTATTCGGATCGCCGTACCTTCGCGGTTATGAAGACTTGGTCACTGACCTATACGTAGAACTCCAGTAAAGACAAAGGACTTGTTAAGAAATTGGCTAGTGCAGGTTAAGTGATTGAACTAGGTTAGAAAGAACTCTAGATGTAGGTAATTGTACCTAACTTGACAATAAAATTGGATTTTTAAGGATCCACTCTTAGTAAGCATTTATGCAAAACAGAGTCTTTGATCATTGAGAGACATTACCTTGACTCCCTTATAACTAGCGTACCCTTGAGAGTCTTTTCTTTAATCGGGTAAGACTTGCTGAGTAATTCCACACTCAGGGTTTCTTTCCCTATTGTTTTTAGGTGAGGAAGCAACAAACTTTTGTTGCTTTTGTACCAAGGTGGTGTCAAATGAAGAAAAGCAAGAATGAAGCTGCGGGAGGAACTAGTCCTCCATAAAAACTTTTATGTAAGAACTTATCGGGAGGAGTTTTTACCTCCCTTGGTATTGTAATAATAAGTACTCTGCACTCGTGTTTATATGCTGGTCTGTAATAACCAACTTTAACTTACTTTCAAATACATGTAAGTTATATAATCGCTTCCGCATTTCTGTATCTCCGATGTTCTGTAATGTCTGCGTGACGGGTGAAACGCTCTTGGGAAAGGTAAGAAAAGCAGATACCAAACTTTTCAAGTAATTCAGGGGCATCTACAGGGTTGTCTGAGGTCTGTTGGACAAGGATAACTGTAGGTGGGCCTAATAACTTGGAAGGTTCCATCACATACTGTGTTTTCCACGGCGAAGACATCAGTCACTCAACCAGGGACTGCCGCGCCACCAAGGAAATCAAGGAGAGAATGGATGCCGAAAGGACAGTGAGGGGTCATCAAGAATAGCTACATAAGGCCATAAACCATAACATCCAACCACAATTCCACCACCCATACAAAGAAAGGTACCAACCCTATCAATAATACCAACAACACTATGAGCCCCTGCCCAATCACCTAGAAAGGCTACAACTCCCACCACCACCACCACCACAACCAATCCACACACCAAAGGCAACTCCCTCCTCTGCCACTAAAAGAGGAGGAGGGTTACCCTAGCCTCCGGTTTACAGCATAATCAACGTTGACACCAGCACAGACTTCGACACCAAAAGGCAGAGAAGAGATTACTATCAAAGTGTCAATCACGTCACTGTCAACGGGCCGGTTGTCCAGACAAAATGGTCACACATCCCCTTGATGTTTGATGCAAGCAATGTCAACCTTCACAATGCCTCACACACGATGCAATGGTTGTAAGCTGCAACATAGCATACTGAGAGATCTGCAAGCCCCTCATGGATAATGGCAGCCAGGCCAACATCATATTCCTCCATGCCTTCGACAGAATGAGCATCAACTTAAAACAACTATAGCTAACAAATTATCCTCTATTTGGATTTAGGGGCAAGGCTACACTACCCCTCGACAAGATAGTCCTACCACTATCCTTTGGCGCTGGTCCAAACTCACAAACAAAATAGATTACCTTGGACATCATCAACATGGTGTACTCGTACAACACAATCCTAGGTAGGGGCTAATCGATGTTTTCGAAGCAACAATCCATGGTCTATACTGTGCATGAAGATACTAGGGCCTCGCAGTGTCATCACAATCTTTGGAGACCAGCAAGTGGCTCGCAACATAGAAAGGGACTTCATCCTAGGGCAACGAAATGTTCACTGCCTAGGTGCCAGCACGCAGAAAAGTACCCTAGAGCCACGAACCAAGGTTGACAAGCACCTGAACCCCATTCAAAGTGATGAGGGGCCAAGAAAGTACCCCTCGACATCATTCTCCCCAATCATGCAATATTAATCGGTGAAGGCCTAGCTATGCAAGAGGAGTCCAGCTTGCTCGATTACTTGGTTGAAGTTAGTCGAAGTGTCATTGAGCATAGCTTACAAATCAACCACTTCGTATGCCCCAAGAAACAAGTACTTCACAAGATGTCTGATGAAAAAACAGAGGCGGCCAAGGCCAAGATCCAGTGCCTCCTAGAGGAAAAATTTATCAAATCGATTGACTACCCTATGGGGGATAGATATCCCCCGGGTCCTCACGAATACCAAAACGTATCATGGGTTGCCTGCTGGGCCTCCCATTGGTTCATCCTACAGGATAGGGCCAGCAGTTTATAACCGGGTCGAGTGAATCTGATCCAAGAAGACAAAGACCGATGTCCGAGTTATGCACTACCGAAACACTGATATCTCGGGTGGTGCAGTTGTAAGCACCTTAGGAGCTAAGCATTCATCGATAACTCGGACGAGTAGGTGATCAAGACTCCGAATATGTAGGGCTGCAAGTTGCAACAAAGAAGGAGATAAGTAAAATAGATAGTGATCACAACTTGTAAAGGGATAACTCCCTAGTTGTGTATATAAGGCCGAGGGGGGACCCCTACAAAAGAGATGATCTCACCCCGTCTTCATCAGCAACACCTGAGAAGTCACAAAGCTCACTTGTAACCTTCATACCCCAAGAACCAATATACATCCACAGACAGGAAGTAGGGTGTTACACATTCCAAAGCAGTTTGAACATGTATAAACCCTTGTGCATCATCGACGTGCTCCCGCACGTACCATCAAGTCGCAATCAATGATGTCGTCCTACCCAAAAGCATCACGTGGGTAACCTCGTGGTGCGCAGTCGGGTCACAAACACTGACAGCTAGTGCACCAGGTAGGGGGTGCGACGTTTATTTACGATGACTCCATGGCCATCATCTTCAACATACCAGTCACCTTCAGTGCTGGAGAGATCTCCCGCTTCAAATCTATCTCATGCATTGCAGATGAGGAAGGCATCCTACACCGCATCACGGACCCATCTAGGAAGAAATCTTCTCCAGTGGCGGTAGAAGTGGCTGCAGGATTGCCACGCACAGCGTCCGCAAGAACCACATAAGATTGCGCCAACGTCGGGTGGGCCCAGGGTTTTTTAACACCTATGGCTCGATCGATAGAGGCTGCACCAATGACGTGATGGACCCCTTGTCCACATCACCCACTCGGGCATGGACTCAGATCACTCGGCAAAGAGAAGCATGTGCCCATGATACTTGCATAACCGTGGGGGATGACCAATGACCACTTCGCCCTGAAAGGAGATGGTAGGAGCACGATGCATCACACCAAGCTCCTTCATCCCAGATATCCTCTTCATCCAAGGAATAGTGGAGGATGTGCCTCTTTTTGATGACGAGCCCCCTAGCGTGACGCACATCAATGCCGTAACAGGCGACATAACATACGACGTCACCATGAAGCCGGGAATGGGATCCTATGCAGCCCGTCTCTCGGGCCGAAGCCTCTGAAGTAGGGAAAACCCCTGACAATAGAGCGCTCTGCGAGCACCGCAACTGCTATCGCCACAACTCCTCTGAAGTAGGAACATGAACGAGAGCAAGCTAAGTAGGACGCCAGGCTCTGACGTGAGAACCTGCTTCTCCCTCGGAACCTACTACCTGACTTCGCTCGAGCATTGAATACGTCGAGTGAAGGCTATCGATAGATCCTAACCTAGGCGGCGATCCATCTTCTTCCTCTTGCCCATCCACCGAACGATCTACGCCACGCCATCAACAGTCAGCAAAACACGTGGAGCAATATCAACTCTTCGCGCAACCGCTAGCATGAGGAGTTGAGGCGGCGAGAAGAGTACGATCGAGATTGAAAGGGAAATGGGCTTAATCATTTCCTATAATTGATTTTGGTGTTTGACGTCCATCACAAACCACGTGGACTAATTAGTTTGCTTAGATGTCATTTATCTCAAGTGCATTAGGTTTAACATAAACCAAGAAAGAAATTAAGTTGGGGACTCAACAAAGTTTGGAGCAAAGACTTGGAATGGTGCTGCCAGTGGCGCACCGGACAGTGTCCAGTGTGCACCGAACACTGTCTGGTGCCCAGGCCGAGCACCATCCAAACTGGTCACTCTCGGGTTTTCTAGGGACGTGCTCCACTATAATTCACTGGACTGTCCGATGAGCCAACGGAGCAACGGTACCTGCCCTCAACGATCGACTGCGGTGAACAGTAAAAGTAAATAGTGCGCAATCAGAAGTCAAAGCAGCGAAGTCAGAACACACCAGACATGTCCAGTGTGCCACTGGACTGTCTGGTGCAACTACAGGACAAAGAACTTCAACAGTCAACCGCTCCAAACCCTAACGGGAAAGACTACACTCCAAGATACAATCAATGGATCAAATCCTCTCCAAGCCTCCAAATCAACTCAATTCCTTAGTGACTTGAGAGAGGGTGTTTTGTGTTCTTTTATTGCTCTTGTTGCTTGGATTGCTTTCTCCTTCTCATTCTTATTCTTCTAAGTGCTTTGTAAAGCTAGCAAGAGACACCTAAGTGTGTGGTGATCCTTGTGGGGTCTTAGTGACCCAAGTGATTAAGGAGAAGCCTCGATTGGTCTGTGTGACCGATTGAGAGAGGGAAAGGGTTGGAATAGACCCGGCCTTTGAGGCCTCCTCAACGGGGACTAGTTCTTTGGAACCGAACCTTGTAAACAAATCACTGTGTTCACTTGTTGATCTTCACTTGATTTGTTTCCCCTCTTTCCTCTCTCTAAAAGTTCCCTTGCTCATATTGATTTGAGTTTGCTCCCAAACGTTATCCGCGTTGATTGAGCAACTCTAAGCAAGGAGAACTATCTTCCATACTCCAATTTAATTCTAACGCTAACCCTGGCCTTAGTGCATGTTTAAAGATTGTAAATTTCAGGTTTCGCCTATTCACCCCCCTCTAGGCAACTTTTAGAGATCATGGAGCACCTGCGCACAACCGTGCCACCAGAACTGAGTCAGCAGCAACCTCCACGAATAGCCTAGCTCCAGGTCGGTCAACTCGAGAGAGGCGACATGACGTGTGACATCACTCACCTCCTCGAGACCATCATCATGACCATCACCAGGAGGACTAAGGGACGTGCGGAGTCTCGGCCCTTACCCCCTAGCTCTGAGCAATTCGATGGCCATCGAACTTCAAGGTCTCCAACGTCGACAAGTATGAGCCCAAGCAGGACCCAGGCGGTTGGCTGGCCATCTGCACTACTGCCACCTGGGCCACCGGGCCGATGGAGGACGTTATGGCAATGTACTTGCCCATTGTCCTAGGGCAAGGTGTGCTGCAATGACTCCAACATCTACCCTGCCACTGCATCGACAGTTGGGATGACTTCAGCCACCGATTTGTCGTGATCTTTCAATCCCTTTCCGACAAATTGGTGCAAGCTTGGGACCTCAAGTCCATCAAGCATCAAAGCAACGAGACCCTCCGCTCGTTCCTGAGGCGTTTCCAAACCATGAGGAATCGCATCCCTAATGTTGCAGAGGATGCCGTGATCGAGGACCTATACCATGGGTCTAACGACTCAGCCTTCGTCCGGTCCATCCTCCAGAAGGCTCCCGCCACCTTGGAACAACTATTCTAGGAGGCGAACATCTACATCATCGTTGACGAACGAGACTAGGACCTCATCGGCCACGTGAAGCCTGCACCCCCAACACCAAAGAAGGACGTGAACCAGTAACAGGACAAGTGCTGGGACAAAAGGCCCAGGGAAGAAGTGCACGCCACCGGGCCACCAGCGACTCGGTCCCGTAGCGTAACACGTGACAATGTACGAACACTAGATGAGATCCTCGGCTCCTAGTGCTCGTACCACAAGGGGATGTGCCACACCATATGGAACTGCAGAGACTTCAAGAATTTTGTTGGCCACAGTTGACCGTTCTAGCCGCTGTCGCCCCCCTACCACAAGGAGAACCTATCAAGCAAGATCAGCCATAACAGCAGGGTGGGGTGGGGGTGGATCCTTCTCGCGCATTGACATGGAGGTCAATATCATTTTTGGGGACATGGGTCCAAGAAGAATAAGAGGCAACAGAAGCTCACCGATCAGTAGGTTCGGGTGGCAACCAACAGTGCACTGGCCTCGTATCGGTGGTCCAAACATGCCATCACGTTCAGCCGAGCTGACTAGTGGCTTAACTTCGATCACCTCGGCAAGTACTCTCTCCTCGTCGACCCTATGATTCAAGAGAGCCAAGTCAAGAAGTTTCTGGTGGACGGTGGTAGCAGCATCAATGTCACCTTCCCCAGAACACTCTAGGCCCTAGGAATTCCAACTGCCGACCTCATTCAGTCGGATACTCCGTTCTTCAGCATCGTACCAACTGAAGGGGAGTACCCGTTAGGCCACCTCTTCATGCCAGTCACCTTCGGCGCTCCAGACAGCTACCAGACCAAATTCCTACGCTTCGAGGTAGCTCGGTTCGACTGTGGATACAATGCCATCATTGGGAGGCCGAGCTGGCCAAATTCATGGTCATCCCACACTACCTGTACATGATACACAAGATGTCTGGGCCTCAGGGTATCATCACCATCCGATCTGACTTCCAAGGAGTCACATAATGCTTTTGGGGGGCTATCTAGATGGATCTTGCAGCTAGACCCTCGATGGCACTTACGGCGCTGAAGGACAACACACTAGTAGGGGATGACCTCACAATCCCACAAACGAATCATCTACCGCTACCTCTATGCGACCGACCAAAGAAACCAAGAGGGCTAACCTTGTCCGATGAGCGCAAGACGACAATCATCAGTTCTAGCCTCACTGCCAAATAACAAAGCGTGTCGTCCGATTTCTGCAAGACAACCGAGACGTGTTCTTGTGGCAACCCATGGAATGCCAGGAGTCCCGAGAGAGCTGGACGATCACAACTAAAGGTGTATCCTCAGGCAAAACCGATCCGGCAGAAGATACATCGTTTCACGCCCGACAAAAGAGAGGCTATACGGGTCGAGTTAGCCCACCTAGTAGGAGGAGGCTTCATTAGAGAAGTATTGCACCCCGAGTGTGACACATAGCCTTTTCACTTGTTTTTCCTATACCTTGTTTATACCTAGAATTATTTACCAATAGGTAGATTTGCTATTTCTCTACTTGGTAATGGGATAATGATACATATGTAACATTGATAATGAATTCATGATTATTGTTATTGATGGTTTGTTATGCATGATAAGATCATTTTGTTTAACTGAAACATGGAGCGCTAACCCAAGAAAACAATACAACCACATGGACTATTATGGCTCTGGTCTTGGCTAATTAATTAGAGAAGCTAGTGTATTAGGACCTTACCTGGTTAGGGGCAAGTAAGGAGGAATTCCCCAAGTATGGTGACATGACTGATCATGTTGCGATGGCTTTTTAGTATGCTAGATGATCTGTACCACCTCTGCTTGAATCCATAGCGAGTTCTCTCATGCTAGTGGAGCTTTGTAAAGGCATTGTAGTAAACCTTGCCTCGTCTCCTTGGAAGAGATGAATGAGATTCATGGCCCCTTTGGCAGATGGGTATCATGACTTGTGGGTAAAGATGTGTGTCGGGTACCATAATTAGGGGTGCCCCCAATACTCCTAAGCATGGCTGGAAAACATCTTTAAAACAAACTGTAAAGACCGGTAAGCACAACTCAAAGTTAAAGCCTCATCTCATCTACCAAGGGGCGCGATCTCGTCACGCCCGAGCCCAGCCTCGGGCAAGAACAGTAATCCCGGACGGATTCACGCCTCGCCCGAGGGCCTCCTCAGGCAGTAGGCGCACCCCCGGCTCGCCCGAGGCTAAGCTCGGGCAAACTTTGTCGTATAGCAACCTCGGCCAAATCGCCTTACCACCGACCGTATCGCATGCGCATTTAATGCGGGGATCACCTAACACCTTATCCTAACACGCGCGCCTCAGTTGGCAAGGTCGAAATGACCTCAGTCACTTCGCCCCTTTACTGATCGTTCTGACAGGAAAAGAACACTATTCACCCCGTTCTGACTACTGTGCCAACCACTAGGGTAAGACTAACAAACAGTGAGTCACGGCCTCTCCCGAGTTCAGCCTCGGGCGCAACAGGGAGCTCCGCCTCGCCTGACCCCAGGCCTCGGCCTCAGCCTCAGCCTCGGGAGAAGGTCCCCGCCTCGCCCGACCTCAGCCTCGGCCTCGGGAGGAGTCACAACCTCGCCCGACCTCAGCCTTGGCCACGGGAGGAGTCACAACCTCGCCCGACCTTGGCCTCGGCCTCAAGAGAAGTCACCGCCTCGCCCGACCTCGGCCTCGGACCGACTACGCTATAGGGGATACATCATTACCCTACCTCTAGCTAGCCACCTCAGGCTATGAAGGAACAAGACCGGTGTCACATCTAGATTACTCCGGCAACAGGTAATGATGGTTCCCTGCATGCGTCCATGACGTCGATTGTTCTCAGCTCTCTACGAAGGCAAAGAAACGTCAGCAGGACCTAGGGCCGCACCGCCAGCCACGATTCTTAGGGCTCAAGCATTTCTCCGCCGGCCACGATAGCACACAGCTACACCCCCATATGTACAGCTGGATCACCTCCTTTTATCTATAAAAGGAGATGCCCAGGGCCTTCCCACGACACACGGAGAGGACGACGGAGATGGACTCGCTCAAACATCGAACTCCTCTTCACAACGCTAGACTTCTCAGGAGACCTGGGACTCGTTCCCTCTCTCGTGAAGCTTGTAACCCCTACTTCAAGCACCCCGGTGCAAGATAATATAAGCCTCATCCCTCCTCTTGTGTTTCATCTTGCATCAATTCATCTGGGCAGGGACACGCGGCACAAAATTCACTAGTCGGTTCGGTTGAGGGTCCCCCGGGTCCGAAACACCGACAGTTGGCGCGCCAGGTAGGGGGTCCAGCTGCATGTTGGCAATACTTTCTCGTTGAGATCCAGATGGACAATCTTCAGCAGCCTCTTTAGACCAGGATAGTGCTCCGCTTTGGGAGTCTCGAGTTCATGTCCCCCGACGGCAGCTACGACATGGTACTCCTCCCTCTGCAGCACGACAACAATGATGGTCGTCGGCTCGCCTGGCGGAGGCGAACTCGACGACGACATCTCCCCGTAGCGGAAGAGGAACACCTGGGTTTGCCCCGCCACCCTCCTCGCCGGAGGAGGAGGAGACGGAGCGACCATGGCCAGGCAGGAGGCAGCACCTCGTCGGCTGTCGGACCAGAGCGAGTTGACGATGCCGACACCCCTGCAGGGGACATGTCGGGTGTTATTCTCACACCTGGGACAACGAAGGGTGTCGCTTCCCAGCAACGTGCCAACCCTAGGCGGACTGATGACGCCGGCACCCTTGCGAGGGACTTATCGGGCATTAGTCTCGCACCTGAGATAACGACACATTCCATGTCCGATGCAACTTCACCGTCGTCCACCAACCAGGAGGTACCATCAGTTTTCCATCCTGTTCTTTTTAGATTCAGCTTCGACCCACCAAGCGACCCCACTTCGGTAAGCGCTTTCGCAAGGGCATATCCTGACCTTCCAGAGTACCATATGTGGTCAACTTGGGACCTACTGACGGCCGCCTCAACCTCCGGACCCACGGGTTCCGAGGAAGAGGACAACCCCGACTTCAGTTGGGATTTCTCCGGACTCCATGATCCCAGCACCATGCAAGACTTCATATCCACATGTGACCTCTGCCTCTCCAGCTGCTCTGGCGATGGCCACAGCCTTGACGACGAGGGTTACGACCCAACTCGCGAGTGTTTCCACATCGATCAGGGGGATCACGGTGAAGACAACCACCTCAGCATGCCAGGAAACGACGATGCCCCTGTGCCTGCGTCTCGCGTTGAGATCCCGCGGGAGCTAGCTGTGGCCCGGGTCCCTGCGGGGGCCAGGGCACACATCTCGAGCAACTCCGTGAGATGCAGGCCAAGCTCGACGAAGAAACTGGGCGACTTGTGCAGCTCCAACAAAACCTCGAGCAAGAGTGGGCAGGCCGAGCACTCGCCGGAGGAGCGCGTCATCGGGCCCGGGAAGTCCAGCGCCGTATTATTGACGATGCCAGGGTAAGGCTGCCCTTGGCCTTCAATGGGGCCGGCCAGAAACTAGTTGCAGCGGCAATGTTACTTCGAACAATGCTGGAGCCATCCACCACCGAGGGGCGACGTATCCAGGGCGAACTCAAGGACCTCGTGGAAAATGCCGCAGCCCGACGAGCCGAGAGCTCTACCTCCCGAAGGCGAGGGTTCCCCTCGGAGCATCACGCAGCATCCTCCCGACACATGCACGAGGCCTCGATCCACACCGAGCACACAGGAGACGAGACACCTACAGCCCGGGATCGCCTCGGCGACGAGCAACACCGTCGCGACCGTCGAGCCCGCCTCGAGGAAAAGGTGCGTCGAGGCTACCACCCCAGACGCGGGGGACGCAACGACAGTGAGGAGGATCGGAGCCCCTCGCCCAAACCACCAGGTCCGCGGGTCTTCAGCCGGGCCATACGACGGGCGCCGTTCCCGGCCCGGTTTCGAGCCCTGACTACCATTACCAAGTACTCAGGGGAGACGAGGCCGGAGTTGTGGCTCGCGGATTACCGGCTGGCGTGCCAGTTGGGAGGGACGGACGACGACAACCTCATCATCCGCAACCTCCCCCTTTTCCTCTCCGACGCTGCCCGGGCCTGGCTAGAGCATCTGCCTCCTGCGCAGATCTTCGACTGGGACGACCTAGTCAAGGCCTTAGCTAGAAATTTCCAAGGTACGTACGTGCGCCCTGGGAACTCGTGGGATCTCCGGAGCTGCCGCAAGCAGTTAGGGGAATCCCTGCGAGAGTACATCCGGCGGTTTTCAAAGCACTGCACCGAGTTTCCTAACATCACCGACTCGAACGTCATCGGAGCATTCCTCACCGGCACCACTTGTTGGGACCTGGTAAGCAAACTGGGACGCAAGACACCCACCAAGGCGAGCGAATTGATGGACATAGCATCCAAGTTCACCTCTGGTCAGGAGGCGGTCGAAGCCATCTTCTGGAAGGACAAGCAGCCTCAGGGAAGGCAGAAGGAAGACATCCCCGAGGCGTCCGTCCAGCGTGGCACGAAGAAGAAGACCAGGAAGAAGGTGCAAGCAAAAGGCAACGCCGTTGACGCGGATCTCGTCGCTGCTGCCGAGCATAGGAATCCTCAGAAGCCTTTCGGAGGGGCCAATGTGTTCGACAAGATGCTCAAGGAGTTGTGCCCCTATCACAGGGGTCCCGTCAAGCACACCCTTGAAGAGTGCGACATGCTCCGGCGTTACTTCAATAAGGCTGGACCCTCGGCGGAGGGTGGCAAGGACCAAGGCAACAACAAGAAAGGAGGCAACGGGGAAGAAGAGTTCCTAGAGGTCCACAACTACTTCATGATCTACGGTGGGCAAGTGGCGAATGCCTCGGCTCGACACCGCAAGCAGGAGCGCCGGGAGGTCTGCTCAATGAAGGTAGCGACGCCAGTCTACCTAGACTGGTTCGACAAACCCATTACCTTCGACCAAGACGACCACCCCGACTACGTACCAAACCCAGGAAGGTACCCGCTCGTCGTCGACCCTATCATCGGCAATGTTAGGCTCTCCAAGGTCCTCATGGACGGAGGCAGCAGCCTCAACATCATCTATGCTGAGACCCTAGGGCTCTTAGGGGTTGATCGGTCCGAGATCCGGGCCGGTGCAGCACCTTTTCACGGGATTGCACCCGGAAAGCGTATCCTGCCCCTTGGACAGATTGACTTGCCCATCTGCTTTGGAACTCCCTCCAACTTTCGAAAGGAAACCCTCACTTTCGAGGTAGTCGGGTTCTGAGGGACCTATCACGCGGTGTTGGGAAGACCATGCTACGCCAAGTTTATGGTGGTCCCAAACTACACTTATCTCAAGCTCAAGATGCCTGGCCCCAAGGGAACCATCACCGTCGGACCCACGTATCGCCACGCTTACGAGTGTGAAGTGGAATGCGTGGAGTACGCTAAAGCCATCGCCGAATCCGAACCCTCATCGCCGACCTAGATTGCCTCTCCAAAGAGGCGCCCGACGCGAAGCGGCACGCCGGCAACTTCGAACCAGCTGAGGCAGTTAAGTCCGTCTCTCTCGACCCCAGCAATGACGCTGGCAAGAAAGTCAGGATCGACACCGAGCTCGACCCCAAATAGGAAGCAGTGCTCGTCGACTTTCTCCGAGCAAACGCCGAAATTTTTGCGTGGAGTCCCTCGGACATGCCAGGCATACCGAGGGATGTCGCCGAGCACTCATTGGACATCCGAGCCGGAGCCTGACCCGTGAAACAGCACCTGCGCCATTTTGATGAAGAAAAGCGCAGAGCCATAGGCGAGGAGGTCCACAAGCTAATGGCTGCAGGGTTCATCAAAGAAGTATTCCATCTAGAATGGTTAGCTAACCCTATACTTGTAAAGAAAAAAGGTGGGAAATGGAGGATGTGTGTAGACTACATTGGGTTAAATAAAGCATGTCCAAAGGTTCCCTACCCCCTGCCTCGCATCGATCAAATTGTGGACTCCACCGCTGGGTGCGAAACCCTGTCTTTCCTTGATGCCTATTCAGGCTATCACCAAATCAAGATGAAAGAATCCGACCAGCTCGCGACTTCTTTTATCACACCTTTTGGCATGTATTGTTATACTACTATGCCATTTGGTTTGAGGAATGCAGGTGCAACATACCGAAGGTGCATGAACCATGTGTTCGGAGAGCACATCGGCAGAACGGTCGAGGCTTACGTCGATGACATCGTTGTCAAAACAAAGAAAGCCTCCGACCTCCTCTCTAACCTTGAGGTGACATTCAGGTGCCTAAAAGCGAAGAGCGTAAAACTCAATTCCGAGAAGTGTGTCTTCAGAGTCCCCCGAGGCATGCTCCTAGGGTTCATCGTCTCCGAACGAGGCATTGAGGCCAACCCAGAGAAAATCGCGGCCATCACCAACATGGGACCCATCAAAGATTTAAAAGGAGTACAAAGGGTCATGGGATGCCTTGTGGCTCTGAGTCGCTTCATCTCACGCCTCGGCGAGAAAGGGTTACCCTTGTACCGCCTCTTAAGGAAGACCCAACGCTTCACTTGGACTTCCGAGGCCGAAGAAGCCCTCGAAAACCTTAAGACACTCCTCACTAATGCACCCATCTTGGTGCCCCCCGCCGCGGGAGAAGCCCTCTTGATCTACGTAGCCGCAACCACTCAGGTGGTCAGCGCTGCAGTCGTAGTCGAGAGACGAGAAGAGGGGCATACGCTACCCACCCAGAGGCCAGTCTACTTCATCAGCGAAGTGCTATCTGAGACGAAAATCTGCTACCCGTAAATCCAGAAGCTACTATATGCAGTGATTCTGACACGGCAGAAGCTGTGACACTACTTCGAGTCTCATCCGGTGACTGTGGTGTCATCTTTCCCCCTGGGGGAGATCATCCAATGCCGAGAGGCCTCGGGTAGGATAGCAAAATGGGCAGTGGAACTCATGGGGGAAACACTTTCATTTGCCCCTCGGAAGGCCATAAAATCACAAGTCTTGGTCGACTTCCTGGATGAATGGACCGACACCCAGTTGCCAATGGCTCCAATCCGGGCCAAACTTTGGACCATGTACTTTGATGGGTCGTTGATGAAAATCGGAGCAGGCGCGGGCTTGCTCTTCATCTCACCCCTCGGAGAACATGTGCGTTATGTAATACGCCTCCATTTTCTGGCGTCAAACAACGTAGCCGAATACGAGGCCTTGGTGAATGGGTTGCACATCGCCATTGAGCTAGGGGTTCGGCGCCTCAACGCTCGTGGTGACTCGCAGCTTGTTATTGACCAAGTCATGAAGAACTCTCACTGCCGCGACCAAAAAATGGAGGCCTACTGTGACGAAGTTCGGTGCTTGGAAGACAAGTTCTATGGACTAGAACTCAACCATGTTGCTCGACGATACAACGAGATTGTAGATGAGCTAGCTAAGATAGCCTCGGGATGAACAATAGTTCCCTCGAATGTCTTCTCCAGAGACTTATATCAACCATCCGTAAAACTCAACGACGCACCCGAACCCGAAGGGACCTCAGCCCAGCTCGAGGTACCTTCGGTAGCCGAGGGAGAGGCCCTGCACGTCGAGGTGGAGCGGAATGGGGTCACACTAGTCCTAAACTGGCAGACCCCATTACCTGGAATATCTTCTCCGAGGAGAGCTGCCCCTCGACAAGGCCGAAGCCCGGCGACTAGCTCGGCGTGCCAAATCGTTCGTTTTACTGGGCGATGAAAAAGAGTTGTACCACCGCAGCCCCTCAGACATTCTCCAACGATGCATATCCGTCGCCCAAGGACAAGAGCTGTTACAGGAAATACACTCGGGGGCTTGCGGTCACCATGCAGCACCTCGAGCCCTCGTGGGAAACGCTTTCCGACAAGGTTTCTACTGGCTGACCGCAGTGGCCGACGCCACTAGGATTGTACGCTCCTGCCGAGGGTGTCAATTCTAAGCGAGACGGACGCACCTGCCCGCTCAGGCCCTACAGACAATACCTATCACTTGGTCGTTTGCCGTGTGGGGTCTGGACCTCGTCGGTCCCTTACAGAAGGCACCCAGGGGCTTCACGCACCTGCTGGTCGCCATCGACAAATTCTCCAAGTGGATCGAAGTCCGACCCTTAACCAGCATCGGGTCCGAACAGGCGGTGGCGTTCTTTACAAATATCATCCTCCGCTTTGGGATCCCAAACTCCATCATCACTGACAATGGTACGCAATTCACTAGGAAAAAGTTCCTAGACTTGTGCGAAGGCCACCACATCCGTGTGGACTGGGCCGCCGTAGCTCACACAATGACAAATGGGTAGGTGGAGCGCGCCAATGGCATGATTTTGCAGGGGCTAAAACCAAGGATCTATAACGACCTCAACAAGTTTGGCAAGCGGTGGATAAAAGAGCTACCCTCGGTGGTTTGGAGTCTGAGGACGACGCCGAGCCGGGCCACGGGTTTCTTGCCGTTTTTCCTAGTCTATGGGGCCGAGGCCATCCTACCCACGAACTTAGAATATGACTCCCCGAGGACAAAGGCATACGACGACCAAAACAACCAGACCAGCCGAGAGGATTCATTGGACCAGCTGGAAGAGGCCCAGGACGTAGCCTTACTACACTCAGCGTGGTATCAGCAGTCTCTGCGACGCTACCACGCCCAAAGGATTCGGCCCCGAGGCTTCCAGGTGGGAGATTTGGTGCTTCGGCTACGACAAGACGCCCAAGGGCGCCACAAGCTTACTCCTCCCTGGGAAGGGCCGTTCATCATCGCCAAAATTCTGAAGCCCGGGACATACAAGCTGGCCAACGATCAAGGCAAGGTCTACAGCAACGCTTGGAACATCGAACAGCTACGTCGCTTTTACCCTTAAAGTGTTTCAAGTCATTCATGTGTCTCGGTCCCTTTATATGTATAAATAAAAAGTCTAACTGTCAAGAGAGGATCAGCCTTGCCTCAGCAAAAACCGACCCTCCCTCGGGGGCTAGAAGGGGGGAACCCCCTCTGCGTCAAAATTTTCCTCGGAAAAGTTTTCTACTAAAACAACTTTCGTGCCTTTCGACTATATCGATAACGGAATCCTAAAAACGAGCGAGAGAGACCTTGAACAGCAAGGCCGACCGAGCCGAGGGACTCCTACGCCTCCGGGATACGGATACCTCACTCATCACCTTCCGCGAAAAGTAACTCGCGCCCGGATAAGTGATTCTGCTACCGAACAAGTCCTAATGCTCGAAACAAGAGGAAATAAAATGCGGCTTTATACTCAAATACCCAAATGTTCAGGCCTCAGCAGCCACAGAAAACAAACACACATACTTGGGATAATTATGCTACATAGACTTAGACGTCGGCAGCACCCTCGGCGGTTTTCCCGACCTGCGGCAGATGTCTTAGTACTTAAAGCAATTACATTTTGCTCTCAGGCAAATACCATTACATTCCCTTACAAACGGGACCCCAGCTCCATTCCCGCAGGAATGAACTACCTCCACACCAGAAGGGCTGCAAGATAACAAACTCCAAGCGGCTCACCGGCGACCACTGCACCAGCAGCGACAACGACCTCCGCCTCGGGCGGCTAGACAGCAGCAGCGATTGCCCCAGGGTAAACGCTACTGTGAAAAGGCCCTCTCCCCCGTCCCCACACGGGGGGCGAGAACAAGCCATTAAAGCCAAAGAGCCGGAGGTCCGGCCACAGGTGGCACTAACGGTCTCGTCGGCGGAGGCAACCACCTCTGCGGTGGGAGGCCTCACCTATGGCGGCCACCACCTCAGCACCGACGACAGCGGCCACCTGCGCACCAACGCCGCACCGGCGAATGGCGGTCGCCTAAGCGGCACAAGGAGGTCCTCGCTCCTGTCCTCTCTACAGGAGTGAGGACAAGACCATCCAAGAACGCGGACACCGCCCCTACGGCGTACGACGTCTTGTACGACCCCTCGGTGTGCCCGACGGCGCGGGACGGGCCATGGACGTGGCCGACCTGCGCACGGCGCGACCGTCGCCCGTGCGGTGGACGGACAGCCACACCCCGACCAGGCAGCATGTGGCAGTTTGCCTCCTCCGCAAGGCTGGTGAACGCCCTTCTCCCCCGAATGCTGGAGGAAGAAGCGGGTCACCAGCCCATGCGGAAGGCAGGACCCCAACTCGGCTTGCCCTCCCCCCAGCATGGATGATGAACATCCTTGAAGCTGAGGGCAGGGGGGAGGCCACAGCCCGGCTCACTCTTCTCCACCACAAGGCTGATGGTCATCATTCTGGGTGACCACTGGCGGGGAACTGCAGCCGGGCTGCATGATGAAAATCTTTGAAGCCGAGCGATGACTAAAGAGCGCCAACCCCCCACGAGGTTGTGCTCCTCCAACAGCAGCAAGAAGAAGGCAACACCGGTGCACCCCATCTGGAGGCCCGGAAGATGGAAAGACGCGATGAATGCGAGAAGAGCAAAGGCATGGCTACTGCCCGGGAGATTGATCCCTTTTTAAAGACAGATCTCCCCACTCACGCCCCAAAGCATCACGGGCAAAGTCTCCCCCGACGTGCTCCAGGGTTCCCGACCTACGACACGGGGGCTAGGTCCCACATGTCATACAAACTGACCCGAAACGCGAAGATGGCGAACCGCCGCACACGAAGCACACAACCACCCTGCGGTTAAGCGCTCCCTCATCCTCGCCGAAACCAGCGGTCGAAAAGGCGGACCGCCACGCAAGAAGCGTGCAACCGCACCACGGTTGTGCACCCTTTCAGCTTCGTTGCAACCAGCGGTCCAGCATGGAGGCCCGGGCCCACATGTCATGTAACCGGCGCACCGGTTACCACGTGCAAAGAAACCGCACCGCCACTTGCGCCAATGCCGCATCTTCTCGGGACTACAGAACCAGTGCAACGACTCGAGGCAGCCGCGTGCGTGACCCAACAGTGCCAATTAAGTGCGACGGTCACGGGTCAGTCAGCCGTGGGGATAGACATGCTAGTTGGTATGACCATAGGCGGACCGACAGTAAATATATGTACGGAAGCAGCGGTACAACCACCAACCAGGCCCTGGTCCCACCTACAGGCTCGCATCCTCCCCTGAAGCGGCAGGGGAGCCCTCTCCTACAGCATAAAGACGACGCACCTATGTTCCATTCCTCGAACGACTTGCGCACGCGCAACAAATACCCCGCGAGTCGCCCGTCCCATCGCATTAACTCCCTGGCAGGACACACGTCTCCTCTGGCAGGCGGGCGGGCGCCATTTTGCCTCTGTCATGATGACTGCCTCAAAAAAGGTGTGCCACACTGTTTCGAAATATCTCCTTTCTTCCTTTCCTCTCTCTTTCTCTCTCTCTGCAGGGATCAGGAAAGGGGACATTTCGAAGGAGCCCTTCGCAGCAAAAGAAACGGGCCCCGAGCCCTCCTACTGATCAGGGGTTCAAAGGTTGCGCCCTGCGGGGTTCGGCGACTGCCCCAGAGCACTCGGGCTCCGAGCCCTTTACTGATCAGGGGTTCGAAGGCTGGCCCCTCGAAGGGATTCGACAGCCGCCCAGAACATGCAGAGTCAGGGATGACCCTAGGTACGTCCGTTACATGGCCAAGGCTTGGGCTATGCTCCTGAGGTACCCTAAGACATTTCTGAGACCAGCGGGAACGGTTTGTAATGGAATCCCACCGAAGGGAGGCACCGAGCCCTCGGACCCTATCGAATGGGTCCGGGTCCAGCAAATCACCCGCGGTACTTTTGGAGCGCGCCTCTGGGCCACTAGCCGACCCTTATCGAACAGGGCTCGGGCGTCCGCTCGGATTATCCAATAGCAACTCACCGGAAACACCATGTTCAGCGCCCACCGAGGGTAACATGGCGTGTTCCCCCCTCCTCCTTGCGGAAAGGCGACGAAGGGGCGTATAATAAAAAGCTGAGACGGTCCTATATCGTCCTCCCGCTCCGTGCAGAGGCTCAGAGGCTGCTCTCTCACCAGACTACGACCAAATTGTTGACCACGTCGACAAACCAGCTTAAAAACTCGGAGCCTGACCATGCACCCGGGCTGCGGCCAGGCCACACGAGGGAACAACAAGGCCGACCGAGGAATCACAAGAAGAATTAAGACCTCAGAGGAGTTAAACCACTCCTCCGAGGCCTCGGGGGCTACACCCGACGGGTGCGCTCACGCGCACCCATCGGAACAAAATATAACCGAGAGAGGCTAGTCCCCTTGCAAAAAATCCGGTAGAACCTCCAAGCGAGTGCCTACACTCCCTTTGAGGCTCGGGGGCTACTGTCGGGTACCATAATTAGGGGTACCCCCAATACTCCTAAGCATGGCTGGAAAACATCTTTAAAACAAATTGTAAAGACCGGTAAGCACAGCTCAAAGTTAAAGCCTCATCTACCAAGGGGCGCGATCTCATCACGCCTGAGCCCGGACTCGGGCAAGAACAGTAATCCCGGACAGATTCACGCCTTGCCCGAGGGCCTCCTCAGGCAGTAGGCGCACCCCCGGCTCGCCCGAGGCTAAGCTCGGGCAAATTTTGTCGTATAGCAACCTCGGCCAAATTGCCTTACCACCGACCGTATCGCATGCGCATTTAATGCGGGGATCACCTGACACCTTATCCTGACACGCGCGCCTCAGTTGGCAAGGTCGAAATGACCGCAGACACTTCGCCCCTTTACTGATCGTTCTGACAGGAAAAGAACACTATTCACCCTGTTCCGACTACTGTGCCAACCACCAGGGTAAGACTAACAAACAGTAAGTCATGGCCTCTCCCGAGTTCAGCCTCGGGCGCAACAGGGAGCTTCGCCTCGCCTGACCCCAGGCCTCGGCCTCAGCCTCGGCCTCGGGAGAAGGTCCCCGCCTCGCCCGACCTCAGCCTCGGCCTACCTCAGCCTCAGCCTTGGGAGGAGTCACAACCTCGCCCGACCTCAGCCTCGGCCTCGGGAGGAGTCACAACCTCGCCCGACCTTAGCCCTAGATCGACTATGCTACAGGGGATACATCATTACCCTACCTCTAGCTAGCCGCCTCAGGCTACGAAGGAACAAGACCGGTGTCACATCTAGATTACTCCGGTAACAGGTAATGATGGTTCCCTGCATGCGTCCATGACATTGATTGTTCTCAGCTCTCTATGAAGGCAAAGAAACGTCAGCAGGACCCAGGGCCGCACCGCCAGCCACGATTCTACAGGGCTCAAGCACTTCTCCGCCGGCCACGATAGCACACAGCTACACCCCCATATGTACAGCTGGATCACCTCCTTGTATCTATAAAAGGAGATGCCCAGGGCCTTCCCACGACACGCGGAGAGGACGACGGAGACGGACTCGCTCAAACATCAAACTCCTCTTCACAACGCTTGTCAGGTACCGTAATTAGGGGTACCCCCAACACTCCTAAACACGGCTGGCAAACACCTTTAGAACAAACCATAAAGACTGACAGTTCGGGTCAAAGTCAAAGCTTCGTCTACCAAGGGACGCGATCTCGCCTCGTTCGAGCAAGGCCTCGGGTGGGAACAGTGGTCCCGGACGAGTTCACGTCTCGCCCGAGGGTCTCCTCAGGCAGTGAGCACACCCTCAGCTCAGCCAAAGGCAAGCCTTGTCGTGCAAGCAACCTTGGCCAAATCGCCGTACCAGCCGACCATATTGCATGCGCATTCAATGCTGGGATCGCCTGACACCTTATCCTGACACGCGTGCCTCAGTCGACAAGGTTGAAGTGACCACAGTCACTTCACCCTTTCACTGACCGATCTGACAGGGAAACAGCGCCGCTCACCCCGCTCTGGCTGCTGTGCCAACCACCCGGGTGAAACCGACAACAGCCAAGTTCGGCCCCGGGCGCAATAGGAAGCTCCGCCTTGCCCGACCTTAGGCCTCAGCCTCCGGAGGAGATTTCCGCCTTGCCCGACCCCAGGGCTTGGCCTCAGCCTCGACCTCGGGAAGAGTCACGTCCTCACCCGACCCTGGGCCTCGGCCTCAGCCTCGGCCTCGGAGGAGTCGCCGCCTTGCCCGACCTCGGGCTCAGATCGACCGCGCCACAGAGGACACATTATTACCCTACTCCTAGCTAGCTCAGGCTACGAAGGAACAAGACCGACGTCCCATCTAGCTTACCCCGGTAATAGGCAATGATGGCTCCCCGCATGCGTCCATGACGTCGGTGGTTTTCAAGCCCCCTAGGAAGCAAGGAGACGTCAGCAGGATCCACGTCGCACCATCAGCTATGCTGCTACAGGGCTCAAGGCACTTCTCCGACGGCCACGTTACTACCTCTACAGGGCTCAAGTTGCTCCCCCAACGGCCACGTTATTATCTATACAGGGCTTAGGGCACTTCCCTGCCAGCCACGTTAGCTCCAAGCTACACCCCCATTGTATAGCTGGGCATCTCCTTGTGTCTATAAAAGGGGGTGTCCAGGGCCCCACGAAGAAAGGGGGGAGAGACGAACGGGCAGCAGATGAACACACAGAGGCACGGCAAAGGGACGGGACAAGACGAGTGAAAGGGAAATGTGCCCTTGGGCCATTTCTAAGTATTTTGGTGATTGAGTGCCAACACAAGTGGACTTGTGGTAATCTATGCGAAGTGATGGACAAAGTGCAAATCAAGTCTAAAGGTATGTATCTAGACTTAGTACATTGTTTTAAGAACTAATGTATCGTGTCTAAGTGCTGGAAACAGGAGAAATCACTTTGGAATAGAGATGGCTTTGTTCAGCCAAAGTCTGCGCAGTTTGGGTGCACCGGACTGTCCGGTGGTGCACCGGACAATGTCTGGTGCGCCAGGCTGGCGACTATCAACTGGCTGCTCTCGGGAAGCGATTAACGACGTACGGCTATAAATTACCGGACTGTCCGGTGGTGCACCGGACTGTCCGATGAGCCATTCACAGGCGAAGTCGTCGCTCTCGGGAAGCAATTAACGGTGTACGGCTATAAATCACGGGACTGTCCGGTGGTGCACCGGACTGTCTGGTGAACCAACGGTCAGCCGGGCCAACGGTCGGCCGAGGATTCCACGCGTGACGTGTGGCCAAGCCAACGGTCACAAGGGGCACCGGACTGTCCGGTGTGCACCGGACAGTGTCCGGTGCGCCAACAGCTCTGAATCTGCAACGGTCGGCTTCGCCAAATAAGGAAAGAAATCCGCACTGGACAGTGTCCGATGGTGCACCGGACTGTCCGGTGCGCCATGCGACAGAAGGCAAGAATTGCCTTCCTGGAATGCTCTCAACGGCTCCTAGCTGCCTTGGGGCTATAAAAGGGACCCCTAGGCGCATGGAGGAGCACACCAAGCATTCTCTAAGCATTCCTAAGCACCAAGACTTCAATTCCGCGCATTCGATTCTTTGTGATAGCAACTAGAGCTCCATTTGAGTAGCGTACTCTTCGGGTTGTGTTGAGAGCTCGTGTTGCGACTTCTGTGCGTGTTGTTGCTCTGATTTTGTGTCTTGTGTGTGTTGCTCATCCCAACCTTACTTCCGTGATTCTTTGTGAACATCTTTGTAAGGGCGAGAGGCACCAAAGTGTGGAGATTCCTCGCAAGTGGGATATAGTAAAGCAACGTAAAACACTGTGGTATTCAAGTGGGTCTTTGGACCGCTTGAGAGGGGTTGATTGCAACCCTCGTCCGTTGGGACGCCACAACGTGGAGTAGGCAAGTATTGGACTTGGCCGAACCACGGGATAAACCACTGTGCCATCTCTGTGTTGATCTCCTTTGGTTATTGTGTTTTGCTAGGACTCCCCTCTAGCCACTTGGCATTATTGTGCTAACTCCTAATCAAGTTTTGTGGCATTAAGTTTTCAAGTTTCACAGGATCACCTATTCACCCCCCCCCCCCCTCTAGGTGCTCTCAATTGGTATCAGAGCCGTTCTCTTCATGTGAGGGACTAATCGCCCGAAGAGATGGATCCTAAGGGCAAGGGGATTGTGATCAATGATAAGGAGAAGGAGTCCTTCGTCAACGAGCCGAAAGATGACAAGCCTACTGACTCGGGCTCGGGCCACAAAAGAAAAGACGGGAAGAAGAAGAAAACAAGGCGCATCAAGGAGATAGTCTACTACGACAGCGACGAATCTTCCTCTTCCCAAAAGGACGACGACAACGACTACGAGAAAAAGAAGACGGTCAATTCGAACTTTTCTTTTGATTACTCTCGTATTTCGCAAAGTACCAATGCTCATTTACTCTCCATTCCACTCGGTAAACCTCCTCGCTTTGATGGAGAGGACTACGGATTTTGGAGTCACAAAATGCGTAGTCACTTGTTCTCTCTCCATCCAAGCATATGGGAGATAGTAGAGAGTGGAATGAAATTTGATAGTACTGATAGTCCCATGTTCATTAATGAGCAAATTCACAAAAATGCACAAGCTACTACTGTTCTTCTAGCTTCATTGTGCAGGGACGAATACCATAACGTGAGCGGCTTGGATAACGCCAAGCAGATTTGGGACACCCTCAAGATCTCACATGAGGGGAACGACGTCACCATGCTCACCAAGATGGAGTTGGTGGAAGGCGAACTTGGGAGATTCGCAATGATCAGGGGCGAGGAGCCAACCCAAACGTACAACCGGCTAAAAACCCTCGTCAACAAAATAAGGAGCTATGGAAGCACGCGATGGACGGACCACGACGTCGTCCGCCTAATGCTAAGGTCTTTTACCGTCCTTGATCCACATCTTGTGAACAATATTCGTGAGAATCCTAGGTACACCAAGATGACGCCCGAGGAGATACTTGGAAAGTTTGTAAGCGGGCGGATGATGATCAAGGAGGCAAGATACGTCGACGATGCATTGAATGGCCCAATCCAAGAGCCTCAAACTATTGCTCTCAAGGCAACAAGGAGCAAGGAGGCGCTACCTAGCAAGGTGGTGCAAGTTGAGGTGGCCGGGCTTAATGATGAAGAGATGGCCCTCAGCATCAAGCGCTTCAAGATGGCGCTAAAGGGTCGCAAGGGGCATCCCAACAAGAACAAGACGAAGGGGAAGCGCTCATCCTTCAAATGTGGTAAGATTGGTCATTTTATCGCTAATTGTCCCGATAATGATAGTGACCAGGAAAAAGGGAACAAGAGGGAAAAGAAGAAGTCTTACAAGAAGGCTAAGGGCGAGGCACACCTTGGCAAGGAGTGGAACTCGGATTGTTCGTCGTCCGACTCCGACAACGAAGGACTCGCCGCCACCGCCTTCAACAAGTCATCCCTCTTTCCCAACGAGCATCACACTTGCCTCGTGGCAAGGGAAAAGAAGGTAAGCACTCGTAATACTAGTACTTACGCTTCCTCAAGTGATGAAGAATCTAGCGATGATGAAATAGACTATTCATGTTTATTCAAGGGCTTAGATAGAACTAAGGTTGATAAGATTAATGAATTGATTGAGGCTTTGAATGATAAGAATAGATTATTAGAAAAGCAAGAGGATCTTTTGTATGAAGAACATGATAAGTTTGTAGAGGCTCAAAAATCCCTTGCTTTAGAAATTAAAAGAAATGAAATGCTCTCTTGTGAATTGTCTACATGCCATGACTCTATTTCTAGCTTAAAGAGCATAAATGATGATTTGAATGCTAAGTTAGAAATAGCTAATAAATCAACATCTTGTGTAGAACATGTTACAATTTGCAATAGGTGTAAAGATTTCAATATTGATGCTTGTAGCGAACACCTAGCTTCAATTTCTAAATTGAATGATGAAGTGGCTAGTCTTAATGCCCAACTTAAGACTAGCAAAAGTGAATTTGATAAGCTAAAATTTGCAAGGGATGCCTACACGATTGGTAGACACCCCTCAATTAAGGATGGTCTTGGCTTCAAGAGGGAAGTCAAGAACTTAACAAGCCATAAGGTTTCCATCTCCGCCAAGGAGAAAGGAAAGGCCCCTATGGCTAGTAGTACTCAAAAGAACCATGCTTTCATGTACCATGATAGGAGACATTCTAGGAATGCTTATAGAAGTTATGATAATTTTGATTCTCATGCCATGATTGCTTCTAGTTCTTCTATTATGCATAGAAATTTGGCTAAGAAAAATGCTATGCCTAGAAGAAATGTTGTTCATGTTCCTAGGAAAGTAAACAATGAACCTTCTACAATTTTTCATACTTGCAATGCTTCCTTTGCTATTTGTAAGAAGGATAAGAAGGTGATTGCTAGAAAGTTAGGGGCAAGATGCAAGAGAGATAAAACTTGCATTTGGGTCCCTAAGACCATTGTGACTAACCTTGTAGGACCCAACAAGAGTTGGGTACCTAAGACCCAAGCCTAAATTTGCCTTGCAGGTTTATGCATCCGGGGGTTCAAGCTGGATTATCGACAGCGGATGCACAAACCACATGACGGGGGAGAAGAAGATGTTCACCTCCTATGTCAAGAACAAAGATTCCCAAGACTCAATCATATTCGGTGACGGGAATCAAGGCAAGGTGAAAGGGTTAGGAAAAATAGCTATTTCATCCGAGCACTCCATTTCCAATGTGTTTTTAGTTGAGTCGCTTGGATATAACTTGTTGTCTGTGAGTCAGCTTTGTAACATGGGATATAACTGCTTATTCACAAATGTAGATGTGTCTGTCTTTAGAAGAAGTGATGGTTCATTAGCTTTTAAGGGTGTATTAGACGACAAACTCTATTTAGTTGATTTTGCAAAAGAGGAGGCCGGTCTAGATGCATGCTTAATTGCTAAGACAAGCATGGGCTGGCTGTGGCATCGCCGTTTAGCTCATGTGGGGATGAAGAACCTTCACAAGCTTCTAAAGGGAGAACACGTGATAGGTCTAACTAATGTAACTTTCAAAAAAGATAGACCTTGTGCAGCTTGTCAAGCAGGTAAACAGGTGGGAAGCTCTCATCATACCAAAAATGTGATGACCACATCAAGACCTTTGGAGTTGCTTCATATGGACCTCTTCGGACCCGTCGCCTATCTAAGCATAGGAGGAAGTAAGTATGGTCTTGTTATAGTTGATGATTTTTCCCGCTTCACTTGGGTATTCTTTTTGCAGGATAAATCTGAAACCCAAGGGACCCTCAAGCGCTTCCTAAGAAGAGCTCAAAATGAGTTTGAGCTCAAGGTGAAGAAGATAAGGAGCGACAATGGGTCCGAATTCAAGAACCTTCAAGTGGAGGAGTACCTTGAGGAGGAAGGGATCATGCACGAGTTCTCCGCTCCCTACACACCACAGCAAAATGGTGTGGTAGAGAGGAAGAACAGGACGCTCATAGACATGGCGAGGACGATGCTTGGAGAATTCAAGACCCCAGAGCGGTTTTGGTCGGAAGCTGTGAACACGGCTTGCCACGCCATCAACCGGGTCTACCTTCACCGCCTCCTCAAGAAGACTTCGTATGAGCTTCTAACCGGTAACAAACCCAATGTGTCTTACTTTCGTGTATTTGGGAGCAAATGTTACATTCTAGTAAAGAGAGGTAGAAATTCTAAGTTTGCTCCCAAAGCTGTAGAAGGGTTTTTATTAGGTTATGACTCAAATACAAAGGCGTATAGAGTCTTCAACAAATCATCGGGTTTGGTTGAAGTCTCTAGCGACGTTGTATTTGATGAGACTAATGGCTCTCCAAGAGAGCAAGTTGTTGATCTTGATGATGTAGATGAAGAAGACATTCCAACGGCCGCAATACGCACCATGGCGATTGGAGATGTGCGGCCACAGGAACAAAAGGAGCAAGATCAACCTTCTTCCTCAACAATGGTGCATCCCCCAACTCAAGACGATGAACAGGTTCATCAAGAAGAGGCGTGTGATCAAGGGGAGCACAAGATGATCATGTGATGGAGGAAGAAGCACAACCGGCACCTCCAACCCAAGTTCGAGCGACGATTCAAAGGAATCATCCCGTCGACCAAATTTTGGGTGACATTAGCAAGGGAGTAACTACTTGTTCTAGATTAGTTAATTTTTGTGAGCATTACTCCTTTGTCTCTTCTATTGAGCCTTTCAGGGTAGAAGAGGCCTTGCTAGATCCAGACTGGGTGTTGGCCATCCAAGAGGAGCTCAATAATTTCAAGAGAAATGAAGTTTGGACACTGGTGCCTCATCCCAAGCAAAATGTTGTGGGAACCAAGTGGGTGTTCCGCAACAAACAAGACGAGCACGGGGTGGTGACAAGGAACAAGGCTCGACTTGTGGCAAAAGGTTATGCCCAAGTCGCAGGTTTGGACTTTGAGGAGACTTTTGCTCCTGTGGCTAGGCTAGAGTCCATTCGTATTTTGCTAGCATATGTCGCTCACCATTCTTTCAGGTTGTTCCAAATGGATGTGAAGAGCGCCTTCCTCAACGGGCCAATCAAGGAGGAGGTGTACGTGGAGCAACCCCCTGGCTTCGAGGACGAACGGTACCCCGACTACGTATGTAAGCTCTCTAAGGCGCTCTATGGACTTAAGCAAGCCCCAAGAGCATGGTATGAATGCCTTAGAGACTTTTTAATGGCTAATGCTTTCAAGGTTGGGAAAGCCGATCCAACTTTATTCACTAAGACTTGTGATGGTGACTTATTTGTGTGCCAAATTTATGTCGATGACATAATATTTGGTTCTACTAACCAAAAGTCTTGTGAAGAGTTTAGCAGGGTGATGACTCAAAAGTTTGAGATGTCGATGATGGGCGAGTTGAACTACTTCCTTGGGTTCCAAGTGAAGCAACTCAAGGATGGCACCTTCATCTCCCAAACGAAGTACACGCAAGACTTGCTAAAGCGGTTTGGGATGAAGGACACCAAGCCCGAAAAGACTCCGATGGGAACTGACGGACACGTCGACCTCAACAAAGGAGGTAAGTTCGTTGATCAAAAAGCATACCGGTCCATGATAGGTTCTTTGCTTTATTTATGCGCTAGTAGACCGGATATTATGCTTAGTGTATGCATGTGTGCTAGATTTCAATCCGATCCAAGGGAGTGTCACTTAGTGGTTGTGAAGCGAATTCTTAGATATTTAGTCGCTACGCCTTGCTTCGGGATCTGGTATCCAAAGGGGTCTACCTTTGACTTAATTGGATATTCAGACTCCGATTATGCTCGATGTAAGGTCGATAGGAAGAGTACATCAGGGACGTGCCAATTCTTAGGAAGGTCCCTGGTGTCATGGAGTTCTAAGAAACAAACCTCCATTGCCCTATCCACCGCTGAGGCCGAGTATGTTGCCGCAGGATAGTGTTGCGCGCAACTACTTTGGATGAGGCAAACCCTCTGGGACTTTGGCTACAATCTGAGCAAAGTCCCACTCCTATGTGACAATGAGAGTGTTATCTGCATAGCGTATAATCCTGTTGAGCACAGCCGCACAAAGCACATTGACATCCGGCATCACTTTTTGAGAGACCACCAGCAAAAGGGAGATATCGAAGTGTTTTATATTAGCACCGAGAACCAGCTAGCCGATATCTTTACCAAGCCTTTAGATGAAAAGACCTTTTGCAGGCTGCGTAGTGAGCTAAATGTCTTAGATTCCGTTATCGAAGTTCATCTCAATATCCTTATTGCCTTTGTACTTTTATTTGAAGATTTTGGTGAGGCAATGGGGTTTAAGGGCCAAACTTGATCCTGTTTTGGTGCTTGATGCCAAAGGGGGAGAAAATAAGGCCAAAAGCAATAAATGGATCAGCTATCACTTGAGAATTTTGAAAATAGTAGAATAGAGCTTTTGGTTTGTCAAAACTCTCGTGTTGTCTCTTTTGTCAAAAGTTGGCCTCTTGTGGGGAGAATAGTCGATTATGGGAAAAAGGGGGAGTTTTTGAAATCTTTGATCAATTTCTCTTGGAACAACTCTATTTATGTCTCAGCAAGTGTGTTTGACTTAGAGATAGAAAGTTGAGGTTGATTTGCAAAAACAAAACCAAGTGGTGGCAAAGAACGATCCATATATGCCAAATTTGAATCAAAACAATATTGAGTTCTCAATTGTATTGATGTTGCACTTCCTTTAGTTGCTTTTTGTTGTGTTGGAATAAATCACCAAAAAGGGGGAGATTGAAAGGGAAATGTGCCCTTGGGCCATTTCTAAGTATTTTGGTGATTGAGTGCCAACACAAGTGGACTTGTGGTAATCTATGCGAAGTGATGGACAAAGTGCAAATCAAGTCTAAAGGTATGTATCTAGACTTAGTACATTGTTTTAAGAACTAATGTATTGTGTCTAAGTGCTGGAAACAGAAGAAATCACTTTCGAATAGAGATGGCTTTGTTCAGCCAAAGTCTGCGCAGTCTGGGTGCACCGGACTGTCCGGTGGTGCACCGGACAGTGTCCGGTGCGCCAGGCTGGCGACTGTCAACTGGCTGCTCTCGGGAAGCGATTAACGACGTACGGCTATAAATCACCGGACTGTCCGGTGGTGCACCGGACTGTCCGGTGAGCCATTCACAGGCGAAGTCGTCGCTCTCGGGAAGCAATTAACGGCGTACCGCTATAAATCACCGGACTGTCCGGTGGTGCACCGGACTGTCCGGTGAACCAACGGTCAGCCGGGCCAACGGTCGGCTGAGGATTCCGCGCGTGACGCGTGGCCGAGCCAACGGTCACAAGGGGGCACCGGACAGTGTCCGGTGCGCCAACGGCTCTGAATCTGCAACGGTCGGCTTCGCCAAATAAGGAAAGAAATCTGCACCGGACAGTGTCCGGTGGTGCACCGGACTGTCCGGTGCGCCAGGCGACAGAAGGCAAGAATTGCCTTCCTGGAATGCTCTCAACGGCTCCTAGCTGCCTTGGGGCTATAAAAGGGACCCCTAGGCGCATGGAGGAGCACACCAAGCATTCTCTAAGCATTCCTAAGCACCAAGATAGCTAGGAGCCGTTGAGAGCATTCCAGGAAGGCAAATCTTGCCTTCAGTCGCCTAGCGCACCGGACAGTCCGGTGCACCACCAGACACTGTCCGGTGCAGATCTCCTTCCTTATTTGGCGAAGTCGACCGTTGCAGATCCAGAGCCGTTGGCGCACCGAATACTGTCAGGTGCACACTAGACAGTCTGGTGCCCCCTTCTGACCGTTGGCTCAGCCACGCGTCGCACACGGATTACGCGACCGACCGTTGGCCCGGCCGACCGTTGGCTCACCGGACAGTTCGGTGCACCACCGGACAGTCCGGTGATTTATAGTCATATGCCGTTAATCGCTTCCCGAGAGCGACGACTTCGCCTGTGAATGGCTCATCGGACAGTCCGGTGCACCACCGGACAGTCCGGTGAATTATAGCCGTACGCCGTTAATCGCTTCCCGAGAGCAGCCAGTTGACAGTCGCCAGCCTGGCGCACCGGACACTGTTCGGTGCACCACTGGACACTGTCCGGTGCGCCACCGGACAGTCCGGTGCACCCAGACTGAGCAGAGTCTTGGCTGCTTAGCCAAGTCTTTTCCAAATTGATCTTTTCCTGTTTCTAGCACTTAGACATAATACATTAGTCTCCAAAACAATGTACTAAGTCTTAGAAACATAACTTTCCTCTTGATTTGCACTTTGTCCATCAATTGGCATAGATTAACACTCAAGCACTTGTGTTGGCACTCAATCACCAAAATACTTAGAAATGGCCCAAGGGCACATTTCCCTTTCACCACCGCAATCGACGTGTTGGGCCTCTCCTCGGCTAAGGAAGCAGGCCTCCGATCGCCGACCTCGGCAACGACGGCCACCTTCTCCTCATGGCCGAGAACGGGGAGGCTGGGGACGACCACGAGCGGTGATGCCTCAGCCATCCCGACATCAGCGGCGACGGATAGCTCCGCGGATGAATCAGCAACGGCCCCGACGGGAGTCGATGCTGGCACCAGCAACAAGTTAGCCGGGCTCGAGGCCGCGGCCGCGTCAGTGGCCTCCCCCGGCATGATGGCCGCTCCGACAGAGGGGTCAGCCTGGGAGGCTTGCCCCATGGCAACTTGTGCTGCCTGGGCCCCCCGCTCGAGGGCGCCTTGTGCGGAGGCCAGCCAACCGGCATGGCGTGCCGCGGCACCAGCTGTGGAGGCTAGCCCCGTCTTAAGGGCCTTCCTGGGGGCCAAACCAGCCGAGCCCTGCCTCCGCTTGTTGAAATAAGGAGAGAGAGAGCAAGATCAAGACACACAGGGAAAAAACCAAAACAGAGGTATTCTCGGATACTTACCCGCTCCGGACCAAGGCCAGTCGTGCCCGTGGGGAGGCCCCTCGGGCCCCAGTCCCCTCAGGCGCTGTTGAGGGTTGCCTCACCGTCAGCTTCGGCGCCGCTTCCGCCTCGGACGCCCGAGGCGCCGAAGGGGCGGCCTGCCCAGGCATCGTCACGGCCAGGGGACCAACCTCCAGTACAGCCGGCACGGGCACTTGCTCTTGGAGGACAGGCAGATCGGCCTCACTCCCCAGAGTCACCCTAGTTACCTCGGCCAAGGGGTCAAGTACCCCCTCGGCCTACCTCCGCTCCTCGGACTGGGACCTCGGTGTCTCGGCCCCAGGCACTGATGGCGCCAGCCCACTAGGAGGCTGGCTCAGCGACCCCTGGCCCAGCCTCGGGTCCAGGTTGAGGCCAAGTTAGGCTGCCATGTCATCGTCCTCGTCATCATCATCATCATCATCATCGTCGTCGTCGTCGGGCGTCTCCGGTGATGACTCCCTCGGGAGCCCGTCCCTCACCTGCCTCCGACGAAGCTTCTCTAAGGCATCTCGGGCCCGCATCCGCTCGCGAGCCTGGGCCTTTTTCGCGTCCTTCTTCTCCTTTTCCTTCTCCGTGGCGATCCTCCGCACGGCTTGGCCCACCGCGTCCTCCGGGACCGGTGGTCGGATAGGTTTATAAATCCTCAACCCCTGAGGACAAACAAAAATCCCTATAGTAAGGATCAAAGGCGTGAAGAACTCGGCGCGAAACAAAAGAAGGATCGGACACTTACCAGGGACACATACCCATGGTCGGGGCGCATCCTGGGCTGGTTAAGGGCGCCAGCGTCCTGCTTCCCTACCGTACCTGCTACCCACTTGAGGAGGTCGTCGGCGGAGAGGGAGGTCGAGGACATCTGCGAGCCCTCCAAATCGACCCCGACTTCATCTCTGCAAGCCGCAACGGCCGCTCTGCCAAAGGGAGCACCCTCCGGCGATGTATAGCGGCGATGACCCCCGCAGCGGTAAGGCCACCATCTCGTAAATTCTACAAGGCCTGCAGAATAGGCTGGAGCTTCTCTTGTTTCTCGTGCGTGGCCCCCCAGCGCCAGTTAACGCCGGCGGCGGTCACCACTCGTAGAGAAAACGGCGGAAGCCTCCCGTCGTCGTTGTGGAGATAAAACCACTGGTTCTGCCACCCCTTGTTCGAAGACGCAAGGGAGGCGGGGATGTACTGTTGCGCGTGCCCCAGGCTCAGCTGGAGGGTGCAGCCACCGGCACGTACCGCCATACGGACCTTCTTTGTCTCCGTCGTTGCGGCAAAGAACTCCGCGGTGAAGAGATGGAGCCATAGATCCTAGTTAGGGTCAATCCTCAAAAAACCCTCGCAAACCGCCGCGAAGATGGCCACTTGCGCAATTGAGTTGGGATTGAAGTTGTGCAGCTCCACCCCGTAGTAGTGCAGGAGCGCTCGCATGAAGCGGCTGGCTGGCACGCCAAACCCCCGCTCATGAAAGGGGATAAAGCTGACCACATACCCCGGCGGCGGAGTCGGGCCGACCCCACTCCCGGGGGCCATCCACTTCGGCTGCGGCTCGCCGGAGAGGGGACGCAGCAAACCATCGGCGACAAGGGCCTCCAGGTCCCCCACAAAAACGGTAGAGAAAAGCCACGGGTCGCGCGGCAGAACAACGGTCACCTTGTCAGCCATCGTCGAACGGAAGCAGTGGCGGTGGAGGAGATGAGGTGCGCGGTTTTCTTTTCTCTGGCTATTCTCTTGGGTTGCGGAAACCAAGCAGAAGGCAAGCACAAATGGCAGGGTAAAGAACCACCGCCGGCCCCTCTTCCGGGTATATAAAGGCCCGGGCGAGGTCCATTCAAAACTTTGCCCGAACCTGCCGCGAAATTCAAACCCGAAGGTGAAACAGTCTTTCTGTTCCTTGAACGACTCGCGCACGCGCAACAGACGCCCCGTGAATCGCCCGTCCCGTCGCATTAACTCCTTGGCAGAGCAAGCGACACCTTTGGCAGGCGAAGCGGGCGACGTTTCACCTCCATCATGATGACCATGTCAAAAAAGGTGCGCCACGTTATTTAAATTCATATCCTTTTGCGTTTCCCCTCTCTCTCTTGCCACAGGGACCGGGAAAGGGGATATTTCGAAAAGGATCCTTCTCCACGAAGGAAACGGGCCCCCGAGCCCTCCTACTGATCAGGGGTTCGAAGGCTGCGCCCTGCAGGGTCCAGCAGCCGCCCCAGAGCACTCAGGCCCTCGAGCCCTCCTACTGATCAGGGGTTCGAAGGCTGCGCCCTACGGGGTCCAGCAGCCGCCCCAGAGCACTCGGGCCCCAGAGCCCTCCTACTGATCAGGGGTTCGAAGGCTGCGCCCTGCGGGGTCCAGCAGCCGCCCTAGAGCACTCGGGCCTCCGAGCCCTCCTACTGATCAGGGGTTCAAAGGCTATGCCCTGCGGAGTCCAGCAGCCGCCCAGAGCACTCGGGCCCCCGAGCCCTCCTACTGATCAGGGATTCGAAGGCTGCGCCCTGCGGGGTCTAGCAGCCGCCCCAGAGCACTCGGGCCTCCGAGCCCTCCTACTGATCAGGGGTTCGAAGGCTGCGCCCTGCGGGGTCCAGCAGCCGCCCTAGAGCACTCGGGCCCCCGAGCCCTCCTACTGATCAGGGGTTTGAAGGTTGCGCCCTGCGGGGTCCAGCAACCGCCCAAGAGCACTCGGGCTCCGTGCCCATTACTGATCAGGGGTTCGAAGGCTGGCCCCTCGGAAGGGCTCAACAGCCGCCCCAGAGCACTCGGGCTCTGCGCCCATTACTGATCACGGGTTCGAAGGCTGGCCCCTCGGAAGGGTTCGACAGCCGCCCCAGAGCACGCAGAGTGAGGGATGACCCTGGGTACGTCTGTTACATGGCCGAGGCTCGGGCTACGCTACTGAGGTACCTAGGACATTTCCGAGACCAGCGGGAACGATTTGTAATGGAATCCCACCGGAGGGAGGCACCGAGCCCTTAGACCCTATCGAAATGGGTCCGGGTCCAGCAAATCCCCTGTAGGTACTTTTGGAGCGCGCCTCTGGGCCACTAGCCGACCCTTAACAAACGGGGCACGGGCGTCCACTCAGATCACCCGTTAGCAACTCACTGGAAACACCATAATTGGTGCCCTTCGAGGGTAACGTGGCACTTTCCCCCCTTCCTCCTTGCAAAAAGGCAACGAAAGGGGCGTATAATAAAAGTCGAGACAGTCCTTGATCGTCCTCTCGCTCCATGCAGAGGCTCAGGGGCCGCCCTCGCACCCGGCTGTGGCCAAAACTGTTGACAGCGTCAACAAACCAGCTCAAAAACTCGGAGCCTGACCATGCACCCGGGCTGCGGCCAGGCCGCATGAGGGAACAACCAGGCCGACCGAGGCATCACAGCAAGAATTAAGACCTTAGAGGAGTCAAACCACTCCTCCGAGGCCTCGGGGGCTACACCCGGCGGGTGCGTTCGCACGCACCCACCGGAATGAAACATAACCGAGAAAGGCTGGTCCCCTCGCAAAAATCCGGCAGAACCTCCAAGCGAGTGCCTACACTCCCTTCGAGGCTCAGGGGCTACTGTCGGGTACCATAATTAGGGGTACCCCAACACTCCTAAACACGACTGGCAAACACCTTCAGAACAAACCATAAAGACTGACAGTTCTGGTCAAAGTCAAAGCTTCGTCTACCAAGGGACGCGTTCTTGCCTCGTCCGAGCCAGGCCTCGGCGGGAACAGTGGTCCCGGACGAGTTCACGTCTCGCCCGAGGGTCTCCTCAGGCAGTGAGCACACCCTCGGCTCAGCCAATGGCAAGCCTTGTCGTGCAAGCGACCTTGGACAAATCGCCGTACCAGCCAACTGTATTGCATGCACATTCAATGCTGGGATCGCCTGACACCTTATCCTGACACGCGTGCCTCAGTCGACAAGGTCGAAGTGACCGCAGTCACTTCGCCCTTTCACTAACCGATCTGACAGGGAAACAGGGCTGCTCGCCCCGCTCCGGCTGCTGTGCCAACCACCCGGGTGAAACCGACAATAGCCAAGTTTGGCCCCGGGCACAACAGGAAGCTCCGCCTCGCCCGACCTCAGGCCTCGGCCTCGACCTCAGCCTCGGGAGGAGATCTCTGCCTCGCCCGACCCCAGGGCTCGGCCTCAGCCTCAACCTCGGGAAGAGTCACGTCCTCACCTGACCCTGGGCCTCGGCCTCGGAGGAGTCGCCGCCTCGCCCGACCTCGGGCTCAGATCGACCGCGCCATAGAGGATACATTATTACCCTACTCCTAGCTAGCTCAGGCTACGAAGGAACAAGACCGGCGTCCCATCTAGCTTACCCCGGTAACAGGCAATGATGGCTCCCCGCGTGCGTCCATGACGTCGGTGGTTTTCAAGCCCCCTACGGAAGCAAGGAGACGTCAGTAGGATCCACGCCGCACCATCAGCTATGCTGCTATAAGGCTCAAGGCACTTCTCCGACGGCCACGTTACTACCTCTACAGGGCTCAAGGCGCTCCCCCGACGGCCACGTTATTATCTGTACAGGGCTCAGGGCACTTCCCTGCCAGCCACGTTAGCTCCAAGCTACACCCCCATTGTAACGGAACGAGATCCTCTGACATGGAGAGAGGGCACTGCCGCGTGGCCCCCGCGTGCGACAGGGCCCGCGTGCAGTGACCCTACTGCCCCCTGCAGTACGTCAGAGGAACCTCCTCCCATTGTAACACCCTGAATTTGGGGGTATAAAATTTCTTTCCTAATATCCACCAAATTTAGGTGTTACCCTTTTCTTCCCTTCTTTTCTATTCTTTTTTTAAATAGTGTAGAGTTATTTTGTCATGTATATATAGGTGTGAGCCTAGTAAATAAAACCCTAGGGGAGTCTTGAATGTTGCATCACATGCTGGAGCACATATTTCAATTGATGAACTTATTTGTTGTACATTTATGTAACTTGTGTGTCATGCTCAGGTTCGAATCTAAGAAAACAGAAAAGAAAATGAATAAGATAAATGGAAAGAAATAGAAAAAGGAAAAGAATCCAGCCCAGCAGCTCTTCCTTTTTCCCCAGCCCACCTCGCACGACGGGAGGGAGCTGCCAGCGCTGCGGCCCAGTCACCCGCGGGTCGGCCCACGCGCGCGTGCGCACGCTACTCTACGTGGCCCAAGTGATCTCGCCCGCCCCGCTCACGCCGTGCGCAAGCGCGCTCGTCCAGCCGCTGTCGCCTTGGTGCGCGTTGGCACCATCCCCTCTATCCTATAACTGCTCACTCTGGATGCTCCCACAAAGCGAGAAAGGAGGCAGCCGTTTCTCTGATCCGCTCCCCCTACACGTCTCATCTCCTGTGCCACGCCCTTGATGCCTCTGTACGCGCGGCATCCGTGTCGTCGCCTGGCCAATGCCGCACTGCACCGGAGCCTCGCCACGCCGCCAACGCGTCTCTAGCATCCCTTTTCTTCTCCGGTGAGTTCTCTCTGGTATGTTTCCTTCGTGTTTACTGTTAATTCTCAGTCGTCTTCTCCCTTGGATCTCCTCTCCCCTTCTCTCTCTCCATACGCGTGTTGCATCCTGGCAGCCGCCGAAGCCCCCTGCCCGTGTCCTGGTGCTGCGGCTAGTACCTTTCCTTATGCGCTCAGTGTCTTGGTCGAGCCCTCGACCTGCCTGCCGCCACCGAGCAGCAGACCCAGCCGGCCGAACTCCCACCTCCTAGTCACGTAGTCGCGTCCCTACGCCGCTTCCACTCCTGTCAGCGAGCCGCCATGCCACCCGCCTAGCCACGGTCGGATGTTGGCCCTCTCCTCCGGTGCCATGGCTGATAATTTTTGGACGAAGAAAAATGCTCATGCAGTAACCGTGTGTGCATGTGAAATGGAGAAGGAAAGTCGTCGTGCGTGTTCTACAGTTGTAGGAAAAACTTGAAGAAAGAACTGTCGCGTGGGGCCCAGTGCATAATATCTCCCATGCGTGTGATGTGCATGCAGTAAGAAAAGGAAAAACTGTATACGAGCCCTACCTTGCATGCCATATTTTATTCACTGGCTGCATACGATTAGAGAGAAAGTATCCTCTAAAGATCCTATACCTCTGGTATATGGCTCCAGCTAATTGCAATAGGCCGCGTCGCACTAAATATGAATTATTAAATATATGTTAGCTTTCGCATTATAAATCTATTTCGATACATTCGTGTTGTGTTAGCTTCTTTATAACATCATCTACGCGTTAAAAATATTATTCACCATGTCATATGTTTTAAATAATTAATTAAGCATTTGTTTAATCAATGTTAATTAATTTAATGTGCTAGGTAAACCTAGTTATAGTTTTTTAACTAGTGCTTTTACAAATATAAATGTCGACAGGAGTAATACTAACTTAAATACTTGTAGTTTGATACATATTTAGTATAAACACGATATACGTTAGTGATTCTCGCGTGGCGCGCGTGCTGTCCGCGTGCTTCATCGCCATCCATTCGCGTGTTGTCGTGTGCGTTGTCACGCATCGTTCGCGTGCTATCGCGCGTGTCGTCTTTCGCGCAAATCGCTATTTGCGCGTTTTAGTAAAAATTGTTTCGCCACTTCGTGCATGTTAAATAATTAATTAGTTGTTTAATGGCCAGTTATTAAAATAACAATTCGACCGAAAACAAACTTGTAATTTTAATTATACGCTTCATCAATATCTATTAAGACAGTTGTGCAATCTGAAGCGTTTCCATTTATGTTTGGTTAGTGTAGACATGATATCGATTAGCGCTTCGACATATCGTGTTCATTCTAAATTAATTGTTCAGACGCATCGATTTCGTATTAGTAATGTATTTTATCATGTCACAAGTTTTAATTATTTAATTAGCTATTCATTTGATACTTATTAAAATTGACCTTCTAATTAAAACTAGTTTATAATTTCTAACTCGTGATTTTAGAAATAAATGTTAACTTGATGAATACCAACTTAAACGCTTTTTATTTAATACTTGGTTAGTATAATCGCGTTATCTGTTAGCGAGTAGTACGCGTCGTCGCACTGTTTGTGCTGTTCACGCGTGATGTGCTCGTGGTCGTATGTTGATTTACGTCGTCGTGCTGTTTCGCGCGTCGTAAATTCGCCTCGCTTAGAATCTCTCGTGTTAATTAAATTACTTATTTAACTGACAGTTGTTAGTGTAGCAGAATAATCGAAACTATAAAGTAGATATTATTTATATTTGATAATGTCGAATTAAAAGTTATAGTTAATAGTTGTTTAGCGTAAATCCGTTAACATGTCGATCGTAGCTTCGAGTTCAATGTTTCTTTTCCTCGTGTGACCATAGTAACACGCTCTATTTCGTTTTGCATGTTTTATTATGTTTTTCTTTGAATGGTGTAATATTCTTATGCATATATATATGTTGTTTCCTTGTGCTTGTTCGTCTTCGCTTCGCGTTGCGATTAGATCGCAATTCGTTTCCGAGCTTCGGGGAATCGACAGTCAAGCGTTGGCAACCAAGTGATCTGGATCTTCGAGTTCTACAAAGTTGAAGACCCTGAGCATCTGTTTAGTGAAGGCAAGTGTCTTCTGACCCATTATGTCCTATTTACTTTATAATTCACCGTCCCGCATACTATAAACAACCTAAGGATTGACTAGCTTTCTATTTACCTTGTCCTTGATTACCTTTTGGGTTACTATGGTTAGCTTCATGCTAGCGCTTTATTTTAATCAATGAACATGATGAGATACAATGATGATACTATGTTTTTATTCTGGATTTGATGATATACTTGTGGCAATTTAGGGGACTCGAGCGGTTTCTCGAGTGCCTCTCCGTAAGGACCTGTTCGTTGGATGACCACCCGGGAAAACAGTGCAACCATGAGGGTGGTATGGGACGCCCTTAGCTAATTAATTAGAGGAACTGAGGTGTAGTTTGCTTTGCCGTCGTGCCGTCAATGGGGCTCGGTGTATGCGGCTCGCTCTGCCGAGGGTGGATTGCCCCTCGGGGAGGAGTGCGGTACATTTAGGAAACCTAACGGGTGGCTACAACCTCAGGGAATCTTTGTAAAGGCTTCGTAGTGAATCCCTGGCCATTCACCTCGGTAGTGAACAAGGGTCTTGCAAGCCCGGGCTAGAGAGGGAATCACGGCTTGTGGGTAAAGTGCGCAACCTCTGCAGAGTGTTATGGAACTGATATATCAGTCGTGCTCGCGGTTATGAGCGGCCAAGGGAGCTCCATTGATTAGAGGCACATTGATCAGAGATGTTTTGGTTACAGATGATGATGAGGATAATGTTGGTTTCTATTATGATTATGATTTCAGCTATTCTTTCCATTTGGAAGGAGTACTTTTGGGTTAACAACTTGAGTAAATGTTAAAACCTGGCTCTCTACTAGGAATAATTACCTGACCAACTAAAAGCAATTGCTTGACCCTAACCCCACATAGAGCTAGTCCACTTCAGCCAAACGGGACATTTGCTGAGTACGTTGATGTGTACTCACCCTTGCTTTCGCAAAACACCAGGTTGCCTTTGGTGCAATCTATGCTCAGGTAAAGAAGAAGGCGTCGAGGCTGATCTCCGGGAGTTCCATGACTTCGACGAGTTCGAGGATTAGGCTAGCGACCTCCCCCAGTCAGCTGCCTGTGGTGGGTTGTTTACGTTGGCTACGTTTCTATTATGTGCACTTTGATTTATATTATGTAAATGGCTCTAGTCTGTAATATTATTACTTACTCTTTATTGTAATTTGAAGCATTGTGCTATGATGAGTCATTTACGTAATCGCTGTGTACGTGAATTGCTGATCCTGGCACGTACATGGTTCGCATTCGGTTTACCTTCTAAAACCGGGTGTGACATAAGTGGTATCAAAGCCGTGCTGACTGTAGGACCACTGACCTAGAGTAGCATTGGCCGTTTTAATAACTTATTGATTATTAATTCACCTCATCCTTGATTCTGCTTCAAAATATTAGTCACCTCGACTAATTTTATGTTGTGCTCCTATATGTCTCCTTGCCAATTCTATTATGGTCTATACTTCTCTCAATCTATTAGATCTGATCTCACTCTTGTGCTTGCGACATCTTTGTAGATGCCCCCTGACCATAACTTTCTTGTCTTTTTGGGATTCTTTCCGATTTGTCATTAAATTGCTACCATCTCGCGGACTCTAGTCCTTCGATATTGACATGCTTGTAACCCTGAATTCTTCGATGCTCTTGTTTCAAATATTTGCCTCTAAATTTCTACTGTCTACTTAAATATTTCAGTTTATATATCCATGACCTTCCTGTCTTTTGAGACCCTTTCCTATTTTGTTGTTAAGTCGCTATCTTTCAGCAATTTCTTGTCTCTTAGTATTGGTATGCTCATCTCCTTAAAATCTTGCATACTCTCATCTTTTTATACGCTTACCTTTATATCACAATGTCTATTTAAAACATTTCAGTTTACATGTCCTTGACCACCCTTGTTTCTAAATGATCCATGAACGGTCATTTTATGTTGCACATCCTTGGTGATCTCGTTGTTCCTTTATAACTTCTCTCGATAATGAATTCTTACTTCAACCATTCTATTGCAACCTCACCTATCTTGCCCTTGATTGTTTTCTCCACTTCGTTACTTTGCGAGTCTTGCCTTAACTCTATCCATGGATTATGTTTTTCATCATTAGTACCTTTATCCTTATCACCTCTATATCTTACCTTGATATTTATCTTATACCGGCATTTAAAATACCCTCTTTTCCATCTCAATCTGAGCATTGTATTTTACCTACCTTTCTCTTGGTCGTATCCTCTTCTTTGTCACCTGCGAGTTTTTAACTATCATTTCTTGTGTTTTGTTTGTTATTTCCTTTACCCTTCTCATCACTCTATCCTACCTTGGGATTACATTAGGTATGTTATCTAAAAATCTCCAATCTCCTATCCCAATTTGAGAGCGGTGTTTTACTTACCTCACCCTTGGCTATATCCTCTTCTTTACCGCGTGTAAGCTTAGGCGCAACTCCATTCTTTGTTGTACCCATACCACTGGCTATCAATGCCTTCATCTTTTCTCTCATACCCTTGTCAGTTATCGCCTTTGACCCTTGCGATATTGAGGTCTTCTACCTAAATGCTCACCTTGAACTTATCCTTTAAAAGCCTCCCCTCTCCTTCAACCTAGTTTGAGAGTTGTGAGTTACCTACCTCTCCCTTGATTTCTTTTTACTTCTTGTTGCCTTACACGTTTTGTGTTAATTCCATCCCTTGAGGTGTTTTTTATTTGCTACCACCCTCACCTTGTCGTCCATCGATCTTGCCTTGATACTCATCTTTATTCCTATTCTTTAAAAATCTCACTCTTCCACCTCAATTTGAGAGTGGCATTTACCTACCTGGCCCTTGGATGTATCCTCTTCTTTTCCACTTGTAGGTCCTGTCTTAACTCCATCCTTTGTGGTACTCATATCCTTTGTTTTTATGCCCTTTTACCTCCTCTCCTACATCCTTGTCCGTTATCACCATTAAACCCTCGTGATATCTATGCCCTTGCCCTCATGCTTACTTTGAACCTACCCTTTAAAGCCTCCTCTTTTCCATCCCTGTTCAAGATAATGCCTCACCCACTTCACCATTGGTTGCTTCCTCTTCTTTGATGCCTTGCAAGTTTTGTCTAAAATACATCCTTTGTTGTGTGTTTGTCCGTTATCACCTTAACTCTCATCATCCCTCGATCTTTACCTTGATGCTTATCATGTACCCACATTTTAAAGCTTCCTCTCCCATTTCAGTTCAAGAATGTTGTCTTACCCCTCCCCGCTCTTGTTCGTTCCCTATTCCTCTATCGCGTTGCAAGTCTTGTCTTAACTCGATCTTTTGGTGTCCTTTTGCCTGTTATCTCTTGTACCTTTGTAATCACTAGATCTTTTCATGATGCTTATCTTATGCCTACCTTATGAATTATCATCTTTCCCATCTTGATTTGAGAATAGTGTTTACCTACCCTGCCTTTGGTTGTATTTTCTCACTTGTAGATTATAATCCTTGCTTTAACTCCATCCCTTATTGTGCTCGTGTTCCTATCCTACACGTCTTGTTCTTCTCCTTGTCCTTCACCAACTATAGAGAGTAGTTATTCCCTTTTCAAGGAAGACCACCATTTAAATAAAAGAAATATATAGCAACGAGATGTTTGTTGTTGTATGCTTGTGATGTTTGTCTTTGTGTTATGACTGATTTGCTTCTTTGAAATGAGTGTTGATGTGTTGTGGCCCTTGGTCCACAATCGCATCTGTTTAATAGCTGAGTGCCATAGAGTTAGGTAGCTGGGTGCTCTCCCTTTTCTCTCTTTAATCCATCTATGCTTACCTTTTCTACCTATATTCTTTCCTCTTGCACCTATGCAGCTGGCAGCCTCCAGCCTCTCTTAATAAGTCAAGATCTGAGTCGGCAGCATCTTCCCCAAGGGCATATCAACGCTCCTGTTAAGGGGGTTAGTCGCTAACCCCAATGATGGCAATGCGATTAACATCAACCAACAACATCAAAGTGGTGCAGCGAAAGCGTGTGTGGATCCTAACCCACAGGTCCAAGAGATCCTCAAGAGTTGCATCAGTGGGTCATGAACATCAAAAGGTCAAATCACCCAGTCCACAAGTTAATCTGGAAGAATCAGAGTTGAATCAAAAAGCGATGAAAACCAAGGAACCACTCTTGTTCTCTTGCTAGCCTCTTCTTGAATCTCGAGGGCGAGATTCTGTTAAGGGGGTTATATTTGTAACACCCTAAATTTGGGGGTGTAAAATTTCTTTCCTAATATCCACCAAATTTAGGTGTTACCCTTTTCTTCCCTTCTTTTCTATTCTTTTTTTAAATAGTGTAGAGTTATTTTGTTATATATATATATATAGGTGTGAGCCTAGTAAATAAAACCCTAGGGGAGTCTTGAATGTTGCATCACATGCTGGAGCACATATTTCAATTGATGAACTTATTTGTTGTACATTTATGTAACTTGTGTGTCATGCTCAGGTTCGAATCTAAGAAAACAGAAAAGAAAATGAATAAGATAAATGGAAAGAAATAGAAAAAGGAAAAGAATCCAGCCCAGCAGCTCTTCCTTTTTCCCCAGCCCACCTCGCACGACGGTAGGGAGCTGCCAGCGCTGCGACCCAGTCACCCGCGGGTCGGCCCACGCGCGCGTGCGCACGCTACTCTACGTGGCCCAAGTGATCTCGCCCGCCCCGCTCACGCCGTGCGCAAGCGTGCTCGTCCAGCCGCTGTCGCCTTGGTGCGTGTTGGCACCATCCCCTCTATCCTATAACTGCTCACTCTGGATGCTCCCACAAAGCGAGAAAGGAGGCAGCCGTTTCTCTGATCCGCTCCCCCTACACGTCTCATCTCCTGTGCCACGCCCTTGACGCCTCTGTACGCGCGGCATCCGTGTCGTCGCCTGACCAATGCCGCACTGCACCGGAGCCTCGCCACGCCGCCAACGCGTCTCTAGCATCCCTTTTCCACTAGTACAGAGAAGTTCTATAGTGGCGGTTGTAAACCTATTTATAGTGGCGTTTTTCGTAACCGCCAGTGCTAGGGGCCAGTAGAAATCATCATTTTTACAGGCGGGTAACTGAGGACCGCCAGTGAAAATCGATTTTCACTGGCGGTCGGCGTAATAAAACCGCCAGTGAAAATCGATTTTCACTGGCGGTCGACGTAATAAAACCGCCAGTGCAAATCGTTTCCCGGAAACATAAAACATATTTTAAAAATAGTTAAAAAATTTATTTTTATTAGGGGGCCTCAGCCCACCCCACCCCACCCGTCCGTCTCCGTCAAGTCGCAAGTCGCGGCATTTTTCGCGCAAAATTCGCGCGCTACGCGGTTGTTAGTATTCGAACCGTCGACCTCACCCTCGCGCGTACCCTTCCCTACCACTCCGTCTATGACATGTCTTGTGTCTAGTTTGTAGTTGTTTTCTCCACATATTACAACCATTTGAGTGTAAATTGCTTATTTGAGACACTAAACGAATTCAAATAAAAAAGTTGTCAACTACAAAGATAAATAACTTTTGAAGTTCTACAACTTTTATTTTGACACTTTTTTCATCCGAGGTAGTTTGCAAAATTTGAATTTTAAATTTGACATACTTAGATTCAATTTTTGAGAACCGAAATGAGTTCAAATAAAAAAGTTGTCAACTACAAAGTTTCATAACTTTTAGAGATCTACAACTTTTATTTTGGTGGTTTTGTCATACGAGGCCGTTTGAAAAACTCGAAAAATTAAGGATAAAAATGATTTCTAGTGGCGGTTCCTTAAGAAAACCGCCATTACAAATCATGGATTTCTACTGGCGGTTTTCTTAAGGAACCGCCAGTAGAAATACGATTTCTAGTGGCGGTTTTCTTAAGGAACCGCCACTAGAAATAACACAGTCGGTGGATAACCGAATCCGCCTGTAAAAATATATCGTCCCCGCAGGCTTTGAGCCTTTTTCTACTAGTGTTCTTCTCTGGTGAGTTCTCTCTGGTATGTTTCCTTCGTGTTCACTGTTAATTCTCAGTCGTCTTCTCCCTTGGATCTCCTCTCCCCTTCTCTCTCCATACGCGTGTTGCATCCTGGCAGCCACCGAAGCCCCCTGCCCGTGTCCTGGTGCTGCGGCTAGTACCTTTCCTTATGCGCTCAGTGTCTTAGTCGAGCCCTCGACCTGCCTGCCGCCACCGAGCAGCAGACCCAGCCGGCCGAACTCCCACCTCCTAGTCACGTAGTCGCGTCCCTACGCCGCTTCCACTCCTGTCAACGAGCCGCCATGCCGCCCGCCTAGCCACGGTCGGATGTTGGCCCTCTCCTCCGGCGCCATGGCTGATAATTTTTGGACGAAGAAAAATGCTCATGCAGTAACCGTGTGTGCATGTGAAATGGAGAAGGAAAGCCGTCGTGCGTGTTCTACAGTTGTAGGAAAAACTTGAAGAAAGAACTGTCGCGTGGGGCCCAGTGCATAATATCTCCCATGCGTGTGATGTGCATGCAGTAAGAAAAGGAAAAACTGTATACGAGCCCTACCTTGCATGCCATATTTTATTCACTGGCTGCATACGATTAGAGAGAAAGTATCCTCTAAAGATCCTATACCTCTGGTATGGCTCCAGCTAATTGCAATAGGCCGCGTCGCACTAAATATGAATTATTAAATATATGTTAGCTTTCGCATTATAAATCTATTTCGATACATTCGTGTTGTGTTAGCTTCTTTATAACATCATCTACGCGTTAAAAATATTATTCACCATGTCATATGTTTTAAATAATTAATTAAGCATTTGTTTAATCAATGTTAATTAATTTAATGTGCTAGGTAAACCTAGTTATAGTTTTTTAACTAGTGCTTTTACAAATATAAATGTCGACAGGAGTAATACTAACTTAAATACTTGTAGTTTGATATATATTTAGTATAAACACGATATACGTTAGTGATTCTCGCATGGCGCGCGTGCTGTCCGCGTGCTTCATTGCCATCCATTCGCGAGTTGTCGTGTGCTTTGTTACGCATCGTTCGTGTGCTATCGCGCGTGTCGTCTTTCACGCAAATCGCTATTTGCGCGTTTTAGTAAAATTGTTTCGCCACTTCGTGCATGTTAAATAATTAATTAGTTGTTTAATGGCCAGTTATTAAAATAACAATTCGACCGAAAACAAACTTGTAATTTTAATTATACGCTTCATCAATATCTATTAAGACAGTTGTGCAATCCGAAGCGTTTCCATTTATGTTTGGTTAGTGTAGACATGATATCGATTAGCGCTTTGACATATCGTGTTCATTCTAAATTAATTGTTCAGACGCGTCGATTTCGTATTAGTAATGTGTTGGACACCAAAATGAATGGACGGTCCGGCCCATGGGCCCGGACGGTCCGCGTGTCCCGAGATTAGATTAACTCGGATGTTTATCCTTATCTCGTGCGTGGTTATCCATCTAATCACGTGGGAGTTTGTTGGCTATCTCTTAGGAAAAGGTCCAGACCTCCTCCCCTATAAATATAAAGGGGTACGGCCGATTGAGAACCCCCGAACACATTCCAATCGAACCAATTACCTTATTTACTTTTCCTGCCCTAGGAGTAGATGTAGCATAGTTCTAGTTGTAGCCTTCCGCATATCCACCTCCACCCCTATTCGACTCTACGTCGTCTAGATCCGTCTTGGGTGGCCTGCCGATCCCAAGACGACCCTAGGATCTCACCCCTCCCGGGGGGCAAGATCTAGTTGTCCACTCGAGACCTCTTCCTCGAATTGATCTCTTAATTCCTAGGCGACTCTACGTCGTCTGGGGACGCCCCGGGTGACCTGTCGACCCGGAGCATCTTAAGATCTTTTCCCCCTAGGGGACGAGATCTAGATTCCAGCAAGGAGGAGGAAGACGACCCTGTCGCCAGGTCGCGGACCGTCCGGCCCAGAGCTGCGGACCGTCCGGTGTGACGCAGGGAAGACACCGCTCCTGCGTCCAGGTCGCGGACCGTCCGGCCTAAGGTCGCGGACCGTCCGCGCCGCCGCAGAGGGCACTATCAGGCAACCCGGCGACCTGTCGCAGGCCGCCACCGCTGTTCACCTCGCGGAGCCGAACTCAAGGTATTGCTCATCACGAGAAGGTCATAGGGTTCGTTGCTATTTGGTCCCAAATAGGTGGTGACCATCATAGAGGTGTTGTCCCATATTTAGGATAACCACTTTATTTGGCCCTACATCATCTAAAGGTGCCAAGTACCGCCAAGCGGTTCATTATAGTGTTTGGCACCTGAAAAAGGTGTCAACATACTTTTGGCGACTCCGCTGGGGACGAGGTTGCAGATCTACAAAATCAGGCTTACATGGCCGATTCTAAAGATCTCAACCGTGCTTCTCCAAACAGCGACACAAGGCTGACTAATTTATCGGCCGCAGAGCATGAAAACTTAAAAGATGACATGAAGAAGATGGATGAGGAGATCCAACGACAACAAGATCAGATGCTCAAGGTGGCAAAAAAGTGGTACCTCTCGCACTTCAAGGTAGATCGCCACCAGAAGGTCGTAAAGGAGAGGGAAATAGACGCCGATTACATGTCATCCGTGCTGCAACAGCTCCCCACGATAGGTGATGCCAGGTCAGTCGATGATATTCCATCTATTAAAATTTCTTTTGATAATCGGATTAAAAGTATCACAGAGGATATAGAAAGGATGGCGCATGCATTAGGAAAAACTCACACGCCTAGTTTTTTATCACATAAATTAGGCGCCAAAACAATTGCGCCAAACACATCGGCAACAAATGGGTTTCCCCAGCCACATTCTGGTATGCCGATGGACTCATATCCAGGACGACCGTCACCACCATCTTCGCTAAATGGTGAGTCAACTCTGAGCACGGCTGGACCGTCCACACACAATCGCGGACCGTCCGACCCTCCGTCAGACCGTTCGGCACCCTACGCCGGACAGTCCGGAGTTACACAGAGCCCACCACAAGGGTCACAGGTGTTGCCTGACGTGACCGGACAGTCCGAGGATAGTACCGGACCGTCCAATCCACCCGCAGACCGTCCGACTGTGCAGGTCGAACCGTCCGGAGCACCAGAAGTCACCTGTGATCTGCCTAGTACGGAAGGCCGACATAAATATAACTGGCCACCTAAGCCCCAAGAACCAAAAAAGTCACATATCTCTGAGCTTGTTTGGCCCACTAAGGCCAAACCTTCTGTTCGCTCTCACTCACACTCGACACAAAAGGAAAAGGTTAAGTTCACATTTAATATTACTAAGTGTGATAAAATATTTGATGAGTTGCTTAAACATGGTAATATTAAACATGGTTGAAGAATTAAAAGGGCGTATATATTGTAAATGGCATGGCTCCTTTCTTCATAACACCAATGATTGTGCTGTCTTTCGTCGACAAATACAATCGGCTATAAACGAAGGCCGATTGAGGTTTCAAAAGGAGGTGAGGATTGACAGGCCACCTGTCCCTGCCACCACATTAGAGCCGACAAGTACAAAAGTCATAGTTCGGCCCTGTGCGGCCGATAAAAGCAAAGATAAAAATATCGTCATTGGTGATCCCCGCACACCAAATATGTCACGTAGAATGGTTACTCAGAAGACTCCGGACAAAAGAAAGACCAGAGGCACCGGGGGGCAAGCACGATCGGACACCAAGTGATCTGGATCTTCGAGTTCTACAAAGTTGAAGACCCTGAGCATCTGTTTGGTGAAGGCAAGTGTCCTCTGACCCATTATGTCCTATTTACTTTATAATTCACCGTCCCGCATACTATAAACAACCTAAGGATTGACTAGCTTTCTATTTACCTTGTCCTTGATTACCTTTTGGGTTACTATGGTTAGCTTCATACTAGCGCTTTATTTTAATCAATGAACATGATGAGATACAATGATGATACTATGATTTTATTCTGGATATGATGATATACTTGTGGCAATTTAGGGGACTCGAGCGATTTCTCGAGTGCCTCTCCGTAAGGACCTGTTCGTTGGATGACCACCCGAGAAAACAGTGCAACCATGAGGGTGGTATGGGACGCCCTTAGCTAATTAATTGGAGGAACTGAGGTGTAGTTTGCTTTGCCGTCATGCCATCAATGGGGCTCGGTGTATGCGGCTCGCTCTGCCGAGGGTGGATTGCCCCTCGGGGAGGAGTGCGGTACATTTAGGAAACCTAACGGGCGACTACAGCCTCAGGGAATCTTTGTAAAGGCTTCGTAGTGAATCCCTGGCCATTCACCTCGGTAGTGAACAAGGGTCTTGCAAGCCCGGGCTAGAGAGGGAATCACGGCTTATGGGTAAAGTGCGCAACCTCTGCAGAGTGTTATGAAACTGATATATCAGCCGTGCTCACGGTTATGAGCGGCCAAGGGAGCTCCATTGATTAGAGGCACATTGATCAGAGATGTTTTGGTTACAGATGATGATGAGGATAATGTTGGTTTCTATTACGATTATGATTTCAGCTATTCTTTCCATTTGGAAGGAGTACTTTTGGGTTAACAACTTGAGTAAATGTTAAAACCTGGCTCTCTACTAGTAATAATTACCTGACCAACTAAAAGCAATTGCTTGACCCTAACCCCACATAGAGCTAGTCCACTTCAGCCAAACGGGACATTTGCTGAGTACGTTGATGTGTACTCACCCTTGCTTTCACAAAACACTAGGTTGCCTTTGGTGCAATCTATGCTCAGGTAAAGAAGAAGGCGTCGAGGCGGATCTCCGGGAGTTCCATGACTTCGACGAGTTCGAGGATTAGGCTAGCGACCTCCCCCAGTCAGCTGCCTGTGGTGGGTTGTTTATGTTGGCTACGTTTCTATTATGTGCACTTTGATTTATATTATGTAAATGGATCTAGTCTGTAATATTATTACTTACTCTTTATTATAATTTGAAGCATTGTGCTATGATGAGTCATTTATGTAATCGTTGTGTACGTGAATTGCTGATCCTGGCACGTACATGGTTCGCATTTGGTTTACCTTCTAAAACCGGGTGTGACACCCATTGTACAACTGGGCATCTTCTTGTGTCTATAAAAGGGGGTGTCCAGGGCCCCACAAAGAAAGGGGGAGAGACGAACGGGCAGCAGACGAACACACACAGGAACGGCAAAGGGACGGGAGAAGACGAGCAGGGCCAGACCCTCTCTGTAACGACCAAAATCCTATTCTATGATTTATAAATATTTCTTGATAAGGTTTAGGGTTAAAAGGTATTTTAATATAAGAATCCTCATTTTTAAATGTTATTCTTAAAAAAAACTAAAAGCTTGGAACTATAAACACAATGAAGAATTTTATCTACTTATTATTCTCTTTACGAACTACCTACAAATGCACTCCTTAAAAATAATAAATTATGGGAAAAATATTGTATGGGTTGCATAATTGGATCATTTTTTTATTTGCATGAATAAATGAATAAATTAATTATTATAAATTATACCTGCATCATGTTGGGTTTGTTTGTGCATCTAACTTAAAAATTTGAAAATTTAAACATGGATTTGAATTGAAATAGAAAACAGGAAATAAAATAGAAAATAGAACAAAAAAGGGGAAAAGAAAAGCTCACCGGGCAGCCTTGGGCTGATTTCCTCCTATTCCAGCCCAACACCTCTGCGCGCGCCAGCCCACTTTCTCCCTCCCCTTCTCTCTTTCCACTGTGACGCTGGCGCGTGGGAACCCTTGTCAGCGGGCGACAGAAACGATCTCCGCGCCTACCACTGCCGGGAGGGACCGCTGTTCAGCCTCACGAACCGGCCATGTGTGCTAGTGACTCTGTCGGGTGGGCCCACTTTGGTAGCTCAATCTTCTTCCTCAAACTGAACGTGATTCCTACTCCGCGCGCGCCGCTGGATTCTACGGGGATCTCGCGGAGTCGTTCCCCCTCCTGCTCGGACTTCGGGGTTGGCGCATATAAAACCCGTGGCGCTGCAACCCCCTTCTTCATCCTCTCGGATCGTCGAGTCGTGTGCCACTTCGTCGCCGTGAATAGAGAAAAACGTGCGACCGCCATGGATCCGCTACGGTGCTCCCTGCGTCCTGCTAATGTTCGGCCATCAATGGGAGGCAATAGAGGGTTACCTGGCCACGTGGAGTATTTCCATGACATAGATTGCTGGAAGGGCCCATGGGGCACTGGGAATTTCTTGCCGTTGAAGAGTCTCTGCCGCCGGTCCGCCCTGCGCCATGGCTGGCCCTGCTCCTACCTTCTTCATCGGTGAGGATATACTATGTGAACTCAGCTCATCCTCTATATGGGTAGCGCCGGTCTACGATCGATTTGGGGTGCCATAGCCTCGGGCTGCCGGTTCACCGGATTGCATCGCTGCCATGGTCCTCGCGCGCCACCATCTGGGCAATGTCGTGCAATGTCGTGGGGAAGAAACCGCCCTGGCCGTCCGATCTACCCTATGTGGTCATGATTGAAGCGGTGACGTTTCAGCCGGGGTGGGGAACGCTCACCGTTCGATTCCCTGTCGGACGCTCAGGATTAGATCACGTATATGTTAAATCTCGAGCGTGGATCTCAGATCCAACGGCCCATGTGCCATACCGGTTCGGCGTGGAGGGGTTTTAATCTAGATCGTCCGTACACGATCGGATGAATAGGAACTGCTGATACCCTTTTGGCTCGGGAAATTTACTTAAGAGACCCCGAGCTTCTGCTCAATTGACCCGCCATCCACCAGCAGGGCAATCTGAGTCTAGGAAGTTTTTGTAGATCAGACCCTGCGCTTTTCTATATTTGGCGCGCAGACCAGGAAATTGGGAAAATAGGGAATTAATGTTAGAAATGGATTTTTAATACAAAAAAATAAATCCAGAAACTTATATGATTCATATTAAATTCATTTTAACTCCAAATTAATTCATTCCAGAGACATTAATTTTGTTTTAATATTGTCTACCACTTAGTACCTCTGTTTATCAATGAAGCATGAATTAAAATTATTCATCTGAATTAATCTAAGCCATGTACTCAATAACTCCAGAAATTCATAACTTAGCAAACGTAACTCCGTTTTGATCCATTCTAGTTGCGTTAGTCTCACAATAATATTCATTATCATCTGGTAATTTTGTTTTGTCATGAATTATAGGTTAAAATGTTGCACTTAGTCTATTCTATATTTAACCACGTGGATCTTCGGAAAACCATAACTTCTTAACCGTAGCTCCGATTTTAGTCGTTCCTGAACCAACAATCTCGTTACGCAGCGTAGAATATTATTATGCAGTTTATTCTTATGTTTGTTGTGATGTTAATGCTGCATATACCATGTTTGTTTGTATTGCTACGACTAGCGTGAGGTCACGAGTCATCTAAAGATCATCCTGGTACCTGGAATCTCAAGTCCCAGGCAAGTTGTGCCCTTGATCACTTCTTTTACCCACTCATGTTCTAATTAATCATAATGATCTGCATAGGTTAATTTGATGGGACCTAATAGGTTACCCTAGTTTGTCTATCTTTATGCCTTGTTTACCACTAAACTTTATGGGTAGTACTTGCTAGTGCTATATGTGGATTTGGGCATTGAGATACATATTATTCATACTTTTGTTATCAGTTGTTATTTACTGTTCATGATAAGATCATTATGTTAATTGGAACATGGAGCGAGCACCCGGGAAAACAGTGCTACCACAAGGGTTTAATGGGACGCCCTTGGCTGATTAACTAGGAAAGCTAGTGGAGGTCTTCCTTACCCAAAAGGGGCAAGGGCAGTAGGGGAGTGGTCAGTGTAGGGAGGTCCTTGTTTGATTTTGCTGCGATGGCGGTCAGGCAAGAACCCTGCACTGGAGCTTCCTATAAACTGTAGCGGGATTTCTGAAGCTAGTGGAACTTTGTAAAGGCCTCGTAGTGTTACCCTGCCTCGCCTCCTCGGTAGAGGTGTATGGGATTGGTCGTCTCTTGGCAGATGGGTAACATGACTTGTGGGTAAAGATGCGCAACCTCTGCAGAGTGTAAAACTGGTATACTAGCCGTGCTCACGGTCATGAGCAGGGTAAAGATGCGCAACCTCTGCAGAGTGTAAAACTGGTATACTAGCCGTGCTCACGGTCATGAGCAGCTCGGACCCTCACATGATTAATTTATGGAACTAAATTCAATTTGTCATATGCATTGCATCGCAGGTGATGTTGTTGTTACTTTTGTTCTACTATTTAATTGGGTTGGTATTTACTTATACTTAGTAACTGCTAATAAAATTTTGACCAACTTTAAAAGCAATGCTCAGCTTCAACCATCCTCTTTGGTAAGCCTTACACTTCACATGAGCTCCCACCTTTGGCGAGTTCATGCACATTATTCCCCACAACTTGTTGAGCTATGATCGTATGTGAGCTCACTCTTGCTGTCTCACCCCCACAGGTCAAGAACAGGTACCACAGGATGAGGCGCATGGAGGATGCTGCGATGTGTTCGTGAGAGGTCTAGGCCGTCGTCTCCCAGTCAACTTTGGGTTGCTGGACCGTTGTCTCCTTATAATGTAATTATTTATTTTGTACAGAACTCCTATTATATAGTAAAGATGTGACATTCGATCCCGTGCCATGATTCATCATATGTGTGAGACTTGGTCCCAGCACACCTGGTGATTATGTTCGCGCCCGGGTCTTGGTGCCCCAAAACCCGGGTGTGACAGAAGTGGTATCAGAGGAATGTTGACTGTAGGACGTAAACTAGATAGAACTGGACAACTATTCTCTACTTACCTTTGCCACTCTGATTCTTTCTAAACTTTTCTTAATATTTTCTCATATATTTCCGCTTTACTCTGATTATTCTTACATTTTCACTTCTAAAGACAAATGTGGATTTCATACATTGAAATCCTGTACCTAAAGTAACCTTTAGGAATAGGAGACCTACTCTTAGGAACAAAAACAAAACCATATTTTCTTTAAAAACATCTATGCACTTGAATGTTTGTTCTTTGATTTGGATCTTTGATTGAGTGTGATGAGTTGTGGAGTAATGTCCACAATTACATCTTCATATGTATATAGGAAAAAAATGCTTATAAAAATAATTAGACAAACTAGATTATCCCTCATTAAAGTATCTAGCCTAAACAATATCCATCTCATCTTAAAAGATTCTATCCTACACTCATAGATCCATCTTATCTTAAAAGGTACTCTATTACCTTAGTAGATTCATCTTATCTTGAAAAAAATGTCACCCTAATAGATCTAACTGACCTCAAAAGATTCTACCTTATCCTTATGGATTCATCTTGCCCTAATTAGCATATTTATCTCACACTAGAGTAACAACCAGTGTCTAATCCAAATTAATGTGATCTAAACTAGTCTAATCTAATCATATCCAATCTAATCTAGTGTGAGTTACTTAATGCTGGTACAAAGGATAAAACCATACTCCTAATTCACTTAAGCCTAAGTTAATGCCATAGATCAACTCAGCCATACACTCCCAATAGGTTACATAATCCACCTATGTGAACCTATTGGAAAAAAATGTCCTACCCATAGACCCCAGCTATCTTAACTATATTCCCCCTGCTCAGATGGAAGCACCGAGATTGGAGACCGAAGATGATCAACCTCATCAAGAAAGGATAAGCACCAACTCAAGTCTTCATGGATCAAGCGGGATCATCAGATGAGTCAAGATCCACTATCTGGAATAGACGTTTTCCATGACTAACCTTCTCTTCTATAATCCTACATATTAGCTAAAATATAATATGCCCATGTTTCTCTAGCTACAACTAGTAAGGAAGGGTAACTTTTGAGAGCATTGAAATTAACTGGAAAATAAAAGTCAAGACTAAACACAACACCTTATTTATCCCTTTCTTACTAATCTCGAGGACGAGATTATTTTTAAGGGGGGTAGGATTTGTAACGACCAAAATCCTATTCTATGATTTATAAATATTTCTTGATAAGGTTTAGGGTTAAAAGGTATTTTAATATAAGAATCCTCATTTTTAAATGTTATTCTTAAAAAAACTAAAAGCTTGGAACTATAAACACAAGGAAGAATTTTATCTACTTATTATTATCTTTACGAACTACCTACAAATGCACTCCTTAAAAATAATAACTTATGGGAAAAATATTGTATGGGTTGCATAATTGGATCATTTTTTTTATTTGCATGAATAAATGAATAAATTAATTATTATAAATTATACCTGCATCATGTTGGGTTTGTTTGTGCATCTAACTTAAAAATTTGAAAATTTAAACATGGATTTGAATTGAAATAGAAAATAGGAAATAAAATAGAAAATAGAACAAAAAAGGGGAAAAGAAAAGCTCACCGGGCAGCCTTGGGCCGATTTCCTCCTATTCCAGCCCAACACCTCTGCGCGCGCCAGCCCACTTTCTCCCTCCCCTTCTCTCTTTCCACTGTGACGCTGGCGCGTGGGAACCCTTGTCAGCGGGCGATAGAAACGATCTCCGCGCCTACCACTGCCGGGAGGGACCGCTGTTCAGCCTCACGAACCGGTCATGTGTGCTAGTGACTCTGTCGGGTGGGCCCACTTTGGCAGCTCAATCTTCTTCCTCAAACTGAACGTGATTCCTACTCCGCGCGCGCCGCTGGATTCTACGAGGATCTCGCGGAGTCGTTCCCCCTCCTGCTCGGACTTCGGGGTTGGCGCATATAAAACCCGTGGCGCTGCAACCCCCTTCTTCATCCTCTCGGATCGTCGAGTCGTGTTCCACTTCGTCGCCGTGAATAGAGAAAAACGTGCGACCGCCATGGATCCGCTACGGTGCTCCCTGCGTCCTGCTAATGTTCGGCCATCAATGGGAGGCAATAGAGGGTTACCTGGCCACGTGGAGTATTTCCATGACATAGATTGCTGGAAGGGCCCATGGGGCACTGGGAATTTCTTGCCGTTGAAGAGTCTCTGCCGCCGGTCCGCCCTGCGCCATGGCTGGCCCTGCTCCTACCTTCTTCATCGGTGAGGATATACTATGTGAACTCAGCTCATCCTCTATATGGGTAGCGCCGGTCTACGATCGATTTGGGGTGCCGTAGCCTCGGGCTGCCGGTTCACCGGATTGCATCGCTGCCATGGTCCTCGCGCGCCGCCATCTGGGCAATGTCGTGCAATGTCGTGGGGAAGAAACCGCCCTGGCCGTCCGATCTACCCTATGTGGTCATGATTGAAGCGGTGACGTTTCAGCCGGGGTGGGGAACGCTCACCGTTCGATTCCCTGTCGGACGCTCAGGATTAGATCACGTATATGTTAAATCTCGAGCGTGGATCTCAGATCCAACGACCCATGTGCCATACCGGTTCGGCGTGGAGGGGTTTTAATCTAGATCGTCCGTACACGATCGGATGAATAGGAACTGCTGATACCCTTTTGGCTCGGGAAATTTACTTAAGAGACCCCGAGCTTCTGCTCAATTGACCCGCCATCCACCAGCAGGGCAATCTGAGTCTAGGAAGTTTTTGTAGATCAGACCCTGCGCTTTTCTATATTTGGCGCGCAGACCAGGAAATTGGGAAAATAGGGAATTAATGTTAGAAATGGATTTTTAATACAAAAAAATAAATCCAGAAACTTATATGATTCATATTAAATTCATTTTAACTCCAAATTAATTCATTCCAGAGACATTAATTTTGTTTTAATATTGTCTACCACTTAGTACCTCTGTTTATCAATGAAGCATGAATTAAAATTATTCATCTGAATTAATCTAAGCCATGTACTCAATAACTCCAGAAATTCATAACTTAGCAAACGTAACTCCGTTTTGATCCATTCTAGTTGCGTTAGTCTCACAATAATATTCATTATCATCTGGTAATTTTGTTTTGTCATGAATTATAGGTTAAAATGTTGCACTTAGTCTATTCTATATTTAACCACGTGGATCTTCGGAAAACCATAACTTCTTAACCGTAGCTCCGATTTTAGTCGTTCCTGAACCAACAATCTCGTTACGCAGCGTAGAATATTATTATGCAGTTTATTCTTATGTTTGTTGTGATGTTAATGCTGCATATACCATGTTTGTTTGTATTGCTACGACTAGCGTGAGGTCACGAGTCATCTAAAGATCATCCTGGTACCTGGAATCTCAAGTCCCAGGCAAGTTGTGCCCTTGATCACTTCTTTTACCCACTCATGTTCTAATTAATCATAATGATCTGCATAGGTTAATTTGATGGGACCTAATAGGTTACCCTAGTTTGTCTATCTTTATGCCTTGTTTACCACTAAACTTTATGGGTAGTACTTGCTAGTGCTATATGTGGATTTGGGCATTGAGATACATATTATTCATACTTTTGTTATCAGTTGTTATTTACTGTTCATGATAAGATCATTATGTTAATTGGAACATGGAGCGACCACCCGGGAAAATAGTGCTACCACAAGGGTTTAATGGGACGCCCTTGGCTGATTAACTAGGAAAGCTAGTGGAGGTCTTCCTTACCCAAAAGGGGCAAGGGCAGTAGGGGAGTGGTCAGTGTAGGGAGGTCCTTGTTTGATTTTGCTGCGATGGCGGTCAGGCAAGAACCCTGCACTGGAGCTTCCTATAAACTGTAGCGGGATTTCTGAAGCTAGTGGAACTTTGTAAAGGCCTCGTAGTGTTACCCTGCCTCGCCTCCTCGGTAGAGGTGTATGGGATTGGCCGTCTCTTGGCAGATGGGTAACATGACTTGTGGGTAAAGATGCGCAACCTCTACAGAGTGTAAAACTGGTATACTAGCCGTGCTCACGGTCATGAGCAGGGTAAAGATGCGCAACCTCTGCAGAGTGTAAAACTGGTATACTAGCCGTGCTCACGGTCATGAGCAGCTCGGACCCTCACATGATTAATTTATGGAACTAAATTCAATTTGTCATATGCATTGCATCGCAGGTGATGTTGTTGTTACTTTTGTTCTACTATTTAATTGGGTTGGTATTTACTTATACTTAGTAACTGCTAATAAAATTTTGACCAACTTTAAAAGCAATGCTCAGCTTCAACCATCCTCTTTGGTAAGCCTTACACTTCACATGAGCTCCCACCTTTGGCGAGTTCATGCACATTATTCCCCACAACTTGTTGAGCTATGATCGTATGTGAGCTCACTCTTGCTGTCTCACCCCCCACAGGTCAAGAACAGGTACCACAGGATGAGGCGCATGGAGGATGCTGCGATGTGTTCGTGAGAGGTCTAGGCCGTCGTCTCCCAGTCAACTTTGGGTTGCTGGACCGTTGTCTCCTTATAATGTAATTATTTATTTTGTACAGAACTCCTATTATATAGTAAAGATGTGACATTCGATCCCGTGCCATGATTCATCATATGTGTGAGACTTGGTCCCAGCACACCTGGTGATTATGTTCGCGCCCGGGTCTTGGTGCCCCAAAACCCGGGTGTGACAGAAGTGGTATCAGAGGAATGTTGACTGTAGGACGTAACCTAGATAGAACTGGACAACTATTCTCTACTTACCTTTGCCACTCTGATTCTTTCTAAACTTTTCTTAATATTTTCTCATATATTTCCGCTTTACTCTGATTATTCTTACATTTTCACTTCTAAAGACAAATGTGGATTTCATACATTGAAATCCTGTACCTAAAGTAACCTTTAGGAATAGGAGACCTACTCTTAGGAACAAAAACAAAACCATATTTTCTTTAAAAACATCTATGCACTTGAATGTTTGTTCTTTGATTTGGATCTTTGATTGAGTGTGATGAGTTGTGGAGTAATGTCCACAATTACATCTTCATATGTATATAGGAAAAAAATGCTTATAAAAATAATTAGACAAACTAGATTATCCCTCATTAAAGTATCTAGCCTAAACAATATCCATCTCATCTTAAAAGATTCTATCCTACACTCATAGATCCATCTTATCTTAAAAGGTACTCTATTACCTTAGTAGATTCATCTTATCTTGAAAAAAATGTCACCCTAATAGATCTAACTGACCTCAAAAGATTCTACCTTATCCTTATGGATTCATCTTGCCCTAATTAGCATATTTATCTCACACTAGAGTAACAACCAGTGTCTAATCCAAATTAATGTGATCTAAACTAGTCTAATCTAATCATATCCAATCTAATCTAGTGTGAGTTACTTAATGCTGGTACAAAGGATAAAACCATACTCCTAATTCACTTAAGCCTAAGTTAATGCCATAGATCAACTCAGCCATACACTCCCAATAGGTTACATAATCCACCTATGTGAACCTATTGGAAAAAAATGTCCTACCCATAGACCCCAGCTATCTTAACTATATTCCCCCTGCTCAGATGGAAGCACCGAGATTGGAGACCGAAGATGATCAACCTCATCAAGAAAGGATAAGCACCAACTCAAGTCTTCATGGATCAAGCGGGATCATCAGATGAGTCAAGATCCACTATCTGGAATAGACGTTTTCCATGACTAACCTTCTCTTCTATAATCCTACATATTAGCTAAAATATAATATGCCCATGTTTCTCTAGCTACAACTAGTAAGGAAGGGTAACTTTTGAGAGCATTGAAATTAACTGGAAAATAAAAGTCAAGACTAAACACAACACCTTATTTATCCCTTTCTTACTAATCTCGAGGACGAGATTATTTTTAAGGGGGGTAGGATTTGTAACGACCAAAATCCTATTCTATGATTTATAAATATTTCTTGATAAGGTTTAGGGTTAAAAGGTATTTTAATATAAGAATCCTCATTTTTAAATGTTATTCTTAAAAAAACTAAAAGCTTGGAACTATAAACACAAGGAAGAATTTTATCTACTTATTATTATCTTTACGAACTACCTACAAATGCACTCCTTAAAAATAATAACTTATGGGAAAAATATTGTATGGGTTGCATAATTGGATCATTTTTTTATTTGCATGAATAAATGAATAAATTAATTATTATAAATTATACCTGCATCATGTTGGGTTTGTTTGTGCATCTAACTTAAAAATTTGAAAATTTAAACATGGATTTGAATTGAAATAGAAAACAGGAAATAAAATAGAAAATAGAACAAAAAAGGGGAAAAGAAAAGCTCACCGGGCAGCCTTGGGCCGATTTCCTCCTATTCCAGCCCAACACCTCTGCGCGCGCCAGCCCACTTTCTCCCTCCCCTTCTCTCTTTCCACTGTGACGCTGGCGCGTGGGAACCCTTGTCAGCGGGCGATAGAAACGATCTCCGCGCCTACCACTGCCGGGAGGGACCGCTGTTCAGCCTCACGAACCGGCCATGTGTGCTAGTGACTCTGTCGGGTGGGCCCACTTTGGCAGCTCAATCTTCTTCCTCAAACTGAACGTGATTCCTACTCCGCGCGCGCCGCTGGATTCTACGAGGATCTCGCGGAGTCGTTCCCCCTCCTGCTCGGACTTCGGGGTTGGCGCATATAAAACCCGTGGCGCTGCAACCCCTTCTTCATCCTCTCGGATCGTCGAGTCGTGTGCCACTTCGTCGCCGTGAATAGAGAAAAACGTGCGACCGCCATGGATCCGCTACGGTGCTCCCTGCGTCCTGCTAATGTTCGGCCATCAATGGGAGGCAATAGAGGGTTACCTGGCCACGTGGAGTATTTCCATGACATAGATTGCTGGAAGGGCCCATGGGGCACTGGGAATTTCTTGCCGTTGAAGAGTCTCTGCCACCGGTCCGCCCTGCGCCATGGCTGGCCCTGCTCCTACCTTCTTCATCGGTGAGGATATACTATGTGAACTCAGCTCATCCTCTATATGGGTAGCGCCGGTCTACGATCGATTTGGGGTGCCATAGCCTCGGGCTGCCGGTTCACCGAATTGCGTCGCTGCCATGGTCCTCGCGCGCCGCCATATGGGCAATGTCGTGCAATGTCGTGGGGAAGAAACCGCCCTGGCCGTCCGATCTACCCTATGTGGTCATGATTGAAGCGGTGACGTTTCAGCCGGGGTGGGGAACGCTCACCGTTCGATTCCCTGTCGGACGCTCAGGATTAGATCACGTATATGTTAAATCTCGAGCGTGGATCTCAGATCCAACGGCCCATGTGCCATACCGGTTCGGCGTGGAGGGGTTTTAATCTAGATCGTCCGTACACGATCGGATGAATAGGAACTGCTGATACCCTTTTGGCTCGGGAAATTTACTTAAGAGACCCCGAGCTTCTGCTCAATTGACCCGCCATCCACCAGCAGGGCAATCTGAGTCTAGGGAGTTTTTGTAGATCAGACCCTGCGCTTTTCTATATTTGGCGCGCAGACCAGGAAATTGGGAAAATAGGGAATTAATGTTAGAAATGGATTTTTAATACAAAAAAATAAATCCAGAAACTTATATGATTCATATTAAATTCATTTTAACTCCAAATTAATTCATTCCAGAGACATTAATTTTGTTTTAATATTGTCTACCACTTAGTACCTCTGTTTATCAATGAAGCATGAATTAAAATTATTCATCTGAATTAATCTAAGCCATGTACTCAATAACTCCAGAAATTCATAACTTAGCAAACGTAACTCCGTTTTGATCCATTCTAGTTGCGTTAGTCTCACAATAATATTCATTATCATCTGGTAATTTTGTTTTGTCATGAATTATAGGTTAAAATGTTGCACTTAGTCTATTCTATATTTAACCACGTGGATCTTCGAAAAACCATAACTTCTTAACCGTAGCTCCGATTTTAGTCGTTCCTGAACCAACAATCTCGTTACGCAGCGTAGAATATTATTATGCAGTTTATTCTTATGTTTGTTGTGATGTTAATGCTGCATATACCATGTTTGTTTGTATTGCTACGACTAGCGTGAGGTCACGAGTCATCTAAAGATCATCCTGGTACCTGGAATCTCAAGTCCCAGGCAAGTTGTGCCCTTGATCACTTCTTTTACCCACTCATGTTCTAATTAATCATAATGATCTGCATAGGTTAATTTGATGGGACCTAATAGGTTACCCTAGTTTGTCTATCTTTATGCCTTGTTTACCACTAAACTTTATGGGTAGTACTTGCTAGTGCTATATGTGGATTTGGGCATTGAGATACATATTATTCATACTTTTGTTATCAGTTGTTATTTACTGTTCATGATAAGATCATTATGTTAATTGGAACATGGAGCGACCACCCGGGAAAACAGTGCTACCACAAGGGTTTAATGGGACGCCCTTGGCTGATTAACTAGGAAAGCTAGTGGAGGTCTTCCTTACCCAAAAGGGGCAAGGGCAGTAGGGGAGTGGTCAGTGTAGGGAGGTCCTTGTTTGATTTTGCTGCGATGGCGGTCAGGCAAGAACCCTGCACTGGAGCTTCCTATAAACTGTAGCGGGATTTCTGAAGCTAGTGGAACTTTGTAAAGGCCTCGTAGTGTTACCCTGCCTCGCCTCCTCGGTAGAGGTGTATGGGATTGGCCGTCTCTTGGCAGATGGGTAACATGACTTGTGGGTAAAGATGCGCAACCTCTGCAGAGTGTAAAACTGGTATACTAGCCGTGCTCACGGTCATGAGCAGGGTAAAGATGCGCAACCTCTGCAGAGTGTAAAACTGGTATACTAGCCGTGCTCACGGTCATGAGCAGCTCGGACCCTCACATGATTAATTTATGGAACTAAATTCAATTTGTCATATGCATTGCATCGCAGGTGATGTTGTTGTTACTTTTGTTCTACTATTTAATTGGGTTGGTATTTACTTATACTTAGTAACTGCTAATAAAATTTTGACCAACTTTAAAAGCAATGCTCAGCTTCAACCATCCTCTTTGGTAAGCCTTACACTTCACATGAGCTCCCACCTTTGGCGAGTTCATGCACATTATTCCCCACAACTTGTTGAGCTATGATCGTATGTGAGCTCACTCTTGCTGTCTCACCCCCCACAGGTCAAGAACAGGTACCACAGGATGAGGCGCATGGAGGATGCTGCGATGTGTTCGTGAGAGGTCTAGGCCGTCGTCTCCCAGTCAACTTTGGGTTGCTGGACCGTTGTCTCCTTATAATGTAATTATTTATTTTGTACAGAACTCCTATTATATAGTAAAGATGTGACATTCGATCCCGTGCCATGATTCATCATATGTGTGAGACTTGGTCCCAGCACACCTGGTGATTATGTTCGCGCCCGGGTCTTGGTGCCCCAAAACCCGGGTGTGACACTCTCTCTCTCTCGTACTCGCTCTCTCGTTCTCTCGCCCTCTCGCAACGCTTGTAACCCCTACTACGAGCACCCTGGTGCAGGATAATACGAGGCTCATTCCCCCCTTGTGTTCCATCTCGCACCAACCCATCTGGGCAGGGACACGCAACGACAAATTTACTAGTCGGTCCAGGGACCCCCCGGGTCCGAAACACCGACAACGCTAGACTTCTCAGGAGACCTGGGACCCGTTCCCTCTCTCGCGAAGCTTGTAACCCCTACTGCAAGCACCCCGGTGCAAGATAATATAAGCCTCATCCCTCCTCTTGTGTTTCATCTTGCATCAATCCATCTGGGGAGGGACACGTGGCACAAAATTCACTAGTCGGTTCGGTTGAGGGTCCCCCGGGTCCGAAACACCGACAATGTGCGACTCTTCCAGAGGGTAAAACTAATATATCAGCCGTGGTCACGGTCAAGAACGGGTCGGGCCTCTCACATGATTAATATATGGAAGTAAAATTAATCTGTCATGCATGTGGTTATTTTATGGGTAATAGTTTGGTTATGATCCTTTCTCTAATTAGGTTGGTATTTACTTATACCTAGAAATTGTTAATAAAAGTTTGACCTACTTAATTAAAAATTAATGTTTAGCATCAAACTTTTTCTTTGATAAGGCTTACACTATACTTGCTCCTACACACTTATTGAGCCCCACCGTAAGTGAGCTTACCCTTGCTATAATTATTGTTCAGATCAGAAACAGGTATCGCTGGAGGGGGATTATTATGATGAATTCGATAAGTTTTAGGTCGTCGTCTCACAATCAACTACGCCTGTGGGAAAGTTATCTACGTTTAATTTATTTCATTTAGTTATTTTTGTAAAGATAATTCGTTATGTAATAAAAATTGTGACACTGGTTTCTATACACTGAGTTGTTATATCTATGAAACTTGATCCTGACACACATATGAGATGCATATGGATTTATCCTTAAATCCGGGTGTGACACACAGGACACAACCTTTTCACTTTAGATTAAAGAATGTGTTCGGACAACTGCAGCTGCAATCTATAGAGATAAAACACTGTAAAAATAGTAGAAGCCGGTACAGATTAAAGCCAAGTCAACATGTGGACGATGCAAGTGAGACTAGATAGGTGCCAGGGACTGAAGAGCAAGGAGGACAACAGTTTTGCTGTGGTGAGGAGAGAGACATCGTGAGAATGGGTAGCAAATGGAGCTCATGTTATTTTGTAAGTTGTGGTGCAGAGTTTGCTGGAATGATGAGTAGTTACGGTGGACGCGTAAAATAAGGATGGGGAGCCATTTACGCTACCTGATGGAGTTGGTCTCAGGATGAATTCGTGTGTGGATCATATATTAGAAAACATAAGATGTAGCTATAGGTTTCCTTGGAGATGCTATAATCAAGGGTCAAGCTTTTTGTCCATATTTTTCTTATGAATGCAAAGCAAATGAAAACAAACACATGCTAACTTCATTCTTTTTAATTGTAGGCAATGCCATAGCCCATAGGTGATGTCTTCGTATTTGGTATATATATACTAGTAAGTCTTGTTCGTCTACACCAATCCAATTCTGGATTACCATGGACTGAAATTAAATTTATGTCACAATCCATGCCCTAAAATAATCCAAGCCTACTCAAATTTTTTATTCGGTTAAACCCATTATAATTATAACCTAAGGATTTCGAAATTTTTTAAACTATGGAAAGCATGGATTCTATCCATAACTCATTAGGTATGGAATAACTCATTATGTATGGAACAAATCCATGGAGATATTGCACAAGTTTATATTAGATTCTATGGATAAAAAATAACTAGCTTTTAAGATACGTAGATTAAATGATGGATTTAATCCCACGAGATTAAATGTGAAGTATGAATACACTCAATCTAGACCGAGATTAAATCAATGGTGAAACTTTATTCCTTGTATTCGAATACTAATACCTAAAGTGTCACAGTTTTTATCAAGATACGGATGCCAGGGACCCCAAACAAAAGACAGGAAATCCACACAAAAATAGGGGAAAGGAAGAATTGGACGGATGCTGTTCAATCTCAATACGAATAAGGAATTGAGGACCACGACGGAGCACAAGAATTTCCCCCAATTCCTTTTGTGAGCAAAAAGATGTTCGCCGCTTCCACGGCCCGGACCTTTTCCTGTCGCGTGGACACGCTCGCTCGTCTGCTCCAGGGTTTACGCTAGCAAACAATCAGGCTTAGCGTACTGCACAGGCAGCACAGTGACTATTTTCCTGGCAAACCGTAGACTGATCTAGTCATCTAATCTAGATGCTGCTGCATGTGTGGCATGTTGCTTGCGATGCAACTCTCAGCTTCCTGTTAATTATTCAAGCCAACCACTGAACCACACATGTGATCTCTCCTAGTTGTATCTCGCATCACAGTGAACAAACTTTTACACGAACGTCTCAACAATGATTTGATGAGAGGAGAGAACATATTCTACAGGCACCATGGAAGAATTATTTGCGAAGACGATATCTAGACACATGGCGTCGTCGCCTTGCTGCACTCGTCGCTTGAAGCTAGGCCACTACTACAAGATATTCTTTTTCTGAAGCTTGGAGTGCCATTCATCTACGCTACGAGCCAGAAACCTATATTATTTATTTCCTCGATCTTAAAACGGCTGCTTTATTCAACAATGTTTTGAGTTTTTTCCCCCATCCGCTGAAGATGCATGGACAGGAAAAGAGAGAAGAAAACTGTAGGTGTAGCTTTTGTGAATAGAAAACTGCTGCCCGTATCATCAGCAGGTGAGCAATCCTGTCATCGTCCTCCACGTGCAAGCAAGCTTACGCCCTGTTCGCTGCGGCTTTAATCCGGCTGCGGCTGCGGCTTCTACAGTATTTTTCTCTCTATGGATTGCAGCTGCAGCAGTCCAAACGGCTTTAATCCAGCCGCAGCGAACAGCCTGTTATATACCAATGGTCCCTAGATTACACAATACTTACTACTTGACACTGTGATCTGGAATTCAAAATTTCAAACCATCCGAATGAATACTTAAAGACACGATCAAGAGAAGAAGTTATTCGTTTGATTTTTTTATCCTAAGTTGACCGACTCGATTTATTTAAAAAATATCATAATTATTGTTGATTTTTAATATAATATCGTTTAGCATATAATATATTTTAAGTACGCTTTGATTTTTTTATTTTTTTAAATAAGACGAGCCGATTAAATTAAAAAAAAGTCTAATAAATTATAAATCGGGACCGTGGGAATATTAATTAACTGCAAAGTAAAAATAAGGAGAGCAATCGGTTTTGTACGGGGAAAGAAGCAAATGAGATTTCAAATGGAACGGCGTGATGTTTACAACTGCAAGGAGAGGCAGCCACCCGGCCCCACGTCCATCCCTAAAACATCGCCACGTTCCGCCTGCGCCACCCCCCAATGTCCGTGGCCACCGGAGGCGGCGGCGTCCACCACCACCGAGTCCAATGCCCAAGTCCCACTACGCCGCTTCCCCACCCCCGCACCCGCCGCCGCTGCTCCCGCTCGCGCTCGTCCCGCCGCGGCAGTGCCCGCTCGTCGCGGCCCTGCTGGCGCTGCTCTCGGTGCTGCTTGCCACCGCGCTCTGGCTCCTCCTCGTGCTCTCCCCATCCCAGGGGGCTACCCCCGCCGCCTCCGAGCGCTCGGCGCTGCCGGATGCGGGAGCGGCCGCGGCCGCGGCCGCGGGCCCCGGCGCCGCCTCGCCCCTCTCGCTCGGCCACATCGTCTTCGGCATCGCGGGGTCGGCGCATCTCTGGCCGCGCCGCCGCGAGTACGTCCGCCTGTGGTGGGACCCCGCCGCGATGCGCGGCAACGTCTGGCTCGACGCAGGCGCGCCCGCGGCGCCGGGGCCTAGCGCCCCCTGGGAGGGCTCCCTCCCGCCGATCCGGGTGTCCGAGGACACCTCGCGCTTCAGGTACACCAACCCCACGGGACACCCGTCGGGGCTCCGGATCGCTCGCATCGCCGCCGAGGCCGTCCGGCTCGTCGGCGGAGGGGCGGGCGCGCGTTGGCTCGTGCTCGTCGACGACGACACCGTGCTGTGCGCGGACAACCTCGTCGCCGTGCTCAGCAAGTACGACTGGACGGAGATGGTGTACGTCGGGGCGCCGTCCGAGAGCCACTCCGCCAACACCTACTTCAGCCATAGCATGGCTTTCGGAGGTGGCGGCGTCGCGCTCAGCTTTCCGCTCGCCGCTGCACTCGCGCAGACGCTCGACGTGTGCATCGAGAGGTACCCCAAGCTGTATGGAAGCGACGACCGCCTCCATGCCTGCATCACGGAGCTCGGCGTTCCCCTATCCCGCGAATACGGATTCCACCAGGTATCTAGCTTACCCTTCCACATTTTGCCGGGATTGAATAGTAAATCTGGTTCCTACAACTCTGGTCGCCTGATCCACTTAGTATTGCTCTTACTATTGTGCTGTGGGACTTCCTCATAAACTAGTTCCCAGCCACAGCCACATTCTATGTTTAAACACCCGCAGAAAAAAATGTTTGGAGTCTTCATGAATCATTCCCAATATAGAGCTTGGTCTAGATGTTGGATGCCTCTGTTAATGTTTCAAACTTTACCATATCAGTCATATTTGTTTCATTAGGGCATAAAGGAAGGTAATACTTTCCACTGCTGCCCCATCTGGGCTGGTCAATTATATCATTTTTATTGTGTTTCAACAAAAGTAGGGCATTGCCAGAGTGGTTATGACAAAAAGAAAAGTTCGCTAGGACTTGAAGGTTACTTTTGTTCGGACTCTTTTCTTCCCTGGACACTTTTGCCAGGATTCGCTTGGTTATTCTACAGTACTGTCCCTGTATCTCAAATCTCAGTGCCACTGTGAAATTCGGCAGTGGATGTGCTTGAGAATGATAATAGGTTATTACCAAAAAAATGTTTTGTTTTCTGCTATCATAATAAAAAAGGATATATTGATTTTCAGCTTCGTTAGTCTGAGTATTTATGCTCACAAATCCATCCATCCTTCTAATGTCGTTTTTTCTTGTCATATATCAGTGGGATATCAGAGGCAATTCTCATGGGTTATTGGCATCTCATCCAATTGCTCCTTTCATCAGTATCCACCATGTGGAGCTTGTGGACCCCATATACCCTGGATTGAACTCTCTTGGGAGTCTGGAGCTGTTTACAAAGGCTATGAAAATGGAACCCATGAGCTTCCTGCAGCGTTCAATTTGTTACGATCAAATCCAAAAGCTTACATTTGCTATCTCGTTGGGCTATGTTGTTGAAGTATATCCCAATGTTCTTCTTCCGCGTGATTTGGAGCGATCACAACGTACTTACGTTGCTTATAATAGGATGAGTCAGAGAAATGAATTTGATTTTGACACTAGAGATGTCCAGAAATCTTTGTGCAAGAAGCCGATCTTATTTTTCTTGAAGGATGTCTGGAAGGATGGAAACATAACTAGGGGATCTTACGCACGATCAAGTGCTAGGGATGACCTCAAAAGAAAGGTGTTCTGCTTCCGGTCACCCCCTTTACCTGACATAGATGAGATCCAAGTTTCTTCGTCTCCATTAAGCAAGCGCTGGCATCTGGTTTGTACTATCATTCCTTAACAGTACCTCATTGACTCACTCAATTATTTATTTACAAGTGCTAAGTTACCATTCTGCTGATATAGGCACCAAGAAGGTTGTGCAGTGCACTTAAAGGATCTATTGATGGTACTCTGTTTATGTTTGTTCAGCAATGTGGACGTGGGACTTTTGGTTCAGCTTCTGATTCCTTATGACATGGGAAATAGAGATGTATATTTTCTGTCCAGATGATACCTGGAAGATGTAGTTACAACCCTACATTCTTTGAGTCAAGTATATTGGGGCTCTTTTTCTGCCTCAAACGCTTGACAGTAGCCAACTGTTTGTTACAATTGGTAGTTACTGAAGGTAGTTTCTGTATCCTCTCTTAGTGGATTACATTTAAAAATAGCATGTTAGTGTTAAGCATGAATAGTCCTTGTGTCATATAAGGCACTTCAAAGCATAAAACATTAAGATGATTCTCAGCCTAATACAATTGTTGTTCCATCATGTGCTTGATGCAATCATTTTATTGTTTCTTGCCACCTTGTTACTTACAGGGCATCTACTACCGAGAACAGATTAAGTGAGCCATCATTCGTGGGCTAATATTTTTAACAACTTCAAGTTCAACATGAATAAAATGATGCAGTGATGAGAGTTGTCTCATTGAGTCACTAGGTCGCATATTTGATGTAGCCTCTCCGGATTTGCAGGGGAAGGCTTGCCTAGGTTTATCCTTTTCCTAGACCTCACTCATGTGGGAGCCTCTGGCACTGGGTCTGCCCCAAGTTCAACATTAATGAGATATAAAAATGATATGTAATAAAGTTAACAACTATTTCATTTTTACTTGGGAAAAGCCTTGTGTCAGGCACCCTAGTTACTGGAGTTCCAAGCTAATTTCATGTGCACATTGTTAATTTAATGACCATGATTGTCCTTAATGTTCTATTTTCATACCTTACTTTCAGAATTATACACACTTCTTACACAGTTTCCTTCTGTTGCCTAATTCAACATGATATAAAATGAATGACTCTCATATTAGTTATGGCAACATGTGCCTTTAATAGACCGCCATAATAACTATTTTTTTACTATTTTGCTGATTTTCTGAATTCTGAAAGATGGTGCTGTTATTTTTAATGATTCTGCACAAAGGCATTCTGTTTGTACAATGTTACCATTAAGAATCCTTGAACTTGACTCTTGCTCTTAGTATGAGCAGGATATCCCTTCGTTGCCAATTTTCTTTGACTTTCCTTTGCCAGTGATACTTGTCTACTTGTTCTATTGAAGGAAGCAAAGGTCTTTTGGGGTTTACACAAATTAATTAATCCTTTTAGTTAGAAGGATAAAACTTCTTTGTTTTAAACCATGGAGTCAGTTCAAGCCTCATTTTTCCTTTGCACGAAATATGATTCTGAAGGGATATATAGATTGTTAGAGGTAGACAGAGTGTTTTGCCGGGGCTATTAACCTCAGCTATCATTGCTTGATTATATAGAAAGATGAGTCACATTGATTACATAACAGCTCACTAGGTGAGTGCCCGTGCGTTGCGACGGGAGTAGAAAAAATTATATGAAACATATAAACGGAACGACAAATATCATTATGATATACAAAATCCGTCACGATGCTGATCTTCCGGCGTGGTTTTCGCACGGGTCGCAACAGCGTTGCAGTCTCTTGTTTCGAAGGTAATAAATTAATTAAGTTGCATGTGTGAACTGTTCTTTTGTATTTTTTTCACTTAGGCCCTGTTCCAATCTCGCGAGATAAACTTTAGGAGCTTTTTTTAGCTACTTTTAACCATTTGTAATCTAAACAGGAGAGCTAATGGTGGTAATTGAAGCTAAACTTTAGCACTTCAATTCATATAGCTAAAATTTAGCAGGAAGCTAAAGTTTATCCCGTGAGATTGAAATGGGGCCTTAATATGTGGAGAAGGAAAACTAGCATCAGATGAAGTTAATTAAGCGGATTAATTATTCTGATCGTGATTTGATTAACACCGACCAGGGCCTTGTGGAGAAGGACAAGCTAGAGTCTTTCAACCTACCGATCTACGGGCCGTCGGTGGGAGAAGTGGAGGATTTGGTCACGCACAGCATGGATCTGATCAAGCAGTTCGAGATGAACTGGGACCAATCCTGTGAATAACCAAACGCCACACGACCCATTACGGAGCCCACTCTTGCAAGACTGGCTGACGCTTCGGGCCGTCGTCGTCACAGCGAGCCGCGCCTCGCCTAGTCGCCTCCCACTGCGTGCCGCCACGCACCAGCCCAGCCAGCCATGGCGTTCGCCGCGCGGAGGAGCATCGCCACCCGGCTCTCTCACCATCTCACGCGACGCCTCCATCCCTGCGTTCCACACGCGCGTACCTCCGACTCCCTCGACGAGCAGGTGTCGAGACTCTCGCCACCGCTCCCGCTCCCACCACTTCATGTCCAGCTCAAGCAACGTTCTAGAGAAGTCCAAATCCTAGGCTTCCTCCATTTCTCGCTCCGCCTCGCGGGACCAACCCGCCGCACCTTATCGTCCTCAGTCCCCGCCCCCAACCTCGAGGCGGCACCAGCCGCCGAGGTCGATGCCGCGGACGTGCTTGCAGATGCAGCGGAGGCGGCGACATCAGTGCCAGCGCCGTTCCTAGGGGAGGTAGCCGCCGTGGCTGCGGACTCATTCCCCCCATGTTGCCGCACTTCGGCACATTATAGCCGCCGTTCCTAGGGGGCATGGTTGTGCTGATGTTAAGGTTCGGGATCTACACTGACGCCAGCAGGGCGGCGGCGCGCAGAGGACGGGGTTTCGGAACGCGCGCGAGGGAGGGGAGCGGGGGCATGGTTGTGCCGTCTACGCTATTGACTTAATAGTAGTAGAGATTAGAGCTTAGCTAATCTGATAGGAGCCTTGGCAGCCGCACACACCTGTTGAGCTGCTCAAGGTCTTTAATGACTATAATTAACTAGCACAAGTAACTAGGAGAATGCTTAGGAAACAGGACATGCTTAGGAAACAGGACTTAATAACAACATTTCTCCCCCTAAGGCCTGTTTCAACTGATCTTGATCTCCTTGATCCCAATTCTGCTTCTCATATCTTCCAACTTGGTCTTGCCCAAGGCTTTGGTCAGTATATCAGCAAGCTGATCTGCAGTGGGAATAAATTCTGTTTTGATGCTACCTTCTTCCACACAGTCCCTGATGAAGTGATGCTTGATTCTAATATGTTTGCTCCTGTCATGGAAAATAGGATTCTTTGCCAAAGCTAGAGCAGATTTATTGTCTACTCTAAGTTCCACCACCTCAACTTCTCTTCCCAATAATTCTGCAAACAGCCTTGACAACCACAAGGCTTGGGTTGCAGCTGTTGTCATTGCCACATATTCAGCCTCACAGCTTGACAAGGCAACAACTCTCTGCTTGATAGATTGCCAGCTGACCAGACTGTTTCCAAGGAAAAACAAACATCCAGTAGTGCTTTTACTTGTATCAATATCTCCAGCCAAGTCTGAGTCACTATAACCCACAAATCTTGCCTTGCCTGTCATTCTAGTATAGCATAGCCCATGATCTAGAGTACCAGCCACATATCTCAAGATTCTTTTTACAGCCTGAAGATGTTCAGCTGTTGGCTTCTCCAGAAATCTGCTAACATACCCTACAGCAAAAGCCAAATCTGGCCTTGTGTGCACTAGATATCTCAGGCTACCAACTAGTCTTCTATACTGAGTTGGATTTACCTCCTTTGCTGTACTTTCCTGCTCAGTTTCAACCTTTCTTCCATGGGGGTGGTGGCTGGATTACAGTCTGCCATACCACCGAGCTCAAGTATCTTCTTAGCATAATGAGTTTGTTTCAGAGTAATGCTTCCCTCTGATTGTCTTACCTCAACCCCAAGATAGAAAGACAACAGACCCAAATCACTCATTTCGAATGTCTGCTTCATTTTTGCCTTGAAAACTTCAATCTTCTGCTGATTGACTCCAGTGATGATCAAATCATCAACATAGACTCCAATTACCAGCAAAGAATCACCTGAGCCTTTCCTGTACATGGCGGCCTCATATACATTCTGTTCAAAACCCATCTGCTTGAGAGTCAAATCAAGTTTGGCATTCCAAGCCCGAGGAGCCTGTCTTAGGCCATACAATGCCTTGTATAACCTGTACACCTTCTTCTCTTCTCTTGATACTTCAAAGCCTGGTGGCTGAGTAACATAAACCTCTTCCTTGAGTTCTCCATTCAGAAATGCAGACTTCACATCCATGTGATGTACTGCCCAACCTTCTTGTGCTGTTAGAGCAAGTAAAACACGTACTGATTCCATTCTTGCAACTGGTGCAAAGGCATCTTCATAGTCAATCCCTTCCTTCTGAACAAAGCCACGGGCCACAAGTCTTGCCTTGTGCCTGATCACAACACCATGTTCATCCTTCTTCAATTTAAACACCCACTTCAATGAAATTGGGCGATGACCTGGACTAGGAGTAACAAGTTCCCAAGTCCCATTCCGCTCAACTGAGCTCAGCTCTTCCTTCATTGCTGCCTGCCAATCTGGGTCATCTTTGGCCTCTTCATAGCTTGTGGGCTCACCGGCATGAGTGAGGTTCAGTTCTGCAAAAACCTCTGTGCCGGCAAAGGTGTCGGGGACCATAATTAGGGGTACCCTCAAGACGCCTAATTCTCAGCTGGTAACCCCCATCAGCATAAAGCTGCAAAGGCCTGATGGGTTTGATTAAGTCAGGGATCAGTCCATACGAGTGACTTGACCACGCCACGCCCGAGCCTAGCCTCGGGCGAGGGCAGCCGACCCTAAGATGACTCCGTCTCGCCTGAGGTCTCCTCTTTCACGGCAGACGCATCTCCGGCTCGCCCTAGGCCCCGCCTCCGATAAGGAGAAACCCTGACTAAATCACCGCACCAACCGACCGAGTCACCGGGGCGTTTAACGCAAAAGGTAAGACCGACGGGCGACCAGACTCCGCCAGTGGTGCCATAGGAGACTCCGCCCGACCCAGGGCTCGGACTCGGGCCAAGGCCCCGGAAGACGGCGAACTCCGCTCCGCCCGACCCAGGGCTCGGACTCAGGCTAAGGCCTCGGAAGACGGCGAACTCCGCTCCGCCCGACCCAGGGCTCGGACTCGGGCTAAGGCCCCGGAAGACGGCGACCTCCGCCTCGCCCGACCCAGGGCTCGGACTCCGCCTCGGCCTCTGCCGAATAACCTCCGCCTCGCCCGACCCCGGGCTCGGACTCTGTCTCTGTCTTGCAGGACGGACTCGGCCTCAGCCTCGGAGGAGCCTCCACGACGCCCGACCTAGGACACGAGACCGCCACGTCAACAGAAAGCGTCATCATCACCCTGCCCTGAGCCGACTTGGGTCGCAGAGAACAAGACCGGCGTCCCATCTGGCCAGCTACGCCAGATAGGCCATGATAGCGCCCCGCTAGATCATGACGACGGCGGCTCCCAGCTCCCTTACGAAAGCAGGAGAACGTCAGCAAGGACCCGGCCACCTCGACAGCTGTCCCCCCGTCCGGCTCCGTTACTCCTCCAACAGCCACGACGCCACACCAACAGGGTGCCACGACCTCTCCGGCTGCCACCTGGGCATGTACATAGGGCGCTAGCTCTCCCTCGCTAGACACGTAGCACCTTGCTACACCCCCGTCTTGTACACCTGGACCCTCTCCTTACGACTATAAAAGGAAGGGCCAGGGCCTTCTTAGAGAAGGTTGGCCTCACGGGGACGAAAGGCAGAGGCAGGCGCTCTCTCGGGGCCGCTCTCTCCCTTCACCTCGTGCGGACGCTTGTAACCCCCTACTGCAAGCGCACCCGACCTGGGCGCGGGACGAACACGAAGGCCGCGGGAATTTCTCCGACTCCCTCACGACCCGGCTCCGGCCACCGACTCTCTCTCTCTCTCTCTGTTCCCCCCTTCGCGCTCGCTCCACGCGCTCAACCCATCTGGGCTGGGGCACGCGGCACTCTCACTCGTCGGCTCGGGGACCCCCCGGTCTCGGAACGCCGACAGTTGGCGCGCCAGGTAGGGGCCGCTGCGTGTTGACGTTCGATTTCCCGTCAAGCTCCAGATGGGCAGTCTCCAACAACCTCTTCAACCCGGGACGGTGCTCCGTTTCGGGAACCTCGAGTTCATGTCTCTCGATGGCGACTACGACATGATACTCCTTCCACCGCCGCGCGACGACGACATTGGTGGCGGACAGCCCGCCCGCCGGCGGCGGAATCGACGACGTCTTTCCCGCGTTGGGGAAGGACAACGTTCGAGCTCGCCCCATCCTCTCCCTCGCCATCGGAGGAGGAGGAGGCGGGGCAACCGGGGCCGAGCGGGAGGCCGCGCTCCGACGGCTGTCGAGCAAATCGACATCCCCGGCGCCCCAGCGGGGGACACGCCAAGCGTCGCCCTCGCGTTCGAGGCAAACGCGAGCGCCATCCCCCCGCGACACGTCGACCCCGAGCAAGTGGACGACGCCAGCACGCTCACGGAGGGCCTGCAGGACGTCGCCCTCGTACCCAAGACGACGGCGCGGTCAGCCCCCGACACGACTTCATCGCTCCTCGTCGACAAAAAGGTACCGACTGCTCCCCATCTTTCGTTATTTCGACTCGGCCTCAGCCCGCCTGGCGATCTCGCTTTGGCGGGCACTCACATTGAGGCGAGTGCAACCTCTCTGGGGTTTCCTGTGCGGTCGCCTTGGGACCGATTGACGGGTGTCTCGACCTACGGACCCTCTGGGTCCGAGGAAGATGACGACCCCAGCATCTGCTGGGATTTCTCCGGATCTGGCAACCCTAGTGCCATGCGAGACTTTATGACCGCATGTGACTACTGCCTCTCCGACTGTTCCGACGGCAGCCGCAGCCTTGGCGACAAGGACTGCGGCCCGAGTCGCGAATGTTTCCACATCGAGCTAGGGGATCCCTCCGGAGGCGGCTGTCTCGGCATGCCGGAGGATGGTGATCCCCCTAGGCCAGCGCCTCGCGCCGACATCCCGCGGGAGCTAGCTGTGGTCCCCGTTCCGGCGGGGGGTCACGACCCACAGCTCGAGCAAGTCCGCGGGGCGCAGGCCGGGTTCGATGAAGGAGCAGGAGCGCTCGAGGCAATCCGCCGGAACATCGGGCAAGTATGGGCGAGCCAACCCCCGGCCGGAGGAATCCGTCACCTGCCCCAAGGTCTCCAGCACCGCATCGCCAACGATGCCAGGGACAAACCGCCACCCGCATCCGGCGGGACTGGCCAGGACCTGGTCGCTGCAGCAATGCTCCTCCGCGCGATGCCGGAGTCATCAACCACCGAGGGTCGGCGAATCCAGGGAGAACTCAAGCATCTCCTGGAAGGCGCTGCGGCCCGGCGGGCCGAGAGCTCTGCCTCCCGCAGGCAGGGATACCCCTCGGAACCTCGTGCCGTGACTTCCCGACTCACGCGGGAAGCCTCGGCCTTCACCGGGCGCACGCGCACCACCGCGCCTGCGGCCCCGGGCCACCTCGGCGTCGAGCACCCTCATCGCGACCGTCGGGCACGCCTAGACGAAAGGGTGCGCCGAGGTTACCACCCCAGGCGTGGGGGGCGTTACGACAGCGGGGAGGATCGGAGTCCCTCGCCCGAACCACCCGGTCCGCAGGTCTTTAGCCGAGCCATTCGGCGGGCGCCGTTTCCGCCCCGATTCCGACCCCCGACTACTATCACGAAGTACTCGGGGGAAACGAGACCGGAATTGTGGCTTGCGGACTACCGCCTGGCCTGTCAGCTGGGTGGGACGGACGATGACAACCTCATCATCCGAAACCTCCCCCTGTTTCTCTCCGACACCGCTCGTGCCTGGTTGGAGCACCTGCCCCCGGGGCAGATTTCCAACTGGGAGGATCTGGTCCAGGCTTTCGCCGGGAACTTCCAGGGCACGTACGTGCGCCCCGGGAATTCCTGGGACCTCCGAAGCTGTCGGCAACTGCCGGGAGAGTCCCTTCGGGACTACATCCGGCGGTTCTCAAAGCAGCGCACCGAGCTGCCCAACATCACCGACTCCGATGTCATCGGCGCGTTCCTCGCTGGCACCACCTGCCGCGACCTGGTGAGCAAGCTGGGTCGCAAGACCCCCACCAGGGCGAGCGAGCTGATGGACATCGCCACCAAGTTCGCCTCCGGCCAGGAGGCGGTAGAGGCCATCTTCCGAAAGGACAAGCAGCCCCAGGGCCGCCCGTCGGAAGATGCTCCCGAGGCGTCTACTCCGCGCGGCGCCAAGAAGAGAGGCAGGAGGAAGTCGCAAGCGAAACGCGACGTTCCCGATGCAGACCTTGTCGCCGCCGCCGAGCGCAAGAACCCTCGGAAGCCCCCCGGAGGTGCTAACCTCTTCGACAAGGCACTCAAGGAGACGTGCCCCTACCATCAGGGGCCCGTCAAGCACACCCTCGAAGAGTGCGTTATGCTTCGGCGTCACTTCCATCGGGCCGGGCCACCCGCAGAAGGTGGCAAGGCTCACGACGACGACAAAAGGGAGGATCGCCAAGCAGGAGAGTTCCCAGAGGTCCGCGATTGCTTCATGATCTACGGAGGGCATGCGGCAAACGCCTCGGCTCGGCATCGTAAGCAAGAGCGTCGGGAGGTCTGCTCGGTGAAGGTGGCGGCGCCAGTCTATCTAGACTGGTCCGACAAGCCCATCACCTTCGACCGAGACGACCACCCCGACCACGTGCCGAGCCCGGGGAAGTACCCGCTCGTCGTCGATCCTGTCATCGGCGACGTCAGGCTCACCAAGGTCCTGATGGATGGAGGCAGCTGCCTCAACATCATCTACGCCGAAACCCTCAGGCTCCTGCGCGTCGACCTGTCGTCTGTCCGAGCAGGCGCTGCGCCATTCCACGGGATCATTCCCGGGAAGCGCGTCCAGCCCCTCGGACAGCTCGACCTCCCTGTCTGCTTCGGAACACCCTCCAACTTCCGAAGGGAGACTTTGACGTTCGAGGTGGTCGGGTTCCGAGGAACCTACCACGCAGTGTTGGGAAGGCCATGCTACGCGAAGTTCATGGCCATCCCCAACTACACCTACCTGAAGCTTAAGATGCCGGGACCCAACGGGGTCATCACCGTCGGCCCCACGTACGAACACGCATTCGAGTGCGATGTGGAGTGCGTGGAGTACGCCGAGGCCCTCGCCGAGTCCGAGGCCCTCACTGCCGACCTGGAAAGCCTCTCCCGAGAGGTACCGGACGTGAAGCGGCATGCCGGCAACTTCGAGCCAGCGGGGACGGTTTAGGCCGCCCCTCTCGACCCCAGTGGCGACGCCTCCAAGCGTGTCCGGATCGGCTCTGGGCTCGGCCCCAGATAGGAAGCAGTGCTCGGCGACTTCCCTCGCGCAAACGTCGACATTTTTGCGTAGGGTCCCTCGGGCGTGCCCGCCATGCCGGGGGATGTCACCAAGCACTCGCCGCATATCTGGGCAGGAGCCTGACTCGCCAAACGGCCTCTGCGCGAACGACGCCCGGGGGCTGCGCCCTTTCCCCACTCATACATACGAATCAATTATCAAGGAAGGGTCGGCCTCGCCCCGACAGAGCCCGACCCTCCCTCGGGGGCTAAAAAAGGGGAACCCCTCTCATCGAGTTCGAACGTACCGTTCCGCGTCAGAAAAACTCTTTTTTCGGTCAAGAAGGGTTTTCTGCGTTCTCCCGGATGCGTCAGAAACAGAGTCCTGAGGAGCGAACTGGGGTACGAGTAAAGTGGCGAGACCGACTGAGCTGGGGAACACCTATGCTTCCGGGCTAGGGACACCTCGCTCGTCGCCTGCCGCGAAAAAGGACCCAGCTCGGGAAATCACCCTGTTGTCGACACTACGAGCCAGGCGCGAAAATCGAAACGAAAAGAAGCATGACTTCACGGAAGAAGAAGTAAAATGTTCAGGCCCCAGTGGCCACGGCAAATCACACACCCATCAGAAATTGTCCCAACTAAAATCAGGCGTCGCCTCGGGCAGGAGCCGCGCCCTCAACTCCGCCCCCGCCGTCGGTAAAGTCCACCTCCGCTTCCGGCGGCGGCGCAGGAGGAAGAATCTCCGCTTCGAAGACGGTCGCCAGCGACGCGCTCGGACCCGCAGCGACCGCGTCGAGCCGCTGAATCTCCGCCAGGGCTGCCTCGTCTTCGTCAGGCAGACAGTACCCCTCGCTGACCCGCTCCAAGTCCACGACGTAGTGGGAAGCGAGCACGACGAAGGCCCGCCTGACGCCGTGGTGCAGCGCCCCGCGGACTTTACCGCGCGCGTAATCGCCAAGGGCTTGAAGACGGCTTTGGGGAGAGCTCCCTGAAGGGACGTCGCCGGGACCGAGTTTCCGATAGACCTCCGAGACGGCCTCGGACATAGCCGCAAGATCGGCCTCCCTTTGCTCAGCAGCCCCGTCGAGCGCCTCGGCAAGCGCCTTGGCAGACTCGTCGAGGGCAGACTCGAGCTCTGCGAACAACCGGAAGAAAGATCTCAAACCTAAGCGGAAGAAACGGACAAGATTGAGAACCGAGGACGGTCGAGCCATACCTCTGGCTCGGACGTGCTGCTCCGAGGCTGCGACTTGGGCTGCGGCCAGATCGGCCGCAAGGATCTGGGCCCGGCTCTCAGCTTCGGCAGCTTGGCCCCGAGTTTGGTCCCGCTCCTCGGCAACCTGGGCAAGCTCCGTGCGCGCTGCCGCCGCCTCGGCCTTCAGGTCAGCACAGAGCAACTGGAGGTCCGCTATCTTAGCGTCTTGCTGAGAGAGGCGCGCGGTAGCCCCGGCGAGCGAAGTCCTCAGGGACCGCAGCGAGCCCCAGACGACGGCCTCGCGGCGAATGAACGACGACTTGGCAGCGCTCCGGTCCGTCAGGTCCTGGAAAGGAAAACAAGATTTCACGACGAACGCCTCGCTCGCGGAAGCAAGAAGGTATGTCTGAAACCATTACCTGAAGGATTTTGGGGACGTCCCCGCAGAGAACCTCCAGCGACGACCGGAGCAACCCCACTGTCGCCTCCGCACGCTTGCGGAGCTCGTCCCAGGACTGGTCCTCCTCTTCGTCGTCAAGAACGAAGATAGGGCCCGAAGCCTCACGGGTCCGGAATCGGAGCAACTGGCCCCGGGCCTCGGGGCTCCGCCCCACAACGACAAGGCTGCCGCCCGCCTGGGAACGCTGCGCGTCCGCGCCCACCTCTTCCGAGGCTTCGGGCGCCGACGCCGCGGCCGTCCCGACGTCGGCGGCGACCGGGCGCTCTCCGACCGGAACGGTGCCAGCTGCGGTAGCGGCAGACGCCGGCATGGCCAACATGGCTGGCGAGCTCGGGACCGCATCGGCGCTGGCCGCCTCCCCGGTCACGATGGCCACCTCGGCAGAGGAGCCCACCTCGGGGACCTGCTCCCCCGAAACATGCGACGCCTGAGCCCCGTGCGGCGGAGCACCCTGCGAAAGGGTCGGCTGAGCGGCAGGGCCCGAGGTGGCGCCAGCTGCCTGGACAAACGCCGTCTTGAGGGCCTTCCGAGGCGCCAGGTCGGTAGGGCCATGGCTCCGTTTGCTGAAGAAAACAAGAAAGGGAAGATTACGGCCCGGACATATGAATGAAGCGCCGGGACGGAAAGATTCCAAGGTACCTACCCGCTCCGGATCATGATCCACGGTGTCTGGGGGGAGGTCTCTTGGCTCCCGCTTCCTGGAACCACCGCCGTGGTCCGCTTCACCAACAGCCCCGGCGCCGCCCTCGCCTCGGACGCCCCTGAGGCCCGGGAGGCGGACTGCCCAGGCGCCGCCATGGCAACCTGAGGACCGCTCCCGCATGCCGCCGGCGCGGGCGACGGTTCCCGAGGAACGGACCCCTCGGCTCGGCTCCCTGGAGTGGCGTCAGCTCCCCCAGCCGGGGAGACGAGAACCCTCTCGGGTTGCCCCTGCTCCTCAGGTCGGGGATCCGGCACCTCGGCACCAGGGACCGACGATGTAGGCCCGCTCGGGGGCTGGCTCGACGACCCCCGGCCACATCCCAAGCCGGGGCTGAGGCCGAGACGTGTGGCCATGTCGTCCTCCTCCTCTTCATCGTCGACGTCGTCGTCATCATCGGACGTCTCCGGCGACAGCTCCCTGGGAAGCCCTTCCCTCTCCTGCTGACGACGGCGTTTCTCCAGGGCGTCTCGAGCCCGCCTCCGCCTGCGGGCCCGAGCCTTCTCCGCGTCCTTCTTCTTCTTCTCCTCCTCCGCGGCGACCCGCCTCGCCGCCCGACCCACCGCGTCCTCCGGGACCGGCGGCAGGGAGGGTTTGTGCCGCCCCACCTCCTAAAAAGGGGGGAGAAAGAAAATCGATAGTGAGAATCGGGAGCGACCCGGTATATGAAGAAGGAAAGGACGAACACTCACCAGAGCGACGCACCCCTGGTCGGGGCGCATTCGAGGCTGGGAGAGGGCATGGGGGTCCGGCTTCCCCATCGCGACCGACACCCGCCGATAGAGGGCGTCGTGGGGAAGAGGATCAGGGGACATCCGTGACCCCTCCCAGTCGGCCTCCTGGGTCATCTCCCAAAGCGACAACCGCCGCTCCGCCAGGGGGAGCACCCTCCGGCGGTGGATGGCGGCAACCACTCCCGCGACGGTGAGCCCTTCCTCCCGCAACACCTTCAGAGCCTGGAGAAGAGGTTCGAGTTTCTTCTGCCTCTCGTGTGGAGTCCCGTGACGCCAGGCGTCGGGGGCGGCGGTGACGACCCGCTGAGAGAACGGCGGGAGCGACTCTCCGTCATTCCGGAGATAGAACCACCGGCGCTGCCAGCCCTTGTTTGAGGACGAAAGAACGGCAGGGATATACTGCAACGCCCGCGACTGCCTCAGCAAGAGGGTGCAGCCGCCGGCCCGCACCGCCGCGCGGACCTTCCTCTCCCTCGTCGACGAAGCAAAAAGCTCGGCAAAGAAGAGGTGAGTCCACAAATCCCAATGGGGGGCGATCCCCAGATACCCCTCGCACACCGCTACAAAGATAGCGGCTTGTGCGATGGAGTTGGGGGTAAGGTTGTGTAGTTCCACCCCGTAGTGGAACAGGATGGCCCGCATAAAGCGGCTCGACGGCATTCCAAATCCCCGCTCGTGGAAGGAGATGAAGCTCACGACATACCCTGGCGGAGGGGATGGAGCGACTCCGCCCGGGGGGGGGGGGGAATCCATTTCGGCCGCTCCTTATCGGTGAGGGGGCGGAGCAAACCCTCGTCGACGAGGTCCTCCAGGTCACCCGCCGTCACCGTGGAGAAGGGCCACGGGTCGCGCGGCGAGAGGATGGTCACCCGGTCAGCCATCGCCAAGGCAGAAGGGGTGGCGGCGTGAAGAACAGGGGAAGGCGGTTTCCTTTTCCTGGCTAGATCTCTCAGGTTGCAAAAAACCTGAGAAGGAGGCGAGAAGTGGAGTCGAGAATCGTCACTGGACCCTCTCAGGGGTACATAAAGGACCAAGGACGAGACGGTTCCAACGCATCGCCCGAACCGGACGCGGGGTTCAAAAAACGCGAAGCGAAACAGCCGTTCCTCGAACGGCTCGCGCACGCAACGGCAGCCTCGCCGACCGCTTACCCCGGCGCATTAACTCCGCGGCGAAATAGGTGACGTTTCTGGCAGGGGCAGCTGGCGACGCTTCGCCTCCGCCAAAACGGCCACGCCGAAAAAGGTACGCCACGAAGTTCAATTTCGAATCCTTTTTCCCTTTTCCTTCTTTCTCTATCTCTTGCAACAGGGAACGAGAAGGGGGATAACCCCAAAGGGATCCTTCCCCGTGAAGGAACTAGGCTCCGAGCCTCCCTACTGATCAGGGGTTCGAAGGCTGGCCCCCCGAAGGGTTCAACAGCCGCCTCAGATCGCGTGGGCCCGACACCCACTACTGGTCAGGGGTTCGAAGGTCGGCCCCCGAAAGGTTCCACGACTGCCTCAGGCTACTCGGGCTCCGTGCCCCCTACTGATCAGGGGTTCGAAGGCTGGCCCGTCGAAGGGTTCACAGTCGCCTCAGACGCCGAGCGAGGGATGACCAGGGGTACGTTCGATACATAACCAAGGCTCGGGCTGCGCTCCCGAGGTACCCTAGGACATTTCCGAGACCAGCGGGAACGACTCTGTAACGGAATCCCATCGGAGGGAGGCAACGAGCCCTCGGACCCCGTCGCTAGGGGACCGGGTCCGGCAGATCACCCGCAGGTACTTTTGGGCGTGCCTCCGGGCCCCTAGTCGACCCCTAACAAACGGGGCACGGACGTCCACTCGGATTACCCGATCGCAGCTCACCGGAGACACCATGTTCGGTGCCCATCGAGGGTAACATGGCGCACTCCCCCCCTCCTCCTTGCGGAAAGGCGACGTAGGGGCGTATATAAAAAGTCGAGTCTGTCCCTGATCGTCCTCTCGCGCCGTGCGAGGGCTCGGGGGCTGCTCTCGCAAACCCGGCTCCGGCCGAACCGTTGACAGCGTCAACATACCAGCCCGAGAACTTGGGCCCTGACAGTGCACCTGGGTTACGCCCTGCTCGCATGAGGGAACCGCCAGACCAGCCGAGGCATCGCGCGAGGCATTAAGACCTCGAAGGAGTGAAACCACTCCTCCGAGGCCTCGGGGGCTACACCCGGCGGGTGCGCTCGCGCGCACCCACCGGAACAAAGTACCTCCGAGAAAGGCTGGTCCCCTTGCAAAAAAGTGCGATGCAAGCCTCCAAGCGAGTGTTAACACTCTCTTCGAGGCTCGGGGGCTACTGTCGGGGACCATAATTAGGGGTACCCTCAAGACGCCTAATTCTCAGCTGGTAACCCCCATCAGCATAAAGCTGCAAAGGCCTGATGGGTTTGATTAAGTCAGGGATCAGTCCATACGAGTGACTTGACCACGCCACGCCCGAGCCTAGCCTCGGGCGAGGGCAGTCGACCCTAAGATGACTCCGTCTCGCCTGAGGTCTCCTCTTTCACGGCAGACGCATCTCCGGCTCGCCCTAGGCCCCGCCTCCGATAAGGAGAAACCCTGACTAAATCACCGCACCAACCGACCGAGTCACCGGGGCGTTTAACGCAAAAGGTAAGACCGACGGGCGACCAGACTCCGCCAGTGGTGCCATAGGAGACTCCGCCCGACCCAGGGCTCGGACTCGGGCCAAGGCCCCGGAAGACGGCGAACTCCGCTCCGCCCGACCCAGGGCTCGGACTCAGGCTAAGGCCTCGGAAGACGGCGAACTCCGCTCCGCCCGACCCAGGGCTCGGACTCGGGCTAAGGCCCCGGAAGACGGCGACCTCCGCCTCGCCCGACCCAGGGCTCGGACTCCGCCTCGGCCTCTGCCGAATAACCTCCGCCTCGCCCGACCCCGGGCTCGGACTCTGTCTCTGTCTTGCAGGACGGACTCGGCCTCAGCCTCGGAGGAGCCTCCACGACGCCCGACCTAGGACACGAGACCGCCACGTCAACAGAAAGCGTCATCATCACCCTGCCCTGAGCCGACTTGGGTCGCAGAGAACAAGACCGGCGTCCCATCTGGCCAGCTACGCCAGATAGGCCATGATAGCGCCCCGCTAGATCATGACGACGGCGGCTCCCAGCTCCCTTACGAAAGCAGGAGAACGTCAGCAAGGACCCGGCCACCTCGACAGCTGTCCCCCCGTCCGGCTCCGTTACTCCTCCAACAGCCACGACGCCACACCAACAGGGTGCCACGACCTCTCCGGCTGCCACCTGGGCATGTACATAGGGCGCTAGCTCTCCCTCGCTAGACACGTAGCACCTTGCTACACCCCCGTCTTGTACACCTGGACCCTCTCCTTACGACTATAAAAGGAAGGGCCAGGGCCTTCTTAGAGAAGGTTGGCCTCACGGGGACGAAAGGCAGAGGCAGGCGCTCTCTCGGGGCCGCTCTCTCCCTTCACCTCGTGCGGACGCTTGTAACCCCCTACTGCAAGCGCACCCGACCTGGGCGCGGGACGAACACGAAGGCCGCGGGAATTTCTCCGACTCCCTCACGACCCGGCTCCGGCCACCGACTCTCTCTCTCTCTCTCTGTTCCCCCCTTCGCGCTCGCTCCACGCGCTCGACCCATCTGGGCTGGGGCACGCGGCACTCTCACTCGTCGGCTCGGGGACCCCCCGGTCTCGGAACGCCGACAAAAGGGGTTGGCTAATTACCAATAATATCATGGATCTTCCTATAACGAAGCTCTTCACCATCATGGTAAGCATCCACCCTTTCACTATCATTCTCCAGAGAAGTCACATGCTCTATCTGCGGGCTTGCTGGAGCTGGTGTAGGTGTTCTAGGCGACACAGACACCTCTGTCTCCACTGTGGATTCCTTTGCTTCTGCTGCAGACTCTCCTGCACTCACCAAAGGGAGACTAGGTGATGTAGGATGTGGCTGAAGAGGTGGTGAGGGTAACACTAAACTCTCTGCTTCAGAAAACTCTTCTGCCCATGGAAACTCAACAACAAAATCGTTGCCTGCTGCCTCTGAAGTACCTGCTGCCGCTGATGCCCAGTCCCAGCCACGTCCTTCATCAAATACCACATCACGGCTGACTCGCACGCGCTGGTACACTGGATCAAATACACGATATGCCTTGGCCCCTTCTGCATAGCCAATGAACACTCCAGCCTCACCACGATCATCAAGTTTCTGGAGCTGAGTAAGCCGCCTGGTATAAGCCACGCAGCCAAATACCTTGAGATGGCCAACTGTTGGTGCCCGGCCATGCCATGCCTCATACGGAGTGACATTCTTCAGTGCCTTTGTTGGAGATCGATTCAGAATGTGCACAGCCGTCATCACAGCCTCCCCCCAAAACCGAGAAGGCATCCGGCGTTGCTTGAGCAGAGCTCGTGCCATGGCCACCACAGTTTGATTCCTGCGCTCAACCACACCATTCTGTTGCGGTGAATAAGGAGCACTGAAATGCCTTTTAATACCTTCATCAGCGCAGTATGCGGCGAACTCCGCGACGGTGAATTCCCCGCCATTGTCGGTGCGCAGGACCTTCAACTTGCGCCCGCTTTCCACCTCTGCTGCCGCCTTGATCTTCTTGATTGCTTCCGCCGCTGCGTCCTTGGATGGCAGCAACACAGCCCACATAAAACGGGTGGCATCATCGACGAGCAGCAGGATGTAGCGGTTGCCCGCCGGTGTCACTGGCGTGACTGGGCTGCACAGATCACCGTGCACCAATTCGAGTTGATTCTGGGCACGATATGCTGCTGCGGCCGGAAAAGAGCGTCGCCTCTGCTTCGTGGTGACACAAGTGTCACATACCTGCTCCACATGATCGACCACCGGCATCCCACGCGCCATCTCCTCCTTGCTGAGTCGCCGGAGTGCATCGAAGTTCAGATGGCCGAAACGTTCGTGCCACTGCCATGCCTCAACATCATTGCGCGCCGCGAGACAGATAGGTTGTGCAGCCTCGAGGTGCAAAATGTACAACCTGTTCTTCCCTCGTACCTTGGCTAGCAATCGGTGATGATTGTCCCAAATGCGGAGCACGCCATGGTTAATCACAACCTTGGACCCTCCTTCATCAAGCTGTCCCAGACTTAGTATGGAGTTCTTCAGCGCTGGAATGTAGTAAACGCCGTGAAGAACTCTCTGCTCACCAGTCTTGGCTTGAAAAATGATGGATCCAACTCCCTTGATTTCCACCTTCGATGCATCCCCGAATCGGACCGTTCCTCGAACGCACTGAGTTCAGATCAGCAAAGAGTTCTTGACGCCCGGTCATGTGATGTGTTGCGTCAGAGTATAGGTACCAACCGCTGTCCATATCTTCTTCATCCACGCCAAGGTAGGCACAGGCATGTGGCTCAGAGAGCTCGACGTGCTGCGCCGTGTAGCTGTGCGCCGGCGTGCTCTGTTCCAGGCTGATAAAGCCATGTGCCAGAAACAGAGCACCATCTTCTTCACATTCGGCGTACTGGACGCGCGCCTCATGCCTTCCTTGGTTCCCGCCACGCTGTCCAGCCTGATTTCCGCCGCCGCGACCTCCACCACGGTTGCCACCGCCGCGGCCAGCACGGTTTCCACCGCCACCGCCGCGCTCTGCATCCTCACGGCGCGGCTGCGGACACTCACGTGCCTAGTGGCCTTCCTGGTTGCAGTTGAGGCAGGTGTTGGGGCCGACACGGCCAGCAACATTGCCGTCTCCTCGTCCGCCACCACGTCCACCTCCTCTGCCTCGTCCTCGTCCACCACCGCGGCTGCGTCCACCGCCACCGCGCTGGTTCCTGGAACCAGAGCCACCTGCAGCGTCTCCCTTCTCCTTTCTGCATCGTGCTTTCCACTGCTCCTCAGTGTACATCAGCTTGCCATTGATGGCCACCGGCTCGGTCAGTACTTGTTCTTCGCGATTGTCCACCGCCTTAAGCCTTCCAGTCACTTCCTCAAGAGTTAGTGCCTCAAAATCAAGGAACTGCTCAATGGCGACGACGATCTGCGAGTACTTGGCCGGCACCGTGCGCAGGAATTTCTCCACCACGCGCTCCTCAGTGATGTCCCTATCACCATGGATGACAAGCTGCTGGTGCAGAGTTGACAACCGCACAGCAAAGTCATCCACTTGCTCACCAGGATTGACGCTGATGTTCTCCCAATCACGGCGTAGGCACTGCAGCGTTGCTCGACGGACCCTGTCCACGCCGATGCGGGTCGCAGCGATGGCGTCCCACGCCTCCTTCGCCGTAGCCTTGTCGAGCAGTAGGAGACCCATCTCCTTAGGTACAGCCCCGACGATCACCTCCAGTGCGCGTCTGTCATCGCGGAACTGGACAGGACCGCCTTCAATGGCGTCCCAGAGATCGCGCGCCTGCATCCTCAGCTTCATAGTCTGGCTCCACTCGTAGTAATTCGTCTTGTCCAGCATCGGCCACGCCGTGCCGCTGCCGGAGTCGCGGTACACCACCCTTCCTTGCGGCGACTCGTAACGACCACCGCCGCGGCAGCGCCTCCGGTCCCGCAGTGGTGACTGCGAATGCCTCCGGTTTCGCGGAGGAGTCCGCGGTCTCCGATTCCTCTCCATCTCCTCTTCCTCTTCCTCGACCTCCTCATCTTCTCCCTTCTCGGCGGCGATTTCAGCCCGCAGCTCCTGCGCCGTCCTTGCCGCCGCCTCTGCTGCAGCCGCTGCCTGCTTTGCTGCCTAGACTGCCAGCGCCGCTGCTTCCTCTGCAGCCTTCAGGCGCGCAGCCCGGCTGGAGGAGTCGCCCAGCTCTCCTTCGATGGTTCCCTTGGCCTTGAGCCTGGCAGCGCGCTCAGCAGAGGTCGACATGAGTAGAGAAGAGAGGAGTCGGCCTTGAGGCTCTCAGATGTCTAACCTAAGCTCTGGTACCAAATGTTAGAGGTAGACAGAGTGTTTTGCCGGGGCTATTAACCTCAGTTATCATTGCTTGATTATATAGAAAGATGAGTCACATTATTACATAACAGCTCATTAGAGCTTAGCTAATCTGATAGGAGCCTTGGCAGCCGCACACACCTGTTGAGCTGCTCAAGGTCTTTAATGACTATAATTAACTAGTACAAGTAACTAGGAGAATGCTTAGGAAACAGGACATGCTTAGGAAACAGGACTTAATAACAACATAGATGTGCATGTTGCTAAAAAGGTGGAAGGTAACATAAAATAACAGTATGCTTGCTGATTGGAGAGAAGGGATTCATTTTGTTCACAGAATAATTGTTTGGCTTCTATAATTCCTCTGGTGTCTTAAATTAGGTTAATGTATTGTATTGATGTAGGGTTATAGGAGGCTGAGTCACTGTGAGAGCAACTCCATCATGGCCCCAACTTGAGCCCTCATAGCTAAATATAGGTGCCCAGACCAAAAACACAACTCCAGCATGGCCCTTACTAGAGCCCTCAAATTTGGATGGGCACCCAAATCCTCCCTATAGCACTCAAACGATGGTTCAAGGCTTGAGGCCAACACCTTCTCAACCCGCCCCATCATCCTCGTTGAAGGCCTCTTCGATCTCCTCGTCGGCCAACTCAACGCCCCTGCAACGGCAATGAGGTAGGCGATAACTGGCGTGGAGGCGTGGCACGATGCGGGTTAATGAAGAGAGGAGCGGCACGGGTGGGTGGGGGGACGTGGAGGAGCTGTGTGGCTCCTGGAGTCGCTTGGTACCTGTCGCGATGGTAGAGACTTAGAGATGGGTGCGAGTGGTAGGCGGTAGCTGGCGCAGCGTGGGTGGATGAGGAGAGGAGCGAAGCGGAGCGAATGGATGATGAGGCATGGAGGAGGAGGAACGCGGCTCCTCCCGGTAGTGTCTGGTCTCCTCCCTCGATGGAAGTGGTTGGTAGGTGACTCTGCCTTTGCTCGCATAAATACTGATGAGACCGAGGATGGGAAGAACAAAGAATGACAAGCGAGCCCTTTGTGTCAGTGTTCATCAAATATTATTTAAGTCGATGTAAAAACTTAAACTGGGGGGGGGGGGTTAAGACAACTCCTAGGTATTGCATTAAAAAGATGGTTTTCTCACGCAGGTCGAGAAAACCCCAAACCTTAGCCCCACTCACACACAACACGACAACCTATGTGAGAACGACCACAAGTAGGCCCCCAGGCCTTAGACATGTGATTTGGTGTGAGATAGGTGGTGGAACTTTTTTAAACCTAGCTGAGTTGAATCCAGGACATGAGTGCTACTGAAGCCACCACCTCAACTTGAGGCCTTTTCGCTGCTGGAATAGATGTAAAAAACCAAATACTAACCTTTTCGCTGCTGGAATAGATGTAAAAAACCAAATCCTAAATTATATTTTTGTGTTTTTGGCCACCATAAGGCAGCTTTCTTGTATTGGTCCATTCGGGGCCTAACTCTTCCTTCTTAATATAATGATGTGCAGCTCTCCTACCCGTTCGAGAAAAAAAATATGTGACAGGTCCCTCAAATCAAAAGTAGGGGCCTTGATTTGAGTTTTTTTTTTTTTTTTTTTTTTTTTTTTTTTGCTGGAGTTGCTCTGATAGTAAATGATTGCTTTGCATGAATCTAGTCGAATCCATGCGTTTGTCCTCCAAAGCTGATCACGGGTCTAGTTAACAGTCATATTGATGATCAAAAGTTTCATGGGCAGAATTTGGGGAAAATGTTTGTATTATTTCAATCATTTGATCATAAATTTTACTGTTAGTGGAAAAATGATTTATTAACCTGAAAGTTCTGCACTGAAGTTCATCTTCTTCTTTAGTGTATGTCCCCAATATTGAATAGCATGTACAAGGTTCCAGGTTCCTTTTCTTAAGCTCAACACCTATAAGTTTAAACCTATAGAAGCAGCTAGAGAAAAAAAAACATAAAAGCCCAATTATGGAGATAGTTTCTTGGTTAGAAGATTGCTAGTCAATTTTCTGTTATCTGCAGGTACTCCCTCCATTTTTTATTTGTCGCGTTTTAGTTAAAAATGAACTAGTGAGCGACAAATATTTGAGAACGGAGATAGTATATTTTTTCAAATACTGTGTTTGCTGGAAAGTGTTCACAATCACAGCAGTGCATGGAATCTGAACCATAAAAGGACCACTTTAGAAATCTTATATGCCTGCTAGGTCAAGATTTGTATTCCTATTGTATTTTGGGATTTCCAAAGACTTCCATCTTGATCAACTTATAATTTGTAAAAGAAATAAAGATTTTTTTTTAAATAAATCTGCATCATTGGCTGAAAAGATTCAAAGGAAAAGCCAAAATGCTGCATTAACATTAGTCACGTAACTGAGACCAAGTATTTGGAAACATTTTCTTCTGTAACAAGATCTTTCAAGATTTGTGTGCATGTGTTGGTGCTAACTGTTTCATTTAAATGCTTTTTTTTCCCTTTCGTGTTTCCACGTAATGTTTGCCATAATCTGTGTTTCACCGCTGTGCTTGCATGCATGCAAATCTATTAGCGAAGTTGTGTGGTGTCTTGATTTTAGTGGAAAATCTGCTAGAAGTGTACAATTTGCCAAATCGACTTGAACTTTCTGAAATTGCCTTTTGTAGCAGTTGCTGACAGAAGAAACTTTGCAGAAAAGACAGGCTGGAAATTTTCGCTTTGGAATCTCTGTGGTTGGTGTCTGATACTTGGAGACTGAGGCCTAGTGAAGAGATCTTTGACTAAAGCTGCGCCGCTATGGTTGGCTGAGAACTAACTATCTGGTTTCATCCTGGAGACCAGTTTACTCACCTTCGTGGATTCTCCATGAGTTGTGCGAAATCAGGTAAGGATAGTAATATGTAAGTCGTAGGTTTTAGTGCTGTGATCCTGTAACCCTTCATAGTTCGTACCCTTCCCGTCCTGTGCCTTCTCCTGTGAAATGGAGCATTAACCAAAGAGTCGCTGTGGATTTTAGTCAGGATCCAGTATAATATTTGACCGATTGACTTTAGAATTTGGAGTTAAACAGTCCTAGATTCATCCACACCTGTTCGAACTCCAGTGGAAGGTTTTCAGATTTCTAGGGGAATTTAACCATTTCTTCACTTTCATGTGAAATTTCAACGAGCTGAACAGAACTGGCCTTCTCTTTAAGTTGTATCTTCATCTAGTGTATTTTTTTAATAATAATTCGTCTGGTGTTGAATTCACTTTATTGGGATGTCTAATGTTTGAGTTTAAATGAACACGGACCTAACTCCCTTAACAATACCTTGATCTAGTTGTTAGGCTTATGTCGAGCGGTTCGTGGATGCGGATGTGCATTGCCGGTGCCATGACGTCCGTTTGTGCAATGGAAAAAAGTGAACGCCTCTAGCAGTTCGCGGATGTGGATGTGTATCCTCTCTGGTACATGAAAATCCGCCATCTGTTGGAAGGAACAAATCGTGAATTATGCTCTGAACAATGCTTTATATTTATGCTCTCCAATCTCCAGCAGAGTTTTTTTTTTTGCGTTGTTATTTTCAGTAGTGAAACAGATGAACACGTTCTGTGGGCCTGATGTATCCACGGACCCAACCCCCAAAATCCCATCCTAGTAGAATGCTTTCAGGCCCATCAGGTCCACGGAGTTTTGTTGCATCTCGTGTGCATGTACTTTCTCCGTTTTTTTTATTTGTCGTCGTTTAGTTCAAAAATGAACTGCGACAAATATATTCAATAATGGAGTAGTACTTGCTACAGTCCGAGAAGGGCGAGAGAATGCGAGTGCCTTTCCAACCCTGGACCCGCCGAGGTGACACAACACCACCACCAACTCCATAGCATATGCCGACTGCTGTCACGCTATGGGTGTTGGTTGTCTAATATCTCAGACCTAGACTCTTCATTGCCAAGATAACCTAAGCGTGGCAAGCGTCACCATGTCCTCCTCGGCGGCACGCATGGAGAAAAGCCAAGAGCTAGACCGACTCACCCCATACCCGCGTCGACGAGTGTCGGTCGGCTCGCGGTTGCGACCGTGGACGGGGGTAGCAGGTTAGGGAGGAAGAACAGAGCGAAGGCATGGAAGACGAATGGGACGTCCGACAACGGCGAAAACGATGGTGCGCGTATGCTGTGAAACGTCATCGTGGACGTGCAATAGCCACTGCATGGGTCGGTGTCGGGGCTGGTGTCGGACGAATACGGGGAGAAGGCGCTTGCTCCCACACCCTCTACCGAGAATGGGGTGGCGTGGAGGTGGAGGCATGAGGGTCAAGAGAAAAGAAGCAGGATGGCAAATAAGGTGGCGGCAACTGAGGCGAGTACCATCATTATCGTGCGGAGGTATAGATAGCCAAATGAGCCGTGTCCAGCGGACCGGCCCGAGACACGACCAATTTAATAGTGCATGAGCCAGCCCGTCACGAGCGTCGTGCCGTGCTTAGGCCTATAATTTTTTTTATTTTACAAAAAAATCGTATATACATATGCACAATTTATATTCAATATTAAAAATATCTGGGCATGAAGTTCTACTGATTAGACGACTTCACCTAGTGTCTCCTACCTTTCTTCCATCAGAGCATGGGTTCAAATTCCACCTTCTGCATCGCTTTTTTATATTTTACGCTGATTTAACCAAATGGTACGACGGGCTAACGAGCCGGCCCGACACGATCAGTAGGCCGGTGTGCCGTGCCTGGGCCGGAGCTGCGGGCGTCGGGCCTAGCGAGGCTGTGCTGGGCCACCGTTTGGTCATCTATATGTAGAGGTATGGTTTGGGACGTGGAGGTTGGTGCGCGGAGGGAACTGACGTGTAGCGGGTTAATTTGAAATAGATGTGAGATTATATTTGTAAAAAGATGACGCGGAAGTACCGTTGAAACTGATGCTTTAATATATTAAGGATTTTACATTATTTTTTTACATAAACTCTTCTATTATAGTAGTAGAGAAGAGATTATAGGAGTACGTTGATTCTAAAGAAATGTAAAAGTTTTTTTAAAAAAATATTAACGTAAGATGATTGTTAAAACTGATGTTTTAATATAGTAGATATAGAGATATATGCGCGGCAACGAAACGGATCGGATCAAACATGTACCAGAACTCTCGAGAGGTACTACCTTGTAACAAGTGGTACGACTCTACTAAACGACCACGAAAACGTGGGCTGGAATTGACAGTCGTTAGGCTTGGATCGTTAGTGGGGAAACAAAACGCACGCTTAGCGGTCACGGTCGAGGTGTCAAAATTATCGCCAGGCTAGAAACATGTTCATGCACGCAGTCAAATCGCGCTCCCATCACCACCAGATGAAGTTTGTTTAATTGCTGCTACTCCAATAATTGCAGCACATGCATGAGAGTATACATTCATAATATATACTGTAATATATATCTATAGCTTGCATTGCGTACGCGCCATGCCAACCGTTGGTACCAAAGCTCACCGCGGGCCATAAGTTAGTTGTTCGTAACAATCACGACACTGCATTGCGTACGCGCCATGTCAGTGTGGACTGTTCGTTTTGATTAAAATTTCGACCGCTGTAGCTGTAATCTATTAGAAACAAAATACTTTAGAAGCCGATATAGACTAGGTTCAGGCCACCACACCACCTCTCGCTCATGTTACGTGAAGAACCGAAACTTAGGGCCTGTTTGGTTTGATGCCTAACTTGTCACACTTTGTCTAACTTTTCTGCCTAAGGTTAGTTCTTCAATTCGAATGACTAACCTTAGACAAAGTGTGGCACATTTAGTTACGAACCAAACAGCCCCTTATTTCAGGCGGATCCACGGTTCCGAATGAAATATCTGAACGCAGCTCTCTGGTAGCGGCAGGCAGAGCAACCGATAACCTCATGTACGACACCTTGTCCATTTGTACGAACCAAGTGCTAGGCTGTGCGTTCAAGCAAATCAACATCGTATTTGGACGCCTTTCCACACTTCCCATAGGTAAAATCATTTTCTATCCCCCTATGTTATTGACTCTATGTGGTAGTCAAGGCTATGATTATGACTGCAATACATAGTTGTCCTAAATGTATGTAGCTCTACAACAAGATATATATGTAATGCAGTGGCGGAGCCAGAATTTCTCTAAGTGTAGGGTCCGATATAACACTAACAAATATTTATATCAGTTAGAAAATCTTAAATCATACAAATGCATAGATAATGACACATATAACCATGAACGGATTATACGAATTGTCTCATTCCTTCAGAACATATTTGGGCCCCTAGCAATTTTTCGGCCCAAGGGTAAGGCCCGAGCCCTAGTGGCCCCATGCCTGTCTCCACCAGGGATGTAATGGCTAGCTTGGCATCGCTTCCAAGAAAGCACAAATTGTGAGTTAGGAGTTTCTCTATGCCTTGCCTTTTAGACTACTGCAATTACTTTTTTTTTGAAATTTCTACTGTAGGCTCCTACAATATTCATTTTATTACTTTCCTATGAATACTTTACAGATTACATTTTCGGCAAATTACAATGATTGTATCCATTATCTAACATTGTTAGCTATCATTTCGCGCATCCTATAGTTGTTAAGAATCATCTCTTGAGGGAAGATATTTTTGCACCCCTAGGTAGTTGGAGGGGTTTTTGAAGATCCAACTATTTCTGCACTTCCAAATGTACCACATCATTGTGATAATTATCTCCATGGAACAGGGTTGTGTAAGTTTTCTTCGCATACCCCGAATTGCAATGTGTGAGATAATAGAACTTTGACAATGCTAAGATAAACATTATTATTTCTATTATGTAAAAAAACTCGAAAGAAACCATGCGATCGAGACGTAGCAATCATTCAGCTTTTGTTGCAAGTTTTTATGGCATATGTTTCTTTAATGGCCATCTTTTATGAGTGTTAGTTCAAGGCATTCTTACAATAGTACAGAGAAGTTCTATAGTGGCGGTCGTAAACCTATTTACAGTGGCGTTTTTCGTAACCTCCAGTACTAGGGGCCAGTAGAAATCATCATTTTTACAGGCGAGTAACTGAAGACCGCCAGTGAAAATCGATTTTCACTGGCGGTCGACGTAATAAAACCGCCAGTGTAAATCGTTTCCAGGAAATATAAAACAGATTTTAAAAATAGCAAAAAAATTATTTTTATTAGGGGAGGCCTCGGCCCACCCATTCCACGTGCCTGTCTCCGTCGAAGTCGCAAGTCACAGCATTTTTCGTGCACTACGTGGTTGCTAGAAATCAAACCCCCTGACCTCACCTTCACGCATAACCTCCTCTACCACTCCGCCTATGGCATGTTTTGTGTCTAGTTTGTAGTTTTGTTGCCCACATATTACAACCAAATGAGTGTAAATTGCTTGTTTGAGACCGTAAACGAATTCAAATAAAAAAGTTGTCAACTACAAAGTTGAATAATTTTTGAAGTTCTACAACTTTCATTTTGACACTTTTTTCATCCGGGGTCGTTTGCAAAATTTGAATTTTAAATTTGACAAATTTAGATATAATTTTTGAGAGCTGAAATGATTTCAAATAAAAAGTTGTCAACTACAAAGTTTTATAACTTTCAGAGATCTACAACTTTTATTTTGGTGATTTCATCATACGAGGTCGTTTGAAAAACTCGAAAAATTAAGTATAAAAATGATTTCTAGTGGCGGTTCCTTAAGAAAACCACCACTAGAAATCGATTTTTACAGGCTGTTCCTTAAGAAAACCGCCACTAGAAATCATGGATTTCTACTGGCGGTTTTCATAAGGAACCGCCTCTAGAAATATGATTTCTAGTGACAGTTTTCTTAAGAAACCGCCACTAAAAATAGCACAGGCGGTTGATAACTGAATCCGCCTGTAAAAATGTATCGCACCGCAGGCTTTGAGCCTTTTTCTACTAGTGTTAGCACCCCTTTTCCTTTTTTGTTTCTATGGGAACTTACAAATCATGTACAACCATGTATTACACATCACCAGTTTCAAAAAAAATCTATTACACATTATCAAAAGTTGAGATCCATCATTTCTACAAAGTCAAGCTGACAAAATTTCTGCGTAAATTAATTATTATGGTTAGCACTTTGGTATATTGTGAACATTTATATTCAAATCTAGATTAGATAGAATTTTTAAATATGTATTAGTTTAGCTCTACCTAAAATTCTTGTGATGGGCAAACACAACAACTATTATTTAAATATGTTTGGATAACACATTCAAATAGATGACCATGACCTACTCTGAACCTAAATTCACATTTTTTTTCCTCAAAGCACTTGGAGCGATAGTGTGAACTCGAATTTTTTATCACCTTTTTGTCTAGATTGATAAATATAGTCAATTCTATACACCTGTCCACATGATCATCATTTCGGTTCAACAATGTTGTCCACGAGTTTATTACATGTCTATTCCAGAGTACAGTGTACAACTTTTTTTTGGTATAAACAAAGTGGAAAGAAGTCATCTATGTTCTTTACTAGTCTTAGCCAGCATTTGTTCCCTTAGCTATGTCTATTGGTTTAGTTCTTAAACTATGTTTCTTTTTCTATTTAACTTAAGTATATTGTGTTTGTGGTTTTTGTTGTCCTTGATGCACCATGATTTTTTTGTCTTTGATGCACCATGAAACATTTTTTGCATCATGGCCTACCACTACTAGAGGACCAACTCAACTACTAACAAAAATAGCCGCAATGAAATAAGGGGAGAAAATCCCAAACACGATGGCTAAGAAAAATCCCACTACAAGCAACTTTAACGTCTTTATACCATGGATCTTAATGATATTTATGAGCAGTTCCCTAGAAACCGTTTACTTTATCTATCTTAAAATAGTTGTCGTTCTCGTTTTTCGATAAATTGATCATTTTAACTTTAATCAAATATATATAAGAAAATAATAATATTTATAGTACATGATTAGTATCATTAGATTGATCTTTGAATCTAGTTTTATAATAAAATTATTTAGAGATATGAATATTGCTAATATTTTCTAAAAATCTAGTCAAACTTGAGAAAGTTTGACCGACACCAATATAGCTATATTATTTTAGATCGGAGAGAGTATGTTAAATTAATCATTTATGCAATGGTTTGCACTTTACGTTATTCCCAACCTTTCTTTCGATCTTAAGGGTCCATAATAGCTTCCCCTTGTGATACTGGCCTCTTGATTGCCAAATTATCATGTGACACCTACTAATTGTCATTTTGCTTTTAGATGTACACATCGTGCTATTACAATGACTGTTTTGCCATGTTTTTTCCATTTGATCATGTTGGGTGTATCACTCATTTCACTACCATTATCCTTACCTTTCGCCTCTCTTTTCATGCTAGATATGCATGTAACTAAACTGGCAAAAAATGTCTTGGTTGTCCTCTTAGAAAATCACTCTTGGTACTCATATACATATTTGTTTTTGTTTCTCATGGTTGATATTCCATTATTTTACTCCTAAAAAGATGAAGAAAAAGGAAGTAGACAAGCAAGTGCAAACTAAGAGACAACATGTTATGTTTAGGATTGGAATTTGCTGTTTGGTTTCATAGGAATTGATGTCCTCAGACTTGCAAGAATAATGTTGAACCTTCATGTTTCATATACAAGGAATAACGACAACCTAATTTATATAAAGGTGGGCTTCCTTATATAGTTTTTCATATCTCCCTTGCCTATGATTTGTGCGTTTACAATAGCTCCATTGTCTTCCGGTGCCTATGCATGTACTTGTACTATATTAACTGTGAACTCCATGGCCATGAATATTGTTGGCTTTGTCCACTTTTACCATGCTATTATTTTTGTTGTGTGCAATTATACATTGCATGGTAAATATCTTAACAAGAGTGATTTTTTTCCAAAACTATCTAGGTGTATATGGACAAAAAACAAATCTTGCTTATATCCAAGGAGCAATTGATTAAACTGAGGCATCCAACAGCCAAAGCATCACATCCATTAACAGAAGAACATCAAACTATGCCATCTTAACCTCAAAAACTCTACATCCAAATCTAAAAGGTATCCACTATGCAAAACGTCCATATACATGGCCGATGTGTTTAATCTACTAGGGTTCTTGTATATTTTAGTCTAAAAATAATGAAGGCAAGTAAAAATGTATGGATCGTCATGCCTCAGGCAACGGACCGCATGACCCGAAGCTTGTATCTGCTCTATGGTCAGCAGCTCAGCCGACCCTTAGGGCTAGAAGCTCCATTTTCCCCACTGGGGTCAGTTGTGCACATCCTCCTAGGGTTGGCTTTGTCCAGCCACCTTGGGCACTAGTAGGGGGTCTTCTGCGAAAAGGCCAAACCAGCCCAATAATTGTAGCCCATATGGTGCTCTGTCTTCTGTGGGAAGCATATAGCTCATTTGCAAAACCAAAAAAGAGAGAGCTAGGCTTAGTGAGAGGAGAGGAAAGATCGAGAGGCACCAATCCACAGATTTGAGAGTGATTTGGGGATCTGGAGCATCTCCTCACTTGTTGGCTCCCACCTCTTGTAGTATACATCTTCATAGTGGAGTTCTTGCTTGCCGCCACCCATGGGTTTTCTCTCCGCAAGGAGTTTCCCGCGTAAATTTATGTGTCTTCACTTGCTATGGTATTTTACTTGTCACATGTGATGATTGCTCATCATCTTGCTTTCTGTTGGAGTCATCCATTATGTTTCTTGGTGTATGGTCAAGTTGACATGAGGGGCATATATGTGTTCTTAGATATGTTGGTGATCTGTTGATGGGGTTGAAGTTGTGGTGAGCTGATTGCTGCACATATATTGTTGTTGTACTGCTGGACAGTGTGTGGTTGCTAGATTTGAAGCTTAGATGCTTCATTTGGTTCATACCCACAAGGTGTTCGGTGAAATACTTGTGACAATTTAGCTTGTTGCTGTTTGGTGCCCGCTTCCACTGTGCGCGGACCCTCACAAGTGATATCAGAGCCATGTTATATCAAAGGCACTTGGTTACTCTCTCAAAATGTCACATTTGGAAGTAAGCAAGTTTGATGGAACTGGTGACTTTCGGCTATGGTAAGTTAAAATACAATCTGTGTTAGTTGACAAGAGTTTGGAGGCTACTTTGGAGGATGGTGATCCTAATTTGGCTTCCACTTCTAGAGGAGAGATGAAAAACATTTATAAGAGGGCATCGACAATGCTCCGTTTGGCTTTTGTAGATAATGTGTTGAGGCAAGTTTGTGAGGAGAAGACTGCTTTAGCTCTTTGGAAGAAATTGGAAACTCTCTATTTGGACAAGCCACTCTCAAGTCCTTTCTACCTCATGATGCACTTGTTTAGGATACGTATGCAAGAAGGCACTCCTATCAAGCAGTATATTGATGAGTTCAACAAAATGGTGCTTGACTACCAAAATGTGGGCAGCTCTATGGACAATGATCATTTGGCCATTTTGTTCTTGTGCTCACTCCCAGATTCATATGATTCCATTAGATACTAGATCCTTTATGGTACGGATTCTATCTCCATGGATGATATTACTTCTATCCATATGTCAAAGGATTTGCTCAAGAAGTCATGTTTGGAGAGTCATGGGGAAGGTGAAGGTCTTGTGGTCAACCATGGGAGGTCTAAAGACCGTGGTCATGATGTTAGTGGTTCTTCTAAGAAAATAAAAGGACCGTTCTAAGTCACGTTCGAGCAAGAATGAAATCTGCCACAATTGCAAGGAAATTGGTCATATTAAATGGGGTTGTCCTAAATTGAAGAAAAAGAAGGACATGCAAAATGATGGCAACAAGGGTGATAATTCTTCTTCAGCTACTGTGGCAGTTGCTGATAATGATACTGAAGAGTATTGTGATTTGCTTATTGTCAGTGCAGATGGTTCTTCAATTGGACAGTATGCTTCTATTGTCTTAGTTGATTGTGATATGAGCTTCAACATTGATTGGGTTCTTGATTCTGCTTTGTTGAAGAGGAAATCTCCGACCGGGTGGCGGAATGCACCCGCCTAAAATCCTAAGATGAGGAGGGGGCCTAAGCGTTTTGCCTGTTGCTGGATTGTGGAAGAACACACAAGATGACACGAGGATTTAGAGTGGTTCGGGCCGCCGGAGTGTAATACCCTACTCCACTATGAGTTGTATTGAGTATGAGAGTCTATGAGCTTGAGAGCTTGAGCTGCGTCCAAGTTCGCTTGAGCATCTAAGTGAGGCCTTTTCTTGTAACGTCGTGTGCCTTCCCTTTTATAGCCCAAGGGAGGCACATACAAGGTTGCTGAGCCCTGACATGTGGGCCCAGAGACATAATGGATGAAACACATGGAGCAACTAATGCAGGTGACCCTGAGAGATCTTCTGGCGCCCAGATGTCCATAGCCTGCGCAGTGCTGATACTCAACGGTAGCTTCCTTGGTACGTACGCGTGATGATGAGTATAGCACATGCGGCAGCATGGGCGTGCCGCCTGCCAGCGGAATAGACAGGCATGCCGCCTGCCAGCGGAATGGACAGGTCTCATTAAATGCTGAGGTGGCACACTGCTTGCCAGTGGAATGGACAGGTCACCGCCTGACAGCAGAGTGGGCAGGCCTCATTAAATGCTGAGGCGGCACATCGCTTGTCAGGCGGCGCGCCTTATTCGCAATAAATGTAGGGGCCGCGCAACCCGGAGGCCTTATGTCAGGCTCCACCCTCTAGCTTACGTCACGCACGGTAGGCCATGTGGCGGCATCAGGACTCCGCCTGGGTGGGGAGCAAAAGCGTATGCAGACAGGTCCGCACCAGGCTGGACCCGGACACGTGTCGATACCGGACCCCTGCCTAGGTCCTGTTCAAGGCCCGTGTATGTTCCGTCCTGGGACCTTGGGACCCCACTGTGGACGACCCGGACCCCATACGGAGGGGTCCGGATCCCATTCCAGGGGTCCAGCTTGCCCATGTGGAGGTCCGGGACCAACCTTAGGGGTCCAGACTGTATATTCGGGGGTCCGGGACCAACCCTGGGGGTCCAGACTGTATATCCGGGGGTCTGGCGCTCTCTTGTGGGGGTCCGAACCACTGTTGATGCCTTGGAGTATATCACCTTCTCTAGCCACGTGGCGGCTCCGGGCCCGCTCACGTGGCGGGGACAGGTGCTGCTGTGAACCCAGAATAGCCGCCTGAGATCGGGGCGAGCCGTGGCTTGGTCCCACACACAGCACTTCTACCACGCGACTAAGTGATAGCCGCATGAGCACTGCGTCTTTGCACAGTAGTAAGGGGTACCCTAGTTACAGGGTACCGACAGTGGGCCCCGGGCCCACCTCAGGGGAGGATGCGAGCCTGCAGGTGGGGCCAAAACTTGTACTTCGCGTCAGCATGGCATGACCGGTGACTGGGGCGCCACCTCAGCGCGCGCCGCATTAACTCAGCGCGGCACGCGCTGTCAGTCCACCCTCGGTCACGTCAATTGCCACATCTGTCCCCGCGGCTGACTGACCCATGGCCCCACGTCTGGCGGTTCTATCGGGCCACGAGTGGGGCGTCTCGTTGCCGCCTTGGTTAATAAAATATCTCACCGCAGCGGCCCCGAGGTGGTGCGCGATCGTGCGTGTGACGGAACCTCCCAAGTAATTAGGCCCACCTACAGTTGTCCTTGTCCAACGGACTTCAGACAACCCTGTAGGTGCCCCTGAACTACTTGATAAGTTCGGTATCTTTCCTTACCTTACCAGGAACGATTCACCCGTCTTGCAGACATTACAGAACATCGGAGATAAAGAATTGCGGAAGCGATTACATAATTCACATTTATTTAAAAGCAAGCACAAGTTGTTTTATTACAGACCAGAACTAAAAGCGAGTGCTGAGTAGTAATATTATACAAACCAAGGGAGGCAAAAACTCCTCCCGAGAAGATTTAAGTAAAAGTTCTATATGGAGGACCAAGTCCTCCTGCACTTCAGTCTTGGGTTTCTTCTTTGGGAACCACCTTGGCACAGAAGCAGCAGAAATCTGCTACTTCCTCACCTAAAAACAACGAAGGGATAAACCCTGAGTATGGAATTACTCAGCAAGACTTGCCCGACAAAAGAAAAGACTCTCAAGGGTATGCTGGCTTTTAGGGAGTCAAGGTAAGGCTTCTCAATACTCAAAGACTCTGTTTTGCATAAATGCTTACTAAAGTGGATCCTTAAAAATCCAATTTTATTTGACCAGTTAAGTTCAATTACCTGCAACTAGAGTTCTTTCTACCCTAGTTCAATCACTGGTCCTGCACTAGCCAATTTCTTAACAAATATCCATCATCTTTAGTGGAATGCTACGTGTAGGGCAGTGACCAAGTCTTCATAACCGCGAAGGTACGGCGATCCGAATCGATTATACTCAGCTGAGGATCTCCAATCACACGACATATGTAGCACTTAACCCTTGCATATGTCAACCCGCCACCGGGGTTCTTAAGACCGGATCAGGTTCACGCAAACCGAGAGCACAGATACACCACCGTCCAGCCTCTTGCCACGGAGGGTACACGCTACTCCCGCCACCGCTCCACGCCCATTTCGTGTTATCTTATTCCGGCCTTAGTCTGCCCGAGGCAAGGCTTACCCATGACGAGGCATGTGACCAGTTAAAGGGTCCTCGATCATCAAGCCTACATCGAGACGGTCCTTAATCGACTCAGACGGAGACACTACACCGAGACTCTCTTCTCGTGCAAGTCACCCGCCCGGTCTCAGCTTAATCTTTTTAACCCAAAAACTTGGTACCTGACAGAGGTACATCTTTTCCGATGTTGAATTCATCACGGCCGTGATGGATTCACCATCAAATTTTATTTTTGAAAACAACCCACCCACCTTTGCCACATCAACTTTTGTAAAAACAAAACATTTTGTTTTTCTAAAGCAATGCTAAGCATCAAAATCTTTTGTAAAACAGGTGATCAAGGAAGGTAATCAAATTCAAGGAAGGTAATGCAGGAATTGTTTTATCAATCAGCTCCTATTACCTAATGCATCAAGCAAGTGAGAAAGATTTTAAAAAAGACAAGGGGGGTGGCAAATGCACCGGGGCTTGCCTTTATTATCAGGTGAGTCTTGCTCGGATCCACAAATATCGAAATAAAAGCAGTTGCCTGCTTGAGGATCTGAGGTTGGTGGAGTTCCCTCTTCAGTGACTTCTTCTTCTTCGTGTTCTAACATAACCATATATATGCATAAGAATGGATGCCATGGGATGCTCATGAGGATGCAAAGATAATATGAACTTATTATCTAAGTCTTGAGTACAACTTTCCTTCACGGTACTCCGAGAACCTAGGGTTTTCGGAGTCAGTAAAGGAGTTCATAGGGCAGGGGGGGTGGTTTTGAGTTTAGTGATCAAACAAGGTCCAAATCAACCCAAATTCTACCCAAGGCTTCTAATTATTGGTTTAAGTGCCCATAAAAAGTTTGGGCATTTTTGGGCTTATTACTTATTTTTTAAAAATCCATAACTATTACTTTTAACCACTTTAAATACCCTAAAATTTCTTATTTCCACTAAAAATCACAAAACTATTTTTACTAAATACTAGGGAAAATAACAAGCCTAGGAAAATGGGCTGTGGAAAAACTATTTTCACAATTTTACCATTTTTCTACCATTTTTAACAGATTTCTAAAGCTCTGTGGAAAAAGAAAAAGGAAAAGGCTTCAATAGTAATGGGCTGAAACCAGCCCAGACGGCCCAGTCCAGAGGGGAAAGCGCGCGCGCGCGCCCGTGCTATGGCAACTTTGCAGAAAGGGCCTCGGGGTTTGGCTAATGGGAGAACAAGCTTCTTTACTATTGCACTGTGTCGCTGACAGATTGCAAGGAAACCCCTGCAGTTCTAATTCTTCGCAGAGGGAGGTCCCCGACGGCGTTCACGCGCGGCCGTGCTCCGGCGAGCACCTGTACCGGCCGAACGGGGCAACGGCTGGGTTCTCCGAGCGGCAGATATGAAATCGGGGCTACCCTGACCATTTCCCCCAACCTAATTGCAACTAAGATCAACTACGTAGCTCTGGCCACGGTGGCCGTGATCATGGCGGCTATACGGTCGTGTTTCCGGCGACTAGAGGGCTCTTAGTTCAATTCGGTGGCTCGGCAAGCATCGTAGACGCATAAGAATGCTTAAACAAGGAATCAGAGGGGAGGAGCTAACCCGAGTATGGCTGGCGACGGTGAGGCTCGTTTCACGGTGTTCTTCAACCGATTTGGGGGAAATCCCAAATTCGTGTTCTCTGGTGGGGGTTTTGGGGTGCAGGTGGGTGCAATAGGTGCTTGGATGCATACCGGAGCTGGAGGTACGCTCAATTTATAGAGCTAGCGGGCGGTGGCCGCGAATTTCAAGCAAGACGCGCGGCGGTCGGAGGTGGAGAAGAACACTGGCGCACGCGAATGAGTGTCCTACACCGTGGCAACCTCACCGGCGTTGATTTGATAGCAGTAGCGAGTTACAGCGACGCGGTGGAAGGGTTGAGCCACGCGGCGCACGGCCGGGAGGCGACGGTCGACGGCGTGTTAATCCGCTCAGCCGCAAAGGGGGAGAGAGAGCCACGGTGATGTCACCGGAGTGACTTCCAGCTCACCGTCGGCGAGGGGCTTCTACCGCACGACGTTATCCATTCACCCAGAGCACGAATCATGATGCCGGCGACGTGAATCACGGCAGAAAACCACCGCCGGTGAGATCTTTTCTGGGGCTGGCGATCTGATCCTTAATGGTCACTGTACCATGGGCTGCAGTATTCAGTCAACCTGACAGCCATAGTTTAGGCTCGATTTGCTCCCAATTTTTCATGGCAACATGCCCAATGATCTGCAGCAAAGTTGTAGTGCTATCATCCATCTCTATCTTTGCTATAATGTGTACTCACAAAAAGTCACTGGATCCCCTTCAAAATCGAGCTCAAAGTTGATCTCACAGCACTGTTAATCTGTATTTCAGACTGAATCAGTCTGACAGTCCATCTTTGCTTGGGTTTTTCTCCAAATTTCTCATAAGATCATGGCTTGAATCCTTAAACAAAGTTGTTCTCCTATGTTTAGTATTCAACTTTGATGTGGTGACTTAGGACAAATTCTCAATAGTTTGGAAGATCCAATGCTCCAAAGTTGAGCTTACTAATCTGAAACTCAGACTTAGAGAAATCTCAATTGGGGGTCCTTTTTGCATTTGAGTCCAAAACTCAACATTTGGCTTTCAAGTCCACACATTTGTGAACCTAGGGACTTAAGAAACTTATTTGGCTTGGTTTTTGCACTTTAGCCCAAAAGTGGACTAATTTTGCACATAAGCCCCTAGGGTTTGGTTTTAGGGTTTTCCAGGGTTTCAATTAGGGTTTCTGGTATCCCAGGGGTATAAATGTGACTCCACTTTGTTTTTGGGGATATTTTATGACTCTTACCCCAAAGTCTTTAGGTTTTCTCACTTGGTTTAAGTTTTACCCCTTTAATCCCTATTTAGGGTTAAGTTTCCTATCCAGGGTGCTATTTGCAAAAACACTTAAACAATACAACTTGTTTGAATTTTTTGCCTAGTGAATGCACTCTAGGTGTATCAAACATATGCAATGCCAATGTTATGATGTCATGCTCAAGTTTTAGTTAGAGTAACACCAGGGGTGTTACATCCTTCCCCCCATAAAAGAATCTCGTCCCAAGATTTAAAGTCCTAAGGTGAGTAATGGAAAAGGAAATGTGTCATGTTTTTATTTCCTCATTTCTGGTACAAGGCAGGGTGGTGTGGGATTCACTCCTTTATTGCAATAACTATGTACACTTTACAAATTACATGAGGCTAGAAAGCCTGGGAAATTCTTATTCAAGAAGTCTTGAGTTTCCCACGTAGCCTCTTGCTCAGAATGTTGGTTCCATTGTACCTTGTAGAACTTGAGAGTCTTTCTCCGGGTAACCCTGTCCTTTTGATCCAGAACTCGAATAGGATGTTCCGAGTATGTTAAGTCTGGTTCCAGGACAACATCTGTCACTTCCATGGTTCGATCGGGAACCCGAAGACACTTCTTCAATTGCGATACATGGAACACATTATGTACAGCAGACAATGTTTCGGGAAGTTGAAGTCGATACGCCACTGGCCCATATCTTTGAAGAATAGGAAATGGACCAATGTACCTGGGTGCAAGTTTTCCCTTTACCCCGAAACGCGATACTCCCTTCATTGGTGAAACCTTTAAGTAGACGTAGTCTCCTTCTAAGAAGTATAAGGGCATTCGCCGTTTGCCTGCATAACTCTTCTGACGAGCTTGTGCTTTCTTTAGATTATGAATAATTTTTTGAACCTTATCCTCGGCTTCTTTCACCAGATCAGGTCTAAAGAAGCACCTCTCACCAGGTTCAGACCAGTTTAGCGGAGTCCGACACCGTCGTCCATATAAAGCTTCAAAGGGTGCCATCTGGATACTGTCTTGATAGCTATTATTATATGAAAACTCCGCCAAAGGTAAACATTCATCCCATTTCTGTGAGAAATCCAGGACACATGCCCGCAGCATATCTTCAAGTATCTGATTCACTCTCTCAGTTTGTCCACTGGTTTGAGGATGATAGGCCGAACTGTGGAGCAGTTTAGTACCCAGGAATTTATGAAGTTCTTCCTAGAATTTAGATACAAATTGTGGTCCACGATCCGACACTATAGTCTTTGGAACACCATGCAAACTGAGAATACGGGCGATGTACAACTCCGCATAGGTAATGACGGGATATTTTACTTTGACAGGGAGGAAGTGGGCGATCTTGGTAAGTCGATCAATGATAACCCAAATAGAGTCATATCCTTTTGCGGTCCTGGGCAATCCCACAATGAAGTCCATGCTTATGTCTTCCCATTTCCATGTTGGTATTGGTAATGACTGCAATGGACCGGCAGTTTTCATGTGTATGGCCTTGACACGTCTGCAAGTGTCACACTTAGCCACATAGCGTGCAATTTCAATTTTCATCTTCGTCCACCAGTAGTATTGCTTTAGATCATGGTACATCTTAGTGCTTCCCGGATGAATAGAATAGCGACTAAGATGCGCTTCATCTAAGATTTGCTGGCGGAGTTCTTCATTCTTTGGCACTACTATGCGGTTGTTAAACCATAACACACCTTGATCATCTTCCTTGAAACATTTGGCTGTTCCAGCCCTTATCTTCTCTCGTATGTGCTTCATACCCAGATTATCCTTTTGAGCATCAATTATCTTTTGCAGAATGATTGGCTCAAGCTTTAGCTGATTTAGAGTCCCTTGCTGGATTATCCCCAGGTTTAGCTTCTCCATTTCCTAACATAAAGTGCTCTCGGAGGTCTTTGCCATAAGACAGTGGCAGGAAGTCTTACGACTCAATGCATCTGCCACCACATTGGCCTTGCCTGGGTGATAATGGATCTCTAGTTCATAGTCCTTAATGAGCTCAAGCCATCGTCTTTGCCTCATATTTAATTCTGACTGGGTGAAGATGTACTTCAAACTTTTATGATCTGTATATATGTGACAGATATTTCCCAGCAGATAATGACGCCATAATTTCAGGGCATGAACCACAGCAGCTAGCTCCAGATCATGAGTTGGATAATGCTCCTCATGTCGGCGCAACTGCCTTGAAGCATACGCAATTACTCGGCCTTCTTGCATCAGTACACAGCCGAGCCCACTGCCAGATGCATCACAATATACATCAAAAGGCTTAGTGATGTCCGGTTGAGCCAGTACCGGAGCAGTGGTTAATAATGTCTTCAATTGCTCAAAGGCTTCATTACACTTAGAAGACCAATTGAACTTAATGTCATTCTTCAATAAACTTGTGATTGGCTTCACAAGCTTAGAAAAATCGGGTATGAATCTGCGATAATATCCAGCTAGTCCAAGAAAACTCCGGACCTGGTGAACAGTGGTTGGGGGTTTCCATTCCAGAATATCTTTGACCTTGCTAGGATCTACCGCAATTCCTTTAGCTGATAACACGTGCCCCAAAAATTGAATTTCCTCCAGCCAGAACGCGCACTTGCTGAACTTGGCATACAGCTGATGTTCCCTCAGGCGCGTCAATACAATCCGTAGATGCTGAGCATGCTCCTCTTCATTTTTAGAGTATATTAAGATATCGTCGATGAAGACCACGACGAACTTGTCTAACTCGGGCATGAACACCGAGTTCATCAAATAGGTGAAGTGGGCAGGAGCATTTGTGAGCCCGAAAGACATTACCAAGTATTCAAACAATCCATACCGCGTAGTAAATGCGGTTTTCGGTATATCCTCGGGCCGAATACGGATTTGATGATAGCCCGACTTGAGATCAATTTTAGAAAATACCCTCGCCCCAGTCAGTTGATCAAATAAGATGTCGATCCTTGGAAGAGGGTACTTATTCTTGATGGTGACCTCATTCAGGGGCCGATAATCCACGCACATGCGCAAGGTTTGATCCTTCTTCTTAACAAAAATGGCGGGACAACCCCATGGGGACGAGCTTGGCCGGATAAATCCCTTATTCAGTAGATCTTGTAATTGAATCTTCAATTCTGCTAATTCATTAGGGGGCATACGGTACGATCTTCGGGAGATGGGAGCCGTACCGGGCTTTAGTTCAATTACGAATTCTACATCTCTTTCAGGGGGCAGTCCAGGCAAATCTTCCGGAAATACATCTGGAAACTCACATACTACCGGAATGTTCTTGATCTCCGGTACAATGGCTTCAAATATTCTACCAGAAGCTTTGGCTGGATTGGTTTTGGGGAGAGACAAAAGAATTTCTTCTTGATTATAGCTCAACCTGACAGTTCTGAGTTCAGTGTTGAGGATTGCCTTGTGTTGGGTTAACCAATTCATACCCAAAATTACATCTATATCTTGGCCTTTCAGAACAATCATATTAGCAGGAAAGTTCCGTCCGGCCATTGTTACTGGCACTTCATGGGCCACTTCTCTAGTAAAAATATGTCCCCCAGGTGAATGAATTTTAAATCCCTCTTTTGATTCATGACATGCAATGTGATGTTGCTCCACAAATTTCTTGCTAATGAAGGTATGCGAAGCACCAGAATCAAAAAGAATAATTGCAGGGTGACTGGCCACGGGAAACGTACCCATCATCACCGGCTCTCCTTCCGGTGTAGTGGCCACTTGAGTGTAACATACACGCCCCGTTTTCTTGGTATTTCTCCCCACAGCATTTCCCTTGGGCTGAGTGGATTTCCCAGTTCCTTGCTGAGCATTGGATTGATTTTGCTTGGGGTATGGGCAGTCTTTGATAAAATGTCCTGACTTGCCACAGTTGAAACACCCAGTTGAAGAGCTGGGCAAGGCGGGGAATCGAGTGCCTGGGGCACCCGGCTAATTTGGGGAAGTGGAGGTATTGTTGGGGCGGATAATAATGGGCTGTTTGAAAGGGAATGCTGGTGGACGGGAAAAAGTACGGTTTTGGCAAGAAGGCCGGATGACGAACCGTTGCCTCTTCGCCTGGCCCTGATTAGGCCTCTCACCACTGAATCCCTTATTCTTCCCAGAACTTGCGTATTTTGCTTCCACAGATAAGGCTGTACTGACAGCCTTTCCATATGTGAGATCAATACATGTGGCCATCTTTCGCTGCAACCGGTCATTTAGACCTCTCATAAAACAGTTCTTTTTCTTCAAATCAGTATTCACCTGGTCGATGGCATACTGCGACAGGTGATTAAACTTATTCAGGTACTGATTGATGGTGTCTCCTCCTTGTTTCAGCTTCATGAATTCCTCTTGTTTCATATGCAGCACCCCTTCAGGTATGTAGTGCTCACGGAAGGCTGCTTTAAATTCTTCCCAAGTGATTTGATGGTTATCGGGTTGGATAGCCACAAAATTTCCCCACCAAGTACTGGCAGGGCCACGGAGTTGCTGTGCCGCGAATAATGGCTTCTGCGTTTCAGAACAACGAAGAAGACCAAACTTCTGTTCAATGACCCGTATCCATTCGTCAGCTTCCAGTGGGTCTTCTGCTTTGGTGAATAAAGGTGGACGAGTTTCCGAGAAATCCAAGTAAGTAGTTTCGCGGGGGCCTTGCTGAAAACCCCTTCCTGCCTGCTGCTGGAACTGCTGCTGACCCGCCATTTCCCTAAGGAAGCGGGTATTGTCTGCAGTGGCATTCACCAAGGCGGCAATCGCCTCGGCTAGCATGGGTGGAACCGGAGGTGGATTTGGGGTGACATCCCGACCCCCAGACGTTCCGGCTGCGTCCTGTCCGCGAGTCCTGGTCGGCATCTGAGGCAAAAACATTTGAAATAAACATAATATGCCAAAGAGACCTTCCATTTTACATTACTATAAAAAGTAATGATACAGACTCGATATTACATAACAGGATACATTACCCATTATACAAAAGTTCAACCTATTATACAACAGTGCACCCTACAATACCCTACTCTACTTCTATTACACCATTAGTCCTGCTTTCCGTTACTTTTGGCGGCCTCATCGTCAGGTGTGGGAGTCCAGACGTCAACCAACCTCAAAGAAGGAGGGGTTCAAAAAGGTCTAACTCCCCACCCAACGTGCGTCCCGCAATGTGAGAGGGTCCGGCTTCCGCCTCAGCAGAGTGAGCAGGCACACTAGGGTGTAATTGTGAGTATAGTATATGGACTTCCTCATGCAACGTATTGCAGTAGACCTGCAGGTTGTCGACAGCTGAGCTAAGTTCTTTAATTCGGGCCTGAGCCCTTGCTTCCTTAGCACATGCCAGCATATGAGACTGCACTGCCCAGTCAAGTGCTAAGTCCCGATCAGCAAGCTGATCCTGCAGGTGACGGATGTCCCTTCTTAGTTCATTGATTCTATCTCCGTCTGCGATCCAAGCATTGGTCCTGTGTTGCAACGTTGCTTGAAGTCGACTCACTTGGGCTTCAAGGTCTCCTATGGGGTCATTACTTCCGCTGCTGCTGCTTTCGTGTCGAGGGGCTAATTGATGCCGAGGTACTCCAATTGGTCCCGTTGACTTACGTGCCGTTAGCCTTGTGCGTGGCGGCATCTTTCTAAGGGGGAAAATGTTATTAGTATAATTCTTAGCATGATGCATGAATAAGTACAGAATCAACCTTAGTCGATTCAACCTTCTATACATTGCACTCTTCCTATCTGGTCTTTAAATTAAACTCTTCAGAGTACTTAGGTAAGAAGAGAAAAGAATTTTTAGGTAAGACTTTCAAAAATCCTTTTGAAGATGCCTCATAATGTCTGCAAAGAAGGGCCACTGCTCCGATACCAGCTGTGATGGAACCTCCCAAGTAATTAGGCCCACCTACAGTTGTCCTTGTCCAACGGACTTCAGACAACCCTGTAGGTGCCCCTGAACTACTTGATAAGTTCGGTATCTTTCCTTACCTTACCAGGAACGATTCACCCGTCTTGCAGACATTACAGAACATCGGAGATAAAGAATTGCGGAAGCGATTACATAATTCACATTTATTTAAAATCAAGCACAAGTTGTTTTATTACAGACCAGAACTAAAAGCGAGTGCTGAGTAGTAATATTATACAAACCAAGGGAGGCAAAAACTCCTCCCGAGAAGATTTAAGTAAAAGTTCTATATGGAGGACCAAGTCCTCCCGCACTTCAGTCTTGGGTTTCTTCTTTGGGAACCACCTTGGCACAGAAGCAGCAGAAATCTGCTACTTCCTCACCTAAAAACAACGAAGGGATAAACCCTGAGTATGGAATTACTCAGCAAGACTTGCCCGACAAAAGAAAAGACTCTCAAGGGTATGCTGGCTTTTAGGGAGTCAAGGTAAGGCTTCTCAATACTCAAAGACTCTGTTTTGCATAAATGCTTACTAAAGTGGATCCTTAAAAATCCAATTTTATTTGACCAGTTAAGTTCAATTACCTGCAACTAGAGTTCTTTCTACCCTAGTTCAATCACTGGTCCTGCACTAGCCAATTTCTTAACAAATATCCATCATCTTTAGTGGAATGCTACGTGTAGGACAGTGACCAAGTCTTCATAACCGCGAAGGTACGGCGATCCGAATCGATTATACTCAGTTGAGGATCTCCAATCACACGACATATGTAGCACTTAACCCTTGCATATGTCAACCCGCCACTGGGGTTCTTAAGACCGGATCAGGTTCACGCAAACCGAGAGCACAGATACACCACCGTCCAGCCTCTTGCCACGGAGGGTACACGCTACTCCCGCCACCGCTCCACGCCCATTTCGTGTTATCTTATTCCGGCCTTAGTCTGCCCGAGGCAAGGCTTACCCATGACGAGGCATGTGACCAGTTAAAGGGTCCTCGATCATCAAGCCTACATCGAGACGGTCCTTAATCGACTCAGACGGAGACACTACACCGAGACTCTCTTCTCGTGCAAGTCACCCGCCCGGTCTCAGCTTAATCTTTTTAACCCAAAAACTTGGTACCTGACAGAGGTACATCTTTTCCGATGTTGAATTCATCACGGCCGTGATGGATTCACCATCAAATTTTATTTTTGAAAACAACCCACCCACCTTTGCCACATCAACTTTTGTAAAAACAAAACATTTTGTTTTTCTAAAGCAATGCTAAGCATCAAAATCTTTTGTAAAACAGGTGATCAAGGAAGGTAATCAAATTCAAGGAAGGTAATGCAGGAATTGTTTTATCAATCAGCTCCTATTACCTAATGCATCAAGCAAGTGAGAAAGATTTTAAAAACGACAAGGGGGGTGGCAAATGCACCGGGGCTTGCCTTTGTTATCAGGTGAGTCTTGCTCGGATCCACAAATATCGAAATAAAAGCAGTTGCCTGCTTGAGGATCTGAGGTTGGTGGAGTTCCCTCTTCAGTGACTTCTTCTTCTTCTTCTTCGTGTTCTAACATAACCATAAATATGCATAAGAATGGATGCCATGGGATGCTCATGAGGATGCAAAGATAATATTAACTTATTATCTAAGTCTTGAGTACAACTTTCCTTCACGGTACTCCGAGAACCTAGGGTTTCCGGAGTCAGTAAAGGAGTTCATAGGGCAGGGGGGTGGTTTTGAGTTTAGTGATCAAACAAGGTCCAAATCAACCCAAATTCTACCCAAGGCTTCTAATTATTGGTTTAAGTGCCCATAAAAAGTTTGGGCATTTTTGGGCTTATTACTTATTTTTTAAAAATCCATAACTATTACTTTTAACCACTTTAAATACCCTAAAATTTCTTATTTCCACTAAAAATCACAAAACTATTTTTACTAAATACTAGGGAAAATAACAAGCCTAGGAAAATTGGTTTCACAATTTTACCATTTTTCTACCATTTTTAACAGATTTCTAAAGCTCTATGGAAAAAGAAAAAGGAAAAGGCTTCAATAGTAATGGGCTGAAACCAGCCCAGACGGCCCAGTCCAGAGGGGAAAGCGCGCGCGCGCGCCCGTGCTATGGCAACTTTGCAGAAAGGGCCTTGGGGTTTGGCTAATGGGAGAACAAGCTTCTTTACTATTGCACTGTGTCGCTGACAGATTGCAAGGAAACCCCTGCAGTTCTAATTCTTCGCAGAGGGAGGTCCCCGACGGCGTTCACGCGCGGCCGTGCTCCGGCGAGCACCTGTACCGGCCGAACGGGGCAATGGCTGGGTTCTCCGAGCGGCAGATATGAAATCGGGGCTACCCTGACCATTTCCCCCAACCTAATTGCAACTAAGATCAACTACGTAGCTCTGGCCACGGTGGCCGTGATCATGGCGGCTATACGGTCGTGTTCCCGGCGACCAGAGGGCTCTTATTTCAATTCGGTGGCTCGGCAAGCATCGTAGACGCATAAGAATGCTTAAACAAGGAAGCAGAGGGGAGGAGCTAACCCGAGTATGGCTGGCGACGGTGAGGCTCGTTTCACGGTGTTCTTCAACCGATTTGGGGGAAATCCCAAATTCGTGTTCTCTGGTGGGGGTTTTGGGGTGCAGGTGGGTGCAATAGGTGCTTGGATGCATACCGGAGCTGGAGGTACGCTCAATTTATAGAGCTAGCGGGCGGTGGCCGCGAATTTCAAGCAAGACGCGCGGCGGTCGGAGGTGGAGAAGAACACTGGCGCACGCGAATGAGTGTCCTACGCCGTGGCAACCTCACCGGCGTTGATTTGACAGCAGTAGCGAGTTACAGCGACGCGGTGGAAGGGTTGAGCCACGCGGCGCACGACCGGGAGGCGACGGTCGACGGCGTGTTAATCCGCTCAGCCGCAAAGGGGGAGAGAGAGCCACGGTGATGTCACCGGAGTGACTTCCAGCTCACCGTCGGCGAGGGGCTTCTACCGCACGACGTTATCCATTCACCCAGAGCACGAATCATGACGCCGGCGACGTGAATCACGGCAGAAAACCACCGCCGGTGAGATCTTTTCTGGGGCTGGCGATCTGATCCTTAATGGTCACTGTACCATGGGCTGCAGTATTCAGTCAACCTGACAGCCATAGTTTAGGCTCGATTTGCTCCCAATTTTTCATGGCAACATGCCCAATGATCTGCAGCAAAGTTGTAGTGCTATCATCCATCTCTATCTTTGCTATAATGTGTACTCACAAAAAGTCACTGGATCCCCTTCAAAATCGAGCTCAAAGTTGATCTCACAACACTGTTAATCTGTATTTCAGACTGAATCAGTCTGACAGTCCATCTTTGCTTGGGTTTTTCTCCAAATTTCTCATAAGATCATGGCTTGAATCCTTAAACAAAGTTGTTCTCCTATGTTTAGTCTTCAACTTTGATGTGGTGACTTAGGACAAATTCTCAATAATTTGGAAGATCCAATGCTCCAAAGTTGAGCTTACTAATCTGAAACTCAGACTTAGAGAAATCTCAATTGGGGGTCCTTTTTGCATTTGAGTCCAAAACTCAACATTTGGCTTTTAAGTCCACACATTTGTGAACCTAGGGACTTAAGAAACTTTTTGGCTTGGTTTTTGCACTTTAGCCCAAAAGTGGACTAATTTTGCACATAAGCCCCTAGGGTTTGGTTTTAGGGTTTTCCAGGGTTTCAATTAGGGTTTCTGGTATCCCAGGGGTATAAATGTGACTCCACTTTGTTTTTGGGGATATTTTATGACTCTTACCCCAAAGTCTTTAGGTTTTCTCACTTGGGTTAAGTTTTACCTCTTTAATCCCTATTTAGGGTTAAGTTTCCTATCCAGGGTGCTATTTGCAAAAACACTTAAACAATACAACTTGTTTGAATTTTTTGCCTAGTGAATGCACTCTAGGTGTATCAAACATATGCAATGCCAATGTTATGATGTCATGCTCAAGTTTTAGTTAGAGTAACACCAGGGGTGTTACATCCTTCCCCCCATAAAAGAATCTCGTCCCAAGATTTAAAGTCCTAAGGTGAGTAATGGAAAAGGAAATGTGTCATGTTTTTATTTCCTCATTTCTGGTACAAGGCAGGGTGGTGTGGGATTCACTCCTTTATTGCAATAACTATGTACACTTTACAAATTACATGAGGCTAGAAAGCCTGGGAAATTCTTATTCAAGAAGTCTTGAGTTTCCCACGTAGCCTCTTCCTCAGAATGTTGGTTCCATTGTACCTTGTAGAACTTGAGAGTCTTTCTCCGGGTAACCCTGTCCTTTTGATCCAGAACTCGAATAGGATGTTCCGAGTATGTTAAGTCTAGTTCCAGGACAACATCTGTCACTTCCATGGTTCGATCGGGAACCCGAAGACACTTCTTCAATTGCGATACATGGAACACATTATGTACAGCAGACAATGTTTCGGGAAGTTGAAGTCGATACGCCACTGGCCCATATCTTTGAAGAATAGGAAATGGACCAATGTACCTGGGTGCAAGTTTTCCCTTTACCCCGAAACGCGATACTCCCTTCATTGGTGAAACCTTTAAGTAGACGTAGTCTCCTTCTAAGAAGTATAAGGGCATTCGCCGTTTGTCTGCATAACTCTTCTGACGAGCTTGTGCTTTCTTTAGATTATGAATAATTTTTTGAACCTTATCCTCGGCTTCTTTCACCAGATCAGGTCTAAAGAAGCACCTCTCACCAGGTTCAGACCAGTTTAGCGGAGTCCGACACCGTCGTCCATATAAAGCTTCAAAGGGTGCCATCTGGATACTGTCTTGATAGCTATTATTATATGAAAACTCCGCCAAAGGTAAACATTCATCCCATTTCTGTGAGAAATCCAGGACACATGCCCGCAGCATATCTTCAAGTATCTGATTCACTCTCTCAGTTTGTCCACTGGTTTGAGGATGATAGGCCGAACTGTGGAGCAGTTTAGTACCCAGGAATTTATGAAGTTCTTCCTAGAATTTAGATACAAATTGTGGTCCACGATCCGACACTATAGTCTTTGGAACACCATGCAAACTGAGAATACGGGCGATGTACAACTCCGCATAGGTAATGACGGGATATTTTACTTTGACAGGGAGGAAGTGGGCGATCTTGGTAAGTCGATCAATGATAACCCATATAGAGTCATATCCTTTTGCGGTCCTGGGCAATCCCACAATGAAGTCCATGCTTATGTCTTCCCATTTCCATGTTGGTATTGGTAATGACTGTAATGGACCGGCAGTTTTCATGTGTATGGCCTTGACACGTCTGCAAGTGTCACACTTAGCCACATAGCGTGCAATTTCAATTTTCATCTTCGTCCACCAGTAGTATTGCTTTAGATCATGGTACATCTTAGTGCTTCCCGGATGAATAGAATAGCGACTAAGATGCGCTTCATCTAAGATTTGCTGGCGGAGTTCTTCATTCTTTGGCACTACTATGCGGTTGTTAAACCATAACACACCTTGATCATCTTCCTTGAAACATTTGGCTGTTCCAGCCCTTATCTTCTCTCGTATGTGCTTCATACCCAGATTATCCTTTTGAGCATCAATTATCTTTTGCAGAATGATTGGCTCAAGCTTTAGCTGATTTAGAGTCCCTTGCTGGATTATCCCCAGGTTTAGCTTCTCCATTTCTTGACATAAAGTGCTCTCGGAGGTCTTTGCCATAAGACAGTGGCAGGAAGTCTTACGACTCAATGCATCTGCCACCACATTGGCCTTGCCTGGGTGATAATGGATCTCTAGTTCATAGTCCTTAATGAGCTCAAGCCATCGTCTTTGCCTCATATTTAATTCTGACTGGGTGAAGATGTACTTCAAACTTTTATGATCTGTATATATGTGACAGATATTTCCCAGCAGATAATGACGCCATAATTTCAGGGCATGAACCACAGCAGCTAGCTCCAGATCATGAGTTGGATAATGCTCCTCATGTCGGCGCAACTGCCTTGAAGCATACGCAATTACTCGGCCTTCTTGCATCAGTACACAGCCGAGCCCACTGCCAGATGCATCACAATATACATCAAAAGGCTTAGTGATGTCCGGTTGAGCCAGTACCGGAGCAGTGGTTAATAATGTCTTCAATTGCTCAAAGGCTTCATTACACTTAGAAGACCAATTGAACTTAATGTCATTCTTCAATAAACTTGTGATTGGCTTCACAAGCTTAGAAAAATCGGGTATGAATCTGCGATAATATCCAGCTAGTCCAAGAAAACTCCGGACCTGGTGAACAGTGGTTGGGGGTTTCCATTCCAGAATATCTTTGACCTTGCTAGGATCTACCGCAATTCCTTTAGCTGATAACACGTGCCCCAAAAATTGAATTTCCTCCAGCCAGAACGCGCACTTGCTGAACTTGGCATACAACTGATGTTCCCTCAGGCGCGTCAATACAATCCGTAGATGCTGAGCATGCTCCTCTTCATTTTTAGAGTATATTAAGATATCGTCGATGAAGACCACGACGAACTTGTCTAACTCGGGCATGAACACCGAGTTCATCAAATAGGTGAAGTGGGCAGGAGCATTTGTGAGCCCGAAAGACATTACCAAGTATTCAAACAATCCATACCGCGTAGTAAATGCGGTTTTCGGTATATCCTCGGGCCGAATACGGATTTGATGATAGCCCGACTTGAGATCAATTTTAGAAAATACCCTCGCCCCAGTCAGTTGATCAAATAAGATGTTGATCCTTGGAAGAGGGTACTTATTCTTGATGGTGACCTCATTCAGGGGCCGATAATCCACGCACATGCGCAAGGTTTGATCCTTCTTCTTAACAAAAATGGCGGGACAACCCCATGGGGACGAGCTTGGCCGGATAAATCCCTTATTCAGTAGATCTTGTAATTGAATCTTCAATTCTGCCAATTCATTAGGGGGCATACGGTACGATCTTCGGGAGATGGGAGCCGTACCGGGCTTTAGTTCAATTACGAATTCTACATCTCTTTCAGGGGGCAGTCCAGGCAAATCTTCCGGAAATACATCTGGAAACTCACATACTACCGGAATGTTCTTGATCTCCGGTACAATGGCTTCAAATATTCTACCAGAAGCTTTGGCTGGATTGGTTTTGGGGAGAGACAAAAGAATTTCTTCTTGATTATAGCTCAACCTGACAGTTCTGAGTTCAGTGTTGAGGATTGCCTTGTGTTGGGTTAACCAATTCATACCCAAAATTACATCTATATCTTGGCCTTTCAGAACAATCATATTAGCAGGAAAGTTCCGTCCGACCATTGTTACTGGCACTTCATGGGCCACTTCTCTAGTAAAAATATGTCCCCCAGGTGAATGAATTTTAAATCCCTCTTTTGATTCATGACATGCAATGTGATGTTGCTCCACAAATTTCTTGCTAATGAAGGTATGCGAAGCACCAGAATCAAAAAGAATAATTGCAGGGTGACTGGCCACGGGAAACGTACCCATCATCACCGGCTCTCCTTCCGGTGTAGTGGCCACTTGAGTGTAACATACACGCCCCGTTTTCTTGGTATTTCTCCCCACAGCATTTCCCTTGGGCTGAGTGGATTTCCCAGTTCCTTGCTGAGCATTGGATTGATTTTGCTTGGGGTATGGGCAGTCTTTGATAAAATGTCCTGACTTGCCACAGTTGAAACACCCAGTTGAAGAGCTGGGCAAGGCGGGGAATCGAGTGCCTGGGGCACCCGGCTAATTTGGGGAAGTGGAGGTATTGTTGGGGCGGATAATAATGGGCTGTTTGAAAGGGAATGCTGGTGGACGGGAAAAAGTACGGTTTTGGCAAGAAGGCCGGATGACGAACCGTTGCCTCTTCGCCTGGCCCTGATTAGGCCTCTCACCACTGAATCCCTTATTCTTCCCAGAACTTGCGTATTTTGCTTCCACAGATAAGGCTGTACTGACAGCCTTTCCATATGTGAGATCAATACATGTGGCCATCTTTCGCTGCAACCGGTCATTTAGACCTCTCATAAAACAGTTCTTTTTCTTCAAATCAGTATTCACCTGGTCGATGGCATACTGCGACAGGTGATTAAACTTATTCAGGTACTGATTGATGGTGTCTCCTCCTTGTTTCAGCTTCATGAATTCCTCTTGTTTCATATGCAGCACCCCTTCAGGTATGTAGTGCTCACGGAAGGCTGCTTTAAATTCTTCCCAAGTGATTTGATGGTTATCGGGTTGGATAGCCACAAAATTTCCCCACCAAGTACTGGCAGGGCCACGGAGTTGCTGTGCCGCGAACAATGGCTTCTGCGTTTCAGAACAACGAAGAAGACCAAACTTCTGTTCAATGACCCGTATCCATTCGTCAGCTTCCAGTGGGTCTTCTGCTTTGGTGAATAAAGGTGGACGAGTTTCCGAGAAATCCAAGTAAGTAGTTTCGCGGGGGCCTTGCTGAAAACCCCTTCCTGCCTGCTGCTGGAACTGCTGCTGACCCGCCATTTCCCTAAGGAAGCGGGTATTGTCTGCGGTGGCATTCACCAAGGCGGCAATCGCCTCGGCTAGCGTGGGTGGAACCGGAGGTGGATTTGGGGTGACATCCCGACCCCCAGACGTTCCGGCTGCGTCCTGTCCGCGAGTCCTGGTCGGCATCTGAGGCAAAAACATTTGAAATAAACATAATATGCCAAAGAGACCTTCCATTTTACATTACTATAAAAAGTAATGATACAGACTCGATATTACATAACAGGATACATTACCCATTATACAAAAGTTCAACCTATTATACAACAGTGCACCCTACAATACCCTACTCTACTTCTATTACACCATTAGTCCTGCTTTCCGTTACTTTTGGCGGCCTCATCGTCAGGTGTGGGAGTCCAGACGTCAACCAACCTCAAAGAAGGAGGGGGTTCAAAAAGGTCTAACTCCCCACCCAACGCGCGTCCCGCAACGTGAGAGGGTCCGGCTTCCGCCTCAGCAGAGTGAGCAGGCACACTAGGGTGTAATTGTGAGTATAGTATATGGACTTCCTCATGCAACGTATTACAGTAGACCTGCAGGTTGTCGACAGCTGAGCTAAGTTCTTTAATTCGGGCCTGAGCCCTTGCTTCCTTAGCACATGCCAGCATATGAGACTGCACTGCCCAGTCAAGTGCTAAGTCCCGATCAGCAAGCTGATCCTGCAGGTGACGGATGTCCCTTCTTAGTTCATTGATTCTATCTCCGTCTGCGATCCAAGCATTGGTCCTGTGTTGCAACGTTGCTTGAAGTCGACTCACTTGGGCTTCAAGGTCTCCTATGGGGTCATTACTTCCGCTGCTGCTGCTTTCGTGTCGAGGGGCTAATTGATGCCGAGGTACTCCAATTGGCCCCGTTGACTTACGTGCCGTTAGCCTTGTGCGTGGCGGCATCTTTCTAAGGGGGAAAATGTTATTAGTATAATTCTTAGCATGATGCATGAATAAGTACAGAATCAACCTTAGTCGATTCAACCTTCTATACATTGCACTCTTCCTATCTGGTCTTTAAAATAAACTCTTCAGAGTACTTAGGTAAGAAGAGAAAAGAATTTTTAGGTAAGACTTTCAAAAATCCTTTTGAAGATGCCTCATAATGTCTGCAAAGAAGGGCCACTGCTCCGATACCAGCTGTGACGGAACCTCCCAAGTAATTAGGCCCACCTACAGTTGTCCTTGTCCAACGGACTTCAGACAACCCTGTAGGTGCCCCTGAACTACTTGATAAGTTCGGTATCTTTCCTTACCTTACCAGGAACGATTCACCCGTCTTGCAGACATTACAGAACATCGGAGATAAAGAATTGCGGAAGCGATTACATAATTCACATTTATTTAAAAGCAAGCACAAGTTGTTTTATTACAGACCAGAACTAAAAGCGAGTGCTGAGTAGTAATATTATACAAACCAAGGGAGGCAAAAACTCCTCCCGAGAAGATTTAAGTAAAAGTTCTATATGGAGGACCAAGTCCTCCCACACTTCAGTCTTGGGTTTCTTCTTTGGGAACCACCTTGGCACAGAAGCAGCAGAAATCTGCTACTTCCTCACCTAAAAACAACGAAGGGATAAACCCTGAGTATGGAATTACTCAGCAAGACTTGCCCGACAAAAGAAAAGACTCTCAAGGGTATGCTGGCTTTTAGGGAGTCAAGGTAAGGCTTCTCAATACTCAAAGACTCTGTTTTGCATAAATGCTTACTAAAGTGGATCCTTAAAAATCCAATTTTATTTGACCAGTTAAGTTCAATTACCTGCAACTAGAGTTCTTTCTACCCTAGTTCAATCACTGGTCCTGCACTAGCCAATTTCTTAACAAATATCCATCATCTTTAGTCGAATGCTATGTGTAGGGCAGTGACCAAGTCTTCATAACCGCGAAGGTACGGCGATCCGAATCGATTATACTCAGCTGAGGATCTCCAATCACACGACATATGTAGCACTTAACCCTTGCATATGTCAACCCGCCACCGGGGTTCTTAAGACCGGACAGGTTCAAGCAAACCGAGAGCACAGATACACCACCTTCCAGCCTCTTGCCACGGAGGGTACACGCTACTCCCGCCACCGCTCCACGCCCATTTCGTGTTATCTTATTCCGGCCTTAGTCTGCCCGAGGCAAGGCTTACCAATGACGAGGCATGTGACCAGTTAAAGGGTCCTCGATCATCAAGCCTACATCGAGACGGTCCTTAATCGACTCAGACGGAGACACTACACCGAGACTCTCTTCTCGTGCAAGTCACCCGCCCGGTCTCAGCTTAATCTTTTTAACCCAAAAACTTGGTACCTGACAGAGGTACATCTTTTCCGATGTTGAATTCATCACGACCGTGATGGATTCACCATCAAATTTTATTTTTGAAAACAACCCACCCACCTTTGCCACATCAACTTTTGTAAAAACAAAACATTTTGTTTTTCTAAAGCAATGCTAAGCATCAAAATCTTTTGTAAAACAGGTGATCAAGGAAGGTAATCAAATTCAAGGAAGGTAATACAGGAATTGTTTTATCAATCAGCTCCTATTACCTAATGCATCAAGCAAGTGAGAAAGATTTTAAAAACGACAAGGGGGGTGGCAAATGCACCGGGGCTTGCCTTTGTTATCAGGTGAGTCTTGCTCGGATCCACAAATATCGAAATAAAAGCAGTTGCCTGCTTGAGGATCTGAGGTTTGTGGAGTTCCCTCTTCAGTGACTTCTTCTTCTTCTTCGTGTTCTAACATAACCATATATATGCATAAGAATGGATGCCATGGGATGCTCATGAGGATGCAAAGATAATATGAACTTATTATCTAAGTCTTGAGTACAACTTTCCTTCACGGTACTCCGAGAACCTAGGGTTTCCGGAGTCAGTAAAGGAGTTCATAGGGCAGGGGGGGTGGTTTTGAGTTTAGTGATCAAACAAGGTCCAAATCAACCCAAATTCTACCCAAGGCTTCTAATTATTGGTTTAAGTGCCCATAAAAAGTTTGGGCATTTTTGGGCTTATTACTTATTTTTTAAAAATCCATAACTATTACTTTTAACCACTTTAAATACCCTAAAATTTCTTATTTCCACTAAAAATCACAAAACTATTTTTACTAAATACTAGGGAAAATAACAAGCCTAGGAAAATGGGCTGTGGAAAAACTATTTTCACAATTTTACCATTTTTCTACCATTTTTAACAGATTTCTAAAGCTCTGTGGAAAAAGAAAAAGGAAAAGGCTTCAATAGTAATGGGCTGAAACCAGCCCAGACGGCCCAGTCCAGAGGGGAAAGCGCGCGCGCGCGCCCGTGCTATGGCAACTTTGCAGAAAGGGCCTCGGGGTTTGGCTAATGGGAGAACAAGCTTCTTTACTATTGCACTGTGTCGCTGACAGATTGCAAGGAAACCCCTGCAGTTCTAATTCTTCGCAGAGGGAGGTCCCTGACGGCGTTCACGCGCGGCCGTGCTCCGGCGAGCACCTGTACCGGCCGAACGGGGCAACGGCTGGGTTCTCCGAGCGGCAGATATAAAATCGGGGCTACCCTGACCATTTCCCCCAACCTAATTGCAACTAAGATCAACTACGTAGCTCTGGCCACGGTGGCCGTGATCATGGCGGCTATACGGTCGTGTTCCCGGCGACCAGAGGGCTCTTAGTTCAATTCGGTGGCTCGGCAAGCATCGTAGACGCATAAGAATGCTTAAACAAGGAAGTAGAGGGGAGGAGCTAACCCGAGTATGGCTGGCGACGGTGAGGCTCGTTTCACGGTGTTCTTCAACCGATTTGGGGGAAATCCCAAATTCGTGTTCTCTGGTGGGGGTTTTGGGGTGCAGGTGGGTGCAATAGGTGCTTGGATGCATACCGGAGCTGGAGGTACGCTCAATTTATAGAGCTAGCGGGCGGTGGCCGCGAATTTCAAGCAAGACGCGCGGCGGTCGGAGGTGGAGAAGAACACTGGCGCACGCGAATGAGTGTCCTACACCGTGGCAACCTCACCGGCATTGATTTGATAGCAGTAGCGAGTTACAGCGACGCGGTGGAAGGGTTGAGCCACGCGGCGCACGGCCGGGAGGCGACGGTCGACGGCGTGTTAATCCGCTCAGCCGCAAAGGGGGAGAGAGAGCCACGGTGATGTCACCGGAGTGACTTCCAGCTCACCGTCGGCGAGGGGCTTCTACCGCACGACGTTATCCATTCACCTAGAGCACGAATCATGACGCCGGCGACGTGAATCACGGCAGAAAACCACCGCCGGTGAGATCTTTTCTGGGGCTGGCGATCTGATCCTTAATGGTCACTGTACCATGGGCTGCAGTATTCAGTCAACCTGACAGCCATAGTTTAGGCTCGATTTGCTCCCAATTTTTCATGGCAACATGCCCAATGATCTGCAGCAAAGTTGTAGTGCTATCATCCATCTCTATCTTTGCTATAATGTGTACTCACAAAAAGTCACTGGATCCCCTTCAAAATCGAGCTCAAAGTTGATCTCACAGCACTGTTAATCTGTATTTCAGACTGAATCAGTCTGACAGTCCATCTTTGCTTGGGTTTTTCTCCAAATTTCTCATAAGATCATGGCTTGAATCCTTAAACAAAGTTGTTCTCCTATGTTTAGTCTTCAACTTTGATGTGGTGACTTAGGACAAATTCTCAATAATTTGGAAGATCCAATGCTCCAAAGTTGAGCTTACTAATCTGAAACTCAGACTTAGAGAAATCTCAATTGGGGGTCCTTTTTGCATTTGAGTCCAAAACTCAACATTTGGCTTTCAAGTCCACACATTTGTGAACCTAGGGACTTAAGAAACTTATTTGGCTTGGTTTTTGCACTTTAGCCCAAAAGTGGACTAATTTTGCACATAAGCCCCTAGGGTTTGGTTTTAGGGTTTTCCAGGGTTTCAATTAGGGTTTCTGGTATCCCAGGGGTATAAATGTGACTCCACTTTGTTTTTGGGGATATTTTATGACTCTTACCCCAAAGTCTTTAGGTTTTCTCACTTGGGTTAAGTTTTACCCCTTTAATCCCTATTTAGGGTTAAGTTTCCTATCCAGGGTGCTATTTGCAAAAACACTTAAACAATACAACTTGTTTGAATTTTTTGCCTAGTGAATGCACTCTAGGTGTATCAAACATATGCAATGCCAATGTTATGATGTCATGCTCAAGTTTTAGTTAGAGTAACACCAGGGGTGTTACATCCTTCCCCCCATAAAAGAATCTCGTCCCAAGATTTAAAGTCCTAAGGTGAGTAATGGAAAAGGAAATGTGTCATGTTTTTATTTCCTCATTTCTGGTACAAGGCAGGGTGGTGTGGGATTCACTCCTTTATTGCAATAACTATGTACACTTTACAAATTACATGAGGCTAGAAAGCCTGGGAAATTCTTATTCAAGAAGTCTTGAGTTTCCCACGTAGCCTCTTCCTCAGAATGTTGGTTCCATTGTACCTTGTAGAACTTGAGAGTCTTTCTCCGGGTAACCCTGTCCTTTTGATCCAGAACTCGAATAGGATGTTCCGAGTATGTTAAGTCTAGTTCCAGGACAACATCTGTCACTTCCATGGTTCGATCGGGAACCCGAAGACACTTCTTCAATTGCGATACATGGAACACATTATGTACAGCAGACAATGTTTCGGGAAGTTGAAGTCGATACGCCACTGGCCCATATCTTTGAAGAATAGGAAATGGACCAATGTACCTGGGTGCAAGTTTTCCCTTTACCCCGAAACGCGATACTCCCTTCATTGGTGAAACCTTTAAGTAGACGTAGTCTCCTTCTAAGAAGTATAAGGGCATTCGCCGTTTGTCTGCATAACTCTTCTGACGAGCTTGTGCTTTCTTTAGATTATGAATAATTTTTTGAACCTTATCCTCGGCTTCTTTCACCAGATCAGGTCTAAAGAAGCACCTCTCACCAGGTTCAGACCAGTGCGTGGCGGTTCGCTCCTCGCACGGCAGTTCGCCTTTCTCGCACTCGGGGACCGGCGCACCAGCTGCATGACTTGTGGGCCCGGGCCCCATGTCAGAGACTGGGTTGCCTGGGCGCCTGGTGCGCGTCGAACGAGATTTTCTGGGGCGCGAGCGGGGGAGTCTTCCTTGAAAATGGATTCTCCCCGCGTGCAGCAGTTATGCTTTCGCATTCTCTCCCACTGCTGCACCCTTTCGCCTCCGAGCCCTCTGCGCCCCTTTCGCCTCCGAGCCCTCGCTGGTCCATCCCGAGTGTTTCCAGTCCGAGGGGGCACTCACCCTGGTGCGCAACCTGCTCGGATGGGGGGCGCCGACGCCTCCCCCCTCGGCGATCTTGCCGTCGGGGAGTTCATGCTCTTCGTCTCCTACCTCTCCTGCGGGTTGGCGCTGCCGATCTTGCCATTCTTCCTGCTGCTGCTAGAGGAGCTTGGCCTTCAGCTTTAGCACCTCACCCCCACTCCATCCTCCAGGCGGCCATCTTCGCCCACCTGTGTGAGATGTTCGTGGGGGTGGCGCCCTGCACCTCCCTCTTCCGCCATTTCTTTGTGCTGGTGAAGTCAGGGAAGGCGAAGGACCACCTTGGCGCGTACTACTTCCAGACGAGGCCGAACTTGGCGGGCGCCTACATCTCCTCCCTTGGCGGTGCAAGGTGGGAAAACTAGCGCGCTGACTGGGTGATCGCCAGCATCGAGGCCAACGACCGCCTCGCGCTACCGAGCGAAGGGCCGAGGCTCGACCGGAAGCAATGGAGGGCCAAGCCGACGCTGGCGCCAGAGTTTGAGCCCGTACTGGACAGGATCAAGACCCTGGCGACTAACGGCCTGACCTCAATGCACGTGGTCGGCGATTTCCTGAAGCGCTGGGTCACGCTGCTGCAGAGGAGGCCGCGTCTGTGTTGCTGGTTCACTGGCCCGAACGAATCGGCCGGATCCAGCGCGGGTCGGGGACCGACCTTTCTTGGGACGAGCTGGAAGTCCTGGTGAAGGGGATCACAGGTGAGTCCTTCATCCCTGAGTCCTTAATCCCTCCCAGGGCATCCCCCCGCTCTGTGACGACCCAGGATTGAGGAAGACGATCTTGCCCTGGCTGCCAACCCTCGACGAGAGCGGCGTGGCGGTTCGCCAGACCGGTGGTTGGGACCCCCACCGTGGGATCCAGATCCCCGGTGTACCGGCCGAGGTTTCCCAGCCCGCTGGTGTGGGTTCCAGAGTTCCCCCCGTGGCCCCTAGCCCCTTGGACAAGGTCAAAGGGGCTGCAAGCAGCTCCTCCGCCCTGGGTGGCGCCAGGGGATCGGAGGAAGAGAGGTGACGCCGGCTGCGTCGCGCGGACGAATCGCTCGTCATGGATCCACCTGTTGATTCAGACCCACCCCAGAAGCGCCAGAGGACCGCTAACGGGGCCGAGGAGACCGGATCCTAGGCCCACGGCACGTAGAGGCGCGCCAGTCCTCCGCCACCGCCACCGCCACCACCATCGTCAGTCCTGCCAGCACCACCTGGGGGTGATCTCCCCCAGGGGCGCCAGCAGCAACAGCAGCGGACGTCCCGCTTCCAGGGCCGCTGGAAGGTCCAGGGCCCCAAGTAAGTGTAGCCCCATCCTTGTTTTTGCGAGTGTAGTTGTCACACCGACGGGTCTCAACCCATCCTTGTTTGCTAGGGCTTCCTCCCCCTCTACTCCCAAGGCTTCCCCGCCTCCTGCTCCCAAGGTTGTGCCTCCTCCGCTGGGTACTATGCTCTCCAGCGGGTCCGGCTCTCAGTAGCAGGTGCCTACTGGGAGTGGTGTCGGTGGTCCGCCCCTGGCCGCTGCAACTGCGCCGGCGGCTACCTCAGCCTCAACAACGGTGACGCTGTCGAGTACACCGTCGGCAGCGGCCGAGGAGGTCCCAGCTGCGCCCGTCCCCGCCACGAGGGGTGACGCGGGGGGCGCGTCCAGCTCTGTCCCGCCACCCACTCCGGAGGAGCTGGAGGTGGTTCTTGGGCGCCGGCTCCGATCCGGTGCCGAGCCAGAAGCGGCACCGGTTCCCCTCCCCCGGGTGCTGTCTCGCGCGCATCAGGCCCTCCTAGAGACCAAGGCGGCGATCTAGCGGTAATGGGAGGCGCTAGAGTCCGAACACCAATGCCTCAGCGACTAGCGTGCCCAGCTGGAGGAGCGCACCAAGGCGGTGTCCCGCCAGTTCGCCTTCGAGCGATCCGAGCTTGAGCGGGACCGCAAGGGCTATAGGAAGGACCTCCAGAAGGTGTACGCCCGGGAGCTAGAGGTGGCCCGGAAGGAGAAGAGGCTGACCAAAAAGAAGGAGCACCTGGACCAGAGGGAGGAGGTCATCACGGAGCTCCAGGCCAAGCTGGATGCCTTTAACAAAATCCTGGAGGAGTAGTGGGCCTAGCAGACTACAGCTATGGAGAGCATGGCTGAGGAGAACCTCAAGGAAAAAGATGCCTCCCTGGACAAGCGAGTGACGGATCTCGCCTGGCAGGAGAAGGACCTCGCCTTTAGGGAGGAAATGTTTGAAAGGCGGGAGAAGCTGCTGGCTAATCATGAGCTCGAGGCGGAGCAGCGGGAGAAGGATCTGGAAGAGCGGATCCGGAAGTTCCAGGCGGCGTAGGCTGCACCGGGCTCCCAGGCGGTTGAGGCGATGAAGAAAACTCTTGAAGATCTCCGAGCGGAGCAGCGCGCCGGGGTCCAGCGCATTGCCGCATGGGCCGGCGAGGCGAGCACGACACTGGTGCCGCTAGAGGTGAGCCCCATCCCGGTGTCGAAGCCACCGACGTCCATCTCCGACGCGCTCCCAGTGTTGGATTCTACCGCGGACCGCCTCCGTCGCCTGGACCAGATACTTGGCGCCCGCCTGGAGGCCAAAGGCGGCAGGCTCTGCCGGGCGGTGATCGAATACATCCTGACGTGCTTCTGGAGCCACGACCCGGCAATCTGCTTGGCGCCTGTGATCGCTGGTCCGGTGGCCAACACCGAAGACGCCGCCCGGCAGGGCATACAAGATACTGTTGAGGTGGTAGCCGAGTGCTTCCAGCGGGACCCGCCGATGATGAGTAGTTAGATCTGCAGAGAGAAAGCAATGGTCCCGCTGGGGAGCGGCTTTGTAATGTTTTTTGGTTCTGTAAGATACTTTTGGGAAGTATTTATCTAATAGTGACAGGACTTATCTGTATGCTATTTGTCTTTGCTGTGTGCGCCGTTACCAACTTCTCTCTGGTACTTGGCCCCCTCTGGGATGCAGGCTCGACGTGTCGAGGCTGGATGCCAGCGTACTTATGAGAAAATTGGTGACCCGACCCCCTGGGATGCAGGCTCGACATGTCGAGGCTGGATGCCAGCGTACTAAAGAGAAAATTGGTGACCTGGCCCCCAGGAGGTAGTCTCGACTGGGACCCGGACCTGCACACAGCCTTTGCTAGAAAGTTTTAGTAGTGCACCCATAGGACCTGCCAGCTAGTATCTTCTACCCTTTGATTCACGCAACAGGACCTGCAGGACTTAGACTGGGAAGCCAATCCATGTGTCCGGGCCCCCTAGATCACGGCTCCAAATACTAGGGCACCCGTCGCAGAGTGGCGGAGCGTGTAGGTTTAGGGTACAGGACCAGGATAAGCGACTACACAGCTCCGGACCACCCTAGGAGGCAAGTGTCCATTCTTTAGAGCTGGAAACAAGATTGTCGGACCCACAGGACTATAGTTTCAAATACTAGGATACTCATCACAGAGTGGTGGAGCGTGCAGGCTCAGGGTACGGAACCAAGCTAAGCAGCTACATGGCTCCGGACCACCCTAGGAGACGAGTACCCGTTCTCTAGAACCGGCTCCCAGGCTGCCGGACCCCCCTCTTGAGGGGTCCCGAACTGCAAGCCTAGCTACTCAATTCGGATGTCATTATACCAGCAAGGGTGGGAACTGTATGGGTGGGTTAGATAAAAAATGGTGCTCGCAAATTGAAGCAAAATAAGATCATCACAGAAACAAATCTGGGGGTGAATCTTTTCTTTATAACTTGATATTCATGAGTGTAGGCCAACAGACCGGGTTTATGAGGGCAGACCTCACTGGGCTGGCATACATATATGCACTACCTAGTTACAAAGGAAGAAAACCGGGTCCCCAGGTTTGCTTTTATGGGAAAAACTTACGGAGATGCTCTATGTTCCAAGGATTGGTCAGAGGCTCTCCTTCAGTCGTAACAAGGCGGACACACCCGGGTCGGCATATTTCCGTCACCTTGAAGGGCCCTTCCCAGTTGGGGGAGAGTTTGTGGAGCCCCTCTTGGTTCAGTACTCGCCTTAGGACCAGGTCCCCAACCCGGAGCTCCCTACTATGCACGAACCTTTGGTGGTAGCGCCTGAGCGCTTGGTTGTACTGTGCATTTCGGATCGTCGCTTGCCATCTGCGCTCGTCGATGAAGTCCATGTCCTCATGCCATAGCTGTTCCTGCACAGACTCATCGAAAGCCTAGACCCGTGGGGAGCCCATAATGATTTCTGGGGAAGGTAGGCTTCGGCCCCGTAGACCAGGAAGAACGGGGTCTCCCCGGTAGATCGGCAGGGTGTGGTCTGGTTCCCCCATAGCACGGATGGAAGCTCACTGACCCAATTTGCCCCATGCTTTTTCAAGCAGTCGTAGGTGCGTGTCTTGAGTCCCCTAAGGATTTCTGCATTTGCCCTCTCCACTTGGCCGTTGCTCCTGGGATGAGCCACAGACGCGAAGCAGAGCTGGGTGCCGATGCCCTCGCAATACTCCTAGAAAAGCCGACTTGTAAACTGGGTCCCATTGTCCGTAATGATACGGCTTGGGACCCCAAATCTACAGACAATCGACTTGAGTAAAGTGACAGCAGCACCCTAGGTGATGTTGACCATGGGGGTGGCCTCTAGCCACTTGGTGAACTTGTCGATGGCAACGAAGAGGTAACGGTACCCACCGACGGCCCTGGGAAATGGTCCTAAGATATCCACCCCCATACAGCAAATGGCCAGGAGGGCGGAATCATCTGCAGAGCCTGAGCTGGTGTGTGTATCTGCTTTGCATGGAATTGACACGCTTTGCAGGACTTTACCATCTCAGCTGCATCCTGGAGGGCGGTTGGCCAGTAAAAGCCATGCCGGAAGGCCTTACCGACCAGTGTGCGGGATGAGGAATGACTTCCGCACTCTCCTCCATGGATCTCCATGAGCAACTCACGGCCCTCCTCCTGGGTAATGCACCGCATTAGAATGCCGTTGGCGCCACGGCGGTAGAGATCCCCTTCCACCACTGTGTAGCGTTTAGCCAACCGCACTATGCGCTCTACGGATACATGATCTTCAGGAAGGATGTTTTCCTTCAGGTAGTCCCGAATCTCGGAGATCCATGCATCGGGACCACTCTGAGATATTGGCTGTGGTGCTAAGGGGTAGGTAGGACCCCCGTTGCACACACAACCTTCGGTGGGTGCTGTAGATGTAACGTCACCGGGACCGCTAGCTTTGAGGTGCTAGAATCGCCCCCTTCGCCCAGTTCGGCAGGCTGGGCGGTGGGTCTCAGCAGCCGTCTTTTGAAGACACCCTCGGGCACGGGTGCCCAAGTTGATGCCCTCACGGAGAGTTCATCTGCCGCCGAGTTGTCAGCCCGAGGAACATGTTGCAGCTCCAGGGCCGTGAAGTTCTTCTCCAGCTTCCTTACGTGGAGGAGGTAACCTGCGAGCCTGGGCTCGTTGCAACTACACTCCCTGTGGACTTGCTTGATGATCAGCTGGGAGTCCCCCTTCACGAGGAGCTAGCGGATCCCCAGGGATAGGGCAGCGGACAAGCCAAAGATCAGCACCTCGTACTCTGCCATATTATTGGTGGCCTTGAACTCATGGTGCACCATGTACTTCACTTGATCCCCGCTTGGGTCGACGAGGACCACTCCGGCCCCGCTAACTTGCTGACGGGCGGATCCGTCGAAGAAGAGCATCCAATGGGGCTCGGTGAAGACCGGACCCTTGGGCTCTGCAGGTGTGGGGCCCGAATTGGGATCTGAACCCCCAGGGGCGCTCAGGGGAGGCGTCCACTCCACGATGAAGTCAGCCAGGACCTGGCTCTTGACGGCGTGGCGAGGCTGGAAGTCCAGCTAGAACTCAGCGAGCTCCGCGGCCCACTTGGCGATGTTGCCTGTGGTGTTAGAGTTGTGGAGGATGGCCCTTAACAAAAAGGAGGTCACCACCACAACCCTGTGTGCCTGGAAATAGTGGCGCAGCTTCCTGGACGCAACAAGTACAGCATAGAGGAGCTTGTGCGTCTCAAGGTACCTGGTCTTTGCTTCATGGAGGACCTCACTGACGTAGTAGACCGGCCTTTGAACGGTCTGGACCCCTGTAGCTGGTCCTAGGCCCTCAGGCTCCTGGCCTTCTTGCGCCGCCCTTTCCACCACCAGCACCATGCTCACCACTTCTGCGGCCGCCGCGATGTATAAATACAACGACTCCCTAGGGTCTGGAGCTACCAGTACTAGTAGGGACACCAGGTGCTGCTTCAACTCTTGAAAGGCTTGCTCAGCCTCTTCGGTCTAAGAGAATGGATCGGATTTTCGCAGGAGCTTGAAGAAAGGTAGCGCCCTCTCAGCCAGCCTCGAAATGAAGCAGCTAAGGGCGGCTAATGACCCCGTCAGCTTCTGGACGTCCTTGATGCGGGCCAGAGGCCTCATTGCCTCGATTGCCCTAATCTTCTCTGGCTTTGCTTCAATCCCCCGGTGTGAAACCAGAAATCCCAGCAGCTTCCTAGCGGAGACACCAAAGACGCATTTATTCGGGTTCAGCTTTGTGTGAGTCGCCCGCAACTTGTTGAAGACTAGGGTTAGGTCTTCCAGCAGAGTCGACCCCTTCCTAGTCTTGACCACGATGTCATCGACATATATCTCAACCTTGTCCCTAATCAGGTCCCCGAAGGTCTTACTCATCACCCGTACAAATGTTGGCAAGGCGTTCTTCAGACCGTAGAGCAACAACATAGCAGTAGAGCCCATCCACTATTACAAAAGTGGTATGCTTCCTATCCTCCCTAGCCATCCGGATCTGGTGGAAACCCGAGTAGGCATCTAGAAAAGACAATAGGTCGCACCCAGAGGTAGAGTCCATGATTTGATCTATGCGTGGAAGTGGATACGGGTCCTTGGGACATGCCTTGTTCAGGCTGTTGTAGTCGATGCACATCCGAAGCTTCCCGTTCGCTTTGGGGACAATGACTGGGTTAGCCAGCCACACGGGGTGATGGACCTCTTTGATAAAGCCGGCATCAAGCAGCTTTCGGACCTCTTGGCGAATGAAGTCCTGCCGCTCAATGGACTGTCTCCGAGGCTTCTGACTCACCGGCTTGACGTCGGGGTGATTCTTCAGATGGTGCTCAATCACCTCCCTGGGGATCCCAGGCATCTGTGACGGTTCCCAAGCAAAAATGTCGACATTTGTCCAGAGGAAGGCGACGAGCGCGAGTTCCTATTTCTCTCCCAGATTGCCCGCGATGCGGGTGGTCTGGAAGGAGTCCGCGCCGACCTGGATGGTCTTCACGAGTCCACCGTCTACTTCGGACGGTTGCACCTTTGGCACCTTGGCAGGTGCCTTGGTACCGAAGGTCGAGGGGTCCTTCCCCCCATCATCTGGGTGAGCAGCTTCTACTGCCAGGGCGTGCAGCTTCTCGACAGCCGTCACCGCAGCAGCACGGTCGCCCCTCACGATTAGGACCCCTGCAGGTGACAGCATCTTGAGGACCAAATACCCATAGTGGGCAATGGCCATGAACCGGTACAGGGTCGGCCTGCCAATGATGGCGTTGAAGGGGAGGTTAACCTCCACGACGTCGAACTGTACATTCTGTGCAGAAGTTTTCCTCTGTCCCGAATGTAACCAGGAGCGTGATGCTCCCAAGGGGATACACCGGTTGAGCGCCCACTCTGGAGAATGGACGAGAGGGTCCCAGACGGGACCCCGGGATCTACAGCTGCTTAAACGCAGCATGGCTGATGATGTTGAGGCCTGCCCCACCGTCGATCAACACATGGTGCAGCCGCAAGTTGGCGATGACAGGGGCGGTGATGAGCGGTAGGATGCCGGCCCCTGCCATGTTGTCGGGGCAGTCAGATGCCCCGAAGGAGATGGAGGTGCTCCTCCACCACTGGTGTGGAGCAGCCTTTGGGATCCCTGGAGTTGCCGACAGGACCTCGCGGCGCAGGGACTTGACGTTCCTGCGGGAGGTGAGCTCCCAGCTTCCGTCGTACATGACATACAGCTTCTTGCGGTGGTCGCTCTCGCCACCGGAGTCAGAGTCTCCGGTGAAGACGTCCTTGAGGTGCCCCTCAGGCTACTGGTACCCGAGGTCCCGCTCTCTGGCGGCTACGTCACCATCGTCGACCCTCTCCTTGCCAGGCCGATGATGGGGTGGGGAGCCGTCCTTGGAGGACTGCTCGCGCCGCTTGCTGACGCGCTTCGCGAGCTTGATGATCTCGCGGCACTCCACAACGCTGTGGCGGCTATTGGGGTGCACAGGGCATGAGCCGCTGTTGCCCTCTGCGGCCGTGGGTGCTTGTTGCGCTCAGTCCGGCCCCCAGCCGCAGCCGCGATGACTGGAGAAGCAGCCTACGACCTCTCGCAGCCGTGGTTCTTCTTCTTCTTTTTCTTGTCGTCTTGGGCGATGGCACCTGAGCCACCCGTCTAGGCGACCCCGGTCTATGGTGCCGAGTGCCATGCACGGCCCTCGGCGGCTCTGGCACACTTATCGGCCAGAGCGAAGAGTGTGGCGACAGTTTCCACGTCATGCGTGGCCAACTTCTCCAAGATCTTTTCATCACGCACCCCCTGGCAGAAGCAGTGATGATGGAAGCATCTGAGATACGAGGTATAGTGCCCCGTACCTTAGTGAAGCAGGAGATGAAGGCCCGGAGAGTTTCCCTAGGTTCCTACCTCACTGCATGGAGGTGAGCCTCCACGCCATGCTGTTGATAAGCGCTGGTGAAGTTCGCGGTGAACCGCGCACAAAGCTCTTCCCAGGAGTAGATCGATCCTGGGGCAAGATTCATGAGCTAAGTTCGGGCCGGTCCGGACAAGGCTACATGGAAGTATGTTGCCATCACAGCAGTGTCTCCACCTGCTGCCGTGATGGCGGTGACGTATACCTGCAGGAATTCCGACGGGTTTGACGTACCGTCGTACTTCTCCGGCAGGTGTGGCCAGAACTTGGAAGGCCATGTCGCCGCGCGAAGATGATCCGCGAGCGCGGCGCAGCCCGCGCCAGCCAACGGGACACCCACTTAGACTCGGGTGCCCCTTGGAGTCTGCGGTGCGACCGCAGCAATGTCTTGGTCGAGGTTGTGACCCTCGATGTTCTGTCGGCGCTCACGCGCCCTCTTCAAAGAGACACAGGCATCCTCGCCTGCACGCCTACGGTTGAGTTCTACCTGTAAGTCGTCAGGCCCCTCTAGAGAGACCGGAGCATCCTCTCCCGCCCGCCGGCGGTTGAGTTCCGCTCGCAGATCCTTGGTCAGCGCAACCTTCACTGAAGGCGAGCGCACCGACGCCGACGCCTCATGTTGGCACCAGGATGACCGAGGCCTAGGCCTAGCTGAGCCAGACTGCGCCATGCCCAGGAGACGATCAACGTCATCGCGCCACTGCTTCATGGCCCCCGGCGAGGCCATGGAGATCGGAGGGTGGTGCAACAACTCCCTGGCTGCAGACAGTGCACTGGGCACGGCCCTTGACGGTGCCCGGGACGATTGAGCGGGAGTGTGCTGCTGCGCAGTATGCACAGCAGCAGCACCAGGTGCTGGGCGGCTAGAGCCCAGTGGCATGGACGACGTAGCCTACTCCTCCATGAGGAAGTCTTCAGAAGCCGCACCGTGGTGCTCGACAATATGAACCATGGTGCCGAGCAGGAAAACAAGCAAAAACCTAAAGCCAAAGCCCCCTACCTGGCGCGCCAAATGTCGAAGAGGAAATCTCCGGCCGGGTGGCGGAATGCACCCGCCCAAAATCCTAAGATGAGGAGGGGGCCTAAGCGTTTTGCATGTTGCTGGATTGTGGAAGAACACACAAGATGACACGTGGATTTAGAGTGGTTCGGGCCACCGGAGCGTAATACTCTACTCCCCCATGAGTTGCATTGAGTATGAGAGTCTATGAGCTTGAGCTATGTCCAAGTTCGCTTGAGCGTCTAAGTGAGGCCTTTTCTTGTAACGTCGTGTGCCTTCCCTTTTATAGCCCAAGGGAGGCACATACAAGGTTACTGAGCCCTGACATGTGGGCCTAGAGATATAATGGAAGAAACACATGGAGCCACTAATGCAGGTGACCCTGAGAGATCTTCTGGCGCCCAGATGTCCATAGCTCGTGCAGTGCTGATACTCAACGGTAGCTTCCTTGGTACGTACGCGTGATGATGAGTATAGCGCATGCGGCAGCATGGGCGTGCCGCCTGCTAGCGGAATAGACAGGCATGCCGCCTGCCAGCGGAATGGACAGGTCTCATTAAATACTGAGGCAGCACACTGCTTGCCAGTGGAATGGACAGGTCGCCGCCTGACAGCAGAGTGGGCAGGCCTCATTAAATGCTGAGGCGGCACATCGCTTGTCAGGCGGCGCGCCTTATCCGCAATAAATGCAGGGGCCGTGCAACCCAGAGGCCTTACGTCAGGCTCCTCCCTCTGGCTTACGTCACACGCGGTAGGTCACGTGGCGGCATCGGGACTCCGCCTGGGCGGGGAGCATAAGCATATGCAGATAGGTCCGCACCAGGCTGGACCCGGACACGTGTCGATACCGGACCCCTGCCTGGGTCCTGTTCAAGGCCCGTGTATGTTCTATCCTGGGACCTTGGGACCCCACTGTGGACGACCCGGACCCCATACGGAGGGGTCCGGATCCCATTCCAGGGGTCCAACTTGCCCATGTGGAGGTCTAGGACCAACCTTGGGGGTCCGGACTATATATCCGGGGGTCTGGGACCAACCCTAGGGGTCTGGACTATATATCCGGGGTCCGGCGCTCTCCCGTGGGGGTCCGGACCACTGTTGAATGTTGATGCCTTAGAGTATATCACCTTCTATGGCCACGTGGTGGCTCCGGCCCCACTCACGTGGCAGGGACGGGTGCTGCTGTGGACCCAGAATAGCCGCCTAAGATCGGGGCGAGTCATGGCTTGGTCCCACACACAACACTTCTACCACGCGACTAAGTGATAGCCGCGTGGGCACTGCGTCTTTGCACAGTAGTAAGGGGTACCCTAGTTACAGGGTACCAACATGCTTGTTGTTACCACATGTGTCCGGACAGAGAGTGGTTTGCCACTTACAAGACTATGAATGGGGGCCCAGTTTCTATGGGCAACAACACAAGTGCAAAGTGGTTGGTATTTGTACAATCAGATTTAGGATGTTTGATGGCATTATCCATACTCTCACATATGTTTGCCATGTTGTTGGGCTGACCAAGAATTTGATTTCCTTTAAGGCAATTGATCGAAAAGGCTATAAATTTGTGACAAAAATATTAGATCAAGGTGTCTAAGGGTTCCTTGTGTGTGATGATACTGATGATCTATATTTCTTGCAGGGACAGTTGTAGTGTCTTCTAGTTCCTAGGTGGATGATGACACCATGACTACATTGTGGCACATGAGACTGGGGCACATGTCAGAATAAGGTATGTCTAAGTTGAGTCGTCGTGGCCTGTTGGGCAGTCGAAAGACATGCATTTTGTGGTTTTGTGAGCATTGTGTTTTTGGGAAGCAAACTCGTTTGAGATTCAGTAGGTCTGTGCACACAACTAGAGGCATCCTTGATTATATACATACTGATTTATGGGGTCCTGCACCGATTGCTTCAGTTGGAAGTAGAAAATATTTCCTAACCTTTATTGATGATTTCAGCAAAAAAGTTTGTGTCTACATCCTAAAGCCCAAGCATGAGACATTTTCTCGTTTCCGTCAGTGGAAGGCTATGGTGGAAACATAAACAGAAAAGAAGGTTAAATATTTGAGATAAGACAATGGCACTGAGTTCCTCTCAGAAGAGCTTGAGAAGTTTTGTCAGGACACCAGCATTACTAGACACAACACTACAAGTGGTACTCCACAGCAAAATGGAGTAGCAGAATGTATGAATAGGACACTGTTGAAGAGGACCCGTTGTATGCTTCCCATGCAGGTTTACCATAGAGTTTTTGGACAGAGGCTATTACCACAACATGCTACTTGATCAACTGTTCGCTATCGGCAGCAATTAACTGTAAGACACCAGAGGAGGTGTGGTATGGAAAACCACCTCAATATGATCACTTGAGGGTGTTTGGGTGTCCGACGTATACTCACATTCGCTAGAACAAGTTGCAACCTCAAGCTTTGAAGTGTGTCTTTCTTGGCTATGTTGATGGAGTTAAGGGATATCGTTTGTGGTGTAAAGAAGATAAACCCCCCAAAGGTGATCGTCAAAAGATATGTGACCTTCGATGAGATGGCGATGGTTACTTCCAAGTTGTCGAAGTTGGGAGAGGCTCCCACTTCAGGTGGAGCTTCTTTAGGTCGCGATTCTAAGGCAGAGCGGGTAGCACAAAGGGTAACATTTAAGGTAGAGACTGTAGTGACTGAGTCCACTATAGTTGACAATCAATAGCAGTAGCCATTGTTGTCAGTGTCTGCAGGTGGTGTTCATGAAACTGGTGAGGTAGTTGATGAGTTAGATGCAGCGATGGTCAGTCATATGATACAGATTTAGCTGGAGCTTCAGAAGCTTCACACTCTCCTATTGCACATCGCATTCAGAGACAGAGACAACCACCAAATCGATATGGAGAGTGGGTCACTCCATTTGCGAGAGGTAGAGGTACAACTGCTTTCACTTTGACAGTTGCATAGGATATTGAGCATGATGAGCCTAGTGCTTACAAAGAGGCTATTAGTAGTCTTGAGGCAGTTTGTTAGGTCTAGGCTATGACACAGGAAATGGAGTCATTGCATAAGAATCACACTTGAGACTTGGTATTGCCGCCCAAAGGGCGCAAATTTGTTGGTTTATAAATGGGTGTTCAAACTCAAAGATTCTTCTCCAGCAGTTGATGCTCCAAGATATAAAGCCAGACTAGTTGCAAAAGGCTTCAATCAGTAGGAAGGAATTGATTACCATGAGGTATTCTCCCCAGTTGTGAAGCATACTTCTATTTGGGCTTTATTGGCTTTTGATTTGGAATTGGAGCAAATGGATCTGAAGACAACGTTTCTTCATGTGGAGCTTGAGGAGAAAATCTTTATGTCACAACTAGAAGACTTTGTGGTTGAAAGCAAAGAAAACCATGTTTTTTTGTTGAAGAAGTCATTGTATGGCTTGAAACAGTCACCAAGGCAATGGTACCATCGGTTTGATTCCTGTGTCTCTAGCCATGGATTTGAGAGGAGTCCATATGATGCTTGTGTGTTTCAGTAGACTCTTACGAATGGTACAAGGATGTATATGCTGCTTTATGTTGATGACATCCTTTTTGCTGGAAAGAGTCATTCTGCTATTGATGAAACAAAGGCCATGCTCAAGAGTGACTTTGAGATGAAGGATTTGGGTGCAGCTAAGCGACTGTTAGGTATGGATATTAGTCGTGACAGATCTCAGGGCAGACTTTAGCTTTCTCAGAGCCAGTACATTGAAAAGGTTCTACACAAATTTCATATGTCACAAGCAAAACCCGCTTGTACTCCATTAGCTGCACATTTCAAGCTATCTACTTCATCCGGGCCGTTGGATGCAGAGGAGGAGATGTACATGTCCAAAGTTCCTTATGCTTTTGTTGTTGGCGGTTTGATGTATGTTATGGTTTGCACACGTCCTAATATTGCATATGCAGTTAGTGTCGTGAGCCGTTTTATGTCAAAGCTAGACAAAGAACATTGGAAGGCTGTGTAGTGGATTCTCCGTTATCTCAGAGGCACAAGCACATATAGTTGGATATTTGATCAAAGGGAAGTCAATCCAGGACATGTTGTTGGTTACTCTGATTCTAACTTTGCTAGGGATCTTGATTATAGGCGTTCCATCACTGGTTATGTGTTTCAGCTTTATGGGTCGCACATCAGTTGGAAGGTAACATTGAAGCATACAATTGCCTTATCTACCATAGAAGTTGAGTTTATGTCTTTGACTGAGGCAGTGGTGTAAGCTATTTGGTTGCATGGTTTTCTTGGTGATTTGGTCATTGAGCAGGTTGATCGTGTTGTCTTTTGTGATAATCAAAGTGCGATCTATCTTGCAAAAGATGAAAAGTTTCAAGAGAGAACCAAGCACATTGATGTGCGGAATTTCTTCATTTGGCTTCATGTGAAAAACAAAGCTTTATATGTTATGAAGATTGGCACAAAAGAGAACCTAGCTGATATATTATCCAAGGTGGTCCCAAGAGCCAAGTTCGAGCACTGCTTGGACTTGGTGGGTGTTCGTGCTTACCTGAGGTAGCTCCCTAGTGGATCTTTGAAGGCGGTGAGATTGTTACATGCTGCTTTGTTGATTTAAAGATGAAGAGTTTGAAGATTGAAGTTTTGTTGGCTTATGGTTCAATTATCGCTGAGGATGGAGAATTGTGGTCAGCAGCTCAACCGAACCTTGGGGTCAGCAGCTCCATTTTCCCCATTGGGGTTAGCTGTGCACATCCTCCTAGGGTCGGCTGTGTCCAGCCACTTTGGGGGCCAGTAGGGGGTCTTCTACAAAAAGGCCAAACCAGCCCCAATAAGTGCAGCCCGTATGCTGCTATGTTGTGGGAAGCATCTAGCTCATTTGCAAAACTAGAGAAGGGAGAGTTAGGCTTAGAGAGAGGATAAGGGAGATTGAGAGGCACCAATTCACAAATTTGAGAGAGTGATTTGGGGATCTGGAGCCTCCCCTCACTTGTTGGCTACCACCTCTTGTACTCTTCATCTTCTTAGTAGAGTTCTTGCTCGTCGCTGCCCCATGGGTTTTCTCTCCGCAAGGAGTTTCCTATGTAAATCTTTGTGTCTTCACTTGCTGTGGTATTTTACTTATCATATGTGCTGATTGCTCATCATTTTGCTTGCTGTTAGAGCCATTCCTTAAGTTTCTTGGTGTATGGTAAAGTTGGCATCAGGGGCATATATATGTGTTCTTTGATATATTGGTGATCTGTTGATGGGGTTAACGTTGTGGTGAGTTGATTGCTGCACATATATTGTTGTTGTACTGCTAGACAGTGTGTGGTTGCTTGATTTGAAGCTTAGATGCTTTATTTGGTTCATACCCACAAGGTGTTCGATGAAATATTTGTGACAACTTAGCTTGCTGCTGTTTGGTGCTCGCTTCCGCTGCGCGTCGACCCTCACACGCTCCAATCCCGTCCATATACAATGCAACCTATGAAAACTATAAACTAATGTACTTCTCTTTACCTTTCTCATTGTGAAACAACAAATGTATTATACAAACCTATGTCTGTATCTATTGAATCTAATTAAATATATGCTTTCTGTTGGTCACTTGTTCTCAAATGCTATGAGTTAAGAACAAGGCAACACAAATGTTAATGGTTAAAGACCTTCATCCTTCGAAGCATTATCTCCCTTAGGATATAATGATCTTTAGACGAAGATCATGAAGGACATGCCTTCACCATTTCAATATGTAAAAATATAAATAGGGACATATGAAACATAGAAAGAGCATGAATAATTATATTAAATCTTTAGATTATTCATATTGTCATTATATAATCATGAACAAACATTAATGATAGTAAATTACATTTGTACCTTTGGCTTGATAGAAGGTAAAAGTCTGAGAGTGACGTGCGAGTGGTTACAAGTCAGCGTGAACAGTACGGGGGTACTATTCATCTATTTATAGGCACGGGACACAGCCCGGACAAAATTACATTCATGTCCTTGATAACTAATCATAACCATGACACAAACTATCAGGGACTATGCAGCCTTTTTCTCTTTAAGTCGGTGCCATCCTTCGTCTCAAGCATGTCATCATGCCGAAGCTCTTTCAATTGTAGCTTCGGCATTTATCTTCATGTCACACTTGCTTGCATGTCATCTAGCCGAAGATGTTTTTGTTTAGAGGACCTTCGGTAGAGAAGAAGGCCCCTAATAGTAGCCCCTTCGCGGTGCTAGATTGTTTTTCGTAACGAGCTCGATCCACGAAAAACTCGAAGGCTTCGGAATGCCGAAGGTCCAAAAAACAACTTCCTTGAGCTCGTAGCTGAGAAATGATTATAATATTCCAAGCATCAAGTGGTCCACGTTCAGCGAGTGCAGGCGACCTGGCGGTTCGCCTTCCCACTTGCAGCACTATATAAACAGACGGGTTGGTGAGGAGTTACCATAGCATTCATTGCCATTGCACTGTTGTGCTGTTAAAAAATTTAACCATAGCTGAAGCTTTCTGCACTGCGCTTTTAAGCGAACACTTCATCGTTTAAGGTTAACTTTGTCAGACGGGTTAGCTTCGTCAAACTGTAAAAATCCATCAAAATGGCTAGAGTGCAATCAACTGCAAGGGTATCTCATGAGGGAGAAGAAACCGAGGCCTCTAAAACAGCACCAATTTCAGAAGTAATGATACGATCAGGTCTTGTTGTAACTGACGAAGGTACTTCTAATGTCGAAGCTGAGCATACTGTGATAGAGGGTGAAGATGTTGAGAGCGAAGAAGACTACAGTATTCTGATCCCAACGAAGCCTAGTCATCTAGATTTTGAAAAATCTACTGTGTCTGAAGACGACATGCCTATGATGATGAAACTGGGCTATTTTGGAGAAGCTGAAAGCAAACTTGTTTGATTTGCTGGAGAAGAGACTACCCCAGAGCCAAAGAAGGATGAAGTTATGGTTTTCAAGAGCTTCTTCAGAGCGGGGCTGCGATTTCCCCTGAATGAGATGATAGGGGAAGTCCTAAAGAACTTCAAAATATAACTTCATCAACTGACTCCTAACGCTATTGTTAGGCTCAGCATCTTTATCTAGGCCCTTTGAAGCCAAGGGATGAGCCCAGATGCCGAAGCCTTCTGCCGCGTGCACGAGTTACACTACCAGACAAAGGCTAGGGCAGATGGTCTTCACAAAAATTTTGGTTGTTATAATTTTGCGTATCGAAAGGATACTAGGGCACCAGTCCTCAGCTACCGCACAAAGTGGCCAACCGACTGGAAAAATGAATGGTTTTATATGAAGGCTTATGAGAAAAACAGGGAGAAGCTGATGACCATGGTCATGAGTCCTCTGAGCTTGAGTTTTGGAATGACCCGGCCCTTATGCAACATGCAACTGGGGTCACCCTGTCAGCTGGCCGAAGTGGAATTTAGAGTGGTAGCTGAGTAGATCAGTACTAGAGACTTAGTGCAAGAATATTTGGCTAACAGAACATATCCTACATCAAGTGGCTGGGGAATGCCGAAGAAGAAGGAAGCGTGGAAGAAGCATGAACTCGTTCAACTTGCTTATCGCTTCAAATTTAAAAAACAATTTAAAAAAACCGTGCAAAGAATGGCTACACATGATCAAGACAATGTGCAATGAAATACTTGGAAATTATACCAAAAAGGAAGACCAATTGATGACCGCAGCCTTCGGCACCCGGCCAAAACGAAGATTGAACCGGGTGATGGATGTCTTGAAATTTGAATATCCTGATTATGAAAGGCTTGACAAAGGTGCCGAAGGGGTAAAAAGAAAAAGAATTGTCAGTATTTTGAGTAGGAAGCTGCTAGAATGGTAAAGGAGGATGAAAAGGCTTTAAAGAAGACAAAAACTGCTCCTGAAACGAAGGTGGCGGTTTCAAAGAAGAGGAAGGCTGAAATTCCGGAGCCGAAGATAACTGAGGCAACAGAGGAGACTCCTTCGACACCGCCCGCTGCTAAAATAGCAGAGATTTTAAAGGTAATGACTGAATCTTTACCCATCAAGCTGCTAAGTCCTCTTAGATCAGAACTGACACGACTTTTACAGAAGAAGGATCAACCCTCAGATGTAAAAGAGAAGACTGGGGGTCAAAAAAAAACAAAGAATTGTTAATGTCATGCAAGCCATTGAGCGGACATCGCCGCCGGCCTTGGCATCCAAAATAATACCTATTACAAGCGCCGAGGCCATTGCCGAAGCTGATACATCTACCGAAGCTGTAGCTGCTGCCGAAGCTACCAACCTTGAGAGCACACTGTTAGGAATTGATAAAATTCTCTCAGAAATGGCTGCGGAAGAGACAGCTACGGCTACAGAGAAGGTCATGGCCACAGTGCCTGCCAAAGAAAAAGGTTACTGATGCTGCTTCGGAAGAAAGGGACTTTGACCTTCGGAACTTGGTAGGTCAAGAATCATCCGAGGCCGAAAAGAAGGAGCTACAGGAATATGGGATATCCTGTGGCTACCAACCAGGAGCTATGCTCTTTGGTGGAATTGACAAAGGGGCCTTAGGATGCATTCGCGACCGCGCCGGGGCTAAGATAATCGGCACTCTATAGAAGAGTGTCGGTTTCCCGAAGCTTGAAGCTGATATTAGTGGCTACCGGCGACAACATATCGTCGGTAGTCTGTTTTACTCCAATTTTAAGGTAAAATTCCTTTTGCTAGGTTTCTTTTATTTTTGTGGTGAAGCAAAATTTTCTGATGTCGGCTTATTTCTACAGAGTATGCTACTAAGTAAGGCACTAAGAATTCAACAGGACCTCAAAGACAAGAAAATGAAATCATAATCGAGGGCTTGGAAAATAAGATCAAAGATTACGAAGCTTCCCTGGAGAAGAAAGATTTCCTACTTCAAGCAACAGAGGGCTCGCTTGCAGAAACCCAAGCTGAAAATGCTAGATTAAGCGAGGAGCTTCTCCAAAGTCAAGCAGCCTTGAAAGAAAAATCAAAGGGCTTGGAACAAGAGAAGAAAGATCTGCAAGCGAAATATGAGGCCGAAGCTAACAAAAATACGAAGCTAGAAAAATCTTTGAAAGACCTTCGGGATACATGCTTGAATTTTGAAAGTCGCTGCGTGCAACGGTTGAAAGAGGTCTTCAGCTCGGTTGGGGCCAACTCTAAAGATATTACACCTTCGGTTGAAGACATATCAAATACCTTCGAACATATTGAAAATGAAGTTGATGCACTTAATGAAGTGATAGCCGGGCATGGTGACTTCTGTGCCCTGCTAGCTTCTCGCGGCACAGCTGACGCATTTTTGAAGGATGGTTGCACGCACGCGAAGACGGTAAATAGACCAACCTTCAGTCTGTCTCCAACAGATTTGATTGATATTCCTAGTGAAGCCCGAAGCATCGGAAACAGATTCATAACTCAAATTTGGGCTAAGGGTGGACGAGAATTGGCTAGGGACGAAGCCCGAAACTTGCTTAAACCAGTATGAAACTTATACCTGTTGTTTGCCTTGACTCTTGTAATTACTTTTTACCATTATACCGTTGTTTGTCTGTAGGATGGTGGTGCCAAAGGTTGATAATCCGAAGCACATTGCGAAGGCTGCTGAAGCTTCTCTTTAGGCTTGCCTTGTAATATATTTTTACCTTTTCATCCATGTACAAATTGCTTTGCTGTGGACGAAACTTGTATCTTTTGAGACGAAGGTGAAAAACACCTTCCCTTCTTTTCGTACACAACGAAGCATGTCCTTGCATAAAAATGTATATGTTTGAAACGAAGCTTCTTCGTGTTCATCGAAGCACTGTCATCAAAGCACTGTCGTCGAAGTTGGAGTATTTCTGTTCGTGCTTCATGTTATGATGATGATGATCCTACGAATGTCTAAATGGATGTCTGTATGAATGCAATGAATGATGTAATGTAATGTGCAAATGAATGTCCCAAACACACACAAAGCCACACCTAGACTCTGCATCCGCTTAGGAACGACTTTGGAGTCTTTAAGCTCTGCATCCTCTTAGGAACGACTTTGGAGCTTCTTCACCTTCTATTTTGGTGGTATTTAAGCTCTGCATCCCCTTAGGAACGACTTTAGATCTTCTTCACCTTCTATTTCGGTGGCATTTAAGCTTTGCATCCTCTTAGAAACGACTTTGGAGCTTCTTCACCTTATATTTCGGTGGTGTTTGGCTCTGCATTCCCTTAGGAACGACTTCTGAGCTTTGGAACTTACGCTGCGCTCCCTTAGGAACGACTTTTTGCAGCTTCGTCATCCTTTGTAGTGATTACAGCTCTGCATCCCCTTAGGGACGTCTTTTGAGCTTCTCCCTGTTTTCTTTTTGCACTCAATGGTGCAGGTTCTAGTTTTACATATTACATCTTTGGGGGATTTTGGCCCTTGTATTGTGTAGGGCTAAATAAAAATGAAGATTACGAACTATGGTCCCATTAAAAACCTTTCTCCCCTCCTGAAAGGAAAAGGGTGCCATAGGAAAAAATGAAAAAGATTACATCAATTACACATAGTACCGTTGAAGCTCATCCGCATTCCAAGATCTAGGTATGTCGTTGTCGTCCATATCCTTCAATCTGTAAGAACCGGGTCTTGATGAAGATACTACCAGAAAAGGACCTTCCCACTTCAGTTGTAACTTGCCCACTGTATCTAGGTTGGCCACTCCCCGAAGCACCAAATGTCCTGGCTTGATGTTTTTCAATCAAACTTTCCTATCACGCCATCTTATTGTTTTGGCCTGATACTTATTGATGTGTTCTATGGACTGACATCTGGTCCCTTCTATAGTGTCTTTTGTTGTTTGATAATCAACTTTGTCCCCCGCTGAAGATGTTGTTCTTATTGATCCTATCTTTGCTTCTTCTGGTGTTATTGCTTCGTCACCGAACAGGAGCTTGAAAGGTGTAAAACCTGTTGACCTTGACACAGTTGTGTTGTGGCTCCACACCACTTTAATCAACTCATCTGGCTACTTTCCTCTAGGCTGATTGAAGATTAACTTCATTATTCCTATCATTATAATTCTATTTGCTCTTTCTACCAACCCATTTGATTCTGGATGCCTTACTGATGCAAAATGAATTTTTGTACCAATTTGTTCACAGAAATCTTTGAATGTTTCAGCATCAAATTGAGTTCCATTATCCACAATTATTGCCTTTGGCACGCCGAAGCGACAAACAATGTTTTGCCAAAATAATTTCTGTACTGTGGTCGAAGTTATTGTGGCCAAGGGCTTTGCTTCAATCCACTTAGAAAAATATTCCACTGCTACAACAACATATTTCAAATTTTCTTGTGCTGGTGGAAGTGGGCCTAACAAATCCAGACCCCACCTCTGCAGTGGCCAAGTTGGCTGTATTAACTGGGTTAGAGACGAAAGTTGTTTTTGGTCTTTTGCACATCTTTGGCAATTTTCACATTTTTGAACCAGATCTGCTGCATCCGAAGCTGCCTTCGGCCAATAAATCCTTGTCTAAAAACCTTCCCCAGCAGAGGCCTAGACCTAATATGAGATCCACATAAACCTGCATGTATTTCCTTCATTAGCTCTTGACCTTCGGTTCTGGATAAACACTTCAGTAATGGAGAGCAAACTCCATATTTATATAACTCCCCTTCTATGATCATATATGGTCTTGTTCTTGCTTCCATCCTTTTATTATAAACTTCGTCATCCGAAAGACAGTTACCTTGGAGGAAAGATATAATTTCAGTCCTCTAATCTTCACTATGTACAGGTGATATTGCAAGCACTGCTCTCTCCATAAGTTCGACTGAAGGTGCTTTTATTGTCTCAAAGAACACTTTCGAAGGCAAAGGGAGCCCCCGTGCCACTGATTTAGCTAGCAAATCTGCATGCTCATTTTCCCCTCTTGGAATATTTTTTTACAGAAAATCCTTTGAAAGAAGCCTCCAATCTTCGGACTGTATCCAAATATTTTTCAAGCTTCGGATCCCTTGCCTTGCTACTTTTGTCTACATGGCCAGAAATGACTTGGGAATCAGTTTTAAGGATTACCCTTCTTATTCCCATTGCCTTTAGCTTCCGAAGCCCTAACAGAAGAGCTTCGTATTCAGCAATATTATTTGTACAACTAAAGTCCAGCTTTACTGCGTAGCATGTCCTGACTTTAGAGGGCGCTACTAGAACAGCAGCCGCTCTAGTGCCGAAGGTTCCCCAAGAACCGTCATAGAATACTGTCCAGGCTTCAGCATCTTTTGTTGCTTCTTCTCCTTGAGCCCCTGTCGTCTAATCAGCAATGAAATATGCTAGCGCCTGAGATTGAATTGAGGATCTGTGTACATAATCAATGGTGAATTCATTGAGTTCTACAACCCATTTTCCAATTCTCCCTGTAGCTTCTCTGTTTCTCATTATGTCCTTCAGAGGTTGTGATGAAGGGACTATTATATGATAGGCTTGAAAGTAATGTCGAAGCTTTCTGGAGGCCATTAACATAGCATATAACACCGTCTCCAATTCTGTGTAATTTTTCTTTGATAAACTGAGTACTTCGGAGATGAAGTATACTGGTGCTTGTCTTTTTACTTGGCCATCTTGCTTCTCCTGTACATGTGCCACACTGACTACAGAATGAGAGGCAGCCACATACAGGAGTAACGGAGTTCCTGATGAAGGTGGAGTTAAAGTTGTCAAGTCTATCAAGTATTGCTTTAACTCTTTGAAAGCCTTCTGTTGAACCGGACCCCATTGAAAAACTTCGGCTGACTTTAGTATTTCAAAGAATGGTAGATTTCTCTCTGCTAATCTTGATATAAATCTGTTCAGCGATGTCAACCTTCCTGCCAATCGTATTTGGCGGCTCCATCCGAAGGGTAGCTTCAATCTTACTTGGTTAGCTTCGATACCCTTTGGTCTGCTACGTCTTCACACAGGAGCATAGGCTTCAGCTGATATGCCAAAGCAGCCTTCTCTCTTTTTTGCTTATATTGCTGACAAGCTTCAGCTCCATCTATGTTATGGATGGCCTTTGAATTCGTCCAACTCCCTTCAGCCCTCCTGGCAGCTTCTTGACTCCCATGAATAGCAATGGGACCTTGCTTCGAAGGTATCTTCATGCATAAGTATGCTGGATGAAGTATTGCTTCGAAGGCATTAAGCGTCCCTCGACCAATGATTGCATTATATGGGTACTCCATGTCAACAATGTCAAAGACAACTTGCTCAGTTCTTGTGTTGTGAATGTAACCGAAGGTAACTGACATTGTTATTTTGCCAAGTGCCACAATCTGTCTTCCTCCGAAGCCACAAAGAGGGTGTGTTGCATCATGAATCTTGTCTTCTGGTTCTTGCATTTGTCTGAAAGCCTTTGCAAAGATGATGTTCGTTGCACTGCCTGTGTCAACCAGAACATTATGGACCAGAAATCCCTTGATGACACATGATATAATCATGGCATCATTATGAGGATAGTCTTTAAGCTGAAGATCCTCCTAGGAGAAGGTGATAGGGATGTGAGACCACTTGGATTTGATGAAGGGTTCTTGCACCCCAACATGCTGCACTCTTCTCTATGCTTCTTTCTTCTGCTTCTTGTTAGCTGGCTCTGAGCTTGAACCGCCTGTGATTGTGAGCACCAGCTTCGCAACCGAAGGTGCTACAGCTTGGTTGTTGTACGAAGCCATTGTCACAACAGTGGAAGTGAGTTCACCGGAGGTGGGCGCCAATGTTGGCCACTTGTTCTCAAATGCTATGAGTTAAGAACAAGGCAACACAAATTTTAATGGTTAAAGACCTTCATCCTTCAAAGCATTATCTCCCTTAGGATATAATGATCTTTAGACGAAGATCATGAAGGACATGCCTTCATCATTTCAATATGTAAAAATATAAACAGGGACATATGAAACATAGAAAGAGCATGAATAATTATATTAAATCTTTAGATTATTCATATTATCATTATATAATCATGAACAAACATTAATGATAGTAAATTACATTTGTACCTTCGGCTTGACAGAAGGTAAAAGTCCGAGAGTGACGTGCGAGTGATTACAAGTCAGCGTGAACAGTACGGGGGTATTGTTCATCTATTTATATGCACGGGATACAGCCCAGACAAAATTACATTCATGTCCTTGGTAACTAATCATAACCATGACACAAACTATCAGAGACTATGCAGTCTTTTCCTCTTTACACTACTACAGTAAACCTCTATACATGCGGTCCAGTTAGCCTCTACACAGGCGGTTCCAAGAACTGCTTGTGGTGCACCGCCTGTGATGTAAAACAACATCACAGGCGGTCAATCAAAAACCACTTGTGATAGACACACATCATAGGCAGTTCTATCTAAAGGAACCGCCTGTGATAGACACACATCACAGGCGGTTTCTAATCCTAGCCGCTTGTGTTAGACACACATCACAGGCGGTTTCTAATCCTAGCCGCTTGTGTTAGACACATCCACAGGCGGTTTTAAATATAGGTTCGACTGTATTTCAATATACAGATTCCAGATTCATATGCAGATTCCAGATTCATATACAGAATTAATAAAAGAATCCAGATTCATAACAAATCAATATACAAAATGATACACATATCAAGTTCCATACACAGATTCCAGAAATATACAGAATCCAAATTCATACAAATCACAAAACACATTCACAGAACGATAACAGTACTAGTATTAGCACCAAACCACAACGATACACATATCAAGTTCCATATACAACTCAACATCTCAAGTTCCATATACAACTGAACATCTCAAGTTCCAAACTAAAGATCTAAACACTGTGTGATATCGTGTACAAACTTAGTTCTGGGAAGTGTTGCAAATTTCTATTTGTATTGTAGAATAGCCCTTGTTGATGAAGAACTTCACGGCGCATAAAGTAAAGCAAGTCTTTTACAACCTTAGCCACACCGATGGAAACCATATCTCTTTCTAACCATTCAGCATTGATCTTGGATTTAGGAACCTGCAATGAAAGCAAAAAGCAAGCAGTGCTAAGAGTAATGTGATGAGCAACAATATAACATAAAAATTGCAACATAGACAATGATAGCGAACTTACATCCTCACGATTGACCATGTAATGGAAGGTGACACGACACCATTCGCATACATAATAACCGCACAGGATAGTACCCGGAGGTTATTTGTCACCATATGGAAATAATGATATTGACAAATTAGGCTTGTCCTCTGGATGTTCGCCGCTAAGATCTTTCCAATAAAAACGGTATGCACTGCATATAAGAATACCATTGTGAGATTAAGAATACATTTGTTAAGTTGTAATAAGTACAAGTGTGCAATAATAATCATACTTCTGTAAAATCTTCAAGAAGTCATTATACGCATTCTTTTCCATTCTTAGTGAGTCGAAGACCATGACTTTACCATGCTTTGGAAAGATCATGATACAAATGTAGTGGTCACTATATAGATATAGACGAAAACACATGTTAAGATCACGATTGCCATAGTTTGTAGTTTAAAACCATGTCGAGAACTTACTTAAAGTGGTGCGGAGCTATTATTAAGTCCTTGCCATATTGTACATGATTATACATGGCTCGTCCAATGTATGCCGTCATTACCTTCATTTTCTTTCTCTGATTTTGTTTGACGGCTTTCTCAAATTCATCATCATCCAAGTCTTTGTATTCTTCTCCATGTCTCCGAACTACTTCTTTGTAGTGAGCTTGGGATATCATCAACGGGTCAAGAAACCCTGTCTTAAGTTGTTTCTTCTTATCATCCATGTATTGCATCCTACGTGTAAAAAGTGTTAATCGTTAGACTCTCGTTTATGTGTGCGTGTACAAAACTAACAAATATGAAAGTTTAGAGGTACTTACAAGCAAAAGAGGGTTAAGTAGTTGGTTTCCATCCTTTGTCGGTGGTACAACGACCACAGATCGTCAAAGAATAAATGCTGCACAAGATCTATATTATCTTTGCTCCAAAATGCATCTTCTGGCACAACAAATGTGAAGTCCTCGAGTTTGTATTTGTTGCTAGCCACCATGTACCACTCATGCATTCTAATCTCCAGAGTCGACAACTTAGAAAGTTGCACCGTTGTCAAGAATGGCCTCCCATTCACAAATTTAGGAGGAACATCCTCCTTGTATATCGGGATATTGATTTTAAGACGTAATGATTCTTGAGTATGAATCATTCCATCTTCTTCCCATACTTTGAAATTGTCTATTTGGGACCGTGTGCGTACTCCACAAGATGCTGATTCCGCTTTTGATTGATCTGTCATAACTCTCTTCAATTTTTGCAGGTAGTGTGTCACTGCTTCTGACGGTTTCTTGACATTGTCAGTGGCGATTCATTGATGAATTTTCTTTGAAGTAGTTGGCCCTTCAACATTGGTGTCAACCTTTGCTTCCTTTTTGATGTTTGTGTCGACATTCTAAGGAACAATTTTGTCTATGTCCCCCTCATCGAGTTCCTTTGCAAGAGGTGATATGATTGTTTCAACGGTTTTTGTGGAGGTCGGTGCTATATTTTCCTGCACCATGGGGTATGGAATGATCGAACTATCTTTCTGTTGCATTGGTGTTGAATTCGGTGTTGGTGACTTATGACGCGATAGACGGCTTAAGATCGGCTCATCACCCAACTTGATGTCGCGTCGATGCCAAAGGACCAACTCGTTCATTGCCTCCTGCAAAGTTATGATCCCCTCAACTGGAAAGTCTATCTCCCAATCTTCACAACCACTGTCTGTGATCTCTAGAACTTGGACCACAACATAGTGTGGCGGGACAGGATTATCCTTGTAGTTAACAAGTCCTGGTTTTACCAAACCAGTAGCAGCTTGTTTTGTTTTTGTCCCAGATCGATTGATTGGAATATGAAGAAAGCAAGGCTTGTCCTCAACAATATCGTCTATAGGGTACTTGGTGCCCGATACGAAGTCTTGCACAGATCCTACGCTGCTAGGGACTAGAGGTGGACTCACGTGGCCTGGCTTGAGTTCACATGATATGCATTCTGTTTTCTTCATTTTCTTCATCACGTCATTGAAAGCCTTTTGTACCCTTTCATCAATAGTCTCTTCAAGGGTCCTTTTCGACTTCTCGTGTTTCCTATATGACGCCGCATACTCTGGAAACGCCTCTCTCCAGGAAATCTTAGAAGAGATTCCCTGAGCTCGTCCAGTGTGTTCAGGATTGCCTAGTGCTGCAGTTAGTATGTCAGCCTCCCTCTGAGGCTTAAATTCGCCCTTCTTTCTCTTTTCTGCATATTCTTGAATTTTTGTCGAAACTTCACCTACCAATTCTGGATGCAAAAGTTTGCCGTCCTTAGTCAAACCTACCCGACCTAAGATCCAACAAATAGCTCGCTCATCGATATCTTTTAATATTGGGTCCAAAGTGCCGTTAGCTATAACTTCCTCGATTATCCTGTTCCACTACACAACTTTATAATGATATCCGGTTAACCCCAGGCGATGGTGGTGTTTGTTCATCTTCGCTCTCTGAGAATTAGTTTTGCCCATTTCTTTGGCCTTCGGTTTGGTCTTCTGACGAACAAATTCCTCCCACTGAGCTTGAGTGATTTTCCCCATTTTCTTGGGCGGAGGAACCTTATTCTTCTTAACAAAATCCCTATTCATCTCGGTCTTCCACCCACGAAACATCTTGGCCATAGCAGAGAGCATCGACTTCCTTACTACATGCTCTGTGCCTTTTGGGACCTTGAATGACTCAGACAACTTAGCCCATAGCTTATTGAGGGTGTCTTCATCTAAATCCTTCCATTTCTGAAGTGTGATTGGCACTATATCTCTAACAGTAGACCCGCAGGAATTTCGAAACTTTGTAACCACGTCAAGTGGTTCTTCAGGAAACCCCTCTACATTGAGTTTTGTTACGTACATAACTGCACCTTCTTTCATCTAATTGGGACCTCGTCGCCCTCGTTTCCGCTTATGTGAAACAGATGATTCAGGCATCGGAGCATCCTCCGTGTTTCGTGTAGAACATGCATCCTCTTTCTTCTTTTCATTTGAAATATATATATTGAAACAATTAATGGCCTTTCATATATGAACATTATTTTAGAATATAGTCGGCATATTTCTATTTACCTCTTCATCGTTGGGAATATAGTCGGTATAGGAGGAAAAGAATTGTCGTCACTAGAACTATCCTCCCCGCTCCCTTCACCGAAGCTGCTCGTTGTCTGCCATTCAAGTTTGGTCGCGTCTTCATCAACTCTGTTAGATGCACCGGTGCAGAACACATCCATCCTAGTAGGTACCTAGTGCACAGCTGGTTCCATCAATAAGGGGGTCGACTGAGGATATACTGTTAGTCTGATATACTGGTTTCATCAATAAGGGAACTTGGAGAAAAGGTGATTCAAAAGAAATCGAGCCCAAACCCTAGCTGTACCCGGCCGCCGCCGCCGCCGGCCTCCCCATCTGCCGGCGGCGGTGAAGGCGATGGTGGTGCCTCAAGGCCTGCCTCCGTGTCCCTCCTTTCCTCCCCAAATAGGAAGGCAGAATGTCTAGTAACTGTGAGGTCCTAGAGTCTTTACTGCCTACGAAGGACGAAATTCCAGAGCAGGATCGGGCCGGGAAGCACGAAGTAGACAGAAGTGCACTTTCCAATGCAGTTAGACAGAGAAGGCATGGCTGTGATGTTATAATGCTGAAGGACCCCAAGAAGAGATTATGGCCTGTCGTTTACCACGACAGCCCGTTATTTGTGGGCTTCACCGAGGGCTAGAAACATTTGGTGGCAGCAAACGACCTTCGGGCTGGGGACGTCTGCGAGCTTATTAAGGGGCCAGACGATGGTGAGCCGGTGTACTCTATCCGGATGTGACATCTGCGATGTGAAGGATACTAACACCTAAATTCTTCATCTCTAAACTTATGGGCAGAAAAGGAAAAAAACAATTCACACTTCACTGGCCACCATAGTTCACACAACACCAACATATATAATCCACCCTACTACTACTACTACTCCTATATATGCCAAAGAGGAGCAGAAAAAAGAAGAACTTGCAACAGAAACACAGGGGGTATCAGAACACAATATTTTCATGACATGTTGAAAAGTAAGAACTCTGAATGAATATTATCAGTTTGTTAAATGAACTAACAGAAAATAGTGTATTAAGAATTGGGCTATTCTGGGGATATAATTGAATTGCAAAAGTTAAGCAAAGCCTGCGCACAGTATACTGCCTATATGTGTCCCTTCCCAGTCTAGGCAGTAGGCATAGTAATTCATTGCAATAACATCTTAATGGTATACAAACATTTAATCAGAAGGGAGAAAAGAAATAAAAAACTGATACATGAGAAGTAATTGACAACCAAGAAATAAGCATACACAGCTAGCAAGCATCTTATAACTGACTGGCAACAAGCTACTAAAGCAAAAATGGTGACCTTAACAAAATATGTAAGTGAAAACACCAACAATATAAGCATAATGACCAGCAGTTCTGATAAGCATTTGATTAACCATTTCTTTTCTGGATAGCCATTTTATCCACGAGTCATAGTGGCCAAACCAGGGATGTTGTTCAGACGAATAATTAGCTTAATAATTAGGGGAACAATACAGTAACAACACAAAGTCTGTAACAAGTAATCTGCCATCAATTAACTTCTGAAATCTGAAAAGCTATGATTCAAACACAAAGTTGTTTCTCTTGAATTTAAAAAGCAGACATTAGTTCATTGTCCCCTCTTTGTTGATGAGATGAAGTCAAGACTCCCAAAGTATTGTAAGCTTCATCTATTATATCTTTGAACTGTGACATTAATCCAGCATGCACACTGCTAGCAACAACAAAGAAACTACTATAGCATCTGATTAAGACTATGTTAAGTTCAGTGATACTACAGCATCTAAAAACAACAGTTGTCATCATTTATAGTACACGAAGAGATACTAGCATAGCATCTGATTAAGACCGTGTTAAGTTCAGTGATGGTTACCACAAAAAGCATAGCATCTGATCAAGAGTTGTATATATAGATGCAGAATACTGTAAAGCTAAGCACTCTGTTCAGTGAAATCACAAAAATTCAAGAGAAACAACACTACTTGCCGTGATCTCTCTCAGGTGATTGGAGCTATTTTCAGGGCTCCTCGTGCGCTCAGCATTGGGTTCGGGGACGGCGGCGCTCGGCGCTCGGGCTTGGGGACGGGGACGGCGGCACTTGGGCTCGAGGACAGGGACGGCGTCGCTTGGGCTCGTGGACGGCGGCACACTCGGCGCTCGGGCTCGGGGACGGGGACGACGGCGCTTGGGCTCGGGGACAGGGACGGCGGCGCTTGGGCTCGTGGATGGCGGCACAGTTGATCAGCCTGGCGGCGCAACTGTGTCAACTTGGCCGGGAGTTAGGGTTTCTGCCGGAACCAACAAGCCTTTTATATTGTAAACAATCATTGGCGAATTTTTAGAAAAACCGCTTGTGATATATAACATCATAGGCGCTTTTTTATTCCGACCGCCTGTGATAGATTAACTTCATAGACGGTCGGAATAAAAAAGTGCCTGTGATGTTATATATCACAAGCGGTTTTTCTAAAAATCCGCCTGCGATGTGTGTGTACAGTATAAAAGGACTAGCCCACGGGTTCCAGAACCCTATCTCCTAGAACAGTCATAGCACTGTAGCGGCGGCGGGTATTTTTTTTGAGATCTACAGGGAGAAGGTTTTGTTTTTGAGTTTATTGATTGATTTCAAGAGTTTATGCATATATATGATCTCCGTTTGTTTTCTTTCTCATTTTGATGCGATTTTTTGCCTCAATTTTGTAATATAGACCGGATTTGAAGAAAAGCTTAGAAATTCCAAGATTTGGACTTGTAGTTGATCTAATTTAAAGATTCTTTAGAAACACAGTTGTCTCACCTCAAGGTACCTATTGCTGCAATGTTGTTTCATTTTCATGCACATCAATTCGTTTCATGTTTTATGGATGAATTCAATTAATTAATGATTTTATTGATGTTAATCAATATAGGGATAGGTAATGGACCGAGGTTGGATGTACAATGTGCCAAGACCACATCCGTCGTACATTCGAAATTTGAGAAGCTTTATTGAAGCGGCCAACAAGCACGTGAATTTGCGAAAGAGTAAGGAGATATTATGTCTGTGCATCGATTGTGATAATAAGGTAGCTTGGAGAGATACAGGAGTAATCCAATCACAACTGTTGAAAAGAGGGTTTAAAAACAATTACACGATATGGACAGAACATGGTGAGTTGGATCCATGTGAAGTGCCTGGTAATGACGAGAGAGTTGTCGGAATTTTAGATAAAGTGGATGGTAAAGTGGATTCTGTGGATGCCAATCAAAATTTTGAAGAATTTGATTGCGAAGAGATGTTGCGCCATATGGAACCAGAAATGTTGAGTTTTGTGGGATCACAGAAGGGGCTATCTAAAATGGAGGGACTGGAAAGTGCCTCAAAAGAACCTTTATATGATGAATCAAAGGGTTGTGACAAAGAGTTTACTACACTGCGTATAGTTCTAGAACTTCTTAAGTTGAAGGCTAGCGCCGGATGGTCTGATACTAGCTTCACAAATCTTTTGAATTTTCTGTCCCAATTACTACCAAAACCCAACAAACTACCAACAAGCACTTATGAAGTGAAGAAGCTTATATCTCCCATAGCTCTGGGCGTGTAAAAAATTCATGCTTGTCCGAACCATTGTATTCTGTATCGTGGCGATTTTGAGAACACAACAAGATGCCTAGTTTGCAACGTCAGTCGATACAAGAAGAGCTACAATCAAGAGTGTGTAAAAAAATTCCCGAAGAAAAATAAAAACAAGATATCCACTATTGGACCTGAAAGTGACGATGACACTTTTGATGGCATGGATGGGAAAAAGAAGTCAAAGATCCTAGCTTTGGTGATGTGGTATCTTCCAGTAATTGATCGCTTGAAACGTTTGTTCTCAAATCCTAGGGAGGTGAGCTTATGTGTTGGCATGCTGAAAATCGCAAACAGAGTAACAAACAAATTCGACACCCTGCTGATGCATCACAATGGAAAAATTTCGATCTTATGTATCCTGAGTTTGCCAAAGAAACCAGAAATGTAAGATTTGCTTTAGGTACAGACGGAATGAATCCATTTAGTGAAAAAAGAAGTGTACATAGCACCTGGCCCGTGACTTTAACGATGTACAACCTTCCATCATGGCTGTGTCATAAAAGAAAGTACATTATGTTGACTATTCTTATTTAAGGTCCGAAATCAGCTGGTGTTGATATTGATGTGTTCCTAGAACCTCTTATGGAAGATATGACAAAGCTCTGGAATGAAGGAGTTCGAATATGGGATGAGTATTGCCATGAGTATTTCAACTTAAGAGCAATTATATTTGTTACCATCCATGATTCTCCCGGTGGCGCCACACTATCAGGGCAAAAGACTAAAGGAAAGAATGGTTGTGTAGTGTGCGTCGATGGAACTGCTTCCATGTACCTTAAATCATCCAAGAAGTTGGTGTTCATGGGACACAGACGGTTCTTGATGAAGCAGCATAAGTACAGAAAGATGAAAGAGGAATTTAACAATGAACTAGAAAGTGAAGGTGCACCAAAGCCTTATAGTGGGAAACTTGTTTTTGAAATTGTAAAGAACATTCATGTTGTATTCGAAAAGGGAAAAAACAAAGGAGAAAAGAGAAAGAGAACTGACCCTTTAACTTACACAACTTTCAAGAAGCAATCAATTTTTTCAAGTACCTCCCATACTGGAAGGATATGGAAATTTGCCACAGCATTGATTTGATGCATGTAACAAAGAATATTTTTGACAGCATCATTGGAACCTTGCTAGGCATCCCGAATAAGACAAAGGACGGACTTAAATCACGCAATGATCTAGTAGATCTTCAAATCAGATCGGAACTTCATCCAGTGGATAGTGGCAAAGGGAAGCCTTACCTCCACCCAGCTAGCTACAACTTGTCAGTTGAGGAGAGAACAAAGATTTGCAAATGTTTGCGTGGGGTCAAAGTGCCCACAGGTTTCTCATCCAATATTAGCAAACTAGTCAGGATGAAGGACTTGTCTCTATTTGGCTACAACTCTCATGACAGCCATGTGATGATGATGGTGTTCCTCCCAATTGCGGTAAGAGCCCTCAAAACAGAGCATGTCAAAGTTGTCATCACACGCTTGTGTTACTTTTTCAATGCGGTTTCACAAAAAGTAATAGCTTTAGAAGACTTGGACTATCTAAAGGCATACATCATCGAGACTATGTGCAAGCTTGAAATGTGTTTTCCTCCATCATTTTTTGATATGCAAGTACACCTAATCATACATCTCGTGGATCAGATAAAAATATTAGGGCTGTGGCGGAACCACCCGAATTATTCCAGCTTAAGTGCCTAAGTCACGCCTCAGGGGCCGTAACACACTTAAATCGGAATAACCCGTCAGTCCCTCAGATCTAGTCTGATAGAGCCACTTAACCAGGATCAAATCCCACAATCTCACTCGAAGGTGAGTCACAGAAGAAATGCAATAAAACAAGAAACCTCAAATTAAGTGCTGAGTTATTACATAGATCGGAGTTTTTGAGTAGCAAATAAGAGTTCACGAAAAAAAATGCAGCGGATAATCGATGTCGTCGGTATCGAGGAAATGGGCAAGGCCTAGCCCACTACTCCTCGTGCTCCTCTCCTGCTGGAGCAGCATCCCACTCGACCGTCCAACCCGATGGCAGGGTGGCAGGCCAAGTCACACCATCAACCATATCCTGAATTGTACCTGCAAAAATTATGCCACAAGCAAGGCTGAGTATACTAATACTCAGCTAGACTTACCCGGTGTGAGGAATCTACTCCTCTACCTCTAGACTATGCAGTTGTTTGGCTGAGGGGTTTGGTTTGCCAAAAGCACTAGCTGTTTCAAAAATCCATTTTTAGCTTTTCAACTTCTATCATCATTAACTTAGCTAGGTTTTCTCCTTCTAAGCATACATGGTAACAAACATTTTAGTTCAATCAACAAATTATCTCGTGTAATCCTCATTTCACTTCTTACTCGATGCAGTACAAGGGGTCAAGTAGTCTCATTAGCTGCGAGAAGCAGACGATTCGAATCGAGTTTTAACCTTGCAAGGTAAACCTAAACACACGACATGTCAGGGTACTCCGACCCCACACATGGCAACCGTCCCCATCGATTCCCCGTTCGCGTCCAGGCCTCACCGCCTTGGCATACAATGCTCCACTGACCCCGGCTGCCGCCGTGCAGTGACCGCACTTGTACCCACCATAGCTAGCATGGGAGACCCAGTATCAGGTCGCATGAGGGATAAAGTCTGCGCCCGGCTTCACTCAGGTACTAGGTTTACCGGTTACCATTTTTCCCGGTATGTGCTTAGTATGTTCAAATGCTTGACTCAGGTATCCACACATTAATCCTTAATTTCTTTTTCCCGTCTCATGGACAAGGCATCCTCCCTGGATCCAAATCCATAGACTAATATAGATCCCGTTATCAAGATGAATACAATCAATTCCTGACCTCGCGTGAGTGCTAGAAAAATCACTCGACTTCTACCGAGATCCTGATTAGCAAAGCAGCTACTCGACCTAGCATACTAGTATTCATCTCAAAAGGAATCCTAAGTTCATGCAACTAGAGGCTTCAAGCAACTCCTACACTTAAGTGCACATCACAAACCTACAACCATTAAGTGTAGTAAAGTAGCATATATAAACGGTTATGCATATAAACCGGGGCTTGCCTTCAATTGCTGGGGCTGCAGGGAGATCCTCGATAGCAGCCTCGGAAGCCTGCTCCTGGTCCTCCTCTTGGACAGCTCCTTGCTCGGGATGAGCACGTACTCTCCGTCAGCTAAATCACAACCTAATGAATGCAATGCATAAGATACATGCATGATATGATATGTGCTTTAGAAATTACAACTTTTGATGGCGTATGGTCTACCTAAGTAAGATAGAGTTAAACCTTACTTATGTGAGACCCTTGGGTGGTATACTTGGTGAATTGGGTCAAACTTAGCTAAGGTAAGTGGTAGGTTTATTTTCTTTGGGGTTCCACTGAGTTTTTTCCAAAGCCTTAGTGAGTTTTGACAAGAATTCAAGTTGGACTTATTGGAGTGAGGTTTATTTCTTCTTTCCTTTTTCTTTATTCTTCCTAAGTTTTTGAAGTAGGTTTGAACTACAAGTTGTTTTAATAAAATTCCAAAAATTCTGCAAAAATTACAGTGGCTTATTACTGGTGTATAATTTTCTGTCTCAAAATTTGGGGTTCAAAAAGTGAATAGTTTTCTCTGGACAAAAATACCAAATTTTAGGGCAGAAGGGGTGATTTGAACTACAACTATTAATTAAATGTAGGTAATTCTCTAAAATTTATTTTTGCTGGCCTTTAGGTGCTATAACATGACTTGACACAAATTTCTAGCCATTATTGCCTATTAATTATTTTACTAGGGTTTTCTCAAGTTTCGAGCCAAAGGGGTGCTTTGTACTACCACTATATTTGAAAAATATCAAACAACAGACTTCTGGTTTTTCTTAGCTTCTATTTTGTGCAAGAGCAATCATTCTGAAGTTTGGCATCTTTTTGCTTAAGGGAAGGGGTGGTATGCATTTATTGGATTAAATGGCCTTTCTTATAAAATATTAGCAATAGGTATTATTTTGCATGTTTTTAATGGGTTTGCATTTTTCTCTGGTGGCCTATCTCATTATTGACCTAGCAAATTTTATTTGCCCATTATTGAATTATTATGGGTTACTCATGATTTATTTGGAAAATGACTCATTATCATATTATATTTATTTACCTTACTTAAAATGATGGGCTGGGGTGTTTATTATTTTTGTAGTGGGGTTCTGGTGATTACAAGTCCACTGGATTTTTATTATCAATTTTGGGTCTGGTTTTGAATTTCTAATAATTGATTTCCAGTTGGAATAATGCTAAACAAAACATTTTATTTAAAAACTGATCTGGAATAAAGGTCTCTTTATTTTTCCTAGGTTCTTTGTTACTTAAGTAGATTAGGAAAAATAATTTCACTCACTGTTCATTAATTTCTAATGCCTTTCTGATTTTCCTAAGTTTTGGGCAGAAATGGTTTTTAATGAATATTTACACTATATTCTTCAATACTGGGGTTCCTATTATTTTTAAACAGTGTCTAATTGAGGTTTGAATACCTACAAACTTTCTTAGGTTCAGCATAGAAGCAAAACTAATTTTCCTTAATTAAACAAGGTTTGGTCAGTTTCTGTTTTTAATTGTAAACTCTAAAAATTAGAACAGAAAGCATAAGGTTCATTATTTTTAAATGATAGCTCATATTATTCAGGTCTAGCAAAATTAGTTTGACAACTTTTGCTTAAGAATTCATCAAGTTATGGATTTTCTAAGTTCTCTGGTTATTTAAAAATATTAACAGAATTGATTAAATGGAAAACTACTTTGCGCTGGGGTCCCTGGCGGTTATTTCAAGTTTTTCCTCACGAATCAGTCCCTGGGCTACTATTCACACGAGACACTGACATCTAAGAAAACCCCTCGGGTTCTTCTAATTCTAACCCGAGGTCCTTCTCCTAACTTAAACAGTGCCCGCGGCAGAAGAAAGGGCGGAGGAGCTTACCGGCGACGAGATTGCTCCGGTGAAGTGGTCGAGGACGTAGGGGAGGTCTCGGGGTTCACAACGATGTGCGGGTCGCCGTCGGGGGTGGTCGGAGTTGGCCGGTCCGTGAGCGCAGGCGGGGGAGCTCGTCGGCGGTGAGGAGTCCGGCCTATCCAGGGCGAAATTGACCAATCAAACGGGTTAGAGAGCTTCACCAGGGATCAAGGAAGGTGTGCGCGCGAGGAATTGAAGAATGGCTCACCGGAGAGCTCGGTCCACACGTGGGGGCAGGCGACCGAAGTCCGGCGAGGGTGACCTCGGGCTTCCGGTGAAGTTCTGCCGGGTCCGAGGGCTTGGAGAGCTTCACGGGCCTATGGCGGAGCTAACCGAAGCACTGGCGCGACTTAGGGGCGACTGGGGTGGGCTGGCCACGGTGGCCGAAGCTCTGGCGGCAATGGCGGGTAGAAAAGAGCTCGCCGGAGCTAAGGAGGGGTGGCTGGCCGGTGATGGTGAGCGCGGGGTGAAGTGAGGCACGCCCGGGGAGGCTTTATAGGCGCGGGCGGGCACGACCGAGGGCAAGGGCGCGCGGCGGACTTGACCGAACGCCAGGGCGAGCGCGCGCGGGGGTTGGGCGAGCGCCAGCGTGCCGACCAGGGTCGAACACGTGTGCCCGTGCATTCTGCCCAAGTTCTGGCGCGTGTGGTCACTCATCCGAGCCTGCTCTCGCCTTGGTCAGTGCACAAAACCTCTTCTCCTCCCTACAAGCTACCGATCTTGTGTGGGGGTCATAGGATTTTGCCTACAGGTTGCAGAGATATGGAGCCCGGAAATCCGGTTTGTCTCCCTGCTCAAATCCGAGGCAAATCCAAGGTTTTGTCGTGTCTAGGGCTCGCGTCCCAATGCCATCTTCTGGCATGCGACAGAGGGGTTAGTTAGGCACGTTTTTGTTAATGGGGTCATTAGGATTTGAGTTAGGGATCAAGGTGAACACGCTTGATCTTTGGCTCAAGGTCTGAAATTCAGAATTTCCTATTGAGTCCCCACATGAGAAGCTTGTTTGGGGTTTTATTTGAATTATTTTGGCCAAGCTTCTTCAATCTTTATTGTTGCTTATTAAATATACTTCAATGTTTATAATTGGCCCAAGTCATGATTTTAATTTTTTTCATACTCTTTTCCCCATTCTCTTGAATTTTGCTCATAGGGCTCAATTAGGGTTTTTATTGGGGTTGCACATTTTACCTTTTGAAAAAACCATTTGTTTTGAATATGATACTTTTAAGTATATGCTTGGTGGATCCTTTATTCTTAAGTCAATTTGATGTTCATACTTAAGTTTGGTTCACATAAGATGATGGTTCATGGTTTAGCACTCTGAGAGAAACCCTAGGTGACACTGGGGTGTCACAGCCTTCCCCCCTTAAAGGAATCTCGTCCCGAGATTCGGGTCAGAGTCCTCCCGGGGTGAAGCGAAGGGTGAGACTTATAGGAAGTTGGTGATTATTGTTATTATCAAATCAAACTGCTCTTCGAATGTCATTCTCTTTGCAACTTCAGAAGGAAGTCCTTCTTAGATTTTGTTTCGTGATTACCTTATTCTGAATTAAGATTATATCTTTGGAATTTAGATTCGAAGGGCAGGAGGAGGGGCTGGGTGTGATTACGTACCAGTTTCCTTAGGTAGGCAATCAGGGAAGTTGGATCTCAAGAATTCCTCAGTCTCCCAAGTAGCTTCTTCCTCTGAGTGATTACTCCACTGGACCTTGTACATCTTGACCGATTTAGCCCGAGTTGATCTTTCCTTGCAATCCAGAATCTTGGAAGGGTACTCTTGGTACGATAGATCTGGTTCTATCTCCAATTCTGGCTCTGCTATGATCTCGGTCGGCAATCGAACACACTTCTTCAGCTGAGATACATGGAACACACTGTGAATGGTGGACATCTTTGAAGGTAACTTCAACTTATATGCCACGGGTCCACATGCTTCGATGATCTCATAAGGTCCAATGTAACGAGGGGCTAGCTTGCCTTTAATTCCAAACCTCTGCACTCCCTTGGTGGGTGATACCTTGAGGTATACGAAATCTCCCACCTCGAACTGGAGAGGTTTCCTTCTTCTATCATGGTAACTCTTCTGCCTGGCCTGAGCAGCTTCTAGATTCTTCCTGATTAGTTTGACCTTCCTTTCGGCTTCAGTCACTAAGTCAGGTCCAAAAACTCCTCTTTCTCCAGGTTGAGACCAATTGAGTGGTGTCCTACACCTTCTTCCATAGAGAGCTTCGAAGGGTGCCATCTTTAGGCTGGATTGATAACTGTTGTTATAAGCAAACTCTGCCAAGGAGAGGTGCTTATCCCAGTTCTTACCACAATCGATCGCACAAGCTCTCAGCATATCCTCCAGAATTTGGTTTACCCTTTCCGTCTGACCATCAGTCTGTGGGTGGTAAGCTGAACTTCTGATTAGCTTAGTTCCCAAAGACTCCTGCAGTTGTTCTCAAAATCTGGCAACAAATTGGGCTCCTCGGTCAGAAACAATGGTCCAAGGTAATCCGTGCAAACACACGATCCGGTCAATATACAATTCTGCATATTTCTGAGCCTTATCAGTGGTGTGCACAGGAAGAAAATGTGCCACTTTCGTCAATCGGTCCACAATAACCCAAATCAAATCATGATGACGAGAGGTGTTGGGCAGACCCACAATGAAATCCATACTTATGTCATCCCATTTCCATGAAGGTATAGATAGGGGTTGCAAAGCTCCAGCTGATTTCAAGTGGCTTGCCTTTACCCTCTGACAGGTGTCACATTCCGATACATACTGGGCTATCTCCCTCTTCATTCTGGTCCACCAATACAAAGGCTTCAGATCATGGTACATTTTGGTGCTTCCCGGATGCATAGAGAATTTGGAGAGATGAGCCTCATCCAAGATTTTCCTCTTGAGGTCCTGGTTTTTAGGAATCACCAATCTGCTTTTGAACCATAAAACACCCTTTTCATCTTGGCGGAAACAATTATACTTCTCAACCTTCTGATGGAGATTCTTCTTGATAATCTGTACTCCCTTGTCACTGAGCTAGGCCATGATGATCTGGTCTTGCAAGGCTGGCTCGACAGAAAGGTGAGACAGAGCACCAGAAGGAATCACTTCAATTTGCATCTTGCTCAACTCATCACACAAGGTGTTGATGCGAGAATCCATCAGAACACAATTGCATTGCAACTTCCGACTCAAGGCATCTGCTACCACATTGGCTTTTCCTAGGTGATAATGTACCTCCAGGTCATAATCCTTGATCAGCTCTAGCCATCTTCTCTGCCTCATGTTGAGATCAGCCTGAGTAAAGATATACTTGAGGCTCTTATGATCAGTGAAGATGTTGCAGTGGGTTCCCATTAAATAGTGCCTCCACATTTTTAATGCATGAACCACTGCTGCCAACTCGAGGTCATGAGTGGGATAATTTTGCTCATGAGGCCTGAGTGCTCTTGAGGCATAAGCAATGACTCGGTTGTCTTGCATTAAGACATAACCTAGTCCAGTGCCAGAGGCATCACAATATACATCAAAAGGCTTGCTGCTGTCGGGTTGCGCTAATACTGGTGCTGTGGTCAGATGCTGCCTTAGCGCATGGAAGGCATCTTCGCACTTCTGACTCCAGACAAACTTGGCTTCTTTCTTCAGCAACTCAGTTATAGGCTTCGCAATTCGAGAGAAATCCGGAATAAATCTTCAGTAATAACCAGCTAATCCCAGAAAACTCCGAATCTGACGGACAGTCGTTGGCGGCTTCCAGTTCATCACCTCTTGCACTTTATCAGGATCAACAGCTATTCCTGCCTGAGAGATAGTGTGACCCAAGAATTTGATTTCCTTTAGCCAAAAATCACACTTGGACAACTTGGCATAAAGGTGGTGCTCTCGCAGACGTTGAAGCACTACATGCAAATGCCCGGCATGTTCTTCTTTGTTCCTTGAGTACACCAAGATATCATCAATGAATACCACTACGAATTTGTCCAATTCAGGCATGAAAACAGAATTCATCAGATACATGAAATATGCTGGTGCATTTGTCAGCCCGAATGACATCACCAAAAATTCATATAGCCCGTATCTGGTTGAGAATGTCGTCTTCGGAATATCGCTTGCTCGTATCTTGATCTGATGGTAGCCAGAGTGAAGGTCTATTTTGGAAAACACCTTGGCCCCGACCAACTGGTCAAAAAGAATATCAATACGAGGCAAAGGATACTTGTTCTTGATAGTTACCGCATTAAGAGGGCGGTAATATATACACAGCCTCAAGCTTTCATCCTTCTTCTTCACAAACAGTGCTGGACATCCCCAAGGCGAAGTACTTGGGCGAATAAATCCCTTATCCAGCAACTCTTGCAATTGCTTCTTCAATTCTGCCAACTCAGTGGGTGGCATTCGGTAGGGCCTCTTGGAAATTGGGGCCGTTCCCGGTTGCAACTCAATGGCAAATTCAATATCCCAGTCCGGTGGCATTCCTGGCAATTCATCAGGAAAGACATCTGCATACTCGCAGACCACTGGGATCTTCTTCAGCGGTAACTCCATCATCGAGAAAGCACATGACTGAGTAGAATTCTAACTAGGCAGAATTAAGGTGAAGTTCCCACAGAACGGAGAATTAACTTCCATGGTATGGCTGGCTACATCAAGCACAACTTGGTGCAAGGTCATCCAATTAGCTCCCAGAATAATGTCCACATTTTCCAAACCCAACACAAGAAGAGTGGTTCTGACAATGTGGCTCCCTAGTTGAATAGGCACACTTTGGTTTAATTGATTAGTTGAAATTTTTCCCCCAGGTGTGACTATCATGAATGACCCTTTTGAGTGAGAGAATGACAGTTCACATTTAGCACTGAACTTCTAGCTAATGAAACTATGAGATGCACCAGAATCAAACAGAATTAAAGCAGGTTGATTATAAACTGAAAAGATACCGGTCATGATAGGAGCTCCTTCAGGTACTTCCTCCAGAGTGTTGAAGTTGAGCTTCCCTTGCTTAACCTGTACCTTCTGCTTTCTTCCCTTGTCTTGACTTGGTGCTGGCATCTGCCTCTGCTGGTTCCTGGGACAATTCTTGGCATAGTGGCCCACATTGCCACAAGTGAAACACTTGTTCCCATTGCCCTGGTGGAACTGCTGCTGCTGCGGAGGCTGATTGTTCCTTGGGGCGGGAGCTGGAAAGCGGTTGGGTGCCGGCTGCTGCTGAGGTGGCCTGATCACCCATCTGCCTGCCTACTGCTGGAAACCCCTCCTCTGATTGTGAGAAACAATCCGGAACCTCTGAGCCTGAGCGGATGGTGCTGCCATTGGTGCCTTTCTCTTCTTCTCTGCCCGGTGAGCTACAATGCAGTCTTCCTGGGAGATGGCCATGTTGACCAACTCATTGAAGTTATCAGCCCGGACAGTGTTGAGTCGTTCCCGCAGCTTGGTGTTAAGACCCCTGCGGAAGCGGTCTCTCTTCTTTTCATCAGAATCAGCATGGTACCCTGCATACTGGCACAAGTCGTTGAAGGCTTGCGCATACTGCAGTACCGTGCGGGTTCCTTGATTAAGGGCCAGAAATTCATTCAGCTTCCGATCAAGAATGCCAGCTGGGATGTGGTGTCCTCTGAAGGTAGTCTTGAATTCCTCCCAAGACACCTCATGATCAGCGGGGAGCATAGCACGGAAGTGGTCCCACCAAGTCCGAGCAGATCCGCGAAGCTGCTGCGCGGCGAAGCGGGTCTTGGTAGCATCAGGGCAGCTCCCGTGAGGAGGGGAAACTTGGACTCGACGACGCGAAGCCACACGTCGGCGTCCAACGGATCCTCTGCCTTGGTGAACAAGGGTGGCTGCGTGCTCAGAAACTCCTGGTAAGTTGCCATTGCCGGAGGTCGCTGCTGCTGGCCTCCACCATGCTGCTGAGGGTGGAGCTGGCGCTGCAAGAGCTGTCGCAGAATCTCATTCTGCTGGGCCATCAGCTCCTGCACTGTGGGAGCTGGAGGAGGTGGCGGGGGAACCTGCTCGTTATGCCCGCGACGCTGCCTAGCTGCCATCTAAAAACAGAGATTGCCGCCATTGTTATCCCATTTCACTGCTTCGAATGACAAGATATCATCTCATATGGAAGGAAAAACGCCATAGTCATAATATTAGGTTCAAAATTAAGATAACATGGTGACAAACTTCCCACAGATTTCAAAGTTCACAGGGTTACATCAATCAGGGGAAGGTACCCGTAAGCCTAGTCCAAAATCTAATATTAACTAAGCTCGCATAGGTTTCTATCCGCCTAAAAGTGTCGAAGTGACTGTTTAACCCTGAGTGGTGGAAGCGACACTGGATACGGGTGAAGGGGGCATCGTGGAGGTAGTCCCATTGGCACCAGGGGCTGGTCCTAGCTCCTCGGGAGCCTCTTCTCCCTCGCTTCCGGCTTCATTGGCCTCCATATCTAAGTGGTGCATATCCAGGTGGTCATTCGCTTCTTTGAGTTCCCTCTGCACATCGTGAAGCTGGTTCTCCAAGACATCAATGGTGTTGTCTCGGATCTCCACCTGCTGCTCCAAGGTGGTGATGCGCTGGCTCAGCCTTTCCACCTGCAGATCCTTCTCCACTAACTCGGAGGATAAATCGACCACAAAATCTTCTCGGCTATCGAGAGTGAGCTTGGTGGTTTGGGCGATGTTAGCAAGGTGCGCCATAGCATCGCTCTGAAGGGCCTAAAGGCGGTACAGCTCACTCATGCACTGAACGTGACCCTCCCAACCAAGTCAGGATACATTGCCCACACATCCTTCACATGGCTCACGCGGTTACACCACATGGGATCATCTCTCTTCTCAGCAGGGAAGAGTCCCAAGGGGTGCATCACCATTTCCAGGGGATGGTAGCCACAAAAAGTCATCAGAGTCTTCATGGCTGTTGCTTCAACGGTGTCGTCCGTCCTGAGTCCAATCGTCTCAGAATCAAGAGAACGCCAACCCGGCTGAAGGGGATGAGCCTCCAAGGTCAGCCAGACCCGACAACGAGGTACCCGATGCTCCTCATACAACTGCACCGTGTACAAAGGGGGCGTTGGGTAACCGGCGGAGTTAAGCACTTCCCACAAGATGGAAGGAAAGCCATCGCGGGAAAGGAAGTCAGAACTGAAACGAGTGTCTCCTCCACTGGCGGGGGTGGGTGAATTCATCTGCGGAAGGGAACCAAGGGTAAAGATTATGGTGGAAGGAAAAAGAAAAAGAGAGCCCGGATGGTTTTAAAGAAAGTGGGTTAGCTCAAGTTTTTAATTCCCTTTTGTTTTTATAATGCATGCATGCTGAAGGTAACGTTGCCTCTCCAAAAATAGGGTGCTTTTAGGGCATCCTTAAAAATATAAGTACGGGCCCACGGGCCTAATTAATTAGCCACCTATTTCTCCCTCTATGCCTAAGGCCTTTTGTCCTAGGTCTAGCGGTCTAGTCCTGATGATCCTTAACAGTTTCTAAGCAAGTTTTAATTTTCGAAAATTGGTATTCATGGTTTATTGTCCTTCTCTGTGGTGGAATTTGCTCCGATACCAGCTGTGGCGGAACCACCCGAATTATTCCAGCTTAAGTGCCTAAGTCACGCCTCAGGGGCCGTAACACACTTAAATCGGAATAACCCGTCAGTCCCTCAGATCTAGTCTGATAGAGCCACTTAACCAGGATCAAATCCCACAATCTCACTCGAAGGTGAGTCACAGAAGAAATGCAATAAAACAAGAAACCTCAAATTAAGTGCTGAGTTATTACATAGATCGGAGTTTTTGAGTAGCAAATAAGAGTTCACGAACTAAAATGTAGCGGATAATCGATGACGTCGGTATCGAGGAAATGGGCAAGGCCTAGCCCACTACTCCTCGTGCTCCTCTCCTGCTGGAGCAGCATCCCACTCGACCGTCCAACCCGGTGGCAGGGTGGCAGGCCAAGTCACACCATCAACCATATCCTGAATTATACCTGCAAAAATTATGCCACAAGCAAGGCTGAGTATACTAATACTCAGCTAGACTTACCCGGTGTGAGGAATCTACTCCTCTACCTCTAGACTATGCAGCTGTTTGGCTGAGGGGTTTGGTTTGTCAAAAGCACTAGCTGTTTCAAAAATCCATTTTTAGCTTTTCAACTTCTATCATCATTAACTTAGCTAGGTTTGCTCCTTCTAAGCATACATGGTAACAAACATTTTAGTTCAATCAACAAATTATCTCGTGTAATCCTCATTTCACTTCTTACTCGATGCAGTACAAGGGGTCAAGCAGTCTCATTAGCTGCGAGAAGCAGACGATTCGAATCGAGTTTTAACCTTGCAAGGTAAACCTAAACACACGACATGTCAGGGTACTCCGACCCCACACATGGCAACCGTCCCCATCGATTCCCCGTTCGCGTCCAGGCCTCACCGCCTTGGCATACAATGCTCCACTGACCCCGGCTGCCGCCGTGCAGTGACCGCACTTGTACCCACCATAGCTAGCATGGGAGACCCAGTATCAGGTCGCATGAGGGATAAAGTCTGCGCCCGGCTTCACTCAGGTACTAGGTTTACCGGTTACCATTTTTCCCGGTATGTGCTTAGTACGTTCAAATGCTTGACTCAGGTATCCACACATTAATCCTTAATTTCTTTTTCCCGTCTCATGGACAAGGCATCCTCCCTGGATCCAAATCCATAGACTAATATAGATCCCGTTATCAAGATGAATACAATCAATTCCTGACCTCGCGTGAGTGCTAGAAAAATCACTCGACTTCTACCGAGATCCTGATTAGCAAAGCAGCTACTCGACCTAGCATACTAGTATTCATCTCAAAAGGAATCCTAAGTTCATGCAACTAGAGGCTTCAAGCAACTCCTACACTTAAGTGCACATCACAAACCTACAACCATTAAGTGTAGTAAAGTAGCATATATAAACGGTTATGCATATAAACCGGGGCTTGCCTTCAATTGCTGGGGCTGCAGGGAGATCCTCGATAGCAGCCTCGGAAGCCTGCTCCTGGTCCTCCTCTTGGACAGCTCCTTGCTCGGGATGAGCACGTACTCTCCGTCAGCTAAATCACAACCTAATGAATGCAATGCATAAGATACATGCATGATATGATATGTGCTTTAGAAATTACAACTTTTGATGGCGTATGGTCTACCTAAGTAAGATAGAGTTAAACCTTACTTATGTGAGACCCTTGGGTGGTATACTTGGTGAATTGGGTCAAACTTAGCTAAGGTAAGTGGTAGGTTTATTTTCTTTGGGGTTCCACTGAGTTTTTTCCAAAGCCTTAGTGAGTTTTGACAAGAATTCAAGTTGGACTTATTGGAGTGAGGTTTATTTCTTCTTTCCTTTTTCTTTATTCTTCCTAAGTTTTTGAAGTAGGTTTGAACTACAAGTTGTTTTAATAAAATTCCAAAAATTCTGCAAAAATTACAGTGGCTTATTACTGGTGTATAATTTTCTGTCTCAAAATTTGGGGTTCAAAAAGTGAATAGTTTTCTCTGGACAAAAATACCAAATTTTAGGGCAGAAGGGGTGATTTGAACTACAACTATTAATTAAATGTAGGTAATTCTCTAAAATTTATTTTTGCTGGCCTTTAGGTGCTATAACATGACTTGACACAAATTTCTAGCCATTATTGCCTATTAATTATTTTACTAGGGTTTTCTCAAGTTTCGAGCCAAAGGGGTGCTTTGTACTACCACTATATTTGAAAAATATCAAACAACAGACTTCTGGTTTTTCTTAGCTTCTATTTTGTGCAAGAGCAATCATTCTGAAGTTTGGCATCTTTTTGCTTAAGGGAAGGGGTGGTATGCATTTATTGGATTAAATGGCCTTTCTTATAAAATATTAGCAATAGGTATTATTTTGCATGTTTTTAATGGGTTTGCATTTTTCTCTGGTGGCCTATCTCATTATTGACCTAGCAAATTTTATTTGCCCATTATTGAATTATTACTCATGATTTATTTGGAAAATGACTCATTATCATATTATATTTATTTACCTTACTTAAAATGATGGGCTGGGGTGTTTATTATTTTTGTAGTGGGGTTCTGGTGATTACAAGTTCACTGGATTTTTATTATCAATTTTGGGTCTGGTTTTGAATTTCTAATAATTGATTTCCAGTTGGAATAATGCTAAACAAAACATTTTATTTAAAAACTGATCTAGAATAAAGGTCTCTTTATTTTTCCTAGGTTCTTTGTTACTTAAGTAGATTAGAAAAAATAATTTCACTCACTGTTCATTAATTTCTAATGCCTTTCTGATTTTCCTAAGTTTTGGGCAGAAATGGTTTTTAATGAATATTTACACTATATTCTTCAATACTGGGGTTCCTATTATTTTTAAACAGTGTCAAAATAAGGTTTGAATACCTACAAATTTTCTTAGGTTTAGCATAGAAGCAAAACTAATTTTCCTTAATTAAACAAGGTTTGGTCAGTTTCTGTTTTTAATTGTAAACTCTAAAAATTAGAACAGAAAGCATAAGGTTCATTATTTTTAAATGATAGCTCATATTATTCAGGGTCTAGCAAAATTAGTTTGACAACTTTTGCTTAAGAATTCATCAAGTTATGGATTTTCTAAGTTCTCTGGTTATTTAAAAAGATTAACAGAATTGATTAAATGGAAAACTACTTTGTGCTGGGGTCCCTGGCGGTTATTTCAAGTTTTTCCTCACGAATCAGTCCCTGGGCTACTATTCACACGAGACACTGACATCTCAGAAAACCCCTCGGGTTCTTCTAATCCTAACCCGAGGTCCTTCTCCTAACTTAAACAGTGCCCGCGGCGGAAGAAAGGGCGGAGGAGCTTACCGGCGACGAGATTGCTCCGGTGAAGTGGTCGAGGACGTAGGGGAGGTCTCGGGGTTCACAACGATGTGCGGGTCACCGTCGGGGGTGGTCGGAGTTGGTCGGTCCGCGAGCGCAGGCGGGGGAGCTCGTCGGTGGCGAGGAGTCCGGCCTATTCAGGGCGAAATTGACCAATCAAACGGGTCAGAGAGCTTCACCAGGGATCAAGGAAGGTGTGCGCGCGAGGAATTGAAGAATGGCTCACCGGAGAGCTCGGTCCACGCGTGGGGGCGGGCGACCGAAGTCCGGCGAGGGTGACCTCGGGCTTCCGGTGAAGTTCTGTCGGGTCTGAGGGCTTGGAGAGCTTCACGGGCCTATGGCGAAGCTAACCGAAGCACTGGTGCGACTTAGGGGCGACTGGGGTGGGCTGGCCACGGTAGCCGAAGCTCTGGCGGCAGTGGCGGGCAGAAAAGAGCTCGCCGGAGCTAAGGAGGGGTGGCTAGCCGGTCATGGTGAGCGCAGGGTGAAGTGAGGCACGTCCGGGGAGGCTTTATAGGCGCGGGCGGGCACGGCCGAGGGCAAGGGCGCGTGGCGGACTTGACCGAACGCCGGGGCGAGCGCGCGCGCGGGTTGGGCGAGCGCCGGCGTGCCGACCAGGGTCGAACACGTGTGCCCGTGCGTTCTGCCCAAGTTCTGGCGCATGTGGTCACTCATCTGAGCCTGCTCTCGCCTTGGTCAGTGCACAAAACCTCTTCTCCTCCCTACAAGCTACCGATCTTGTGTGGGGGTCATAGGATTTTGCCTACAGGTTGCAAAGATATGGAGCCCGAAAATCCGGTTTGTCTCCCTGCTCAAATCTGAGGCAAATCCAAGGTTTTGTCGTGTCTAGGGCTCGCGTCCCAATGCCATCTTCTGGCATGCGACAGAGGGGTTAGTTAGGCACGTTTTTGTTAATGGGGTCATTAGGATTTGAGTTAGGGATCAAGGTGAACATGCTTGATCTTTGGCTCAAGGTCTGAAATTCAGAATTCTGAAATTCAGAATTTCCTATTGAGTCCCCACATGAGAAGCTTGTTTGGGGTTTTATTTGAATTATTTTGGCCAAGCTTCTTCAATCTTTATTGTTGCTTATTAAATATACTTCAATGTTTATAATTGGCCCAAGTCATGCTTTTAATTTTTTTCATACTCTTTTCCCCATTCTCTTGAATTTTGCTCATAGGGCTCAATTAGGGTTTTTATTGGGGTTGCACATTTTACCTTTTGAAAAACCCATTTGTTTTGAATATGATACTTTTAAGTATATGCTTGGTGGATCCTTTATTCTTAAGTCAATTTGATGTTCATACTTAAGTTTGGTTCACATAAGATGGTGGTTCATGGTTTAGCACTCTGAGAGAAACCCTAGGTGACACTGGGGTGTCACAAGGGCCACTATATTTACATCATATGTTTCAGTTGGAGCGATACCTGGGAGTATTAAAAGGTTATGTGCGAAATCGCGCTCACCCAGAGGGTTCAATCATGGAGGGATACACTACAGAAGAAGTGATTGAGAGCTGTATAGATTACATTAGTGACGGAACAATGATAGGTGTGCCTGTACCTAAACATGAGGGTAAACTATGTGGGAGAGGGAGAATGGGAAGGAAAACTTTTCGCGTTGAGGATTATAAGCTAGTACATTGTGCTCATGGTAGTGTACTACAACATCTCACGATAGCCAAGCCTTACATAGAGGAACACCTGGATGAGCTTCGTAAAGAAAATCAGAACCGCACAGAGGACTGGATCATGAGGGAGCACAAACATCGTTTTAGCGAATGGTTAATGGATAAAAACATCCCATTCGGAGACTCTTTGGAAGAGAAAACAATGAAGAATTTGGTTTCTGGGCCATCGTGTTTAGTGACATCATGGCAAGCATATGACATCAATGGGTACACATTCTACACTAAATCAAAAGACATGAAAAGTGTTGCACAAAATAGCGGTGTTCGTATCGATGCTTTTGACCTACAGGGATAGAAGACCACATATTTTGGATTCATAGAGGATGTAGAAAACGGGTGACGCCTAAGAGGAGGGGGGTGAATTAGGACTTCTAAAACTTTTACTAAACTAGGCCACAATTAAATCCCTAGAGCAAAACCTATCCAAATAATCAAACTAGAATGTGCAAACTAGGTTTTGTCTAAGTGTTGCTATCTCTACCGCAATGGCTAAGTTTCAATCTACACTAAATAAGTATGAATACAAGATTGAAACTTAAATGCTTAATATAAATGCAGAAACTTAAAGAGCAAAGTAGAGAAGCAAACTCTCGTGGATGACGCCGGTATTTTTACCGAGGTATCCGGAACCACGCAAGGTCCTGACTAATCTTCGTTGATGCCCCTACGCAAAGGGAAGCCCACGCGAGGGCCAAGCACCACGGTCAAGTAACTCCATAGAGAGCCGCGGGCCTTCTCCACGTGCAAGTGGTGCTCCGCTTCCAGCTCCTCTCGGACGCTCCCCGCCGTCTTCACTATCGAGCTTCCGGCCGAAACGCCGCGGGCCTCGTTCCCTCCAGTACACGGTGGCGGCCGTGACACAAACGCGGTTGTCACGGTCTCGCAAGACTCTCGCCCCACTCGGTACAATTACAACGACTCACGCAAGAGCCGAGGGGTTGTGTGGTTTTACAAAACTCACTCAACTAACTAGGGTTCACCTAAAGCAAGCGCTAAAGCGGTCTAACTAATCTAAGCACTTCGCAAAGCACCTACGCTAATCACCGAGTGATTCTATTAAGCACTTGGGTGTTTGAGCTCTTGGAAATGTGCACTATATGCCTTGGTATGTTGCTTGGGCTCCCACACCTTCAAATGGCTGGTTGGGTGAAGTATATATAGGCCCCAACTCCAAAATAGCCATTGGAGAAAAGCTGCAGTTCTCTGCGGCACACCGGACAGTCCGATGGTGCACCGGACAGTCCGGTGGTGCACCGGACAACGCACTGTAGCATGTCCGGTGCGCCTAGCCGTTGCCCTGTCAGAGCAGGTGACCGTTGGCACCACAGGCTTTTCCACACCGGACAGTCTGGTGCTCACACCGAACAGTCCGGTGGTCTTCTCTCCGGGTGCCACCTGGAACTATCCGTTGGACTAGAGTTCCCTGGTGCACCGGACAGTCCGGCGTGTGGGCACCGGATAGTTCGATGTGCCACCGGACAGTTCGGTGCGCCCGCACAGACAGTCCGCAGCAGCACACTTGGACTTTTCTTGAATCTTCTTAATGTCTTCTTTTGAGGTGTTGCTTTCCTCAATTCCTTAGTCCAAGTAAATCTTGCATCCTGTGAACTACCAACATAAACACTATAAAACTTATTAGTTCACGGATTGTGTTGATCATCAAACACCAAAACTCAATTAGCCAAATGGCCCGGGGTCCATTTTCCTTACAATCTCCCCCTTTTTGGTGATTGATGACAACACAACCAAAGCAAGCAAATAATACAAGTATTTGAATGAGAATATGCAATCTACTTGCTAGGATGCATGATTGTCCCCACAACGTGAAATTATGGACTTAAGCCTCCCCCTAACTCCAAAATTCACGTACTTCCTATTTTAGGACCAAATAACCAAAACCACTTGAGAAACCATTTGTAGTGTCGGCGTTTTTGACCCGGGGGGGTCCCTGGACCGACGAGTGAGATCGCTGCGTGCCCCTGCCCAGATGGGTTGGCGCGGGATGGAACACAAGAGGTGGGACAAGCCTTGTATTATCCTGCACCAGGGGTGCCACTCGTAGTAGGGGTTACAAGAGCGTCGCGTGAGGGAGAGAGAGATAGAGAGTGGGAGCCCGTTCGTCCACTCCTTCCCCCGCGTGAACCCCCCTCAGGATGGCCCTGGACCTCCCTTTTATAGACGCAAGGAGAGGGTCCAGATGTACAATGGGGGTGTAGCTATGCGCTAACGTGTCCGGCAGAGAAGTGCCTAAGCCTTGTGTACATGCCAACGTGGCCATCGAGGGAGAGCTTGAGCCCTGTACACGTAATAGCGTGGCCGTCGGAGGAGCGCCTGAGTCCTGTAGGAGCACAGCTGGCAGTGCGGCAAGGATCCTGCTGACGTCTCCTTGCTGCCGTAAGGGGCTGAGAGCCACCGGCGTCATGGTGCACGCGGGGCACCAACATTACTCGTCGCCGAGGTAAGCCAGATAGGACGCCGGTTTTGTTCCTTGTAGCCTGAGCAGACTAGGAATAGGGTAATGATGTATCCCCTGTTGGCGCGGTCGGTCCGAGCCCAAGGTTGGGCGAGGCGGAGACTTCTCTTGAGGCCGAGGTCGGGGTCGGGCGAGGACGCGATTCCTCCCGAGACCGAGGTCAAGGCCGAGTCCGGGGGTCGGGCAAGGCGGAGACCTCCCCCTGACACTGGAGCCTGAGGTCGAACTCGGTGGTTGATCGTGACTTGTTGTCAGTCTTCGCCTGGGTGGTTGGCACGGCGGTCGGAGCAGGGCAAGCGGCGCTGTTTTCCCGTCATATCGAACAGTAAAAGAGAGGGGCGAAGTGACTGCGGTCACTTCAGCCTGGCTGACTGAGGCGCGTGTGTCAGGATACGGCGTCAGGCATCCCCTGCATTGAATGCGCCTGCGAAGCGGTCGGTTGGTGAGGCGGTCTGGCCAAGGTTGCTTCACAATGAAGCCTGCCCGAGCCGGGCTTCGGGAGAGCCGAGGGGGTGCCCGCTGCCTGAGGAGGCCCTCGGGCGAGGCGTGAACTCATCTGGGACTACTGCTCCAGCCCGAGGCTGGGCTCGGGTGAGGTCGCGTCCCTTGGGTAGACGAAGCCTTGACTTGAACCGCACCCGTCAGTTGGTCTGAGGGTGTTTACCAGCCATGATTAGGAGTGTTGGGAGTACCCCTAATTATGGTACCCGACAGTAGCCCCCGAGCCTCGAAGGGAGTGTTGGTACTCGCTTGGAGGCTTTTGCCGCATTTTCGGTGAGGGGACCGGCCTTTCTCGGTTTTTGCTTTGTTCTGGTGGGTGCGCGCGAGCGCACCCACCGAGTGTAGCCCCCGAGGCCTCGGAGGAGTGGTTTGACTCCTCTGAGGTCTGAATGCTTTTCGTGGTGCCTCGACTGGTCTGATCGTTCCCTCATGCGGCCAGGCCGTAGCCCGGGTGCGTGGTCAGGTTCCAAGTTATCAAGCTGGTTTGTTGACGCTGTCAACAGTTTTGGCCGTATCCGGGTGCGAGAGCAGCCCCCGAGCCTCTGCATGGAGCGAGAGGACGATCAAGGACTTTCCCGACTTTTATCATACGCCCCTGTGTCGCCTTTCCGCAAGGAGGAGGGGGGAAAGCGTCATGTTGCCCTCTGAGGGCGCCGAACATGGTGTTTCCAGTGAGCTGCTAACGGGTGATCCGAGTGGACGCCCGTGCCCCGTTCGTTAGGGGTCGGCTGGTGGCCCAGAGGCGCGCTCCAAAAGTACCTACGGGTGATTCGCCGGACCCAGACCCCTTCGACAGGGTCCGAGGGCTCGATGCCTCCCTTCGGTGGCATTCCATTACAAATCATTCCCGCTGGTCTCGGAAATGTCCTAGGGTACCTTGGGAGCGTAGCTCGAGCCTTGGCCAAGTATCGGACGTACCTAGAGTCATCCCTCACTCTGCGTGCTCTGGGGCGACTGTCGAACCCTTCCGAGGGGCCAACCTACGAACCACTGATCAGTAATGGGCACGGAGCCCGAGCGCTCTGGGGCGGCTGTCAAACCCTTTCCGAGGGGCCAGCCTTCGAACCCCTGATCAGTAATGGGCTTGAAGTCTGAGTGCTCTGGGGCAGCTGTCGAAACCCTTTCGAGGGGCCAGCCTTCGAACCCCTGATCAGTAGGAGGGCTCGGGACCCGCTACCTTCGTCGAGAAGGATCCTTTCCACAACGTCCCCTTTCCCGGTCCCTGTAGCAAGAGAGAGAGAGGAGGAGGGGAAGGATATGAATTTAAATAAGGTGGCACACCTTTTTTGACGCGGTCATTATGGCGAAGGCGAAGCAACGCCCGCCTCGCCTGCCAGAGGTGTCGCCTGCTCCGCCGGGGAGTTAATGCGGCGGGATGGGCGATTCGCGTGGCGCCCGTTGCGCACGAGCCGTTCGAGGAACGGGACACGGGTGCGTCGTCTTCATGCCATGGGAGAGGGCTCTCCTGTCGCTTCAGGAGGGGACGCGAGCCTGTGGGTGATTTGACTGTTGCTTCCACTGCAGTTACTGCCGGCCCACTTTTGGGCCATGCCGACCGCCGCGCATGTCCCTGCAGTCGACTAACCCGTGGCCGTCATCTTTAGTTGGCACTGTTGGGTCATGCACAGGGCTGCCTTGAGATGCGGTACTGGTTCCGCAGTTGAGGAGGCGCAGCATTAGCGCGAGTGGTGGTGTAGCTTTTTGTACGTCGTAACCGGCGCGCCGGTTACATGACATGCGGGCCCGCTTCCTTTGCGCTGGTCCATCGGATGTGGTCGAAGCCGAAAGGGCGCACAGTTGCGGTGCAGTTGGATTCCTGTCGCGTGGTAGTCCACCCTTTCGACCACCGGTTTTTGCGAAGATGGGAGAGCGCTTGTAACCGCGGGACGGTTACATGCCTCGCGTGCGGCGGTTCACCTTCTTCGCGCTTCGGATCAGCTCGTATGACGTGTGGGTCCTAGCCCCCGTGTCGTAGGGGGAGAACCCTGGAGTATGTCAGTGGAGACTTCGCCCGTGATGCTAAGGGGGGCAAGTGAGCAGGTCTGCCTATAAAAGGGGATCGATCCCCCGTGCAGTGGCCATGCCTTCATTCTCCCCTCATGCATTGCGCCCTTCCACCTTTCGAGCCCCCAGATGGGGTGCACCAGCGTCGCCTTGCTCTTGCTGTCGTTGGAGGAGCGCGGCCTCGTGGAGATCGGCGCCCTCCAGCCATCGCTCGGCCTTAAGGATTTTCGTCGTGCAGCCCGGCTGCATTCCCTCACCAATGGGCAGTTTGGTGGGGAGAAGCAAGTCGAGCTGCGGCCTCTGCCCCGCCCTCAGCTTCAAGGATCTTTGTCATCCGGGCTGGGGCGGAGGAGCGCACCGAGTGGGGGGTTGCCTCCGCGTGGGCCGGTGACCCTTTTCTTCCCCCAGCGTTTGGGGGAGAAAGGCATCCTCCAGCCCTGCGGAGGCGTCCTCCAGCCATGCGGGGGGAAGGCGAACTGCTGCTCCCTGGACAGGGTGCAGCTTTCCGTCCTTCGTCCGGGCGGCGGTCGTGCCGCGCGCGGGCCGGCCACGTCTAGGTCCTCCTCACACCGTCAGCCACGCTGGGAGGGTCGCCCAGCACGTCGTACGCCGCGAGGGCGGTGCTCGTGTTCTGGGGCGGCCTCGGCGAGGATGGGAGTGAGGACCTGCCGGTGCACTTTGGGGCGGCCGCTGTTCGCCGGCGCGGTGTCGGTGGGTTCTAACCCATAGTCGACGCCCTCCGACTCTTTGGCCTTAACGGCTTGTCCTCACCCGTCGTGTGGGGACGTGGGCGAGGGCCTCTTCACAGCAGCGTTTGTCCTGAGGTCATCGCTGCTGCTGTTTAGCCGCCCAAGGTGGAGGTCGTTGTCTCTACTGCTGCAGAGGTCACCGACAAGCTGCTTGGAGTTTGTTGTCCCGCAAGCCTTCCGGTGTGGAGGTTGTTCGTGCCTGTGGGAATGGAACTGGAGTCCCGTTTGTAAGGGGGTATACTGGGTTTTTGCCGGAGCAAAATGTAACTGCTTCAAGGACTTAGACATTAGTCGTGGGTCGGGAGAACCGCCGAGGGTTCTGCCGACGCCTAAGTCTGTGTAGCATAGTTACCCCAAGTATATGTGTTTGTTCTTTGTTGCTGTCGAGGCCTGAACACTTGGGTATTCGAGTATGGAGCTGTGTTTCTTCCTCATTCTGAGCACTGGGACTTGCCTGTTGGCTAGCCGAACCACTTAACCGAGCGTGAGTTGCCTTTCGCGGAAGGTGACGAGTGAGGTATCCGTATCCCAGAGGCGTAGGAGTCCCTCAGCTCGGTCGGCCTTGCCACTCTAGGCCTCTCTTGCTCAGCTTTTAGAACCCTCGGCTGCTCTGCGATGAGCCGAAGCCGGAGGCAGTGGTGTTGGCGTGGACGGAGGCAGAGTCGGCTCGAAAAGAGACTTCGTCGGCCCGGGAGCTGGCGGCTTCCCAGGCCAAGGAAGATGTGGCAGCAGCCGCTGGAGCTTGGCCAAGACATCCGCTAGCGCGGTTCCGCCGTCCTCCCTTAGGTGGAGGTCCTTTCGCCCGGGTCGCCGTCCGAGGCCGGGCCAGGTTCCGCCGAGGGTGCTACTGTTCCCCCTGCCGATGCCCGAACCTGCAGGAACAATTTGTCTGTAGCATGCACATGTTTTTTCACGGCCGTTGAGGCCTAAACACTTTATCGTCGTGTTAAAAAGTTGTGTCTTCTTTCCTCTTGTTTCGAGCATCACGACTTGTCTGTCAGTAGCGGAATCGTTTATCCAAGCGAGAGTTACTTTTCGCAGAAGGTGATGAGTGAGGTATCTATATCCCAGAGGCATAGGAGTTCCTCGGCTCGATCGGCCTTGCCGCTTACGTGCACTCCCATTTGGTCATAGGATTCCATTATTGATACTGTCAAGAAGGCACGAAAGTTGTTTTCTACCCGAGTGTTTGGACTTGTCCGGTAGCAAGATCGCTTATCCGAGCGTGAGTTACTTCTCGCGGAAAGTGATGAGTGAGGTATCCGTATCCCAGAGGCGTAGGAGTCCCTCGGCTCGGTCGGCCTTGCCGCTTACGTGTACTCTCGTTGTTCTCAGGATCCCACTATCGATACGGAAATCGAAAGCACAAAGGTCATTTTGGTAGAAAATTTTTCCAAGGAAAATTTTGACGCAGAGGGGGTTACCCCCTTCTAGTCCCCGAGGGAGGGTCAGGCTTTGCTGAGGCAAGGCCGACCCTTCCTTGACGGTTAGACTTTGTGTATGTAAACGAGGTACATGAACGACTTAAAACATCTTAAGGGTAGAAGCGACGTAGCTGTTAGATGTTCCAAGCATTGCTGTAGACCTCGCCTTGGTCGTTGGCCAGCTTGTATGTTCTGGGCTTCACAATCTTAGCAATGATGAAGGGCCCTTCCCAGGGAGGAGTGAGCTTGTGGCGCCCTCGGGCATCCTATCACAGACGAAGCACCAAGTCTCCCACTTGGAAGGCTCGGGGCCGAACGCTTCGGGCGTGGTAGCGCCGCAACGACTGCTGGTACCGTGCCGAATGTAGTAAGGCGACGTCCCGAGCCTCCTCGAGCTGGTCCAGCGAGTCCTCTCGGCTGGTTTGGTTGCTTCGGTCGTCGTACGCCCTGGTCCTCGGGGAGCCATATTCTAAGTCCATGGGGAGGACGGCCTCGGCCCCATAGACTAGAAAAAACGGCGAGAAACCCATGGCGCGGCTCGGCGTCGTCCTCAGACTCCAGACTACCGAGGGCAGCTCTTTCATCCACCTCTTGCCGAACTTGTTGAGGTCGTTGTAGATCCTTGGTTTGACTCCATGCAAAATCATACCGTTGGCACGCTCCACTTGCCCATTCGTCATGGGGTGAGCTACGACGGCCCAGTCCACACGGATGTGGTGGTCATCGCAGAAGTCTAGGAACTTTTTTTCGGTGAACTGCGTGCCATTGTCGGTGATGATGGAGTTTGGGACCCCAAATCGATGGATGATGTTGGTGAAGAACGCCACCGCCTTCTTGGACCTGATGCTGGTCAAGGGTCGGACCTCGATCCACTTGGAGAATTTGTCGATAGCGACCAGCAGGTGCGAGAAGCCCCTGGGTGCCTTCTGCAAGGGACCGACGAGGTCTAGACCCCACACAGCAAACGGCCAGGTGATGGGTATCGTCTACAAGGCCTGAGTGGGCAGATGCGTCTGCTTTGCATAGAATTGACACCCCCGGCAGGAGCGTACAATCCTAGTGGCGTCGGCCACCACAGTTGGCCAGTAGAAACCTTGTCGGAAGGCATTTCCCACGAGGGCTCGAGGTGCTGCATGGTGGCCGCAAGCCCCCGAGTGTATTTCTCACAACAGCTCTTGTCCTTGGGCGATGGATATGCATCATTGGAGGATGCCCGAGGGGCTACGGTGATAGAGTTCCTTTTCATCACCCAGCAAGTCGAATGACTTGGCGCACCGAGCCAGCCACCGAGCTTTGGCCTTGTCGAGGGGAAGCTCTCCTCGGAGGAGATATTCCAGGTACGGGGTCTGTTAGTTCGGATCTGGTGTGACCCCATTCTGTTCCCCCTCGACGGGCAAGGCCTCTTCCTTGATGGCCGAGGGTACCTCGGGTTTGGCCGAGGGTACCTCGGGCTCGGTCGAGGGTACCTCGGGCTGGGCCGAGGCTTCCTCAGGCTCGGCCGCGTCATCGATCTTGACGGATGGTTGATGTAGGTTTCTGGAGAAGACGTCTAGGGGAACCGTCGTCCGCCTCGAGGCTATCTTTGCCTGCTCGTCCGCAGTCTCGTTGTACCGTCGGGCGATGTGGTTGAGCTCTAGCCCATAGAACTTGTCTTCCAAGCGCCGGACTTCATCGTAGTAGGCTTCCATCCTCCGATCGCGGCAGTGGGAGTCCTTCATGACTTGGTCGATGGCAAGCTGTGAGTCGCCACGAGCGTCGAGGCACCGGACCCCTAGCTCGACGGCGACGTGCAGCCCGTTAACCAGAGCCTCGTACTCGGCCATGTTGTTTGACGCCGGAAAATGGAGGTGAATGACGTAGCAGAGATGCTTTCCGAGGGGTGAAACGAAGAGCAAGCCAGCGCCTGTCCCTGTTTTCATGAGTGACCCATCGAAGTACATGGTCCAGAGCTCGGGTTGGATTGGAGTTGTCGGTAACTGGGTGTCAGTCCACTTAGCCAGGAAGTCTGCCAAGACCTGGGATTTTATGGCCTTCCGAGGAGCGAATGATAGCGTCTCGCCCATGAGTTCCACCGCCCACTTTGCTATCCTACCCGAGGCCCCATGGCACTGGATGATCTCCCCAAGGGGGAAGGATGACACCACAGTCACCAGATGAGACTCGAAGTAGTGTCGCAACTTTCGCCGTGTTAGAATCACTGCATAGAACAGCTTCTGGATCTGTTGGTAGCGGACTTTGGTCTCGGAAAGCACTTCGCTGATGAAGTAGACTGGCCTCTGGACGAGCAGTGCATGCCCTTCTTCTCGTCTCTCGACTACGATCGCGGCGCTGACCACCTGAGTGGTCGTGGCTACGTAGACCAAGAGGGTTTCTCCTGCAGCGGGGGGCACTAGGATGGGTGTATTTGTAAGGAGCGCCTTAAGGTTTCCGAGGGCTTCCTCAGCCTCGGGGGTCCAAGTGAAGCGCTCGACCTTCCTTAAGAGGCGGTACAGAGGCAAGCCTTTCTCTCCAAGGCGTGTGATGAAGCGGCTCAGAGCCGCAAGGCATCCCATGACCCTCTGTACTCCTTTCAAATCTTTGATCGGTCCCATGTTGGTGATGGCCACGATTTTCTCTGGATTGGCCTTGATGCCCCGCTCGGAGACGATGAATCCAAGGAGCATGCCTCGGGGGACTCCGAAGACACACTTCTTGGGATTGAGTTTCACGCCTTTCGCTCTCAGACACTTGAATGTCATTTCAAGGTCAGAGAGGAGGTCAGAGGCTCTCTTCGTCTTGACAATGATGTCATCGATGTAAGCCTTGACCGTTCCATCGATGTGTTCTCCAAACACGTGGTTCATGCACCTCTGGTAGGTGGCGCCTGCATTCCTCAAACCAAATGGCATTGTAGTGTAACAGTACATGCCAAAAGGTGTGATAAAAGAAGTCGCGAGCTGGTCGGACTCTTTCATCTTGATTTGGTGATAGCCTGAGTAGGCATCGAGGAATAACAGGGTTTCGCACCCAGCAGTGGAGTCCATGATTTGATCGATGCGAGGTAGAGGGTAGGGAACTTTCGGACATGCTTTGTTTAGACCAGTGTAGTCTACACACATCCTCCATTTCCCATCCTTCTTCCTTACAAGAACAGGGTTAGCTAACCATTCGGGATGGAATACCTCTTTGATAAACCCTGTCGCGAGTAGCTTGTGGATCTCCTCGCCTATGGCACTGCGCTTTTCTTCGTCAAAACGGCGCAAGGTTTGCTTCACGGGTCGGGCTCCAGCTCTGATGTCCAGTGAGTGCTTGGCGACATCCCTCGGTATGCTGGGCATGTCCGAGGGACTCCACGCAAAGACTTCAGCGTTCGCGCGGAGAAAGTCGACGAGCACTGCTTCCTATTTGGGGTCGAGCTCGGAGCCAATCCGAACTTTCTTGCTGGCGTCATTGCTGGGGTCGAGAGAGACGGACTTGACCACCTCAACTGGTTCGAAGTTGCCGGCGTGCCGCTTCATGTCGGGTGCCTCCTTAGAGAGGCGTCCCAGGTCAGCGATGAGGGCCTCGGACTCGGCGAGGGCCTCAGCGTACTCCACGCACTCCACGTCACATTCATACGCGTGGCGGTACGTGGATCCGACGGTGATGATCCTGTTTGGGCCCGGCATCTTGAGCTTGAGGTAGGTATAGTTGGGGACGGCCATGAACTTGGCGTAGCATGGTCTTCCCAACACCACATGGTAGGTTCCTCGAAACCCGATGACCTCGAAGGTGAGAGCTTCCTTTCGGAAGTTGGAGGGAGTCCCGAAGCAGACAGGTAAGTCGATCCGTCCGAGGGGGAGGATTCGCTTCCCGGGCGTGATTCCGCGGAAGGGTGCCGCACCGGCCCGGACCTCGGACCGATCAACCCCCAAGAGTTCCAGGGTCTCGGCGTAGATGATGTTAAGGCTGCTGCCTCCGTCCATGAGGACTTTGGAGAGCCTAACGTTGCCGATGATCGGATCGACGACGAGCAGGTACCTTCCTGGGCTTGGCACGAAGTCGGGTGGTTGCCTCGGTCGAAGGTGATAGGCTTGTCGGACCAGTCTAGGTAGACTGGCGCTGCCACCTTCACCAAGCAGACCTCCCGGCGCTCCTGCTTGCGGTGCCGAGCCGAGGCGTTCGCCGCCTGCCCGTCGTAGATCATGAAGCAGTTGTGGACCTCCGGGAACTCCTCTTCCTTGCCGCCCTCCTTCTTGTCGTTGTCATGGCCCTTGCCATCTTCCGCCGGGGGCCCGGTCTTATGGAAGTAGCGCCGGAGCATGACACATTCTTCGAGGGTGTGCTTGACGGGCCCCTGGTGATAGGGGCACGGCTTCTTGAGCATCTTGTCGAACACGCCAGCCCCTCCAGGAGGTTTCCGAAGGTTCCTGTGCTCGGCCGCAGCGACGAGATTCGCGTTAGCGGCGTCGCGCTTCGTTTGTGACTTGTTCTTGGCCTTCTTCTTCGTGCCCCGCGAGGCGGACGCCTCGAGGGCATCTGTCTTCGGCTCTCCCCGAGGCTGCTTATCTTTTCGGAAGATGGCTTTGACCGCCTCTTGACCCGAGGCGAACTTGGTGGTGACGTCCATTAGTTCGCTCGCACGGGTGGGAGTCTTGCGCCCCAGTTTGCTCACCAGGTCTCGGCAAGTGGTGCCAGCGAGGAAAGCCCCGATAACATCCGAGTCGGTAACGTTGGGCAGCTCGGTGCGCTACTTCGAAAACCACCAGATGTACTCTCGGAGGGACTCCCTTAGCTGCTGGCGGCAGCTTCGGAGATCCCACGAGTTACCAGGGCGCACGTACGTGCCTTGAAAGTTTCCCGCGAAAGCTTTGACCAGATCGTCCCAGTCGGAGATCTGCGCAGGAGGCAGATGCTCCAGCCAGGCTCGGGCAGCGTTGGAGAGAAAAAGGGGTAGATTACGGATGATGAGGTTGTCATCATCCGCCCCTCCCAACTGGCATGCCAGTCGGTAGTCCACGAGCCACAGCTCCGGCCTCGTCTCCCCCGAGTACTTGGTGATGGTAGTCGGGGCTCGAAAACGGGCAGGGAACGGCGCCCGTCGAATGGCCCGGCTGAAGACCCGTGGACCGGGTGGTTCGGGCGAAGGACTGCGATCTTCCTCGCTGTTGCAGCGTCCCCCACACCTGGGATGGTAGCCTCGGCGCACGTTCTCGTCGAGGCAGGCTCGATGATTGAGATGGCAGTGCTAGTTGCCGAGGCGATCCTAGGCGGCAGGCGCCTCGTCCCGCATGCGCTCGGGATGGACCGAGGCTTCCCAAATGCGTCGAGAGGACACCGCGTGATGCTCCAAGGGGTCAGCTCGCCTGCGGGAGGCGGAGCTCTCGGCTCGTCAAACCACGGCGCCTTCCAGGAGATCCTTGAGTTCGCCCTAGATACGCCATCCCTCGGTGGTGGATGGCTCCGGCATGGCTCGAATTAGCATCGCCGCTGCAGCTAGGTCCTGGCCGGACCCGCTGACGGCTAGGGGCAGCGCTGCCCTGGCATTGTCGATGATGCGGCGCCGGATGTCCTGGGCCCGATGATAGGCTTCTTCGGCGAGTGTTCGGCCTGCCCACTCCTGTTCGATGTTCTGTCGGAGCTGCACAAGCCGGCCTGCTTCCCCATCGACCCGGGCCTGCATCTCATGGATTTGCTCGAGCTATATGTCCTGACCCCCCGCAAGGACTGGGACCACAGCTAGCTCCCGTGGGATGTCAATGCGAGATGCAGGCCCAGGGGGATCGTCAACCTCCGGCATACCGAGGTGGTTGCCTTCGTTGTGATCTCCCAGATCGACGTGGAAACATTCGTGACTTGGGCCGTAACCCTCGTTGTCAAGGTCATGGCCATCGTCAGAACAACCAGAGAGGCAGTGGTCACATGCGAACATGAAGTCCCGCATGGCACCGGGGTCATTGAGGCTAGAGAAATCCCAACCGGAGTCGAGGTCGTCCTCTTCCTCAGAACCCGCCGATCCGAAGGTTGAGACGGCTGTCAGTCGGTCCTAGGTCGACCACATGTGGTACCCTGGAAGGTTTGGATACGCCTTTACGAAGGCGCTCACCATAGCGGGGTCGCTAGGTGGATCGAAGCTAAACCGAAAAGGTACGGGATGGAAAACGGATGGTACCTCTTGGTCGATGGACGATGGTGAAGTCGCGTCGGGGGCGGAGCACACCGTCATCTCAGGTACAAGGGTAACACCCAGCAGATCCTTTGCGAGGGTGCTGGCGTCATCAGTCCGCTTGGGGCTGACACGTTGCGGGGAAGTGACATCCGCCGTCGTCTCAGGTGCGAGGACAATGCCCGACATGTCCCCCGGGGGAGTGCCGGCGTCGTCGACTCGCTCTGGTGCGACAACCGACAAGGTGCCGCCTCCCGCGTGGCCATGGTTGCCCCGTCTCCACCTCCTCCGGCGAGGAGGGTGGCGGGGACGACCGGAGCGCTCCTCTTCTGTCGCGGGGAGATGCTGTCGCCGAGCTCGCCGCCGCCGGGCGAGTCGGAGACCGTCGTTGTCGTCGCGCCACGGGGGGAGAAGTACCATGTCGTAGCTGCCGTCGAGGGACATGAACTCGAGACTCCCGAAGCGGAGCACCGTCCCGGGCTGAAGAGGTTGCTGAAGACTCCCCATCTGGAACTCAACGGGAAGGTGTTCGTTAACACGCAGCAGGCCCCTACCTGGCGCGCCAACTATCGGTGTTTCGGACCCGGGGGGGTCCCTGGACCGACGAGTGAGATCGCTGCGTGCCCCTACACAGATGGGTTGGCGCGGGATGGAACACAAGAGGTGGGACAAGCCTTGTATTATCCTGCACCAGGGGTGCCGCTCGTAGTAGGGGTTACAAGCGCGTCGCGTGAGGGAGAGAGAGATAGAGAGTGGGAGCCCGTTCGTCAACTCCTTCCCCAGCGCGAACCCCCCTCAGGATGGCCCTGGACCTCCCTTTTATAGACGCAAGGAGAGGGTCCAGACGTACAATGGGGGGTGTAGCTATGCGCTAATGTGTCCGGTAGAGAAGTGCCTAAGCCTTGTGTACATGCCAACGTGGCCGTCGGGGGAGAGCTTGAGCCCTATACACGTAATAGCGTGGCCGTCGGAGGAGCGCCTGAGTCCTGTAGGAGCACAGCTGGCAGTGCGGCAAGGATCCTGCTGACGTCTCCTTGCTGCCGTAAGGGGCAGAGAGACACCGGCGTCATGGTGCACGTGGGGCACCATCATTACCCGTCGTCGGGGTAAGCCAGATAGGACGCCGGTCTTGTTCCTTGTAGCCTGAGCAGGCTAGGAATAGGGTAATGATGTATCCCCTGTTGGCGCGGTCGGTCCGAGCCCAAGGTCGGGCAAGGCGGAGACTTCTCTTGAGGCCGAGGCCGGGGTCGGGCGAGGACGCGATTCCTCCCGAGACCGAGGTCGAGGCCGAGTCCGGGGGTCAGGCGAGGCGGAGACCTCCCCCCGAGGCCGGAGCCTGAGGTCGAACTCAGTGGTTGATCATGACTTGTTGTCAGTCTTCGCCTGGGTGGTTGGCACGGCAGTCGGAGCAGGGCGAGCGACGCTGTTTTCCCGTCATATCGGACAGTAAAAGAGAGGGGCGAAGTGACTGCGGTCACTTCGGCCTGACCGACTGAGGCGCGTGTGTCAGGATACGGCGTCAGGCATCCCCTGCATTGAATGCGCCTGCGAAGCGATCGGTTGGTGAGGCAGTCTGGCCAAGGTTGCTTCACAATGAAGCCTGCCCGAGCTGGGCTTTAGGAGAGCCGAGGGTGCGCCCGCTGCCTGAGGAGGCCCTCGGGCGAGGCGTGAACTCGTCTGGGACTACTGCTCTAGCCCAAGGCTGGGCTCGGGTGAGGTCGCGTCCCTTGGGTAGATGAAGCCTTGACTTGAACCGCACCCGTCAGTTGGTCTGAGGGTGTTTACCAGCCATGATTTGGAGTGTTGGGGGTACCCCTAATTATGGTACCCTACATGTAGATATAAAATTTTAAAATTTGTGGTGTTTGGTGTTTGATATAGTTTTCATTGCTTTGGTCCCTAAACTTCTCCCCCTTTGGCATCAACCACCGAAAAGGAAGACATTAAAAGCATGTAGGAAGTAAATAAACGCTTGTCCTCAAAGGATTACTCCCCCTAAGTGAGTGTTCTCCTTTAGAAAGAGTTTTTCTCCCCCTTTTAAAGATGAAGAAAAGCTCCCCATGACAGAGACCTTAGGAAAAAGCATGTGAAAATTAGAGGTGCAAGACATGATTTGAAAAGACTAACTTCCCTTATGCATAGGTAACAGAATATGAGTTAACTACTTATGCATTTTTAGCAACATGGAAGTATATGATATGAAATATAGTCTAATCAAATATTGGAGAAGACATGTAAATGATACTAGATGTAGTCTCAAAAGATACCGATTGAAATTCAATGGCGAGCTTGTTGAGAGACATGAGAGTTCTTGGAGATTTTGCAGTGGAAGATTGTTGTCTTTCTCCGGAGACCTCATTTTCTTTACAATGAGACTATCACATAAAATAGACTTGCAAAGGTGTTAGTCTCAAAATATTAGATTATAGAGTAACCTCCCCCTGAAGGTGTGCATACAAGTTTTGAATACTTGTAGGAGACTTGCACTTTGATTTGGTATCAAGAGGGGCAAATTATCTACAATCCAAACTTTGGCACATATAAGTTAAATGATACAACTTGTAGAAATCAAAATTTTCAATTGATGCATCATTTACTATGGAGTGATATAGAAGCTATGTGTCGTGCTTAAGTAAACACTTTAAACCATGTAAGTTTGCTTAAGTGTATGAATTGAAAACAAGCAATCCTACCATATGATTCACCTAGTATGCATAATTTAAAACAAAGGTAAATAACAAATGTAATACTAGGCAAGAAAGGTAAACTAGATACAAGGTAAATAGATACGCATATCTAAAAACAAGAAATACAATAAATCTAGTTACCTTAGTGAAGGGTGAGAAACTTGGGTCCAAAATTTTCACTAACCCACTTGGCAAGTAAACTTGATCCAATATGATGTATCCCATGATGTACATACCAGCTTTGCCAAGTCTCCAAATTTCTCGAAGACCTTCGGTCCACTCACTTCCCTTTCGGGATCCAAACCTTCTTGGTGCTTTTCATGGTTGAAATTATTTCCTTTGGCACCCAGATGCGTTTGGCCCCCTTTCCTTTGTTGGCTTGCTTGTTGGCCTTGATTGCTATCACCTTTCCATTCTTTCTCTTTTTGATCAAATATGGTGTAGCATCCTTTTTATTCACCTTTTTGATGTAGGTATTGGAGATTTTGCTTGATGGCTTTTGCTTGAGTTTTTGCCTTTGTTTATCCCCGGTCATCGCCTTGCATTGGAAAGACTTATGGCCTTCCTTGTGGCATAGCCTACAAATCACAGTTTCTCCCTCCATAGGCTTGTTCACTCCCGCAGTGGTGTTATCCTGTGGAGGTCGGATTTGTTTGGCTTTGCCTTTCTTGTCATACAAAGCCTTTCCAAGGCGAGCCACTTCTTACTTTAATTGTTCATTTTCCTTTGCAACCTCATCCGAACATGTCTCTACAACAATATTCTCAACAACGACTTGGTTGCAGGGGTTAGTATCATCAATTAAATCAAAGCAGGAAATAGAAGCATCTTTCTTAATTATTTCAGGTATTTCAACTAAAGATGCTGCTGGGGTGCTACCAATATTTTCTAGCTTAGTAGTTAGCTCATTATTGTGTATGCTAAGGACTTCCATTTTCTCTAGCAAATTTTCAATAGCTTCTTGGGAGCTAGCTAACTTAGCTTTAAGTTTTTCATTCTTTTTTATGAGACCATCATCGGTAGCAGTGGATGGAGCACTAGATTCTAATAGCTCAATTTTAGTTGATAGCTCACTATTTAAGTTTGCAAAAGTTTCAAATTTTTCTAGCAAACCTTTGTAATCATTTTGAGAGTTAACCAACTTATTTTTCAAAGTTTTAAGTTGAGCTTTTTGTTTAGTGCAAACATCCTGAAAAAATTCCACGGCTTCCGCAAGCTCATCTAGAGAGGGTTTTCCCTCACCTTCATCATCACTACTGCTATCATCACTAGAGGATGGAATGCTTTTGTTACCTCTTGCCATAAGGCATTTGTGTGATGACCGTGATGAGTGTGATGAGGACCGGTGGCTGCGCGTCCTTGGAGGTTCATCTTCACTTGAAGAATCATCCCAAGTTCTAACACTTGTTAGCGCCTTGCCTTTGCTCCTCTCCTTTTTGGGTTTGGCCATATTTGGACAGTTGTCCCTGAAGTGGCCCTTCTCCCCACATGCGAAGCATCCTCTCTTCCTTTGCTTTTTCCTGTCAATATTAAAGAGAAGATCCTCGACCTGCAGGGGCACACCCATTAGATTAATCTTGCGGATCATCCTCATTACCTTTCCGACACGTCGGATTGTTTCTTCGTCCTCGGAGGATGATGTGCATGGTTGATTATCTTCATCATCATCATCACTTTCTTCTTCTTCCTCTTCTTCACTTGAGAAACTTGGAGTGGGAGCCTTCTTTTTGCCCTTCCTTTCATCACATGCAAAAGCATATGGTCTTGAGGAAGTTGGCTCCTCTCCCCGACACATTTTTCGCGACATCTCAAAGGCCGCAATTTTCCCAATCACAATGGTCGGGGTCATGTTGCTCAAGTCCTCCATGTTGTGAAGGATGGTGATGATGCTCCCATATCTTTGTTGTGGTAGCAGGGAGATAATCTTCCTCACAATGTCCGCATCACCTAACTTATTAATGCCAATAGAATTGAGCTCATTGATAATTAGATTCAAACAAGAATACATGTCTCTAACAAGCTCATCATCTTTCATAGCAAAAGAATTATACTCATTTAAGACTAGGCAATGTTTTTGCTCACGGACATTGGATGTGCCGTCATGGAGCTCATGCAATTTTAGCCAAATCTCATTAGCCGTTTTCAAGGTAAATACTTGATTAAAAATATCCATGCTAAGAGATTCATACAAGCAATTTTTAGCTCTAGCATTTAAATGAATTTCTTTTTCCTCACTCGTGGTGGGTTTCTCGGGATTCTTGAGGAGTTTCATCCTGTCACGAGTGACTCTCCAAACACCTAGATCAACGACCTCTAGGTAACAAGCCATTCTAGCACTATAATATGGGAAGTTAGTACCGTCAAAGTGTGGTGGCCTATGGGTATCCATCCCTTCCTCTAAAAAGCGTCGGCTCTTTTAGCGGTGAAGCTAAAGCGTTTCAAATGAGCCAAACCGGGCTTTGATACCACTTGTAGGAAACGGGTGACGCCTAAGAGGGGGGGTGAATTAGGACTTCTAAAACTTTTACTAAACTAGGCAACAATTAAATCCCTAGAGCAAAACCTATGCAAATAATCAAACTAGAATGTGCAAACTAGGTTTTGTCTAAGTGTTGCTATCTCTACCGCAATGGCTAAGTTTCAATTTACACTAAATAAGTATGAATACAAGATTGAAACTTAAATGCTTAATATAAATGCGGAAACTTAAAGAGCAAAGTAGAGAAGCAAACTCTCGTGGATGACGCCGGTATTTTTACCGAGGTATCCGGAACCACGCAAGGTCCCGACTAATCCTCGTTGGTGCCCCTACGCAAAGGGAAGCCCACGCGAGGGCCAAGCACCATGGTCGAGTAACTCCATAGAGAGTCACGGGCCTTCTTCACGCGCAAGTGGTGCTCCGCTTTCGGCTCATCTCGGACACTCCCCGCCGTCTTCACTATCGAGCTTCCGGCCAAAACGCCGCGGGCCTCGTTCCCTCTGGTACACGGTGGCGGCCGTGACACAAACGCGGTTGTCATGGTCTCGCAAGACTCTCGCCCCACTCAGTACAATTGCAATGACTCACGCAAGAGCCGAGGGGTTGTGTGGTTTTACAAAACTCACTCAACTAACTAGGGTTCACCTAAAGCAAGCGCTAAAGCGGTCTAACTAATCTAAGCACTTCGCAAAGCAGCTACGCTAATCACCGAGTGATTCTATTAAGCACTTGGGTGTTTGAGCTCTTGGAAATGTGCACTATATGCCTTGGTATGTTGCTTGGGCTCCCACACCTTCAAATGCCCGGTTGGGTGAAGTATATATAGGCTCCAACTCCAAAATAGTCGTTGGAGAAAAGCTACAGTTCTCTGCGGCACACCGGACAATCCGGTGGTGCACCGGACAGCGCACTGTAGCATGTCCGGTGCGCCTAGTCGTTGCCCTGTCAGAGCAGGTGACCGTTAGCGCCGCAGGCTTTTCCACACCGGACAGTCTTGTGCTCACACCGGACAGTCCGGTGGTCTTCTCTCCGGGTGCCACCTGGAACTATCCGTTGGACTGGAGTTCCCTGGTGCACCGGACAGTCCGGCGTGTGGGCACCGGACAGTCCGGTGTGCCACCGGACAGTTCGGTGTGCCTCGCACAGACAGTCCGCAGCAGCACACTTGGACTTTTCTTGAATCTTCTTAATGTCTTCTTTTGAGGTGTTGCTTTCCTCAATTCCTTAGTCCAAGTAAATCTTTTATCCTATGAACTACCAACATAAACACTAGAAAACTTATTAGTTCACGGATTGTGTTGATCATCAAACACCAAAACTCAATTAGCCAAATGGCCCGGGGTCTATTTTCCTTACAGAGGAAATATGGGAACTTGATTATGGCCCAAGCATGAAAATACCCTTATTTAAATGCCAATGGGTACAACATCCCGTGGGGGTGACAGTGGATAACTACGGACTCACACTGGTAGACTTAAAGAAAGTAGGATATAAAGATCACCCGTGGGTTCTCGCCGAATGTGTTGCACAAGTGTTCTATGTACTCGATCCAGCAGATGAGAAGATGCATGTAGTTATTTCTGGAAAGTAAAAAATTGTTGGAGTTGAGAATGTGGGAGACGGAGATGAGGAATACAATAAGTATGAAGAGATGTTCGTCTTTAACGGTCCAGAGAGAATCAAGCGTGTGGAAAAGAAAATTGATAAGAACTTAAATCCATACATGCGGAAAAATGGTAGTTCATGAAAAATTGTATGAATCAAATTGTATTTGTTAGCATGTATGATCGACTATGCATTGTGGTTACCAATTAATTTAGAGAATCAAGCGTGTGGAAAAGAAAATTGATAAGAACTTAAATCCATACATGCGGAAAAATGGTAGTTCATGAAAAATTGTATGAATCAAATTGTATTTGTTAGCATGTATGATCGACTATGCATTGTGGTTACCAATTAATTTAAAATCTCTCTAGTTATCTATGTGTGCTATTAAAATTCATTTAAATTGTATTTGCAATTTTTGTTTAAAATTAAAATATTAATATGGTAATCAAATCACAATCGGTTCTAATTGAGAACCGCTTGTGATATGAATTGTGCATCACAGGCGGTTTTTTCATTATGGATCGTTTGTGAAACAAATCGAGCACCACAAGCGGTTTGTATTTCGGACCGCTTGTGATATTAATACATCACAGGCGGTCCGAATAGCCTGGGACATCTCAGGCGGTTTTCTATCCGAACCGCCTGGGATGTAAAAAGCCTACCGTTTGTATAGAGCCAAATTGTACTAGTGTTAAGTCGGTGCAATCCTTCGTCTCAAGCATGTCATCATGCCGAAGCTCTTTCAATTGTAGCTTCGGTATACATCTTTATGTCACACTTGCTTGTATGTCATCTAGTTAAAGGTGTTTTTGTTTAGAGGACTTAGGGGCCGAGAAGAAGTCCGCCAACATTTTCCTTCAACCATGTACTTGTTAGGTGTTCAACGTCAGACGACGAGTGGCTGATTGGCTGGCCTTTTCGTTCGTTTCGGCAGTCATGCGGGGTGTGTGTTTGAGAAATCGATCAGAACCGTATCGTTTTCAGTGGAGTACGTCGCATCACAGTCAGTTCAGAACCGTACTGTAACTGCTTTCAGATCAGCTGCATGATCTATCGGTTGCATGCAGATGCATGCATGAGGCCGTAGAATCTCTACAGTTTTACAGATGGTGGGTACTTGAGTGCCGCTGGTTGTATCCATCCATGGAGTAATTAATAATTGGGATGCGTAGGTATTCATGGCTTGGTGTTGTTGCAACCGTAAAAAGCTTTGGCTCTTCTGAACTGAACTGAACTAAACTGAAGCACCGGTGACAAGAGGGTCGCAAAAGCATGCAGGTGAGTCCCTGTGACTGTTGGGTTTAGCTTTTTCTGACCAGCTTTTTTAAAAATCTGGCTGTAGAGGGAATCTGGCTGCGGGGAGAATCTGAGTATCATTACGATTACATGTGGAGGAAGATAAAGTTGTTCATAGGGTCTAGGATCTAGAAAGTGACGGATTCCTACTATTACAACGACTCAACCGATTATGTGTTTATATTGATTTTGGATGGTTTTTGTCCCAACAAATTTTATAGAAGCTGATTGAAAAGCTGAACGTTTGGCAGTCCACAGCAGCTTTTGATGGCCAGAAGCTGAGAGAAGCCGAAACAAACAGGGCCCTATCCCGCTGGGGCCTCGTGTCTTTCGTCTTGACGGCCGGGAAAACGCCACTATTTTCCCACAGTTTAGTCGGCCGCTGCGTCCACGACCAGCGGGGCCTCGATAGCTACCTGTAGGGAGAATGAGAGATGGATGTGGAGAATTCGGCTTTGCATGATGCGTGTGACCGCGTACGCACGTGATGGCAGCTGGCGCAACCTCAGTGGCTGGTCAATCCGCTCAGTTGCTAGCCGCTGTTGCCGTGAAGGTGGCCAACAGTGACGGTGACGCCACCAGCATGCTGGTGACAGCGAGATCGATGCTTTCGCGTCAGCTAGCAGCTTAGCTCTCGCATGCATGCTCCTCCAAGGAAGGCACACACGGGTATCGAACATGCATGAACTGATGAACATGGGAAAAACATCATCGGCATCCTTTTTCTGGAGAACGCGCGCGCAACATCTTACCAAATTGGAAGCTGACAAGAACCAGCAGGTCAAATCGAAACGACCATGGGAACTGTGGTCAGCTAGCGCGTGCAAACGTCGTGGAAAAACCGAAGAAACAACCGTGATAAGGCTAGGTCTATGTCTGCACGAGGGCCGGTCCTGACATTTCGGGGGTCCTAAACGAAAATCTATATAAAGGCTCTATACGAAAATTTAAATATGTTATTTTTTAACTTTTAAATAATATTTGAAAAATAAAAGAAAATTGATAATTTACATAATTTTATTCAAAATGATATGACTGGAGATACTGTTACAATATTTTATGAGTCGTAAAATTATACAAATTATGTAATATAACCCTGCATTTGGTTTGACTTTTGAGATCGAGTATTTTTACTTTTAATTTGTCAAACTAACATAAACCTTAAAATACACGGTAAACCAAATCTAAATACATTAGAGCAAATTTTCTGAAAACAAAGTTAAACAAACTAAACAATGATTAAGCAACATAGGTTACTAGGGTCGGCCCTGCGGTAGGCTAGAATTAAGCAACGCGATAGGCACAAGTGTATAACACCTTCCGTCCTCACGTCAATCAATATTTAGTATTCGTCAAAGCAAACTGTTGCGCGACCTCGAAGAGATAATTGCCAGAAAATCAAAGAGACGCAGCAAAAGAACAAAAATAGAGATTTATCTATAACGTATATGTATTTGGATATAAGCTGAATAAATGGGGGCCTTTGAAGTTAACTATTTCTTAGTTGTTGTTGATATGGCAAACAGCTCACTGAAAAACAGATTTGAAGAACTCCAGACATTCAAGAGTATATTTGGGTTTTTATTGAGCTCGACAACATTGAAGTCGCTATGTGATATTGAACTAGAAGCCTGTTGCATCAAATTTGCAAAAATATTCTCTTCGCATGATACTTCTGATGTTGAGGTAAATGACCTACTATCCGAGTTGAAGGTCTTGAAGCTAAGTTTACCTGAAAGACCAATGTCTTCTATGGAGATCTTTGAGTATGTTCTGCAAATGGATTCGTATCCAAATATTTCAATCGCTTACCGGATATTATTTATTGTGTCTGTAACTATTGCATCAGCTGAGAGAAGCTTCTCAAAGTTGAAATTGTTGAAGAACTATTTAAGGTCAACAATGTCTCAAGAACAACTCAACGGATTGGCCACTTTATGTATTGAGAAGAAATTATTGGACAAGGTTGATAGCAACACTATTATCAACGACTTCACATCAAGAAATGTTAGAAGAAATTTTTGAGGTAATATGTAAACCTATTTGAATTTATTTTGATATATTTGAGTTTTTTATCATATAAAAAATTTGTCGATGTACTTAGAAGAAAGTAAAAAAAATTATAGATGAAGCTTTAAAGGCCCCAATTTTTGGTTTCACCCCGGGTCCCTAAAATCTCAGGACCGGCCCTGCTCAGGCACAGGAAGAGGTTGCAAGAGCCCAGGATATTTGCTCCTGTTAGGTTTGGCTTGCTGACATACCAAACATTGGCGCACATAATCCTTGATGATGGTTTTCATGTATGTCCAAGCAAACAATTGCTTAATTCTCCTGTAAGTGACAGGAAACCCAGAGTGACCACCCATGGGGCTGTCATGCAGTGATGAGATAATGGTAGATTGAAGATTGGAGTCAGCTCCCACCCATACTCTCCCTTTGTATCTAATGAGGCCTGACTGCAAGGTGTAAGGCCCTTCATCCGACTGGGGAACTGACAGCTGTGTGATCAGTTTCTGAGCACTTGCATCGTTTTGGTAACTGTCGGCAATTTGAAGAAGCCACTAGGGAGTAGCAGACGATAGGGCAAATAAGGAAGCCTCTGTATGTGGACGCCGAGACAAGGCATCAGCTGCTCCATTTTCGATGCCTTTCTTATACACAATCCGATATTGAAGACCCAAGAGCTTAGAAAATACTCACTGCTGCCAAGGGGTATGTAACTTTTGTTCCGTCAAGTGTGACAGACTCTGATGATCAGTGAAGATGGTAAATTCAGCGTGTTGCAAGTATTGCCTCCACTGAGTAACAGCTAACAAAATTGCTAAATACTCTTTTTCATAAGTCGATAATCCTTGATTTTTGGGACCGAGGGCTTCGGTAACAAAGGCCAAAGGGTGCCCTTCTTGCAATAGAATAGCCCCAATTCCAGATCCTAATACATCTGATTCTATAGCAAATGGTAGAGCAAAGTTGGGCAATGCCAACACTGGTGCAGCGCAAAGGGACTGTTTAAGTGTCTCAAAATCCACCATATGATCATGAGTCCACACAAATAAAACCCCTTTCTTCAACAAGTTTGTTAATGGCTTGGCGATGATGCCAAAATGCCAAACAAATTTCCTGTAATACCCTGCTAGACCCAGGAAACTTCTGAGTTCTTTGCAATTTATAGGCACCGGCCAAGACTTGACAGCTTCTATCTTAGCAAGGTCTGTAGCCACACCTTTGCTGCTAATAACATGACCCAAATATGCAATCTACTGTTGGGCAAACACACACTTTGACAGCTTGATATGCCACTGATCTTTCAAAAATAACTGAAACACTTGGCTCAAATGGATCAAATGGTCCTCCCATGTACAGCTATAAACTAGTATGTCATCAAAAAATACAAGTGCACACTTCCTCGACAAAGGGGCCAAGGTGGAGTTCATGGCTCCCTGAAATGCAGCTGGAGCACTTGACAACCCAAATGCCATGACCCTAAACTCAAAATGCCCATGATGGGTCTGAAATGCAGTTTTGTATTGGTCATGTGGGTGCATTCTAATTTGGTGAAACCCTGCTCTCAAGTCCAGTGTGGTGAACCAAGATGGTCCATGTAATTCATCCAAGAATTCATCGATAACTGAAAGGGAAATGTGCCCTTGGGCCATTTCTAAGTATTTTGGTGATCAAGTGCCAACACAAATGGTTTAAGTATGAAACTATGCCAAATGGTGGAAGAAGTGCAAAGTCAACATAAAGGTATGATTCTAGACTTAGTACATTAGTTTTTGTGTACTAACATATTTGTCTAAGTACTAGAATCAGAGAAAATACAATTGGAAAAGACTTGGCTCGAGCAGCCAAGATTCTGCTCAGTCTGGGTGCACCAGACAGTGTCCGGTGGTGCACCGAACAGTGTCCGGTGTGCCAGGCTGGCGTCTAGTTAACTGGCTGCTCTCGGGTCTCGACGGCGGCGTACGGTTATAAATCACCGGACTGTCCGGTGGTGCACCGGACAGTGTCTGGTGAGTCGGCTGCGGCGAAGTCATCGCTCTCGGGAATCAAGTCAACAGCGTACGGCTATAATTCACCGGACTGTCCGGTGAGTCACCGGACTGTCCGGTGAGCCAACGGTCGGGCGCGCCAACGGTCGGCCACGCAATCCACGATGGACGCATGGCCGAGCCAACGGTTGGATGGGGGCACCGGACAGTGTTCGGTGCGCCAACGGCTCCAAGTCTCCAACGGTCGGCTGCGCCAGAATAGGAAAGAAATCCGCACCGGACAGTGTCCGGTGGTGCACCGGACTGTCCGGTGCGCCAGTCGACAGAAGGCAAGAATTGCCTTCCTGGATTGCTCTCAACGACTCCTAGCTGCCTTGGGGCTATAAAATGGACCCCTAGGCGCATGGAGGAGAATACCAAGCATCCCTTGAGCATTCCTAAGCACCAAGACTTCATATTCGCGCATTCGATTCTTTGCGATAGCAACTAGAGCTCTATTTGAGTAGAGAACTCTTCGAGTTGTGTTGAGAGCTCGTGTTGTGACTTGTGTGCGTATTGTTGCTCTGATTTTGTGTCCTGTGTGTGTTGCTCATCCCAACCTTACTTCCGTGCTTCTTTGTGATAATCAAATTGTAAGGGCGAGAGGCTCCAAGTTGTGGAGATTCCTCGCAAGCGGGATATAGTGAAACAAAGCAAAACACTGTGGTATTCAAGTGGGTATTTGGACCGCTTGAGAGGGGTTGAGTGCAACCCTCGTCCGTTGGGACGCCACAACATGGAGTAGGCAAGTGTTGGACTTGGCCGAACCACGGGATAAACCACTATGCCTCTCTGTGTTGATCTCTTTGTTGTTATTGTATTTTGCAAGAACTCCTCTCTAGCCACTTGGCTTTATTGTGCTAACTCCTAATCAAGTTTTGTGGCATTAAGTTTCAAGTTTTTACAGGATCACCTATTCACCCCCCCTCTAGGTGCTCTCAATTGGTATCGGAGTCGTTCTCTTCAAGAAAGGGACTAATCGCCCGAAGAGATGGATCCTAAGGGAAAGGGAATAGTGATCAACGACAAGGAGAAGGAGTCCTTCATCAATGAGCCAAAAGACGACAAGCCCACTAACTCGGGCTCAAGTCAAAAGAAGAAGGACAGGAAGAAGAAGAGGCACATCAAGAAGATCGTCTACTACGACGACAGCGACGAGTCTTCTTCTTCCCAAAAGGACGACGACGACAATGACTACGAGAAAAGGAAGACGGTTAATTCAAACTTTTCCTTTGATTATTCTTGTATTCCGCAAAGTTCCAATGCTCATTTGCTTTCCATTCCCCTCGGTAAACCCCCTCACTTTGATGGAGAGGACTACGGATTTTGGAGTCACAAAATACGTAGCCACTTGTTCTCTCTCCATCCAAGTATATGAGAGATAGTAGAAAATGGAATGCACTTTGATAGTACTGATAGTCCCATGTTCATCAATGAACAAATTCATAAAAATGCACAAGCTACTACTGTTCTTTTAGCGTCATTGTGCAGGGATGAATACCATAAGGTGAGTGGCTTGGATAACGCCAAGCAAATTTGGGACACCCTCAGGATCTCTCATGAGGGAAATGACGTCACCATGCTCACCAAGATGGAGTTGGTGGAGGGCGAACTTGGGAGATTCGCAATGATCAGGGGAGAGGAGCCAACCCAAACATACAACAGGCTCAAGACCCTCGTCAACAAAATAAGGAGCTATGGAAGCACGCGATGGATGGACCACGACGTCGTCCGCCTAATGCTAAGGTCTTTCACTGTCCTTGATCCACATCTTGTAAACAATATTCGTGAAAATCCTAGGTACACCAAGATGTCGCCCGAAGAATTACTTAGAAAGTTCGTAAGCGGGCGGATGATGATCAAGGAGGCAAGATACGTCGATGAGGCGTTGAATGGTCCAATTCATGAGCCTCAAGCCATTGCTCTCAAAGCAACGAGTAGCAAGGAGGCGCTACCTAGCAAGGTGGCGCAAGTTGAGGCGGCGGGGCTCAATGAGGAAGAAATGGCCCTCATCATCAAGCGCTTCAAGACAGCACTAAAGGGCCGCAAGGAGCATCCCAAAAAGAACAAGACAAAGGGAAAGCGCTCCTGCTTCAAGTGTGGTAAGGTTGGTCACTTTATTGCTAACTGTCCCGATAATGATAGTGACCAGGAACAAGGAAAGAATGGGAAAAGAGAGAACAAGAAGGTTTACAAGAAGGCTAAAGGCGAGGCACACCTTGGAAAGGAGTGGGATTCGGATTGCTCTTCGTCCGACTCTGACGATGAAGGACTTGCCGCCACCGCCTTCAACAAATCGTCTCTCTTCCCCAACGAGCATCACACCTGCCTCATGGCAAAGGAGAAGAAGGTAAGTACTCGAAATGCTATTACATATGCCTCTTCAAGTGATGATGAATCTAGCGATGATGAAGTAGACTATGCTAGTTTATTCAAAGGATTAGATAGAACTAAAATTGATAAGATCAATGAATTAATTGATGCTTTGAATGAGAAAAATAGACTTTTAGAAAAGCAAGAAGATCTTTTATATGAAGAACATGATAAATTTGTAAGTGCACAAAATTCTCTTGCGGTAGAAGTTAAAAGAAATGAAATGCTTTCATGTGAATTGTCTACATGCCATGAATCTATTTCTAGCTTAAAGAGTATCAATGATGACTTGAATGCTAAACTAGAAATAGCTAATAAATCAACCTCTTGTGTAGAACATGTTGTGATTTGCAATAGGTGTAAGGATTTTAATGTTGATGCTTGTAGTGAACACCTAGTTTCCATTTCTAAATTAAAGGATGAAGTGGCTAGTCTTAATGCTCAACTTAAGACTAGCAAAAGTGAATTTGATAAACTAAAATTTGCAAGGGATGCCTACACGATTGGTAGACACCCCTCAATTAAGGATGGACTTGGCTTTAAGAGGGAAGCCAAGAACTTAACAAGTCATAAGGCTCCCATTTCCGCCAAGGAGAAAGGGAAGGCCCCTATGGCTAATAGTGCTCAAAAGAATCATGCTTTCATGTACCATGATAGGAGATATTCTAGGAATGTTCATAGAAGTTATGATGCTTTTGATTCTCATGCCATGATTGCTTCAAGCTCTTCTATTATGCATGATAGAAATTTGGCTAGGAAAAATATTATTCATCGTATGCCTAGAAGAAATGTTGTTCATGTACCTAGGAAAGTAAGTAATGAACATTCTACAATTTACCATACTTGCAATGCTTCCTTTGCTATTTGTAGAAAGGATAAGAAAGTGGTTGCTAGGAAATTAGGGGCAAAATGCATGGGAGACAAAACTTGCATTTGGGTTCCTAAGACTATTGTCACTAACCTTGTAGGACCCAACAAGAGTTGGGTACCTAAGACCCAAGCCTAATTTGCCTTGCAGGTTTATGCATCCGGGGGATCAAGCTGGATTATCGACAGCGGATGCACAAACCACATGACGGGAGAGAAGAAGATGTTCCCCTCCTACGTCAAGAATAAAGATTCCCAAGATTCAATCATATTCGGTGACGGGAATCAAGGCAAGGTTAAAGGCCTAGGCAAGATTGCCATCTCAAATGAGCACTCTATCTCCAATGTATTTTTAGTAGAGTCGCTAGGTTATAATCTTTTGTCGGTTAGTCAATTATGTAATATGGGATATAATTGCTTATTCACAAATGTAGATGTGTCTGTCTTTAGAAGGAGTGATGGTTCATTAGCTTTTAAGGGTGTACTAGACGGCAAACTCTATTTAGTTGATTTTGCAAAGGAGGAGGCCGGTCTAGATGCATGCTTAATTGCTAAGACTAGCATGGGCTGGCTGTGGCATCGCCGTCTAGCACATGTGGGGATGAAGAACCTTCACAAACTTCTAAAGGGAGAACATGTGCTAGGTCTAACAAATGTGCACTTCGAAAAAGATAGACTTTGTGCAGCTTGTCAAGCAGGTAAACAAGTGGGAAGTGCGCATCACAGCAAGAATATGATGACCACATCAAGACCCCTGGAGCTGCTGCATATGGACCTCTTCGGACCCATCGCCTACCTCAGCATCGGGGGAAGTAAGTATGGTTTAGTAATTGTTGATGATTTTTCCCGCTTCACTTGGGTATTCGTTTTGCAGGATAAATCTGAAACCCAAGGGACCCTCAAGCACTTCCTAAGGAGAGCTCAAAATGAGTTTGAGCTCAAGGTGAAGAAGATAAGGAGCGACAACGGGTCCGAGTTTAAGAACCTTCAAGTGGAGGAGTACCTTGAGGAGGAAGGAATCAAGCACGAGTTCTCCGCTCCCTACACACCACAGCAAAATGGTGAGGTAGAGAGGAAGAACCGGACACTCATAGACATGGCGAGGACGATGCTTGGAGAATTCAAGACGCCCGAGCGGTTTTGGTCAGAAGCTGTGAACACGGCTTGCCACGCCATAAACCGAGTCTATCTCCATCGCCTCCTCAAGAAGACATCATACGAGCTTCTAACCGGTAACAAACCCAACGTTTCGTATTTTCGAGTTTTTTGGGAGTAAATGCTACATTCTGGTGAAGAAAGGTAGAAATTCAAAATTTGCTCCCAAAGCTGTAGAAGGGTTTTTGTTAGGTTATGACTCAAATACAAAGGTGTATAGAGTCTTCAACAAATCATCGGGTTTGGTTGAAGTCTCTAGCGATGTTGTATTTGATGAAACTAATGGCTCTCCAAGAGAGCAAGTTGATCTTGATGATGTAGATGAGGAAGATGTTCCAACGGACGCGATTCGTACCATGGCGATTGGAGACGTGCGACCGCAGGAACACAAGGAACAAGATCAGCCTTCTTCCTCAACGACGGTGCACCCCCCAACCCAAGATGATGAACAGGTACCTCAAGAGGAGGCATGTGATCAAGGGGGAGCATAGGATGTCCAAGTTGAAGAGGAAGAAGCACCACAGGCCCCTCCAACTCAAGTTTGAGCGATGATTCAAAGGAACCATCCCGTCGACCAGATTTTGGGTGACATTATCAAGGGAGTAACCACTCGCTCTAGATTAGCTAACTTCTGTGAGCATTACTCTTTTGTCTCTTCTATTGAGCCTTTCAGGGTAGAAGAAGCCTTGCTAGATCCGGACTGGGTGTTGGCCATGCAGGAAGAGCTCAACAACTTCAAGCGTAATGAAGTTTGGACACTGGTGCCGCGTCCTAAGCAAAATGTTGTGGGAACCAAGTGGGTGTTCCGTAACAAACAGGACGAGCACGGGGTGGTGACGAGGAACAAGGCTCGACTTGTGGCAAAAGGTTATGCCCAAGTCGCAGGTTTGGACTTTGAGGAGACTTTTGCTCCTGTGGCTAGGCTAGAGTCGATTCGTATTTTGTTAGCCTATGCTGCTCACCACTCTTTTAGGTTGTACCAAATGGATGTTAAGAGCGCTTTCCTCAATGGGCCAATCAAGGAGGAGGTGTACGTGGAGCAACCCCCTGGCTTTGAGGATGAACGATACCCCGACCACGTGTGTAAGCTCTCTAAGGCGCTCTATGGACTTAAGCAAGCCCCAAGAGCATGCTATGAATGCCTTAGAGACTTTTTAATTGCTAATGCTTTCAAGGTTGGGAAAGCCGATCCAACTCTTTTCACTAAGACATGTGATGGTGACTTATTTGTGTGCCAAATTTATGTCGATGACATAATATTTGGTTCTACTAACCAAAAGTCTTGTGAAGATTTTAGCAGGGTGATGACTCAAAAATTTGAGATGTCGATGATGGGCGAGTTGAACTACTTCCTTGGCTTCCAAGTGAAGCAACTCAAGGACGACACTTTCATCTCCCAAACGAAGTATACGCAAGACTTGCTCAAGCGGTTTGGGATGAAGGACGCCAAGCCCGCAAAGACTCCAATGGGAACTGATGGACACGTCAACCTCAACAAGGGAGGTAAGTCCGTTGATCAAAAAGCATACCGGTCCATGATAGTTTCCTTGCTTTATTTATGTGCTAGTAGACCGGATATTATGCTTAGTGTATGCATGTGTGCTAGATTTCAATCCGATCCAAGGGAGTGTCACTTAGTGGCTATGAAGCGAATTCTTAGATATTTAGTCGCTACGCCTTGCTTCGGGATCTGGTATCCAAAGGGGTCTACCTTTGACTTAATTGGATATTCAGACTCCGATTATGCTGGATGTAAGGTCGATAGGAAGAGTACATCAGGGACGTGCCAATTTCTAGGAAGGTCCCTGGTGTCGTGGAGCTCTAAGAAACAAACCTCTGTTGCCCTATCCATCGCTGAGGCCGAGTAGGTTGCCGCAGGACAGTGTTGCGCGCAACTACTTTCGATGAGGCAAACACTCCGGGACTTTGGCTACAATCTGAGCAAAGTCCCACTCCTATGTGACAATGAGAGTGCTATCCGCATGGCGGACAACCCTGTTGAGCACAGCCGCACAAAGCACATAGACATCTGGCATCACTTTTTGAGAGACCACCAGCAAAAGAGAGATATCGAAGTGTTTTATATTAGCACCGAGAACTAGCTAGCCGATATCTTTACCAAGCCTTTAGATGAAAAGACCTTTTGCAGGCTGCATAGTGAGCTAAATGTCTTAGATTCGCGGAACTTGGATTGATGTGTAGCATTCATGTGTCTTATGCTTTGATCATGTTCCTTTATGCATATTGTTGTTTATTTATGGTGCTCAAGTTGTAGAAACTCTCCCCGAACCTCAAAAGTCCATGTGTGAGTGATGCACATATTTAGGGGGAGATGTGCTACAACTTGACCCTTTTGAGACTAACCATGTGTTTGAGCTTGCTTGATTTAGTCTCAAAGGTGGATTGAAAGGGATAGATGGACTTGGACCATGAAAGACTTCCACTGCACTCCGATGAGAGGGTAACTTACTCCAAGTTCATCTCAATACCCTTCTTGCCTTTTTACTCTTATTTGAGATTTTGGTGAGGCAATGGGGTTTAAGGGCCAAGATTGATCCCGTTTTGGTGCTTGATGCCAAAGGGGGAGAAAATAAGGCCAAAGCAAGAAATGGATCAGCTACCACTTGAGAATTTTGAAAATAATAGAATTAGAGCTTTTGGTTTGTCAAAATACTCTTATTGTCTCTTATTGTCAAATGTTGGTCTCTTGTGGGGAAAATGTTTGATTATGGGAAAAAGGGGGAGTTTTTGAATCTTTGATCAATTTCTCTTGGAATACCTCTCTCTATGCCTCAACAAGTGACTTTGACTTAGAGATAGGAAATTGAGTTTGATTTGCAAAAACAAACCAAGTGGTGGCAAAGAATGATCCAAATATGTCAAATTTGAATCAAAACAAATTTGAGTTCTCATTTGCATTGAAATTGCACTTCTTTGCTTTTTGTTGTGTTGGCATAAATCACCAAAAAGGGGAAGATTGAAAGGGAAATGTGCCCTTGGGCCATTTCTAAGTATTTTGGTGATCAAGTGCCAACATAAATGGTTTAAGTATGAAACTATGCCAAATGGTGGAAGAAGTGCAAAGTCAACACAAAGGTATGATTCTAGACTTAGTACATTAGTTTTTGTGTACTAACATATTTGTCTAAGTACTAGAATCAGAGAAAATACAATTGGAAAAGACTTGGCTCGAGCAGCCAAGATTCTGCTCAGTCTGGGTGCACCGGTCAGTGTCCGGTGGTGCACCGGACAGTGTCCGGTGTGCCAGGCTGGCGTCTGGTTAACTGGCTGCTCTCGGGTCTCGATGGTGGCGTACGGCTATAAATCACCGGACTGTCCGGTGGTGCACCAGACAGTGTCCGGTGAGTCAGCTGCGACGAAGTCGTCGCTCTCGGGAATCAAGTCAACAGCGTACGGCTATAATTCACCAGACTGTCCGGTGAGTCACCGGACTGTCCGGTGAGCCAACGGTCGGGCGCGCCAACGGTCGGCCGCGCAATCCGCGCGTGACGCGTGGCCGAGCCAACGGTCGGATGGGGGCACCAGACTGTCCTGTGTGCACTGGACAGTGTCCGGTGCGCCAACGGCTCCAAGTCTCCAACGGTCGGCTGCGCCAGAATAGGAAAGAAATCCGCACCGGACAGTGTCCAGTGGTGCACCGGACTGTCCGGTGCGCCAGTCGACAGAAGGCAAGAATTGCCTTCCTGGATTGCTCTCAACGGCTCCTAGCTGCCTTGGGGCTATAAAAGGGACCCCTAGGCGCATGGAGGAGAATACCAAGCATCCCTTGAGCATTCCTAAGCACCAAGACTTCATATTCGCGCATTCGATTCTTTGCGATAGCAACTAGAGCTCTATTTGAGTAGAGAACTCTTCGAGTTGTGTTGAGAGCTCGTGTTGTGACTTGTGTGCGTATTGTTGCTCTGATTTTGTGTCTTGTGTGTGTTGCTCATCCCAACCTTACTTTCGTGCTTCTTTGTGATAATCAAATTGTAAGGGCGAGAGGCTCCAAGTTGTGGAGATTCCTCGCAAGCGGGATATAGTGAAACAAAGCAAAACACCGTGGTATTCAAGTGGGTCTTTGGACCGCTTCAGAGGGGTTGAGTGCAACCCTCGTCCGTTGGGACGCCACAACGTGGAGTAGGCAAGTGTTGGACTTGGCCGAACCACGGGATAAACCACTGTGCCTCTCTGTGTTGATCTCTTTGTGGTTATTGTGTTTTGCAAGAACTCCTCTCTAGCCACTTGGCTTTATTGTGCTAACTCCTAATCAAGTTTTGTGGCATTAAGTTTCAAGTTTTTACAGGATCACCTATTCACCCCCCTCTAGGTGCTCTCAATAACAGGTACTGGGAACTTGCTTTTGAGAGTAAGTGCATTGAGGTGGCGATAATCGACACAAAATCTATAAGTGTGGTCTTTCTTTTTTACCAGAATAATAGAGGAAGAAAATGCACTTTTGCTTGGTTGAATAATGCCTGTGTTCAGTAACTTGTTGCTTAATCTCATTCTTCAGCGCTGGTGCATACCTGTAGGGCCTCATTTGCACTGGTCTAGCACCTGGCAACAGTGGTATCTAGTGATCACATTCTCAGACAGGAGGCAAGCCTTTAGGCACTTCAAACACTAAAGAAAATCGCTGAATCAAGGCCTATATTGGAGAAGGCAGATTCTGCAGTAATGACTGTTCCTTATCTGATAATTCTAGTAGATTGCAAACCTGTACCATTGAATCCAATAGGACCGAAGAGCCAATTCCTTGAAGTGTCACATAATTGCCATGAAGAGGAATAGCAAGCCACTTCTGAGACGAGTGAACCATCATTGGACTATGAGCCTCAAGCCAATCCATCCCCACAATAAGATCATAGGTCGTCAATGGTAGCACCTTCAGATTCGAAGTGAAGGCCACTCCACCAATGGACCAAGATGCATCACTATCTCACAAGAACAAGAAAGCTGGGATCCATTAGCTACATGGACGCCCATATGCACAATCGGCTTGACAATATGAGACAACGAAGAGGCCACATTATTACTGACAAAGGTATGGGAACTGCCAGAATCTAGGAGAGCTAGTACGTCCATTCCTGCCACATGTCCCACAAAACGCATAGTATGGGGCACTTGAATCCCTTCTGCTGCAGCTTGAGATAACAATAATGAATTAAGCTCACTATGGTCCTCAATATCTGAAGTTGTGGAATCCCCTTGATCAGGCAACGACACCATCTGCCATAATTCCTCCACCATCTGCAGCTATACCGTATCAGCACACCGGTGACCTTTGTTATATTTGAGGCCACATTTGTAGCATAATCCCTGTGCTTTGCGATAAGCATATAAGGAAGACAATCTAGAGTCGGAAGAAGAATTATCCTGCTTCCCTGCAACCATAGTCTTGGGGTCTTTAGGTGTGGAAGCCTGAATCAGAGTGGACTGGGACCCCGAGAAGGGAGTGAAATTAGACTGCATGCGTCTAGAATCACGACGTCTGACCATCTCTCCAGCTTCTTCCTACAATTGAGCCAATACTGCAGCAGTATCGAAATCGTTTGGCCGTTGAAGCATAACAACTGCTTTAATGTCATCACGCAGACCGTCAACAAATTTCATTGTATAGTACAGAGGGTCAGACATATGTTGATATGCATTAAGTTTGCCTACCAACTGAGAAAACTCATCAACATAAGCAGCTACTGACCCAGATTGCCTGATATGAAACAACTATTGTAGTAAAAGCTGATGCTGATTTTTGGCAAAACGTTCTCTAATGAGAGCACAAAACCCTTCCTAGGATAGATGTGCCGCATGGGACTCTACAGATTGCCACCAACGCGCTGCAGCTCCCACCAACTGCATAGATGCCACCCTCACCCAAACTGTGTACTCTACATCATACATGCGGAAGTAGGACTCGCATCTAGACTGCCAAAGCTTGGGATTCTCTCCATCAAATGCAGGGAAAGGTAATTTAGGCAAGTTGCCTAAAGACCTACTGAAGACGGCTTCCTGATTGCGAGTTCTGAAAATAGGTGGAACATGCCTATGGTGAGGATAACCAGGAGGGGGTTCAAAATCATGAGAGCACCTAGAGGGGGGGGTGAATAGGTGATCATGTAAAAACTTGAAACTTAATGCCACAAAACTTGATTAGGAGTTAGCACAATAAAGCCAAGTGGCTAGAGAAGAGTCTTTGCAAGACACGATAACCACAAGAAGATCAACACAAAGATGGCACGGTGGTTTATCCCGTGGTTCGGCCAAGTCCAATACTTGCCTACTCCACATTGTGGCGTCCCAACGGACGAGGGTTGCAATCAACCCCTCTCAAGCGGTCAAAAGACCCACTTGAATACCATGGTGTTTTGCTTTGCTTTACTATATCCCGCTTGCAAGGAATTTCCACAACTTGGAGCCTCTCGCCCTTACAAAGATGTTCACAAAGAAGCACGGAAGTAAGGATGAGATGAGCAACGCACACAAGACACAAAATCAGAGCAACACACGCACACAAGTCACAACACGAGCTCACAACACAACTCAAAGAGTTCTCTACTCAAATGGAGCTCTAGTTGCTATCACAAAGAATCGAATGCGCGGAAATGAAGTCTTGGTGCTTAGGAATGCTTAGAGAATGCTTGGTATCCTCCTTCATGCGCCTAGGGGTCCCTTTTATAGTCCCAAGGCAGCTAGGAGCCATTGAGAGCATTCCAGGAAGGCAATTCTTGCCTTCTGTCGCCTGGCGCACCGGACAGTCCGGTGCACCACCGGACACTATCCGGTGCGGATTTCTTTCCTTCTGTGGCGCAGCCGACCGTTGAAGATCCAGAGCCGTTGGCGCACTGGACACTGTCCGATGCACACCGGACAGTCCGGTGCCCTCTTGTGACCGTTGGCTCGGCCATGCGTCACGTGCGGAATCCTCAACCGACCGTTGGCCCGGCTGACCGTTGGCTCACCGAACAGTCCGGTGCACCACCGGACAGTCCAGTGAATTATAGCCGTACGCCGTTAATTGCTTCCCGAGAGCGACGACTTCGCCTGTGAATGGCTCACCGGACAGTCCGGTGCACCACCGGACAGTCCGGTGATTTATAGTCGTACGCCGTTCATCGCTTCCCGGGAGCAGCCAGTGGACAGTCGCCAGCCTGGCGCACCGGACACTGTCTGGTGCACCACCGGACAGTCCGGTGCACCCAGACTGCGCAGAGTCTTGGCTGCATAGCCAAGTCTTTTCCAAACTGATATTTTCCTGTTTCTAGCACTTAGACACAATACATTAGTCTCCAAAACAATGTACTAATTCTTAGAAACATACCTTTTCTCTTGATTTGCACTTTGTCCATCAATTGACATAGATTAACACTTAAGCACTTGTGTTGGCACTCAATCACCAAAATACTTAGAAATGGCCCAAGGGCACATTTCCCTTTCAATCTCCCCCTTTTTGGTGATTTATGCCAACACAACAAAAAGCAACTAAAGAAGTGCAACATCAATGCGAATGAGAACACAAATTTGTTTTGATTCAAATTTGGCATATTTGGATCATTCTTTGCCACCACTTGGTTTTGTTTTTACAAATCAACCTCAATTTCCTATCTCTAAGTCAAACACACTTGTTGAGACATAAAGAGAGGTGTTCCAAGAGAAATTGATCAAGGATTTCAAAAAACTCCCCCTTTTTCCCATAATCAAATATTCTCCCCACAAGAGGCCAACTTTTGACAAAAGAGACAACAAGAGAGTTTTGACAACCCAAAAGCTCTATTCTACTATTTCAAAATTCTCAAGTGGTAGCTGATCCATTTATTGCTTTGGCCTTATTTTCTCCCTCTTTGGCATCAAGCACCAAAACGGGATCAATCTTGGCCCTTGAACCCCATTGCCTCGCCAAAATCTTCAAATAAGAGTGTAAAGGCAATAAGGATATTGAGATGAACTTGGAGTAAGTTACCCTCTCATCAGAGTGCAGTGGAAGTCTTGCATGGTCCAAGTCCACCTTTCCCTTTCAATCCACCTTTGAGACTAAATCAAGTAAACTCAAGCACACGGTTAGTCTCAAAGGGGTCAAGTTGTAGCATGCCTCCCCCTAAATAAGTGCATCACTTGCAAATGGACTTGTGAGGTCCGGGGATCATGAGTACAACTTGAGCACCATAAATACACAACAAAATGCATAAGGAACATGATCAAAGGCATAAACACATGTATGCTATAAGTCAATCCAAGTTCCGCGAATCTAAGACAATTAGCTCACTACGCAGCCTGCAAAAGGTCTTTTCATCTAAAGGCTTGGTAAAGATATCGACTAGCTAGTTCTCAGTGCTAATATAGAACACTTCGATATCTCCCTTTTGCTGGTGGTCTCTCAAAAAGTGATGCCGGATGTCAATGTGCTTTGTGCGGCTGTGCTCAATAGGATTGTCCGCGATGCGGATAGCACTCTCATTGTCACATAGGAGTGGGACTTTGCTCAGATTGTAGCCAAAGTCTCGGAGGGTTTGCCTCATCCAAAGTAGTTGCACGCAACACTGTCCTGCGGCAACATACTCGGCCTCAGCGGTGGATAGGGCAACGGAAGTCTGTTTCTTAGAACTCCATGACACCAGGGACCTTCCTAAGAATTGGCACGTCCCCGATGTACTCTTCCTATCGACCTTACATCCAACATAGTCGGAGTCTAAATATCCAATCAAGTCAAAGGTAGACCCCTTTGGATACTAGATCCCGAAGCAAGGCGTAGCGACTAAATATCTAAGAATTCGCTTCACTGCCACTAAGTGACACTCCCTTGGATCGGATTGAAATCTAGCACACATGCATACGCTAAGCATAATATCCGGTCTACCAGCGCATAAATAAAGCAAAGAACCTATCATGGACCGGTATGCTTTTTGATCAACGGACTTACCTCCTTTGTTGAGGTCGACGTGTCCGTCAGTTCCCATCGGAGTTTTTGCGGGCTTGGCGTCCTTCATCCCAAACCGCTTTAGCAAGTCTTGTGTGTACTTCGTTTGGGAGATGAAGGTGCCATCCTTGAGTTGCTTCACTTGGAACCCAAGGAAGTAGTTCAACTCGCCCACCATCGACATCTCGAATTTCTGAGTCATCACCCTGCTAAACTCTTCACAAGACTTTTGGTTAGTAGAACCAAATATTATGTCATCGACATAAATTTGGCACACAAATAAATCACCATCACAAGTCTTAGTGAATAAAGTTGGATCGGCTTTCCCAACCTTGAAGGCATTAGCAATTAAAAAGTCTCTAAGGCATTCATACCATGCTCTTGGGGCTTGCTTAAGTCCATAGAGCTCCTTAGAGAGCTTACATACGTGGTCGGGGTACCGTTCATCCTCGAAGCCAGGGGGTTGCTCCACGTACACCTCCTCCTTGACTGGCCCGTTGAGGAAAGCGCTCTTCACATCCATTTGGAACAACCTGAAAGAATGGTGAGCGGCATATGCTAGCAAAATACGAATGGACTCTAGCCTAGCCACAGGAGCAAAAGTCTCCTCAAAGTCCAAACCTGCGACTTGGGCATAACCTTTTGCCACAAGTCGAGCCTTGTTCCTTGTCACCACCCCGTGCTCGTCTTGTTTGTTGCGGAACACCCACTTGGTTCCCACAACATTTTGCTTGGGACGAGGCACCAGTGTCCAAACTTCATTTCTCTTGAAATTATTGAGCTCCTCTTGCATGGCCAACACCTAGTCCGGATCTAGCAAGGCCTCTTCTACCCTGAAGGGCTCAATAGAAGAGACAAAGGAGTAATGCTCACAAAAATTAACTAATCTAGAACGAGTAGTTACTCCCTTGCTTATGTCACCCAAAATTTGGTCGACGGGATGATTCCTTTGAATCGTCGCTCGAACTTGGGTTGGAGGTGCCGGTTGTGCTTCTTCCTCCATCACATGATCATCTTGTGCTCCCCTTGATCACACGCTTCCTCTTGATGAACCTGTTCATCATCTTGAGTTGGGGGATGCACCATTGTTGAGGAAGAGGGTTGATCTTGCTCCTTTTGTTCCTGTGGCCGCACTTCTCCAATCGCCATGGTGCGTATTGCGGCCGTTGGAACGTCTTCTTCATCTATATCATCAAGATCAACAACTTGCTCTCTTGGAGAGCCATTAGTCTCATCAAATACAACGTCGCTAGAGACTTCAACCAAACCCGATGATTTGTTGAAGACTCTATACGCCTTTGTATTTGAGTCATAACCTAACAAAAACCCTTCTACAGCTTTGGGAGCAAACTTAGAATTTCTACCTTTCTTTACTAGAATATAACATTTGCTCCCAAATACACGAAAGTAAGACACATTGGGTTTGTTACCGGTTAGAAGCTCATATGAAGTCTTCTTGAGGAGGCGATGAAGGTACACCCGGTTTATGGCGTGACAAGCCGTGTTCACGGCTTCCGACCAAAATCGCTCGGGTGTCTTGAATTCTCCAAGCATTGTCCTTGCCATGTCGATGAGTGTCCTGTTCTTCCTCTCTACCACACTGTTTTGCTGTGGTGTGTAAGGAGCGGAGAACTCGTGCTTGATCCCTTCCTCCTCAAGGTACTCCTCCACTTGAAGGTTCTTGAACTCGGACTCGTTGTCGCTCCTTATCTTCTTCACTTTGAGCTCAAACTCATTTTGAGCTCTCCTTAGGAAGCGCTTGAGGGTCCCTTGGGTTTCAGATTTATCCTGCAAGAAGAATACCCAAGTGAAGCGGGAAAAATCATCAACTATAACAAGACCATACTTACTTCCTCCTATACTTAGATAGGCGACGGGTCCGAAGAAGTCCATATGAAGCAACTCCAAAGGTCTTGATGTGGTCATCACATTTTTGGTGTGATGAGAGCTTCCCACCTGTTTGCCTGCTTGACAAGCTGCACAAGGTCTATCTTTTTTGAAATGCACATTTGTTAGACCTATCACGTGTTCTCCCTTTAGAAGTTTGTGAAGGTTCTTCATCCCCACATGTGCTAAGTGGCGATGCCATAGCCAGCCCATGCTTGTCTTAGCAATTAAGCATGCATCTAGACGGGCCTCCTCTTTTGCAAAATCAACTAAATAGAGTTTGTCGTCTAATACACCCTTAAAAGCTAATGAACCATCACTCCTTCTAAAGACAGACACATCTACATTTGTGAATAAGCAGTTATATCCCATATTACAAAGCTGACTCATAGACAACAAGTTATATCCAAGCGACTCAACTAAAAACACATTGGAAATGGAGTGCTCGGATGAAATAGCTATTTTTTCTAACCCTTTCACCTTGCCTTGATTACCGTCAACGAATATGATTGAGTCTTGGGAATCTTTGTTCTTGACGTAGGAAGAGAACATCTTCTTCTCCCCCGTCATGTGGTTTGTGCATCCGCTGTCGATAATTCAGCTTGATCCCCCAGATGCATAAACCTGCAAGGCAAATTTAGGCTTGGGTCTTAGGTACCCAACTCTTGTTGGGTCCTACAAGGTTAGTGACAATATCCTTAGGGACCCAAATGCAAGTTTTATCTCCCTTGCATTTTGCCCCTAATTTTCTAGCAACCACCTTCTTATCCTTTCTACAAATAGCAAAGGAAGCATTGCGAGTATGAAAAATTGTAGAAGGTTCATTGTTTACTTTCCTAGGAACATGAACAACATTTCTTCTAGGCATAGCATTTTTCCTAGCCACATTTCTATCATGCATAATAGAAGAACTAGAAGCAAACATGGCATGAGAATCAAAAGCATCATAACTTCTATAAGCATTCCTAGAATGTCTCCTATCATGATACATAAAAGCATGGTTCTTTTGAGCACTACTAGCCATAGGGGCCTTCCCTTTCTCCTTGGCGGAGATGGAAGCCTTATGGCTTGTTAAGTTCTTGACTTCCCTTTTGAAGCCAAGACCATCCTTAATTGAGGGATGTCTACCAATCGTGTAGGCATCCCTTGCAAATTTGATTTTGTCAAATTCACTCTTGCTAGTCTTAAGTTGGGCATTAAGACTAGCCACTTCATCATTCAATTTAGAAATTGAAACTAGGTGTTCACTACAAGCATCAGCATTAAAATCTTTACACCTATTGCAAATTGCAACATGTTCTACACAAGATGTTGATTTATTAGCTATTTCTAACTTAGCATTCAAATCATCATTTATGCTCTTTAAGCTAGAAATAGAGTCATGGCATGTAGACAATTCACAAGAGAGCATTTCATTCCTTTTAATTTCTAAAGCAAGGGATTTTTGTGCCTCTACAAACTTATCATGTTCTTCATACAAGAGATCCTCTTGCTTTTCTAATAACCTATTCTTATCATTCAAGGCATCAATTAATTCATTAATTTTATCAACCTTAGTTCTATCTAGGCCCTTGAATAAACATGAATAGTCTATTTCATCATCGCTAGATTCTTCATCACTTGAGGAAGCGTAAGTACTAGTATCACGAGTGCTTACCTTCTTTTCCCTTACCATGAGGCAGGTGTGATGCTCGTTGGGGAAGAGGAACGATTTGTTGAAGGCGGTGGCGGCGAGTCCTTCGTTGTCGGAGTCAGACGACGAACAATCCGAGTCCCACTCCTTGCCAAGGTGTGCCTCGCCCTTAGCCTTCTTGTACGCCTTTTTCTTTTCCCTCTTGTTCCCTTGTTCCTGGTCACTATCATTATCGGGACAATTAGCGATAAAATGACCAATCTTACCACATTTGAAGCATGAGCGCTTCCCCTTTGTCTTGTTCTTGTTGGGATGCCCCTTGCGACCCTTTAGTGCCGTCTTGAAACGCTTGATGATGAGGGTCATTTCTTCATCATTAAGCCCGGCCGCCTCAACTTGCTCCACCTTGCTAGGTAGCGCCTCCTTGCTCCTCGTTGCTTTGAGAGCAATCGTTTGAGGCTCTTGGATTGGGCCATTCAACGCATCATCAACGTATCTAGCCTCCTTGATCATCATCCGCCCTCTTACGAACTTTCCAAGTATCTCCTCGGGCGACATCTTGGTGTACCTAGGATTCTCACGAATATTGTTCACAAGATGTGGATCAAGGACAGTAAAAGACCTTAGCATTAGGCGGGCGACGTCGTGGTCCGTCCATCGCGTGCTTCCATAGCTCCTTATTTTGTTGACGAGGGTCTTGAGCCGGTTGTACGTTTGGGTTGGCTCCTCGCCCCTAATCATTTCGAATCTCCCAAGTTCGCCCTCCACCAACTCCATCTTGGTGAGCATGGTGACGTCGTTCCCCTCATGTGAGATCTTGAGGGTGTCCCAAATCTGCTTGGCGTTATCCAAGCCGCTCACCTTATGGTATTCGTCCCTGCATAATGAAGCTAGAAGAACAGTAGTAGCTTGTGCATTTTTGTGAATTTGCTCATTAATGAACATGGGACTATCAGTACTATCAAATTTCGTTCCACTCTTTACTATCTCACATATGCTTGGATGGAGAGAGAACAAGTGACTACGCATTTTGTGACTCCAAAATCCGTAGTCCTCTCCATCAAAGTGAGGAGGTTTACCAAGTGGAATGGAGAGTAAATGTGCATTATTACTTTGCGGAATACGAGAGTAATCAAAAGAAAAGTTCGAATTGACCGTTTTCTTTTTCTCGTAGTCGTTGTCGTCGTCCTTTTGGGAAGAGGAAGATTCATCGCTGTCGTAGTAGACTATCTCCTTGATGCGCCTTGTTTTCTTCTTCTTCCTGTCTTTTCTTTTGTGGCCCGAGCCCGAGTCAGTAGGCTTGTCATCTTTCGGCTCATTGACGAAGGACTCCTTCTCCTTATCATTGATCACAATCCCCTTGCCCTTAGGATCCATCTCTTCAGGCGATTAGTCCCTTCGTGAAGAGAACGGCTCTGATACCAATTGAGAGCACCTAGAGGGGGGTGAATAGGTGATCTTGTAAAAACTTGAAACATAATGCCGTAAAACTTGATTAGGAGTTAGCACAATAAAGCCAAGTGGCTAGAGAAGAGTCTTTGCAAGACACGATAACCACAAGAAGATCAACACAAAGATGGCACAGTGGTTTATCCCATGGTTTGGCCAAGTCCAATACTTGCCTAGTCCACGTTGTGGCATCCCAACGGACGAGGGTTGCAATCAACCCCTCTTAAGCGGTCAAAAGACCCACTTGAATACCATGGTGTTTTGCTTTGCTTTACTATATCCCTCTTGCGAGGAATTTCCACAACTTGGAGCCTCTCGCCCTTACAAAGATGTTCACAAAGAAGCACGGAAGTAAGGATGAGATGAGCAACGCACACAAGACACAAAATCCGAGCAACACACGCACACAAGTCACAACACGAGCTCACAACACAACTCAAAGAGTTCTCTACTCAAATGGAGCTCTAGTTGCTATCACAAAGAATCGAATGCGCGGAAATGAAGTCTTGGTGCTTAGGAATGCTTAGAGAATGTTTGGTATCCTCCTTCATGCGCCTAGGGGTCCCTTTTATAGTCCCAAGGCAGCTAGGAGCCGTTGAGAGCATTCCAGGAAGGCAATTCTTGCCTTCTGTTGCCTGGCGCACCGAACAGTCCGGTGCACCACCAGACACTGTCCGGTGCAGATTTCTTTCCTTCTGTGGCGCAGCCGACCGTTGAAGATCCAGAGCCGTTGGCGCACCGGACACTGTTCGGTGCACACCGGACACTCCGGTGCCCTCTTGTGACCGTTGGCTCGGCCATGCGTCACGCGCGGAATCCTCGGCCGACCGTTGGCCCGGCTGACCGTTGGCTCACCGGACAGTCCGGTGCACCACCGGACAGTCCGGTGAATTATAGCCATACGCCGTTAATTGCTTCCTGAGAGCGACGACTTCGCCTGTGAATGGCTTACCGGACAGTCCGGTGCACCATCGGACAGTCCGGTGATTTATAGCCGTACGCCGTTGATCGCTTCCCGAGAGCAGCCAGTGGACAGTCGCCAGCCTGGCGCACCGGATAGTCCGGTGCACCCAAACTGCGTAGAGTCTTGGCTGCATAGCCAAGTCTTTTCTAAACTGATCTTTTCCTGTTTCTAGCACTTAGACACAATACATTAGTCTCCAAAACAATGTACTAAGTCTTAGAAACATACCTTTTCTCTTGATTTGCACTTTGTCCATCAATTGGCATAGATTAACACTTAAGCACTTGTGTTGGCACTCAATCACCAAAATACTTAGAAATGGCCCAAGGGCACATTTCCCTTTCAAATCATCATGATACTGAGAGGGTGTAGGATTAGGCATACCATTGGTCGGGAGATGGTATGGGTAAGAAAAACCCCCAAACCAGTCTCCCGAAATGTAGGCGCAGATCGGGTCCCAATTGGGCCATCGACGTTTGGTACGGCTGGAAACGCACGCTCCGTTGCCGACGCAAACGGTCCAAGAATTCCGGCGCGGTTCGAGGGGTCGTTGTAACACCCGGCTTTAAGGAACAAAGCTAGGTGCATCTCATACATGCGCCAAGAAGACAACATATATAATAACAGAGTGTATAGAGATAAATGTCATAAAACATCAGAGTAATTATTACATAGCGGAAGACTTATTACAAAATAAAATAATAAAGATAAAACGAACTAAGGATCGTCGGCGCCAATGTCAACTGAGAAACGCCACCTAGATCAGATCGAACTCCTCAGTGTTAGGCGGCTCCTCTTCGACCACCTGCTCTCCTCCTGTGGGGGGGTGTGAGACAGCAAGGGTGAGCTCACACATGATCATAGCTCAACAAGTTGTGGGGAACCAGTGGACATAAACTCACAAAGGTGTGAGTTCATGTGATGTGTAAGGCTAATCAATGATAGGGGTTAGAGCTGAGCATTGCTTTTAAGTAGTTGGTCAAAATTTTATTAGCAATTACTAAGTGTAAGTAAATACCAAACCATAAGTAAAGTAATAGAACAAAATTAATAATAAACCCATGCAATGCAAATGACAAAATTGAATTTAAGTTCCATAATTTAAACATCAGAGAGTCCTGAGCTGCTCATGACCGTGAGCTCGGCTAGTATACCAGTTTTACACTCTGCAGAGGTTGTACCCTTTACCCACAAGTCATGTTACCCATCTGCCAAGGGGTCGCGAATCCCATACACCTCTACCTTGGAAGCGCGGCAGGGCAACACTACGAGGCCTTTACAAAGTTCCACTAGCTTCCGAAAACCCGCTACAGTTTATAGGAAGTTCCAATGCAGGGTTCCTGGCTGACCGCCATCGCAGCAAAATCAACCAGGGACCTCCCTACACTGACCACTCCCCTACTGCCCTTGCCCCTTTCGGGTAAGGTAGTCTTCCACTAGCTTTCCTAATTAGTCAGCCAAGGGCGTCCCATTAAACCCTTGTGGTGGCACGTGGTACTCAAGTTAAGCTCTATGTTCCAATTAACATTAATGATCTCAACATGAACATAAATAGAATAACAAAAAGAATTGGAACATAGAGGTAATAAATGATTATCCCAAAACCATATAAAGCAATAGCAAACTACCCAAGTGATTCAGGGGTAAACAAGGTAATGAGATAAACAATCTAGGGTGACCTATTGGGTCCCATCAAAATTAACCTATGCATGGATAAGTGATATTTAAGAACATTATTAGGTAACAAGTGGTCAAGGGCACAACTTGCCTGGCACTTGAGATTCCAGTTACCAGGGTGATTCTTCAGATCCTCGAAACCTCGCGCTAGTCGTAGCAATACAAGCAAACATGGTATAGACAAAATTAACATCACACCAACCATAAGAACACACTGCATAATAATGATCTACGCGTCGCTACGAGATCGCGGGTTCGAAAACCACTAAAATCGGAGTTACGGTCACCGAGTTATGATTTTATGTAGTTATTAAGTACCTAGAATAGAGTAATTCATGTGAATAATTTTAAATCAAGTTTCATGGTTAGGTAAAGGTACTAGGTGATAAACAATATTTAAACAAAATAAATGCCACTGGAATGAATCAATTTGGAGTTATATATTTTAAGTTATGAGTTTCTGAAGGTTTTATGTGTTCTATGCAAGATTAATTAAGAGATACATTTTAATATGGTTTTCATGTCAAAACAGTGATACTAGATGATGAACAATAATATTACAAAATTATAGGAATTGGAATGAACTAATTTGGACACCATATGGAATTTCTATGATTTAAACACATTCTAGCATTTATTTTTGCATTAATTATCATTTTCTAATTCCATTTATTTGATTTTGTAGCTTCCTGGACTGGGCACACTAATACCGAGAAGTGCAGGGGCTAATCTACAAAAATTCCAGAGACTCAGAGCTAACCCCGCAGAGGACGGCGGGTCATTTTCTAGAAAACGCAGGGGTTCTTTAAGAAAAGTGCACGACGAAGGGGTAAGATCTATTGTGAGCCGTTGGATTAGACACCAAGGGCCCAGATGAAATCCTCACTTTACCGAACCGGTACGCCATTAGGGCCCTTGGATCTCGGATCTACGATCTAGCTTCCATTGCCCAAAGGGGATCTGCGATTTGATCACGGCCGTTCGGATCGCATCCTATGGCCCTACCTACGTTTCCCATCCTAACCAATCGTGGTCGTTGATTAAGGATCAAACGGTTACGCCCTTCTCTTCCCAGCAACAACAGAGGCGGCGGTGTACAGGTCCGATGGCGGCGACCTCTCCGGTGAATCCCAGTTTCGCGCTCAAGGACACTACCCCCGAGCCCGCTAGCGTTGACGCGAAGCGCACATGATGACGAATACAATGGATGGTTCCTTACCGTTTTTCGCGCAGCAGAGCTAGTTGCCCACGGTGGAGAACGGATCCGCGATGGAGGTCAGGCGCCGGTGAGAAATTGCGACGCGACCGTCCAAGTTCTGGGGGGGAAGAGGCCATGACACCACTGGGACGCCCCTACGAACACCTTGGCGAAACCTAGAGGGCGCGACAGTAACCGAATGCCCAACACCATTATCGCGGCACCCGGTCACTCTCTCTCTCTCGGTAATGGCAATCAGGGGCATAGCTATGGCGCCGGGAGAACGGTGATGGTCGCTAGTAGAGCCCCGCGACGGCGGCAACAGGAGCGGCTGTGCACCAGAGGAGGCGTGGTGCCGGTGGAGCATCGATGGCTGGTGAAGGGAAGGTGAGAGCAGGGAAAGAACGGGAGTCATAGCCACGAGAGGAGGCCTATGCAGCTGAAGAGGGGCGACCCCACGGAACTCAAGCAATCCGTTGCCGAAACTGCCGCCCGAATTTTCCCCCGAGCTCTCCGGTGAAGCCGATCCCCAAGCGCGTCCAGCTGGTCACGGCGTCCGTGCAAAGCGCTCGGCCGTTACGCGAGGGGGAAGAAAGGACTGACCATTGGGTCCCACACAACGACGGTACGCGCGCTCGTGAGACAGCCAAGGCACGGCGTGGCTTTGACTGGCAAGTGGGCCCCCCCTCAACGGCGACCCAAACGCGCACACGAGAGAGGACAGGGCTGGCGGCTAGGGTTTTAGGGGGTAGGCGCGGCACGGCGCAACACAGGAAAAAGGAGCGGGCCGTGGGGGGAAAGAGAAGAGGCTGTTGGGCCGGGCAAGGGAGAATTCGGCCCATGCGCAGGTTGCTTTTCCTTTTCTCTTTTTTTTATTCTATTTTGTTTTCTATTTGAATTTCAAATCAACCCAAGTTTGAAGTTCAAACCCTTAATTTAGATACACATTATAGAACTTCAGCATGACGTGCAAAACATATTTTTATGTATTTATTTCATTTTAGTTCTTTTAGACAAGCTTCCAATCATATAATAGAGAATAATCCCCACCTTATTAATTCTAGGGAAATAAAATTTATAATGTAGATTATATATGTTAATAAATAGTTTAATCCTAATTCTTCTACATAACCTAATCCAAAGGCAATTTAGCTTATCTTGGGGTCTTTAAATATATATATATATATATATTAACATATTCATTTTGGGAGTAGAAACTTCCAACTTATGATTATCTTTAAGGAAAGGCGTTTTGATTTAACCCTTTGGGGAAATTTCCTTGTCTTCACAAAATTGAACTTTAGGGTGTTACAGTCGTTGAGCACTGCACGCTCCAGGAATCGGGACACCTGTCCGAGCTCGGTCCTGACCTCCTCCACGGAAGACTTGATGGTGTCGACCTAGTTCTCAATTCGGGGCCGCCAAGCGTCGAACACCGCGTTGACATTCTCCAGCGCTGCCACCCGGGTCGTGGTGTTCACCGTGATAGAGTCGATCTGATCTAGCGCCACGGATTGCAACTCAGCAACTTGGGCGTCGAGCTGAGCCCACAAATCCCACCCCAAATCTGCTTGAGGGTTCACGTCACCTGCGGACTCGATCCTATACGTGAGCGCCGCAATGTTGTCAATGTTCTTCCCCATTGCAGACTCCAACTGTCTCTAGCGCTCGTCGTGTGACTCGAGGCGATCACACAACTGCTGCAACAGCTTGGATTGGGTGGCCAAGGTCTTGGACTGGGATTCGATGGACTTGGATTGTGCTGTGATTGCTGTTGCTATCGTTGGGTCCGACGCTCCCGCCATCTTTGCGCGCCGTGTAAAGTACAGGTTCGTCGCAAGGACCGTTGAGACCTTTGATACCAATTGTCAGCGACGCTGATCGCTGAGGAGACGAAGATATGTGCGAGTAGATTCAGAGTAGGAGGTGAGTTTGTATTGATTTCATATTCCAAACTGTCATTTCCTCTGCTGCGTTCAGTATTTATTACAAGCCATATTGGCTAAACTGGGCTATTGGGTTACAGCTAATAAATCCACTCTACACCAGACCACCTTGAGCTAGGCTTCCTCACACGCCAGCCCAAAATAGTCTCGCTCTGTTGCTTGTTACTCAACTCTGCACTTCCATCTGCCGATGAGCTGACACCTGGGCTGCGGCAATTGCTCAATGGAGCAAGATCGGCACCATGGGTGTTTGCCTATCCGTGGTCAGGGGTCTGCATCGCGCAAATTGCCGGTAAGTCTTCGACCTTAGCGCTTGCCTCGTCCTCCTCTATGAGTTGCACTATTCGGATTGGGGTTTGGTGCGTCAGTGCGCCTAGTGCATCCCGCTCCAGTGCGCTTTGCCGTATGGTGGTGCCGCCGTCCCTGGGTGTAGGCGTGAGAGCTGTATGAAGGTGAGATGGCCCTAGCCGTTGGTTTGAGGATGAACAGCTTTGATCAGAGCGGCATACCCCCTTCATCCTGGGCTTCTCGCACTCGTTGATGGGCAAACAAGCGTCTAGGATTAGATCTCACGTATTTTAAATCCGAGCCATCGATTGCGAGATGTGTGATCTAGATTAGATCAGGATTCGTTAATACCTGGACGTTGATCCGTGATCCTATGGCTGTCGTGGCATACGGGATCACAATCTCATGGATCTAATCTGGGCCATTCGGATAAGATCGGGCGGCTCTGGGTACCCGGTACCCCTTTGGCCATAGATAATTGCGTAAGAGACCCTGTGTTTTCACAAAATAAACCCGTTGTCCACGACAATATAAAGAACAATACAGATCAGTCCTATTTTCGCAAGTTAGACCCTGAGCTCTCTAGTAATTATGTCCGCGGTCTAGAGCCATTAGGAAAATTCAGAATTAAATCAGAAAATGATTTCTAGTATAAAAATAATTCTAGAAACTTATTTAATTCATAAGTAAATCATTTTAACTTCTTTTTGATCCATTCCAGTTGCATTAAATTCATATTAATGTTGTTTATCATTTGGTAACCTTATTTTGTTATGAAACATAGGTTAAAATTATGCACTTAATTTGTTCTATATCTAACACTTAAACCTTCAGAAAATCATAACTTTATAACTATAACTCTAAATTTAGTGGTTCTCGAACCTACGATCTCATTACGATATGTAGAACATTATTATGCAGTTGTTCTTATGTTTGGTGTGATGGTAATTTTACTTATATCATGTTTGTTTGTATTGCTGCGAGCAGTAGCGAGGTTACGAGTCACTCGAAGACCAAGTTGGTACCTAGGAATCTCAAGTCTAAGGCATGTTGTGCCCTCGATGACTCTTTTTACCTAATAATATTCTCTGCTAATCACTGTGACATGCTCAGGATAATTTGATGGGACCTAATAGGTTTCCCTAGATTTGTTTACCCCACACCTTGAAAACAAAAGAACTATTGAATAGAATTGCTATTGATCTACCTGGTTTTGGGAAATTAATGTTATATAATGATCATATTCCAATTTTGTTGTTGTTTTAATTATTGTTCATGATAATATCATTATGTTGATTGAAACATGGAGAACCACCCGGGAAAACAGTGCTACCACAAGGTTGGTATGGAACACCCTTGACTGACTAAGTAGGAAAGCTAGTGGAAGACTACCTTACCCAAAAGGGGCAAGGGCGGTAGAGGAGCTGCATATATGGGGGTTCTCGGGTCGATCATGCTGCGATAGCTTTTAGAACGAGTGATTCCTATATTGCCATTCTCAGAAACCGTAGCGGATTTTCTGAAGCTAGTGGAACTTTGTAAAGTTCTTGTAGTGCTATCTTGCCTCGTCTCCTCGATAGAGATGAATGGAAAGTCGCGATCCCTTGGCAAATGGGTAACATGACTTGTGGGTAAAGATGTGCAACCTTTGTAGAGTGTAAAACTGGTATATCAGTCGTGCTTCCAGTCATGAGTGGCTCGGACACTCACATGATTAATCTACGGAATTAAACTTAATTTGCCATTTGCATTGCATTGTGGGTGTTGTTATTAATTTTGATCTCTTACTTATTTGGGTTGGTATCTACTTATACTTAGAAACTGCTAATAAAATTTTGATCAACTTTAAGAGCAATGATCAGCTTTAACCATCTCTTATAATAAGCCTTACACTTCACATGAGCTCCCACCTTTGGTGAGTTCATGCACATTATTCCCCACAACTTGTTGAGCGATGAACGTATGTGAGCTCACCTTTGCTGTACTCACATCCCCCAGGTCAAGGATAGGTACCATAGGATGAGGCACATGAAGGATGATGTGATGAGTTCGTGAGTGGTCTAGGCCGTTGTATCCCAGTAAACTATGGTTGTTGGATCGTTGTCTTCGTATGATGTAATTATTTAACTATTTTATACAGAACTCCATTATATATTAAAGATGTGACATTTGTTTCTGTACCATGAGTCATCATATGTGTGAGACTTGATCCTAGCACACATGTGAGTCGCGCCCAGGTTTGGCCCCCTAAATCTGGGTGTGACAGTGGTCAATGGATTTGTACTAAATGGAGTGGTGGGGTGGTGAGAAACAATGGTTGGAGTATGTTTTTCACGATGGATTTAGCACCAACGTTGATTTAGGAAGTCTCAATGAGGTTGGTAAATGTAGGGATGAAATTGAGTTTTGCAGATAGTTTGTAAATTTAGAAACCTTCTTTACATAACCGTTAGAGAAGATTTTTCTAAAATACATCTTAAATTCATATTTACGGAGTTGTTTACATAACTATTAGAGATGCTTTAATTATCATAATTTAGGCATAGATAAATTAAGCTAATTTTATTTTATATAGAATATATTTGTATACTATCGTTGGTCATATAATAGAGATATTTATATGCTATATTTCTATTATATATGGAGGAGCCAGCCGAAGAACGTGTCATAAGGAGTAGAATAGAAACATGAACTTGTGTTACATGAAATCAATTTGTACCTCCTCATCACCCTATAAATTTGGGATAGACTTATATCTAAACTTTAGAAATTGGTGGAATGTCAAATCTCAAACCAAATAACCTACTATATTATGTAAATTCCAATTCCTTCAAAATGAAGGAATCCAAACGGCTCCTTAATGTAATATTTATCTAGCAATTCGATAAACTCTAATCATGATTGATAAAAAAATAGATATTGGTTTTCAAAAAAGTCATCAATGTTTGACATATTATGATACTAGTACTAATTAGAGGCTCCAACATCAATTCTCAAAATTGGATATTATTTAGAGATGGATGAAGATTAATCAATTAAATTAGAGCAAGTTCGCATTAAAAATAAGAAAGAGAAATATAAAATCTTATAAAGTTGAAGGCGAAGGTAGAAGATAAGAAATTTGTTTTGCTGACACTCTGAAAACCATATTTTTCATCTGTGCCACTGATTTTGTTAGATGGGTCTCAAAGTCTCACAGAGATATTAACACTAATCTATGAGTTTGGTCAACTCATAGGGAAAATTATTATTTTATATGTCAATTTTCTGTGTGTTTTAACGCATAGAAAAAATATTTTGTAATTTCTTATGGTTCATGTGTGGATGTGGGACACTGTCGATACCCTGAATACGGGTACCTGCTCCTGCTATGTCAAGGTGAGTCCATGGGGGCCACCGTTAAGGAATTCACGAGCAACCAACTCATCACGGGGCTAAGGGCCTAAGGCCCACCATATGAAGTCATGACTAAGCCAGGCTCGCCTCCTAGGTTGGTTCGCCATCTCCATTGGCCCCATAAAGATAGGAATCAACAACTTCAGCTATAGGCCTGGATCCTACAAATAGGACTTGGACATCCTTGTGACCCAACAGATCCCCAAACAAAGGGATCCAAAGAGACCATGAATCCTCGGAGGAGAAGGTGCTCTCAGGTTACAACACCAAGCCTTCAGAACGGCAGGAATGGAAGACACCATCCGGACCTCAGTCCAGGTGAGGTCTGGAGTCGCCACATGTCTAAGCAAGGGCGGTAGGAGCCTGGACTCCCTCATGTGTGGGTTGGGCCCACGATCAGAAAAGACTTGGGAAAACAATGTCACCACTTATCCCCAGGTCTGCCCCTCACCTAGGCAAGGGTCCGGTGCTAACACGTGACCAGACGCCTCTAGCGTAAGCCACCTTACTTATGGGGGCTACATTTTAGTTTGCAATTAAAGTGCATAACACAGATATTGTCTTACAAAGGAACATCTCCTTTACCTTATTTATAATACTAAATTAGTGCACACTAATCTTAATATTTTTGGATGATGTAATAACATATATTTACAAGTGGGACCTTGATACAAAGATGGGCATGATGTCTTTATCTCCATGCCATAACTTATGATAATATAACTTTATCAAAGATGCTAACTAAAATATAGTCACAATAATATTTTATCACAACATTTGGTGCACTGGTCTATGACATTTTTGGTTGGTGTCTTTGTGATGGTTTTTTCTATTTGTCACGATGACAAACAAATACTAATTCATATCATATTACTTTTGATATGTATATAGCAAAAAAACACACCCTCTCTCGAGAGAAGCTCGTCACACACAAAATTCTTAGGTACGCTATGGGAATTGAACTTATGACTTGAAGCTTTCAATGAATTCCACCGTTCACTACACATTAAAGTCACAAGTGACTTAGTGAATGGTTTATTTTTTAACGTTCATATTAGTGAATATTGTAATATATATATATATATATATATGGTTCACTAAATGATTTCAAATAAAAATGTTTGGATTGAAAGTTTTATATCTTGTGGACTACTATAACTTTGGTTTACATTGTATCTCCATCTGAGGCCATTTGAAAATCCTAACAATTGTATTTCAAAACACTAAGAACATAAAATATAACTTTGGGACTCTATGATTTTAAATGAAAATTTATCAACTACGAAGTTATAATTCTCTACAATAACTATAACTTTAATGTATACATTTTCTTCATCCGATATTAGTATGTGGCATGGTAGCTTTAAAACTAACTAGACATCTCAAGCTAAGTGTCAATACACATTCTCTAATGCAAAACTCTTCAAAATTGTACCTTTTTTAGATTAATGTACTAATAAAAACATATTTCATTCTACAAACATTAAAGTTGAACATTTATGTCTATTAAATGCAATGTCTAACTAGCAGACCCACAATGAGTCCATTGTATCGGTGGTTAAAAAAATGAATCACTACCGGAATGGGGCGCTTTGCCGAGTGCTTGAAGCACTCGGCAAACCCTAAAAAACACTCGGCAAAGTCTTTGCCGAGTGTGGTACTCGGCAAAGTCTTTGCCGAGTGTGGTACTCGGCAAAGAGGGCTCGACGAACAGTACATCGGCAAAGGCTTCTTTCCCGAGTACCTTTTATCGGGCACTCGACAAAGACTTTACCGAGTGCCAGTCGGTACTCAGCAAAGAAAAGCGGTCGTCACGGCGCCGGGGTGATGGAGACAGCGCCTTTGCCGAGTGTTCTAGGAATGTTCATAATTGTTGCCTAAAGTGCCTCGACAACATTCTTTTCAGTGTGCATCATGTCAATGTTGTGTGGAAGGAGTAGGTCGTCATAATAGGGGAGCCGAGTCAAGCCCGACTTATATGTCCACATATGCTGCTCACCATATCCCACAAAACCACCTTCTGTATTGGCCACGAGCCCATCTATCTGTTGATGAATTTCGGCACCAGTCATCGTTGCATATGGGCGGTCTGTCACTACGACACCTTTCGTTAAGTTCTTGATGTCTAGGCAGAATGGATGGTCAGGAGGGAGAAATTGTCGATGTTTATCGAAGGATGAATATTTGCCACCCTTTTTCAACCAAATGAACCTAAGAGCTTCCTTGCAAACTAGGCATGGGAACTTACCGTGAACACACCAGGCGTAGAATAGCCCATACGCCGGTAAGTCATGCATGGAGTACTGGTACTAAACATGCATTTTGAAGTTTGTCTTCGTAGCTCGGTCATACGTCCATACCCCTCCTCCCAAGCACGTACCAATTCATCGATCAAAGGCTTCATGTACACGCCCATTTTATTCCCCGGGTGTCCGGGAATTATCAACGACACGAATATATTCTGCCTTTGAAAGCACACACCGGGGGGAGATTGATTGGGATAACAAAAATGGGCCAACATGTGTACGGGGCAGCGCTCATTCCATAGGGATTGAACCCATCTATGGCCAGCGCAACACGTACATTACGAGCCTCTTAGGCTTTCTCATAGTAAATGGCATCAAAGTGTTTCCATGCTTCACCATCGGATGCGTGCACCATCTTGTCAGGATTGTATCGTTTTCTATTTTTATGCCATGTCACCTATTTTGTGGATTCCTCAGTCATGTATAAACGCTGGATCCTCAGTATGAACGGAAGGTGCCATAGGATTGTCAAGGGGATGTCGAGCTACCTCTTCTGTCCATCACTAGAGTCTATCTCCATAAACCTAAACGATTTACACTTCAGACAGTACTTTGCCTCCGCGTATTCTTTCCTAAATAGCATGCAGCCCTTCGGACAAGCATGTATCTGCTCATACGTCATCTTGAGTACACGAAGGAGTTTCTGTGTCTCGTACATGCTCTTTGGCAGAACGTGATCCTCCGGAAGTAGGCTCCCAATAACCGTCAACAAGCCATCGAATGTGTCTCGACTCATATTGTACTGCGACTTGAATGCCATTACACGCCCAATGGCATCCAGTTGAGAAACCTTTGTCTGGCCATGAAGGGGCTTCTATGCCGTGTCGAACATGTCGTAGAGCGCCTTTGCAGTCGGCTCTGGCTCGTCATCCGTACATCCTCTTGCGTACTGTGCCTCATGATAGTCGTTCAACATATCCGCTACCCCCCTCATCGGCATCATAATGCTCGACGCGTTGTCTCAGCACCTCCTCTCTCATACGATGCGCTTCACCATGAAAGATCCACCGAGTATAGCCCAACGTAAATCCATTCTTCCAAATATGTTCTACCATGGACTTCTTTGATTTTCTTTTCCGATTGGCACATTTGCTGCACAGGCATAGGACTAGACTCACTCCTTAGCAGCTTCGCCATATGCCCGTTCCACGAAATCATCGGTCTTTCTAATCCATTTAGTGGTGACATCATTCCTTCCTACACGGCTCGTGTACATCCACTCATGGTCCTCCATCCTCTAACATATATAAAGAAGCCTGCCAACAAAAAAATTGGCAGTACCTCCTCTGCACGGGGAGGTTTCCAAAGCCTGCAAATATAAGTAACAACACGATGGCTGACACACGCACGAGAATGGCTACATAACTACATGCAAACTACATTTTTATTATATATACTACATCCACTCACGGTCCTCCATACTCTAAAAATTTTGGCAGCACCTCCACATCAAACGATGCATTATATCAAATTGAGACAAACAAATAAATATAGCACATGCACTTTATCAAATTGACACAATGGTCGTCAATCACATATACATCAATCTATGTACTATATCAAATTGAGACAAACAAAACAATATATCACATGCACTTTATTCTACTAATAAATATACCACACGCACACATATAAACAAATAAATGTGACCTTTGCCGAGGAGGGGTGGGGCGGCGTGAGGATGGCGGGGAGCGGCGGGGCGGCGTGAGGATGGCAGGGAGGGGCGGCGCGACGGCGTCGGTGGTGATCACTGGTGAGAGTGAGAGAGTGTGGTGAGAGTGAGAGAGTGAAAGGAGAGAGTGCGGCGACGCTCTATTTTCTATCAACGAAACAGTCTTTGTCGAGTGCTAGATCGCGGGCACTCGGCAACACATAGTGCATCACAACTTTCTCAAAACATTCTCAAATTTTTATCACAGCCTCTACATACGATATCATGACATGTGGATAAGTTCCATAGTTTTCTGACTTTGTTTGTGTTTTATACAATTTTTAAACAACTGGATGACAAGTTCACGGTCATGTTTAGTGAGCATGGTGCTCGAAGATTCCGGTCTGCTCCTGAAATCAGTCATATCTTGTGTTACCTAACATGGATATCATTTTTGCATGTACGATTTTCCATGTTTCGAGTGACTTGTAGTTCAAATCTGAATTATCCGAGATCCAATTAAAGAACAAAATCCAATAGTCATAGGAAACAATTTTATAATTGTGCCAAAATGGCACTATGTAGGTCTACATAGTGTAGAAACATACCACAAAAAATTTGGTTGGAAAAAAAATAAAAAATATACTTTGTCGAGTGTCAGAAAATGGCACTCGGCAAAGCATGTCAGCAGGGTGACACTCGACAAAGAAGCTTCTTTGCCGAGTGCCAACGTTCGGCGCTCGGCAAAGTTAACGACCGTCAACTATAGACGGCTGCTGACGGCCCTTTGCCGAGCACCGTATTTCGCCGAGTGTTCGGCACTCGGCAAAGACATCTTTGCCCGAGTGTATTTCTGTGCCAAGAGTCCTGCTCTCGGTAAACGCGATCGTTACCGAGAGTAGGACTTCGCCGAGTACCCGACAAAAAGCACTCGGCAAAGAGCCGAGCACTCGGCAAAGCGTCGGATTCCGGTAGTGAATAGAACATAAATATATTTTCTTAGACGCCACAATAGTTTACTTAAGTGTTTGCACCTAAGGAAAGTAGCAATTCCTTAGTAGTTTCCAATTACACAAAGGAAAAGTGCATTTTCTTTTGATGGTATAGAATAACACCCAAATATTTGTAATAACACTAAAGGAAGTATAGAATTATATATTTTGGCTGTTTCAAATAGCATCCAAAGCATATAAAATTACCTTGAGCATCTATAACAACACTCAAGAATGTATGAAATTACCTTGGCAGGCGGTTTGGGATAGTACTCAAGGAATATGCATTCCTTGGTGGTTTTTTTTACCACCACCAAGTTAATGATATATTCTTGAGGGGTCAAATTTTGTCCTCATGAAATTATTATCTACCATGGATATTCTACTTTCTGGTATTGTGCTTAGTGTTCTATTTCTAAGGCTCTAAGCTTGCAATTTATACTCATGTATGGTGATGGTGTAGTCGTTTGTTGCACCAATGATACCATTCTCTTAAAAAGCAATAGGCACATGTTCATAAGGACACCGCACGCATACACCTATGGATGTTAACGAGAGACTACACCAACTCATTATAAAAACCGATGTTGTCACCATATTTGTAGAGGCTATTAAGATGGGCACATTACTTCGATTGAATGAAAAGATATCAAAAGGGGGGCATTTTTGATTGTACCCCTTCGTTTTGAAAACAAAGCGTTGTCATACCCTTGCGCTGTAACGTGCGGTTAACGGTGTTAAATCTGATGCGAAAAAACAAAAAATCCGAGCAATTTGTTGTGATTACCTCTCGTTATATTATGTAATTGTGATTTTACTCGCATTGGGGTTGCATCCATTACAACACACAAGGAAGGTAGTTCAGACCTTTTACCCTATTTCTTTCACATTTTTAATATTTTAATCACTAAATCTGATTTTCACTAAAGTGAGGGGCAAACGGTAGCTTTGTTATTAAGATGTAGGGGTAAAATCATAAAGTTGAAATAAAATCATAATCGCAAGACCAGGGAAGTGTATAATCACATTTGTCAACAACAAAAAAAATCCAGCGCCGATGATTCTAGGACTCAAACCTAGGTGAGCATGGCATGTTCCAAGAACCTAACCAATATATATAGCACCAGTATAGTAGTGACGTGTTGACATGAACCACAAAACATGATGAAGCTAATTCACCGGAATCGTCGGATAGGGGAATCTCATATCTTGCCTTGTCATCGTTGCTTGTGCAGCTGTGCCGGTTTTGATGAAACATTGCGACGAGAGTCAAAAAGTTGGCCGCGGAAGTAAACAGATACGTGCACACACAAGTATCGTATGATACTTACGATCCATATATACGTTCGCTTGTGCAGCATGCCGCATGCGCGCACACTGAAAAGTGACCCGACTGATGAGAGAGCCTAGTCTATCGTTCCAAAATGAAGCTAACGTTTTGCCATTTGTAACATGTTCAGGTACGTATAGCTGCTGCAAAGTCTTGGACAAGCAGCTCTGCAGCTACACACAAAATCTCACACTGGTGGCTCATGGCCTCATGTACAACAACAACCTGCTGCTGCCGGAACAAGGAGAAATGTTTATGTCTGCACAAAGCTTTTGTACGTAGTTTTGTTTGTGTAAGCAACAAAATGTGTTGAGCCGTCTCCAAATGTGAAAGGACTGGAAAGACGACGACGGGTGGACGATTCTTGCACTATTTTTATTATTATTATTTTTGACTTGATTTTTAAGTGCGCCTTCTTCTCTGATGTGAAATGCCGCTCTGTCGTTTAACCGTAAACAAACGGTCGCCATTTGGAAGGGTTTGGGGACAAGGACGGCGGTATACGTCTGCTTAGTTATGAATTGATCAAACTGAAATCAACAAGTAAATGCACTGGTTAACATGTACTGTAACGCTTAAATAATAGCAGTATGTATTTGGCATATAAGCCAAATTAAAGTGATCAACATAAAAAAATTTTAATGCAATCGCCAAACGGTCAACGCGTAAGAGATCATAGGCCGTCGAGAGTTCCATAAAGTCGAGGAAGTTGCACGTATATAGTGTTCTCCATCGGATGGCTAAGAAACATGACCCGACCGAATAAGATAAATTTAGTGTGTAAAACCCCTTCCTTTCTTTTTTCTTTTTCCAAATTAATGTAAACTTTATCTATATTTTTTCCCTCCCTCGGTTATATGACACACATTCTGGTAAAAAAAATACTTCAAATGTAGATTTTGGAATCTGATACATGGGATACTTAATTAGACAATTTTACTCATGTTTTAATTCAAAAAACATAAAGATATTTATAATATTCACGTACGTGTCTGATCTTTTTATCTTCATAAGCATAATAATAAGACTAATATAATGCAAACATATCAAACCATATGAACAAATAGAGATCAGATTAATTATATACCGCAAACGGATTATTGTGGAACCAAAGACAACAACTGTGGTGGTATTGTTGCTTGGGTCAATCATGAATTGATGATGAAGTTTATTCGAACTAGTCAACCAAAAGTTGACGTGGGTTGCACGACTCATCTCTGCATGGCTGGATTAGTGGAATAACAAGACTCGGAAAACTTGCTACCCGGAACTATTCTCCTTCACCAACAATGCTAATACTACGGTTAAGTTAGGAGTTTGGATCAGCTTTCTGATCTATTCCACCTGCCCCTCTCTTAGCAAGCTTTCAGCTAGTTTTCTGACCTTTATAGGGAACTCAGTCTGCTTCCTGCCAGTAGCCCTGAGAAGGATAGCTGGACATTTAGGGCGTATTTGCCATAGCTCTAGAGCAGAACTTCAAAGAGGAGCTGCCAAGAGCCTTCCAAACACCCTAACTCTAGAGTTACAAACTTTATGAAGTTTTTAGAGCTACAGTACAAATTTTTGGAGTACCTCTTTTGCTTCTCCGAAAACTCTAAAAAACAACTTAGCCGTGGAGTTTGGAGTTATTTACCCGCCACTGCCACTAGTTATGAGAAAACCATTTAATAAATCTAGAGCACAGTTGCCCAAATTTGGGGCAAATCGTCTTTCTCCTCTATCATGGCTTACAAACATCTCATTGGCCATACTCCTACGCACCCAGCCTTTAGTTGGATCAGGAGCTCTAGATGCTAGCCAAAGCACAAAATATTCTTCGGGCTTCTGCCACGGAATCGGATCAACACCAGAAACATTCACAAAAGAAATCAATGTACTCATACTCCTATACTTGCGAAAAATATATTCTCCAACGGGAAGAGATAGTGAGCCATCTTTTCTTTAGGTGCAACTTTGCTAAATCTTGTTGGAGATCTATTGGTGTTTCCCCTCGGGTGACTTGCCTGTTAAGGGCCACCATCAGATTGAATAGACAATTACAAGTTGGTTGCTGCATGGAGATCATAATTTTCATGGCCTGGAGCATTTGGAGATGCCAGAATAATTTGATCTTTCTGAATAGCCCTAAATGGTTGATGGTTGTAGGTCCTCCGTCAAGCAAGAGCTTTTGGTTTTACTTCATAGAAGCAGTTCTAGGAGCCATTTTGACTCGGTCATTCCTCTTTGGCTCTCGGTCATTGACTTGTAATTTTCATGTATATCATTGCCCTTCTCCCTCTCTCCCTCCCTTCTCTTCCCCTGTCTCTTATTATTCTCCATGTTTCTTTTCCTTTAGTTCATATTGGTTTTCCTCCTCCCTGCTTCTCCCTTTAGATTAGATTGCTTTTCCTCTTTAATATAGTTTATTAGTATGGGACCCCTTCCATTTTCTTTCAAAAAACTGATGAAGTGGAGGGAGCCATATAGTCGGCCTAACAATTTGTGAACTGAAAACATAACCAGAACAGAAATCTGTCACACTAATCGCTATGAAAGGAGAGAGAACTCAAGGCAGTCACACTATTTGCTCGGAAAGGAGCAAGTAGTCATGTGGAGCTCTTCACAAAACTAGCATCCATACAGATGTAGCATACAAACAATTATGGTTCTAGAGGTTGCTTGCTCTCTTAAGACATATGCATGCAAGAATTGGAACACGAAATCTTGAGAAGCAGCGACATTAGAGAGGACAATGGTGCTAGACAATGAAAATGTGCCATTAATTTCCCCATTTAGTTTAAGTTGCAAAATTAGTGTCATTATTTATTACATCAAGAGTAAAGTGCATCAACGGTCCATGAACTATTTTAGGTTTGTCATTGAGGTCCATGTACTATTCAAGGCCACAAGAACCAGCATTAACTATTTAAAGTGTGTCAAATGAAGTCTAAATGGGCAAAGGCCTAGTCCAACATCTAATGTGTCATTCCACCTAATGGGGGTTTTGTGACCTTTGAAATAGTTTAAGGATCTAGATGACACACTTTAAGTTGTTAATGGACCTAGATGACCTTGAAATAGTTTATTTTACACACTTTAAATAGTTGATGGGGGTTTCTAAGACCTTGAATACAACATGGACATAGATGACACACGCGAAATAGTTCATGGACTGTTGATGCACTTTACTCTTACTTCAAGAAGTAATCAACATACCATGAGTAGTACACACTCTATTTATATGGGTTTAGGCATAGGGTGCTCTAAGTATAGTGTATGGTGATGCTTTTCTTAGTTATGGATCATATGCTCACGTCGGTTGCTTATAGAGGATTGCAACTATTCTTTATTGGGTGTCATTATAAGTTATGATCTAACGATCAGAAGGTTCCTACCCCTTCTTATATAGTCTAGAGGATAGGTTATAGTACAGTCCAAGCCTTTGGGATGATTGAGGGTAGTGTTTGAACCATCCCCTAGTCTTTCGGATCAACTCATTAGATTGATACTCGCCCTCATAGGGCTACTATGGGGGAGAAGGCCGAACGAGACCTCGATCATTGGTCTGCATGGCTACACATACATGACATTCCTAGAATTTCCATGGGTAAATGATATAGGGTGAGGGCTGATCTTCTGTGAGGTAGGATAACTTGATTGGGTGAAGGTATGAAAGTTTATGATTCAAGGCTCCGAGCAAACAAATCCTCGCAGTCACTACACCACTACTCCATTGGTTATCACCTGTGACACATGAGTGACCTCGCCACGAAGGTCTATCCCTGCAAGCGCAATAAAAACACAAGCAAGAACAGGAAGAACACAACCAAAACTATATTGATCACGAGGTGGGGCCTCACAAACCGATGAATGACGACACTATTCGATGACAATGAATCTAAACAAACCCAACCCTAATGGCGATGGCGGCTACTGATAATATAAGGTTTAGAAGCATGCATGTACCCTAGACACACCCCTAATGGGCTCCAACACGATACATGGGCAAACACCCCAAAATACGGTGTCGTAGCACCGAGACAAAATCTAGATGCTGACTTATTTTGATGATTCCCATTGACTCTGAATAAATTTAAGTCAGGACACATTGAGAGCACCTAGAGGGGGGGAGGTGAATAGGTGATCCTGTAAAACTTGAAAACTTAAGCCACAAAAACTTGGTTAAGCGTTAGCACAGTAAATGCCAAGTGGCTAGAAAGGAGTCAAAACACAATAACCACAGGAAATCAATCACAGAGATGGCACGGTGGTTATCCCGTGGTTCGGCCAAGATCAACGCTTGCCTACTCCACGTTGTGGCGTCCCAACGGACGAGGGTTGCAATCAACCCCTCTCAAGTGGTCCAAAGACCCACTTGAATACCACGGTGTTTTGCTTGCTTTACTCAATCCCGTTTGCGAGGAATCTCCACAACTTGGAGCCTCTCGCCCTTACACTTGAAGTTCACAAAGAAGCACGGAGCAAGGGAGGGATTAGCAACGCACTCAAGACAAGAAATCACAGCAACACCACGCACACAAGTCGCAACGAGAGCTCACAACACAACTCAATGAGTTCACCACTCAACTAGAGCTCTAATTGCTATCGCAAAGAATCAAAGGCGCGGAATCGATGTCTTGGTGCTTAGGAATGTTGTAGGAATGCTTGGTGTACTCCTCCATGCGCCTAGGGGTCCCTTTTATAGCCCCAAGGCAGCTAGGAGCCGTTGAGAGCAATCTAGGAAGGCTGATCTTGCCTTCTGTCGACTGGCGCACCAGACAGTCCGGTGCACACCGGACACTGCCCGGTGCCCGATTTCCTTTCATAAATGGCGCAGTCGACCGTTGGCAGCCTGAGAGCCGTTGGCGCACCGGACATGTCCGGTGCACACCGGACAGTCCGGTGCCTCCTACTAGCCGTTGGCTCGGCCACGTGTCCCGCGCAGATCGCGCGGCCGACCGTTGGCCCGGCCGACCGTTGGCTCACCGTACAGTCCGGTGCACACTGGACAGTCCGGTGAATTATAGCCGTACGTCGCCGATGAATTCCCGAGAGCGACGAGTTCGCCTGTGAACGGCCCACCGGACAGTCCGGTGCACCACCGGACAGTCCGGTGAATTATAGCCGTACACCACCGTCGAAGTCCCGAGAGCAGCCTGTTCGCCAGAGCCAGCCTGGCGCACCGGACACTGTCCGGTGCACCACCGGACAGTCCGGTGCTCCAGACTGGGCAGAATCTTGGCTGCTCGAGCCAAGGCATTTTCAATTGGATTTTTCCTGTTTCCAGCACTTAGACACAATACATTAGTCCATAAAACAATGTACTAAGTCTTAGAAACATACCTTTATCCTTGATTTGTACTTGGTCCACCATTTTACACTTAGGCACTTGTGTTGGACACTAAATCACCAAAATACTTAGAAATGGCCCAAGGGCACATTTCCCTTTCAATCTCCCCCTTTTTGGTGATTTATGCCAACACAACATAAAGCAAGTAGAACAAGTACAAAATCAATTCAAATAAGAACTCAAAATTGTTTTGATTCAAATTTGACATATATGGATCACTCTTTGCCACCACTTGGTTTGTTTTTGCAAATCAAACTCAAATTTCTATCTCTAAGTCAAACACACATGTTAAGACATAAAGAGAGTCATTCCAAGAGAAATTGATTCAAGATTTCAAAAACTCCCCTTTTTCCCATAATCAATACTTCTCCCCACAAGAAGCCAACTTTTGACAAGAGAGACAATAAAAGAGTTTTGACAAACCAAAAGCTCTGTTCTACTATTTTCAAAATCTCTCAAGTGGTAGCTGATCCATTTATCGCTTTGGCCTTTATTTTCTCCCCCTTTGGCATCAAGCACCAAAACGGGATCAATCGTGGCCCTTTAACCCCATTGCCTCACCAAAATCTTCAAATAAGAACACAAAGGCAATAAGAGTACATGAGATGAACTTGGAATAAGTTACCCTCTCATCGGAGTGCAGTGGAAGTCTTTCATGGTCCAAGTCCACCTTTCCCTTTCAAAACTCCTTTGAGACTAAATCAAGCAAACTCAAGCAAACGGTTAGTCTCAAAGGGTCAAGTTGTAGCACAACTCCCCCTAAATATGTGCATCACTTGCACAAGGACTTGTGAGGTCCGGGGAGTGATTGTACAACTTGAGCACCATAGTAAGCAACAAAATGCATAAGGAACATGATCAAAGGCATAAGTACATGTATGCTATGAATCAATCCAAGTTCCGCGAATCTAGGACATTTAGCTCACTACGCAGCCTGCAAAAGGTCTTTTCATCTAAAGGCTTAGTGAAGATATCGGCTAGCTGGTTCTCGGTGCTAACATGAAACACTTCGATATCTCCCTTTTGCTGGTGGTCTCTCAAAAAGTGATGCCGGATGTCAATGTGCTTTGTGCGGCTGTGCTCAACAGGATTTTCCGCTATTCGGATAGCACTCTCATTGTCACATAGGAGTGGGACTTTGCTCAGATTGTAGCCAAAGTCCCGGAGAGTTTGCCTCATCCAAAGTAGTTGCGCGCAACACTGTCCTGTGGCAACATACTCGGCCTCAGCGGTGGATAGGGCAACGGAAGTTTGTTTCTTAGAATTTCACGACACCAGGGACCTTCCTAAGAATTGGCACGTCCCCGATGTACTCTTCCTATCGACCTTACATCCAGCATAGTCAGAATCTGAATATCCAATCAAGTCAAAGTTAGACCCCTTTGGATACCAGATCCCGAAGCAAGGCGTAGCGACTAAATATCTAAGAATTCGCTTCACAGCCACTAAGTGACACTCCTTAGGATCGGATTGAAATCTAGCACACATGCATACGCTAAGCATAATATCCGGTCTACTAACACATAAATAAAGCAAAGAACCTATCATGGACCGGTATGCTTTTTGATCAACGGACTTACCACCTTTGGTGAGGTTGGTGTGTCCGTCAGTTCCCATCGGCGTCTTTGCGGGCTTGGCGTCCTTCATCCCAAACCGCTTTAGCAAGTCTTGCGTGTACTTCATTTGGGAGATGAAGGTGCCGTCCTTGAGTTGCTTCACTTGGAACCCAAGGAAGTAGTTCAACTCGCCCATCATCGACATCTCGAATTTCTGCGTCATTACCCTGCTAAACTCTTCACAAGACTTTTGATTAGTAGAACCAAATATTATGTCATCGACATAAATTTGGCACACAAAAAGATCACCATCGCAAGTCTTAGTAAAAAGAGTTGGATCGGCTTTCCTGACCTTGAACGTATTAGCAATTAAAAAGTCTCTAAGGCATTCATACCATGCTCTTGGGGCTTGCTTAAGTCCATAGAGCGCCTTAGAGAGCTTACACACGTGGTTGGGGTACCGTTCATCCTCGAAGCCAGGGGGTTGCTCTACGTACACCTCCTCCTTGATTGGCCCGTTGAGGAAAGCGCTCTTCACATCCATTTGGTACAATCTGAAAGAATGGTGAGCGGCATATGCTAGCAAAATACGAATTGATTCTAGCCTAGCCACAGGAGCGAAAGTCTCCTCAAAGTCCAAACCTGCGACTTGGGCATAACCTTTTGCCACAAGTTGAGCCTTGTTTCTCGTCACCACCCCGTGCTCGTCCTATTTGTTGCGGAACACCCACTTGGTTCCCAGAACATTTTGCTTGGGACGAGGCACCAGTGTCCAAACTTCATTGCGCTTGAAGTTGTTGAGTTCCTCCTGCATGGCCAACACCCAGTCCGGATCTAGCAAGGCCTCTTCTACCCTGAAAGGCTCAATAGAAGAGACAAAGGAGTAATGCTCACAAAAATTAACTAATCTTGAACGAGTAGTTACTCCCTTGCTAATATCACCCAATATTTGGTCGACGGGATGATCCCTTTGGATCGTCGCTCGAACTTGGGTTGGAGGTGCCTGAGGTGCTTCTTCCTCTTCAATTTGAACATCCTGTACTCCCCCTTGATTATGCGCCTCCACTTGAGGTACCTGTTCGTCATCTTGGGTTGGGGGATGCACCATAGTCGAGGAAGACGGTTGATCTTGCTCCAATTGTTCCTGAGGTCGTACATCTCCGATCGCCATGGTGCGTATCGCGGCTGTTGGAACGTCTTCTTCATCTACATCATCAAGATCAACAGCTTGCTCTCTTGGAGAGCCATTAGTCTCATCAAATACAACGTCGCTAGAGACTTCAACCAAACCCGATGATTTGTTGAAGACCCTATACGCCCTTGTATTTGAATCATAACCTAATAAAAACCCTTCTACAGCTTTGGGAGCAAATTTGGAATTTCTACCCTTCTTCACTAGAATGTAGCATTTACTCCCAAATACACGAAAGTACGATACATTGGGTTTGTTACCAGTTAGCAGCTCATATGAAGTCTTCTTGAGGAGGCGGTGAAGGTAGACCCTGTTGATGGCGTGGCAAGCCGTGTTCACGGCTTCCGACCAAAAACGCTCGGGGGTCTTGAACTCTCCAAGCATAGTCCTCGCCATATCAATGAGCGTCCTGTTCTTCCTCTCTACCACACCATTTTGCTGAGGTGTGTAGGGAGCGGAGAACTCATGCTTGATCCCCTCCTCCTCAAGGAACTCCTCCACTTGAAGATTCTTGAATTCGGACCCGTTGTCGCTTCTTATCTTCTTCACCTTGAGCTCAAACTCATTTTGAGCTCTCCTTAGGAAGCGCTTGAGGGTCCCTTGGGTTTCAGACTTATCCTGCAAAAAGAACACCCAAGTGAAGCGGGAAAAGTCATCAACAATAACTAGACCATACTTACTTCCTCCTATGCTCAGATAGGCGACGGGTCCGAAGAGGTCCATATGTAGCAGCTCCAGAGGTCTTGAAGTGGTCATCACATTCTTGCTGTGATGTGCTCCTCCCACTTGTTTACCTGCTTGACAAGCTGCACAAGGTCTATCTTTTTCGAATTGCACGTTAGTCAAACCTATCACGTGTTCTCCCTTTAGAAGCTTGTGAAGGTTCTTCATCCCCACATGTGCTAAGCGGCGATGCCACAGCCAGCCCATGCTAGTCTTAGCAATTAAGCATGCATCTAGACCGGCCTCCTCTTTTGCAAAATCAACTAAATAAAGTTTGCCGTCTAGTACACCCTTAAAAGCTAGTGAACCATCACATCTTCTAAAGACAGACACATCTACATTTGTAAATAGACAATTATATCCCATATTACATAATTGACTGACAGATAGTAAATTATATCCAAGAGACTCAACTAAAAACACATTAGAGATAGAGTGCTCATTTGATATTGCAATCTTGCCTAAACCTTTCACCTTGCCTTGGTTCCCATCACCGAATATGATTGAATCTTGGGAATCCTTATTCTTGACGTAGGAGGTGAACATCTTCTTTTCCCCGTCATATGGTTCGTGCATCCGCTGTCGATAATCCAGCTTGTACCCCCGGATGCATAAACCTGCAAGGCAAATTTAGGCTTGGGTCTTAGGTACCCAACTCTTGTTGGGTCCTACAAGGTTAGCCACAATTGTCTTAGGGACCCAAATGCAAGTTTTATCACCCTTGCATTTTGCCCCTAATTTCATAGCAACAATCTTCCTATCCTTTCTACAAATAGCAAAGGAAGCATTTAAAGCATGATAAATTGTAGAGGGTCCATTCATAACTTTCCTAGGAACATGAACAATATTCTTTCTAGGCACATGATGAATATTTTTCCTAGGCATATCTCTACCATGCATATAGGAAGAACTGGGAGCAAACATAGCATAAGAATCATAGGCATGTGAATCAAAAGCATTACAACTCCTATGAGACTGTCTTCTATCATTGTACATAAAAGCATGGTTCTTTTTAGTACTACTTGCCATAGGGGCCTTCCCTTTCTCCTTGGCGGAGATGGGAGCCTTATGGCTTGTTAAGTTCTTGGCTTCCCTCTTGAAGCCAAGCCCATCCTTAATTGAGGGGTGTCTACCAATCGTGTAGGCATCCCTAGCGAACTTTAGTTTATCAAAATCACTTTTGCTAGCCTTAAGTTGGGCATTAAGACTAGCCATTTCATCATTTAACTTTGCAATAGAAGCTATGTGTTCACTACAAGCATCAAAATCAAAATCTTTACATCTATTGCAAATAACAACATTTTCTACACAAGTTGTTGATTTACTAGCTATTTCTAACTTAGCATTCAAATTATCATTAATGCTCCTTAAGCTAGAAATCGTCTCATGGCAAGAAGATAATTCACAAGAAAGCATTTCATTTCTCTTAACTTCTAAGGCATGAGATTTTTGTGCTTCTACAAATTTGTCATGTTCTTCATACAACAAGTCCTCTTGTTTTTCTAAAAGCCTATTCTTATCATTCAAGGCATCAATCAATTCATTAATTTTATCTACCTTGGTTCTATCTAGGCCCTTAAATAAACATGAATAATCTATTTCATCCTCATCACTAGATTCATCCTCACTTGAAGAAGCATAAGTAGAGTTTTGAGTACATACCTTCTTCTCCCTTGCCATAAGGCATGTGTGACGCTCGTTGGGGAAGAGGGATGACTTGTTGAAGGCGGTGGCGGCGAGTCCTTCATTGTCGGAGTCGGACGAGGAGCAATCCGAATCCCACTCCTTGCCAAGATGTGCCTCGCCCTTTGCCTTCTTATAGTTCTTCTTCTTCTCCCTCTTGTTCCCTTGATCCTGATCACTATCTTTGTCGGGACAGTTAGCAATGAAATGACCAAGCTTACCACATTTGAAGCATGAGCGCTTCCCTTTTGTCTTGGTCTTGCTTGGCTGCCCCTTGCGACCCTTTAGCGCCGTCTTGAATCTTTTGATGATGAGGGCCATCTCTTCATCATTAAGTCCGGCCGCCTCAATTTGTGCTACCTTGCTAGGTAACGCCTCCTTGCTCCTTGTTGCCTTGAGAGCAACAGGTTGAGGTTCACTGATTGGACCGTTTAGAGCGTCGTCCACGTACCTCGCCTCCTTGATCATCATTCGCCCGCTTACGAATTTTCCAAGGACTTCTTCGGGCGACATTTTGGTGTACCTGGGATTCTCACGAATATTATTCACCAAATGAGGATCAAGAACGGTAAAGGACCTTAGCATCAGTCGGACGACGTCGTGGTCCGTCCATCGCGTGCTTCCGTAGCTCCTTATTTTGTTGATAAGGGTCTTGAGCCGGTTGTATGTTTGTGTCGGCTCCTTGCCCCTTATCATTGCGAATCGTCCAAGCTCGCCCTCCACCAACTCCATCTTGGTGAGCAAGGTGACGCCGTTCCCCTCATGTGAAATCTTGAGGGTGTCCCAGATCTGCTTGGCGTTATCCAAGCCGCTCACTTTGTGGTATTCATCCCTGCACAATGAAGCTAGAAGAACAGTAGTAGCTTGTGCATTCTTATGAATTTGCTCATTAATGAACATGGGACTATCCGAACTATCAAAGTGCATTCCACTTTCTACAATCTCCCATATACTAGGATGGAGAGAGAACAAGTGACTACGCATTTTGTGACTCCAAAATCCGTAGTCCTCTCCATCAAAATGAGGAGGTTTACCAAGTGGAATAGATAATAAATGAGCATTTGTACTTTGAGGAATACGAGAGTAGTCAAAAGAAAAGTTCGAATTGACCAGTTTCCTTCTCTCGTAGTCGTTGTGGTCGTCGTCCTTTTGGGAAGAAGTAGACTCATCGCTGTCGTCGTAGTAGACGATCTCCTTGATGCGCATCGTCTTCTTCTTCTTCCCTTCTTTCCGTCTATGGCCTGAGCCGGAGTCGGTAGGCTTGTCGTCCTTCGGCTCGTTGACGAAGGATTCCTTCTCTTTATCGTTGATCACGATACCCTTCCCCTTAGGATCCATCTCTTCGGGCGGTTAGTCCCTTTGTGAAGAGAACGGCTCTGATACCAATTGAGAGCACCTAGAGGGGGGGTGAATAGGTGATCCTGTAAAACTTGAAAACTTAAGCCACAAAAACTTGGTTAAGCGTTAGCACAGTAAATGCCAAGTGGCTAGAAAGGAGTCAAAACACAATAACCACAGGAAATCAATCACAGAGATGGCACGGTGGTTATCCCGTGGTTCGGCCAAGACCAACGCTTGCCTACTCCACGTTGTGGCGTCCCAACGGACGAGGGTTGCAATCAACCCCTCTCAAGCGGTCCAAAGACCCACTTGAATACCACGGTGTTTTGCTTGCTTTACTCAATCCCGTTTGCGAGGAATCTCCACAACTTGGAGCCTCTCGCCCTTACACTTGAAGTTCACAAAGAAGCACGGAGCAAGGGAGGGATTAGCAACGCACTCAAGACAAGAAATCACAGCAACACCACGCACACAAGTCGCAACGAGAGCTCACAACACAACTCAATGAGTTCACCACTCAACTAGAGCTCTAATTGCTATCGCAAAGAATCAAAGGCGCGGAATCGATGTCTTGGTGCTTAGGAATGTTGTAGGAATGCTTGGTGTACTCCTCCATGCGCCTAGGGGGTCCCTTTTATAGCCCCAAGGCAGCTAGGAGCCATTGAGAGCAATCTAGGAAGGCTGATCTTGCCTTCTGTCGACTGGCGCACCGGACAGTCCGGTGCACACCGGACACTGTCCGGTGCCCGATTTCCTTCCATAAATGGCGCAGTCGACCGTTGGCAGCCTGAGAGCCGTTGGCGCACCGGACATGTCCGGTGCACACCGGACAGTCCGGTGCCTCCTACTAGCCGTTGGCTCGGCCACGTGTCCCGCACAGATCGCGCGGCCGACCGTTGGCCCGGCCGACCGTTGGCTCACCGGATAGTCCGGTGAATTATAGCCGTACGTCACCGATGAATTCCCGAGAGCGACGAGTTCGCCTGTGAACGGCCCACCGGACAGTTCGGTGCACCACCGGACAGTCCGGTGCACCACCGGACAGTCCGGTGAATTATAGCCGTACACCACCGTCGAAGTCCCGAGAGCAGCCTGTTCGCCAGAGCCAGCCTGGCGCACCGGACATTGTCCGGTGCACCACCGGACAGTTCGGTGCTCCAGACTGGGCAGAATCTTGGCTGCTCGAGCCAAGGCATTTTCAATTGGATTTTTCCTGTTTCCAGCACTTAGACACAATACATTAGTCCATAAAACAATGTACTAAGTCTTAGAAACATACCTTTATCCTTGATTTGTACTTGGTCCACCATTTTACACTTAGGCACTTGTGTTGGACACTAAATCACCAAAATACTTAGAAATGGCCCAAGGGCACATTTCCCTTTCACACATTGGGTTGGAAAACTTATCTACTTAGCTCTCTGTCGGAGGGAAAATTCTCCGGCCGGGTGGCAGAATGCACCCGCCCTAATCCTAAGATGAGGAGGGGGCCTAAGCGGTTGCCTGTTTGGTGAGTTCGGGATGAACACAAGAGCACTTGAGGGTTTATAGTGGTTCAGGCCGCAGGAGCGTAATACCCTACCTCCACTGTCTGTAAGTTGTATTGAGTGTGTTCCCTGTAATGCTGTGTGCCTTCCCTTTTATAGTTTAAGGGAGGCACATACAAGGATGCTGAGCCCCGACATGCGGGCCCAGGAGCATAATGGAAGAAATACATTATGTGAATAATTAATGCCGACAGCACACCAAGATCTTTGTCGGACACTGTGTTGCCGGCCTTAGTAACGCATGAGTGATTAGCGGGAGTCATGATGACTGCAGTCCATGCAGCATTGATAGACAGTAACCCTTTTCTTGGAAACACACGAGTAATGGTGAGTCATTGCCCTCGCTATGGTAACGTGTGAGTAACTGCACGGCCCACGTAGCGTGGACTGGGTACGCCGCCTGTCACTGGAATGGACAGGCGCATATCTTATCCGTAATGAATGCAAAGACGCGCATAGCCCAGAGGCTTCATGCCAAGCTCTGCTCGTTGGCTTATGCTGCGCGCAGTAGGCCACGCGGTAGCATCGGGTCTCCGCCTGGGCGGGGATCAGGAGTGTATGTGATAAGGTCCGGATCATGCTAGATCAGGTCTGGACACATGTCGGCATCGGACCCTCGCCCGGGTCCTGATTAAGGCCCGGGTATGTTCTGTCCTGGAACCTTGGGACCCCATTGTGGGTGGCCTGAACCCCATACGGGGGGGTCTGGATCCATTCCAGGCGTCCGGTTCGCACACGTGGAGGTCCTGGACCAAACTCGGAGGCCCGAACCATATATACAGGGGTCCGGCACCTTCCCATGAGGGTCTGAACACGTGGCGGCACCAGACCCACCCATGTGGTGGGGTCAGTTGCTGTTGCTGGCCCAGAGTAGTCGCCCAAGGCTGGGGCAAGTCATGGCCTGGTCCCACATACAGCTCTTTTACCACGCGACTAAAAATAGCCATGTGGGTACTGTGTCTTTATACAGTAGTAAGGGGTACCCTAGTTTCAGGGTACCGACACTTTCCATCCATATAAAGCCCAATCTAAACGGAGTTCGGATGCATCCTGGGTGTCCATTTTGGTATAGACTGGTCTTGAACTCTAAGGTGGAGACAAAGTTGAGTCGAACTTGGTTCCCTCTTGTTGTGAACGTCCTAGCTTCTCCTCCTTGACATATTGGCCCTTCCCAAGTCCTTGCTAAATCTCTCCAAGGATCCAAATCATCAAAATATCTTTGGCACCAAGTGTAAGCTCTAAAATACAATTGACTAGGTTAGAACGAACCTAAAGATTTAATTGTCGTGTACGTGCTCGTGTTATCGGTCCATGCATTGTATGTATGGGAGTGATGTCCTCATCATCCTCCCTCTCTTGAATTGGAGTCGTCCTCGACTCAGGCGGTGATCAAGGGGTGGATGAGTAACCCTAGGGTGTACAAGTTTTTAGGCCCAAAATAGGTGTCGCTGATTTCTGGTAGATTCTGAACGTCATCTTGTTATGACGATTCTCATCAACTCCAAGAATGTTTTGACGTGGGTCTAGTTGGGTTGGAAAGCTTATCTTCTTAGATTTCCAATAATATCTAGAACATTCAAAATGGAGTCTGGATGTGGCCTGGACATCCATTTTCAAGAGGACCACTCTTGCAGTCTGAACCGGGTTCGCGAATAAACTGGACTTCAACTCCACTTGAGCTTGTGACTCTGTCATTGATTGGACCTTGAACATATAGGATGTGTTTGATTTGAGGTCAAAGTAGGATGAGGCATGGTCATCCCCAACAGTTACCACATTTTTGTTTAGTAGAAGGGATAAACTTAGATGGAACCATCCTAGTTTTTGTTTGGATAGTAGTTAGCTGTCACTGTTCGAGAGGGGCGAGGGCGGCACCGCCCACTCAATTTTTTTGGGATCACGCCGCCACTAAAAATTGCTTCTGTGTTTACCTCGCCCTTGTGTGACCCTCATCCAAACACCATAAAAAATGTGACTGCCCCCTTCCACCCCTCCTTATACATCGGACCACACACACCCATAGTTGTTGTCCATGTACTCATCACTGTCCCCTTCTTGGTTTTGAGTTGTCCTCGACTCAAAGTTGTTGGTGCCTGCATAAGGTATTATTGTTGGTCTTGATTTCGTCCAACCTTACTCCCCTTCTTGAAGTTGACCCTACTGTTGCAAAACATACAAAGAAGGGCAAGTGGAACTAGACGTGATATGGTTAGCTTTAACACAACCCTCTAATTGATCATATTGTTTTATGGAAAAAGGGGATTTCATATTTGAACAAAAATATACTCGATGTACCATATATTCTCCTTTACAAGTATATTTTCCAATAGCATGATATGTATGTTTAGATAACCAAGGCAAATTATTTAGATTACATAGAACATCAAATTCAAAATAACCCAAAGTATTTAAAGAAGGTAACAATTTCATCTCATCATACACACTAGTTATAGGATTGAAAGTTCTAACTTCAGCATAATTAATAGGATCAGAAGCAACAAAATCAATTTCTTTCATAAGTTGTGGAACAAAAACAACAGAAGCATCATCACACAATTAACACAAGGAATATGTTGATGATTAGTAGAAAAATTTAATACATCAAGAGAAGTCTCACCATGGGCATTACCTTTAATCTCACTAGCAAAAGGAATACTTGATGAATTATGAAAGGATGGGTCTAAACTTTCTGATGAGGCTATGATCACCTCATTTTATTTAACATTATCATCTCGCTTTTGTATATGATCCTGCAAAAGTTTAGTCACAGCAAGAGGAATAACAATAGTATGATCCACTAGATGATGCACCTCATCAGATAAATTTAATACAGGAGGTGTATTGATAAAAATTCCTTGCATAAGATTTTTTAGATCTTTCCAAGTTTGTGGTTTATAGATGGACTTAAGGACTACCACCAAGATAATGCAGAATGGGTCAAAACACTAGTTGTCTTTTTAATCTTTTTCCTGTTCACACATAAATTATTTTGCAAAATGGCAATCTATTTTAGTTTCCCACTCAATATATTTTCAGCATCTATACCATCGTAAGACGAAAAAGAAAGAATAGAATCACCTACAGAAGAAGTTGTAGGTTGTGGTAGACGAGTCTCCATCGTATCCATCTGTTCATCAAGTCCTGAAACACTCTTCAAAATTTTAATGTTCATGTTGAATGCATTACACGTAGCTCTCATCATGTCGTGGAGCTCTAGGTGGAATGTTTCTGTTATTGTTAGTACAAAATAGAAACAAAGACAACAAACAAAAGGTATGAACTCTACAACAACTCTCAAGGGTAGTGGTGGAACACAAGTTATGAAGTGCCTCTTACCCCATTCTTACAAGGTTCTTACCAGCAATGTTACAAAGGAGTACTTGTTCTGCTCGAGAGAAAGGTGGAGCTTTGGGAAGGCTATATATATATATATATATATATATATATATATATATATATGTGTGTGTGTGTGTGTGTGTGTGTGTGTGGCACACAAGTATGTAACAAATAGCAATGCCGAATAAGTGTTCAAAGTACTTATCCTAGTTGTTGGCCTAGAAAGTGTATTAGAACAACTAGAGGAAGACATAAAGGAGGTAACCAGGATCTAGGTAGAGCAAAGGAACAAGCTAGAAGGAAAACAACCATAGAGGTGCACAGATCAATAGTGTTCATAGAACTAGTTTAAGCAAGCAAATCACGAATCTAAAGCACAAAATACACAATGGACACGAGCAATTCTGATTTTTTTTCTTTTTTTCTACGATTTTTTTGCGCTTGCCATTTATATTCTTTTTTCCCAAAAAGTGCCGCAAAAACAAGATACAACACATGAGTATCAAAAATTTCTTGTCTGTTTGCCACAGATTTTTTGCTCTAATTTCAACAGACTCTGACAAATTTAGCAGCCTCAAACGCAAAAAAATCACACCACGATAGTTGCAGGTATCCTTTTTCCCTTTCTTTTAGATATATAGAATGTCTATTTTGGATAAAGGAAGTGGGAGATATTGACCTCAAAATACAAAATGGTTAGAAATTTCAGGATCACAAACTGATTTACTTCCAATACATATAACTCCTTGATACTTATGTTTTATAGAAATCATGTAAATAAAACAGTTGTAGATAATTTTCTAAGCTTTCCATAAAGTATAAGAACACTAAATTCCGAGTTCGTATGCGAGATTTAAGACCAAAATACCAAATTGGACAAAAACTAATATGATAAAGATGAGATGATGAGATGAAAAATGATGGGGTCTATTTTGGAGATTGAATTTGTGGAATGACTGCAGATAAAAAGGATCAAACTGAACCAAAACAAATCTAAACTAGCAGGTGAACTCAACCTAGGACACAAACTTAGAACTACAGACTCTGAAACTATATTGTGCAAAGGCTAAGGCGATGGTTGTATGTCAAGATAAACTCATCGCTTTTAGCTTTTTTGTGGACTATGGGACGAAACAAAACAAATCTAAAGGCGCATGATTTTACCTCATGGGCAACCTAAATCTTGATACCACTTGATATAGAGTGAGGCTCGATCTTTCGTGGGGTAGGAATGTAGGATAACTACACCATTGATCCATTCATTATCACCCATGACACACGAGTGACCTCACCACGAAGGCTCAAGCGCAATCAAGAACATAAGCAAGAATAGAAAGAACACAACCAAAATTGTATTGATCATAAGGTGGGATCTCACAAACCGATGAACGGCGACACTGTTCAATGATAGAATGAATCTAAGAAAAACTCAACCATAATAGTGGTGGTTGCTGATAATATAGGCTTTAGGGGTGTGCATGTCCCCTGGACACACCCCTAATGGGCTCCAACATGATACAGGGGCCAACAACCCAAAAGACGGTGTCACAACACAGAAACAAAATATGGATGCTGACTTGTTTCGATGATTCTTGTTGACTCTGAATGAATTTTAAGTTGAGACAAATTGGGTTGAAAAGCTTATTTTCTAAGCTTTACATCCATATAATGTCTGACCTAAATGGAGTTTAGATGCATCCTGGGCATCTGTTTTAGTGCAGACTGGTCCTGGACTACGAGGTGGAGACGAAGTTGAGTCAGACTTGGCTCCCTCTTGTTGTGAACATCCTAGCTTCTCCTCCTTGACATATTGGCCTTCTCCAAGTCCTTGCTAGTCCTCTCCAAGGTTTCTAATCATCAAAACATCCATTATACCAAGTGTATACTCTAAAGCACATTGACTAGGTTAGAATGAACCTGAAGATTTAACTATCGTGCATGTGCTCATGTTATCGGTCCATGCATTATATGTATGAGAGTGATGTCCTCATCAGTAAACTCGTAGTTCATGAGGTTTCCCTTGGTTACCTTTTAAATACCCCCCAAATAGAGTGAGGGGATGGCTGATAAGACATTTGAGAATGATTGTTCTACATTTGTCGTGCTACCGCTCCCTTGTCACCTTCTTTGTGTTGGTCCCTCTTTGTGAGGACCCAAAAATGTTGCCAGTAGATTGGACTTTGATAGTCTTTGTTTCAAGTGGAGTCCCCAGGATCACACACTAGCAAGGGCTAACACTCTCGCGGTCGACACATAACCTTAAATGTAGCAAGGAATGTAGGTGATCAATTAAACTGATCTAAAGATCAATCAAGCCAATGTTGATGTCATTCTTCATTGGTAGACTATCGAACACCTCTTAGGAAGATCCATTGGGAGGAGCATGTGGAGGTTGCCCTATGATTGGCATGGCCACCTAGAAATTAGTAAATCTCACCAGGAGACATGACCTACAGTAAGATAGAGTAGAAAATAGATAGAAGGGATAGTATATGTATTTTAATGGAATGTACATTAATACCACAACAAGTCGTGTTCCTATCATATATATAGAGGGGGTGGTATTATTCTAGTAGAAAACAACTCAAACGTGTTTGTAAGTTTTCAATTCTAAAAGTTGATTTGCAATGAATCAGTTCTGAAAATCAACTAAAGCTGATCTAACGGAGCACTGAAGTCCGATATACTCGATTTCATAGGGGAGAGCGAACACTAGCTGTCCTAGCTGTAGAAAGATAGCCTGGCTAGGTCTAGAAGGCGGTTTGACCGACTTCACACCAGGAAGCCAGCTTAACCGGTTCTAGTGACCTCGCCTAGACGAGTTAGAGGGCCAGTTTAGCCGTTTCAAGACAGGAAGAACAACTTAGACACAAAGTGTGTGATATTTCTATTAAACCTTTTCCTTAAACCACAGTATAGCAATAACGATCGCACATGACCTGTATATATATCAACTTACCTATGTTTGCTCGAAGTGTGGAAGAGGAGCGGAGAGAGACATAGGCCAATATAACTCAAAGAATAATTTTGATTGTTACTTTTTCTTTAGAGGCTGACTTGGTGGCAAGGGATTTAGAGGGGATCTATGGGAGAGGAAATCTTTTGTTATTCAATTTGAATAGCAAGTGATTCCCTATGGGTCCTCTTTAAATCCTTTGTCACCAAACCAGTCCAAAACATCATGTAAAGATTTGTGGGGGATAGATATCCCCCAGGTCCTCACGAACACTGAAAATGTATCATGCGCCGTCTGATGGGCCTCCCAATGGTTTGTCCTGCGGGATGGGCAAACAAGTTATAATCAGGTCGGGCGAACTTGATCCAAGAAGAAAAAGACCGGCGTCTGAGTTATGCGCTACTGAAGCACTGATATCTCGGGTGATGTAGTTGCGCACACCTGAGGAGCTAGGCACTCGACGATGACTCAGCTAAGAAGGTGATCAAACTCTGGATATGTACGTTGGGCTACAAACTGCGATAAAGGAGGAGATAAGTATAGTAGATAGTGAAGGGATAACTCTCTGATCGTGTATATAAAGTCGAGGGGGACTCCTACAAAATGATCTCATCTCACCCCACTTTACTGGAAGAAGGTGATCGAACTCCGGATATGTACGTTGGGCTACAAACTGCGATAAAGGAGGAGATAAGTATAGTAGATAGTGAAGAGATAACTCTCTGGTCGTGTATATAAAGTCAAGAGGGACTCCTACAAAATGATCTCATCTCACCCCACTTTACTGGACACCCGCCCTCATCAACAACACCTGAGCACTCACAAGGCTCATTTGTAATCTTTATAATCCAGAGAAAATCCAATACACAGCATCAACAGGAAGTAGTATGCTACGCATTCTAAAGCGGCCCGAACCTGTATAAATCTTCGTACAAGATCGATGTGCCCCTACACGTACCATCGAGTCGCAGTTAATGACGTCGTCCTACTTAAAAGTATCACGTGAGTAACTCCGTGGTACGAGTCACAAACACCGATAAGAATTGAACTAAAAGAAACTCGGGAGCTAGAAAATGACGACACAATATTTTTTTATTTTCATATCAATAAATCAGACCAATTTAGACGGATCCACAAAAATTATTTACTTAGAGATGAACAAGGAACGGAATATACGGTGGCTGATAACCTATATATAAAGAAAATAAAAAAGATGGAGAATATGGATGATGCAAATTAGGTGTGGCATCTATGCGGCAACAACTAAATAAAATTAATTTTTATGGTATTGGCGTCTATCTGAGCGTCAATCACTGTGAGGTCTAACGACGGCTGTCTCGATAGCGTCGATAATCCGTGACTTGAGGCATGAGCAGAGTCTTCTTAGCGTTGAGTCGGATGGTCCGTGCCTAGTGGTCAGTCAGTCCACGTGTACGCAGATGCGGCGGCGTTCATCAACCTGGATCTGACCTCCTAGGAGAGACCCGTCAGGGAGCAGAGATCCTAGAATTTTTCTTAGGATAGAGACAACAATGGGGACCTAATCCCCGATTCCCCACGGGGAATTCCTTTATTAGGGGATGAGGAAGTTTCTTACCCACGAGGATGTAAATGGGAAAATTCTTCCACGACGGGTAAACGAGGACGGGGATAGGGATGCATTCCCTATCCCTGTTCCCCATGGGACCCGTTAAACTTACATATGATGATGTTTTCATGTAATAGTTAATGATAAAAATACATAATTACTTTGTCAAGAGATCACCCGTTATACAAATGTGTTCAATTTAATGTACACTTAATGATTTTTACATCTAATAATGTGTATAAGTAATAATGTTTTACGTTAATAACAAATGAAGTACGATCTAATTATAATTTAAGCTGGGATGGGGATCCCGACTGGGATTTATTCCCGTGGAGAATGTGGATGGGGAAGAAAGATCTCCCACAAGCGTTCGTGGGGATCCCCGCGGGAAAAAATTTCATCGCGGGGATGGGAATGTGGAGCTAAACCTCGACCGGGAATTCCTCGTTGCCTTCCCTACTTGGGATCAGTAGGCCATCCAAGACGCCTTCAGACAACGTAGAGTCGACGAGACGTGAAGCTTAAGGTGAAGAAGGCTACCTTACTGTCTACTCATAGCGTAAAAAGTAAAGGAATGGAAGATACATTGATTTGATTCGATTGTTGATCGTTCAATCGGTTATAACCTGTTGGAGACCAAAAAGAACCTCGCGGATGGTCCAGCTCTGAGGCTAGACGGTCCGCGATCCGGACAGTCCGTGGTGGCGGCGCGGACGGTCCGCGCGTGCACAGAGTCAGTTAGGGTTCCTAGTTTCTCGTGGGATTTGTTACCTAAAACCATCAGATTAACTCGGGAAGCAGTTTGAAGCGATCCAAACCACCCCCTTTATATAGATGAAGGGCTACGGTCGATTGACCCCCAACAATCGATCAAATCAAGTATATTTCTCGTTTTTACCTTATGCATTAGGAGTAGCTCTAGTTTAGTTCTAGTTTAGTATTCCAATCCCCAAATTCTCCGCTTCTCTTCGACTCTACGTCGATTAGAGGAGTCTAGGTCGGTCTGTCGAGCCTAGACAACCCCTAGGATCTCTCCTTCTCGACGGGGTCCCTCCCGGGAGCAAGATCCAGGCGCCGCCGGCGACCTTCGCCGCCCCTACACACGCACAGACCGTCCGGCCCCAGGACGCGGACCGTCCGGCACGTCAGGCAGGAAACCCTAGCCCTATGCCAGGTCACGGACCGTCCGGCTCCTGGCCGCGGACCGTCCGTGCCTGTGCAGAGAGCACTGCCATCGGTTCTCACGCAGTGATTGGCGCCCCAAAAGGGCACCAACACACTTTTGGCGACTCCGCTGGGAAATCTAGTGTCTAGATCTACTAAAAATCAGGCCCTCAAATGGCCGGTTCTAAAGATCACACCGATATCTCCCCAGATAATATCCTGAAGACGGCTATTGAAAATCTGACGGCCGATGAGCAACAACAATTTGAGGACTACATGTGGCAAGCGAAGGAGAAATTCTTATCACAATACATGGTGGATCGCCACCAAAAGGTTATCAAACATGGAGAGACCGACGTCGCATCTCTTCTATCTTCGCTTCAAGTCCCCAACGTAAGTAAACCCGACGATATTCAATCTATTAAATATTATGTGGATCAGCGACAGGATCAAATGAAACAACAGATTGTAGGGTTAGAAGAGTCAATTAGAAAATTAACATGTACGTTGGAAAAGTCTGTTGCTCCTAGTTTTCCATCATATGAAACTAGTAATAGGGTATTTATGTCTGATGCATCGACAACAAATGGGGATTTGCAACCCCAACCTTTATATGGTATGCCGATGAACTCATATTTAGGGCAAATACAACCACCGCCGTCCCTGCTTGGCAGATCGACACCCCTGAACACGGTCGGACCGTTCAAGCCTCTGCCCGGACCGTCCGGCCCATACGCGGACCGTCCGGCTTGCTCTGCCGGACAGTCCGGGGTCGCCCTAGGACCACCGCCGTCCCTGATTGGCAGATCGGTGACCCTGGACGCAGTCGGACCGTCCGAGCTTTTGCCCGAACCATCCGGCCCTTACGCGGACCGTCCGGCTTTCCCTGTCGGACGGTCCAGGGCCGCACCAGGACTACCATGTGGCGTCCCGATAATGGCGAACGCAACCGGTTAATTCGGATTTACCACCGGACAAACCAGATACACATATGCAGAACCTGCTGTTGCACACCATGCACCAAATTATTACACACCACAGCAGCATTATGTTTTGCCCTCTACATATTTAAACCATAACGCACCATACAATCACAAACCGATCAACACTATCGATCGGTCACGGCAAGAAGGTCGGTATACTAATGCCCGACCAAATGAGCCCCATAGCCTAGGATCCGGTGGTCTGCCACCTGGTGCAATGAAAAAAATTAGGGAAGAGATGACTGAACTATTTCGAGATAAGTTCGGAGTTAGTGTAGCCAGAGTGGGGCAATCATACCAAAAGCCATATAATCACCGGTTTGATACTGTCCCATATCCACAAGGGGCAAGGATACCAGAATTTTCTAAGTTTTCTGGTGAGAATGGGAGAAGCACACACGAACACATAGGCCAGTTCCTAGCACACCTAGGTGAATTGGCCAATGGAGAAGCATTTCGTGTTCGGTTATTTTTTTTATCCCTTACTGGTACCGCATTTGCTTGGTACGCCGCCCTGCCTCCTAATTCCATTAATTCCTAGAATGAGTTAGAAAGTAAATTTCATGAATATTTCTTTGCCGGGGAATATAAATTAGGACTAGCTGACTTAGCTTCAGTCCGATAAGGACGCGAAGAATCAGTTAATGATTATATCCGGAGGTTCCGGGACACTAGAAACCGATGCTTTCAGATCCATGTCGCAGACAAAGAGCTAGCAGGGCTAGCTTTTAATGGGTTGCTATCCTACTTAAGAGATAAATTAGATGGGACCCAGTTCTTTTCGATAGCCCAGCTACATCAGCGGGCTTTAGCCTGTGAAAGCCGATTTAAAGAGACATCAAAATCGGTCGCCCGTGCTATACATCTAATAGAGCGTGATAGTTCAGATGATGAATCCGCAGATGTATATACCGCTGAGTTTATTTGGCCAACAAAGGCTAAATCTTCAGCATGTTCTTCCTTACAGACGGTTCAAAAGAATGGGCAAGAAGAGATTAAATTTACCTTTAATGTTGCCAAATGCGATAATATATTTGATGAGCTACTTAAAAATGGCAACATTAAATTAACTCATACTATCCCTCCTATAGATGAATTAAAGAGACGTGCTTATTGTAAGTGGCATAATTCTTTTTCTCATGCCACCAATGACTGTAATTTTTTTCGTCGACAGGTACAATCGGCCATAAATGAGGGCCGGTTGGTTTTTTAGGAAATGCAAGTGGACACACAGCCATTTCCTATTAATACAATAGATGTCGCATGCAAAAAGATCTTAGTTCGGCCCGAAATGGCCGATAAAGACAAAAGCAAAGACATCATCATTGGCAATCCTCGCATGTCAAATATATCATAAAAGGAGATTGCTCGAAAGGCTCCGGACGATAAGGCTAAAAAGTCTGGAGGCACCGGGGGGCAGGCACAATTAATGAGTCAAGCACAACAGCCTGTCCTGAGCATCACGAACGGTCTGGCACCTACGTGCGGACGGTCCGGTGATCAGACAGACGGTCTGGCTAACTCCACCGGACAATCCGCCTATGGCCAAAGGCGTCAGCCTCCGCACAAAGCTTTAAAAGGGAAAGAGACGCAATGGGAAAGCCCATATGGTCGGCTGATCAAAGCTGACCCTAATTTTGATCGGTTGCTCTCCAAGAATACTAGCAAGAAGACCGTTCTACATGATCGGTCAACGAAGAAACCCCGGTCACCTGCTAAAACGAAACGGTTAAACAAAACGGCCTGAAAGGCGACACAACAAGCATCGCCTATTCATCCTATGAGACTAGGGTACTTTTCACCTATTTACTCATCGTCAGTATATTATCTTGTTCAAACATGGAATGGTACGATGATGAATCCATGGTACATGTATAGTCCCTTCGTCTATTCATACTAGGGGCACCTCTATTCTATTCCTTTTGATCCATTGATCAAATAGTCATGGCCGAGAAAGATACAATCCAAAACGGTCTTTATACATTGGTGCTTTATTGAATGATCTCCATATTGAAAAGCCGGTGAAGTACATCAGGTTTAGTTCATATGCTTTTGGTTCGTCAACCTTCACCAAAAGGTAGGGGCATATGTTGGAGACCAAAAAGAACCTCGCGGACGGTCCGGCCCTGAGGTCGGATGGTCCGCGGTCCGGACAGTCCGCGGTGGTGGCGCGGACGGTCCGCGCGTGCGCAGAGTTAGTTAGGGTTCCTAGTTTCTTGCGGGATTTGTTACCTAAAACCATGGGATTAACTCGGGAAGCAGTTTGAAGCGGATCTAGACCTCCCCGTTTATATAGATGAAGGGCTACAGCCGATTGAACCCCCAACAATCGATCAAATCAAGTATATTTCTCGTTTTTACCTTATACATTAGGAGTAGCTCTGGTTTAGTTCTAGTTTAGTATTCTAATCCCCAAATTCTCTGTTTCTCTTCGACTCTACGTCGATTAGAGGAGTCTAGGTCGGCCTGCCGAGCCTAGACAACCCCTAGGATCTCTCCTTCCCGACGGGGTCCCTCCCGGGAGCGAGATCCAGGCGCCGCCGGCGACCTTCGCCGCCCCTGCGCAGGTGTGGACCGTCCGGTCCCAGGACGCGGACCGTCCGGCACGTCAGGCAGGGAACTCTAGCCGTGCGTCAGGTCGCGGATCGTCCGGCCCCTAGCCGCGGACCGTCCACGTCTGTGTAGAGAGCACTGCCACCGATTCTCACGCAGTGATTGGCGCACCAAAAGGGCACCAACATGACCCTTCAAATATATAAAGGGGAGGTTTGTACCTGTTATTATACGTTCTCCAACAACTCTCACAGGTTTAGCAGGATAAAAACGCGCGGTGATAGGAGTTTAATTCGCCTGATCTAATCTATGGCACATACGAGCGGACCATCCGAAGATCGGACCGTATAGCCGCGTCTAGGGCCACAAATGATGCTCAACATGTGGCTAGAAATGTTCCAAGCGAATTTATGTTGTCCAATCCAGCTTTTTAGCTAGCTCGTCACGGTTTCCATTATCATTCACAGTCTGTTGGATCTGAGATGAGTTTTTATGGTAACCTCCTTGGCGTGTGCATGTATCCCATCATCAGAAAGTGACGCCGCAGCTAGCATCACACGCACCTAGGCCTAAATGGATGAGCCGGCAAGAAGATGAGGCAGCCAGAGAAAACCAATTGAAGTCACAACAGTTGTGGATTAACACGCCGCAAATGTGGTCAGGGAAGTTGGGCATCTACTTGCAGTTGTGTGAGGCCCACATCTGATTAATGAAAATGGGGATCACACAGTATAAAATAAAGGGAGAGCGTTAGAGTGGAGAAGAGGGTGATATGAAATGTTACAAAGGAATGATATAAATTTGTCCTTTATATCCTACCAGATTTGCATTTATTGCTGAATACTCCCTCCCAAAATATTAGTCGTTTTAGACCTTAAATTTTATGTCTATATTCAACATATATTTAAAACGCATACATTAAGTATTGTATGAATATATTAAAATGTTAAAATGACTAATATTTTGAAACGGAGGAAGTATATAGTAAGGGAACATAATTAATGTACACAGCAAGAGTTTTTTTCCCTTATTTGTAACCTACTAGTACAATGGCCAAGGTCGAATATTGTCTATGTGGTATATCTTAATTTCTTAAGCCTGACTTTCTGAGTTCAATGGAAGCAACTGGTCTAAATTACTGTTGGTTTTCTTTGACAAGAGACACGCACCAAAAAGTGAACCTAGCAAATCTATGGATGGTATTTTTGTTACAATATAAGATGGCATTAGTAGTAGTAGCTAATGATGTGGGTGGTTAGAGAAGGTGTCTGGCATACTCACTACCGAACACAGCTCCTTTGCCGAGTGTCGCAGACATTCGGCAAAGGCTATTTTACACTCGGCAAAGGCTTTGCCGAGTGTAACACTCGGCAAAGAACGCTCGGCGAACTGTACATCGGCAACAGCCTCTTTGTTGAGTACTTTTTGTCGGACACTCGGCAAAGAATTTGCCGAGTGCCGTTTGAAACTCGGCAAAGAAAAGTCACCGTCACGGCGTCAAGTGACGGTGACGGATCCTTTGCCGAGTGTCTTCTTTGGCACTTGGCAAATTGGCTTTGTCAAGTCGGCTTTGCCGAGTGCCCGATAAAAAGCACTCGGCAAAGCCGCCGGCACTCGGCAAAGAGCCGAATTCCGGTAGTGACTGCTGCAAAATCCAAGCGCGCTTGTCCAAGTTAGTTTCTGCTATGCTTCAATAGTGGCACCGAATACATCTATTAGCTATATATAAAATACCATATTGTATATACAAGGCACAGAGTGCAAGAACATATATATAATTATCAATTGTACATGGAATCTAAAATTTTATCTCTAAGCTAAATCATGCTCGTTATAATAAGTGCTGTTTGGATATGTTCAAGCTGACAGATTACTCATTCTTTATTTGTGGCAATGGGACATGATGTGTTATTTGATCTAATGATGGTCAAGGCTTGCACAAAACTTCATCTCAAAAGAGATACATTTCTTAAAAGATTGTGCAGCTCACATAATATTTTGTATATTTCGAATTATTGGAACCATTCATAGTTTCTAGAAGTCATTTTTGTGCTAACATGTACCTATAGAGTTCATGATTGACCTGCAAAAAACCATAATGGCTAACATATATCTATACAATTCATGCTACTAGATTTCATATGACATAACAAATCACTTTAGGAATCCTTTTAGAGTTTTATAAATCAAATTTGCATTTTCTAGAGGTGTCTCTTGCTACACTAAATAAATACAACTAGATATAATGACGTAAGAAATCATCTACAAACAAGTTAAAGATATATTGATCTCTATGATCTACTCAAGCATTTTAATTCAACGGGTTGGATGATATGCTAAAACTAAAGGTGATAGTCAAAGTTTTAACGTAATAATATTAAACATTAAAGAAGGAATATCAAACCCAAAAAATACAGATATAGAAAGAGAAATTGACTCTCGTACCTTCCCATATTTACATATATAGGAGCATCGACAATTTCAGTATTTCAGTAGTATTGTGTGATGGACGCAATATATATTAATATACGTAACATGCAAAAACATTAGGACCTACATGTACATTTGTTTTGCTATTGAGTGTAATGATGTAATAACTGTAATAATAAACAAATTGTGTATTTTTAGTTATTTATACATAATATGTGCATTTATTTAAAAGAAGAAAAAGGTCAAACTTAGAAGTGTGTCTTCTCTCATATATTTTATGTACAAACAAGTTAAAAGATATAGTAATATCTAGGAGTTCTAGTCGATTCAACATGATAGGGATATGCGAAAACTCTAGGCGTGACACTCAAAAAATTTGATATAAAATAACATCCATACATTGAAAAGGATAAAGTGGGCCAAATATATGGATCCTAATGGAGAAATTGATGAGTTATCTTTGTATATTGGCATATTTAGGAGTGTCAACTATTTTGGTATTTCTTTAATGTTTCATGATACAAGCAATATCTTTTAATAAGCAACATGAAAACAAGGAACTCTACATGTATGTTTCTGCTATTGGGTATGGTGTAATAACATGATAGTGTATATCCTTGTAGTTGTACACATCATTATGCAGAAGGAGAAAGAGTTACGATTTAGAGGCAATATCTTTTTGGTTCTCACACTACATTTTATGCCATTGGATAGAATGGCGGTGTACCGATAATGTACTAACCAACTAAATATATAGAGATATCTAAGTGATGTGCATAATGTTTCGATTCAACACATTGGGCAAACATATGATTGGAGATAGAGGTGGGATTAAAAGTAAAAATACGACATTCGTCCATTGGGAAAAAATACACAAGTACACAACAATCCTAAAAGTGTTGAGATAGATATAGAAATTGATGATTAAATATGGTGATATCTATGCGTCGTCAATCATTTTTTGGTCAATGCCAAACCAAGATACCCCACAATTAAAGTTAGCACCGAAATAAAGTCCACACATTACATGCATTGAAAAAAGTATATGGCGAACCTGAAAGCACGAATATCGCTAGAAAATTTTTATATCTTAATAAAGATAAGAAAATATCTATGATTAATTGACATTTCAAATAAAATGCCTTTGCAAAGATACGCCGAATCCCTAATATATACATGCATGGACATAAGATATGAAAAATCATAGCTTAAACATATGGTGATACCTACAAGTCGTTGAACATTTCGATTCAACACGCTCGGCAAAAGGTATTCTTGGTATTAAAGGTGTGATGCAAGAGATACTATTTTATAATAGAAAAAAATGATTTGTACAAGGCACAAACTTTCCCTATGTCGGTACGGGTATAGCCATATGCATGGAGTGCGTGGCCATAGCGGTGTCCCAATGCACCTTTAAGCCCCTCTGTTCTAAAAAAATTATTCCCACGTGAAACGTTAAAATGGCTAACACTTAACTTAGCGGGGGGGCGATATAGTTGGGGTGTTTAACTTAATTAGTCGGCCAGATTTTTATGCCTAACAATCATTAAAAAGGCCACATGAACATTTATTAACTGGAAAGTGAGGGATTAACCTCAACATGCCAATGCATGGCCATTTTTATACTCCCCTGCTCCACTTGGGCACGCATCTGAACCCCACCCTTTGCACATGACTCATGGGCCCAGTGAATGCCTTGGGCCCACAAGCCAGTGGCGTCTTCCCGCTGGTCGCTTTGGTTTGGTTGATTTGGGTGTGTGGGGATGGCGGGTCCGCGTTAATCGCCGCGCACGTTCTGCACCTCTTTCGCTCGCCTGTGGGGCCCACATTACAGCTGTTATAATGTGGCCTTGTCTGCCGCCTCATCCACTCAACTGCTTTTATTTCTGTCTCTCCATATTTTGTTTTCTTTCTACTCTAACTAATTTTGTTTTGTATGTATGATTGTTAAGTTTTGTCTGTTATTTATCTCAAGTATGGGTTTTCGTCTACAAATTAAACTTGGGTAAAGGTAATTTTTTTTGTGCCCGTGGATTGCTCTAATAGTAATTGCACCCTAGGTTATTTGCCACCAGAGAGCAGCTAGTAAACTTTTATTTATTTATTTACCACATGTTACGTATTGTTTCCATGCTGCATAAGGTAACACACATCCAAAATTTACTGTATTTTGAAGCCCAGGTAATTACCTTATGCATAACAAATGACTAGTACGATATTATGTAGCAAAATAACTAAGATAAACACAGAATCCAACATATTCCTTCATGGGGATTGAGTTTTGTAGAGGGTACTAAAGTACTTGTACCCCCTCTCTCTTTCATTACAAGCCTCCCTCCATCTCTCTCACCCCTTTCTCACTCATCCCACAACAGTTTCCAGCACTCCCTCCCTTCCCTTTCTCTCCTGCTTCACATGCTTCTCTCTCTACCATTTTTTGCCCACACTCCTCTCCCTCTCCCCTCTGTCATTTTGGTTTTACTAACAAGTTGTATTAGGCAGAGAGGTAAAGCCCCTCTGACAGCGCAGCATCTTGTTTGTTTTATCTCCCACATCATCCCACTCATCATCTTTTTTTCTGTACACCTCCATCTCCCTCCCCTGCCGCAATACTCAACATTTCATCTTCTCTCTCCTTCACCCTACTGTCCCCCATCTTCTTCCTTTACCTTCATCACAGATATCATATTCTCCTCATCTTTCTCTCTCCCCCATCCTCCCTATTATTTATTGAAGGCTGCTTATTGATGGTATCTTATTTTTTTTCTCTCTGTTCTTCATCCTCATCTTCCTCCTCCTGAAAGAGTACATTTTTTTCCCAGCGTTCCTGTAGTACTACTAGTGCTTCATCCCCTTCTTCTCTGGCTACTTCCTCTTCTCCCTTTCTTTCCCTTTCCCCCCTCTCTAGCCTCCTTCCCTTCTTCACTCTTATCCCTCTCTGAGGTCCGTCTATCTCTCCTCTCTGCCTCCCATCTTTTTCACCTGCCCCTCATGTACTGATCGTTTCATGACCTCCATTTCCCAGTGGTAACACCTGGCGACGTGCACGAGTGCGCGTGTGCGGGAGCAGCTAGCTGTACTGTAAGCATGCAGCAGCAGCAGCACGGGGGAGGCGGCGGAGCAAACGGAGGAGGCCCAGCGCAGCAGTTCGGCGCACAGCAGGTGGAGATGCCGCTGCCATTCTCGCCGGTCGGCGGCGCTGGGCAGCGGATCTCGCTGGCGGAGACGCCGTCGCCCATCAGCAGCCGGCCGCCGGCGCCGGCGCCGGCGCAGCAGTATGACGAGCTCGGCCCGTCCGGCGCCAGCGCAGTGGGCTTTGACGCCGAGGGCCTGGCCGCCGCCGCAGCTGGTGAGGATGGCGCCAGCGGCGGCTCCGCGGGCAACCGGTGGCCGCGGCAGGAGACGCTGGAGCTGCTCAAGATCCGGTCGGACATGGACACCGCCTTCCGGGACGCCACCCTCAAGGCCCCCCTCTGGGAGCAGGTCTCCAGGTACGTAACTAGGTACCTGAATTGCGGCATGAATCACTCGCCACGCCGTCGTCCCGGCGCGCTGCCGTAACGGAATTCTCGTCGGTGGAATGCCGCATGAAATCTCGACGGCCTTCGGGACCGGCCCCTGGCGCCGATTTGGCTAGCTTCTTAGCTAGCAGGCCCAGTTAATTAATTATTACTTACCCGGCTAAAGAACACTTCTTTTTTACTTTTTCTTAACCATCCTTCACGAGAACAGCGACTTTTCCATTTTAAAATAGCTCGATATCGCTCTCTTCTTCGCTACTTTTCCGGAAAAAGAATCAGCTCTAGTGTTTTACCAAGCTCTTCGTCTCTCCAATACAGTAGGTAGCAATAGAGTAGTACACACGGGCAGCAATATTCTTCAGATCCAATGGCATCAATCCCAAGCTTTATCTCTTTGGCCTCTGAATTTCTCGCAAAAAGATGGGAATTTTTATTCCCAGTTTCTTCCTCCCCTTCTGTATGCATTCTTCTTGGGATGAGCGTTGTTTAGCTTAAAATGGTTGTATTTAATTGTGCATATGAGTTTCTTTATCTTTTTCCATGGGTGCCCAAATCGAGTAAAATTCTACTACATGCATGCAACTTTAGTGTGAGGGCTACTACAGTTGTTGCTTGTACGGTTGAAATTTGTGGTGGTTGGTGGCGGCGATACGCCATTGATAAGGCAATTAAGGTTCTTGTTTTTGTTGCTAAATTGTTGATCGATGCGGTGGTTGGCAGGAAGCTGGCTGAGAAGGGGTACAACCGGAGCGCCAAGAAGTGCAAGGAGAAGTTCGAGAACGTGCACAAGTACTACAAGCGCACCAAGGAGAGCCGCGCCGGCCGGAACGACGGCAAGACGTACCGATTCTTCACGCAGCTGGAGGCCCTGCACGGCACCGGAGCGGCTCCCGCGTCGCAGGTGGCCCCGGCGATCTCCGGCGGGGTGTCCGGGGCAGCCCGGCCGTCGTCGGCCGTGCGCGTGCCTGCCGAGCCGCTGCCTGCGGTGTCGGCCGGCGTGGGAATGCCGATGACGACGGCGGTGGGCTACCCGAGCCTCTCGACGTCCAACACGGAGGACTACACGGACGAGGACGACTCCGACGACGAGGGCACGGAGGAGCTGGTGGGCGGCGGCGCGGACAATCAGCGCAGGAAGAGGAAGAGGGTGTCGGAGGGCAGCGGGAAGATGATGAGGTTCTTCGAGGGCCTGATGAAGCATGTGATGGACCGTCAGGAGGCGATGCAGCAGAGGTTCTTGGAGGCCATCGAGAAGCGTGAGCAGGACCGCATGATCCGCGAGGAGGCGTGGCGGCGGCAGGAGATGACTCGCCTCGCGCGCGAGCAGGAGATCCTGGCGCAGGAGCGCGCTATGGCCGCCTCACGCGACGCTGCCGTCCTCTCCTTCATACAGAAGATCACCGGGCAGACCATCCCGATGCCATCCATTGCCGCGCCCACCATCAACGCCATTCCACCGCCGTCGCATCCGAAACCGCCGCCGCCCCCTCAGCCGCACCCCACACCCATTGCCTCCGCCTCGCCAGCCCCGCCGCCACCGCAACCACCAGCTTCGCAGACTCCGCCCCCGCAGCAGCAGAAGTCGCTAATGCCGGCGACGCCACAAACGCCAGCACCGCAACAGCAAAGCACAGACATTGTTATGACACCGGCCGAGACGACGCCGCACGCCGACACCCCGGTGCACGAGGGGTCCGGTGGCGGCGCGACGTCGTCCCGGTGGCCGAAGGCGGAGGTTCACGCGCTGATACAGCTGCGGAGCACCCTTGACACGCGGTACCAGGAGGCCGGGCCCAAAGGGCCCCTCTGGGAGGAGATCTCCGCCGGCATGCGGCGCATGGGTTACAACCGGAACGCGAAGCGGTGCAAGGAGAAGTGGGAGAACATCAACAAGTATTTCAAGAAGGTGAAGGAGAGCAACAAGAAGCGTCCCGAGGACTCCAAGACGTGCCCCTACTTCCACCAGCTCGACGCACTCTACCGCAACAAGGCGGCGATCAGCTCATCCTCCGGCGCCGGAGCCGTGGTGCACGCTAACGCATCGTCGGCACCGCAGGAGATGGTCACGGTCACGGCCGCGACGCCCATCTCACAGACGCCGCCGCCTCCAACACAGCCTTCCCAGTCCCATCACGCGGGGAAGAACGGCGGCAGCAGCAACTCCGCTGGCACCGGCACTGCTGGGAACGGCAGCTGCGCATCAGAGCACGGCTCCAGGGGCATGCAAACGCAGGCGAGCAACGGCAGCGCTGCAGCCAGCAGGTTCGTCGGCCTCGGCGGCGGCGCGGCCTCGGCGACGAAGAAGGTAAGCCAAGTCAGACTCATCACATACATACATATATAGACGCATGCATGTGCGCCCACGGTGTGGCCATAGCTAAACTGCGCCGTACATGTGGTACCTGCTGTTCGTTTTGGTGATCCAATGCTGATTGCGTAACGCTGCACATTTAAAGCCAGAGGAAATCATGAAGGAGATGATAGAGCAGAGGCAGCCGCAGGCGGTGGTAGGCGGCGGCTACAACAGAATCGACGGCGCGGGCAGCAACAATATGGAAGACGACGACGACGACGACGACTACGATGAAGACGACTACGACGAGGACGATGACAACGAAGATGACGACGGCAACAAAATGCAGTACGAGATCCAGTTCCAGCACCACCAGCAGCATCCGAACGTTGTCAGGTCGAACGCCGGCGCCGGTGGTGGCAACCCGCCCGGCACCGCCGCGCCCAGCACGGCTGCGGCCCCGACAACAACAGCCGGATCTTTCTTGGGCATGGTCCAGTGATCGATCCATCCACGCGTACCCAAGCATTATTCCTCCCGGTGATGACTACTCTATCCTCCTCTTGCCGATGGCTTCTTTTCTTTCTCTCGCCTCGCCTGTGACATTTGTATCTACGACCTACCTGTCGCCTCCATGCTCGCGTCCATATATATATATATATATATATATATATATATATCTCTATACTCCACAAATCCTAAAACCACAAGAACTATCCCCCTCCTCTATGCTCCTGCGATTCTCCATTCTTCATGCAGGTCGTAGCCACACCTCGATCCATCATGTCGTGTCGTCGTCGCTGTTGCCCACCCTCCTATTTCTCCATTCGTTGCTGTGCTAGTTACAGTGGGTCGCCTCTTAGATGTTACAGTAAAAAATATTAGTGGTGATATGGTTATTTATTATTGATTCGTTTGGGTAATTAATAAGAACCCTCAAGCTTGGGATCTTCACGGAGAGAGGTTGAATCGATGCGGTGAAAACGGCACGTGAAGGGTAATAAGAGATCGATCGAGCAGTTAAAGAGACCAAGGAGACAGAGACAGGTGGCAGATGATGCAGTGGGTGTTTTTCACTGTTACTGCGGTAAATTTTGCGCATGCGGCTACTACTGTACAGTGGGGTAGTTTGTTACAAGAGAGGAGTAAAAAAATGGAAAGAGAGAGCTTGGTCGTCATGGGGCAAGTGACATGAAGAATAGTCAGTTTGATTCATGCAGGAATTTGTTTTCTTTATCATTTTTCTTTTTCATTTTCATTTTTCACTGTTTCTTTTATGTTCTGCAACGAGTAAACTGTCCATTACGTTTCTCTTTCTTTCTCAAACTGTTGTTCCCGAAATTTATTGTGTATACTTGAGAAATATTATATGTTAAAATTCTTGCTATTCTATATAGTATCGTAATTGATTTGTATGTCAACTGTGTGCCCTTTGTTGGTACATGAAGTACATTCTGCATCATAAAATTGCATACATTCAATACTCTACTAGAATCCAATATGTTATTTATTGTACTTTTTTAGTTTAAATCCACAATGGGATCTCATACTATATATATTAATACTAACATGCCAAGGTTGGTAAACCGTTGAGAGATTGCCTTCACATGCATGCCAAGATTATTATACCATGAGGGAGGTGAAGTCGCGCATTTTAAAACCCAAATGATTGAATTAATAATTGGGCACACAACAACTTAAAGCTCATGCCTATAGACATGAAAAAATATTGTACTAAACGAAATATAAGGCCACATTATAAATGAATTTAAACTAAAAGTATTTATGCAGAAGAACCAAATTTAGCCTTTGACTTCAACATGTATAACATCTTTTCCACTATAATTTAGTTTACTTCGATATTGATGATTATTAGACGTGTACTTTGAAAAATTTTGTTCATGTATGCTAAATTTAATAATATACACTTTTAATTGAATTGAGTAAATATCCAAACAGAATTTGAGCCATATATTTTATATTTATATTTAAAAATATATGTATCCTAGATCAGATTCCACTCAAATTCGATCTGTTTCTGTCCCTACCCCTAGTCCCCTATGGACAGATGGATGCCGATGATGCCACGTGCTTTATCATCAGATCGATCACACCACCCACCCATCAACTTTTAGTGCCTGTTTGGATCCATAGGAGTAAAATAAAATGACTAAACTAAGTGACTAAAATTTAGTCACCATTGTTTGGAACAAGTGACTAAACAGTCATTAAAACATTAAATACCGTGAGAGAGGGAAAGTGGGGACCAGAAACTGCACAGTCGCCATGGGAGAGGGAAGGTGAGGGGGGACTGGGGGAGTGGGCCAGGGACTTTAGCCAGTTTTTGCTCATCCTTCAGAGCTAGAGCTAAAGCATTTTAGTCACTTATAGCCTTTTGTATTTGGAAGTTTAGCTCCTAAACTGACAAAATTTTAGTCATTTTGTTTTAGTCATGTGGATCCAAACATACCCTTATTGTTGTAGTAGTAGTAGATAGGGATGAAAACAGTCGGTAAACACTAAAACCATTACCGTTTTCATATTTTTTATCGGAAACAAAATCGAAAACGGTAACTCCGGAAACAGAAACAATATCGGTATTTCGGAAACATCGGAAACAAAAGTTTGGTGCGGAAAATACACCGGTAACGGTCGAAATCTAAAATACGATCGGTAAACATATCAAACTTCACAATACAACAAAGTTGATAAAAGATCACAAAGACCACAAATTCACAATTCATGATATAACACAATATAACAAGGATCACAAATTTATAATATAAAAAGTTTACAAAGATCACAAGTTCACAATATAACAAGTTCACAGACTCAAAGTTCACAATTCACAATATCCACTCGATCTAGCTGACATGGCATGCTTACTTATAAAATATTTTTCCTCACATAAAGAGTTTTTCACAACCTCACAGGAAAACCCTAAAACCTAGTGTGTAGAAAAGACAGACTGTCGGCTCTCTATCATTATATATTACTAATACATAACATGTACATAGAAAAGGTGGATTCATTCGAGAGACCAAATCGTTAATCCCAACTGCCTTCCAACACCATCTATCCCAAAAAAATCTTAAGGCATCCAAAAAAATACAAAATAAGTAATCCTTATCTAGAGACGTACAGGCGATGCGAAAAATCACATGCTGGAATTTCCGAAAAATTCTGAGACACAATTCCGAAAAATTCCGAGACACAATTCCGGAAAATTCTGAGACACAAATCCGGTAATTTCCGACAAAAACCGGTAACCGAAGGAAACGGTCGATAAAACACCACGCCGATTCCGATAGAAAATTCCGAAAACCGATTCTGTTTTCGAAAAATACCGTTACCGGTGAATCTGATCGAAAAATTTTGAAATCGGTTTCCGTAATACCGAAAAATTCCGAAACCGTTTTCATCCCTAGTAGTAGACGACAGGCGAGGAGTGGAGGGGTTGGCTCTCTTTAAGCCGCTCAACTGGAACTCAGCAAGAAATAGGGATGAAAACGGTCAGAAACGGTATTTATTCGGTAATCAGTTTTTTTAGTCGTTTACGAATAAATAGAATATATAATATACAATACCAATTTGTATTCTTGTTTTTAACATTCAGCTTGTTAAGATTCATAAAAGGTAAACCTCAAATTCATCCTATATTTTCTCAAATAATAGATATAAACTTCGGTATGGATTCGGAAACAAATTCGGTAATTTTTTTTAACTTTTTGTGTTGTAGGGAGCAAATAATACATAAAACAATTTATGTAATATTTTATTCATATTTGTACTAATGTGCTTGATAACATAAGAAAAGATCAATATCAAATTTTATACATATCTATTTTAAAATATTAAATTTGTTCTAAAAGTTTGGATTACCACTTTCATCCCTAGCAAGAAAGCATGATACGTAGTACGTACTATCGAGAGCATCTCCGGTAGTGTCTCAATCAATATCCTATCGTAAAATATATAGTTTAATTTATAAAAAATAGCTCCATCAATATCTTATTTTATAAATGTTTATTATAAAATATAGAACACAATATAAAGTGATCATAATATACTACATCCCAGATTAATACTCTATCCTTGTTTTTTACATTATCCTTAACATTTTTATTCATGATAATGTACTTTATTTCTTAAAAATAAATGATTTAGGGTGGATCCGGATTTGTTTTTAGTGCCCTAAACGTTTTAAATAATGTAATGTTTTATTTTTAAAGCATTAATTTGTAGCATCTTGTTGAAGATGCTTTGATCGAGATGACTGCCTACCCACCACCACTATACGACGGTTGATCTTTAGCGACCCTTATTAGGTACAAACTGTTGGTTGCTAAAGGTTAGGGACCGACGGTTAGTCGCTAAATCCTTTTGTAGCAACGGTCGGTTGGTCGCTAAAAGTCTAGAAATTTAATGACTTATGGTTGGTCGCTATAGATGTCGTCGGGGACTAGCGGTAGGTCGCTATAGAGCAAGGATCACTATCAAAAGCCTGAACATACCTGTGTAAGGGAAAGCCCGTGTGAGTTTGGAAGCCCACGAGAGGGGAAAGTGTCACCCAGGTCGAGGCCGGTTCTCATGGGTAGGGAAAACACGGCTCCTTCGTTGGACACACAGCACCCTCCAATCCCCATCGCGCCTCCGATTAAGTCACCGCCGCGGCCCTCACCCACCGCCGTCGCCACCTGCCTCGTCCACCCGCTCTGAGGAAGAAGACTCCAATCCCCATCGCGCCTCCTTCTATGGATTAAGTCACCGCCGTGGCCCTCACCCACCGCTGTCGCCACCTGCCTCGTCCACCCGCTCTGAGGAAGAAGACACAGATCTAAGGAACAAGACATGGATCCGAGGGTGACTTTCTTCTATGGATTAACTGTGTATGTCTTTATGATTTGTGTATAAAAATCTGTGATTTGTGGTGCTTAATTAAATGTATATTATTACTAACAACTGTAAAAAGGGTGACTTTCTGTTGATTGCTAAATATATAGTATGATGACTTACGGTTGGTTGCTAAATCTATAGTACAGCAACTCACGGTTAGTCGCTAAATATAGAATATTAGCAACGGACGGTCGGACGCTAAAAAGATTTCGGTCGCTAAAGCCTTTAGCGACGGCACTTATAGCGACCATCCTTATGTATGGTTTTTAGCGACCAACCGTAGGTCGCTGAAAGCCGTTTTAGCAACCAACCGTAGGTCGCTGTAAGTGAACCATCGTGTAGTGCACGTAGACATGTAGTATACTAGAAGTACCCACTGCATAGTACTGCTGCTGCTGGATGCGACTCTTGCTACAGTGCATCTATGTGAAGCAGCTCATCACAACCCAGAAACTACAGCTTCAGCAGCGTCTCTCTCTAACACATACACTGCCCATATATGTTGAACACCAAAAGTGTCCTCCCTTAGGGTCACGATTAGATTGACTCGGACGATTATCCTTATACGTGTATGGTTATCCATCTAACTACGTAGGATCTATTGACTATTGTCTAGGGACGGTTCCAAATCTCCCCCTATATATATGAAGGGTACGACCGATTGAGAATCCCAAACACATTCCAATCAAACCAATCTATTTTATTTACATTTCTGCCCTAGGAGTAGATTTAACGTAGCTTTAGTTATAGTTTTCCACATATCCACCTCCACTCCTATTTGATTCTAGGTCGTCTAGATCCGTCTTGGGTGTCCCGGCGACACAAGACGACCCTAGGATCTTGCCTCTCCTGAGGGGCAAGATCTACTTCGTTTACTTTACTCAAGATCTCTACATTGACTTGATCTCTTAATTCCTAGATGACTCTACATCGTTTGGAGACACCCGGGTGACCTACTGACCCGGAGCACCCTACGGTCTCTCCCCTAGGGGGCGGGATCTAGGTCCTACGAGAAGAAGACGACCATGTGCCATCACAGATCATCTAGCCTAGAGCGCGGACCGTTCGGACAGCACGCAGAGAAGACCCTCTCCTGCAGAGGGTCGCGGACCATCTAGCCTAGAGTTGTGGATAGTCCGCGCCGCCACAACGAGCACCACCAAGTGACCCGACGACCCATCGCGGACCGCCACGTTGTCCACCTCGTGGAGCTGAACCCAAGGTGTTGTTCATCAACAGAAGGCCCTAGACTTCGTTGTTGTTTGGTCCCAAAGAGGTGGTTGCCATCATAGAGGTGACTCATTGCTCAAAAGATCTTCAACTTTATTTGACCTTATTGAAAGGGAAATAGGGTCAAACCATTTCCAAATGAATTTTGGTGGTTGAATTGCCCAACACAAATTATTGGACTAACTAGTTTGCTCTAGAATATATGTTCTACAGGTGCCAAAGGTTCACAACAAACCAATACAAAGACAAAAGAAAGGGTTCAAAACAAATGAGCAAAGTTAAACCGAAGGCAGCCCTGGTCTGGCGCACCGGACTGCCCGGTGTGCCACCGGACAGTGTCCGGTGCACCAGGGAGGAACGACTCTGAACTTGCCAGCTTCGAGAATTCGGGGAGCCGCTCCGCTATAATTCACCGGACTGCCTGGTGTAACACCGGACTGTCCGGTGTGCCAGCGGAGCAACGGCTACTTCGCGCCAACGGTCGTCTGCAAAGGAACAGTAAAAGCAAACAGTGCGCGCCTGCGCGCGCAGAAGTCAGAGCAGGCGCCAGAAGGCGCACCGGACAGTGAACAGGACCTGTCCGGTGCACCACCGGACTGTCCGGTGGCCTAGTTGTCAGAAGCTCCAACGGTCGGAACCCAACGGCCTGGTGACGTGGCTGGCGCACCGGACAGTGTCCAGTGGCGCACCGGACTGTCCGGTGCGCCATACGACAGAAGCCTTCACCAACGGCCATATTGGTGGTTGGGGCTATAAATACCCCCCCCCAACCACCACACTTCAATGCATCCAAGTTTCAGCCATTTGCATTCAATACAAGAGCTCTAGACTTCACTCCAAGACATAAACAAAGAGATCAAATCCTCTCCCAAGTCCAAAGTTCATTCCAATCAAATAGTGACTAGAGAGAGTGACATTTGTGTTCTTTTGAGTTCTTGCCCTTGGATCGCTTTTCTTCTTCTTTCTTTCTTGATCCCAACTCAATTGTAATCAAGGCAAGAGACACCAATTGTGTGGTGATCCTTGTAGGGACTTAGTGTCCTGATTGATTGAGAAGAGAAGCTCACTCGGTCTAGGTGACCGTTTGAGAGAGGGAAAGGGTTGAAAGAGACCCGATCTTTGTGACCACCTCAACGGGGAGTAGGTTTGCAAGAACCGAACCTCGGTAAAACAAATCACCACGTCTCACTCTTCATTTGCTTGTGATTTGTTTTCTCCCTCTCTTTCGGACTCGTTTATATTTCTAATGCTAACCCCGGCTTGTAGTTGTGCTTAAGTTTATAATTTTCATATTCCGCCTATTCACCCCCTCTAGGCGACTTTCAATTGGTATCAGAGCCCGGTGCTTCATTAGAGCCTAACCGCTCGAAGTAATGTCGGGAGATCACGCCAAGAAGGAGGTCATGACCGGCGAGAAGCCCGCTTCAAGCCATGGGAAGGCTCCACCAAGGGAGTCCAGCTCCAAAGGAAAGGGAGAATCACACTCCCACAAGTCGCATCGGAATGGCGACAAGAAGAAGAAGATGAAGAAGGTGGTCTACTACGAGACCGATTCTTCGTCGCCATCCACTTCCGGCTCCGACGCGCCGTCCGTAACTTCTAAGTGCCATGAGCGCAAGAAGTTTAGTAAGATCCCCCTACGCTACCCTCGCATTTCTGAACGTACTCCATTACTTTCCGTTCCATTAGGCAAACCACCGGTTTTTGACGGTGAAGATTATAACATGTGGAGTGATAAAATGAGGCATCACCTAACCTCACTCCACACTAGTGTTTGGGACGTTGTTGAGTTTGGTGTACAGGTACCATCCGTAGGGGATGAAGACTATGATTCGGACGAAGTTGCCCAAATCCGGCACTTCAACTCACAAGCCACCACTATACTCCTCGCCTCTCTAAGTCGAGAGGAGTATAACAAGGTGTAAGGGTTGAAGAGCGCCAAAGAGATTTAGGATATGCTCAAAACCGCGCACGAAGGAGACGAGGTGACCAAGATCACCAAGAGGGAAACGATCGAGGGGGAGCTCGGTTGTTTTATGCTCAACCAAGGAGAAGACCCACAAGCCATGTACAACCGGCTAAAGACCTTGGTTAATCAAGTGCGCAACCTCGAGAGCACCAAGTGGGATGACCATGAAATGGTCAAGGTTATTCTTAGATCACTCGTATTTCTTAACCCCACTCAAGTTCAATTAATTCATGGTGATCCAAGCTATAAACTAATGTCTCCCGAGGAAGTAATAGGAAAATTTGTGAGCTTTGAGTTGATGATCAAAGGCTCAAAGAAGATCATCGAGCAAGGCGCCTCCTCCGTACCCGAGGCACAACCCGTTGCATTCAAGGCAACGGAGGAGAAGAAAGAAGACTCTACACAAAGTAGGGTCCCCATCGACGCCTCCAAGCTCGACAATGAGGAGATGGCGCTCATCATCAAGAGCTTCCGCCAAATCCTCAAGCAAAGGAGGGGGAAGGACTACAAGCCCCACTCCAAGAAAGTTTGCTACAAATGTGGTAAGCCCGGTCATTTTATCGATAAATGTCCACTGTCTAGTGATAGTGACAGGGATAACGACAAGAGGGGGAAGAAGAAGGAGAAGAGGTACTACAAGAAGAAGGGTGGTGATGCCCATGTTTGCCGGGAGTGGGACTCCGACGAGAGCTCCACCGACTCCTTCGACGACGAGGACGCCACCAACATCGCCATCAACAAAGGCCTTCTCTTCCCCAACGTCGGCCACAAGTGCCTCATGGCAAAGGACGGCAAGAAGAAGAAGGTAAAATCAAGGTCCTCCACTAAGTATGCTACTTCTAGCGATGAGGATAATTCTAGTGATGATGATGACAACTTGCTTACTCTTTTTGCCAATCTTAACATGCAACAAAAAGAGAAATTAAATGAACTGATTAGTGCTATTCATGAGAAGGATGAACTCTTAGATAGCCAAGAGGACTTCGTAATTAAAGAAAATAAGAAGCATGTTAAGACTAAAAATGCTTATGCTCAGGAGGTAGAGAAAAATGAAAAATTAACTAGTGAGCTAAGTATTTGCCATGACACTATCTCCAACCTTAGAATTGAGAATGCTAATTTGATTGCTAAGGTTGAGAAGTCAAATATTGGTGAAGATTCAATTACTAATCTTAGAAATGATAATGTTAGCCTAATTGCTAAGATTGAAAAATTGAATGCCTCTCTTGCTAGCCTTAAGTTTGAGAATGAAAAATTAATTACTAAGGCTAAAGACTTAGATGTTTGCAATGTTTCTATTTCCAATCTTAGAGACGAGAATGCTATTTTACATGCTAAGATTGTTGAACTAAATGATTGCAAACCCTCTACATCTACCGTTGAGCATGTTTCTATTTGTACTAGATGTAGAGATGTTAATGTAGATGCTATTCATGATCACCTTGCTATGATTAAACAACAAAATGATCATATAGCTAAACTAGATGCAAAAATTGCCGAGCATGAACTAGAGAATGAAAAATTTAAATTTGCTCGTAGTATGCTTATAGTGGGAGACGCCCAGGCATTAAGGATGGCATTGGCTTCCAACAGGGAGACAATGTTAAGCTTAATGCTCCTCCTAAAAGATTGTCTAATTTTGTTAAGGGCAAAGCTCCCATGCCTCAGGATAATGAGGGTTACATTTTATACCCTGCTGGTTATCCTGAGGATAAGATTAGGAGAATTCATACAAAGAAGACTCATTCTGTTACTCACCATGCTTTTATTTATAAGAATGAGGCTTCTAGCTCTAGGCGTTCTACACATGTTAAAATGCCTAAAAGGAAATCTCCTATTGCATCAAATGATCATAACATTTCATTTAAGACCTTTGATGCTTCATATGTGCTAACTAACAAATCAGGCAAGGTAGTTGCCAAATATGTTGGGGGCAAACACAAGGGCTCCAAGACTTGTGTTTGGGTACCCAAGGTGCTTGTTTTTAATGTAAAAGGACCCAAGACTGTTTGGGTACCTAAGAACAAGGTCTAAATTTGTTTTGTAGGTTTATGCATCCGGGGGCTCAAGTTGGATCATCGATAGCGGGTGCACAAACCACATGATTGGGGAGAAAAGGAGGTTCTCCTCCTATGAGAAAACCAAGATCCCCAACGAGCTATCACATTCAGGGATGGAAATCAAGGTTTGGTCAAAGGATTGGATAAAATTGCTATATCACCTGACCATTCTATTTCCAATGTTTTCCTTGTAGATTCTTTAGATTACAACTTGCTTTCTGTTTCTCAATTATGCAAAATGGGTTACAACTGTCTTTTTACGGATACAGGTGTTACTGTCTTTAGAAGAAGTGATGATTCAGTAGCCTTTAAGGGAGTATTAGAGGGTCAACTATACTTAGTTTATTTCAATAGAGCTGAACTCGATACTTGCTTAATTGCTAAGACTAACATGGGTTGGCTCTGGCATCGCCAACTAGCCCACGTTGGAATGAAGAATCTTCACAAGCTTCTAAAGGGAGAGCACATTTTGGGACTAACCAATGTTCATTTTGAGAAAGACAGGATTTATAGCGCATGCCAAGCAGGGAAGCAAGTTGGTGTTCATCATCCACACAAGAACATCATGACGACTGACATGCCACTCGAGCTACTTCACATGGACCTATTCGGCCCGATAGCTTACATAACCATCGGCGGGAGTAAGTACTGTCTAGTTGTTGTGGATGATTATTCTCGCTTCACTTGGGTATTCTTTTTACAGGAAAAATCTCAAATCCAAGAGACTTTGAAAGGATTCTTGAGACGGGCTCAAAATGAGTTCGGCTTGAGGATCAAGAAGATAAGAAGCGACAATGGGACGGAGTTCAAGAACCCTCAAATTGAAGGCTTTCTTGAGGAGGAGGGCATCAAGCATGAGTTCTCTTCTCCCTACACGCCACAACAAAATGGTGTAGTGGAGAGGAAGAATAGAACTCTATTGGACATGGCAAGGACCATGCTTGATGAGTACAAGACTTCGGATCGGTTTTGGGCCGAGGCGGTCAACACCGCTTGCTACGCGATCAACCGGTTATATCTACACCGAATCCTCAAGAAGACATCCTATGAACTCCTCACCGGTAAAAAGCCCAATGTTTCATATTTTAGAGTCTTTGGTAGCAAATGCTTTATTCTTGTTAAAAGAGGTAGAAAATCTAAATTTGCTCCTAAGGCTGTAGAAGGCTTTTTACTTGGTTATGACTCAAACACAAGGGTATATAGAGTATTTAACAAGTCCACTGGACTAGTTTAAGTTTCTTGTGACATTGTGTTTGATGAGACTAACGGCGCTCAAGTAGAGCAAGTTGATCTTGATGAGCTAGATGATGAAGAGGCTTCGTGCATCGCGCTAAGGAACATGTCCATTGGGGATGTGTGTCCTAAGGAATCCCAAGAGTCACTACAAGAAACTGATAAATGTTCATGGGTAAAACTAAGAACGTGGGTACCGACGTTCTTACATGAGTTAAGTTCGTGGGTGTAGTTAAAAACGTGGGTACCCACATTCTTAAATTAAGTTCGTGGGCCCTAGCCAAAACCGTCGAACTTAACTCATTAGGAACGTGGGTACCCACGTTCTTAATTTAAGTTCATGGGCCAACTAAACCCCGTCGAACTTAACCCAAAACACCTAAATCCCTAACCCGCGCCGCCCGAGCCTCTCTCTCACCAGCTCTCTCACCATCCCTTTCTTGGTTGCACAGCACCTCGCCGCCGCCGCCTGCACAGCACTGCGCCGCTGCCGCCAGCTCGCCAAATCCCTTCCTCGGCTAGCTGCCCCGTAGGCAAAGCTCACCGCGCCGCCGCCCCACATCCAAAGCTGACCGCGCCGCCGCCAGCACCTCGCCGCCGCAAGGCCGCACAAGCTCGTCCTCTGCCATCGTCCTCTGCGGTCGCCAGTCGTCCTCCGCCGCAAGGCCACCCAAGCTCGGCTCGCCTCTATCCTCCTCCATCGTCCTCTGTGGTCGCCAGTGGTGGCACCGCCTCTGTTCTCCGCGGGCGTGGCCGCCTGACCCCCCCCCCCCCCCCCCCCCCCGCGACATCAACGGCAACCCAGTCGCGCCACCTCCATCGCCAGTCGCCGCCTCCTGCCGTGAGGCTCCTGCCATGAGTCACCTGTTGTATCACCTGTATTTCCCCATACTGCTCTCCAACCTCTGTATGCTTGTAGCAACCCGACCAATGTTTGGTTTTGAGTCAATGCTGTAATCATCGCTGTTGTCGACACTTCCAGTGTTAGTCTATACATTGCTGTTGATAGCATCACTGTTTGCAACAAATCCATAGTTGGATTTCACATTAGCATCGACGGTGTCATTGCTCTTATCACTGGTGTCATTGCTCTTATCACTTCCACTGATCGGTTTTATGTCCACACACTTGGCATTATCAGCACTACTAACAATTTTAGTGCTGGATTTACACTATTAAATACTTGTTTGTGTTTAATATCAATATATCCAGACTCCGGCAATGGGCTAGATTGAAACTGAGTTCTACCTGATTGCTTTATTAGTTATGCTACTAAGTTAGTGGCTTTATTAGTTATGCTACTATGTTTCTGCTTGTTCAGCTGTTGGGATTTGGGTTACTTATGGTACAAGCTCTCCTATATTCTAGTACAGTAAAGTAAAAAGTCTGTCTCCAAGCCTGTTTCTGTAGTTGTATGGTCTCCACCGAAAAAGCACTGCAGACTTGGTTCCTGTCTACAATTTAGCCGAGTTTTCAAACCGAAGCGCATCTTGGTAAATTAATTAGCAACGATATGCTTGATGTGTCAGTTTTCCACCCTCTGCAGTTTTAACTCTTGTGCCACTTTTCTAGGAAAGCTTTGTAGGAAACCCAGTTGGATGCACTATACTTTGTTTTGATTATATATTTTAGTGAAAAACAAAACTCCGAATTCCAAAAATTGTCTCGTCTTCACTTCATTTGCAATGGCAAATTTCTTGCACCCCATGTTGGTGCATCATAACAACAGTGTGGTTTATCTTGCTGGATTGAATTTCTTGAACTTACTCTGTTTCTGACTTTCTGTTACTTCCCTTTGCTACTTCATTTCCATACATGTAGCATATTTTAAGTCGTAGCTTTAGTTGAGTGCATTTTTTTGTGACGAAGCTTTTTTTATCTGTCACCATCCTACACAATAGTGAACCAATATCATAATAAGGCAAACTAAAAAAACCAAATTTCAGATCTGAGGTAGTGTGATACTAGTTAGTAGTTACTACCTTTTTTGTGCTCTCTTTGTTGCATGGGTGTTGTTTCTTCATTTGAATTCAGAAGTTGCAGATGTCCTAAAGTAAGAATAGGAAGAAAAAAACTTGCAGCTGCGTATAGTTATTTTTCTGGGTGGCTGGGTATTGGGTAGCAGGGCGTATAGTTATGTTTTGTTCTATGCAAAGTTTCTCCAAATTTCTAAGGTAGTTAGTGTCATACTGAATTTGATATATCCTTGTTTCCTTGCACTGGTTGCCCGACATCAAGTGGACTCAATGTGAGGCCAGCTTCTTACTTTTGAATTTTAACAAACGCATAAATTTTAACACAAGCAGCAAGCAACACCCCACCTCCTTGCATTGACTGTTGCATTTTTTGTGAAACCTAAAGCCGTGTTTCCATCTAATTGTAGACCCATTTGACTCTAGTGTCCGGTCTCTCTCTCCACTCTAACTACAGCCGGCCCGCGTCTCCTTGACCATCACCACCTTGACGGTCTCCGTGAAGGTATTTTTCTTCTTTCTTTGATGCATATTATTAGAATTAGTTTGTTAGTTAAAATCTGATGCATGATTTTTGGCTAGTTGTTACAATTGATGCATAATTTCTTGTTCATTGTAAATTAATCAATGTTAGGTTCAATGTTTGGTTAAATGTTTTTTATGTCTAGTGATCCTTCCTAATAGAAGAAGGGCTTAATGATGTTTATTTACACATTTTTTATTTATGTTTGTATGCTTAATGATGTTTATTTACACATTTTTATTTACGTTTATATGCTTAATTATGTTTATTTACACATTTTTTATACATTGGGTTATTTAGTTTTGGAAATGGATGACAATAGAAGAAGGGCGATGTATGATGGATTCAATAGCGTGACTCTAGGTCACTCAAAGGAATGGGTTAGGGTTGCAAAACAATTCGTGGATCTCGCATTTTCCGGTGGACCTCGTGTGGTGAAGTGTCCGTGTACCAAGTGTCGGAATTTTAAGTATGTGAGAAAGATCGAAGAACTGGAGCATCACCTTTGCAAGAATGGGTTTATGCCTAACTATCTTGTGTGGCGCTCACATGGAGAAGTAGAGCAGAATATCACAGAGTCAGAAATAATTGATGATGATGAGGAGGATCGGATGGATGACTTGGTGGCTGATATTAGTAGAGAGTATCCAACATTGGCCTCAGAGCAGGCTACACCAGATGAAGTGCAGGAGTTTTATAAGCTTCTTCACGCGTCAGAGGAAAAAGTGCATGACGACACCACTGTGACCGTGTTGCAGGTGGTTACACGTCTTATGGCAATGAAGGCAAAGTATAACTTCTCGAATAATTGCTATAACGATATAATCAATCTGATTATTGATCTCATCCCATCGAACCATAAGATGCCAAAAGACTTATACCAGTCTAAAAAGATTGTGTCCGGTCTTGGGATGAAGTATAAGAAGATTGATGTGTGCGAAGATAATTGCATGTTGTTCTGGAAGGAATATGAAGCGGCCACCCATTGTCAGAAATGCGGTAAATCAAGATATGTGGAGGTACTAAAAGTGGATGGAGCTACTTTCGCTACAAAAGTGGCAGTTAAACAGCTTCGATATATGCCCATCACTCCAAGGCCTAAACGTCTGTTTTTAACCCCAGAAACTATGAAGCTAATGTTGTGGCATAACGAAGGAGAACGTGAGATCCAAGACCCAGACATTATGATGCATCCATCAGATGGCGATGCTTGGAAGGCTCTGGATCGTTTTGACCCAGAATTCGCAAGAGACACTAGGAGTGTTCGTCTAGGCTTGTCCACTGATGGTTTCACTCCTTACGACAACAGTTCAACTTCATACTCTTGTTGGCCGGTTTTCATCATGCCCTACAACCCCCTCCCAACAAATGCATGAAAGAAGGGTTCATATTTCTTGCCCTTATTATTCCAGGGCCTAAACATCTTGGAAAGAAGATCAATGTATTCATGCAACCGTTGATTGAAGAGTTCAAAGAGCTATGGGTAGGGGTAAAGGCTTATGATGGTCATCTAAAACGTGAATTTACCTTACGTGCTGTATATTTGTGGTCAATTCATGATTTGCCTACATATGGTATTTGGTCTGGCTGGTGTGTCCACGGTCGACTGTGTTGTCCCATATGCATGGGGGACACACAAGCATATTGATTGGAGCATGGTAAAAAGGTCTTATTCTTTGATTGTCATCGATGGTTTCTTCCATCCAATCACCTGTTTCGAAATGATACGAAGTCATTTAGAAGAGGCATAAAAGTTAAAGACGGTCCACCAAAACATTTAATGGGTGAAGATATCATGATACAACACCGTGCCCTTCAAAGGGCTGCAGAAGGTCATGAGTTTGAAGGCTATGGTCAAGATCACAACTGGACTCATATTTCTTTTCTATGGGAACTTCCGTATGCGAAGGTATTGATTTTACCACACAACATAGATTTGATGCACCAAGAGCGCAATGTTGCTGAAAGCATCATAAGCATGTGTCTAAACATTAAGGGTAAAACAAAAGACAACATCAATGCCAGGAAAGATTTAGCTAATCTTTGCGATCGCCCTAGCCTTGAGGTCAAATTAAATCCCAATGGAAAGGAGAGGACACCACGAGCTCCATACTGTCTAAAGCCGGAAGAGCGAAAAGAAGTATTTCGATGGTTGAAAATGTTGAAGTTTCCAGACCGCTATGCAGCCAACATAAAACGTACTGTTAACCTCGACACTAATAAATTAAATGGTTTTAAGGCTCACGATTACCATATTTTGATGGAAAGACTTATGCCGGTAATGTTCCATGGCTATTTGAAGCCTCCTCTGTGGAAGATGATTGCTGAACTTAGTTACATATATAGACATATATGTGCTAAGCATATCTCAAAGAAATTGATGATTCAATTTGAGAAACAAATCGCGGTGCTTGTATGCAAGATGGAAAAAGTATTTCCGCCTGGATTTATGAATGTGATGCAACATTTGCTAGTGCACTTACCTTATGAAGCATTGGTAGGAGGACCAGTGCAGTTCCAATGGATGTATAGTCAAGAAAGAGAATGGAAAAAACTTAGAGCTACTGTGCGGAACAAAGCAAGGGTTGAGGGGTGTATCACAGAGGCCTTTGCAGCTAAAGATATCACAATCTTCTCAAGTCAGTATTTATCACACACTAACAACGTGAATGCTCAGTCAACACGGTATCATACTAAAGAAGAAGGTCCTTCGACCGACCTTAGTGTTTTTCTCTGGAAGGGGAAAGGGGTCGGGGCTTCTACTGCACATTATGTTGACATAAGAGAGCGTAATTTCACCATGCTCTACTTGTACACCAACATGGAGGAACTTGATCCATACTTTAAAATGTTTGATTCCATATATTTAGCTGGCCACAAACCTACACCAAAGGAACTGGATAATCTACGTATGAAAGGGATGAACAAAGGTCCATGTTTCGTTGAATGGTTCCACGAGCATGTAATTATCTCTTTATAATTTTCCTTTGTGTACTTAGTTTGCACATACGACTTGCTATTTACCTATATCTTTTTTCTGCTCTATGTAGTGTAAGAAACTTGACTCTCTAGTCTCGGATGATTTGCGACAGATATCACATGGTCAGTTGAAAGCAAGAAAATATACCCGTTATGATATTAATGGATACCGTTTTCGAACATCAAAATTAGAAAAAATCCGCCCGCAGGCAGCCACGGCAAACAGTGGAGTAGTAGCAACTGCCACAAATGCAGACGGAGGCACTCATGACTATTATGGTGTTCTTCAAGACGTAACAGAGTACACTCTTGGTGGGGCCAAAGAGTTCATGTTTGTGTTATTTGATTGTGAATGGTTTGATCCTCAACAAACGCGAGAGGATGAATTTGGAATTGTGGAGGTAAAGCATGAATCACGGTTTAAAGGCAGCGATTATAGCAATGTTGTGCTTGCACATCAAGCGCAACAGGTGTACTATCTAACATATCCTCATGAAAACTTGAAGTCTTGTTGGGTTGTATACAAAATTAATCCTAAAGTCCATCTGTTACGATATGATTATTACAACACAAATAACAAAGATGATGATTCTGTTAATATTTATCAAGAAGAAGGCGATCAGTCAGAAAATATAGAATTTACTATATCTGAGGATTTAGGGCTCAATGAAGTAGCTAGTCTCACCATAGATTTGATGGTAGAAGAACCAGGTCCTTCTAGGGCAAGGACTCGTAAGTCACAGAGAATTCTTGAAAACAACAAAGACTTGAAATAATTGAGCAGCGCGTTGCTGAAGCAGATTCTGATGCCGATGATTTTTGAAAAGTATATATATTTAAATTCTTGTATATGCATTCCTATTTCAATACTAAAAGTATATATAATTAAATTCTTGTAATGAAATTTGTGCAGATGATGAGGGTCATGGACAAGCTCAAAGGGAAGAAGCGCGGATGACCGTGGTGACTCCTCGAGGTCACGGTCGACTTGGGGTTTAGGTGGTGGGGATACATCCTCTATGTTGTTCTAGGTATTTAATTTGTTTTAATTTCTTTTCTTCTACGTATGTAATAGTATTATCACCTTATTTTCAAGTACTTGATATATCTCATTGTTGATTATGTTTGTAGGGCTCTACAATGTTAAGGCAACGGCTAGAGCAGCTCCTTGGTTGCATGGAGGAGCAGGGGCGTGAATTGGCAAGCCATAGTGCACCTAGGCAAGAGCGTGAGGTGGCAGGCCATAGTGCACCTGGGCAAGAGCACGAGGTGGCAGGCCACAATGCACTTGAGCCGAAGCGTGAGGCGATAGGCTCAAGTGGACCTATGCTAGAGCAGGACCACAATGCATTTGAGCAAGCGCGCGAGGCGGCAGACCACAATGCACCTAGGTAGGAGGACGAGCTGGCACGCTAAGGTTCACCGATGCGTGATGATGATGACTATGGGGAGGACTACGATGGAGAGGCCGATGGAGAGGCCGATGGTGAGGTTGTTACAACGACACAGGCAACGAACTTCAGGTAATTTTATTTTGACAATGAGTTCTATTTTTTGTTGGATTGATATTATTACCAGTGCATAATTTACAATTTTGTAGGTTTCGGCGGTCCCTTAGAGTTCCACCAACACAACCCTTGGACCAACGTAGGGTCATAAACCCTGCAGGAGAGAGGAGCTGGGTGGAGGTGGCATGGAGTGGCAAAGGTCACCGGACACCAGTTAACACAGTGCTGGGATCTATAGCTCGTTTTCACTATGCAAGCATCTCCACCAACTCAAGATCAACCACAAGCACAAGATCAACCATCTTCCTCCATGCAAGCATCTCCACCAACTCAAGATGAGGATGAGGCTCAAGATGATGAAGGAGAAGATCAAGAAGATGAGCCACCTCAAGAGGAGGACAATGATCAAGGCGAAGATGCCCATGATCAAGACAAGGAAGATGAACAAGATCCAAGGCCGCCTCACCCAAGAGTCCACCAAGCAATCCAACGAGATCACCCCGTGAACACCATCCTCGGTGATATTATTCATAAGGGGGTAACCACTCGATCTCGTGTTGCTCATTTTTGTGAACATTACTCTTTTGTTTCCTCTATTGAGCCACACAGGGTAGAGGAAGCACTTCAATATTTGGATTGGGTGCTGGCGATGCAAGAGGAGCTCAACAACTTCATAAGGAATGAGGTATGGCATTTAGTTCCACGTCCTAACCAAAATGTTGTAGGAACCAAGTGGGTATTCCGCAACAAGCAAGATAAGCATGGTGTGGTGATAAGGAACAAGGCACGACTTGTGGCCAAGGGATATTCACAAGTCGAAGGTTTGGATTTTGGTAAAACCTATGCACCCATAGCTAGACTTGAGTCAATTCGCATATTACTTGCCTATGCTACTTACCATGGCTTTAAGCTTTATCAAATGGACGTGAAGAGTGCCTTCCTCAATGGACCAATCAAGGAAGAGGTCTATGTTGAGCAACCTTCTGGCTTTGAAGATAGTGAGTATCCTAACCATGTCTATAAACTCTCTAAGGCGCTTTATGGGCTAAAGCAAGCCCCAAGAGCATGGTATGAATGCCTTCAAGATTTTCTTGTCACTAATGGCTTCAAAGTCGGCAAGGCCGATCCTACTCTCTTTACTAAAACAATTGAAAACGATTTGTTTGTATGCCAAATTTTTGTTGATGATATCATATTTGGGTCTACTAACAAATCTATTTGTGAAGAGTTTGGTAGGATCATGATTCAAAAATTCGAGATGTCTATGATGGGGGAGTTGAAGTATTTCTTAGGATTTCAAGTGAAGCAACTCCAAGAGGGCACCTTCATTAACCAAACAAAATACATTCAAGATATCCTCACCAAGTTTGGAATGAAGGATGCCAAGCCCATCAAGACACCCATGGGAACCAATGGGCATCTCGACCTCGACATGGGAGGTAAATCCGTAGATCAAAAGGTATACCGGTCGATGATAGGTTCTCTACTCTATTTATGTGCATCTCGACCGGACATTATGCTTTCGGTATGCATGTGTGCAAGATTTCAAGCCGATCCTAAGGAAGTTCACCTTAGGGCCGTAAAGAGAATCTTGAGATATTTAGTTCAAACACCTAAGTTTGGTCTTTGGTACCCCAAGGGATCCTCTTTTGATTTATTAGGATATTCTGATGCTGATTGGGCAGGGTGTAAGATTGATAGGAAGAGCACATCAGGGACTTGTCAGTTTCTGGGAAGATCCCTGGTGTCTTGGGCTTCAAAGAAACAAAACTCAGTAGCTCTTTCTACCGCTGAAGCCGAGTACATTGTCGCAAGCCATTGTTGCGCGCAATTGCTTTGGATGAGGCAAACCCTTACGGACTATGGCTACAAATTTAGCAAAGTCCCTCTCCTATGTGATAATGAGAGTGCAATCCGCATGGCGGATAATCTCGTTGAACACAGCCGCACTAAGCACATAGTCATTCGGTATCACTTTTTGAGAGATCACCAACAAAGGGGGGATATCGAGATAGCCTATATAAACACCAAAGATCAATTGGCCGATATCTTTACCAAGCCTTTAGATGAGAAAACCTTTACTAAACTTAGGAATGAACTAAATATTCTTGATTATAGGAATTTTGAATAATTCTTTGCAGACATAGCTCATTTATATACCTTTGATCATATCTCTTTTATGTCTATGACTAATGTGTATTCAAGTCTATTTTCATGCTTAGTCATAGAATTGAAAGGGAAATGAGATATTTGGCAAACAAGGCGCTTCCACTCAACTTCATCGATATTTGCCGGTATTCCGCATCGTTCTCCACTTTGGTATAATCTTCACTCATATCTATTTGTTTGCCAGTGGGGAGAAAGGTTAAAAGGGCTTATATTTCACTCACAAGTATCCGTTTTTGGCGATTCATGCCAAAGGAGGAGAAAGTATGAGCCCAAAGCAAAAGGACCGCACCACCAAGTTTTAAAAATGAAGTTTTTAAATTGATACCTTATTGTGTTAAAAAGGGGGAGAAAGTAGTATCTTCAAAAATTTGTAAAACCCTCCTGAACACTAAGAGGAGAATTTCTTTGAGGAGGAGTTTTGTTTAAGTCAAAGGAAAAGCATTTGAAACAGGGGGAGAAAATTTCAAATCTTGAAAATGCTTCTTTCAATCTTATTCATATACCTTTGACTATTTGCAAAAAGTTTTGAAAAGAATTTTACAAAGAATTTGCAAAAACAAAACTCGTGGTGCAAGCGTGGTCCAAAATTTTAACTAAGAAAACAATCCATGCATATCTATTGAAATAATTATTGGTTTCAATTCCAAGCAACCTTTGCACTTACCTTATGCAAACTAGTTCAATTCTGCACTTTTATATTTGCTTTGGTTTGTGTTGGCATCAATCACCAAAAAGGGGGAGATTGAAAGGGAAATAGGGTCAAACCTTTTCTAAATGAATTTTGGTGGTTGAATTGCCCAACACAAATTATTGGACTAACTAGTTTGCTCTAGAATATATGTTCTATAGGTGCCAAAGGTTCACAACAAACCAATACAAAGACAAAAGAAAGGGTTCAAAACAAAGGAGCAAAGTTAAACCGAAGGCAGCCCTGGTCTGGCGCACCGGACTGTCCGGTGTGCCACTGGACAGTGTCCGGTGCACCAGGGAGGAACGACTCTGAACTTGACAGCTTTGGGAATTCGGGGAGCCGCTCCGCTATAATTCACCGGACTGTCCGGTGTAACATCGGACTGTCCGGTGTGCCAGTGGAGCAACGGCTACTTCGCGCCAACGGTCATCTGCAAAGGAACAGTAAAAGCAAACAGTGCACGCCTGCGCGCGCAGAAGTCAGAGCAGGCGCCAGAAGGCGCACCGGACAGTGAACAAGACCTGTCCGGTGCACCACCGGACTGTCCGGTGGCCCAGTTGTCAGAAGCTCCAACGGTCGGAACCCAACGGCCTGGTGACGTGGCTGGCACACCGGACAGTGTCCGGTGCGCCATACGACAGAAGCCTTCACCAACGACCATATTGGTGGTTGGGGCTATAAATACCCCTCAACCACCACACTTCAATGCATCCAAGTTTCAGCCATTTGCATTCAATACAAGAGCTCTAGACTTAACTCCAAGACACAAACAAAGAGATCAAATCCTCTCCCAAGTCCAAAGTTCATTCCAATCAAATAGTGACTAGAGAGAGTGACATTTGTGTTCTTTTGAGTTCTTGCGCTTGAATCGCTTTTCTTCTTCTTTCTTTCTTGATCCCAACTCAATTGTAATCAAGGCAAGAGACACCAATTGTGTGGTGATCCTTGTAGAGACTTAGTGTCCCGATTATATTGATTGAGAAGAGAAGCTCACTCGGTCTAGGTGACCGTTTGAGAGAGGGAAAGGGTTGAAAGAGACCCGGTCTTTGTGACCACCTCAACGGGGAGTAGGTTTGCAAGAACCGAACCTCGGTAAAACAAATCACCACGTCTCACTCTTCATTTGCTTGTGATTTGTTTTCGCCCTCTCTTTCGGACTCGTTTATATTTCTAACGCTAACCCCGGCTTGTAGTTGTGCTTAAGTTTATAATTTTCAGATTCCGCCTATTCACCCCTTCTAGGCGACTTTCACTTATATCATCTAAAGGTGTCAAGTACTGTCAGACGGTTCATTTTAATGTTTGGTTACTAAAATCGGCGTCAACATACTTTTTGGCGACTCCGCTGAGGACGAAAATTGGATCTATCAAATACGATCCATTAGGTTAGATCTATTAGGTTAGACCAATCAGATCTCCCACAATGGCCAATCACAAAGATCACAACAACGTTGCCCAAGACATCAACACAACACAAGGCTGACTAACTCGCCGGCCGCTGAGAATGAGAAATTAGAAGACCACATGAAAAGGCTAGATGAGGAGTTTCAACGATAAAAGGCTCAGATAGACAAGATGACGAAGAAGCGTACCTCTCACACTTCATAATAGATCGCCACCAGAAGGTCATCAAAGAGAGAGAAATGAAGCATGAGTCTCTGTTAGGCTTGCTGCAGCAGCTCCCCATTTTAAGTGAAACCACGCCATTAGCCGATATTCAATCTATTAAAATTTCTTTCGATAATCGGATTAAAGGTATAAAGGAGGATGTAGGGAATATGACATGTATTAAAAAACTCATACACCTGATTTTTTTTGTCATATGAATTGGGCACTAAAATAAACACGTCAAACATATCGGAAGCAAATGGTGCTTTTCAGTCACAGTCATATTGTGGTATACCGACGAACTCATATCCGGGGCAAATGCGAGGTGCGCGCAGTGACGATCGCGCATGACATCCTTCGATCCGGCGTAGTTCGGGCGGCTCGAGTGATGACCTACATCTGTGCTTGTGTCATCGATGACGTCCTCCGGCGACTACCTCCTCTGATTCGTGTTTTCTTTTCGATTATTGTGTTTTATGCCTACCACATGCATGTATTATTTACGCTAAAAACTGTACGATTTTATGCTTAACACGGAGTTCATATATCAGTTTACTTCATACATATTTTTTGCATGCACATTAGAAAGGCAATTCTTTTTTTATGTTGTTCGTAATTACCATAAAAAATCAAATCATTTATATTCGTAAATGTCAGATTTATACGTCTGCCATAGAACTATCCCTAATTCCCGCATGTTCATAATTATCATAAAAATCAAATCAAATCACTTATGTTCGTAAATGCCAGATTTTTACGTCTGCCATAAAATTGTCCCTAATTTCCGCTGGCATTCTTACTTGGACCGATATTTGGTTTTTTATCAATTATGCTACAAGGTGTAAGTATTTATGCGACATTGTATAAGAATTTAATCTCTATGTGACTCATGTCATCCAATTTTTTGTGCGCGTGAACTAGAAAGAAAAATATAATCCAAAAATTGTACGCATGCAATGGAAACTCCCACGATTTGCCATAATTTTTAGATCTGTATAAAAATAAAAACCTCATGCATATGATTGCCATGTTTTTTGGATCTGCCATAAAAATAGGATCGTAATAACAAACTAATAGAGCTATCAACCTCTCACATTGCCTCGGTATTTACGCTTATAACTGAGGGGTTTTATGCTCAAAACTTAAGGTTTTTACGCTCGAACCTGGAGATGTGCCCACTAGTGAAAAATATGCCAGATTTTTTACGCAGTGTACCATATTGTATAAGTATATATCATAAACTGGTCTAACGAGTCTAGTTGCATGGTTGTTGGAGCGAAACTATATTTATTCAGGAAATAAAGCATTTAAATAAGTTTTTTGTTTTCATGCATGCCAATCGATTCCCTTTCATCACAAATCTCGCCACCCTAAATTTGTGCGCATGCAGCAGGAAATAAATTTTTACACAATATAACGAATTGCATAAATACCTACACCGTGTAGTATAATTAGTATGAGTATATATCATAAACTAGTTCTAACGAGTTTAGCTGCATGGTTGTTGGAACCTATATTTATGGAGCAAATAAAACATTAAATACGATTTTTTGTTTCTATGCATGCCAACTTATTTACTTTCATTGCACATTATTTCCGTCATAAATTTATGCGCATGCAGCGGGTTACATATTTTTACGTAGTATACCGAATTGCATAATTATCTATACATTGTAGCATATTTAGTATCGGTATATATATATCATAAATTGTTCCTTACGAGCCTAGCTACATGATTGTTGCAGCGATCCTAAATTTATGTAGGAAACAAAGCATTTAAAAATAAAAATCACCACACATCTCTTTTCTAAATTTATGCGCATGCAAGGGAACATGTTTGACTCATGCATGCATTTCTTTTTTGCGCGCACAGATGTGGGTTGGGTGGTGCACCCGACAGTCTGCTTGAGTCGGCGCACCGGGTTGAACGAGGTTGCAGGAGCGATCGGCCTGGCTTCCTCTAACTATTAGAAGCCCAGGGCTCATATTATACCTGCCCTATCTATATTCAGGAGTGTTTGTGTTTCCCTCCCCATGTCGATCTCTCTGCACGCTTGGGCAGTTAGTAGGAGAAAAACGATTTCGGATTTTTTTTAGTATTCTAGAAACCGATTTCAATTTTTTCAATCTAATTCACCGATAACTGTATTTTTTTGGAAACGGAACGAGTTTCAAATTTTCTATCGAAATCGATGTGGTATTTTACCAACTGTTTCCTTTGATTACCAATTTTTATCGGAAATTGCCAGAATTGTGTCTCGGATTTTTTTTGGAACTCTGTCTTAGAATTTCACTAGTACACAAAAGCTCTATAGTGACGGTTGTGAACCTATTTTCACTGGCGTTTCTTAGAACCGTCGGTGCTATGGGACAGTAGAAATCATCATTTTTACATGCGGGTAACTAAGGATAATTAGTGAAAATCGATTTCTACTGGCGATAGACGTAATAAAACTGCTAGTGAAAATTATTTTCAGAAACATTAAACGGGTTTTTAAAACTGCAAAAAAATTATTTAAGGAGAGGACTCACCCGTCTCCGTCCCAAGTCACAACATTTTTCGCGCAAAATTTGCGTGCTACGCGGTTGTTAGGAATTGAACTACCGACCTCAACCTCGCGCGAACCTTCCACTACCACTCCACCTATGGCATGCTTTGTGTTTAGTTTATAGTTTTTTGTCCACATATTACAACCAACTGAGTGTAGATTGCTTGTTTGAGACCGTAAAAAAGTTATCAACTACAAAGTTTCATAACTTTTGAAGTTCTACAACTTTCATTTTGACACTTTTAATATCCGAGATCGTTTGCAAAATTTGAATTTTAAATTTGACATACTTAGATGCAATTTTTAGAACCGAAATAAGTTCAAATAAAAAAGTTGTCAACTACAAAATTGTATAACTTCTAGAGATCTACAACTTTTTATTTTGATGGTTTCATCATACGAGGTCGTTTGAAAAACTCGAAAAATTAAGGATAAAAATAATTTCTAGTAGTGGTTCTTTAAGAAAACCGCCAGTAGAAATTGATTTCTACAGGCGGGTTCTTAAGAAAACCGCCAATAAAAGTAGCACAGGCGGTTGATAATCGAATCCGCATGTAAAAATATATTGCCCCGCAGGCTTTGAGACTTTTTGTACTAGTATTTTTCGGAATTTTCCAGCAGGCCAGCAACTCGGTTACAGCCCATAGAGACCCAACCAAGTCCTCCTCCTCCAATAGGTCATTTCTACGTCTCTGTTGGAGGATTACTTCTTTTTGTATTTTTTTACACACATTAAAATTTTTCTTTGGGACACATGGTGCTGGAAGTCATTTGGGATTGCATTGGCGATTTGGTCTCTCGAACGAATCCATCATTTTCTATGCAGATGTTATGTGTTAATAATATATATTGATAGAGAACCGACAACTTGCCTTTTCCACACAATAGATTCTATGGTTTTCCTACGATGCTGCGACAAATAACTCTTTATTTGAGAAAAATATTTTATGAGTAAGCATGTCATGTCAGCTGAAGTGAGTGGATATAGTGAACTTGTCAACTTGTTAACTTTGAGTATGTGAACTTGTGATCTTTATGAACTTGTTATATTATGATATTGTTATATTATCAACTTGTTATATTATGAAATTTTGATCTTTGTGAACTTATATTAAAAGTTTGTGATCTTTATGAACTAGCTTGTTATATCGTGAAATGTGAACTTATGGTCTTTGTGATCTTTATCAACTTTGTTGTATTATGAACTTGTTATACTGAGATATTTTTATATTTGATATGTTTATGTATTTTAGCTTTTGATCATTACCCTTGTATTTTCCGTACTAAACTTTCGTTTCCAAAATATCGATATCATTATCATTTTCGGAGTTACCGTGTTTTTGATAAAAAAAAATATGAATACGGTAACGAACGATCGTTTTCATCTCTAGTAATTAGCATGAGAAGGGAGGGTAAGGCTCTACTGAAAGATGCACATGCATGGGGAGCTGGTTGAGAAAGGTACATGTAGTAAGTAGCAGTGTAGTAGCAGTAAATTCGTAAAAAGACGAATAAGAGAGACATGGTCCCAAACGACATGAATATTATTTGCCAGTAAATCTGTTTTTTATAAATTTTATGCTTTATTAACAAATTAATGTTAGACCTGTTAATTTTGTAACAATAATGCAACGACGTCGCACTTGTATTGATCCGTGTAAAATGTTGATTCGCAGATGCCACTCGTGATGGGCTATGCAAGCGTAGTACTCTACCTCTTTGTACAACAACGTGTTGCCGTGTACGTACTCCTATAATACAACAAGTAGTCGGCCCTATCCACACAACAACCGTGTGCCTTTCGCCCCACACCGGCAGCTTTTCTAATGATTGGAAAAGGTTGCTGAGCCAGAGGAGAGCCCAGAAGAGGTGAAAGGCTCAATGCAACAACGACTGGTTCGACGAGCGAGGGAGGCCAGGAGGCAAACTCACATCTCATGCATGCAGATGCAGTGCAGGGGTCGGCAGCCGGCGCGCAGAAGATTCTCGTCCAGCCCAGTCGCGCAGCAGAGCAGGAGCAGGTACGCGTACGAACGACGGCGTACTGTACGCAGGGAGGCGGCAGCAGTAAAAAGATGCGCAAGCAGGACTGGCGGTGGTGGAAAAGCACGGCGTACGGATTCACTGCGCGGCAGGCAGACAGTCATGTGCGGTGACTCCACGGTTCACGAGGCGCACTGATAAAGCATCTTCAACAACTTTACTATAAAATATACTATAACTTAAATTATATATCTCTATCTCTACTATATTAAAGCATCAGTTTCAACGATAGTCTCACGTCATGTTTTTACAAATAACCCCTTCTATTATTTGAAATGACCCCTCACCGACTTCATCCACTGTCAAACTAGCTGGAGGTTGGATCGCTAGACGTAAACAGGGAAGCAGCGACGCTTTTATGCAAACAAATCCATCGAACCTACTACCTACCGGCGGTAGCGAGGTCGGCATGGCGCCATGCGTCTCCGTCACCAATTCTCACCACGGTTCAAGTTCTTCACGAGACGGAGCCACGGCCCACGGAGAAAACAAGTGTCTTTTCTGGTCATTTTTTCTGCTATTACAATTATGGAGTATATCATATACCTTAACGTTGAAATAGATTCTGATTCTTCGTCTCCTTTGCTATATATATATACTTAAAGCACCAGTTTCAACGGTCGTCCTGCGTCATATTTTTACAAATAACCCTTTACATCTATCTCAAATTAACCCGCTACATCCCTCCATGCACACAACCTACACGTCCGGCCCGTTAGCCAGTTGAGAGACACTGAGTGAAGCCATCTAACCAGTAGAACATCATGGTTAATTATTTTTAATATTGAATAATTGAATATAAATTGTATATACATATATGTATATACGAGTTTTGTAAAATAAAAATATATAATCGTGTTGGGCTGGATCAGTACTACGGGCCGAGGCTACGGCCTAAGCATGACACGATCATGTCGGGCTGGCCCAGGCAATATTAAATGGGTCATGCCCCGAACCAGCCCGCCAGACACGGTCCATTTGGCCATCTATACCTCCACACGATAATGATCATCCTCGCCTCAGTTGTCGCCACCTCGTTCGTCATCCTGCTTCTTTTCTCTCTTCCTTCAAGCCTCCGCCTCCATGCCACCCATTCTCGGCAGAGGGCGTGGGAGCAGGCGCCTCCTTACCATATTCGTCTGACACTAGTCCCAACACCGACCCGCGCAGTGGCTATTGTACGTCCACGAGGGTGTTTCACAGCATGCACGCACCATTGTTTTTGCCACCGTCGGACGTCTCGTTCGTCTTCCCGGCCTTCGCCCTGTTCTTCCGCCCCAACCTCTGCCCCTGCCCACGGTCACAGCCGCGAGCTGATCGACGCTCGTCGACGTGGGTACGGCCGGGTCGGTCTTGCTCCTGGCTTTTCTTCGTACGTGCCGCCGAGGAGGACACGATGGCGCCTGCCACGCTTAGGTTATCTTGGCGATGATAAGTCCAGATCTGAGATATTGGACAACCAAGACCCGTAGCGTGACAGCAGTCGGCATATGCTACGGAGTTGGTGGTGGTGTTGTGTCGCCTCGGCGAGTCCAGGGCCGGAAGGCACTCGCATTCTCTCACCCTTTTTGGACTGACACCTAGTGCGGGTGCCTCTCGGTTTGGAGCTGCTCTGGCTGGTCTTCTTTCTCCGCTTGCATGCTCTCTCTGTATGTATCTAGCGGTATACTACCTATGTCACCTCTAGATATCCATATCTTTGTCGTGTCCCTCTCCGGCAACGAACATGTATGACTGCCTCTTCCCTTCCCTTCATGCACTATGAAACCTTGGAGGTGGAGGAGACGAGAGATGGGGGTCCCTGATTTGCCGCCTATGGTACCCATTCGATGGCTCGGCATCGCTTATCTACATGACCTTTCCTTTACCACGATGTCGAATCGGTTAGTCAAATAAAAAATATATTATATGGAGAGCAGAATCAATCAATAAAAATCTTGAGATCGTTTTGGTGGATAATTTATGTGGGTATTGTTGTGAGCCGTCGCAACGCACGGGCAACTGACTAGTTATACTTAAAGAACCAGTTCCAACGGTCGTCCTACGTCATATTTTTACAAAAAAGTCCCTACATTTCTTCCAAATCAACTCAGCGTAAAATGTTAAAAAGTGATACAGGAGGTGGGGTTTGAACCCACATCCTAATGGAAGAAAGGTGGGAGACACTGGGCGAAGTTGTCTAACCAGTAGAACATCATGCTCATGTGTTTATAATATTAAATATAAATTGTACATATGTATATATGATTTTTTATAAAATAAAAAATAATAGTGTCGGGCCGGGCTAGCACTACGGGCCGAGGCTACGACCCAAGCACCGCATGGCGCTCGTTCCGGGTTGGCCCAGGCACTATTAAATGGGTCGTGTCTTGGGCAGGCTCGCCAGACACGACGCATTTGGCCATCTATACCTCCACACGACAATGATGGTCCTCGCCTCAGTTGTCACCACCTCGTTCGCCATTCTACTTCTTTTCTCTCTTCCCTCATGCCTCCACTTCCGCGCCAGCCCATTCTCGGCAGACACCAGCCCAACACCGACTCGCGCAGTGGCTATTGCACGTCCACGAGGACGTTTCGCATCATCGCGCACCATCATTTTCGCCATCGTCGGACATCCCGTTCGTCTTCCCGGCATTCACCCTGTTCTTCCTCCCCAACCTGCTGCCCCCACTTACGGTCGCAGCCACGAGCCGACTGACGCTCATTGATGCGGGTACGGGGCGAGTCGATCATGCTCCTGGCCTTTATCCATGCGTGCCGTTGAGGAGGACATGGTGGCACCTGCCTCGCTTAGGTTATCTTGGCGATGAGGAGTCCAGGTCTGAGATATTGGACAACTAAGGCCCATAGCGTGGCAACAGTCGACATATGCTATAAAGTTGGTGGTGGTGTTGTGTCGCTTCGGCGGGTCCAAGGCTGGGAAGACACTCGCATTCTCTCGCCCTTCTTGGATTGATGACTGGTGCAGGTGCCTCTCGGTTTGGAGCTGCTCCGGCTGGGCTTTTTTCTCCACTTGTGTGCTTTCTCCCTATATATCTAGCGGTATACTACCTATGTCGCCTCCAGATGCCCAGGTATTCGTCGTGTCCTTCTCCGGCAACAAACAGGTATGTCTGTCTCTTCCCTTCCCTCCTACTCTACAAAATCTTGGAAGTGGGGGAGGCGAGGGATGGGGGTCTCTGATTTGCTGCCTATGGTACCCGTGCGTTTATAAAAAATATTATGCGAAGAGCGAAGACAATCAATAAAAATCTTGAGATCTTTTGCTGGATAATTTACGTGGGTATTGTTGTGAGCCGTCGTAACGCACGGGTAAATGACTAGTATATATTAAAGCACCAGTTTCGACGGTCGTCCTGCGTCGTTCTTTTATAAAAATCCCTTTTATTTGTTTGAAATCAACCCATGACGTAGCTAGGATTTTAGTGTTGTCGATTAGATTTATGATACATGCAAAAGTCATTTGACAAATAAGTACAACAATCGACAAATAGACATGTAATAAAAAATTACTAAACATAATATGGTCAAATAAAAATGTCTTACAACCACCTACATTATAAAAATAAAAAGTGTAAAAGTCATTTGACATCTAAAAATATATTTAAAAAATTTAACAAAAAATGGTTCTATGTACTGCGCACGTATGTATAATTGTATGAGAATTGATTGATCAAGTGTTGTCGATTAGATTTATGATACATGCACGGTGAGCACAACCTTCTTCTATCTAAGCGACTTATGTGAACTAAAAACGTGTCTTACTAAGCCTAGCTAGAACATGTGATAGACATAGTCGTGCTAGATCTGCTTGAAAGCATCATTGTGCACGCTTGGTCTACAACCAGATAGCCATCTGGTGCGATTGCAAGTCTAGGAGCTTAATTTCACATATTTGTTATGATGTGTTGTCTTATCCTCATAGATACGTCAAAAAATGTAGCAAAGCACGGACAACTATATATATATATATATATATATATATATATATATATATATATATATATAGCACTCTAGTTTTCAAAAACAATATTCTCAAACAAGCCATGAACTGTTAACACTAGCACAATTAGCCTAGGCTCAATATAGAACATGGAAATACCAATTTCCTAAACGGCTTTACGTGTGAAACGATACAATGGCATTTTCGTTTGACTGCTAGCTAGCTACTCCGACTTTACGTTTTTTTTTTTTTGGAGAAGCTTCTTTTTTAACTGCAAGCATCAGAATCGTACCGGGTACCCTCTCCTGATTTAGGTCCAGCAGAACGAGCAGGAGTGCATGTATATGGCAGGGAAAGTACGGTTACCCGCGCTCGCGCATGCCAAGACTTCATGCTCTCTCTCGATCGACGTGACTAGCACGTTCCGACTAGCACACCACCAAACTCTTGTTGGACCTATGCCGAAGGTGAGGCAGCTAGCTGTACATGTACCAGCGACCGCATAGTGCAACACTATAGGCGTGGGTTCACTACCAGAACAATAGAGTTCTCAGCCAGTGAACGGAGTGTCTGCGTCACTGGGTAAAGTCTCAATAATACATCGAAAACACTTTGTGAAGTGTAACACAAAGTGTCGTTAAACAGTTTATCGGTAATAGCCTCTGTGTCGAGTACTTTACGTCGAACAATCGTCAAAGAAAAGTCGCCGTGTTAGCCCCAAACGTCGGTGATGGAGCCTTTGACAAGTGCATGGTGGCCTGGCTATCGATGTTTCGAACCTCGCTCCGACAAGTAAATTTATTGTGCGCGTTCCGGCCTTAGGAGGTATGAGCGGTGGTCACAAAATTTATACCGATTCGGGCTGAATATCCCTACTTCCAGTCATCGATGCCTTGCACTACTGGCACCATTGATGATAAAAACTCGTAGTAGCGGTTACAAGCAGGTGAGAGAGAGGGGAGAGGCTCCCAAGTATCTTTTTGGGTGGAAGTGGAGCTTAGAAGCTACAGGGTGGGGTCCTAGCTAATTCTTGGCTGGGCAGTGGAGCTCCAGCCTTCTGGTCCTTGTCGGCGCTCCTCCTCCTATTCGTCCTTGTGGGTGCGTGTCCGATTGAGCTTGGCTCCGTCTTAAGGTGTCCGGAGGCGTCTGGTTACCTTCTAAAGCATCCCCTTGCCTAGAGGTCAACCCCTCTCCTTTATAGGCCGAGAGAGGGGTCGACAAGCGGTGTCTTCTTTGGAAAGGAGCTATAAGGCAAGAGTAAAACCAGAGTTCTACCTAGGGTGAATCCACGCGTACTCGTGGGGCTCGGGGCTGCCTAGCTGTCTCGTATTTATCGTGGCGAACGACGCGGGGCTGCGATGGTCTCACACATCATCATTTTGGCTACGCCCACCCCTGGCCTCCAAAGTCTGGGGCTCGGCGAGGCCCGTCGTTTAGCGCCTGCTAGAGGTTCGCACATCCAGGCCTAGTCTGATAGGCCATGAGTGCGCCGCATGCTGAGGGCCGTGTAGGCCATAAATGCGTTGTAGTCTGGAAGGGCTCGTAGGTCATGAGTACTATGTGACCCGAGGGGTTCGTAGGTCATGAGTGGGAAGCGGACCCACGTCCGTACAATGGCTCAGTGCCAAGCGTGGTTAAATGTGGCCGGCTATTTATGGCAGGTTAGTTTGAGGTCGAACATGGGATTCACTCGAGCGGTTCCCTTTCGACACACCCAACCCCGGGCTCGGTGCCATGAGATTCAACCGAGGATGAGTTCTTTCAGGGTTGACACATCTACCTCTTTCAACTGAATAACAGGCCCCAGGCCCCAGCTACTAGGGGCTCTTTTCCCATCGCGCTCTCTGACCGGTAGGTCCCAGGGATCGGGGATCATTTTCCCGACAGTAGCCCCCAAGCCCTCGAGGGGAGAGTATCTCCCTCCTAGGGTTGATGAAGGATCAGACAATGTTCTGTTCTTCGTGGGATGGTTTTCTTTGCGACCCCTTATAGACTCGGGCAAGCGTCTGGCAGAGGAGAGCCCCCCAGTGTTGCGTCCTCTCCCACGGAAGATTATCGATTCAGGGCATGGGCTCTTTCCTCTTTACCCCCTGATTCTCAAGATTATGCTTACCTCATCCGCTTCTTTGTGCAGCCAAGTGATCTCGATGGGACAAAGGAAAGACTTCGAGATGTATTTTTGCCAAGGTGGGATCCAGATCCTCTCGTCGTAGACCCCTTCAAATCTCCGAGAGAGTCTAGCCGACACCAACGCAACGCTCGAGGCTGCTGACAACGAGGTGGACGGTCTTTGTGACCATCTGGTGGAGGCAGACCACCGTGTCGCGGGTCAGTACAGCTTCCCGCTTTCGTGAAGGCCCCTTTTGGTTGTACGCCCTTACGCTTTTTTGATATTTTTGTGAGGGTATAATCAATCGATCGCCCTAGTTAGGATGTGTCTGCAAGTCGCTTCGGCCGCGGGACGCCCCGGGTGTGTCCACCCTTAAGCTTTTTTGATATTTTCTAGGGCATCTGGGGCGCGTCCCATCTTTTTAATACCCTTTACGCGCATTCCGTTCGCCAGAAGGAACATGTCCATTAGAGATGTGTGCCCATAAGTGCCCGAGGAGCCACCACAAGTGTAAGATCAATCGTCATCCTCCATACAATCATCTTTACCAACACAAGATGAAGAGTGAAAGGGAAATAGGGTTAACCTTTTCCCACAATTAATTTTGGTGGTTGAATGCCCAACACAAATATTGGACTAACTAGTTTGCTCTAGAATGTATGTTCCACAGGTGCATAAAGGTTCAACATAAACAAATAAATATTCAAGATAGGGTTCAAATTCAAAGGAGCAAAGAAACCGAGTGTACTTTGGCCTGGCGCACCGGACTGTCCGGTGTGCCACCGGACAGTGTCCGGTGCACCAAGGCCGTATAGGAACAAACTGGCCACTCTCGTGTTTCTCCAGGCGTGCTCCGCTATAATTCACCAGACTGTCTGGTGTGCCACCGGACTGTCCAGTGTACCAGCGGAGCAACGGCTCCTTCGCGCAACGGTCGACTGCAAAAGCGTGCGAACAGATGAACAGTGCGCTACAGTGTGCGACAGAAGTCAAAGCAGGAGTGAGAGGCACACCGGACAATGCACAGAGTGCCACAAGAAGTCAGTGCGCCAACGGTCAAATGCTCTAGAACCCTAACGGTTCGGTGACGTGGCTGGCGCACCGGACAGTGTCCGGTGGCGCACCGGACTGTCCGGTGCGCCCATTGACAGCAGCCTGCCCCAACGGCTTTGTGGTGGTTGAGGGCTATAAATACCCCCCAACCACCACCACTCCAAGCATCCAAGTTTCCAGTACTCCACATTCAATACAAGAGCTAGTGCATTCACTCCTAGACACAATTCAATAGAATCAAAGCCTCTCCAAGTCCCAAATCGATTCCAATCACCTAGTGACTTGAGAGAGTTTGTTCATGTTCTTTGCGCTCTTGTTGCTTGGATCGCTTTCTTCCTTCCTCATTCTTGTTCCCAAGTGTGTTGTAAGCAAGGCAAGAGACACCAACTGTGTGGTGATCCTTGCGGGGTCTAAGTGACCCATGAGAATTAAGAGGTGTATATTGAGCAACCTCCTGGCTTTGAATATTGTGAGTATCCATCTCATGTTTACAAGCTCTGCAAGGGCTCTACGGGCTTAAGCATGTATCGAGGGCATGGTATGAACACCTGAGAGATTTTCTCATTAGTAATGGCTTCAAAGTTGGTAAAGCAAATCCTACACTCTTTACCAAAACCATAGATAAAGACTTATTTGTATACCAAATTTATGTAGATGTTATTATTTTCGGGTCTACTAACAAGTCATCTTGTGAAGGGTTTAGTAGGATCAGGATACAAAAATTTGAGATGTCCATAATGGAGGAGTTGATGTACTTCCTAGGATTTCAAATTAAGCAACACCAGGATAGTGCCTTTAACAAACAAACCAAGTATACTCAAGGCCTTCTAAAGAAGTTTGGGATGAAGGACGACATGCCCATCAAGACTCCTATGGGGACAAATGGGCATCCCGACCTCAACACCAGAGGTAACTCGGTTGATCAAAAGTTATACATGTCTATGATATGATCTTTGCTTTATTTATGTGCTTCTAGACCAGTTATTATGTTTTTCGTATGCATGTGTGCAAGATTCCAAGCTGAACCTAAGGAATGCCACCTAAGGGTCGTGAATCTTGATATATTTAATTCATACTCCTAACTTTGGGCTTTGGTGCCCCAAGGGTTTAAACTTTGATCTCATTGGGTACTCAGATGTAGATTATGCCAGATATAAGGTAGATAGAAAGAACACATTTGGGACTTGTTAGTTTCTGGGGAGATCGTTGGTGCCTTGGGCTTCAAAAAAATAAAACTCAGTAGCTCTATCCACTGCCAAGGCTGAATATATTATCGTAGGACATTGATGTGCACAATTACTCTGGATGAGGTAAACCCTCAGGGACTATGGCTATAAATTGAGCAAAGTCTCCCTCCTATGTAACAATGAGAGTGTTATCCACATGGCAGAGAATCTCGTTGAACACAGCTGCACTAAGCACATAGACATCTGGTACCACTTTCTGAGAGCTCACTCACAAAGGGGAGATATCATAATTGACCATGTTAGCACCCACAAATAGTTACCTAATATCTTCACCAACCCCATGGATGAAAAGATATTTTGTGAGCTTAAGAGTGAACTAAATATTCTTGATTCTCGGAACATTGATCGAAATATTGCACGCATTGCTTAATCATTATACCTTTGATCATGTCTATCTCTTTCATTTGGTACAAATGCAAATTTCTTATTCTTCTTGTGCCAAAGCTAAGACTAATGTGCCACCAAGTCTATTTATGTATTTAGTGCTAAATAAAAGGGAAATTAAGTTGCAGACAAAGGGAACGCCTTCACTGCATATTTGTTCTATATCAAACATTCGTTGCCCAACTCATACACTTAAATTCATATCTTTGTTGTAAAGTCTATAGATTTCTCTGTTTTTTGTGCTCAATTCCAAAGGGGGATAAATTCACTTGGCCAAAGGAAAAGGACCGCACCACCACCCTTTTTCAAAACCCTTTAATCTTCCAAATTGGTACTATTTCATATTCACCCCCTCTAGGCGACTTTCACATAGATAAGGAGCGATGACCTAGGGTTAGTGGAGGCTAACTCTATCTCTCTCACCCAAACTGTGTGGATGAGAGATGCATCTATGTTAGTTTTTGTTTAGGGCCTCTAAAATGCTATGAAGCTTCACCTAGATGACAAATATGTGGTCTACATTCATTACCATGAAATGAGTGAGTGGTCTTCAGTAATTTATCAGCTACATGAAGCTTCACCTAAGATGACAAATGAGTGAGTGGTTCAGTCATTTACCGGCTACATGAAGCTTTGCCTAGATGACAAATATGTGGTCTACATTCATTACCATGAAATGAGTGGGTAGTCTTCAGTCATTTATCGGCTACATGAAGCTTCACATAGGAAGACAAATGAGTGAGTGGTCTTCAATCATTTACCGGCTACATGAAGCTTCGCCTAGATGACAAATATGTGGTCTACATTCATTACCATGAAATGAGTAAGTAATCTTCGGTCATTTATTGGCTACATGAAGATTCACCTAGGATGACAAATGAGTGATGGTCTTTAGTCATTTACTGGCTACATGAAGCTTCACCTAGATGACAAATATGTGGTCTACATTCATTACCATGAAATGAGTGAGTGGTCTTCAGTCATTTATCACCTACATGAAGCTTCGCCTAGGATGACAAATGAGTGAGTGGTCTTAAGCCATTTTCCGGCTACATGAAGCTTCGCCTAGATGAAAATATGTGGTCTACACATATACTTGGTCATTTGTAACTTTGTATTAGCGTATCAGTAGTATATATACAACATGTTTGGTACAACTTTTTATGAAGAGCTTTTCTAAGAATCTGGATTCCTGGATAATCTAGCTGTCACGAGAATCTGGATATCGCGGGAATTGCTTGCGGAGGAAGATAAAGGTGTCTGCAGAGTATTGAGACGTGGAAACGACGTATTCCTCCCGTTGCGACGACTCGATGGATTCTGCATTCACGTTGATTTAGGTGATTTTCACCGAAGCGATTCTCGAAGAATCGGACTGAGAAGCAAAGAGTTTGACAGCCAGGATTAGATTCTGACGGCCAAAATTCGACCAGAAGCCAATCTAAACAAGCCCATAATCTGTTTTTTTAAAACTTTCAGTTTTTTTTGTGAATGGGGTTAATTAAGCAAACCAAGTACTCTATAATCTAATACCCTTAACACTGACATGCACGCACGCGTACAAATCAGCTAGCATATGCATGTCGGCGCGAAGCTATAACCACCCGAGAGGAGTAGGGGTACTAGTGATGGGTAGATGGCATCAAGAACGCATCATGCGTCCTAGGGTGACAAACCGGCCGGTAAAGAGGAAAAGAGCATCGTCGCTTGGGCAAGAAAAGGTGACGCTAAAATGATTGGGTCGCGACGCAAACGCAAATGATAAGCATGTGGGGCGGTACAAAGTGTGCCAGGCTGAATTTCTTTAATGGCTTGCGCTCCGCCGCCCGACAGCGACACCATGATGTGCCAGTTTCTTTTGATCAGCTACTATATAAATATATTAATTTGTATGTACATATATGCGTTAACTCTTAACACTGCACTGACACACGGCATACATATAAAGATGTATACATATATAATAAGAAACCCCGGAAAAGTTGCGGCTTTTCCACCGCAGCCCAGCACGGGCATAGAAAGAAGAGAGCTCCCTCCGGTACCGGGCGCGCGCGCGGGAGCTATGCCGCCTATGCGTGTCGTGTTCTGTGGTGTCAGCGTCACACAACGACACAGATTACTTGTGCGTGCGTGCGTGCATGGCAGCATCTAGACGCACCGGCCAGTAATTTTACCAGGCAAGAGAAGGCAGATTCTAACAGCAATCAGTAGCAATTTCGACTATTCATCAGAGACCATACCACGTCATAAACTAAAAACGGCATGTTTTTACACACCCCTGACGAGAGAAAATAGCGACTACGTGCCGGTGAGCCACGGTGACCGATGATGGTCCAGCTAAACACGTATGGTCCCACCCGTGTTACTGGAGACCATCTAAGCATATACTGCATCTATCCGTTATTGAATATTTGTAGTATACTAGTTAATTTTTAAACTAAACCACGACAAATAAAAAATTCTACTAATTATTTTCAAACTAAACCACGACAAATAAAAAATTCTTTCTTTCGTGGCTTTGTTCTCTTCAAGCTAAGTAACATATGAAGCAGAGCCATTCAAGATTGCGAGATGGAACCGCAAATCTAGCAGAAGCTTGTGGGTTGTGCCGCTGGACCACACGCCAGGGTTAGCCACAAGGCTCGCGCGCGCGCACCTCCGATACCGAATCACAAGCCGAGACGTGACTCCTAAGCCCGCCGAATAATTAGAGCTTGCCGCTGAAGGAACTGATGAATAGCTTCCCAGCAACTCAGAGCCTCCCTGTCCCTTCATCCTCCTCTTTCACCCAAGAGCGAAGTTAATCACAGATAAATCTGGAAGCTTCTTTCTTGGGAGGAAAGAGACAGCACTGCTCTGGCTCTGCGCTGTGTGCCTAGGAGGACCATCCCAGCTGCTAGCAGCAGCAAACCTCCAAGGTTGTTCTTGTCCAGGCCGGGTCGGGACCCGTCATTGGCTCGACTGTTGGTCCCTCCACAATTCCTGCCCTTGTGCGTTTGTACAAAAGCTGTATGGTGCGGCTACACTTGCCTTTTGAAGCAGCACCTGTCCAGCAACTGAAGTTTTAGGACCGGCTGTTGAAAACAATGCTCCAACGCCCACGACGACTCTGCTGAAAACAATTCACCAAGCTCAAAAATTGGCTTTGGTCTCCAAGTGGTTGCTGTCTTGGACACCTCTGCAGTTTCAGACTCACAGAATTTGGTCGTACCAAAAGATGAGGGTATCCTGTCCTGCCCGTGTGACCACCAGAGCTGAGCTGTGAGTTTCCTTCTGGCCGGGTTAAAGTGCCATTCCTCAGTGTTGTCATGGTCTTACTGCAAAGATTCCCCGTGGTTTCACAAAAGGTACCGTCACCTAAGGCACACACTTGAGTAGTAACAGCCGCAGGGCATTACAACTCTTCCAGATATATCCATTTAAGCAATCAGTAAAAGCCGCTGGCGACATGTACAGTTCCTCCCTTGCATCTCCATTCTCCAAGCTGAGTTCAATAGGTAACAATAACAATAATAGAATGGCAAGCTGTCCGAATATTCGAACCTCGAAGCTGAGTGCAAGGTAGCTTTCACTGTGCCGCGACCACGACGATGACTGCCAATCAGAACATGATCTGCAAAAAGAGAGGAGGAAATTGTAAAACTTCCATTTCCTTTTTTTGCTAATATAGGCAGGAAAAAGGGGTTGGAGATGGAAGGCGGAATTATGAGTTGTTGCAGTTATTCACTTGCCAGAGGGGTCCAGCCAACAGTGAAAGCTATACACAGATACGCACTAGCAACATGGAGAGACATGGCTCCCATGTTATCCCGTGCAACCCCTGTTCCCCGCTTGTGTCCCTCTCGTTGCACATGGCCTTGTAACCAACCATTCCACCCCCTCCTAGAGCTAAGATTATCACCACCTTCCTTCCTCCGTTCGTCTGTACCCTGTACTTCTGTACTCAAACAGTGCTTTATTTTAAGTAATGGTAAGGTGTGGCAGTATCTCTACTACGGTAAAAGAAATTAGCGAGGGCATCCGGCTTACATGGATTATTGCTTGCGCTAACTGGCCTTGTTACGAACAGGAACTCACTACAGATTACAGAACATGAAAGTTCAAAGCAAAACTACGCGTGCCAAAGAACTGCAATTAGGGAATCTTTGTAGTCAGCATCCTGTACCACGTGTATGTAGGACTTGAGTTCAGTAATTCCAGGGATGATGTTGAAGATAGATATTCCATATTGGTAGAGTCCCGGTCCCTTTAGAAAGCAACAGGTTTTATCATTTTAACTTTGATGCCTATCTACACCATCTTTCACTAGCTATCAGGTATCAGGCTAGGCTAGTCATGGTCATCATGAATGTGCCATCCTATCATTTAGTAAGTTACGGATAAAATACCACAGTAGGAACTGCGTGATGAATCTTGATGCCCTAGAAATATAGCAACCTACTGTTTGCTGATGGGAACAATGAGCATACAGATTCTAGCAACTTTCCAGCCATACGAGTGGGTTGGCATTTGAGGGGTCACTTTCACAAGCCATACTTACAGTTGCACTACTTTGGTGGTGCTAATTTAAAGTTGAAGCTAGATAACAAACGACTGTAGGGCTTACATATATATATATTGTCAAGGACCTCCCGACCTAGGGTAGCTGGCCCCTGACTACGGAGTTCGTAGCCACGGTCCGTCGTCGCCGGTGAGGTTTTTCCCCTCAACCGTCGGCTTGTTTAGAGAGAGAGATTAGGAAATAATAATCTTGCTTGCTTTATTCCCTGCTGCCATGTGACTTATAAATAGCCCTATGGCTAACCAACTTCTCCTATAAACTCTCAACTAACTCCTATTTTCTTGGACTTATCTGCTGCCAACTAATTCTCCACAATTCTCTCATCTCAATCTTATTCTCTAGTCTTATCTTTATTTCTAAATCTATCCACTGGTTGTGGCCTCCTCCTGTGCGCGTTCAGCGCGCTCTGCAGCGCGGCGTGCGTCACGGCGGCGCCTATATGTGCGCCCGCACATGACATCTCTCCCCCCCTCGAGACCCAGCTCGTCCTCGAGCTGAAAATCTGGGTACTTGCTGCGGAATTCGTCGAGGTCTTCCCAGGAAGCAGACTCGGCCGGTTCGCCCCTCCAGTGGACGAGAACTTGACGCACGCCTCGCGCCAAGCGTGCCTGAGTAACCTGCATCGGCTCAGGGACCACGGCGCCATTGTGGATGATTGGTAAGGCAGGCGGGGACGCTGGTGGAACGCCGACAAACTTCTTGAGGACACCCACGTGGAACACATCATGGAGGCGCGCCCCTGGTGGCAAGGCCAGGCGAACGGCGACGTCGTTGATGAGCTCGACGACGCGGTAGGGCCCCACAAAGCGAGGCTTGAGCTTGCCCGTGGTGGTCCTGGGCATTGAAGAAGCTGCCCGCTGCCGAAGACGAAGGAGGGCCCAATCCCCTGGCTGGTAGGAGACTTGACGGTGGTGCCGATCGTAGTAAAGCTTCTGGGTCGCCTGGGCCTGCTCTAGGCGGTACCGGACCTCCTCCAGGAAGGCTTCCCGAGCCTCCATGTCCCGGGCGACGGCTGCCACCCTCGTCTCCCCCGGCTCATAAGAGCGGATGGAAGGTGGCTCTCGGCCATACACCACTCGAAACGGTGTGTCCCAAAGCGAAGTCTGGTACGCGGTGTTGTAGGTGTACTCAGCCCACGGCAACCAGCGCAGCCATTGGCGGGGGCGATCTCCAGTGAAGCAGCGCAGGTACATCACTATGACTCGGTTGGCGGCTTTCGTCTGGCCATTCGACTGGGGATGAAAAGCAGACGTCATGTGAAGCTTAGTACCTGTAAGCCTCATGAGCTCCTGCCAGAACGTCGAGGTGAACACGGGGTCGCGGTCGGAGACGATGGACTGCGGAACGCCGTGGAGGCGCACAATGTCGGTGAAGAATGCCTGTGCCACCGTCTCTGCCGTGTACGGGTGCGCGAGTGGAATGAAGTGGCAGTACTTGCTGAAGCGGTCAACCACGGACAGGATCACCGTCTTCCCATTCACGCGGGGTAGCGCCTCCACAAAGTCCAGCGCGATGTCAGCCCAGACCGCCGAGGGCACGGGTAGAGGCAAGAGCAACCCTGCTGGATGGAGATGCTCGGACTTGTACCGCTGACAAGTGGAGCACGCCCGCACAAATTCCTGCACCAAACGTCGCATGTTGGGGAAATGGAAATCACGGCGGAGCCGGTGCAGTGTACGGTGGACGCCCTCATGCCCGTCGCCATGGACGGCCTCCAAAATTTCTTGCAGTAGTGGAGAGGCGGGGGGAATGTATAGGCGCCTCTCGTAGGCGACCATGTCGTCGACGACCGACCAGGGCGCGGTGCGGGTGCCTCGGCGCACCTCGTCGTGGATGGCCACCAGTGCTGGATCGGTAGCTTGGGCGTGACGCAGGCGGCCGATGAAGTCAAAGCGCGGCGCAGAAATGGCCAACACGGCGCCCTCCTCAGTGTCGCGACGGGAGAGGGCGTCGGCCACCGTGTTCGTGGAGCCTGACCGGTACTCGACGGAGAAGTCGAACCCCAGCAACTTGCCGACCCAATGGTGCTGCAGAATCGTGGCGAAGCGCTGGTCGAGCAAGTATTTGAGACTATAGTGGTCTGTCTTGATGGTGAAACGCCGCCCCCAAAGGTATGGCCGCCAGTGGCGAACGGCCTGTACCAGGCCGATGAGCTCCCGCTCATAAGCTGCGAGGGAGCGGTGACGTGGAGCCACCGGCCGACTGAAGAAAGCAATGGGGTGGCCCTCCTGGACAAGCACCGCGCCGAAGCCGTACGTCGAAGCGTCGCACTCTACGACGAACTGCTTGGTGAAGTCAGGGAGCGACAGTACGGGTGCGGATGTCACGGCCTCCTTGAGAGTACTGAAGGCCCCCGCTGCGTCGTCGTTCCATCGGAACCCCTCCTTTTTCAGGAGAGCGGTGAGGGAGGCTGCGATGATGCCGTAGTTGTGGACGAATTTTCTGTAGTAGCCTGCGAGCCCGAGGAATCCACGCACCGCCCTGGTCGAGCGCGGTTGCGGCCAATCACGGATGGCCTGCACCTTGGTCGGATCCATGGCCACGCCCGACGCCGAGATGGTGTGGCCGAGGTAGGCGACGGTGTCCACGCCAAAAGCGCACTTGGAACGCTTAACGAAGAGACGGTGCTGTCGGAGCACCGAGAGGACGACGCGGAGGTGGCGCAGGTGGTCCGCCCAGGATGAGCTGTAGATCAGAATGTCGTCAAAGAAGACAAGCACAAACCGGCGGAGGTAAGCGCGCAGCACGTCGTTCATGAGAGCTTGGAAGGTGGCTGGCGCGTTGCAGAGTCCGAACGGCATGACCAAAAATTCGAAGAAGGCGTCATGCGTCCGGAATGCTGTTTTGTCGATGTCGGCCGGCCTCATGCGGACTTGGTGGTATCCGGATCGGAGGTCGAGCTTGGTGAAGAAGCTGGCGCCATGGAGCTCGTCTAGCAGCTCGTCGACGACCGGGATGGGGAACGCATCCTTGATGGTTATGGCGTTCAGCGCGCTGTAGTCGACGCAGAACCGCCACGAGCCGTCTGGTTTCTTGACCAAGAGCACCGGAGACGAAAACGCGGAGCTGCTGCGCCGAATGATCCCCTGGTCCAGCATAGCTGTGCACTGACGCTCCAGTTCGTCCTTGTGCAGGGCGGGGTAGCGATATGGGCGTACTGCCACTGGCGGTGCCCCCGGCACCAGGGTGATGCTGTGGTCCCGACTGCGTGGGGGAGGTAGGCCGCGAGGCTCGCTGAAAACGTCATCGAAGTCCGCCAAGAGCTCGTCGAGGAGCGTACTGGTGGCGGTGGTTGTGCTGACAGCAGCCGGTCGGCAGGCCGCGAGCCCCTGCCAGCAGAACGCCCTGCCCTGGAAGGTGAAGGAGATCGCGTGGTTGCTGAAATCCCACATGATCGGTCCCAGCGCTGCCAGCCATCGAGTGCCCAGGACCACGTCGTAGCCCGCCAAAGGCATGACGTATAGGTCAGCAGGGAAGCAGTGGCCGCCGATGTCCAGTGGTGCGTTGCGGATGACGCCCACACACGCGACGCGCTCCCCATTCGCGACCATTGCCGTGAGGCGTGGCCAGTGTTCGAGGGGCAGGCCCGTGCGTGCAGCCGCGGCTTCCGATATGAAGTTGTGGGTGCTGCCCGAATCCAGCATGGCGACGAGGGAGGTGGCCCCCAGCGTGACCTGCAGCTGCATCGTGTCGGTGAGCGCCACGCCCGCAAGAGCTTGGAGGGAGAATACCGGGGTCTCCTCAGTCCCGGCATCCTCGACAGCCTCATCTTCCTCCTCCTCAAGGCCCTCCAGTAAGAACAGCCGCTTACAGATGCGATTGTGGCCCCTTGTGAATTTGTCGACACAATTGTAGCAGAGGCCAAGGCGGCGGCGCTCTTCTTGTTCTGCCTGCGAGAGGCGCTTGATGGTGCGGCCTTCGACGGTAATGGTCCCCGGCGCAGCCGGTTTGGCTCCTGGCGGCGCGGGTAGGGCCAGCCGGGCGGCAGGGGCCGGCAGTAGAGGACGCCCAGGAGCGCGTGCGGCCGGGGCGACGAATTGCTCGCGCAACTCGAATTGGCGCGCCAGACTCATGGCGGCGGCCAACGTCTGAGGATTCTGGATCCTGACGTCGATGCTGAGTGGCGGCTGGAGTCCGCCGACGAAGAGCTGTACCCGCTGCGCCTCCTGGAGTGGTCCCGCGCGAGGAAGCAGGGCCTGGAACCGGTCCTGGTAATCGGCAACCGTACCGGTGCGCCTACACTCCGCTAGTTCGGCCAACGGCGTGGAACGCAGGGGCGGCCCGTACCGAAGGTGCAGCAGCTCCGTGAAGCGGCGCCAGGAAGGCGTGCCCTCATCCTCCTGGACCATAAGGTACCACATCTGTGCGCCCTCCTCAAGGTTGTAGGAGGCCATCCATACCTTCTCCTCCTCCATGATGCGTTGCTGATGGAAATACGATTCGCACCGACTGGTGAAAATCAGTGGATTAGATTTCCCATCATAGCGGGGGAAATCCATCTTTTGAAAGCGCAGCGGTCGATCATTGTGGTGCTGCCCATCATTGGTCCCATGGCCGCCCGACGAGGTCTTTCCCCTCTGGAGCTCGGCGACAGAGGATTGGAGGGCGGCGACCGTTGATGTCAGGGTCTCGATTATCTTGGCCAAATCAGAGGTGGTTGGCTCGGCCATGGTAGAGGTGGTGTCGGCGTAAGGCGGCAAGGTTGGTGGGCTTGGCTGGGATTGCGGCTGGGTGGAAGAAGTTGAGGAACGACTGGATCGCGATACCAGGTTGTCAAGGACCTCCCGACCTAGGGTAGCTGGCCCCTGACTACGGAGTTCGTAGCCACGGTCCGTCGTCGCCGGTGAGGTTTTTCCCCTCAACCGTCGGCTTGTTTAGAGAGAGAGATTAGGAAATAATAATCTTGCTTGCTTTATTCCCTGCTGCCATGTGGCTTATAAATAGCCCTATGGCTAACCAACTTCTCCTATAAACTCTCAACTAACTCCTATTTTCTTGGACTTATCTGCTGCCAACTAATTCTCCACAATTCTCTCATCTCAATCTTATTCTCTAGCCTTATCTTTATTTCTAAATCTATCCACTGGTTGTGGCCTCCTCCTGTGCGCGTTCAGCGCGCTCTGCAGCGCGGCGTGCGTCACGGCGGCGCCTATATGTGCGCCCGCACATGACATATATATACATTAAATAAAACCTTTTGATGATTACTGCATAACACAAAATAGGAAGATCCCCACCAAGTTGCCCCTAACGGATTGATGTAGCATAGTTCTGATATGAATGAGTCAAACAAATTCTCAAGCGGCAGATGCCAGTCTTAAGATTTTTCACCTGAAATAAACATTTGGATTGAAACCATTGAAGTATAAGCTCTTTTCCTTAGAACAGCATGTCATATGAAATACGAATGAAGCATAGTAAACACGCTGTCGTGTCGAATAGAATAATTGCATCTGATCATTATTATCTGGCTTGGCTCTTTACAGGTCAGGTGTTCGTAAATTTTTGTACCAGATGCTTGGCATTCAGATACAGAATACTGGAAGCAGTGAGCACCGTTAAATGTATAATTGGTTCTAATGAAATTAGTACAGACGTCCTGAAGAGATCACAAGAACAGGATCTCGAGTCACTCAACTTGGCGGATAAGAATCAGAGTCCAGAAACTATTATACTTAAGTTTCACACAGTCATCCTCCTTATCCTATGTTATACACACGTCACATCAAACAATACAGCCCACCCTTTCAATCATAGTCAAAAGGATATGTCCTTGAAATAATTTATCATCGCTTCACCTGACATAACTTGCATTATGTACCAAAGGCTACAGAAGCTGCTTTACAAAAGAAGGAAGCAATACATGTCCTATAACATTTTGACTACCGGCCTAAATAATGCTGGATGTGATATGGTGCAAGCTGCGAACGATGACAGTGACTGTTCAATATAATAGAATAACAATCCACTCACATCAATGTCGTTAGTCAGCATCTCAGAAAGAGTTCTAAATGTTAGGAGTTACTCAGTACCATTCTTAATTGTATTAGCACTGATTTGCAGATCTACCTAAAGCATTGAAAACAATGATATATCTCTAAGACTATATAACAGAACTCGCACCCGTTTCTGGATATTATTTCAGCTAAGTTGGTGGCATAGTTTTCTTGTTCTTTTCTTATATTAAAAAAATACTGAGTTAATCACAAACTTTTTTTTCTGATAATCATATTGTTCATTAGGATGTACTGAGTGAAATCTGAAGAACACCAGAACAAGGCATGAACTACAGTGTCAGAAAACAAAACCATGGAATGGATCAATCATTTAATCAAACTCAAACGCTTGTTAGACCTAGGAGGAACATAATTCCAACGCTATGTATACTTGAGTACTTAACCACCCATCTAAAGGACCAAAATAAAACGTAGTTGGACAATTGGGTCTGCATGCATGACAAAATCAATTGAATTACTGTCAAAACCTGTCAGGGCCCAAGGGGGCTGCGGCAAGGAGCGCAGGTCAAAGGATAAGGAGATTAGTTGAGATTATCTAGGAGATTAGTTAAGATTATCTATGAAGATTATTAGTTAGTAGTTTGTTGAGAGTTTTTTTGGAGTTTTAAGGAGATAAGCATCTTTAGCTAGATAGGGACGGCCAGCTGGCCTATTTATGTAATCAATGGATAAAAAATAAAATAAGCAAGAGATTGGAAGAAAATCCCTTCTCTCTTGCCGGCTGTGGGCAAAGCCCTATGGCCGGCCTCCCCAACGCCCCTAACCATAGCCATCGCCCTCTAACCCTCGCCGCCATCTGCCGCTCATAACAACTACAGACTTGGTTTAGTTAGTTTTCCAGTCCTTTTCTGAAGATCTGAGAATCCTACCAGGTAAACACCATGTATTGGGTGGCATATACTTGACCTAGCAGTAAACCTGTATGGAGTATACAAAGACCTTACATAGCTACTACAGAGAATATCAATACCGTGATATTTGGGTCAAATGTTGTTGTATATTACTCGAACAGTGAGGTAACATTGTTAGCATAATTGTTAGGGTTTCCATGTATACCCCTATTGTAATGGGCTTCGGCCCACATAATTCATCTATTGATACATGCTCAACTCTAAGTAGGGTTAGGGTTTTCTCCCACTCCAACACGGTATCTAGCTAAGTCTCTCTTCCCCCACCCTCTCTCTCCCCTCACCCAGCCACCACCAGCCTCACCCCCGATCACGACCAGCCCCAACCTCCCCTGTGTCTGCCTCCCCCGCCACCAACCCCATGGCCGGCGGCGTCCCCTCGTTTCCCCACCGCGGCTGGCGACCTTCCTCTTCTCTCGAACGTCGACACCCATGTCCCCATGGACGCTGCCGCCTCCCCCACACGTGGGCATTGCTCTCACCGGCCTCGTCGGCCCCGCTACAAGCACGGTGGGCCCCGCTGCATCCCCCATCCGTGCCCCAACTGTCGCCAGCACAGCTCCCCGCACCTTTGTCGCCCCTACACCCAGCCCGCTGGCCAGCACGTCTTCAGTGCCACCCTCGCTGGTGCACTCGTCGACCACATCCTCGACGACACTATCGCATCGATGTCTCCATTCTGGCACCAGATGGACAACGATGTCCTCTCATAGCTCATTGGCATACTCACCGTCGAGCTCTAGGACATCGTCCGCGAGCGGGAGGCACCACTCGCCAAGCCTGGGTCGCCCTCGAGGCCGAGTTTCTCGGCAACCGAGAGACCCGCTCTCTCCACCTCAACGCATCCTTCCACATTTTCTCTCAGGAGGACCTCTCTGTCAGCGAGTACTGCCATCGGATGAAGGACATGGCAGACTCCCTCCGTGATCTCGGTGAGCCTGTCCTCGACCGCACCCTCGTCCTCAACCTTCTGTGTGGCCTCAGCCGACGCTACGACCACCAAACGGCCTTCATCAAGCGGACTGCACCATTCCCCTCCTTGCACCATGGACGTTAAGCCACCCGCGACCACCACAACGCTCTACGACGCGTCCCCCGGTGGCCCAGGCCCTCGCCCTCCGTCGACAGGGAACCTGCGCATCCTCCCACCACCCCCTAGAGCTCCTCGTTAGTCCCCTGGATCTGAGTCACTGATGGTGGTCGCCGGTCCCGCAAGAATGCCTGTGGAGGCGAGGACTCTACCCGTGGTGGCCCTACCAATCGTGGCGGCGACCCGACGTGGTCGTCGTTCTACAACCCCTAGACCGAGACCAGCTCCATGTGGCCGGGCCCGGGCATAGGTGCCTCTTCGTCGTGTCCCTCACATCTGGCTCACCTGGCGACGCCACCCTACGGTGCCCCTGCCTTCGGCGACACCGGCTCCGCCTTTACTTTCGCCTCCGGGGACCCCTACCTCAACACCTTGGTCCCCGATGGCTAGAGGCGGGGACCAAATCTCCCTCGCCGCCTCGTTCGGTACCATGGCGCTGACTCCTCTCCTCACCGACTAGGTGGTCGACTCCGACGCCTCCTACCACACCACTCCTACTGCCAGCACGTTATATCGCTCCCATCCCCCCATGGCCCCATCATTCCTCTATCATTATGGTGAATGGTTCCACCCTCTCGGTCACTTCACTATGTGACTCGGTTCTTCCAAGACTGTTATATCTCAACGACGTTCTCGTTGCCCCTTACATCATGCAGAACCTTCTTTCATTTTGTCAGTTCACCACCGACAACTCATGTTCCATTGAATTTGACACGTTTGGTTTATTTGTGAAGGATCTGGCTACTAGAACCTGTGACAGCTCCGGGCTGCTGTACACGGTCCGCCATCCACCTCCTCCACTGGCGCATCCTCGTCATCTGCTTTGGCTTCTACCACCACTTGGCATCGTCGTCTCGGCCACCCTGGACCCGACGTCATGTCCAAGCTCTCCAGTCGTTTAGATATATCTTGTAGCAAGGACCATTTTGATAGTCTTTGTCATGCTTGTCAACTAGATCGCCATGTCCGTCTTCCTTTCTCTACTTCCACTTCTCGGGTAGATCAGGCCTTTGATCTTGTACACTGTGATCTTTGGATGTCGCCCACACAAACTTCGCCAGCGCCACCAGTGTGTTCGATGTCAGCTGATGCAGCTGAACACCGAACGCTCTAATACCTCCATGAGAAATCGATGGCAGGGCGGTCGAGGTCCAACATCGAAAAATGCTACGAAGACCACGATTTCCTCCTTGGGGTTAGGTGACGTCTCCGATCCAGGAACACGACCAGTCATCGCCCCGAAAAAACCCAATTTTTGGAATTTGAGAGCACCTAGAGGGGATGAATAGTTTATGCCTGCAAAACACAACTTCAAACACAAACTTGGCCCAAATAAATGGTTAGATCAAAATTAAGCCAAGTTGGAGTGAGAAGAAGAGAGAAAGTCATCTTGATTGCTCTTTCAAGATATGGAATAGACTAAGGCTCGTTTGTTTCCCTTCATTTTGAGGAATTGGAATCTAATTAATAGAGTAGGCTATTTTTTTAGAATATGACATTCCACAACTTTTCAAAGTTTATATATAAGTCTATCTCAAATTCATAGGGCGAGAGATGGAAATTGATTCTATAGATTTACATGCTAATTTTCTAATGCACACTCTTCTACTTGCTTCTCTATAGCATAAATGTAGTGTATAACTATCTCTCTCATATAATTTAGGATAATATACAAATAAATTAAGTTAATTAGTTTGTCTAAATTATGATTATTAGAATGTAATTCAATTTCAACGAAACAAACGGGCCATAAGAGCAATATTGCAAGTGAATTTGGAGAACTCAAATTCAAACGGTGTCAGTAGCCATTTCTTGTAATGACGCTCGACCCGGGAACGTCGTCCCCGACCCGGATACACGGGGTCATTTCCGTTACCACCATGATAAAATCTCTCACAGGTAGCGTACCACGTTACTAGACCATATCAATCCAGGAACTTTATGACTATGGGTGGGGGATGGAAATTAATTTTATATATCACCAGACTATGTTTCTACTCTACAACTTATAACTTGCTCTTCGGCTCGCTCCGCTGTACTAGAAATGTAGCACATAAATATCTCTCATATGACCAATAATAGTATACAAATATATTCTGCATAAAATCATATTATAGCCTATTTAGATTCCATGAATTAAAACCAATATCTAGAAAGTGTTTCCAATTTTATTATTAGATTATTTTCCAATTCCTTGGAACCAAAAAAGGATCTTAGCTTAATTAATATGTGCCTAAATTATGGTTCTTATAATGGAATTCAATTTCAAGTATCCAAACAGGGCCTAAGTGAAAAACCTACTTCAGCTATCCCAGCAGCTCCCCTATCTCATCTCCTATCCAATACTCTATTTTAAACTTCATTCTTCGAACAGCGCAATCTCCCCTATTTTATGCGGTCTACCGAAGACAACCTTAAGTATTGTTGTGAAAAAAATAAACTGGCGTGGCTGTAAAATTTCAGGGTCAATTACTGGCACAGGCACACAAAAACAGTTATTACACGCCGAGCCAATCCTGAGCCCACCACAAAGCTAAGCCAAAGTCATCCATCAATCAACGCAACAAGTGGTGAACCGCATGATGACCAGAGGCGGGCGATGTAATCACAGCCGGATACGAATGTCACAATGCGCTCACAAAATCAGCGCCGCGCAATCATCAGGAGCTGTAAGCTTCACGCACAAGGCCGGAGACGAAAGCTGAGGAGGGGATGGAATGGAACGCACCAGGGATCGAAGGGAGTAAGGAAGTACCAGTCTCGCCCCTAATGGCAGCGGCCGCTAATGGGGCTCCTCCTCACAAGCCGGGGGGTCCCCCTCCTCGCCAGCCCCTCCGGATCGAACCGCGCGGGATCGGGGAAAGAGTGGGTGTGGCCTGTGGGTGCAGCGTCTGAGCGAGGGCTTGGAGAGTTCGCTGCTCGCCTGCGCGCGCGCGCCGGCCGTGGGATTGGATTGAGGGGAGCAGCACACGAGCACCACGCGATGGTTGCAGGCCTCGGCGATGGGCTTTAGTGGTTCGGCAAGGCCTCGGCGGAAAGGCCTGGCCTGGTTGGTGGTGGTGGCAGGTCATCCCGACCACAGAACGTTTCCGTCGCCAGGGCCCAGACTCGGTTCCTCTCAAAATGAAATCTATAAATAACTACTGATTTACAGAGCTCATCTGAGCTCGAGCGGATGGGTCAAAACACAATATTCTTCGCAAGCAATCATTATGGCGTTATCAAAGGACCATATGAATCTAGTATAATATATCACACCTTCTACACGATCTCTGTTTAGAAGGGCGAAACTCAAAATGTTACAAGCTCTTTCTCAGATCAGTTTCCCTGTTATATTAATCCCGTTCTTCTTTTTTTAACACACGGGTACGACATTGTGCACCATTTCTGTCAACATAGAGACAAAACCAAAACGCAAAACAACCTATATACATAGGAAACGAAACTAGGCGTACACAAACCGCAATCAATCAAAGAGTTCGAAAACTTTGCACCAGCCAAATCTCACTCGCTTCTTCTTTGATTTTTTTTTAATGAGGTCTACCACCAATGACTCTTCTTGCTAAAAATGAGTATGGTGCAACCTATGTTTTCTAATTTCACATTTTGTGTCTAGCATGGTCAATACGCTTATCCAAATATTGACCCATACTATGGAAAGCTTTTATGCAGCGGCTTACGGTGGATAGCCCCACTAGTAAACTTTTACGCACTCCACTAGCAAATACAAGTGTTGTAATAAATTAGAAATTGTCTCCAAATAGTAGGTTGTTTCCACTTTGTGGAGCATTTATGATTTACCTAATTTTAGAATGATTGAAGAGCACCGAGTTCATTTAGTTTGACTCCTTTCGTATGCCCAGACCTTAAACCAACCATGGTTTCAGTCAGTACAAAGTATAACCTGCTAGTGTGTCTTGACTCTTGAGATGGTAGGCCAATTTCGCTAGTATTGCTTATTTGAATTTGTAGACAGCAAGAAAAGGATGACCATAGACATTCCTGCGCCTATTAATATTCCTTGTTAAACTGATGTCCTGGGATTTAATAAAATTGATAATCTTTCATATGCATCCACCGTTAGTCAGAATGCATATGGCTGGCTTACCTTTGCCTACCGATGCAATTGAAGAGCCTGTGTATGTAAATGCAAAGCAATACAATGCCATATTAAGACGGCGTCAATATCGGGCTAAAGCTGAATCAGAATGGAAGCTTGTCAAGGTATGCAATGCAAGGTAAATCTTTTGTAACCATGTCCTGCGTTGCCATATGAATTGGAATTTTTTATTAGCCTTTTCTGTCCATGATGCTATAGAAAATAATCAAGCGAATTTCTCCAATCTACCTTCCCTAGTCCCTACTTCCACTTCAAGGTCGATCTGCCTCATGTTGTACTGTAAATCTGTTGGTGAATATTATTTTAATTTCAATGTTCCCAGAAGCATTCTATGGGGGAAGCAGGGGTTCACACACACAAACTGCTCTCGCCGGGAGTGCACTGGGATGACAAGTATTATATGCGTCTGGTCAGTTTTTTTCATCAGGTTCTGTTCAACTTCATTGGTCACAGTGGCCTTCTCAAAACTCAGCACATCCTATATGGTTTTCTACTAGCAAAGGGCTTCTAGGAGCAGGACCCAGTGGCATAATGGCTGCTGATACTATCGTAACAGAATCTGGAGCTTTACATGTTGTGGGGTACCCCTTGTTATCCATCCACTGTAGTTGTTTGGGAAGTGATGCCAGGTCTTGGAAATGGTATTCAGGCATGTTACACGGCCATTGTCAGATACTCCACATGAGGAACTCCATCCGGGTGAGCATGGAAGACACGTGCGTCACGTTAATGTTCGAGTCGCGGGTCCTGAGTGGGTGTAACTAAGTGCAGCCATGTTGTTGCTGTCCTGTTTGGGTGTAAGTCTCTTGCGTGTAGGGCTGTGTCCTTCGGTCACCGGTTGGTGGGTCATGTTTCTAAGTAGTCGCATATATGCTGTTGCCTTGGGGTAGGGAGAACCATGTACGAACTTTACTCTGAATCAATACAGTATGTCCCTGTTTCCTCCCTTATTCTCGTCTCCTACCTCTGCTCCCTCTCTACTACCTTCTCCTTCCATTAGCAGTAGCTAACAAGGCAACTGCAAAGTTAAATGCAGCAAGTTCTGTTCCTCCGTCTCTAAATCCCCCCTTCATGGCCGGGTGTTGGACACCAAATGTGTCTCGCGGACGGTCCGCGGTCCGGACTATCCGCGGTGGTGGCACGGACGGTCCGCGCGTGCGCAGAATCAGTTAGGGTTCCTAGTTTCTCGCGGGATTGGTTACCTAAAACCACGGGATTAACTCGGAAATCAGTTGGAAGCGGATCCAGACCTCCCCCTTTATATAGATGAAGGGCTACGGCCGATTGAACCCCCAACAATCGATCAAATCCAATCTATTACTCGTTTTTACCTTATGCATTAGGAGTAGTTCTAGTCTAGTTCTAGTTTAGCCCTAGTTTAGCCTTCCAATCCCCAAATTCTCCATCTCTCTTCGACTCTACGTCGATTAGAGGAGTCTAGGTCGGCCTGCCCGAGCCTAGACAACTCCTAGGATCTCTCCTCCCCGACGGGGTCCCTCCCGGGAGCGAGATCCAGGCGCCGCCGGCGATCCTCCGCCGCCCCTGCGCACGCGCGGACCGTCCGGCCCCAGGGCGCGGACCGTCCGGCCGTCAGGCAGGGAACCCGTGCTCCTGCGCCAGGTCGCGGACCGTCCGCGCCTGACCAGAGAGCACCTCCGCCTCGCGCCAGGTCGCGGACCGTCCGGCCCTGTGCCGCGGACCGTCCGCGCCTGACCAGAGAGCACCGCCGCCGGTTCTTGTTGAGTAATTGACGCCTCCAAAAAGGTGTCAACATACTTTTTTATGCCCCTCTGCCTTTTGGTGAAGGTTGACGAACCAAAAGCATATGAACTAAACCTGATGTAAGTCACCGGCTTTTCAATATTGAGATCATTTAATAAAGCATCAATGTATAACGGCCGTTTCAGATTTTATCTTTCTCGGCCATGACCGTTTGATCACTGAATCAAAAGGAATAGAATGGAGGTGCCCCCCAGTATGGATAGACAAAGGGACTATACATGTACCATGGATTCATCATCGTACCATTCCATGTTTGAACAGGATAATATACCGACGATGAGTAAACGGGTGGAAAGTACCCTGGTCTCATAGGATGAATAGGCGATGCTTGTTGTGTCGCCTTTTGGGCCGTTTTGTTTACCCGTTTCGTTTTAGCAGGTGACCGAGGTTTCTTCATTGACCGATCACGTAGAACGGTCTTCTCGCTAGTATTCTTGGAGAGCAACTGATCAACAGTAGAGTCAGCTTTGATCAGCCGACCATTTGTGCTTCGCCGTTGTGTCTCCTTCCCTTTTAAGGTTTTGTGTGGAGGTTGACGCCTTTGGGCATAGGCGGATTGTCCGGCAGAGTTAGCCGAACCGTCTATCTGAACACCGGACCATCCGCACGTAGGTGCCAGATCGTCCATGATGCTCAGGACAGGCTGTCGTGCTTGACTCATTAATTGTGCCTGCCCCCCCCCCCCCCCCCGTGCCTCCGGACTTTTTAGCCTTATCGTCCGGAGCCTTTCGAACAATCTCCTTTTGTGATATATTTGACATGCGAGGATTGCCAATGATGATATCTTTGCTTTTGCCTTTATCGGCCATTTCGGACCGAACTAAGATCTTTTTGCATGCGACATCTATTGTATTAATAGGAAATGGCTGTGTGTCCACTTGCATTTCCTGAAAAGCCAACCGGCCCTCATTTATGGCCGATTGTACCTGTCGACGAAAGACATTACAGTCATTGGTGGCATGAGAAAAAGAATTATGCCACTTACAATAAGCACGTCTCTTTAATTCATCTATAGGAGGGATAGTATGAGTTAATTTAATGTTGCCATTTTTAAGTAGCTCATCAATATCTTATCGCATTTGGCAACATTAAAGGTAAATTTAATCTCTTCTTGTCGATTCTTTTGAACCGGCTGTAAGGAAGAACATGTTGAAGATTTGGCCTTTGTTGGCCAAATAAACTCAGCGGTATATACATCTGCGGATTCATCATCTGAACTATCACGCTCTATTAGATGTATAGTACGGGCGGCCGATTTTGATGTCTCTTTAAATCGGCTTTCACAGGCTAAAGCCCGCTGATGTAGCTGGGCTATCGAAAAGAACTGGGTCCCATCTAATTTGTCTCTTAAGTAGGATAGCAACCCATTAAAAGCTAACCCTGCTAGCTCTTTGTCTGCGACATGGATCCGAAAGCATCGGTTTCTAGTGTCCCGGAACCTCCGGATATAATCATTAACCGATTCTTCGCGTCCTTGTCGAACTGAAGCTAAGTCAGCTAGTCCTAATTCATATTCCCCAGCAAAAGAAATGTTCATGAAATTTACTTTCTAACTCATTCCAGGAATTAATGGAATTAGGAGGCAGGGCGGCGTACCATGCAAAAGCGGTACCAGTAAGGGATAGAGAAAATAACCGAACACGAAATGCTTCTCCATCGGCCAATTCACCTAGGTGTGCTAGGAACTGGCCTATGTGTTCGTGTGTGCTCCTCCCATTCTCACCAGAAAACTTAGAAAATTCTGGTATCCTTGCCCCTTGTGGATATGGGACAGTGTCAAACCGGTGATTATACGGCTTTTGGTATGATTGCCCTACTCTGGCTACACTAACTCCGAACTTATCTCGAAATAGTTCAGTCATCTCTTCCCTAATTTTTTCCATTGCACCCGGTGGCAGACCACCGGATCCTGGGCTGTGGGGCTCATTTGGTCGGGTATTAGTATACCGACCTTCTTGCCGTGACCGATCGATAGTGTTGATCGGTCTGTGGTTGTATGGTACGTTATGGTTTAAATATGTAGAGGGCGAAACATACTGCTGCTGTGGTGTGTAATAATTTGGTGCATGGTGTGCAACAACAGGTTCTGCGTATGCGTATCCAGCTTGTCCGGTGGTAAATCCGAACTGACCGGTTGCGTTCGCCATTATCGGGACGCCATGTGGTAGTCCTGGTGCGGGCCCGGACTGTCCGGTAGGGAAAGCCGGACGGTCCGCGTAAGGGCCGGACGGTCCGGGCAGAAGCTCGGACGGTCCGACCGTGTCCAGGGTCACCGGTCTGCCAAGTAGGGACGGCGGTGGTCCTAGGGCGGCCCTAGACTGTCCGGCAGAGCAAGCCGGACGGTCTGCATATGGGCCGGACGGTCCGGGCAGAAGCTCGGACGGTCCGACCGTGTTCATGGGCGCCGATCTACCAAGCAGGAATGGCGGTGGTGGTACTTGCCCTGTATATGAGTTCATCGGCATACCATATAATGGCTGGGGCTGCAAATCCCCATTTGTTGCCGATGTATTAGACATAGATATCCTGTTACTAGTCTCATATGATGGAAAACTAGGAGCAACAGACTTCTCCAACGTACGCGTTAATTTTCTAATGGACTCTTCTAACCCTACAATCTGTTGTTTCATTTGATCCTGCTGCTGATCTACATAATATTTAATAGATTGGATATCATCGGGTTTACTTACGTTGGGGACTTGAAGCGAAGACAGAAGAGATGCAACGTCAGTCTCTCCATGTTTGATAACCTTCTGGTGGCGATCCACCGTGTATTGCGACAAGAATTTCTCCTTCGCTTGGCGCATGTAGTCCTCGTATTGCTGTTGCTCATCGGCTGTTAGATTTTCGACAGCCGTCTTCAGGATATTATCTGGGGAGATATCGGTGTGATCTTTAGAACCGGCCATTTGAGGGCCTGATTTTTAGTAGATCTAAACACCTGTCCCCAGCGGAGTCGCCAAAAAGTATGTTGACACCTTTTTGGAGGCGTCAATTACTCAACAAGAACCGGCGGTCAGGCGCGGACGGTCCGTGGCACAGGGTCGGACGGTCCGCGACCTGGCGCGAGGCGGAGGTGCTCTCTGGTCAGGCGCGGACGGTCCGTGACACAGGGCCGGACGGTCCGCGACCTGGCGCAGGAGCATGGGTTCCCTGCCTGACGGCCGGACGGTCCGCGCCCTGGGGCCGGACGGTCCGCGCGTGCGCAGGGGCGGCGGAGGATCGCCGGCGGCGCCTGGATCTCGCTCCCGGGAGGAACCCCGTCGGGGAGGAGAGGTCCTAGGAGTTGTCTAGGCTCGGGCAGGCCGACCTAGACTCCTCTAATCGACGTAGAGTCGAAGAGAGATGGAGAATTTGGGGATTGGAAGGCTAAACTAGGGCTAAACTAGAACTAGACTAGAACTACTCCTAATGTATAAGGTAAAAACGAGTAATAGATTGGATTTGATCAATTGTTGGGGGTTCAATCGGCCGTAGCCCTTCATCTATATAAAGGGGAGGTCTGGATCCGCTTCCAACTGATTTCCGAGTTAATCCCGTGGTTTTAGGTAACCAATTCCGCGAGAAACTAGGAACCCTAACTGATTCTGCGCACGCGCGGACCGTCCGCGCCACCACCGCGGACAGTCCGGACCGCGGACCGTCCGGCCTCAGGGCCGGACCGTCCGCGAGACACATTTGGTGTCCAACACCGGGTTTTGCTCCACTAGCAGCCAGCCTGTTTTCTTTGCAAGATTATCTTGTTTATGTGGGTGCACAGACCCCAAAAAAAAACTGAAAAGAGACTACTGAGGCTGCATCAATTCTGTTTTTATCTGTATGCTACTTTTAGCTAGAGAGAGTTGAACATGTTAGTATCATGGTAATTTCTCAAAATTGGAAGACTGATACAAAGATGCAGCTACCGACTTAGAAAATCCTATCAGCTTCTGTCAAGCACTGTAAGTTGATCACACATGTTTCTCACTCTTTGATATCATCTGAAACAAAAATAACTTGATTGCTCATTTCATTTATCTTTCTGCTGTTGAAATGTTAAGTCATCTAAAATAATAAAAAAAGAACTGACTTTGTTTACATCTATGATGTGCATCCCTATCTCCATGAGCCACGCCATCAGCATGACTTAAAAAGGGCCAGGGGAGCTGGAGGTCGGTTTCTCAATTCAAAGTCAGATGACAAGGAAGAGAACTCCGAAACAAGTCACAAAGAGAAACAGATCTGAGTTGCGCCCCACAAGAGTGGCCAACTGTCAACCCCACCGTCTCCCAACAGTGCATCGTCAGCTAATCAGGCAGACAGGGTGATTCAAAACTCACAGCTGAAGAGATTTTAGCCCCTGAGCTAGATGTGGCAACAGTTCTGTACAGAAAGCACTAGCGGGCAGCAGAAACATGGTGTTGGTCGGTCGGTTGTTGTAGGACATGTTCCATAGAAAAGCATAGATGAGTCTACAGGTTTTGGAGTCTTGGTTTAGTCCTCTGTGTATTCACCTTTTTGTACGATTTTAGTAGCATTGTGTCCCTTCCCCTGGATCCGAAGTGTGTAGCATATTGACTTATTGTTTGCTTTGCTTGGACTTGGAGATTTGGGAGTGGAGTTCATAACCCTACTGTCCTGCATCATCATCCTTGGGGCAAAGAATAAATACTCTTAGCTGGCTATGTGTATGTTGAAGACGATATAATCCCAAATGTAGTACATGTGACCACCTCAACTGAATCTATCTTTGTTTCCTCTACGATACCCTCACAATTGGCCACAGATTCAGAGATCATCTCACACTGTCCTGCAATGCACGTTTTGGTTTGTCTTTGGATTGGCCTTCTGGCATGCATGTACGATGTCTTTGTTTATCCGTTGTCCAGTGAATTGTGTGATGATTGTCGGACGCCATGAGCATTTTTTGAACGAGAGATGCAATGTGCATGGACTCAAGAACACTTGGGTTTGGTTTGGCAGCTGCATCATTCTGTCGTCGGCCTGGCCATCACATGAACGTTTTTACACGCTTTTCTCGAGGGCATTGAAATACTGCCAACGATTACCAACAAGAGTGTACTTTATGGAGTCTTGTGCTTTCAAACAATGTCCCTGCACCTAGACCTTGTCAGAAACTCGCCGGAGAGACAGACTCCACCAGGTCGCCGGCGATCACTCAGATGAACGGGCACGCACGCACGCACGCGAAGCTAGAGAGCAGGACACGAGTTGGTGCTGCTCCAATTGGTAGAAATGTTTTCTGAATAGATTAACTGACTGTAAAAATGCAGGCCCAAGGTTACATAAGCGTGTTTCTATTTCACATACACACAACACCACACATGCACACCAACCTTCTCATTAAACACGATCAGGTCTTGCTTACACTATCAGTCAACAGGTTTTGACCACGAAACTGACAACAGCGACACACAGGCTAAAATGAGCGGCCAAACGCCTACAACAGACTGAAACTGGACAAACACACTGACTGAAACTGGACAGACTGACTGACTGAAGACTGAACAAGTGTGCTCAAGGATTATTCTGACAGACCTGAACTTGGAACTTTCATCATTGATCAATGACTGAACGGCCTACATCTCTACAGTCTGCACAGACAGACAGCATTGAGGAAAAATGATTTCTTTTGAAGAACGATCTTTGCTCGGTTCTGCACGAGGTATAGCACCTTTCTAGCAAAAAATCGTATCTTTGGTACGTATTGTCTGTTGTTAGCAATCCTCTAATTGGTAAAACGCCTCCGAACAACCTAAAAATGGATTTTTTTTAAAAAAAACGATTTTGAAAACTGAATCTCTAGCATAAGGTTCTTGAAGAACATGTACCAAGCATGAATTCTTTTCGGCAATCCATGCTTCAAGAGGTGTGTGTAACTTCTCTGAAAACCAACCATTAGAGCTAACCGCGTCTATAGGACATGGTTTCATAAAACCATACCTCTGATTAATTGAGCAAAGTTCAATTGCAAGAGGTGAAACTGTTGATAAATGGTTCTAAGGTCTCGGTGCCATAGATTCAGAATATCTGTGGCACAACGTATCTGAGATACAGTGGTCACTAAATCACTCACAATACATATATATAATAGTTTAAAGTAGTATTATACTAAAACATCGGTAAAACCATACAATACATAATAATATATACTAAATACATTTTATATTTTAGAATGAAACTATGTCCTCGGGAGCGGTAGGGGACTCGAGCCCCACACGCCCCAACGCTAAGGCGCTAACCGTCCCTGACTACGACCGTTTCCTGAACTGCACAAGCATCGGGTGTATCTTCTCGAAGGCCGCGCATATCTCTTCCCGCACCTTTGCTCCTGTGAGGACAATCTTCCCGGAGACGAAGACGAGGATCACGACCTTAGGGTCCACCATACGGTAGACCAGCCCTGGGAAGATCTCTGGTTCATACTGTCAAACACCAAGAGCAACAGGCTAATGAGTCTTCAGGTCAATGGGGATCATCAACAACGACACGGCACGCACGTTTACAACTAAAGAAAGAGCTGCTATAAACTTACAGTGGCAGACAAGCCACTGGCCAAAGCGAGGCCCTCCAGACGAACAGGAAACTTGAGGTCACATGACCCAACTATATTTTGGACCTTGAAATCCTGCATATGTCAGAAGAACCCATTGAGTCAATGTGAGAGACCAGCAGAAATCCGATCGATCAGAAGTGACAAAAGCATTACCTTGAACCGAGCTGGGAAACCGAGCTTCTGGACGATACGCGCGAACTGCAATGGAGGATAGATACGTACTAGTCACACGTCAAAATTCAGCAAAAACATCCAAAATTGGCATCCATGCATGGCGAAACAATATGACAAGTTCCCATGCCTTTCGCGCAGCGAGCCTTGAATCGGCTTCGCTCTTTGCTCCGGTGCAGACCATCTTCCCTGAAGCAAATATCAGTGCCGTTGTCTTGGGCTCCCTTATCCTCATGATAGCCGCACCAAAACGCTGTCAAGTAAGTATCAGGGTCACGGCCGGTGAGACTGTAGCTATCGAATGTAATGTATAGTTCCATGCAAAAAAACAAAAAGTCTAAGGTAAATGAAAAGGCAGCAGCGGCACTAATGATGATACATACCCTTGGGTTGTACTCTGCGTTACGAGCGCTGTTGGCGACATGTTGCAGATCGATCTTGCAGTCCAAGTTGACTGTTGATACAATGTTCCTGACACATCAGACAAGAGGCAGGTTATGGCTCTGCATTATTTCAATCTGGGCAGCAAACTAAAGAGGCAACCACTTATCAACCCTTCCGAAATTCCAATCAAGAAAAAAGCAACAGCAACTCTTTAGATCAAAAAGAAAAGAAAAACAACAGCAACTCTTTTACATCCAGATCAGCAATGATGGCATTGCTAGTTCATTTCTATGCAAGTTCAACACACTTTAATCTCTCCCATGTCATGCAAAGGATCAAACAGGTCATGCGTAATTCCCCTACCCCACGGAGATACCGGCTGATATTTCCTACTAGTTGAGTAGACCGGAATTTTTGCATTTTGACCTTTCTCGTAAAAATTTTACGTCCGGGTCATATACAACATTATATTAATAAATTAATTGTAAATAGCATCGCCAGAAATCTTGAAACCGGAGCCGTGCTAAATTGGCGATATTATATGTAATTAATTTATTAATGTAATGTTGAATGTGAGTCGTTTAAATTAATTCTTGGTGTCTTGTGGTGCCGAGCTAGACGCCAACGCGACACCCGATGCCTCACCTCGACGTATAAGTCACGGCGCCGAGCCGTGTGACCTCAACGTCATAGGTTATGGCGCCCAGAAAATGGTCTAAAAATAAAATTATGTCGTTCAAAGAACCAAACATATTTTTTATACATTGTAATTAAACAATGGACACCAATCTGCGATCGGGGCTCGGGACTCACTGCAGGATGGGGACGATGCCGGACGGGACCCCGGACTCATGCGCGCCGTTCATCGCCGACGACGCCGTGGATCGTCCTTCCTCCTTCTCCTCCGACGCTAGCTCTCCCCGCTCCCGCTGCGCAGCACCAGCGAGGACACCCTAACGGCGGCAAGCAAACTGTTCTCGTTTTGAATGAGCGCGGGTTATATTTGGCGAGAGAGCTTTGGGTCGAGTACGGACGGGCAATGGGCTTGGATTCCAGCGACTTTGGTACGAGGAAGAAAAGAAGAAGGCGGGGCGGGCGGGGCCCTGGATTTTTATGGACGCGACCTGGGTTGGGTTCGAGACCGGCTGGCTTTTGCTCGGGCGCTGAAAACTAAACAGCCCGCCGAAGTGGGTTTTGACGTTTTGTTCAACTGTCATCTTTTTTTTATTCTTTTCCATAATACATCTACGAAATTGTTTTATTCTTTCCACGAGTGTACATGCGCAAAGCTAAACAAGTGCGCAGATGGAATTAAGCAAAACAAGCATATGTATATCCTAGTCCATACGGCCCACAACCACAAACAATCCAACAAATTCAGTTCATTAGGATATGATCAGCGTATAGATCGTGCAACGAAAGCACGTACAAGAGCCGAGCGAAAGGAAGAGAAACCCGTCATCACTGGTGACGCAGACGCGAGACTGGATACACACGGTCATCACTACTGAGAACTACGTTACCACGGATCACCAGATCCGCTCCCTTCCCTCCCGTCAGCAGTAGAGGCGCAAAAAACTGTAAAGAACCCGTCTCCCTTCCCATAAGCACGACAGAGAAAACACACGAGACACAGGATATAGGGTTGGGCCTCTAGCCTCTTTCTGATTTCTGTAATATGAAGGGGTGTACAGGTTCCTTATATAGAGGTGTGAGACCCCTCGAAGGCAAAGCAGGTATTTGCCCACATAACCCTAATTAGGGTTATTTAACACTCTCCTTTGGGCGAATACCGCGACCAACACATGCCTCGTTAAAACTCCAAAAAACCCAGTGAAAAAAATGTGGAGAAAGAGTGCATGGTGATACAAATTGCATTTGCACTTTGTTGCCTCGTTAAAAACCTCACGTGAAAAACTTCAAGAAAACTCACCAAGGGAAAAAGAATACAACAGCTGTCATCAGGACAGATTTCGATCCTCTGGGATCCAGATTCTATCGAATCTTCTACAAGGGCTAACTTTAGAAATGTGCTCCCCCTGATCCTTGCAAAATCGTATCAATAAGGCAAAACATCTTCTTCTGGAAGTATATGCACATAAAGATTTAGCAAACGAATTGCATATCCTTGTAAGGACTATTTCAGAAACTTTACCTCAACTCACTTCTAGGATATACGAGGTAAGTGCACGTATCAATATAAATAAGCCACTTTGACTGATGGTGTTCGATCGATTGGATCTATATATTTGATAAAAACTTCCATAAAGGTTCACATATTGATCATCAAGCTGATGCCTTCAGGGCATAGAATATGACATTTATTGTCTCACGATTGTGATCAATATAAGCATTCTCTCCCCCTGACGATGACATCTGTCAAAGTCTTTATCCCTCATAACTCAAGCATATTCTTCAAGATATATGTCTCATTGTTCATCTGGAATAACGAGAATGGATGAGGTTGGGGTGCTATCATTTTCTATCTTACACCATAATTTATACATAGTTGTGCAAAGCAAGTAACATGTCCTTCAATAGGACTTAGGGGGTAATATAGTTGCAATAATACATATTCTAAATATGACACATCGCTCCAGGCGTTCATCCATTGCAACATCTATGATGGTGTAACAAAAGTCCATCAAAGATCATAATCCATTAGGGATTTTTCATCGATCAGATATATCGTTATAGTCTGTCATTCTGACACAATGGGGATATTTTGCCAGTAACACCTAAACCTTATAGGTTTCTGCCATCGTGGCTTTAGAGGATACCGTAATTCCACATCTAGTGGAAAATACCATGAGTAAAGATCGTGGAATGCACATGTGCTTATTAGGTGAACTTCAAGTCCTTTGGTACCTCATCTTATTCCTTTTCGGGTCTGTATGGGTCTTTATCCCTTTATAGGGATTATCAAACTTTGGTGTTTAACACAGACTTTATTTCTTCTGGAAAGGTTCCATTAAGGAACTATAATCTCATCTAGGAGATATTCTCTCTACATAGGAGAGTGTTCATTCATCAGGAATGTATTATTTGGTATGAGATTTATATGTTGCATATTTATAATTCAAAGATATGAGTCCTCCTAGGATCTCATGATGGATCTTCAAAATCCTATTAACTGCATATTTTATTTCATGCCATTTGCCAGATATATTACATAGCGGAACAGTGTTTATTCAACACATACGTGGGATGGGTCTCTCACAAGACCACTTGAACCATCACATTCACCACACATTATTTCAACAGTGCCCATAAATATCCGAACTTCAAGCTCGCGACTTTCATTTTGCGATTATTGGTTCAGCCTCGATTGCATTTATCAATGACCCGATAAGAGAGCTTAAAGCACTCATGCCTAGGACTTTGTTTTGGATCCATTTGCAATCTAGAGGGGCAAGATAGGTGTCGACATATTTGTCTCCCACATTTAATGATGATCTCCGTTATTTCCCAAAACGAAAGATTCATTGTTCCGTATTCCTAGCACAATGATATTGCGCGCATTGCTAGGAATTTCATCATCAAGATGAACCTCTTCGCGAGGCAAATCACCAGTAGGGCGAGTTCACCGGAGGAGAGTTATTACAGACCACGTGAATCTGCAATCAAAACATATGCTTTGACTAAGGCCAATGGATCATATTCGCAGGCGTCCCCGAGAATAGATCAAATGCCAATAAGTCAAATGTGGATATTATATTAATCCCGGGTATATCCACATCTACATCAGGTAGAAGCATTCAAACCAATATGGTTACTCCTCAACGATTTCTGGCAAACTCCATATACACAGGAGTACACACCGAACGACAGGTTCAGTTTGGCTTTTGTGCGTTTAATAGAATATTGAGGCATTACACTATATGGGCATTCCTCCCCCTAATGTCGAGATGTTCTAAAAGCATACATATAAAATCTCCAACCACAATCATCCAGTTGTGGGCAATGTATGCTATTGTGGTGATTTATTTGGGAAATCTTACGCACATTACAGATAGGGGTTTTATGCAGTGAGCTTTGGACTTAGATTAATGTAGTGGCATGAATACTACATATTTGTCCTTCAACATGAAGGGTTAGTCTCAACATCCAGCGAGACACGCAACAACAAGTTGCTTCGTGGTTACAATTCTGCAAACTTATGTTAATATTACCAAGTGCACAATCAATCATTAAGATTTAGATTGATATGCGCAACACTATTTTATCCATACGAGTCCTTCATGGGCTCATGCATACCATTCGTCGTTTGGAGCTAGTAGTTGACTTCAGATCAACAAGTAAAATGACCAACAGGGTCTAACGCTCACAAATACATTCACTGGTTGCATTGTGCTGTGAGGCACATAGGAAAATGTGTGTGTGTTTATATTGGTAGTAAAGTGCACGGCATCAGGCCAATGCTGCCAAGCAGAGATTTTTATGTGCAGAAATGTATAGTCCAGCTCGTTTTATCATTGCCCATGGTTTACCCAATTACTCATACCGCTCTGAAATTGGGTATCGATTAATGCAACATTTTTAGGTATTATAATTTTGAGAGAGAATTTATAACAATAGTTAATAATTTGTGATACTGCCAGCAGGGCAAACATTTCTCATATTATATACCAATTTGTTCTATAAAGCATTATTTCGATCTCTTCGTTGTTCGGCAAAAAGAGAAGCTTTGGAATAGAACAGACAAGGCCAAGAATTCATTTTATCTGGGAAAATCACCATATAACTAGCTTTTGATGAAGCAAATGATGATAACTGCTTGGCAAGAACAAAACAAGATTGGTATCCGCCTAGGATCCATCTTCAACAACAGATAGTAGTGCTCTCATAAGAAGAAATCATCAGGAGTAGGGATAACACAAGAGGTCTCCATAAGATCTTTATATTTTTATCACAAATTGCCATCACTAACGCTATTGTGGTCGAGAATTGTGGCTCTTCCAACGCCAAGAACCAGGGACAAATTAATGTCTAATGTAGCTTCAAGCTCTGTGGTGATGTGGGATTTCACGACTATTTTTCTACTCTTTTTTTACTTCTGGTAGATTAGAGTAAGATTATGATAAGCATGTCAAGTGGTGGAATTCAGTGTAGTTCGGCTACATAAACCCAGGTATGTGTCCATTCAGGACCGACCTTTACCATTTAGCTTACAATGTATATCAAACTTGTCAAAGGACTATCCCGAGTCAATTCAGTGACTATAAGTATTTACAATTCTGAGAGATGTATGCGACATAAGCATAGAGGTCCTAGATAGAACGAGTAAAGTGGTTCGACGGGAACACACTATGGTTTTTACACCAACATAGTGAAATTTTTCTCAGAATAATCTCTCGGTATACTCGCAACTTAGTGTTGCTAGCGACTACATGTCCTTTTATCTCATAGTTTGCTTCATGTCATTCAGCGACAAAGAGAGCAATGTGCTAACATATGGTTGAGCAATGTATAACTGAGATTTCTGGTCTTAAATTATTTGGTAAGGTCTTTTTGCTTACTAATAGAATCCCAATTTGTGATGTCTTATATGCCAAAAGGCTTTCATGCATTATATATCTTCATGTTACTTCAGGTAAAACTTTATGCATGAGGAAAGAGCGAAATTAACTTATCTGTATTCTATCTTATTTCATTTACTTTCCCAGATTATTCAAGCACTATAGAGCTTGATATAGCTGTTATGGCCACTTAGCAATATAAATAAATATATGATGCCACACAACATAAGCAAATAAAATATAGAGCTAAACAAAATTATTTACGAAGGTTTCGCATAATGTGACTTTAGGGCTTGAACGACACACCACAATCCACGCGAGTACAAGCTCTAGCGTATCCGGCGTCAACGCGTGTGCGGCCATCAGGGCTACGACAGTATAGCAAGCCTTCGTAACAAGCGCAACAGGAGCAATTATGACTCGGTAATTGGGGTACACGATAAATCCACGCAACGTGCGCAACAGGCGCAATTGTGGCTCAATGATCACGGCAGACAGACAGTGCCTACAGGGCATGCGAAAAATACGCGACTCAGCGATGGCGGTTTGACTCAAGAGGAGCTGTCCGATTAAACGAGAGTGCTACATAGCAATCACATGACGCAGCCAAGTTCGTACGACGCAAATATTGCGTCGTGTTGCCAGGGCGCATCCAATGTCATAACTCAGTCGATTAACAACGTAGCATGATCACGCCTGTCCGAGTACCCACTATACAATTTAATCGCTCAGCGTGAGCCTGAAAGCTCAACGCAACTCAAATATTTAGAGCAATTTCAGTATACACAATATATCATTCACATGTATTTTGTAATATTTTTCTGCTAATTAATTACTATGAGAATAAAAGCAGAAAAAAGAAATACTATAATTAATACATGGACATAACACATCAGGTGTAAAAGATATTTTTCCATATTTAAGCACGTATTTTTCTACTAATTATTTGCGACTGAAATAATTAATTAAAGTAGAAAAATGCTCAAACAGCCATTTGCAAGAGATGCTAACCGTTTATTAGTTGTTGCTCTCTTTTTTCTTTTTAGCTACACGTAATAGCATTTAACCAGGCGAGGTAATAAGATTGCATGCAGGCTGCAGTCATGCACATAACAACTAAGGGAGAAGACGGCTTAGCCACTAAGGCCCACTCGTTCCAAGCCACTTAATTAGGATCTCTAACCATCGCATCTCTAACCATCGCATGCATACTTCCATTTCACTTTCTAACCACTGGATGGCGTGAAAAACAATAACACCTGCGCTCAACTACCGCATGCACTCGGCTCTAATCACTGATCTCATACCCGCACAGCAAATGCCATACACGTGATGCATGCAGCTATGCAGATAGGATGTGTAGCGCATGTCATGGGTGTGGCCTGGCGCGCGGTCAATGGTCAGCCTATTTGACTGGGTTAGTGGTTGCTTCGGGTAAGGCCGGCAGCCGCCACACAAAGCAGTAGTATCTCCGTCGGCCAACGCCTTCCGCTGCGCACGAGCAGGCGTATGCCAACAAGGGCGTGTGGGAGGCAAGGGACATCAGGTCCAAGTGGCCAGGGCACAGACCGACCATTGATTTTCCTTTCTTTTACGAGGAACATATCAAGAACAGTACATCTATTCTAGAAATGTATACCGCGTGATTGCGTAGAGGTGAAATCGAAGCCTGTCGCGTAGGACAGTTCGGCTAGGCCAGAGACCTGCCGGCTTGACGAAGAGGTGATGCTGATTTGATCCCGCAGCAACGTCGAGGTAGAGCGTGCTGATAACGTATTGAGAATTACGTTACCACGGATCACCAGATCCGCTCCCTTCCCTCCCGTCAGCAGTAGAGACGCAAGAAGTTGTAGAGAACCCGTCTCCCTTCCCATAAGCACGACAGAGGAAACACACGAGACACAGGATATAGGGTTGGGCCTCTGGCCTCTTTCTGATCTCTGTAATATGAAGGGGTGTACAGGTTCCTTATATAGAGGTGTGAGACCCCTCAGGGGCAAAGCAGGTATTTGCCCACATAACCCTAATTAGAGTTACTTAACAATCGCGTCCGAGTCCGACGGAGCAGAACCGGCGGCGAGCCGACCACCCGAGCAGCCAGTGATGAGCCGAATGAAGCAGCCAACAGCAGCACCGGGGGGAGCTCGTAATCCGTGGACGACGAACATGACTAGCGATGTAAACGAAAAATTAAACGGTTGCCGACATTTCCTCCTCATTTCTGTTTACCGCGTGGCAGAGATCCCTATCTCCGCTTAAATTATAATTAAAATATACTTTATCATTAATATAAAATATTGTCATTTATACGCATTGTTAGATATAAAAAACTATTACGTGTAGATCAAAATGAACACATTTGTATAACGAGTGATCTCTTGACAAGGTAATTATTTATTTTTATTATTAACTATTGTATAAAACACCATCACGTGTAAGTTTAATGGGTCCCCACAGGGAATGGATTTGTCCTCCCGTTCTCATCTAGGCTTTGTTTGGATATACTAGTATTCACCACAATCCACCTTAATACATGTGGATTGGAGATGAATACTAATGTACCTAAATAAGGCCTTGCTCGTTAGGGGAGAGTTTTACTGTTTACATCCCCATGGGAAAATACTACTCTATTTTCATTCTCGAATAGAAGAATTCTTCGCAGGAAATTAGAGATCAGGACACATTGCCATCTCTAAACATGACGGATCTGCCAACTCGACTCTACACGGCCACCCAACACACACACGCGGACCAGCAATCAGGCTCCTGGGCCACAGCACGGTGCACTCAATATGGTCCCGCCAGAGGCCCATTGCTTAAAATCGCTGGGCTCCTCTCCAAGCAGAACGGGCTCGATCTCCGTAATTCGTCCCACGAACCCGAGAGCCCTGCTCCTAGGCAACGCCTGTAGAAGGCATGCACGAAAATCAGCGCTACCATACCATATCTCGGTCAGCACAACTTTTTTAAGCCGTGGAAAGAATTTAGCTGTGATAAGAATATGTGTGTCGGGTACCGTAATTAGGGGTACCTCCAATACTCCTAAACACGGCTGGTAAACACCTTCAGAACAAACCATAAAGACTGATAGTTCGGGTCAAAGTCAAAGCTTCGTCTACCAAGGGACGCGATCTCGCCTCGTCCGAGCCCGGCCTCGGACGGGAACAGTGGTCCCGGACTGATTCACGTCTCGCCCGAGGGTCTCCTAAGGCAGTGAGCACACCCTCGGCTCAGTCAAAGGCAAGCCTTGTCGTGCAAGCGACCTTGACCAAATCGTCTTACCAGCCGACCGTATTGCATGCACATTTAATACTGGGATCGCCTGACACCTTTTCCTGACACGCGCGCCCCAGTCGACGAGGTCGAAGTGACCGCAGTCACTTCGTGAGAGCACCTAGAGGGGGGTGAATAGGTGATCCTATAAAACTTAAAACTTAATGCACAAAACTTGATTAGATGTTACCACAATTAAGCCAAGTGGCTATACAGGAGTTCTTGCGAAACACAACAACCACAAGAAGATCAACACAGATAGACTCAGTGGTTTATCCCGTGGTTCGGCCAAGTACAAAACTTGCCTACTTCCATGTTGTGGCGTCCCAACGGACGAGGGTTGCAATCAACCCCTCTCAAGCGGTCCAAAGACCCACTTGAATACCACGGTGTTTTGCTTTGTTTACTATATCCCGCTCGCGAGAAATCTCCACAACTTGGAGTCTCTCGCCCTTACACTTTGATGTTCACAAAAAAGCACGGAGTAAGGGAGGGATGAGCAACGCACACAAGACATAAAAATCACAACAAATACGCACACACAAGACCCAGACTTGAGCTCAGAAGAATATCACGAGGTTCACACTAGAACGGAGCTCAAATCACTAAGAATGTCGAACAAGTGCGCAAGAATGAAGTGTGAGTGATCAACAATGCTCAAAGGATGCTTGATTGTCTCCTCCATGCGCCTAGGGGTCCCTTTTATAGCCCAAGGCAGCTAGGAGCCGTTGAGAGCATTCTAGGAAGGCAATTCTTGCCTTCAGTCGCCTGGCGCACCGGACAGTCCGGTGCACCACCGGACACTGTCCGGTGCGGATCTCTTTCCTTATTTGGCGAAGCCGACCTTTGCAGATTCAGAGCCGTTGGCGCACCGGACACTGTCCGGTGCACACCGGACAGTCCGGTGCCCCCTTCTAGCCGTTAGCTCGGCCACGTGTCCTGCGCGGATCACGCGGCCGACCGTTGGCCCGGTCGACTGTTGGCTCACCGGATAGTCCGGTGATTTTTAGCCGTACGACGTTAATTGCTTCCCGAGAGCGACGACTTTGCCTGTGAATGGCTCATCGGACAGTCCGGTGCACCACCGGACAGTCCGGTGATTATAGCCGTACACCGCCGTCGAAGTCCCGAGAGCAGCAAGTTCGCCAGAGCCAGCCTGGCGCACCGGACACTGTCCGGTGCACCACCGGACACTGTCCGGTGCACCCAGACTAAGCAGACTTTGGCTGAACGAGCCAAGTCATCTCCAAATTGATTTCTCCTGTTTCCAGCACTTAGACACAATACATTAGTTCTCAAAATAATGTACTAAGTCTAGAAACATACCTTTAGACTTGATTTGCACTTTGTCCATCAATTGGCATAGATTTTCACTTAAGCACTTGTGTTGGCACTCAATCACCAAAATACTTAGAAATGGCCCAAGGGCACATTTCCCTTACAATCTCCCCCTTTTTGGTGATTTATGCCAACACAACAAAAAGCAACTAAAAGAAGTGCAGCATCAATACAAATGAGAACTCAAAATTGTTTTGATTCAAAATTGGCATATATGGATCATTCTTTGCCACCACTTGGTTTTGTTTTTGCAAATCAACCTCAATCTCCTATCTCTAATTCAAACACAATTGTAGAGACATAAAGAGAGTTGTTCCAAGAGAAATTGATCAAAGATTTCAAAAACTCCCCCCTTTTCCCATAATCAACCACTCTCCCCACAAGAGGCCAACTTTTGACAAGAGAGACAATAAGAGAGTTTTGACAAACCAAAAGCTCTATTCTACTATTTTCAAAATTTCTCAAGTGGTAGCTGATCCATTTATTGCTTTGGCCTTATTTTCTCCCCCTTTGGCATCAAGCACCAAAACGGGATCAATTTTGGCCCTTAACCCCATTGCCTCACCAAAATCTTTAAACAAGAATACAAAGGCAACAAGAGTACATGAGATGAACTTGGAATAAGTTACCCTCTCATCGGAGTGTAGTGGAAGTCTTTCATGGTCCAAGTCCACCTTTCCCTTTCAATCCACCTTTGAGACTAAATCAAGCAAACTCAAGCACACGGTTAGTCTCAAAGGGTCAAGTTGTAGCACATCTCCCCCTAAATATGTGAATCACTTGCAAAAGGACTTGTGAGGTCCGGGGAGTGTTTGTACAACTTGAGCACCACAAGTAAACAACAAAATGCATAAGGAACATGATCAAAGGCATAAACACATGTATGCTATAAATCAATCCAAGTTCCGCGAATCTAAGACATTTAGCTCACTACGCAGCCTGCAAAAGGTCTTCTCATCTAGAGGCTTGGTAAAGATATCAGCTAGCTGGTTCTCGGTGCTAATATAAAACACTTCGATATCTCCCTTTTGCTGGTGGTCTCTCAAAAAGTGATGCCGGATGTCAATGTGCTTTGTGCGGCTGTGCTCAACAGGATTGTCCGCTATGCGGATAGCACTCTCATTGTCACATAGGGGTGGGACTTTGCTCAGATTGTAGCCAAAGTCCCGGAGGGTTTGCCTCATCCAAAGTAGTTGCGCGCAACACTGTCCTGCGGCAACGTACTCGGCCTCAGCGGTGGATAGGGCAACGGAGGTTTGTTTCTTAGAACTCCATGACACCAGGGACCTTCCTAAGAATTGGCACGTCCCTGATGTACTCTTCCTATCGACCTTACATCCAGCATAGTCGGAGTCTGAATATCCAATTAAGTCAAAGGTAGACCCCTTTGGATACCAGATCCCGAAGCAGGGCGTAGCGACTAAATATCTAAGAATTCGCTTCACAGCCACTAAGTGACACTCCCTTGGATCGGATTGAAATCTAGCACACATGCATACGCTAAGCATAATATCCGGTCTACTAGCACATAAATAAAGCAAGGAACCTATCATGGACCGGTATGCTTTTTGATCAACGGACTTACCTCCTTTGTTGAGGTCGACGTGTCCGTCAGTTCCCATCGGAGTCTTTGCGGGCTTGGCGTCCTTCATCCCAAACCGCTTTAGCAAGTCTTGCGTGTACTTCGTTTGGGAGATGAAAGTGCCGTCCTTGAGTTGCTTCACTTGGAACCCAAGGAAGTAGTTTAACTCGCCCATCATCGACATCTCGAATTTCTGCGTCATCACCCTGCTAAACTCTTCACAAGACTTTTGGTTAGTAGAACCAAATATTATGTCATCGACATAAATTTGGCACACAATAGGTCACCATCACAAGTCTTAGTGAATAAAGTCGGATCGGCTTTCCCAACCTTGAAAGCATTAGCAATTAGAAAGTCTCTAAGGCATTCATACCATGCTCTTGGGGCTTGCTTAAGTCCATAGAGCGCCTTAGAGAGCTTACATATGTGGTCGGGGTACCGTTCATCCTCGAAGCCAGGGGGTTGCTCCACGTACACCTCCTCCTTAATTGGCCCGTTAAGGAAAGCGCTCTTCACATCCATTTGGAACAACCTGAAAGAATGGTGAGCGGCATATGCTAGCAATATACGAATAGACTCTAGCCTAGCCACAGGAGCAAACGTCTCCTCAAAGTCCAAACCTGTGACTTGGGCATAACCTTTTGCCACAAGTCGAGCCTTGTTCCTCGTCACCACCCCGTGCTCGTCTTGTTTGTTGCAGAACACCCACTTGGTTCCCACAACATTTTGCTTGGGATGCGGCACCAGTGTCCAAACTTCATTTCTCTTGAAATTATTAAGCTCTTCCTGCATGGCCAACACCTAGTCCGGATCTAGCAAGGCCTCTTCTACCCTGAAAGGCTAAAGAGAAGAGACAAAGGAGTAATGCTCACAAAAATTAACTAATCTAGAATGAGTAGTTACTCCCTTGCTAATGTCACCCAAAATTTGGTCGACGGGATGATTCCTTTGAATCGTCGCTCAAACTTGGGTTGGAGGTGCCGGTTGTGCTTCTTCCTACATCACATGATCATCCTGTGCTCCCCCTTGATCACACGCCTCTTCTTGATGAACCTGTTCATCGTCTTGAGTTGGGGGATGCACCATTGTTGAGGAAGAGGGTTGATCTTGCTCCTCGAGTTCCTGTGGTCGCACATCGCCAATCGCCATGGTGCGTATTGCGGTCGTTGGAACGTCTCCTTCATCTACATCATCAAGATCAACAACTTGCTCTCTTGGAGAGCCATTAGTCTCATCAAATACAACGTCGCTAGAGACTTCAACCAAACCCGATGATTTGTTGAAGACTCTATACGCCTTTGTATTTGAGTCATAACCTAACAAAAACCCTTCTACAGCTTTGGGAGCAAACTTAGAATTTCTACCTTTCTTCACTAGAATATAGCATTTGCTCCCAAATACACGAAAGTAAGACACATTGGGTTTGTTACAGGTTAGAAGCTCATACGAAGTCTTCTTGAGGAGGCGGTGAAGGTAGACCCGGTTGATGGCGTGGCAAGCCGTGTTCACGGCTTCCGACCAAAACCGCTCGAGGGTCTTGAACTCTCCAAGCATCGTCCTCGCCATGTCTATGAGCGTCCTGTTCTTCCTCTCTACCACACCATTTTGCTGTGGTGTGTAGGGAGCGGAGAACTCGTGCTTGATCCCTTCCTCCTCAAGGTACTTCTCCACTTGAAGGTTCTTGAACTCAGACCCGTTGTCGCTCCTTATCTTCTTCACCTTGAGCTCAAACTCATTTTGAGCTCTCCTTAGAAAGCGCTTGAGGGTCCCTTGGGTTTCAGACTTATCCTGCAAAAAGAATACCCAAGTGAAGCGGCAAAAATCATCAACTATAACAAGACCATACTTACTTCCTCCTATGCTTAGATAGGCGACGGGTCCGAAGAGGTCCATATGAAGCATCTCCAAAGGTCTTGATGTGGTCATCACATTTTTGGTATGATGAGAGCTTCCCACTTGTTTACCTGCTTGACAAGCTGTACAAGGTCTATCTTTTTTGAAATGCACATTAGTTAGACCTAACACATGTTCTCCCTTTAAGAGTTTGTGAAGGTTCTTCATCCCCACATGTGCTAGACGGCGATGCCACAGCCAGCCCATGCAAGTCTTAGCAATTAAGCATGCATCTAGACCAACCTCCTCTTTTGCAAAATGAACTAAATAAAGTTTGCCGTTTAGTACACCCTTAAAAGCTAGTGAACCATCACACCTTCTAAAGACAGACACATCTAAATTTGTGAATAAGCAATTATATCCCATATTGCAAAGCTGACTCATAGATAACAAGTTATATCCATGTGACTCAACTAAAAACACATTAGAAATAGAGTGTTCGGATGAAATAGCAATCTTTCATAACCCTTTTACCTTGCCTTGGTTCCCATCACCGAATATGATTGAATCTTGGGAATCCTTGTTCTTGACGTAGGAGGTGAACATCTTCTTCTCCCCCGTCATGTGGTTTGTGCATCCGCTGTCGATAATCCAGCTTGTACCCCCGGATAAATAAACCTGCAAGGCAAATTTAGGCTTGGGTCTTAGGTACCCAACTCATGTTGGGTCCTACAAGGTTAGTTACAATAGTCTTAGGGACCCAAATGCAAGTTTTGTCTCCCTTACATTTGGCCCCTAACTTCCTAGCAATTACCTTCTTATCCTTTCTACAAATAGCAAAGGAATTGCAAGCATAGTAAATTGTAGAAGGTTCATTCATTACTTTCCTAGGAGCATGAACAATATTTCTTCTAGTCAAATTTCTATCATACATAATAGAAGAACTAGAAGCAATCATGACATGAGAGTTAAAAACATCATAACTTCTATAAACATTCCTAGAATGTCTCCTGTCATGATACATGAAAGCATGGTTATTTTTAGCACTACTAGCCATAGGGGCCTTCCCTTTCTCCTTTGCGGAGATGGAAGCCTTATGGCTTGTTAAGTTCTTGACTTCCCTCTTGAAGCCAAGACCATCCTTAATTGAGGGGTGTCTACCAATTGTTTAGGCATCCCTTGCAAATTTTAGCTTGTCAAATTCACTCTTGCTAGTCTTAAGTTGGGCAATAAGACTAGCCACTTCATCATTCAATTTAGAAATTGAAACTAGGTGTTTACTACAAGCATCAACATTAAAATCTTTACATCTATTGCAAATTACAACATTTTCTACACAAGATGTTGATTTACTAGCTATTTCTAACTTAGCATTTAAATCATCATTAACACTTTTAAACTAGAAATTGAGTCATGGCATGCAGACAGTTCACAAGAAAGCATTTTATTACTTTTAATCTCTAAAGCAAGAGAATTTTGCGCCTCTACAAATTTATCATGTTCTTCATACAAAAGATCCTCTTGCTTTTCTAATAACCTATTCTTATCATTCAAGGCATCAATTAATTCATTAATTTTATCAACCTTGGTTCTATCTAGGCCCTTGAATAAACATGAATAATCTATTTCATCATCATCACTAGACTCATCCTCACTAGAAGAAGCATAAGTAGTATTCTGAGTACATACCTTCTTTTCCTTCACCATGAGGCATGTGTGATGCTCGTTGGGGAAGAGGGCCGATTTGTTGAAGGCGGTGGCGGTGAGTCCTTCGTTGTCGGAGTCGGACGACGAACAATCCGAGTCCCACTCCTTGCCAAGGTGTGCCTCGCCCTTAGCCTTCTTGTAAGCTTTCTTCTTTTCCCTCTTGTTCCCTTGTTCGTGGTCACTATCATTATCAGGACAATTAGCGATAAAATGACCAATCTTACCACATTTGAAGCATGAGCGCTTCCCCTTCGTCTTGGTCTTGTTAGGATGCCCCTTGCGACCCTTTAGCGCCGTCTTGAAGCGCTTGATGATGAGGGTCATCTCTTCATCATTAAGCCCGGCCGCCTCAACTTGCGCCACCTTGCTAGGTAGCGCCTCCTTGCTCCTCGTTGCCTTGAGAGCAATAGTTTGAGGCTCTTGGATTGGGCCATTTAATGCATCGTCGACGTATCTAGCCTCCTTAATCATCATCCGCCCGCTTACGAACTTTCCCAGTATCTCCTCGGGCGACATCTTGGTGTACCTAGGATTCTCACGAATATTGTTCACAAGATGTGGATCGAGGACAGTAAAGGACCTTAGCATTAGGCGGACGACGTCGTGGTCCGTCCATCGCGTGCTTCCATAGCTCCTTATTTTGTTGACGAGGGTCTTGAGCCGGTTGTACGTTTGGGTTGGCTCCTCGCCCCTGATCATCGCAAATCTTCCAAGTTCGCCCTCCACCAACTCCATTTTGGTGAGCATGGTGACGTCGTTCCCCTCATGTGAGATCTTGAGGGTGTCCCAGATCTGCTTGGCGTTATCCAAGCCGCTCACCTTATGGTATTCGTCCCTGCACAATGAAGCTAGAAGAACAGTAGTAGCTTGTGCATTTTTGTGGATTTGCTCATTAATGAACATGGGGCTATCAGTACTATCAAATTTCATTCCACTTTCGACTATCTCCCATATGCTTGGATGGAGAGAGAACAAATGACTACGCATTTTGTGACTCCAAAATCTGTAGTCCTCTCCATCAAAGCGAGGAGGTTTACCAAGTGGAATGGAGAGTAAATGAGCATTAGTATTTTGCGGAATACGAGAATAATCGAAAGAGAAGTTTGAATTAATCGTCTTTCTTTTGTCGTAGTCGTTGTCGTCGTTGTCCTTTTGGGAAGAAGAGGACTCGTCGCTGTCGTCGTAGTAGATGATCTCCTTGATGCGCCTCGTCTTCTTCTTCTTCCCATCTTTTCGTTTGTGGCCCGAGCCCGAGTCGGTAGGCTTGTCATCTTTCGGCTCGTTGACGAAAGACTCCTTCTCCTTATCATCGATCACAATCCCCTTGCCCTTAGGATCCATATCTTCGGGCGATTAGTCCCTTTCTTGAAGATAACGGCTCTGATACCAATTGAGAGCACCTAGAGGGGGGTGAATAGGTGACCCTGTAAAACTTGAAACTTAATGCCACAAAACTTGATTAGATGTTAGCACAATTAAGCCAAGTGGCTATAGAGGAGTTCTCGCGAAACACAACAACCACAAGAAGATCAACACCGATAGACTCAGTGGTTTATCCCATGGTTCGGCCAAGTACAAAACTTGCCTACTTCCACGTTGTGGCGTCCCAACGGACGAGGGTTGCAATCAACCCCTCTCAAGCGGTCCAAAGACCCACTTGAATACCACGGTGTTTTGCTTTGTTTACTATATCCCGCTCACGAGGAATCTCCACAACTTGGAGTCTCTCGCCCTTACACTTTGATGTTCACAAAGAAGCACGGAGTAAGGGAGGGATGAGCAACGCACACAAGACACAAAAATCACAGCAAATACGCACACACAAGACCCAGACTTGAGCTCAGAAGAATATCACGAGGTTCTCACTAGAAAGGAGCTCAAATCACTAAGAATGTCGAACAAGTGCGCAAGAATGAAGTGTGAGTGATCAACAATGCTCAAAGGATGCTTGGTTGTCTCCTCCATGCGCCTAGGGGTCCCTTTTATAGCCCCAAGGCAGCTAGGAGCCGTTGAGAGCATTCCAGGAAGGCAATTCTTGCCTTCAGTCGCCTGGCGCACTGGACAGTCCGGTGCACCATCGGACACTGTCCGGTGCGGATCTCTTTCCTTATTTGGCGAAGCCGACCATTGCAGATTCAGAGCCGTTGGCGCACCGGACACTGTCCGGTGCACACCGGACAGTCCGGTGCCCCCTTCTAGCCGTTGGCTCGGCCACGTGTCCCGCGCGGATCACGCGGCCGACCGTTGGCCTGGCCGACTGTTGGCTCACCGGACAGTCCGGTGCACCACCGGACAGTCCGGTGATTTTTAGCCGTACGCCGTTAATTGCTTCCCGAGAGCGATGACTTTGCCGGTGAATGGCTCACCGGACAGTCCGGTGCACCACCGGACAGTCCGGTGATTATAGCCGTACACCTCCGTCGAAGTCCCGAGAGCAGCAAGTTCGCCAGAGCCAGCCTCGCGCACCGGACACTGTCCGGTGCACCACCGGACAGTCCGGTGCACCCAGACTGAGCAGACTTTGGCTGAACGAGCCAAGTCATCTCCAAATTGATTTCTCCTGTTTCCACCACTTAGACACAATACATTAGTTCTCAAAACAATGTACTAAGTCTAGAAACATACCTTTAGACTTGATTTGCACTTTGTCCATCAATTGGCATAGATTTTCACTTAAGAACTTGTGTTGGCACTCAATCACCAAAATACTTAGAAATGGCCCAAGGGCACATTTCCCTTTCACTTCGCCCTTTCACTGACCGATTTGACAGGAAAACAGTGTCGCCCGCCCCGCTCCGGCTGCTGTGCCAACCACCCGAGTGAAACCGACAACAGCCAAGTTCAGCCTCGGGCGCAACAGGAAGCTCCGCCTCGCCCGACCTTAGGCCTCAGCCTCGGCCTCGGGAGGAGATCTCCGCCTCACCCGACCCTAGGGCTCGGCCTCGGGAAGAGTCACGTCCTCGCCTGACCCTGGGCCTCGGCCTCGGCCTCGGAGGAGCCACCGCCTCGCCTGACCTCAGGCTCAGATCGACCGCGCCACAAGGGACACATCATTACCCTGCCCCTAGCTAGCTCAGGCTACGAAGGAACAAGACTGGCGTCCCATCTAGCTTACCCCGGTAACAGGCAATGATGATTCCCCGCGTGCGTCCATGACGTTGGTGGTTCCCAAGCCCCCTACGGAAGCAAGGAGACGTCAGCAGGATCCATGCAGCCAACAGCTGTGCTTCTACAGGGCTCATGCACTTCTCCAACGAACACGTTAACATGTACATGGCGACCAGGCACTTCTCCGTTGGCCACGTAGCACATAGCTACACCCCTATTGTACAGTTGGGCCATCTCCTTATGTCTATAAAAGGGATGTCCGGGGGGAGGAGGGGAGAGAGACGCACGACAAAGGGACGGGAGAAGACAAGCAGGGCCAGACCCTCTCTCTCTCGCACTCGCTCTCCCGTACTCACTCCCTCGCTCTCGCTCTCTCGTACTCACTCCCTCGCTCTCGCTCTCTCGCAACGCTTGTAACCCCTACTACAAGCACCCTGGTGCAGGATAATACAAGTCTCATTCCCCCCTTGTGTTCCATCTCGCACCAACCCATCTGGGCAGGGACACACAACGACAAATTTACTAGTCGGTCCAGGGACCCCCCGGGGCCGAAAACGCCGACAGTTGGCGCGCCAGGTAGGGGCCTGCTGCGTGTTAACGAACACTTTCTCGTTGAGTTCCAGATGGGTAGACTTCAGCAACCTCTTCAGCCCGGGACGGTGCTCCGCTTCGGGAGTCTCGAGTTCATGTCCCTCAACGGCAGCTATGACATGGTACTGCTCCCTCCGCAGCACGACAACAACGACGGTCAATGGCTCGCCCGGCGAAGGCGAACTCGACGACGGCATCTCCCCGCGGCAAAAGAGGAACACCAGGGTCGTCTCCGCTACCCTCCTCGCCGGAGGAGACGGAGACAGAGACGGGGCAACCGTGGCCACGCAGGAGGTGGCACCTTATCAGCTGTCGAACCAGAGCGAGTCGACGACGCCGGCACCCTAGCAGGGGACATGTCGGGTGTTGTCCTCGCGCCTGAGACAACGACGGGTGTCACTTCCCCGCAACGTGCCAGCCCCAAGCGGACCGATGATGCCAGCACCCTCGCAAAGGACATGCTGGGCGTTAGCCTCGTACCTGAGATGACGGTGCATCCCGTCCCCGACGCGACTTCACCACCATCCATCGACCAAGAGGTACCATCCGTTTTCCACCCTGTTCCCTTTCGATTTAGCTTCGATCCACCTAGCGACCCCGCTACGGTGAGCACTTTCGCAAGGGCGTATCCAGACCTTCCGGGGTACCATATGTGGTCAACCTGGGACCGACTGACAGCCGTCTCAACCTCCGGACCAGCGGGTTCCGAGGAAGAGGACGACCCCGACTTCGGTTGGGATTTCTCTGGCCTCAGTGATCCCGGTGCCATGCGGGACTTCATGTCTGCTTGTGACCACTGCCTCTCCGGTTGCTCTGACGATGGCCATGGCTTTGACGATGAGGGTTATGGCCCAAGTCATGAATGTTTCCACGTCGATCAGGGAGATCACGACGAAGGCAACCACCTCGGTATGCTGGAGGTCGGCGATCCCCCTGGGCTCGCATCTCGCGTTGACATCCCACGGGAGCTAGCTGTGGTCCTAGTCCCTGCGGGGGTTCAGGACGCACAGCTCGAGCAAATCTGCGAGATGCAGACCAAAGTCGACGAGGAAGCAGGGCGACTTGTGCAGCTCCGACAGAACATCGAGCAGGAGTGGGCAGCCCGAACACTCGCCGGAGGAGCCCATCATCGGGCTCGGGACGTCCACCGCCGTATCGTTGACAATGCCAGGGCAGCACTGCCCCCGGCCGTCAGTGGATCCGGCCAGGACCTAGCTGCAGCGGCGATGCTACTTCGAACCATGCCGGAGCCATCCACCACCGAGGGACGGCGCATCTAGGGTGAACTCAAGGATCTCCTAGAAGGTGTCGCAGTTCGACGAGCTGAGAGCTCTGCCTCCCGAAGGCGAGCTGACCCCTCGGAGCGTCACGTGGCAGTCCTCCCGACGCATGCGGGAGGCCTCGGTCCATCCCGAGCGCACGCGGGATGAGGCACCTGCCGCCTGGGATCGCCTCGGCGACGAGCAACACCGTCGCGATCATCGAGCCCACCTCGAGGAGAAGGTGCGCCGAGGCTACCACCCCAGGCGTGGGGGACGCTACGACAGTGAGGAGGATTGGAGTCCCTCGCCTGAGCCACCAGGTCCGCGGGTCTTCAGCCGGGCCATACGACGAGCGTCATTCCCTGCCTGGTTTCGAGCCCCGACTACCATCACCAAGTACTCGGGGGAGACGAGGCCGGAGTTGTGGCTCGCGGATTACCGGCTAGCATGCCAGTTGGGAGGGGCAGACGACGACAACCTCATTATCCGCAATCTTCCGCTCTTCCTCTCTGACGCCGCTCGGGCCTGGCTGGAGCATCTGCCTCCTGCGCAGATCTCCGACTGGGATGACCTAGTCAAAGCCTTCACTGGAAACTTCCAAGGTATGTACGCGTGCCCTAGAAACTCATGGGATCTCCGAAGCTGCCGCCAGCAGCTAGGGAATCCCTCCGAGAGTACATTCGGCGGTTTTCGAAGCAGCGCACCGAGCTACCCAACATCACCGACTCAGAAGTTATCGAGCATTCCTTGCCGGCACCACTTGCAGAGACTTGGTGAGCAAACTGGGGCGCAAGACTCCCACCAAGGCGAGCGAGTTGATGGACATAGCCACCAAGTTTGCCTCTCGTCAGGAGGCGGTCGAGGCTATCTTCCGCAAGGACAAGCAGCCTCAGGGAGGACAGAAGGAAGACGCCCCCGAGGCGTCCGCCCAGCGTGGTGCGAGGAAGAAGGCCAAGAGGAAGGCGCAAGTGAAGCGCGACGCCGCTGACGCGAATCTCGTCGCTGCTACCGAGCACAGGAACCCTCGAAAGCCTCCTGGAGGGGCCAACATGTTCGACAAGATGCTCAAGGAGCCGTGCCCCTATCACCAGGGTCCCGTCAAGCACACCCTTGGAGAATGTGTCATGCTCCGGCGCTACTTCCATAAGGCCGGGCCCTCGTGAAAGGGAAATGTGCCCTTGGGCCATTTCTAAGTATTTTGGTGATCTAGTGCCAACACAAATGGTTTAAGTGTGAAACTATGCCAAATGGTGGAAGAAGTGCAAAGTCAACACAAAGGTATGATTCTAGACTTAGTACATTGGTTTTTGTGTACTAACATATTTGTCTAAGTGCTAGAATGAGAGAAAATTCAATTGGAAAAGACTTGGCTCGAGCAGCCAAGACTCTGCTCAGTCTGGGTGCACCGGACTGTCCGGTGGTGCAGCGGACAGTGTCCGGTGCGCCAGGCTGGCGTCTGGTTAACTGGCTGCTCTCAGGTCTCGACGGTGGCGTACGGCTATAAATCATCGGACTATCCGGTGTTGCACCGGAAAGTGTCCGGTGACTCGGCTGCGGCGAAGTCGCCGCTCTCGGGAACCAAGTCAACAGCGTACGGCTATAATTCACCGGACTGTCCGGTGAGCCAACGATCGGGCGCGCCAACGGTCGGCCTCGCAATCCGCGCATGACGCGTGGCCGAGCCAATGGTCGGATGGGAGCACCGGACTGTCCGGTGTGCACCGGACAGTGTCCGGTGCGCCAACGGCTCCAAGTCTCCAACGGTCGGCTGCGCCAGAATAGGAAAGAAATCCGCACCGGACAGTGTCCGGTGGTGCACCAGACTGTCTGGTGCGTCAGTCGACAGAAGGCAAGAATTGCCTTCCTGGATTGCTCTCAACGGCTCCTAGCTGCCTTGGGGCTATAAAAGGGACCCCTAGGCGCATGAAGGAGGACACCAAGCATACTTTGAGCATCCTTGATCATTCACACTTCGTCTTTGCGCACTCGTTTGTCATTCTTAGTGATTTGAGCTCCGTTTTAGTGAGAACCTTGTGATATTCATTTGAGCTCGAGTCTTGGCTGTGTGTGCGCGTATTTGCTATGGATTTGTGTGTGTTGCTTCCCTCCCTTACTCTAGTGTTTTCACTTTGATTCTCATTGTAAGGACGAGAGACTCCAAGTTGTGGAGATTCCTCGCAAACGGGAAAGAGTAAAGAAAAGAAGAACACCGTGGTATTCAAGTTGATCATTGGATCACTTGAGAGGAGTTGAGTGCAACTCTCATCCGTTGGGACGCCACAATGTGGAGTAGGCAAGTGTTGTACTTGGCCGAACCACGAGATAAATCCTTGTGTCTCTTGTGCTTGTTCTCACTGTGTCTATTGTGCTTCACAAGAGCTCTCCTTAGCCACTTGATTTTATTGTGCTAACTCATAACCAAGTTTTGTGGCTTTAAGTTTCAAGTTTTACAGGATCACCTATTCACCCCCCTCTAGGTGCTCTCAATTGGTATCGGAGCCGTTCTCTTCAAGAAAGGGACTAATCGCCCGAAGAGATGGATCCTAAGGGCAAGGGGATGGTGATCAACGACAAGGAGAAGGAGTCCTTCATCAATGAGCCTCAAGCCATTGCTCTCAAGGCAACAAGTGGCAAGGAGGCGCTACCTAGCAAGGTGGCTCAAGTTGAGGCGGCGAGGCTCAATGAGGAAGAAATGGCCCTCATCATCAAGCGCTTCAAGACGGCGCTAAAGGGTCGCAAGGAGCATCCCAAAAAGAACAAGACAAAGGGAAAGCGCTCCTGCTTCAAGTGCGGTAAGGTTGGTCACTTTATTGCTAATTGTCCCGATAATGATAGTGACCAGGATCAAGAAAAGAAGAGGGAAAAGAAGAAGACTTACAAGAAGGCTAAGGGCGAGGCACACCTTGGCAAGGAATGAGACTCGGATTGTTCATCGTCCGACTCCGATGATGAAGGACTCACCGCCTCGGCCTTCAACAAATCGTCCCTCTTCCCCAACGAGCATCACACCTGCCTCATGGCAAGAAAAGAAAGTGAGCACTCGTAATACTAGTACTTACGCTTCTTCAAGTGAAGATGAATCTAGTGATGATGAAATAGACTATGCATGTTTATTCAAAGGTTTAGATAGAACCAAAATTGATAAAATCAATGAATTAATTGATGCTTTGAATGAGAAGAATAGATTGTTAGAAAAGCAAGAGGACCTTTTATATGAAGAGCATGATAAATTTGTTAGTGCGCAAAATTCTCTTGCTCTAGAAGTTAAAAGAAATGAAGTGCTTTCATGTGAATTGTCTACATGCCATGAATCTATCTCTAGCTTAAAAAGTATCAATGATGACTTGAGTGCTAAGTTAGAAATAGCTAATAAATCAACCTCTTGTGTAGAACATGTTGTGATTTGCAATAGGTGTAAAGATTTTAATCTTGATGCTTGTAGTGAACACCTAGTTTCCATTTCTAAACTAAGTGATGAAGTGGCTAGTCTTAATGCTCAACTTAAGACTAGCAAAAATGAATTTGATAAATTAAAATTTGCAAGGGATGCCTACACTATTGGTAGACACCCCTCAATTAAGGATGGGCTTGGCTTTAAGAAGGAAGCCAAGAACTTAACAAGTCATAAGACTCCCATCTCCGCCAAGGAGAAAGGGAAGGCTCCAATGACTAATAGTGCTAAAAAGAACCATGCTTTCATGTATCATGATAGGAGATATTCTAGGAATGTTCATTATGATAGAAGTTATAATGCTTTTGATTTACATACCATGATTGCTTCAAGTTCTTCTATGCATGGTAGAAATTTGGCTAAGAAAAATGTTATTCATCATATGCCTAGAAGAAATGTTGTTCATGTTCCTAGGAATGTAAGTAATGAAAACTCTACAATTTACCATGCTTGCAATGCTTCCTTTGCAATTTGTAGAAAGGATAAGAAAGTGATTGCTAGGAAATTAGGGGCAAAATGCAAGGGAGATAAGACTTGCATTTGGGTCCCTAAGGCTATTGTAACTAACCTTGTAGGACCCAACAAGAGTTGGGTACCTAAGACCCAAGCCTAATTTGCCTTGCAGGTTTATGCATCCGGGAGATCAAGCTGGATTATCGACAGCGGATGCACAAACCACATGACGAGGGAGAAGAAGATGTTGACCTCCTACGTCAAGAACAAAGATTCCCAAGATTCAATCATATTCGGTGACGGGAATCAAGGCAAGGTTAAAGGCTTAGGCAAGATAGCCATCTCAAATGAGCACTCTATCTCCAATGTATTTTTGGTAGAGTCACTAGGTTATAATCTTTTATCGGTTTGTCAATTATGTAATATGGGATACAATTGCTTATTCACAAATGTAGATGTGTCTGTCTTTAGAAGGAGTGACGGTTCATTAGCTTTTAAGGGTGTACTAGACGACAAACTCTATTTAGTTGATTTTGCAAAGGAGGAGGCCGGTCTAGATGCATGCTTAATTGCTAAGACTAGCATGGGCTGGCTGTGGCATCGCCGTCTAGCACATGTGGGGATGAAGAACCTTCACAAACTTCTAAAGGGAGAACATGTGTTAGGTCTAACAAATGTGTATTTCGAAAAAGATAGACCTTGTGCAGCTTGTCAAGTAGGCAAACAAGTGGGAAGTGTGCATCACAGCAAGAATGTGATGACCACATCAAGACCCCTAGAGCTGCTGCATATGGACCTCTTCGGACTCGTCGCCTACCTCATCATCGGGGGGAAGTAAGTATGGTTTAGTAATTGTTGATGATTTTTCCCGCTTCACTTGGGTATTCTTTTTGCAGGATAAATCTGAAACCCAAGGGACCCTCAAGCGCTTCCTAAGGAGAGCTCAAAATGTGTTTGAGCTCAAGGTGAAGAAGATAAGGAGCGACAATGGGTCCGAGTTCAAGAACCTTCAAGTGGAGGAGTACCTTGAGGAGGAAGGAATCAAGCACGAGTTCTCCGCTCCCTACACACCACAGCAAAATGGTGTGGTAGAGAGGAAGAACCGAACGCTCATAGACATGGCGAGGACGATGCTTGGAGAATTCAAGACGCCCGAGCGGTTTTGGTCGGAAGCTGTGAACACGGCTTGCCACGCCATAAACCGAGTCTATCTCCATCGCCTCCTCAAGAAGACATCATACGAGCTTCTAACCGGTAACAAACCCAACGTTTCGTATTTTCAAGTTTTTGGGAGTAAATGCTACATTCTGGTGAAGAAAGGTAGAAATTCAAAATTTGCTCCCAAAGCTGTAGAAGGGTTTTTGTTAGGTTATGACTCAAATACAAAGGCGTATAGAGTCTTCAACAAATCATCGGGTTTGGTTGAAGTCTCTAGCGACATTGTATTTGATGAAACTAATGGCTCTCCAAGAGAGCAACTTGAGCTTGATGATGTAGATGAGGATGATGTTCCAACGGACGCGATTCATACCATGGCGATTGGAGATGTGCGACCACAGGAACACAAGGAACAAGATCAGCCTTCTTCCTCAACGACGGTGCACCCTCCAACCCAAGATGATAAACAGGTACCTCAAGAGGAGGCGTGTGATCAAGGGGGAGCATAGGATGTCCAAGTTGAAGAGGAAGAAGCACCACAGGCCCCTCCAACTCAAGTTCGAGCGATGATTCAAAGGAACCATCCTGTCGACTAGATTTTGGGTGACATTAGCAAGGGAGTAACCACTCACTCTAGATTAGCTAATTTCTGTGAGCATTACGCTTTTGTCTCTTCTATTGAGCCTTTTAGGGTAGAAGAGGCCTTGCTAGATCCGGACTGGGTGTTGGCCATGCAGGAAGAGCTCAACAACTTTAAGCGAAATGAAGTTTGGACACTGGTGTCGCGTCCCAAGCAAAATGTTGCGGGAACCAAGTGGGTGTTTCGCAACAAACAGGACGAGCACGGGGTGGTGACAAGGAACAAGGCTCGACTTATGGCAAAAGGTTATGCCCAAGTCGCAGGTTTGGACTTTGAGGAGACTTTCGCTCCTGTGGCTAGGCTAGAGTCGATTCGTATTTTGCTAGCCTATGCCGCTCACCATTCTTTCAGGTTGTTCCAAATGGACGTGAAGAGCGCTTTCCTCAACGGGCCAATCAAGGAGGAGGTGTACGTAGAGCAACCCCCTGGCTTTGAGGATGAACGGTACCCCGACCACGTGAGTAAGCTCTCTAAGGCGCTCTATGGACTTAAGCAAGCCCCAAGAGCATGGTATGAATGCCTTAGAGACTTTTTAATTGCTAATGCTTTCAAGGTTGGGAAAGCCGATCCAACTCTTTTCACTAAGACTTGTAACGGTGATCTATTTGTGTGCCAAATTTATGTCGATGACATAATATTTGGTTCTACTAACCAAAAGTCTTGTGAAGAGTTTAGCAGGGTGATGACTAAAAAATTTGAGATGTCGATGATGGGCGAGTTGAACTACTTTCTTGGGTTCCAAGTGAAGCAACTCAAGGACGGCACTTTCATCTCCCAAACGAAGTATACGCAAGACTTGCTCAAGCGTTTTGGGATGAAGGACGCCAAGCCCGCGAATACTCCAATGGGAACTGACGGACACGTCGACCTCAACAAAGGAGGTAAGTCCGTTGATCAAAAAGCATACCGGTCCATGATAGGTTCCTTGCTCTACTTATGTGCTAGTAGACCGGATATTATGCTTAGTGTATGCATGTGTGCTAGATTTCAATCCGATCCAAGGGAGTGTCACTTAGTGGCCGTGAAGCGAATTCTTAGATATTTAGTCGCTACGCCTTGCTTCGGGATCTGGTATCCAAAGGGGTCTACCTTTGACTTAATTGGATATTCAGACTCCGATTAAGCTAGATGTAAGGTCGATAGGAAGAGTACATCAGGGACGTGCCAATTCCTAGGAAGGTCCCTGGTGTCCTAGAGTTCGAAGAAACAAACCTCCGTTGCCCTATCCACCGCTGAGGCCGAGTACGTTGCCGCAGGACAGTGTTGCGTGCAACTACTTTGGATGAGGCAAACCCTCTGGGACTTTGGCTACAATCTGAGCAAAGTCCTGTAGGATTACGGGGAGGCTACGCTAGCGCAAAACAAAATTTTCATCCCCATAATACCAAGAACTACTGCGGTTATAGGTCATGGAATTACCACTAGACGCGCAGAGCAGCGGAAGACGTCTCGATGTAGACGAACGCGTCGAGCAGTGCCGTGTAGTCGCCGGCGTTCTTCACGTCCTCGCACGGTTCGTCCAAGTACTCCAGATGCAGCACCTCCGAGGTATCCACACGTACAGGGAGGAAGCGCCGCGTACCGAACTGCTAGGTTCGCGACGGCGGCTTGGCGAGGGCGAGAGGCAAGTGGCGGCTGCTGGTTTGCAGGTGGCGAATTAGGTTATCTCTTAACCGCGCCCCCGCCCCTCATTATATAGGTGTTATGGTGGGCTTCTGACGCCGAGGCCCATCATTAACCCTAAAGCCCAGTCTAATTTCGGATCTAATCTGAATTAGGCTTCCTTCCCCTTAAGTGTGTGACCCTATAGGTTCACGTACAAATAGACATAGCCCGAGTACTCTTACTTGGCCCAATAATTGACAGCGGCCTCTAGCAAGACATGTCAACTCCTATGTGTACGTAAAGATCATATCAGACGAACCATTGCGACATTAAGTACATGCTGTTCCCTTTGTCTCACGATATTTGGTCTGGCTCTAAGCTGACCTCTCTTTCTCGATACTGTGAATTGGAATCCTTTCAATGGTTAACTCTTAACCCTAGCACGGCCATGCATTTCTTGATCCAATCACTCGAGGGGCCCAGAGATATCTCTCTCACAAAGAGAGGGACAAATTCCATCTTGACTGACCATGCCTCATAGCATGCTTCCTGACAAACCCAAAACTACCTTTATAACTACCCAGTTACGGGATAGCGTTTGATAGTCCCTAAGTAAGTCAATTCACATCTTGAGAACATGCGACAATCTCAGGTCTAAGGATACAGTATTCATGTTGCAAGAAGAGAACTATATTACAATATCTCACGTTGGGTCGGTCCAGCCTCATGTCATACATGCGCCCACATTATTAATTTAACATCTCCATGTTCATGACTTGTGAAATGTAGTCATCAACTAATACATGTGCTAGTCATCGACTCTGACTAGGGACATCATTTAGAATAACCATATAAGTAAAGAATCTCACAAACAATTCACATAATTGCTAATCAATACAAGGTGCCTTCCATGGATATTCAATTAAGCAATATATATATCATGGATACAAAGAAATATGCTCATCTCTATGATTATCTCTAGGGCATATTTCTAACAGTCTCCCACTTGCACTAGAGTTAATCTAGAAGATATCTAATACCCATAGATCTCACGTGTGCCTCATGCTTAGGTTGTGGAAGAGGTTTTGTCAAAGGATTAGCAACATTCAATTCCGTATGTATTTTGCATATCTTTATCTCACCCCGCCTAATGAATTCCCGTATGAGGTGAAACTTCCGCAGTACGTGTTTGTTTTTCTGGTGGTTCCTTGGCTCCTTAGCTTGCGCAATAGCCCCATTGTTGTCACAGTAGAGGTTCAATGGGCTAGATGCATTAGGAAACACACCAAGCTCGATGAGGAACTTTCTTATCCAAACACCTTCCTTCGCAGATTCAGAAGCTGCAATGTACTCGGCTTCTGCTGTAGAATCAGTCACAGTCTCCTGTTTGGAACTCTTCCAACTAACAGCACCACCATTTATTGTGAACACAAAACCTGATTGCGATTTTAACTCGTCTGGGTCAGTTTGGAAGCTAGCATCGGTGTAACCAGTTACAACGAGCTCCTCCTTACCCCCATATACCAGGAACATATCTTTAGTCCTTCTTAAGTACTTAAGAATGCCTTTTACCGCTGTCCAGTGATCCTCACCTGGATCAGCCTGGTATCTACTCGTAGCACTTATAGCGTATGAAACATCTGGGCGTGTACTTATCATGGCATACATGATTGAACCAATTGCTGAGGCGTATGGTACCTTACTCATGCGCTCCCGCTCATTAGCCGTTGCAGGACATTGCATCTGGCTAAGGTGTTTACCATGTGACATAGGTATGAACCCTTTCTTGGACTGTTCCATGTTGAACCGTTTCAAAACCTTGTCAATGTACGTATCTTGACTTAATCCTATAAGCCTCTTCGACCTATCTCTATAGATCCTTATGCCCAAAATATATGCTGCTTCCCCTAAGTCCTTCATAGAAAAACTCTTTTTCAGTGAAGCCTTGACGGACTCCAGCATAGGAATGTCATTCCCAATCAATAATATGTCATCCACATACAAGATTAGAAATACAACAGCGCTCCCACTTTCCTTCTTGTAAACACAAGCTTCTTCTTCATTCTGATGAAAGCCAAGCCCTTTGATCACTTCATCAAAACGAATGTTCCAACTCCGAGATGCTTGCTTCAACCCATAAATGGATTTCTGAAGTTTGCATATCTTTCCAGCATTGATCGGATCGACAAAACCCTCGGGCTGTATCATATACACGTCCTCATCTAGGTTTCCATTAAGGAAAGCTGTTTTGACATCCATCTGCCAAATCTCATAATCGAAATATGCGGCAATAGCTAGAATGATCCGAATAGATTTAAGCATCGCTACTGGCGAGAATGTCTCGTCATAGTCAACTCCTTGAACTTGTCGAAAACCCTTTGCAACAAGTCGAGCCTTATAGATGTGAACATTTCCATCCATGTTTTTCTTCTTCTTATAGATCCATTTGCATTCTATAGGTCTAACACCATCAGGCGGGTCAACCAAGTTCCAAACTTGATTTTCTCCCATGGAATCTATCTCGGATCTCATGGCGACATGCCATTTCTCGGAATCTGGGTCCATCATCGCTTCTGAATATGTTGCAGGTTCGTCGTTGTCTAACAACAACACTTCCCCATTGCCCAACAATAGCACTTCTCCTCGTGCCTCGCGAAGCCTTGCTGACCTTCGTGGTTGTGGTGGTGATTCTCTTGCCATAGACGTCTCAACTTGTTCTGCTACATTAGCATCACTTGTTGAATCTTGTCCCACTGGCTCATCCTGAACTTCTTCAAGATACACCTTTTGTTTACTTTTCTCTCTTTTGAGAAACTCTTTCTCTAAGAACACACCGTTCCGGGCGACAAACACTTTGCCCTCTGACCGGTGGTAAAAGTAATATCCTAAAGTTTCCTTTGGATATCCCACGAACATGCACTTGTCCGATTTTGGAGTGAGTTTATCCGACTGTAGTCGCTTGACGTAAACCTCACAACCCCAAATCTTCAGAAAAGACAAGCTGGGAGTCTTCCCAGTCCACATCTCATATGGTGTCTTAACTACGGACTTAGACGGTACCCTATTTAGTGTGAAAGCTACTGTTTCTAGAGCGTATCCCCAAAACGACAAAGGTAGGTCCGACTGGCTCATCATTGATCGAACCATATCCAATAAAGTCCGATTACGTCGCTCAGACACGCCATTCCTCTGAGGCGTTCCAGGCGGCGTAAGCTGTGGAACAATTCCACAACTCTTTAGATGATTGCTAAACTCATGACTCAAATATTCACCACCACGATCTGATCACAGTGCTTTAATTTTCTTGCCACGCTGATTTTCTACTTCATTCTGAAACTCTTTGAACTTTTCTAAGGATTCAGACTTGTGTTTCATTAAGTAGACATACCCATATCTACTAAAATCATCAGTGAAGGTTATGAAGTATTGGAATCCTCCCCTAGCTGTCGTACTCATTGGTCCGCACACATCAGTATGTATGAGTTCCAATAAATCTAACGTCCTCTCCGGTAAACCCGTGAAGGGCGCCTTGGTCATCTTACCAAGTAAGCAAGCTTCACATGTCTCGTATGATTCAAAATCAAACGAAGTTAAAAGCCCATCAGAATGAAGCTTCTTCATGCGATTCTCACTTATATGACCCAAACGACAGTGCCACATGTAGGTAGGACTTAAATCATTAGGCCGAGGCCTTTTAGCACTAATATTACAGATAGGTGCATCATCAAGATTTAAAATGAATAACCCATTCATAATGGATGCAAAAGCCACAAACATGCCATTCTTAGAGATCACACAACCATTGTTTTCACTCGCAAATGAATAACCATCCTTCATCAAACATGAAGGAGACATAATGTTTCGACTCATACTAGGAACTAGATAACAATTATTTAACTCCAAAATAAATCCTGATGGGAGGTGGAGTTGCATCGTCCCGACGGTCAACGCAACAACTCTTGCATTATTACCTACCCGGAAATCAACTTCTCCTCTTTTCACGCTTCTACTTCTTATCATTCCCTGCATCGAATTGCAAATATGGGCAACCGATCCGGTATCAAATACCCAAGAATTAATATAAGAATCAGCAAGAAAAATTTCTGTAATGTGAATAGCAAGTGTACCTGCTGCGGCTGTACCCTTACCGCCGCGATCCTTAATAGAGGCCAAGTACTGCTTGCAATTCCTTTTCCAGTGACCAAGTTCTTTGCAATAAAAGCACTCTGCATCTGCAGCTGGTCCAGCCTTGGGTTTTTGATTTGGCTTGGATACTGTATCCTTTGCCTTGCCCTTCTTCTTTTGAGTTTTACCCTTCTTCTTAAAGTTGGGTTTGTTTTGGACCGCCATCACATGGCCGCTGCTGCCAGCGCTTTTCTTTATGTCCCCTTCTGCAGTTTTCAGCATGCCACATAGTTCATTTAGGCCCCTCTCCGCCCCATGCATATGGTAGTTCGTGATGAAGTTTCCATAGCTGGGCGGAAGAGATGCCAAAATGAAGTCAGTGGCCAACTCTTGGCTTATTGGGAAGCCTAGCTTCTCCAACCTTTGACTATAACCAACCATTTTGATTACGTGTGGCCCAACTGCTGCGCCTTCTGCTAACTTGCATTCCAGAAAGGCTTTGGACACATTGAACCTTTCAGTCCTAGCCTGAGTCTGGAACATATCCTTGAGCACCACGATCATATCGTGTACCTCATGGTTTGTCTCAAACTGCATCTGTAGCTCAGGCTCCATGCAAGCAAGCATTAGGCAACTCACTTCAAGATTAGTATCCATTGCTTTCTTGTAAGCGGTTTTAGCTGCAGCAGTTGCATTTTCACCAGGATCCTCTGGTAGTGGGGTGTCTAGAACGTCTTCCTTTTTTTCAGCCCTGAGAACAATTCTCAGGTTACGGATCCAATCCGTATAGTTTGTTCCATTTAACTTATCCTTTTCAAGAATTGATCGCAAAGTAAATGTTGGTGTGCTAGGTGCCATTTATCTACAACAAAATAATGCAAAATACTAAGACAAAAATATCCATGACAGAGTAAATCATATTAAACATTTAATAGTCTACTCCCACTAAAATCAATATCCCTCGATTGATACTTAGTGATTCAGAACCCACAACTAACAAGTCTACTAGTGAGCTTTAGCATCACCGCTAGAAGACAAGGTAGATCGGTAAGCAACTCCTTGCTAATCATATCATATATATGACTCCTATTGTTGGGTGACATCTCTATGTCTCGGCTCCCAACCTTATGCCTCAAAGTCCTTAACCATTAAGCTGACTTTGTTTAAGTTAACCAACCCTTTCTGCAGTTCGTATCCGATACAAACCTATCTAGTCAAGGAAAACTGGTGGCACCCTAATTTCATAGACCCACCACCAATTGTACAAGACTTATGATAGTGCAAGGTTTGGAGAGGCATTAAAGCTTAAACATTTATGAGGGATCGTCCTACTTATAACATCGCACGCAAGGACATATATGCAATATAAACAAGTAGAACAATAAGAATGGCATTCACACAACAGTTGTGATTCGGTATGGCTTGCTGTCACATGGTGATCCCCATCTCCAATAATCTGTCCATCACGATGATCTCCATCTCCATGATATAGGTATGCCATCCTCCAGGTGATGAGTCCTTCAAGACCTATCTAACGTATGCTGGTAAACAAATTACATATACGCTTTGGATCATCACATGTTGACACGCAGGTCATTACATTAAATTTGGACAATACATGTGGCTCCAGCCGTATTGCCCTGGTCACGACACGCAGGTCATGAATAATTTATTAACATGCATCATATACACAATAGCCATACCGATCACAAGATGTCCTGCAAAAACAAGTTAGACAAACACGTTTCTATACGTTCGCCACTTCAGCAGATAGCCACGGCGGTCCATGCATCGTATGTTTGGAAATTCCACTGGAAATCTCATGCGGTTGATCAAATCAACCCAAATCTGAGACTTTCGACCCGAAGAAGATTACACTCATGACGTTGATCTGTTACGTCAATCTGCTGGTTGTGTACGCAGTTAGCCTCGATGGTGATTCCAGCCGGTAGGGGCAAGTCGCGCATAAAACAGAGAAGGACGAACTGATCTCTCCAGTCATATCCGATGTAATCTACTTCAACCCTTTATTACCAATTGATCTAATCAAACCGTGCATTAAGTAGATCCATCTCATGAACCTAGATCCAGACCTAAAACTACGCAGAACCTGCTCCGATACCACTGTAGGATTACGGGGAGGCTACGCTAGCGCAAAACAAAATTTTCATCCCCATAATACCACGAACTACTGCGGTTATAGGTCATGGAATTACCACTAGACGCGCAGAGCAGCGGAAGACGTCTCGATGTAGACGAACGCGTCGAGCAGTGCCGTGTAGTCGCCGGCGTTCTTCACGTCCTCGCACGGTTCGTCCAAGTGCTCCAGATGCAGCACCTCCGAGGTATCCACACGTACAGGGAGGAAGCGCCGCGTACCGAACTGCTAGGTTCGCGACGGCGGCTTGGCGAGGGCGAGAGGCGAGTGGCGGCTGCTGGTTTGCAGGTGGCGAATTAGGTTGTCTCTTAACCGCGCCCCCGCCCCTCATTATATAGGCGTTATGGTGGGCTTTCTACGCCGAGGCCCATCATTAACCCTAAAGCCCAGTCTAATTTCGGATCTAATCCGAATTAGGCTTCCTTCCCCTTAAGTGTGTGACCCTATAGGTTCACGTACAAATAGACATAGCCCGAGTACTCTTACTTGGCCCAATAATTGACAGCGGCCTCTAGCAAGACATGTCAACTCCTATGTGTACGTAAAGATCATATCAGACGAACCATTGCGACATTAAGTACATGTTGTTCCCTTTGTCTCACGATATTTGGTCTGGCTCTAAGCTGACCTTTCTTTCTCGATACTGTGAATTGGAATCCTTTCAATGGTTAACTCTTAACCCTAGCACGGCCATGCATTTCTTGATCCAATCACTCGAGGGGCCCAGAGATATCTCTCTCACAAAGAGAGGGACAAATTCCATCTTGACTGACCATGCCTCATAGCATGCTTCCTGACAAACCCAAAACTACCTTTATAACTACCCAGTTACGGGATAGCATTTGATAGTCCCTAAGTAAGTCAATTCACATCTTGAGAACATGCGACAATCTCAGGTCTAAGGATACAGTATTCATGTTGCAAGAAGAGAACTATATTACAATATCTCACGTTGGGTCGGTCCAGCCTCATGTCATACATGCGCCCACATTATTAATTTAACATCTCCATGTTCATGACTTGTGAAATGTAGTCATCAACTAATACATGTGCTAGTCATCGACTCTGACTAGGGACATCATTTAGAATAACCATATAAGTAAAGAATCTCACAAACAATTCACATAATTGCTAATCAATACAAGGTGCCTTCCATGGATATTCAATTAAGCAATATATATATCATGGATACAAAGAAATAAGGTCAAAGCAAGAAATGGATCAGCTACCACTTGAGAATTTTGAAAATAGTAGAGTAGAGCCTTTTGTTTTGTCAAAATACTCTTATTGTCACTTATTTTCATAAGTTTGTCTCTTGTGGGGAGAATGTTTGATTATGGGAAAAAGGGGGAGTTTTTGAATTCTTGATCAATTTCTCTTGGAATACCTCTCTCTATGCCTTAATAAGTGACTTTGACTTAGAGATAGGAAATTGAGTTCGATTTGCAAAAAACAAACCAAGTGGTGGCAAAGAATGATCCAAATATGCCAAATTTGAATCAAAACAAATTTGTGTTCTCATTTGCATTGATGTTGCACTTCTTTTAGTTGCTTTTTGTTGTGTTGGCATAAATCACCAAAAAGGGGGAGATTGAAAGGGAAATGTGCCCTTGGGCCATTTCTAAGTATTTTGGTGATCTAGTGCCAACACAAATGGTTTAAGTGTGAAACTATGCCAAATGGTGGAAGAAGTGCAAAGTCAACACAAAGGTATTATTCTAGACTTAGTACATTGGTTTTTCATATTTGTCTAAGTGCTAGAATCAGAGAAAATTCAATTGGAAAAGACTTGGCTCGAGCAGCCAAGACTCTGCTTAGTCTGGGTGCACCGGACTGTCCGGTGGTGCACCGAACAGTGTCCGGTGCGCCAGGCTGGCGTCTAGTCAACTGGCTGCTCTCAGGTCTCGACGGCGGCGTACGGCTATAAATCACCGGACTGTCCGGTGGTGCACCGGACAGTGTCCGGTGAGTCAGCTGCGGCGTAGTCGCCGCTCTCGGGAACCAAGTCAACAGCGTACGGCTATAATTCACCGGACTGTCCGGTGAGGCACCAGACTATCCGGTGAGCCAACGATCGGCCGCGCAATCCGCGCATGACGCGTGGCCGAGCCAACGGTCGGATGGGAGCACCGGACTGTCCGGTGTGCACCAGACAGTGTCCGGTGCGCCAACGGCTCCAAGTCTCCAACGGTCGGCTGCGCCAGAATAGGAAAGAAATCCGCACCGGACAGTGTCCGGTGGTGCACCGGACTGTCCGGTGCGCCAGTCGACAGAAGGCAAGAATTGCCTTCCTGGATTGCTCTCAACGGCTCCTAGCTGCCTTGGGGCTATAAAAGGGACCCCTAGGCGCATGAAGGAGGACACCAAGCATACTTTGAGCATCCTTGATCATTCACACTTTGTCTTTGCGCACTCGTTTGTCATTCTTAGTGATTTGAGCTCCGTTCTAGTGAGAACCTTGTGATATTCATTTGAACTCGAGTCTTGGCCGTGTGTGTGCGTATTTGCTATGGATTTGTGTGTGTTGCTTCCCTCCCTTACTCTAGTGTTTTCACTTTGGTTCTCATTGTAAGGGCGAGAGACTCCAAGTTGTGGAGATTCCTCGCAAACGAGAAAGAGTAAAGAAAAGAAGAACACCGTGATATTCAAGTTGATCATTGGATCACTTGAGAGGAGTTGAGTGCAACTCTCGTCCGTTGGAACGCCACAACGTGGAGTAGGCAAGTGTTGTACTTGGCCGAACCACGGGATAAATCCTTGTGTCTCTTGTGCTTGTTCTCATTGTGTCTATTGTGCTTCACAAGAGCTCTCCTTAGCCACTTGATTTTATTGTGCTAACTCATAACCAAGTTTTGTGGCTTTAAGTTTCAAGTTTTACAGGATCACCTATTCACCCCCCTCTAGGTGCTCTCACCTCGGCGGAAGATGGCAAGGGCCAAGGCAACAACAAGAAGGAGGGCGACAAGGAAGAGGAGTTCCCGGAGGTTCACAACTGCTTCATGATCTACGGCGGGCAGGAGGAGAACGCCTCAGCTCGGCACCACAAGCAAGAGCGTCGGGAGGTCTGCTCGGTGAAGGTGGCGGCGCTAGTCTACCTAGACTGGTCCGACAAGCCTATCACGTTCGACCGAGGCGACCACCCCGACTTCGTGCCGAGCCCAGGGAGGTACCCGCTTGTCGTCAATCCAATCATCGGCAATGTTAGGCTCTCCAAGGTCCTCATGGACGGAGGCAGCAGCCTCAACATCATCTACGCCGAGACCCTAGAACTCTTGGGGGTTGATCGGTCCGAGGTCCAGGCCGGTGTGGCACCTTTCCACGGGATCGCACCCGGAAAGCGTATCCTATCCCTCGGGCAGATTGACTTACCCGTCTGCTTCGGAACCATCTCCAACTTCTGAAAGGAAACCCTCACCTTCGAGGTAGTTGGGTTCCGAGGGACCTACCACGCGGTGTTGGGAAGACCATGCTACGCCAAGTTCATGGCCGTCCCCAACTACACCTACCTCAAGCTCAAGATGCCAGGCCCCAACGGGATCATCACCGTCAGATCCACGTATCGCCACGCGTACGAGTGCGACGTGGAATGCATGGAGTATGCTGAGGCCTTCGCCGAGTCTGAGGCCCTCATCGCCGACCTGGAATGCCTCTCCAAGGAGGCACCCGATGCGAAGCGCCACGTCGGCAACTTCGAACTAGCTGAGGCGGCTAAGTCCGTCCCTCTCGACCCTAGCAACGACGCCAGCAAAAAAGTCAGGATCGGCTCCGAGCTCGACCCCAAATAGCAAGCAGTGCTCATCGACTTTCTCCGCGCAAAAGTCGAAGTTTTTGCGTGGAGTCCCTCGGATATGCCAGGCATACTAAGGGAGGTCGCCGAGCACTCACTGGACATCAGAGCTGGAGCCTGACCCATGAAGCAGTCCCTGCGCCGTTTTGATGAGGAGAAGCGCAGGGCCATGAAAGGGAAATGTGCCCTTGGGCCATTTCTAAGTATTTTGGTGATTGAGTGCCAACACATGTGCTTAATTGTGATTTTATGTACATGGATGAACAAGGTGCAAATCATGAAGTAAAGGTATGTTTCTAAGCCTTAGTACATTGGTTTTGTGGACTAACATATTTGTCTAAGTGTTAGAAACAGAAAGAAGAAAAAGAGAAAAGGGGAGAGAATGACTTGGCTGTGTGCAGCCAAGTCCCAGCTCGGTCTGGAGCACCGGACTGTCCGGTGTGCACCGGACAGTGTCCGGTGCGCCAGACTGACTCGACTCGAACTGGCCGCTCTCGGGATTTTGGCCGGCGGCGTACGGCTAAAATTCACCGGACTGTCCGGTGTGCACCGGACTGTCCGGTGAGTCAACGGTCGGCCAGGGCCAACGGTCGGCCGCGCAATCCGCGCGGGACACGTGGCTGAGCCAACGGTCGGAAGACGGCACCGGACTGTCCGGTGTGCACCGGACTGTCCGGTGCGCCAACGGCTCGCAGATCTACGGCAGTCTTCCAACGGTCAGAAGCGCCAGAAAAGGAAACAAATCGGGCACCGGACACTGTCCGGTGTGCACCGGACTGTCCGGTGCCCCCGACGACAGAAGGCCAGGATAGCCTTCCAGAATTGCTCTCAACGGCTCCTAGCTGCCTTGGGGCTATAAAAGGAGCCCCTAGGCGCATGGAGGAGACACACAAGCAACTCTTGAGCATTCTTGATCATCCACACAAGTTCTTTGCGCATTCGTTTGTGATTCTAAGTGATTCGAGCTCTGTTCTAGTGTGAACTCTGAGATAGTCATTCGAGCTCGAGTCTTGGCCGTGTGTGTGCGCTTTTGTTGTGGATTTGTGTGTGTTGCTTCCCTCCCTTACTCTGTGCTTTCTTTGTGATCATATACTTGTAAGGGCAAGAGACTCCAATTTGTGGAGATTCCTTGCAAACGGGATAGTGAAAGGAACAACAAAACAACGTGGTATTCAAGTGGGTCTTTGGACCGCTTGAGAGGGGTTGATTGCAACCCTCATCCGTTGGGACGCCACAACGTGGAAGTAGGCAAGCATTGGCTTGGCCGAACCACGGGATAAACCACCGTGTCCCTCTGTGCTTGATTCTTGTGGTATTGTGTTTTGTTGAGACTTCACCTTAGCCACTTGGCATTAATCGTGCTAACGCTTAACAAGTTTTTGTGGCTTAAGTTTGAGGTTTTTACAGGATCACCTATTCACCCCCCCCTCTAGGTGCTCTCAATTGGTATCAAAGCCAGGTTATTCACAAAGGGACTAACCGCCCGAATAGATGGATCCTAAGGGGAAGGGTATAGTGATCAACGATAAAGAGAAGGAGACCTTCGTCAACGAGCCGAAGGATGACAGGCCTACCGACTCCGGCTCGGGCCAAAGACGGAAGGAAGGGAAGAAGAAGAAGACCAGGCGCATCAAGGAGATTGTCTACTACGACAGCGACGAGTCTACTTCTTCCCAAAAGGATGAGGACCACAACGACTACAAACAAAAGACGGTTAACTCAAACTTTTCTTTTGATTATTCGCGTATTCCGCATAGCTCAAATACTCATTTGCTTCCCATTCCACTTGGCAAACCTCCTCACTTTGATGGAGAGGATTACGGATTTTGGAGCCACAAAATGCGTACTCACCTGTTTTCTCTCCATCCAAGCATTTGGGAGATTGTGGAAAGTGGAATGAAATTTGATAGCTCGGATAGCCCTATGTTTATTAATGAACAGATTCATAAAAATGCACAAGCTACTACTGTGTTGCTAGCCTCTTTGTGCAGGGACGAGTATCACAAGGTGAGCGGCTTGGACAATGCCAAGCAGATCTGGGACACCCTCAAGATTTCTCATGAGGGGAACGACGTCACCTTGCTCACCAAGATAGAGTTGGTGGAGGGAGAGCTTGGACGGTTCGCCATGATAAGGGGCGAGGAGCCGACGCAAACATACAACCGGCTCAAGACCCTCATCAACAAGATAAGGAGCTACGGGAGCACGCGATGGACGGACCACGACGTCGTCCGCCTAATGCTCAGGTCCTTTACCGTACTTGATCCTCATCTCGTGAACAATATTCGTGAGAATCCCAGGTACACGATGATGACGCCCGAGGAAGTGCTTGGAAAATTCGTAAGCGGGCGGATGATGATCAAGGAGGCAAGATACGTCGACGAAGCGTTGAACGGTCCGATCAACGAGCCGCAACCCCTTGCTCTCAAGGCAACACGAAGCAAGGAGGCGCTACCTAGCAAGGTGGCACAGATTGAGGCGGCTGGCCTTAATGATGAAGAGATGGCTCTCATCATTAAAAGATTCAAGACGGTGCTTAAAGGTCACAAGGGACAACCAAGCAAGACCAAAGCCAAGGGGAAGCGTTCATGCTTCAAATGCGGTAAGCTTGGTCATTTTATTGCTAACTGTCCCGATAATGAAAGTGACCAGAAAAAGGGGAACAAGAGAGAGAAGAAGAAGCAATACAAGAAGGCCAAGGGCGAGGCGCATCTAGGAAAGGAGTGGGACTCGGATTGCTCCTCCTCCGACTCCGACAACGAAGGACTCGCCGCCACTGCCTTCAACAAATCGGCTCTCTTCCCCAACGAGCGTCTCACTTGTCTTATGGCAAGAGAGAAGAAGGTAAGTACTAAAGACTCCACTTATGCGTCTTCTAGTGATAGTGAGTCTAGTGATGATGATATAGATTATTCTTGCTTGTTCAAGGGCTTAGATAGATCTAAGATAGATAAAATCAATGAATTGATTGATGCATTGAATGAAAAGGATAGGCTTTTAGAAAAGCAAGAAGATTTATTGTATGATGAACATGATAAGTTTGTAGAGGCACAAAAATCATATGCTTTAGAAATGAAAAGAAATGAAATGCTTTCTAGTGAAATATCTTCCTGTCATGAAACCATTTCTACCTTAAGAAGTGTTAATATTGATTTAAGTGCTAAACTAGAAGTAGCTAGTAAATCAAATTCTTGTGTTGAACATGTTGAAATTTGTACTAGGTGTAAGGATTTTGATGTTAATGCTTGTAGTGAACACCTAGTTCTAATTTCCAAATTAAATGATGAAGTGGCTAGTCTTAATGCCCAACTTAAGACTAGCAAGAATGAAGTTGATAAAATCAAATTTGCAAGGGATGCCTACACGATTGGTAGACACCCCTCAATTAAGGATGGGCTTGGCTTCAAGAGGGAAGCCAAGAACTTAACAAGCCATAAGGCTCCCATCTTCGTCAAGGAGAAGGGGAAGGCCCCGATGGCTAGTAATGCTAAAAAGAATCATGCTTTTATGTATTATGATAGGAGACATGCTAGAAATGCTTATAATCATTTTGATTCACATGCTTATGATTCTCATGCAATGTTTGCTTCTAGTTCTTCTTATAATCATGGTAGAGATATGTGTAGGAGAAATGTTGTACATATGCCTAGGAGAGATATTGCTCATGTACCTAGGAAGAATGTTATTCATGCTCCTAGGAAAGTAGTGAATGAACCTTCTACCATTTATTATGCTTGTAATGCTCCCTTTGCTATTTGTAGAAAGGGTAAGAAGGTAGTTGCTAGGAAATTAGGGGCTAGATGCAAGGGAGATAAATCTTGCATTTGGGTCCCTAAAGATATTTGTGCTAACCTTGCAGGACCCAACATGAGTTGGGTACCTAAGACCCAAGCCTAAATTTGCCTTGCAGGTTTATGCATCCGGGGGTTCAAGCTGGATTATCGACAGCGGATGCACAAACCATATGACGGGGGAGAAGAAGATGTTCACCTCCTACGTCAAGAATAAGGATTCCCAAGATTCAATTATATTCGGTGATGGGAATCAAGGCAAGGTAAAAGGGTTAGGTAAAATTGCAATTTCTAATGAGCATTCTATCTCAAATGTATTCTTAGTGGAGAGTCTTGGATATAATTTGCTATCTGTTAGTCAATTATGTCAAATGGGATACAATTGCCTTTTTACTAATGTAGATGTGTCTGTCTTTAGAAGATGTGATGGTTCACTAGCTTTTAAGGGTGTACTAGACGGCAAGCTTTATTTAGTTGATTTTGCAAAAGAAGAGGCCGGTCTAGATGCATGCTTAATGGCTAAGACTTGCATGGGCTGGCTGTGGCATCGCCGCTTAGCACATGTGGGGATGAAGAACCTTCACAAGCTTCTAAAGGGAGAACACGTGATAGGTCTAACAAATGTTTATTTCGAAAAAGATAGACCTTGTGCAGCTTGTCAGGCAGGTAAACAAGTAGGAGGAGCACATCACAGCAAGAATGTGATGACTACGTCAAGACCTCTGGAGCTGCTGCATATGGACCTCTTCGAACCCGTCGCCTATCTAAGCATAGGAGGAAGTAAGTATGGTTTAGTTATTGTTGATGACTTTTCCCGCTTCACTTGGGTGTTCTTTTTGCAGGATAAGTCTGAAACCCAAGGGACCCTCAAGCGCTTCCTCAGGAGAGCTCAAAATGAGTTTGAGCTCAAGGTGAAGAAGATTAGGAGCGACAACGGGTCCGAGTTCAAGAACCTTCAAGTGGAGGAGTTTCTTGAGGAGGAAGGAATCAAGCACGAGTTCTCCGCTCCCTACACACCACAGCAAAATGGTGTGGTAGAGAGGAAGAACAGGACGCTAATCGATATGGCGAGGACGATGCTTGGAGAGTTCAAGACCCCCGAGTGCTTTTGGTCGGAAGCCGTGAACACGGCTTGCCACGCCATCAACAGGGTCTACCTTCATCGACTCCTCAAGAAGACTTCGTATGAGCTACTAACCGGTAACAAACCCAATGTATCTTACTTTCGTGTTTTTGGGAGCAAGTGCTACATTCTAGTGAAGAAGGGTAGAAATTCTAAGTTTGCTCCCAAAGCTGTAGAAGGGTTTTTATTAGGTTATGATTCAAATACAAAGGCGTATAGGGTCTTCAACAAATCATCGGGTTTGGTTGAAGTCTCTAGCGACGTTGTATTTGATGAGACTAATGGCTCTCCAAGAGAGCAAGTTGTTGATTGTGATGATGTAGATGAAGAAGATGTTCCGACGGCCGCTATACGAACCATGGCGATTGGAGACATTCGGCCACAGGAACAGGATGAACGAGATCAACCTTCTTCCTCAACGACGGTGCAGCCCCCAACTCAAGACGATGAACAGGTTCATCAAAAGGAGGCGTGTGTTCAAGGGGGGGCACAAGACGATCAAGTCATGGAGGAAGAAGCGCAACCGGCACCTCCAACCCAAGTTCGAGCGATGATTCAAAGGGATCATCCAGTCGACCAAATTCTGGGTGACATTAGCAAGGGAGTAACTACTCGATCTCGATTAGTTAATTTTTGTGAACATTACTCTTTTGTCTCCTCTATTGAGCCTTTCAGGGTAGAGGAGGCCTTGCTAGATCCGGACTGGGTGTTGGCCATGCAGGAGGAACTTAACAACTTCAAGCGCAATGAAGTTTGGACGCTGGTGCCTCGTCCCAAGCAAAATGTTGTGGGAACCAAGTGGGTGTTCCGCAACAAACAGGACGAGCACGGGGTGGTGACAAGGAACAAGGCTCGACTTGTGGCAAAAGGTTATGCCCAAGTCGCAGGTTTGGACTTTGAGGAGACTTTTGCTCCTGTGGCTAGGCTAGAGTCTATTCGTATCTTGCTAGCATATGCCGCTCACCATTCTTTCAGGTTGTACCAAATGGATGTGAAGAGCGCATTCCTCAACGGGCCAATAAAGGAGGAGGTGTACGTGGAGCAACCCCCTGGCTTCGAGGATGAGCGATACCCCGACCACGTGTGTAAGCTCTCTAAGGCACTCTATGGACTTAAGCAAGCCCCAAGAGCATGGTATGAATGCCTTAGAGATTTCTTACTTGCTAATGCTTTCAAGGTTGGGAAAGCCGATCCAACTCTCTTTACAAAGACATGTGATGGTGATTTGTTCGTATGCCAAATTTATGTCGATGACATAATATTTGGTTCTACTAATCAAAAGTCTTGTGAAGAGTTTAGCAGGGTAATGACGCAGAAATTCGAGATGTCGATGATGGGCGAGTTGAACTACTTCCTTGGGTTCCAAGTGAAGCAACTCAAGGACGGCACCTTCATCTCCCAAACAAAGTACACGCAAGATCTGCTGAAGCGGTTTGGGATGAAGGACGCCAAGCCCGCAAAGACTCCGATGGGAACCGACGGACACACCGACCTCAACAAAGGAGGTAAGTCCGTTGATCAAAAAGCATACCGGTCAATGATAGGATCTCTACTTTATTTATGTGCTAGTAGACCGGATATTATGCTTAGCGTATGCATGTGTGCTAGATTTCAATCCGATCCTAAGGAGTGTCACTTGGTGGCGGTGAAGCGAATTCTTAGATATTTAGTCGCTACGCCTTGCTTCGGGATCTGGTATCCAAAGGGGTCTAACTTTGACTTAATTGGGTACTCAGATTCCGACTATGCTGGATGTAAGGTCGATAGGAAGAGTACATCGGGGACGTGCCAATTCTTAGGAAGGTCCCTGGTGTCATGGAACTCTAAGAAACAAACCTCCGTTGCCCTATCCACCGCTGAGGCCGAGTACGTTGCCGCAGGTCAGTGTTGCGCGCAACTACTTTGGATGAGGCAAACCCTCAGGGACTTTGGCTACAATCTGAGCAAAGTCCCACTCCTATGTGATAATGAGAGTGCTATCCGAATAGCGGAAAATCCTGTTGAGCACAGCCGCACAAAGCACATTGACATCCGGCATCACTTTTTGAGAGACCACCAGCAAAAGGGAGATATCGAAGTGTTTTATGTTAGCACCGAGAACCAGCTAGCCGATATCTTTACCAAGCCTTTAGATGAGAAGACCTTTTGCAGGCTGCGTAGTGAGCTAAATGTCTTAGATTCGCGGAACTTGGATTGAAATATAGCATACATGTATTTATGCCTTTGATCATGTTCATTCTGCATTTTGTTGCTTATTATGGTGCTCAAGTTGTACAAACACTCCCTGGACCTCACAAGTCCGTTGCAATGTGATGCACATGTTTAGGGGGAGATGTGTTACAACTTGACCCTTTGAGACTAACCATATGTTTGAGTTTGCTTGTGTTAGTCACAAAGGAGAATTGAAAGGGAAAAGGTGGACTTGGACCATGAAAGACTTCCACTGCACTCCGATGAGGGGTAACTTATTTCCAAGTCCATCTCATGAACTCTTATTGCCATTTGCTCTTAATTGAAGATTTTGGTGAGGCAATGGGGTTAAAGGGCCACAATTGATCCCGTTTTGGTGCTTGATGCCAAAGGGGGAGAAAATAAAGGCCAAAGCAATAAATGGATCAGCTACCACTTGAGAGATTTTGAAAATAGTAGAATAGAGTTTTTGATTTGTCAAAATTCTTAAGTTGTCTCTCTTATCAAAAGTTGGCTTCTTGTGGGGAGAAGTATTGATTATGGGAAAAAGGGGGAGTTTTTGAAATCCTTGATCAATCTCTTTTTGAATGACTCTCTTTATGCTTATACATGTGTGTTTAACTTAGAGATAGAGATTTGTGTTTGATTTGCAAAAACAAACCAAGTGGTGGCAAAGGATGATCCATATATGCCAAAATTGATTCAAAATAAATTTAAGTGTTATTTGAATTGAGTTTGCACTTGTTCTAGTGGCTTTATGTTGTGTTGGCATAAATCACCAAAAAGGGGGAGATTGAAAGGGAAATGTGCCCTTGGGCCATTTCTAAGTATTTTGGTGATTGAGTGCCAACACATGTGCTTAATTGTGATTTTATGTACATGGATGAACAAGGTGCAAATCATGAAGTAAAGGTATGTTTCTAAGCCTTAGTACATTGGTTTTGTGGACTAACATATTTGTCTAAGTGTTAGAAACAGAAAGAAGAAAAAGAGAAAAGGGGAGAGAATGACTTGGCTGTGTGCAGCCAAGTCCCAGCTCGGTCTGGAGCACCGGACTGTCCGGTGTGCACCGGACAGTGTCCGGTGCGCCAGACTGACTCGACTCGAACTGGCCGCTCTCGGGATTTTGGCCGGCGGCGTACGGCTAAAATTCACCGGACTGTCCGGTGTGCACCGGACTGTCCGGTGAGTCAACGGTCGGCCAGGGCCAACGGTCGGCCGCGCAATCCGCGCGGGACACGTGGCCGAGCCAACGGTCGGAAGACGGCACCGGACTGTCCGGTGTGCACCGGACTGTCCGGTGCGCCAACGGCTCGCAGATCTACGGCAGTCTTCCAACGGTCAGAAGCGCCAGAAAAGGAAACAAATCGGGCACCGGACACTGTCCGGTGTGCACCGGACTGTCCGGTGCCCCCGACGACAGAAGGCCAGGATAGCCTTCCAGAATTGCTCTCAACGGCTCCTAGCTGCCTTGGGGCTATAAAAGGAGCCCCTAGGCGCATGGAGGAGACACACAAGCAACTCTTGAGCATTCTTGATCATCCACACAAGTTCTTTGCGCATTCGTTTGTGATTCTAAGTGATTCGAGCTCTGTTCTAGTGTGAACTCTGAGATAGTCATTCGAGCTCGAGTCTTGGCCGTGTGTGTGCGCTTTTGTTGTGGATTTGTGTGTGTTGCTTCCCTCCCTTACTCTGTGCTTTCTTTGTGATCATATACTTGTAAGGGCAAGAGACTCCAATTTGTGGAGATTCCTTGCAAACGGGATAGTGAAAGGAACAACAAAACAACGTGGTATTCAAGTGGGTCTTTGGACCGCTTGAGAGGGGTTGATTGCAACCCTCGTCCGTTGGGACGCCACAACGTGGAAGTAGGCAAGCATTGGCTTGGCCGAACCACGGGATAAACCACCGTGTCCCTCTGTGCTTGATTCTTGTGGTATTGTGTTTTGTTGAGACTTCACCTTAGCCACTTGGCATTAATCGTGCTAACGCTTAACAAGTTTTTGTGGCTTAAGTTTGAGGTTTTTACAGGATCACCTATTCACCCCCCCCCCTCTAGGTGCTCTCAGGCCATAGGCAAGGAGGTCCACAAGCTACTGGCTGCAGGGTTCATCAAAGAGGTATTCCATCCCGAATGGTTAGCTAACCCTGTGCTTGTAAAGAAAAAGGGTGGGAAATGGAGGATGTGCATAGACTACACTGGTTTAAACAAAGCATGTCCGAAGGTTCCCTACCCTCTGCCCCGCATCGATCAAATTGTGGACTCCACTGCTGGGTGCGAAACCCTGTCTTTCCTTGATGCCTACTCAGGCTATCACCAAATCAAGATGAAAGAGTCCGACCAGCTCGTGACTTCTTTTATCACACCTTTTGGCATGTATTGTTATATTACAATGCCATTTGGCTTGAGGAATGCAGGCACCACCTACCAGAGATGCATGAACTACGTGTTCGGAGAGCACATCGGCAGAACGGTCGAGGCTTACGTCGATGACATCGTTGTCAAGACAAAGAAAGCCTCTGACCTCCTCTCTGACCTTGAGATAACATTCAAGTGTCTGAGAGCAAAAGGCGTGAAACTCAATCCCGAGAAGTGTGTCTTCGGAGTCCCCCAAGGCATGCTCCTGGGATTCATCGTCTTCGAGCGGTGTCGGTGTTTTGGGTCCGACCGCACACCTGGGGTTGCCCCTCAAGGTGTTTTAGGAGTAGGAAGGTGTTGACAACTGTAGCAAAATGGTTCGTGCCGATCGCACGAGGGACGGTGGACAAGATTTACAGGTTCGGGCCGCTTAGTGATGCGTAACACCCTACGTCCTGATGAGTATGCTTGGTGGATATGAGTACAAGAGAGCTCTCTAGATCAAGAATACAGAGAGTTGGTGTGGGTGGCTAAGTAATGGGTCGATCGTTCTGAAGGGGTGCCCCCTAGGCCTTATATACTCGACCGTGGGGCAGTACACATGGATAAGATAACAACAAGTGGCTAAAAGATAGTGAACCTCTTGAGATTATCCTTTATGTAACCCTCGCCGACTTATCCTCACGTGGCTTCGGTGCATGGAGGCTCCAACGCGGGAAAGTCGGATCTCTGTTGCGGTTACTCGCTCGACGCTATGGGCCGTCCGGGTTTGCACCAATCCGGCCTCATGTCGCTCTGCATTACTGGTTGTTTCTCCCTAGGCCCACGAAAGAATAACCTTACGATTTATTGGGCCCTTGGGCCTTTCGTGAGGTTCTTTACTCTTTTAGTGGACCTGGGGGATATCTATCCCCCACAAGCCCCCGATCTTTGGGTTAATTTAGAGGTAATCAACCCAAAGATCCCAGGTCCAGCTTGCAGGTGATTTGAAGAAAAACGGCTTCTTGTTGTTCTCTCCTGCTTCGATCACTTGTTGACCAAAACCTAGTTTCGTGCCTGTGCCTTAGAGATCGGCATTCCTATTTGAAGGATTCTGAACTTCATTGGGTGCACCGGAGGTGCACCCAATGGGTGTAGCCCCCGACCTTCAAGTGAATTTCTTGAGAATAATTCGCTTGAAGGTCTTCTTTTTATGTCTTTTTGCTGAAGATTACTCTTTCTATTTATAAAAGAGTTGGCATGATGTCATCCATGCTATGTCATCAATATTATGCTTCAGAGGTCAGCATGTATTTTGTCTTTTGCAGCCGAGTTTGCAATCCTTCCATATCTTGCTAGGTAGCGTAGTTTATTTGCTCTGCAACTGATTGGACATTCGATGGACGTTTTCTGTCTAGTCTTCAAGTCATGTCTGTCGACCATATTTTGCACTCTGCTGGCTATACTTGGCTTCCCTCTAACTCTTGTTGATATCTCATTTTTGTCTTGAGGCATTCACTGCATGCTCTGCACAGATGTGACCAATTTGAAAAATATACTGACAATTCCTGGGCGTCCCCCCCCAATGGGTGTGGGCAAGGGACTGCTTGGTACGCTGAGTGTTTTAACCGGCTGCTTCTGAGTTGTAATGTGATGGGACGGCGAGTGTAATCATATCCTTTGCGCTGTTGACTGGAGTCCCAATGGGTGTAGTGCTGCATGAAACGGCGCCAGCCGCCTGACGTGTCTTCGGACGGGTGGAAGTGCATATTGAATGCTTTGCGACTGTTCAGTGACCGCGGTTGGAGGTGAGCGGTTGCCTTTCTCTTCTATAAATAACGCTGTTACCCCTCTGGTTTCTTCACATCTCTTCGCTATTCCTTACTGCTTCCTTCTCTTCTTTCCCGCTTGCTTCCACCATGGGAAAAAACAACAAGCGCAAGCGCGAGCCGACTCCTCCGTCTGAGGACTTCGGCGACTCGGAATACTCGGAGGAGGAGTTTTCCTCCGAGTCCGAGGGGTCTCCGGCTCCCGTCTCTCCCCCGGCGTCGTCCGATGACTCGGACGACTCCCAGGGGATAGCCGCGGAGGTCTGGACGTACATCCGGGCCGTCGAGCGCTCCGGGCTCGAGGGCTCGGATGAGTCTGAGTACTCCTCGGATGAGGAGGACTCGGACGGCGGCGGCGACGACGACGACGACGACGACGACGACGACGACGACGACGACGACGACGACGACGACGACGACGACGGCAGCGGCAGTGGCGGGGGCGGCGGCAACGACAGCAGCAAGGGCAGCACCAAGGGCGGCAGCAGCAGGGGCGGCACCAAGGGCGGCGGCAGCAGGGGCGGCACCAAGAGCGGCGGCAGCGGCAGGGGCAGGGCCAGTGGCTAGATGCCACTGGTCTTTTTAGATATTAGTATAGATTAGAAATAGTATAGTTAAATAATGTAGTAGTATTAGTAATGTAGAGTAGTATAGTGTAGCGTAGTAGTAGTAGTAGCAGTAGGGGAGTATCAACTCAAAATGAGTTGATTTGTAAGTATTGCCACTTCCCTTAAATGAAGAATGAATTTGGTTTCCTCTTGATGACTCGTTTTGTTTGACTATAAATCTGATTCTTTTGAGACCATAGACGAACAGCTTGATCATTATACTGACGCTTCCAGAAGTAGCCGCCGAGCAATATTGCAGTCTGTATCAATGTTTTTAGAAGTAGTGCTGAGCGATTGTAGGTCAACATTGGCATTTTAGAAGTAATGCCGAACGATTGAACTCGAGATCAACGTTTTAGAAGCAACGCCGAGTGACTGAGTAGTAACATCGGCATTTTAGAGGCAACACCGAGTTATTGAACTCGGGATCAGCGTTTTAGAGGCAACGCCGAGTTATTGAACTCGAGATCAGCGTTTTAGAGGCAACGCCGAGTGATTAAAGGTCGTTGTCAGCATTTTAGAAGTAATGCCGAGCGATTGAGCTCGAGATCTTCGTTTTAGAGGCAACGCCGAGTAGCTGAGTAGTGACGTCGGCATTTTAAAGGCAACGCCGAGTTATTGAACTTGAGATTAGCGTTTTAGAGGCAACGCCGAGTGATTGAAGGTCAACGTTGGCATTTTAGAAGTAATGCCGAACGATTGAACTCAAGATCAGCGTTTTAGAGGCAACGCCGAGTGACTGAGTAGTGACGTCGGCATTTTAAAGGCAACGCCGAGTTATTGAACTCGAGATTAGCGTTTTAGAGGCAACGCCGAGTGATTGAAGGTCAACGTTGGCATTTTAGAAGTAATGCCGAACGATTGAACTCAAGATCAGCGTTTTAGAGGCAACGCCGAGTGACTGAGTAGTGACGTCGGCATTTTAGAGGCAACGCCGAGTTATTTTGAGGATTAACACCCGAGTGAAGAGATGGCCCACCAGTTTTTGGAAATAACTGCCGAATGACCACGTGGCATGCTGGGATTTCGGAAATAACTGCCGGATGATGACTGGGCACTTTTTGAAACGGTATCTGGTCCGAGAATATCCCATAAGAGCTGCACTTTTAGCCGCCTTTGCTTTCTGCGCCCTAGTTCTTGCATTCCTGCTTCCAAATCCTCTCTGCGCTCACCTCCAATCTGCTCACTGGTGAAATCGAGATGGCTCCCAAGAGGAAAATCGCGAGCTCTTCCGCTGTGGTGATTCCTCCAATTGATCCCAACAGCCAGTTGCCCTTTGCAGGTAACCACATGTCCATCATCTCTGAAGCCGAACTCCTCCACCTCGTGTCCATCGGGGTTCTTCCTCCACGGGAACTCTGTTCTTGGCGGATATGCCACGGGACTACGGTCCCGACGGAGGATACCCACGAGTCCGTGGTTTACGCTCCTTTTCTTCTCCGCGGCCTTGGCCTTCCTATTTCTCCCTTTTTCCGCGGTCTTCTTGATTTCTACCACATCAACCTCACCCATCTGAACCCTAACTCAATTCTGCAAATTTCCATCTTCGTCCACTTATGTGAAGCCTTTCTCGGCGTGCTGCCGCATTTTGGCTTGTGGAAACATCTGTATCATTGTCGCCCTGGGATGGCCGGGGGACAACATCAGTTGGTTGGGGGTGCCAGTTTGGAGATGCGCCGGGGACGGAAGACTGAATATCTTGAGATTCCCCTTAAAGACAGCATTAAGGGATGGCGTCTGGAGTGGTTTATAGTTGATAACTATGGAAATTCTCTCCCCTCCCGGTCGGGAAGACAGCCAGACGTTCGCACCCCGAGCTGGACCGAGTCTCCTACAGACGAGGAGGTGGCTGAGGCCAGTGTGCTGCTAGCTGAAGTTGGGCTATTGAAAGAGAGGGGTTTAACTGCTGAAGCTATAGTTGCTGACTTCGTTTTCAAAAACATTCAGCCACTGAAAGATAGGGTCCACCCGGCTTATCTGTATCGAGGGCTAGCCGACCCAACCCGAGTTATCAACAAGAGAATCCCTTCTGCAGATTTGGTGAGCCGACTGGAGATGATTCTCAGAGGCAAAGTATCCAATGTTGGTGCTCCAGTGGCGTACTCGGTCTGGAATCTGCCTCCTGCCAAAGCCTTCACTCTCTTCGTGTCAAATCCACCTGCGACTGATGGCAATTTGGGCCTTAGAACGCGGCCCTCTGATGAAGAAGTCAATGCTTTGGTTGCCTCACTTGGGAAAATTCCTGATGATGAACGACAAGTCTATTTCGAGGTGCCTTTGGATCCTAATGATGCAGAAATGAATGCTATGCTTGATATGTTGGCTGAGGATTCCTCTGACGCTACTCCTGCTGAGACATTGGCAATGGCGCCTCTCCCTGAGGTTGGTATAACCTTGAATGTTCAGAGACCTGTCCATGCTCGCTCGAGGCGTCCTTGCCGAGTTAATCAAGCTGATCTTTCTGCTGACGAGCAGAAAAAGAAAAGGAGACGCCTTCGGCGAGTATCTAGTTTGGATCAGGGTGCTGGTCCCTCGGGTCCTGCTGCTGAGGAGGTTCCTGTGCCCGAATTTACCGATGCTGATCCCAATGGGTGTGGTATGTCTGTTGCTGAACCCAATGGGTGTAATCCATCTGTCGTTGATCCCAATGGGGGTGTTGCCAGTGTTGCTGATGAAGACGACGGAGAGGAAGAGAATGAGGTCCCTCTGACTCGGAAGAACAGTCGGCAATTCCTTGCCAGTGGGGGAAGTAGTGGAGTTCCTTCTCCTGCTTTATCTGCCCTTGTTGGTCTGCAAAACATATCCCTGGCCGACTTTGATCAAACTCTTGAGGATATGGTCCCAGAGGACTTGTTATCAGGGCCAGTGGATGATGATGTAACGGAAGCTTGTGGTGCCGTGCCGGACGCTGGGTTGAGGTCATCCCGTGCCTCGTCAACCTTAGAGCGCGATCTCGAGGGTCGGGATGCTAACTTGGATTGTCCTGATTCCATGGAAGTAGCCGAGGGCCCATCAACCTTAGAGGTGGTTACTGCTGACAGTTTGGACCTCAAGAATGGTGTTGACACATGTCCAGCCCCCGAGGGTGTCGTCGGGGATGACTTAGCTCGGGCGAAGAGTGCGAGCTACTGCCCAGCCCCCGAGGGTGCTGCCGGGGATAATCCAGCTCAAGTGGGCAGTGCCAACTATGGCCCAGTCCCCGAGGGTGCCCAAACAGGGTCTCCTTCCGGCACTTCCATGGACGTTCACGCAGGGTCACCTCCACACTCTGGCTGCATGGTGGTGGCCCAAACTTTGGACCGGGGCGTCGCTTTGGAGGGCAGCGTCCCCGCTGATCGGGTATCCGGCTCTGTTGAAGGCGCTGAACTGATTCCCACTGTTCCGTTGCAAGCTGCTTCGGGTGATGACCTTGCGCCTGGTTATCATCTGATTTCTCCTGATTTGGGGATCCCTTCGTTCTTCTCCAACCTCCAGGTACTGTGCTGTTTCTTAGCTTGATTTTTACATTGCATGAACTTTTGCCATTATGCTCATCTGTTCCTCTCATCAGGTTTTGGTGGATGGGATGACCAGCCAGCTGAAATTGCATGGTGCTCCTATCCCAGAAGTGGCTTCGTCTTTTTCGTGTTGGAATCCAGTGTCACTTCATCGTCGTGTATCCGAGTTGGAGGCGACTAACGCTGGTTAGTGCCCTTTTTTCTTTTCTTCGCGCTTGTTGTGGACTGTTTTACCTTCTGACCTCGTTTTGTTTGGTTATCTTTTGCTAGGAATGACTCGACAGATTGCGCTTCTTGAGGAAAAACATTCTCAAGATCGGGCTGAACTGTCTCAGCGATGCACTGATCTTGAGGAAAAGTACTCTCAAGGTCAGATCGAGCTGAGTCAGGTCTCTGCCGCCTTAGATGATGCCAATGCGTTGAGTTCTTCCCTGCATGCTCAGCTCGACTCTGAAAAGGTGATATACGAAACTGCGCTTTCGCCTTGCTGTACTCCTATTATTTGCCTGGTTTTCTGAAGGAACTGACTTGTGCTTGCAGGAAGAAAAACGTATCCTTGCCGCTTCTCGTGACAATCTTGATAGGTTGTATCGTGATTCTAGCAACTCGCTGACCATCCTGGAGAGGAGTCATCGCTTTTCCATGGAGGAGTTAAACAATCTTCGCTATAAGCTGCAGGAGTCCTTGGATGATGTGATTCGCCTTAGGGAGTTGATATCGGCTAAAGACGTTGTCATCAAGAATCTGCGTGCTTCCAAGAAATCTGTTACCCAGGAGCTAGAGGCTGCCCAGTTGGCTGTCAAGGTTGCTGAAGAGACTTCCAGTACTCTGAGAGCCCAGCGCGATAGGGCCATGGATAAGGCCATTCGAGCGGGACGAATCCTGATGAGGAGACCTGGCGTAGTCGTTCCTGAAGATATAAGGGCTGACGTGAACGCTGCCCCTGATTCCTCGAGTCGTCCTTCTTCGTCAGTTGCTCCTGGAAAAGACATTGCAAAATAGAGAAAACATTTCGCGTGCTCCAAGCGCGCAGCTTGTATGATTGAATATTTGTTAGAGGACACCAGTTTATTTGAATGACATAGTTACTCTCTCATTGTATCAGAATTTTTTAGTTAATGAGTTTGGTAGTAATGACGCATGATGACTGAGAATTTTGTTTGTGGGATATGGAAATCGTCCCTTGAATTATATAGGCGCGAGCGTGTTGCATTGGTCTTAAGTTGCCGCCAACTTAAGTTGATTGCTCCGTTAGCGGGGCATAGTGGTCACCCCGAGTTAAGTAAGCGTGAGCATGTTGCACCGCCTTAAGTCGTTGCCGACTTAAACCGATTGCTCCGTTAGCAGGGCATAGTGGTCACCCCGAGTTAAGTAAGCGTGAGCATGTTGCACCGCCTTAAGTCGTTGCCGACTTAAGCCGATTGCTCCGTTAGCAGGGCATAGTGGTCACCCCGAGTTAAGTAAGCGTGAGCATGTTGCACCGCCTTAAGTCGTTGCCGACTTAAGCCGATTGCTCCGTTAGCAGGGCATAGTGGTCACCCCGAGTTAAGTAAGAATGCAAGTCGATCGTAAATAAATTGAGTATCCTTGAGACCTTTTCTTTATTGATGACATATTTCCACTTTACAGAGTACATCACCGTTATCCCAGCAGTTTTGAGGTACGGCTAAGGATAAAACTTTCTCAAGTGTTCTATGTTCCAGGAGTTCCCAACTTCTGTGCCATCCATCTGAGTGAGGCGATATGATCCGGGCCGAGTGACTTCTACTACTATGAAGGGTCCTTCCCATAAGGGTGATAACTTGTGTCGTCCTTCTCCCGTTAGAATTCGGCGAAGGACGAGCTCCCCTACTGAGAAGAATCGTTGCCGTACAGCCTTGTCGTGATAGCGCCTTAGAGTCTGCTGGTATCTTGCTGATTGGATTACTGCGTTTAACCGTTCTTCCTCGAGTACGTCTATGTCCTCCAGCCTGGTGGTCTCCGCTTCTGCTATACTTTCAAAGATCAGCCTTGGCGCCCCAAACTTGAGATCAGCGGGCAGCACTGCCTCCGACCCATAGACCATGAAGAAAGGAGTGTTTCCATGCAAAGCTCGGCTAGGTTGGGTTCTTAGGCTCCAAACAACATAGGGTAATTCCCTTATCCACTTTCCTGCGAACTTTTCATTCTTATCGAAAATCTTTTTCCTGAGTGCATCCAATATCATCCCGTTGGCTCGCTCAACTTGCCCGTTGGCTCTTGGATGGGCTACAGATGCATACTTGATCTGAATGCTCTTTTGCTCGCAGAAGTCAAAGAATTCTGAACTCGTGAAGTTGGATCCTAAATCAGTTATGATGTTGTTTGGTATCCCGAATCTGAATATTATGTCTTGTATGAATTCCACGGCCTTAGCAGAAGTTAAGGAAGCAATGGGCTTGAATTCTATCCATTTAGTGAACTTGTCAATTGCTACCAATACATGAGTGTATCCCCCTTGAGCTTTCTTGAAAGGCCCAATCATATCCAGTCCCCAGCATGCAAAAGGCCAAGTTACTGGTATGGTCTGCAGCTGCTGTGCTGGCAGGTGTTGTTGCTTTGACAAGTATTGGCAGGCTTCGCACCTCTGAACTAACTCGGCTGCGTCGTTCTTTGCTGTTGGCCAATAAAATCCTGACCTGAAGACCTTCCCGACCAGTGTTCTGGAGGCTGCATGTATTCCGCATTGTCCAGCGTGGACCTCCTCCAGGAGTTGCCTTCCAGTAGATGGGAGGATGCATTTCATGAAGACACCTGACGCACCCCTTCTGTATAATGTCTCTCCAATAAGGGTATAGTGAGTCGACTGTCTGGCAATGCGCTCTGCCGAATTCTTGTCGTCTGGTTCTTCTTCATTCCTTATGTACTTAATGATTGGCCTTCTCCAGTCATCGGGATCTGACTCGAATTGATCTATGATGTTGCACTCTTCTATTTGATCCATTGAGATACTTGGCTGCAGAATTTCTTGCACAAAAACCCCGGGTGGGACCTGAGATCGACTGGACCCTAGCTTGGACAGTACATCAGCTGCCGTGTTCCGATCTCTTTCCACATGATGAAATTCTAGGCCCTCGAATTTATCTTCCAGCTTTCGGACGGCAGTGCAGTATCTTCCCATCGAATCGTTTGAGCAATCCCACTCCTTATTTATCTGGCTGATGACTACCAGAGAATCCCCGTATACCATTAATCTTTTGACGCCCAATGATATGGCAATGTTCAATCCATGGATCAAAGCTTCATATTCGGCTGCATTGTTGGAGGCCGGGAATAGCAACTGGAGGGCATACTTGAGGTGTTCGCCTCCAGGTGCAGTGAAGAGAATCCCCGCTCCTGCTCCCTGCAGTTTTAGTGAGCCATCAAAATACATTCGCCATACTTCTGCAGTCTCCGGGTTGTCTGGTACTTGTTGTTCAGTCCACTCCGATACGAAATCGACCAGTGCTTGAGTTTTGATGGCGGTGCGAGGTCGGAACTCGATGTCATGAGATCCCAGCTCGCAGGCCCACTTGGCTATTCGACCGATGGCTTCCTTGTTGTGAAGAATATCCCCTATTGGAAAACTTGTGACTACTATGACTTTGTGGTCGTCAAAGTAGTGACGCAGCTTGCGGGCAGTTAGAAGTACTGCATACAATAGTTTCTGAACTTGAGGGTACTTTTTCTTTGAGGGGCCTAGAACTTCACTGATGAAGTAGACAGGATGTTGTACTGGGTAGGCATGTTCTTCTTCTACTCGTTCGACTACTAACGCGGTGCTTACCACGTGAGTCGTGCAAGAGATATATAGCAGCAAATCTTCAGCTGGTTGAGTTGGCGTGGCTCGCCGAGGTGGTTTCAGTACTGGCGGCGTTGTCAGGAATTTTTTCAGAGCATCTAGAGCTTCTTGTGCTTCTGAAGTCCACTGAAATTTATCCACCTTCTTGAGTAACTTATAAAATGGCAGACCTTTCTCTCCCAGCCGGGATATAAATCTGCTTAAAGCTGCCATGCATCCCGTAAGTCGCTGAACCTTCTTCTGCGATCGAGGTGCTTCCATCTTCATGATAGCTTCAATCTTATCCGGATTAGCCTCAATTCCCCGGTGGCTGACAATAAATCCGAGCAACTTTCCGGCTGGTACCCCAAAAACACATTTTTCGGGATTAAGCTTCCATCTATACCGCCTCAGGCTGTTGAAAACCAGTTGCAAATCTTCGATGAAGTCTTTTGAGTCCTGTGTTTTGATCACCACATCATCCACATAAGCCTCCACACGCTTGCCCCAGTGATCGGCTAAGCATGTTTGAATAGCTCTCTGGTAAGTCGCTCCAGCGTTTTTGAGGCCAAACGGCATGGAGGTATAACAGAAAGCACCAAACGGGGTAATGAATGCCGTCTTTTCTTCGTCTTCCTTTGCCAGACTGATCTGATGGTACCCGGAATAGCAATCCAAGAAAGACAGCATAGAACATCCAGCGGTGGAGTCCACCACCTGATCTATCCTTGGGAGCCCAAAAGGATCCTTCGGACAGTGTTTGTTGAGATCTGTATAATCAACACACATGCGCCAGTCCACTTTATTCTTTTTGAGTACAAGAACAGGATTGGCTAACCACTCGGGATGTAATACTTCTCTAATGAATCCAGCCGCGACCAAGCGAGCTAACTCGGCGCGAATGGCTTCCCTCTTATCAGGCGTGAAACGACGTAACTTTTGTCGAATCGGCCTCGCCTGGGGAAAAACCTTCAGTTTGTGCTCGGCCAGTTCTCTTGGGACTCCCGGCATATCTGCAGGTTGCCATGCGAATACATCTCGGTTGTCTTGCAGAAACCGGACGAGCGCGCTTTCCTATTTGTCATCCAGACTGGAGCTGATGATGGCCGTCTTGCGCTCATCGGCGAACCCCAGGTTGATTCTCTTGGTTTCTTCAGTCGGCCGCATAGAGGTCGCGGTCTGAGCTTCATTCGCCGGTATTGCGAGGTCCTCCTCAGGCTTAGAGTTCGCCATTGCGGAGGGAGCTGTCGATGGCTTGGCGGTGAGGGCTGCTTGAATAGCCACTCGGAAACATTCTGCGGCGCCTTGGAAGTCGGCGCGCACAGTTATGATCCCTTGTGGCCCTGGCATCTTCAGTATCATGTATGTGTAATGCGGAATGGCCATGAACTTGGCCAATCCAGGCCTCCCGATGATGGCGTTGTACCCGCAGTCGAAGTTTGCCACTTCAAACCTCAGGAACTCGGTTCTGTAGTTCTCCGGAGTTCCAAAGGTTACTGGCATGTAGATGTGGCCCAGCGGGTATTCCCCTTCCGTCGGCACGATGCCGAAGAAAGGAGTGTCTGACTCGTGGAGCTCTTTGAGGTGAACTCCCAAGCCTTGGAGTGTCCGGGGGAAGGTGACGTTGATGCTGCTCCCCCCGTCCACTAATACCTTCTTCACCCGGCTCTCTCGGATCACCGGATCGACGAGAAGCGGGTATTTGCCCGGGTGGTCGAAGTTGAGCCATTGATCTGCCCGAGTGAAGGTGATCGGGTGCTCCGACCACCGGTATGGAGCGGGAGGGCCGGTGGTCGCCACCAGTATTTGGCGACCGTTGAGCTTTTGCTGTCTTCTGCTCTCCTGCGATCCGTGTCCGCCGAAGATGACGTTGACCTCCCTGTCAACGCGCGGAAAAGCTCCTCCTCCTCCTCCCTCCTCCTGCCGATGGGGTTGTCGTGGTTCATCTGGTCCTCCCCTCGGCGGAGGAGGAGGTAGAGGTTGAAAGGGTCGGCCGTGTCCGACGGAGTGCTTGAAGTCTCGGCAGTTACGAAGAGTGTGGCGCATGTCCTTGTGGTACGGGCACTGGGCGTCGAGGATGTCGTCCAGCGTACGTTCGCCTCCGCGAGGTCCTCCTCGAGCGCGAGAGGCGGGTGGTCCGGCAGCGTGCACTTCTTCGCGTGGCCTCTTCTCCCACCGCTTGTCAGGTTGCTGGTTCGCGTCGCGTCGTGGTGCTGCCGGTGCGGGCTTTGCTCCTCCGATGAGATCCTGGGCTCGCTCGTCGGCGGTGATGTAGAGGTCGGCTTCCCGGAATAGCTCCTCGGAGGTAGTCGGCGCTTTCTGTAGTATGGCTCGGACGAAAGCTGAATCATTAGATCCTCGGTAGAAGTCCTCGATCACGGCCGCCTCCGTGACATCGGGGATACGATTCCTCATGGTTTGAAACCTCTTGAGGTACGACCGGAGAGTTTCGTCCCCTCGGCGCTTGATAGATTTGAGGTCCCACGGCTGCGCCGGCTTGTCGGAGAGGGACTGGAAGTTGGCGGTGAAGCGCCGACTGAAGTCGCCCCAGACGTCGATGCAGTGTCGGGGTAGATGTCGCAGCCATTGCAGCGCGTCTTGCCCAAGGACGATGGGTAAGTACGCGGTCATCACGTCTTCGGACGCCCCGGCGGCTCGAGCAGCGGTGGTGTAGACGGCTAGCCAACCCCACGGATCCTGCTTAGGTTCATATTTGTCAACATTGGATACCTTGAAGTTGGGAGGCCATTGGATGGCCCTAAGGCACGGAGTAAGGGCGGACACTCCGCACGTGTCCTCTTGTCGTCGGGGTCGATGTCTGTCCCGGGGAGGGGAGTTGTGATCGTGATTCCTCGACCGTCCCCGGGTGGTTCCGCCAGTTGAAGCCGTTGCCGACTCAGTCCTGGTGGCTTGGCTCTGAGTCGGGATGCCATGATCCCTGTCGTATTCCTCTCTACGACGAATCTCGTTCTCATGCCGCCGTTCCCACGAAGCATTGATGGAGCTTCGCGCGTCTCGGCGACTGTTGATGGCGTGTCGCAGATCGTTCGGCGGGTGGGCGAGCGGTAGAAGATGGTTGGCCGCCTGGGTGAGCAGTCGTCGGTAGCCTTCGGCGTCAGGAGTCCGAGGAAGTCCTTCAGCTATCCGAGCCAGCACCCCTCCGACTTCGCTCGGCGTGTTCATGGCTCGGGCGAAGTCGGGGTTCAGGTTGCGCCCGAAGAATGGATTCTCTCGACGTTGCCTCGCATCCTGCTCAGCATGTTCCTGAGCTCGCCGACGATCACGTCGTCGGGAGTTCCTTCGCTCTCGGAAGACGCGTTCTTCCGGGGTTTCTCCTACCTCCGAGACCTCGTCTCGCGAGACAGGTTGTTCTGGATTCTGCTCTCCGGCTGCGTGATGTCGTCGAACGTTCCTGCGCCGGTTCCTCCGTCGACGGGACTCTCGCTGAGGCGGTTCCTCCCCGGGTACAGTCGGCTCGTCGTCGGAGATGGCGGGCGACTCCGCTCTTCCGATGAAGAGGACGTCGGGGTAGAACGGTGCTGCCGTCGTAGTGATCTTCTTTCGGAGAGCCGGAGGTTGCACTTCTCCGGTATTTTCGGAGTTTGTTGGGGAAGATTCCTTTTCCGGCGGATCTGCGATACGGTGCAGAATTCCTTCTTCGTCTGCTACGAATGAGATTGTTCCGAAGCAGAACATAGATCCGGGGCGTAGGGTGATCTTGCTGTAGAAGGAGATGGCCATTGAGCTAGCTTGGATTGTCGACACACCCCCTACCTGGCGCGCCAGCTGTCGGTGTTTTGGGTCCGACCGCACACCTGGGGTTGCCCCTCAAGGTGTTTTAGGAGTAGGAAGGTGTTGACAACTGTAGCAAAATGGTTCGTGCCGATCGCACGAGGGACGGTGGACAAGATTTACAGGTTCGGGCCGCTTAGTGATGCGTAACACCCTACGTCCTGATGAGTATGCTTGGTGGATATGAGTACAACAGAGCTCTCTAGATCAAGAATACAGAGAGTTGGTGTGGGTGGCTAAGTAATGGGTCGATCGTTCTGAAGGGGTGCCCCCTAGGCCTTATATACTCGACCGTGGGGCAGTACACATGGATAAGATAACAACAAGTGGCTAAAAGATAGTGAACCTCTTGAGATTATCCTTTACGTAACCCTCGCCGACTTATCCTCACGTGGCTTCGGTGCATGGAGGCTCCAACGCGGGAAAGTCGGATCTCTGTTGCGGTTACTCGCTCGACGCTATGGGCCGTCCGGGTTTGCACCAATCCGGCCTCATGTCGCTCTGCATTACTGGTTGTTTCTCCCCAGGCCCACGAAAGAATAACCTTACGATTTATTGGGCCCTTGGGCCTTTCGTGAGGTTCTTTACTCTTTTAGTGGACCCGGGGGATATCTATCCCCCACAAGCGGGGCATAGAGGCCAACCCGGAGAAAATCGCGGTCATCACCAACATGGGACCAATCAAAGATTTAAAAGGAGTACAGAGGGTCATGGGATGCCTTGCGGCTCTGAGCCACTTCATCTCACGCCTTGGCGAAAAAGGATTGCCCCTGTACTGCCTCTTAAGGAAGGCCGAGCGCCTCACTTGGACCCCCGAGGCCGAGGAAGCCCTCAGAAACTTAAAGGCAGTCCTTACCAATGCGCCCATCTTGGTGCCCCCCGCTGTGGGAGAAGCCCTCTTGATCTACGTAGCCGCAACCACTCAGGTGGTCAGCGCCGCGATCGTAGTCGAGAGACGAGAAGAAGGGCACGCGCTGCTCGTCCAGAGGCCAGTCTACTTCATCAGCGAAGTGCTATCCGAGACCAAAGTCCGCTACCCACAGATCCAGAAGCTGCTCTACGCAGTGACTCTGACATGGCGAAAGCTGCGACACTACTTCGAGTCTCATCCGGTTACTGTGGTGTCATCTTTCCCCCTGGGAGAAATCATCCAGAGCCGAGAGGCCTCGGGTAGGATAGCAAAATGGGCAGTGGAACTCATGGGCAAAACACTTTCATTTGCCCCTCGGAAGGCCATAAAATCCCAGGTCTTGGCCGACTTCCTGGCTGAATGGACTGACACCCAGTTGCCGACGGCCCCAATACAGCTCGAAATTTGGACCATGTACTTCGACGGGTCATTGATGAAAACAGGAGCAGGCGCTGGCTTGCTCTTCATCTCACCCCTCAGGAGACATGTGCGCTACGTACTGCGCCTCCATTTTCCGGCATCAAACAACGTGGCCGAGTACGAGGCCTTGGTTAATGGCCTGCGCATCACCGTCGAGCTAGGGGCTCGACGCCTCGACGCTCGTGGCGACTCGTAGCTCATCATTGACCAGGTCATGAAGAACTCCCACTGTCATGATCGAAAAATGGAGACCTACTGCGACGAAGTTCGGCGCTTGGAGGACAAGTTCTACGGGCTGGAACTCAACCATATCGCTCGACGGTACAACGAGACCGCAGATGAGCTGGCGAAAATAGCCTCGGGGCGAATGACAGTTCCCCCGGACGTCTTCTCCAAGTATATATATCAGCCATCCATCCAAATCGACGACGCGCCTGAGCCCGAGGAGGCCTCGGCCCAGCTCGAGGTACCCGCGATCGCCGACGGTGAGGCCCTGCGTGTCGAGGAGGAGCGGAATGGGGTCACACCGGTCCCGAACTGGCAGACCCTGTACCTAGAATATCTCCTCCGAGGAGAGCTGCCCCTCGACAAAGCCAAAGCTCGGTGACTGGCTTGGCGCGCCAAGTCGTTCGTTTTGCTGGGCGATAAAAAGGAGTTGTACCATCGCAGCCCCTCGGGCATTCTCCAACGATGCATCTCCATTGCCCAAGGACAAGAACTGTTACAAGAAATACACTCGGGGGCTTGCGGTCACCATGCAGCACCTCGAGCCCTCGTGGCAAATGCCTTCTGACAAGGTTTCTACTGGCCAACCGCGGTGGCCGACGCCACGAGGATTGTACGCTCCTGCCGAGGGTGTCAATTCTACGCAAGACAGGCGCACCTACCCGCTCAAGCCCTACAGACAATACCCATCACTTGGTCGTTTGCCGTGTGGGGTCTGGACCTCGTCGGTCCCTTGTAGAAGGCACCTGGGGGCTTCACGCACCTGTTGGTCGCCATCGACAAATTCTCCAAGTGGATCGAGGTCCGACCCTTAATCAGCATCAGGTCCGAGCAGGCGGTGGCATTCTTCACAAATATCATCCATCGCTTTGGGGTCCCAAACTCAATCATCATCGGCAATGGCACTCAGTTCACTGGGAAAAGTTACTAGACTTCTGCGAGGACCACCACATCCATGTGGACTGGGCCGCCGTAGCTCACCCGATGACAAACGGGCAGGTGGAGCGCGCCAACGGTATGATTTTGCAGGGACTAAAACCAAGAATCTACAACAACCTCAACAAGTTTGGCAAACGGTGGATGAAAGAGCTACCCTCGGTGGTCTAGAGTCTAGGGACGACGTCGAGTCGGGCCACGGGCTTCACGCCATTTTTCCTAGTCTATGGGGCCAAGGCTGTCCTGCCCACGGACTTAGAATACAGTTCCCCGAGGACAAAGGCGTACGACGACCGAGGCAACCAGACCAGCCGAGAAGATTCCTTGGACCAACTGGAAGAGGCTCGGGACGTGGCCTTATTACACTCAGCGCGGTATCAGCAGTCTCTGCGACGCTACCACGCCCGAAAGGTTCAGCCCCGAGGCTTCCAAGTGGGAGACTTGGTACTTCGGCTGCGACAAGACGCCCGAGGAAGCCACAAGCTTACCCCTCCCTGGGAAGGGCCGTTCATCATCGCTAAGATTTTGAAGCCCGGAACATACAAGCTGGCCAATGATCAAGGCAAGATCTACAGCAACGCTTGGAACATCCAACAGCTACGTCGCTTCTACCCTTAAAATGTTTCGAGTCGTTTGTGTTCCTCGTTTTTCTTTACGTACATAAATAAAGTCTAACCTTCAAGGGAGGATCAGCCTTGCCTCGGCAAAGCCCGACCCTCCCTCGGGGGCTAGAAGGGGGGAACCCCCTCTGCGTCAAAATTTTCTTCGGAAAAGTTTTCTACCAAGAAAAGTTTTCTACCAAAACAACTCTTGTGCTTTTCGACTGTATCGATAACGGAACCCTGAAAACGAGCGGGAGAGACCTTGAACGGCAAGGCCGACCGAGCCGAGAGACTCCTACGCCTCCGGGATACGGATACCTCACTCATCACCTTCCGCAAAAAGTAAATCACGCTCGGATAAGCAGTTCTGCTATCGAACAAGTCCTAATGCTCGGGTAGAAAACAACTTTCGTGCTTTCGACTACATTGATAGCAGGATCCTGCAAACGAGTGAGAGAGCACTAAACGGCAAGGCCGACTGAGCCGAGGGACTCCTACGCATCCAGGATACGGATACCTCACTCATCACCTTCCGCGAAAAGTAACTCACGCTCGGATAAGCGATCCTGCTACCGAACAAGTCCTAACGCTCGGATAGAAAACGACTTTCGTGCATTTTCGACTATATCGATAACAGGATCCTAAAAATGAGCGAGAGAGCACGTAAACGGCAAGACCGACCGAGCCGAGGGACTCCTACGCCTCCAGGATACAGATACCTCACTCATCACCTTCCACGAAAAGTAACTCTCGCTCGGATAAAGCGATTCTGCTACCGATAAACAAGTCCTAATGCTCGAAACGAGAGGAAAGAAAACGCAGCTAGATAATCCAAACGCTAAATATGTTTAGGCCTCAGCGACCGCAAAAAACATACGCATACTTCAGACAAACTTGTTCCTGCAGGCTCAGACATCGGCAGGGGGAGGAGCAGCACCCTCGGCGGAATCTGGCCCAGCCTCAGACGGCGGCACGAGCGGATGCCTCAGCTAGCCGCTTCGTAGCCTCAGCCAGCTGTCCCCCAAGGATCTCAGCCCGGCTCACGGCTTCGGCAGCTAGGCTCCGGGATTAGTCCCGCTCGCGGATGATCTAGCCAAACTCTAGCTGCCGCTGCTGCATCTCGTCGGCCTGGGAAGCCACCTACTCCTGGGCCGACGAAGCCTCTGTCCGAGCTGACACCACCTCTGTCCACGCCACCGCTGTCTTTAGCTTTAGCTCATCGCAGAGCGGCCGAAGGTTCTAAAACTGGGCGAGAGAGACCTTAAACGGCAAGGCCGACCGAGCCGAGGGAATCCTACGCCTCCGGGATACGGACACCTCACTCGTCACCTTCCGCGAAAAGTAACTCGCGCTTAGTTAAGTGGTTCGGCTACCGACGGGCAAGTCTTAAAGCTCGAAACGAGGAAGAAGCACGACTTTATACTCAAATACCCAAATGTTCAGGCCTCAGCAGCTACAAAAAACAAACACACGTGCTTGGGGTAACAATGGTACCTAGACTTAGACGTCGGCAACGCCCTCGGCGGTTGTCCCGACTTACAGCAGATGTCTTAGTACTCAAAGCTATTGCATCTCGCTCTCAAGAGGGTACCATTACAAACGGGACTCCAGCTCCATTCCCACGGGAATGAACTACCTCCACACCAGAGGGGCTGCGAGTTAACGAGCTTCGAGCGGCTCGCCGGCAACCGCCGCACGCGAAGCATGTAACCGCCCTGCGGTTATAAGCGTTCCCTCATCCTCGCAGAAACCAGCGGACGAAAGTGCGAGCCGCCACGCAGAGAGCATGCAACCGCACCACGGTTATGCACCCTTTCGTCTTCATCGCATCCGGTGGACCAGCACGGAGGCCCGGTCCCACATATCATGTAACCGGCGCCACGGTCACTACGTGCAAGGAAACCGCACCGCCACCTGCGCCAATGCTGCGCCTTCTCGACTGCGGAACCAGTGTCGCGACTCGAGGCGGCCACGCGCGTGACCCAATAGTGCCAATTAAGTGCAACGATCACGGGTCAGTCAGCCGCGGGGGTTGGCGTGACAGCTGATATGGCCAAAAGCGGGCCGGCAATAACTGCTGCAGCAGACGAGCGGAAGCAGCGGCCAAATCACCCCCAGGCTCGCATCCTTTCCTGAAGCGGCAGGGGAGCCCTCTCCCACAGCGTGAAGACGACGCGCCCGTGCTCTGTTCCTCGAACGGCCCGCGCACGCGCAACAGACGCCCCGCGAACGCCCGTCCCGTCGCATTAACTCCTTGGCAGAGCAAGTGACGCCTTTGGCAGGCGAAGCGAGCGACGTTTCACCTCCGTCATAATGACCGCGTCAAAAAAGGTACGCCACGATTTTTAAATTCATATCCTTTTCCGTTTCCCTCTCCCTCTCTTGCCACAAGGACCGGGGAAGGGGATATTTCGAAAGGGGTCCTTCTCCGCGAAGGAAACGAGACCCCGAGCCCTCCTACTGATCAGGGGTTCGAAGGCTGCGCCCTGGGGGGTCCAGCAGCCGCCCCAGAGCACTCGGGCCCCCGAGCCCTCCTACTGATCAAGGGTTCGAAGGCTGGCCCCTCGGAAGGGTTCGACAGCCGCCTCAGAGCATGCAGAGTGAGGGATGACCCTGGATACGTCCGTTACATGGCCGAGACTCGGGCTACGCTCCCGAGGTACCCTAGGACATTTCCGAGACCAGCGGGAACGATTTGTAATGGAATCCCACCGGAGGGAGGCACCGAGCCCTCGGACCCTATCGAAATGGGTCCGGGTCCAGCAAATCCCCTGCAGGTACCTTTGGAGCGTGCCTCTGGGCCACTAGCTGACCCTTAACGAACGGGGCATGAGCGTCCACTCAGATCACCCGTTAGCAACTCACTGGAAACACCATGATCGGTGCCCTCCGAGGGTAACATGGCGCTTTCCCCCTTCCTCCTTGCGGAAAGGCGACGAAGGGGCGTATAATAAAAGTCGAGACAGTCCTTGATCGTCCTCTCGCTCCGTGCAGAGGCTCGGGGGCTGCCCTCGCACCCGGCTGTGGCCAAAACTGTTGACAGCGTCAACAAACCAGCTCAAAAACTTGGAGCCTGATCATGCACCCGAGCTGCGGCCAGGCCGCATGAGGGAACAACCAGGCCGACCGAGGCATCACAGCAAGAATTAAGACCTCAGAAGAGTCAAACCACTCCTCTGAGGCCTCGGGGGCTACACCCGGCGGGTGCGCTTGCGCGCACCCATCGGAGCGAAACATAACCGAGAAAGGCTGGTCCCCTCACAAACATCCGGCAGAACCTCCAAGCGAGTGCCTACACTCCCTTCGAGGCTCGGGGGCTACTGTCGGGTACCGTAATTAGAGGTACCCCTAACACTCCTAAACACAGCTGGTAAACACCTTCAGAACAAACCATAAAGACTGACAGTTCGGGTCAAAGTCAAAGCTTCATCTACCAAGGGACGTGATCTCGCCTCGTCCGAGCCCGGCCTCGGGCGGGAACAGTGGTCCCGGACTGATTCACGTCTCGCCCGAGGGTCTCCTCAGGCAATGAGCACACCCTCGGCTCAGCCAAAGGCAAGCCTTGTCGTGCAAGCGACCTTGGCCAAATCGCCTTACCAGCCGACCGTATTGCATGTGCATTTAATGCTGGGATCGCCTGACACCTTATCCTGACACGCGCGCCCCAATCGGCGAGGTCGAAGTGACCGCAGTCACTTCGCCCTTTCACTGACCGATCTGACAGGAAAACAGCGCCGCCCGCCCCGCTCCTGCTGTTGTGCCAACCACCCGGGTGAAACCGACAACAGCCAAGTTCAGCCTCGGGCGCAACAGGAAGCTCCGTCTCGCCCGACCTCAGGCCTCGGCCTCGGCCTCGGGAGGAGATCTCTGCCTCGCCCGACCCCAGGGCTCAGCCTCAGCCTTGGCCTCGAGAAGAGTCACGTCTTCGCCTGACCCTGGGCCTCGGCCTCGAAGGAGCCGCCACCTCGCCCGACCTCAGGCTCAGATCGATCGCGCCACAAGGGACACATCATTACCCTGCCCCTAGCTAGCTCAGGCTACGAACAAACAAGACCGGCGTCCCATCTAGCTTACCCGTTAACAGGCAACGATGATTCCCCGCGTGCGTCCATGACGTCGGTGGTTCCCAAGCCCCCTACGGAAGCAAGGAGACGTTAGCAGGATCTATGCAACGCCAACAGTTGTGCTTCTACAGGGCTCATGCACTTCTCCAACGGACACGTTAACATGTACATGGCGACCAGGCACTTCTCCGCTGGCCACGTAGCACATAGCTACACCCCCATTGTACAGCTGGGCCATCTCCTTATGTCTATAAAAGGGGATGTCCGGGGGGAGGAGGGGAGATAGACGCACGGCAAAGGGACGGGAGAAGACAAGCAGGGCCAGACCCTCTCTCTCTCTCTCTCGCACTCGCTCTCCCGTACTCACTCCCTCGCTCTCGCTCTCTCGCAACGCTTGTAACCCCTACTACGAGCACCCTGGTGCAGGATAATACAAGTCTCATTCCCCCCTTGTGTTTCATCTCGCACCAACCCATCTGGGCAGGGACACGCAGCGACAAATTTACTAGTCGGTCCAGGGACCCCCGGGTCCGAAACGCCGACAATGTGTATAGTGGGATTACGTGCGGAGAAATATAAAATGATTTAAATAGTTCAGGATCTAGAAAGCAATGAATTTCTACTATCACGATAACTCGACCAATTCTATGTTCATATTGATTTTGGACGGTTTACTAAAGTAAATTTTATATAAGCGGACCAAAAAACTAGACTGTTTAACAGTCCACAATAGCTTGTGGTGGTCAGAAATTGAAAAAAAACTCAAACAAACAAGGCCATTGGATCATCCTCCTCCACCCTTCCCAACTCGATACCGGGCTCCTTTCTACTCCCTATGTTCCACAAAGGAAGACGTCTGAATTTTTTACATCAAATTTGATCGCCTTTGTTTTATTCAAAATATTTGTGAAAACATAGGGAAAAATCAGCTGGTATTTAAAATAAATTGTATGATAAACTAAACCCGAATAAAAAAATAATAATTATATTATTTTTTAATAAGACGGGCCTGTTAAACTTGGTATCAAAAAGTCAAAACGACATCCTTTTATGGGACCGATGGAGTATGATTCACTCAGCCCAGGTGAGTTTGGCTAAAGACTAACAAATTAAGGTTGTCCGGAGCTCAATAGTTCATTAAGCACACATAACTCAGGGAAAGACTCAATCACCCTAAAAGACTAGTCCGACGGGGAAAGAGGCTCTCCCTTTTAGGTCTAGTTCGGTAACCTTATTTTACCAAGGGATTTCAATTTTCACAAGGTAAATTAGTTCATTTTCTCTTGAGAAAATAGAAATACCTTAGAAAAATTGGTGTTTCCAAACTACTTCCGTTAGACTTATGTGCAACAACCACTTTCGTTGGACTTGGTATTGTTAAGTAAGAGTCTAATGTTTGTTATGCTTGACGATTGGTATCACCTAGATAGTTAGGTGACGATTGAGAGTACGGGGAACACAACTAAAATATTTGTTTCTATTTATTTCATACGGTGGAAGACAGGTACAGATACGAGTCTCGAGCCACCTGGTCTATCGCCTATAACATGATCCATTTGTCTCTAGCTGAACTTTTTATTGCTTTAAGACCAAACTATACTGGAAGAAAATATTACATCCAATAGATATCCTACCCCTTGTGGAAGGGCGTGCGGTCACAAACCAAAATGTTTGTTGGACCTTCCATGAAGACACAAGGCCCTGCTTAATTTCCTAATCAAGATCGGATAAAAGATCAATCTGACAAGACCATCACCAGCTTGTCCCTCCCAGCAGCAGCTCTGCCTCCCGATCCCCCGCGCAGACTGCCCGTGTGCCCCGGCAGGCATCTCTCGCTCCCGTCTCCACGACACCGTGTCTTCGTGTCGCGCGCAACCGGATCCTTTTATAGAGTTTGTCGGATTAGGCAAGTTAAACAGGGGATTAGCGAGCTAAAGAATAAATTAGGAGTGGCTAACTAACCTGTCCAGGAACCAACGTTCACAGAATCCCAGTACACTACTCTGCGCTGCTCGCAGGTAGTTTCCTCTGCGGGCGTACTTCTCTCTATTGCGTGGGAGACCGAGACGTACGCTTGTCCCGTCCAAGGAACAAGAACCATACGATGCAGAAATAGAGCATCATTATGGTAGTTGTTGGAAGCCAAAAAGAGGTCGTGCGGACGGTCCGGTCCACGGTCTGGACTGTCCGTGGTGGTGGTGCGGACGGTCCGCGCGTGCACAGAGTCAGTTAGGATTCCTAGTTTCTCGTGTGATTTGTTACCTAAAACCGTGGGATTGACTCCGAAATCAGTTCGAAACGGATCCAGACCTTCCCCTTTATATAGATGAAGGGCTACGGCCGATTGAACCCCTCAACAATCGATCAAATCCAGTCTATTACTCGTTTTTACCTTATGCATTAGGAGTAGTTCTAGTTTAGCCCTAATTTAGTATTCCAATCCCCAAATTCTCCGCTTCTCTTCGACTCTACGTCGATTAGAGGAGTCTAGGTCAGCCTGCCGAGCCTAGACAACCCCTAGTATCTCTCCTCCCCGACGGGATCCCTCCCAGGAGCGAGATCCAGGCACCGCCGGCGACCTTTCGCTGCCCCTGCGCACGCGCGGACCGTCCGGCCCCAGGGCACGGACCGTCCGGCCGTCAGGCAGGGAACGACAGCCCTGTGCCAGGTCGCGGACTGTCCGACCTCTAGCCGTGGACAGTCCGCGCCTGTGCAGAGAGCACCGCCGCCGGTTCTTGTCGAGTGTTTGGCGCCCGAAAAAGGTGTCAATATACTTTTTGGCGACTCCGCTGGGGACTAGGTGTCTAGACCTGCTAAAAATCGGCCCATATATGGCCAGTTCTAAGGATCACACCAAGATCTCCACCACCAACATCATCAAGCCGGCCATGGAGGCGCTCCCTGCTGATGACCAAAGACCCTTTGAAGACCTCATAATGCGCGATGAGAAGGAGTTGATGCGGCAATGGAACGAACAACGCGACAAGGAAGAGGCGGAACTGCTGCATAAACTCTCCGAACGGCGCAAGGAGGCGGCACAAAAGTACTTGTCACACTTCACGGTGGATCGCCACCAGAAGATCATCCATCAAGGGGAGATCGATATGGAATCTCTCCTACCTCCATTTTAGGGTCCCGCTGTAAGTACTCCAGATCTCTCTCTTACGACTTTTATGGATCAACGAGGAGATCAGTTAAAGCAATATGTAGATGAATCTATTAAAATGCATTTACGTGCATACGAGAAATCAGCTGCTCCTAGCTTTCCATCGCGAGAGTCTAATACAGAGTCACCCGCGTCAAATACATCGGCTATAAACGGGTCACCCTTGACCCAGCCATCATATGGTATGCCGATGCACACTTTCGTGTCACCATCACAGCCGCAACCACTAGGCACGCGGCAGGTACTGGACGCGACCGGACCGTCCGAGCATCATCTCAGATAGTCCAGTTATACCGCGGACCGTCCGGCGTATTTCGTCGGACCGTCCAACCAGATGTAGGCCCGCATACAAAACACTCAGGTCGCACCGTACATGGCCGGACCACCAGGGTACAACCCCGAACAATTCGGCCCCATCACGGACCGTCCGGTGCATCACGCGCGGACCATCCGGATATGTTGCGGACCGTCCGCCATCTTACGTCAAACCGTCCGCATATGGCATGAACCGGCCGACATATTATGTCGGACCATCCGACTCTACACGAGTCCACGCGCAGACTACCCAAGTCGCGCCATATATGACCGATCCGTCCGGGTACAGCCCTGGACCATTCGGCCCGATCGCGGACCGTCTAGTTCTTTACGACAGACGGTCTGGGTACGAGACTACCCACGTAGCACCATATACGGCTGGACAATCTGGATATACCTTCGGACCATTTGGCCAGGTCGCGGACCATCCGGCCTCTTACGCCGGACCGTCCGGATATGCATACGCAGAGCCGAGAGCTGCGCAATATGCACAGTTCCCGCATTCATCACAGCAACATTATGGTGCCCCACCAGCAACACATTATAATCATACCGTACCACCTCATGGACATAGGGCTGAATACTGTTCGGCCACAAGAGAGCTTGAGAGGTATAGGGCAGGAGCTGGTGACATTAATAGGACACCTAGCACACACCTCAAACATCCCTGGGAGGAAAGCCGACAGAGTGATGTCAGGCAATCTGAGATTTCCACCCACAAACTCAATGGATGGTCGCCAGATATGGCGGAGAGGATCAGAGACGAGGTAGCCGGGATGTTCAGGGACAAACTCGGTGTTAGTGTGTCAGGTACAGGGCAATCGTATCGGAAGCCTTATAGCCACCGATTCGACATCGTGCCATATCCACAGGGAACTAGAATACCAGACTTCTCTAAGTTTTCTGGTGAAGGTGGGAAAAGCACACACGAACATATTAGCCAATTCATAGCACACTTAGAAGAATTGGCTGATGGGGAAGCCTACCGCGTTCGTTTATTCTCGTTGTCTCTTACTGATACTGCATTCGCATGGTACACAGCCTTACCATCAAACTCTATTAACTCTTAGGAAGAACTAGAGCGGAAATTTCATGAACACTTCTTCTCAGGAGAACATAAATTAGAATTGGCTGACTTAGCCTCAGTCCGACAGGGGCCTGAAGAATCGGTTAATGACTATATCCGGAGGTTCCGGGACACTAGAAATCGATGCTTTCAAATCCATGTCGTAGAAAAACAACTAACAGGGTTGGCTTTCAATGGGTTGCGACCCTACTTAAAAGAAAAATTAGATGGCACCCAATTCTTTTCGCTAGTGCACTTGCACCAGCGGGCTATGACCTTTGAAAGCCGAAGGAAACATCAAAATTGGCTAGCCATAAGATGCATCTAGTGGGATACGATAATTCGGACGATGAATCCACGGATGTATACACCGCCGAACTGGTTTGGCCAGGACAGGCTAAACTTTCAGTGTGTTCTGCTTTACAGTCGATTCGAAAGAATCGACAAGAAGAAGTTAAGTTTACTTTTAATGTTGCCAAATGCAATAAAATATTTGACGAGTTACTGAAAAACGGCAACATTAAATTAACTCATACTATTCCTCCTCCTGATGAATTAAAGAGGCATGCTTATTGTAAGTGGCATAATTCCTTTTCTCATGCCACCAATGATTGTAATGTTTTTTGTCGACAGATACAATCGGCCATAAATGAGGGTCAATTGGCTTTTCAGGAGATGCAAGTAGACACACAACCCTTTCCTGTTAATACAATAGAACTCACATGCAAAAATGTATTGGTTCGGCCCAAAATGGTCGATAAAGGCAAAGGCAAGGGCATCGTCATTGGCGATCCTCGCATGTCAGATAAATCACAAAAGGAGATTGCTCGAAAGGCTTCGGACGAGAAGGCTAAAAAGTCCGAAGACGCCGGGGGGCAGGCACAGAGCATCATAGATGGTCCGGCACCTACGTGCGGACGATCCGGTGCTGAGACAAACGGTCTGGCTAACTCAGCCGGACAGTCCACCTATGACCAAAGGCGTCAACCTCTACACGAAGCAAGGAAAAAGACGCAAGGTCAAAGCACATATAGTCGGCTGATCAAAGCCGACCCTACTTTTGATCAGTTGCTCTCAAAAAATGCTAGCAAAAAGACCGTTCCACGTGATCGGTCAACAAAGAAACCCCGGTCACCTACTAAAACAAAACAGCCGAACAAAACGGCCCAAAAGGCGACGCGACAAGCATCATCTGTTCATCCTATAAGACCAGGGTACTTTCCACCCGTTTATTCATCGTCGGTATATTGTCCTACCCAAATGTGGAATAGCATGGCGATGAATCCATGGTACATGTATAGTCCCTTTGTCTATTCAGGCTGGGGGCACCTCCATTCTATTCATTTTGATCCATTAATCAAATGGTCATGGCCGAGAAAGATACAATCCAAAACGGCCTTTATACATTGGTGCTTTATTGAATGATCTTTATTTTGAAAAACCGATGACTTACATCAGGTTTAGTTCACATGCTTTTGGTTCGTCAAACTTCACCAAAAGGCAGGGGGTATATGGTGGAAGCCAAAAAGAGGTCGTGCGGACGGTCCGCGGTGGTGGCGCGGACGGTCCGCGCGTGCGCAGAGTCAGTTAGGGTTCCTAGTTTCTCGCGAGATTTGTTACCTAAAACCGTGGGATTGACTCGGAAATCAGTTTGAAGCGGATCCAGACCTCCCCCTTTATATAGATGAAGGGCTACGGCCGATTGAACCCCTCAACAATCGATCAAATCCAGTCTATTACTCGTTTTTACCTTATGCATTAGGAGTAGTTCTAGTTTAGCCCTAGTTTAGTATTCCAATCCCTAAATTCTCCGCTTCTCTTCGACTCTACGTCGATTAGAGGAGTCTAGGTCGGCCTACCGAGCCTAGACAACCCCTAGGATCTCTTCTCCCCCACAGGGTCCCTCCCGGGAGCGAGATCCCGGCGCCGCCGGCGACCTTTCGCCGCCCCTGCGCACGCGCGGACCGTTCTGCCTTAGGGCACGGACCGTCCGGCCGTCAGGCAGGGAACGACAGCCCTGTGCTAGGTCGCGGACCGTCCGGCCCCTGGCCGCGGACCGTCCGCGTCTGTGCAGAGAGCGCCGCCGCCGATTCTTGTCGAGTGTTTGGCGTCCGAAAAAGGTGTCAACAGTAGTACTATTTTATTTTCCTATCAAAACAAACTACCGCTGAATATATATTTATTTATTTTGGAGAAACAAGAGTTGGCTCATCAACATTAAAATAAAACCGAGTCGTGCTCGCCGACGCACACGTTTTGCGCTGCTTATGAAGTTCTTTCTTTTTTTTCCCCAATGGACAAATTCGTGCGCGAGATCGGTCGGGAGCACGAATCCGCCGCGACTACGCTGCAGCCAACACCAAGGAAACAGACGCCGTCCTTGTTGTCCGGTGGCTGCACGCCACAGAATTTTTCCGCAAGAGAATCAATCCTCCGCACGGCGCGCGGGCGCTAGCTTGTTCCTTGTGATTTAATTACGATTGATTGGCCCAAAACTTGCCAGTTCGGCAAATCCCGTCGAGCTCGAGTCTATTTATATACGTACGTATACATACGTATTGCCTCTGTACTTTCATCTACTCTGCCTATTTAATACACCACAAATCCGTGTGTTTTTACATGGTTTTTTTTTAAAAAAAAATTGGATTTGAGATGCTTCGGGACTCTGAAAGAAATCGAACAAGAGGAGAACGGAGAGAGTAGCTTCTTCCAGCCAACACTGCACAGCGCACACTCAATTTGAGTTAATTTGGGTTCCTTCGTTTCTTCTCCCTCTTTTTTTTTTAAAAAAAAAATCCATATCCATTGCACCAAACCTGAGCCGGCCGGTTCGGTCCATGTCAAGGCAAGCAACAGACACCAGTTTTATATTTAAAATCATTGCCTACATTTGTGTATGTATAACAACTCTATTTATTATTTATTATAGTAGCCGCACGCACGCGCGGGTTAACAAAATCCATTTATTTTCAATTATTATAGTAGCCGCACACACAACATCTGTCGGTCGTGTCTGACTGTCTGTCTGTCTTATTCTCCCTAGCTACCCGGGCTCCACACTCCTGTGGCAGATACACGTCGCGAGCCCGAATGCTGTGCTCGTCCATGAAGCTTCTCGCTCGCTTCGCACGCTCCCCGCCTCCCCCCAACCCCCTCTGCTCAGAAACAAATACGGCGAGCGGCTGATCGATCGGTTTCTGCGTCGCTAAATTATTTGGTCGATTCGGGGGCGGTGGTGTGCTATGCTATGCTATTCTATTCAGAAACGTGACAGCGATTAGCAGCAGATGGCCCCGCAGGAGGGAGATCGCTACGCTGTGCTTCTGCGAGAACCGATCGGACCAGGAGAGCTTCAATTCCCTGACGGAATTTGAACATCTTTTTTTCTAAATGGAGGAAGAAAACTAGACGGCATTTGAGCCGTTAGGACGTCGTCTTCTACGCTGGGACCGGCCGGCCGGCCGCTGTACCTGTCTTGTACTCGCGCGCCAAGTCGACATGGACGTCAATTAATCCATACCCTGACGACGTCTGTAGGTCTGAAAGCTGACGGACGGTCCAACGACAAGCACACGTATATATATACGCCTTGGCGTTTTTCCATTCAGATGCCGTGTTCGTCTATGACCAACCAATGATTTCAGTTGCTTTTCACGCATTCAAGTTGTTGGGGGAACGCTGTCCGCCGTCACCGTCAGTCACTAACTAGCACGGTAGCAATATATTGTCAAGTAGTAGGAATTGAAGCTAGTGTATTACTCTCTATATATATTTCACGAGCGGCAACCAAATGGACACGAGCTGACGCTGAAGTCTGAACTCTATGCGGCGTGGCGTGCCTCTAGCCGCCGTAGAGAAGTGGATGCCAAGACAGTTTTCGGGCATGTGTTGCACACGGGCCAATTAAAATCCATGCATATGGACTAGTCACCTAGAAGAACCATAGACTACCTCTCCTCGGCACCTTCCTTATTACCGCAGAGAAGATTTGTCACTGATTAAAAAGAAGCATCAGACGCATACGAACTGCAAATTAATATAGCCCGCTGAAGAAATGCAGTAGGGTTTAGAAGCTAATTTGGCCGACGACTGATTGAGCTCTGAAGAAGAACAGTAGCTTGCATTGCAGTACGGTGCGTGCGTGCATTAAGCACTGCATCGTGCTAGCAGGGTCCCAACTCCCAACAAACAGTGTACTCGCCTAGCTTTTCCGGGGTGGCACAGGGTACTACTGATCCCTATTATTCGCGACTCTCGAGTCCACCATGGCACTGTTCTTTCCAGCCAGCTGTTTCAGACCAAGACCTCCTCAGCTTAGCTTTGCATCAGGCCTATGAGCGCGAGCAACTGTACTTTGAGCGTCCTGTTGCTGAACATTATTAGACGCATTGCAGTCCAGTAAGGCGTCCAAATGATTGCGTCCTGGCCTACAATCCCTGTGCCTTGATTTCAGCACTCAGTAGCGGACGTGCAGACGCGGTACGGCCCCCCTCTCTCCCTCCTCCTGGAAGAAACGAAACGAAACAAAATGGAGAGGCCGATGCAAAACGCACGCAGGAACTCAACTGACCACCGGTGCCGCGTCACACCGAGGGCCCGCCGGCCGACGCACCGGCACCGCCAAACCTCCAAGCAGGGGCCCTTGCTTCTTTTCATGGAATGGATGCCGGATCATATATGATATATTCAGAAGCAGATGTGCGAGAGAGAGCCTCACTGCTTCCGTATTTTTTGCATCAGATGTGTCTGAAAGCCACGAACAGCGCATTTTTTTCTCTCTCTTCAGATTCAGAGCCGTAGAAGGCTGCCGGTCACTCTTTGGCTCCAGTGACTTGTCACCTTCTCCATGTCTTGGCTTGTTGGACTGTATCAGAAGTCCATGGGCATCGATGTCGCGTTGCACTGCATTGCACTGCAAGTCTGCAAGGTAGATTTCAGAGAGAGATAGAGAGAGAGAGAGCCGGCCTGCGATGATGGGAGGAGGAAAGGTGGCTTGACGCAACAATAAATCTGCCACCTTTAAAAGCGCCCGTACCGTACGCGCGCCCATGCGGGCTTGTTGAGTTCAGTGAACGTGCGCGCGAGGAGCGAGCGAGCAGGCGCCGGAGTTCCTGTGAAGGTTCAGTTCAGTTCAGGAATCCGATGCGCGTTCTCGTGGTTCGCCATGCCCGTACGCGTGGAAAGTTTGCTTGCTAGCTACTACTTTTAACCTTTTGGTCCCTCCCAGGAGGCACGGATCAAAGCTCACCTGATCATTGATCAGCAGCTGGCTAGTGGCTACTGCAGCGCGCAGGGTTTTTCTCGTGAAGTACAGGTATATATGTATGTACAGTGTACAGAGCTGAACTCGATGTGAGCAAGAGAATTGCAGGGGATTTGAGGGGGCTCTCCCAAACTACAGCCTGAAGGGAATTAACTAGAGGGAGACCCAACCGGATGCATGAACCAACACGCGAAATTCGTTCGGGAAATGGAGATTTTGCATCTATTCGGCATATCATCAAGACAGGAAGCAAACGCATTTATCACGACGACTCTCGGATGCGCGCGCGCTGCGTCCTCGACTCCTCCGTCCCCTGCAGCACTGCACGCTGCACGCATCATCGTTCATCGCTCTCCCTGGCAGCCCCTGCGGCTGCGTCAACAGCCCCAGGCCCACAGTGTGCAGCTGCAGCAGCAGCACAGCTCCCTACCGTCCGCCCGTCCGTCGGCGTCGGCCTGGCGTCCATTTTGACCATCCCTTGGCGGCCACTCCAAACCGACACGTCCCTTGCGCGAGCACGACGCGCTTCCTGCACCACATAAGTAGCAGACTAGAAGGCATTGGCCATATTTGTTTTAGTTTTTTTTTCATCTTCTAGCCACCAGAAGCCGCTGCAAACTATTAAACTCCTAGCTTTTAAGCCCCCATTTATATAAGAATCATTTTTAGTTAAAACTATATAAAATCAACTGAACACGTAATCGGATTTAAGTGTTGAATTTTTAATATAAATGTACGTGAGTCAATGGTGGAAGAATTTTAAGTGTTGAATTTGGTATATGGTTAGATCATGATCAAATGTACTAATAAAGTTCGCTTATACGCTTGCATATAATATCTGGTTACACATTAGTTGCTCCCCACACGTACTTGGCTTGATTGGATGGCTTCGCGGACGGATGCAGGTTAATAGCTTTTAAATGATTGGATTTGTATCTACTCATGTCGTCTACGCCTCCGACAACCGAGCATAAGTTCAAACAAAATCAACACATACGGTGGTGGTCCGAGATGACTTAGGTGTGGACAACCAATCAGATGCACAGTGTAGTGCTGGCTAATTAAAACAAATCCGTGAATGTAGTAGTTTTCCACTGCTGCTGCGGCCTGCGGTGAGTGAGCGGTCATCAGTACCTTCTTTTTTCCCCCTGATTTGAGCTGATCGGAGCTCGGCAGCGGTAAACTGACATGCGGCTAAAGCTTCCTGCTTTCTACTAGCCCTTAATTAACGTGCGTCGTACCGTCATCTCAAGAACCTGCCTTGCCCGGTGCCCAGGAAGCTGCATCCATCATCGATCAGCGGTGGGTGCGAGACGACATGCTGGTTCGTGAAGGAACCACCTCTACTGTTCATTCACGCCTTGGCGTACTGGTCCAGTTATTATGAGTCTAAACAAGTGCATGATAAATGTCGCTGTAATCCATGGATAATGGAGGACGACTAGATTATATTGAATGATAAACGGTTGGTTCGAAGCTATTGGAGACTTAAGAGTAAGATGGGCCCACGTGTCAGGAACCCCCCATCATGCCTACCCACTGCTGCATAAACTTCTCGATTGCTTACCTCATCACCACCACAGCACACGTCCTAACCCTGAATGCCCCCACACCGACGGACCTGTATATAAGCCTTCCCCCAACCCAAGTACACAGAGATACAAATACAGAGAGGCAGAGGGCAGGCGGAGGCACCATCTCCCTCCCTTCTTCATCACCCACAAGTCCTCCTCTCCTCTGCGGTCTCCTCTCCTCTCTGGTTCGTGCAAGAAACTTCCTTGGACAAAGATGGGAGTGCAGAGTTACTACAGGTTATTCTGCTGCGGGTGCGGCGCCAATGCGGCGGCCGGCGACCTGGAAGGCGACGAGGACGGGGGTTTCGAGGCGTTCGACGACAAGGGGCTCGAAGCCGGGCCGCGGGGGCTGTCGTGGGCGCAGGTGGAGGCGATGACGGGCAGGTTCACCTCGGCCGTCGTCGGCGAGGGCGGGTTCAGCACCGTGTACCTCGCGCGCCTCTCCGGCGGCGCGCTGGCCGCCGTCAAGGTCCACCGCAGCAGCGAGCGCCTCCACCGCGTGTTCCGCCAGGAGCTCGACGCGCTCCGACGCGTCCGCCACCCGCACATCGTCCGCCTCCTTGCCTTCTGCGACCAGCAAGGTTGGGTGCTCTGCTCTCCTCTGCTACGCTCCGCTCTCTCGCGCTAGTTCGCCTTGTGCTTGAGCTGCTGACGAAACGCTCCGGTGGCCTTATCGACGCGCAGAGGAAGGCGTGCTGGTGCTGGAGTTCGCGGCGAACGGGAACCTGCACGAGCGGCTCCACGGCGGGGGCAAGGCGGCGGGGACGATGCCGTGGGCGCGGCGGGTGTCGGCGGCGCTGCAGGTGGCGCGGGCGCTCGAGTACCTGCACGACCGCTGCGAGCCGCAGGTGGTGCACGGCGACGTGAAGGCCTCCAACGTGCTCCTGGACGCGGCCATGTCCGCCAAGCTGTGCGACTTCGGGTCGGCGCGGACGGGGTTCTCGGCCGCCGTGCGCCCGCGGCCGTCCGCGCGCACCGCCATGCTCGGCTCCCCGGGGTACGTCGACCCGCACTACATCCGCTCGGGCGTCGTCACCAAGAAGAGCGACGTGTACAGCTTCGGCGTCCTGCTCCTGGAGCTCCTCACGGGGATGGAGGCCTTCTGCGCGGAGGAGGGCGGCCGCCTCCTCACCGCCGCCGTCGCGCCGCGGCTCAGGGCCGGCGACCCGCCTCGCGGGATGGTCGACGAGAGGCTCGGCACCGCCTACGACGCCGCCGAGGCCGCCGCCGTGGCGGCGCTGGCCGCGGCCTGTGTCGGCGAGAACCCCAGCCTCCGGCCGTCCATGGCCGACGTGGTGCGCACCCTGGAGCAGAGCGCGCAGGGATCCATCTCCGCCGTGGAGAGGGCATCGGGCGGCCACTGGAAGGTGTGAGTCACCAGTGGAAAGTCGTCGCCTCCGCCGACGCGCTCAGATCTGGCTCCCCGAGTCGTTAACTTGCGGTGCTGATGCGCATGCGTCGCACACGTGGCGCCCATCCATTGGTTGCGAGGAGAACAAAGCGTTGTAAGTACTTAGTAGCGAGCATATCAAAAAGAAAGAGGGGAGAAAAGCGTGGTGAGAAAACGTTGTTTTCCATAGCTAAATTAGGGGAAAAGATTTGGGGGAGATAAAAAAGGCAGAGCTAATTTGTGTGCTGATGGGGATTTGTATCATATTATGCCAAAGCGGCATCTACTTGAGAGAGACAAAAAAAAAGAGAGGATCTTTGCAGCGCACGATTCCAAGATTTTGTTGATTCTTATTAGTGGGTTCTTTCTTTTTTTTTTGTAAAGTGCATCGGGTGTTTCTTCCTTGCCGTTGTCTGTACCTATAATGTAGCTAGATTTGGATTTGTTGAGGGCTTGGTTTGTGAACGCTGCGTGAATGAACAAAAGAAATCGCTTCTCGAAAATGTTCCCTCGGCAGAACGGCACAGTCCTGGTTCAAAAACAAATGGGCGTCCATACGACTTTTATTCCGCCGCCAGAGGTCGTGCTGAAATAATAATTGGGTGTTTGCATCAAAGCGTTCAAAACCCACGTACTCGCCTCCTGCTCTCTGACCGAGTGTACTGCCAACCCATACCCTGCTACCACTTCACATAAGAAAATACTATCACGTATGTTATTGGTCAAAAAAAGTAAAAAACTATATACTTTTCTCTCTTTTTTTTTCTTTTTCTATTTTCTGTGCAAAATGCGTGAAAGAAGCAACATGTAGCCAAACAACTGTTCTCATATGTAGAATGATACTGTTCATATTTAAAAAACGATTAACCCTGGATGAACTGTGTGACTTTTCATGAAGAAAGAGAAACGGATAAAAAAAAAATCAAATAGAACTGGGTAGTTACGTGCATTACCTCATCTTCCATCCAATAAGTTTAGTTTAGCTCATTTCTGCTGAATCGTCTACTCCTATATTGGTAAACTTTAAATAGAAAAAAAACTAGTAGCGGAAGTTAAATGAGTAGACATTAACAAAACCGTTGAGAGGGACGACGGACCAGCTAGTGCAGAGCTAGTGCAGAGCTTGACTTTAACAAAACCGTTGAGAGGGACGCATGTGCTCCTAAACTAAAACTAGGCGCGCACAGTGTATTTTTTTCCCCCTGAACTGGCACGCATTTGTTGTTGGCGCGGACCGTCACAGCAACATGTCTCGCTTGCTTGCCCAACGCGACAAAAACAGAGCTCGGAACTGGACGTGGACGTGCGAGCACACGCACAACACAACCCGTAATCCCCCACACGGGAGACACCGTGTCACGGCCCGGAGCGCCTCACGTCACGGTGCTCGTGCCGGCCGGCGCTGCACAGGCATACAAACGGTGCGTCGTCGGTCGCCGGGGAAGCGGTCACGTGCGGACGGCGGGGGCGAGCGGCGCGTGCACCGCGCGCGTACTGGCTGGTGGTGAGTCTCCGTCGGTGATGGCGCACCCGGACCGACGTGGACATTGGCCCGCCATCTCTTTCGTGTTTCGGCAGCCGCCGACGCGACGGCCATCTGCCTCATCATGGGTTATGACAGTTCCGCATTAGAGAAAGCCGGGTGTTAGCACACTGTCATGTGGGGCCTTAGATAGGTGGCAAATGGGCATGTTCGGCTATAAAAGGAGAGCGGTTCAAGCTATGAAGGATCATCAAATAATCAATTTATAAACTGAAGTCTTCATTTCTCATTACTCTCATCTGCTTCCTCTCCTTCCTTCTCATGTTACTGGTTCTTCTATTTCTAGTATCTTCTGCTGTAGTGTTGTACTCTGATTTGCTAGAATAATATACAGAGTGTTCCTCTAGTTGTGCGTCCCCATCTCTCGTCTCCTTACTCTATACATGCTCTTCCTGCTACTAATTCTAGAAGCCTCTAGCGAGTGCTTACATTTGGTATCAGATTAGGTTCTCCTGAATCCCTCTCTACTGTGTCATGGCACCTCGATCGTCCACGATGGATCATCCAGATCCTACCGTTCGCAAGCTGCTCGATGCAATGGCGTTGATGGAGAATCGCTTGACTGAGGCGCTGGCGGGCCGTGGTGGCGAGCAGACTCCTGCCTCCTCCTTCGCCTCGCTGTTTGACTCATTCGAGGGCACCACAACTTCCTCCACCACAGCGCTACAATACGTCGACGACGTGTTCAGCTCTTCGGTGGGCGCGGCGTACGCCGCAAGCCCCTGTGCGCGGTCGCGTTCTCCATCCTACGACGACGACGAACCAGTCTTCGATGCATGGCTTCTCTTCGACGAGGAACCTGTCGACAGCGCTACCACTCAAGCTCTCTTCTCCGACGAGGCCGACCACTGCTTCGGCGACGAGCTCGACACCGACCGGACCATGGAGTTCCGCTTCCCCACCTCCGAGTTCGACATCAAGCAGGCCGTGGCTGTGGTCAACAACACCAAGGACTCGCTGGAGTTCGCCAGCGCGCAAAGGGTCGAGATCCGCACGCGCGTGACCGTGGCGTGCGAGGACTGGGTGGTGGACCACAACGTGGATGCCGCGACGGTGGCCGACATGGCGCACCTCGCACACGACTACTTCACGCTTCCACCCGAGGACAAGCCTCCGCTCGGCCCCTACATCGACACGGCTCCATCTCCAGCTTCCTTTATCCCGCAGTTGGTGGAGACCGAGGAAGAGGATGAGGTTTTCCACACCTCGCCCAGCACGTGTTCGACGATGGTCCCCAACCGCAATGCCACCACCAGCATGCTCGCCATGGTCGAGGCCACCTGGAGCGACGAGTACGCGCTCGTGGACCTGCAGTCCGTCTGCTACTACTCCACGTCCAACGCCAAGCCCAAGCTCAATAGCCTCGACGAGGTCGATCCAAAGCTGCTCAAGACCTTCATTCCGCTCACCGAGCAGAAGCACCTCTCCGACGTCGCCATCGACGCCGTCATCGACTCCGCCTCCATCACCATCACCCACCACGAGGCGCTGATGGCCAAGGGTGTCATCTTCTGCTCCATCCCCAAGTCCATATGTGAGTACCCAGACCTTGTCAGGCACTACCTGGGCAGCATCGTACTGCCAGGCGACAACTACTATGCCGCCCTCAATTCAGCGGTGTTCAGCGACGAGTCCTTTTGCTTCGTTCCCAAGGACACAGTCTGCCCCATGGAAATCTCGACCTACTTTAGGATCAACAACAAGGAGACCAACCAGTTCGAGAGGACTCTGATTGTGGCCGATGAGAGATGCACCTATGTCTTGCTCATTGAGTTGTGTCTTCAGGTTGATGGTGTTAAAGTTCGGCTTCCGCCTTGGCCACCACCTGTTTGGACATTCTGGCTGCCTTATGATGTGTGCAGCGGCATGCATTACAACAGCAGAGACTGTGCCTGGTTCAAGGGTATTTGGCAACCACTATTTTTGGTGACCCCATTTTATATTTGACAGCTGAAGCTTGGTTGGGACGTTTTTCTGGGAAAGGAAATTGGAGAGCCGCAGGGACTGAAGTGGTTGGCTGTTAGTTCGGGGAATATGGCTGAGAAGATGCAAAAAGGGGGCAAGTATGATTATGCCTCTGAATTTTTGGAGTTTGCAGCTGAATTCTCGAGTTCAGATAATGGTGAAGATGGTGCTACTTTACTGATGTATAAACATTATGCTGCAACTGCTATTTCCAAAGGAATCCATTGCTTGTCTCTGCGCCTTACTGATGAATACTCCTCAAATGCCCATGCACGGATGTCATCTGTATTCTGTGTCCTCGCAACACTGATATTCTTTGCAACTCTAAGCAGAGAGATACATGGAATGTTCAGCTTTTCAGATCCATTGATGGTGGTGTTGTTTTTAATGTTTCCAAGACTTCTGAGGAAGCTGCAAGAGCAGGAATTGAGCATGGCCTCCGAGAACCTGATGCTCATGGTCTTCTATGGGTTCCTTGCCCTGGAGTCTACATTATCAACGGCTTGGGGGCAAGCCGTATTTTAAGCAGTGGGGAATGTTAGCACACTGTCATGTGGGGCCTTAGATAGGTGGCAAATGGGCATGTTTGGCTATAAAAGGAGAGCGGTTCAAGCTATGAAGGATCATCAAAGAATCAATTTATAAACTGAAGTCTTCATTTCTCATTACTCTCATCTGCTTCCTCTCCTTCCTTCTCATGTTACTGGTTCTTCTATTTCTAGTATCTTCTGCTGTAGTGCTGTACTCTGATTTGCTAGAATAATATACAGAGTGTTTCTCTAGTTGTGCGTCCCCATCTCTCGTCTCCTTACTCTATACATGCTCTTCCTGCTACTAATTCTAGAAGCCTCTAGCGAGTGCTAACACCGGGTTGCTTTAGTTGTTCTGTTACTGGTTGCAGGAGGTTAGTGCATTTATCTTGCGTCGTTCATTGTTTTAATCATATTTACGAGCACGTGACACACCTTGCTCGTAACTCCTAATGGCGCACCTCTAAGATATTTATGGAAGCGTGGTGCCATGGTGTCACGTACTAAGACTGAAGAAATAAGATACTTCCTCTCTTTTAAAATATTGAAATAAGATACTTCCTGTGTTTTAAATATAACTTGTTTGACTTTTTAAACTTAAACTTTAACCATTCGTTTTATTTAAAAACATTATTAAAAGTGAAACGTTTTAGGCCACGTATAAAGTATATTTGATAATAAATAAACTATAGTGGGTTTTTTTAATAAGATGAGTGTTCAGAGTTATGATTGAAAAAAATGAGACAGATTATAATTTAGAACAGAGAAATTTAATGCTCGTGCTAAATGTAATATGAACTTAAATCAGGATGGATAGATTCGGTTATACAAATTGTAGGTCCTTGTATTTGACCATGCCACACATCCAACACTTCCTACTTCCTAGGAGTACATATAGAGAAATCAGTGGAATCGCTTATTGTTCTAATCTCTACTACTCTATAAGTCCCCAATTAATGTAGACCATGTGTGCACCATGGTTCTAACCCTGGCCATAAGTGGTGTCCTTGAAAAGACTCCATGCGACGGACGTATAAAATTTTATGTATATCTTGAGTCACAGTATCTAATTATTTTCTAGTAGATTTCGCACAGCTAATGGTGTTTGCTATAGCTCAGGCCTCCAAATTCAAAAACTATTTTGAAAAACCAAAATCTTTTAAACGCTCTGTGTCTTACTATTGTTAGGATTGAGAAACTGAGAGTCTTCTTGTTGAAAAACAGTTGAGCTTTCTCAACTACAGTTGAACTTTAACTTTTCAACTGTGAATCTCTCTGACCATACACTAGTTGAACCTGCCCCCGGCCCAGTCAAACTGGGGTTTTCTCTCTTAAACTTTCTGGTCAAGACCAGTTAAACTTGGACAGTTGTCAAAAGAAATCTGCATGCCTTTGAATTTGTAAAGTTGGTGAAACCATCATCCATATATACATGCAGGGATCTGCTGTGTGAATGTCATGTGAATCTGTGGTGCATGCATGGGTCGTATATATAGCTGCCAACAAGTGGCGATGGAACTATCACCACTGAACATGCAAACAAGCATGCCGCGCCGTTGTTGTAAAGCAGAACTAACAACGGGTCGGTTAGTTAACCAACGAACTAATTATGAACCACCGCAGTATATGTAGTGTCACATCTACCAAATAGCTTGCGTCATTCATCGAGCGGGCACATGCATATGCATGCCGAATGCTACTAGTTAATTGGACTGTGTAGAGAGGTTATTATCAACTACTTAACCCAACTACCATCACATCATCAACAATAATAACCTAAGCAAAAAACGTGGTTTTGACTCTAGAACGTATATATACACACACCGTGCATCAGCATATAGCATGGTGATAAAATCGTACGTACTGTGCAGCATTATATATATATATATATATATATATATATATATATATATATATATATATATGACAGGTATAACGGGAGCCCTGGGCTTCCAATAGTTAAAGGAAGCCCAGGCCAACCACCCCTGCAAACTGGTTCAACCAGCGCGCCCAAACAGGCTGTCGGGTGCGCCACCTGCCCCACGTCTGTTAGTGCAAAAAAAGGAATACATGCATGAGTCAAACACGATCCAATGCATGCGCATAAATTTAGGAAAGATATGTGCGGCAGTTTCTATTTTTAAAATCCTTTATTTCCTCCATAAATTTAGGATCACTGCAACAGCCATGCAGCTAGACGCGTAAGAACCATTTTATGATATATACTGAGACTAAATATGCTACACTGTGTTAATAATTATGCAATTCGATATACTGCGTAAAAATCTGTTACCAGCTGCATGCACACGAATTTATGATAAAAATAATGTGCAATGAAAGGAAATGAATTACACGCATAGAAACAAAAAATCGTATTTAATGTTTTATTTCCTTCATAAATATAAGATTCCTCCAACAGTCATGCAGCTAAAACACATTAAATCTAGTTTATCACATATACTGATACAAATTATACTACATGGTGTAGGTATTTATGCAATTCGTTACACTGCGTAAAAAATCTGGCATGTTGTTCACTGGTGGACGCACCTCCGGATTGGAGCGTAATAACCTTAAGTTTTGAGCATAAAATCCCTTAATTATAAGCGTATATACTGAGCCAATGTGAGAGATTGATAGCTCTAGTAGGTTGTTATTACGATCCTATTTTTATGGCAGATCCGAAAAACATGGCAGTCACATGCATGCGGTTATACAGATCCTAAAATTATGGCAAAATGCATGCATAAGTCAAACACGTTCCCTTGCATACGCGTAAATTTAGGAAAGATATGTGTGGCGGTTTCTATTTTAAATGCTTTATTTCCTCCATAAATTTAGGATCGCTGCAACAGACATGCAACTAAAACTCGTAATGACCATTTTATGCTATATACTGATACTAAATATGCTACACTGTGTAGATAATTATGCAATTCGATATACTGCGTAAAAATCTGCTACAGGCTGCATGCACACGAATTTATGATGGAAAGGATATGCAATGAAAGGAAATGAATTGCATGCATAGAAACAAAAAATCACATTTAATGTTTTATTTGCTTCATAAATATAGGATCCCTCCAACAGCCATGCAACTAAATGCATTAGAACTAGTTTATGATGTATACTGAAACAAATTATACTACACGGTGTAGGTATTTATGCAATTCCTTACACTGCGTAAAAAATCTGGCATGTTGTTCACTGGTGGACGCATCTCCGGGTGGAGCGTAAAAACCTTAAGTTTTGAGCATAAAATCCCTCAATTATAAGCGTAAATACGAGTCAATTAGAGGTTGATAGCTTTAGTAGGTTGTTATTACGATCCTATTTTTATGACAGATCCGAAAAACATGGCAGCCGCATGCATGTGGTTTCTATTTTTATACAGATCCAAAAATTATGGCAAAATCGTGGGAGTTTCCATTGCATGCGCGCAAATTAAGAACAACATAAATCAAGGAATTGCCTTTCCAATGTGCATTCAGTAAACTGATATACGGACTCTATGTTAAAGCATAAAATTATACAGTTTTTAGCGTAAATAATACATGTGGTAGGCATAAAACACAATAAACAAAAAGAAAAATGCGCCGGATCGGAGGATGTCACGCGCGATCATCGCTGCGCGCATCTCGCCCCTTCTGTGATGTCGCTCGCTCGAACATCACGCCTCATGCGTCGCCGTCGCTACTCGCACGTCGACGGGCGTCGCTTGCTCGTCGGCCTTGGAAGTGCCGCCTCCTCGGGGCTTCGGGGGCGCCGCCGCTTGCCCGCACAACGGCCTCGCTGCGGATCGAGGAACCTCCGCCACCGCGCGTCGAGGTAATGGAGTTGCGGCCACCGGCCTGGGATCCGCCGTCGCCGCACAAGGGCGCTGCCGCCGCTCGCCCTCTGGATCGGGGGCCGCCACCGCCGGCCTGGAAACCGCTGCCACCGCATGTCGAGGTCGGGGAGCCACGGCCACCGCAGGCACTGGCCGGGATCCGCCGCCGCGCGCGCTATCGGGCAACCGCCGTCGCTAATGAATCGAGATGAGGCATGAAAAATTAAACCCTAGCACTCCGGGTTCTATTTTATAGACGTCCGGATGTGGTCCGGCTCGACCGGATTGCACTGTCTGGCCCGCGCGCCTTTGCGACGTCCGCCTCGCTTTGCGTCGCTTTGGCGCCACCTTTACCTTCTGGCTGTGTGCCTCCAGTCGCGGCGGCGCTCAACCTGAACGCCAGCCTCCTCGATGTGCCGCTTCACGTGCCACGCACGAGCTGGGTGGAGTGGAGCCGCCCGAAACCAAAAGCAATCGTCCGTCGCACGAGCTTTTTTTCTTCTTCTTTTGTCAGACAAAGATAAGAACAGAAGAAGAAAAAAAACGAGCCCGCCGTGTACTCGTTGGATTGGATCTTCACACTTGTAGTAGATGATGATACATACATTGTATTTGTCCACGGTCAATACTTGCATCTGGCAGCAGTCAGTCAGTCAGTCATAATAGAAGGACCGTTTGGGGGTGGGGGGTTGGCACTTCGGCTAGGCGGTTGCACTGTTGGGTCTCCGCTCCGCATCCCTCGCTGGCATACTGGCGTTGGGTCTCCGATGGATTGGGCTAACCATTTTCTTTCACAGTTGGGCCGAGGCAATGCATGGCCGTCGTGCTGGAGTCTTCGATTGGTGTTGTGTGAACCAAGCGACGAGAGAGTGGTCGTAGACTCCAACAAACAAGCCTCCATGGCAACACCAACACGTACGACGAGCATGCCTCGCCGGTTCACTCGTTCGGTTTCCAGTTCCATGCTGACGACGACGCTGCAGCTTGCAGGTAGACAGGTAGTGCAACGGCAGCAGTCCTGTCGCTGGAGCCTTGTAGTGCCCTCCTCTCCCCACTGTCGGTCTCCCACTATACCACCGCCTGGTGATCGTATCAGATTATCCGCCGCATGCCAGTGAGATCGAGCAAAAAGCCCGTACAAACATTATTTTAGATTGACATCGACATTGCAAAGCGATTTACATGCATGCATGATACTGTATGTTGTGCACGTGTACAAATATGTGGTTTTGATATTAATGTAGCATACTCGCTAGAGTTATGGTACATGGACTGAACTCGAGTCGTCGTAATCTTGTGCCCGTTGGAACCAAGTTTCAGATAGAGAGGAACTGAGGTTCTAGTGGCCGAACAAGTTGTGTGGGACATTTTCAAACCAAACACTGGTGCATATAAAGATTACATGCGTTAGAGACATACATGCAATTTGTAAATTTTTTTTAAAAAAAAGAAATGAGGAAAAAAAAGAGCCCAATGCAGCAGGAGGGCGCCGGCCCACAGTGGGGGGCGTGCGGCCCACCAGCCTGAGTGAGGCCCAAGCGGGGTTAGCTGGCCGACCGACATGGAGGGGGCCGATCAGGTCAAAATAGATCTCCTTATATGTGCTTATAAATAGCACATATCGTTCTGTTTTTTTTTAAAAAAAATGGATTTTGAGTAGATTAGAGGGCAATATAATCTAATATATTAGATTCATCTAATGTATTAATTTTCACCGTTATTACATACTGATTAATTTTGTGACTGTATTCTGGTTCCTATCTCTTTGCTTGCCCGTTATTTGCACGGTTGATTTTTATTCTAGATTAATTTTGTAATTTCAATTGTTTACTATTGATTTAAATTATATAGATCATTGCTAAGACATACCGATGACCACTGAATACCGGATGGGCAAGTTCCGACATACGAGTGCCTACATATACTCGTATACAGTCACATATACCATACAAAAAAAAAATAAGTTACCAATCATTTGATATGACCGCGCGCCGCCAAGGTACATCATCTCATTATTTTCACGCGATCATTTAACGACATAAAAGGCCGTGCATGTTTTGTCCTCAGCTCATCTCTGTTCTGTTGCACACTGCCCACTGGTCCCTGCCCCGTGCATGAGAGCACGTGCCTTACCTAGCTCCAAGCCAAGGTGGCAAAGGCCCACCACGTCTGTTGCGCTGCCACTCAATTATCAACCCCCTCTTGAGATAATGTAGCTTTACTTACAGCAACCCGTGCCTTTGGTTTTGTTTTGTTGTGAAGTACGTCACAACGGATCACCAGATCCGCTCTATTCCCTCCCGTCAGCAGTAGAGGCGCAAGAAGCTGTAGAGTACCCGTTCTCCTTCCCATTAGCACAACAAAGAAAACACAATAAACACGATGTAGGGTTGGGCCTCTGGTCTCTTTCTCTTCTCTTTTCCATATGAGAGGTACAGGTTCTATATATAGAGACGCGATAGCCCTCAGGGCTATATTCGGTATTTGCCCACATAACCCTTCATTAGGGGTTCTCAATATATTTAACCCCTTTTGGCGGCTGCCTCTGTTCAGTTTTGGACTTTTTACACAGGAGAAGATGGCAGAGACACATTGGTCGATTCTATGGCATGGTGGCAGTGGCGAAGCTAGAGCAAAATATAAGGGGGTGCACGTCTCTTGTGGGTGCATAGGAACAAAATTTGGGTGATGCATATATGGTGGAAATTTGACTGTTATCACTGTTTTTTGAATTTTTGGGGGGTGCATATGCATCCACAGTGCACAACATAGCTTCGCCCCTGCATGGTGGACACATGTGGCTTGCAAGTCTACAAACATGCCTCCATCAGTGGGAGGGAATTTTCTGCGACATGTTTGCAGGGTTAAACAGAACTTGCTGACTTTTTTTATGTCGTTACTCTGCTGGTCCGTTCCGGTGTCAGTTTGGGGGGAAATAAAAATACGGATGATATGCGGTTGTCCTGTCTACTACATGATTCAATACAGTTTCTGTTGGGTGAGAATGTGAGGAGGTATGATAGCAGGAGGCTGAAGCAAATGTCCACACGCCCAATTTGCTTGATGGCATCACCGCGTGTAGCCCACATAGTCTTCGGCATTAGGACGACTCGCCAACAACCACGTTGTGTGTGTGTCGAACTCTAATGTCCGTTTCACATAACATGTTTGGTTCAGTTTTTTTGCGAGAAGTATTTTTTTTCTAAGAATCTATCTACGAATAAAATCTAAGTTTCGTTGGGATAGGTAAAGATAAAAGAGTCTATACGGTTTATAATGTAGAAAATGGTAGTTTCATACTATCGTAATGACTCGGTTTGATGGTTTTTGACTAAAATGATTCTCGTAGAAACATACTTAAAAGCTACATGTTTGACAGTCTACAATAGCTTCTGGTCACCAAAGGGCCTTTCCACGTGTATACACTTGACTCTGGAATTCACTCAAGATTTTACAATTGATTTGGTGGCAACTAGTTGATTAACACATACTCCAACTAGGTTAGAACAGAATATACAGGCACAAGATGGTCATATTTAGATAGCTACATCTAATAAAAATTTTCATACAAATATATTGTGATCTCTATCTAGTTCCGACAAACTTATCTATATTTAACTTTCAATGTCTATTATTATTTTCATAATTGTAGAGGTAAGAAAATTATTTAAAAACACTATAGATCCCGTGTCTCTTAATAGCCATTTTTCTTTTCTTTTTTTTGCAGCAATTTATATGGCAAGAGGATTGACATATATGCTCTATTGAAGACATTCGGTTAGTCATATCAAGGCTATCTCCAACAGATTATCCATCCATATATACATATTTAAACTCCACTCTACGAATAATGCAATCTACAGTGCAAAATAATATTTTTGATAACTATATGAGTAATCTGCTGGACACGGTCTAATATAATGTTTTTGCATTGTACTTCTTTGTGCCTTTGATATGTAACCTGTTGAAACCTAAGACTAAATTACATAAGTTCTTGTGCCATTCCTTATTGTGACATCATAAATCCATATTAGGTCCAGATGCGCGGCGGGCGACAGTCGCCAGCCAGCCTACCTCAGGATCCTGCTCCAGACCTCCACCTCCCATTACAAGGGGGAGTGGTTTTGTGTCAAGAACATAGATTGGAGCGCACCACCTTACTGACCATAAGATGGAATCCCACGCCGAGTGGACCCGCGACATCGAGTCTAGGTATAAGAAGAAGGTGGACTATATGACGGGGAAAATCGTTGTGCTGAAGGGACGGGGACTCTCAGGCGAGAGGTTGATCCACACCTTCATGCAACGGTGGCTACAGCCGCTCATGGCCCGCCAGAATCTGATGTGGAAGTACGCCAGCGAGAGCGATCCCGACAGGCACTCTAATGAGGTCCTCTCGCAGAGCGAGGTCGAGGCTCGTATCAATGACGTTATCACGGGGTGACGTCGGACTTCATTGGTAAAGGGGGGCCTTCCCCTCAACAAGTCGGTCGAGAGCGATCTGGTGAGTCTCTTTGCGCTTGGGTGGTTTGTTTGTTGCGGCGTGACGTGTGTTTGTCTTGAAGGGGCTCTACTTCATCAAGCCCTACCTTCCTCCTCTCCTCGAGGACTGAGCCCTTAAGGTGGAGAGGAAACACAAGAAGGAGGAGGAGGCAGAGACCCTGGTGGCGCGTAAGAAGCGTCGTATGACGAAGAAGAAGGCCAAGCGCATGGCTCGCGTGGGGCCGAGGGGAGCTTCACCCCTCAAGCGACACCTCTGACATGACCACCACTTTATCTGATGGTTCCACGATACTGGCGACCATGGGCAAGTCGTCTCGCTAGGGCGGTAGTAATGGTCGCTCTGGTTCTTGGACCCTAGGGGAAGTGCTACCAGAGGTGCTGCCTCTAAGACCAGTGGCGGCAACCGAGCGTCCTAAGGATGTGTTGCCGTGATGCGACACCCTCCCTCAGACGCAACCTTCTCTAACGATGGTTTTTTGCATGGAGATTGCCCTTCAGTCGACTGCGCTCTTCCCAGTATGTGGAGTTTGAGCCCTTTCTTCTGTATTGGGTTCTCATCTTGTTTTTCCTTCAGCATGTATATGTCGCAGAAGACAGTGAAGGACGCGGTCCGCACATCGAAGTAAGGTGCTTCGTATTCATCGACACCGGCATCACTAGTGTCGGTTGCCTCGAACAACCTAGATATGTTGAGCCGCTGGGGTGAGGCTGTGTCTGTGGATGCATCGCTGGGACCAGAGGTCCCTGCGAGCGAGCTCGGCGGAGCCCTTGCGGCGGGCGCACCCGACAATTCACGGCCTTTGCCACCCTCAGGTTCTTCATCCCTTGGCATGGAGGAGGTGAGTCGCTCTGAAGGACTAGTGAGGTGACCAAATGGGGTAAATGAGAGCCAATCGAAATTTTGTTGCCAAACACTGAAAATGAGCACTTCGCTTCAGTTGAGATGAAGTAAGCGCTCAAACCAGAAGTATATCAATAAACCAGTAATCTCATGATTAAAAAATGTTCTTAAAACTCACATGAGACAAAAAAATTGAACCGATCGCAAATTGGACACCGAAAAGTATGAATCGGTCCAAAACAGTGTCGCTATCAAGTGTTGATTTTAGCAGCACGAAATTTAGTTCTATGATATGAAACTGAAGTGAACGAACTCGAATTGAGTTAAAATTCTAAACACACCTTCAAAAATGTGTTTCCAAGATCTCCACAAATTTTGATCTCAATCAGATTTGTAAATCAATCGCACATTTGAAAATATGGTAATAATTGGGGTTTTCTCAACCGAACTCAAAATGGGATCAACTCGGATCACGACCAAGAACTACACCGATTGGGCGTATGTAATGATCCAAAGAGTTTATATCCCCACAAATCAATCCCCAACAGCACCAAAGCAACAAGAACTCAAAGGTTCTTCACAAATCCACAAGAGAGGAGAGGGAAGAACACAAGAACAAAGAGACTCATAATTTTAGCAAGAATGAAAAAACTTTCTAAATCAAAGATGATCAAGTTGAGAAGAGCTATGGTGCATCAAGGATCATCACCTAAGAACATGACTTACAATCAATAAGGTAACATCTATAGTTATGTGATGTAAGTCATGAGGCTCAAGATCAGGCTCTAGTTGAAAAACAAGGTTACTAGAAAGTAGAGCTCTGGTTGAGGTAAAACCGAAAAGATGGGAGAAGATATGAAAAGAGGTAACCTTCTAGGACTTACTCAATTGATTTATACTCTAAAAGGTATTTGTCTAAGTCACAGGAAAGTCCTCCCAAAAGTTGAAGATGAATGAGGAAGAAAGAAGAAAGCACACAAGTGTGCTGCTATCTAGGTAGCACCAGACAGTCCGGTGCACATCACCAGACAGTTCGGTGTCCTGGACGACCAAATGTCCAGCCTTGGGTGTCTCGGCTAAAAATGCCGGACAATCTAGTGGTCCCTAGGAGGCAACGGTTAACTCCACTGCTACCCAGCGGCAACGGCTAGCTGACACATCGGATGGTCCGGTGGTGCACCGGATAGTCCGGTGTCCATCAGCGCAAAAGGAAGGAGGCGGTCAGATCCCACGATGGGGGGCTCCAGTGGAGTACCGGAGAGTCTGATGCCCCTGCAGAAGTGACATTTATTTCCCTGATTTGAGATCTCCTTTACATGGAAAGGGGCAACGACTAGGGGCTCTCTTGGGGCTATGAAAGGACCCCCTTTGACACCCTTTTAAGTACACAAGTGCGGCCAACAAGTCTATACATCATTGTGATCAATTCTTTTCTCCCTCTCTTGTGTATCTCTCTAGTTTGTATAGAGGCGCAGTTATAAGCCTTTAGAGAGAGGGAAGGTGCTGCTAAGAGGAAGACCAAGATCTTGAGCATTGTTACTTTGCCAGAGTGATGTCAAGAAAGTTGTAAGCAGCCGCGACAACGTTGTAACAATCATCAACCTATTGGAAGGCTCTATCTGTCACATTGACAGATTTGAGCACATCGGAAAACGGAGTAGGATACTCCAAGCCAAGGTGTGGCTAACTCCAATGAGGACTAGGCAAACACTTTAGGCTTGCTCGAACCTCTGTATAAATCCTTGTGTCCTGCGTGCTCTGTTCTTTGTCTCTTGCTTTATTACTATGTGCACTTCATATACTCTTATCTGTGGTATGGGTTACTTGTGAAGTGCAGGACTCTTTGAGATAGGAACTTCATTTGCACTGCCACCTACTCGAAGCAATCTTCATTCCGTCATGATCTAGTCTTCGAGTAGAGTAAGGTTTTAAGGTTTACAATGATATTTTTTATTTGCCTATTCACCCCCCTCTAGGCAACATCCAAATCCTATTCTCGGGCATAGGGAACTTTCAATTGATATCAGAGCTAGGTCTCTCCAGTGTGGGCTTAGCCGTTCGGAGATGCGAAGTCGTCACAAGAGGTAACTGTAGAACTTCTTAATTTTGATGACTCTAAATATTAATCCTGGTCTTTTCATTTATACAATACTCTTAGGAGTTTAGGTCTTGAAGTAGAGCAAATATTTGATGCTAGTGTTTTGTCTATTAATATTGATATGAAAAATCCATTTGAGCATGATGTAAGATGTTTTCATCAAAATTATGAAGTCTATGACATCTTAGTCAATTCTCTTAGCAAAGATGTTTATTTTGCTGTCATGGGTAGTAATAGCGATTTACTTGTCGATGCTCATGATCTATGGACTAGAATTAAAGTAAAATATTCTGAGTCCAAATGTACTACTTCTACTCCCTATGTTGTTTGTGGTACTAACCTTTCGAAGGAAGAAGAAAAACGATGGCAACCAAACGATGAATCCACCTCACCGACAGGTTTGTCTTCCACTAGTTATAAATGTCTTATTGCTGACAATGATAGTGGAGACGAAAGCGATGATGAGGATGAATATGAGGATGATAGCGAGGATGAGTCTTTATCACCACAATTAAGGTACATTTTCCTGTATTGCTTCCACTAATAATAATGATAGGGAAAATGAGACCGGCACTATGGAAGAAGAAGAGATTCGCCGTTTCTACACTCATATCAACAAAGAAGACAAAGTGCTCTTGGTTAAGCTGCTGAGCAGAAACAAGGAACAAGGCGAGACACTTCTTAAGCTAGAGGAGACTCTCATTAAACCCAAAAACAGCCTGGAGATAAAGACCAAAGAACATGAGGAGCTAAGGTGCTCTCATGATAATTTGGTCCAACGGTATGAATCTGTTTTATTTGAGCAAAGAAATAATGATGATGTATTATCTTATGTTGCTCAACTTAAAACTGAAAATTCCATGCTTAAGAGTCAAGTAGAAATGATAAACTTAGAAAAACTTGCTTTAAGTGAAAAGTATGATATGTTGTCTTATTCTCATAATGAATTGGTTGATGATCATATCATGCTTGACATTGCTCATGAGGTAGTACCTACAAGTTTAAATTCATGTGAACCTCATTCTTGCACATGTGATCAAATAGTTAAAATATTATCATGTGTTGACCTCTATTTCCCCAAGAAAGGTCGATCTTTGATTGAGCAACAAGTTGTAGGGTCAAAAAGAAAATTGCTTGGGAACAAGAAAAGAAAACAATTGATGAGAAGACGCCATGCTCGACTTCCTCAAGATATCCACGAACACGTAGTGAAGAAGCTTGAGAAAGGAGAAAATGCATCAAACGTCAAACTCCATGAGAAAGAAGTTCCTAAAGCAATAAATGAAGCAATCAACATGAACAAGCAAAAAGGTAAAGATTCAATTAGTCATGTTCGCACTGATCATATCTCTATGTCATCCAAGAGCAAAAAGGGAAGAGGAAAAATGAGATGCTTCAAGTGCAAGGAATTGGGCCACTTCATTACGTCTTGTCCACACAAAGACAAGGGTGAAGGGATGAGGAGATGTTTTGGATGCAATGATAAGGATCATGTGATCACTTCATGTCCGCTCATCAAGAATCAAAGACGTGCACCCTCCAAGATGACCCTCACTAAGACAAAGGATGAACAACAAGCATCATGTCAGGTTGAGCAATGCTTCTGCTACATGTGTGGTGAGCAAGGTCATCTACGTAAAGTGTGTAAGAAGGGTAAGGTTCCTAAGTAAGTAAATTTATCTCAATCTTATTCGCTTAGAAGACCCAAATCATACACTTGTGCTAGATCAATTATCAAATCGCCTAAATCTAACACAGATGCTATTTGGGTACCCAAGGCACTACTAAATGATCTCTATGGACCCATCCCGAGATGGGTACCAAATTGTGCCACCTAGACCATGCAGGTGCCTTGAGATGGACTGGAGACCTTGGGAGAGCTTAAGATGGTTAATTCAAACTCTATGCTTAAGCTATCAATTTTATTATCTATTTATTGGCTGAAGGTTGAATTATTGTGCAATACTAATCCCATGTTCATCTCGAGTTAAATAAGTTGTAGAGGTCCTTAATCATTATTGGTGAATCAAGCAAAGGACTTTGATGAGAATCTGCAACTTGCTCTCCAAAGGACGGTGCCCGTGTATCTTAAGTGCATTATTTCCAATTAGTATTGCTCTTAAGTTGGCTTGTCATGCTTTACGTGTCCTTGGAATATTTATGCTCTTGAGATTGCAAATGTTGTATGTCTTTCAACCAGTGATTCATGATTTCCAAAATAATGATCATGCTTGCTTAATCATGATCGTGTGCTTTTTAGTTTATATATCCTGAATCATTAAATGGGTAGCTTTTCATTTGATATATCTGCCATGATTAACTCTCTTGGTGTATGTGGCTAAAACCTATATATTTTTGTGTAAATCATGTTGTGTGGTCTCTAATGATTATGAATCGATATTAACCTATATGCATGCATGATAGTTTTGTTTAAGTCCATGTTCACATGATTTCTCTGTCTTAGTACTATGTGTACCAAAAAGGAAAATCCTTGTTGTGTCTCTAATGCACTCCCTTGAGTTGTGTTAAGGTGATCTTAAGGAAGGAAGTGCATGAGCAAAAAGAAGCCATAAATTGGTAACAACATGTGGTCCCACTTCATACTATCTAGAAGCATAGGTCTCATTGCATTTAGGTAAAAGGCAAAGGTATGGAGAATGGAACTATGCAAATTCACTGAATATCTTGAAGTACCGTTGATTGAGATCATAGATGTGTTCTCAACTTTCAATTTGTAGTATCTTGGCTTAGGTGCTTTATGCTTTAATATGTTGATTTCTTTAAATTGGTGTATCCAAGAAAATTTCTTCTTAATCATGATGTGCTTAGATATTGTGCTTTATATGTTTGATCTTGCCTTTTTCAACTGGTATATGTGTTGTAATGATCATCATATGTGTAGAGTGCCTAGGTTGCTTTTAAAGTGTTATATAACTTGAGGCATGCATTGTTTCCACTAGGCATAAGTTGTATTATGTCATCTTTTCAATTTGTATCTTTTTGTGATGCAATTGACATATTATGCCTAGACCAAGGTATGTTGTGATCCCCTCTAGTTCTGATGATGCTAGAATGTGCAAGGTGCAAGTCATTCAAAAACTTGATGCACAACTTTAGGGGGAGCACACATAACTTGTGTCTTTTGAGACTAATTGTTTCCTGAGTGATCCTATATAGTCTCAAGGTGGAAAAGGGAAGATGAGCAAGAAATGGAGCAATCAGGACTTGGGTACATCCACAAGTCGAGTAATTGGTATATAAAGTTGTGAGTAATTGTGTATTTAAAGATTGCTCATGCTCTATTATAGTTGGTGATCCTAGATGTTTGTCTTTAAATATCATGGAGCTATGTTAGTGATGATTTTTCAAATGGTAGCCTTGGTAGTATGCTTCAATTGATATCTTCTGGTGATCACTAGAATTGAAGTTTCCTCTCATGCCACAATGCTATAACTTGTTCTAAGTTTGGTGTATTAGCAACAAGAATAGGTAAGGATAAAGGATCAGACACAAGTGCGAAGGAGCTCCCTAGAGAGAAAGGTTTCAAGGTGGAAATCTTAAATTGTTTGGCAAAGGGAACTCCGCCTACTTAGATGGAAAGTACACCATCACATGGTAAAGGTACAAAATGAGGTATTTACCTTTTTTGCGTATTTGTACCTTAATTTTCCTCCAATACTTATGTTGCATTTGTCTAATGTGTAAGGGGGAGTAATGTTGCATTTTCTCTGCTTTATACCCTGATGTCCCTTGACATCATTCTATGTTCTTGATCGAATATGGTTTTGGTGTTTGATGTCAAAGGGGAGAATTTGTGCACTAAAGCTTACATTGACCTGTGAGGAAAGCTTATCTTTGGGGTTATGAGGGGTTTCCTTGAGTTCCTTTTCATATGCTTCTTGTTGTATTACATGGTGATAATGCATAATTAGTGCTTCCGTTGATATGAAACATTTAGTAGTTATCATCTTATGTTTGGTGTGTAAATCGATCAATTGGTATCTATCATGCTTGTTTATCTTGTGATAGATGTTCATGTGAATCTGGTGCTTTAAATTGGTATCTATATGGTGAATAGTGGTAGGTTGATATTCCTATGGTATATCTATTTAATTGGTGTTTAACTCTTATTCTGTGCGTTTATATGACATGCGCGTCACGATGCGATTCTTGACAAACTGCACCCCACAGATGCTAAGCCGTAATAATGCCTCGCACTTGGCCTAAGTATGTGTTATTTGACATATGTGGCCAAAGTTAAGATTTTCATGTAAGCACATATTTAGGGGGAGCATTCTATAACTTAGAATTCAAAATTGTGCTTTAAATCTTATTCTTGTGTAAGCTTTAATTGTGTTTCCATCAATCACCAAAAAGGGGGAGATTGAAAGCTCCCATGTGGGTTTTGGTGGTTTGAATGACAACCCGATTAAAGGACTGACATATATGTTAAGTGTTGGGCAGGTACTTAGTATAAAGTTTGTAAAGCTCAACACTAGTATTCAAGAGTGGTGGTCCAAAGGCTGAATTGATTATGTTATGGACATCACAAGTAATGTATAACACTGCTTATGTGAGACTTGGTGTGCGTAGCTTGGAGACAAGTGATCAAGCCAAAGATGGAAGCAAGAAGTGCTTCGAGGTACCGAGTGCATGGGAGAAGGTCAAGGAGGCCGAGGAACCCAAAGCCAGGGTGAAAGAAATAACTTACTAAATCAAGAATGATCAAATCGAGAAGTGTCATGGTGCATCAAGGATCATCACCTAAGAACACGACTTACAATCAATAAGGTAACATCTATAGTTATGTGATGTAAGTCACGAGGCTCAAGATCAAGCTCAAGGTGAAAAACAAGGTTATTAGAAAGTAGAGCTCTGGTTGAGGTAAAACCGAAAAGATGGGAGAAGATATGAAAAGAGGTAACCTTCTAGGACTTACTCAATTGATTTATACTCTAAAAGGTATTTGTCTAAGTCACAGAAAAGTCCTCCCAAAAGTTGAAGATGAACGGGGAAGAAAGAAGAAAGCACACAAGTGCGTTGTTGTCTAGGTAGCACAGGACAGTCCCGTGCACATCACCGGACAGTCCGGTGTCCTGGATGACCAACTTTTTGTTGGATCTTTTATGGGCTTGGCCCATTTATTGAATAAACTCTAGGGTGTGTAATGGTGGAGAATACCAATAGTACCACATTGGAAGTCCAAGGGTCTTTTGGCTTGACTTATATGGTGGGATTTATTCCACTTAATTTGAGAAGTCAAGAAATGGACAAGGGCGTGCCACACGCGCGCGCGCGCGCGCCGCCGCCGCCGGCCGGGCCGGGCATGGCGTGGCGTGGCGAGGCAGGCGAGCGGGCGTGGTGTGGTTGTGTTAATTTTTAGCACTCACTAACCGCGTTAACCTTTCAGTTGCCTGTCTCTTCGTCAGCCGAGTGACCCTATCTCTTCGTCAGCCAGCCGAGTGACCCTTCTCCTTCAGCTGACCGACTCATGGCGTGACTCGGCGAGTGCTGGCCGACTCATGGTATGACTCGGCAAGACTCAGCAAGTGCTGGCCGACTCATGGTATGACTCGGCGAGAGCTGACCGACTCTTGGCATGACTCGGCGACCTTTCTCCTTCAGCTTCCCTCTGCGAGAGGATAAATAGAGGAGCAGCCCTATCACTCGGTACACGCGAACACACCACTTTCAGAATCACAGTTCAGCCGCCGAGTGAGGGTTTTTCCATCTCGTGACTCTGCGCGCACAGAGAAGCGAGAGGGCAGGTGCCTTCGAAGCCGGTGTCGTTCGAGACCTTGCACGGGGGATCGACAATTAGGTTTTTGGGGAGCGTCTACGCGACTGCCCAAAACATCTCCAACATGACAAAAGAAGCTGGCCAAGGATCTGGATCATCAGAGCGCATAGGAGGGTATGATCAGTTTATTTACTTACTGTTTTGTGTTCTGGAGATTATATATGTTTCATATATTCATCTATGTTGTTTCATATGTAGAAATGATTTTATCTTATCTGTTCCGTATCATTATAATATGATAGATCTGTCTCTTTTAATTTTACAGTCATGTTGTTTATGTTTCTATCTGTTTATTTTCAATTGTTCAGTCAGTTTACATGTTTATCGTATTTATATGATTTATATAATTCATATGCTTTATGTTCTCATGATCCATACTGTTATGGATATAATTGATGTCATGATTAATTATCTTTTATATGTCATCATCATAATATTAATTTATGGAATTAAAATAATACGGAAAATGTCTATAAGTCTAACACTGTCTAGCCTCGGGTGTCTCGGCTAAAAATGCCGGATAGTCTGTGCCCATGCTCCGGACAGTCCGGTGGTCCCTAGAAGGCAACGGCTACCCAGCGGCAACAACTAGCTGACACACCGAACGGTCCAGTGGTGCACGGGACAATCCGGTGTCCATTAGCACTAAAGGAAGGAGGCAATCAGATCCCATGACGGTGGGCTCTAGTGGAGCACCGTATAGTCCGGTGCCCCGCAGAAGTGACAGTTATTTCCCTGATTTGAGATCTTCTTTGCATGGAAAGGGGCAACGACTAGGGGCTCTCTTAGGGCTATAAAAGGACTACACAAGTGCAGCTAACAAGTCTATACATCATTGTGATCAATTCTTTTCTCCCTCTCTTGTGTATCTCTCTAGTTTGTATAGAGGCGCAATTATAAGCCTTTAGAGAGAGGAAAGGTGTTGCTAAGAGCAAGACCAAGATCTTGAGAACTGTTACTTTGCTAGAGTACTATCAAGAAAGTTGTAAGGAGCCACGACAACGTTGTAACAATCATAAACCTATTGGAAGGCTCTATCTGTCACTGAAAGTCGCCTAGAGGGGGGGGTGAATAGGGCGAAACTGAAATTTACAAAGTTAATCACAACTACAAGCCGAGTTAGCGTTAGAAATATAATCGAGTCCGCGAGAGAGGGTGCAAAACAAATCGCAAGCGAATAAAAGAGTGTGACACGCGGATTTGTTTTACCGAGGTGCGGTTCTTGCAAACCTACTCCTCGTTGAGGTGGTCACAAAAACCGGGTCTCTTTCAACCCTTTCCCTCTCTCAAACGGTCCCTCAGACCGAGTGAGCTTTCTCTTCTCAAATCAACCGGGAACAAAACTTCCCCACAAGGACCACCACACAATTGGTGTCTCTTGCCTTGGTTACAATTGAGTATTGATCACAAGAAAGAATGAGAAAGAAGAAAGTGATCCAAGCGCAAGAGCTCAAAAGAACACAACAAATCACTCTCACTTAACACTAAGGCTTTTGTGGAATTGGGAGAGGATTTGATCACTTGGGTGTGTCTTGTATTGAATGCCTAGCTCTTGTAAGTGGTTGGAAGGTGGAAAACTTGGATGACTTGAATGTGGGGTGGTTGGGGCTATTTATAACCCCAACCACCAAACTAGCCGTTTGGTGGAGGCTGTCTGTCGCATGGTGCACCGGACAGTCCGGTGCACATCGGACAGTGTCCGGTGCGCCAGCCACGTCACCAGGCCGTTGGATTCCGACCGTTGGAGCTCTGACTGCTGGGCCCGCCTGGATGTCCGGTGGCACACCGGACATGTACTGTAGAGTGTCAGGTGCGCCACTTCGCGCGTGCTTGACTTCTGCGCGCTCTGGCGCGCATTTAATGCTTCTGCAGGTGACCGTTGGCGCGAAGTAGCCGTTGCTCCGCTGGCTCACCGGACAGTCTGGTGTGCACCGGACATGTCCGGTGAATTATAGCGGAGCGAATTCCCGAAGCTGGCGAGTTCAGAGTCGCTCTCCCCTGGGGCACCGGACACTGTCCGGTGGTGCACCGGACAGTCCGGTGAATTATAGCGGAGCGCCTCTAAGAATTCCCGAAGGTGAAGAGTTTATCTTGGAGTCCCCTGGTGCACCAGACACTGTCCGGTGGTGCACCGGACAGTCCGGTGCGCCAGACCAGGGCTGCCTTCGGTTATCCCTTGCTCTCTTTGTTGAACCCAATTCTTGGTCTTTTTTTATTGGATAAGTGTAAACCTTTGGCACCTGTATAACTTATACACTAGAGCAAACTAGTTAGTCCAATTATTTCTGTTGGGCAATTCAACCACCAAAATCAATTAGGAAAATAGGTGTAAGCCTAATTCCCTTTCAATCTCCCCCTTTTTGGTGATTGATGCCAACACAAACCAAAGCAAATATAGAAGTGCATAATTGAACTAGTTTGCATAATGTAAGTGCAAAGGTTACTTGGAATTGAGCCAATATAACTACTCATAAGATATGCATGGATTGTTTCTTTCTTTTTAACATTTTGGACCACGCTTGCACCACATGTTTTGTTTTTGCAAATTCTTTTGTAAATCCTTTTCAAAGTTCTTTTGCAAATAGTCAAAGGTAAATGAATAAGATTTTGCGAAGCATTTTCAAGATTTGAAATTTTCTCCCCCTGTTTCAAATGCTTTTCCCTTGACTAACAAAACTCCCCCTAAATGAAATCATCCTCTTAGTGTTCAAGAGGGTTTTAAGATATCAATTTTGAAAATTCTACTGTCTCCCCCTTTTGAACTCAAAAGATACCAATGTGAAATTTCCAATTGAAAATCATTTTTAAAATTAGGTGGTGGTGCGGTCCTTTTGCTTTGGGCTCATGCTCTCTCCCCCTTTGGCATAAATCGCCAAAAACGGAATCATTAGAGCCCTTTTTTAACTACTTTTTCCTCTTTGGAAAAATAAAATTTGAGTGGAGATTATACCAAAGACGGAGTCCTTTTGCTTGGGACTCATGTTCTCTCCCCCAAAGATGGAGAGTTGCCCGGAGCGACGGCGAAGGATGAGTTACGGAGTGGAAGCCTTTGTCTTCGCCGAAGACTCCAATTCCCTTTCAATACACCTATGACTTGGTTTGAAATTCACTTGAAAACATATTAGTCATAGCACATGAAAGAGACATGATCAAAGGTATATAAATGAGCTATGTGTGTAAATCAACAAAAGAAGTTCTTAGAATCAAGAATATTTAGCTCATGCCTAAGTTTGTTAAAAGTTTGTTCATCAAGAGGCTTGGTAAAGATATCGGCTAATTGATCTTTAGTATTAATGTATGAAATTTCGATATGTCCCTTTTGTTGGTGATCTCTTAGAAAATGATACCGAATGGCTATGTGTTTAGTGCGGCTATGCTCAATGGGATTATCCGCCATGCAGATTGCACTCTCATTATCACATAGAAGAGGAACTTTAGTTAATTTGTAACCATAGTCCCTAAGGGTTTGCCTCATCCAAAGTAGTTGCGCGCAACAATGGCCTGCGGCAATGTACTCGGCTTCGGCGGTAGAAAGAGCTACGGAATTTTGCTTCTTTGAAGCCCAAGACACCAAGGATCTTCCCAAGAACTGGCAAGTCCCCGATGTGCTCTTTCTATTGATTTTACACCCCGCCCAATCGGCATCCGAATAACCAATCAAATCAAAAGTGGATCCCCTAGGATACCAAAGCCCAAACTTAGGAGTATAAACTAAATATCTCAAGATTCGTTTTACGGCCGTAAGGTGAGCTTCCTTAGGGTCGGCTTGGAATCTTGCACACATGCATACGGAAAGCATAATATCCGGTCGAAATGCACATAAATAGAGTAAAAATCCAATCATCGACCGGTATACCTTTTGATCGACGGATTTACCTCCCTCGTCGAGATGCCCATTGGTTCCCATGGGTGTCTTGATGGGCTTGGCATCCTTCATCCCAAACTTGCTTAGAATATCTTGAGTATACTTCGTTTGGCTTAGGAAGGTGCCCTCTTGGAGTTGCTTTACTTGAAATCCTAAGAAATACTTTAACTCTCCCATCATAGACATCTCGAATTTTTGTGTCATGATCCTACTAAATTCTTCACATGTAGACTCGTTAGTAGACCCAAATATAATATCATCAACATAAATTTGGCATACGAACAAGTCATTTTCAAGAGTTTTAGTGAATAAAGTAGGATCGGCCTTTCCGACTTTGAAGCCATTATCTATAAGGAAATCTCTTAGGCATTCATACCATGCTCTTGGGGCTTGCTTGAGCCCATAAAGCGCCTTAGAGAGTTTATAGACATGGTTAGGGTACTCACTATCTTCAAAGCTGGGAGGTTGCTCAACATAGACCTCTTCCTTGATTGGTCCATTAAGGAAGGCACTTTTCACGTCCATTTGATAAAGCTTGAAGCCATGGTAAGTAGCATAGGCTAATAATATACGAATTAACTCAAGCCTAGCTACGGGTGCATAGGTTTCACCGAAATCCAAACCTTCGACTTGGGAGTATCCTTTGGCCACAAGTCGGGCTTTGTTCCTTGTCACCACACCATGCTCGTCTTGCTTGTTGCGGAAGACCCATTTGGTTCCTACAACATTTTGATTAGGACGTGGAACTAAATGCCATACCTCATTCCTAGTGAAGTTGTTGAGCTCCTCTTGCATTGCCACCACCCAATCCGAATCTTGGAGTGCTTCCTCCACCCTATGTGGCTCAATAGAGGAAACAAAAGAGTAATGTTCACAAAAATGAGCAACACGAGATCTAGTGGTTACGCCCTTTTGGATGTCGCCGAGGATGGTGTCGACGGGGTGATCTCGTTGGATTGCTTGGTGGACTCTTGGGTGTGGCGGCCTTGGTTCTTCATCCTCCTTGTCTTGATCATTTGCATCTCCCCCTTGATCATTGTCATCATCTTGAGGTGGCTCATTTGCTTGATCTTGTTCTTCATCAACTTGAGCCTCATCCTCATTTTGAATTGGTGGAGATGTTTGCGTGGAGGAGGAAGGTTGATCTTGTGCATTTGGAGGTTCTTCGGATTCCTTTGGACACACATCCCCAATGGACATGTTCCTTAGCGTGATGCACGGAGCCTCTTCATCACCTATCGCATCAAGATCAACTTGCTCTACTTGAGAGCCATTAGTCTCATCAAACACAACGTCACAAGAAACTTCAACTTGTCCAGAGGACTTGTTAAAGACTCTATATGCCCTTGTGTTTGAATCATATCCTAGTAAAAAGCCTTCTACAGTCTTAGGAGCAAATTTAGATTTTCTACCTCTTTTAACAAGAAGAAAGCATTTGCTACCAAAGACTCTAAAATATGAAATATTGGGCTTTTTACCGGTAAGGAGTTCGTATGATGTCTTCTTGAGGACTCGGTGTAGATACAACCGGTTGATGGCGTAGCAGGCGGTGTTGACCGCCTCGGCCCAAAACCGATCCGAAGTCTTGTACTCATCAAGCATGGTTCTTGCCATGTCCAATAGAGTTCTATTCTTCCTCTCCACTACACCATTTTGTTATGGAGTGTAGGGAGAAGAGAACTCATGCTTGATGCCCTCCTCCTCAAGGAAGCCTTCAATTTGAGAGTTCTTGAACTCCGTCCCGTTGTCGCTTCTAATTTTCTTGATCCTTAAGCCGAACTCGTTTTGAGCCCGTCTCAAGAATCCCTTTAAGGTCTCTTGGGTATGAGATTTTTCCTGTAAAAAGAACACCCAAGTGAAGCGAGAATAATCATCCACAATAACTAGACAGTACTTACTCCCGCCGATGCTTATGTAAGCGATCGGGCCGAATAGATCCATGTGTAGGAGCTCCAGTGGCCTGTCGGTCGTCATGATGTTCTTGTGTGGATGGTGAGCACCAACTTGCTTCCCTGCTTGGCATGCGCTACAAATCCTGTCTTTCTCAAAATGAACATTTGTTAATCCTAAAATGTGCTCTCCCTTTAGAAGCTTATGAAGATTCTTCATCCCAACATGGGCTTGTCGGCGGTGCCAGAGCCAACCCATGTTAGTCTTAGCAATTAAGCAAGTGTCGAGTTCAGCTCTATCAAAATCTACCAAGTATAGCTGACCCTCTAACACTCCCTTAAATGCTATTGAATCATCACTTCTTCTAAAGACAGTGACACCTACATCAGTAAAAAGACAGTTGTAGCCCATTTGACATAATTGAGAAACGGAAAGCAAATTGTAATCTAAAGAATCTACAAGAAAAACATTGGAAATGGAATGGTCAGGTGATATAGCAATTTTACCCAATCCTTTGACCAAACCTTGATTTCCATCCCCGAATGTGATAGCTCGTTGGGGATCCTGGTTTTTCTCATAGGAGGAGAACATCTTCTTCTCCCCTGTCATGTGGTTTGTGCACCCGCTGTCGATGATCCAACTTGAGCCCCCGGATGCATAAACCTAGAAAACAATTTTAGTTCTTGACTTTAGGTACCCAAATGGTTTTGAGTTCTTTGGCATTAGACACAAGAACTTTGGGTACCCAAACACAAGTCTTTGACCCCTTGTGCTTGCCCCCAACATACTTGGCAACTACCTTGCCGGATTTGTTAGTTAAGACATATGATGCATCAAAAGTTTTAAATGAAATGTCATGATCATTTGATGCACTAGGAGTTTTCTTCTTAGGCAACTTATCACGAGTTGGTTGCCTAGAACTAGATGTCTCACCCTTATACATAAATGCATGGTTAGGGCCAGAGTGAGACTTCCTAGAATGAATTTTCCTAATTTTGCTCTCAGGATAACCGGCAGGGTATAAAATGTAACCCTCGTTATCCTGAGGCATGGGAGCCTTGCCCTTAACAAAATCAGACAATTTCTTAGGAGGGGCATTAAGTTTGACATTGTCCCCCTTTTGGAAGCCAATGCCATCCTTAATGCCAGGGCGTCTCCTACTATAAAGCATACTACGAGAAAATTTAAATTTTTCATTTTCAAGTTCATGCTCGGCAATTTTAGCATCTAATTTTGCTATATGATCATTTTGTTGTTTAATTAAAGCCATGTGACCATGAATAGCATTAATATCAACATCTCTACATCTAGTACAAATAGAAGTGTGCTCAACGGTAGATGTAGATGGTTTGCAAGATTTTAATTCTACAACCTTAGCATGCAATATGTCATTTTTACTTCTAAGGTCGGGAATGGTAGTATTGCAAACATCAAAATCTTTAGCCTTAGCAAGCAATTTTTTATTTTCATCTCTAAGGCTAGCAAGAGAAATGTTCAATTCTTCAATCTTAGCAAGCAAATCGTCATTATCATTTCTAAGATTTGGAATTGAAACATTACAAGCAATGGAATCAACCTTAGCTAACAAATTAGCATTCTCATTTCTAAGGTTGTCTATAGTCTTATGGCAAGTGCTTAGTTCACTAGATATTTTTTCACATTTTTCAACTTCTAGAGAATAAGCATTTTTAACTTTAACATGCCTTTTGTTTTCCTTGATTAGGAAGTCTTCTTGGGAGTCCAAGAGGTCATCCTTCTCATGGATGGCACTAATTAATTCATTTAATTTCTCTTTTTGTTGCATGTTTAAGTTGGCAAAAAGGGTACGCAAATTATCTTCCTCATCACTAGCATTATCATCACTAGAGGACTCATATCTAGTGGAGGATTTGGATTTAACCTTTTTCTTTTTGCCGTCCTTTGCCATGAGGCACTTGTGGCCAACGTTGGGGAAGAGAAGTCCCTTGGTGACGGTGATGTTGGCGGCGTCCTCGTCGTCGGAGGAGTCGCTAGAGCTTTCGTCGGAGTCCCACTCACGACAAACATGGGCATCACCGCCCTTCTTCTTGTAGTACCTCTTCTTCTCCTTTCTTCTTCCCTTGTCGTCGCCCCTGTCACTGTCACTAGAGATAGGACATTTTGCTATAAAGTGACCGGGCTTACCACACTTGTAGCAAACCTTCTTGGAGCGGGGCTTGTAATCTTTCCCCCTCCTTTGCTTGAGGATTTGGCGAAAGCTTTTGATGACAAGCGCCATTTCCTCGTTATCGAGCTTGGAGGCGTCGATGGGTGTTCTACTTGGTGTAGACTCCTCCTTCTTCTCCTCCGTCGCTTTGAATGCGACCGGTTGAGCTTCGGACGTAGAAGGACCGTCAAGCTCGTTGATCTTCCGTGAGCCCTTGATCATAAATTCAAAGCTCACAAAATTCCCGATTACTTCCTCGGGAGTCATTAGTGTGTATCTAGGATTGCCACGAATTAATTGTACTTGAGTAGGGTTAAGGAAAATAAGTGATCTTAGAATAACCTTAACCACCTCGTGGTCATCCCACTTCTTGCTCCCGAGGTTGCGCACTTGATTCACCAAGGTTTTGAGCCGGTTGTACATGTCTTGTGGCTCCTCCCCTTGGCGAAGACGGAAGCTACCGAGCTCCCCCTCGATCGTTTCCCGCTTGGTGATCTTGGTGAGTTCATCACCCTCGTGCGCGGTCTTGAGCACGTCCAAAACTTCCTTAGCGCTCTTTAATCCTTGCACCTTGTTGTACTCCTCCCTACTTAGAGAAGTAAGGAGTATGGTTGTGGCTTGGGAGTTGAAGTGCTCGATTTGGGCCACCTCGTCCTCATCATAATTCTCATCCCCGACGGATGGTACATGTGCTCCAAACTCAACAACATTCCATATACTTTTGTGGAGTGAGGTTAGATGAAATTTCATTAAATCACTCCACCTAGCATAATCTTCACCGTCAAAGGTTGGCGGTTTGCCTAATGGAACAGAAAGCAATGGAGTATGTCTAGAGGTGCGAGGGTAGTGTAAGGGAATCTTACTAAACTTCTTGCGCTCATGGCGCTTAGAAGTTACGGAGGGCGCGTCGGAGCCGGAGGTAGAAGGTGATGAAGTATCGGTCTCGTAGTAGACCACCTTCCTCATCTTCTTCTTCTTGTCGCCACTCCGATGCGACTTTTGGGAAGAGGCTTTCTTCTCCTTCCCCTTCCCCTTTTTGCGGGACTCTTTCGATGAAGCTTTCCCGTGGCTTGTAGTGGGTTTTTCGTCGGTCTCCATCTCCTTCTTGGCGTGTTCTCCCGACATTACTTCGAGCGGTTAGGCTCTAATGAAGCACCGGGCTCTAATACCAATTGAAAGTCGCCTAGAGGGGGGTGAATAGGGCAAAACTGAAATTTACAAAGTTAATCACAACTACAAGCCGGGTTAGCATTAGAAATATAATCGAGTCTGCGAGAGAGGGTGCAAAACAAATCGCAAGCGAATAAAAGAGTGTGACATATGGATTTGTTTTACCGAGGTTCGGTTCTTGCAAACCTACTCCCCGTTGAGGTGGTCACAAAGACCGGGTCTCTTTCAACCCTTTCCCTCTCTCAAACGGTCCCTCGGACCGAGTGAGCTTTCTCTTCTCAAATCAACCAGGAACAAAACTTCCCCACAAGGACCACCACACAATTGATGTCTCTTGCCTTGGTTACAATTGAGTATTGATCACAAGAAAGAATGAGAAAGAAGAAAGTGATCCAAGTGCAAGAGCTCAAAAGAACACAACAAATCACTCTCACTTAACACTAAGGCTTTTGTGGAATTGGGAGAGGATTTGATCACTTGGGTGTGTCTTGTATTGAATGCCTAGCTCTTGTAAGTGGTTGGAAGGTGGAAAACTTGGATGACTTGAATGTGGGGTGGTTGGGGGTATTTATAACCCCAACCACCAAACTAGTCGTTTGGTGGAGGCTGTCTGTCGCATGGTGCACCGGACAGTCCGGTGCACACCGGACAGTGTCCGGTGCGCCAGCCACGTCACCAGGCCGTTGGGTTCCGACCGTTGGAGCTTTGACTGCTGGGCCCACCTGGATGTCCGGTGGCACACCGGACATGTACTGTAGAGTGTCTGGTGCGCCACTTCGCGCGTGCCTGACTTCTGCGCGCTCTGGCGCGCATTTAATGCTTCTGCAGGTGACCGTTGGCGCGAAGTAGTCGTTGCTCCGCTGGCTCACCGGACAGTCCGGTGTGCACCGGACATGTCCGGTGAATTATAGTGGAGCGAATTCCCGAAGCTGGCGAGTTCAGAGTCGCTCTCCCCTGGGGCACCGGACAGTCCGGTGAATTATAGCGGAGCACCTCTGAGAATTCCCGAAGGTGAAGAGTTTATCTTGGAGTCCCCTGGTGCACCGGACACTCCGGTGGCACACCCTGACAGTCCGGTGCGCTAGACCAGGGCTGCCTTCGATTATCCCTTGCTCTCTTTGTTGAACCCAATTCTTGGTCTTTTTTTATTGGATAAGTGTAAACCTTTGGCACCTATATAACTTATACACTAGAGCAAACTAGTTAGTCCAATTATTTGTGTTGGGCAATTCAACCACCAAAATCAATTAGGAAAATAGGTGTAAGCCTAATTCCCTTTCAGTCACATTGACAGATTTGAGCACATCGGAGGACAGAGTAAGATACTCCAAGCCAAGGTGTGGCTAAATCCAACGAGGACTAGGCAAGCATTTTAGGCTTGGCCGAACCTCTGTATAAATCCTTGTGTCCCATGTGCTCTGTTCTTTGTCTCTTGCTTTATTACTGTGTGCACTTCATATACTCTTATCTGTGGTATGAGTTACTTGTGAAGTGGAGGACTCTCTTAGATAGGAACTTCATTTCCGTTGCCACCTACTCGAAGCAATCTTCATTCCACCGTGATCTAGTCTTTGAGTAGAGTAAGGTTTTAAGTTTTACAGTAATAATTTTTATTTGCCTATTCGCCCCCCCCCCTCTAGGTGACATCCAGATCATGTTCCCGGGCATAGGGAACTTTCGGTAAGGGAGGGAGTAGAATACACACAAAGAGCACAATGGCAACAACACACATACAAATGCAAATAAGAGAGCGCAACAACAAAGCGGTAGAGTAACATCTCAGAAAATGCGCTCAAATCTCACTCAAACACTTCGAAGGCGTGGTTGCGTAGTCTCGAAGTTGTAGTGTGCTCTAGGAATGCTTGGTGTTATGCTCCATGGTGCCTAGGAGATCCTTTTATAGCCCCAAGGGTCCTATGAGCCGTTGGAGCTTCATTTGGAAGCTCCCAACCTTCCCTATCTGCGTGTGAACCAGACTGTCCAGTGGCACACCAAACAACTCCTATGTAATAGCTACAGAATCGCTGATTGGCGCTTTCCTTCTCAGGTGGGCACCAGGCTGTCCGATGGGGGCACTGGATTGTCCGGTGATCCACCTAGCCGTTGGAGCCTACTGACTGTCTGGCGCTCAGCTTGGACTGTCCAATGAATTATAGTCGGTGAGGCCCAATCAAGGCCGAGGCTAGGAAGTTCAGCCGTACAGCCGCCAGACTATCTGGTGGGTGGCACCAGACTGTCCGGCACTGTTCAGACCAGCCCATTTTATTTTCTTTTGTGCCAAACTTCTTTGGCTTTTTTTGGCTCGACTTGAGATGATCCCTAGCACTTAGATGGATATAGTTAGCAAAAAAAATAATTGACTAAGTGCTAGAATCATATCTTTGTGCATTTATTTCAATAGGATTTGCAATATGTGCAAACTCAAGCCCAAAAGTGCATTTCCACAAGGTTGCGTATTTGGGTCCATGTTTGTGCTCTTTTGGACTTGACCTCTTCAATTTGCTTTCTATACAGCTGTGCTCATGCTCATATAAATATTGTTAGTTCAAGGTGGTGTGTTGAGCATTTAATCACCAAAACACTTAGAAATAGCTCAAGGGCACATTTCCCTTTCAGTTGGGCAACAAGCCCAAGCCCCCCGACGATGTAGGGCCTTTCGAGGGCAATGGTCCTAGATCAGACGTCGATATAGGTACCATGTGCCGCTTGCTTGGACCTCTCCACGAGTAGCTAGATGGAAACTCCTCGAGCGTGAAAGGTTGCAGAGATAGTGGTGAGAACTCTTTTGGATGATAAAATCAAGGGTATAGAAGAGGGCCAGAGGTATTGGAGCAGAGCGTTTACGAATGTGACGAAGCCTAGCTTCGGACACGGACGGCTAGGGACGGGGAACACGAACGACTATGCCACCACACCTGCGTCGCTCCGAGCCTCTTAGGCCCGCCCAAGCCACCGGCCGACGTCTGAATCACTAAGAATAGGCACAACACCTAGAGGCGGAGGCTTATCCTCATCCAATTTAGGGGTGTCGCCCACGCCATAAGAGGAGCAACCCACGCTGGACATAGGAACCAATGATGCTAGCGCCCTAGACACCCTTCTCTTGAAGGATAAGCACACTTGTCAGATTGTTACGATTCTAACCTTTCTCGTCAGAGGTGATGTCACGATTACAACTAAGAGGGGCCTCAAGAGGAACACCCAAATCGAAACTAGGAAGTCGTGGCCCCGGTAAGGTTTTGTGGCCTGCACCCTATAAGTAAAACCATTGTTGATGCCAGCCCTTGTTTGATAATGAAAGTGGATCCAGGATGTACTGGCGTCGCCTCCTATTGTGGAGACTGATGCTCGCACACCTAATCGACCATGCCTTTGTCATTTTTTTCTCTTCCCCTTTTCACAACAACTTGACAAAAAAGGTACCGCCATAAGTTGAAATTGGGCTCGACGCCTAGATAGCCTTTGCACAAGCACAAGGCGATGAAAGCAACAATATGTTGAATCCCATTTGGATTCAGGTAATGGAGCTGCACCTGCAGATAATCAAAAAGAGTCACGACAAAGGTGTGAAGGGGGACAGCCAGACCTGGTGGGGCTAGAGTTTCCTCTATGTTGGGGGCTAGCTAGTTATCACCATCCAATAGTACACGCCTGATGAGTACTCGAAGGTGCTCCTGATCCACCAAGGACCGGCTCCAACAAGCCATAGGAAATGTCACACCCGATTTTGGAAGGTAAACCGAATGCGAACCATGTACGTGCGAGGATCAGAACTCACGTACATAACGATTACATAATTGGACATCATCACACAATGCTTGAATTAAATAACAGAAAGGTACTTAATTACATCAAGATGTCTAAGACATCCACAGAGTCTAATACATAGTCATCGGGTTCAAAAGTATTATCGAAGTGCAGAGTAACGAAACGTAGAAGATAAGCCTACACATCTTCTACATTTCGTTACTCTGCACTTTGATAATATTGTTGAACACGATGACTATGTATAAGACTCTATGGATGTCTCAGACATCTTGATGTAATTAAGTACCTTTCCGTTATTTAATTCAAGCATTGTGTGATGATGTCCAATTATGTAATCGCCGTGTACGTGAGTTCTGATCCTGGCACGTACATGTTCGCATTCGGTTTACCTTCCAAAATCGGGTGTGACATAAGTGGTATCAAAGCCTTGCTGACTGTAGGACCGCTAACCTAGACTAGAATGGTCGCCCTAAGGACTATAGACCCCTACCCTTACCTTGACCTTAGTGTCTTTTCAAAAGTTGGTCATATTGATCAACTCTATGTTATTTACTTATCTCAAAAAGTTCTGTCTCACTTTTCTTTCTGTTTACTTTCTGGTCTCATAGTTCTACTCTTACTCTTATGCTTACGATGTCTTTTGTAGATGGCCCGTATCAGGTGCACTGCACGTAAGTCTGTGATCCCCTTTTTGCCTTCTCGCCTGGCGGAGCGTCCACTACGTCGCACGGTGTCAGGTCAGTCCAGTCACCCGGAGAGACTGCATCGTCGCCTACACGAGGAGAAGGAGCACCGACGCTAGGAGCAGGAGCAGGAGCAATAGTACTCTTCCCCCTTGCTTCAGTGGGAGGTGGAGTCTGAGAGGCTGCCTTCCCCTGCACCTCAGCTAGAGATGCCCCCTGCACCACCACAGGGCATCCTGGCTGCTGGAGGAGACCCTGACAGAGACGGAGACGACGACGACGTCGGTGCCAGTTCGAGCCACGACATAGAGCTTTCGGAGGAACCGGAGCCAGAGGGGTGGATCGCTAGACCCATCACTCGTGACGCTGCTCGTGGGTGTCACTTCCACGACGCTCTCGATACCCTGTTGCATCGGGCCTTCGACCGACACACTTGGTCCATCGAGTATCGTTGTGTAGTCTACCAGCATCGTTGTGGGTTATACCTGGACTAGTGGGAGGCTACTTGCTTGGTGCGTCGTCCGGACGATGATCTCCGGGGTGCAGAGGCCTTCTCAGAGCACTATTCTATCACTGAGAGGGACAATGTCGAGGCAGCCATGCAAGATATAGCACGACAGGCACTTTCTCAGTATTGCTCGTTGTTCAGTGGGGCAGCTGATGGCCTCGAGCTGAAGTACTACCTTGGCTGTTCGACTGGCAGTGCTGGAGGTGTGATTGTCTCGCCAGTTGGTGAGGGCAATCCCAAGCTAAGCAGCATTGTCAACCTGGTCGCTGTGCTCAACATAGAGCTGGACCACACCCTTGACGAGTTGGGCAAGGATCGGGCGGAGGTTGCGGAATTGCGTGTTGAATGCGCGGCACGCCACTATCTTGATGGTGGTTCTCCGGCCCCTGTCGGGATTCAGCACCCTTACCGCTCACCGCCCTGTGGTCGCTTCGATTATGGTACCCCAGATTGTAGGACCCGCATAGATTTAGATCCATAGATCGATGGAGTCGGAGTCTGTAATAGTGCTTAATTCAGTGTCTTAGTCTAGCCAGTCTTAGTTAGAGTTAGTTTGGTTATCTTTTGTTGGATGCTTGTCATGATGAACATGTAATGAAGTTGGATCTTTGTAATGATTGTCACCAAGGTGTGGGTATCCCCTGCAACTTGGTGTAGTTATTAATAAAGTCAGTTATTTAGTTGGGTTATCCATTTATTTCCACTTTCCTCTTTACCTAAGGAGTTGTCAGTGAAGATGATCAATTGTTCAGTGCTATGAAGATTTCTGTATATCTTTTCTTATGCTGAAAGACTGCAGAGTCAGATCTGATATGTGTGTGGTTTCTATAGATGTCTGTGAACAAGCGCAGAGGTGTGAGGCGTGCGCGTGCTCAGCCAGAACAGCAGGCACCCCAGGAGGATGTAGCTCTGCAGGATCATTTGCCACCGCCACCCCCGATGATCATTGAGCAAATGTTCTTGCTGCAGACCCAAGCAGTTTAGGCAATTGGTCAGACTTTAGCAGCGATGCAGCAGGTGCAGCAGCAGTCACCCCCACCACAGCCTCCAGTACAAGTTCAGATGCCATAAGTGCCCAAAGACAAGCGGGCAGAGTTCATGAGGGGTCATCCCCCTGTCTTTGCCCACTCTGCTGATCCCATGGACGCAGAAGATTGGCTGCATACCGTGGAGCGTGAGTTGCACACTGCTCAGTGCAACGATCGTGAGAAGGTGTTGTATGGTTCCCGACAGCTGAGGGGAGCAACACAGTCTTGGTGGGAGTCTTACTTCGCCACTCATGCCAACCTTGAAGTCATTACTTGGGAGGAGTTCAGGGACAACTTCCATCGCTACCATATGCTCGAGGGACTGATGATAGTGAGGAAGGAAGAGTTTCTCGCCCTGAAGCAAGGTCCCCTGTCTATCAGTGAGTATAGAGATAAGTTTCTGCAGTTGTCACGCTACGCCCCAGAAGACGTCAACACAGATGCCAAGAGGCAGTACCGCTTTCTGAGAGGATTGGTTGATCCGCTCCATTATCAGCTGATGAATCACACTTTCCCTACCTTCCAGCACTTAATCGACAGAGCAATCATGACTGAAAGGAAGCGTCGGGAGATGGAGGATAGTGAAAGTCGCCTAGAGGGGGGTGGATAGGCGGAAACTAAAATTTACAAACTTAAGCACACACTACAAGCTGGGGTTAGCGTTAGAATTAAATCCGAGTCCGAAAGAGAGGGAAACCAAATCAACCAAGAAATAAAGCGGATGAACACGGTGATTTGTTTTACCGAGGTTCGGTTCCAAAGAACCTAGTCCCCGTTGAGGTGGTCACAAAGACTGTGTCTCTTTCAACCCTTTCCCTCTCTCAAACGGTCACTTAGACCGAGTGAGCTTTCTTCCTTGATTTCATGGGTCACTTAGATCCCGCAAGGACCACCACACAATTGGTGTCTCTTGCTTCGCTTACAAGGCTTTGAGAGTAAGAATGAGAGAAAGAAGAAAGCCAACCAAGCAACAAGAGAAACAAAGAACACAAGACGATCTTCTCACAAGTCCTAAAATAGTAGAGTTGAATTGTGGACTTTGATTGGATCGAAGGCTTTAATTTGTGTCTTGGAGTGTTGTATTTTGCTCTTGTATTGAATGAGGAGTAGTGAATGCTTGGATGGTTGGAGTGGAGGTGGTTGTGGGGTATTTATAGCCCCCAACCACCAATTCAACCGTTGGGGCAGGCTGTTGTCGATGGGCGCACCGGACAGTGTCTGGTGCGCCACCACGTCACCCAACCGTTAGGGTTCTGACAGTTTCGACCGTTGGAGCTCTGACATCTTGGGGCACCGGACATGCACTGTTCACTGTTTGGTGCGCCTTCTGGCGGCTGCTCTAACTCTGCGCGAACTGTTCCCGCACTGTGCGTTGTCAGACGGCCGTTGAAGTCGACCGTTGTGATGGCTTGCCGTTGCTCTGCTGGCACACCGAACAGTCCGGTGAATTATAGCGGAGCGCGGCCTCAGAAACCGAAGGTGAAGAGTTTGAAGTCGATCGACCCTGGGCACCGGACACTGTCCGGTGGCACACCGGACAGTCCGGTGCGCCAGACCAGGGTTCTCTTCGATTTCTTTTGCTCCTTTCTTTTGAACTCTAACTTTAATCTTTTTATTGGTTTGTGCTGAACCTTTGGCACTTGTACAATATATAATCTAGAGCAAACTAGTTAGTCCAATTATTTGTGTTGGGCATTTCAACCACCAAAATCATTTAGGAAAATGTTAAACCGTATTCCCATTCAATCTCCCCCTTTTTGGTGATTGATGCCAACACAAACCAAAGCAAATATATAAGTGCATAATTGAACTAGTTTGCATAATGTAAGTGCATAGGTTGCTTGGAATTAAACCAATTTATTGTTTTACTAGATATGCATGGTTGCTTTCTTTTATTTAACATTTTGGACCACGCTTGCACCACTTGTTTTGTTATTGCAAATTCTTTTGGAAAATCTTTTCAAAGTCTTTTTGCAAATAGTCAAAGGTACATGAATAAGATTTCGAGAAGCATTTTCAAGATTTGAAATTTTCTCCCCCTGTTTCAAATGCTTTTCCTTTGACTTAAACAAAACTGGCCCTAGATGAAATTCTCCTCTTAGTGTTCAAGAGGGTTTTACCAATTTTTGTAAATACCAATTGAAAGAAGATCAAATATTTTTAGATACCAATTTGAAGAATCCTAACCAATTGAAAAACATACCAATTTTGAAATATGTCAATTAAAAATTTTCATCATAAGATACCAATTGAAAAGACAAACATAAATCATTATTTCGAAAAAAATTTAAGGTTGGTGGTGCGGTCCTTTTGCTTTGGGCTTAATCTTTCTCCCCCTTTGGCATTAATCGCCAAAAACGAAGTCTTGAGAGAGCCCTTATAATGTTCTCCCTAATGATACATATAAATATGAGTGAAGATTATACCAATTTGGAGAGTGGTGCGGAGTGACGGCGAAGGGTAAATAATACCGATAGAGTGGAGTGGAAGCCTTGTCTTCGCCGAAGACTCCATTTCCCTTTCAATCTATGACTTAGTGTAGAAATATACTTGAAAACACATTAGTTGTAGGCATAAAAGAGATATGATCAAAGGTATATAAATGAGCTATGTGTGCAAAGTGCAATCAAAGTTCCGAGAATCAAGAATGTACAGCTCATTCCTAAGTTTGATAAAGGTTTTCTCATCTAATGGTTTGGTGAAGATATCGGCTAATTGTTCTTTGGTGCTAACATAAGCTATCTCGATATCCCCCCTTTGTTGGTGATCCCTCAAAAAGTGATACCGAATGTCTATGTTTTTAGTGCGGCTGTGTTCAACGGGATTATCCGCCATGCGGATTGCACTCTCATTGTCACATAGGAGAGGGACTTTGCTCAATTTGTAGCCATAGTCCCTGAGGGTTTGCCTCATCCAAAGTAAATGCGCACAACAATGGCCTGCGGCAATATACTCGGCTTCGACGGTAGAAAGAGCTACTGAGTTTTGTTTCTTTGAAGCCCAAGACACCAGGGATCTTCCCAGAAACTGACAAGACCCTGATGTGCTCTTCCTATCAATTTTACACCCTGCCCAATCAGCATCTGAATATCCTATTAAATCAAAGGTGGATCCCTTGGGGTACCAAAGACCAAACTTAGGTGTATAAACTAAATATCTCATGATTCTTTTCACGACCCTAAGGTGAACTTCCTTAGGATCGGCTTGGAACCTTGCACACATGCATATAGAAAGCATAATATCCGGTCGAGATGCACATAAGTAGAGTAAAGATCCTATCATCGACCAGTATACCTTTTGATCTACGGATTTACCTCCCGTGTCGAGGTCGAGATGCCCATTAGTCCCCATGGGTGTCTTGATGGGTTTGGCATCCTTCATTGCAAACTTGGTAAGTATGTCTTGAATATACTTGGTTTGGCTGATGAAGGTGCCTTCTTGGAGTTGCTTGACTTGAAATCCTAGAAAATACTTCAACTCCCCCATCGTTGACATCTCGAATTTTTGAATCATGGTCCTACTAAACTCTTCACAAGTGGATTTGTTAGTAGACCCAAATATGATATCATCAACATAAATTTGGCATACAAACAAATCTTTTGCTATAGTTTTAGTAAAGAGTGTAGGATCGGCTTTTTCGACTTTAAAGCCATTAGTGATAAGGAAATCTCTTAGGCATTCATACCATGCTCTTGGGGCTTGCTTGAGCCCATAAAGCGCCTTTGAGAGTTTATAAACATGGTTAGGGTACTCACTATCTTCAAAGCCGAGAGGTTGCTCAACATAGACCTCTTCCTTGATTGGTCCATTGAGGAAGGCACTTTTCACATCCATTTGATAAAGCTTGAAGCCATGGTAAGTAGCATAGGCAGGTAATATACGAATTGACTCAAGCCTAGCTACGGGTGCATAGGTTTCACTGAAATCCAAACCTTCGACTTGTGAATATCCCTTAGCCACAAGTCGGGCTTTGTACCTTGTCACCACACCATGCTCATCTTGCTTGTTGCGGAAAACCCACTTGGTTCCTACAACATTTTGGTTAGGACGTGGAACTAAATGCCATACCTCATTCCTCGTGAAGTTGTTGAGCTCCTCTTGCATTGTCACCATCCAATCCGAGTCTCTTAGTGCATCTTCTACCCTGTATGGCTCAATAGAAGACACAAAAGAGTAATGTTCACAGAAATATGTGACTCGAGATCGAGTTGTTACCCCCTTATGAATATAACCGAGGATAGAGTTCACAGGGTGATCTCTTTGAATCGCTTGGTGGACTCTTGGGTGTGACGGTCTTTGACCCTGCACTTCTTGATCATCTTCATTGGCTTGATCATTGTCATCTCCCCCTTGATCATTGTCCTCCTCTTGAGGTGGCTCATCTTCTTGATCTCCATCTTCATCGTCTTGAGCCTGATCCTCATCTTGAGTTGGTGAGGATGCTTGCATGGAAGATGATGGTTGACCTTGTGCATGAGTGGGCTCTTCAGATTCTTTAGGACACACATCCCCAATGGACATGTTCCTTAGCGCGACGCACGAAGCCTCTTCATCATCTAGCTCATCAAGATCAACTTGCTCCACTTGGGAGCCATTAGTCTCATCAAACACAATGTCACAAGAAACCTAAACTAATCCAGTGGATTTGTTGAAGACTCTATATGCCCTTGTGTGTGAATCATATCCTAGTAAAAAGCCTTCTACAGCCTTAGGAGCAAATTTAGATTTTCTACCTCTTTTAATAAGAATAAAACATTTGCTACCAAAGTCTCTAAAATATGGAACATTGGGCTTTTTACCGGTGAGGAGTTCATAAGATGTCTTCTTGAGGATTCGGTGAAGATAGAGCCGGTTGATGGAGTAGCAGGCGGTGTTAATCGCCTCAGCCCAAAACCGGTCCGGAGTATTGTACTCATCAAGCATGGTCCTTGCCATGTCCAGTAGAGTTCTATTCTTCCTCTTCACTACACCATTTTGTTGAGGTGTGTAGGGAGAAGAGAACTCATGCTTGATGCCCTCCTCCTCAAGAAAGCCTTCAATTTAAGAGTTCTTGAACTCCGTCCTGTTGTCGCTTCTTATCTTCTTGATCCTTAATCCAAACTCATTTTGAGTCTGTCTTAGGAATCCCTTTAAAGTCTCTTGGGTTTGAGATTTTTCCTGCAAAAAGAATACCCATGTGAAGCGAGAATAGTCATCCACAATAACAAGACAGTACTTACTCCCGTCGATGCTTATATAAGCTATCGGGTCGAATAGATCCATGTGGAGTAACTCCAGAGGCCTGTTCGTTGTCATGATGTCTTTATGTGGATGATGGGCACCAACTTGCTTCCCTGCTTGACAAGCGCTACAGATCCTGTCTTTCTCAAAATGAACATTGGTTAGTCCCAAAATGTGTTCTCCCTTTAGAAGCTTATGAAGATTCTTCATCCAAATATAGGCTAGCTGGCGATGCCAGAACCAACCCATATTAGTCTTAGCAATTAAGCAAGTATCAAGTTCAGCTCTATTAAAATCAACTAAGTATAGCTGACCCTCTAATACTCCCTTAAATGCTACTGAATCATCTTTTCTTCTAAAGACAGTAACACCTATATCCGTAAAAAGACAGTTGTAACCCGTTTTACATAATTGAGAAACTGAAAGCAAGTTATAATCTAAAGAATCTACAAGAAAAACATTGGAAATGGAATGTCAGGTGATATAGCAATTTTACCAAGTCCTTTGACCAAACCTTGATTTCCATCCCCGAATGTGATAGCTCTTTGGGGATCTTTGTTTTTCTCATAGGAGAAGAACATCCTTTTCTCCCCTGCCATGTGGTTTGTGCATCTGCTATCAATAATCCAACTTGAGCCCCCGAATGCATAAACCTGCAAAACAATTTAGGCCTTGTTCTTAGGTACCCAAACAGTATTGGGTCCTTTCACGTTAGAAACAAGCACCTTGGGTACCCAAACACAAGTCTTGGAGCCCTTGTGTTTGCCCCCAACATATTTGGCAACTACTTTGCCTGATTTGTTAGTTAAAACATAAGACGCATCAAAGGTCTTAAATGAAACATTAGGCTCATTTGATGCAGTAGGAGTTTTCTTTTTAGGCATTTTAATATGAGTGGAATGCCTAGAACTAGATGCCTCATTCTTATACATATAGGCATGGTGAGAAACAAAATGAGACTTCGTAGCATGAATTCTCCTAATCTTATGCTCAGGATAACTAGCAGGATATAAAATGTAACCCTCGTTATCCTGAGCCATGGGAGACTTGCCCTTTACAAAGTTAGACAATCTTTTAGGGGCATTAAGCTTGACATTGCTTCCCTGTTGGAGACCAATGCCATCCTTAATGCCAGGGCGTCTCCCATTATAGAGCATGCTTCTAGCAAATTTGAATTTTTCATTCTCTATCTCATGCTCATTAATTTTAGCAGTTAGTTGAGCTATGTGATCATTTTGTTCTTTAATTAAAGCTAGGTGATCATGAATAGCATCAACATTAATATCTCTACATCTAGTACAAATAGTGACATGATCAACAGTAGATGTAGAGGGGTTGCAAGCATTTAATTCATCAATCTTAGCATGTAAAATAACATTTTCATTTCTAAGATTGGAAATAGAAACATTGCAAACATTCAAATCTTTAGCCTTAGAAATTAGCTTATCATTCTCAGTTTTAAGGCTAGCAATTGATTCATTCAATTTATCAATCTTAGCAATTAAACCAGCATTACCATTTCTAAGACTGACAATTGAATTATCACAGGAATTTAGTTTCTCAACCTTAGCAAATATATTAGCATTCTCAGTTCTAAGGTTAAAAATAGTGTCATGGTAAATGCTAAGCTCCTTAGTCAAATTTTCATTCTTCTCTACTTCCTGGGCATAAGCATTCTTTACCTTAACATGCTTTTTGTTTTCCCTAATAAGGAATTCCTCTTGGCTATCCAAGAGTTCATCCTTCTCATGAATAGCACCTATCAATTCATTCAATTTTTCTTTTTGTTGCATGTTAAGGTTGGCAAAAATACTAAGCAAGTTATCTTCATTATCACTAAAATTACCCTCATCACTAGATGTAGTATACTTGTGGGTGGTTCTAGCTTGTACCTTCTTTTTCTTGTCGTCCTTTGCCATGAGGCATTTGTGGCCGACGTTGGGGAAGAGAAGTCCCTTGTTGACGGCGATGTTTGTGGCATACTCGTCGGAAGAGGAGTCAGTGGAGCTCATGTCGGAGTCTCATTCCCGACACACGTGGGCATCACCGCCCTTCTTCTTGTAGTACCTCTTCTTTTCCTTTCTATTTTCCTTCTTGTCGTTGCCCCCTGTCACTATCACTTGACATAGGACATTTAGCAATGAAATGACCGGGCTTACCACATTTGTAGCACACCTTCTTGGAGCGGGGTTTGTAGTCCTTCCCCCTCCTTTGCTTGAGGATTTGGCGGAAGCTCTTGATGATTAGCGTCATTTCCTTGTTGTCGATCTTGGAGGCATCGATGGGAAGCCTACTTGATGTAGACTCCTCTTTCTTCTCTTCCATCGCTTTGAATGCGGCGGGTTGCACCTCAGGTGTGGTGGTGCCGCCGTGCTCGACGATTTGTTTGGAGCCTTTGATCATTAATTCAAAGCTCACAAACTTCTCTATAACCTCCTCGAGAGACATTAGCTTGTATCTAGGATCACCACGTATTAATTGAACTTGTGTAGGATTACGAAAAATGAGTGATCTTAGAATAACCTTAACCATTTCATGGTCATCCCATTTTGTGCTCCCGAGGTTGCGCACTTGATTCACCAAGGTTTTGAGCCGGTTGTACATGGCTTGTGGGTCCTCTCCTTGGTTGAGGACGAATCGACCAAGCTCCCCCTCAATCGTCTCCTGCTTGGTGATCTTGGTCACCTCGTTTCCTTCATGCGCCGTTTTGAGGACGTCCCAAATTTCTTTGGTCGTCTTTAACCCTTGAACCTTATTATACTCCTCTCGACACAAGGAGGCAAGGAGTATAGTTGTGGCTTGGGAGTTAAAGTGCCGAATTTGGTCGGCCTCGTCCGAATCGTAGTCCTTGTCCCCTACCTTCGATACCTGCGCTCCATACTCAACAATATCCCATATGCTTTTGTGGAGTGAGGTTAGGTGATGCCTCATTTTATCACTCCGCATACAATAATCCTTAGCATAAAAAATGGTGGTTTGCCTAGGGGAACATAAAGTAATGGAGTGCATTTGGAAATGCGAGGATAGCGGAGGAGCATCTTACTATACTTCTTGCGCTGATGGCACTTAGAAGTGACAGACGTTGATTCGGAGCCGGAGGTGGAGGGTGACGAAGAGTCGGTCTCGTAGTAGACCACTTTCTTCATCTTCTTATTCTTGTCACCTCTCCGTTGTGACTTGATGGAGGAAGAGGATTCCTCCTTGTGCTTGTGGCCGGACTCCCTCGAATGAGTTCTTCCCGAGCTTGCGGACTTGTCACCGCCGGTCACGATTTCCCTCTTGGCGTGATCTCCCGACATCACTTCCAGTGGTTAGACTCTAATGAAGTACCGGGTTCTGATACCAATTGAAAGTCGCCTGGAGGGGGGTGGATAGGCGGAAACTGAAATTTACAAACTTAAGCACACACTACAAGCCAGGGTTAGCGTTAGAATTAAATCTGAGTCCGAAAGAGAGGGAAAACAAATCAACCAAGAAATAAAGCGGATGAACACGGTGATTTGTTTTACCGAGGTTCGGTTCTAAAGAACCTAGTCCCCGTTGAGGTGGTCACAAAGACCTGGTCTCTTTCAACCCTTTCCCTGTCTCAAACGGTCACTTAGACCAAGTGAGCTTTCTTCCTTTATTTCACAGGTCACTTAGACCTCGCAAGGACCACCACACAATTGGTGTCTCTTGCTTCGCTTACAAGGCTTTGAGAGTAAGAAAGAGAGAAAGACGAAAGCCAACCAAGCAACAAAGAACACAAGACGATCTTCTCACACGTCCTAAAATAGTAGAGTTGAATTGTGGACTTTGATTGGATCGAAGGCTTTGATTTGTGTCTTGGAGTGTAGTATTTTGCTCTTGTATTGAATGAGGAGTAGTGAATGCTTGGATGGTTGGAGTGGAGGTGGTTGTGGGGTATTTATAGCCCCCAACCACCAATTCAACTATTGGGGCAGGCTGCTGTGGTGCGCCAGCCACGTCACCCAACCGTTAGGGTTCTAACGGTTTCGACCGTTGGAGCTCTGACTTCTTGGGGCACCGGACAGTCCGGTGCCACATCGGACATGCATTATTCACTGTCCGGTGCGCCTTCTGGCGGCTACTCTGACTCTACGCGAACTGTCCGCGCATTGTGCGTTGTCAGACGACTGTTGAAGTCGACCGTTGTGCTGGCTAGCCGTTGCTCCACTGGCACACCGGATAGTCCGGTGGCATACCGGACAGTCCGGTGAATTATAGCGGAGCGCGGCCTCAGAAACCCGAAGGTGAAGAGATTGAAGTCGATCGACCCTGGGCACCGGACACTGTTCGGTGCGCCAGACCAGGGTTCTCTTCTGTTTGTTTTGCTCCTTTCTTTTGAACCCTAACTTTAATCTTTTTATTGCTTTGTGCTGAACCTTTGGCACCTGTAGAATATATAATCTAGAGCAAATTAGTTAGTCCAATTATTTCTGTTGGGCATTTCAACCACCAAAATCATTTAGGAAAAGGTTAAACTCTATTTCCCTTTCAGATAGGAAGCACAAGATTGGTGGGCCTCAGGCTGGGAGTAGCAGTCGTCCCCGCTACTCAGGCAACTCAACCCAGCAATTCAAGCAAGGTCACCAACACCAGCATCAATGTCAGCACCAGTACAAGAGGCAGTTTCCTCAGCAGCAGCAGCAGCAGTACTGTCAGAACACCCAGTTTGGAGGAAATCAGTACCAGCGTCAGAACAACCAGGCAGCTCGTCTTCCTGCCCCAGCAACCAACTAGAATGGCCAAGCAGACCCAACGCAAGTAGGAGGTCGTGCATGCTTCTACTGTGGAGAACAAAATCACTGGGCGAAGAACTGTCCAAAGAAAGCAGGCCAACAACCGCCAGCAGTCAATGCCCCAGCAAGACAAGGAGCGCCACAGCAAGCACTAGGAGTCCGTGGTCAGGCTTACAACCGTGGAAAGGTGAACCACCTGGAGGCCGAAGCAATCCAGGATGCTAAGGACGTGGCAGTAGTTATGTTTCTAGTAGAATCCTACCCAGCAAAAGTATTGTTCGATATTGGTGCCACACATTCTTTTGTTTCTGCATCTTGGGTAGAATCACATAACATCCCCATAGAACCAATGATCCCGCCTCTAAGAGTTAATTCAGTTGGGGGAAAAGTTCAGTCCGATAGGATTTGTCCGAATCTAAGGATTGAAATAAGGGGATAGATTTCCCCGCTAGCCTAGTAGTAATGGAAACTCAAGGGTTAGATGTCATCCTAGGGATGAATTGGCTACACAGAAATCAAGCCACTGTCAGTTGCGACAAGAGAACAGTTAAGTTGGTGTCCCCATCCGGAAAGGAAGTAGTAACCAAGTTGTACTTACCTGAACTAGAAGAAGGAGCCTATCACCATTTATCAGTAGATGACAAAGAGTCCAATCCGATTAAGGCAATTAGGATTGTGTCAGAATTCCCCGATGTATTTCCTAAGGAGTTACCAGGCATGCCACCCGAAAGGAAAGTAGAATTTACCATAGAGCTTATCCCAGGCATCGCCCCTATTTCCAAGAGAGCTTATCGAGTGTCCGAACCAGAGTTGGTGGAACTCAAGAAGCAAATTGATGAGTTGTTGGAGAAAGGTTACATCAGACCAAGTACCTCACCTTGGGCGACCCCAGTATTATTTGTGGAGAAGAAGGATGGTACGGAGAGGATGTGCATTGATTACAGAGCTTTGAATGAAGTCACCATCAAGAATAAGTACCCCCTGCCTCGAATAGAAGACCTATTTGATCAGTTGAGAGGAGCCAGTGTGTTCTCGAAGATAGATCTGAGGTCAGGTTACCATCAGCTCAGAATCCGACCTTCAGACATACCGAAGACCGCATTCATCACCAAGTATGGACTATATGAGTTCATGGTTATGTCATTCGGATAGACGAATGTGCCAGCTTACTTCATGTATCTGATGAACAGTGTGTTCATGGACTATCTCGACAAGTTCGTAGTGGTGTTCATTGATGATATTGTCGTATATTCCCAGAATGAGCAACATCATGAGGAACATTTGAGGAAGGTACTTCAGAGGTTACGAGATTGCCAGTTGTATGCCAAACTTAGCAAGTGCGAGTTCTGGATCAGCGAAGTTCTATTCTTGGGTCATATTATAAACCGAGATGGACTAGTTGTAGATCCAAAGAAGGTAGCAGCGATTTTGGACTGGAAAGCACCAAAAGATGTCCGAGGAATCAAGAGTTTCATTGGAATGGCTGGTTATTATCGGCGTTTCATTGAAGGTTTCTCCAAGATTGCCAGACCAATGACAACCTTGCTAGCGAAGAAGGTTGAGTTCAAGTGGACCCCAGTGTGCCAAGAATCATTTGAGATGTTGAAGCAGAAGATGACAACAGCACCAGTGTTGGTTCTGCTAGATGTTCACAAGCCAATCTCAGTATATTGCGATGCTTCGTACACCGGACTGGGATGTGTGTTAATGCAGGAAGGGAAAGTAGTGGCATACTAGTCCCGATAATTGAAAGTTCATGAGAAGAATTACCCCACTCATGATTTGGAGCTACCAGCAGTTGTTCATGCATTGAAGACCTGGAGACATTATCTTCAGGGGCAGAAGTGTGATATCTACACGGACCACAAGAGCCTCAAGTACATATTCACTCAGTTAGAGTTAAACATGAGGCAGCGAAGATGGCTAGAATTGATCAAAGACTATGAGCTAGAGATTCATTATCACCTAGGCAAAGCAAATGTGGTTGCAGATGCTCTTAGCAGGAAGAGTCAAGTCAATATGTTGGCCGCTCACCCGATGTCGTTCGAGCTAGCAAAGGAATTCGACAAGTTGAGTCTTGGATTTCTAAACAACACTTTGGGAGTGGCAATTGAGCTAGAGCCCACCCTAGAGCAAGACATCAGGAAAGGTCAGAAGGATGATGAGAAGATCAACAAGATCCGGTAGCTAATCATCGATGGGAAAGGTCCAGATTTCCGTGAAGATGCAGAAGGAGTGGTATGGTTCAAGGATAGGTTGTGTGTTCCCGACATCACCTCGATCCGCGAACAGATTCTCAAGGAAGCTCATGAGACAACGTATTCTATACACCCTGGTAGTGAGAAAATTTACCAAGACTTGAAGAAGAGATTCTGGTGGTACGGAATGAAAAGAGAGATAGCAGAGTACGTGGCCAGATGTGACAGTTGTCAAAGAATCAAGGCAGAACATCAGAGACCTGCAGGTTTGTTGCAGCCGTTGCAGATCCCGCAGTGGAAATGAGATGAGATTGGGATGGACTTTATAGTCGGTCTGCCCCGCACTCGAGCTGGTTATGACTCCATCTGGGTAGTAGTGGACCGTTTAAAAAGGCGGCCCATTTCATACCAGTAAAGACCACCTATAACAGTGCAGTGTTGGCACAGTTATACATGTCTCGGATTGTGTGCTTGCATGGAATTCCAAAGAAGATAATATCGGACAGAGGCACCCAGTTTACTTCTCATTTTTTGTAGCAGCTACATGAAGCTTTGGGTACTCACTTGAAATTTAGCTCAGCTTATCACCCGCAGACAGATGGTCAGACTGAGAGAACCAACCAGATTCTTGAGGATATATTGAAAGCTTGTGCTTTACAAGACAAGTTAGGTTGGGATAAGAGGTTACCGTATGCAAAATTCTCCTACAACAACAGCTATCAAGCCAGTATGAAGATGTCATCATTCGAAGCACTTTATGGGTGGAATTGCAGAATTCCGTTGCATTGGGACCAACCCGGCGAAAGGCAGGTGTTCGGTCCATAGATTTTGCTTGAAGCTAAAGAGAATATCAGGATGGTCCGGGAAAATCTGAAGGCAGTACAGTCCAGACAGCGAAGCTATGCGGATACCAGAAGAAGGGAACTCAGTTTTGAAGTGGGAGACTATGTCTATTTAAAAGTGTCACCCATCAGAGGAACCAAGAGGTTTGGAGTCAAGGGCAAGCTAGCCCCTCGCTATATCGGACCCTATCAGATTCAGGCAAGACGTGGAGAAGTGGCTTATCAACTCAGCTTACCAGAGAACCTGTCCGCAGTGCATGATGTGTTTCACGTGTCTCAGTTGAAGAAATGCTTGCGGGTACCAGAAGAGCAGTTGCCAATGGAAGACCTTGAAGTTCAAGAGGATCTGACATACGTTGAGAAGCCAACGCAGATTCTAAAGACAGCAGATTGGGTCACTCGGAGGAACACCATCAGAATGTGCAAAGTCAAATGGGGCCATCACTTAGAAGAAGAAGCAACCTAGGAAAGAGTAGATGATCTGAGAGCCAAGTACCCTGAACTCATTGCTAGCCAGCCCTGAATCTCGGGGGACGAGATTCTTTTAAGGGGGATACGTCTGTAACACCCTGAATTTGGGGGTATAAAATTTCTTTCTTATGATCATCCAAAGTCAGGTGTTACTCCTCTCTATCTCACTATAGTTCCTCTCTCTAGCTTTCTCCCTCTCTTCTTTTAATTAGGGTTAGTTGAACTAGTGAATGATTATTTATTTTATTTTCCCAAAACTTATGAGTCGTGGAATGTTGCTTCATACTGAGCCTAAATATTCTTTGAACTGTTGCATATATTTGATTTGGTTTGAATTTGAAACCTGATTTGAATTTGAATTGAAAACCCTAGAGAAAATAAATAAAAAAGCAATTAGAAAATCCCTGGAAAAAGGAAAACCAATTTCAGCCCAAGTCGGCCCACTTAGCCCAGCCCCCGCGCGCGCCCGCGCGCCCCCTGTGCCTCATAGACGAGCCCCGCCTGTCGGCGCCAACCAGCGGCCCTCTCTCCCTTTCTCTCTCGCTGCCCCATGGGCCAGGATTATCGGCGCCGTCCTCTCGCACGCGCGCCCGCTTCTCTCTGTGTCCCGTCGTCCCCACCTGTCAGCTCGTCCTCAACCTCCTGCCCACGATATCCCCGCCGTCGACGCGCCCAGGTCCGCGCGTTCTCCGGTCACGTTCGCGCCCGCACGCCCCTTTTGAGCCCCGCGCCCTGCTCGCCCACCTCATCTCTCTTATTTGCCCCCTCTACCCAACCCTCTCGCCCTCTCCCTCGTTCTGCCCACGCGTGCAAGGAGCTCCGCCACCGCCCGCCATCGACCGCTGCCTGTTTTGTGGCCGCCATCGCGCACGTGCCCCGTCCAGTGCCACGGTGAGCTCCGCCTTACTGTCAGCAGCTCGGGACACCCTTCGGTGTGCCCTTTCCCTCTCTGCTGCGTCCAGTCCGCGCTCACCGGAGCAATCTTCGCGCAGCCGGATCCCCGCCGCCGTCGCCCCATCGAGTCTCTGCTCCTCCGCCGTTGGTTTATGACTCCAGCGCTTCCCCTCAAGGTGAGCGACCCGCCAGTACCCTTAATTTAGTTATCCTCGCTCTGTAGCTCGCGTGATTGCTCGCCGGAGCAATCTCGCGCCCCCGTTAGCCCGCCCCACCATGGTCTACGCTCTCTGGTGCCTCTGCGCTGGTGTGAAGGCCATGACCGAGTCCGCCAAATCGCCCTGATTGCGCCTAGACTAGTCCCCGAGCCTCTAGTGCCACGCAGTGGCCGACCTTCTCGTCTCCGGCGAGTTCTCGCCGTGGGACCGAGCGGCGCTACCGCGCCCATGCCCACCCTTGGCCGTTAAATCCTGGCCATTCGTCCGAGATCGGGCGGTTTAGACTTAACCCGAGCGGATCTAATCTCAGCCCTCCGATCTGGATCCAACCGTCTCTCTCTCTCTTCCCCTCACCCGCGTCTCTGCCTCTGGGCCCAGCTAGTTGGTCCGCCCTGACCCGCTGATGCCCTGGCCCCGCTTGTTAGTCGCACCCGCGCGATCTAATCTGGGCCGCTGTTCTCTGATCTGATGGCTGAGATTACCCTGTACCCCTTCGCGTGTGAATTTTGCTTAAGAGCCCCCTGGTTTTAGGAAATCAACCCGTCGTCCTCTGTTTTAGCGCATAGGCCCCTGGTTTCTTTTGGATAGCCCCCTGTACTTTTATTTGATCACAGATTTAGCCCTAATTTCATATTTCAAACTTCAAAACTTGTTCATTTCATATCTTTTTCATATGAACTCCAAATTTAGTGGTTCAAATTGCAAAATGTTCACAAAGTTATTCTTTGTTCAAATAAAATGACCAACTGTAGTCTGTATACTTTAATTTTACACTTAGAATATAAGATTAAAGTATAGTTGATTTATTTATTTAATGAAATAAATAAAAGGAGAATCCTATGAGTTAAAGTATATTTAATCTTGTGAGATTAGTGATATGCATTACATGAATTCATTTTTGGTTTAACCTTTAGGTCTTAATGAAATGAATAGAATTAGGTTATGTAATTATGGATAACACTTAAAGGATAATTAAATTCCTAAATGAGAGTAGTTCATCTTATAATTTTATCTTTTCTTTGTTTAATTATTACTTTACCTTTTTGAGCTATGTTCCAACACTTAGAGAGTAATCAATCCCCAATTAAGATTAGTCCATTTTATAAGCTGATCTCATTCTCTTTTATTTAGTATTACCTCTTTTGAGTTGTGTTCCAATGTTTGTACATGTTTGATGTGATGTTCATTTTTACTTTCCAAATGTATTGAATGTATGCTCGCTTTATTTAGACAACGAGCAACTCGTGGTTTCTGAGTGTGTTGCTGAAGATCCCTCTGAGCAACAACCTGGTGAAGGCAAGTGTCCTCAGACCTATCATGTCCTACTTTACTTTATAATTTACTGTCACACATTACTTTATTGAAACTTAAGGATTGACTAGTCTGTATTTACCTTACCCTTGTCTACCTTTTTGGGTAATCATGGTTAGCTTATGCTATTACTTTAACTTAATCAATGAACATGATGTGATCTTTTATGATACGATGATGTTATCCCGATGAGGTTCTTGTGATTACTTTAGGGGGCTCAGGCTGTTTCCCGAGTGCCTCTCCGTAAGGACCTGTTTGGGGAGTGACAACCTAGGATAACAGTGCAACCATGAGGGTGGAATGGGATGCCCTTAGTGAAAGGAAAATGTACCCTTGGGACATTTCTATAAGATTTTGGTGATTAAGTGCTCCACACAAATGCTTTGAGTAATATTTGTGCCAAAGACTTAAGAAGTGCAAATCAAGAGTAAAGGTATGTTTCTAAGGCTTAGTACATTGTTTTGGAGACTAATGTATTGTGTCTAAGTGCTAGAAACAGGAAAAGACCAATTTGGAAAAGACTTGGGTGAGCAGCCAAGACTCTGCGCAGTATGGGTGCACCGGACTGTCCGATGGTGCACCGGACAGTGTCCGGTGCGCCAGGCTGGCTCTGGCAAACTGGCTGCTCTCGGGTTTCATCGGCGGCGTACGGCTATAAATCACCAGACTGTCCGGTTGTGCACCAGACTATCCGGTGAGCCAACAGTCGGCCCGGCCAACGGTCGGCCGCGTAATCCGCGCGCGACGCGTGGCAGAGCCAACGGTTAGAAGGGGGCACCGGACTGTCCGGTGTGCACCGGACAGTGTCCGGTGTGCACCGGACAGTGTCCGGTGCGCCAACGGCTCTGGATCTTCAACGGTCGGCTGCGCCAGAATAGGAAAGAAATCCGCACCAGACAGTGTCCAGTGGTGCACCGGACTGTCCGGTGCGCCAGGCGACAGAAGGCAAGAATTGCCTTCCTGGAATGCTCTGAACGGCTCCTAGCTGCCTTGGGGCTATAAAAGGGACCCCTAGGCGCATGGAGGAGAACACCAAGCATTCTCTAAGCATTCCTAAGCAGCAAGACTCCAATTCCGCGCATTTGATTCTTTGTGATAGCAACTAGAGCTCCATTTGAGTAGTGAACTCTTCGGGTTGTGTTGTGAGCTCGAGTTGTGACTTGTGTGCGTGTTGTGCTCTGATTTTGTGTCTTGAGTGCGTTGCTCATCCCATGCTTACTTCTGTGATTCTTTGTGAACATCAAATTGTAAGGGCGAGAGGCTCCAAGTTGTGGAGATTCCTCGCGAGCGGGATATAGTAAACAAAGCAAAACACCATGGTATTCAAGTGGGTCCTTGGACCGCTTGAGAGGGGTTGAGTGCAACCCTCGTCTGTTGGGACGCCACAACGTGGAGTAGGCAAGTGTTGGACTTGGCCGAACCACGGGATAAACCACTGTGTCTATCTGTGTTGATCTTCTTGTGGCTATTGTGTTTTGCAAGAACTCATCTCTAGCCACTTGGCTTTACTGGGCTAACTCCTAATCAAGCTTTGTGGATTAAGTTTCAAGTTTTTACAGGATCACCTATTCACCTCCCCTCTAGGTGCTCTCAATTGGTATCAGAGCTATTCTCTTCACATAAGGGACTAATCGCCCGAAGAGATGGATCCTAAGGGCAAGGGGATGGTGGTCAATGATAAGGAAAAGGAGTCCTTCGTCAACGATCCAAAAGATGACAAGCCTACTGACTTGGGCTCGAGCCACAAAAGAAAAGACGGGAAGAAGAAGAAAACAAGGCGCATCAAGGAGATCGTCTACTACGACGACAGCGACGAGTCCTCTTCTTCCCAAAAGGACAACGACGACAACGACTACGAGAAAAAGCAGACGGTTAACTCTAATTTTTCTTTCGATTACTCTTGTATTCCTCAAAGTGCCAATGCTCATTTACTCTCCATTCCACTTGGTAAACCTCCTCACTTTGATGGAGAGGACTACGGATTTTGGAGTCACAAAATGCGTAGTCACTTGTTCTCTCTCCATCCAAGCATATGGGAGATAGTAGAAAGTGGAATGAAATTTGATAGTACTGATAGTCCCATATTTATCAATGAGCAAATTCACAAAAATGCACAAGCTACTACTGTTCTTCTAGCATCATTGTGCAGGAATGAATACCATAAGGTGAGTGGCTTGGATAACGCCAAGCAGATCTGGGACACCCTTAAGATCTCGCATGATGGGAACGACGTCACCATGCTCACCAAGATGGAGTTGGTGGAAGGTGAACTAGGAAGGTTCGCAATGATCAGAGGAGAGGAGCCAACCCAAACGTACAATCGGCTCAAGACCCTCGTCAACAAAATAAGGAGCTATGGAAGCACGCGATGGACGGATCACGACGTCGTCCGCCTAATGCTAAGGTCCTTCATTGTTCTTGATCCACATCTTGTAAACAATATTCGTGAGAATCCTAGGTACACCAAGATGACGCCCGAGGAAATACTTGGGAAGTTCGTAAGCGGGCGGATGATGATCAAGGAGGCAAGATACGTTGATGATGCGTTGAATGGCCCAATCCTAGAGCCTCAAACCGTTGCTCTCAAAGCAACGAGGGGCAAGGAAGTGCTACCTAGCAAGGTGGCACAAGTTGAGGCGGTGGGGCTTAATGAGGAAGAGATGGCCCTCACCATCAAGCGTTTCATGACGGCGCTAAGGGGTCGCAAGGAGCATCCCAACAAAAGCAAGACAAAGGAAAAGCGCTCCTGCTTCAAGTGTGGTAAGATTGGTCATTTTATCGCTAATTGTCCCGATAATGATAGTGACCAGGAACAAGAGAAGAAGAGAGAAAAGAAGAAGAATTACAAGAAGGCTAAGGGCGAGGCACATCTTGGCAAGGAGTGGGACTCGGATTGCTCGTCGTCCGACTCCGACAACGAAGGACTCGCCGCCTCGGCCTTCAACAAATCGTCCCTCTTCCCCAACGAGCATCACACATGCCTCATGGCAAAGGAGAAGAAGGTATGTACTTGAAACAATACTACTTATGCTTCTTCAAGTGAAGATGAATCTAGTGATGATGAAATAGACTATGCATATTTGTTCAAGGGCTTAGATCGAACTAAGATTGATAAAATCAATGAATTGATTGATGCCTTGAATGATAAGAATAGATTGTTAGAAAAGCAATAGGATCTTTTGTATGAAGAACATGATAAAGTTGTAGAGGCACAAAAATCTCTTGCTTTAGAAGTCAAAAGGAATGAAATGCTTTCTTGTGAACTATCTACTTGCCATGAGACCATTTCTAGTTTAAAAAGTATTAATGATGACTTGAATGCTAAACTAGAAATAGCTAATAAATCAACCTCTTGTGTAGATCATGTTGTAATTTGCAATAGGTGTAAAGACTTTAATGTTGATGCTTGTAGTGAACACCTAGTTTGCATTTCTAAATTAAGTGATGAAGTGGCTAGTCTTAATGCCCAACTTAAGACTAGCAAAAGTGAATTTGATAAACTAAAATTTGCAAGGGATGCCTACACGATTGGTAGACACCCCTCAATTAAGGATGGGCTTGGCTTTAAGAGGGAAGCCAAGAACTTAACAAGTCATAAGGCTCCCATCTCCGCCAAGGAGAAAGGGAAGGCACCTATGACTAATAGTAGTCAAAAGAATCATACTTTCATTTATGGTGATAAGAGATATTTTAGAAATGTTCATAGGAGTTGTAATGATTCAAATGCTATGTTTGCTTCAAGTTCTTCCTATATGCATGGTAGAGATATGCCTAGGAGAAATGTCATTAATCATGTGCCTAGGAGAAATGTTCATGTTCCTAGGAAAATTAATGAACCTTCTACAATTTATCATGCTTGCAATGCTTCCTTTGCAATTTGTAGAAAGGATAAGAAGGTGATTGCTAGGAAATTAGGGGCAAAATGTAAGGGAGATAAAACTTGCATTTGGGTCCCTAAGACCATTGTTACTAACCTTGTAGGACCCAACAAGAGTTGGGTACCTAAGACCCAAGCCTAAATTGCCTTGCAGGTTTATGCATCCGGGGGATCAAGCTGGATTATCGACAGCGGATGCACAAACCACATGACGGGGGAGAAGAAGATGTTCACCTCCTACGTCAAGAATAAGGATTCCCAAGACTCAATCATATTCGGTGACGGGAATCAAGGCAAGGTCAAAGGACTAGGGAAGATTGCCATTTCATCTGAGCACTCTATTTCTAATGTGTTTTTAGTTGAGTCACTTGGATATAACTTATTGTCTGTGAGTCAGCTTTGTAATATGGGATATAATTGCTTATTCACAAATGTAGATGTGTCTGTCTTTAGAAGGAGTGATGGTTCATTAGCTTTTAAGGGTGTATTAGACGGCAAACTCTACTTAGTTGATTTTGCAAAAGAGGAGGTCGGTCTAGATGCAGGCTTAATTGCTAAGACTAGCATGGGCTGGTTGTGGCATCGCCACTTAGCACATGTGGGGATGAAGAACCTTCACAAACTTCTAAAGGGAGAACATGTAATAGGTCTAACAAATGTAACCTTCGAAAAAGACAGACCTTGTGCAGCTTGTCAAGCAGGTAAACAGATGGGAAGCTCTCATCATACCAAAAATGTGATGACCACATCAAGACCTTTGTAGTTGCTTCATATGGACCTCTTCGGACCCGTCGCCTAACTAAGCATAGGAGGAAGTAAGTATGGTCTTGTTATAGTTGATGATTTTTCCCGCTTCACTTGGGTATTCTTTTTGCAGGATAAATCTGAAACCCAAGGGACCCTCAAGCGCTTTCTAAAGAGAGCTCAAAATGAGTTTGAGCTCAAGGCGAAGAAGATAAGGAGCGACAACTGAGAGCACCTAGAGGGGGGGTGAATAGGTGATCCTGTAAAAACTTCAAACTTAAGCCACAAAAACTTGTTAAGTGTTAGCACGATTATTGCCAAGTGGCTAATGTGAAGTCTCAACAAAACACAGTATCACAAAAGATCAAGCACAGAGGTGACACAGTAGTTTATCCCGTGGTTCGGCCAAGACCAACGCTTGCCTACTCCACGTTGTGGCGTCCCAACGGACGAGGATTGCAATCAACCCCTCTCAAGCGGTCCAAAGACCCACTTGAATACCACGGTGTTTTGTTGTTCCTTTCACTATCCCGTTTGCAAGGAATCTCCACAAATTGGAGTCTCTTGCCCTTACAAGTATATGATCACAAATGAAACACAGAGTAAGGGAGGGAAGCAACACACACAAATCCATAGCGAAATGCGCACACACACGGCCAAGACTCGAGCTCACAAGAGTATCACAAAGTTCTCACTAGAACGGAGCTCGAATCACTTAGAATCACAAATGAAAGCGCAAAGACTAAGTGTGGATGATCAAGAATGCTCAAAGGTTGCTTATGTGTCTCCTCCATGCGCCTAGGGGCTCCTTTTATAGCCCCAAGGCAGCTAGGAGCCGTTGAGAGCAAATCCGGAAGGCCATCCTTGCCTTCTGTCGTCGGGGGCACCGGACAGTCCGGTGCACACCGGACACTGTCCGGTGCCCGATTTGTTTCCATATCTGACACTTCCGACCGTTGCAGACCGTTGGAGATCTGGGAGCCGTTGGCGCACCGGACATGTCCGGTGCACACCGGACAGTCCGGTGCCGTCTTCCGACCGTTGGCTCCACCACGTGTCCCGCGCGGATTGCGCGGCCGACCGTTGGCCCCGGCCGACCGTTGGCTCACCGGACAGTCCGGTGCACACCGGACAGTCCGGTGAATTTTAGCCGTACGCCGTCGGCCAATTTCCCGAGAGCGGCTAGTTTGCGCCGAGTCAGTCTAGCGCACCGGACACTGTCCGGTGCACACCGGACAGTCCGGTGCACACCGGACAGTCCGGTGCTCCAGACCGAGCTGGGTCTTGGCAGCACACAGCCAAGTCTTTCCTCCTCTTCTCTCTTCTTCTTCTTTCTATTTCTAACACTTAGACAAATATATTAGTACACAAAAACAATGTACTAAGGCTTAGAAACATACCTTTACTTCATGATTTGCACCTTGTTCATCCATGTACATAAATTCACAATTAAGCACATGTGTTGGCACTCAATCACCAAAATACTTAGAAATGGCCCAAGGGCACATTTCCCTTTCAATCTCCCCCTTTTTGGTGATTTATGCCAACACAACATAAAGCAACTAGAACAAGTGCAAACTCACTTCAAATAAAACTTAAATTTATTTTGAATCAATTTTGGCATATATGGATCATCCTTTGCCACCACTTGGTTTGTTTTTGCAAATCAAACTCAAATCTCTATCTCTAAGTTAAACACACATGTTGAAGCAAAAAGAGAGTCATTCCAAAAGAGATTGATCAAAGATTTCAAAAACTCCCCCTTTTTCCCATAATTGCTACTTCTCCCCACAAGAAGCAAAAAGAGACAATAAAAAGGTTTTGACAAACCAAAAACTCTACTCTACTATTTTCAAATTTCACAAGTGGTAGCTGATCCATTTATTGCTTTGGCCTTTATTTTCTCCCCCTTTGGCATCAAGCACCAAAACGGGATAAATCTTGGCCCTTTAACCCCATTGCCTCACAAAAATCTTCAATTAAGAGCAAATGGCAATAAGAGTTCATGAGATGAACTTGGAATAAGTTACCCCTCATCGGAGTGCAGTGGAAGTCTTTCATGGTCCAAGTCCACCTTTTCCCTTTCAATGCTCTTTTGAGACTAAAACAAACAAACTCAAGCATATGGTTAGTCTCAAGGGATCAAGTTGTAACACATCTCCCCCTAAACATGTGCATCACTTTGCAACGGACTTGTGAGGTCCAGGGAGTGTTTGTACAACTTGAGCACCATAGTAAGCATCAAAATGCAGAAAGAACATGATCAAAGGCGTAAACACATGTATGCTACAATTCAATCCAAGTTCCGCGAATCTAAGACATTTAGCTCACTACGCAGCCTGCAAAAGGTCTTCTCATCTAAAGGCTTGGTAAAGATATCGGCTAGCTGGTTCTCGGTGCTAACATAAAACACTTCGATATCTCCCTTTTGCTGGTGGTCTCTCAAAAAGTGATGCCGGATGTCAATGTGCTTTGTGCGGCTGTGCTCAACAGGATTTTCCGCTATTCGGATAGCACTCTCATTATCACATAGGAGTGGGACTTTGCTCAGATTGTAGCCAAAGTCCCTGAGGGTTTGCCTCATCCAAAGTAGTTGCGCACAACACTGTCCTGCGGCAACGTACTCGGCCTCAGCGGTGGATAGGGCAACGGAGGTTTGTTTCTTAGAGTTCCATGACACCAGGGACCTTCCTAAGAATTGGCACGTCCCTGATGTACTCTTCCTATCGACCTTACATCCAGCATAGTTGGAATCTGAGTACCCAATCAAGTCAAAGTTAGACCCCTTTGGATACCAGATCCCGAAGCAAGGCGTAGCTACTAAATATCTAAGAATTCGCTTCACCGCCACCAAGTGACATTCCTTAGGATCGGATTGAAATCTAGCACACATGCATACGCTAAGCATAATATCCTGTCTACTAGCACATAAATAAAGTAAAGACCCTATCATTGACCGGTATGCTTTTTGATCAACGGACTTACCTCCTTTGTTGAGGTCGGTGTGTCCGTCGGTTCCCATCGGAGTCTTTGCGGGCTTGGCGTCCTTCATCCCAAACCTCTTTAGCAGATCTTGCGTGTACTTCGTTTGGGAGATGAAGGTGCCGTCCTTGAGTTGCTTCACTTGGAACCCAAGGAAGTAGTTCAACTCGCCCATCATCGACATCTCGAATTTCTGCGTCATCACCCTGCTAAACTCTTCACAAGACTTTTGATTAGTAGAACCAAATATTATGTCATCGACATAAATTTGGCACACAAACAAATCACCATCACAAGTCTTAGTGAAAAGAGTTGGATCGGCTTTCCCAACCTTGAAAGCATTAGCAATTAAGAAATCTCTAAGGCATTCATACCATGCTCTTGGGGCTTGCTTAAGTCCATAGAGCGCCTTAGAGAGCTTACACACGTGGTCGGGGTACCGCTCATCCTCGAAGCCAGGGGGTTGCTCCACGTACACCTCCTCCTTTATTGGCCCGTTGAGGAAAGCGCTCTTCACATCCATTTGGTACAACCTGAAAGAATGGTGAGCGGCATATGCTAGCAAGATACGAATGGACTCTAGCCTAGCCACAGGAGCAAAAGTCTCCTCAAAGTCCAAACCTGCGACTTGGGCATAACCTTTTGCCACAAGTCGAGCCTTGTTCCTTGTCACCACTCCGTGCTCGTCTTGTTTGTTGCGGAACACCCACTTGGTTCCCACAACATTTTGCTTGGGACGAGGCACCAGCGTCCAAACTTCATTGCGCTTGAAGTTGTTAAGTTCCTCCTGCATGGCCAACACCCAATCCGGATCTAGCAAGGCCTCCTCTACCCTGAAAGGCTCAATAGAGGAGACAAAAGAGTAATGTTCACAAAAATTAACTAGTCGAGACCGAGTAGTTACTCCCTTGCTAATGTCACCCAGAATTTGGTCGACGGGATGATCCCTTTGAATCATCGCTCGAACTTGGGTTGGAGGTGCCGGTTGCGCTTCTTCCTTCATCACATGATCATCTTGTGCTCCCCCTTGATCACACGCCTCCTTTTGATGAAACTGTTCATCGTCTTGAGTTGGGGGATGCACCGTGGTTGAGGAAGAAGGTTGATCTCGTTCATCTTGTTCCTGTGGCCGCACTTCTCCAATCGCCATGGTTCGTATAGCGGCCGTCGGAACATCTTCTTCATCTACATCATCACAATCAACAACTTGCTCTCTTGGAGAGCCATTAGTCTCATCAAATACAACGTCGCTAGAGACTTCAACCAAACCCGATGATTTGTTGAAGACCCTATACGCCTTTGTATTTGAATCATAACCTAACAAAAACCCTTCTACAGCTTTGGGAGCAAACTTAGAATTTCTACCCTTCTTCACAAGAATGTAGCATTTGCTCCCAAATACACGAAAGTACGATACATTGGGTTTGTTACCGGTTAGTAGCTCATATGACGTCTTCTTGAGGAGGCGGTGAAGGTAGACCCTGTTGATGGCGTGGCAAGCCGTGTTCACAGCTTCCGACCAAAAACACTCGGGGGTCTTGAATTCTCCAAGCATCGTCCTCGCCATATCGATTAGCGTCCTGTTCTTCCTCTCTACCACACCATTTTGCTATGGTGTGTAGGGAGCGGAGAACTCGTGCTTGATCCCCTCCTCCTCAAGAAACTCCTCCACTTGAAGATTCTTGAACTCGGACCCGTTGTCGCTTCTTATCTTCTTCACCTTGAGCTCAAACTCATTTTGAGCCCTTCTGAGGAAGCGCTTGAGGGTCCCTTGGGTTTCAGACTTATCCTGCAAAAAGAACACCCAAGTGAAGCGGGAAAAGTCATCAACAATAACTAGACCATACTTACTTCCTCCTATGCTTAGGTAGGCGACGGGTCCGAAGAGGTCCATATGCAGCAGCTCCGGAGGTCTTGACGTGGTCATCACATTCTTGCTGTGATGCGCTCCTCCCACCTGTTTACCTGCCTGACAAGCTGCACAAGGTCTATCTTTTTCGAAATGCACATTTGTTAGACCTATTACGTGTTCTCCCTTTAGAAGCTTGTGGAGGTTCTTCATCCCCACATGTGCTAAGCGGCGATGCCACAGCCAGCCCATGCAAGTCTTAGCCATTAAGCATGCATCTAGACCGGCCTCTTCTTTTGCAAAATCAACTAAATAAAGCTTGCCGTCTAGTACACCCTTAAAAGCTAGTGAACCATCACATCTTCTAAAGACAGACACATCTACATTTGTAAATAAACAATTATATCCCATTTGACATAATTGACTAACAGATAGCAAATTATATCCGAGACTCTCCACTAAGAATACATTTGAGATAGAATGCTCATTAGAAATTGCAATTTTACCTAACCCTTTTACCTTGCCTTGATTCCCATCACCGAATATAATTGAATCTTGGGAATCATTATTCTTGACGTAGGAGGTGAACATCTTCTTCTCCCCCGTCATATGGTTTGTGCATCCGCTGTCGATAATCCAGCTTGAACCCCCGGATGCATAAACCTGCAAGGCAAATTTAGGCTTGGGTCTTAGGTACCCAACTCATGTTGGGTCCTGCAAGGTTAGCACAAATGTCCTTAGGGACCCAAATGCAAGTCCTGTCTCCCTTGCATTTTGCCCCTAATTTCCTAGCAATTATTTTCCTATCCTTTCTACAAATAGCAAAGGAAGTGTTTAAAGCATAATAAATTATAGAAGGTTCATTCACTACTTTCCTAGGAGCATGAATAACATTCTTTCTAGGCATATGAGCAATATTTCTCCTAGGCATATGTACAACATTTCTTCTACACATATCCCTATCATGCTTATAAGAAGAACTAGAAGCAAACATGGCATGAGAATCATAAACATGTGAATCAAAATCATTATAAGCCTTTCTAGCATTTCTCCTATCATTATACATAAAGGCATGGTTCTTTTTCGCACTACTAGCCATAGGGGCCTTCCCCTTCTCCTTGACGAAGATGGGAGCCTTATGGCTTGTTAAGTTCTTGGCTTCCCTCTCGAAGCCAAGCCCATCCTTAATTGAGGGATGTCTTCCAATTGTATAGGCATCCCTTGCAAATTTTAACTTGTCAAATTCACTTTTGCTAGTCTTAAGTTGTGCATTAAGACTAGCCAATTCATCACTTAGTTTGGAAATTGAAACTAAGTGTTCACTACAGGCATTAACATCAAAATCCTTACACCTAGTGCAAATTGTAACATTTTCAACACAGGAATTTGATTTACTAGCTACTTCTAGTTTAGCACTTAAATCATTATTAACATTTCGTAAAGAAGCAATGGTTTCATGACAAGAGGATAATTCACTAGAAAGCACCTCATTTCTTTTTACTTCTAAAGCATATGATTTTTGTGCCTCTACAAATTTATCATGTTCTTCATACAATAAATCCTCCTGCTTTTCTAAAAGCCTATCCTTTTCATTCAATGCATCAATCAATTCATTGATTTTATCTATCTTAGATCTATCTAAGCCCTTGAACAAGCATGAATAATCTATGTCATCATCATCACTAGACTCACTATCACTAGAAGAAGCATAAGTGGAGTCTTGAGTACTCACCTTCTTCTCCCTTGCCATAAGGCATGTGAGATGCTCGTTGGGGAAGAGGGAAGACTTGTTGAAGGCAGTAGCAGCGAGTCCTTCATTGTCGGAGTCGGAGGAGGAGCAATCCGAGTCCCACTCCTTTCCTAGATGCGCCTCGCCCTTTGCCTTCTTATATTGCTTCTTCTTCTCTCTTTTGTTCCCCTTTTCCTGGTCACTTTCATTATCGGGACAGTTAGCGATAAAATGACCAAGCTTACCGCATTTGAAGCATGAGCGCTTCCCCTTTGTCTTGGTCTTGCTTGGCTGCCCCTTGCGACCATTTAGCGCCGTCTTGAATCTCTTGATGATGAGAGCCATCTCTTCATCATTTAGTCCGGCCGCCTCAATCTGTGCCACCTTGCTAGGTAGCGCCTCCTTGCTTCGTGTTGCCTTGAGAGCGAGAGGTTGCGGCTCGTTGATCGGACCATTCAAGGCGTCGTCCACATACCTCGCCTCCTTGATCATCATTCGCCCGCTAACGAATTTCCCAAGAACTTCTTCGGGCGACATCTTGGTGTACCTGGGATTTTCACGTATATTGTTCACCAAATGAGGATCAAGAACGGTAAATGACCTGAGCATTAGGCGGACGACGTCGTGGTTCGTCCATCGTGTGCTTCCGTAGCTCCTTATCTTGTTGATAAGGGTCTTGAGCCGGTTGTATGTTTGTGTCGGCTCCTCTCCCCTTATCATTGCGAACCTTCCAAGCTCACCCTCCACTAACTCCATCTTGGTGAGCAAGGTGACGTCGTTCCCCTCATGAGAAATCTTGAGGGTGTCCCAGATTTGCTTGGCGTTATCCAAGCCGCTCACTTTATGATATTCATCCCTGCACAAAGAAGCTAGAAGAACAGTAGTAGCTTGTGCATTCTTATGAATTTGTTCATTAATGAACATGGGACTATCCGAACTATCAAAGTGCATTCCACTTTCTACAATCTCCCATATACTAGGATGGAGAGAGAATAGGTGACTACGCATTTTGTGGCTCCAAAATCCGTAGTCCTCTCCATCAAAGTGTGGGGGCTTGCCGAGTGGAATGGAGAGCAAATGAGAATGTGAGCTTTGCGGAATACGAGAGTAATCGAAAGAAAAGTTCGAATTAACCGGTTTCCTTCTCTCGTAGTCGTTGTGGTCCTCGTCCTTTTGGGAAGAAGTAGACTCGTCGCTGTCGTAGTAGACGATCTCCTTGATGCGCCTTGTCTTCTTCTTCTTCCCTTCCTTCCGTCTTTGACCCGAGCCGGAGTCGGTAGGCTTATCGTCCTTCGGCTAGTTGACGAAGGATTCCTTCTCTTTGTCATTGATCACAATACCCTTCCCCTTAGGATCCATCTCTTCGGGCGGTTAGTCCCTTTGTGAAGAGAACGGCTCCGATACCAATTGAGAGCACCTAGAGGGGGGGGTGAATAGGTGATCCTGTAAAAACTTCAAACTTAAGCCACAAAAACTTGTTAAGTGTTAGCACGATTATTGCCAAGTGGCTAATGTGAAGTCTCAACAAAACACAGTATCACAAAAGATCAAGCACAGAGGTGACACAGTAGTTTATCCCGTGGTTCGGCCAAGACCAACGCTTGCCTACTCCACGTTGTGGCGTCCCAACGGACGAGGATTGCAATCAACCCCTCTCAAGCGGTCCAAAGACCCACTTGAATACCACGGTGTTTTGTTGTTCCTTTCACTATCCCATTTGCAAGGAATCTCCACAAATTGGAGTCTCTTGCCCTTACAAGTATATGATCACAAATGAAACACAGAGTAAGGGAGGGAAGCAACACACACAAATCCACAGCGAAATGCGCACACACACGGCCAAGACTCGAGCTCACAAGAGTATCACAAAGTTCTCACTAGAACGGAGCTCGAATCACTTAGAATCACAAATGAAAGCGCAAAGACTAAGTGTGGATGATCAAGAATGCTCAAAGGTTGCTTATGTGTCTCCTCCATGCGCCTAGGGGCTCCTTTTATAGCCCCAAGGCAGCTAGGAGCCGTTGAGAGCAAATCCGGAAGGCCATCCTTGCCTTCTGTCGTCGGGGGCACCGGACAGTCCGGTGCACACCGGACACTGTCCGGTGCCCGATTTGTTTCCATATCTGACACTTCCGACCGTTGCAGACCGTTGGAGATCTGGGAGCCGTTGGCGCACCGGACATGTCCAGTGCACACCGGACAGTCCGGTGCCGTCTTCCGACCGTTGGCTCCGCCACGTGTCCCGCGCGGATTGCGCGGCCGACCGTTGGCCCCGGCCGACCGTTGGCTCACCGGACAGTCCGGTGCACACCGGACAGTCCGGTGAATTTTAGCCGTACGCCGTCGGCCAATTTCCCGAGAGCGGCTAGTTTGCGCCGAGTCAGTCTGGCGCACCGGACACTGTCCGGTGCACACCGGACAGTCCGGTGCTCCAGACCGAGCTGGGTCTTGGCAGCACACAGCCAAGTCTTTCCTCCTCTTCTCTCTTCTTCTTCTTTCTGTTTCTAACACTTAGACAAATATATTAGTACACAAAAACAATGTACTAAGGCTTAGAAACATACCTTTACTTCATGATTTGCACCTTGTTCATCCATGTACATAAATTCACAATTAAGCACATGTGTTGGCACTCAATCACCAAAATACTTAGAAATGGCCCAAGGGCACATTTCCCTTTCAACAACGGGTCCGAGTTCAAGAACCTTCAAGTGGAGGAGTACCTTGAGGAGGAAGGGATCAAGCACGAGTTCTCCGCTCCCTACACACCACAGCAAAACGGTGTGGTAGAGAGGAAGAATAGGACGCTCATAGACATGGCGAGGACAATGCTTGGAGAATTCAAGACACCCGAGCGGTTTTGGTCGGAAGACGTGAACACGGCTTGCCACGCCATAAACCGGGTGTACCTTCATCGCCTCCTCAAGAAGACTTCGTATGAGCTTCTAACCGGTAACAAACCCAATGTTTCGTACTTTCGTGTATTTGGGAGCAAATGTTATATTCTAGTAAAGAAAGGTAGAAATTCTAAGTTTGCTCCCAAAGTTGTAGAAGGGTTTTTGTTAGGTTATGACTCAAATACAAAGGCGTATATGGTCTTCAACAAATCATCGGGTTTGGTTGAAGTCTCTAGCGACGTTGTATTTGATGAGACTAATGGCTCTCCAAGAGAGCAAGTTGTTGATCTTGATGATGTAGATGAAGAAGAAGTTCCAACAACCGCTATACGCACCATGGCGATTAGAGAAGTGCGGCCACAGGAACAAAAGGAGCAAGATCAACCTTCTTCCTCAATAATGGTGCATCCCCCAACTCAAGACGATAAACAGGTTCATCAAGAAGAGGCATGTGATCAAGGGGGAGCATAAGATGATCAAGTTATGGAGGAAGAAGCACCACAAGCCCCTCCAACTCAAGTTCGAGCGACGATTCAAAGGAATCATCCCGTCGACCAGATTTTGGGTGACATTAGCAAGGGAGTAACTACTCGCTCTAGATTAGTTAACTTTTGTGAGCATTACTCTTTTGTCTCTTCTATTGAGCCTTTCAGGGTAGAAGAGGCCTTGCTAGATTCGGACTGGGTGTTGGTCATGCAAGAAGAGCTCAATAACTTCAAGAGAAATGAAGTTTGGACACTGGTGCCTCGTCCTAAGCAAAACATTGTGGGAACCAAGTGGGTGTTCCGCAACAAACAGGACGAGCACGGAGTGATGACAAGGAACAAGGCTCGACTTGTGGCAAAAGGTTATGCCCAAGTCGCAGGTTTGGACTTTGAGGAGACTTTTGCTCCTGTAGCTAGGCTAGAGTCAATTCGCATATTGTTAGCCTATGCTACTCACCATTCTTTTAGGTTGTTCCAAATGGATGTGAAGAACGCTTTCCTAAACGGGCCAATCAAGGAGGAGGTGTACGTGGAGCAACCCCCTGGCTTTGAGGATGAACGGTACCCCGACCATGTGTGTAAGCTCTCTAAGGCGCTCTATGGACTTAAGCAAGCCCTAAGAGCATGGTATGAATGCCTTAGAGACTTTTTAATTGCTAATGCTTTCCAAGGTTGGAAAAGCTGATCCAACTTTATTCACTAAGACTTGTGATGGTGATCTTTTTATGTGCCAAATTTATTTCGATGACATAATATTTGGTTCTACTAACCAAAAGTCTTGTGAAGAGTTTAGCGGGGTAATAACTCAGAAATTCGAGATGTCGATGATGGGCGAGTTGAACTACTTCCTTGGGTTCCAAGTGAAGCAACTCAAGGATGAAACCTTCATCTCCCAAACGAAGTACACACAAGACTTGCTAAAGCGGTTTAGAATGAAGGACACCAAGCCCGCCGAAGACACCAATGGGAACCGACGGACATGTCGACCTCAACAAAGGAGGTAAGTCCGTTGATCAAAAGGCATACCGGTCTATGATAGGGTCTTTACTTTATTTATGTGCTAGTAGACCGGATATTATGCTTAGCGTATGCATGTGTGTTAGGTTTCAATCCGACCCAAGGGAGTGTCACCTTGTGGCCGTTAAGCGAATTCTTAGATATTTAGTTGCTACACCTTGCTTCGGGATCTGGTATCCAAAGGGGTCTACCTTTGACTTGATTGGATATTCAGACTCCGATTATGCTGGATGTAAGGTCGGTAGGAAGAGTACATCAGGGACGTGCCAATTTCTAGGAAGGTCCCTGGTGTCGTGGAGTTCTAAGAAACAAACCTCCATTGGCCTAGCCACCGCTGAGGCCGAGTACGTTGCCACAGGACAGTGTTGCGCGCAACTACTTAGGATGAGGCAAACCCTCCGGGACTTTGGCTACAATCTGAGCAAAGTCCCACTCCTATGTGATAATGAGAGTGCTATCTGCATGGCGGATAATCCTGTTGAACACAGCCGCACCAAGCACATAGACATCCGGCATCACTTTTTGAGAGACCACCAACAAAAGGGAGATATCGAAGTGTTTCATGTTAGCACCGAGAACCAGCTAGCCGATATCTTTACCAAGCCTCTAGATGAGTCGACCTTTTGCAGGCTGCGTAGTGAGCTAAATGTCCTAGATTCGCGGAACTTGGATTGATTTGTAGCATACATGTGTTTATGCCTTTGATCATGTTCCTTATGCATTTTGTTGTTTATTAATGGTGCTCAAGTTATACAAACAGTCCCCCGACCTCAAAAGTCCATGTGTGAGTGATGCACATATTTAGGGGGAGATGTGCTACAACTTGACCCTTTGAGACTAACCATGTGCTTGAGTTCTCTTAATTTAGTCTTAAAGGAGGTTTGAAAGGGAAAAGGTGGACTTGGACCATGCAAGACTTCCGCTGCACTCCGATAAGAGGGTAACTTATTCCAAGTTCATCTCCATGCTCTTATTGCCTTTTTACTCTTAGTTGAAGATTTTGGTGAGGCAATGGGGTTTAAGGGCCAAGATTGATCCAGTTTTGGTGCTTGATGCCAAAGGGGGAGAAAATAAGGCCAAAGCAATAAATGGATCAGCTACCACTTGAGAATTTTGAAAATAGTAGAGTAGAGTTTTTGGTTTGTCAATGCTTTTGGTTTGTCAATTTTGAAAATAGTAGAATAGAGCTTTTGGTTTGTCAAAAATCTCTTATTGTCTCTTTTGTCAAAAGTCGGCCTCTTGTGGGGAGAATGGTTGATTATGGGAGAAAGGGGGAGTTTTTGAAATCTTTGATCAATTTCACTTGGAACAACTCTCTTTATGTCTCAACAAGTGTGTTTAACTTAGAGATTGGAAATTGAGGTTGATTTGCAAAAACAAAACCAAGTGGTGGCAAAGAATGATCCAAATATGCCAAATTTGATTCAAAACAAATCTGTGTTCTTATTTGCATTGATGTTGCACTTCTTTTAGTTGCTTTTTGTTGTGTTGGCATTAATAACCAAAAAGGGGGAGATTGAAAGGGAAATGTACCCTTGGGACATTTCTATAAGATTTTGGTGATTAAGTGCTCCACACAAATGCTTTGAGTAATATTTGTGCCAAAGACTTAAGAAGTGCAAATCAAGAGTAAATGTATGTTTCTAAGACTTAGTACATTGTTTTGGAGACTAATGTATTGTGTCTAAGTGCTAGAAACAGGAAAAGACCAATTTGGAAAAGACTTGGCTGAGCAGCCAAGACTCTGCGCAGTCTGGGTGCACCGGACAGTGTCCGGTGCGCCAGGCTGGCTCTGGCGAACTGACTGCTCTCGGGTTTCGTCGGCGGCGTACGGCTATAAATCACCGGACTGTCCGGTGGTGCACCGGAATGTCCGGTGAGCCAACAGTCGGCCCGGCCAATGGTCGACCGCGTAATCCGCGCGCGACGCGTGGCAGAGCCAACGGTCAAAAGGGGCACCGGACTGTCCGGTGTGCGCCGGACAGTGTCCGGTGTGCACCGGACAGTGTCCGGTGCGCCAACGGCTCTGGATCTTCAACGGTCGACTGCGCCGGAATAGGAAAGAAATCCGCACCAGATAGTGTCCGGTGGTGCACCGGACTGTCCGGTGCGCCAGGCGACAGAAGGCAAGAATTGCCTTCCTGGAATGCTCTCAACGGCTCCTAGCCGCCTTGGGGCTATAAAAGGGACCCCTAGGCGCATGGAGGAGAACACCAAGCATTCTCTAAGCATTCCTAAGCAGCAAGACTCCAATTCCGCGCATTTGATTCTTTGTGATAGCAACTAGAGCTCCATTTGAGTAGTGAACTCTTCGGGTTGTGTTGTGAGCTCGAGTTGTGACTTGTGTGCGTGTTGTGCTCTGATTTTGTGTCTTGAGTGCGTTTCTCATCCCATGCTTACTTCCGTGCTTCTTTGTGAACATCAAATTGTAAGGGCGAGAGGCTCCAAGTTGTGGAGATTCCTCACGAGCGGGATATAGTAAACAAAGCAAAACACCATGGTATTCAAGTGGGTCCTTGGACCGCTTGAGAGGGGTTGAGTGCAACCCTCGTCCGTTGGGACGCCACAACGTGGAGTAGGCAAGTGTTGGACTTGGCCGAACCATGAGATAAACCATTGTGTCTATCTGTGTTGATCTTCTTGTGGTTATTGTGTTTTGCAAGAACTCATCTCTAGCCACTTGGCTTTACTGGGCTAACTCCTAATCAAGCTTTGTGGATTAAGTTTCAAATTTTTACAGGATCACCTATTCACCCCCCTCTAGGTGCTCTCACTTAGCTGATTAATTAGAGGAACTAGAGGAGTAGTTGGCTTCGCCATAGGGCCGTCAATGGGGTCCGGGCACAGTACTTGCTCTGCCGAGGCTGGTTGCAGAGGTTCTTGATTTGGTTTTGTTAGTCACCCTTCCTTTGGGGAGAGGTACCGTGTTTATCAAACTGGAGAAACCTAACGGGCAACTATGACCTCTGGGAAATCTTTGTAAAGGCTACGTAACAAGACCCTGCTAGGTCACCTTGGTAGTGATCAATGGGGAGGCTAGAACCCCGGGCAGAAAGGGAATCATGGCTTATGGGTAAAGTGTGCAACCTCTGCAGAGTGTTAGAAACTGGTATATCAGTCGTGCTCACGGTTAAGAGCAGCCTTGGGATCCTCTTTGATTAGAAGAATTTTGATTACTTTTATGATGATGATTAGCAATGATGGTTATAATTTTGATCTTTGGTATTTCCTCTTGGAGGGAGTACTCCTAGGTAATAACTGGTTTATTACTAAAACTTGACTCTACTTATAATAATAAAACTTGACCGACTAAAAGCAACTGCTTAACCTTAACTCCACATACAGCTAGTCCACTTTAGCCAAATGGGACATTTGCTGAGTACGTTGATGTGTACTCACCCTTGCTTTACAAACCACCCAACCCCAGGTTGTCCCCACTGTACTCAGTGCTTAGGAGGTGAAGTTGGCAACATGGAGGACTTTGAGGAGTTCCAGGACTACGACGAATTCTAGTTTACTTTAGTGGCAAACCCCCAGTCAGTTACCTGTGTAGGCTTATCTACTATGTTTCGTTACTCCATACTTTGATAATATTGTTGAACCCGATGACTATGTATTAGACTCTGTGGATGTCTCAGACATCTTGATGTAATTAAGTACCTTTCCATTATTTAATTCAAGCATTGTGTGATGATGTCCAATTATGTAATCGTTGTGTATGTGAGTTCTGATCCTGGCACGTACATGGTTCGCATTCGGTTTACCTTCCAAAACCGAGTGTGACAGGAAACACGACAAAAAACTCAAAGGTGAGGAGGAGGCTAAACAAAGGATACGAGACGAGAAGGGGCAAGAGGAAAGTGAGGAGAATAGGGAGAATGGCAAGATTAAATAAATGCCACTCTACGTATCTCTGTCACTTAGACCAATGTGAGGTGACTCGTCTGACAAGGAAACACGTCTGGCACCAATGGGTCAGAAGCAGACGAGTGCACATCACCGCCTCTTGAGAGGAGGGGCATGCAATAGTTCCTCCTAGTAAAATAGAAAAGGGGTAAGAGAGTGCACAAGCATTGATTAAACTCCCTAGGTCACAACATTTCTTACATCAAGGTAGACTTTATCATGGGTCACCCGACCCGACCAACCTGACTCGCCTAAAAAAACCCTCCGCCCGAGCTAACCCGACCAATGCAACGGGTGGATATGAGCCATAATTTCCGAACCACAATAATTCATGGGCCAGGTACGAGCCATGATTTTTGACCTAAAACCCCACCTAGAGCCAAAAAACCCGACCCAACCCCAAAAAACCCGACCCGACACATCAAACAGGGAGGCATGAGCCAACCCGACCCAACCCAACACTAGGCATGGGTCGGGTACGGGCCGTGCTAAATGGCCTACAACCCGACCTTGACTCGACCCAAATCCGACCCAACCCGACGTTTGAACAGGTCTACATCAAGGGGGGCTGAGCCCCCCACCATTACAATCCCAAACTTAGGTGCTTGCCACGAGGCCATAAAGCGAAATAACAAAAGAGGGGGGAGTATAAGGCCATGACTAAGGAAGTAGATCCCATCAAGATCTGACGACCACTTCCGATCACGACACCTGGTGGGGTCGGGGGACCAGAGCCCGCGCAAGGAGATGAAAAGACGCCTAGTGAAAGGGCCCTAAGAAGCCCATCAAGTCCTTTGTAGACACGACACCCGCGATTCCACCAGCAGCCTCGTCGTATCCCTGTATCATATTCTCAAAGGCCACCGGTGATGCGCCCAGGGGAAGCTCTGTCGAGATGCGAAGGTCGACCCTAGTGCAGAGTTAGGCGACAACAAATGCGATGTCGACGTGACCCAAGCCTCCTGGCGACGGGTCTCCGCTCCGCTCGCCAACATGGCCTCCATATGCAAAATTTTGATCACAAACTCAACAGATATGGATATGGAGGGAGAGGATACATATACAGAAAGAGTGGTTGAGGGGTTAGGGAAAGGGGTCGAGCAGAAATGCCCTCTCGCCAATGATGGACATGGGAAAGACCATCAAAGAAGACTTACCTCGAACCAATAGGATCTCGGGACAATGCGAAGATTGTTAGCTGAGCATGTTCGTAAATAATTCAAGGTGGGACTCCACCTTAGATCCATATCAAGACATATTAGAGCTACTAATAGAGAGTGGAAAGCTATGAATGAAGAATAGAGCTTATGAATTGAAGACGAATGAGTGTGCATAAACCCTAGAACCCCCTCTATTTATAAGGGTGTTGCCGTTGTCTGAGTCAGCACAAATCGCTAGCCGCGCCATGTTAGGTCTTGCTCGATTATCCCTATTACATGTGGATTGTATGAGATTGGAAAGAATTAGAAGAAATTTTAAGTTGCTATAATTAAAACCCACTTAATCTCACTCAATACATATGGATTGGGATTAAAACAAACAAGTCCTTAGTTGTCGATACGAGTTATGGTTGGAAACTTGGAACTAGGGATGACAATGGGTACTCGAAACTCGAATACCCGACGGATTTTACCCGATTAGAAGGCATGTATGTGATGAATTTTTTACCCGTTGGTGTGTTAATGGGTAAGAACCTCTACCTGTTGGGTAGATAGGTATGGGGATGTGTGGGTACTATACATACTCGTCTACCCGTTGGTAAAATATACCTGTATCATACCACTATTATCACCATCTAATAAAGTCCATCTTAGTTAAAGAAGATCCTTGTTCGACTATTGTTTGTTTAACTATCAAGTTATATAATCATATAATTTGTTAAATTTGAAGTTGAACTTATTTTTATATGTTTGTTTGACATTTTGAGTGACGTGCTTATTATAATTTGATACTTTTTTAGGGCTAGTTTTGAAACTTATGATGCGTTTGGTTGCAGGACAGGCAGGACAGGGACGTCCGTGGCATCCTCTCGTCCCTCCAATTTTGAGGGACAACTGGGGACAACACTGAGAAAGTTTTGTTCTAATTTTTGACCTTGAACTAAACAATCTTATTTAAGGGATTGTCCTATCCTATCCCGTTCTGTCATTAGAGCAACTCCAATAGTTCTCTAAACAACTCTTTAAATCTTAAATTTAAGAAGTGAACAGAAAAATGCTTCTCCAATGGTTCTCTAAATAGACTTGCTAAATTTACTTAGTTGCTATTCAACTCTATTTACTCTCCACATTTAGCAACTCGGTAGGAACTCCCTAAATGCAGTTGACGTCAATTTCTTCATACTAGCGTGATTATTTTTCCCTTTCTCAAACAGTGAGATAGCCAGGTATAGCACGCTCTTTTTTCACTTTCTAGCATAATGAGGTAGCTAGGTCAAACACGTATGACGCAATTTTCTCCTTCACCGTCGAACCCAACTTCCTCATAGGTTGCGCCACCGGACCACCACTCCTCTATAGTTTATATCGACCAGCCTTTTTTCTTCCGCCCTCACATCCTCTGCTCTCAACCTTATTATCAGACAGATCTCATAGGGGCAGGGCCGCTAAAGCTAGATTCAAAATCGAACTACTTCCTAAATATGAGCAACTATTGGAGACCAAGTTATTTTTTACTTCTAATAGCTATTTAGCAACTTGCTAAACATGATTTTAGCAAGCTATTTTTTAGAGAACTACTGAAGTTGCTCTTACAACCAAATACACCCTTAAATCTCTCTGGGATTGGGATCGATGGGTAAAATTACTCACGTGTGTACGGGTACAGATACTATTCTATACTCGCAAGGGTATACGAGTAACTAGTAGAATTTTTGATAGGTACAAATATAAAATGCTACTATGCGAGACTCATGTTCGTTTTTTTCAAAATTTTTTTTTTCCGCCAGTAACCAGAGACCAGACACGCCGCAGTTATTCCCGCCCACCACGCCCACTTCTCACTCGTCCCTCCAGTTCAAATTACCGAGCCCACACCGGCCTTGCCTGGCGTGCAGGCCCCACAAAGTAGCAGGGTTAGATGTCAGTCTGACTGAGGTCCCCGGGTCCGCGCAGCACCAGTGCCCCACCCCATTTCCGCCTACGGCACTACGGCAGTCGGCAGCAGACGGAGCAGAGGCTCTAGCACAGTGCCGCCTCCCACCTCCTGTCGTCTCGGTCTCGCTTTAAAATCCCGCGACGCCGTGGTCGCTCGCCTCTTTTGGAGCAGGCCATGTGAAGCCTCTGACCCCCCGATACCTTCCCCTTCCTCCCGTGCTGCTGCTGCAGGACAGCGCGGCGTTCGCCACACGGAGCGGCGAAGCTTCGCGAGATCCGTGCGCGATGTCGTCGCGGCCGTCGTCGTCGTCCTCGCGGCGGAGCAGCTCGCCGTTCTCCGCGGGGCACCGCCGCCCGCCCACCGCGTCCTCCTCCTCCTCGAGCTCGTACTTCAGCTCCGGCCGCCTCATTCCGCGCTCGTCCTCGTCCTCCGTCAGCTCCAGCTTCTACGGCGGCGGGGGTGGGGGCAGCACGAGGTCCACCACCCCGAGCCGCCGCAGCTCATCCGTAGCACCGGCACTGCCGCCGTCGCCAGTGCCGTTCCCGAGCGCGGACGAGCTCGTCATCGAAGACACCTCCCGATCCGGCGACAGCATCTCCGTCACCATCCGCTTCCGACCGCTCAGGTGGGGATCTCGGAAGGAATGCGCGAATCTGCTTGCGAGGGGCTGTGAGTAGGGTTGTGGGAGTTCAAGCACTGGTTTTGAGCTGGATTTGGTGTGGCTGCAGCGAGCGCGAGTTCCAGCGCGGCGACGAGATCTCGTGGTATCCAGACGGGGACCGGCTTGTGCGGTGCGATTACAACCCGCCAACGGCTTATGCTTATGGTGAGTAGCCTTCATACAGTTCCGCCTTCGTTCAATTGGGCAATGCTGCTGCTGGTATTGGGGGTTTGGATAATTTTGGTACTGGAATATCATCCTTAGCATTCTTTAATATGGGGTTTCCGAAATCAATTATGGATTTTCGAACAATTAATGCACAGGTGAAAGTAGTATACAATTATACATGGCCTTTGATTGGGCTTCACGATGAAACCAAAATTTAGGTCCTAGTACGCAATTTTGGAAGGCGTCTGTTTCTGTGGAAGTCTGTAGTTAATAAACAGTTATTGCCATGAGGTTTGCACCATTTTATGCCCTTTCAAGCTTATTGTGGAGGCGTGCTTGCTGTTGGTTCTTGATTGGTTAGTTGTGCAGCATCCCATGAGTTATTGTTATTCTGACTGCCTGGGATGATCAAGCAAACTTCATGTTGGCAGTATTGGTTCAGCTACGGCCAGCTTAATTTGTTTGGATTCTTAAGTGTTTGAAAGTTGTGCCACCCATGTCTGAAAGTTGTGTTCACAGATGGGATGCACGCAAGTTGTTATCATGGTCTACTAGGACTGTGCCCATTTTGTTGCTTGCAAAGGAACATGCTGGATGTGCACATACTTCAACTCATGTTGCGTATAGTGAGTAGTCTGGACTCTGGAGTATACTTCCTGACCAATGTCGAGTCAGCATGAAATGGGTCAGTGCGACAACCAAACAATATTGGGTCACAGCAGTTGGTTTTGAAGTGCATCCAGTCGATGCCATTATGCATAGTTACACATAGCTCAACATAGGGTTGGTCAGATCCTTCCTTTGCTAACTTGAGTGTCTGGACATGAACCCATAACCCTGAGATTTGGCTGTGCCAAATGGTTACATCATATTCCTATAGCTTATCAAAATTTTGAGACGCTGATTGCTGGCTTGCTGCGCCATGGTTGTTGTTCAAACTTTCAAGCATGTAAATTTTGCTCTGAGGAAGAATACAGAGATTTGCACTAGTCTTTAGGGTCCGTTTGGATGTAGATATTGGAGATAATAGAATTGAATTATATCCAATACCAAATTTGCTTAGTATTGGAAATGAGTTGCAATATAAATCTGTTGTTTGGATGTAATTGGAATTGCAATTCCAGCCAATGCAACTTCTAGTTATAGTCCAATACTAAGGAATTGAGCTTTAATTCTAACTCTGAATTCATTAGACAACGAAACAACAAAATTCTGGGTTCCTGGTTCCAGACTTCAATATCTACATTCAAACGGGGTGCTAGATATGATCACACTGCTAGGTTTTAGAAGCATTGAACACTAAAAAAATCGACCAATCTGACTAAATCCATCATTTAATTTCCATGTGCTAATTAATTATCATACGGTTCGTGTTGTGTTCATCTGCTATATCAACTTGGTAACACCTGATAATTAGTGACTATTTAACTATTTTCTTATTTTTCAGATAGAGTTTTTGGGCCTTCGACAAGCACCGAGGCTGTCTATGATGTTGCAGCCCGCCCTGTTGTAAAAGGTGCTATGGAGGGCATAAACGGTATGCCAATTTTGTCTTATTTAGACCATCTTAAGATTTTTTATGGTATGATAGTGCGCCTTATTATTTAATAATCTCAAAGCACCTCTTATGGTGATTTTTTGTTTGCTTATACCATACTGTATCATATGTTGAGGGAATTCTATGTTCACATGTAATTTTACTATCATCACCATGAACTAGTGGTGCACAGTTTCTTCCCAACTATTCATTTCTACCCTTGATTGAGGCACTGGAATTTGTTATAGGATTAATGTTTACCTTGTATAATGAGTTGTTAACTTATCAATGCACCTCTCCCATTTCTAAATGCAACTTTGTACCAACTTGTAGGGACAGTTTTTGCCTATGGCGTCACAAGTAGTGGGAAGACCCACACAATGCATGTAAGCTGTCACATTCAAAATCTGTTGGAAGAATTAACAAGCTAGTTTCATAGGAAGGCCATAACTATAAGAGCATGAATTTGTATGTCCATGTTTCCTGCTGGGACCCAGACTCCTGAGTCCTCTCTATAGCACATTGCTTCCAATCCAATGTAATTCCACTTTCAAGATAGATATTTTCTACAATTGCTACTGCAAGGGATAGCAACTATAGCTTCTGACTGTGACTTGACATATTCATTTTTATGAATAACGTTGATAAATAAATATATAGTTCTGTCTTTTTTAAGGCATCATTAATTTTTCTGGCCCCTTTGTTTTCCTAATCTTTCACAGGGTGACCAGAATTGTCCTGGAATAATCCCACTAGCCATCAAGGATGTCTTCAGCATGATCCAAGATGTATGGAAGTAAATACTTTAGTCAAATAATACTTAACAATGCTTTCTTTATGATTATGTTCCTAACTCTCAGAATTCATAGTGTCTTTATTTCAAATGGAAATGTTTCCTATAAATGTTTCAATGGTGAACACTTTACTTTGCCTTCTTATGAACAAGAACACCTCTGGAATCTGCATTCAGTCTTCTATGTTGCTTGTTGTGATCTTGTGTGTATATCCATAATTAATACCAAATGATATCGTTTAGAACACTGCATTGTCCAATGAAGGTGTGTTTATGCAACTTAGAAGTGTTTTTTTGTTACCAAGGAGCACTAGCATACCTTTGGTCTTACTTTATTTGATAAGTTGCATAAACACACCTTCTAATCAACTTAGAAGAGTTTTATGCCTTATCATGTTTACTTGTGTGCTGGTCCTTTCTTTAACTTAGCAGCATGGGAACTAGTGAACTACTAGTTGGCTTTCTACAAGAGATAATGTCTGATTAGTTTTGTTAGAGTGGACGCACTAACCAGTTCAACTCAAAAGCTTAAGCTGATGTGAGAAGGTAGTTTATCCACTTATACACTTCAACACCCCACTCACGTGCAGCAGAGAGAAAGGCGCAAACGTGGAAATAAATGGGTGGAGGCACAAATAAAGCCTCTACCAGGATTCGAACTCGAGACCTCTGGCTCTGATACCATGTTAGAGTGGACGCACTAGTCTTTCAACCCAAAAGCTTAAGCTAATGGGAGAAGGTAGTTTATCCACTTATACACTTCAACGAAATTTTCTTCAACAAGAGAGGAAACTCCTAATTCATTTGGTTAAGGGCTGTGACAGCCTGAGTGGGAAAACAGACGTAGCCTAGAAGTGCGGCTAAGAAGTTTCATATGAGCAGATTCATGAATATAAATAAATCCCAAACATAAATCTTAATGTTTTTTTGAAAATGTACTATGTTTTGCTATGCGATTCTACCTTGTATTACATCACCTGCTCTCACTATTACTTGACCGCGGTACTCTTCTTTACTATCTTGATAAACAGAGTCCTGGAAGAGAATTTTTGCTTCGTGTGTCGTACCTTGAAATCTATAACGAGGTATGCTACTTACACCAGTTTGAAAAAAAATGTTTTCACAAATTCCTTGCAAGGCATATATTTGGTCTTACTTTATTTGATTAGTCAATGGCTTTCTGTTGGCAGGCCTGGTGCAGTGGTGAGAGCTGTCTCACTGAGTCACCAGGTCATGGATTCGAAGCAGCCTTTCCACATTTGCGAGTGGAAGGCTTGCCTCGATTTATCCCTTCCCCAAATCCCACTCAAATAGGAGCCTCTGGCACTGGGTCTGTCTTGTCCTTACCAATGACCTTTTGTTCAGCTAACCTATATGTTCTTATCTTGAATCTTGATTGGCTTGGTTCTTGACAAAAAATTCTTTTTATGGTTCGACCTAGAATAAACTTCCACTTAGTCATATACTCCTTTTATTCTACTGGTTATGCGAAAGAGCCTTTAGCTGAGTTGGTTAGGTGGACTTAGGAGGTGTTTGAATGCACTGGAGCTAATAGTTAGTTGGCTAAAAAAATGCTAGTGAAATTAGCTAGCTAACTATTAGCTAATTTACTAAAAATAGCTAATAGTTGAACTATTAGTTAGACCGTTTGGATGTCTAAGCTAATTTTAGTAGCTAACTATTAGGTCTAGTGCATTCAAACATGTCCTTAGTAGCAGTCCTCAGATCCTGAGTTCGACTCTCTAGGGGAACAAATTTCATGCTGGTGGCGGTCATTCTCGCATGGGCTACGGTGCTGTTGTTTATGGGTGCGACATGGGTTCAGGGGTACCTGGGGCTGTCTTACCCCTCCGCATGTCGAGTTTTTTTTTTCTGCTGGTTACAAAATCTTGAGCTTTGCACAGTTTATATTTGTTTTGTAGTAGTAACTGTGTACTGTACAAATACTGCCAAACGTTTGGTTTATTGTCATATGTATCGTTATGCGTTTTCAACCTGTACCATATGGATAGACTCAATCTGGATATCTAAATGCAGGTTATAAATGATCTACTTGATCCTACTGGCCAAAATTTGCGTGTGCGGGAGGATGCACAGGTTAAATCTCTAGAATCTTTTATTGATATAGTGAATTGTCAAATAGTTTTAACTGAGCGTTTTAATTGCAATATATCAAAACTGATCTGACTTTGTTCTTAGATCTTAGTTTTTACTCAGAGTTATTATCTAATGCGTTTGTCACGTTCCATTGGTATAATTTATGAACCATGAAGTCAAAATGGGCATTGTTTATTGTTGAGTGCTATTTGGTTCTTGGAGTGATTAGCATGACATGATATTGTTTTTCTGAATTATATCATAAAACGTCTGTCATGTCTAACCTTCCTATGTTGTTTTTTGTTGATTTACATTGCTATCTTTAGTGTATGCAAACAAACATTGTAGGTTTATCTATTGCAGATTTGCAATACTATTTTGTTTATGAGTTTATCTAATTTCTTCTTTTCTCTCTCTCCAGGGAACTTATGTAGAAGGAATAAAAGAAGAAGTAGTTCTGTCACCAGGACACGCTCTTTCATTTATTGCAGCCGGTGAAGGTGATTCCATTATCTTCGCCAGTTTTCAGTATGTTACTATCAAATAATTTCAGGGGGTGTTTTATGTTGTCATCTTTACTGGAGATATGTTTATTGCTGTGTCCAATAGAGGTGACAGTAAGTATAGGAATAGCATAGTAGTATCTCATAAAATAGTCTGTTAGTTCCTATACTATCTTTATTTATGGCTTCTTCCAACATTTCTATCGACCTGTCAAATAATTGGTTTGGTTAGGCTCCAGAAACATGTTTCACTTAGCGACACTTCTAATATTCAGTTTTCTCTAATTTTTTAGTCTGGCTGTGGACCATATGATTTTCTTCTCTTTTAAGTTCTTCGTCCTTGCCTTGCAATATGAGGTTTTGTTTAAATACTGTGATACCAATCAAGTTCTAGTTACCCATGCAAATGCACAATATCCTTTACTGGTATGCTAGTAGACTCTGTCTGAATATTCTTAACAACGACTAGTACTCCCACTCTATTCTCAACCACGATGTGAATCTTATTGGAAAAACATAATCATTGTACTTTGAAAACTTAAAATTTTATTGATTTGTGGAAGTATATACTAAAATAGAACCCATTTATGCTCTGATTTCTAAGGTTCTCAAGTACCGCTACATAAATTGACCACTCATGATTTATACTTTTCCATGCTGTTATCATTCATCTGGTTATCTAGTTCTTTTAGTATCCAGAGCTTCGTTGATGTTAACTTGCTGTTTTCAATTTTCTGAAACATTTGGTTTCAGCTGTACAGCAAAGTGACCTGACCTTGTTTTTTTACACCATAACTAATATTATGTTACATGACAGAACATCGGCATGTTGGCTCTAACAACTTCAACTTATTTAGCAGCCGAAGTCATACTATTTTCACATTGGTGAGCTCATAGTTTGTTTCAGCATTTAATGATTACTGAAGTTCTGCATATGTTTTGTATTAGTTTTTTTTTCTTATGCCACAAATACTCATGGTTCCAGGATTCACCATGTCATATTTATTAACCACATTTGTTATATGTTTCCCACCCTTTTTCAAAGATATGTGTCTCTCATGTGTGTTCGAGAAAAAACCCACATCAAATGTGTTATATTTCTTTATTTAACCCATAGCATATTTGTGCTCTTCAGATGATTGAAAGCAGCGCCCGTGGTGATGAGTATGATGGGGCCATGTATTCACAGCTTGTACGTTGTTCTGGTCCTAAGAAACATTCTGTTTACACTTTCCAGTTTCCCCTGGACTTCTAATACCATTTTTACACATTTTTTCTTTTCTAGAATTTGATTGATCTAGCTGGTTCTGAAAGCTCCAAGACAGAGACTACAGGGTTAAGAAGAAGGGAAGGGTCATATATTAATAAGAGCCTCTTAACTCTTGGAACAGTAAGTTCTCATTGTCAATTACCTGTGACAACAACAGATTTCCAGGTTATTATCAGCAGCATTGACTTCAACTCAGCTTCTGAAGACCTTGACCTCATATAATTATAACTTGTATCAAAATTGAATCTGAGCATATGATGGAAAGTAACTGGTAGAATATGTGGAGAGCTTAGCCTGTTATCGGATACAAGTACTCATTTGCAACTTCATTTCTTTTGAACTTCACTGTGAAGAGGAGGGTGACAGTGACCTAGTATCTTTTTTTATTAATTTTTCATTCTTAGGATCTTTAGCTACATCTGTTTACTTGAACATTTTTTGATTCAAAGGTCATTGGCAAGCTCAGTGAAGGGAGAGCAACACATATACCCTACCGTGATTCTAAGTTGACCCGTCTACTACAGTCATCATTGAGTGGCCATGGTCATGTCTCAGTAAGTATTAACTTTTACAATTGCCTTTCTGGGAGCCATTCCTTTTAACTCATTCCATTGTTCTGTTGGAGCATTGAAGTGAACCACTGAAACCTCCTGAAGTAATCAGCTGATACAGTTACGTTTTCTTATGCAGCTAATTTGCACAATTACTCCAGCATCAAGTAACATGGAAGAAACACATAATACATTGAAGTTTGCAAGCAGAGCAAAACGTGTCGAAATTTACGCCTCTCGCAACCGGGTAAATAGTTAGGCATACAAAACTGATTTCCTGTACCACTATTATAGAAAATGAAAGACATAATGATCTTGACTGCCCAGATAATTGATGAGAAATCATTGATCAAGAAGTATCAGAAAGAAATATCCTCTCTAAAGCAAGAACTCGATCAGCTAAGGAGAGGAATGATTGGTGGTGCCAGCCGGGAAGAAATTTTGAGTTTACGTCAGCAGGTATGTTCAGTTTGTTTTGTAGAACTACAGAATAAAACTGTTAGCCAACTGTTCTGTGCTCCTTGAAATTGACTCTGTAGAATACCTTTTGTGTTGGTAAGTTGATAACTGCCTCAAAAGTACCTTTCTTTCTTGTCTTAAGTTGGAGGCGGGTCAGGTCAAGATGCAGTCTCGTCTGGAGGAGGAAGAGGAGGCGAAAGCTGCTCTAATGAGCAGGATACAACGTTTGACCAAGTTAATACTTGTTTCCACCAAAAACAATATTCCTGCCTTGACAGATGGGCATCAGAGTCACAATTCTCTCAGTGAGCAAGATGTAAGTATTAATTGCCCAACTATTTCACATTTGTATATATTCCTTCTCCATGCTTCTGTTTCATTTGGAAATATGAATTATCTGTATATTTCAGAAGTTAATCACTTCACAAGATAGTTCTACACTTGTCCAAAATGAGGGCACCACAAAAGACCCCCTATCATCCGCTTTGCCAGACTCCTTAGATGAGATCAATCAATTAAGATCTGGCACCGGTGAACAATCTTCAGTTACCGGTTCTGCAACAGATTCAATGCAGGTAGATCAGCTGCCCATTCTGCTATTTTTTTTTGCAATAGTTGTTTCCTTTCATAAGGTGTTTTTATTGTTGCTTTGAACGTTAGAAATTACAGTGGATGGGATAGCCACTGTGCATTTGGGGGGGGGGGATATGGCATGGATTGAAGGGCATTGGAATTCAGAAAGGCAAAAATAGCCTCTACGTTATGGTAAACAGAAGGCCTGGGAAGCACCATTTGTTTTTGCTTTATTAACTTTATTCAAGTATTCATTTACAGGCCACTAAGTCAATTCCTGAGAATTATTTTCTACGTGAATGAGACCTACTGCCATTTCAGCTGTCTTATCTTGTAACATACACTGCATGTCTACTAGTATGAAAGAATAGCTGTTTATTAGGATAATTGTATAGCCTACTATTGTACCACACTAACTTATATCACAAGTTATACTATTCGTATGTGTGTGTATGCTATTTGTCACCCTAGGTGATGACCACCCACCCTGGAACGTTAAGTCACGGTTTTTGTAAGTTATTCTTGGGTGGGTGTTCATCACCTAGGTGACGAATAGCGCTACATGTATATGAAAGTCACCTCCACTAAGGGCTAATTTGGAAACTCAAATTCCCTTGGGTTCCTTGTTTTTTCCTAGGGTGAGCAATTCATGGGGGTGCCATTTGAATAAGACACTTAGGACATTTTTGGTTGTATACCAAAGGCAGGGGTGGATCCAGGCCACTTTTGTGGTGTCATGTGACACCAATAGATTTTAGTAACCTCCATTAAAATATTTACGTATTAGTGCATAAATGAGCTGATGATACTATAACATAATGAAGATGACACCAATGATTGTTTTGTTTAGACCCGCTCCTGACCTAAGGTGCCAAAAATTGCCACACCTGTTTAAGGTTATACGCTCAAATTCTGCGCCACATTTTGGCATGCCTAAGGAAATTTTGGCACACTTTTACAAGTCATTGACGAGTGTGACTTACGCAGCGGGAGAAAAATCTTGCCACAACCGTGTTACAAACCAAACACATATCTAACTCGGTCAAACCTGTCTAACCTTAGACATGGCAAACCGTGGCACTGGCAGGTGAGGCAATAAACCAAACAGGCCCTTAGTTCTTCATGGGAGGTTTTCCCTCTCTGGGTTTGGCTCCCCCTTACTTTCAAATTAGTCCTAAGGGTGTGTGATGTTTCCCCATTCTATTGTCCTTGTTTATCTTACACTATTCCAAATGCCCTACTTCTATTGCCAATTTATCTCTACCTGCTGGACCATGTGGTCAATGCTCAGTAGCCTCTGTTTTTTGGTTGTGCCTTCACACTGAATATGCTTTTATGCAAGACAATTAATGGACAGAACAATGCATGCTAAAAAGTGGACCTGATTTTACAGAGAGCAGGCTAATTCATAAAATGTTATTGGTTGAAATTTATTGTGCTTGGCATATCAGGTGGGATTCACGGCATCAGATCATATGGATCTACTGATTGAACAAATTAAGATGCTTGCTGGGGAGGTCGCATTTGGTACCAGTTCGCTGAAAAGACTAATCGAACAGTCCATAGATGACCCTGAAGCAACAAAGGATCAAGTATTCCCCCTTACACTTTAGTTTTTTTATATACCTCCTGCTCAGTTTCAATCTTGTTCAGTTTGAAGATTAACCAGTGATTAACAGTGCTACTGTTATATGTGTTCCTTCTGGAAACAAATAGATGTCTGAAACATATAATAAAGTCCGAAGCATAGAAGCAGCAAGCTGACATGCATGAGAATAAGCCTTTTGTGTTCATTTGCATGGCAAGCCAAATATAACATTCCACATAACTGGGTTCTGCACTCTATTTCAATATGTGCTAAACTGTTGCTCATAATATTGAATATTCACATATGTTCTTATAACAGATCGAGAATTTAGAGCGTGAAATCCAGCAAAAGAGGAGACATATGCGAGCCCTGGAAAAACAAATCATGGAAAGTGGCGAGGCATCAGTTGCTAATGCATCCATGATGGATATGCAGCAGGTGATATGTCCAGCATATGGATGCCCCTCTTAGTTGTTCCTGCAATTTTTTTTTCTCTCTTCAATACTAACACGTCTGGTTTCATGAAAACAGACTATCACGAAACTAACAGCTCAGTGCAGTGAGAAGGCTTTCGACTTAGAGGTAATCTTCTTGAACTTGTACTGTGATTCCATCAAACTCAAATGTCTTGAAATAGTGTTTTAACAATTGTTTGTGCTTTTTTGGGACAGTTAAAGTCAGCTGATAATCGTGTCCTCCAGGAGCAGCTACATCAGAAGGTCCTCTCTCTCTCCATTTTTATTTTCAATTTAAATTCTTCAAGATGACAAAAGTCTGGTCTAAAAAGTTGTACTAATTGCAGAATTTGGAAATCTGCGATTTACAAGAAAAAGTTCTTCGCGTTGAGCAACAACTCTCAGCAAAAGTGGATATATCCCCTGAGAAGGAAACTGATTGTGCACAGCAGGAGACTATTGATTTGAAATCTAAACTTCAGACCAAGGTTCTTTTACTGATAATGTTCTTTCACTTTGTGTATTTGATCCCCTTGCGCAGTATACCTGTACAATTTGACATACTCGTCAGCATAGAATATTCACGGTTTGGTTACTGACCTTTCACCAAATTTTCTGCTACATCCTTTCTGTAATTCTACTTGATAGAAATAGTATACATGTTCATTAGATAGCTATATGCAAACTACTAGTGTTTTATGCTTTCCATATTGACATTTAAGTCAACCAACTTTGCTGATGTACTTTGGCAGGAAGCTGAAATCGAAAAGTTGAAATATGAGCATATGAAAATTTCTGAGGAACATTGCGATTTAATCAATCAGAACCATAAATTAAGTGAGGAAGCTGCATATGCAAAAGAATTGGCTTCTTCGGCTGCTGTCGAACTCAAGAATTTGGCTGAAGAAGTTACAAAGCTATCTGTGCTAAATGCAAAGCAGGCGAAGGAGTTATTAGTTGCTCAGGAGATGGCACATTCAAGGGTTCATGGTAGAAAGGGTCGTACAGCTAGTAGGGGTAGGGATGAGGTTGGGACATGGAGCCTCGATTTGGAGGACATGAAAATGGAGCTACAGGCCAGAAGACAGAGGGAGGCTGCTTTGGAAGCTGCTTTGGCAGAGAAGGAGCTTCTCGAAGAAGAGTACAAGAAAAAGTTTGACGAGGCAAAGAAAAAGGAACTATCTCTGGAGAATGATCTAGCAGGCATGTGGGTTCTTGTTGCTAAGTTGAAAAGAGGAGCTTTAGGCATATCTGATTTGAATGTTGACGACCGAACTGTTAACCTAGCTGATATAACTAACAGCACAAAGGAGAACAAAGGTGGAAAGAATTTTGCTCTAGTTGAGAAGCAAGCATCAGAAGATTCTGTGAAGTCACTGAGTTCAGAAGAACATACAAGTCCGGAGTTTGAACCACTTCTTGTTCGTCTGAAGGTATATACATTATTTTTTGTTTACATATTTATTTTGCTAGTTTTTGAAGTAGTATATGCTATCAACTTCATATAACTTAAGTCTTCATGCAAAGCTGGCTCTGGAAATATGAAAAAATCTGAAAATAGATTGTGTGTGCTGCAGACTATAGTGGTGCCTTTGTAACTAATAATGTTAACAAAACATTGGTGCACAGAAGGGAGTAGCGTGTATCTCAATAGCTGTCTTGTTGCTGAATTGTAAAGCCTGCATGTAATCTAAGTGTAGTCAGATGTTAGATTTCTTTTATGCTTCATTTGCTGGTGGCAACCCAGTTCTTAAGTGATCGTTGCCTCTGGACTGCTGATTGTGAGAACTGCAACGTCTACTTGTGATTTGTGAACCTAATAACTTCTTCTGTGTGCAGGCTAAAATTCAGGAGATGAAGGAAAAGGACATTGATCCCCTGAGCGATAAAGATGGGAACTCACATGTCTGCAAAGTTTGTTTCGAATCTGCAGCCGCTGCAGTATTGCTTCCTTGCCGGCATTTCTGCTGTAAGCTGCCTACTCCTGTGTTTACGTGCCGCTTCTGCTGAAATCGTTGATACTGCAACTTCTGCTGACGGACGGTGTTCCTTTTCAGTGTGCAAGCCTTGCTCGCTTGCCTGTTCGGAGTGCCCTCTGTGCCGCACAAGAATCGCAGACAGGATAATCACCTTCACGTGAGCAGCGTTCTAGCTTCAGGTGCCGAACACTTCCGCTGCTTGCATGTTGGTGCTTCGCGCACGACAACGCTATCCCTCTGAAATTTCCTAACGATATGCTGTGTATCTCTGACAGGTCATTCTGAAGCACACATCCTCTTGTAAAATCTTCAATGGTATATGTTTCTCTTTTTTCCTTAGCAAAGAAGGTGCCTTTTATGTTCCTTCTGTGTTGTATCGCCATTCTTTTGGGTTCCCCTTCCCCGATATAGCTTCACGCCTTCACCTTACGTTCTTTGTTGTATCGAGGAGTTACAAATGATGACTTCTCGCTCTGCAAATATGTATAGATACGCAACTCGACGCTGTAACACATTTTGATTCTCTACTCCTGAAGAAAAGCAGCGAACGACATGATGACGTGTGTACACTGCTCCTAGTCGTCCCTGTTAGCATCGAAGGCTAGTATATTCTATAATTGCTGAGCTACGCCCCTATAATTGCATAGTCGTCCCTATGACGTGTGTATACTGTGCTCCTAGTCGTCCCTTCACTTTTATTATCATGGTTGATTAGTTGCCTACATTTAATCTTCCATGTACATCACCTCTCTCTCTATATGCTTTATATATTAGGAGCACTGAGTTTTCAATAATGGGAGGAAGCCTAGCTAGGCAGCCAACCAACCAAATCTTGATGGTCTCACAAACGAGCATCTGGTCATGTTGCCTGCCCTTTAGCTGATGCGCCCCCATAGTCGAGATCCATGGCAAATTGCCTTCTCTATACTAGAAATACAATGATGCTAAGACAATACTTCAAATACTTGCTAAACAAATACACAAAGTAAAATGCTTGAATTAAGTGCGGAATGTAAAGCAAGGTTTAGAAGGCTCCTCCAATTTTTTCCGAGGTATCGAAGAGTCGGTACTCTCCCCTAGTCCTCGTTGGAGCACCCGCGCAAGGGTATCGCTCCCTCTTGGTCCTCGCAAGAACCAAGTTGTCGGCGTTTCGAGACCGGGGGGTCCCTGAGCCGACGAGTGAAGTGTCGCCGCGTGCCCCAGCCCAGATGGGTCGACGCGAGGCCGAGCGCGAAGGGGGGAAAGCGAGGAGGCCGGAGATGGGTGTTGGGGCGAAGGCAAAGGCGCCACCCTTCGCTCGAAGCCTTCACGGTTGCAGCTGAACTGACAGAAACAAAACAGGCGGGGACACCCTTCGCTTGTTCCGCTCCAGGCGAAGACTGGCGACGAAGGGCATCCCACGGCGCGGCCTCGCCCAGCTCGGAGGCCCACGTGCAATCCGGCCCGTCGTAACGGGCCCCGCTTGGCCGCCCTGTGTTACGGGCCTATTTTGTAAAAGCATTCCTGTAATTACGGTCTGTAACCCCGCTTTATGGGAATATTCTTGGGATAACCTAGGTACCTGAGGGCACATGCGTCCTTAGCTCGAGGTGCTGCGCGCTCAGGTACCTATAAATACCCCTGTACAGTGCCCGTGAGAGGCCAGATTAACAGAGCTTTTGCCATCTAGCGCGAGTGCCCTGTCGTCATCACTGTTCACCCTTGTTGGATCCCCTTGCAGCTGAGAGCAAGTTCCAACATTTGGCGCCCACCGTTCGTGCTACGAGAAAACCACCCGCGATGGCACCCAAAAGAGCTAACCCAAAGGCTGACGAGGCTGCGAAGGCAGCACTGCTCGCCGCAAGAAAGGGCAAGGCCCTCGCCCTCACCCAATCCACCCACCAAGAGGCCACTGAAGACGATGTCCCTCACGCAGACGAAGATGACACCCTCCGCACCTGCGACCCTGAGGGACAACCGCAGCCACCCTCAGGCTTCGCACCACCGGAGGGCGCGGACCTCGCCGAGGACGGTGAGGTCCTCGGTGTCTCAGCAGAAGAACAGCTACAGCTGCGCGCCCTACGCCTCAAGAACCACAATCTCCAGAGGCAGAAGGAGATACTGGAGGCCAAGCGCCGACGCGTGTCCGCACTAGCCAAAGTGCGGCAAATGATACGCGACGAAGAGCACAAGGCCCAGGAACTCGAGCGGGAGATTGCGCTGATGCAGCGCGAAGGCCACCTCGGCCTGCAGCACGAGTCACCCCTCCAGCAGCGCGCACAAGACGAAGACATGCGCGAAGGCCACTCCGGCCTGCAGCATGGGCCACCCCTGCAACACCGCGCGCAACCGGAGGACCCGCGTTTCCCTCAACGCGACCACACCTTCCCGCACGCCGCGCCATTCCAAGGGGTCAACTATCTCGATGAGCGAAGTCCCCTGGCGCCTCACCTGCAAGTGACGCCGTGGCCAGCTAACTTCCGGGCAGGGACCTATCCCAAGTACAACGGCAGCACCGACCCGGCTCAATACATAATGAGTTACCAGGTCGCCGTTGCATCGTCCGGGGGGGACGACGCCACAATGGCGAAGTCTTTCATCATCGCCCTCGAGGGCCCCGCACTCACCTGGTTCACCAGGTTGCCTCCGTCGTCCATTGATTCCTGTAGAAGTCTCCGGGACAAGTTCCTGCTCAACTTCCAAGGGTACCGCCCAGACACCGACGCCCTGGCCGAACTTTCGCTCTACAAGCAGCTAGAAAAGGAGACCCTGAGGGAGTATTACCGCAAATTTCTAACACTCAAGTCACAGCTACCCTCAGTCGATGACCAGATTGCCATCCACTATGCTATCAGTGGTCTTCGCGCCGGCGTCCTTTACAGCCACTGCATCAGAGATCCGCCAAAGAACCTCCAAGAGTTATATCAGCTGTTTGAAAAGTACGCCAGATCCGAAGAGCTCCACCAGCGCAAGATTGAGTCCCAGAGGAAGCCTAAAGATGCTCCACAGTCCAGCCGCACGTGGACAAGGACTCCGCAGCCAGACTCCGGTCGAGACGGCCCCAATCAGCAGCAGGTGCACAACATCGCCAACCAGCATCCCGCTGCCGACCCCCGCGTCGCCAGGAATATCCCCCCCAGGGCCGCGGTAACGGCACTCGTGGCAGGGGCCGAGGGCGTGCGCAGCCGCCGCGCCGATTCTACTGCCTCTTCCATGGCGAAGACTGCCCCACCAAACCAAAGACTGCCCCGAGACGAAGGCTACCAGAGACAGAATGGCACGGGCGCAGCCAGCCGACAACCCCAGAATTGTCGCGCACAATTACCAGCAATCCCCTCCGCCATATATCCACGCCCCTGCCCCGCATCCACCGCACCACGCTTACCAACACCATCAGGAAGTACAAATCGTACCTCCTCCACCCCCACCACCACACCAGCAACACCAAAACATCCCCCATGCCCCAAAGCAGGAAGACTTCGCCGATCAACCATATCGCGGAGTCATCCACATGATAACTGGGGGGTCCAGCACCGACTTCGACACCAAGCGGCAGAAGCGGGACCACTACCGCAGTATCAACCATGTCGCCGTCACGGGCCCAGTCGTGCAGACAAAGTGGTCCCACATACCGCTAACCTTCGACGCACGGGACGTCGACTTGCGCAGCGCCCCCCACTGCGACGCCATGGTTATCAATTGCAGCGTGGCAGTCTAGGACCTGCACAAGGTCCTCGTTGACAACGGCAGCCAGGCGGACATCATCTTTCTCCACGCCTTCGATCGCATGGGCATAAGCCACAGCCTGCTTAAGCCTTCGGACAACCCGTTGTATGGCTTCGGCGGCAAGGGCACCTTCCCCGTCGGCAAAATAGAGCTGCCTCTCTCCTTCGGTGTAGCACCCAATGCCCGAAGCGAGCAAATAACCTTTGACATTGTGGATATGGTATACCCTTACAATGCCATCATGGGCCGGGGCTCCATCAATAAGTTCGAAGCAGCCATTCACGGACTGTACCTATGTATGAAGATACCAGGTCCGTTAGGCGTTATCACAGTCTTCGGCAATCAACAGACTGCGCGTAACATAGAGCGGGACTTCGTGCCCGGTCAAAGAAACGTGCACTGCCTCACGGCCCAACGCGAAGCCCCCGCGCCTGCCAACCCAACAAATAAGCAGCATGACAAGGCGCAGCTGCAGAGCCACGACGGGACCAAGACCGTCCCCCTCGACCAGGCCACGCCCAGGCAGACAGTTATTATCAGCGAAGACCTCACTTCGCACGAAGAAGAAAAGCTCCTCTGCTGCCTGTCCAAGAACAAAGATGTCTTCGCCTGGTCGGCCCTCGACCTGGTCGGGGTCAGCCGTTCAATAATTGAGCACAGTCTGGGAATCGACCCTTCGGTACGGCCGAGAAAGCAGCGGCTTCGCAAGATGTCCGACGAAAAGACGGAGGCCGCCAAGGCAGAAGTGCACCGCCTCCTGGAGGCCAAATTCATCGAGCCGGTGGCTTACCCCACATGGCTCTCCAATGTCGTAATGGTGCAGAAAAAGAGCGGGAAGTGGCGAATGTGCATCGACTTCACCAGTCTCAATAAAGCCTGCCCAAAGGACAATTTCCCGTTGCCACGGATCGACAAAATAGTCGATAGCGCGGCCGGATGCGAGGTCATGTCCCTCCTCGATTGCTTCTCCGGTTACCACCAGATATACATGAAGGAAGAGGACAAGGCTAGCACCAGCTTCATAACACCCTTCGGCACATATTGCTTCATCAGAATGCCGGAGGGACTCAAGAACGCCGGGTCCACCTTCTCCAGGCTTACCAAAACAGTGCTCGAGGGGCAGGTTGGCAGAAACATATTCACATATGTAGACGACATTGTCGTCGCCAGCAAGAGCAAGGAGGACCACCTCGCCGACCTCGCCGAAACATTCGCGAACATGCGGGACGCACAACTCCGCCTAAACCCGGAAAAGTGTGTCTTCGGCGTTCGCCAGGGCAAAATATTGGGCTACCTGGTATCACACCGCGGCATCGAGGCCAACCCAACCAAGATTCAGGCTATCTTGGACATGACGCCTCCGTAGTCCGTCAGGGACGTCCAGCGCCTGACAGGGAGATTGGCCGCTCTCAACAGATTCATATCCAGGTCCGCCGAGCGAAGTCTCCCCTTCCTCAAGACACTCCGTGGTGCAAAAGACTTCGCCTGGGGACCCGAGCAGGCGGCGGCCTTCACCTCATTAAAACAGTACCTGACAGAGTTGGCCGTCCTTACCAGCCCCGACCCCTCGCTCCCCCTGCTGCTCTACGTCGCGGCTTCGCCACATGCGGTCAGCGCGGCACTAGTGCAGGAGCAGACTGTTGAGGGCGTGGTCCGGCAGTGCCCCGTGTATTATGTCTCCGAAGTGCTGACACCGTCCAAGTGCAACATGACAGAGCTGGAGAAGATTGCCTACGCAGTCGTCATGTCGTCGCGCAAACTGCGCCATTACTTCGAAGCATTCAAGGTCCGAGTCACCTCAAACAGGGGGCTCGGCGAATTATTCAGAAACCCGGAGGCGTCGGTGAGGATTGCCAAGTGGGCGGCCGAACTCTCCGGCTACCACATCTGCTTCGAGCCCAGGACAGCTATCAAGTCTCAAGTCCTGGCAGACTTCGTCGTCGACTGGACTGGGCCAACAACACAGCCAGATCCGTCCGCAGAAAAGACTTGGACGATCCATTGCGACGGCGCATGGTGCCATGCGGGGGCAGGCGTCGCTGCAGTCATAACCTCACCAGTCGGGGTCAAGCACAGATATGCAACACGACTCAGCTTCAATCTGGAATCCGACATATGCACAAATAATATAGCAGAATACGAAGCAGTCATCCTCGGCCTCCGCAAGCTAAGGGCCCTCGGAGTCACCACCTGCATCATCAAAACAGACTCCAAGGTAGTTGCCGGCCAAGTCGAGAAAGACTATGCAGCCAAGGACCCCGCACTCATGCAGTACCTCGCGGCCATCCGAAGTCTCGAGAGGCAGTTCAAGGGGTTCACCTTGCAGCATGTGGATCGGGCCAAGAATGAGGAGGCCGACGCATTGGCCAAGGCTGCGGCCAGGGGCGAAACTCTGCCCTCCGACGTGTTCTTTCATGTCATCGGCACGCCAGCAGTCCGGAGCCCCGAAGGGCTCCAAATAACCAACGACGGCGAGGGCCACCGCACAGTCAACCTCATCATGACCGAAGACTGGCGGGCACCCATAACCCTGTTCCTGCAGGGGTATTATCATCCAGCCGATATCAGTGAGGCCAAGCGTCTCAGACATCGAAGCCGAGACTTCGCTCTGATTGAAGGCCAACTCTACAAAAAAGGGGTCAGTCAGCCAATGCTTAAGTGCGTCACCGAGGCCGAAGGCATGCAGATTCTACGTGAAGTCCACAGTGGCACGTGCGGCTCACACGCGGGGCCGAGGGCCCTGGCTGCTAAGGTGATTCGCCAGGGCTTTTACTGGCCCACAATGATCTGCGCCGCAAATCGGGTCACTCGGTCCTGCGAAGCCTGCCAGAAGTTTTCTCCTCGGTCAGGCGGCCCTTCGCAGTATACAAAGCTGATCGCCCATACATGGCCTCTCCAGCGCTGGGGTCTTGACATTGTCGGACCCCTGCCCACCGCTCAGGGGAACCTTAAGTTCGCCTTCGTCGCGGTCGAGTACTTCACCAAATGGATCGAGGCACGGGCTGCTTCTACAATAACATCAAAGACTGCCCAAAAATTCTTCTGGCAGAACATCGTTTGCCGCTTCGGAGTACCGTCCGAACTAACAGTCGACAACGGCAAGCAGTTTGACAACCAAGACTTCAAGGATTTTTGTTTCTCCATTGGCACCAAGCTTGCCTTCGCCTCAGTCTATCATCCGCAGTCCAACGGGGTCGTGGAGCGCGCCAACGGGAAAATCTTCACAGCTATCAAGAAAATGCTCCTTGATGAAAAAAAGGGCAGATGGACCGATTTCTTACCTGATGCAGTCTGGGCACTAAACACGACTGAGTGCAGGGCGACCGGGTTTACTCCCTTCCGTCTTCTATATGGATCGGAGGCCATGACCCCGCAAGAAATAAAGCACGGGTCCCCGCGAACAGTTCCGTCAGCCGTCCCTGATGTGGATGAGCCAACTTCAAAGGATCTCATCGACGGAGACCGTGTCTTCGCCCTATAGGCCCTAAACAAATATCAAGCCCAGACCAAAGCATGGCGCGACCACTCAGTCATCCCGAGGGAGTTCAGCGAGGGGGACCTCGTACTCATTCGAACAGCTCGGACGGAGTCCAAGGGCAAGCTGGAGCCCAGGTAGGAGGGCCCTTTCATCGTCAAGACAAAAGCTTCCCCCAACGCTTACAGGCTCACAACGCCAACGGCGAGGACCTGGAGCACTCCTGGAACATCGACAACCTCCGCAAATTTTTTGTTTGATTCCTCAGGGCTGTCTTCGCCCTTGTAATTCGCAAAAACAATCTTGCACTGGCCCGCACTCTTTTCCTCCCGGGGGGTGAGGTTTTTAACGAGGCGGAGCCATGTAATATATGCGTGAAAAATCCCCCGCAAAGACATGCGTCGAAAAAGACCGCGATGACGGTCTTCGACATTCGACCACCACGAGGTCACCGCGAGGCTAAGCGCTAGCTACCCTCGCGTGCGACAAATCCGCGCAGAAGTCGCCTAAGGGTGCAGCCGGATTAGCACAACAAGTGCGAAAAAAATCTAAGTCTATCGCGAAGACTATCCGCGCAGAAGTCGCCTAAGGGTGCAGCCGGATTAGCACAAGTGCGAACAAAATCTAAGTCTATCGCGAAGACTATCCGCGCAGAAGTCGCCTAAGGGTGCAGCCGGATTAGCACAACAAGTGCGGAAAAAAAATCTAAGTCTATCGCGAAGACTATCCGCGCAGAAGTCGCCTAAGGGTGCAGCCGGATTAGCACAACAAGTGCGAACAAAATCTAAGTCTATCGCGAAGACTATCCGCGCAGAAGTCGCCTAAGGGTGCAGCCGGATTAGCACAACAAGTGCGGAAAAAAAATCTAAGTCTATCGCGAAGACTATCCGCGTAGAAGTCGCCTAAGGGTGCAGCCGGATTAGCACAACAAGTGCGAAAAAAAATCTAAGTCTATCGCGAAGACTATCCGCGCAGAAGTCGCCTAAGGGTGCAGCCGGATTAGCACAAGTGCGAACAAAATCTAAGTCTATCACGAAGACTATCCGCGCAGAAGTCGCCTAAGGGTGCAGCCGGATTAGCACAACAAGTGCGGAAAAAAAATCTAAGTCTATCGCGAAGACTATCCGCGCAGAAGTCGCCTAAGGGTGCAGCCGGATTAGCACAAAAAGTGCGAACAAAATCTAAGTCTATCGCGAAGACTATCCGCGCAGAAGTCGCCTAAGGGTGCAGCCGGATTAGCACAACAAGTGCGGAAAAAAAATCTAAGTCTATCGCGAAGACTATCCGCGCAGAAGTCGCCTAAGGGTGCAGCCGGATTAGCACAACAAGTGCGAAAAAAATCTAAGTCTATCGCGAAGACTACCCGCGCAGAAGTCGCCTAAGGGTGCAGCCGGGTTAGCACAACAAGTGCGAAAAAACCGAAGACTATCTGTGCAGAAGACACTCAAGGGTACAACCGGACTAGCACAACAAAGGCTGAAACGACAACATCAAACCGTCCACGCCAAGACCAACTTTAATCACGCCAACACAGCGCAACAAAACAAACCAGACAAAGTACACAACGCCTTCGCACACACATATGCACGCGAGGGCACACAATTTCATCATACAAGCCTCTACATATACAAGCGAGGGCACCACACTCTATATCGGCTCAACCTTAGGAATAATTCCCATCTCCCTATAATTAAATAACATTATCCTGAGCTCCTCACCCGCAAAAAGACTTCGCAGTTCCCCTTCACCTATATTCTCGGCGGTCGGCAAAGACAACTGTTCCTGCCGACCAGCCCCACTCACACGAAGCCGAGCCCCCTCCGCCCCACTAACCATACGTTTCGCAACTGCCCTTCGCCGCCGTCGCCCGGTGCAAGGACCTGCCACATCTCCTGCATCCGCGGCGTGCGGCGAGGCCTCCGTCGCAGCCACATCCAAGGCCGCGAAGTAGTCCAAGTCCTCCGACGACTCCGTCCACTCAATCGAGCTCCCAGAGTCAGCACAATCAAAAAACTCAGACGAAGAACCACCACATTCATTACCATCTTCCGCGGTCGTAGCCGCCAAAAATTTAGTAGTAGCGGTTGCGTGCGCAGGCCCAAAATCTTGAACCTGCGCAGCAACCAAAATTCAGTAACATGTACAAACTTCCCCAACCCTCTACACCTACTACGCCACCTGCGACGGCCCTGACGTTGCGGGAGCCTCCGCTGTTGGCTCTGCCGCTGCTTCCGCTGTTATCTCCGCCGCTACCGCTGCGGGATCCTCAGCACTCGGCGCAGCAGCTGCAGAAGCATCAGGCGCGCCTTCGGCGACCTCTGGGGGCAGGCCTTCGCCGGCCGCAGCGGATGCGGCCGGGGTCGGCGCCAGGGCGACCTCGGACACAGCCTCCGCCGGGGCCGACTCCGGGTCAGCCAACATGCTGTTCAGCGCCCCGAAGTCGTCGACCCTCTCGCCACGCGCCGCCTAAGCCAAAACACACAAAATTCATCAAACACGCACACAGCCCGCGTCCAACAAATACCAAACAAGCGAAAACGTTACCTGAGCCCTCGCCGTCTCGGCGCGCTCCCTGACCACCTCGCGCCCGTGTGGACCCCACAGCCGGTCGAAGATAGCCCCGGCAGAATCCTTCACTACGGGGTCCTCGACCTTGAAGATATCTCGCTCAAAGTCCTCTTCGACTTGGTCGAAGACCTCGAAGTGCCGGCACCCTTCGCGGGAGAGCGCGTTCATCGCCCCCTCGCAGGTGACCAGGGAGGCATACGCCATAAACCCCTCCACGACAGAGGGGAGCGCCTGCAGCTCCTCCTGCACCCACTCCAGGCACCGAAGTCCGGGCTCTCGGTCCGGTACTTCGAATTCACCAGTCCCCGCGCCCAGGCCACGGTATGTATCTACGAGCAGTTGGCGCGTCCGCTCTGCCTCCGCTCGTGCCGCGGCCTCGGCCCCCTTCACGCGGCTCTCCAGGGTGGTGAGCCGCTCCTGCAGCTGCTCGGCGCGCTCCCTGGCGAGATTGCCCTCCGCCCGTGCCAGGTTGGCCTCCGCCTGCGCAGCCTGCGCCTTGACAAGGGCTTCGTTGGTCTCCCTCCTTTCCCCCGCCAGCTGGCGACGGAGGGCGGCCTTCTCGTCCTCCAGTGTGGCCACCTTCTCCGCCAGCTTGCGGCACTTGCTGTCGGCGGCCGATTTTTCGCGGACGGCGTCAGCGTGTTGCGTCCAAAGTCTTTCGAATTCGGCAGCCACGGCTGCCGTTAGGGCCCGCGACGCAGTGCGGCTAGCGAAGTCAGCCACCTGCAGAACAATCGTAAGACTACAGTCCTAAAAAAAAGGGGGGGGACGAGGTCCAACTCAGCGGACCTGACGTAGCGCCTCCGTCGCCTCCGCCAGCCGGTGGGACGCAGCGCCCGCCTCATCCATGACAACCGCGAGGGCCGACGCCTCGCCAGCGGCGCTAAGAGCCCCGCCCTTCGCCTTCGGCGCTGCGGCAGCCGTCGTGGTCGCCGCGCCAGGCGCAACCATGGCAAGTTGGCCTTCGCCCAGCCCTGCAGCGTACCAATGAACCGATTAAAAAAAAGAGAAAGAAAAGCCAACGACCTACCACCGAGATAGTCGTCCACGCTAATATCGGTGACGAAGTCGGCGACACGTTTGCCCGCCAACGGCAACGCTCGGGCCGCCCTCGCGACCTCCGCCACTCCGCTGGACGGCGGCACCGCCTTCGCCGACTTCGAGCCTTCGGCGCCTGCCGTCGCCTCCGGCGCCTTGCCAGATGCAGGGACGCTCGACTTCGCCGCCAGCGGCGGCCGGCCTCCGCCGGAGGCCGCAGCCTTCGCAGTCCCCCGCTGCCTCTTCGGCCTGGCTTCAACGAGCCTGATAGCCGCCTGGCGCTTTTGTGCAGCTCCCTGGCGATCCTTGTCCATCACTGCTGACACAACAGCAGCAACATTCCGCCCGTAAGGAAAAACCCTCCATTCACGAACCATGCGAGATGTAAAAAAGTCCTCGCCAGCCGCGCGGGGGACAGGAACATTCCTAGGCCAGCAACCCCCGGTAACCCTCAGCATTCGAGCCGAAGACTCCCGGAGCTCGGGCGAAGACATCCTTTCCCCCGGGGCCACGCACGTCTTCGTCAACTCTCTAGCAAAACGATCAGAAACCCCAAGTCCTCCCATAGCAGTACCTAATTTTCTCTTTTTCGAGGACGGGGCGGCCGTCGGCGCAGGGTCGTCTCCGGTCTCCACCGCCGGTCTCTTCCCACGGCGGTCCACATCGTCTTGACCAGGGTAGCCGTCATACGGCAATTGATTTAATTCAAAAACCCTGTTCAAGCGGTCATTCGACCCGCGGATATCCCAGCTGCGCTGGCCCTCTGTCCTCGGCACGTAGCGTCCAACAAGCCGCACCGCCCCATCCTCCGCCTCACGCACAACGGCGGCCGGATCGCGACTTTGCAGATTCAGGGCGAAGGCGGGACTCCGCACCACCCTTCCACCATGAAAAGGCATCTGGCGAGGGCATACTTCGCCCAACGCCCAGCCACGCGCCAATGGCCACACCCCGTACGCCACAAACTCTTCAACCAAGTCGCGCCCACTGCTCAGGCCGGCGGCGCACCGAAGAGCCCCTTCGTCCTCATCCTCCTCCGCCACTTCAAAGGGCGGGTACGCTGAGTAAAAATGAGAACACATCGCGGACACGGGGAGTCCCTCATGGCCTTCGACGGTACCCTCAGCGACGTAAAACCAAAATTCATTCCAGTTGCCCCACTTGTTGCGGGCGCAAGGAACCAACTCGACCACCTGCATCGTGGTTTTGCCGGTCTTCGGCGTGAATGTGTAGGATCCAAACTGAGCGACTTCGCCTCCAATCATCCTCTTCTGCCAATGCAAACAATAATACTTCGCAAAAACTTCCACCGATGGCTGTCCGCCGTACGAAGTCGTCGCCCAGACATACTTCGACAGTGCCACTATGGCATTCGGTGTCAGCTGGTGTATTTGAACGTTGAACCTGCGCAGGACTTCGCCAACAAATCGGTGCGCATGCAAGCGGAGCCGGGCGACGAAGAACGCCTCGAAAACGACCAACTCGCCCTCTGGCTCGGGGACTTCCTCCGCCCCCGGGACTCGACCAACTCCGCCGCCGAAGTAACCCAACCGCTGCATATCTTGCACGCGGGCCGACGACATCCGCGATACGCCGAAATCAACAGAGTCGCCGGCGTGCAACTCCTCCACCATTAAGCTACTCAGCGTCTCCTCAGACGAGGCGGCGGCCGGCGGCGAGGGAACGGCCGACGGCGTAGCGGCAGCGGAAGAAGACGAGGACGGCATCGCAACGTACCGTCGGCGGCGGCGGGCGGTCTGCTTCACTCGAGCCAGAACTCCGGCGAACAAGACCGCGGCAGGCAGACGAGCAGCAAGTCGGCGGAAAGGGCGGCTAGGGTTTTCGCGGAGCGCGGAAGGTGAAGTTCAAAAAGCGCCGACCCTCGCCCCCTTTTATAGACAGGGCGTGGCTCTTCGGGAAACCCGCAATCCAACAGGGTGCGGCGCTTCGGGAAACCCGCAATCCAACAGTACGCCGTCAATCAACGGTCACATCAAAAACCCCCGCGGAACCACTTCGAGCGAGGGCAGCGTCTCCGCCATCTAACGATGTCTTCGGCACCAGGTGACTTTGTCGAACTGGTCCCTCGGAGGGCAAATGTTGGGGCGAAGGCAAAGGCGCCACCCTTCGCTCGAAGCCTTCGCGGTTGCAGCTGAACTGACAGAAACAAAACAGGCGGGGACACCCTTCGCTTGTTCCGCTCCAGGCGAAGACTGGCGACGAAGGGCATCCCACGGTGCGGCCTCGCCCAGCTCGGAGGCCCACGTGCAATCCGGCCCGTCGTAATGGGCCCCGCTTGGCCGCCCTGTGTTACGGGCCTATTTTGTAAAAGCATTCCTGTAATTACGGTCTGTAACCCCGCTTTATGGGAATATTCTTGGGATAACCTAGGTACCTGAGGGCACATGCGTCCTTAGCTCGAGGTGCTGCGCGCTCAGGTACCTATAAATACCCCTATACAGTGCCCGTGAGAGGCCACATTAACAGAGCTTTTGCCATCTAGCGCGAGTGCCCTGTCGTCATCACTGTTCACCCTTGTTGGATCCCCTTGCAGCTGAGAGCAAGTTCCAACAATGGGCGAGAGAGAGGTGGAAATCCTGCGGCCTTCGTGTTCGTCCCACGCTTGCAGTAGGGGGTTACAAGCGTCCACACGGGGGAAGGAGCGAGCGGCCTTACGCGAGCGCCCGTCCCGTCCTCGTCCCCGTGCGGCCAACCCTCTCTAAGAGGGCCCTGGCCCTTCCTTTTATAGGCGTAAGGAGAGGGTCCAGGTGTACAATGGGGGGTGTAGCAGAGTGCTACGTGTCTAGCGGAGGAGAGCTAGCGCCCTAAGTACACGCCATCGTGGCGGCCGGAGAGATTTTGGCGCCCGGTTTGTGTGATGTCGTGGCCGTCGGAGGAGCGCTGGAGCCTGGCGGAGGGACAGCTGTCGGGGCCGTCGAGTCCTTGCTGACGTCCTCTTGCTTCCGTAAGGGGGCCGAGAGCCGCCATCGTCAGGGAGCGTGCGGGGCGCCATCATCGCCTATCTGGCGGAGCGAGCCAGATGGGACGCCGGTCTTGTTCCCCGTAGCCTGAGTCAGCCTGGAGTAGGGTAATGATGGCGCCTTCTGTTGACGTGGCCGGTCCGCGCCCTAGGTTGGGCGATGTGGAGGCTCCTCCGAGGTCGAGGTCGAGTCCGTCTTCCGTGGCCGAGGCCGAGTCCGAGCCCCTAGGTCGGGCGAGGCGGAGGCCGTTGGCTGAGGCCGTTGGCTGAGGCTCCTCCGAGGTCGAGGTCGAGTCCGTCTTCCTGGGGCCGGGCGAAGCGGAGTTCGTCGTCTTCTAGAGCTGAGCCCAAGTCTGAGCCCTGGGTCGGGCGGAGCGGAGTTCGCCGTCTTCCGGGGCTTAGCCCGAGTCCGAGCCCTGGGTCGGGCGGAGCGGATTTCGCCGTCTTCCGGGGCTTAGCCCGAGTCCGAGCCCTGGGTCGGGCGGAGCGGTGTTTCCTATGGTGCGTGCGGCCGGGCCTGACTGCCTGTCAGCCTCACTCTGTCAAGTGGCACCGCAGTCAAAGCGGCGCAGGCGACGCTGTCTTTCTGACAGACCGGTCAGTGGAGCGGCAAAGTGACGACGGTCACTTCGGCTCTGTCAGCTGAGGGGCGCGCGTCAGGATAAAGGTGTCAGGCCACCTTTGCATTAAATGCTCCTGCGATTTGGTCGGGGTTGCTTCTTGGCGAAGACAGGGCCTCGGGCGAGCTGGGAACGTGTTCGCCGCTGGAGGGGGGCCTCGGGCAAGGCGGAGATCCTCCGGGGTCGGCTGCCCTTGTCTGAGGCTAGGCTCGGGCGAGGCGTGATCGAGTCCTTCGAATGGACTGATCCCTGACTTGATCGCACCCATCAGGCCTTTGCAGCTTTGTGCTGATGGGGGTTACCAGCTGAGAATTAGGAGCCTTGAGGGTACCCCTAATTATGGTCCCTGACAGTAGCCCCCGAGCCTCGAAGGGAGTGTTAGCACTCGCTTGGAGGCTTTCGTCGCACTTTTTTGCAAGGGGACCAGCCTTTCTCGGTTGTGTTTTGTTCCGGTGGGTGCGCGCGAGCGCACCCGCCGGGTGTAGCCCCCGAGGCCTCGGAGGAGTGGTTTGACTCCTCCGAGGTCTTAACGCCTCGCGCAATGCTTCGGCTGGTCTGGTCATTCCCTCATGCGAGCTGGCCGTAGCCCGGGTGTACGGTCGGGTCCCAAGTTCTCGGGCTGGTATGTTGACGCTGTCAACGGTTTGGCCGGAGCCGAGTTTTGCGAGAGCAGCCCCCGAGCCTCTGCACAGTGCGAGAGGGCGATCAGAGACAGACTCGACTTTTTTACATACGCCCCTGCGTCGCCTTTCCGCAAGGAGGAGGGGGGAGAGTGCCATGTTGCCCTCGGTGGGCGCCGAACATGGTGTCTCCGGTGAGCTGCAGGCGGGTGATCCGAGCGGACGTCCGTGCCCCATTCGTTAGGGGTCGGCTAGGGGCCCAGAGGCGCGCCCAAAAGTACCTGCGGGTGATCTGCCGGACCCGGTCCCCTGGTGACGGGGTCCGAGGGCTCGATGTCTCCCTCCGATGGGATTCCGTTACAAGATCGTTCCCGCTGGTCTCGGAAATGTCCTAGGGTACCTCGGGAGCGCAGCCCGAGCCTTGGTTATGTATCGAACGTACCCATGGTCATCCCTCGCTCTGTGTTTGAGGCGGCTGTGAACCCTTCGGGGGCCAGCCTTCGAACCCCTGATTAGTAGTGGGCGCGGAGCCCGAGTAGCCTGAGGCGGCCGTTGAACCCTTCCAAGGGGCCGGCCTTTGAACCTCTGACCAGTAGTGGGTGTGGAGCCCACGTGCTCTGAGGCGGCTGTTGAACCCTTCCGAGGGGCCAGCCTTCGAACCTCTGATCAGTAGGGAGGCTCGGAGCCTGGTTCCTTCACAGGGAAGGATCCCTTCTGGGGTATCCCCCTTTCCCGGTCCCTGTTGCAAGAGAGAGAAAGAGGAAAAAAGGAAAAGGATACGAAACCGAACGACGCGGCGTACCTTTTTTGACGCGGTCATTATGGCGAAGGCGAAGCGTCGCTCGCTTCTCCCGCCAGAGACGCCGCCTGTCCCGCCGCGGGGTTAACGCGACGGGGCGAGTGGTTCGTAGGGCAGCCGTTGCGCGTGCGCGAGCCGTTCGAGGAACGGAACGCGGGCGCGTTGTCTTCACGCCGTGAGAGAGGGTTCTCTCGCTGCCCCCGGATGGGACGTAAGCTTGGCTGACGACGTGACCGCTGCTCCTGCCCGCCTGCCACCGCCATTACTGCTGGCCCGTCTTTGGTCGCATTGACCGTCGCGCCAAGCTGGAGCCACTGGGTCGTGCGCTGGGTTGCCTCGAGTCGCGGTATTGGTCCCGCAGTCGAGGAGGCACGGTGGTGGCGCAGGTGGCGGTGCAGTTGTAGGCACGAAGCATTCGGCGCGCCGGTTGCATGACGCGTGGGTCTGGGCCTCCATGCTGGGCGTGTTGGGAGTCGGAGAAGCGCGCCCACTTGGCGCGGTTGCATGCCGCCTGCATGGCTGCCCGCCCTTTCGCCCGCTGGTCTGGGCAAAAGTGGAGAGCCGCTTGTAACCGCTGGGCGGTTGCATGCACCACGCACGGCGGTTTGGCTTCTTCTGCTCTGGGCCGGCTTGCATGACGTGTGGGACCCAGCCCCCGCGCCGTAGGGGGAGGACCTTGGAGCGTGTTGGAGAAGACTCAGCCCACGACGGCTGGGGACGCAAGTAGGGAGAGTCGCCTTTAAAAGGAGGGTGACCCTCTTGGAAGGCGACCGTGTCTTCGCGCTCCCTTATGCATCGTGTCTTTCCATCTTCCAAGCCCCCGGATGGGGGATATCCGCCGTCTTTCCGCTTCGTCGTTGGAGGAACGCAACTCTGCGGGAGTTGGTACCTTTCAGCCGTCGTTCGGCTTCAAGGATTTTCATCATGCAGCCCGGCTGCACCCCTCTGCCGGCGGTCACCCAAGACGGTGACCTCCAGTTGGATGGAGGGGGAAAGCAAGCCGGGCTGCGCCCTCTGCCCCTCCCTCAGCCTCAAGGATTTTCATCACTAGTGCTGGGGAGGGGAGTGTGCCGAGTTGGGGTCGGCCCCTGCGTGGGCGGTGGTCCGCTCCTTCCCTCAGTGATCGGGGGGAAGGGCGTCCGCCATTCACGGCATGGGCAGCTGCAGCGTGCCCAGCTCTCTGAGCCGAGCGGCTTCGGAGCCGCTCCCGGTGCCGCCTTCCGCCACGGCAGCTGGAAGAGGTTCCGCCGCCGACGAGCTTGTCGGCGTCACCCACGGACCGACCCCCAACTCTACGGCCTTCTGCCCGTCCTTGCCTCTCGAGTTGGGGGCATGGGCGAGGGCCTCACGACAGCGGCATCCGCCCTAAGGTCATCGCTGCCGCTGTTCGGCCCTCCGGAGCAGAAGTCGTCGTCGTCGCCGCTGCTGGGGCGGGCGACGACGAGCCGTTCGTCAGTCTTCTGTTACTCCGCAGGCCCCCCAGTCACGTGGGGTTGTTCGTACCTGCGGAGGTGGAACCGGAGTTCCGTTTGTAATGGCACCTTGAGTGCCGGTGTTTTTGTTCATTGTGGCTGTCGAGGCCTGAACGTGTATGTATTTTCGGCACGGAGCCATGTTTTTTCCCATTTTCGAGCACTAAGACTCGCCTGTTGGTTGTCTGAACCGCTTCACCAAGCGTGAGTCGCCCCGTGTAAAGGTGACGAGTGAGGTATCCGTATCCCGGAGGCGTAGGAGTCCCTCGGCTCGGTCAGCCTTGTTGTCCGAGGCTTCCCTTGCTTAGTTAGAGGAAACCCTCGGCCGCTCTTCGATGAGCCGAGGCCAGGGGTAGCGGTGCCAGCGCGAACAGAGGCAGAGTTGGCTCGAAAAGAAGACCAGGTCGGCCGGAGCCTGGCCGGGTCGTCCGTTAGCGGGACTGACGCCGGGATTGACCTGCCGAGGCCTCGGGCTGGGCTGATGTCCTTGGGGGACAGCTAGCCGAGGCCCTGGGGTGACCGGCCGAGCCGCCTGCTCGGGCCGGATTCTTGGAGAAGACCCTGGCAGCGATGGCCCGGGCTTGGTGATGACGTTGTCCTTCAGAGCGGAGACCCTTGGACCGCGTCGCCGTCCGAGGCTAGGTCGGACCTCGCCAGAGGTGTTATCGACGCCGAGGGTGCTGCTGCTCCCTTTAGCCGTCAAGATCCGAGCCTGCAGGATCAGATTATCTTGTAGCGTGTGTTTTCTGCGACCGCCGAGGCCGAAACACACCCTCGCCGTATTGTAAAGCCGCATCTCCTTTCCTCTTGTTTCGAGTATCTGGACTTTTTTGTCGGTAACAGAACTGTTTGTGCGAGCGAGAGTTGCTTCTCACGGAAGGTGATGAGTGAGGTATCCGTATCCCGGAGGCGTAGGAGTCCCTCGGCTCGGTCGGCCTTGCCGCTTACGCGCACTCTTACCCGTCCATGGGGTTCTGTCACCGACGCAGTCGAGAAAGCTCGAAGAATCGCTCCGGCAGAAGAGCTTCCGAACGTGAAGACTTGTTCGGTCTGTGGAATCACTTATCCGAACGTGAGTTACTTATGGCAGAAGGTGATGAGTGAGGTATCTGTATCCCGGAGGCGTAGGAGTCCCTCGGCTCGGTCAGCCTTGGCTGCTTACGTGTACTCCGTCGTTTTCAGGATCCACTTTCGAAGTAGTCGAAAAGCACGAAAGATATTCCGGCAGAAAAGATCTTTTTTCGAGGAAAATTTCGACGCAGAGGGGGTTCCCCCCTTTTAGCCCCCGAGAGAGGGTCGAGCTTTGTCGAGGCAAGGCTGACCCTTCCTTGACGACTAAACTTTGCGTGAGAGCGAGGTATATGAACAACTTGAAAACATCTTAAGGGTAGAAGCGACGTAGCTGTTGGATGTTCCAAGCGTTGCCGTAGACCTCGCCTTGACTGTTGGCCAGCTTGTATGTTCCGGGTTTTAGAACTTTGGCGATGACGAACGGCCCCTCCCAGGGGGGCGTGAGCTTGTGTCGACCTCGGGCGTCTTGTCGCAGCCGAAGCACCAGGTCGCCCACCTGGAGGTCTCGGGACCGGACCCCTCGGGCGTGGTAGCGTCGCATGGACTGCTGGTACCGCGCCGAGTGTAGTAAGGCCTTGTCCCGAGTCTCTTCCAGCTGGTCCAGCGAGTCTTCTCGACTAGCTTGGTTGCTTTGGTCGTCATAGGCCCTCGTCCTCGGGGAACCGTATTCCAGGTCTGTGGGCAAGATGGCCTCGGCCCCATAGACTAGGAAGAATGGCGTGAAGCCCATGGCTCGGCTCGATGTCGTTCTCAGGCTCCAGACCACCGAGGGGAGTTCCTTCATCCATCGCTTGCCGAACTTGTTGAGGTCGTTGTAAATCCGAGGCTTGAGTCCTTGTAGAATCATGCCGTTGGCACGCTCTACTTGCCCATTCGTCATGGGATGAGCCACGGCGGCCCAGTCCACCCGGATGTGGTGATCCTCGCAGAAGTCCAGGAACTTTCTGCCGGTGAACTGGGTGCCGTTGTCGGTGATGATGGAGTTCGGGACCCCGAAACGATGGATGATGTTGGTGAAGAACGCCACCGCCTGCTCGGACCTGATGCTGTTCAGGGGTCGGACCTCGTTCCACTTGGAAAATTTGTCGATGGTGACCAACAGGTGCGTGTAGCCCCCGGGTGCCTTCTGCAAGGGGTCGACGAGGTCCAGACCCCACACAGCAAAAGGCCATGTGCTGGGTATCGTCTGCAGAGCCTGAGCGGGCAGGTGGGTCTGCCTTGCATAGAACTTACACCCTTCGCAGGCGCGGACAATTCTAGTGGCGTCAGCCACCGCCGTCGGCCAGTAGAAACCTTGTCGGAAAGCATTTCCGACAAGGGCTCGAGGTGCTGCGTGGTGGCCGCAAGCCCCCGAGTGTATTTCTCGTAGGAGTTCCTGACCTTCGGTGGTGGAGATGCATCGCTGGAGGATGCCTGAAGGGCTGCGGTGGCAGAGCTCCTTCCCTTCTCCCAGCAAGACGAACGACTTGGCGCGCCGCGCCAACCGCCGAGCTTCGACTCGGTCAAGGGGTAGCTCTCCTCGGTGGAGATATTGCAGGTACGGGGTCTGCCAGTTTTGATCAGGCGTGACCCCGCTTTGCTCCCCCTCGACGCGCAGTGTTTCGCCCTCGGGGGCCGAGGGTACCTCGGGCCGAACCGAGGGTGCCTCGGGCCGAGCCGAGGGTGCCTCGGACTGTGCCGAGGGTACCTCGGGCTGGGCCGAGGGTGCCTCAGGCTCGGGCGCGTCGTCGATCTTGACGGAGGGTTGATGCAGATCTTGGGAGAAGACGTTCGGGGGAACCGTTGTTCGCCCCGAGGCTATTTTAGCCAGCTCGTCCGCAGTCTCGTTGTAGCGCCGAGCGATGTGGTTGAGCTCGAGCCCATATAACTTGTCTTCCAGGCGCCGAACCTCATCGCAGTAGGCCTCCATCTTCGGGTCGCGGCAGTGGGAGTTCTTCATGACTTGGTCGATGACGAGCTGCGAGTCACCGCGAGCGTCGAGGCGTCGGACCCCTAGCTCGACGGCAATCTGCAACCCGTTGACCAGAGCCTCGTACTCAGCTACATTGTTGGACGCCGGGAAGTGGAGGCGTAGCACGTAGCGTAGGTGCTTCCCGAGGGGCGAGATGAAAAGTAGGCCTGCGCCGGCTCCTGTCTTCATCAACGACCCATCGAAGAACATGGTCCAGAGCTCCGGTTGGATCAGAGCTGTTGGCAGCTGGGTGTCGACCCATTCAGCCACGAAGTCCGCCAAGACCTGGGATTTGATGGCCTTCCGAGGGGCGAACGAGATTGTTTCGCCCATGATTTCCACCGCCCACTTTGCAACCCTACCCGAGGCCTCTCGGCAATGGATGATCTCCCCCAGGGGGAAGGATGACACCACAGTTACCGGATGAGACTCGAAGTAGTGTCGCAACTTCTGCCGTGTCAGGATCACCGCGTACAGCAGCTTCTAAATTTGTGGGTAGCGGATTTTGGTTTCGGACAGTACCTCGCTGACGAAGTAGACTAGCCTCTGAACGGTCAATGCATGCCCCTCTTCTTGCCTCTCGACCACAATCGCGGCGCTAACCACCTGAGTGGTCGCGGCGACGTAGACCAAGAGGGCTTCTCCGGCAGCTGGGGGCACCAGGATAGGCGCCTTCGTGAGGAGCGCCTTCAGGTTCCCGAGGGCTTCCTCGGCCTCAGGGGTCCAAGTGAAGCGCTCGGGCTTCCTTAAGAGGCGGTACAGGGGTAGACCTCTTTCGCCGAGGCGTGAGATGAAGCGGCTCAGAGCCGCGAGACATCCCATGACCCTCTGTACACCTTTCAAGTCCTTGATGGGCCCCATGTTGGTGATGGCCGCGATCTTCTCCGGGTTGGCTTCGATGCCCCGCTCGGAGACGATGAACCCCAAGAGCATGCCTCGGGGCACCCCGAAGACACACTTTTCGGGATTGAGCTTGACACCTTTCGCCTTGAGACATCGGAATGTCACTTCAAGGTCGGAAAGGAGGTCGGAGGCTTTCCTCGTCTTGACTACGATGTCATCGATGTAGGCCTCGACCGTTCGGCCGATGTGTTCGCCGAACACATGGTTCATGCACCGCTGGTACATTGCACCCGCATTCCTCAAACCAAATAGCATGATAACATAGCAGTACATGCCGAAGGGTGTGATGAAAGAAGTCGCGAGCTGGTCGGACTCTTTCATCCTGATTTGGTGATACCCTGAGTAGGCATCGAGGAAAGACAGGGTTTCGCACCCAGCAGTGGAATCCACGATATGATCGATGCGAGGCAGAGGGTAGGGAACCTTCGGACATGCCTTGTTTAGACCAGTGTAGTCTACACACATCCGCCATTTCTCCCCTTTCTTTCTCACAAGCACAGGGTTGGCAAGCCATTCGGGATGGAATACCTCTTTGATGAACCCTGCCGCCATTAGCTTGTGGATCTCCTCGCCTATGGCTCTGCGCTTCTCCTCGTCGAATCGGCACAGAGGCTGCTTGACGGGTCGGGCTCCGGCTCGGATGTCCAGCGAGTGCTCGGCGACATCCCTCGGTATGCCGGGCATGTCCGAGGGACTCCACGCGAAGACGTCGGCATTCGCGCGGAGAAAGTCGACGAGCACTGCTTCCTGTTTGGGATCGAGCCCGGAGCCGATCCGGACTTGCTTGGAGGCGTCGCTGCTGGGGTCGAGGGGGACAGACTTAACCGTCTCCGCTGGCTCGAAGTTGCCGGCATGACGCTTCACATCTGGCACCTCCTTAGAGAGGCTCTCCAGGTCGGCGATGAGGGCCTTGGACTCGGCGAGGGCCTCGGCGTACTCCACGCACTCCACGTCGCATTCGAATGCGTGTTTGTACGTGGGGCCGACGGTGATGACCCCGTTGGGGCCCGACATCTTGAGCTTGAGGTAGGTGTAGTTAGGGACGGCCATGAACTTCGCGTAGCAGGGCCTCCCCAATACCGCGTGGTAGGTTCCTCGGAACCCGACCACCTCGAACGTCAGGGTCTCCCTTCAGAAGTTGGAGGGTGTTCCGAAGCAGACGGGAAGATCGAGTTGTCCGAGGGGATGGACGCGCTTCCCAGGGATGATCCCATGGAAAGGCGCAGCGCTCGCCCGGACCGAGGACAGATCGATACGCAGAAGCCTGAGGGTCTCGGCGTAGATGATATTGAGGCTGCTGCCTCCGTCCATGAGGACCTTGGTGAGCCTGACGTCGCCGATGACGGGGTCGACGACGAGCGGGTATTTCCCCGGGCTCGGCACATGGTCGGGGTGGTCGGCTTGGTCGAAGGTGATGGGCTTGTCGGACCAGTCTAGGTAGACTGGCGCCGCCACCTTCACCGAACAGACCTCCCGGCGCTCTTGCTTGCGGTGCCGAGCCGAGGCGTTCGCCGCTTGCCCGCCGTAGATCATGAAGCAGTCGCGGACCTCGGGGAACTCTCCTGCCTGGTGATCTTCCTTCTTGTCGTCGTCGCGGGCCCTGCCACCCTCCGCGGGTGGCCCGGCCTTGTGGAAGTGGCGCCGAAGCATGACGCACTCCTCAAGGGTGTGCTTGACGGGCCCCTGGTGATAGGGGCATGGCTCCTTGAGCATCTTGTCGAAGAGGTTGGGACCTCCTGGGGGTTTCCGAGGGTTCTTGTACTCGGCGGCGGCGACAAGGTCCGCGTCGGCAGCGTCGCGTTTCGCTTGCGACTTCTTCTTGCCCTTCTTCTTGGTGCCGCGCTGAGTTGACGCCTCGGGAGCATCTTCCGGTGGGCGGCCCTGGGGCTGCTTGTCCTTCCGGAAGATAGCCTCGACCGCCTCCTGGCCAGAGGCGAACTTGGTGGCGATGTCCATCAGCTCGCTCGCCCTGGTGGGGGTCTTGCGGCCCAGCTTGCTAACCAGGTCGCGGCAGGTGGTGCCGGCGAGGAACGCGCCAATGACGTCCGAGTCGGTGATGTTGGGCAGCTCGGTGCGCTGCTTCGAGAATCGTCGGATGTAGTCCCGGAGAGACTCTCCCGGCTGCTGTCGGCAGCTTCGGAGGTCCCAGGAATTCCCGGGGCGCACGTACGTGCCCTGGAAATTGCCGGCGAAAGCTTGGACTAGGTCGTCCCAGTTGGAGATCTGCCTCGGAGGCAGGTGCTCCAACCAGGCGCAAGCGGTGTCGGAGAGGAACAGGGGGAGGTTGCGGATGATGAGGCTGTCATCGTCCGTTCCACCCAGTTGGCAGGCCAGATGGTAGTCCGCGAGCCACAGTTCCGGTCTCGTCTCCCCTGAGTACTTTGTGATAGTAGTCGGGGGTCGGAACCGGGTCGGGAACGGCGCCCGTCGTATGGCCCGGCTGAAGGCCTGCGGACCGGGTGGTTCGGGCGAGGGACTCCGATCCTCCCCGCTGTCGTAGCGTCCCCCACGCCTGGGGCGGTAGCCTCGGCGCACCCTCTCGTCGAGGTGGGCCCGACGATCGCGGTGATGGTGCTCGTTGCCGAGGCGACCCGGGGCCGCAGGCGCTGTGTTGCGCGTGCGCCCGATGTAGACCGAGGCTTCCCGCATGAATCGAGAAGTCGCGACATGATGTTCCGAGGGGTACCCCTGCCTTCGGGGGGCGGAGCTCTCGGCCCGCCGGACCGCGGCGCCTTCCAGGAGATCCTTGAGCTCTCTCTGGATTCGCCGCCCCTCGGGGGTTGATGGCTCCGGCAACGCGCGGAGGAGCATTGCTGCTGCAGCCAGGTTCTGGCCGACCCCACTGGATGCAGGTGGCGGCCTGACCCTGACATCGTCGGCGATGCGGTGCTGGAAGCCCTGGGGTAGATGACGTATTTCTCCGGCCGGAGGTTGGCCCGCCCATGCCTGCCCGACGTCCCGGCGGATTGGCTCGAGCGCTCCTGCTCCCTCGTCGAGCCTGGCCTGCACCCCACGGATTTGCTCGAGTTGTGGGTCGTGACCCCCCGCCGGAACGGGGACCACAGCTAGCTCCCGCGGGATGTCAACGCGAGGCACCGGCCTAGGGAGATCACCGTCCTTCGGCATGCCGAGATGGTTGCCTTCGGAGGGACCCCCTAGATCGACGTGGAAACATTCGCGGCTCGGGCCGCAGTCCTCGTCGCCGAGGCTACGGCTACCGTCGGAACAGTCGGAAAGGCAGTAGTCGCATGCGGTCATGAGGTTCCGCATGGCACCGGGGTTGCCAAGTCCGGAGAAATCCCAATGGAAGCTGGGCTCGTCGTCTTCCTCGGACCCAAAGGGCCCATAGGTCGAGACGTCCGTCAGCCGGTCCCAAGGTGACCGCATATGAAACCCCAGAGGGTTCGGATTCGCCTCTACGAAAGCGTCCGCCAAAGCGGAGCCGCTAGGCGGGTCGAGGCTAAATCCGAAAGGCGTGGGATGGGAATCGGTCGGTACCTCTTGGTCGACGGGCGGTGATGAGGTCATGTCGGGGGCTGACTGCACCGTCGTCTCAGGTACGAGGGCGACACCCAGCAAGCCTTTTGCAAGCGTGCTGGCGTCGTCCGTTTCTCGGGATTGACGTGTCGCGGGGAGACAGCGCTCGTCTCCGTCTCAAGCACGAGGCCGATGCCCGGCGCGCCCCCCGTTGGAGTGCTGGCGTTGTCGACTCGCTCGATGGCCGACGAGGCGCCGCCTCCTGCTTGGCCTTGGTTGCCCCGCCTCCTCCTCCTCCGTCGACGGGGAAGAAGACGGGGCGAGCTCGAAGGTTGTTCTTCCACCACGCGGGGAAGACGTCGTCGATCCCGCCGCCGGCGGGCGGACTGTCGGCCGCCACTGTCGCTGTCGCCCGGCGGTGGAAAGAGTATCATGTCGTAGCTGCCGTCGAGGGACATGAACTCAAGGCTCCCGAAACGGAGCACCGTCCTGGGCCGGAGAGGTTGCTGGAGACTACCCATCTAGAGCTTGACGGGAAGCTGTTCGTCAACACGCAGCAGGCCCCTACCTGGCGCGCCAACTGTCGGCGTTTTGAGACCGGGGGGTCCCTGAGCCGACGAGTGAAGTGTCGCCGCGTGCCCCAGCCCAGATGGGTCGACGCGAGGCCGAGCACGAAGGGGGGAAAGCGAGGAGGCCGGAGATGGGCGAGAGAGGTGGAAATCCCGTGGCCTTCGTGTTCGTCCCGCGCCCAGGTCGGGTGCGCTTGCAGTAGGGGGTTACAAGCATCCACACGGGGGAAGGAGCGAGCGGCCTTACGCGAGCGCCCGTCCCGTCCTCGTCCCCGTGCGGCCAACCCTCTCTAAGAGGGCCCTGACCCTTCATTTTATAGGCGTAAGGAGAGGGTCCAGGTGTACAATGGGGGGTGTAGCAGAGTGCTACGTGTCTAGCGGAGGAGAGCTAGCGCCCTAAGTACACGCCATCGTGGCGGCCGGAGAGATTTTGGCGCCCGGTTTGTGTGATGTCGTGACCGTCGGAGGAGCGCTGGAGCCTGGCGGAGGGACAGCTGTTGGGGCCGTCGAGTCCTTGCTGACGTCCTCTTGCTTCCGTAAGGGGGCCGAGAGCCACCATTGTCAGGGAGCGTGCGGGGCGCCATCATCGCCTATCTGGCGGAGCGAGCCAGATGGGACGCCGGTCTTGTTCCCCGCAGCCTGAGTCAGCCTGGAGTAGGGTAATGATGGCACCTTCTGTTGACGTGGCCGGTCCACGCCCTAGGTTGGGCGATGTGGAGGCTCCTCCGAGGTCGAGGTCGAGTCCGTCTTCCATGGCCGAGGCCGAGTCCAAGCCCCTAGGTCGGGCGAGGCGAAGGCCGTTGGCTGAGGCCAGGGCAGAATTTGAGTCCTGGGGCCGGGCGAAGCGGAGTTCGTCGTCTTCTGGAGCTAAGCCCAAGTCCGAGCCCTGGGTCGGGCGGAGCGGAGTTCGCCGTCTTCCGGGGCTTAGCCCGAGTCCGAGCCCTGGGTCGGGCGGAGCGGAGTTTCCTATGGTGCGTGCGGCCGGGCCTGACTGCCTGTCAGCCTCACTCTGTCAAGTGGCACCGCAGTCGGAGCGGCGCAGGCGGCGCTGTCTTTCTGACAGACCGGTCAGTGGAGCGGCGAAGTGACGGCGGTCACTTTGGCTCTGTCAGTTGAGGGGCGCGCGTCAGGATAAAGGTGTCAGGCCACCTTTGCATTAAATGCTCCTGCGATTTGGTCGGGGTTGCTTCTTGGCGAAGACAGGGCCTCGGGCGAGCCGGGAACGTGTTCGCCGCTAGAGGGGGGCCTCGGGCGAGGCGGAGATCCTCCGGGGTCGGCTGCCCTTGTCCGAGGCTAGGCTCGGGCGAGGCGTGATCGAGTCCTTCGAATGGACTGATCCCTGACTTGATCGCACCCATCAGGCCTTTGCAGCTTTGTGCTGATGGGGGTTACCAGCTGAGAATTAGGAGCCTTGAGGGTACCCCTAATTATGGTCCCCGACACAAGTGCTCAGTACGAGATGATCCTTTGCCACTCCGGCGCGGTGGATCCCTCACGACCGCTTACAAACTTGAGTCAGGTCACCAACAAGATCTCCACGGTGATCACCGAACTCACAACGCCACCAAGCCATCTAGGTGATGCCGATCATCAAGAGTAACAAGTCGTAGACTTTCGCTTGACCAAGAGAAGCCTAATGCAAGTGGTGTGTGCTCTAGGTGGCTCTTGCTAGCGCTAATGAGGTCTAAATGCGGGATTAAGATTCTCTAATCACCTCACTAGGCTTTGTGGTGCTTGCAATGTTGTACCAAAGTGTAGGAGTAAATGTGGGCAGCAAGACAATCATATATGGTGGGTGGAGGGGGTATAAATAGCCCTCACCCACCAACTAGCCGTTACCAACAATCTTCTGCGCTGTCTGGTGCGCCACCGGTGCGCCAACGGTCGACTCCAACGGCTAGTTCTGACAGTTAGCCGTTAGGCAGATGGCACACCGGACAGTGAACAGTCACTGTCCGGTGCAAAGGTCTCTCCAAAATCTAAGCCTTCGACTTAAGAGAATCCCTTTGCAACAAGTCTTGCCTTGTTCCTTAAAATCACGCCTTGATCATCTTGTTTATTTCTGAACACCCACTTTGTTCCAATGATCCTTGCATCTTGTGGGGGCTTCTCCAGGGTCCAAACTTGGTTACAGGTGAAGTTGTTTAGTTCTTCATGCATGGCATTCACCTAGTTCGGATCCTGTAGCGTCTTATCTATACATGTAGGCTCAACACAAGAAACAAATGAGTGATGTTCAATAAAAGAAGCATGTTTATGTGATCGAGTAATAACCCCTTGTGAAGGATTCCCAATGAAGTAGTGATGAGTTTCTCCTGTTAACCCCTTGGGAAGAAGATCCTGGAGCATCAACATCTTTGGCTTGTACCATTGCTTGTTCATGAGAGACAAATGTATCTTCATTTGCATGCCTCTCATCTTTTTCATCATCTTGTGGTACACTTGATGAAGAAGGCCTGTCAATATTTTGCACCTCTTCTTCATCTTCTTTTGGTTTGATAGCTCCAATTGACATGTTCTTCATGGCTTCCCTAAGTGGCTCATCACCTACATCATCAAGATTTTCAAGTGATCCTTGGGAGCCATTAGTCTCATCAAATTTCACATCATATGTTTCTTCTACCACGCTAGTGGCATGATTGAATACTCGATATGCTTTGGACTTTGATAAATAACCTAATAGAAAACCAAAATCACAACGTCTTTGAAACTTCCCTAGGTGATGGCGTTTCTTGTAAATGTAGCATTTGCATCCAAACACCCGGAAGAAGGAGACGTCTGGCCTTTTCCCATTTAGCAGTTCATAGGGAGTCTTCGCAAGTAGCCGGTGAGGAAATAGCCTGTTTGATGCATAACATGCAGTGTTCTCAGCTTCGGCCCAAAACCTCTCCGGTGTGTTATACTCATCAATCATTGTTCTTGCAAGTGTGATCAAGGTCCTGTTTTTCCTTTCAACAACTCCATTTTGTTGAGGTGTATATGTTGCAGATACTTCATGCTTGATCCCAATCTCATCACAGTATTCATGTATGTTGGTGTTGTCAAATTCTTTACCATTATCACTTCTAATCTTCTTGATCTTGCAATCAAATTCATTTTGAGCTTTCTTGGCAAACTTTTTGAATATAGATGCAACTTCAGATTTATCAAGGAGAAAGAACACCCAAGTGTATCTTGATAAATCATCAACTATCATTAGACAGTAGAGGTTGCCACCAACACTTACATAATTTGCAGGTCCAAATAAATCCATATGAAGTAGTTCCAATGGCCTTGATGTTGACATGAAAGCTTTTGTAGGATGTGTGTTAGCAACTTGTTTCCCAGCTTGACATGCACTACAAGGCTTGTCCTTTTCAAATACAACATCCTTTAATCCTCTAACCATGTCCTTATTTAATACTTTCTTGAGTGTGCTTATTCCAACATGTGCAAGCCTCCTATGCCAAAGCCATCCAAGTGATGCTTTGGTAAATAGTCAAGTTCTTAAGTATGCATCTTCAAAGGTGAAATCCATTAAGTAGATATTGTTGTATCTAAATCCTTTGAACACCATTGATTCATCATCCATTTTTGATACAATAACCTCTGTTGGAGTGAATAAGCATTGAAGTCCAAGATCACAGAGTTGACCCACTGATAATAAGTTGAAGCTCAAAGGTGCAACCAAGAGAACATTTGAAATTGATAGATCATTTGAAATTGCCACCTTGCCAAGTCCTTGAACTTTCCCTTTTGAATTATCCCCAAATGTGATTTTGTCTTGTCCATCAACATTCTCATCAAGTGAGGTGAACATCCGTGGGTTGCCTGTCATATGTTGTGTGCATCCACTGTCAATAACCCAATGGCTCTCACCGGTCTTGTAGTTCACCTACATCCACAGACAAATCAAGCTTGAGTTTGAGGGCCCTATATTGCATAGGACCAGTAACTTTCTCAATCAAGGACTTTGCAACCCAAATTTGTCTAGGTCTACTCTTGCTTGGTGGACCTATGAATGTAACTTTGACCTTTCCATTTGCTACTTTCCTTAGAACATAATGAGCATTGAAGGCAAATGGTCTTGAGTGCTTTGGCAAGGGAGTTTGTGGTTTAGCTTTGCAGTTGGGGCAAAGTGACCTTCTTTTCCACACTCAAAGCATTTGATAGGCTTATGAGTCTGCTTTGGCTTGTATTGAGTGGTAACTTTCTTTTGCACAAAAGAATTGTATCCAATACCACTCTTGTTATTTTTCATGACAGTGTTCATGAGCAATTCATTTTGGAGGTATTGGCCCTTGTTGAACTTTTGCACACTTGTTGCAAGATGTTTATTTTCACTCTTAAGTTTCTTGACCTCATTTTTAAGCCTTTCATTATCCACTGCCAACTCATTGTTGAAATCATTGTTCTCAATGGCAACCTTTCTTCTAGTAGTTGCATCAGTCAAGTATCTCTTCAATTTTTGGTTGTCTAATGTCAAGGCTTCAACTTTTTCGGTCAGTTCATCATGTTGACTAGTTTGATCACCTTGACTCAAATCATCACATGAGATTGCTACATCAATCTTAACAACAGGGTTAATAGCCTCATGTGTATTGCAAGATAAAAGTTCATTTTCAACAAGAAGATTATCATGATCAAATTTAATCTTAGTATAGTCTTCCTTGATTTTAACTAGTCTATCTTTCAACTCCCTATTAGCTTCATTTAACTTGTCACATTTATCCTTAACATCTTTTAGGGAGGATGTAAGCTCATTTACAGTGGATGACATAGTTTTGTTTTCTTCTTTTATTTCATCACTAGCTTTCATAACTATGTCATATTTGGCATTCAAAGATTCATTTTCATTTTTCAACTTATCACGTTTAGCTTTTGACTTCCTAATGATTTGAGTGTATTCTTTAAGCAAGTCAGCTAGTTCATCATAGGAAGGTGAAGCAAATTCATAATCACTATCACTATCACTATCATCAGTAATATCATTATCATTTTGTACCTTTCGTTCACCTCTAGCCATGAGGCATAGGTGAGAAGTCGATGATGGCGATGGTGGTGGTGAAGAGAAGTCCCCAGCGATGGCGGCAACTTTTTTATCATTTTCTTCTTCACTTGAAGAAGATCCACTTGATGACTCAATGTCAGTGAGCTAGTCACCAACAATATATGCCTTTCCATTTTTCTTTTTGTGGAACCTCTTATGCTTCCCATCCTTCCTTTTGAAGAATCTCTTTTCCTTTTTCTCATCGTCGTTGTCATCTTCTTTCTTGCCCTTGAACTTGTTCTTCTTGGGCCTGATACATTGATGAGCAAGATGACCAAGCTCTCCACAGTTGTAGCAATCCATTTCAGAAATGGGCTTTCTTTTGCTGGAAAAGAATTTCTTCTTTCTTAAGTCAAATTTGATGCCTTCTCTGTTGAGCTTCTTTAACATCTTGGTGGTCTTCCTCACCATCAAGGCAATGTTAGCATCAAGGTCATCATCACTTGAGGATTCTTCCTCAATTTGTACTTTAGCTTTTCCTTTTCTTTCTTGATTTGCTTTGAGAGCCAAATCCTTTCTCTTGGAAGATGACTCATCCTTGTCATTGATGTTCATGTACATCTCATGAGCATTGATCTTTCCCAATATCTGTGTAGGAGTGGTAACTGAAAGATCCATCTAATGCAGCACAGTGACAATGTGTCCATATTTGTCAATTGGGAGGACACTGAGAATCCTCCTCACAACATCCTGTTGTGAAATTTGTGTAAGCCCCAAGCCATTTACTTCCTCTACAAGAATATTGAGACATGAGTACATAGCATTGACATTTTCATTAGCAAGCATTTCAAAAGATTTTAATTTTCTCATAGCAATGTGATATCTCTCCTCACGCTCACTTCTAGTTCCTTCATGTAGAGCACATATGTCCATCCACAAATCATGAGCATTTTTATGGTTTCTAACTCTATTAAACACATCTTTGCAAAGGCCTCTAAAAAGGGTGTTTTTGGCCTTAGCATTCCATTTCTCATAGTTAAACTCTTCACCTACAAGATTTGTGGGATCTCTAGGTTCGGGGAATCCTTGTGTGGCAGCTTTGTAGACACCAATGTCTATAGCCTCTAAATATGCTTCCATACGAATTTTCCAATATGGAAAATTGTCACCATCAAAAACGGGAGGAGGTCCATCCCCACCGGACATCGTTACTCTAGTGGTTAAGCTAATCTAAGAGCAACAAGGCTCTGATACCAATTGAAAGGATCACGATGCCAAGAGGGGGGGGGTGAATTGGGCTTTTCTAAAAAATCAACACTAATTAAAACCTAAGCAAGTGCCCAACTTCACCCCAACAACTAGCACTAAGAGAATAATACTAGAAATACAATGATGCTAAGATAATACTTCAAATACTTGCTAAATAAATATACAAAGTAAAATGCTTGAATTAAGTGTGGAATGTAAAGCAAGGTTTAGAAGACTCCTCCAATTTTTTTCAAGGTATCGAAGAGTCGACACTCTCCCCTAGTCCTCGTTGGAGCACCTGCGCAAGGGTATCGCTCCCCCTTGGTCCTTGTAAAAACCAAGTGCTTACTACGAGATGATCCTTTGCCACTCCGGCGCGGTGGATCCCTCACGACCGCTTACAAACTTGAGTCGGGTCACCAACAAGATCTCCACGGTGATCACCGAACTCACAACGCCACCAAGCCGTCTAGGTGATGCCGATCACCAAGAGTAACAAGTCGTAGACTTTCGCTTGACTAAGAGAAGCCTAATGCAAGTGGTGTGTGCTCTAGGTGGCTCTTGCTAGCGCTAATGAGGTCCAAATGCGGGATTAAGATTCTCTAATCACCTCACTAGGCTTTGTGGTGCTTGCAATGTTCTACCAAAGTGTAGGAGTAAATGTGGGCAGCAAGACAATCAATATGGTGGGTGGAGGGGGTATAAATAGCCCTCACCCACCAACTAGCTGTTACCAGCAATCTTCTGCGCATAGGCACACCGGACAGTCTGGTGTGCCACCGGTGCGCCAACGGTCGACTCCAACGGCTAGTTCTGACAGTTAGCCGTTGGGCAGATGGCACACCGGATAGTGAACAGTCACTGTCCGGTGCGCATCGGACGGTCTGATGCGCTGTCTGGTGCGCCACTAAAATTCAACTCGTGAACTTTGCGCTCTCGGGTTTCTGCGCGGGGGAAACCCTTCCCCGGGCCATCCTGGCCCCACCTGACAGAGGGCGCACCGGACAGTCTGGTGCACACCGGACAGTCCGGTGCCCCACAGTCAGAAACCCTAAATTCTATTTTCTGCTGTTTTTCAAATTGGTTTTTGTTCTAACTGGTGAGTATGTACTAGAGTGTCACCTAGCACTACATGTGAGTGTGAATATGCACCAACACTACACTAGAACTCTATTGGTCAAACTACTCATCGACAACCCCTCTTTATAGTACGGCTAAAACAAAATAAAAGACCTAACTATATCACGAGTGTCCGCAACTCCTTGACACTCGGACTATGTAGACCTTCACTTTTTATTTCGTCGCTTTAGCCGTCACTTCGAGTTCTTGTCTCCGGGATTGTTTTCACCGTTGTAGTACATCTACCTGTAATGCAACCTAACTTACCATTTGTCTCTGCAAAACACACGTTAGTCACATATAACATTACTGAGAGCACCTAGAGGGGGGGTGAATAGGGGATCCTGTAAAATCAAGAGCTAAATAGCCACAAAACTTAGATATTAAAGTGTTAGCGTGACTAAATAGTTTTGAAGCGAGTTCTTGTGAACACAACAATCACAGAGAATCCAACACGAGACACGCGATTTTTATCCCGTGGTTCGGCCAAGTAACACTTGCCTACTTCCACGTTGTGGCGTCCCAATGGACGAGGGTTGCACTCAACCCCTTTCAAGTGATCTAATGATCAACTTGAATACCACGGCCTTTTCGTTTAGAGTATCTTCCTGTTTGCGAGGAATCTCCATAATTTGGAGTCTCTCGCCCTTACAATAGAGATCACAAAGAAAGCATAGAGTAAGGTTGGGAGAAGCAACACACACAAGATTCAATCCGCAGCACACACACGCACACAAGTCAAGACTTGAGCTCAAAGGGCAACACAGGGAGTTCACACTCGAAATGAAGCTCAAATCACTATCACAATGAATCAAATGCGCAGGAGCGGAGTCTAGATGTCTTAGTATGCTTGGAGAATGCTTGGTGTACTGCTCCATGTGCCTAGGGGTCCCTTTTATAGCCCCAGGGCAGCAAGGAGCCGTTGGAGATCAACTTGGAAGGCTATCCTTGCCTTCTGTCGAGTGGCGCACCGGACAGTCCGGTGCACCACCGGACAACCACTATAGCATGTCCGGTGCGCGATTTCCTTCCAAATCGGGCATAGTCAATCGTTGCTCCTCGGAGCTGGTTGGCGCACCGGACAGTCCGGTGCATCCAGTCGACCGTTGGAGCAGCCACATGTCTCACGTTGATCGCGCGGCCGACCGTTGGCGTTGGCGCCGTTGGCTCACCGGATAGTTCGGTGCACCACCGGACAGTCCGATGAATTATAGCCACGTCGCCCCATGCCTTTTCCTGAGAGCGACGAGTTTGCCACGGATGTCTCACCGGACAGTCCGGTGCACCACCGGACAGTCCGGTGAATTATAGTCGTATGACTCTGTCGATTCCCGAGAGTAGCTAGTTCACCGGAGACTCGCCTCGGGCACCGGACACTGTCCGGTGTGCCAGGCCGAGCTGGAGTTGGTTGTACATGGCCAACTCTTCTTCAATTCAACTTTTCTCTTATTGGCTCTCTTTCTAGCACTTAGATAAACACATTAGCATTCAAAAACAATGTACTAAGTCTAGAAACATACCTCGTGCCTTGATTTGCACTTTTCCCACATTTAGCACACAAGGATTCAATTAATATGTGTTTGGCATCTAATCACCAAAATACTTATAGAAATTGCCCAAGGGCATATTTCCCTTTCAATCTCCCCCTTTTTGGTGATTTATGCCAACACATCAAAAAGCAACTAAAAGTGCAACATCAAAACAATTGAAGACCAAATTGTTTTAGCTTATGATTTGGCACATTTGGATCGCGCTTTGCCACCACTTGGTTTGTTTTTACAAATCAAATTCATTTGCCTATTGAAAGGGAAATGTGCCCTTGGGCCATTTCTATAAGATTTTGGTGATTAAGTGCTCCACACAAAAATGCTTTGAGTGATATTTGTGCCAAAGACTCAAGAAGTGCAAATCAAGATTAAAGGTATGTTTCTAGACTTAGTACATTGTTTTGAAGACTAATGTATTGTGTCTAAGTGCTAGAAACAGGAGAAATCGCTTTGGAGAAAAGTTGGCTATGTTCAGCCAAAAGGCTGCTCGGTCTGGGTGCACCGGACTGTCCGGTGGTGCACCGGACAGTGTCCGGTGTGCCAGGACCAGTCCAGATGAACAGCCTGCTCTTGGGTCTCGATGACGGCGTACGGCTATAAATCACCGGACTGTCCGGTGGTGCACCGGACTGTCCGGTGAGTCGTCTGCGGCGAAGTCGCCGCTCTCGGAAACAGTCAACAGCGTTCGGCTAAAAATCACCGGACTCTCCGGTGGTGCACCGGACTGTCCGGTGAGCCAACGGTCAGCGCACCAACGGTCGGCAGCGCAATCAGCGCGTGACGCGTGGCCGAGCCAACGGTCTGATGGGGGCACCGGACTGTCCGGTGTGCACCGGACAGTGTCCGGTGCGCCAACGGCTCTAAATCTTCAACGGTCGGCTGCGCCAATTTAGGAAAGCAATCTGCACCGGACTGTGAACAGTGCCTGTCCGGTGGTGCACCGGACTGTCCGGTGCGCCACCCGACAGAAGGCAAGAATTGCCTTCCTGGATTGCTTCCAACGGCTCCTAGCTGCCTTGGGGCTATAAAAGGGACCCCTAGGCGCATGGAGAATACCAAGCATTCTTTGATCATCCCTAAGCACCAAGACTCCATTCTAGCGTATTTGATTCGTTGTGATAGCATTTTGAGCTCCTTCTGAGTCGTGAACTCCGTGTGTGAACTTTGAGCTCAAGTTGTTGGCTAGTGTGCGTGTTTGTGCTCTTGCTTTGAGTCTTGTGTGTGTTGCTTTTCCCACCCTTACTTTCGTGCTTCTTTGTGATCATCAAATTGTAAGGGCGAGAGGCTCCAAGTTGTGGAGATTCCTCGCGAACGGGATATAGTGAAACAAAGAAAAACACCGTGGTATTCAAGTGGCTCTTTGGACCGCTTGAAAGGGGTTGAGTGCAACCCTCGTCCATTGAGACGCCACAACGTGGAGGTAGACAAGTGTTGTACTTGTCGAACCACGGGATAACTCGCGTGTCTTTTGTGATGGCTTTTCTGTGATACTTGTGTTCACAAGAGCTCGCTATTTAGTCTACTAACTCTTAATCAAGTTTTTGTGGCTTTAAGTTTCAAGTTTTTACAGGATCACCTATTCATCCTCCCCCTCTAGGTGCTCTCAATTGGTATCGGAGCCGTTCTCTTCACGAAAGGGACTAATCGCCCGAAGAGATGGATCCTAAGGGAAAGGGGATGGTGGTCAATGATAAGGAGAAGGAGTCCACCTTCAACGAGCCAAGAGACGATAAGCCCACCGACTCTGGCTCGAGTCACAAAAAGAAAGACGGGAAGAAGAAGAGGCGCATCAAGAAGATAGTCTACTACGACAGCGACGAGTCTTCTTCTTCCCAAAGAGACGACGACGACTACGACGAGAAAAAGAAAACGGTCAACTCAAACTTTTCTTTTGATTATTCTCGTATTCCGCATAATTCGAATGCTCATTTGCTTTCCATTCCTCTTGGTAAACCTCCACACTTTGATGGAGAGGACTACGGATTTTGGAGTCACAAAATGCGTAGTCACTTGTTCTCTCTTCATCCAAGTATATGGGAGATAGTAGAGAATGGAATGCATTTTGATAGTTCGGATAATCCCATGTTTATAAATGAACAAATTCACAAAATTGCACAAGCTACCACTATTCTATTAGCATCCTTGTGCAGGGAAGAGTACCATAAGGTGAGCGGCTTGGATAACGCCAAGCAGATTTGGGACACCCTCAGGATCTCGCATGAGGGAAATGATGTCACCATGCTCACCAAGATGGAGTTGGTGGAGGGCGAACTGGGAAGGTTCGCAATGATCAGGGGCGAGGAGCCAACCCAAACATACAACAGGCTCAAGACCCTGGTCAACAAAATAAGGAGCTATGGAAGCACGAGATGGACGGACCACGACGTCGTCCGGCTAATGCTAAGGTCCTTCACTATCCTTGTTCCTCATCTTGTAAACTCTATTCGTGAAAATCCTAGGTATACCAAGATGACGCCCGAGGAAATACTTGAGAAGTTTGTAAGCGGGCGAATGATGATCAAGGAGGCGAGATATGTTGATGAGGCGCTAAATGGCCCAATGCCGATCCACGAGCCTCAAACCATTGCTCTCAAAGCAACAAGTAGCAGGGAGGTGCTACCTAGCAAGGTGGCGCAAGTTGAGGCGGCCGGGCTTAACGAGGAAGAAATGGCCCTCATCATCAAGCGCTTCAAGACGGCGCTAAAAGGAAGAAAGGAGCATCCCAACAAAAGCAAAGCGAAGGGGAAACACTCCTGCTTTAAATGTGGTAAGTATGGTCATTTTATAGCAAATTGTCCTGACAACACTAATGACCAGGAACAAGAGAAAGGCGGGAAGAGGGAAAAGAAGAAGGCCTACAAGAAGGCAAAGGGCGAGGCACACCTCGACAAAGAGTGGGACTCGGATTGTTTGTCGTCCGACTCCGACGACAAAGGACTCGTTGCCTCGACCTTCAACAAGTCATCGCTCTTCCCCAACGAGCGCCATACTTGTCTAATGGCAAAGGAAAAGAAGGTAATCACCAGAGAAACTCCTAAGTACTCTACTTCTAGTGATGAGGAATCTAGTGATGATGAAATTGAGTACACTAGCTTGTTTAAAGGATTAGATAGAGCAAAAGTAGAAAAGGTCAATGAATTAATTGATGCTCTAAATGAAAAGGATAAACTTTTAGAAAAGCAAGAGGATCTTTTATATGAAGAGCATGATAAATTTGTAAGTGTGCAAAAGTCTCTTGCTTTAGAGGTCAAAAGGAATGAAATGCTTTCATGTGAATTATCTGCTTGTCATGAGACTTTGGCTAGCTTAAGAAGTATTAATGATGATTTAAATGCTAAGCTAGAAGTAGCAAATAAATCTAGTTCTTGTGTTGAGCATGTTGTGATTTGCACTAGGTGTAAAGATTTTAATGTTGATGCTTGTAGTGAACATTTAATTTCTATTTCTAAATTAAAGGATGAAGTAGTTAGTCTTAATGCCCAACTTAAGACTAGCAAAAATGATTTTGATAAACTAAAATTTGTAAGGGATGCCTACACGGTAGGTAGACATCCCTCAATTAAGGATGGGCTTGGCTTTCGAAGGGAAGCCAAGAACTTAACAAGTCAAAGGGCTCCCATCTCTGCCAAGGACAAATGGAAGGCCCCTATGACTAATAGTGTTCAAAGGAATCATGCTTTCTTATATCATGATAGGAAATATTCTAGAAATGTTCATAGGAGTTATAATGCTTTTGACTGTCATGCCATGATTGCTTCAAGTTCAAACTTTAATGGTAGATCTAGGAGGAACTTTGTGTCTCATGCTCCTAGGAAAGTGTATAATGGATCTACCACTGCCTTTCATGCTTACAATGCTAAATTTGTACTGTCATGCAAAAATAAAAAGGTGGTTGCTAAAAAGGTGGGGGTCAAATGCAAGGGAGGCAAAACTTGCATTTGGGTCCCTAAGGCTGTTATTACTAACCTTGTAGGACCCAACAAGAGTTGGGTACCTAAAACCCAAGCCTAATTTGCCTTGCAGGTTTATGCATCCGGGGGCTCAAGCTGGATTATCGACAGCGGATGCACAAACCACATGACGGGGGAGAAGAAGATGTTCACCTCCTACGTCAAGAACAAAGATTCCCAAGACTCAATCATATTCGGTGACGGGAATCAAGGCAAGGTTAAAGGACTAGGAAAGATAGCTATTTCATCCGAGCATTCCATTTCCAATGTGTTTTTAGTAGAATCGCTCGGGTATAACTTGTTGTCCGTTAGTCAATTATGTAATATGGGTTACAATTGCTTATTTACAAACGTAGATGTGTCTGTCTTTAGAAGGAGTGATGGTTCATTAGCTTTTAAGGGTGTACTAGACGACAAACTCTATTTAGTTGATTTTCCGAAGGAGGAGGCCAATCTAGATGCATGCTTAATCGCTAAGACTAGCATGGGCTGGCTGTGGCATCGCCGTCTAGCACATGTGGGGATGAAGAACCTTCACAAACTTCTAAAGGGAGAACATGTGTTAGGTCTAACAAATGTAACTTTCGAAAAAGATAGACCTTGTGCAGCTTGTCAAGCAGGTAAACAAGTGGGAAGTGCTCATCACAACAAGAATGTGATGACTACATCAAGACCTCTGGAGCTGTTGCATATGGACATCTTCGGACCCGTCGCCTACCTTAGCATCGGGGGATGTAAGTATGGTCTTGTTATTGTTGATGATTTTTCCCGCTTCAATTGGGTATTATTTTTACAGGATAAATCAGAAACCCAAGGGACCCTCAAGCGCTTCCTAAGGCGAGCTCAAAATGAGTTTGAGCTCAAGGTGAAAAAGATCAGAAGCGACAACGGGTCCGAGTTCAAGAACCTTCAAGTGGAGGAGTTTCTTGAGGAGGAAGGAATCAAGCACGAGTTCTCCGCTCCCTACACACCACAACAAAATGGTGTGGTAGAGAGGAAGAACATGACGCTTATAGACATGACGAGGACGATGCTTGGAGAATTCAAGACGCCCGAGCGGTTTTGGTCGGAAGCTGTGAACACAGCTTGCCACGCCATAAACCAGGTCTACCTTCATCGCCTCCTCAAGAAGACGTCATATGAACTTCTAACCGGTAACAAACCCAACGTTTCATATTTTCGAGTTTTTGGGAGTAAATGCTACATTCTGGTGAAGAAAGGTAGGAATTCAAAATTTGCTCCCAAAGCTATAGAAGGGTTTTTGTTAGGTTATGACTCAAATACAAAGGCGTATAGAGTCTTCAACAAATCATCGGGTTTGGTTGAAGTCTCTAGCGACGTTGTATTTGATGAGACTAATGGCTCTCCAAAAGAGCAAGTTGATCTTGATGATGTAGATGAAGATGATGTTCCAACAGACGCAATTCGCACCATGGCGATTGGAGATGTGCGACCACAGGAACACAAGGAGCAAGATCAACCTTCTTCCTCAACAATGGTGCACCCCCCAACTCAAGATGATGAACAGGTACCTCAAGAGGAGGCGTGCGATCAAGGGGGAGCACATGATGTCCAAGATGAGGAGGAAGAAGTACCACGGGCCCCTCCAACTCTAGTTCGAGCGACGAGTCAAAGGAATCATCCCGTCGACCAAATTTTGGGTGACATTAGCAAGGGAGTAACCACTCGCTCTAGATTAGCTAATTTTTGTGAGCATTACTCTTTTGTCTCTTCTATTGAGCCTTTCAGGGTAGAAGAGGCCTTGCTAGATCCAGACTGGGTGTTGGCCATGCAGGAAGAGCTCAACAACTTCAAGCGAAATGAAGTTTGGACACTGGTGCCGCGTCCCAAGCAAAACGTTGTGGGAACCAAGTGGGTGTTTCGCAACAAACAGGACGAGCACGGGGTGGTGACAAGGAACAAGGCTCGACTTGTGGCAAAAGGTTATGCCCAAGTCGCAGGTTTGGACTTTGAGGAGACTTTTGCTCCTGTGGCTAGGCGCCTAGGCTAGAGTCGATTCGTATTTTGTTAGCCTATGCCGCTCACCATTATTTCAGGTTGTTCCAAATGGATGTGAAGAGCGCTTTCCTCAATGGGCCAATCAAGGAGGAGGTGTACGTGGAGCAACCCCCTGGCTTTAAGGATGAACGGTACCCCGACCACGTGTGTAAGCTCTCTAAGGCGCTCTATGGACTTAAGCAAGCCCCAAGAGCATGGTATGAATGCCTTAGAGACTTTTTAATTGCTAATGCTTTCAAAGTTGGGAAAGCCGATCCAACTCTTTTCACTAAGACTTGTGACGGTGATCTATTTGTGTGCCAAATTTATGTCGATGACATAATATTTGGTTCTACTAATCAAAAGTCTTGTGAAGAGTTTAGCAGGGTGATGACGCAGAAATTCGAGATGTCGATGATGGGCGAGTTGAACTACTTTCTTGGGTTCCAAGTGAAGCAACTCAAGGATGGCACCTTCATCTCTCAAACGAAGTATACGCAAGACTTGCTCAAGCGGTTTGGGATGAAGGACGCCAAGCCCGCAAAGACTCCAATGGGAACCGACGGACATGTCGACCTCAACAAAGGAGGTAAGTCCGTTGATCAAAAGGCATACCGGTCTATGATAGGGTCTTTACTTTATTTATGTGCTAGTAGACCGGATATTATGCTCAGCGTATGCATGTGTGCTAGATTTCAATCCGACCCAAGGGAGTGTCATCTTGTGGCCGTTAAGCGAATTCTTAGATATTTAGTTGCTACGCCTTGCTTCGAGATCTGGTATCCAAAGGGGTCTACCTTTGACTTAATTGGATACTCAGACTCCGACTATGCTGGATGTAAGGTCGATAGGAAGAGTACATTAGGGACATGCCAATTCCTAGGAAGGTCCCTAGTGTCCTGGAGTTCTAAGAAACAAACCTCTGTTGCCCTATCCACCGCTGAGGCCGAGTACGTTGCCGCAGGACAGTGTTGCGCGCAACTACTTTGGATGAGGCAAACCCTCCAGGACTTTGGCTACAATCTGAGCAAAGTCCCACTCCTATGTGACAATGAGAGTGTAATCCGCATGGCGAACAATCCTGTTGAACACAGCCGCACAAAGCACATAGACATCCGGCATCACTTTTTGAGAGACCACCAGCAAAAGGGAGATATCGAAGTGTTTTATGTTAGCACCGAGAACCAGCTAGCTGATATCTTTACCAAGCCTTTAGATGAGAAGACCTTTTGCAAGCTGTGTAGTGAGCTAAATGTCTTAGATTCGCGTAACCTGGATTGATATAGAGCATACATGTGTTTTATGCCTTTGATCATGTTCCATTATGCATCTTATTGCTTCTTTATGGTGCTCAAGTTGTGCAAGGGATCCCTGGACCTCACAAGTCCATGTGTGAATGATGCACATACTTAGGGGGAGACCCTTTGAGACTAACCGTGTGCTTGAGTTTTCTTAAATTAGTCTCAAAGGAGGTTTGAAAGGGAAAAGGTGAACTTGGACCATGCAAGACTTCCACTGCACTCCGATGAGAGGGTAATTTACTCCAAGTTCATCTCCGTGCTCTTATTGCCTTTTTACTCTTAATTGAAGATTTTTGGTGAGGCAATGAGGTTTAAGGGCCAATAATGATCCTGTTTTGGTGCTTAATGCCAAAGGGGGAGAAATTAAGGCCAAAGCAAGAAATGGATCAGCTACCACTTGAGAATTTTGAAAATAGTAGAGTTAGAGCTTTTGTTTTGTCAAAATACTCTTACTGTCTCTTATTGTCAAAAGTTGGTCTCTTGTGGGGAGAATGTTTGATTATGGGAAAAAGGGGGAGTTTTTGAATCTTTGATCAATTTCTCTTGGAATACCTCTCTCTATGTCTCAACAAGTGAATTTAACTTAGAGATAGGAATTTGAGTTTGATTTGCAAAAACAAACCAAGTGGTGGCAAAGAATGATCCAAATATGCCAAATTTGAATCAAAAATAAATTTTTGTTCTTATTTTGCATTGATGTTGCACTTCTTTAGTTGCTTTTTGTTGTGTTGGCATAAATCACCAAAAAGGGGAGATTGAAAGGGAAATGTGCCCTTGGGCCATTTCTATAAGATTTTGGTGATTAAGTGCTCCACACAAAAATGCTTTGAGTGATATTTGTGCCAAAGACTCAAGAAGTGCAAATCAAGATTAAAGGTATGTTTCTAGACTTAGTACATTGTTTTGAAGACTAATGTATTGTGTCTAAGTGCTAGAAACAGGAGAAATCGCTTTGGAGAAAAGTTGGCTATGTTCAGCCAAAAGGCTGCTTGGTCTGGGTGCACCGGACTGTCCGGTGGTGCACCGGACAGTGTCCGGTGTGCCAGGACCAGTCCAGATGAACAGTCTGCTCTCGGGTCTCGACGGTGGCGTACGGCTATAAATCACCGGACTGTCCAGTGGTGCACCGGACTGTCCAGTGAGTCGTCTGCGGCGAAGTCGCCGCTCTCGGAAAACAGTCAACAACATTCGGCTAAAAATCCCCGGACTGTCCGGTAGTGCACCGGACTGTCCGGTGAGCCAACGGTCGGCAGCGCAATCAGCGCGTGACGCGTGGCCGAGCCAACGGTCTGATGGGGGCACCAAACTGTCCGGTGTGCACCGGACAGTGTCCGGTGTGCCAACGGCTCCAAATCTTCAACGGTCGGCTGCGCCAATTTAGGAAAGCAATCTGCACCGGACTGTGAACAGTGCCTGTCCGGTGGTGCACCGGACTGTCCGGTGCGCCACCCGACAGAAGGCAAGAATTGCCTTCCTGGATTGCTTCCAACGGCTCCAGCTGCCTTGGGGCTATAAAAGGGACCCCTAGGCGCATGGAGGAGAATACCAAGCATTCTTTGATCATCCCTAAGCACCAAGACTCCATTCTAGCGCATTTGATTCGTTGTGATAGCAATTTGAGCTCCTTCTGAGTCGTGAACTCCGTGTGTGAACTTTGAGCTCAAGTTGTTGGCTAGTGTGCGTGTTTGTGCTCTTGCTTTGAGTCTTGTGTGTGTTGCTTTTCCCACCCTTACTTCCGTGCTTCTTTGTGATCATCAAATTGTAAGGGCGAGAGGCTCCAAGTTGTGGAGATTTCTCGCGAACGAGATATAGTGAAACAAAGAGAAACACCGTGGTATTCAAGTGGGTCTTTGGACCGCTTGAAAGGGGTTGAGTGCAACCCTCGTCCATTGGGACGCCACAACGTGGAGGTAGACAAGTGTTGTACTTGTCGAACCACGGGATAACTCGCGTGTCTTTTGTGATTGCTTTTCTGTGATACTTGTGTTCACAAGAGCTCGCTATTTAGTCTACTAACTCTTAATCAAGTTTTTGTGGCTTTAAGTTTCAAGTTTTTACAGGATCACCTATTCACCCCCCTCTAGGTGCTCTCACCTATCTCTAAATCAAACACGCTTGTTTGGGCACATAGAGAGATATTTCAAGAGTAAAGTTGATTCAAGTGCCCAAAAACTCCCCCTTTTTCCCACAATCAAAATTCTTCCCCACAAGAGACCAAATTTTGCAATAAGAGCATTTTGGACAAATCAAAAATTCTAACTCTATTATTTTCAAAATTCACAAGTGGTTGGTTGATCCATTTGCTTTGGTCTTAATTTCTCCCCCTTTGGCATTAAGCACCAAAACAGGATCATTTTTGGCCCTTTAACCCCATTGCCTCAAATGTCAATTCAGAGCAAAAGGAAAATAGAGCATAAGAATGAACTTGGAATTAAATACATTAATACTGGAGTGCAATGGAAGTCTTTGTATCGTCCAAGTCCATTTTTTCATTTCAATGCAGCTTTGAGACTACATCAAGGGTACTCAACCAAACAGGTAAGTCTCAAAGGATAAGTTGTAGCACATCTTCCCTTAATTCTTGGAACTTCGATTTCGAATGAGAATCATAGGGCGTGTTTATTCCCTGGATGCATCCTCATTGAGGCTCTATCTATATAATGTACACTTGATTGGATGCTTACACATAGATCCCAGCCAGACCAGCTGTATGCAGCCGTACGATGAGCCCGACCAGCTGTGCACGCGACCACGATCGAGCCGAGGAGAGCAGCTGACACAGAATCCAAATACCTTTTCTATTACATTTTTACTATATCTCATGATTACGATATTTAATCATCAAGCTAATTTTATATTTGTGTTTTTAACATTTTTCGAACAAAACTAGACCAGTCTTGCAATATTTTTTAAAAATAGTTTTATTATTATTTTTATGTCAAATATACGTGGTTAACCAAACAAAAAATCATCTCAACATGCATACAACCAAAATATAAAACCAAACAACAATGGCCACGTAAGGAAAAGATACTAGCTCAACTGCATGCCATCTCGAGCCGGACCCCCAAACTTGAACGGGCAAAATATGACCGTGTGGCGTGTGCAGAACTGCAAGTGCAGGTACACATTCACGCGAAGTACAGGTAAACGGGCACTCGGACAGCATTACTAATTACTATTTACTGCATCAGTACCACCTCCGTCACCAGAGCCGGCGCCGTCCGACTTCCGGCCATCTCAGGCACCCGAACTCCGACCCGATCCCTTGCTTCAAAAAGCAAAAAAACAACAACAAAAAAAGGACTGAAAGAGAAAGAACGCCGGAGCGGGAGCCTGACCCTGACGCCATCTCTCCATCCTTCTCCTCCTCCCTGGTTCAGATCTCTCATCGGCCCCCGCTGCATTCCATCCCGACCCCGCCTGCCACTGGTCACACCCTCTCCATCGCTTCCTGCCACCGACCACACCCTCTCGATCGCCATTCGCCACCGGCCAAATGGAGGCCATCCGGAAGCAGGCCTCAAAGTTCCGGGAGCAGGTGGCTCGGCAGCAGCAGGTGAGCGTGCCACGCCGCCCCTTTCTCAAGATCTCCGCCATCCGTACCTCCGCGACCCGGCCGCGGGCTCGCACCGTCCGGCTCCCGCCCGTTCTTTTAACGCGGCTCCTTCGAGATCTGGCTGTCGTCTCTAGGTTTGTTATTGATCACTGATGCCGCCTCCGTGCTCGCGGCCGCACGTGTCCTGTTTCGCAGGCGGTGATGAAGCAGTTCGGGGGCGGGTACGGCGCAGACGGCGTGTTCGCGAACGAGGCCGAGGCGCAACAGCACTCCAAGCTCGAGAAGCTCTACATCTCCACGCGCGCCGCCAAGGTAATTTAAGTGGCGGATGATCCCCTCGTCGCTGTCCTTGTTCGGTACTTAAAACTCCGTCTAGGATCTGAATCTGCTTACATAATGTGTCGCCTTGTCGTTCCTCCCAGCACTTCCAAAGGGATATAGTTCGGGGCGTCGAGGGCTACATCGTTACGGGGTCGAAGCAAGTCGAAATCGGTGGACAGCTGAACTCTCGTGTCTCTTTTATTGAACACATGAAATTTGAATTTCGGAATTGTTAGTGTAATGTGCTTTGTGTTGTTCAGGGAACAAGTTATGTGAGGATGGCAAGAAGTACGGCACCGAGAACACTTGTAGCAGTGGAAGCGCACTGTCTAAGGCGGCGTTAAGTTTTGCTAAGGCACGATCCATGATGGAAAAGGAAAGGGCTAACTTGCTGAAAGCCCTTGGCACACAGGTATTAGTCATTGTTGCCCTTATATCCGTGATGTATGAATGCACTGGATTATGGAATATGAGCCATATATGTGTTCCACATTACACTTGGAACAATTCCTAATTTGTGATGTACTGATAGGATAGTAATATATGTTAGGGTGGTTTGTTCTAATTAAATACCATGTAAGTTGCTCATGTTATTTAAGTGCATCTAGAACTTGCAACGGTTAAATACTTGTAGTGGATTGAAACTGCCAGTCAACAGTTAAATACTGAAGAGGATTGATAGTGTCAGTTTTAGGACCTTTTCTTAATTTCTTGTTCTTATGTTTAATGAGAGTCCAAATTTTACCCGTAAGTGCCATAATATCCTTTCATATTTCGTACATTTTTCTAACAATCAAACCCGGACAAAGCTTGTTTTAAGTGAAGCGAACTGACATCAGGTTGCAGAACCTCTGAGGGCTATGGTTATGGGAGCTCCTTTGGAGGATGCTCGCCACCTTGCTCAAAGGTACGACAGAATGCGTCAAGAAGCTGAAGCGCAGGTGATTTCACTATGTATTACACTATTGCATAATGAGTTTACCTTTACCTTTTGTCTTTGTATCTCTTTATTAACAAGGGGGCATATTCATTGTCACTTTTGTTTCTGGTGCCAAGCAGTATTTACATGAATCTTACTGACTCAAATATACATGGTAGCAAGGTTATTAATCGGCTAGTTGTCACTAATCGGGATGTTACTGACCAGGCGACTAATGGCGATCAGTCAACGACCAGGCCAACTAATCAACCTTGGTCGGTCTAGTCGTCTATATAATCATTTTGTACATACCAGGACATATGTTTAGGGATACATAGCACATACTATATTACTTATTTAATATAAATCAAGCATCAAAGCAGTATTGCAGCAGAGTGCAGAGGAAAGAGCTGTGAGTGTGACCCAGCCTATGTTTTCTGGTCGAGCGACCAGCTGGTCGACCTAGGGGTCCGACTAGGTGACTAATCTTGATTAGTCAACGACTAGGTCGACTAATCGACCTCTGATCGACACTGGTCGTCCTGTTTATCCAGGACATATGTATAGAGTATATATGGTATATTAGACCATATATGTATAGAATATATAACATAGTATAGAGTATATAACATAATATATAACTATATATAAAGGGTAAACATGACATGAATTCTGCAATACTCATTTAAGAAAAGATATTTGTTCATCCAAAAGTAATGCAGGTGTTCAAAACAGCAAAGAAACACTTACTACCACACTACCAGTGGCCTAAAGATCTTCATCCAACTGAAATTCATCAACAGCAGCAGCTCCCCTTCCACCTGATTCATGTTCACCTTCATCATCGTTTATTTGTCTTGCTGCCTCTTGTTCTTGTTGTTCATCTTCAGCAGAAGAATTGTCATCTTCTTCACGTATGTCTTGAGCTGTAGTTGCTGCATTTCTGGGCTGCCCCCAAAAAAAGCCCACAAAATTTTTTACAGGTTCGGACCCTGGTCGCTCAGAAGCGCCTGATCGAGCGACTAATCGTCCCTAGTCGTCGACTAGTCGGACGACCAGGGCGATCAGGTGTTCTGATCGGGTTGGCTTCCCTAATCAGCCACCCTAAACCGATTACCGACCAGCTCGACTAATCGCGATTAGTCGGAAGACTTGAAAACACAGGACCCAGCAATGACTCACATCTGGAGGAGGAGTTCATCTTCGTGCTCCCTTGGACTTGGATTGACATAGCTCAGGTGGAGAAGAGAATCAGCAAGCTTCCTCTGTGGCCTGTCCGTCCACAAGCTTCCATGGATCCCTGCAACTTGCACGCCCCATGAGATTCCCTGTGTCCTGTGCACTGATGGCTACAGCAAGGAAGAGAGGCAGCATCAGGAGAGAGGAGCCATGGGCGCACGACAGCTGGAACTAGAAGGGAGGATGAGAAGAAATGCAGCTCCAGCATGGCAGGACCACATGAATGGCTTCAGAGGCGGCTAGTAGCCGGCACACAGCTACCTGGTGGGTGGCGGCTTGTGCTTCAGGTGTCTCACGGGGTGAGGAGGTGAGGGAGTATGAGTGGGAGGTACAGGAGAGAAATCCTATTGGGCTTGAGCCAAGCAGCTAGCCCAGTAAGTTTAGTCGGCCAAAACAGCTAGTCAGCTGATTACTTTGGTTACCAGGTTTCTGATCGCTCTGGTCGAGCCGGAGTGCCGAGTCGAGTGTTGGGGACCCGTCCGGACGATTAATCAGATGACTAGATAACATTGCATGGTACACCTTATGTTTCTCATAGTTAACTGATAAAACATTTAGAATCAAGGCATCTTATTTTAGGATATGACATATGAGTAATCTGACTAGTGCCATATTTGATGCATGGGTGTAACTTTCTTTTCTTTTTTGGTACACCTGTGCTAGAATTCAAAACTGTGTGTTCTGTTTTCAGCTGAGCTTTTAGTCTGTTCTCTGTTGCACTGAGACCAGATGAAGTAGTTGAGAACTTGAGACATGACTAAAATAATCAATTGGTGTAGCAAGTAGTTATGTTGATAACTTATTAATCAATATCATTTTCAGATTTGGTTTTACTCGGCCAGAGAGGGAAAGACCGTCCTCCCGGCAATATATTAAGAAGAGACTGAAACATGATCTCGGCCGAGAAAATCCCCGAACCCTGGCCCCCTATCACTAGCGGGCCGTCACCGCCCACTCTGCAATGGCCGAGTCAGATTTGGTTTTACATGTGCAGTGATAATCGAACCAGACCCTCGCCCCTCGCCCCTTCTTGAAACTACATTGTTGAGAATTTTTCTTCTCCACTTATTCTGCTTTCCAAATATTGCTCTTGTGTTTCCCATTTTGTTCACAAAGCTTTTTAGTTCTATAATATAAAGCCACTTAGGCATACTATATAGTTCCTTTTTTTGTTCCTGCGATGAACTGAGAGAGTTGGTTTTTGAGTTCTGCAGGCTATTGAAGTTTCGAAGCGCCAAATGAAACTAAGAGAGGCGTCTGGAAATAGTGATATGGTTTCAAGGCTAGAAGCAGCTGAGTCAAAGCTGCAAGAGTTGAAATCAAATATGGGGGTATTGGGCAAAGAAGCTGTTGCAGCAATGACTGCCGTTGAGGCCCAACAGCAAAGATTGACCTTGCAGCGTCTTATTGCATTGGTACATTATTTGTCTAGTTGGGTGATTTGGGCCACTTGACTTTTTGTTTGTTTGTCTTGAAGTTGTCTACTGTGCCTCATAACATTTGTGGACTTAATTGAAGGTTGAATCAGAGAGAAACTACCACCAAAAGGTCCTACAAATTCTTGATCAACTTGAGAGAGAGGTCTGATGGTTTCACATCCGCATCCTTTCCATCCTTGTCCATTGTGCTAAAGAAAGTTTACAACTTCGAGAAAAATCTGGTCGGTTATGTTATCTTGATTGAGCTTTCTTTCTTTTTCTAGATGGTATCTGAGCGCCAAAGAATCGAAGGAGCACCTCCGGTGGTTGAGAGTTCCATGCCTCCACCCCCTGCATATGAAGAAGTCAATGGTATATTCATGAGAAATACAGTTGCAGAATTGGTCGAGACTGTGGAGTATTTCTTGGCTGAGGTAACTTGTTTCGTCACATTGCACAAGTTCGTAGCTGCCAGGCGCTAGCTCTTGATTTTTACCCATATAATTATCTACATATTTGTTGTCATTTTTCTTCGGTAGGCGATCCAGTCATACCAAGCCGAAAGCGATACCGAGCTCAACCTTTCAACTGGTGACTACATAGTGGTCCGAAAGGTAGTGATTTCAGATTTCTCTTACACGTCATTTACTAATTGCTCATGTAGTCATGTTATGCTGCGGCCAGCTTCACACATATTGGTTCCCCATTTCATGAGTATCTCAATCACATTTCACATTGTACCCGAACTTGATTACCGAATTTACATAAAAAACCATTTCCTAATCAGGTGTCAAACAATGGATGGGCCGAAGGTGAATGCAGGGGGAAAGCTGGTTGGTTCCCCTACGACTACATCGAGAAACGGGAGCGTGTGCTTGCAAGTAAAGTCGCCCAAGTTTTCTAAGTCTTCCGCTGAGCCATGTAGTATCCCCGGGGTTGTACAATGTGTGTTGTTTATGCTTGTCATCGTAAGAGAATCAGAGGAGATCTGTAATTTTGCTGAAAGCTGCCTGTTGGGTGGTTTGTTTCTGCCTGGCCGCCTCAATTGTTCAAATTCATGTGGCAGGAACTGAATATATTCATTCTTCAGTTATCCTGTCAATATATATATATATATATTGTTTGAAGCATACAACAAGACGAGAAATCAAGCACCAATTGTTTATGCCAGTGCCATTTCATCTCTATGCATTAGGTACGTTCACGATGTGTGGAAGTAGTTCAATTGGCCAATCACTTGGTTGCCCTGAGATGGCCAAGATTTGTCAAGGCAATGCGCTACAAGCCTACAACGTAGACGAAATTTTACGAATCCTCGGTAGCAGTTCAAATGCAAGCTCGCTCTAGCGTGATTCGGAATTTCTGATTACTTAGGGTTCCTTTGTTTTACCATTCCTAATCAAATTGTTTGTGTAATTTATATAAGGTTTGATTAAACGATGTGCATTCCATTTTTAAGGCAGCTGCGTTTTGGTTTATACCTTATTGGTCACGGACTTGTGGGCCAAGTCCTTAATTTCTTATCCCCTCCTCCTCTGCGTCTTGTTGCACTTGAAGCTTCCTCCGCGGCCTCCCGTCGAGCAACCATGGCGGCGGCGGTAACCCTCCTCCGCCTTCCTCTTGCCCGACTCTCCTACCACCTCCGCTCCGTACCTTCCTCTCGTCTCCCGTCCCCGCGCCTCCGTATCTTTGCCTCCCATCGCCTTTTCTCCTCCCTGGACCATGGCTCCGCCTCTGCTTCCGCCTCCATGGCCGTGGCCGAGGTTGTAGGCGTGCCGGACGCGGTGGAGGAGTCGGTAGAGGAGGAATCTGCGGCCGAGGCCGAGGCGGAGGCGGAGGCGCCCAGGTCGTTCGTGCTCCCACGGTTGCCTCGGCCGAAGCTGAGCGTGAAGGAGCGGAAGGAGCTGGCCTCGTATGCTCACGGCCTCGGCAAAAAGCTCAAGTCGCAACAGGTCGGTAAGAGCGGCGTCACACCCAACCTTGTCTCCGCCTTCAGTGACAACCTCGAGTCCAACGAGCTCCTAAAGGTATGCCCCCATTTGCCCTCTCTGATTGCCAAATCCATGATGCATGTGATTTTTTTCCTAGAAGGAAATTGCCTGTTGTTTCAGCTTCAGTGCATGCGAAGCAAAACGCATCCTCAATTATACATCGGGAAAAGAAAAGAAAATTATGCCATTGTAAGATTTCTTAGTTCATTGTTGCCACATGACAAAGGACTTAGTTCAGTTACAATCATGGCCGTCGCATGGATAGGGGTTCTGGCGCCACCGTGCTGCTGATCTAGCTTGTGAGCTAGAGCTTGCAAGTTGAAGTCGACCGAGCGTTTGGTTGACTAAGGAAGGTCTATGAAACTTAGGCTTGACTAGTTGGGTTTTTTCTTATACACTTTGTCATTATGTAATGCAGAAGACGCAAATGTTAGAAGCTAATGCAGTGCAAAAGACACAAATGTTATAAGCTAAATTGGACAGATTCAGTGCTGGCGGCTCCCACATGAGTGGGATCAGGACAAGAAATAACCAAGGCGAGGCTACATCGAACACATGACCTTTGGCTTAGTGGAAGGGCTTCTCACTACTGTGCCATTTCTCTATGTTGGAGCTTATATTTTGTTTAAGTGGATGGAATGGGCAATAAATTGAAACATTCTGGGCCACGGGTTGTTTTGATAACACATGGGCTAATTTGTGTTTTTGTACGGAGATTACACCCAATTATGGATCTTTGTCACCTTTCAAGAAGCAGGGTCCTCATGAAGAAATATGACCTGTTATTATACGTAGTTAGATAGACAAATCATAACATTCAAGTTTATCATGAAATGAAATAGGCATAATACAGTCTAAAAAATACTGTATTCTGAATTGCCCGAGTTTGGAAAACACATTTTTTTTGAATCGGGTAACTCTGCTTTTTGGCTCCTGACAGTCTGACACTTATGATAAGTTGAAATTTGCTCTTTTTCAATTCATGTGCAAGAATACAATAAGACTGCAAGATTCAATGTATCTTGGGCTCTTTATTGCTTTATTTTACATTTCCTTCTGCACTCCATTCACAGCTGTTAGGTTTTTCTCACCAAGATTCGTACACTATAACAGCTAAAAATTCATGGGAACTGCCCTGGGGAGCTACCTGATGTGATATTGCAACTTGAGGAGTCAACAGGATCCATCGCTGTTGACCAAATTGGTCGCTCTGTTATTCTGTATAGGCCTAGCACCAGCAAGATGAAAAAGAAGCAACAAGTTGATGAAAATGCTAGGAGGTTTTCAAGACCTGAAGAAGGAAACGCTAGGCGGTTTGCGAAATCCGAAGAATCATTTGAAGAACGCCCTAGAAACAGACCAGGCAGAAGATCTGTTGGATCTGGATCCACATTTAAGGGGGCTCAACAGAAGAGAAGACCGATGGCATCCAAGGGGTCTTCTTCATATGGCCGAGGATAGCAGTGGCATAAAACACTATATGCTTGGGTTTTTTTTTCGTGTTGTCTGTGCTCTGGACCCTGGAGCGTTCATGTAAAGTTCTCGACGAACTGGTTGGAGCACGTGGCAGTGTTTAGTTGTAGTTTTGACAAGTAAGTTGTGGTTCCAGGTCTCATCAACTGCACAATGAAATAGGCACAGGATACTTTATGTGTCAACTACGTGCAATTTGGTGCAAGACTAGCACAGGAACATGGATTTTCTTCAGTGTTGTTCGTAGACCTCTTCCATCTGGTCCTTGAAATCACAGCAGAGGACCATCCATTGGACTGTCATGTTTTTGCGACTTCGTTCAGCAGCTGTGTCTGTTGATGTTTCACTGAGAGGCTCAGGCTGGTGCAGAAAAACCTCTATAGGAGGCTGTTTGGGAGGGCTCCAGCATCTCTGAAAATGGCTTCGGCTATGGCTTTTTCAAAAGAGTAGCTCCTCTATAGGAGGCTGTGCTTTTTGCAAATCGTTTGGCACGGCTCCTCGTGTATTATTTGATTCGAAGTAAAACGATCCCGCTGCTAGCTGCATCAGCGCATGGACGACCTGTGCTTTGCTCATCGTGCAGCAAGGGGTGGCTTGGAGAGAGGTGTCTGCTTGGGGGGGACGCAGCGCCCATATGCGGAGCCGTGGAGAGCCAAAAATTTAGGCTCCGGCTCTCAGCCGTATTGTGGCTTCTGCTCCTGCTCAAGAGCTGTTTTGCGAGATAGCGTTTGGAAGAGACTCAGCAAGGAGCCGGTGCTGGAGCAGCTTGGGAGCCCTCCCAAACGGCCTCTAAATGTCCAGATATTTGATTTCATGTTCAGTGTTCTATGGCTCTCTTTCTGATTGTTTCTCGTTTGGGTTTCCCCTCTCGTTGATGTCTCTTTCCGGTTACAGCATACGGTTGCTCCAGTTAATGGTTGGTTGCTGGCGAGAATTCTGCTGTCTTTGACTTCTTTTCAGCTGTACTTGCATTACTGGTACCGCGAGGTCGATTGCTACCTCCTATATATTTGTCTCTAGGTTCACATTGGTTGTTGAGATTTGAAAATTTCGTCCAAATGTGTGTTTTTTTTTTCTTTCCGGACGGAGCAGTGGCACTCGAATTTATGGGACCTCCTTCCTTCCACACCCGTTCAACTTTTGCATCCAGGACTGGGTTCCCCTCTCTTTTCAACATCGCCTTCAACGACTACTGATCAGTAGTGGATTGTAAGGTTTTGTAAGAAGCAAATAGAAATCTGCCAGGACTAAAGGATTCCTGTAGAAACAATCACGCCATTTTTTTTCCAATAAAACCCTGGTGCACCAGACAGACCCAACGAACAACCGGCGGTTGAGCAGTTTCCCTCTTTGCGGATCGAAACGATGTGGAAGATGTCGCACCACAAGGCATAGCTGTTGGTGCGGCCTTCTTCTCGCTCTAGAGAAGACGAAACCCCACATGTTGCTAAACCTTCCTGTTCTCTGCAGAAGAACAACTGCTCTACCCTTTTCTTTTCTTTTTTTTGAGAAAGAACCCGTGACCAGACATGCTTTGCTGCGACACCCCGACACGTCTCCGGTGCTTTCTGTGTATCTGCAAGACATAACACATCACAGATTATTAAGGACAAAGAAGCAAATGGCAGTGATGAACTGATGGTGGATGACGATGTCTGGTTAGGCCCGGCTTCCATTTTGCTACCTTTTGAAGCAAAGCAATGCCTCAAAGACTCCCTTTTCTTCTGACATGCCTTTAAACATACCCAGCTGCTTCCAGATTCCAGTCCAGTGCACCTTTCAGATATACCTGGCACCTTCTTTTAAGCTCCAGGGTCGCCATGACGCAGTTGTTAAATAATCTGTAAAAAAGGGTTAATTGGGCTATATTACTTCTATCCATCTATGCATCCATTTCTCCCTCTTTCTTGCTTCAGCCATTCAATATTTACTTGAGTCATTCAATATTTACTCCAATATATAGCAGAAACAAATATTAAATTATTTAAGATGTACATATGCCATTTAAGGTTTACTATATATATGTATGAGTATCTGTAGTGTGAACTGCGGGAGTAAATATTCAGCCATTTAAAGTTTATAAAAAAAACTACTACTATATATATGTATGAGTATCTGTAGTGTGGACTGTGAACATGCATGTATTGTATGAGTATCTGTGGTGTGAACTGCGGACAAGGTAAGTGTAGAATGACGTCCTGCATTAGCTGTTTTCACACTGAAAAATAAACTTCAGCTTTGTGTCTTTGGAAATTGATGCCACGATTACGTGTTAATGACGATGCTAGCTGCTGTGGGTGTCCTCGGTCACACTGAAAAAGGCTTTCCCTTTAGGGATGATCGTGATCCTCGTGATCATGATGCTCACTTGTCCCATCCACTAGGGTCCCTGGCCCAAACAAAGGCTACTCTGATTAGAGCATTAGTTTAGGCCGTACTATGATCCATTAGTTGCTATCTCTGTGTGGGATCTCTGTTGGATTCAAAGAAGCTCTATATTCTTCTTAATAGGTAATAATAGAGATGATGTTGAAAGAAAAAAATACTCTTTAACAATTTTTTTGAAATTGTTATCTAAATGTAGTCAATTTATATTATAAATTTCTCGCTATCTAAATATAGAAAACTAGAATGGTATCTTGGGTGCACATGTACAAAATATATATATAAAAAACCATTGGAGAGTGAAAAAACACAGAAAACGTTTTTTTTCTTCACAAATTATTGTTGGAATGATGATTTGAAAAGTGAAGTTTAAAAAGACTCTTAGAGCATCTCTAAGAGGTTAGCTAATAGCATAATATCCAACTAATATATTAGCGAATTGTTAGCTATAGTTAATAGCTCATGTATAGCTAATTCTAGTTATCGAAATCACTATAGAAAAATAAATCTTATTTTTGGCGCCCAACTTGGGACGAAATATAGGTCCGCCGAAAAAACACTAAACCGTTCGTCGAGAATGAGTTACTTCCGACGAGAAATGCTTATTTTGGTTCGTGACCGCGCGCTAAAAGGTCGTTGTTGTTTAGGCCGTACTAAAAGAAAAATATTTTGGAGTTTGTTTGCCGACAGTGTTTCCTGTATTCACGTACTCCATGGCCGCGGCGGCAACGACAGCGTGAGTTTTGGTCTGCTCGAGCTTTAGACCAAGAGCTGCGACAGCGATGTTTATATAGTTTGGTCTGGCGCGAATACACACATGTACACCGGCCTCTCCCGAGCATCCCTGTCGTCGATCGGGCAGTCAACCATGAACCATTGGACTGGGAACTGGTAAGCATAATACTATATATACTTAAGAAACATATAACAACGTACCATGACACGGCGTATATCGTCGTTTTCTCACTCAAACAGTGCATGCTTTGACAAGAAGGCCAACAAGTGGCTGCATGCATATCCGTATCCGTGGCGTGGTAGTAGGTGGTATGTGGCCTCCGTTCCGTAGTAGAGCGTAGCAGTCGAGATCATTACGGTTGGTGAATTTGTCTTGTTCATACAGGCCCGTATACAAGTATCATATCATAATCGATCGATCTGTGGACATCCTTTATTTGGCCGTGTGTTAAGAACGAAAGATATATACTAGCTAGGATTCTAGCCTCTATAAAAATAGACGGTGCACGCTGCTATTATAAATTACAAAAGAAAGAAAAGAAAAGAAAAGAAAGAAAAGATGAAGACGACCTCAAAGTAGAATCTGACTCAATATCTCATGCCATTTGACACGGTCCAAATCATATAAATTCCTTGCCCTTCTAATTAAAAAGTGTTCAATAGAGCGTCTAAATAAACTAAAACGACGTCCCACATGCTGTCGCCTGTCTCTAAAGTCTTATACCCTCTGTCAACCGATCAACTCCTCGTAGCACATGCATGGCTGGCAAACACAAGAATGACGGATTCAATTGATCACATCAGATGGCCAGTAATCCCTTCAACGGTTGCTGAGCTTCTTGTTAAAAAAACCCAAGCCAAAATTCGTCTACGGCCAAACACGAGCAGTCCCAAAATGTGAATAATACTTTGTTGTTTGGTTCAAAAGCACATGCCATTTTTTTGTTGAAACATATATATATAGCCATGCAGGCTTTCGATTTGTAGACAAAACCATAACAATTACATTTGTGAAAACAAAATAGATTTTTCAAAAATATTGCTAGGTAGACATTATTAGCATTTGAGGTTTTATAATACCAAAAAAACATGGAGCTATGTGCAAGTAATAGAAGCAGGCTATCACGGTATTTGAGAGAATCAGGTTCTCTTTAGCTAGCGCTGCTTCTGGAGGGAGTCCACCTGTGTCTTCTATGTTTTTTTTTAAAAAGTCCATCCACATGTGTGGAAACGGCTAGTGAAGCTAAAATAAAAAAAAAGTGACGAAGTTGTCGGTGTTTCGAAACCCGGGGGGTCCCTGGACCGACGAGTAAATCGTCGCCGCGTGCCCCAGCCCAGATGGGTCGGCGCGAGGCGGAACGCGAAGGGGGGAGAAAGCAGCCGGAGGGAGACAGGCGTGGGAGGTGGAACCCGCGGCCTTCGTGTTAGCCCCGCGCCCAGGTCGGGTGCGCTTGCAGTAGGGGGTTACAAGCGTCCACGCGGGAGGGAGGGAGCGGCCTTGCGCGAGCGCCGTCCCGTCCTTCCCCGCGCGGCCAACCCTTTGTAAGAGGGCCCTGGACCTCCCTTTTATAGGCGTAAGGAGAGGATCCAGGTGTACAATGGGGGTGTAGCAGTGTGCTAACGTGTCTAGCGGAGGAGAGCTAGTGCCCTAAGTACATGCCATCGTGGCAGCCGGAGAGGTTTTGGCACCCAGTTCGTGTGATATCGTGGCCGTCGGAGGAGCGCTGGAGCCTGGCGGAAGGACAGCTGTTGGGGCTGTCGAGTCCTTGCTGACGTCCTCTTGCTTCCGTAAGGGGGCTGAGAGCCGCCGTCGTCACAGGGCATGCGGGACGCCATCATCTCGCATAGTGGAGCGAGCCAGATGGGACGCCGGTCTTGTTCCCCGTAGCCTGAGTCAGCTCGAGGTAGGGTAATGATGGCGCTTCCTGTCGACGTGGTCGGTCCGTGCCCTAGGTTGGGTGAGGTGGAGGCTCCTCCGAGGTCGAGTCTGTCTTCCAAGGTCGAGGTCGAGTCCGAGCCCCCGGGTCGGACGAGGCGGAGACCGTCGGCTGAGGCCAGGGCTGAGTCCGAGCCCTGGGGTCGGGCGAGGCGGAGTTCGTCGTCCTTCGGGGCTGAGCCTGAGTACGAGCCCTGGGGTCGGGCGAGGCGGAGTTCGTCGTCTTCCGGGGCTGAGCTCGAGTCCGAGCCCTGGGGTCGGGCGAGGCGGAGTTCGTCGTCTTCCGGGGCTGAGCCCGAGTCCGAGCCCTGGGGTCGGGCGAGGCGGAGTTCGTCGTCTTCCGGGGCTGAGCCCGAGTCCGAGCCCTGGGGTCGGGCGAAGCGGAATCCGTCGTCTTCCGGGGCTGAGCCCGAGTCTGAGCCCTAGGGTCGGGCGAGGCGGAGTTTCCTATGACGCCTGAGGCCGGACTTGGCTGTTGTCAGCCTCACTCTGTCGAGTGGCTCAGCAGTCGGAGCGGCGCAGGCGGCGCTGTCCTCTTGTCAGACCGGTCAGTGGAGCGGCGAAGTGACTGCGGTCACTTCGGCTCTATCGACTGGAGGGCGTGCGTCAGGATAAAGGTGTCAGGCCACCTTTGCATTAAATGCCCCTGCGATTTGGTCGGTTGGAGTGGCGATTTGGCCAAGGTTGCTTCTTGGTGAAGACTGGGCCTCGGGCGAACCGAAGGTGTGCCCATTGCTGGAGGGGTCCTCGGGCGAGACGTAGATCCTCCGGGGTCGGCTGCCCTTGCCCGAGGCTGGGCTCGGGCGAGGCATGATCGCGTCCCTCGAATGGACCGATCCTTGACTTAATCGCACCCATCAGGCCTTTGCAGCTTTGTGCTGATGGGGGTTACCAGCTGAGATTTAGGAGCCATGAGGGTACCCCTAATTATGGTCCCCGACAGTAGCCCCCGAGCCTCGAAGGGAGTGTTAATACTCGCTTGGAGGCTTTTGCCGCACTTTTTTGCAAGGGGACCAGCCTTTTTTGGTTGCATTTTGTTCCGGTGGGTGCGCGCGAGCGCACCCGCCGGGTGTAGCCCCCGAGGCCTCGGAGGAGTAGTTTGACTCCTTCGAGGTCTTAGTGCGTTTCGCAACACTTCGGCTGGTCTAGTTGTTCCCTCATGCGAGCTGGCCGTAGCCCGGGTGCACGGTCGGGTCCCAAGTTCTCGGGCTGGTATGTTGACGCTGTCAACGGTTTGGCCGGAGCCGGGTTTGCGAGAGCAGCCCCCGAGCCTCTGCACTAGGCGAGAGGACGGTCGAGGACAGACTCGACTTTTTTACATACGCCCCTGCGTCGCCTTTCCGCAAGGAGGAGGGGGAAAGCGCCATGTTGCCCTCGGAGGGCGCCGAACATGGTGTCTCCGGTGAGCTGCTGGCGGGTAATCCGAGTGGACGCCCGTGCCCCATTTGTTAGGGGTCGGCTAGAGGCCCGGAGGCGCGCTCCAAAAGTACCTGCGGGTGATCTGCCGGACCCGGTCCCCTTTTGACGGGGTCCGAGGGCTCGATGCCTCCCTCTGATGGGATTCCGTTACAAGATCGCTCCCGCTGGTCTCGGAAATGTCCTAGGGTACCTCGGGAGCGTAGCCCGAGCCTTGGTTATGTATCGAACGTACCCAGGGTCATCCCTCGCTCTGTGTCTGAGGCAATTGTGAACCCTTCGAGGGCCAGCCTACGAACCCCTGATCAGTAGTGGGCGCGGAGCTCGAGTGGCCTGAGGCGGCCGTTGAACCCTTCCGAGGGGCCGGCCATCGAACCTCTGACCAGTAGTGGGCGCAGAACCCAAGTGCTCTGAGGTGGTCGTTGAACCCCTCCGAGGGGCCAGCCTTTGAACCTCTGATCAGTAGGGAGGCTCGGGGCCTGTTTCCTTCACGGAGAAGGATCCTTTTCGGGGTATCCCCCTTTCCGGTCCCTGTTGTAAGAGAGAGAAAGAGGAAAACGAAAAGGATACGAAATCGAATGACGCGGCGTACCTTTTTTGACGCGGTCATTATGGCGAAGGCGAAGCGTCGCTTGCTTCTCCTGCCTGCGGCGCCGCCTGTCCAGCCGCGGATTTAATGCGACGGGGCGAGTGGTTTGCGAGGCGGTCGTTGTGCGTGTGCGAGCCGTTCGAGGAACGGGTCACGGGCGCGCCGTCTTCACGCCGTGAGAGAGGGTTCTCTCGCTGCCCCTGGATGGGACGTAAGCTTGGCTGACGACGTGACCACTGCTCCTGCCCGCATGCCACCGCCATTACTGTCAGCCCATTTTTGACCGTATTGACCGTCGCGCCTGGCTGGCACTGCTGGGTCATACGCAGGGTTGCCTCGAGTCGTGGTACTGGTTCCGCAGTCGAGGAGGCGCGGTAGTGGTGCGGGTGGCGGTGCAGTTGCTCGCACGTAGCAACCGGCGCGCCGGTTGCATGACGTTTGGGCCTAGGCCTCCATGCTGGGCGCGTTGGAGTCGAAGGGGCGCGCCCACTTGGCGCGGTTGCATGCCGCTTGCATGGCTGTCCGCCCTTTCACCTGCTGGTCTGGGCGAAAGTGGAGGAATGCTTGTAACCGCTGGGCAGTTGCATGCCCTGCGCGTGACGGTTTGGCTTCTTCTGCCCTGGATCGGCTTGCATGATGCGTGGGACCCAGCCCCCGTGCCGTAGGGGGAGGACCTTGGAGCGTGTTGGAGAAGACTCAGCCCGCAACGGCTGAGGACGCAAGTGGGGAGAGTCGCCTTTAAAAGGAGGGTGACTCCTTGAAAGACGACCATGTCTTCGCGCTCCCCTTATGCATCGTGTCTTTCCACCTTCCGAGCCCCCGGATGGGGGACGCCCGCAATCCTTCCGTCTTGTCGTCGGAGGGACGCAACTTCGAGGAAGTTGGTACCTTTCAGCCATTGTTCGGCTTCAAGGATTTTCATCATGCAGCCCGGCTGCATCCCCTCGCCGGTGGTCACCCAAGACGGTGACCACCAGCCCCTGGGTGGGGAGAGGCAAGCCGGGCTGCGATCTTGGTCCCGCCCTCAGCTTCAAGGATGTTCATCATCCTTGCTGGGGCGGAGGCCGGGCTGAGCCGGAGCTCTTCCCCCCGTGCGGGTCGGCTGGTCACCTCCTCTTCCAGCTTCTGGTGGTGGAAACCATCCTCCGGCCCTGCGGAGGAGGCGTCCTCCAGCCATGCCGGGGAAGGCGAACTGTTGCTGTCCAGCTAGGATGCAACATTCCGTCCTTCTCCTCGCTTTCGTGGCGAGGACGGGAGTGAGGACCTGCCGGTGCGCCTTGTCGACTGTCGGCGTTGGTGGAGAGGCGGCCACCGCCGTCCGTGCTGACGTGGTGGCAGCTGGAGGAAGCTTCCCCCCCATTAAGGCCGTCGGCGCCGCCGACGGACCGGCCCCGGCTCTTTGGCTTTAATGTCTGGTTCACGTCCCTTGAGTGGGGATGCGAACGAGAGCCTTCCGGTGGTCGCGTCCGTCCTGGGACCATAGCTGCTGCTGTGGGGACGGAACCAGAGTTCCGTTTGTAATGGCACTTTGAGTGCCGGTGTCTTTGTTCATTGCGGCTGTCGGGGCCTGAACATGTATGTATTTTCGGCGCGGAGCCGTGTTTTTCCTTCATTTCGAGCACTAAGACTCGCCTGTCGACTATCTGAACCGCTTCACCGAGTGTGAGTCGCCTCGTGCAAAGGTGACGAGTGAGGTATCCGTATCCCGGAGGCGTAGGAGTCCCTCGGCTCGGTCGGCCTTGCTGTCCGAGGCTTCTCTTGCTTAGTTAAAGGAACCCTCGGCCGCTCTTTGATGAGCCAAAGCCGGAGGTAGCGGTGTCAGCACGGATAAAGGCAGAGTTGGCTCGAAAAGAAGATTGGGTCGGCCGGAGCCTGGCCGGGTCGTCCACTGGCGGGACCGACGCCGGAGTTGAGTTGCCGAGGCCTCAAGCCGGGCTGATGTCTTCGGAGGACAGCTGGCCGAGGCCTCGGGGTGGTCGGCCGAGCCGTCTTCTCGAGCCGGATTCTTGGAGAAGACCCTGGTGGCGATGGCCCGGGTGTGGTGCTGATGTCGTCCTTCAGAGTGGGGATCCTCCGACCGTGTCGCTGTCCGAGGCTAGGTCAGACCCCGCCGAAGGTGTAGTTGACGCCGAGGGTGCTGCTGTCCCCTTCAACTGTCGACGTCTGAGCCTGCAGGATCGGGTTGTTTTGTAGTGTGTGTATGTTTTCTGCGGCCGCCGAGGCCCAAACACACTGTCGTCGTGTTGTAAAGCTGCGTTTCTTTTCCTCTTGTTTCGAGTATCCGGACTTATTTGTCGGTAACAGAATTGTTTGTGCGGGCGAGAGTTGCTTTTCACGGAAGGTGATGAGTGAGGTATCCGTATCCCGGAGGCATAGGAATCCCTCGGCTCGGTCGGCCTTGCCGCTTACGCGCACTCTTACTCGTCCATAGGGTTCTGTCACCGACGTAGTCGAGAAGGCCCGAAAAACCGTTCCGGCAGAGGAGCTTTCGAGCGTGAAGACTTGCTTGGTCCGCGGAATCACTTATCCGAGCGCGAGTTACTTATCGCAGAAGGTGATGAGTGAGGTATTCGTATCCCGGAGGCGTAGGAGTCCCTCGGCTCGGTCAGCCTTGGCTGTTTACGTGTACTCCGTCGTTTTCAGGATCCACTTTCGAAGTAGTCGAAAAGCACGAAAGGCATTCTGGCAGAAAAGATTTTTTTCTTTTTTCGAGGAAAATTTTGACGCAGAGGGGGTTCCCCCCTTCTAGCCCTCGAGGGAGGGTCGGGCTTTGCCGAGGCAAGGCTGACCCTTCCTTGACGATCAGACTTTGTGTGTGAACGGGGTGTACGAACAACTTGAAAGCATCTTAAGGGTAGAAGCGACGTAGCTGTTGGATGTTCCAAGCGTTGCTGTAGACCTCGCCTTGGCTGTTGGCCAGCTTGTATGTTCCGAGCTTCAGAACCTTGGCGATGACGAACGACCCTTCCCAGGGAGGCGTGAGCTTATGCCGCCCTCGGGCGTCTTGTCGCAGCCGAAGCACCAGGTCGCCCACCTGAAGGTCTCGGGACCGAACCCCTCGGGCGTGGTAGCGTCGCAGGGACTGCTGGTACCGCGCCGAGTGTAGTAAGGCCATGTCCCGAGCCTCCTCCAGCTGGTCCAGTGAGTCTTCTCGATTGGCTCGATTACTTTGGTCGGCGTAGGCCCTCGTCCTCGGGGAACCGTATTCTAAGTCTGTGGGCAAGATGGCCTCGGCCCCATAGACTAGAAAGAACGGTGTGAAGCCCGTGGCTTGGCTCGGCGTTGTCCTCAGACTCCAGACCACCGAGGGGAGTTCCTTCATCCACCGCTTGCCGAACTTGTTGAGGTCGTTGTAGATCCGAGGCTTGAGTCCTTGCAGAATCATGCCGTTGGCACGTTCTACCTGCCCATTCGTCATGGGGTGAGCCACGGCGGCCCAGTCCACCCGGATGTGGTGATCCTCGCAGAAGTCCAGGAACTTTCTGTCGGTGAACTGGGTGCCGTTGTCGGTGATGATGGAGTTTGGGACCCCAAAGCGATGGATGATGTTGGTGAAGAACGCCACCGCCTGTTCGGACCTGATGCTGTTTAGGGGTCGGACCTCGATCCACTTGGAGAATTTGTCGATGGCGACCAGCAGGTGCGTGTAGCCCCCGGGTGCCTTCTGCAAGGGGCCGACTAGGTCTAGACCCCACACAGCAAACGGTCAGGTGATGGGTATGGTCTGCAGAGCCTGAGCGGGCAGGTGGGTCTGCTTTGCGTAGAACTGACACCCTTCGCAGGTGCGGACAATTCTAGTGGCGTCGGCCACCGCCGTCGGCCAGTAGAAACCTTGTCGGAAGGCGTTTCCAACAAGGGTTCGAGGTGCTGCGTGATGGCCGCAAGCCCCCGAGTGTATCTCTTGTAAGAGCTTCTGGCCTTCGGCGATGGAAATGCATCGCTAGAGGATGCCCGAGGGGCTGTGGTGGTAGAGCTCCTTCTCATCTCCCAGCAAGACGAACGACTTGGCGCACCTGATAGTCGCCTAGAGGGGGGTGAATAGGGCGAAACTGAAAATCTCAAAAATAATCACAACTACAAGCCGGGTTAGCGTTAGAAATATAATAGAGTCCGAGAGAGAGAGGGAGCAAAACAAATCGCAAGCAAATAACGAAATGAGACACGCGGATTTGTTTTACCGAGGTTCGGTTCTTTCAAACCTACTCCCCATTGAGGAGGCCACAAAGGCCGGGTCTCTTTCAACCCTTCCCTCTCTCAAACGGTCCCTCAGACCGAGTGAGCTTTTCTTCTTCTCAATCAAACGGGAACAAAACTTCCCCGCAAGGGCCACCACACAATTGGTGCCTCTTGCCTTGGTTACAATTGAGTTATGATCACAAGAACAAGTGAGAAAGAAAGAAAGCGATCCAAGCGCAAGAGCTCAAAAGAACACGGCAAATCTCTCTCGCTAGTCACTAAAGGCTTGAGTGGAATTGGAGAGGATTTGATCTCTTTTGGTGTGTCTAGAATTGAATGCCTAGCTCTTGTAAGTGGTTGGAAGTTGGAAAACTTGGATGCAATGAATGGTGGGGTGGTTGGGGGTATTTATAGCCCCAACCACCAAACTTGACCGTTGGCTGGAGGCTTCTGTTCGATGGCGCACCGGACAGTCCGGTGCACACCGGACAGTCCGGTGCCCCTGCCACGTCATCACTGCCGTTGGATTCTGACCGTTGGAGCTTCTGACTTCTGGGCCCGCCTGGATGTCCGGTGCACACCGGACATGTACTGTTTGATGTCCGGTGCACCGGTATGGGCGATCCTGACTACTGCGCGCGCTGCGCGCGCATTAAATGCACCGCAGGTAGCCGTTGGCGCCGAAATAGCCGTTGCTCCGCTGGCACACCGGACAGTCCGGTGCACACCGGACAGTCCGGTGCACACCGGACAGTCCGGTGAATTTTAGCGGAGCGGCTGCCGCGCGAACCCGAGGCTGGCGAGTTCCGGAGACCGCGCTTCCTTGGAGCACCGGACATGTCCGGTGCACACCGGACAGTCCGGTGAATTATAGCGCGTCGGCTTCCGAGAATTCCCGAGGGCGAAGAGTTTGAGTTGGAGTCCTCTGGGCGCACCGGACACTGTCCGGTGCACACCGGACAGTCTGGTGCCTCCAGCCAGAGGTGCCTTCGGTTGCCTCGTTGCTCCTTTGTTGAATCCAAAACTTGGTCTTTTTATTGGTTAAGTGTGAACCTTTTGCACCTGTATAACTTATACACTAGAGCAAACTAGTTAGTCCAATATTTGTGTTGGGCAATTCAACCACCAAAATTATTTAGGAACTAGGTGTAAGCCTAATTCCCTTTCAATCTCCCCCTTTTTGGTGATTGATGCCAACACAAACCAAAGCAAATATAGAAGTGCATAATTGAACTAGTTTGCATAATGTAAGTGCAAAGGTTACTTGGAATTTGAGCTAATAAAAATGCTTACATGATGCGCATGGATTGTTTCTTTATTTTTTAACATTTTGGACCACATTTGCACCAAAAGTTTTGTTTTTGCAAACTCTTTTGTAAATTCTTTTCAAAGTCTTTTTGCAAGATAGTCAAAGGTAAACGAATAAGATTTGCAAAGCATTTTCAAGTTTTGAAGTTTTCTTCCTTTGACTAAACAAAACTCCCCCTCAAATAAGGTCTCCTCTTAGTGTTCAAGAGGGTTTTCCATCAATTTTGAAAATACTACTTGCTCCCCCTTTAGAACACAAAGAGATACCAATTTTGAAATTTTTACCATTGAAAATCATCAAATTTAAAATTAGGGTGGTGGTGCGGTCCTTTTGCTTTGGGCTAATATTTTCTCCCCCTTTGGCATGAATCGCCAAAAACGGAATCATTAGAGCCCATAGAAGTACTTTCTCCTCCTTTGGTCATAGAATAAATGAGTGAAGATTGTACCAAAGTTGGAGAGATGATGCGGAGCGACGGCGAAGGATGAGTAGTAGAGCGGAGTGGAAGCCTTGTCTTCGCCGAAGATTCCAATTCCCTTTCAATATACCTATGACTTGGTTTGAAACACACTTGAAAACACATTAGTCATAGCATATATAAAAGAGACATGATCAAAGGTATATTTATGAGATATGTGTGCAAGACTTAACAAAAGAAATTTCTAGAATCAAGAATATTGAGCTCATGCCTAAGTCTGGTAAAAGATTGCTCATCAAGAGGCTTGGTAAAGATATCGGCTAATTGATCTTTAGTGTTAATGTATGAAATCTCGATATCCCCCTTTTGTTGGTGATCCCGAAGAAAATGATACCGAATGGCTATGTGCTTAGTGCGGCTATGCTCGACGGGATTGTCGGCCATTTTGATTGCACTCTCATTGTCACATAGCAAAGGGACTTTGGTTAATTTGTAACCGTAGTCCCGCAGGGTTTGCCTCATCCAAAGTAATTGCGCGCAACAATGGCCTGCGGCAATGTACTCGGCTTCGGCGGTGGAAAGAGCGACCGAATTTTGCTTCTTTGAAGCCCAAGACACCAAGGATCTTCCCAAGAACTGGCAAGTCCCCGATGTGCTCTTCCTGTTAATCTTACACCCCGCCCAATCGGCATCCGAATAACCAATCAAATCAAATGTGGATCCCCGAGGGTACCAAAGCCCAAACTTAGGAGTATAAGCCAAATATCTCAAGATTCGTTTTACGGCCGTAAGGTGTGATTCCTTAGGGTCGGCTTGGAATCTTGCACACATGCATACGGAAAGCATAATGTCCGGTCGAGATGCACATAAATAAAGCAATGAACCAATCATCGACCGGTATACCTTTTGATCCACGGACTTACCTCCCGTGTCGAGGTCGAGATGCCCATTAGTTCCCATGGGTGTCTTGATGGGCTTGGCATCCTTCATTCCAAACTTGCTGAGAATGTCTTGAGTATACTTTGTTTGGCTAATGAAGGTGCCTTCTTGGAGTTGCTTGACTTGGAATCCTAAAAAATACTTCAACTCCCCCATCATTGACATCTCGAATTTCTGTGTCATGATCCTACTAAATTCTTCACATGTAGATTTGTTAGTAGACCCAAATATGATATCATCAACATAAATTTGGCATACAAACAAATCATTGTCAAGAGTTTTAGTGAACAAAGTAGGATCGGCTTTGCCGACTTTGAAGCCATTTGCAATAAGGAAATCTCTAAGGCATTCATACCATGCTCTTGGGGCTTGCTTGAGCCCATAAAGCGCCTTAGAGAGCCTATAAACATGATTAGGATACTCACTGTCTTCAAAGCCGGGAGGCTGCTCAACATAGACCTCCTCCTTGATTGGTCCATTGAGGAAGGCACTCTTCAGGTCCATTTGATAAAGCTTGAAGCCATGGTAAGTAGCATAGGCTAATAATATGCGAATTGACTCAAGCCTAGCTACGGGTGCATAGGTTTCACCGAAATCCAAACCTTCGACTTGTGAATACCCCTTGGCCACGAGTCGAGCTTTGTTCCTTGTCACCACACCATGCTCGTCTTGCTTGTTGCGGAAAACCCACTTGGTTCCTACAACATTTTGATTAGGACGTGGAACTAAATGCCATACCTCATTCCTTGTGAAATTGTTGAGCTCCTCTTGCATCGCCATCACCCAATCCGAATCTTGAAGTGCTTCCTCTACCCTGTGTGGCTCAATAGAGGAAACAAAAGAGTAATGTTCACAAAAATGAGCAACACGAGATCGAGTAGTTACCCCCTTATGAATATCGCCGAGGATGGTGTCGACGGGGTGATCTCGTTGTATTGCTTGGTGGACTCTTGGGTGTGGCGGCCTTGGTTGTTCGTCCTCCTTGTCTTCATCATTTGCATCTCCCCCTTGATCGTTGCCATCATTTTGAGGTGGCTCATCTTTTTTGATCTTCTTGTTCAACATCTTGAGCCTCATCCTCAATTTGAGTTGGTGGAGATGCTTGCATGGAGGAGGATGGTTGATCTTGTGCTTGTGAAGGCTCTTCGAATTCCTTAGGACACACATCCCCAATGGACATGTTCCTTAGCGCTATGCATGGAGCCTGTTCTTCACCTATTTCATCAAGATCAACTTGCTCTACTTGAGAGCCGTTAGTCTCATCAAACACAACGTCACAAGAAACTTCAACAAGTCCTGAGGACTTGTTAAAGACTCTATATGCCTTTGTGTTTGAGTCATATCCTAGTAAAAAGCCTTCTACAGTTTTAGGAGCAAATTTAGATTTTCTACCTCTTTTGACAAGAATAAAACATTTGCTACCAAAAACTCTAAAATATGAAATATTGGGCTTTTTACCAGTTAGGAGTTCATAAGATTTCTTCTTGAGGATTCGGTGAAGATATAACCAGTTGATGGCGTAGCAGGCGGTGTTGACCGCCTCGGCCCAAAACCGATCCGGTGTCTTGTACTCATCAAGCATGGTTCTTGCCATGTCCAATAGAGTTCGATTCTTCCTCTCCACTACACCATTTTGTTGTGGAGTGTAGGGAGAAGAGAACTCATGCTTGATGCCCTCCTCCTCAAGGAAGCCTTCGATTTGAGAGTTCTTGAACTCCGTCCCATTGTCGCTTCTAATTTTCTTGATCCTTAAGCCGAACTCATTTTGAGCCCTTCTTAAGAATCCCTTTAAGGTCTCTTGGGTTTGTGATTTTTCCTGCAAAAAGAATACCCAAGTGAAGCGAGAATAATCATCCACAATTACAAGACAATACTTACTACCGCCGATGCTTATGTAAGCAATCGGGCCGAATAAATCCATGTGTAGGAGCTCCAGTGGCCTGTCGGTAGTCATGACGTTTTTGTGTGGATGATGGATGCCAACTTGCTTCCCGGCTTGGCATGCGCTACAAATCCTGTCTTTCTCAAAATGAACATTTGTTAGTCCTAAAATGTGTTCCCCCTTTAGAAGCTTATGAAGATTCTTCATTCCAACATGGGCTAGTCGGCGATGCCAGAGCCAACCCAAGTTAGTCTTAGCAATTAAGCAAGTATCGAGTTCAGCTCTATCAAAATCTACCAAGTATAGCTGACCCTCTAATACTCCCTTAAATGCTATTGAATCATCACTCCTTCTAAAGACAGTAACACCTGTATCAGTAAATAGACAGTTGTAGCCCATTTGACATAATTGGGATACGGAAAGCAAATTGTAATCTAAAGAATCTACAAGAAAAACATTGGAAATAGTATGGTCAGGTGATATAGCAATTTTACCCAAACCTTTGACCAAACCTTGATTTCCATCCCCGAATGTGATAGCTCGTTGGGGATCTTGGTTTTTCTCATATGAGGAGAACATCCTTTTCTCCCCTGTCATATGATTTGTGCACCCGCTGTCGAGTATCCAACTTGAGCCCCCGGATGCATAAACCTGCAAAACAGTTTTAGTTCTTGATTTTAGGTACCCAAACGGTTTTGGGTCCTTTAGCATTAGATACAAGAACTTTGGGTACCCAAACACAAGTCTTGGAGCCCTTGTGTTTGCCCCCAACAATTTTGGCAACTACCTTGCCGGATTTGTTAGTTAAAACATAAGATGCATCAAAAGTTTTAAATGAAATGGCATGATCATTTGATGCATTAGGAGTTTTCTTTCTAGGCAACTTGGCACGGGTTGGTTGCCTAGAACTAGATGTCTCACCCTTATACATGAAAGCATGATTAGGACCAGAGTGAGACTTCCTAGAATGAATTTTCCTAATTTTGCTCTCAGGATAGCCAGCAGGGTACAAAATGTAACCCTCGTTATCCTGAGGCATGGGAGCCTTGCCCTTAACAAAGTTAGATAAGTTCTTTGGAGGGGCATTAATTTTGACATTGTCTCCCCTTTGGAAGCCAATGCCGTCCTTAATGCCGGGGCGTCTCCCATTAAAGAGCATGCTTCTAGCAAATTTAAATTTTTCATTTTCTAAGTCATGCTCACTAATCTTAGCATTAAGTTGTGCTATGTGATCATTTTGTTTTTTAATTAAGGCTAGGTGATCATGGATAGCATCAACATTAATGTCTCTACATCTAGTACAAATAGAAACATGTTCAACATTAGATGTAGAGGGTTTGCAAGATTTTAGTTCAATAACCTTAGCATGTAATATATCATTCTCATCTCTAAGGTTAGAAATGCAAACATCAAAATCTCTAGCCTTAGCAAGCAATTTTTCTTTTTCATCTCTAAGGCTAGCAAGAGAAATATTCAATTCTTCAATCCTAGCAAGCAAATCATCATTATCATTTCTAGGATATGGAATTGAAACATTGCAAATATGAGAATCAACCTTAGCTATCAAATTAGCATTTTCATTTCTAAGGTTGTCTATAGTCTCATGGCAAGTACTTAGCTCACTAGACAATTTTTCACATTTTTCTATTGCTAGAGCATAAGCATTTTTAACCTTAACATGTTTCTTATTTTCCTTGATTAGGAAGTCCTCTTGAGAGTCCAAGAGATCATCCTTTTCATGGATGGCACTAATTAGCTCATTTAATTTTTCCTTTTGATCCATGTTAAGGTTAGCAAAAAGAATACGCAAGTTGTCCTCCTCATTTTTATCATTATCCTCATCACTAGATGTTTCATATTAAGTGGAGGACCTTGATTTTACCTTCTTTTTGCCGTCCTTGGCCATGAGACACTTGTGGCCGACGTTGGGGAAGAGAAGGCCCTTGGTGACGGCGATGTTGGCGGCGTCCTCGTCGTTGGAGGAGTCGCTTGAGCTTTCGTCGGAGTCCCACTCTCGACAAACATGGGCATCGCCGCCCTTCTTCTTGTAGTACTTCTTCTTTTCTCTCTTCTTTCCCTTCTTGTCGTCGCCCCTGTCACTGTCACTAGACATAGGACATTTTGCAATAAAATGACCGGGCTTACCACACTTGTAGCAAACCTTCTTGGAACGGGATTTGTAATCCTTCCCCTTCCGTTGCTTGAGGATTTGCCGAAAGCTTTTGATGATTAGGGCCATCTCCTCGTTGTCGAGCTTGGAGGCATCAATTGGTTGTCTACTTGGTGTAGACTCCTCCTTCTTCTCCTCCGTTGCCTTGAAGGCCACCGGTTGTGCCTCGGATGTGGAAGGCTCGTCAAGCTCGTTGATCTTTTTGGAGCCCTTAATCATGCATTCAAAGCTTACAAAATTCCCGATAACTTCCTCGGGAGTCATTAGTGGATATCTAGGATTACCACGAATTAATTGTACTTGAGTAGGGTTAAGGAAAATAAGAGCTCTTAGAATGACCTTAACCACCTCGTGGTCATCCCACTTTTTGCTCCCGAGGTTGCGCACTTGGTTCACCAAGGTCTTGAGCCGATTGTACATGTCTTGTGGCTCTTCCCCTTGGCGAAGACGGAAGCGACCGAGCTCCCCCTCGATCGTTTCCCGCTTGGTGATCTTGGTGAGTTCATCACCTTCATGTGCCGTCTTGAGTAGGTCCCAAATCTCCTTCGCGTTCTTCAACCCTTGTACTTTGTTGTATTCCTCCTTGCTTAGAGAGGCAAGGAGAATAGTTGCGGCTTGGGAGTTGAAGTGCTCGATTTGGGCCACTTCGTCCGTGTCATAGTCCTCATCCCCTACAGATGGTACCTGTACACCATACTCAACAACATCCCATATACTTTTGTGGAGAGAGGTTAGATGAAATCGCATTAAATTACTCCACATAGCATAATCTTCACCATTAAAAGTTGGTGGTTTGCCTAATGGGACGGAAAGTAAAGGTGTATGTTTAGGAATGCGAGGGTAGCGTAGGGGAATCTTACTATACTTCTTACGCTCTTGGCGTTTAGAAGTAACGGATGCCGCGTCGGAGCCGGAGGTAGATGTCGATGAAGTGTCGGTCTCGTAGTAGACCACCTTCCTCATCCTCTTGTGCTTGTCCCCACTCCGATGCGGCTTGTGAGAAGAAGATTTTTCCTTCTTCTCCTTGTGGTGAGAAGAGGAAGATCTTTTCTCCTTCCACTTGGAGGAGTTCTTCTTCTTCTCCCTTCTCTTGGTGCGGGACTCTTCCGATGAAGTGCTCCCTTGGCTTGTAGTGGGCTTGTTATCGCCGGTCTCCATCTCCCTCTTGGTGTGATCTCCCGACATCACTTCGAGCGGTTAGGCTCTAATGAAGCACCGGCCTCTCATACCAATTGATAGTCGCCTAGAGGGGGGGTGAATAGGGCGAAACTGAAAATCTCAAAAATAATCACAACTACAAGCCGGGTTAGCGTTAGAAATATAATAGAGTCCGAGAGAGAGAGGGAGCAAAACAAATCGCAAGCAAATAACGAAATGAGACACGCGGATTTGTTTTACCGAGGTTCGGTTCTTTCAAACCTACTCCCCGTTGAGGAGGCCACAAAGGCCGGGTCTCTTTCAACCCTTCCCTCTCTCAAACGGTCCCTCAGACCGAGTGAGCTTTTCTTCTTCTCAATCAAACGGGAACAAAACTTCCCCGCAAGGGCCACCACACAATTGGTGCCTCTTGCCTTGGTTACAATTGAGTTATGATCACAAGAACAAGTGAGAAAGAAAGAAAGCGATCCAAGCGCAAGAGCTCAAAAGAACACGGCAAATCTCTCTCGCTAGTCACTAAAGGCTTGAGTGGAATTGGAGAGGATTTGATCTCTTTTGGTGTGTCTAGAATTGAATGCCTAGCTCTTGTAAGTGGTTGGAAGTTGGAAAACTTGGATGCAATGAATGGTGGGGTGGTTGGGGTATTTATAGCCCCAACCACCAAACTTGACCGTTGGCTGGAGGCTTCTGTTCGATGGCGCACCGGACAGTCCGGTGCACACCGGACAGTCCGGTGCCCCTGCCACATCATCACTGCCGTTGGATTCTGACCGTTGGAGCTTCTGACTTCTGGGCCCGCCTGGATGTCCGGTGCACACCGGACATGTACTGTTTGATGTCCGGTGCACCGGTATGGGCGATCCTGACTACTGCGCGCGCTGCGCGCTCATTAAATGCACCGCAGGTAGCCGTTGGCGCCGAAATAGCCGTTGCTCCGCTGGCACACCGGACAGTCCGGTGCACACCGGACAGTCCGGTGAATTTTAGCGGAGCGGCTGCCGCGCGAACCCGAGGCTGGCGAGTTCCGGAGACCGCGCTTCCTTGGAGCACCGGACATGTCCGGTGCACACCGGACAGTCCGGTGAATTATAGCGCGTCGGCTTCCGAGAATTCCCGAGGGCGAAGAGTTTGAGTTGGAGTCCTCTGGGCGCACCGGACACTGTCTGTTGCACACCGGACAGTCCGGTGCCTCCAGCCAGAGGTGCCTTCGGTTGCCTCGTTGCTCCTTTGTTGAATCCAAAACTTGGTCTTTTTATTGGTTAAGTGTGAACCTTTTGCACCTGTATAACTTATACACTAGAGCAAACTAGTTAGTCCAATATTTGTGTTGGGCAATTCAACCACCAAAATTATTTAGGAACTAGGTGTAAGCCTAATTCCCTTTCAGCGCCGCGCCAACCATCGAGCTTCGGCTTGGTCGAGGGGTAGCTCTCCTCGGTGGAGATATTGCAGGTACGGGGTCTGCCAGTTTTGATTAGGCGTGACCTCGCTCTACTCCCCCTCGACGCGCAGTGCCTCACCCTCGGGGGCCGAGGGTACCTCGGACCGTGCTGAGGGTACCTCGGACCGTGCCGAGGGTACCTCGGACTGAGCCGAGGGTGCCTCAGGCTAGGCCGAGGCCTTCTCGGGCTCGGGTGTGTCGTCGGTCTTGATGGAGGGTTGATGCAGGTCTCGGGAGAATACGTCTGGGGGAACCGTTGTTCGCCCCGAGGCTATTTTAGCCAGCTCGTCCGCAGTCTCGTTGTAGCGTCAGGCGATGTGGTTGAGCTCGAGCCCGTAGAACTTGTCTTCCAGGCGCCGAACCTCATCGCAGTAGGCTTCCATCTTCGGGTCGCGACAGTGGGAGTTCTTCATGACTTGGTCGATGACAAGCTGCGAGTCACCGCGAGCGTCGAGGCGTCGGACCCCTAGCTCGATGGCGATTCGCAACCCGTTTACCAGAGCCTCGTACTCAGCCACGTTGTTGGACGCCGGGAAGTGGAGGCGTAGCACGTAGCGTAGGTGCTTCCCGAGGGGCAAGATGAAGAGCAGGCCCGCGCCGGCCCCCGTCTTCATCAGCGACCCGTCGAAAAACATGGTCCAGAGCTCCGGTTGGATCGGAGCTGTCGGGAGCTGGGTGTCGACCCATTCAGCCACGAAGTCCGCCAAGACCTGGGACTTGATGGCCTTCCGAGGGGCGAACGAGATCGTCTCGCCCATGATCTCCACTGCCCACTTTGCAATTCTACCCGAGGCCTCTCGGGACTGGATGATCTCCCCCAGGGGGAAGGATGACACCACAGTCACCGGATGAGACTTGAAGTAGTGTCGCAACTTCCGCCGCGTCAGGATCACCGCGTACAGCAGCTTCTAAATTTGTGGGTAGCGGATCTTGGTCTCGGACAGTACCTCACTGATGAAGTAGACTGGCCTCTGGACGGGCAATGCATGCCCCTCTTCTCGTCTCTCGACCACAATCGCGGCGCTAACCACCTGAGTGGTCGCGGCGACGTAGATCAAGAGGGCTTCTCCGGCAGCGGGGGGCACCAAGATGGGCGCGTTTGTGAGGAGCGCCTTCAGGTTCCCGAGGGCTTCCTCGGCCTCAGAGGTCCAAGCGAAGCACTCGGCCTTCCTTAAGAGGTGGTACAGAGGCAGGCCTCTTTCGCCGAGGCGCGAGATGAAACGGCTCAGAGCCGCGAGGCATCCCATGACCCTCTGTACGCCTTTCAAGTCCTTGATGGGCCCCATGCTGGTGATGGCCGCGATCTTCTCCAGGTTGGCCTCGATGCCCCGCTCGGAGACGATGAACCCCAAGAGCATGCCTCGGGGGACCCCAAAGACACACTTTTCGGGATTGAGCTTCACGCCTTTTGCCTTGAGACATCGGAATGTTGCTTCAAGGTCGAAAAGGAGGTCGGAGGCTCTCCTCGTCTTGACTACGATGTCATCGACGTAGGCCTCGACCGTTCGGCCGATGTGTTCGCCGAACAAATGGTTCATGCATCGCTGGTACGTTGCACCCGCATTCCTCAAGCCGAACGGCATGGTAACATAGCAGTACATGCCGAAGGGTGTGATGAAAGAAGTCACGAGCTGGTCAGACTCTTTCATCCTGATCTGGTGATAACCTGAGTAGGCATCGAGGAAAGACAAGGTTTCGCACCCTGCAGTGGAATCCACGATTTGATCGATGCGAGGCAGAGGGTAGGGAACTTTCGGACATGCTTTGTTTAGACCAGTGTAGTCTACACACATCCGCCATTTCCCCCCTTTCTTTCTCACAAGCACAGGGTTGGCAAGCCATTCGGGATGGAATACCTCTTTGATGAACCCTGCCGCCATTAGCTTGTGGATCTCCTCGCCTATGGCTCTGCGCTTTTCTTCGTCGAATCAGCGTAGAGGCTGCTTCACGGGTCGAGCTCCAGTTCGGATATCCAGCGAGTGCTCGGCGACTTCCCTCGGTATGCTGGGCATGTCCGAGGGACTCCACGCGAAGACGTCGGTGTTTGCGCGGAGAAAGTCAACGAGCACTGCTTCCTATTTGGGGTCGAGCTCGGAGCCGATCCGGATCTACTTGGAGGCGTCGCTGCAGGGGTCGAGAGGGACGGACTTAACCGTCTCCGCTGGCTCGAAGTTGCTGGCGTGGCGCTTCACGTCTGGCGCCTCCCTAGAGAAGCTCTCCAGGTCGGCGATGAGGGCCTCGGACTCGGCTAGGGCCTCGGCGTACTCCATGCACTCCACGTCGCATTCGTACGCGTGTCGGTACATGGGCCCGACGGTGATGACCCCGTTGGGGCCCGACATCTTGAGCTTGAGGTAGGTGTAGTTGGGGACGACCATGAACTTGGCGTAGCATGGCCTCCCCAATACTGCGTGGTAGGTTCCTCGAAACCCGACCACTTCGAACGTTAGGGTCTCCCTTCGAAAGTTGGAGGGCGTCCCGAAGCAGACGGGTAGATCGAGTTGTCCGAGGGGTTGGACGCGCTTCCCGGGGATGATCCCGTGGAAAGGCACAGCGCCCGTTCGGACCGAGGACAGATCGATCCGCAGGAGCCCGAGGGTCTCGGCGTAGATGATGTTGAGGCTGCTGCCTCTGTCCATGAGGACCTTGGTGAGCCTGACGTTGCTGATGATGGGGTCGACAACGAGCGGGTATTTCCCCGGGCTCGGCACGTGGTCGGGATGGTCAGCCTGGTCGAAGGTGATGGGCTTGTCGGACCAGTCTAGGTAGACTGGCGCCGCCACCTTTACCGAGTAGACCTCCCGACGCTCTTGCTTGCGGTGCCGAGCCAAGGCGTTTGCCACTTGCCCACCGTAGATCATGAAGCAGTTGCGGACCTCAGGGAACTCTCCTGCCTTGTGATCTTCCTTTTTAGTGTCGTCGAGAGCCTTGCCACCCTCCGCGGGTGGCCCGGCCTTGTGAAAGTGGCGTCGAAGCATGGCACACTCCTCAAGGGTGTGCTTGACGGGCCCCTGATGATAGGGGCACGGCTCCTTGAGCATCTTGTCGAAGAGGTTGGCACCTCCGAGAGGTTTTCGAGGGTTCTTGTACTCGACGGCGGTGACAAGGTCCACGTCGGCGGCGAAGCGTTTCGCTTGCGACTTCTTCTTGCCCTTCTTCTTGGTGCCGCGCTGAGTTGACGCCTTGGGAACATCTTCCGGTGGGCGGCCCTGGGGCTGCTTGTCCTTCCGGAAGATGACCTCAACCGCCTCCTGGCCAGAGGCGAACTTGGTGGCGATGTCCATCAGCTCGCTCGCCCTGGTGGGGGTCTTGCGACCCAGCTTGCTCACCAGGTCGCGACAAGTGGTGCCGGCGAGGAACGCGCCGATGACATCCGAATCGGTGACGTTGGGCAGCTCAGTGCGCTGCTTCAAGAATCGCCAGATGTAGTCCCGGAGAGACTCCTGGCTGCTGGCGGCAGCTTCGGAGATACCAGGAGTTTCCAGGGCGCACGTACGTGCCTTCGAAATTGCCGGCGAAGGCTTGGACCAGGTCGTCCCAGTTGGAGATCTGCCCCGGAGGCAGGTGCTCCAGCCAGGCTCGAGCGGTGTCGGAGAGGAACAGGGGGAGGTTGCGGATGATGAGATTATCATCGTCCGTTCCACCCAGTTGGCAGGCCAGCCGATAGTCCGTGAGCCACAGTTCCGGTCTCGTCTCTCCCGAGTACTTTGTGATAGTAGTCAGGGTTCGGAACCGGGTCGGGAACGGCGCCCGTCGTATGGCGCGGCTGAAAGCCTGCGGACCAGGTGGTTCGGGCGAAGGACTCCGATCCTCCCCGCTATCGTAGCGTCCCCCACGCCTGGGGTGGTAGCCTCGGCGCACCCTCTCGTCGAGGTGGGCCCGACGGCTGTGGTGATGGTGCTCGTTGCCGAGGCGACCCGGGGCCGCAGGCGCTGTGTTGCGCGTGCGCCCGGTGTGGACCGAGGCTTCCCGCATGAATCGGGAAGTCGCGGCGCGATGTTTCGAGGGGTACCCCTGCCTTCGGGAGGCGGAGCTCTCGGCCCATCGGACCGCGGCGTCCTCCAGGAGATTCTTTAGCTCTCCCTGGATACGCCGCCCCTCAGTGGTTGATGGCTCTGGCATCGCGCGGAGAAGTATTGCCGCTGCAGCCAGGTTCTGGCCGACTCCACTGGAAACCGGTGGCGGCCTTACCCTGACGTCGTCGGCGATGCGGTGCTGCATGCCCTAGGGGAGATGACGCGCTTCTCCGGCCGGAGGTTGGCCCGCCCATTCCTGCCCGATGTCCCGGCGAATCGGCACAAGCGTTCCTGCTCCCTCGTCGAGCCTGGCCTGCATCTCACGGATTTGCTCGAGCTGTGGGTCAGGACCCCCCTGTAACACCCGGTTTTAAAGGACAAAGCCGGGTGCATCTCATACATGCGCCAAGAAGACAACATATATAATAACAGAGTGTATAGAGATAAATGTCATAAACATCAGAGTATTTATTACATAGCGGAAGACTTACAAAAATAATAAAAGATAAATATAACACGAATTAAGGATCGTCGGCGCCAATGTCGACTGGGAAACGCCACCTAGATCAGATCAAACTCCTCGATACTTGGCTCCACTTGAAACCACCTGTTCTTCTCCTGTGGGGGGGTGTGAGACAGCAAGAGTGAGCTCACATACGATCATAGCTCAACAAGTCGTGGGGAATAATGTGGCATGAACTCACCAAAGGTGGGAGTTCATGTAGTGTAAGGCTGATCAATGAAATAGAGGCTGAAGCTGAGCATTGCTTTTATAAGTTGGTCAAAATTTTATTAGCAGTTACTAAGTGCAAGTAAATACCAAACCTTAGTAATAATAAAGAACAGTAATAGTAAAATAATCCCAAATGCAATGCAAATGTTAAATTGAATTTAAGTTCCATAATTAATCATGTGAGGGTCCGAGCCGCTCTTGACCGTGAGCACGGCTAGTATACTAGTTTTACACTCTGCAGAGGTTGCGCATCTTTACCCACAAGTCATGTTACCCATCTGCCAAGAGATGGCCAATCCCATACACCTCTACCGAGGAGGCGAGGCAGGGTAACACTACGAGGCCTTTACAAAGTTCCACTAGCTTCAGACTACCCGCTACAGTTTATGGGAAGATCCAGTAAAGGGTTCCTGGCTGATAGCCATCGCAGCAAAATCAACCAGGGACCTCCCCGCACTGACCTCTCCCCTACTGCCCTTGCCCCTTTCGGGTAAGGTAGCCCTCCCCTAGCTTTCCTAGTTAATCAGCCAAGGGCATCCCATACTACCCTTGTGGTAGCACTGTTTTCCCGGGTGGTCGCTCCATGTTCCAATTAATTTAATGATCTTAACATGAACAATAATAATAACAAGATAATAACAGAATAATCATGAATAATGAATCTCCATACCCAATCCATATAAAGCAATAGCAAGTACTACCCAAAAATATTCCAGGGGTGAACAAGGTATAGAGGTAATCAAAACTGGGGTACATAAAGGTTCCCATCAAAATTAACCTATGCAGATCATTAAAATTAATAAGAACATGGCTGGGAAAAGTAAGTGATCAAGGGCACAACTTGCCTTCAACGAGCTCCTGCTCAGCTACTTCAACTTGTTGAAGCTCAGGTTCCACGGTAGGTTGCTCGTCTACTCGCATCAATACAATACATACATGGCATAGCATAAATTAACATCACATCAAACATGCAAATAGAATATACAGTAATAAACTAGACATTAAAATAAGATTACAGGAACTGGAATTATCAAAATTGGAGTTATATATTTTAAGTTATGGATTTTCTAATGTTTTATGTGCTTAATACAAGATTAAGTGAAAGAATAATTTTAATGTGTTTGTCATGCCAGAACAGAGGCACAAATAGATAGACAATAATTTTATGAAATTTTAGGAACTGGAATGGTCTAATTTGGAGTTCATATGCATTTATTATGAATTAAACAAGTTTTGACATTTATTTTTGCACTAAAAATTAATTTCTGATATTAATTTCTGATTTTTAAAGTTCTCTGGATCGGGCCTCAAATTCTGGAAAAATCAGGGGCTTAGGCGCAAAAGAAACTGTGACTCAGATTACTATACATTAGACTGCGGGTTGATTTCCAATTTCCCCGAGGGCTCTTTTGCAAAACGTGCAACCCGAAAGGGTATGGAGCAATCCTGACCGCCCGATCACGATTCTAGGGTCCGGATTAGATCGGCGCGATCCCGAAGCGGTACGCAATGAAGACCGTTGGATCCCCATCCCACGGTTTGGATGTTATTGAAGAGCGCTCTAATCCTAACCACCGGATACCGATCGGAGGGCACAGAATACCCGTGCGGGCGCTGCGATGAGAACAGGCACACGGTTCGATCTCGACCACACATCGACCGATCGACGGCCCACACGACTCTCTTCCTCCCCACAACAGACTGCGCGGCAGACTTCACCCCACCGCGGCGGCGAGCTCACCGGAGCACCAGCTTTCGCGTTCTAGAGCCCCAACCCCCAAATCAAACGACGCTACACGAAGCATTGGCGATTGCGAGCTCAAAGAAGGGCGTCTCACCAGCGATTGAGGTGGCAGTGGGGCTGTTCACGACACCAGGCGATTCCGCGCGGTGAAAGGGGCACCAGCGACGAATTGCCGCCGCACAGGTTGATCTTCCCCCAAATTGGGTCCACGGCGAGCTTCTATAGTGTGTGGCGATGCTCCCCAGCTGCTTTCTGCGAGCGCGGCGCCGACACAGTAGCGAATCACGATGGCGGCGCTTTCTCCCCACGTTCTGGTTGGCGGCGATGGTGTGTTGACCACGATTCGGATCTAGCTCCAATGGATGGGAGAAGAGGGCGCCAGCCACGACTACTTATGGGACCAAGCTAGGGACCCCGAGGAGCTCGCAGGGACAGCACTCGATCCGGCTCGGTTGTTATGGGGTCTCCGTTTTCCTAGGCGTGCGATGCGGAGAAGACGCGCCTGCCACCAGCAACGCCACAACCGCGCGGCCAGAGAAAGCAGCGGCGGGTTCCGAGTCATGCGGTTCCCAGTGAGCGAAGGACGGGGATTCCGTTGGCCGAGCCCGCGCGCTGATTGAGGGATGGGCGGACTCAGTCGCGCAGGATGGGGAAGAAGATGAGCCCGACCGAGGAGGCCCACACGGTCAGCGACCCTGAGCGCGCGACGCACTCAGCTCGGATCGTCTGTTACCGGTGAAGAAGGGATGACAGGTGGGTCCCGCATCGCAGTGTCAGGGCACCAAGCGCGTGTGGAGTGGGTGACCGGGCTGTGCGGAGCGTGAGCGAGATGGGCCGCGCGGGAGGGTTTTCCGGAGTTGGGCCAGAAAGCGACGTCAGACGGCCCATGTAGTTTTTTTCTTTTTATCTTTTACCTTCTTTTCTCTCTTCCTAGGTTCAAATTGAATTCGAATTTTGAATTCAAACCAGTGCCAAATTTATTCTCTTCTCTAATCATATTGTGAATCTAAAAAAAGAAATACCAATTTTTATAATTATATTATTTATATTTTTATATCATTTCTCTTCTTTTCATTTTCAAAACCCTAATTTTAATTTATGACTTAATTCAACCTTTATAATTATTATTTTATTATCATTATCATTAGTATTTTATTTAATGCACAAACATGTAAAACTCCAACAAGATGCACTTTATTTTATTTTATTATCATTTGTTTTATTTAATCGCTCTTAATTATATGTTTTTTTTTATGATGCAAATAAGGCACATAAGATAAGGATTTCACTATATAATCCTTTTATACAATTTTGAGCATTACAAATCCTACCCCCCTTAACAATAATCTCGTCCTCGAGATTTAAGAAGTGCTAGGGAAAAGGTGGGGAAAATCTATGTGAAGCTCTTCTTCTCTTTCTCACGTTGCTTCATCTTCTCCATGGTGACTCCATTGCACTTTTCATTTCTTAATAACCATATTGCTTGCGACTCGAGTCAAAGTATCCAAAATCTTGATCGGGTACTCCGTATAAGTCAAATCACCCTAAACACTAAGGTCTTCCATTGGTAATTGTTCTTCAGGTACCCTGAGACATTTCTTCAGCTGTGACACTTGGAATACATTATGCACATCAGATAAATTATCAGGTAGCTCGAGTTGATAGGCCATCTCTCCAACTTGCCTAAAAACTCAGAGTAGTCCAACAAAGTGAGGGGACAATTTACTCTCGTCTTTAAAACTCCTCATTCCACGAAGTGGTGACACCTTGAGATACACATAATCTCCTTCTTCAAATTCCAGTGGCCTCCTTCTATTATCAGCATAACTCTTTTGCCTGGTTTGAGCCACTCTCAAATTCTCTCGAATTATACGAACTTGTTCTTCTGCTTCTTGAATCAGTTCAGGCCCAAAGAATTGTCTCTCTCCAGTCTGATCCCAATACAAAGGAGTCCTGCACTTCCTCCCATATAAAGCTTCAAAAGGTGACATCTTCAGACTGGCCTGATAACTATTATTATACGAGAACTCAGCATAGGGTAGACTCTTATCCCAACTTCCTCCATGCTGAAGGGCACATGCTCTCAACATATCTTCCAATACTTGATTAGTCCTTTCAGTCTGTCCATCCGTCTGAGGGTGATAAGCTGTACTGAAATTCAACTTTGTACTCATGTTCTCATGAAAGCTTCTCCAAAATCTTGAGGTAAACTGTGAACCTCGATCCGACACGATCTTCTTTGGTACTCCATGCAAACACACAATCCGAGCCATATATAACTCTGCTAGTTGAGAACCTTTATAAGTAGTCTTCATAGGAATAAAGTGAGCCACTTTAGTCAATCTATCCACAATCACCCATGTAGCATCATATCCTTTCTGGGTGCGAGGCAATCCAGTAATGAAATCCATACCAATCTCTTCCCACTTCCACTCGGGTATCTTCAGTGGATGCAATAATCCAGCTGGCCTCTGGTGTTCAGCCTTAACTCTTTGACATACATCGCACATAGCCACATGTGCAGCTACATCTCTTTTCAATCCATACCACCAATACTTCCGTTTCAAATCCTGATACATCTTGGTACTACCAGGATGAATAGAATAATCTGAATCATGGGCCTCTTTTAAAATAGTCTCTCGAAGGCTTTTAACATCAGGAACACATATTCTGTCCTTGAACCATACAGTGCCTTGCTCATCTTCCGTGAATTCCGGAACTCGACCTTCAGTAATCAGATCCTTAATCTCTTTTATCTTATCATCACCAATTTGTCCTTTGCGGATCTCTTGCTCCAAAGTAGGTTCCACATCAATAGTAACTCCCTCAGTATGAGCGACTATCCCCAGGTTAAGTCTCCTGAAGTCATCAACAATCTCATCGGGTAGCTGGGCAACAATAGCTGCATGGACATGCTCCTTGCGACTCAAGGCATCTGTAACCAAATTCGCCTTGCCCGGGTGATAGTGAATTTCCAAACCGTAATCCTTAATAAGCTCCAACCAACAGCGTTGCCTAAGGTTGAGATCCTTTTGAGTGAATATGTACTTCAAACTCTTATGATCCGTATATACTTGGCACTTGGTCCCCATGATATAATGTCTCCAAATCTTAAGTGCATGCACAACGGCTGCCAATTCCAAGTCATGAGTGGGGTAGTTCAATTCATGTCTCCGCAACTGACGAGAAGCATAAGCAATCACATGTCCTTCTTGCATGAGCACACATCCAAGTCCTTGGCCACATGCATCACAATAAATGTCAAATCCCTTCTGTAGGTCTGGCATAACCAAAACTGGTGGCGACATCAACCTCTTCTTCAATAGATCAAAGCTGTCTTGACACTTCTCGTCCCACTTAAATTCTTTTCCTTTCTCCAAAAGCGAAGTCATCGGCTTAGCAATCTTAGAAAATCCTTCGATAAACCTCCGATAATATCCAGCAAGTCCTAAGAAACTTCGAATCTCAGTAACTGTAGTGGGTATGCTCCACACCACTATCTCCTTGACTTTAGCAGGATCCACTGATATCCCTCCATTAGAAATGATATGTCCAAGAAATGGCACCTCGCCAATCCAAAACTCGCATTTACCGTACTTGGCGTAGAGTTGATTATCTTAAAGCTTCTGTAGCACCAACCTTAGATGTTCTTCATGGTCACTCTCATTCTTAGATTAGATAAGAATATCGTCGATGAACACCACGACGAATCTGTCCAAATACTCCAAAAACATCTTATTCCTCAAATCTATAAAATAAGCTGGTGCATTAGTTAATCCAAATGACGTAACGGTGCACTCATATAATCCATATCGAGTCGAGAAAACCGTCTTAGGAATATCTGATGGTCCAATCTTCATCTGATGGTACCCTGATCGGAGGTCAATCTTCGAGAATACGCTTGCACTTCTCATCCGATTAAATAATTCTTCAATGCGGGGTAATGGATACTTGTTCTTCATAGAGACACCATTAAGGGTCCTATCATCCACGCACATCCCTTGCGATCCATCTTTCTTTTGTACAAACAAATCTGGTGCTCTCCAAGGTGAAGACTCGGACGAATGTACTCAGCCTCTTGCAACTCCGTTAAGTGCTTCTTGAGTTCTTTTAACTCTTCTACAGACATTCTATACTGCTTGGCTCCAATATTATAGCAGTAACTTCCAAATTCTCTACCCATAATGGCCAATGTCAATCTACATGTCATTTGATTCACCACAACAGGCCCTTTAGGTGTAACTACTCTCATGGGTTTTCTCATATTGTCCAACACATTTGCACAAACCCAAAATCTCAGCATGACGCATAATTTTATTATCAACTCATGGGGACAAACAGACCTTTTTATTCCTCCTAAAATGGTATCATACCGAATACTAACTAAAGGAACATGTAGATCCTACAAATAGTAGTAATTTACATATATGTTTATGTAGCTTGGTGGAGCCGGTGGTGGTGGAGATGGTGGTTGCTCTTGTTGTTGTCTCTCCAACCGTGATTGCCTTATTTCTTGCTGTATCTCCAGACGGGCCTGACGTATTTCCTCGCGTTCTTGTCTTATCTGGCTTTGCATTTCGGTCATCATGTCTGTCAATTGCTGTATTACCAGCCTTTGGGTTGCGATCACTTGCTCGGTTTCAACAGGTGGGGGATTTGGAGGATTCATTTCTGCTTGCTGTTGCGTGATAATCTTTCCTTTCCTGGTATTGACCATCTGAGTTAGATACATAAGGTAAGAAAGAGCAGTAGACAAGGCAGTAATTACAATCATGTTACTTTGGGGGACTTATTAGCTAAGTAGATTAGTGTGTCACCTACTAAAGCTAATACAATACCTTATAGTGGTACATGCTAGGATGCCCATCTATAATGTTTCAATCAATCAAAGAAGCAAATCAGGCATTGATCATCAGAACAATCAACCAATATTTTTAATAGAGAAAATAGTTTTGATTTGGTCTTAGGCCTCCTATCTCTTAAATTGTCATAGGGGTAGGGATTCCAAGGTGTGAAATCCATCTTGTCCTAGATTAGAAAAGGTAAGAATGATCAGAGTAGAACAGTAGAAGGTGAGACATGATCAAGATAAGTATAGAGGGAATCAGAGTAAGGTAAGTAGGGAAGGGTTTTGTCCATTTCTATCTAGGTTTCGTCCTACAGTCAACATTTCCTCTGATACCACTTCTGTAACACCCGGTTTTAAAGGACAAAGCCGGGTGCATCTCATACATGCGCCAAGAAGACAACATATATAATAACAGAGTGTATAGAGATAAATGTCATAAACATCAGAGTATTTATTACATAGCGGAAGACTTACAAAAATAATAAAAGATAAATATAACACGAACTAAGGATCGTCGGCGCCAATGTCGACTGGGAAACGCCACCTAGATCAGATCAAACTCCTCGATACTTGGCTCCACTTGAAACCACCTGTTCTTCTCCTGTGGGGGGGTGTGAGACAGCAAGAGTGAGCTCACATACGATCATAGCTCAACAAGTCGTGGGGAATAATGTGGCATGAACTCACCAAAGGTGGGAGTTCATGTAGTGTAAGGCTGATCAATGAAATAGAGGCTGAAGCTGAGCATTGCTTTTATAAGTTGGTCAAAATTTTATTAGCAGTTACTAAGTGCAAGTAAATACCAAACCTTAGTAATAATAAAGAACAGTAATAGTAAAATAATCCCAAATGCAATGCAAATGTTAAATTGAATTTAAGTTCCATAATTAATCATGTGAGGGTCCGAGCCGCTCTTGACCGTGAGCACGGCTAGTATACTAGTTTTACACTCTGCAGAGGTTGCGCATCTTTACCCACAAGTCATGTTACCCATCTGCCAAGAGATGGCCAATCCCATACACCTCTACCGAGGAGGCGAGGCAGGGTAACACTACGAGGCCTTTACAAAGTTCCACTAGCTTCAGACTACCCGCTACAGTTTATGGGAAGATCCAGTAAAGGGTTCCTGGCTGATAGCCATCGCAGCAAAATCAACCAGGGACCTCCCCGCACTGACCTCTCCCCTACTGCCCTTGCCCCTTTCGGGTAAGGTAGCCCTCCCCTAGCTTTCCTAGTTAATCAGCCAAGGGCATCCCATACTACCCTTGTGGTAGCACTGTTTTCCCGGGTGGTCGCTCCATGTTCCAATTAATTTAATGATCTTAACATGAACAATAATAATAACAAGATAATAACAGAATAATCATGAATAATGAATCTCCATACCCAATCCATATAAAGCAATAGCAAGTACTACCCAAAAATATTCCAGGGGTGAACAAGGTATAGAGGTAATCAAAACTGGGGTACATAAAGGTTCCCATCAAAATTAACCTATGCAGATCATTAAAATTAATAAGAACATGGCTGGGAAAAGTAAGTGATCAAGGGCACAACTTGCCTTCAACGAGCTCCTGCTCAGCTACTTCAACTTGTTGAAGCTCAGGTTCCACGGTAGGTTGCTCGTCTACTCGCATCAATACAATACATACATGGCATAGCATAAATTAACATCACATCAAACATGCAAATAGAATATACAGTAATAAACTAGACATTAAAATAAGATTACAGGAACTGGAATTATCAAAATTGGAGTTATATATTTTAAGTTATGGATTTTCTAATGTTTTATGTGCTTAATACAAGATTAAGTGAAAGAATAATTTTAATGTGTTTGTCATGCCAGAACAGAGGCACAAATAGATAGACAATAATTTTATGAAATTTTAGGAACTGGAATGGTCTAATTTGGAGTTCATATGCATTTATTATGAATTAAACAAGTTTTGACATTTATTTTTGCACTAAAAATTAATTTCTGATATTAATTTCTGATTTTTAAAGTTCTCTGGATCGGGCCTCAAATTCTGGAAAAATCAGGGGCTTAGGCGCAAAAGAAACTGTGACTCAGATTACTATACATTAGACTGCGGGTTGATTTCCAATTTCCCCGAGGGCTCTTTTGCAAAACGTGCAACCCGAAAGGGTATGGAGCAATCCTGACCGCCCGATCACGATTCTAGGGTCCGGATTAGATCGGCGCGATCCCGAAGCGGTACGCAATGAAGACCGTTGGATCCCCATCCCACGGTTTGGATGTTATTGAAGAGCGCTCTAATCCTAACCACCGGATACCGATCGGAGGGCACAGAATACCCGTGCGGGCGCTGCGATGAGAACAGGCACACGGTTCGATCTCGACCACACATCGACCGATCGACGGCCCACACGACTCTCTTCCTCCCCACAACAGACTGCGCGGCAGACTTCACCCCACCGCGGCGGCGAGCTCACCGGAGCACCAGCTTTCGCGTTCTAGAGCCCCAACCCCCAAATCAAACGACGCTACACGAAGCATTGGCGATTGCGAGCTCAAAGAAGGGCGTCTCACCAGCGATTGAGGTGGCAGTGGGGCTGTTCACGACACCAGGCGATTCCGCGCGGTGAAAGGGGCACCAGCGACGAATTGCCGCCGCACAGGTTGATCTTCCCCCAAATTGGGTCCACGGCGAGCTTCTATAGTGTGTGGCGATGCTCCCCAGCTGCTTTCTGCGAGCGCGGCGCCGACACAGTAGCGAATCACGATGGCGGCGCTTTCTCCCCACGTTCTGGTTGGCGGCGATGGTGTGTTGACCACGATTCGGATCTAGCTCCAATGGATGGGAGAAGAGGGCGCCAGCCACGACTACTTATGGGACCAAGCTAGGGACCCCGAGGAGCTCGCAGGGACAGCACTCGATCCGGCTCGGTTGTTATGGGGTCTCCGTTTTCCTAGGCGTGCGATGCGGAGAAGACGCGCCTGCCACCAGCAACGCCACAACCGCGCGGCCAGAGAAAGCAGCGGCGGGTTCCGAGTCATGCGGTTCCCAGTGAGCGAAGGACGGGGATTCCGTTGGCCGAGCCCGCGCGCTGATTGAGGGATGGGCGGACTCAGTCGCGCAGGATGGGGAAGAAGATGAGCCCGACCGAGGAGGCCCACACGGTCAGCGACCCTGAGCGCGCGACGCACTCAGCTCGGATCGTCTGTTACCGGTGAAGAAGGGATGACAGGTGGGTCCCGCATCGCAGTGTCAGGGCACCAAGCGCGTGTGGAGTGGGTGACCGGGCTGTGCGGAGCGTGAGCGAGATGGGCCGCGCGGGAGGGTTTTCCGGAGTTGGGCCAGAAAGCGACGTCAGACGGCCCATGTAGTTTTTTTCTTTTTATCTTTTACCTTCTTTTCTCTCTTCCTAGGTTCAAATTGAATTCGAATTTTGAATTCAAACCAGTGCCAAATTTATTCTCTTCTCTAATCATATTGTGAATCTAAAAAAAGAAATACCAATTTTTATAATTATATTATTTATATTTTTATATCATTTCTCTTCTTTTCATTTTCAAAACCCTAATTTTAATTTATGACTTAATTCAACCTTTATAATTATTATTTTATTATCATTATCATTAGTATTTTATTTAATGCACAAACATGTAAAACTCCAACAAGATGCACTTTATTTTATTTTATTATCATTTGTTTTATTTAATCGCTCTTAATTATATGTTTTTTTTTTATGATGCAAATAAGGCACATAAGATAAGGATTTCACTATATAATCCTTTTATACAATTTTGAGCATTACACCCCCACCGGGATGGGGACCACAACTAGCTCCCGAAGGATGTCTACGCGAGGCACGGGCCTAGGAGGATCACCGTTCTCCGGCATACCAAGATGGTCGCCTTCGCCGGGACCCCCTAGATCGACGTGGAAACATTCGCGACTTGGGCCACAGTCCTCGTCGTCGAGGCTGTGGCTACCGTCGGAACAATCGGAAAGGCAGTAGTCGCATGCGGTCATGAAGTCCCGCACGGCACTGGGGTTACCAAGTCCAGAGAAATCCCAACAGAGGTCGGGCTCGCCATCTTCCTCGGACCCCGAGGGCCCGTAGGTCGAGACGGCCGTCAGCCGGTCCCAGGGTGACCGCACACGATACCCCAGAGGGTTTGGACTCGCCTCTATGAGAGTGTCCACCGAAGCGGAGTTGCTTGGCGGGTCGAGGCCGAATCCAAAAGGCGTGAGATGGGAATCGGTCGGTACCTTTTGGTCAACGGGCGGTGACGAAGTCGCGTCAGGGACCGACTGCACCGTCGTCTTAGGTACGAGGGTGACGCCCAGCAAGTCTTTCGCGAGCGTGCTGGCGTCGTCCGTTTGCTTGAGGTTGGTGTGTCGCGGGGAGACGGCGCTCGTCTTCGTCTTAGACGCGAGGCCGATACCTGACACGCTCTCCGTTGGGGCGCCGGCGCCGTCGACTCGCTCGACAGCCAACGAGGTGCCGCCCCCTGCTTGGCCTTGGTTGCCCCGCCTCCTCCTCTGTCGGCGGGGGAGGGGACGGAACAAGCCCGAATGTCGTCCTTCCACCACGTGGGGAAGGCGTCGTCGATTTCCCTGCCGGCGGGCGGGTTGTCGACCGCCATTGTCGCTGTCGCGCGGCGGGGGAAGGAGTATCATGTCGTAGCTGCCGTCGAGGGACATGAACTCAAGACTCCCGAAACGGAGCACCGTCCCGGGTTGGAGAGGTTGCTGGAGACTGCCCATCTGGAGCTTGACGGGAAGCTGTTCGTCAACACGCAGCAGGCCCCTACCTGGCGCGCCAATTGTCGGTGTTTCGAAACCCGGGGGGTCCCTGGACCGACGAGTAAATCGTCGCCGCGTGCCCCAGCCCAGATGGGTCGGCGCGAGGCGGAACGCGAAGGGGGGAGAAAGCAGCCGGAGGGAGACAGGCGTGGGAGGTGGAACCCGTGGCCTTCGTGTTAGCCCCGCGCCCAGGTCGGGTGCGCTTGCAGTAGAGGGTTACAAGCGTCCACGCGAGAGGGAGGGAGCGGCCTTGCGCGAGCGCCGTCCCGTCCTTCCCTGCGCGGCCAACCCTCTGTAAGAGGGCCCTGGACCTCCCTTTTATAGGCGTAAGGAGAGGATCCAGGTGTACAATGGGGGTGTAGCAGTGTGCTAACGTGTCTAGCAGAGGAGAGCTAGTGCCCTAAGTACATGCCATCGTGGCAGCCGGAGAGGTTTTGGCACCCAGTTCGTGTGATGTCGTGGCCGTCGGAGGAGCGCTGGAGCCTGGCGGAAGGACAGCTGTCGGGGCTGTCGAGTCCTTGCTGACGTCCTCTTGCTTCCGTAAGGGGGCTGAGAGCCGCCGTCGTCACAGGGCATGCGGGACGCCATCATTACTCACATAGTGGAGCGAGCCAGATGGGACGCCGGTCTTGTTCCCCGTAGCCTGAGTCAGCTCGGGGTAGGGTAATGATGGCGCTTCCTGTCGACGTGGTCGGTCCGTGCCCTAGGTTGGGCGAGGTGGAGGCTCCTCCGAGGTCGAGGTCGAGTCTGTCTTCCAAGGTCGAGGTCGAGTCCGAGCCCCCGGGTCGGACGAGGCGGAGACCGTCGGCTGAGGCTAGGGCTGAGTCCGAGCCCTGGGGTCGGGCGAGGCGGAGTTCGTCGTCCTTCGGGGCTGAGCCTGAGTACGAGCCCTGGGGTCGGGCGAGGCGGAGTTCGTCGTCTTTCGGGGCTGAGCCTGAGTCCGAGCCCTGGGGTCGGGCGAGGCGGAGTTCGTGGTCTTCCGGGGCTGAGCCCGAGTCCGAGCCCTAGGGTCGGGCGAGGCGGAGTTCGTCGTCTTCCGGGGCTGAGCTCGAGTCCGAGCCCTGGGGTCGGGCGAAGCGGAATCCGTCGTCTTCCGGGGCTGAGCCCGAGTCCGAGCCCTAGGGTCGGGCGAGGCGGAGTTTCCTATGACGCCTGAGGCCGGACTTGGCTGTTGTCAGCCTCACTCTGTCGAGTGGCTCAGCAGTCGGAGCGGCGCAGGCGACGCTGTCCTCTTGTCAGACCGGTCAGTGGAGCGGCGAAGTGACTGCGGTCAATTCGGCTCTGTCGACTGGAGGGCGTGCGTCAGGATAAAGGTGTCAGGCCACCTTTGCATTAAATGCCCCTGCGATTTGGTCGGTTGGCGTGTTGATTTGGCCAAGGTTGCTTCTTGGTGAAGACTGGGCCTCGGGCGAGCCGAAGGTGTGTCCGTTGCTGGAGGGGGTCCTCGGGCGAGACGTAGATTCTCCGGGGTCGGCTGCCCTTGCCCAAGGCTGGGCTCGGGCGAGGCGTGATCGCGTCCCTCGAATGGACCGATCCTTGACTTAATCGCACCCATCAGGCCTTTGCAGCTTTGTGCTGATGAGGGTTACCAGCTGAGATTTAGGAGCCTTGAGGGTACCCCTAATTATGGTCACCGACAGAAGTCGAAGCCATTTTGGTCTAAGAATCGAAGCCATAAAAATAACAAAAGCCCTGGAAAAAAGGCCATAACAAGCAGCTAAGCCAAAATTGTGCTTGTGTAAAAACTCGCACGCACTTCAGCCATCCTGCATAGAATGTAGATGTACCTAGCAGCACCTGCCATTTTTTTTGAGTTTGCCAAGCCTTTGCCAATAAACAATTAATCAAATATACACGAAATTTTCTAGGCAGCTCTAAGTTTGGCTTGATTTACAGTGGCTTATAAATAGAAACAAGCCCCTGCACAAGGTAGGAACAACCAGATCGCAGCATGCATACCTCCTAACGGCAATCGAAAGAACTAGAGAACTAACGGAAGATACTCGTTGACACTAGTAGAAAAAAGCTTAAAGCCTGCGGGACAATATATTTTTACAGATGAATTCAGTTATCAACCGATTGTGCTATTTTTAGTGGCGGTTCCTTAAAAAAACCGCCACTAGAAATCGTATTTCTACAGACGGTTCCTTAAGAAAACCGCCTGTAAAAATTCATGATTTCTAGTGGCGGTTTTCTTAAGGAACCGTCTGTAGAAATCGATTTCATATACTACCGAAATCTGGGTCTTTGCCGAGTGCTGGAGGCTTTGCCGAGTGCTTTTTGTCGGGCACTCGGCAAAGAAGCCTTTGTCGAGTGCCGCACTTGGCAAAGTCCTGCGCTCGGTAAAGAGCTTGTTTACCGAGTGCAGGACACTCGGCACAGCGAAGCACTCGACAAAGAATGCTTTGCCGAGCGTCAAACACTCGGCAAAGATGGCTCTCGGCAAAGGGCCGTTAGCGGCCGTCTACAGCTGACGGCCGTCAGTCTTTGCTGAGGGCCGAAAGCCGACACTCGGTAAGTCTTCTCTTTGCCGAGTGCCAGATATGTGGCACTCGGCAAAGAGAGTCTTTACCGAGTGTCTTCTGTGGACACTCGACAAAGCATATTTTCATTTTTTTATTTTAGCCATCAAACTTTTTGTGGTATGTTCCTACACTATGTAGACCTACATGAATCATTTTGGGACAATTATAACAATGCTTTCTATAGCTAGTAGATTTAGTTCGTTTATTTAAATTTCTTCAGAAAATTCAGATTTAAACTGCAGGTCACTCGAAACTTGGAAAATCGTGCATGCAAAAATGATATCCATGCTACTTAGCACAAGTTACGACCGATTTCAGGAGCGGACCGAAAACTTTGAGCACCATGCTCACTCAACATGGCCGTGAACTTGCCATCCAAGTGTTTAAAAATTGTATAAAACACAAACAAAGTCAGAAAATCATGAAACCTGTCCACGTGTCATGATATCATATATAGAGACTGTGATAAAAATTTGAAAAAGTTTCGAGAAAGCTGTGACGAGATCCACATTGAAACTCTATGATTTCATGTGTAGTTCTCTTAGGTTTCTACACATAATGTCTCACAACTTTCTCCAAATATTCTAAATTTTTTTTATCACAGCCTCTACATATGATATCATGACACGTGGACAAGTTTCATGATTTTCTAAGTTTGTTTGTGTTTTATAAAATTTTTAAACAGCTGGATGGCAAGTTCACGGTCATGTTGAGTGAGCATGGTGCTCGAAGTTTCCGGTCCGCTCCTGAAATCGGTCGTAACTTGTGCTAAGTAGCATGGATATCATTTTTGCATGCACAGTTTTCCAAGTTTCGAGTGACTTGCAGTTCAAATGTGATTTTTTCAAAGAAATTCAAATAAACGAACTAAATCTACTAGCTATAGAAAACACTTTTCTAATTGTCTCAAAATGGTACATGTAGGTCTATATAGTGTAGGAACACACCAAAAAATTTTTAGTTGGGAAAATAAAAAAATAAAAATGTACTTTGCCGAGTGTCCAGAAATGACACTCGGCAAAGTAGCCTTTGCCGAGTGTCCCCTGGACGACACTCGGCAAAGAATTGTAAAATAATCTTTACCGAGTGTCGCCCAGGGGACACTCGGCAAAGCGTATTTTAAAATTTAAAAAATCTTTGCCGAGTGCCAGATCACGGGCACTCGGCAAAGCACTCGTACATAGCACTGGTAAGTTCTTCTTCTTCCTCACTCTCTCACTCGTTGTGCTCACGCCCTCCGCGCCGCCGCCGCGCCGTCGTGCCCTCACTCCGCGCCGCGCCCGCACCGCCGTACCCGTCGTCGTGCCCCTCGCCCGCGCCCGCCATGCCCGCGCCGCCGTGCCCCTCGCCAGCGCCCGCCGTGCCCGTGCCCGCGCCGCCGTGCCCCTCGCCGTGCCCCCGTCGTGCCCTCGCCGCGCCCCCACCGTGCCCCCGCCGCGCCCCTCGCCGTGCCCCCGCAGCGCCCTTCGCCGTGCCCCCGCCGTGCCCTCGCCCGCCCGTCGCCTCGCCCGCGACCCGTCGTCTCGCCCGCGCCCCGTAGTCTCGCCCGCGACCAAACCTCCAAGGTGATTGCTTGCTTTCGTTTTGTGATATAGTAATTAAAAAGCTTTATGTTCTACGTGTATGATTTATATGAAATGATTAGGTTTAATATTGAGTTAATTATATACGTGTGGATCTCTTATGTTAATATGTAGTCTTGTTGTGTTAAATTTATGTACGTGAATGATTAGGTTAATATGTATTATTGTTGATCGCCGGCCATCGTGCCATTGAATTATGTGTGGATGTCAGTCATCGTGCTGATAGTTTTATTTGCAGGATTCCGAAACCTCCCCGTGCTGGGGAGGTGCTGCCGAAATTTTCTGTTGCTAGGCTTCTGTTAGAGGATGGAGGACCGTGAGTGGATGTACACGGGCCGTAGAGGAAGGAACGATGTCACCACTGAATAGATTAGAAAGACCGATGATTTTGTGGAACGAGCATATGGCGAAGCTGCTAAAGGAGCGAGTCTAGTCCCATGCCCGTGCAGCAAATGTGCCAACCGGAAAAGAAAACCAAAGAAGGCCATGGTAGAACATATTTGGAAGTACTTCAGTGGATCAAGATGTTGATGTTCCCTGATAGGTATGCAGCTAACCTGAGTAGGGGGGTGAACTTATCTACTATGCGAGTCTTAGGGATGAAGAGTCATGACTTCCACATATGGATTGAACGGATTCTTCCTGCGATGGTTCGAGGCTATGTCCATGAGCATGTCTGGCTAGCGCTTTCAGAGTTGAGCTATTTCTTCCGTCAGCTTTGTGCAAAAGAGTTATCTCGAACCGTGGTTGCAGACTTGGAAAGATTGGCACCCATGTTACTGTGTAAGCTTGAGAAGATATTTTCACCCGGCTTCTTCAATCCAATGCAGCATTTGATTCTTCATCTCCCCTATGAGGCACGAATGGGGGGGGGGGGCCGTGCAGGGACGTTGGTGCTATCCAATCGAGAGATGTCTAAAGACTATTCGAAAGAAATGTACAAATAAATGCAAAATCGAGGCTTCCATTGCAGAGGCATACATTCTAGAGGAGGTCTCAAACTTCACAACAACTTATTATGGTGACAAACTGCCGAGCGTGCATAATCCACCCCCTCGTTACAATGATGGCGACAATGAATCAAACCTTAGCATATTTTGAGGCCAACTCGAAAGCGCAAGTGGCTCGACCACCAAGACCCTGACACATGAAGAGTGGCGGCATATCATGCTATATGTATTGACCAACCTTGAAGAGGTGACGCCATACATGGAACAATTTCTTCATGAATTCTGGCATCGACCAAGGGACCCCACTCCACAGGAATATGACACTCTTCTTAGAAAGGGTGCGAGAAATGGGTTGCCTAATTTCATTTCCTGGTTCAAACGTAAGGTACGTGCTTAGTTTGTAAAAGAGATACGTCTTTGAACTCAATTTAGCGTCTTTTAACTTGTGAATACTTGCAGGGCCAAAGAGATCTGTCTATGAGTGCCGAGTTGAGACAAGTAGCCAACGACTTTGCTTATAGGGTCAAGAAATATTCTGGGTATGACGTCAATGGATACCGTTTTCGCACAACAAACTACGACAAAAGTCGGCCCAATCGGAAAACAACGTGTTCTGGAGTCTTTACGCCCGGCCTTGACAATGTCGATTATTTTGGACGAATCAAAGAAATATATGAGCTCAATTTTTATGGTTCCAAACCTCTTACTCCAGTGATATTCAAATGTCATTGGTTTGACCCTCAAGTGACGAGACGAACACATTCTAATCTTGGGATAGTCGAAATTCGACAAGATTCCACCTTACCAGGAAACGATGTCTATATCGTGGCCCAACAGGCCACACAAGTGTATTATCTCCCATATGCGTGCCAAACGAAAGAACATCTTAAGGGTTGGGATGTTGTGTATAAGGTATCGCCGCACGGGAGGTTACCTATTCCTAACGATGAAGATTACAACTTAGACCCGGACACATATGATGAAGAGTTCTTCCAAGAAGATGGGCTAGAAGGGCGATTTGAGATAGACTTAACCGAAGCTATCGGAATGGACGTAGATATTGAAATAGATGTTGATGAGGTGCAAAATGATAATGACTTAGTAATCCTTGAAGGCAATGACATTAGTGACGAACTTGTGTCTTCCGATGGTGTTGAGATTGAAATGGTTGATAGTGATGATGAGAGTTATGATCCGGCTAACCCCGACACATATAAAGATTATTTTTAATCGATGTAATGCTATCTTTTTATTTCGCAGCTGTTTTTAAATACATCTTTTATATGTGCTTATTTGTTTACTCTTAATTGCAGGTTTTTGGACAAATATGGTTGGCAGTAATTGGCTGAGGAGGAGGAGGGGGAGGAGGAGTAGGACGGCGGACGAGGCAGAGCAGGCGGCGCCTCAGGATGACCTTGTCCAGCAGCAGGCGGTGCCCCAGGACGATAACGACCAGCAGCAGGATGACGACGACCAGCAGCAGGACGCCTCAGGTTCTGGCACCTCAGGTTTGAGGAGCATCTACCTACGAGGTCCCGCTAGTCTCCCTCAGCGTCCCATACTTCGGGACAGGCGACCGCTGATTCGGCCGGATGGGGAGAGGTATGTAACTTTATGTTCTTCATTCTTGTTCATATTATGTGTTCAAAATCATAATATAAACTAATACTTTTTATTTATCACTTGGACAGGTCTTGGACGGTTGTGGATTATGCTGGGGGTCATCGTCGCCTCCCTAATGGCATCCTCGGCCTGCTGTGCAGGGAACACTTTCCTGGACTGGTTGAGTACGCCGGAGTGACGGGCCCAGCCTACACCTTCGACCACTAAGCCGTCGCCCCCGATGCAGTAGACCGGGACGGCCGGGAATTCAATAACAAGGCAGAGCGAGTGAAGCAAGAGCTGTGGGTAAGTCTTAGTATAATGTAAAATATGTCGCATTCGTTGCAAATTCTTGAAATAATGTATGTATACATCATTTTTGTATGCAGGATTTCTTCAGATGCGAGGCTGGATACGAGGCTAGGGGGGATGTGGTGGCCACCACGAGCTGTAAGAAGCTTGTCGTGGACATGCACTATGAGGCCCGAATTCAGGCCATCGTCACCTACCACGGCTTCGTCCTTGGGGAGAGGGTGTCCAAGCAGCAAGCTCGAACCATATCGTTGACCAGGGACCAGTACCTGCAGGTAAAGTCACGCATGTTTGGTGCCAGTACTCCATGCATGAATTTTATTTTATCTTCTGATATGCACTTTACATGTTTACTTTGTAGATGATTCCACATTGGTGCGCCGCACATCCTCTATGCTGGGAGCAGATGGTGGATAGGTGGTGTTTGGCTGAGTGGGACGAGGCGCACAACGCTAGCCGGGAACAACATATGATGATGCAAGGTCCCTCCCACCACCAAGGCAGCCGGAGCCTGGGCCAATATGCAGAAGCATGGGTACGCCCTCTTTTTTATTTAGGTATATAGCACTGGATTAGATATTATTTCTAACTATCTCGTTGGTTTTCTTGCAGTCGGCGTCACATGGTGGCCGACCTTGCTCCACCTTCTCGGCCTATGCTATGGCCCATAAGGGCAAGGCGACGTCCGACGTCACCTACAACCCGGATGACGGGCCCGAGGCCTACACCAACCCCACCGTCTACATCTGCCTTCATGACTACACTGCCATGGCGTAGGAGGTCCATGACCCAGACTATGATCCAAGCACCGAGCCGATCGACCCCGATGTGCTTATGAGGGTCAGAGGAGGCAAGAGACATGGGCGGTACTGGATTGCCGATGGGGCAATCGACTCGTCCTCCACTCCCACTCTGTCTCAGGTGAGAGCAAGGAGCACGGGCTTGAGTCCAGCCATACGACCTCGACACGGCAGCTCACAGCATCGCATACAGCAACTCGAGGTTAGTGCTTCTATAACTCATCCTTCCTTGAGTTATATACCTTCTCTTTGAGTTACTATAACATTGGCTTGTAATATTACAGGCCCAACTAGAAGAAGAGAGGAGGGAACGTCACGAGATGGAGGCGAGGATGATGGCGGAGTGGGAGGAGGAGCGGGCGGAGCGGGAGGCTCGCCTGGCAGATCATCAGAGGATGGCAGAGATGTTCCAGTACATGCAGAGCCTTGGCGCCGCACAGGGCTTCGCTCCGCCTCCTCCATTGTTCCCTGCAGTTGACCCTGCTCTCTTCCATACTCCTGTGAGTATCAAAATTGTAGTTAGATGTTGGTAATGTATCTGGTATAACACATGCAATTCTTCTCTGTGCAGGGCCAATCTGGGGCGGCATCCAACAACCCTCCGGAAGGGTTCAGCCCAACGCAGCACCAGTCGCACCGCCCACCTCCATGAGAGTTATGTTTTCAGTGTTTAGACTTCAGGACTTGTGTTGAATACTTATGTTTGTGTTGGATACTTATGTCAGAGCTTGAGACTTATGAGACTTATGTTTGTATTGAATACTTATGTTTGTGATGGATATTTATGTTTGTGTTGGATATTTATGTTTGTGATGATATCTGTGATGTATATATGTGATATATATGTGGTATCTTTTGTTTGTTTGGATGAAATATAAAAAATAAATAAAAAAGGTGTATACTGGTCACTTTGCCGAGTGTAACACTCGGCAAAGAGGTTCTTTGCCGAGTGTCAAGGCCATAGCACTCGGCAAAGAACCAAGATTTGGGCACCGGTATAGGTTCTTTGCCGAGTGTAATGTCTCTGACACTCAGCAAAGAACCTGACATGTGGACCCTCTCTGGCGGGTTCTTTGCCGAGTGTCCCAGGCGGCACTCGGCAAAGATAGATTCTTTACCGAGTGCTGCCGGGCAGACACTCGGCAAAGGTAACTCCTTTGCTGAGTGTCACCCAGGACACTCGACAAAGACGCCGTCTCCGTCACCCCGCGCCGTAACGGCTACTTTTCTTTGCCGAGTGCCGAGTGCCCGATAAAAAGTACTCGGCAAAGAAGGCTTTGCCGATGCACTGTGTGCCGAGCCTTCTTTGCCGAGTGCGACACTCAGCAAAGCCTTTGCCGAGTGTTTTTATGGCTTTGCCGGCGGCAATTCCGGTAGTGATAGTGGCGGTTTTCTTAAGGAACCGCCACTAGGAATCATTTTTATCCTTAATTTTTCGAGTTTTTCAAACGACCTCGTATGACAAAACCACCAAAATAAAAGTTATAGATCTCTAAAATTTATGAAACTTTGTAGTTGACAAATTTTTTATTTGAACTCATTTCGGTTCTCAAAAATTGAATCTAAGTATGTCAAATTTAAAATTCAAATTTTGCAAACTACCTCGGATGAAAAAAGTGTCAAAATAAAAGTTGTAAAACTTCAAAAGTTATTCAACTTTGTAGTTGACAACTTTTTTATTTGAATTTGTTTAGGGTCTCAAATAAGCAATTTACACTCAAATGGTTGTAATATGTGGACAAAACAACTACAAACTAGACACAAAGCATACCATAAACGGAGTGGTAGTGGAGGGTACGCGTGAGGGTGAGGTCGACAATTCGATTACTAACAACCGCGTAGCACGCGAATTTTGCACGAAAAATGCCACGACTTGCGACTTCGACGGAGAGGGCGGGTGGGGTGGGCTGAGTCCTCTCCTTAAATAATTTTTATTGTTTTAAAAACCCGTTTAATGTTTATAAAAATAATTTTTACTAGCGGATTTATTACGTCGACCGCTAGTGGAAATCGATTTCCACTGGCGGTCCTCAGTTATCCGCATGTAAAAATGATGATTTTTACTGGCTCCTAGTACCGACGGTTCTAAGAAACGCCAATGAAAATAGGTTTAGAACCGTCAGTATAGAGCTCCTTTGTACTAGTGTGAGATAGAGAGGCAGTGATAGAGCTGAGAACTCACAGACATAAAATTTAAAGTAAACTAGATAAATATGTATGAATTAGACATGCATGACTTAAAACTACTTATAACTTTAACCTCTAATTTTCAATCTAGTCAAAATCTATAAAAAAGTTAATCTATCTAAATATGCAACTAAGGTTTTAATATGTATGTTGCTATCTCTACTGCAAAAAATGCAACTCTCAATAACTTTTTTGCCATATATGGACATCTTTAGCTCTCGCCTTCTTTTCAACATCTAAAAAGTCAATATGAGGTCAGCAATACCAAACTCTTGTGTGTTATATTTTAGAGAAGTATTAAAATATGTCTAAAATCTATGGCAGCTTAGCAACGATGTAGACCACCATAAATTTCTCCAACAGCACAATCAAAATTCTCGAGTTCTTTCACGAGTATATGTATTTCGTAAGCTTGTTTTACTACAGAATGATGGTCAGTCATTTTGTAGTCATAAAACTGCTCTATGACACATGCAATACACTACCAACATCAGAAACTCTATTTTTGGTCTCGAGTGCATCCCATATTTCATTGTCAGTGGCTATCGTCATATATGCACAACTATAGAATCTCCTAGTATTGCCAATTATTAACTGTCCAATTAAATATAGTATCGGCATTCTAAAAAGCATGCTTCTCTTGGGCAGTATGCAGTTCATGTGATCTAGGTTCGTCAACAAAGTAGCAGTGGCATCTCTCACTACCGGAATCAACCGCTTCGCCGAGTGCCTGAAGCACTCGGCGAAGCGTTCAAAACACTCGGCAAAAGCTTTGCCGAGTGTTACACTCGGCAAAGAAGGCTCGGTGAACAGTGCATCGGCAAAGCCTTCTTTGTCGAGAGCTTTTTATCGGGCACTCGGCAAAGATCTTTGCCGAGTGCCAGAGAGCACTCGGCAAAGAAAAGCAGCCGTTACGGCGTCGAGTGACGGAGACGGCGGCTTTGCCGAGTGTCCCACCTGACACTCGGCAAAGAAGTTAGTTTTGTCGAGTGCCTTCCGTGCAGCACTCGGCAAAGAATCCATCTTTGCCGAGTGCCACATGGGACACTCGGCAAAGAACCCGCCAGGGAGGGTCCCCATGTCAGGTTCTTTGCCGAGCGTCCCGTGTGGCACTCGGCAAAGCCGACCTCTTTGCCGAGTGCCAGGGACGCAACACTCGGCAAAGAACCTAAGCCGGTGCCCAGGTCTGTGCTCTTTGCCGAGTGTTATGACCTTGACACTCGGCAAAGAGCCTCTTTGCCGAGTGTTACACTCGGCAAAGTGACCAGTATATACCTTTTTTATTTGTTTTTTGTATTCCATCCACACAAACAGAAGATATCACATATATATCACATATATACATCACACATATCATCACAGACATAAATAGCCAACACAAACATAAAACCGTCACCACAAACATAAATATCCATCACAAACATAAGTGTTCAACATAAGTATCAAACACAAACATAAGTCTCTAACGTCGCAAGCTCTCACATAAGTATCAAACACAGACATAAGTATTATACACAAGTACAGAAGTCTAAAGCAATGAAAACACAACACTCATGGATTGTATCGTTTGCCTTTTTTGTGCCATGTCATCTGTTTCGCGGATTCCTCTGTCATGTATAGACGCTGGATCCTCGGTATGAACGGAAGGTGGCGTAGGATTGTCACGGGGATGTCGAGCTGCTTCTTCTGTCCATCACCAGAGTCTACCTCCATGAACCTAGACGATTTACACTTCGGACAGTACTTTGCCTCAGTGTGTTCTTTCCTAAATAGGACGCAGCCCTTCGGACAAGCATGTATCTGCTCATACGTCATCTTGAGTGCACGAAGGAGTTTCTGTGCCTCGTACATGCTCTTTGGCAGAACGTGATCCTCCGGAAGCAGGCTGCCAATAACTGTCAACAAACCATCGAAGGCGTCTCGACTCATGCTATACTGCGACTTCAACGCCATTATACGCCCAATGGCATCCAGTTGAGAAACCTTTGTCTTGCCGTGAAGGGGTTTCTGTGCCGCGTCAAACATGTCGTAGAATGCCTTTGCGGTCGCCTCTGGCTCGTCCTCCGTACGTCCTTCGGCGAATTGTGCCTCGTGATAGTCGTTCAACATGTCTGCTACCCCGGCATCAGCATCGTAATCCTCGACGCGTTGTCTCACCACCTCCTCTCTCGTGCGATGCGCTTCACCATGGAAGATCCACCGAGTATAGTCCGGCGTAAATCCATTCTTCCAAATATGTTCTACCATGGCCTTCTTTGGTTTTCTTTTCCGGTTGTCACATTTGCTGCACGGACAAGGGACTAGGCTAGCTCCTTTAGCAGCTTCGCCATATGCCCGTTCCAAGAAAGCATCGGTCTTCCTAATCCATTCTGGGGTGACATCATTACGTCGAACGCGGCCCGTGTACATCCACTCACGGTCCTCCATCCTCTAACATATATAACCGAGTATAGTTTAATATAGACATGTAATGCATGTACACTACGTTCCTACCTTCTAATAGGTGAGGATAGGTCCTAATCCCACCCGCGGTTGCGTAGATGGAGTTAGTTTCCATGCTCTACTCCGATCCGAGATAGAATTTCGGCAGCACCTCCCCGCTGTTCTCCGGATACACGTCCTGGCAGGGAGAGTGTACTGTCCGGAGAACAACAGGGAGGTGACACCGAAACTCTTTCTCGGACCGGAGTAGAGCATGGAAACTAACACCATCTACGCAACCGCGGGCTGTCCAAAAAACGTGGACAATTCGAAACTGATACATTTGTAGATATGCAAAGATCTGCATATCTACACCGTATCACTTTCGAACGGGAGACGCCTAACTGGGTTACGTGATCTACGACCATGATGCGGAAATAGAGGTTATACCTAGGGTGGCGGTGGAGTCAGGCTAGTGGGGCTGTGGCGGGTCGGTGCAGTGGCGACGCGACGCGGTGCAGGCAGACCCGCAGCGGCTAGGAAGACAAGTATCTTCTCTGTAAAAAAGAAACACAAGTCTATTAATACAAAAAAAATCGACAGCACCTCCCCTGTACGTTGAGGTTTTTAAAACCTGCAAATAACACTAACAGCACGATGGCTGACATGCACACAGTAACAAAAAAATCACCTAAAGTATACACTGCAAAGGTAATAGAGCAATCTAATTAGTGCTGAGAACAAGTGAGCACAAGAATTAAATCCTAATTTAAGGGTGTGTATTAGGATTATCTAATACACATGATTCTAACCTCGGTCTGCGCAGGGTTTTGAGAGCATTTAGGATTATCTAAAGCACATTCAGAGTCATCGTTGCCGAGCTCAACACAAGGTAAAAGCAGCTCCGACTTTGCCAGACGGGCCGCACACGGCCAAAAGAGCTATCGTTCCCGGGCCTCAACACACCCAGACTCGAGGCAGCTCCAATTTTTCGCCAGCGATCTTGATCCAACACCCACCTCTGGTTTTTACCCGACCTCCAAAACAAAGTAAAGTCTCAACACGGAGGCGGTAGCGGCAGCAGCGTCGATCGATCGGCCGGCGTCTACGGCCTACGTTCGACTTGCTGCCTCGACGGACGGCCGGCTCGATCTCGACCGATCGCCGGTCATCGATCGGAGATCGATGGAGTTCACCACTCCCCCGCCCGCGACCCGGTCGCCGCCCGCGATCGGAGAGCGACGTCGGGAAGCTGAACCGGCTGGTGATCCCGAAGCAGCACGCGGAGAAGTACTTCCCGCTGGACGCGGCGGCGAACGAGAAGGGCCTCCTGCTCAGCTTCGAGGACCGCACGGGGAAGCCCTGGCGCTTCCGCTACTCCTACTGGAACAGTAGCCAGAGCTACGTGATGACCAAGGGCTGGAGCCGCTTCGTCAAGGAGAAGCGCCTCGACGCCGGGGACACAGTCTCCTTCGGCCGCGGCATCAGCGAGGCGGCGCGCGGCAGGCTTTTCATCGACTGGCGGTGCCGACCCGACCCTGTCTTACAAAAGTAGCATGATCATGCTGGTCAGGAAAGAATGTTGCCTCCTTACCGTTGCTTTTCTTCCCTATCCTCACCCTTGTAGGTTTTGGACAGGTCAAAAGAGAGAGGACAAGACATTAGTGTATGTAATCGAAACGAATTTGTGTAAGAAGGTGAGTGTTAAATATTATTAGCATCAAAAGACGGTAGAGGGAATTAGTGTTTGTATTACTACAACCATGACATATGCTGTGTGTGACTTGTTCAACACCGTTTGTGGCACTGAGCACGGCCGGACGGTTTGGTTCGTGAACGGTCTGATCATGGACGCGGACGGTCACGATAGAATTAGATCAGCTGGTTAAGCTTCTTTCTCCACGCATGTTTATCCCTCTAAACCCTTTTGGGTTGTTGGAGAACGCCTAGGAACGGGTCTAGACCCCCTTATATATTTGAAGGGGTACGGGTACAGCCGATGAACCACTAACTGTCAAATCAAATCAATATATCTACTGTTCCTTTACTTTTGCCCTAGAAGTAGATAGTAATATAGTCTTCTTCCCCTTAATATTCACTTCTCTTCGACTCTACGTCGTCTCGAGACGTATTGGTTGGCCTACCGATCCCAAGGCAAATCCTAGGATCTCTCCACCCTGATGGTGTCCTTCTTGGGGGGTCAGATCTAGGTGCTGTTGACTAACGCCGCCGCCTCTGTGCAAACGCAGATCGTCCGGCCACTAGGCACGGACCGTCCGGCTCAGCGTAGAAAATAACCCGCTCCTGCCATATGTCGGAACTTCCGTACCTCCGCAGAGAGCGCCGCCACCAGTACACCTCGCAGTGATTGGCGTCTAGATCGGTGTCAACATGTAGCCCGTCATTTTATTAAAAAGAAGAGGCTTGAGTTTGTCATTTCAGGTTGACTTTTTGGGCGGGGGCATCTGTAGATAATTAATACAACATTGATGTTCTAGCTAGCTTATTGCACTATCACAGAAAAGAGCTTCCGTTAATTTCAGTACTGCTTTCTTAAGAATCGGTACTAAAAATTAAGAGAAGAAAGCTCTATCAACAATTTCAGTTCAGTTTTAACTATTCGAAGCTTTAGTATCGGTTGTTCGTTCCAGTCGGTACTAAAACGAATCAGAACAAAAGACACCCTTTAGTACTGGTCTTGTTAAACAACAAGTACTAAATATCACTTTTAGTTTCCACCTGAGAGTCTTTAGTACCTCTTCATTAAAGGAACTGGTATTAAAGCTTCCTTTTCAATTCCCGCCTAAAAGGCTTTAGTACTGGTTCTTTTAAATAACCAGTACTAAAGCCCTCTAGGTAGGAACACAATGATAGATTTAGTATCGGTTCTTTTGCTCAAAAGTTACTAAAGACCATTTAGTACCATTTTGTTTAAACAATGGTACTAAATCCACTTCTCCTTATAAATACAGACTTCTAACAGATACACCACTCCCCAATTGCTCATGTTCACTATGTTCATCTTCTCGTTCAAGCTCTGCCCAGCGTCGTCCCCGACCTCCACTAGTCCATCGCTCATCACTCTCTACCGATGAATACTCGACCCTCTCTGTTCGTTAAGGTTCATTATCTTGTTTATGTATGAAGTATGTTCTGATGAGCTCAAGGTTCGTTACTTTTTTCATGTGTGAAGTATATTCACCTTAGTATGTTATGGTGATTGTCATGTATGAAGCATCATGACCATAGATATGCATCTTATGTTAAAAAGGAACTCTAAGTATAGCACATAACACCGCCATCATCATTGAACATAAACAAGAACATAATAACCACTGTTGACTAAAAACATATATGATTGGTTGCATGTAATGGAAGCACTGTAATCAATCTCACTAAGTTCTATAGATACAACTAGAGAAATCATCACCACCACCTTTAACCTTGACCATGATTTCACCTTTGGGAGACTCAACAATTAGACAACAAATTAGACAACAGTGTTTACCTTGGAGGCGGGCGAACGGAGGCGGTGGGGCGCGGCGGTGGGGCGCGGGCGGCCGGGCGCGGGCGGCCGGGCGCGACCGGCGTTGAGGGCGGCGGCGCGGCCGGCGTTGAGGGCGAGCGCGCGCGGGCGGCGAGCGCGCGAGGGCAGAGACCTCGGGCAGTGCGGCGGCGAGGGCAGGCGACGGCGCGCGCGCGGGCGGCCGGGCGCGGCCGGCGGTGAGGCGGCCGACGGTGAGGCGTGGGAAGACGGCGGCGGTGAGGCGCGGGAAGAAATTAAGAAGAAGCAAAGCATGCAGAAGGAAGAAGAAAGCCGGCCGCGCGGCCGGTTAAAGTTTGTTTCTTTGCCGAGTGCCCGTGATCCGGCACTCGGCAAAGATTTTTTTAAAATATTAAAATATTCTTTGCCGAGTGCCAGATCAGCGGCACTCGGCAAAGAGTTCTTTGCCGAGTGTCCCTCGTTGCGGCACTCGGCAAAGGTTCTTTACTACCTCTTTGCCGAGTGTCACACATCTAGCACTCGGCAAAGAAGTCTTTGCCGAGTGTCATCCCTAGACACTCGGCAAAGTGCATTTGTATTTTTTTTATTTTGTCTCCCAAACTTTTTGTGGTATGTTCCTACACTATGTAGATCTACATGTATCATTTGTGGACAATTTTAACAGAGTTTGAAATAGCTAGTAGATTTAGTTTGTTTATTTGAATTTCTTCGGAAAATTCAAATTTGAACTGCAGGTCACTCGAAACTTGGAAAACCGTGCATGAAAAAAATGATATTCATGTTACTTAGCATAAGTTACGACCGATTCCATGAGCGGACCGAAAACTTCGAGCAACATGCTCACTAAACATGGCCGTGAACTTGCCATCCACATGTTTAAAAATTGTATAAAACACAAACAAAGTCAGAAAATCATGAAACTTGTCCACGTGTCATGATATCATATGTACAGGTTGTGATAAAAAATTGAGAATGTTTGGACAAAGTTGTGAGACACTATGTGTAGAAACTTAAGAGAACTACACATGAAATCATAGAGTTTCAATGTGGATCTCTTAGGTTTGTACACATAGCGCGTCATAGTTTTCTTGAATTTTTTTCAATTTTTTATCGCAGCCTGTACATATGATATCATGACACGTGGACAAGTTTCAAGATTTTCTGACTTTGTTTGTGTTTTATACAAGTTTTAAACATGTTGATGACAAGTTCACGACCATGTTTAGTGAGCATGTTGCTCGAAGTTTTTGGTCCGCTCCTGGAATCGGTCGTAACTTATGCTAAGTAACATGAATATCATTTTTTCATGCACGGTTTTCCAAGTTTCGAGTGACCTGCAGTTCAAATCTAAATTTTCCGAAGAAATTCAAATAAACGAACTAAATCTACTAACGATTGAAACTCTGTTAAAATTGTCCACAAATGATACATGTAGGTCTACATAGTGTAGGAACATACCACAAAAAGTTTGGGAGACAAAATAAAAGAAATAAAAATATACTTTGCCGAGTGTCTAGGGATGGCACTCGGCAAAGAGTTCTTTGCCGAGCGTCAACTGGGCGACACTCGGCAAAGAAGACTCTTTGCCGAGTGCCAACCGTTGGCGCTCGGCAAAGACTGACGGCCGTCAGCTTTGGGACGGCCGCTGACGGCCCTTTGCCGAGAGCCCCGTTTGCCGAGTGTTTGACACTCGGCAAACATGGATTTGCCGAGTGTGGACCTGTACCGAGTGTCCTACTCTCGGTAAAGACGCTCGTTACCGAGAGCCAAGCTTTGCCGAGTGCGGCTCTCGGCAAAGCCGTCTTTGCCGAGTGCCCGAGAAAAGGCACTCGGCAAAGCGGCCGGCACTCGGCAAAGTCTCGGATTCCGGTAGTGTCTAACGCCACTGTTTTTATGTGTAGCCTAAAATATTCATTTTAACATACTCGCAAAGCCAGCTACCCAGAAAAGCCTACCACGTTTTTGGATCATTAGAAATTTAAGGAATGTTAGTAGTAATTAATCCAGGAATAGATAACCAGTAGGTTTGTGACATTTGATATATGTACGTGTGATCTAAGCTCGACAATCATGTAGAAAATACTAACTAACATTAATTTGATCGAAAAATCTTATTATATACTGAGCAAGAGAAATATACTCAGCAATAGAGTCAGATGCAATAGTCGATATACTGTCTATTGGAGTAGTCGTTCTATTTGATGTACTGTAGAGAGGTAGCCATACGGATCACCACCGCGCGATTCATAAGAAAGGAGAGGACAAAGTGAGCAGTCATGCCACTTGTAGACACTCCCTAAACACTACCGGAATCCGGCCCTTTGCCGAGTGTCGGAGGCTTTGCCGAGTGCTTTTTATCGGGCACCCGACTTTGCCGAGTGTCGCCCTCGGCAGAGTCCTGCGCTCGGCACCGCCAAGCACTCGGCAAAGACTGTTGTGCCGAGGGTCAAGCACTCGGCAAACATGGCTCTCGACAAAGGGCCGTTAGCGGCCGTCTATCACTGACGGCCGTCAGTCTTTGCCGAGTGTCAAATATCTAGCACTCGGCAAAGACAGTCTTTGCCGAGTGTCCTATGTAGACACTCGGCAAAGCATATTTTTATTTTTTTTTATTTTGGTCACCAAACTTTTTGTGGTATGTTCCTACACTATGTAGACCTACATGTACCATTTTGGAACAATTATAACAATATTTTCTATAGCTAGTACATTTAGTTTGTTTATTTGAATTTCTTCGGAAAATTCAGATTTGAACTGCAGGTCACTCGAAACTTGGAAAACCGTGCATGCAAAAATGATATCTATGCTACTTAGCACAAGTTACGACCGATTTCAGGAGCGGACCGGAAACGTCGAGCACCATGCTCACTCAACATGACCGTAAACTTGCCATCCAGGTATTTAAAAATTGTATAAAACAGAAAAAAGTCAGAAAATCATGAAACTTGTCCACGTGTCATAATATCATATGTAGAGGCTGTGATAAAAATTTGAAAAAGTTTCGAGAAAGGTGTAACGCACTATGTGTACAAACCTAAGAGATCCACATTGAAACTCTATGATTTCATGTGTGGTTCTCTTAGGTTTCTACACATAATGTCTCACAACTTTCTCCAAACATTCTAAATTTTTTATCACAGACTCTACATATGATATCATGACACGTGCACAAGTTTCATGATTTTCTGACTTTTTTTCTGTTTTATACAATTTTTAAACACCTGGATGGCAAGTTTACGGTCATGTTGAGTGAGCATGGTGCTCGAAGTTTCCGGTCCGCTCCTATAATCGGTCGTAACTTGTGCTAAGTAGCATGGATATCATTTTTGCATGCACGGTTTTCCAAGTTTCGAGTGACCTGCAGTTCAAATCTGAATTTTCCGAAGAAATTCAAATAAACAAACTAAATGTACTAGCTATAGAAAATATTGTTATAATTGTCCCAAAATGGTACATGTAGGTCTACATAGTGTAGGAACATACCACAAAAAGTTTGGTGACCAAAATAAAAAAAATAAAAATATGCTTTGCCGAGTGTCTACATAGGACACTCGGCAAAGACTGTCTTTGCCGAGTGCTAGATAGCTGACACTCGACAAAGGATAGTAAAAGTTTCTTTGCCGAGTGCCGTCCAGCTGACACTCGGCAAAGGACTCTTTGCCGAGTGCCCGCGATCTGGCACTCGGCAAAGAATATTTTAATATTTTTAAAAAATCTTTGCTGAGTGCCCGCGATCTGGCACTCGGCAAAGCCGTTGAATAATAAACCGGTCGTCTTCCTCTCTTCTTCTCTTCCTCACACTCTCTCTGTCTATTTCCACCGCGCGCCGCGCCGCTCCCGCCGCCGTCCCTCGCGCGCCGCCAGCCCGCGCGCCCCGCCATCCCACGCGCCGCCCCCACGTGCGCCGCCCCTGCGACCTCCGCCGCCGGCCACGCCATCCTCCGCCGCCGGCCACGCCATCGCTCCGGCCCGGCCATCCTCCCCGCTCCGGCCATCTCCGCCAACCACCGTCACTCCGGCTAAGGTATACGATAAATTTTTATATGAAATTGTTATACGATCTTGAAAATGTTATATGAAATTGTTATATGAAATTGTTAGGTTTGAAATTGTTATATGAAATTGTTAGGTTTGAAATTGTTATTTGAAATCTCCCGCTATGGTTATATGAAATTGTTAGGTTTGATATTAAGTGAATTTGGTTGCCGCCGTCGTCTCACTCTCACTCACTCACCCGCTCGCTCGCCGTCGTCGCGCCCACCGTCGTCTCACTCTCAGTCACTCACCCGCTCACTCTCTCTCACTTAGATGTGACTTGCATTCATCGTGTCGTTTGTATATGTGCGTGTCAGCCATCGTGCTGTTAGATCTATTTGCAGGTTTTGAAAACCTCCCCATACAGGGGAAGTGCTGCCGATTTTTTTGACATGCTTGTTTATTTTTTATAGAGAAGATACTTGTCTTCCTAGCCACTGCGGGTCTGCCTGCACCGCGTCGTGTCGCCACTGCACCAACCCGCCACAGCCCCGCTAGCCTGACTCCACCGCCACCCTAGGTATGACCTCTATGTCCGCATCATGGTCGTAGATCACGTAACCCAGTTAGGCGTCTCCCGTTCGAAAGAGATACGGTGTAGATATGCAGATCTTTGCATATCTACAAATGTATCAGTTTCGAATTGTCCACGTTTTTTGGACAGCCCGCGGTTGCGTAGATGGTGTTAGTTTCCATGCTCTACTCCGGTCCGAGACAGAGTTTCGGCGTCACCTCCCTGTTGTTCTCCGGACAGTACACTCTCCCTGCCAGGACGTGTATCCGGAGGACAGCGGGGAGGTGCTGCCGGAATTCTATCTTGGATCTGAGTAGAGCATGGAAACTAACTCCATCTACGCAACCGTGGGTGGGATTAGGACCTATCCTCACCTATTAGAAGGTAGGAACGTAGTGTACATGCATTACATGTCTATATTAAACTATACTCGGTTATATATGTTAGAGGATGGAGGACCGTGAGTGGATGTACACGGGCCGCGTTCGACGTAATGATGTCACCCCAGAATGGATTAGGAAGACCGATGCTTTCGTGGAACGGGCATATGGCGAAGCTGCTAAAGGAGCTAGCCTAGTCCCTTGTCCGTGCAGCAAATGTGACAACCGGAAAAGAAAACCAAAGAAGACCATGGTAGAACATATTTGGAAGAATGGATTTACGCCGGACTATACTCGGTGGATCTTCCATGGTGAAGCGCATCGCACGAGAGAGGAGGTGGTGAGACAACGCGTCGAGGATTACGATGCTGATGCCGGGGTAGCAGACATGTTGAACGACTATCACGAGGCACAGTTCGCCGAAGGACGTACGGAGGACGAGCCAGAGGCGACCGCAAAGTCATTCTACGACATGTTTGACGCGACACAGAAACCCCTTCACGGCAAGACAAAGGTTTCTCAACTGGATGCCATTGGGCGTATAATGGAGTTCAAGTCGCAGTATAGCATGAGTCGAGACGCCTTCGATGGTTTGTTGACAGTTATTGGCAGTCTGCTTCCGGAGGATCACGTTCTGCCAAAGAGCATGTACGAGGCACAGAAACTCCTTCGTGCACTCAAGATGACGTATGAGCAGATACATGCTTGTCCGAAGGGCTGCGTCCTATTTAGGAAAGAACACACTGAGGCAAAGTACTGTCCGAAGTGTAAATCGTCTAGGTTCATGGAGGTAGACTCTGGTGATGGACAGAAGAGGCAGCTCGACATCCCTGTGACAATCCTACGCCACCTTCCATTCATACCGAGGATCCAGCGTATATACATGACAGAGGAATCCGCGAAACAGATGACATGGCACAAAAAAGGCAAACGATACAATCCTGACAAGATGGTTCACGCATCCGATGGTGAAGCATGGACCCACTTTGATGCCATTCACCATGAGAAAGCCAAAAAGGCTCGTAATGTTCGTGTTGCGCTGGCCACAGATGGGTTCAATCCCTATGGAATGACCGCTGCCCCATACACATGTTGGCCCGTGTTCGTTATCCCCATCAATCTCCCCCCCGGCGTATGCTTTCAAAGACAGAACATATTCGTGTCGTTGATAATTCCTGGACACCCGGGGAATAAAATGGGCGTGTACATGGAGCCTTTGATTGATGAATTGGTCCGTGCTTGGGAGGAAGGGGTATGGACGTACGACCGAGCTACGAAGACAAACTTCAAAATGCATGTTTGGTACCAGTACTCCATGCATGACTTTCCGGCGTATGGGCTATTTTGCGCCTGGTGTGTTCACGGTAAGTTCCCATGCCCAGTTTGCAAGGAAGCTCTTAGGTTCATTTGGTTGAAGAAGGGTGGCAAATATTCATCATTCGATAAACATCGACAATTTCTCCCTCCTGACCATGCATTCCGACTAGACATCAAGAACTTTACGAAAGGTGTCGTGGTGACAGACCACCCACCTGCAATGATGACTGGTGCCGAAGTTCGCGAACAGATAGATGGTCTCGTGGCCAACCCAGAAGGTGGTTTTGTGGGATATGGTGAGCAACATATGTGGACACATAAGTCGGGCTTGACTCGGCTCCCCTATTATGATGACCTGCTCCTTCCACACAACTTACTATGGTGACAAACTACCGAGCGTGCATAATCCACCCCCTCGTTACAATGATGGCGACAATGAATCGAACCTCAGCATTTTTCGAGGGCAACTCGGAAGCGCAAGTGGTTCGACCACCAAGACCCTGAGACATGAAGAGTGGCGCCGTATCATGCTATATGTATTGACCAACCTTGAAGAGGTGACGCCATACATGGAGCAATTTCTTCATGAATTCTGGCGTCGATCAAGGGACCCAACTCCACAGGAATATGATACCCTTCTTCGAAGGGGTGCGGGAAATGGATTGCCCGATTTCATTTCCTGGTTTAAACGTAAGGTATGTGCTTAGTTTGTCATTTGAAGTTGCTCTTACATGCGAATAATATAACAATCTAGCGTGTTTGAACTTGCAGGGCCAAAGAGAGCCGTCTATGAGTGCCGAGTTGAGACAAGTAGCCAATGGCTTTGCCTATAGGGTCAGGAAATTTTCTGGGTATGACGTCAATGGATACCGTTTTCGCACAACAAGCTACGACCAAAGTCGGCCCAATCGAAAAACCACGTGTTCTGGAGTCTTTACGCCCGGGCTTGACGAGGTCGAGTATTATGGAAGAATTGAAGAAATATATGAACTCAATTTTTATGGTTCCAAACCTCTTACTCCAGTGATATTCAAATGTCATTGGTTTGACCCTGAAGTTACGAGACGGACACATTCTAATCTTAGGCTAGTCGAAATTCGACAGGATTCCACCTTACCAGGAGACGATGTCTATATTGTGGCCCAACAGGCCACACAAGTGTATTATCTTCCATATGCGTGCCAAACGAAACAACATCTTAAGGGTTGGGATGTTGTGTATAAGGTATCACCGCACGCTAAATTACCTGTTCCAAACGATGAAGATTATAACTTAGACTCGGACACATATGACGGCGAGTTCTTCCAAGAAGATGGGCTCGAAGGGCGATTTGAGATAGACTTAACCGAAGCGATCAGAATGGAAGTAGATATTGAAATGGTTGTTGATGACGAGGATGATGAGGTGCAAAATGAGAATGACTTAGAAATACTTGAAGGCAATGCCAATGACGAAATTGCGCCTTCAGATGGTGTTGACTATGAAATGGTTGATAGTGATGATGACACTTATGATCCGGCTAACCCGGACACATATGAAGATTATTTTTAATCGATGTAATGCTATATTTCATTTATTTTGCATATATTTCTAAATACATATTTTTTATATCTATGCTTAATTGTTTACTCTTAATTGCAGGTTGTTGGACAAAGATGGTGGGCGGTGGGACGAGGACGAGGAGGGGGAGGGGGAGGGGGAGGAGGAGCACCCGTAGGACAGAGGAGGAGGCACAGCAGGACGACGCCGTACAATAGCAGGTGGAGCAGCAAGCCGCTGTCGATGCGGCACAGCAGGACGACGACGATGCGGCGCAGCATGACGACGACGACGATGACGCCGCTCAGCAGGACGTCTCAGGTTCTGGCTCCTCAGGTTCGAGGAGTATCTACCTGCGAGGTCCAGCGAGTCTCCCTAAGCGACCCATACTTCGTGACAGACGTCCGCTGATACGACCCGATGGAGAGAGGTAGGTAACTTTAGATGTTCTTGTTGCTTTTTCATATTATATGTTCAAATTAATAATAGAAACTAATACTTCATCTTAATCACTTGGACAGGTCTTGGATGATTTTGGAGACTGCAGGGGGTCACGGCCGCAACCCCAATGGCATCCTCGGCCTTCTATGCAGGGAACACTTCCCTGGACTTGTCGAGTACGCCGGAGTGACGAGCCCAGCATACACCTTCGACCACTACGCCGTCGCCCCCGATGCAGTAGATCGGGACGGCAGACAATTCAACAACAAGGCGGAGCGGGTGAAGCAAGAGCTGTGGGTAAGTCTTCCTCGCACTATTTTGTTTAATAAGTCGCATTTGTTGCATATTCTTGAAATAATGTATGGATACATCGTCTTTGTATGTAGGATTTCTTCAGATGCGATGCTGGATACGAGGCCAGGGCGGATGTGGTGTCTACTACGTGCTGTAAGAAGCTCGTCGTGGACATGCACTACGAGGCGCGCATCCAGGCCATCGTCACTTACCACGGCTCCGTCCTTGGGGAGAAGGTGAACAAGAAGGACGCCCGAACCATGTCGTTGACTCTGGACCAGCATTTGCAGGTAAATACAAAACTTTATTATTGGTACTAAATATGCTTATGTTTATCTTCTGATATGCGGTGTACTTATATTTTTTTAGATGATTCCTCATTGGTGCGCCGCGCATCCTGAGTGCTGGGAGAAGATGGTGCAGAGGTGGTGCTCGGCTGAGTGGGACGAGGCGCACAACGCTAGCCGGGAACGGCGTTTGCTGATGCAAGGTCCCTCCCACCATCAAGGCAGCCGTAGCCTGGGCAAATACACGGAAGCATGGGTACGCGCTCTTTTTTATTTAGGTATATAACTTTCGATTAGACATGATTTCTAACCATATCGTTGGTTTTCTCGCAGTCGGCGGCACATGGTGGCGCGCCTTGCTCCACGTTCTCGGCATATGCCATGGCCCACAAGGGGAAGGCGACGTCCGACGTCACCTACAACCCGGATGACGGGCCCGAGGCGTACACCAACCCCGCCATCCACAGCCGACTCAGTGAGTACACCGCCATGGCCAAGGAGGTCCATGGGCCAGATTACGATCCGAGGACCGAGGACATCGACAGAGATGTCCTCATGAGGGTCGGAGGAGGCAAGAGGCATGGGCGGTACTGGATTACCGATGGGGCAATCGACTCGTCCTCCACTCCCACTCTCTCTCAGGTGCGAGCAAGGAGCACGAGCGCGAGCCCAGCCATACGACCTCGGCAGGACACCTCACAGCATCGTATCCAGCAACTCCAGGTTATTCCTTATCTATTCATCGTTCATTGATTTTTATATATCTTCTCTTTGCATTATCGTAACATTAGGGCGAAATATTACAGACTCAGCTAGATGATGAGAGGAGGCAACGTGAGGAGCTGGAGAAGAGGATGGCGGAGATGTTCGCGTACATGCAGAGCCTTGGCGCCGCACAGGGTCATGCTCCACCACCTCCGTTGTTCCCTGCAGCTGACCCTACAGAGTTCACTACTCCTGTGAGTATCAAAATTTTAGTACTGCATGATATTTATTCATATGTTCTCACACATACAATCTCTTCTCTGTGCAGGGTCAATCGGCGGCGTCGAACAACCCTCATGCTTCGTCCAGCCCTTCGCCGAACCAGTCCAGATGCCCACCTTGTTGATGATCTGTTTTGTGATGATCCAGACTTACCTTTATGAGTGTTGGTGATGTTAGTTAGACTTTATCTTGTGAGATACTTGGTGATGTTAGTGATGATGCAGACTTATATCTGTTTTGTGATGATCCTTACTTATATTTGTGAGACTTTAGTGAGACTTTGTGATATATATGGTGTTGATGATAAATGTGTTCATTCTGTGATGTGATTGATATATAATGTGATGTGAATGATATATATCTTTTGTTTGTTTGGATGGAACAACAAAAGCAAATAGAAAAGGGACATTCTGGTCACTTTGCCGAGTGTAACACTCGGCAAAGGGTCGCTTTGCCGAGTGCCATGACCATGGCACTCGGCAAAGAAGGCAACCTGGGAACCGGTAAAGCCATCTTTGCCGAGTGCTGACCGTGGAACTCGGCAAAGAAGGAAACCTGGGAACCGGCAAAGACATCTTTGCCGAGTGCTGTTGCCAAGGCACTCGGCAAAGATACTGGCAAAGGGGCCCACTAGAGGGTTCTTTGCCGAGTGCCAGTCCACCAGACACTCGGCAAAGAAGCTTCCTTTGCCGAGTGTCTACTAGAGCTCTCGGCACAGGGACTGGCGGTGAGGCCCACTGGACCAGTCTTTGCCGAGGGCCTCACACTCGGCAAAATTGGCCTCTTTGCCGAGTGCCACAGAATGCACTCGGCAAAGGATCCGTCACCGTCACTTGGCGCCGTGACGGTGACTTTTCTTTGCCGAGTGCCAAATGACACTCGGCAAAGTCTTTGCCGAGTGCCCGACAAAAAGTACTCGGCAAAGAGGCTGTTGCCGATGTACAGTTCGCCGAGCGTTCTTTGCCGAGTGTTACACTCGGCAAAGCCTTTGCCGAGTGTACAATAGCCTTTGCCGTGTGTCTGAGACACACGGCAAAGGCGCTGATTCCGGTAGGGAAACCAACAAGAAGAAAGGTGGCAGAGATGACATGATGAAACCTTTATCTCGGAGACAGGAGAATTGGTGGGCACGAGAGATCAAGTGATATGAAATTATTTTCATTATCATACGCGGAATTCCCGTAACTCCCAAGTGTTACGAACGAAAACTTTTGATAACTTCCTCGCATGCAATAACTCCGCGAGTGGCAAAACACCACCAGACACCATAACTGTGCCTTGGCTTGACGGCGGCGCACGACACACCTTCGTCGTTTTCTCAACATATCTATGTAAACAGTCGAGGTACAACTATATAAGTTGAGTTAATATCTATATGATATTAAATCATAACATATAGTTTATTTAATACTATTCTTAGAATTTATTTAATTATTTATACGGGCTAAGCCCACAACATATCTAAAAGAATTGTAGAGTATAAGGCAAACTGACGAGACAACACATAATATAAACATCTTGTCATGCAGTGTAAGATGCACCACGGAAAACGATCAAAATTCTAACTCTCCTCATATTTTGGAGATTTGGAGGAGAGAAATGCTCCATGTCTCCATGATGATTCCTTCAGCTGGTCAAAGTCATTCTTGTCTTCAGACATTCCTCCTGCCTTGCTGGAGCATGAGTTTGAGACTCTCTCTTTTGCTATCCCCAAGAAATGTCCTGATGGCAAGTTCCTAGAGTCTGTTGTCTCGGAGGAATCAACTGGTAGTGTTTCTGATCCGACAGGTTCGGGCTCTTCCCCCACCAGGCCAACCATTGTGGAGTCTGGCCTTAGGAGGAGTAAAAGACTGCGTGAAGCTAGGGCTGGGTTCAGGCAGGGTTCCTACCAGAAAAAGAACTGTTTAATGTGCCAGCATAATTTTGAGGGCCCTCCTTCCTTATCTGCCAAGGTCATCAGGAACCTTGGGGAAAAATTCTGCAACCTGTCAGAGGTGGATTTGTCTGATAAAGCTCTGAAGAAGAAGAATCCCATAGGCTGTGTTGGTCCTAAGAAGCCAGGAAAGAAGACAAAGATGACAAGAAACAAGATTCTGCAGATGAAGACAAGTAATGTGATGGTGTTGCTCCGGATGGGGAGATTTTGCAGGGCTTTGTTTTGCCGGGCTTTTTGGCTGTTTCTGCCCCGACGAATTTGTCTAGTTGTCACGGTGTAAAACTTTATGGTTTCTGGCTATTTCTCCTTGTCCTGTTTTAACAGATACTTATTTGCCCACCCAGTAATTGGGTTGGGGCTTTCTTTCGCTGACAAACCTGATTATGTCCCTGATGAATAGTCACAATGCGGTTATTTTCTCTGAGTGGTCTGTCTTAAGCTTTAATATCTATGGGATCAATTCAGTGGTTAAAGGGAATGGTATTCGTTGTGCGATTCGGGAGTCCAAATGTGATGTTATCTGCTTGCAGGAAACTAAGAAGGAATACTTTGATAGAGCTGACCACAAAAAATTTTGCCCCAATTCCTTTGACTCGTTTGCTTTTGTCCCCTCGGTGGAAAATTCGGGTGGTTCCATTACTGTTTGGAATAGCTCGAAATTGGTGGGCAATGTTATTTATCAGAATGAATATGCTATTTCGGTTGAATTTTCCTCTAATTCGTCGAATGAATCCTAGATTATCACAAATATTTATGCGCCCTGTTCTCCGCATGGGAAAATTGAATTCATCAACTGGTTCTCCAATATAAATATGCCCTCTGATAAGCTTTGGCTGATTGTTGGGGAGTTTAATCTTACTCATAGGCCCGAAAATAGAAATATCGTTGGGGGAGACCTTAGCCTGATGTTGAAATTTAATGAGGCCATTAGTCAACTTGACCTGATGGAAATCCCCCTCCATGGTCTGTCCTTCACCTGGTCGAATAGGCAAAGGGAGCCCCTTCTTCAAAGACTTGATTGGTTTTTCATCTCGCAAGAATGGTCGGTAATCTACCCAGACACTCGCGCCACAACGCTGCCTCAGGATATCTCTGATCATGTGCCATGTCTGGTCTCTTTCAAGTCAAAGATTCCCAAGCCTAAGATTTTTAGGTTTGAAAATTTCTGGCTGCAATTTGAAGGGTTTATGTCTGTCTTTCAAAATTCTTGGATTGGTCAACCAAATCTTATCGACAAAGCGAAGAACTTAACAGCAAAATTCAAGAACACCAGGAAGGTTCTCAAAGAATGGCAGCGTTCTCTGCCAAAGATTGATAAAACAGTGGGACACATTAAGTTACTAATTGAGTTCATTAACATAATTGAGGAGCATCGAGACCTATCGATTGAAGAATGGAATTTCCGGGAGCTTATGCAAACTAAAATTGCTGATCTGCTTCAAATTCAGAAAATTTATTGGAAGCAACGGGCTTCCATCAAATGGGTCACTGATGGAGATATCTGCTCTAGATTTTTTCATGCTCATGCACCGGTAAATCATATGCGTAACTCAATTGCTTTGCTCTCTGATGATAATGGGACAAGCTACTCAGAGCACGATCATAAAGCAAATCTTCTGTGGAATGTTTTCAAATGTCGTTTGGGTTCTTCTGATTTTTTGGAGAATGTTTTTTATCTCTCAGACCTGATAGTTATGCAAGATGACCTGCAATGGTTGGATTCACCTTTTACCAAGCAAGAAATTGATAGCATTATTGCAGCACTCCCTTCAGATAAATCCTCGGGCCCTGATGGATTTAACACCAATTTTATCAAAAAAATGCTGGCACGTCATTTCCCAGGATTTCTATGACTTATGTGACCAATTTTACCATGAAGATGTCTGCCTTCGAAGTATAAATGGTTCATTTATCGTTCTGATTCCAAAGAAGGAAAATCCCCAATCGGTGGGAGATTTCAGGCCAATTTCGCTTCTAAATAATAGTATGAAAATTATCACTAAGCTTCTTGCCAATCGATTGTAGACAGTGATGACTTCCCTCGTTCACAAAAATCAATATGGCTTCATAAAAGGAAGAACAATCCAGGATTGCTTGGCCTGGGCCTATGAATATATTCATTTATGTCATATTTCCAAAAAAGAAATCATTGTGCTCAAGCTGGACTTTGAAAAGGCCTTTGATACCGTTGAACATGAACTCATCCTTCAGGTGCTGTCTCATAGAGGATTTGGACCTAAATGGCTTAACTGGGTTCGAAATATCCTTCAGTCTGGCACGTCATCGGTCTTACTTAATGGCGTGCCAAGGAAAACTTTTCATTGCAAGCGTGGGGTTAGGCAAGGTGATCCTCTCTCGCCTTTATTGTTTGTTTTGGCGGCAGATCTACTTCAGAGTATTATCAATAAAGCAAGACAACAAAATTTACTCTAGTTTCCCCTAACTGAAAACTGTGGTCAAGATTTTCCGATTGTTCAATATGCCGATGACACTCTATTGATAATGGAAGCTTGCCCCAGGCAATTATTTTTCCTCAAAGCAGTTCTTAACTCCTACGCAACCTCGACGGGGCTCAGGGTGAATTATAATAAATCAAGCATGTACCTGATCAATGTTTGCCCAGAAAAAATGGAGGTTCTCTTTAGAACGTTCAACTGTCAGACAGGATCAATGCCTTTCACCTACCTTGGTGTCCCTCTAGGCTTGTCAAAACCCAGAATCCGTCATTTTTTGCCACTTATCCAAAGGATTGAAAGGAGACTCTCTTGCACATCTGCACTCCTCTCTTAAGCTGGAAGATTGGAGTTGGTTAACTCAGTTCTCTCAGCTCTTCCGACTTTTCTTATGTGCACGCTTAAAATACCTGCCGCCACAGTCAAGAAGATAGACGCTTACAGGAAGCACTGCCTCTGGAGAGGAAACGATGTGAACTCAAAAAAATCGTCTCTAGCTGCTTGGTGCATGATTACTCAACCAAAGAGCAACGGGGGCCTCGGTGTGGTCAGATTGGAGACGCACAACAAGGCGTTGCTATTGAAATTTTTACACAAGTTCTTCAATAATTATGACTTACCCTGGGTAAATCTCGTATGGAATAACTATTATAGGTCAGACAGACTCCCTAGCTGCTCAAGAATTGGTTCCTTTTGGTGGAGAAGTCTTCTTAGTCTTGTTCAAAATTTCAAGGGACTGGCAGCACCAATCATTGGCAATGGGAGAACTATCCTTTTCTAGGAAGATATGTGGAACAAGGGCATCCCAGCTCAACAATATCCAGAATTATTCTCCTTTGCTTGCAACAGTAAACTCTCTATCAAAGAAGCAAAACAAAAAGAATACCTTTTCAAGATTTTTCAGCTTCCTCTGTCTGCACAGGCTTACGAGCAGTATCTTGAGCTAAATGAGGCCTGGGGGCAAATCACTGTGACCAACGCAAAGGACATTTGGAAACTTATTTGGGGATCAGAGATTTTCTCTACAAAGAAGACTTACAGGCATCTTATGGGACATTTTCAGGTTCACCATATTTTCAAATCGCTTTGGAAAAATAAATGTCAACCAAAGCATAAAGTTTTTTATTGGTTGTGGCTGAAAAACAGACTGAACATAAGGAATATGCTGAGGAGGAAAAACATGACACTTGAGTCATACACGTGCAAAAACTGTATCTGGCAAAAAGAGGAAGCACTATACCATCTCTTCCTCAGATGCAACTTTGCTAAGGCCTGCTGGAATTCAATTGGTTTGACGCCTCCTAGAATTGCTAATCCCGATGAGGCCTCGGCAAATCTCAAGCAACAGCTCAATGTTCCCTTCTCTATGGAGATAGTTATCCTCATGACTTGGAGCATCTGGAAGTGCCGAAATGCATGGTTATTTCAGAACAAAGATCCAACGGTGTAGCAATGTAAGCATGAATTCACAAAAGAATTACTTCTGGTCATCCATAGAGCTCGGGGAAGATTCGATTCCTCCATTCCTGACTGTAATTTTTCTAGTTTTAATAAAATTTTTAGTAGGGGTTCCCCCTCCTGTTCTCTCAAAAAAAAATACACGAGCTTTTAGACAGCAAGATTTCTCAGCAATATACACTACCGGAATCAATCGCTTTGCCGAGTGCCTGAAGCACTCGGCGAAGCGTTCAAAACACTCGGCAAAGGCTTTGCCGAGTGTTACACTCGGCAAAGAAGGCTCGGCGAACAGTGCATCGACAAAGCCTTCTTTGCCGAGAGCTTTTTATCGGGCACTCGACAAAGATCTTTGCCGAGTGCCAGAGAGCACTCGGCAAAGAAAAGCAGCCGTTACGGCGTCGAGTGACGGAGACGGCGGCTTTGCCGAGTGTCCCATGTGACACTCGGCAAAGAAGTTAGTTTTGCCGAGTGTCTTCCGTGCAGCACTCGGCAAAGAATCCATCTTTGCCGAGTGCCACTTGGGACACTCGGCAAAGAACCCGCCAGGGAGGGTCCTCATGTCAGGTTCTTTGCCGAGTGTCCCGAGTGGCACTCGGCAAAGCCGACCTCTTTGCCGAGTGCCAGGGACGTAACACTCGGCAAAGAACCTAAGCCGGTGCCCAGGTCTGTGCTCTTTGCCGAGTGTTATGACCTTGACACTCGGCAAAGAGCCTCTTTGCCGAGTGTTACACTCGGCAAAGTGACCAGTATATACCTTTTTTATTTGTTTTTTGTATTCCATCCACACAAACAGAAGATATCACATATATATCACATATATACATCACAAATATCATCACAGACATAAATAGCCAACACAAACATAAAACCGTCACCACAAACATAAATATCCATCACAAACATAAGTGTTCAACATAAGTATCAAACACAAACATAAGTCTCTAACGTCGCAAGCTCTCACATAAGTATCAAACATAGACATAAGTATTATACACAAGTACAGAAGTCTAAAACAATGAAAACACAACACTCATGGAGGTGGGCGGCTTGACCGGGGCTGCGTTGGGCTGAACCCTTCCGGAGGGTTGTTGGATGCCGCCCCAGATTGGCCCTGCACAGAGAAGAGATTGCATGTGTTATACCAGATGCATTACAAACATCTAACTACAATTTTGATACTCACAGGAGTGTGGAAGAGAGCAGGGTCAACTGAAGGGAACAATGGAGGTGGCGGAGCGATGCCCTGTGCGGCGCCAAGGCTCTGCATGTACTGGAACATCTCCGCCATCCTCTGATGATCTGCCCGGCGCTCCGCCTCCCGCTCCGCCATCATCCTCGCCTCCATCTCGCGACGTTCCCTCCTCTCTTCTTCTAGTTGGGTCTGTAATATTACAAGCCAACGTTATAGTAACTCAAAGAGTAGGTATATAACTCAAGGAAGGACGAGTTACACTAACCTCGAGTTGCTGTATGCGATGCTGTGAGCTGTCGTGCCGAGGTCGTATGGCTGGACTCGAGCCCGTGCTCCTTGCTCTCACCTGAGACAGAGTGGGAGTGGAGGACGAGTCGATTGCCCCGTCGGCAATCCAGTACCGCCCATGTCGCTTGCCTCCTCCGACCCTCATGAGCACATCGGTGTCGATCGGCTCGGTGCTCGGATCATAGTCTGGGCCATGGACCTCCTGCGCCATGGCGGTGTAGTCATGGAGGCGGCTGTAGACGGCGGGGTTGGTGTAGGCCTCGGGCCCGTCATCCGGGTTGTAGGTGACGTCGGACGTCGCCTTACCCTTATGGGCCATAGCATAGGCCGAGAAGGTGGAGCAAGGCCTTCCACCATGTGACGCCGACTGCAACGAAAACCAACGAGATAGTTAGAAATAATATCTAACTTAGTGCTATATATCTAAATAAAAAAGGTGGCGTACCCATGCTTCGGCATATTGGCCCAGGCTCCGGCTGCCTTGGTGGTGGGAGGGGCCTTGCATCATCAAACGCCGTTCCCGGCTAGCTGTGTGCGCCTCGTCCCACTCAGCCGAACACCACCTATCCACCATCTGCTCCCAGCACAGAGGATGTGCGGCGCACCAATGTGGAATCATCTGCAAAGTAAACACGTAAAGTGCATATCAGAAGATAAAATAAAATTCATGTATGGAGTACTGGTACCAAACATGCATGACTTTACCTGCAGGTACTGCTCCCTGGTCAACGACATGGTTCGGGCTTGAGTTTTGGTCACCTTCTCCCCAAGGACGGAGCCGTGGTAGGTGATGATGGCCTGGATGCGGGCCTCATAGTGCATGTCCACGACGAGCTTCTTACAGCTCGTGGTGGCCACCACATCTGCCCTAGCCTCGTATCCAGCATCGCATCTGAAGAAATCCTGCATACAAAAACGATGTATCCATACATTATTTCAAGAATTTGCAACGAATGCGACATATTTTACATTATACTAAGACTTACCCACAGCTCTTGCTTCACCCGCTCCGCCTTGTTATTGAATTCCCTGCCGTCCCGGTCTACTGCATCGGGGGCGACGGCGTAGTGGTCAAAGGTGAAGGCTGGGCCCGTCACTCCGGCGTACTCCACAAGTCCAGGGAAGTGTTCCCTGCACAGCAGGCCGAGGATGCCATTGGGGGGGGGCGACGATGACCCTCAGCATAATCCAAAACCGTCCAAGACCTGTCCAAGTGATAAATAAAAAGTATTAGTTTATATTATGATTTTGAACACATAATATGAACAAGAATGAAGAACATAAAGTTACATACCTCTCCCCTTCCGGCCGAATCAGCGGTCGTCTGTCCCGAAGTATGGGACGCTGAGGGAGACTCGCGGGGCCTCACAGGTAGATGCTCCTCGAACTAGAGCCGCCTGAACCTGAGGCGTCCTGCTGCTGGTCGTCGTCGTCCTGCTGCTGGTAGTCGTTCAACATATCCGCTACCCCCGCATCCGCGTCATAATCCTCGACACGTTGTCTCAGCACCTCTTCTCTCGTACGATGCGCTTCACCATGAAATATCCACCGAGTATAGCCCGGCATAAATCCATTCTTCCAAATATGTTCTACCATGGTCTTCTTTGGTTTTCTTTTCCGGTTGTCACATTTGCTGCACGGGCATGGGACTAGACTCGCTCCTTTAGCAGCTTCGCCATATGCCCGTTCCACGAAATCATCGGTCTTTCTAATCCATTCAGTGGTGACATCGTTCCTTCCTCTACGGCCCGTGTACATCCACTCACGGTCCTCCATCCTCTAACATATATAACCGAGTATAGTTTAATATAGACATGTAATGCATGTACACTACGTTCCTACCTTCTAATAGGTGACGATAGGTCCTAATCCCACCCGCGGTTGCGTAGATGGAGTTAGTTTTCATGCTCTACTCCGATCCGAGATAGAATTTCGGCAGCACCTCCCCGCTGTTCTCCGGATACACGTCCTGGCAGGGAGAGTGTACTGTCCGGAGAACAACAGGGAGGTGACGCCGAAACTCTATCTCAGACCGGAGTAGAGCATGAAACTAACACCATCTACGCAACCGCGGGCTGTCCAAAAAACGTGGACAATTCGAAACTGATACATTTGTAGATATGCAAAGATCTGCATATCTACACCGTATCACTTTCGAACGGGAGACGCCTAACTGGGTTAGGTGATCTACGACCATGATGCGGATGTAGAGGTTATACCTAGGGTGGCGGTGGAGTCAGGCTAGTGGGGCTGTGGCGGGTCGGTGCAGTGGCGACGGGACGCGGTGCAGGGAGACCCGCAGCGGCTAGAAAGACAAGTATCTTCTCTGTAAAAAAGAAACACAAGTCTGTTAATACAAAAGCCTAGCAACAGAAAATTTCGGCAGCACCTCCCCTGCACGGGGAGGTTTCAAAATCCTGCAAATAAAACTATCAGCACGATGGCTGACATCCACGCATAATTCAACGACACGATGACCGGAAATCCATGCATAAAATGATAAGGACATTCAACCTACGCACAAATACCCTCATTCTCCTTCTCATTAAAAATGTGATTGTGTCTACTTTGAGAGTCTTTGCTTTGGCAAAAAGAGAAGGAGCTCTTCTTGGCTTTCCCATATGGGAGTGGAAGCTTCAGTGTAAGCGGAAGCTAGACTAGAAGAGAGATTCATCCTAGGCTTTGCTTGGCCCTACTCTAGTTTTGGTGCAGCTAACTAATCTTTGGGTCGAATTTCGTGACTTGATGAATAGGAAGCCGAGTATCTTTGGTCTTGAAGAGTCAGGCCAATCCAACCGCTTGCTCCTGCCCAACTCAGTCTCAGTCGTACCATAATGCGCCTGGACTCAACACTTTTCTTGCTCCAAGACCACCCTCTAGCCCTCATGTCAAATAGATGACAGAATTGTAAACAATCTTAGAATGATTTAAGCTGAGGAACATAGAGGTCTCTCCCACCATTTTTGTCATATACCTCTGGAATAGTGTTGAAATCACACGCCACTAAGCAGGAGCCTAAACCAAGTGGTTTATCTTAGCGTGCTAGCCGCTGCTTCATTTCGTATAGCGATAACGCTTTCTCTTTCTTAGCGCTCCACCCCGCGGGGAACTCTGGTTGCGCTTTGGTTGGCTTTCTCTTTTTTTCGATTTTCTCTGACTTGACTCAGCTTGACCTACTTGACTCAGCGGTTAGAGTATCGCTTTCATACGGCGAGAGTCATTGGTTCAAATCCAATAGTAGGTAAAACCGGCCGAAACCCCCGCCCCGCTTTTGCCAGCATGACAGCAAGCACAGACTGGCATCAAGGAGTCGAATGACCAAAGCATCGGTTGCTTCCACGAGACTAAACAATCAATGACCAATAAAAGACCAACGAAACGACGAGTGAGAAAGATAAAGAACGCGACGTGGTTCATTGAAGTAGAGGTTTGATCGAGGATTGGAGAGGAGAGGTGGAATAAAAAGCTCGGGATGGATTTTTGAGTCTTTGTGCGAGCCGTATGCGGTGAGAGTCGCACGTACGGTAAGGAGGGGGGTTCGCGTCTATACGTGTAGTGTGGTGGTTGGGCCTACCCACCCTATTTGTTCTAAACACGCAACATATAAACATGCATAAATTCATGAACACCCATATAAACACGCATATAAACACGCATATAAATAATATAAACACGCATAATTTATACCTTCGGTGGCGGGTGTAACACCCGGATTTTAGGGGTCCAAAACCCGGGGTTAACATAAACACCAGGTATGCTGGGACCAAGTCTCATACATATGATGTATAGTGGCACAGGATCGAATGTCACATCTTTATATATAACAGGAGTTCTATACAAAATAAATAATTACATTATAAGGAGACAACGGTCCAGCAACCCAAAGTTGACTGGGAGACGACGGCCTAGACCACTCACGAACTCATCACAGCATCCTCCGTGAGCATCATCCTGCAGTACCTGATCTTGACCTGTGGTGTATATGAGACAGCAAGAGTGAGCTCACATACGTTCATCGCTCAACAAGTTGTGGGGAATAATGTGCATGAACTCGCCAAGGGTGGGAGCTCACGTGAAGTGTAAGGCTTACCAAAGAAGATGGTTAGAGCTGAGCATTGCTTTTAAAGTTGGTCAAAATTTTATTAGCAATTACTAAGTATAAGTAAATACCAAAACCATAAGTAAAGTAATAGAACAAAATTAGTAATAAAACCCATGCAATGCAAATGACAAAATTGAATTTAAGTTCCATAATTTAAACATCAGAGAGTCCTGAGCTGCTCGTGACCGTGAGCTCGGCTAGTATACCAGTTTTACACTCTGCAGAGGTTGTACCCTTTACCCACAAGTCATGTTACCCATCTGCCAAGGGGTCATGAATCCCATATACCTCTACCTAGGAAGCATGGCAGGGCAACACTACGAGGCCTTTACAAAGTTCCACTAGCTTCCGAAAACCCGCTACAGTTTATGGGAAGATCCAGTAAAGGGTTCCTGGCTGACCGCCATCGCAGCAAAATCAACCAGGGACCTCCCCGCACTGACCTCTCCCCTACTGCCCTTGCCCCTTTCGGGTAAGGTAGTCTTCCACTAGCTTTCCTAATTAGTCAGCCAAGGGCGTCCCATTCCACCCTTATGGTGGCACGTGGTTCTCAAGTTAAGCTCTATGTTCCAATTAACATTAATGATAACAACATGAACATAAACAGAATAACAACAAGAATTGGAACATAGAGGTAATAAATGATTATCCCAAAACCATATAAAGCAATAGCAAACTACCCAAGTGATTCAGGGGTAAACAAGGTAATGAGATAAACAAATCTAGGGTGACCTATTGGGTCCCATCAAAATTAACCTATGCATGGATAAGTGATATTAAAGAACATTATTGGGTAAAAAGGGGTCAAGGGCACAACTTGCCTGGGCCTTGAGAATCTAGGTACCAGGATGATTCTTCAGATCCTCGTGACCTCACTGCTAGTCGTAGCAATACAAACATACATGGTATAGGCAAAATTAACATTACACCAAACATATATGCAAAATACATATTAATAATCTACATATTAAAATAAGATCACAGGAAAAAGAATTATTAATTTTGGAGTTGTAGAATTTAAGTTATGATTTTCCTAAGGTTTAATGTGATTAAAATATGATTAAATGATAAATAAATTTTCTGACAGAGTTCATGTCAAACAGTGATTCTAAATGGTAGAGGATATTATTACAAAATTTTAGGAATTGGAATGACTCAATTTGGAGCTAAAATGAATTAGTTATGAATTAATTAAGTTTCTGGATTTATTTTAACACTAAAAATCATTTTCTAAATCATTTTCTATGATTTTCCTATTCACTGGACTGGGCCTCAATTAAACAGAAGCACAGGGGGCTCTGCGCAAGTTTACCGAGACTCAGTCAACAGTGAACGTGGACGGCGGGTTGATTCCAGAAATCCCCAGGATCTCTTTAACAAAAAGTCGCGGCGAAGGGGTATCATCCGATCTGCACCGTTGGATCAAAACAGGCGGCTGAGATTAGATTATCTCCTCCCCAAACCGGTACGTAATCGCAGCCACCCGATCCCCAGCCGATGGCCAAGATTTAATGAACCGAATCGGTATCCATATTCTAATCTGAGCCGCACACCGACAGATCAACGGTCCATAGTCTCTCAGACCCAGATCAAATCCCAACCGTCTGCTACTGATCTAGCGATCGTGACTTCATCTTCCCCAAATTGCCAACAGGCACGGCGGCGCCCGTGACCACGACGGCGAGTCCGTCGTGCATGTGAATCCAACAAATCCGAGCACCATTCCCGAATTAGTTCATCCCTCGCCAAACCGATGACCCCCTGAATCTAATTCACCAACCGATTGCAGCCGCCATCAAGCACTGACCCCTGCCCACGGCAGAGCATCAATTTGAAGTGGTGCCAACGCTGCACGCCCGAATTCATCACCCAGACCCCATTCGAACTACCCTACATGACGCTAGAAGGAAAGGCGAACGAGATGGTTATGGTCCATACCATGAATCGGCGTCTGGTTGATGATGGCCACGGTGGAATGCGGCGGCCGCACGGCGGAGCTCCAAGCTTCGCTCCAAGCTTCCAGGGGGTTGGCGTGGAGCGGATAGGGGCGGGGAGGTCCGGCTTTATACCTAGGGCAGAGTCCGAGCAGGGCGGGTTGGTTACACCATGCCCGGCGGCCGAGCGGAGCTCCGGTGAAGACGGCGCGAAAATCGGCCAAGGAAACGCGTTCCGTTGGGGAAGACGCCTGCAGCTAGGGCCCACACGTCACTGACCCGAAATGCGTCTGCGCAAGGATGGAACGCGCCTGGCGCCTGGGGCCCGCGTGTAAACGAGATGAAGCGCGCGTCAAGCGGAGGAGAGGGAGAGACCGACGGACGGGGCCCACGTTCCAGTGAGACCCAGGAGTCGCGCGGATGACGGCTGACAAGTGGGCCCGGGTTGTCGGCGCCAGGGATCGGAGTGAGTGGGCCGCGCGGGTGAGGACATGCTTAGGTGGGCCGAATACAAGGTAGCAGGCCCAGTTAGGTTAGAATTCCTTTTCTTTTTATTTTCTATTTTCTTTTCTCCATTTTCAAATCCAATTTGAGTTCAAGTTTAAATTCAAACTTTGTGAATAACTTGTTCTCAGTTTGAAAGGTATAATTTAATAATTTAAGTGTGAAGGATGTTTATTCTGATTTTTATTTTATTTTATGTAATATTTTTCTTAGTTCTTCCCTTCTCTTTTTTTCAAACCCTAATTCCAATTCAAATTAAATTTCAACTTGTGGCAAATTCACTTTCAGATTAATAGTAAAATTTGGACATACCTAAAAGTGTGATGAATTTATAACTTTGTTTTGTTTTGTATAATATTTCTTTCTTTCTTTCCTATTTCAATTCAAATCAAACCAAGTTTTAAATTCTAGATTTCAAATTTATGCACAAGTTAAACTTTCACATGATGCACAATTACTACATAGTGTTTCTTCATTTATTTTATTATGAGTATTTACCTTTTAAAAAGGGTGAATTATAAAGTTTAATTATTTATCAATGGTATTTTGCTCAGATTTCTTCTATCAATCCCAAATTCAGAATTTTGGGTGTTACAAATCCTACCCCCCTTAAAAATAATCTCGTCCCCGAGATTTGTAAGAAAAGGGATGTATACTCATATTGTTCTCGGAACATATGCACAAACAAAGAAATCTCAGCATGAGGTATAATTCTTTAACAAAACATAGGGTCAATAGACCTTATTGTTCCTTCTAGAATAATATCATATCATCTACTAACTAAAATAACATCTAGGTCTTACAAATCATCATAATTTATATCTATGTAGCTTGGTGAAGCTGGTGGTGGTGGTGGAGGTTGTTGTTGTTGTTGTCTTTCCAACCGCGCTTGCCTTATTTCTTGGCGGGCCTGACGTATTTCCTCGCGTTGTTGTCTTATCTGATTCTGCATCTCGGTCACCAGGTCTGTTAACTGTTGTATTACCAGTCTTTGGGTAGCAACCACTTGATTGATTTCAACAGGTGGAGGATTTGGAGGATTCATTTTCTGTTTGTTGTTACGTGATAATCTTTTCCTTTCCTGGTACTGACCATGAAAGTTAGGAGCATATGGTAATAGTTTGCAAAGGAATTTATTCAATAAGCGGAATGAATAAGCCAGTAGTTGGTTATAATCTAAAGATTCTTTAGTAGGACTTAATCTTTGTTTTATGTTCAGATTGGGGTAACCAGTTGTATAAGGTGAGTATCCAAGGGTAAGATGGAATCTGTCAAGATGAGAGGTATGTATTGGTGAGATAGACTACCAGATGTAGGTTAAAAGTTTGTTTGTTATTAGGTGGGAATAGAAAGGTTATATCATTCATCATGGGTTGGGTTAGCTCATAGTTGAGTTGATCCAATGTGATAAGTTAAATACATGGCTAGTAGGGTCTAATCTCTTCTACTAGTGTCATTAATCTGTTTAAGTGAACCACATTAAGTTAGATAACATTAGACCACACTGGATCAGGTCACATTAGGTAAGATGAGATCTAGATTAAATTGGATATGATTAGTTTAAACTAGTTTAGGTTAGATAGGTCCAACAGGGTAGATTATGTTAGGATGTTTTGAGATTAGTTAGATATGTTATGATAAGATAGAGTCTCTTGCTAGTTTATGATTGAGAGGTTATGCAACTATCAGATGGTTAAGGTAGTTGCATATGGCCAAGTCGATCTGTCCTTCTAAGTTAAGACCTGTTCTATAGGGGTAGAGTCTAAACTATTTCATCAGTATTATCTAACATGTTTGATAAGTCACTTTAGATTTGATCAGATCTAGGTTAGATTGGTGTGATTTGTTTGACTAGATATGATCTAATTAATTTGTATTATGGTTGTTAATCTAGGGTGGTTAAGTATGCTTATTAGGATAACATCAATCCATAATGATAAGATAGAATCCTTTAAGGCCAGTTAGATCTATTAGGATGACATAAAATCTCTTCAAGATAAGATGAGTATCTTTTTAGGATAAGATGGATTATATATATTAGGATAAGTTAAGACCTTTTGAGATAAGATAGATCTATGAGTGTAGGATAGAATCTCTTGAGATGAGATGAATCTATTAAGATAAGGCAGAATTTTTTTTTTTTAAGATAAGATGAATTGGTTAGAATGAGATCTTTTAGGATAAGATAATTCTCTTATGCTAGATATGTTCCAATGGGGATAATCTAGGTTGTCTAGTTATTTTATAAATATATTTTAATACCTATGTGTATATGCAGATGTAATTGTGGACATTACTCCACAACCCATCACACTCAATCAAAGATCCAAATCAAACAAATATCATAAGAACAAACATTCAAGTGCATAGATAACCATAAAAATAGTTTTGTTTTTGGTTCCTAGGATTAGGTCTCCTATTCCTAAAGGTCACTTTAGGCACAGGATTTCAAAGTGTGAAATCCACATTTGTCTTTAGAAAGAAAAGATAAGAATAATCAGAGTAAAGCGGAAATAGATGAGAAGAAGATTAAGATGAGTTTAGAAAAGAATCAGAGTAAGGTAAGTAAAGAATGGTTGTCCAGTTCTATCTAGGTTTCGTCCTACAGTCAACATTCCTCTGATACCACTTCTGTAACACCCGGATTTTAGGGGTCCAAAACCCGGGGTTAACATAAACACCAGGTATGCTGGGACCAAGTCTCATACATATGATGTATAGTGGCACAGGATCGAATGTCACATCTTTATATATAACAGGAGTTCTATACAAAATAAATAATTACATTATAAGGAGACAACGGTCCAGCAACCCAAAGTTGACTGGGAGACGACGGCCTAGACCACTCACGAACTCATCACAGCATCCTCCGTGAGCATCATCCTGCAGTACCTGATCTTGACCTGTGGTGTATGTGAGACAGCAAGAGTGAGCTCACATACGTTCATCGCTCAACAAGTTGTGGGGAATAATGTGCATGAACTCGCCAAGGGTGGGAGCTCACGTGAAGTGTAAGGCTTACCAAAGAAGATGGTTAGAGCTGAGCATTGCTTTTAAAGTTGGTCAAAATTTTATTAGCAATTACTAAGTATAAGTAAATACCAAAACCATAAGTAAAGTAATAGAACAAAATTAGTAATAAAACCCATGCAATGCAAATGACAAAATTGAATTTAAGTTCCATAATTTAAACATCAGAGAGTCCTGAGCTGCTCGTGACCGTGAGCTCGGCTAGTATACCAGTTTTACACTCTGCAGAGGTTGTACCCTTTACCCACAAGTCATGTTACCCATCTGCCAAGGGGTCATGAATCCCATATACCTCTACCTAGGAAGCATGGCAGGGCAACACTACGAGGCCTTTACAAAGTTCCACTAGCTTCCGAAAACCCGCTACAGTTTATGGGAAGATCCAGTAAAGGGTTCCTGGCTGACCGCCATCGCAGCAAAATCAACCAGGGACCTCCCCGCACTGACCTCTCCCCTACTGCCCTTGCCCCTTTCGGGTAAGGTAGTCTTCCACTAGCTTTCCTAATTAGTCAGCCAAGGGCGTCCCATTCCACCCTTATGGTGGCACGTGGTTCTCAAGTTAAGCTCTATGTTCCAATTAACATTAATGATAACAACATGAACATAAACAGAATAACAACAAGAATTGGAACATAGAGGTAATAAATGATTATCCCAAAACCATATAAAGCAATAGCAAACTACCCAAGTGATTCAGGGGTAAACAAGGTAATGAGATAAACAAATCTAGGGTGACCTATTGGGTCCCATCAAAATTAACCTATGCATGGATAAGTGATATTAAAGAACATTATTGGGTAAAAAGGGGTCAAGGGCACAACTTGCCTGGGCCTTGAGAATCCAGGTACCAGGATGATTCTTCAGATCCTCGTGACCTCACTGCTAGTCGTAGCAATACAAACATACATGGTATAGGCAAAATTAACATTACACCAAACATATATGCAAAATACATATTAATAATCTACATATTAAAATAAGATCACAGGAAAAAGAATTATTAATTTTGGAGTTGTAGAATTTAAGTTATGATTTTCCTAAGGTTTAATGTGATTAAAATATGATTAAATGATAAATAAATTTTCTGACAGAGTTCATGTCAAACAGTGATTCTAAATGGTAGAGGATATTATTACAAAATTTTAGGAATTGGAATGACTCAATTTGGAGCTAAAATGAATTAGTTATGAATTAATTAAGTTTCTGGATTTATTTTAACACTAAAAATCATTTTCTAAATCATTTTCTATGATTTTCCTATTCACTGGACTGGGCCTCAATTAAACAGAAGCACAGGGGGCTCTGCGCAAGTTTACCGAGACTCAGTCAACAGTGAACGTGGACGGCGGGTTGATTCCAGAAATCCCCAGGATCTCTTTAACAAAAAGTCGCGGCGAAGGGGTATCATCCGATCTGCACCGTTGGATCAAAACAGGCGGCTGAGATTAGATTATCTCCTCCCCAAACCGGTACGCAATCGCAGCCACCCGATCCCCAGCCGATGGCCAAGATTTAATGAACCGAATCGGTATCCATATTCTAATCTGAGCCGCACACCGACAGATCAACGGTCCATAGTCTCTCAGACCTAGATCAAATCCCAACCGTCTGCTACTGATCTAGCGATCATGACTTCATCTTCCCCAAATTGCCAACAGGCACGGCGGCGCCCGTGACCACGACGGCGAGTCCGTCGTGCATGTGAATCCAACAAATCCGAGCACCATTCCCGAATTAGTTCATCCCTCGCCAAACCGATGACCCCCTGAATCTAATTCACCAACCGATTGCAGCCGCCATCAAGCACTGACCCCTGCCCATGGCAGAGCATCAATTTGAAGTGGTGCCAACGCTGCACGCCCGAATTCATCACCCAGACCCCATTCGAACTACCCTACATGACGCTAGAAGGAAAGGCGAACGAGATGGTTATGGTCCATACCATGAATCGGCGTCTGGTTGATGATGGCCACGGTGGAATGCGGCGGCCGCACGGCGGAGCTCCAAGCTTCGCTCCAAGCTTCCAGGGGGTTGGCGTGGAGCGGATAGGGGCGGGGAGGTCCGGCTTTATACCTAGGGCAGAGTCCGAGCAGGGCGGGTTGGTTACACCATGCCCGGTGGCCGAGCGGAGCTCCGGTGAAGACGGCGCGAAAATCGGCCAAGGAAACGCGTTCCGTTGGGGAAGACGCCTGCAGCTAGGGCCCACACGTCACTGACCCGAAATGCGTCTGCGCAAGGATGGAACGCGCCTGGCGCCTGGGGCCCGCGTGTAAACGAGATGAAGCGCGCGTCAAGCGGAGGAGAGGGAGAGACCGACGGACGGGGCCCACGTTCCAGTGAGACCCAGGAGTCGCGCGGATGACGGCTGACAAGTGGGCCCGGGTTGTCGGCGCCAGGGATCGGAGTGAGTGGGCCGCGCGGGTGAGGACATGCTTAGGTGGGCCGAATACAAGGTAGCAGGCCCAGTTAGGTTAGAATTCCTTTTCTTTTTATTTTCTATTTTCTTTTCTCCATTTTCAAATCCAATTTGAGTTCAAGTTTAAATTCAAACTTTGTGAATAACTTGTCCTCAGTTTGAAAGGTATAATTTAATAATTTAAGTGTGAAGGATGTTTATTCTGATTTTTATTTTATTTTATGTAATATTTTTCTTAGTTCTTCCCTTCTCTTTTTTTCAAACCCTAATTCCAATTCAAATTAAATTTCAACTTGTGGCAAATTCACTTTCAGATTAATAGTAAAATTTGGACATACCTAAAAGTGTGATGAATTTATAACTTTGTTTTGTTTTGTATAATATTTCTTTCTTTCTTTCCTATTTCAATTCAAATCAAACCAAGTTTTAAATTCTAGATTTCAAATTTATGCACAAGTTAAACTTTCACATGATGCACAATTACTACATAGTGTTTCTTCATTTATTTTATTATGAGTATTTACCTTTTAAAAAGGGTGAATTATAAAGTTTAATTATTTATCAATGGTATTTTGCTCAGATTTCTTCTATCAATCCCAAATTCAGAATTTTGGGTGTTACAGCGGGCGGCGAGACGGCGGCGCGACGAGCGAGCGGGTGCGGCGGGCGGCCGCGGAGGACACGGCGCACGGCCGAGGAGGGCGCGGCGCACGGCCGACGAGGGCGCGGCGCACGGCCGACGAGGGCGCGGCGGGCGGCGCGGTGGGCAGCCGGCGTGGGGAGGGCGCGGCGGCGGAGGGCACGGCGCACGGCCGCGGGCACACGGCGCGGCGGCGGAGGGCACACGGCGCGGCGGCGGCGGGCACACGGCGCGGCGGCGGGCACGAAGGCGGCGCGGCGGCGCGGGCAGAGAGCGCGTGAGAGAAGAGAGAAAGGAAGAGAGCGCGTGAGGGAAGAGAAAGGAGAAAGAAGAACGGTCGGATAGTTATTTTCCTTCTTTGCCGAGTGCCCGTGATCCGGCACTCGGCAAAGATTTTTTTAAAATTTTAAAATATTCTTTGCCGAGTGCCAGATCGGCGGCACTCGGCAAAGAGTTCTTTGCTGAGTGTCCCCCGTTGCGGCACTCGGCAAAGGTTCTTTACTACCTCTTTGCCGAGTGCCACACATCTAGCACTCGGCAAAGACGGCTTTGCCGAGTGTCATCTCTAGACACTCGGCAAAGTGTATTTGTATTTTTTTTATTTTGTCTCCCAAACTTTTTGTGGTATGTTCCTACACTATGTAGATCTACATGTATCATTTGTGGACAATTTTAACAGAGTTTGAAATAGCTAGTAGATTTAGTTTGTTTATTTGAATTTCTTCGGAAAATTCAAATTTGAACTGCAGGTCACTCGAAACTTGGAAAACCGTGCATGAAAAAATGATATTCATGTTACTTAGCATAAGTTACGACCGATTCCAGGAGCGGACCGAAAACTTCGAGCAACATGCTCACTAAACATGGCCGTGAACTTGCCATCCACATGTTTAAAAATTGTATAAAACACAAACAAAGTCAGAAAATCATGAAACTTGTCCACGTGTCATGATATCATATGTACAGGTTGTGATAAAAAATTGAGAATGTTTGGACAAAGTTGTGAGACACTATGTGTAGAAACCTAAGAGAACTACACATGAAATCATAGAGTTTAAATGTGGATCTCTTAGGTTTGTACACATAGCGCGTCATAGTTTTCTCGAAATTTTTTTAATTTTTTATCGCAACCTGTACATATGATATCATGACACGTGGACAAGTTTCAAGATTTTCTGACTTTGTTTGTGTTTTATACAATTTTTAAACATGTTGATGACAAGTTCACGACCATGTTTAGTGAGCATGTTGCTCGAAGTTTTTGGTCCGCTCCTGGAATCGGTCGTAACTTATGCTAAGTAACATGAATATCATTTTTTCATGCACGGTTTTCCAAGTTTCGAGTGACCTGCAGTTCAAATCTAAATTTTCCGAAGAAATTCAAATAAACGAACTAAATCTACTAACGATTGAAACTCTGTTAAAATTGTCCACAAATGATACATGTAGGTCTACATAGTGTAGGAACATACCACAAAAAGTTTGGGAGACAAAATAAAAGAAATAAAAATATACTTTGCCGAGTGTCTAGGGATGGCACTCGGCAAAGAGTTCTTTGCCGAGCGTCAACTGGGCGACACTCGGCAAAGAAGACTCTTTGCCGAGTGCCAACCATTGGCTCTCGGCAAAGACTGACGGCCGTCAGCTTTGGGACGGCCGCTGACGGCCCTTTGCCGAGAGCCCCCTTTGCCGAGTGTTTGACACTCGGCAAACATGTATTTGCCGAGTGTGGACCTGTACCGAGTGTCTTACGCTCGGTAAAGACGCTCGTTACCGAGAGCCGAGCTTTGCCGAGTGCGGCTCTCGGCAAAGCCGTCTTTGCCGAGTGCCCGAGAAAAGGCACTCGACAAAGCGGCCGGCACTCGGCAAAGGCTCGGATTCCGGTAGTGATAGCTAGCAGGCGCCATATAGCTAGCGATACTTTCCTTCCCTATTTTTCTAGACGGATTGTAAACTATTCTAAATAGGCACGAGCTCGTGCCGGTTCGTTAAAAAGAAGACGTTTAATTAGTACGTGCGTTTGGACACGCAACAAAAAAATCAGAGTCATCGTCATCGATCGCCAGAGAGAGCCCGAAGCGCTAGCGTTTTCTCCGGCTCTTAAATTATCTTTTAATTACCCCGACTGGATGACAGCGACCGATAGATGGCCAGCATCCATGAAATCAGTGCACAGCCCAAACTCTGAATCTGAAGCAAGCAAGCAAGCCGTTTTCACGGCCGGTTCTATCTAAACATCAAGTCCGTTTCTGGTGGCTGAGATGAACCAAATCTAGCTAGCTAGCTCCCTGCTGCTGCTGCCGCCGCCTTGCTGCAGCAACGTCAGCATCCCGTAAGAAACTGGCTGTAGCTACGTCATGCATGGGCTTCATTCGCGAGGCATGGCTGCCCAATTCTGGACAGTGAATTTCAGGGTTGGTAGATAACCCTTCATATAGACTTGGAAACGCTTGACGATGCGTCTTGCTTTTGTATGTTTGGTCGACCGAACCACCATGGTGCATGTCAGTAGAACGGAAGTGCCAGTATCTTTTGTGCGAGTGTGACAGCAGAAAGTGTATCTCGGAATACTTCGGGCAAAGAAATCGATCTTGATGCGCAGTACAACATGCATGGATGCTATGGCACACCGCACAACACTGTTGAGTAGTTGACCCTTAGGGCCTTGTTAGATTATTTTGATTTCACGTGGATCGAAGAGGATTGGTATGGATCGTGAGAGATTTTGATTTATTAGGGATTTAAATCTACTCAATTCCTTTTAATCCATATGGATTGGGGTTCAAACAAACATACCCTTAATAAGCATTGTCCAAATTCTGCCTATCAAGGCCATATATATATTAGGATATCTTGAGCAGATCTCATATCATATCCATTATTTCAAACTCCTCTCTGTAAATAATGTCAAACAGTGTTATTCACAGTTTCTCGTCCCTTATTTTACATATTCTGCTGGAGACACTCTTATTAGGCGTACGTACTAGGGTACCTATATACTCTCTTGTTTCATGTTTTTCATCAGACCGGACTAAAGTGTCACAAAGTTTCTTTTTTTATGAAGAAAAGATGTTCGGCTTGTTTGGAAGTATTTTGAATAATGGAAATTTTAGTCCCAACAGTTCTCTTCTCCCAAACATGCTCTAACTCAAAGGAATAACGCCGGATCATCTTCTCCTCAATAATGGTGTTCCCCTTCATTACTACTATTGCGTAAGCCTCACTAAGTTGGCCTCTATCACTATCGGAATCGACATCTTTGCTGAGTGACTGAAGCACTCGGCAAAGCCTGAAAAACACTTAGCACAGGCTTTACCGAGTGTTGCACTCGGCAAAGAGGGCTCGACGAATAGTACATCGGCAAAACCTTCTTTGCCGAGTACTTTTTTTCGGGCACTCGGCACAGACTTTGCCGAGTGCCAGACAGTACTCGGCAAAGAAAAGTCGCCGTCACGGCGCCAGGGTGACGGAGACGGCGTCTTTTCCGAGTATCCTAGGTGACACTCGGCAAAGGAGCTACCTTTGCCGAGTGTATTAGGAGACACTCGGCAAAGGAGTTACCTCTTTGCCGAGTGTCTGCCATCCAGCACTCGGCAAAGAATCCGTCAGCGGGTCCCCATGTCAGGTTCTTTGCCGAGCGTGCCTCTTTGCCGAGTGTCAGGGCTACTACACTCGACAAAGAACCTATACCGGTGCCCAGGTCTTGGTTCTTTGCCGAGTGTTATGACCCTGACACTCGGCAAAATGACCAGTACATACCTTTTTTATTTGTTTTTCCTATTCTATCCAAACAAACAAAAGATACATCACAGATATCACATATATACATCACAGATATCATCACAGACATAAATATCCAACACAAACATTAATATACAAGTTCTCAACACAAGTTCAGAAGTATCAACACATAAGTCTCAAGCTCTGACATAAGTATTCAACATAAGTTTTGTAGTCTGAACACTAAAAACATAAATCTCATCGAGGTGGGCGGTTGGACTGGTGCTGCGTTGGGCTGTGCGCTTCATGAGGGTTGTTGGATGCCGCCCTAGATTGGCCCTACACAGAGAAGAGAGTGCATGTGTTATACTAGATGCATTACCAACATCTAACTACAATTTTGATACTCACGGGAGTATGGAACAGAGCAAGGTCCATTGTAGGGAACAATGGAGGTGGCGGAGCGAAACCCTGTGCGACGCCAAGGCTCTGCATGTATTGAAACATCTTCGCCATCCTCTGCTGATCTGCCAGGCGTTCCCTCCTCTCTTCTTCTAGCTAGGTCTGTAATATTACAAGCCAACGTTATAGTAACTCAAAGAGAAGGTATATAACTCAAGGAATGACGAGTTACAGAAGCACTAACCTCGAGCTGCTGTATGCGAAGCTGTAAGCTGTCGTGCCGAGGTCGTATGGCTCGACTCGAGCCCGTGCTCCTTGCCCGCACCTGAGATAGAGTGGGAGCGGAGGACGAGTCGATTGCCCCGTCAGCAATCCAGTACCGCCCATGTCTCTTGCCTCCTCCGACCCTCATGAGCACATCGGGGTCGATCTGCTCGGTGCTCGGATCATATTCTGGGCCATGGACCTCCTGCGCCATGGCGGTGTAGTCATGAAGGCGGTTGTAGACGACGTGGTTGCTGTAGGCCTCGGGCCCGTCATCTGGGTTGTAGGTGACGTCGCACATTGCCTTGCCATTATGGGCCATAGCATAGGCCAAGAAGATGGAGCAAGGCCGGCCACCATGTGACGCCGACTGCAAGAAAACCAACGAGATAGTTAGAAATAATATCTAATCCAGTGCTATATACCTAAATAAAAAAGAGGGCTTACCCATGCTTCTGCATATTGGCCTAGGCTACAACTGCCTTGGTGGTGGGAGGGACCTTGCTTCATCATACGTCGTTCCCGGCTAGCGTTGTGCGCCTCGTCCCACTCAGGCGAGCACCACCTATCCACCATCTGCTCCCAGCAGAGAGGATCACTACCGGAATCGCGTTCTTTGCCGAGTGTCTAAGACACTCGGCAAAGGCTATTTTACACTCGGCAAAGCCTTTGTGCACCAATGTGGAATCATCTACAAAGTAAACACGTAAAGTGCATATGAGAAGATAAAATTAAATTCATGAATGGAGTACTGGTACCAAAGACGCATGACTTTACCTGCAGGTACTGGTCCCTGGTCAACGACATAGTTTGGGCTTGCTGCTTGGTCACCTTCTCCCCAAGGACGGAGCCATGGTAGTTGATGATGGCCTGGATTTGGGCCTCATAGTGCATGTCCATGACAAGCTTCTTACAGCTCGTGGTGGCCACCACATTCGCCCTAGCCTCGTATCCAGCCTCGAATCTGAAGAAATCCTGCATACAAAAACAATGTATCCATACATTATTTCAAGAATGTGCAATGAATGCGACATATTTTACATTATACTAAGACTTACCCACAGCTCTTGCTTCACCCGCTCCGCCTTGTTATTGAATTCCCGTCCGTCCTGGTCTACTGCATCGGGGGCGACGACGTAGTGGTTGAAGGTGTAGGCTGGGCCCGTCACTCCGGCGTACTCAACTAGTCCAAGGAAGTGCTCTTTACACAGCAGGCTGAGGATGCCATTGGGGTTGCGACGATGACCCCTAGCATAATCCACAACCGTTGAAGACCTGTCCAAGTGATAAATAAAAAGTAAAGTTTATATTATGATTTTGAACATATAATATGAACAAGAATGAAGAACATAAAGTTACATGCCTCTCCCCATCCGACCGAATCAGCGGTCGCCTGTCCCAAAGTATGGGACGCTGAGACTCACGGGGCCTCAGAGGTAGACGCTCCTCGAACATGAGGCGCCAGAACCTAGGCGGCCTGCTGAGCTTCGTCGTCGTCCTGCTATTGGTCGTCATCGTCCTGCTGTGTCGCCTGCTGTGCCTCGTCGTGCTCTGCCTCGTCCGCCGTCCTGCTCCTCCTCCTCCCCCTCCTCCTCCTCAGCCAACCGCCCACCATATTTGTCCAACAACCTGCAGTTAAGAGTAAACAAATAAGCATATATAAAAAGATGTACTTAAAAACAGGTGCGAAATAAAAAGTCATATAGCATTACATCGATTAAAAATGATCTTCATATGTGTCGGGGTTAGCCGGATCATAACTGAAAGGGAATTAGGCTTACACCTAGTTCCTAAATAATTTTGGTGGTTGAATTGTCCAACACAAATATTGGACTAACTAGTTTGCTCTAGTGCATAAGTTATACAGGTGCAAAAAGTTCACATTCAGCCAATAAAAAGACCAAGTGTTGGATTCAACAAAGGAGCAATAAGGGAACCGAGGGCTGCTCTGGCTGAAGGCACCGGACTGTCCGGTGTGCACCGGACATGTCCGGTGCGGCCAGAAGACTCAGACTTCAAACCCTTCGCCTTCGGGATTTCTCGGAAGCCGGCGCGCTAAAAATCACCGGACTGTCCGGTGTGCACCGGACATGTCCGGTGCTCCAAGGAGACGCGGCCTCCGGAACTCGTCAGCCTCGGGTTCGCTCGGCAGCCACTCCGCTAAAATTCACCGGACTGTCCGGTGTGCACCGGACTGTCCGGTGTACCAGCGGAGCAACGGCTCTCTGCGGCGCCAACGGCTCCCTGCGGTGCATTAAATGCGCGCGCAGCGCGCGCAGACGTCAGGATCGCCCATGCCGGTGCACCGGACATCAAACAGTGCATGTCCGGTGTGCACCGGACACCCAGGAGGGCCCACAAGTCAGAAGCTCCAACGGTCAGAATCCAACGGCAACCGTGACGTGGCAGGGGCACCGGACTGTCCGGTGTGCACCGGACTGTCCGGTGCGCCATCGAACAGAGGACTCCAGCCAACGGTCACTTGTGGTGGTTGGGGCTATAAATACCCCAACCACCCCACATTCATAGCGATCCAAGTTTTCCAACTCTCAACCACTTACAAGAGCTAGGCATTCAATTCTAGACACATACAAAGAGATCAAATCCTCTCCAATTCCACTCAAACCCTTAGTGACTAACGAGAGAGATTTGCCGTGTTCTTTTGAGCTCTTGCGCTTGGATTGCTTTCTTTCTTTTTCATTTGTTCTTGAGATCATCATTCAATTGTAACCAAGGCAAGAGGCACCAATTGTGTGGTGGCCCTTGCGGGGAAGCTTTGTTCCCGTTTGATTGAGAAGAAGAGAAAGCTCACTCGATCCGTGGGATCGTTTGAGAGAGGGAAGGGTTGAAAGAGACCCGGCCTTTGTGGCCTCCTCAACGGGGAGTAGGTTTGCGAGAACCGAACCTCGGTAAAACAAATCCTCGTGTCACACTTTTATTTGCTTGCGATTTGTTTTGCGCCCTCTCTCGCGGACTCGTTTCTTTATTACTAACGCTAACCCGGCTTGTAGTTGTGATTATTTTTGTAAATTTCAGTTTCGCCCTATTCACCCCCCCTCTAGGCGACTATCAATTGGTATCAGAGCCCGGTACTTCATTAGAGCCTAACCGCTCGAAGTGATGTCGGGAGATCCCGCCAAGAAGGAGATGGAGACCGGCGATGACAAGCCCACTACAAGCCAAGGGAGCACCTCATCTTCATCGGAAGAGTCCCGCACCAAGAGAAGGGAGAAGAAGAAGAGATCCTCCAAGCGGAAGGAGAAAAGATCTTCCTCTTCTCACCACAAGGAGAAGAAGGAAAAATCTTCTTCTCACAAGCCGCATCGGAGTGGGGACAAGCACAAAAGGATGAGGAAGGTGGTCTTCTACGAGACCGACACTTCATCGACCTCCACCTCCGGCTCCGACGTGGCGTCCGTCACTTCTAAACGCCAAGAGCGTAAGAAGTATAGTAAGATTCCCCTACGCTATCCTCGCATTCCTAAACATACACCTTTACTTTCCGTCCCATTAGGCAAACCACCAACTTTTAATGGTGAAGATTATGCTATGTGGAGTAATTTAATGCGATTTCATCTAACCTCTCTCCACAAAAGATTATGGGATGTTGTTGAGTTTGGTGTACAGGTACCATCCGTAGGGGATGAAGACTACGACACGGACGAAGTGGCCCAAATCGAGCACTTCAACTCCCAGGCCACAACCATTCTCCTTGCCTCACTAAGCAAGGAGGAATACAACAAAGTTCAAGGGTTGAAGAACGCCAAGGAAATTTGGGACCTACTCAAGACGGCACACGAGGGTGATGAACTCACCAAGATCACCAAGCGGGAAACGATCGAGGGGGAGCTCGGTCGCTTCCGTCTTCGCCAAGGGGAGGAGCCACAAGACATGTACAACCGGCTCAAGACCTTGGTGAACCAAGTGCGCAACCTCGGGAGCGCAAAATGGGATGACCACGAAGTGGTTAAGGTTATTCTAAGAGCCCTTATTTTCCTTAACCCCACACAAGTTCAATTAATTCGTGGAAATCCTAGATATACACAAATGACCCCCGAGGAAGTTATCGGGAATTTTGTTAGTTTTGAATGCATGATTAAGGGCTCCAAGAAGATCAACGAGCTTGACGAGCCGTCCACATCCGAGGCGCAACCCGTGGCCTTCAAGGCAACGGAGGAGAAGAAGGAGGAGTCTACACCAAGTAGACAACCAATTGACGCCTCCAAGCTCGACAACGAGGAGATGGCCCTAATCATCAAAAGCTTCCGGCAAATCCTCAAGCAACGGAAGGGGAAGGACTACAAATCCCGTTCCAAGAAGGTTTGCTACAAGTGTGGTAAGCCCGGTCACTTTATTGCTAAATGTCCATTATCAAGTGATAGTGACAGGGACAACGACAAGAAGGGCAAGAGGAAGGAGAAGAAGAAGTACTACAAGAAGAAGGGCGGCGATGCCCATGTTTGTCGGGAGTGGGACTCCGACGAAAGCTCAAGCGACTCCTCCGACGACGAGGACGCCGCCAACATCGCCGTCACCAAGGGCCTCCTCTTCCCCAACGTCGGCCACAAGTGCCTCATGGCCAAGGACGGCAAAAAGAAGGTAAAATCAAAGTCCTCCACTAAATATGAAACATCTAGTGATGAGGATGATGATAAAAATGAAGAGGATAATTTGCGTATTCTTTTTGCCAACCTTAACATGGAACAAAAAGAAAAATTAAATGAATTGATTAGTGCCATCCATGAAAAGGATGATCTCTTGGACTCCCAAGAGGACTTCCTAATCAAGGAAAACAAAAAACATGTTAAGGTTAAAAATGCTTATGCTCTAGAAAGAGAAAAATGTGAAAAATTGTCTAGTGAGCTAAGTATTTGTCATGAGACTTTAGACAACCTTAGAAATGAAAATGCCAATTTAATTGCTAAGGTTGATTCTCATGTTTGCATTGATCCTAGAAATGATAATGTTGATTTGCTTGCTAGGATTGATGAATTAAATGCTTCCATTGCTAGCCTTAGAAATGAGAATGAGAAATTAATTGCTAAGGCTAAGGATTTTGATGTTTGCAATGCTACTATTTCCGACCTTAGAGCTAAAAATGATTTGTTGCATGCTAAGGTTGTTGAACTAAAATCTTGCAAACCCTCTACATCTAATGTTGAGCATATTTCCATTTGTACTAGATGTAGAGATATTAATGTTGATGCCATCCATGATCACCTAGCTTTAATTAAGAAACAAAATGATCACATAGCACAACTTAATGCTAAGATTAGAGAGCATGACTTAGAAAATGAAAAATTTAAACTTGCTAGAAGCATGCTCTATAATGGGAGACGCCCGGGCATTAAGGACGGCATTGGCTTCCAAAGGGGAGACAATGTCAAAATTAATGCCCCTCCTAAGAACTTGTCTAACTTTGTTAAGGGCAAGGCTCCCATGCCTCAGGATAACGAGGGTTACATTTTGTACCCTGCCGGGTATCCTGAGGGTAAAATTAAGAAAATTCATTCTAGGAAGTCTCACTCTGGCCCTAATCATGCTTTTATGTATAAGGGTGAGACGTCTAGATCTAGGCAACCAACCCATGCCAAGTTGCCTAGAAAGAAAACTACTAATGCATCAAATGATCATGCCATTTCATTTAAAACTTTTGATGCATCTTATGTTTTGACTAGCAAATCCGGCAAGGTAGTTGCCAAAATTGTTGGGGGCAAACACAAGGGCTCCAAGACTTGTGTTTGGGTACCCAAAGTTCTTGTATCTAATGCCAAAGGACCCAAAACCGTTTGGGTACCTAAAACAAAGAACTAAACTTGTTTTGTAGGTTTATGCATCCGGGGGCACAAGTTGGATACTCGACAGCGGGTGCACAAACCACATGACCGGGGAGAAAAGGATGTTCTCCTCATATGAGAAAAACCAAGATCCCCAACGAGCTATCACATTCGGGGATGGAAATCAAGGTTTGGTCAAAGGTTTGGGTAAAATTGCTATATCCCCTGACCATTCCATTTCAAATGTTTTTCTTGTAGATTCCTTAGATTACAATTTGCTTTCCGTATCCCAATTATGTCAAATGGGCTACAACTGTCTTTTTACTGATACTGGTGTAACTGTCTTTAGAAGAAGTGATGATTCAATAGCTTTTAAGGGAGTGTTAGAGGGTCAGCTATACTTAGTAGATTTTAATAGAGCTGAACTCGACACTTGCTTGATTGCTAAGACTAACTTGGGTTGGCTCTGGCACCGCCGACTAGCCCATGTTGGAATGAAGAATCTTCACAAGCTTCTAAAGGGAGAACACATTTTGGGACTAACCGATGTTCATTTTGAGAAAGACAGGGTTTGTAGCGCATGCCAAGCCGGGAAGCAAGTTGGTGTCCATCATCCACACAAAAACATCATGACTACCGACAGGCCACTGGAGCTCCTTCACATGGATTTGTTTGGCCCGATCGCTTACATAAGCATCGGCGGTAGTAAGTATTGTCTTGTAATTGTGGATGACTATTCTCGCTTCACTTGGGCATTCTTTTTGCAGGAAAAATCACAAACCCAAGAGACCTTAAAGGGATTCTTGAGACGGGCTCAAAATGAGTTCGGCTTAAGGATCAAGAAAATTAGAAGCGACAATGGGACGGAGTTCAAAAACTCTCAAATAGAAGGCTTTCTTGAGGATGAGGGCATCAAGCATGAGTTCTCTTCTCCCTACACTCCTCAACAAAATGGTGTAGTGGAGAGGAAGAATCGAACTCTATTGGACATGGCAAGAACCATGCTTGATGAGTACAAGACACCGGATCGGTTTTGGGCCGAGGCGGTCAACACCGCCTGCTACGCCATCAACCGGTTATATCTTCATCGAATCCTCAAGAAGACATCCTATGAACTCCTAACCGGTAAAAGGCCCAATATTTCATATTTTAGAGTTTTTGGTAGCAAATGTTTTATACTTGTTAAAAGAGGTAGAAAATCTAAATTTGCTCCTAAAACTGTAGAAGGTTTTTTACTAGGATATGACTCAAACACAAGGGCATATAGAGTCTTTAACAAGTCCTCAGGACTTGTTGAAGTTTCTTGTGACGTTGTGTTTGATGAGACTAACGGCTCTCAAGTAGAGCAAGTTGATCTTGATGATATAGGTGAAGAACAGGCTCCATGCATAGCACTAAGGAACATGTCCATTGGGGATGTGTGTCCTAAGGAATCCGAAGAGCCTTCAAACACACAAGATCAACCATCCTCCTCCACGCAAGTGTCTCCACCAACTCAAGATGAGGATGAGGCTCAAGATGTTGAACAAGAAGATCAAGAAGATGAGCCACCTCAAAATGACGGCAACGATCAAGGGGGAGATGCAAATGATGAAGATAAGGAGGATGAACAACCAAGGCCGCCACACCCAAGAGTCCACCAAGCAATACAACGAGATCACCCCGTCGACACCATCCTCGGCGACATTCATAAGGGGGTAACTACTCGATCTCGTGTTGCTCATTTCTGTGAACATTACTCGTTTGTCTCCTCTATTGAGCCAACCAGGGTAGAGGAAGCACTACAAGATTCGGATTGGGTGATGGCGATGCAAGAGGAGCTCAACAATTTCACGAGGAATGAGGTATGGCACTTAGTTCCACGTCCTAACCAAAATGTTGTAGGAACCAAGTGGGTCTTCCGCAACAAGCAAGACGAGCATGGTGTGGTGACAAGGAACAAAGCTCGACTCGTGGCCAAGGGGTATTCACAAGTCGAAGGTTTGGATTTTGGTGAAACCTATGCACCCGTAGCTAGGCTTGAGTCAATTCGCATATTATTAGCCTATGCTACTTACCATGGCTTCAAGCTTTATCAAATGGACGTGAAGAGTGCCTTCCTCAATGGACCGATCAAGGAGGAGGTCTATGTTGAGCAACCTCCCGGCTTTGAAGACAGTGAGTACCCTAACCATGTTTATAGACTCTCTAAGGCGCTTTATGGGCTTAAGCAAGCCCCAAGAGCATGGTATGAATGCCTTAGAGATTTTCTTATTGCTAATGGCTTCAAAGTCGGCAAGGCCGATCCTACATTATTCACTAAGACTCTTGATAATGATTTGTTTGTGTGCCAAATTTATGTTGATGATATCATATTTGGGTCTACTAACAAATCTACATGTGAAGAATTTAGTAGGATCATGACACAAAAATTCGAGATGTCGATGATGGGGGAGTTGAAGTATTTCCTAGGATTCCAAGTGAAGCAACTCCAAGAGGGCACCTTCATTAGCCAAACGAAGTATACTCAAGATATTCTAAGCAAGTTTGGAATGAAGGATGCCAAACCCATCAAGACACCCATGGGAACCAATGGGCATCTCGACCTCGACACGGGAGGTAAGTCCGTGGATCAAAAGGTATACCGGTCGATGATTGGATCATTGCTTTATTTATGTGCATCTCGACCGGACATTATGCTTTCCGTTTGCATGTGTGCAAGATTCCAAGCCGACCCTAAGGAATCACACCTTACGGCCGTAAAACGAATCTTGAGATATTTGGCTTTTACTCCTAAGTTTGGGCTTTGGTACCCTCGGGGATCCACATTTGATTTGATTGGTTATTCGGATGCCGATTGGGCGGGGTGTAGGATTAATAGGAAGAGCACATCGGGGACTTGCCAGTTCTTGGGAAGATCCCTGGTGTCTTGGGCTTCAAAGAAGCAAAATTCGGTCGCTCTTTCTACCGCCGAAGCCGAGTATATTGCCGCAGGCCATTGTTGCGCGCAATTGCTTTGGATGAGGCAAACCCTGCGGGACTACGGTTACAAATTAACCAAAGTCCCTTTGCTATGTGACAATGAGAGTGCAATCAAAATGGCCGACAATCCCGTCGAGCACAGCCGCACTAAGCACATAGCCATTCGGTATCATTTTCTTCGGGATCACCAACAAAAGGGGGATATCGAGATTTCTTACATTAATACTAAAGATCAATTAGCCGATATCTTTACCAAGCCGCTTGATGAACAATCTTTTACCCGACTTAGGCATGAGCTCAATATTCTTGATTCGAGAAACTTCTTTTGCTAGTCTTGCACACATAGCTCATAAATATACCTTTGATCATGTCTCTTTTGATATATATGCTATGACTAATGTGTTTTCAAGTGTATTTCAACCAAGTCATAGGTATATTGAAAGGGAATAGGAGTCTTCGGCGAAGACAAGGCTTCCACTCCACTCTACTACTCATCCTTCGCCATCACTCCACTTCACCTCTCCAACTTTGGTATAACCTTCACTCATTTATTTCATGACCAAAGGGGAAGAATGTACTTCATGGGCTCTAATGATTCCGTTTTTGGCGATTCATGCCAAAGGGGGAGAAAATATGAGCCCAAAGCAAAAGGACCGCACCACCACCCTAATTTTAAATTTAATGATTTTCAATGATAAATTTCAAAATTGGTATCTCTTTGTGTTCTAAAGGGGGAGCAAGTAGTGTTTTCAAAATTAATGGAAAACCCTCTTGAACACTAAGAGGAGACATTATTTTAGGGGGAGTTTTTGTTTAGTCAAAGGAAAAGCATTTGAAACAGGGGGAGAAAATTTCAAATCTTGAAAATGCTTTACAAATCTTATTCATTTACCTTTGACTATCTTACAAAAAGACTTTGAAAAGTATTTACAAAAGAATTTGCGAAAACAAAACTCTTGGTGCAAATGAGGTCCAATATGTCAAAAACAAAGAAACCATCCATGAGCATCATATAAGTTTATATTGGCTCAATTCCAAGCAACCTTTGCACTTACATTATGTAAACTAGTTCAATTATGCACTTTTATATTTGCTTTGGTTTGTGTTGGCATCAATCACCAAAAAGGGGGAGATTGAAAGGGAATTAGGCTTACACCTAGTTCCTAAATAATTTTGGTGGTTGAATTGTCCAACACAAATATTGGACTAACTAGTTTGCTCTAGTGCATAAGTTATACAGGTGCAAAAAGTTCACATTCAGCCAATAAAAAGACCAAGTGTTGGATTCAACAAAGGAGCAATAAGGGAACCGAGGGCTGCTCTGGCTGAAGGCACCGGACTGTCCGGTGTGCACCGGACATGTCCGGTGCGGCCAGAAGACTCAGACTTCAAACCCTTCGCCTTCGGGATTTCTCGGAAGCCGGCGCGCTAAAAATCACCGGACTGTCCGGTGTGCACCGGACATGTCCGGTGCTCCAAGGAGACGCGGCCTCCGGAACTCGTCAGCCTCGGGTTCGCTCGGCAGCCACTCCGCTAAAATTCACCGGACTGTCCGGTGTGCACCGGACTGTCCGGTGTACCAGCGGAGCAACGGCTCTCTGCGGCGCCAACGGCTCCCTGCGGTGCATTAAATGCGCGCGCAGCGCGCGCAGACGTCAGGATCGCCCATGCCGGTGCACCGGACATCAAACAGTGCATGTCCGGTGTGCACCGGACACCCAGGAGGGCCCACAAGTCAGAAGCTCCAACGGTCAGAATCCAACGGCAACCGTGACGTGGCAGGGGCACCGGACTGTCCGGTGTGCACCGGACTGTCCGGTGCGCCATCGAACAGAGGACTCCAGCCAACGGTCACTTGTGGTGGTTGGGGCTATAAATACCCCAACCACCCCACATTCATAGCGATCCAAGTTTTCCAACTCTCAACCACTTACAAGAGCTAGGCATTCAATTCTAGACACATACAAAGAGATCAAATCCTCTCCAATTCCACTCAAACCCTTAGTGACTAACGAGAGAGATTTGCCGTGTTCTTTTGAGCTCTTGCGCTTGGATTGCTTTCTTTCTTTCTCATTTGTTCTTGAGATCATCATTCAATTGTAACCAAGGCAAGAGGCACCAATTGTGTGGTGGCCCTTGCGGGGAAGCTTTGTTCCCGTTTGATTGAGAAGAAGAGAAAGCTCACTCGATCCGTGGGATCGTTTGAGAGAGGGAAGGGTTGAAAGAGACCCGGCCTTTGTGGCCTCCTCAACGGGGAGTAGGTTTGCGAGAACCGAACCTCGGTAAAACAAATCCTCGTGTCACACTTTTATTTGCTTGCGATTTGTTTTGCGCCCTCTCTCGCGGACTCGTTTCTTTATTACTAACGCTAACCCGGCTTGTAGTTGTGATTATTTTTGTAAATTTCAGTTTCGCCCTATTCACCCCCCCTCTAGGCGACTATCAATAACTCTCATCATCACTATCAACCATTTCATAGTCAACACCATCGAAAGGCGCAAGTTCGTCGTTAATGTCATTGCCTTCAAGGATTACTAAGTCATTATCATTTTGCACCTCATCATCCTCCTCATCAACAACCATTTCAATATCTACGTCCATTCTGATAGCTTCGGTTAAGTCTATCTCAAATCGCCCTTCTAGCCCATCTTCTTGGAAGAACTCTCCATCATATGTGTCCGGGTCTAAGTTATAATCTTCATCGTTAGGAACAGGTAATCTTTCATGTGGCGATACCTTATACACAACATCCCAACCCTTAAGATGTTCTTTCGTTTGGCACACATATGGGAGATAATGCACTTGTGTGGCCTGTTGGGCCACGATATAGACATCGTCTCCTGGTAAGGTGGAATCTTGTCGAATTTCGACTATCCCAAGATTAGAATGTGTCCGTCTCGTCACTTGAGGGTCAAACCAATGATATTTGAATATCACTGGAGTAAGAGGTTTGGAACCATAAAAATTGAGCTCATATATTTCTTCGATTCGTCCAAAATAATCGACATCATCAAGGCCGGGCATAAAGACTCCAGAACACGTTGTTTTTTGATTGGGCCGACTTTGGTCGTAGTTTGTTGTGCGAAAACGGTATCCATTGACGTCATACCCAGAATATTTCTTGACCCTATAAGCAAAGCCGTTGGCTACTTGTCTCAACTCGGCACTCATAGACAGATCTCTTTAGCCCTGCAAGTATTCGCAAGTTAAAAGACGCTAAATTGAGTTCATAGACAGATCTCTTTGACAAACTAAGCACGTACCTTACGTATGAACCAGGAAATGAAATCGGGCAATCCATTTCTCGCACCCTTTCTAAGAAGAGTGTCATATTCCTGTGGAGTGGGTCCCTTGATCGATGCCAGAATTCATGAAGAAATTGTTCCATGTATGGCATCACCTCTTCAAGGTTGGTCAATACATATAGCATGATATGCCGCCACTCTTCATGTGTTAGGGTCTTAGTGGTCAAGCCACTTGCACTTCCGAGTTGGCCTCAAAATATGCTAAGGTTCGATTCATTGCCGCCATCATTGTAATGAGGGGGTGGATTATGCACGCTCGGCAGTTTGTCACCATAATAAGTTGTTGTGAAGTTTGACACCTCCTCTAGAATGTATGCCTCTGTAATGGAAGCCTCGATTTTGCATTTATTTCTACATTTCTTTCGAATAGTCTTTAGACATCTCTCAATTGGATAGCACCAACGTCCCTGCACGGGCCCTCCATTCGTGCCTCATAGGGGAGATGAAGAATCAAATGCTGTATTGGATTGAAGAAGCTGGGTGGAAATATCTTCTCAAGCTTACACAGTAACATAGGTGCCAATCTTTCCAAGTCTACAACCATGGTCCGAGATAACTCTTTTGCACAAAGCTGACGGAAGAAATAGCTCAACTCTGAAAGCGCTAGCCAGACATGCTCAGGGACATAGCCTCGAACCATCGCAGGAAGAATCCATTCAATCCATATGTGGAAGTCATGACTCTTCATCCCTAATACTCGCATAGTAGATAAGTTCACCCCCATACTCAGGTTAGCTGCATACCCATCAGGGAACATCAACATCTTGATCCAGTGAAGTACTTCCTTCCTCTGGGCCCTGCTTAGGACAAAATCGACCTTAGGCCTTCTCCATGTCTTTCCACCACTTGGCGGCTTCATCTCTTGGTTTGGTCTATCACATAATTCTGCCAGATCCACTCTTGCCTTTACGTTATCCTTTGACTTATCAGGAATGTCCATAATTGTTGCCTACAGTGCCTCAGCAACATTCTTTTTAGTGTGCATCACGTCAATGTTGTGTGGAAGGAGCAGGTCATCATAATATGGGAGCCGAGTCAAGCCAGACTTACGTGTCCACATATGCTGCTCACCATATCCCTTAAAACCACCTTCTATATTGGCCACGAGCCCATCTATCTGTTGACGAATTTCGGCACCAGTCATCGTTGCAGGTGGGCGGTCTGTCACTACGACACCTTTTGTAAAGTTCTTGATGTCTAGGAGGAATGGATTGTCAGGAGGGAGAAATTGTCGATGTTTATCGAAGGACAAATATTTGCCACCCTTTTTGAGGGATTGAACCCATATGTGGCCATCACAACATGTGTACGGGGCAGCCCTCATTCCATAGGGATTGAACCCATCTGTGGCCAGCGCAACACGCACATTACGAGCCTCTTCGGCTTTCTCACGGTGAATGGAATCAAAGTGTTTCCATGCTTCACCATCTGATGCGTGCACCATCTTATCAGGATTGTATCTTTTTCCATTTTTGTGTTATGTCATCTGTTTCGCAGATTCCTCTGTCATGTATAGACGCTGGATCCTCGGTATGAACGGAAGGTGTCATAGGATTGTCAAGGGTATGAACGGAAGCCTATCAACAGAAAATTTCGGCATCACCTCCCCTGCACGGGGAAGTTTCGAAATCCTGCAAATAAAAGTATCACCACGATGGCTGACATCCATGCATAATTCAACGGCACGATGGCCGGCGATCACATCTATATATATTCAATCCATGAGAGATAACACAACAAGACCACATATTAACCTAATCATACACGTATATAAATTTAACTCAATATTAAACCTAATCCTTTCATATAAATCATACACGTAGAACATAGAAGTTTTTTAATTACAATATCACAAAATGGAAGCAAGCAATTCACCTTGGAGGTTTGGTCGCGGGCGTGACGGCGGGTCGTGGGCAAGGGCGCGACGGTCGAGGGCGCCGGCGGCGTGGGGGCAGCGGCGGCCGAGGCACGGCGACGGTCGAGGCATGGCAGCGTGGAGGGCGCACGGCGGTGGCCGAGGGGCGCGGTGGGCGAGGGCGTGGTGGGCGAGCGCGCGGCGGGCGAGGGCGCAGCGGGCGGGCAAGGGCGCGGGCGAGGGCGCGGTGGGCGGGCGAGCAAGGGCACGGGCGCGGGCGAGCGGGCAAGGGCACGGGCGATGGCGCGGCGGGCGGGTGCCGGCGAGGGCGCGATGGGCGGGCGCCGGCGAGGGTGCGACGGACGGGCGAGGTGCAGGGGCGCGGCGGCGGGCGATGGCACGACCGCGGGTAAGGTCGCGGCCGTGGCCAAGGGCAGGGGCACGGCGGGCGAGGGCGCAGCAGCGGTGGCATGGAGGGCAGTGGCGGCGACGCGTGAGAAGAGAGTGAGAAAGAAAGGACTGACAGTTGCTATGTACGAGTTCTTTGCCGAGTGCCCGTGATCTGGCACTCGGCAAAGATTTTTTTTAATTTTAAAATGCACTTTGCTGAGTGCCCTTTATCCGACACTCGGCAAAGGTTTCTTTGTCGAGTGCCCTCTAGGCGACACTCGGCAAACATTATTTCACTATACTTTGCCGAGTGTCAACCAGCTGACACTCGGCAAAGGCTTCTTAGCTGAGTGTCATTTCTGGACACTCGGCAAAGTAAATTTTTATTTTTTATTTTTCCAACCAAACTTTTTGTGGTATGTTTCTACACTATGTAGATCTACATGTACCATTTTGGGACAATTAGAAAAGCGTTTTATATAGCTAGTAGATTTAGTTCGTTTATTTGAATTTCTTCGGAAAATTCACATTTGAACTGCAAGTCACTCGAAACTTGGAAAACCATGCATGCAAAAATAATATTCATGCTATTTAGCACATGTTATGACCGATATCAGGAGCGGAGCGGAAACTTCGAGCACCATGCTCACTCAACATGGCCGTGAACTTGCCATCCAGTTGTTTAAAAATTTTATAAAACACAAACAAAGGGCGAGTGTATTTCTATGTCGAGAATACTACACTCGGTAAACGAGCTTGTTACCGAGTGCAGGACTTTGCCGAGTGAGGCACTTGGCAAAGGCTTCTTTGTCGAGTGTCCGACAAAAAGCACTCGGCAAAGTGTCGAGTACTCGGTAAAGACTCGGATTCCGGTAGTGTATAAGTCAAATATTCATAGAGGCAATTGTTCAATTGTCAGTAAAAAGTTGATCTGTGGAGCGAACAAAAAACATTCTCTATACATTGATTTATGGCTTAATATAGCCTTTCATAAAAAATATTTTCAAAAATTACAAATAGCTAGGGTGCAACCTCATACGTTGCATGTACCTCTTCTAGGTTCTAGCCATTATATTCCACCCTAAACGTGCCTATATTTACTTCACTGAATTATGAAATAAATATTTAGGATCCTAAACAAATTCAAACAAAGAAGCCATCAAAGTTTGGTTTTGGTTATTTCTTCATCTGAGGTTATTTAAAAAATTCAAATTGAAAATCCGATAAATGCAAATATAATTTTTCTTGGATAAATAATTTCTAACGAAAAGGTTATATCAACCACGCAAATTTGTGTAGATATTGAAGATCTACCACTTTGGTTTTTATTGTTGTCAACATATGAGGACTTCATACTCATACCAAAATTATTTCAAATAAGAAAAGTATCAACGTAATGATTTTTGAATCTTTTTTAATTCATAACTTTGGTCTGGTCATTTCTTTATCCGAGGTTGTTTGAATTTTTTTAAAAAAACTGAATCTCAAAATGTGAAAACTTCAATAGAATATGCCGGGTATAAATGATTTAAAATGAAAAGTTGTCAACTAGCTGCAGATTAAAATTTTCCAATTGGCTATATATATACTATAGGGCTAATTTGGGAAACAAATTTTTCCAAGGGATTTCTATTCCCAAGGAAAATTAGTTTATTTTCTCTTGAAAAAATAGGAATCCATTGGAAAAATGGAGTTACCTGTAACACTCCTGGTGTTACCGGAACTAAAACTTTGGCAATGACATCATTTGCATTGGTGTTTCATTGAATGTTACACCTAGAGTGCATCCACTAGGTAAAAATTTCAAAACAAACTTGTGATGTGATGACTTGACTTGATTAAAGAGGTTTTTGATCCTAGAATAGAGTAATTCTCCAAGGATTTGAAGCATGAGGGTGTGTGAGATGAGAACTAGGATATGATCCCAAAGATTAGTAAAGAGGTTCAAGAAAGACTAAACTTAGAGAGTTTAAGTGCCACTTAAACCCTAGAACATTTAAGACCCTGATAAAATCTCTAATTAGTGCTCTATAAGGTGACTCTAATTTCTATGCACTTTTGGACCAAAGTGCATATATCAAAGTGGTAGAGTAACAAAAACTAAGGAACGTTTACATTTGGAGATTTCCAAGTTTTGTGGAACAAATGGGAGTAAATTACAAAAAGGTCCCAAAGGCACCCATATGGTTAAGTATGAAAACAGTGTGATGAGGCCAGGTTTAAGCCTTAACATTTCTTAATCTATGGGGATTTTTCCATGGGTCACTACAACAAATTTGTAGAGTTATTATAGTAGTCCAAGTTTAATTAAAGGGTTAAGCCCAAGAACTATACAAAAATGGGAGTAAAAGGGACTAGAAGTTGGACTATCAGTCGAGTATCGGTTTGACACCAAACTGACAGTGGTATTGGATCACCTTTGTGTCACACCCGTTTCTAAGGGACAGAGCCGGGTGCATAGCATATGTGTGCCAGGATCTATTTCCACACATATGTTGAGGTCACAAGTGTAATATATCAAAAGAACAATGCATAAGAGCGTAAATAACGATTATATTAAAATATTACACTTCGAACAGACATAATGTCTTAACCTTTATTCATCAAAGTACAGCGAAACAAGGACATCCATCCACAGGAAGATGACCGGGGGTATCACTAGACTAGCATCCATGGAGTTCAGCATCATATCTTCATCTGCAACTTCTGATCAAAATTAAGCAAGGGTGAGCTCACTTATGGTCGGGGCTCAGCAAGTGGGGGAAAAACTAATGCAAGTCTAACAAGGTGAGGCTGAGGTTGAGCAGTAAGCATTTTAGTTGGTCAACATTTTATTAACAACAACTATCTTACTAATAAGTGTGAATCCCAAGTATTCCCATTAAGCAAAGGTATAAGAATATATCAACAACACTTAAGTGAAACCACTTAAGCAAACCATTGGCAGATCATCGGATCTCGATTTATTTTCATCTTCAAGTTCAATTATCATGTGAGGAGTCCAGGCTGCTCATAACCGTGAGCACGACTGATATATCAGTTTTACACTCTGCAGAGGTGGCGCATCTTTACCCATGAGTCGCGATTCCCTTCTTGCCCGGGTTAGCTAGACCCGTATTCACTTCCGAGGTGAATGGCCAGGGTCTCACTACGAGGCTTCTCCCTAGAGTCCTCATTATGCAAATGTTGGAAATGGTCAAACTGCATAAGGCACACCTACTGTAACCAACTTATAGTCCGGACCACAGGGTAAAGCTTTGGGAACTATGCCCGTATCCAATCTGCCTGAGCCGGTACTATAAGCGCTTGCCAGATGCCCCCGTTCCGGTCGACCACGACCAACACCCAACATAAGACTTCCCTAGTTATTTAGCCAAGACCAGAGCCATGATAGTCCTCATGGTAGCACTGTTTTCCCGGGTGGTCACTCCATGTTCCAATTAATATGCAATAATCTTGTTTAACCATCGGGTTAACAACAACAATGTACACTTACCATTTGAAACATTAATATCATAAGCAGGAGTGACTGCATAAAGTTAAGTTGTAGCAATAGCATAGCTACGAAGGTAAAGTATAATTCCCAGGTTTGATCAAGGAATAAGGTTGGAAAGGTTATCTAAATAGGTAACCCGTCAAATTATGCATATACATCCAAAAGAGTAAACTTTATTAAATGTATTGTTTAGGATCAAATAGAGTATGCAGAGGGAGAAGTCCACTTACCTTGCTTATTGAAAACTCGAGGTTCTTCCACGGAATATATCTTGATTCTCAACTACTAGATCAACCACTGAATATCACACAAACAAACAAGAAGAACAAACACCACCCAATAACATACAACATTCACCATACGTAAAGCTAAAAGAAAGCCTAACGAAAAGAACGTTCGCTTTTCAAAAACGTCGCAAGTCATGGTTATAATAAGAGGGTATTCTTTTAAAAACAATGTGTGATCTATACTTTATAAAATAAGACATGAGCTTATAAATGTCTTAGTTACGATATACAAATATTGGGTTCATCAAATTTTAATCTTTTATAAAACGTCATACGTGATACGTCTAAGATAAAGGGTAAGATGATAAAACACGTAATAACGATATTAAACTTTTTTTAACATTTTAGAAAAGATATATGTATTATGGAACATATTATAATTCATTGTTAAACCTTCACTTACGATAAATTAAGATACAAGTCTAAATAGGTTTTATGTGAAAAGATCATTATTATTAAACATCTATATTATGACGAGTTAAGTTATGGGCCTTAAGTGGATTTTTATGCAATAAACAAATAACTATCTTTTATTATAAAGTACATGGCCTATATTCTTTATTAAGAAAGTTATAATCAAGGTCAATATATGAAGTAATATTTTAGTTATAAAAGAACTTAAATTCTTATTACTTTATTTTATCCTTTAGGGACCACTAAATGATATAAATAAATAATATGGATTCAATGTGATGAACAAATTAATCGCGCTTGCATTACTAGTTATGGACAGATATAAATGTAAGTTAATCATTAAATTGTGAGGAAATATAAATAATCTATTGATTACATTTAGTTTCAATTTAGGAACATATGACCTAAATCATTTGAAAGGAAAAAAAGTATAAACTATCATTTTATTTTATAAAAGTAATAACCCTTGTTATCTTTTAATTCAAAAATTGTAAATAATCTATTAATAGGACCTATCTTTATCTTCTATTTTTATTAAGAGACATATGGTCTACATATTCTTTTAAGTTCCTGTTTAATACGGCTATACTTAAACATCTATAACGAACCTTATTAAATCAAAAACATGATATCTACTAAAAAGGTCATTTTTTAACGTTAGAACCAAATTATCTAATTCTTTAGTAAGAAACCTATGTTTAACAACATAACTATCAATTTCTTTATTAGAAAAGTATAAGCGCCTAATTAAGTCATTTTAACCTTATTATAAATTCTACTATTTCATTTTTTCTCCTTTCTTTCTAAATAGAATTTATACATATAACTAAAAATTGTTTATTTATAATTCTTCTAACATTAATATTTTAAGAATTAATGTAAATTACTAAATAGGACTTTTAATAACATATTCATTGTTATTATGACATAAATAAGCATTTTACTATTCTAAGTAATTAAGTGCTATACTTATGAATTCATTTATTATGAATAGTAAAATCTATATCCTCATTTGACGGGAAATATGTGGCTTAATATCTATTTTAATTTCTTATACCACTAAGATTACTAAGATTATACTTATAACAATACTAACCAGTTATCGCTCCACACATTAAAGCGAAATCAAATCCGTAAACGTATTCTAGTATGAAAACCACTGAGGTAGTGAATAGTGACCGGACTCATTTTTAAAATTATAAAATCATATACATATTAAAATATTGTCGCAGAATTCGATTTTGGCTACACGTATACGTCGAATCTCTAAAATCATACATGTGAATCGCCAAATCACATCAATATTTCACAAAATAAATTCAAAACATGATAAATATTTCGGGGTTGTCTTCGACCTTGTGTTTTCGTTCATGCGCAGGGATGAACGTCGACGAGCAGGGAGGGTTCAACGGGCAGGAGAACGGGCACGATCGTCGTGCTGCGCGGATGGAACTCCGGCGGGGTTCCACAGACAACGGACGACGGCGGCGTGGATGAACTCCGGCGACGAGCAAGGCGCTGCTCCTGGCGCGAGCGGTCTGGGTGGTTCCGGTGAAAGGCTTCGGTTCCGGCGAACTACACTGCGAGAGCGAGGGAGGCGCGAGAAGAGAGAACGAGTTCGGGCAGGGAGAGGGACAGGGCTCGTCGTTCATTTTATAGGCGAGTAGAGGGAGAGAGAGATAGCTAGGGAGAGGGTAGCGGTCGCCGGTGTCATGGCTTCAAGGCGCCATTAATGGTATTCACGGAGCTTGAATGGAGGGAGAGAGAATAGGAGACGGAAGCAATGAACTCCCATAACGAAATGGACGGCGCGGGCGTCGGTTTCCTGTGCGCGGCACTGCATGGGGTCGCGGTCGCCTGGACGCGGGGGCTTCAGACACGGCGCTTGGCTTCTTCGTTGGGTCTGGGTGCGGTCAGGGTTGACGCCTAGGCGCGGGTCTTGGCGTCGCGGCAGTCGGGTGGGGTCGGCTGCGCGCGGGTGGCGTCGGGGTTGCGCGCGTCGGCTTCTCGGCGTCGCAGCAATCGGGCGCGTGCGCAGGGCGCGGTCGGGCGCCTGGGCTTCGGTTGGGGTGCGCGGCTCGGTTCCGGTCGCTGCTCGATGTCGCGGCGTCGGTCGCGCAGGCAGGGGCGGGGTCGCGCGGTTTGGGCGCTGCGCGCGGTCGGGGCGCGCGGAAGGCTTCAAGAGGAGGGAGACGACGCTTAGGTGTTGGGCCAAGTGGGCCGGTGACTAGGGTTTAGGTTTTTTTTCCTTTTCTTTTTTTTACTTTTTCTAATTTCGAAATACATATTTAAATAACTCTAAAATTTATAATAATTAAACTAAAATTATTTATAAATATAATATTTATTTTTGACTAATAATTATATTATTTTTGTGAATTTTCATTCAAGAAGAAATGTTATTCAATATTCAAAATCAATCACGAGCATTAAAAAAATCATTCTAAAGGCAAATAAATAACGAACACTTAAGAGAAAATTAGTTACCATAAATATCATTAATAACTAAATGTATTATTTTTAGTTAATGATTTTTATAGTGTCACAAATCTACCCCTCTTAAAAAGAATCTCGTCCTCGAGATTAAGAAAGGCTAGCAAGAAAACAACGATGATACATGGTTATCTGTAGGTTCTTAGTTCTCATTGAACTCTTCTAAACTTAAGAAACTTCCTTACTTCTTTGCTCCAAAATGTATACTAATCAAGCGACCTTCATCATCATACTTATAAAATGGTGGGTCTTCTGAAGTATTGCTTATGTCATGCTTGGCAGCTTTCTTCTTTATTCGGTCTAGACGCTTCTTGGGGCATTCACGAATAAGATGTCCTTCGTTTTTGCAGTAGTAGCAAGCACCTCTTGCTTTGAGTTCTTTGCGAGTCAACTTTGCTTGACCAACAGGTGGTGAGGGTTGATTGGGTGTCTATATCTCATGTAGATGAGCCTGACTTGATTCTTCTGTTTGGGTATCCATGTGTTTCGTGGCTTTTGCTTGTGGTTGTGGTGGACTAATCATGTATCCAAACATTTTTCTATTCCTTTTGTTGTTCTCCATTCCATTCATCAAATATCTCTGTGACTCATTTTTCTCGTTCATAGTTGTTAAGGTAGGAATATTGTCGTCGGCACCATTTACTTCATTTCCATTGGGGTTCATCATCTAGTTAGAGGATAAAAGAGTTAGTGAGACAGACTTCATAAGAGGCTTGTATGACATTAAGATAAAGAGCGAACACAACTTTTTAATTTCCAATATAAGATTAGTTAAAGAACAAGGATGGTTTCAGATTTCTACTAGCTTCATCATACTTTGAGAGTTTACAGGTGTTATATTCCTTAACAAAGATCTTTTTGAACTTTATAGTTTTCAGAGCATGATATCCAAATAATCTTTCTGATCCAAGGGTATTTCTTTGAGCATAATTTGTGAGAAAAACTTGAGCGGGACTTTAGGGCAACTAAAGTAGAGCATCACATTGTTTGCATATAGTAGATGACACCATACTTTATTTTCTTTATAAAGAGGCAAAACACAATAGGTGCGAGATATTCTCCAAATTTATTCATATATCACTTAGCACGATTACAAATCTTGAAAGGGGCAACAACTTGACATTTTTTGTGTGAGACATACTCCTTCTAACTAAATGATATATTATTCTTCCTCGTCAAATGTACCAATCTTCAGAGCTGGAGGTCGGTCGTCTTCAACTACTATTCTTTCTCCAGATGGAGTTTCCAAACACATGGTTCTCTCAGTATGTTGGATTACTGCTTTAGTTCTTTGTAACCAATTCTTTCCAAGAATCACATCCTTTCTCATTGATTCTATCACTAGGAGATCAGCTAGAGAATCTATACCATTGATTTTAACACTTACTTTTGGACATATGTAGTTTACTAACATTTTTCCTTCAGGTGCACTGATGATCTTCCTTGATCTCAAGGGACACTTAAAGGTACCATACTTTGTTGCAAACTGGGCACTGATAAAAGAATGTGTTGTACGAGGATCATACAACACGGTGGTGATGGTTGTGTGAATGATTAGTGTTCCAAAAATTACTGTATCATCACATGGAATGGTTCCTGTCACTGCATAACTTATCCTTCCTGTGGACTCTCTCTGTTGTTTATTCTTTGTTGATGCATGGGTTTGAGGGTGTTGTCTTTTCTTTTGGACCTTATTGTTCTCCACATCCTTCTTAGGACAACCATTAACAAGATGGCCGGTATCACCACAGCCAAAGCAAGCACGACTTGATAAGTTACATGGTGGAGTTGTCTTTACTGTGTTGGTAGAAGTTTCTGTGCATTTTTGTTCATATTCCATGTCTGAAGACTGAGATAGCTTAATCTCGGAGGTGATCTGTAGTGAACTCTTCTCAGGACAGTTACGGAAGTAATGACCTTCACGTCCACATTGATAGCAAGCTTTTCTTGAAGTTATTTCTTGACTTTTTCCATGTTTCCCTTTTTGTTTCTTGGACCTGATGCGACGATGAGGCTGAAACTGTGTGCAAGTAATAGTCCATCCATCAATGTAACACTCATGTGTTTCTTCTTGGGGCTGGGCATCCTTGTGATGTTTCCTTTTTGGAAAACCTGGCAATTCATCGTTTGACAGTGCATCTGCTATTAGTCGTTCTTGGGGAGACCATTGACTTTTTATGCCAGAAAACAAAATCCAGTTCTTCTATTTTGTAGTTTCACTTTCGTTTGTGAGAGCACCTAGAGGGGGGGTGAATAGGTGATCCTGTAAAAACTTAAACTTAAAGCCACAAAAACTTGATTAAGCGTTAGCACAATAAGGCCAAGTGGCTAGAGAGGAGTTCTTGCAAGACACGATAACCACAAGAGAATCAACACAGATAGACACAGTGGTTTATCCCGTGGTTCGGCCAAGTACAAAACTTGCCTACTCCACGTTGTGGCGTCCCAACGGACGAGGGTTGCAATCAACCCCTCTCAAGCGGTCCAAAGACCCACTTGAATACCACGGTGTTTTGCTTTGTTTACTATATCCCATTCGCGAGGAATCTCCACAACTTGGAGCCTCTCGCCCTTACACTTTGATGTTCACAAAGAAGCACGGAGTAAGGGAGGGATGAGCAACGCACACGAGACACAAAATCACAGCAAATACGCACACACAAGACCCAGACTTGAGCTCAAAAGAATATCACGAGGTTCTCACTAGAACGGAGCTCAAATCACTAAGAATGTCGAACAAGTGCGCAAGAATGAAGTGTGAGTGATCAACAATGCTCAAAGGATGCTTGGTGTCCTCCTCCATGCGCCTAGGGGTCCCTTTTATAGCCCCAAGGCAGCTAGGAGCCATTGAGAGCATTCCAGGAAGGCAATTCTTGCCTTCTGTCGCCTGGCGCATCGGACACTATCCGGTGCGGATCTCTTCCCTTATTTGGCGAAGCCGACCGTTGCAGATTCAGAGCCGTTGGCGCACCGGACACTGTCCGGTGCACACTGGACAGTCTGGTGCCCCCTTGTGACCGTTGGCTCGGCCACGTGTCACGCGCGGAATCCTCGGTCGACCGTTGGCCCGGCTGACCGTTGGCTCACTGGACAGTCCGGTGAATTATAGCCGTACACCGTTAATTGCTTCCGGAGAGCGACGAGTTCGCCAGTGAATGGCTCACCGGACAGTCCGGTGATTTATAGCCGTACACCGCAGTCGAAGTCCCGAGAGCAGCAAGTTTGCCAGAGCCAGCCTGGCGCACCGGACACTGCCCGGTGCACCACCGGACACTGTCCGGTGCACCCAGACTGAGCAGACTTTGGCTGAACGAGCCAAGTCATCTCCAAATTGATTTCTCCTATTTCCAGCACTTAGACACAATACATTAGTTCTCAAAACAATGTACTAAGTCTAGAAACATACCTTTAGACTTGATTTGCACTTTGTCCATCAATTGGCATAGATTTACACTTAAGCACTTGTGTTGGCACTCAATCACCAAAATACTTAGAAATGGCCCAAGGGCACATTTCCCTTTCAATCTCCCCCCTTTTTGGTGATTTATGCCAACACAACAAAAAGCAACTAAAGAAGTGCAACATCAATGCAAATGAGAACTCAAAATTGTTTTGATTCAAATTTGGCATATATGGATCATTCTTTGCCACCACTTGGTTTGTTTTTGCAAATCAAACTCAATTTCCTATCTCTAAGTCAAATTCACTTGTAGAGACATAGAGAGATTTGTTCCAAGAGAAATTGATCAAAGATTTCAAAAACTCCCCCTTCTTCCCATAATCAACCATTCTCCCCACAAGAGGCCAACTTTTGACAAGAGAGACAATAAGAGAGTTTTGACAAACAAAAAGCTCTATTCTACTATTTTCAAAATTTCTCAAGTGGTAGCTGATCCATTTATTGCTTTGGCCTTATTTTCTCCCCCTTTGGCATCAAGCACCAAAACGGGATCAATCTTGGCTCTTAAACCCCATTGCCTCACCAAAATCTTCAAATAAGAATACAAAGGCAATAAGAGTACATGAGATGAACTTGGAATAAGTTACCCTCTCATAGGAGTGCAGTGGAAGTCTTTCTTGGTCCAAGTCCACCTTTTCCCTTTCAAACCTCCTTTGAGACTAAATCAAGCAAACTCAAGCACACGGTTAGTCTCAAAGGGTCAAGTTGCAGCACACCTCCCCCTAAATATGGGCATCACTTGCAAAAAGACTTATGAGGTCCGGGGAGTGTTTGTACAACTTGAGCACCACAAGTAAACAACAAAATGCATAAGGAACATGATCAAAGGCATAAACACATGTATGCTATAAATCAATCCAAGTTCCGCGAATCTAAGACATTTAGCTCACTACGCAGCCTGCAAAAGGTCTTCTCATCTAAAGGCTTGGTAAAGATATCGGCTAGCTGGTTCTCGGTGCTAATATAGAACACTTCGATATCTCTCTTTTGCTGGTGGTCTCTCAAAAAGTGATGCCGGATGTCAATGTGCTTTGTGCGGCTGTGCTCAATAGGATTATCCGCTATGCGGATAGCACTCTCATTATCATATAGGAGTGGGACTTTGCTCAGATTGTAGCCAAAGTCCCGGAGGGTTTGCCTCATCCAAAGTAGTTGCGCGCAACACTGTCCTGCGGCAACGTACTCGGCCTCAGCGGTGGATAGGGCAACGGAAGTTTGTTTCTTAGAACTCCATGACACCAGGGACCTTCCTAATAATTGGCACGTCCCCGATGTACTCTTCCTATCGACCTTACATCCAGCATAATCAGAGTCTGAATATCCAATTAGGTCAAAGGTAGACCCCTTTGGATACCAGATCCCGAAGCAAGGCGTAGCGACTAAGTATCTAAGAATTCGCTTCACGGCCACTAAGTGACACTCCCTTGGATCAGATTGAAATCTAGCACACATGCATACACTAAGCATAATATCCGGTCTACTAGCACATAAATAAAGCAAGGAACCTATCATGGACCGGTATACTTTTTGATCAACGGACTTACCTCCTTTGTTGAGGTCGACGTGTCCGTTAGTTCCCATCGGAGCCTTTGCGGGCTTGGCGTCCTTCATTCCAAACCGCTTTAGCAAGTCTTGCGTGTACTTCGTTTGGGAGATGAAGGTGCTGCCCTTGAGTTGCTTCACTTGGAACCCAAGGAAGTAGTTCAACTCGCCCATCATCGACATCTCAAACTTTTGAGTCATCACCCTGCTAAACTCTTCACATGACTTTTGGTTAGTAGAACCAAATATTATGTCATCGACATAAATTTGGCACACAAATAAGTCACCATCACAAGTCTTAGTGAATAAAGTTGGATCGACTTTCCCAACCTTGAAAGCATTAGCAATTAAAAAGTCTCTAAGGCATTCATACCATGCTCTTGGGGCTTGCTTAAGTCCATAGAGCGCCTTAGAGAGCTTACATACGTGGTCGGGGTACCGTTCATCCTCGAAGCCAGGGGGTTGCTCCACGTATACCTCCTCCTTGATTGGCCCGTTGAGGAAAGCGCTCTTCACATCCATTTGGAACAACCTGAAAGAATGGTGAGCGGCATATGCTAGCAAAATACGAATAGACTCTAGCCTAGCCACAGGAGCAAAAGTCTCCTCAAAGTCCAAACCTGCGACTTGGGCATAACCTTTTGCCACAAGTCGAGCCTTGTTCCTCATCACCACCCCGTGCTCGTCCTGTTTGTTGCGGAACACCCACTTGGTTCCCACAACATTTTGCTTGGGACGCGGCACCAGTGTCCAAACTTCATTACGCTTGAAGTTGTTGAGCTCTTCCTGCATGGCCAACACCCAGTCCGGATCTAGCAAGGCCTCTTCTACCCTGAAAGGCTCAATAGAAGAGACAAAGGAGTAATGCTCACAAAAATTAACTAATCTAGAACGAGTAGATACTCCCTTGCTAATGTCACCCAAAATTTGGTCGACGGGATGATTCCTTTGAATCGTCGCTCGAACTTGGGTTGGAGGTGCCGGTTGTGCTTCTTCCTCCATCACATGATCATCTTGTGCTCCCCCTTGATCACATGCCTCTTCTTGATGAACCTGTTCATCGTCTTGAGTTGGGGGATGCACCATTGTTGAGGAAGAAGGTTGATCTTGCTCCTTTTGTTCCTGTGGTCACACATCGCCAATCGCCATGGTGCGTATTGCGGCCGTTGGAACGTTTTCTTCATCTACATCATCAAGATCAACAATTTGCTCTCTTGGAGAGCCATTAGTCTCATCAAATACAACGTCGCTAGAGACTTCAACCAAACTCGATGATTTGTTGAAGACTCTATATGCCTTTGTATTTGAGTCATAACCTAACAAAAACCCTTCTACAGCTTTGGGAGCAAACTTAGAATTTCTACCTTTCTTCACTAGAATATAGCATTTGCTCCCAAATACACGAAAGTAAGACACATTGGGTTTGTTACCGGTTAGAAGCTCATACGAAGTCTTCTTGAGGAGGCAGTGAAGGTAGACCCGGTTGATGGCGTGGCAAGCCGTGTTCACGGCTTCTGACCAAAACCGCTCGGGGGTCTTGAACTCTCCAAGCATCGTCCTCGCCATGTCTATGAGCGTCCTGTTCTTCCTCTCTACCACACCATTTTGTTGTGGTGTGTAGGGAGCAGAGAACTCGTGCTTGATCCCTTCCTCCTCAAGATACTCCTCCACTTGAAGGTTCTTGAACTCGGACCCGTTGTCGCTCCTTATCTTCTTCACCTTGAGCTCAAACTCATTTTGAGCTCTCCTTAGGAAGCGCTTGAGGGTCCCTTGGGTTTCAGATTTATCCTGCAAGAAGAATACCCAAGTGAAGCGGGAAAAATCATCAACTATAACAAGACCATACTTACTTCCTCCTATACTTAGATAGGCGGCGGGTCCGAAGAGGTCCATATGAAGCAACTCCAGAGGTCTTGATGTGGTCATCACATTTTTGGTATGATGAGAGCGTCCCACTTGTTTACCTGCTTGACAAGCTGCACAAGGTCTATCTTTTTTGAAATGCACATTATTTAGACCTATCATGTGTTCTCCCTTTAGAAGTTTGTGAAGGTTCTTCATCCCCACATGTGCTAGACGGCGATGCCACAGCCAGCCCATGCAAGTCTTAGCAATTAAGCATGCATCTAGACCGGCCTCCTCTTTGCAAAATCAACTAAATAAAGTTTGCCGTCTAGTACACCCTTAAAGGCTAGTGAACCATCACATCTTCTAAAGACAGACACATCTACATTTGTGAATAAACAATTGTATCCCATATTACAAAGTTGACTCACAGACAACAAGTTATATCCAAGCGACTCAACTAAGAACACAATAGAAATAGAGTGCTCGGATGAAATAGCAATTTTTCCTAACCCTTTCACCTTGCCTTGGTTCCCATCACCGAATATGATTGAATCTTGGGAATCCTTGTTCTTGACGTTGGAAGAGAACATCCTCTTTTCCCCCGTCATGTGGTTTGTGCATCCGCTGTCGATAATCTAGCTTGATCCCCCGGATGCATAAACCTGCAAGGAAAATTTAGGCTTGGGTCTTAGGTACCCAACTTTTGTTGGGTCCTACAAGGTTAGTACAAATAGCCTTAGGGACCCAAATGCAAGTTTTATCTCCCTTGCATTTTGCCCCTAATTTTATAGCAACTATCCTCTTATCCTTTCTACAAATAGCAAAGGAAGCATTTAAAGCATGATAAATTGTAGAAGGTTCACTAATCTTCCTAGGAACATGAGCAACATTTCTCCTAGGCATATGATGAATGACATTTCTCCTAGTCAAATTTCTATCATACATAAAGGAAGAACTAGAAGCAATCATGGCATGAGAGTTAAAAACATCATAACTTCTATAAACATTCCTACAATGTCTCCTATCATGATACATGAAAGCATGGTTCTTTTGAGCACTACTAGCCATAGGGGCCTTCCCTTTCTCTTTTGCGGAGATGGAAGCCTTATGGCTTGTTAAGTTCTTGACTTCCCTCTTGAAGCCAAGACCATCCTTAATTGAGGGGTGTCTACCAATCGTGTAGGCATCCCTTGCAAATTTTAGCTTGTCAAATTCACTCTTGCTAGTCTTAAGTTGGGCATTAAGACTAGCCACTTCATCATTCAATTTTGAAATTGAAACTAGGTGTTCACTACAAGCATCAACATTAAGATCTTTACACCTATTGCAAATTGCAACATTTTCTACACAGGATGTTGATTTACAGGCTATTTCTAACTTAGCATTCAAATTATCATTTTTGCTCTTTAAGCTAGAAATAGAGTCATGGCATGCAGACAATTCACAAGAAAGCATTTCATTCCTTTTAATTTCTAAAGCAAGGGATTTTTGAGCCTCTACAAACTTGTCATGTTCTTCATATAAAAGGTCCTCTTGCTTTTTCTAATAATCTATTCTTATCATTCAAAGCATCAATCAATTCATTAATCTTATCAACTTTAGTTCTATCTAATCCCTTGAATAAGCATGAATAGTCTATTTCATCATCGCTAGATTCTTCATCACTTAAGGAAGCGTAAGTACTAGTATCACGAGTGCTTACTTTCTTTTCCCTTGCCATGAGGCAAGTGTGATGCTCGTTTGGGAAGAGGGATGACTTGTTGAAGGCGGTTGCGGCGAGTCCTTCGTTGTCGGAGTCGGACGACGAGCAATCCGAGTCCCACTCCTTGCCAAGGTGTGCCTCGCCCTTAGCCCTCTTGTATGCCTTCTTCTTCTCCCTCTTGTTCCCTTGTTCCTGGTCACTTACATTATCGGGGCAATTAGCGATAAAATGACCAATCTTACCATATTTGAAGCATGATCGCTTCCCCTTCGTCTTGGTCTTGTTGGGATGCTCCTTGCGGCCCTTTAGCGACGTCTTGAAGCGCTTGATGATGAGGGCCATTTCTTCATCATTAAACCCGACCGCCTCAACTTGCGCCACCTTACTAGGTAGCACCTCCTTGCTCCTCGTTGCTTTGAGAGCAATGGTTTGAGGCTCTTGGATTGGGCCATTCAACGCATCATCAATGTATCTAGCCTCCTTGATCATCATCCGCCCGCTTACGAACTTTCCAAGTACCTCCTCGGGCGTCATCTTGGTGTACCTAGGATTCTCACGAATGTTGTTCACAAGATGTGGATCAAGGACGGTAAAAGACCTTAGCATAAGGCGGACGACGTCGTGGTCCGTCCATCGCGTGCTTTCGTAGCTCCTTATTTTGTTGATGAGGGTCTTGAGCCGGTTGTACGTTTGGGTTGGCTCCTCGCCCCTGATCATTGCGAATCTTCCAAGTTCGACCTCCACCAACTCCATTTTGGTGAGCATGGTGACGTCGTTCCCCTCATGTGAGATCTTGAGGGTGTCCCAGATCTGCTTGGCGTTATCCAAGCCGCTCACCTTATGGTATTCGTCCCTGCACAATAAAGCTAGAAGAACAGTAGTAGCCTGTGCATTTTTGTGGATTTGCTCATTAATGACCATGGGACTATTAGTACTATCAAATTTCATTCCACTTTCTACTATCTCCCATATGCTTGGATGGAGAGAGAACAAATGACTACACATTTTGTGACTCCAAAATCCATAGTCCTCTCCATCAAAGTGAGGAGGTTTACCAAGTGGAATGGAGAGTAAATGAGCATTGGTACTTTGCGGAATACGAGAATAATCGAAAGAGAAGTTTGAATTAACCGTCTTCCTTTTGTCGTAGTCGTTGTCGTCGTTGTCCTTTTGGGAACAAGAGGACTCGTCGCTGTCGTCGTAGTAGACAATCTCCTTGATGCGCCTTGTCTTCTTCTTTTTCCCATCTTATCGTTTGTGGCCCGAGCCCGAGTCGGTAGGCTTGTCATCTTTTGGCTCGTTGACGAAGGACTCCTTCTCCTTATCATTGTTCACAATCCCCTTGCCCTTAGGATCCATCTCTTCGGGCGATTAGTCCCTTTCTTGAAGAGAACGGCTCTGATACCAATTGAGAGCACCTAGAGGGGGGGGGTGAATAGGTGATCCTATAAAAACTTAAACTTAAAGCCACAAAAACTTGATTAAGCGTTAGCACAATAAGGCCAAGTGGCTAGAGAGGAGTTCTTGCAAGACACGATAACCACAAGAGAATCAACATAGATAGACACAGTGGTTTATCCCGTGGTTCGGCCAAGTACAAAACTTTCCTACTCCACGTTGTGGTGTCCCAACGGACGAGGGTTGCAATCAACCCCTCTCAAGCGGTCCAAAGACCCACTTGAATACCACGGTGTTTTGCTTTGTTTACTATATCCCGTTCGTGAGGAATCTCCACAACTTGGAGCCTCTCGCCCTTACACTTTGATGTTCACAAAGAAGCACGGAGTAAGGGAGGGATGAGCAACGCACACGAGACACAAAATCACAGCAAATACGCACACACAAGACCCAGACTTGAGCTCAAAAGAATATCACGAGGTTCTCACTAGAACGGAGCTCAAATCACTAAGAATGTCGAACAAGTGCGCAAGAATGAAGTGTGAGTGATCAACAATGCTCAAAGGATGCTTGGTGTCCTCCTCCATGCGCCTAGGGGCCCCTTTTATAGCCCCAAGGCAGCTAGGAGCCGTTGAGAGCATTCCAGGAAGGCAATTCTTGACTTCTGTCGCCTGGCGCACCGGACAGTCCGATGCACCACCGGACACTGTCCGGTGCGGATCTCTTCCCTTATTTGGCGAAGCCGACCGTTGCAGATTCAGAGTCATTGGCGCACCGGACACTGTCCGGTGCACACCGGACAGTCCGGTGCCCCCTTATGACTGTTGGCTCGGCCACGTGTCACGCGCGGAATCCTCGGCCGACCGTTGGCCCGACTGACCGTTGGCTCACCGGACAGTCCGGTGCCTCACCGGACAGTCCGGTGAATTATAGCCGTATGCCGTTAATTGCTTCCCGAGAGCGACGAGTTCGCCGGTGAATGGCTCACCGGACAGTCCGGTGCACCACCGGACAGTCCGGTGATTTATAGCCGTACACCACCGTCGAAGTCCCGAGAGCAGCAAGTTTGCCAGAGCCAGCCTGGCGCACCGGACACTGTTCGGTGCACCCAGACTGAGCAGACTTTGGCTGAATGAGCCAAGTCATCTCCAAATTGATTTCTCCTGTTTCCAGCACTTAGACACAATACATTAGTTCTCAAAACAATGTACTAAGTCTAGAAACATACCTTTAGACTTGATTTGCACTTTGTCCATCAATTGGCATAGATTTACACTTAAGCACTTGTGTTGGCACTCAATCACCAAAATACTTAGAAATGGCCCAAGGGCACATTTCCCTTTTAGTTTGTACTGATCTGGCGACAAGGAATTCCATAGTACTCACAACAACAACATGTTCCAAAGTCACTTGTTTGTTGGTTTGGTTGTGCATCCTTTTGTGTCTTGAATGTCTGTTCATCAGCTGTTTTATTTATAGTGTTGTTTTGACTTGCCAACACACCACATTCTTTGCATTTAGTGACATCATTTGTAGTTGACATTCCAAGGTCTGACATCTGTATGGGTATGGAAGAATGGAAGGGATGAAAGGGTTGAGCAAAGACAGATTATAGAGAGCAGAGAAAACCCATCTATCTAAGGTTTTTCCTAGCTAACTGATATCATTGTGGACAAAGTCACACAATACCACAACAATCATTACAAAGAAGCAAATCAAACATAGTCACAAATATAACTAACATGAACTCAGACATATCAGCACAACACAATCCAATTCTACTCATTCAACCAAAACAAAAGGTGAGACAAGGTTTGGAATAAGAAAGATATTATAGAGTCAAGGAGTCAGGTAAGAATTATCAAGGAGTTAGACAAGACATATTTGTCGGTGGCCAAGAGTAAAATAAGATAACCATGAACTATTAAAATGAGGATAAATGATACAACCAAGGATATGAGGTGAGTTAGGGAGAAAGCTTTATCAAGGAGACAAAATAGAAAGGCATATATCAAGGTAGATATTGCGCAAGAGTGGCAATACAATGGCACGAAAGCAAAAGTATAAGAATTCAATAGGGAGAAAGCATTATCAAGGGGAAAAGTAGAGAGGCAAAAGTTTAATATATCAAGGTAGATATTGTCCAAGGATGACAATACAATGGCAAGAAAACAAAAGTAGAAGAAATCAAGGGTTATATATAAATATTAGGGATTAGAAAACCACTTATAATATAATATAATATCGCCATTACCGATCTAGTCGAAAATCTTAAAAAAACAATCCTATCAACCTAACCAATAAGTCTGGTAATAGATCCAAAGAATTCAAAGCAAAACTTCTTGCGGAGTGGGGATAAGACAGAGAATAGGGCATCGTCGATAGCTTCGAAAGGGTTTCTTCTGGCAAACTTCGCTTCAAGTTCCACAATCCTAGCTTGATCATCTTGCAATGCTTCTCATTAGAACCTTCTGATAGACGAAGAATCAGACGAGAAGGGTTGAAGATAAAAGAGACGAGTTTTGATATAAAGTATGTTTATAAGAGCAAAATAAGACATGATTTGAATAGACTTGGCTTTCCAATTCTAACTAATCTAGCAACCTACGGTCACATTGCTTTGATACCACTTCTGTCACACCCGTTTCTAAGGGACAGAGCCGGGTGGATAGCATATGTGTGCCAGGATCTATTTCCACACATATGTTGACGTCACAAGTGTAATATATCAAAAGAACAATGCATAAGAGTGCAAATAACGATTATATTAACATATTACACTTCGAACAGACATAATGTCTTAACCTTTATTCATCAAAGTACAGCGAAACAAGGACATCCATCCACAGGAAGATGACCGGGGGTATCACTAGACTAGCATCCATGGAGTTCAGCATCATATCTTCATCTGCAACTTCTGATCAAAATTAAGCAAGGGTGAGCTCACTTATGGTCGGGGCTCAGCAAGTGGGGGAAAAACTAATGCAAGTTTAACAAGGTGAGGCTGAGGTTGAGCAGTAAGCATTTTAGTTGGTCAACATTTTATTAACAACACCTGTCTTACTAATAAGTGTGAATCCCAAGTATTCCCATTAAGCAAATGTATAAGAATATATCAACAACACTTAAGTGAAACCACTTAAGCAAACCATTGGCAGATCATCGGATCTCGATTTATTTTCATCTTCAAGTTCAATTATCATGTGAGGAGTCCAGGATGCTCATAACCGTGAGCACGGCTGATATATCAGTTTTACACTCTACAGAGGTGGCACATCTTTACCCATGAGTCGCGATTCCCTTCTTGCCTGGGTTAGCTAGACCCGTATTCACTTCCGAGGTGAATGGCCAGGGTCTCACTACGAGGCTTCTCCCTAGAGTCCTCATTACGCAAATGTTGGAAATGGTCAAACTGCATAAGGCACACCTACCGTAACCAACTTATAGTCCGGACCACAGGGTAAAGCTTTAGGAACTATGCCCGTATCCAATCTGCCTGAGCCGGTACTATAAGCGCTTGCCAGATGCCCCCGTTCCGGTCGACCACGACCAACACCCAACATAAGACTTCCCTAGTTATTTAGCCAAGACCAGAGCCATGATAGTCCTCATGGTAGCACTGTTTTCCCGGGTGGTCACTCCATGTTCCAATTAATATGCAATAATCTTGTTTAACCATCGGGTTAACAACAACAATGTACACTTACCATTTGAAACATTAATATCATAAGCAGGAGTGACTGCATAAAGTTAAGTTGTCGCAATAGCATAGCTACGAAGGTAAAGTATAATTCCCAGGTTTGATCAAGGAATAAGGTTGGAAAGGTTATCTAAATAGGTAACCCGTCAAATTATGCATATACATCCAAAAGAGTAAACTTTATTAAATGTATTGTTTAGGATCAAATAGAGTATGCAGAGGGAGAAGTCCACTTGCCTTGCTTATTGAAAACTCGAGGTTCTTCCACGGAATATATCTTGATTCTCAACTACTAGATCAACCACTAAATATCACACAAACAAATAAGAAGAACAAACACCACCCAATAACATACAACATTCACCATACGTAAAGCTAAAAGAAAGCCTAACGAAAAGAACGTTCGCTTTTCAAAAACGTCGCAAGTCATGGTTATAATAAGAGGGTATTCTTTTAAAAAAATGTGTGATCTATACTTTATAAAATAAGACATGAGCTTATAAATGTCTTAATTACGATATACAAATATTGGGTTCATCAAATTTTAATCTTTTATAAAACGTCATATGCGATACGTCTAAGATAAAGGGTAAGATGATAAAACACGTAATAACGATATTAAACTTTTTTTAACATTTTAGAAAAGATATATGTATTATGGAACATATTATAATTCATTGTTAAACGTTCACTTACGATAAATTAAGATACAAGTCTAAATAGGTTTTATGTGAAAAGATCATTATTATTAAACATCTATTTTATGACGAGTTAAGTTATGGGCCTTAAGTGGGTTTTTATGCAATAAACAAATAACTATCTTTTATTATAAAGTACATGGCCTATATTCTTTATTAAGAAAGTTATAATCAAGGTCAATATATGAAGTAATATTTTAGTTATAAAAGAACTTAAATTCTTATTACTTTATTTTATCCTTTAGGGACCACTAAATGATATAAATAAATATTATGGATTCAATGTGATGAACAAATTAATCGCGCTTGCATTACTAGTTATGGACAGATATAAATGTAAGTTAATCATTAAATTGTGAGGAAATATAAATAATCTATTGATTACATTTAGTTTCAATTTAGGAACATATGACCTAAATCATTTGAAAGGAAAAAAAGTATAAACTATCATTTTATTTTATAAAAGTAATAACCCTTGTTATCTTTTAATTCAAAAATTGTAAATAATCTATTAATAGGACCTATCTTTATCTTCTATTTTTATTAAGAGACATATGGTCTACATATTCTTTTAAGTTCCTGTTTAATACGACTATACTTAAACATCTATAACGAACCTTATTAAATCAAAAACATGATATCTACTAAAAAGGTCATTTTAACGTTAGAACCAAATTATCTAATTCTTTAGTAAGAAACCTATATTTAACAACATAACTATCAATTTCTTTATTAGAAAAGTATAAGCGCCTAATTAAGTCATTTTAACCTTATTATAAATTCTACTATTTCATTTTTCTGCTTTCTTTTCTAAATAGAATTTATACGTATAACTAAAAATTGTTTATTTATAATTCTTCTAACATTATTATTTTAAGAATTAATGTAAATTACTAAATAGGACTTTTAATAACATATTCATTGTTATTATGACATAAATAAGCATTTTAATATTCTAAGTAATTAAGTGCTATACTTATGAATTCATTTATTATGAATAGTAAAATCTATATCCTCATTTGACCGGAAATATGTGGCTTAATATCTATTTTAATTTCTTATACCACTAAGATTACTAAGATTATACTTATAACAATACTAACCAATTATCGCTCCACACATTAAAGCAAAATCAAATCCATAAACGTATTCTAGTATGAAAACCACTGAGGTAGTGAATAGTGACCGGACTCATTTTTAAAATTATAAAATCATATACATATTAAAATATTGTCGCGAAATTCGATTTTGGCTACACGTATACGTCGAATCTCTAAAATCATACACGTGAATCGCCAAATCACATCAATATTTCACAAAATAAATTCAAAACATGATAAATATTTCGGGGTTGTCTTCGACCTTGTGTTTTCGTTCATGCGCAGGGATGAACGTCGACGAGCAGGGAGGGTTCAACGGGAAGGAGAACGGGCGCGATCGTCGTGCTGCGTGCATGGAACTCCGGCGGGGTTCCACGGACAACGGACGACGACGGCGTGGATGAACTCCGGCGATGAGCAAGGCGCTGCTCCTGGCGCGAGCGGTCTGGGTGGTTCCTGTAACACCCCTGGTGTTACTATAACTAAAACTTGAGCATGACATCATAGCATTGGCATTGCATATGTTTGATACACTTAGAGTGCATTCACTAGGCAAAAATTTCAAACAAGTTGTATTGTTTAAGTGTTTTTGCAAATAGCACCCTGGATAGGAAACCTAACCCTAAATAGGGATTAAAGGGGTAAAACTTAACCCAAGATGAGAAAACCTAAAGGCTTTTGGGGAAAGAGTTATAAATATCCCCAAAAACAAAGTTGAGTCACATTTATACCCCTGGATACCAAAAATCTCAAATAGAACCCTGGAAAACCCTAAAACCAAACCCTAGGGACCTAAGTGCAAAATTAGTCCACTTTTGGACTAAAGTGCAAAAATCAAGTCAAATAAGTATCTTAAGTTATTTGGGTCACTCATATGTGAATTTGCAATTCCAAAACTTAAGATTTGGACTTAAGTGCAAAAGTGCCACACTTAACCCTTTTGGGTTAAGTCTGGATTTCAGTGTGGTTCATCCAACTTGAAGCCCTGGTAACTTTTAAATCAGAGGGTTTTTGCCCTAGGTCACCACATCAAAATTGTAGCCCAATTATAGGAGAACAACTTTGCTTAAGGTTGTGAGCTCAGTTGTTAAGAAAAATCCAGAGATAATTAAGCCTGAAGTTGGACTGTCAAACTGCTTGATGTCTGAAATTCAGAATAATAGTGGGATGACATGAACTTAGGGCTTGATTTTAAGCAAGATCTAGTGACTTTTTGTGGAAGCACATTATAGTAAAGTTATAGATGGATTGTAGATCTACCACTTTGCTACAGATCATTGGGTATGTTGCCATGAAAATTTGTGAGAAAATCGAACCTAAACTATGACTGTCAGGCGCCGTAAACTGAAAATCCCATGGTACAGTAAAGGATAACTAAAGAAGACCCTATCCCTCTGCTCGTCGCCGGTGGTCCATCGCCGTTGATCACTGCTCGCCGTGATTCGTGCGTCGTGGCCATCGGATAAACATAGCTCAGTAAAGATCCTCACCGCCGGTGAGCTGGACACCACTCCGACGGCCTCCTCTACCTTCCCCACTGCTTTGCGGCTGGAGCGATAGGCTCGTCGGTGAACCGCCGCCGTCCGACCGTGCGCCGCGTGTCTCAACCGCGCCACCGCATCACCGTGACCCCCTCTAACTGTCTATCGATCACCGGAGTTACTGCCACGGCGATAAACACGTGTTCACCGCACCCACGTTCTTCCTCCTCTCCGGCCGCCAGCACTGCTCGGCCGAATTCGTCACCGCCGCCTAACTTCTCTATAAATTGAAGCCACCGCAAGCTCCGTAGGGTAGTCAAGAACCCCGACACCCAGTATTGTCCCCAGTGGATCGCCAGCGAGCTTGAATTTCACAGTTTCCCCAATTCGGTTTCCGCCACCGCGAAGAAGACCCCACCGTGGCCAGCTCGATTTAGGTAAGCTCGAGTCCCTCTGCTACTTGTTCAACATCCCTCAGCTCCTCTCAAACTCCCTGACCCCTTTGATTGAGCTAAATCGCCATAGTTCACCGGGAACACCTTCATCCATCCGCGACGTTCTCGGTCACCGTGGCTAGTGCTCCATAGTTAGTTTTAGATGCAATTAGTTTGGGGAAAATGCTCCCCTGGTCATGAATTTGGGTTAGTCTTAGTCCCGACGCCGGTCATCGCCTCAATCGGCCGGTATTGATGCTCGCCGGAGCTCGGCCGGGCGCGACGCCGTCGTGGACCTCCATCTGCGAAGAAATAGAAGTTCAGGGGCGTTTCTGGAAACTGTCAGTGATACGTAGAAACAGTGAATGACCTCGTTTGCTGTTTGACAAAAACGCGGGGGCCGTTCTGCAAAACCGCCAGGGCGCGGGCGCGCGCAAGCGCTTTCCCCCTCCAAGCTGGGCTACTGGGCTGAAATCAGCCCAGTACTATTCATCTATTTTTCTTTTTCTTTTATCTCCAGAGCCAAAACAATTATAGAAAACAGTAGAAAAATGGCAAAATTGTAAAACCAATTTTCCTAGGTTCATAATTTTCCCTAGAATTTAATAAAAATAGTTTTGTGATTTTTAGTGGAAATAATAAATTTTAGGGTATTTAAAGTGGTTAAAAGTATTAGTTATGGATTTTTAGAAAATAATTGGTAAGTCCAAAAATGCCCAAACTTTTTATGGGAACTTAAAACAATATTTAGAAGCCTTGGGTAGAATATGAGTTGATTTGGACCATGTTTGATAACTAGAACCCAAAACCACCCCCCTGCCCTATGAACTCCTTTACCGACTCCGGAAACCCTAGGTTCTCGGAGTACCGTGAAGGAAAGTTGTACTCAAGACTTAGATAATAAGTTTATATTATCTTCGCATCCTCATGAGCATCCCATGGCATCCATTCTTATGCATATATATGGTTATGTTAGAACACGAAGAAGAAGAAGAAGTCACTGAAGAGGGGACTCCACCAACCTCAGATCCTCAAGCAGGCAACTGCTTTTATTTCGATATTTGTGGATCCGAGCAGGAATCACCTGTTAACAAAGGCAAGCCCCGGTGCGTTTGCCACCTTCCTTGATGTTTTTAAAAATCTTTCTCACTTGATTGATGCATTAGGTGATAGGAGTTGATTGCTAAAACAATTCCTGCATTACCTTCCTTGAATTTGATTACCTTCCTTGATCACCCATTTTACAAAAGATTTTGATGCTTAGCCTTGCTTTAGAAAAACAAAATGTTTTGTTTTTACAAAAGATGATGTGGCAAAAGTGGGTGGGATGTTTTTGAAAATAAAATTTGATGGTGGATCCATCAGGGCCTTGATGGATTCAACATCTGGAAAAGATGTACCTCTGCCAGGTACCAAGTTTTTGGGTTGAAAAGATTAAGCTGAGACCGGACGGGTGACTTGCACGAGAAAGGAGTCTCGGTGTAGTGTCGCCGTCTGAGTCGATTAAGGACCTTGTCGATGTAGGCTTGTTAATCGAGGACCCTTTAGCTGGTCACATGCCTCGTCATGGGTAAGCCTTGCCTCGGGCAGACTAAGGCCGGAATAAGATAACACGAAATGGGCGTGGAGCGGTGGCGAGAGTAGCGTGTACCCTCCGTGGCAAGAGGCCGGACGGTGGTGTATCTGTGCTCTCGGTTTGCGTGAACCTGATCCGGTCTTAAGAACCTCGGTGGCGGGTTGACATATGCAAGGGTTAAGTGCTACATATGTCGTGTGATTGGAGATCCTCAGCTGAGTATAATCGATTCGGATCGCCGTACCTTCGCGGTTATGAAGACTTGGTCACTACCCTACACGTAGCATTCCACTAAAGATAATGGGTATTTGTTAAGAAATTGGCTAGTGCAGGACCAGCGATTGAACTAGGGTAGAAAGAACTCTAGTTGCAGGTAATTGAACTTAACTGGTCAAATAAAATTGGATTTTTAAGGATCCACTTTAGTAAGCATTTATGCAAAACAGAGTCTTTGAGTATTGAGAAGCCTTACCTTGACTCCCTAAAAGCCAGCATACCCTTGAGAGTCTTTTCTTTAGTCGGGTAAGTCTTGCTGAGTAATTCCATACTCAGGGTTTATCCCTTCGTTGTTTTTAGGTGAGGAAGTAGCAGACTTCTGCTGCTTCTGTGCCAAGGTGGTTCCCAAAGAAGAAACCCAAGACTGAAGTGCGGGAGGACTTGGTCCTCCATATAGATCTTTTACTTAAATCTTCTCGAGAGGAGTTTTTGCCTCCCTTGGTTTGTATAATATTACTACTCAGCACTCGCTCTTAGTTCTGGTCTGTAATAAAACAACTTGAGCTTGCTTTTAAATAAATGTGAATTATGTAATCGCTTCCGCATTTCTTTATCTCTGATGTTCTGTAATGTCTGCAAGACGGGTGAATCGTTCCTGGTATGGTAAGGAAAGATACCGAACTTGTCGAGTAATTCAGGGGCACCTACAGGGTTGTCTGAAGTCCGTTGGACAAGGACAACTGTAGGTGGGCCTAATTACTTGGGAGGTTCCGTCACAGTTCCGGTGAAAGGCTTCGGTTCCGGCAAACTACACTGCGAGAGCGAGGGAGGCGCGAGAAGAGAGAGCGAGTTCGGGTAGGGAGAGGGAGAGGGCTCGTCGTTCATTTTATAGGCGAGTAGAGGGAGAGAGAGAGCCAGGTAGAGGGTAACGGTCGCCGGTGTCATGGCTTCAAGGCGCCATTAATGGTATTAACGGAGCTTGAATGGAGGGAGAGAGAATAGGAGACGGAAGCAATGAACTCCCATAACGAAACGGACGGCGCGGGCGTCGGTTTCCTGTGCGCGGCACTGCACGGGGTCGCGGTCGCCTGGGCGCGGAGGCTTCGGGCGCGGCGCTTGGCTTCTTCGTTGGGTCTGGGTGTGGTCAGGGTTGACGCCTGGGCGCGGGTCTTGGCGTCGCGGAAGTCGGGTGGGGTCGGCTGCGCGCGGGTGGCGTCCGGGTTGCGCGCGTCGGCTTCTCGGCGTCGCAGCAATCGGGCGCGTGCGTAGGGCGCGGTCGGGCGCCTGGGCTTCGGTCGGGGTGCGTGGCTTGGGTCCGGTCGCTGCTCGATGTCGCGGCGTCGGTCGCGTAGGCAGGGGCTGGGTCGCGCGGTTTGGGCGCTGCGCGCGGTCGGGGCGCGCAGAAGGCTTCAAGGGGAGGGAGACGGCGCTTAGGTGTTGGGCCATGTGGGCCGGTGACTAGGGTTTAGGTTTTTTTTCCTTTTCTTTTTTTTACTTTTTCTAATTTCGAAATACATATTTAAATAACTCTAAAATTTATAATAATTAAACTAAAATTATTTATAAATATAATATTTATTTTTGACTAATAATTATATTATTTTTGTGAATTTTCATTAAATAAGAAATGTTATTCAATATTCAAAATCAATCACGAGCATTAAAAAAATCATTCCAAAGGCAAATAAATAACGAACACTTAAGAGAAAATTAGTTACCATAAATATCATTAATAACTAAATGTATTATTTTTATTTAATGATTTTTATAGTGTCACACTTTGGAATCAAATTGTGCTCGATCCAGTGAATGCTTGACCAAGATCTCTGTAACAAAATTGGAGCTGGTATTTAGGGGAACAACTTTGCTATAGTCAACTTGGTGGTTTATTGAATGAAAATCGAAGAAAAATGACTCTCAATTTGCTCTGTTAGGCACGCTGAACTCAGTATGACATGAACAGTAAACTGAACAAGATCGAGTTCAGTGCGTCCGCCGCCGATGTTCCTTCGCCGTGATTCGAGCTCACGTCACGATTAGTGCCGTTGAGACATGGATCGATGAAGTGGTAAAAGATCTCTGGCTTGGATTTGGTGACCGAGTTACTGCTCTAGCCACGGGCACCACGTGTCCTCACCGTGCTTCATTCACCACCGCTGTAGCAAGACACCGGAAGCTCCAGCCATCCACACAGCTGGTTGGAGGCCCCCGTGTTGAACCGCCGAATGGGGTTCGCGGTAAGTAAGAGCACCTAGAGGGGGGGTGAATAGGTGATCCTGTAAAATCAAACACTAAATAGCCACAAACTTGATTATAGAAATGTTAGTGTGAGTTAATCAAGTTGCTATGAAGCGACCTTCTTATGAACAAGACAATAATAGAGAAGAGTAATCATAAGAGACACGCGATTTTTATCCCGTGGTTTAGCCAAGTAACACTTGCTTACTTCCACGTTGTGGCGTCCCAATGGACGAGGGTTGCACTCAACCCCTTTCAAGTGATCCGATGATCAACTTGAATACCACGATCTTTTCCTTTAGAGTATTTTTCCTGTTTGCCAGGAATCTCCACAATTTGGAGTCTCTCGCCCTTACAATAGAGATCAGAAAGAAGCACTAGAGTAAGGGAGGGAAAGCAACGCACGCAAGACTCGAATCCGCAGCACACACACGCACACAAGCTAAGACTTGAGCTCAAAACACAACACAGGGAGTTCGCAACTCAAACGGAGCTCAAATCACAAACACAGCGAATCAAATGCATGAAAGCGGAGTCTGGGAGTCTTAGGATGTTTCTTGAAAGCTTGGTGTTCTGCTCCATGCGCCTAGGGGTCCCTTTTATAGCCCTAAGGCAGCTAGGAGCCGTTGGATATCAACATGGAAGGCTATTCTTGCCTTCTGCCGAGTGGCGCACCAGACAGTCCGGTGCACCACCGGACAGGTCCTGTAACTGTCCGGTGCGCGATCTCCTTCCATATCGGGCGCTGTCGGCGTTCCGAGACCGGGGGGTCCCTGAGCCGACGAGTGAATGTCGCCGCGTGCCCCAGCCCAGATGGGTCGAGCGCGAAGGGGGGAGAGCGAGGCGGCCGGAGACCGGCGTGAGAGAGGTGGGAATCCCGCGGCCTTCATGTTCGTCCCGCGCCCAGGTCGGGTGCGCTTGTAGTAGGGGGTTACAAGCGTCCACGCGGGAGAGGGAGCGAGCGGCCTCCAGCGAGCGCCTGTCTCGTCCTCGTCCCCGCGCGGCCAACCCTCTCTAAGAGGGCCCTGGTCCTCCCTTTTATAGGTGCAAGGAGAGGATCCAGGTGTACAATGGGGGGTGTAGCAGAGTGCTACGTGTCTAGCGGAGGAGAGCTAGCGCCCTAAGTACATGCCGTTGTGGCAGCCGGAGAGAATTTGGCACCCAGCTGGTGTGATGTCGTGGTCGTCAGAGGAGCGATGGAGCCTGGCAGAGGGACAACTGTCGGAGCGGTTGAATCCTTGCTGACGTCCTCTTGCTTCCGTAAGGGGGCTGAGAGTCGCCGTCGTCACAGAGTATGCAGGGCGCCATCATTGCCTATCTGGCAGAGCGAGCCAGATGGGACGCCGGTCTTGTTCCCTGCGGCCCGAGTCAGCTCGGGGTAGGGTGATGATGGCGCCTCCTGTTGACGTGGCTGGTCTGCGCCCTAGGTTGGGCGATGTGGAAGCTCCTCCGAAGCCGAGGTCGAGTCTGTCTTCCATGGCCGAGGTCGGGTCCGAGCCCCAGGTTCGGGCAAGGCGGAGATCGCCGGCTGGTGTCGGGGCGGAGTCTGAGCCCTAGGGTCGGGCGAAGCGGAGTTCGTCGTCTTCTGGGGCCGAGCCCAAGTCCGAGCCCTGGGTCGGGCGAGGCGGAGATCGTCGTCTTCTAGGACTTAGCCCGAGTCCGAGCCCTGGGTTGGGCGGAGTTCGCCGTCTTCTGGGACTTAGCCCGAGTCTGAGCCCTAGGTCGGGCGGAGTTCGCCGTCTTCCGGGACTTAGCCCGAGTCCGAGCCCTGGGTCGGGCGGAGCGGAGTTCGCCGTCTTCCGGGACTTAGCCCAAGTCCGAGCCCTGGGGTCGGTCGAAGCGGAGCTTCCTATGGTGCCTTCGGCAGGGCCTGACTGCCTGTCAGTCTCACTCTGTCAAGTGGCACCGCAGTCGGAGTGGCGCAGGCGACGCTGTCCTTCTGTCAGGCCGGTCAGTGGAGCGGCGAAGTGACGGCGGTCACTTCGGCTCTGCCGGCTGGGGGGCGCGTGTCAGGATAAAGGTGTCAGGCCACCTTTGCATTAAATGCTCCTGCGATTTGGTCGGTTGGTGCGGCGATTTTGTCAGGGTTGCTTCTTGGCGAAGGCAGGGCCTCGGGCGAGCCGGAAATATGTTCGCCGCTGAAGGGGGGCCTCGGGCGAGACGGAAATCCTCCAGGGTCGGCTGCCCTTGTCCGAGGCTAGGCTCGGGCGAGGCGTGATCGAGTCCCTCGAATGGACTGATCCCTGACTTAATCGCACCCATCAGGCCTTTGCAGCTTTGTGCTGATGGGGGTTACCAGCTGAGAATTAGGAGCCTTGAGGGTACCCCTAATTATGGTCCCCGACAGTAGCCCGCGAGCCTCGAAGGGAGTGTTTGCACTCACTTGGAGGCTTTCGTCGCACTTTTTTGCAAGGGGACCAGCCTTTCTCGGTTGCGTTTTGTTCCGGTGGGTGTGCGCGAGCGCACCCGCCGGGTGTAGCCCCCGAGGCCTCGGAGGAGTGGTTTCACTCCTTTGAGGTCTTAATGCCTCGCGTAATGCTTCGGCTGGTCTGGTCGTTCCCTCATGCGAGCTGGCCGTAGCCCAGGTGTACGGTGGGGTCCCAAGTTCTCGGGCTGGTATGTTGACGCTGTCAACGGTTCGGCCGGAGCCAGGTTTGCAAGAGCAGCCCCCGAGCCTCTGCACAAAGCGAGAGGGCGGTCAGGGACAGACTCGGCTTTTTTACATATGCCCCTGCGTCGCCTTTCCACAAGGAGGAGGGGGGGGAAAGCGCCATGTTGCCCTCGATGGGCGCCGAACATGGTGTCTCCGATGAGCTGCAAGCGGGTAATCTGAGTGGACGTCCGTGCCCCATTCGTTAGGGGTCGGCTAGGGGCCCAGAGGCACGCCCAAAAGTACCTGCGGGTGATCTGCCAGACCCGGTCCCCTGGCGACGGGGTCCGAGGGCTCGATGCCTCCCTCTGATGGGATTTTGTTACAAGATCATTCCCGCTGGTCTCGGAAATGTCCTAGGGTACCTCGGGAGCGCAGCCCGAGCCTTGGTTATGTATCGAACGTACCCATGGTCATCCCTCGCTCGGCGTCTGAGGCGGTTGTGAACCCTTCGGGGGCCAGCCTTCGAACCCCTGATCAGTAATGGGCGCGGAGCCCGAGTAGCCTGAGGCGGCCGTGGAACCCTTTCGAGGGGCCGGCCTTCGAACCTCTGACCAGTAGTGGGTGTAGGGCCCACACGATCTGAGGCGGCTGTCGAACCCTTCTGGGGGGCCAGCCTTCGAACCCCTGATCAGTAGGGGGCTCGGAGCCCGGTTCCTTCTCGGGGAAGGATCCGTTTCGGGGTATCCCCCTTTCCCGGTCCCTGTTGTAAGAGAGAGAAAGAGGAAAAAAGGAAAAGGATACGAAATCGAACAACGCGGCGTACCTTTTTTGACGCGGTCATTATGGCGAAGGCGAAGCGTAGCCCGCTTCTCCTGCCAGAGGCGCCGCCTGTCCCGCCGCGGAGTTAATGCGACGGGGCGAGTGGTTGGCGGGGCGGCCGTTGTGCGTGCGCGAGCCGTTCGAGGGACGGATCACGGGCGCGTTGTCTTCACGCCGTGAGAGAGGGTTCTCTCGCTGCCCCCGGACGGGACGTAAGCTTGGTTGATGACGTGACCACTGCTCCTGCCTGCCTGCCACCGCCATTACCGCTGGCCCATTCTTGGCTGCATTGACTGTCGCGCCAGGCTGGCGCTGCTGGGTCGTGCACTGGGCTGCCTCGAGTCGCGGCATTGGTTCCGCAGTCGAGGAGGCGCGGTGGTGGCGCAAGTGGCGGTGCAGTTGCATGCACGAAGCATTCGGCGCGCCAGTTGCATGACGCGTGGGCCTGGGCCTCCATGTCGGGCGTGTTGGGAATCGGAGAAGTGCGCCCACTTGGCACGGTTGCATGCCGCCTGCATGGCTGCCCACCCTTTCGCCCGATGGTCTGGGCAAAAGTGGGGGTCGCTTGTAACCGCCGGGCGGTTGTACGCACCGCGCGCGGCGGTTTGGCTTCTTCTGCTTTGAGTCGGCTTGCATGACGTGTGGGACCTAGCCCCCGCGCCGTAGGGGAGGACCTTGGAGTGTGTTGGAGAAGACTCAGCCCATGATGGCTGGGGACGCAAGTAGGGAGAGCCGCCTTTAAAAGGAGGGTGACCCCTTAGAAGGCGACCATGTCTTCGCGCTCCCTTATGCATCGCGTCTTTCCACCTTCCAAGCCCCCGGATGGGGGATATCCGCCGTCTTTCCGCCTCGTCGTTGGAGGAATCACAACTCCGCGGGAGTTGGTACCTTTCAGCCATCGTTCGGCTTCAAGGATTTTCATCACACAGCCCGGTTGCACCCCTCCACTGGTGGTCACCCAAGACGGTGACCTCCAGCCCCTGGATGGGGAGAGGCAAGCCGGGCTATGATCTTGGTCCGGCAGGTGTTGTAAAGCCGCGTCTCCTTTCCTCTTGTTTCAAGTATCTGGACCTTTTTGTTAGTAACAGAAATGTTTGTGCGAGCGAGAGTTGCTTCTCGCGGAAGGTGATGAGTGAGGTATCCGTATCCCGGAGGCGTAGGAGTCCCTCGGCTCGGTCGGCCTTGCCGCTTACGCGCACTCTTACCCGTCCATGGGGCTCTGTCACTGACACAGTCGAGAAGGCTCGAAGGATCGCTTCGGCAGAAGAGCTTCCGAACGTGTAGACTTGTTCGGTCCGCGGGATCACTTATCCGAACGTGAGTTACTTATCGCAGAAGGTGGTGGGTGAGGTATCCGTATCCCGGAGGCGTAGGAGTCCCTCGGCTCGGTCAGCCTTGGCTGCTTACGTGTACTCCGTCGTTTTCAGGATCCACTTTCGAAGTAGTCAAACAGCCCGAAAGACCTTCTGGCAGAAAAGATCTTTTTTCGAGGAAAATTTCGACGCAGAGGGGGTTCCCCCCCTTTTAGCCCCCGAGGGAGGGTCGGGCTTTGCTGAGGCGAGGCCGACCCTTCCTTGACGACTAAACTTTTGCTGGGCACGAAGTATATGAACAACTTGAAAACATCTTAAGGGTAGAAGCGACGTAGCTGTTGGATGTTCCAAGCGTTGCCTTAGACCTCGCCTTGACTGTTGGCCAGCTTGTACGTTCCGGGCTTCAGAACTTTGGCGATGACGAACGGCCCCTCCTAGGGGGGCGTGAGCTTGTGCCGCCCTCGGGCGTCTTGTCGCAGCCGAAGCACCAGGTCTCCCACCTGGAGGTCTCGGGACCGGACCCCTCGGGCATGGTAGCGTCGCAAGGACTGCTGGTACCGCGCCGAGTGTAGTAAGGCCTTGTCCCGAGCCTCATCCAGCTGGTCCAGCGAGTCTTCTCGGCTAGCTTGGTTGCTTTGGTCGGTGTAGGCCCTCGTCCTCGGGGAACCGTATTCTAAGTCTGTGGGCAAGATGGCCTCGGCCCCGTAGACTAGGAAGAACGGCGTGAAGCCCGTGGCTCGGCTCGGCGTTGTCCTCAGACTCCAGACCACCGAGGGGAGTTCCTTCATCCATCGCTTGCCGAACTTGTTGAGGTCGTTGTAGATCCGAGGCTTGAGCCCTTGTAGAATCATGCCGTTGGCACGCTCTACTTGCCCATTTGACATGGGGTGAGCCACGGCGGCCCAGTCCATCCGGATGTGGTGGTTCTCGCAGAAGTCCAGGAACTTTCTGCCGGTGAACTGGGTGCCGTTGTCGGTGATGATGGAGTTCGGGACCCCGAAGCGATGGATGATGTTGGTGAAGAACGCCACCGCCTGCTCGGACCTGATGCTGTTCAGGGGTCGGACCTCGATCCACTTGGAGAATTTGTCGATGGCGACCAGCAGGTGCGTGTAGCCCCCGGGTGCTTTCTGCAAGGGGCCGACGAGATCCAGACCCCACACAGCAAAAGGCCAGGTGATGGGTATCGTCTGTAGAGCCTGAGCGGGCAGGTGGGTCTGCCTTGCGTAGAACTGACACCCTTTGCAGGTGCGGACAATTCTAGTGGCGTCGGCCACCGCCGTCGGCCAGTAGAAGCCTTGCCGGAAAGCGTTCCCGACAAGGGCTCGAGGCGCTGCGTGATGGCCGCAAGCCCCCGAGTGTATCTCTCACAGGAGTTCCTGACCTTCGGCGATGGAGACGCATCGCTGGAGGATGCCGGAGGGGCTGTGGTGGTAGAGCTCCTTCTCATCACCCAGCAAGACGAACGACTTGGCGCGCCGCGCCACCCGCCGAGCCTCGGCTCGGTCAAGGGGTAGCTCTCCTCGGTGGAGATATTGTAGGTACGTGGTCTGCCAGTTTTGATCAGGCGTGACCCCGCTTTGCTCCCCCTCGACGTGCAGCGTCTCACCCTCGGGGGCCGAGGGTACCTCGGGTTGAACCGAGGATACCTCGGGCCGAGCCGAGGGTGCCTCGGAATGATCCGATGGTACCTTGGGCTGGGCCGAGGGTGCCTCGGGCTGGGCCGAGGGTGCCTCGGGCTCGGGCGTGTCGTCGATCTTGACGGAGGGTTGATGCAGATCCCGGGAGAAGACGTCCGGGGGAACCGTCGTTCGCCCCGAGGCTATTTTAGCCAGCTCGTCCGCAGTCTCGTTGTAGCGCCGAGCGATGTGGTTGAGCTCGAGCCCGTAGAACTTGTCTTCCAGGCGCCGAACCTCATCGCAGTAGGCCTCCATCTTCAGGTCGCGGCAGTGGGAGTTCTTCATGACTTGGTCGATGACGAGCTGCGAGTCACCACGAGCGTCGAGGCGTCGGACCCCTAGCTCGATGGCGATCCGCAACCCGTTGACCAGAGCTTCGTACTCAGCCACATTGTTGGATGCCGGGAAATGGAGGCGTAGCACGTAGCGTAGGTGCTTCCCGAGGGGTGAGATGAAGAGTAGGCCTGCGCCGGCTCCTGTCTTCATCAGCGACCCGTCGAAGAACATGGTCCAGAGCTCCGGTTGGATCGGAGCCGTCGGTAGCTGGGTGTCGACCCATTCAGCTACGAAGTCCGCCAAGACCTGGGACTTGATGACCTTCCGAGGAGCGAACGAGATCGTCTCGCCCATGATTTCCACCGCCCACTTTGCAATCCTACCTGAGGCCTCCCGGCACTGGATGATCTCCCCCAGGGGGAAGGATGACACCATGGTTACCGGGTGAGACTCGAAGTAGTGTCACAGCTTCCGCCGCGTTAGGATCACTGCGTACAGCAGCTTCTAAACTTGTGGGTAGCGGATCTTGGTTTCGGACAGTACCTCGCTGACGAAGTAAACTGGCCTCTGAACGGGCAATGCATGCCCCTCTTCTTGCCTCTCGACCACAATCGCGGCGCTAACCACCTGAGTGGTCACGGCGACGTAGACCAAGAGGGCTTCTCCGGCAGCTGGGGGTACCAAGATAGGCGCCTTCATGAGGAGCGCCTTCAGGTTCCCGAGGGCTTCCTCAGCCTCAGGGGTCCAAGTGAAGCACTCGGCCTTCCTTAAGAGGCGGTACAGAGGTAGACCTCTTTCGCCGAGGTGTGAGATGAAGCGGCTTAGAGCCGCGAGGCATCCCATGACCCTCTGTATGCCTTTCAAGTCCTTGATGGGCCTCATGCTGGTGATAGCTGCGATCTTCTCCGGGTTGGCTTCGATGCCCCGCTCGGAGACGATGAACCCCAAGAGCATGCCTCGGGGCACCCCGAAAACACACTTTTCGGGATTGAGCTTGATGCCCTTCGCCTTGAGACATCGGAATGTTACTTCAAGGTCGGAAAGGAGGTCAGAGGCTTTCCTCGTCTTGACTATGATGTCATCGACGTAGGCCTCGACCGTGCGGCCGATGTGTTCGCCGAACACATGGTTCATGCACCGCTGGTACGTCGCGCCCGCATTCCTCAAGCCGAACGGCATGGTGACATAGCAGTACATGCCGAAGGGTGTGATGAAAGAAGTCGCGAGCTGGTCGGACTCTTTCATCCTGATTTGGTGATACCCCGAGTAGGCATCAAGGAAAGACAGGGTTTCGCACCCAGCAGTGGAATCCACGATTTGGTCAATGCGAGGCAGAGGGTAGGGAACCTTCGGACATGCTTTGTTGAGACCAGTGTAGTCTACACACATCTGCCATTTCCCCCCTTTCTTTCTCACAAGCACAGGGTTGGCAAGCCATTCGGGATGGAATACCTCCTTGATGAACCCTGCCGCCATTAGCTTGTGGATCTCCTCGCCTATGGCTCTGCGCTTCTCCTCGTCGAATCGGCGCAGAGGCTGCTTGACGGGTCGGGCTCCAGCTCGGATGTCCAGCGAGTGCTCGGCGACATCCCTCGGTATGCCGGGCATGTCCGAGGGACTCCACGCGAAGACGTCGGCGTTCGCGCGGAGAAAGTCGATGAGCACTGCTTCCTATTTGGGACCGAGCTCAGAGCCGATCTGGACTTGCTTGGAGGCGTCACTGCTGGGGTCGAGGGGGACGGACTTAACCGTCTCCGCTGGCTCAAAGTTTCCGGCATGACGCTTCACGTCCGGCACCTCCTTCGAGAGGCTCTCCAGGTCGGCGATGAGGGCCTCGGACTCGACGAGGGCCTCAGCATATTCCACGCACTCCACGTCGCATTCGAACACGTGTTTGTACGTGGGGCCGACGGTGATGACCCCGTTGGGGCCCGGCATCTTGAGCTTCAGGTAAGTGTAGTTGGGGACGGCCATGAACTTCGCGTAGCATGGCCTCCCCAGTACCACGTGGTAGGTTCCTTGGAACCCGACCACCTCGAACGTCAGGGTCTCCCTTCGGAAGTTGGAGGGTGTTTCGAAGCAGACGGGAAGGTCGAGCTGTCCGAGGGGCTGGACGCGCTTCCCGGGAATGATCCCATGGAAGGGCGCAGCGCCTGCCCGGACAGAGGACAGATCGACACGCAGGAGCCCGAGGGTCTCGGCCTAGATGATGTTGAGGCTGCTGCCTCCGTCCATGAGGACCTTGGTGAGCCTGACGTCGCCGATGATGGGGTCGACGACGAGCGGGTATTTCCCCGGGCTCGGCACATGGTCGGGGTGGTTGGCTTGGTCGAAGGTGATGGGCTTATTGGACCAGTCTAGGTAGACTGGCGCCGCCACCTTCACCGAACAGACCTCCCGGCGCTCTTGCTTGCGGTGCCGAGCCGAGGCGTTCGCCGCTTGCCCACCATAGATCATGAAGCAGTCGCGGACCTCGGGGAACTCTCCTGCCTGGTGATCTTCCTTCTTGTCGTCGTCGCGGGCCTTGCCACCCTCCGCGGGTGGCCCGGCCCTGTGGAAGTGGCGCCGAAGCATGACGCACTCCTCAAGGGTGTGCTTGACGGGCCCCTGGTGATAGGGGCACGGCTCCTTGAGCATCTTGTCGAAGAGGTTGGCACCTCCGGGGGGCTTCCGAGGGTTCTTGTACTCGGCGGCGGCGATAAGGTCCGCGTCGGCGGCGTCGCGTTTCGCTTGCGACTTCTTCTTGCCCTTCTTCTTGGCGCCGTGCTGAGTTGACGCCTCGGGAGTATCTTCCAATGGGCGGCCCTGGGGCTGCTTGTCCTTTTGGAAGATAGCCTCGACCGCCTCCTGGTCGGAGGCGAACTTGGTGGCGATGTCCATCAGCTCGCTCGCCCTGGTGGGGGTCTTGCGACCCAGCTTGCTCACCAGGTCGCGGCAGGTGGTGCCAGCGAGGAACGCGCCGATGACATCCGAGTCGCTGATGTTGGGCAGCTCGGTGCGCTGCTTCAAGAATCACCGGATGTAGTCTCGGAGAGACTCTCCCGGCTGCTGTCGGCAGCTTCGAAGGTCCCAGGAATTCCCGGGGCGCACGTACGTGCCCTGGAAATTGCCGGCGAAAGCTTGGACTAGGTCGTCCCAGTTGGAGATCTGCCCCGGAGGCAGGTGCTCCAACCAGGCGCGAGCGGTGTCAGAGAGGAACAGGGGGAGGTTGCGGATGATGAGGTTGTCATCGTCCGTTCCACCCAGTTGGCAGGCCAGACGGTAGTCCGCGAGCCACAGTTCCGGTCTCGTCTCCCCCGAGTACTTTGTGATAGTAGTCGGGGGTCGGAACCGGGTCGGGAACGGCGCCCGTCGGATGGCTCGGCTAAAGGCTTGCGGACTGGGTGGTTCAGGCGAGGGACTCCGATCCTCCCCGCTGTCGTAGCGTCCCCCACGCCTGGGGTGGTAGCCTCAGTGCACCCTCTCATCGAGGTGGGCTCGACGGTCGCAGTGATGGTGCTCGTTGCCGAGGCGACCCGGGGCCACAGGCGCGGTGTTGCGCGTGCGCCCGATGTAGACCGAGGCTTCCCGCATGAATCGGGAAGTCGCGGCATGAGGTTCCGAGGGGTACCCCTGCCTTCGGGAGGCGGAGCTCTCGGCCCGTCGGACCGCGACGCCTTCCAGGAGATTCTTGAGCTCTCCCTGGATTCGCCGCCCCTCAGTGGTTGATGGCTCCGGCATCGCGCAAAGAAGCATTGCTGCTGCCGCCAGGTTCTGGCCGACCCCACTGGATGCGGGTGGTGGCCTGACCCTGACGTCGTCGGTGATGCGGTGCTGGAAGCCCTAGGGTAGATGACGTATTTCTCCGGCCGGAGGTTGGCCCGCCCATGCCTGCCCGACGTCCGGACGGATCAGCTCAAGCGCTCCTGCTCCCTCGTCGAGCCTGGCCTGCACCCCGCGGATTTGCTCGAGCTGTGGGTCATGGCCCCCCGCCTGAACGGGGACCACAGCTAGCTCCCGTGGGATGTCAACGCGAGGCACGGGCCTAGGGAGGTCACCGTCCTCCGGCATGCCTAGATGGTTGCCTTCGGAGGGACCCCCTAGATCGACGTGGAAGCATTCGCGACTTGGGTCGCAGTCCTCGTCGCCGAGGCTACGGCTACCATCGGAACAGTCGGAAAGGCAGTAGTCGCATGTGGTCATGAAGTCCCGCATGGCACTGGGGTTGCCAAGTCTAGATAAATCCCAACAGATGCTGGGTTCGCCGTCTTCCTCGGACCCAGAGGGCCCATAGGTCGAGACGTCCGTCAGCCGGTCCCAAGGTGACCGCATACGAAACCCCAGAGGGTTTGGACTCGCCTCTACAAGAGCGCCCGCCAAAGCGAAGTCGCTAGGCGAGTTGAGGCTGAATCCGAAAGACGTGGGATGGGAATCGGTCGGTACCTTTTGGTCGACGGGCGGCGATGAGGTCACGTCGGGGACTGACTGCGCCGTCGTCTCAGGTACGAGGGTGACGTCCAGCAAGCTTTTCGCGAGCGTGCTGGCGTCGTCCGCTTGCTCGGGATTGGCGTGTCGCGGGGAGACGACGCTCGCCTTCGTCTCAAACGCGAGGTCGACGCCCGGTGCGCCCCCCGTTGGGGCGCTGGGGCCGTCGACTCGCTCGACAGCCGACGAGGCGCTGTCTCCTGCTTGGCCTTGGTTGCCCCGCCTCCTCCTCCGTCGGCGGGGGAGAGGACGGGGTGAGCTCGAAGGTTATTCTTCCACCATGCGGGGAAGACGTCGCCGATTCCGTCACCGGCGGGCGGGTTGTCGGCCGCCACTGTCGTTGTCGCACGGCGGTGGAAGGAGTATCATGTCGTAGCTGCCGTCGAGGGACATGAACTCAAGACTCCCGAAACAGAGCACCGTCCCGGGTTGGAGAGGTTGCTGGAGACTGCCCATCTGTAGCTTGACGGGAAGCTGTTCGTCAACACGCATCAGGCCCCTACCTGGCGCGCCAACTATCGGCGTTCCGAGACTGGGGTGTCCTTGAGCCGACGAGTGAATGTCGCCGCGTGCCCCAGCCCAGATGGGTCGAGCGCGAGGGCGAGCGCGAAGGGGGGAGAGCGAGGCGGCCAGAGACCGGCGTGAGAGAGGTGGGAATCCCGCGGCCTTTGTGTTCGTCCCGCGCCCAGGTCGGGTGCGCTTGCAGTAGGGGGTTACAAGCGTCCACACGGGAGAGGGAGCGAGCGGCCTTCAGCGAGCGCCTGTCTCGTCCTCGTTCCCGCGCGGCCAACCCTCTCTAAGAGGGCACTGGTCCTCCCTTTTATAGGCGCAAGGAGAGGATCCAGGTGTACAATGGGGGGTGTAGCAGAGTGCTACGTGTCTAGCGGAGGAGAGCTAGCGCCCTAAGTACATGCCGTTGTGGCAGCCGGAGAGATTTTGGCACCCAGCTGGTGTGATGTCGTGGCCGTTGGAGGAGCGATGGAGCCTGGTGGAGGGACAGCTGTCGGAGCGGTTGAATCCTTGCTGACGTCCTCTTGCTTCCGTAAGGGGGCTGAGAGCCACCGTCATCACAGAGTATGCAGGGCGCCGTCATTGCCTATCTGGCGGAGCGAGCCAGATGGGACGCCGGTCTTGTTCCCTGCGGCCCGAGTCAGCTCGGGGTAGGGTGATGATGGCGCCTCCTGTTGACGTGGCTGGTCTACGCCCTAGGTTGGGCGATGTGGAAGCTCCTCCGAAGCTGAGGTCGAGTCTGTCTTCCATGGCCGAGGTCGGGTTCGAGCCCCAGGTTCGGGCGAGGCGGAGATCGCCGGCTGGTGCCGGGGCGGAGTCCGAGCCCTAGGGTCGGGCGAAGCGGAGTTCGTCGTCTTCTGGGGCCGAGCCCAAGTCCGAGCCCTGGGTCGGGCGAGGCGGAGATCGTCGTCTTCTGGGACTTAGCCCGAGTCCGAGCCCTGGGTCGGGCGGAGTTCGCCGTCTTCTGGGACATAGCCCGAGTCCGAGCCCTGGGTCGGGCGGAGTTCGCCGTCTTCCGGGACTTAGCCCGAGTCCGAGCCCTGGGTTGGGCGGAGTTCGCCGTCTTCCGGGACTTAGCCCGAGTCCGAGCCCTGTGTCGGGCGGAGCGGAGTTCGCCGTCTTCCGGGACTTAGCCCGAGTCCGAGCCCTAGGGTCGGGCGAAGCGGAGCTTCCTATGGTGCCTTCGGCAGGGCCTGACTGCCTGTCAGTCTCACTCTGTCAAGTGGCACCGCAGTCGGAGTGGCGCAGGCGGCGCTGTCCTTCTGTCAGGCCGGTCAGTGGAGCGGCGAAGTGACGGCGATCACTTCGGCTCTGCCGGCTGGGGGGCGCGCGTCAGGATAAAGGTGTCAGGCCACCTTTGCATTAAATGCTCCTGCGATTTGGTCGGTCGGTGCGGCGATTTGGTCAGGGTTGCTTCTTGGCAAAGGCAGGGCCTCGGGCGAGCCGGAAATATGTTCGCCGCTGAAGGGGGGCCTCGGGCGAGACGGAAATCCTCCGGGGTCGGCTGCCCTTATCCGAGGCTAGGCTCGGGCGAGGCGTGATCGAGTCCCTCGAATGGACTGATCCCTGACTTAATCGCACCCATCAGGCCTTTGCAGCTTTGTGCTGATGGGGGTTACCAGCTGAGAATTAGGAGCCTTGAGGGTACCCCTAATTATGGTCCCCGACAGGCGCATCCGACCGTTGAGCCAGCGGTCCCGTTGGCGCACCGGACAATGTCCGATGCACACCGGACAGTCCGGTGTGCCCAACCGACTGTTGGCTCGGCCACGTGTCGCCCGCAGTTTTCGCTGTCGACCGTTGGCCGTGAGCGCCGTTGGCTCACCGGACAGTCCGGTGCACCACCGGACAGTCCTATGAATTTTAGCCACGACACTTTATTCTTTTCCCGAGAGCGACGAGTTCGTCGCTGAAGACTTGGGCGCGGGCGCTGATGACGCACCGGACAGTCTGGTGCACCACCTAACAGTCCAATGATTTTTAGTGAAGTCGCCCGTCCAATTTTCGAGAGCAGCTAGTTCAACTCGAGCCAGCCTGGGGCACCGGACACTGTCCGGTGGACCACCGGACAGTCCGGTGTGCCAGGCCCGAGCTGGTTTTGGCTGTACACAGCCAACTCTTTTCCAACTTCTTTCTTCTTTTCTTGGCACTGTTTCTAGCAGTTAGATAAACATGTTAGTATTCAAAAAACAATTTACTAAGTCTAGAAACATACCTTGTTCTTTGATTTTCACTTCTTACTTATTTAGCACATAAGAGCTCAATCAATATGTGTTGGACATCTAATCACCAAAACACTTATAGAAATGGCCCAAGGGCACATTTCCCTTTCAATCTCCCCCTTTTTGGTGATTTATGCCAACACATCAAAAAGCAATAACAGAGTGCAATATCAATTCAAATGAAGACCAAATTCTTTTTACTTAGGATTTGGCATATTTGGGTCACTCTTTGCCACCACTTGATTTGTTTTTGCAAATCAAACTCTTTTTTCTATCTCTAAGTCAAACACACTTGTTTGAGCAAATCGAGAGATATTCCAAGAGTAAGATTGATCAAATGCCAAAAACTCCCCCTTTTCCCGTAATTAAAATTCTCCCTCATAAGAGACCAAATTTTGCAGTGAGAGTATTTTGGACAAAACACAAATTCTAACTCTACTATTTTCAAAATTCACAAGTGGTTGGCTGATCTATTTTGCTTTGGCCTTAAATTCTCCCCCTTTGGCATTAAGCACCAAAACGGGATCATTTTTGGCCCTCTAACCCCATTGACTCTCCAAAATGTCAAAATAAGAGCAAAAAGGCTACGAGAGCATTAGTATGAACTTGGAATTAAATACACTAATACCGGAGTGCAGTGGAAGTCTTTTCATCGTCCAAATTCATTTTCCCTTTCAATGGTCCTTCGAGGCTACTTCAAGTGTACTCAAGCAAACAAGTTAGTCTCAAAGGAGTCAGGTTGTAGCACATGTCCCCCTAAACATGTGCATCATTTGCATATGGACTTGTGAGGTCCGGGGATGACTTGTACAACTTGAGCACGACAAACAAGCAACAATTGATTTAAATGCTCAAAGTAACGTGATCAAAGGCATAGAACACATGTATGCTATAGATCAATCCAAGTTACGTGAATCTAAGACATTTAGCTCACTATGCAACCTGCAAAAGCTTTTCTCATCTAAAGGCTTAGTGAAGATATCGGCTAGTTGGTTCTCGGTGCTAATGTGGTACACATCGATATCTTTCTTTTGCTGGTGGTTTCTCAGGAAGTGATGCCAGATGTCTATGTGCTTAGTACGGCTGTGTTCAATAGGATTATCTGCCAAGCGGATTGCACTCTCATTGTCACAAAGGAGTGGGACTTTGCTCAGATTATAGCCAAAATCCCGGAGGGTTTGCCTCATCCAAAGCAGTTGCGCGCAACACTGTCCTGCGGCAATGTACTCGGCCTCAGCGGTGGATAGGGCAACGGATGTTTGTTTCTTAGAACTCTAGGATACTATGGACCTTCCTAGAAATTGGCACGTCCCTGATGTGCTCTTCCTATCAACCTTGCACCCGGCATAATCAGAGTCTGAGTATCTAATCAAGTCAAAGGTAGACCCCTTTGGATACCAGATCCCGAAGCAAGGCGTAGAAACTAAATACCTAAGAATTCGCTTAACGGCCACAAGGTGACATTCCTTGGGGTCGAATTGAAATCTAGCACACATGCATACACTAAGCATAATGTCCGGTCTACTAGCACAAAGATAAAGTAGTGAACCTTGTAGGAAATGGGTGACGCCTAAGAGGGGGGTGAATTAGGACTTCTAAAACTTTTACTAAACTAGGCCACAATTAAATCACTAGGGCAAAACCTATGCAAATAATCAAACTAGAATGTGCAAACTAGGTTTTGTCTAAGTGTTGCTATCTCTACCGCGAAGGCTAAGTTTCAATCTACACTAGATAAGTATGAATGCAAGATTGAAACTTAAATGCTTTAATATAAATGCGGAAACTTAAAGAGCAAAGTAGAGATGCAAACTCTCATGGATGACGCCGAAAATTTTACCGAGGTATCCGGAACCACGCAAGGTCCCGACTAATCCTCATTGGTGCCCCTACGCAAAGGGAAGCCCACGCGAGGGCCAAGCACCACGGTCGAGTAACTCCGTAGAGAGCCGTGGGCCTTCTCCACGCGCAAGTGGTGCTCCGCTTCCGGCTCCTCTCGGACGCTCCCCGCCGTCACCACTATCGAGCTTCCGGCCGAAAACGCCGCGGGTCTCGTTCCCTCCGGTACACGGTGGCGGCCGTGACACAAACTCGGTTGTCACGGTCTCGCAAGACTCTCGCCCCACTCGGTACAATTACAACGGCTCACGCAAGAGCCAAGGGGTTGTGTGGTTTTACAAAACTCACTCAACTAACTAGGGTTTACCTAGAGCAAGCGCTAAAGCAGTATAACTAACCTAAGCACTTCGCAAAGCACCTACGCTAATCACCGAGTGATTCTATTAAGCACTTGGGTGTTTGAGCTCTTGGAAATGTGCACTATATGCCTTGGTATGTTGCTTGGGCTCCCACACTTGAGAATGGCCAGTTGGGGTGGTATTTATAGCCTCCAAACCCCAAACTAGCCGTTGGACAGAAAGCAGCAACTTTCTGTCGTCGGGTGCACCGGACAGTCCGGTGCACCACCGGACAGCCACTGTGCAGTGTCCGGTGCACGCCACGTCAGCCGACCGTTGGCGCCTGTAGCAGTCGATCGTTGGATCTGACCGTTGCCGTCTGTCCGGTGCACACCGGACAGTCCGGTGCCCCACCGGACAGACCGGTGCTACAGCCCGAGAGCGCCTGTCTGTGGCCTCTCTGCGCAGACTGTCCGGTTGTCCCACCGGACAGTCCAGTGCACACCGGACAGCACTGTCCGGTGCGCCACCAGGCGCTGGCTGACAGACCGCTTTTTGGATTCCTTCGCTGATTTCTTCGGGCTTCTTTTGTTCTTGAGTATTGGACTCCTATGCATCTTTTTATGTCTTCTTTTGAGGTGTTGCATCCTCATTGCCTTGGTCCAATTGTCTTCGCATCCTGTGAACTATAATTATAAACACTAGCAAACATATTAGTCCACAGGTTGTGTTAATCATCAAACACCAAAACTTAATTAGCCAAAAGGCTTGGGGTCCATTTTCCTTACAATCTCCCCCTTTTTGGTGATTGATGACAACACAACCAAAGCAAGCAAATAATACAAGTAATTGAATGAAAATATGCAATCTACTTGCTAGGATGCATGATTGTCCCCACAATGTGATGTTATGGACTTAAGCCTCCCCTTAACTCCATAAATCACTTACTTCCTATTTTAGGACCAAATAACCAAAACCACTTGAAAAACCATTTCTAGATATAAAATTTTAAATTGGTGGTGTTTGGTGTTTGATATAGATTTCATTGCTTTGGTCCCTAAACTTCTCCCCCTTTGGCATCAACCACCGAAAAGGAAGACATTAAAAGCATGTAGGAAGTGAATAAAAGCTTGCCCTTATATCAGATGATACCATTTGAAGCATAATAAATTAAACCACATGAATGATATCAGTTGAAAGAATTACTCCCCCTAAACGAGTGTTCTCTTTAGAAAGAAGTTTCTCCCCCTTTTTAGAGATGAAGAAATACTCCCCCTGACAGAGATCCTCTACTTAGTAAAAAGCATGAGAAAAATTAGAGGTGCAAGACATGATTTGAAAAGACTGACTTCCCTTATGCATAGGTAACAGAATATGAGTTAAGTACATATGCATTTTTAGCAACATGGAAGTATATGATATGAGATATAGTCTAATCAAATTATTGGAGAAGACATGTAAATGATACTAGATGTAGTCTCAAAAGATACCAATTGAAGGTCAATGGCGAGCTTGAGAGACATGAGAGTTCTTGGAGATTTTGCAGTGGAAGATTGTTGTCTTTCTCCGGGGACCTTATTTTCCTTACAATGAGACTATCACATGAAATAGACTTGAAAAAGTGTTAGTCTCAAAGTATTAGATTATAGAGTAACCTCCCCCTAAAGGTGTGCATACAAGTTTTGAATACTTGTTGGAGTCATGCACTTCGATTTGATATCAAGAGGGGCAAATTATCTATAATCCGAACTTTGGCACGTATAAGTTAAATGGTACAACTTGTAGGAATCAAAATTTTCAATTGATGCATCATTTACTATGGAGTGATATAGAAGCTATGTGTCGTGCTTAAATAAATATTTTAAGCCATGTAGGTTTGCTTAAGTGTATGAATTGAAAAACAAGCAATCCTACCATATGATTCACCTAGTATGCATAATTTAAAACAAAGGTAAATGAAATACTAGGCAAGAAAGGTAAACTAGATACAAGGTAAATAGATACACATATCTAAAGACAAGAAATACAATAAAACTAGTTACCTTAGTCATGGGTGGGAAATTTGGGTCCAAAATTTTCACTGACCCACTTGGCTAGTAAACTTGATCCAATATGATGTATCCCATGATATACATCCTAACTTTGCCAAGTCTCCAAATTTCCCGACGACCTTCGGTCTACTCACTTCCCTTTCGGGATCCAAACCTTCTTGGTGCTTTTCATGGTTGAAATTATTTCCTTTGGCACCCAGATGCGTTTGGCCCCCTTTCCTTTGTTGGCTTGCTTGTTGGCCTTGATTGCTATCACCTTTCCATTCTTTTTTCTTCTTGATTAAGTATGGTGTAGCGTCCTTTTTATTCACCTTTTTGATGTAGGTGTTGGAGATTTTGCTTGATGGCTTTTGCTTGAGCTTTTGCCTTTGTTTATCCCCGGTCATCGCCTTGCATTGGAAAGACTTATGGCCTTCCTTGTGGCATAGCCTACAAATCATAGTTTCTCCCTCCATAGGCTTGTTCACTCCCGCAGTGGTGTTATCCTGTGGAGGTCGGATTTGTTTCGCTTTGCCTTTCTTGTCATACAAAGCCTTACCAAGGCGAGCCACTTCTTGCTTTAATTGTTCATTTTCCTTTGCAACCTCATCCAAGCATGTCTCTACAACAATATTCTCAACAACGACTTGGTTGCAGGTGTTAGAATCATCAATTAAATCAAAGCAGGAAGTAGAAGCATCCTTTTTAATTATTTTAGGTATTTCAACTAAAGATGCTGCTGGGGTGCTACCAATGTTTTCTAGCTTAGTAGTTAGCTCATTATTGTGTATGCTAAGAATTCCCATTTTCTCTAGCAAATTTTCAATAGCTTCTTGGGAGCTAGCTAACTTAGCCTTAAGTTTTTCATTCTTTTTAATGAGACTATCATCGGTAGCAGTGGATGGAGCACTAGATTCTAATAGCTCAATTTTAGTTGATAGCTCACTATTTAAGTTTGCAAAAGTTTCAAATTTTTCTAGCAAACCTTTATAATTATTTTGAGAGCTAGCCAACTTATTTTTCAAGGTTTTAAGTTGAGCTTTTTGTTTAGTGCAAACATCCTGAAAAAATTCAACGGCTTCCGCAAGCTCATCTATGGAGGGCCTTCCCTCACCTTCATCATCACTACTGCTATCATCACTAGAGGATGGAATGCTTTTGTTACCTCTTGCCATAAGGCATTTGTGTGAAGACCGTGATGAGCGTGATGAGGACCGGTGGCTGCGCGTCCTTGGAGGTTCATCTTCACTTGAAGAATCATCTCAAGTTCTAACACTAGTTAGCGCCTTGCCTTTGCTCCTCTCCTTTCTGGGTTTGGCCATATTTGGACAGTTGTCCCTGAAGTGGCCCTTCTCCCCACATGCGAAGCATCCTCTCTTCCTTTGCTTTTTCCTGTCAATGTTAAAGAGAAGATCCTCGACCTGCAGGGGCACACCCATTAGATTAATCTTGCGGATCATCCTCATTACCTTTCCGACGCGTCGGATTGTTTCTTCGTCCTCGGAGGATGATGTGCATGGTTGATTATCTTCATCATCATCACTTTCTTCTTCTTCCTCTTCTTCACTTGAGGAACTTAGAGTGGGAGCCTTCTTTTTGCCCTTTCTTTCATCACATGCAAAAGCATATGGCCTTGAGGAAGTTGGCTCCTCTGCCTGACTCATTTTTCGCGACATCTCAAAGGCCGCGATTTTCCCAATCACAATGGTCGGGGTCATGTTGCTCAAGTCCTCCATGTTGTGAAGGATGGTGACGATGCTCCCATATCTTTGTTGTGGTAGCAGGGAGATAATCTTCCACACAATGTCCGCATCACCTAGCTTATTAATGCCAATAGAATTGAGCTCATTGATAATTAGATTCAAACGAGAATACATGTCTCTAACAAGCTCATCATCTTTCATAGCAAAAGAATTATACCCATTTAAGACTAGGCAATGTTTTTGCTCACGGACATTGGATGTGCCGTCATGAAGCTCATGCAATTTTAGCCAAATCTCATTAGCTGTTTTCAAGATAAATACTTGATTAAAAATATCCATGCTAAGAGATTCATACAAGCAATTTTTAGCTCTAGCATTTAAATGAATTTCTTTTTCCTCACTCATGGAGGGTTTCTCGGGATTCTTGACGGGTTTCATCCCGTCACGAGTGACTCTCCAAACACCTAGATCAACGACCTCTAGGTAACAAGCCATTCTAGCACTATAATATGGGGAGTTAGTGCCGTCGAAGTGTGGTGGCCTATGGGTATCCATCCCTTCCTCTAAAAAACGTCGGCTCTTTTAGCGGTGAAGCTAAAGCGTTTCAAATGAGCCAAACCGGGCTCTGATACCACTTGTAGGAAATGGGTGACACCTAAGAGGGGGGGTGAATTAGGACTTCTAAAACTTTTACTAAACTAAGCCACAATTAAATCCCTAGGGCAAAACCTATGCAAATAATCAAACTAGAATGTGCAAACTAGGTTTTGTCTAAGTGTTGCTATCTCTACCGCAAAGGCTAAGTTTCAATCTACACTAGATAAGTATGAATGCAAGATTGAAACTTAAATGCTTTAATATAAATGCGGAAACTTAAAGAGCAAATTAGAGATGCAAACTCTCGTGGATGACGCCGGTATTTTTACCGAGGTATCCGGAACCACGCAAGGTCCCGACTAATCCTCGTTGGTGCCCCTACGCAAAGGGAAGCCCACGCGAGGGCCAAGCACCACGGTCGAGTAACTCCGTAGAGAGCCGCGGGCCTTCTCCACGCGCAAGTGGTGCTCCGCTTCCGGCTCCTCTCGGACGCTCCCCGCCGTCACCACTATTGAGCTTCCGGCCGAAAACGCCGCGGGTCTCATTCCCTCCGGTACACGGTGGCGGCAGTGACACAAACTCGGTTGTCACGGTCTCGCAAGACTCTCGCCCCACTCGGTACAATTACTACGGCTCACGCAAGAGCCGAGGGGTTGTGTGGTTTTACAAAACTCACTCAACTAACTAGGATTTACCTAGAGCAAGCGCTAAAGCGGTCTAACTAACCTAAACACTTCGCAAAGCACCTACGCTAATCACCGAGTGATTCTATTAAGCACTTGGGTGTTTGAGCTCTTGGAAATGTGCACTATATGTCTTGGTATGTTGCTTGGGCTCCCACACTTGAGAATGGCCGGCTGGGGTGGTATTTATAGCCTCCAAACCCCAAACTAGCCGTTGGACAGAAAGCAACAACTTTCTGTCATCGGGTGCACCGGACAGTCCGGTGCACCACCGGACAGCCACTGTGCAGTGTCCGGTGCATGCCACGTCAGCCGACCGTTGGCGCCTGTAGTGTCACACCCGGGTTTCGGGGGCACCAAGACCCAGGCGCGAACATAAACACCAGGTATGCTGGGACCAAGTCTCACACATATGATGTATAGTGGCACAGGATCGAATGTCACATCTTTATATATAGCAGGAGTTCTATACAAAATAAATAATTACATTATAAGGAGACAACGGTCCAGCAACCCAAAGTTGATTGGGAGACGACGACCTAGACCTCTCGCGAACACATCGCAGCATCCTCCATGCGCCTCATCCTGTGGTACCTGTTCTTGACCTGTGGGGGGTGTGAGACAGCAAGAGTGAGCTCACATACGTTCATCGCTCAACAAGTTGTGGGGAATAATGTGCATGAACTCGCCAAAGGTGGGAGCTCACGTGAAGTGTAAGGCTTACCAAAGAGGATGGTTAGAGCTGAGCATTGCTTTTAAAGTTAGTCAAAATTTTATTAGCAGTTACTAAGTATAAGTAAATACCAAACCCAATTAAGTAGTAGAACAAAAGTAACAACTTCACCTACGATGCAATGCATATGACAAATTGAATTTAGTTCCATAATTTAATCATGTGAGGGTCCGAGCTGCTCATGACCGTGAGCACGGCTAGTATACCAGTTTTACACTCTGCAGAGGTTGGGCATCTTTACCCACAAGTCGTGTTACCCATCTGCCAAGAGACGGCCAATCCCATACACCTCTACCGAGGAGGTGAGGCAGGGTAACACTACGAGGCCTTTACAAAGTTCCACTAGCTTCAGAAAACCCGCTACAGTTTATAGGAAGTTCCAATGCAGGAATCCCTTGCAGGACCGCCATCGCGGCAAAATCCTCCCGAGGGCCTCCCTAGCAGGAATCCCTTGCAGGACTGCCGTCGCAGCAAAATCCTCCCGAGGGCCTCCCTACACTGACCACTCCCCTACTGCCCTTGCCCCTTTCGGGTAAGGTAGTCTTCCACTAGCTTTCCTAATTAATCGGCCAAGGGCGTCCCATTAAACCCTTGTGGTAGCACTGTTTTCCCGGGTGGTCGCTCCATGTTCCAATTAACATAATGATCTTAACATGAACAGTAAATAACAACTGACAATAAAAGTATAATCATGAATAGTAATGTGTATCTCTATACCCAAAACCACATAAAGCGATAGCAAGTACTACCTAAAGATTCAGTGGGGAGCAAGGTATAAAGATAGTCAAACTAGGGTAACCTATTGGGTCCCATCAAATTTAACCTATGCAGATCATTATGATTAATTAGAACATGAGTGGGTAAAAAGAAGTGATCAAGGGCACAACTTGCCTGGGACTTGAGATTCCAGGTACCAACTTGCTTCTCAGGTGACACGTGTCCTCACTGCTAAACATAGCAATACAGACAAACATGGTATAGGCAAAAATTAACATTACACCAAACATAAGAATAAACTGCGTAATAATAATCTACGCGTCGTAACGAGATCACAGGCTCGAGAACTACTAAAATCAGAGTTACGGTTAAGGAGTTATGGTATTCGGAAGGTCTACGTGATGAAGTAATTAAAACTAGGTCTTGAGTTGGTTTTATAAATATAATCTAAATAAATAATCATTTCACCTTTAATCTTAATTATAACTTGACTAGAGATTATATTTCAATCAAATTATAATTATAAGAATACTATATTAATATTAGAATAAGCTAATCCACAAAACATATATTAATCAGATTAGTTACCTAATAATAAAAGTATGGGATATCATATAATAAATATCGCTACTTCTTAGTAAATATTTATACGACGCTAACGCAATTCGAACGGATCAAATCGGAGTCACAATGAATTAGTTACGATTTTCCGAAGTTTTACGTGTTTAATATAGAATAAGCTAAGTGCATAATTTAAATATATGTTTCATAACCAAACAAGGATACAAGGTGATAAACAACATTATTATGAATTTAATGCAACTGGAATGGGTCATTTTGAAGTTAAAATGAGTTAAATATGAATTAAACTAGTTTCTAGAATTATTTCTAATCTAAAAATCGAAATCCGAATTTATTTTATAAATTCCGAAGGACACAAGGGTTGCGGCTACAAATTTTACAAAACCTAGGGTCTAAATCGTGAAAAACAGGACCGATCCATAATATTAACAGTATAAGGGTGGACGACGGGTTTATTTAAAAGAAGTCCGAGGGCTCTTTATGAATATTGCCACAACGAAGGGGTATGGGATTACCTGGATCGTTCGATCAAAGATGGAAGGCCCAGATCACATCGGGACGGCATCGAACCGGTATAGGCCCACAGCCGTTGGATCCGAGATCCACGGTCGGGATTGGAAGCGCGTAGGGGTATACACGGCGCGATCCCAAGCATTCAACTAGCATCGAACGGTCGAGGCTTAATGTTTTCACGATCTAAACTTGACCGCCCCCTGCTCGATCTACGGTCAGGATCTAACCTGTGAAGGGTTATGGGATGGTTTAATCGGGACCGCTGGCCCCAGATCCAATGGTCAGGCGCGACCCCCTCGCTCATCTCCTTTCACAACCAGGAGCCCCAACGATGCCGTACTCGGACCGCGGCGAGGGCCTCCCCGGAGACATCCATCCCGGCGATCTGGTCATCATTTATCCAAAATGCAAAAAGCTACATGAAGCTACTACGACAACGATCACGAGCAGGTAGGTTTTACCGGCGATCGGACCCCCCCTTCTTCTTCAGCTCTCCCCCCACCGAAATCACAGGTTGCCCAGCCTAGCCCGGGAAGCATCAACAAGCGGTGAAGAGGGTACACAGAGGAAAGGATGGCTCGCCGATGGTGATGGTGGGGCTAAGCGCTGCATGATTCGAGGCCGTATCCAGTCGCCACACGAACCCGCCCCGACTTGCTGACGGCGTGAGCCTGGGGATAGCCGCGAGCAGTCCGCCGCTTTTCCTCCTGTCGCCAATGGCGCTTCCAAAGAGCCAAGGGTAGATGGGGTGGGGAAAGGAGGGGTACAGAACTTCGGCTTATATGCACCTTGGCGAAGTCCGTGCAGTGGAAACCAAACAGCGAGCACTGCGGCGAGGATCCGCAGATCACGGACGGCAGGTCAGCGGAAGTCTAAGCTAGGAATCCGGCGCATTCAGTTGAGAAGATGACCCTGCCAAGGTGGCCCACCAACAGTGGAACAACGGCGCGAGTGTGTAAATGGGCCGGTCAAGGCCATTTTGGCCCAGTCGCGGAAGGAGAATGGGCAGGGACATGATGGGCTGAACTGCATCCGGCCCAGGAACATGTTTCTTCTTTTCTATTTCATATTTTCAGTTTTATTCCAAGTCTCAAATTCGTAAATCGGATTTGATTCAAAGTTCAAGGTTTCCAAGATTAAATTTAACAGCAAATAACTCCAATATGATGTGCATAAATACATACCTATGTTTAGTTTTGTTTATTTTATCCAAACATTTTAAGTATTCAATGCACACACGTAAAAATGATTTCCTTGAACATATAGTCCGTTTAGAAATATGTTCATAGTTATTTAAAAGAGAAGATTTTATGGTGTATAATATTTGTTAAGGTATTTCTTAAACTTAATTCTTTTGGAGAATGTCTTTGGTCACATTACTCAACAAGAGTTGGTTTGAATTATATGAGGGTCTTTTATTTAATCTCTTATTATAAAATACTTAAATCTTGGAATACTATCTCTTAGTCTTAAAGTAGTTTTTTTTTATATACACATTTTGGGCGTTACAAATCCTACCCCCCTTAACAGAAATCTCGTCCTCGAGATTTGTAAGGAAAGGGTGTATACTCATATTGCCTCAACACATATGCACACACAAAAATCTCAGCATGATGCATACTTTATTAGCAACACATGGGTCAATTAGACCTTATTATTCTTCCTAAAACAGTATCATACCGAATACTAACTAAAGAAACATGTAGATCTTACACATAGTAGTAATTTATATATATGTTTATGTAGCTTGGTGGAGCTGGTGGTGGTGGAGGTAGTGGTTGTTGTTGTCGTTGTCTCTCCAACCGTGATTGCCTTATTTCTTGACGTATCTCCAGACGGGCCTGACGTATTTCCTCACGTTCTTGTCTTATCTGATTTTGCATTTCGGTCATCATGTTTGCCATTTGTTGTATTACCAGCCTTTGGTCAGCAATCGCTTGATCAATTTCAACAGGTGGAGGATTTGGAGGATTCATTTCTGTTTGCTGTTGCGTGATAATCTTTCCTTTTCTGGTATTGACCATGAAAGTTAGAAGCATATGGGAATATAGTTTTGCAAGGAAAAGTATTTAGTAAGCAGAATGAATAGGCCAGTAACTAGTCATGATCTGAAGATTCTTTGACATGGCTTAATCTGTTGTTCTATATCAAGCTTGGGGTAACTAGTTATATAAGGTGAATATCCAAGTTTTAAAATAGAATTTGTCAAGATAAGTTAAACTATATGGCGTAGGTCAAAACTTATTTGACATTTGGTGGGGACAGACAGATTATGCCATTCATGATGACTCTATGGGTTGGGTTAACTCTTTTGCTCATGGTTGAGTTGATCTTATATGCTAAATTAACACTTGGCTAGAAGGGTCTAATCCATGTTACAAGTATTAACTAATATGTTTGCGTGGGTCACATTGGATTAGTTCAGATTAGAAGGAAACTAGAGTAGTTTAGCATAACTAGATTTGACTAAATAAGACCTATTTAATTTTTTTTTTGATCAGTTTAGGTGGAATTGGGTCTAGGCATGACCAGATTAATCTAGATAAGATCTAATTAATTTTGGACTAGATCATGGTGGTTACTCCAGGATGAGATAAGCAAAGTGGTTAGGATAAGACAAATCTTTCAAGATAAGATGAATCTATTAAGATAAGGGAGAATCTTGTAAGATAAGATGGATCTGTTAAAATATATTATAGTGGGGGATATTCTTAGTTGATTTAGTTTATCTTATAAATATATCTAGTTTAATAGATCCATTTTTAATAAGGAATATTCTATGTTGTCTATTTTATAAATATTTTCCCTTATGTCTAGATGTATATGTGGATGCAATTGTGGACATTACAATCCATCACACTCAATCAAAGATCCAAATCAAACAAGTATCATAAGAACAAACATTCAAGTTCATAGATATCTATATAAAAATAATTTTTGTTTTTTTTTTGTTCCTAAGAGTAGGTCTCCTATTCCTAAAGGTCACTTTAGGCACATGATTTCAAAGTGTGAAATCCACTTGACTTTAGAAAAGAAAAGGTAAGAATAATCAGAGTAAAGCGGAAATAGATGAGAAAAGATTAAGAGAAGTGTAGAAAGAATCAGAGTAGCAAAGGTAAGTAGACAATGGTTGTCCAGTTCTATCTAGGTTTCGTCCTACAGTCAACATTCCTCTGATACCACTTCTGTCACACCCGGGTTTCGGGGGCACCAAGACCCGGGCGCGAACATAAACACCAGGTATGCTGGGACCAAGTCTCACACATATGATGTATAGTGGCACAGGATCGAATGTCACATCTTTATATATAGCAGGAGTTCTATACAAAATAAATAATTACATTATAAGGAGACAACGGTCCAGCAACCCAAAGTTGACTTGGAGACGACGGCCTAGACCTCTCGCGAACACATCGCAGCATCCTCCATGCGCCTCATCCTGTGGTACCTGTTCTTGACCTGTGGGGGGTGTGAGACAGCAAGAGTGAGCTCACATACGTTCATCGCTCAACAAGTTGTGGGGAATAATGTGCATGAACTCGCCAAAGGTGGGAGCTCACGTGAAGTGTAAGGCTTACCAAAGAGGATGGTTAGAGCTGAGCATTGCTTTTAAAGTTAGTCAAAATTTTATTAGCAGTTACTAAGTATAAGTAAATACCAAACCCAATTAAGTAGTAGAACAAAAGTAACAACTTCACCTGCGATGCAATGCATATGACAAATTGAATTTAGTTCCATAATTTAATCATGTGAGGGTCCGAGCTGCTCATGACCGTGAGCACGGCTAGTATACCAGTTTTACACTCTGCAGAGGTTGCGCATCTTTACCCACAAGTCGTGTTACCCATCTGCCAAGAGACGGCCAATCCCATACACCTCTACCGAGGAGGTGAGGCAGGGTAACACTACGAGGCCTTTACAAAGTTCCACTAGCTTCAGAAAACCCGCTACAATTTATAGGAAGTTCCAATGCAGGAATCCCTTGCAGGACCGCCATCGCGGCAAAATCCTCCCGAGGGCCTCCCTAGCAGGAATCCCTTGCAGGACTGTCGTCGCAGCAAAATCCTCCCGAGGGCCTCCCTACACTGACCACTCCCCTACTGCCCTTGCCCCTTTCGGATAAGGTAGTCTTCCACTAGCTTTCCTAATTAATCGGCCAAGGGCGTCCCATTAAACCCTTGTGGTAGCACTGTTTTCCCGGGTGGTCGCTCCATGTTCCAATTAACATAATGATCTTAACATGAACAGTAAATAACAACTGACAATAAAAGTATAATCATGAATAGTAATGTGTATCTCTATACCCAAAACCACATAAAGCGATAGCAAGTACTACCCAAAGATTCAGTGGGGAGCAAGGTATAAAGATAGTCAAACTAGGGTAACCTATTGGGTCCCATCAAATTTAACCTATGCAGATCATTATGATTAATTAGAACATGAGTGGGTAAAAAGAAGTGATCAAGGGCACAACTTGCCTGGGACTTGAGATTCCAGGTACCAACTTGCTTCTCAGGTGACACGTGTCCTCACTGCTAAACATAGCAATACAGACAAACATGGTATAGGCAAAAATTAACATTACACCAAACATAAGAATAAACTGCGTAATAATAATCTATGCGTCGTAACGAGATCACAGGCTCGAGAACTACTAAAATCAGAGTTACGGTTAAGGAGTTATGGTATTCGGAAGGTCTACGTGATGAAGTAATTAAAACTAGGTCTTGAGTTGGTTTTATAAATATAATCTAAATAAATAATCATTTCACCTTTAATCTTAATTATAACTTGACTAGAGATTATATTTCAATCAAATTATAATTATAAGAATACTATATTAATATTAGAATAAGCTAATCCACAAAACATATATTAATCAGATTAGTTACCTAATAATAAAAGTATGGGATATCATATAATAAATATCGCTACTTCTTAGTAAATATTTATACGACGCTAACGCAATTCGAACGGATCAAATCGGAGTCACAATGAATTAGTTACGATTTTCCGAAGTTTTACGTGTTTAATATAGAATAAGCTAAGTGCATAATTTAAATATATGTTTCATAACCAAACAAGGATACAAGGTGATAAACAACATTATTATGAATTTAATGCAACTGGAATGGGTCATTTTGAAGTTAAAATGAGTTAAATATGAATTAAACTAGTTTCTAGAATTATTTCTAATCTAAAAATCGAAATCCGAATTTATTTTATAAATTCCGAAGGACACAAGGGTTGCGGCTACAAATTTTACAAAACCTAGGGTCTAAATCATGAAAAACAGGACCGATCCGTAATATTAACAGTATAAGGGTGGACGGCGGGTTTATTTAAAAGAAGTCTGAGGGCTCTTTATGAATATTGCCACAACGAAGGGGTATGGGATTACCTGGATCGTTCGATCAAAGATGGAAGGCCCAGATCACATCGGGACGGCATCGAACCGGTATAGGCCCACAGCCGTTGGATCCGAGAACCACGGTCGGGATTGGAAGCGCGTAGGGGTATACACGGCGCGATCCCAAGCATTCAACTAGCATCGAACGGTCGAGGCTTAATGTTTTCACGATCTAAACTTGACCGCCCCCTGCTCGATCTACGGTCAGGATCTAACCTGTGAAGGGCTATGGGATGGTTTAATCGGGACCGCTGGCCCCAGATCCAATGGTCAGGCGCGACCCCCTCGCTCATATCCTTTCACAACCAGGAGCCCCAACGATGCCGTACTCGGACCGCGGCGAGGGCCTCCCCGGAGACATCCATCCCGGCGATCTGGTCATCATTTATCCAAAATGCAAAAAGCTACATGAAGCTACTACGACAACGATCACGAGCAGGTAGGTTTTACCGGCGATCGGACCCCCCTTCTTCTTCAGCTCTCCCCCCACCGAAATCACAGGTTGCCCAGCCTAGCCCGGGAAGCATCAACAAGCGGTGAAGAGGGTACACAGAGGAAAGGATGGCTCGCCGATGGTGATGGTGGGGCTAAGCGCTGCATGATTCGAGGTCGTATCCAGTCGCCACACGAACCCGCCCCGACTTGCTGACGGCGTGAGCCTGGGGATAGCCGCGAGCGGTCCGCCGCTTTTCCTCCTGTCGCCAATGGCGCTTCCAAAGAGCCAAGGGTAGATGGGGTGGGGAAAGGAGGGGTACAGAACTTCGGCTTATATGCACCTTGGCGAAGTCCGTGCAGTGGAAACCAAACAGCGAGCACTGCGGCGAGGATCCGCAGATCACGGACGGCAGGTCAGCGGAAGTCTAAGCTAGGAATCCGGCGCATTCAGTTGAGAAGATGACCCTGCCAAGGTGGCCCACCAACAGTGGAACAACGGCACGAGTGTGTAAATGGGCCGGTCAAGGCCATTTTGGCCCAGTCGCAGAAGGAGAATGGGCAGGGACATTGTTGGGGACTTGTTCTCAAATGCTTCGGATTAAGAACAAGGCAACATAAAAAGTGTTAAATGTTAAGGCCCTTCGTCCTACCAAACATTATTCCCCTTCGGGAATAACGAGTTCCGGACGAAGGTCACAAAAGACATACCTTCGTAAATATAACAAGTAATAACGAAGGATGTATACAAAACATGAAATGTAAATCATAGAATCATTTCTGTTTTATTAACACAGAGAAATAGAAATGATTACAAATTACAAATGTACCTTCGGTCTTGAGAGAAGGTAAAAAGTACAAGCGTGACGCAAATGCCAATGCCAAGTCAGCGTGAACAGTACGGGAGTACTGTTCATCTATTTATAGACGCGGGACGCAGCCCACGTAAAATTACATCCATGTCCATTACATTTGTTAATGACTTATGGAAATCTGTCAAGGCCCACGTAGTCTTTTCATCTCTAAGTCGGTTCCCCCCTCTGCCATCGCGCCGAAGCTTCCCTGCGCACAGCTTCGGCTGGTTCAGGCTTCGTCCTGGCAGTGCTTCATATTCATAATTCTGAGTCCGAAGATACCTGTTCACATAATCCACTTGGAAAACATTGTCAAATCATGTTTTTGAGGACCTTCGGAGGACGAAGGCCCCCAACAGTAGCCCCTCGCAATATTAATTTGTTAATAATAAATTCAGATTGCGATATGGACGAAGGCCTTGAGCCGAAGGTCCGAAAAAACACCTTCCCTTTGCTAGAATAGCAACATTCACTGACAAGTGGGTCTTTCGATTTTCAACGCCCTGGGGGTATAAATAAGATCACACCGCCAACTCATTTGGTACGCACACTTGCCATCTGCTTCGGTCCACTAAATTTTTAGCTCTTGTGCATTAAGATTGGTGACCTTTTTGATTTCGAAGCTTCGGCCTTGAAAATAGTTTTTTAGTATTTCCGAAGATGTCTGAAGGCAAGAAGATTCCTGCGGAGACGAAGCTGAGTCTCGAGGAAGAGAAGAATCTGGGGTTCCTGATTGCGATGGCGGAGACCAATACAGAGAAAATCACCAAGGAGATTCTCGAAGGTTTGTCCGAAGATACTGGTGATAGCGACAGCTATGACGTAGAAAGTGGTGGGGAAGAGGCCGAAGATCGACCATGGCGGCCAAGTCACACGGTTTTCGGGAAAACCAACATCAAGCAGAGTCATATTGATAATATGAGGGGGCGGTATTTTCGAGATATATCTATTGTGAGGGCCGACGCTGGAGAAAAGACTTCTCCCACCCCCGAAGAAGATGAAGTTGTAATCTTCCGAAGCTTTCTCAAGGCTGGGCTTCGATTCCCCCTGAGCAACTTTGTTATTGAGGTACTGAAAACATTTCAAGTCTACCTTCATCAACTGACTCCTGAAGCTATCATAAGAATGGGGATGTTTGTCTGGGCTGCAAGAAGCCAAGGTTTAGAGCCAAATGCTAAAAGTTTTTGCAACATTCATGAACTGTTATATGAGACGAAGCCGTGGGGAAAAGAACAATATCACAATAATTTTGGGTGTTATAGCTTCGGCGCCCGCTCCGGGTCAAGCTGCCCTGTGCCGACTTTTCGGAAGAGGTGGCCCGGAGCCTGGATGACAGAGTGGTTCTATGTGAAGAATAACTTAACAGCGCAAGAAAATGTGAAGAGTATTATTATGCACCCCATCTGGCAACGCTTCGGACTTCGAAGGCCGAAGGTTGAAATGGACGAAGCGGCCGAGGAGTGCCAAAGAGCCTTCGGCGTAGTCTGCTCCTTCATTGGAACAAGGGACTTGGTCCAAGAGCACATTGCCTTCAGGGTATGGCCACTTGCAGAAAAGTGGGAAATGCCGAAGGAAACCATTAAAGAGTCCGACGAAGGCGGACTAGTTAGACTAAAATATACATTCAAGTATGCAGATAAATTTGTTGAACCTGATGATGATTGGTTGAAAAGTATTGAGACATTGAGTGACGAGCTGCTTGGCACATATTCGAAGGCCGAGAACACTGCATTATCAGCAGCCTTCGGAGGCCGAAAAAAGAAAAGGCTCAACCGGGTATTCGACGCAGTCGGGTTTGTCTATCCCGACTATCACTATCCGGTACTGGGTCGCAAAAGGAAAAATACTTCTCCTGCGACAGAAGCTACCACGAGTGTCACTAGTGAGCCAGCGCCTCAAAGGAAAAAGATGAAGGTGCTCACCCATCGAACGCGCTTTATTGAGCCGGCCACAGTGCCAGAATTTATTGGTGAAGCTTTTTTGGCTTCTGAAGCTACGGAACCAGCTCCAGTGCCGAAGACAGAAGAAAAAGCTGAAGCGCCTTCAGCATTAGAAAGACCGAAGACTGAAGGGCCAAAAACATCAGAAATCTTAAGTCCTTCAGCAAACGTTGAATCAACAAAAAATCAAAAGGGCCCATTGGTGACCCCAAGAAGAAAAAGAATGGTGAACGTACTGGATGTCTTGGAGACAATTAAGTCTTCAAGCACAACCGCAAAGGAGTCTGTTGAACTCGCTGAAGCATCTACGGAAGCTTCGAAACAACAAGCTGAAGCTGAAGCAGAAGCTGGGCCTTCAGAGCCCGCCAAAGAACAATCCGAGAAAATATCAGAACCAGCTTTAGTTGAAGAAATTGACACTGCCGCCCCCGAAGCTTCCTCCAGCATACGCAATTACATCGTGCGACATGCTTCGGGGAAGAAACTGTCTGAAGAAGAAATCTATGAAGCGAATCATTATGCTAGAGAGTTGAAATATCCGAAGGGGGCAGTAGTATTCAATGGGACAAACGAAGATGATTTCCTGTACTGCCTCCCAGACAATAAAGAATTATCCGTGTGCCGGGAAATGGGTAGAAGCATGGGTTTCCCAAAGCTCGAAGCTGGGTTATGCGCTATGACGAAGGAAGATCTCGCGGATAGTCTTGCATATAATAGCCTGAAGGTCTGGAAATTAGACTTTTGAAAAAATTTTACAATACGTAATTCATTTCTTTATTCTTATATAGACTCTCTCTTTTTTTTATAGGGTTTGATCCTGAGCAACGCATTGAGAGCACAAAAGAGTGCCGAAGATGAGAGTTATGAAATTGCATTCAACAATCTACGATCAGAAGTTATAAAGCTGAGGAACGAAGCTCTAGAAAAAGACAAAATTCTGGTTACTCTAGTAGACAAGATAAAAAAGGACGAAGCTGCTGCAAAGATTCAGGCCGAAGCTCAGAAACGCGAGATCAAAGATCTTCAGAAACAACTAGCCCGGGCGAAAGAAGAACGTGTGCTTGAGGAAACAAAACGAGAACTTAGTGATCATATGGTGGATAAGTTGGAGTTAAGGGTTAAGGAGCTTCGTGCCTCTCAAAGAAAATGCTATGTTAAATCTGTAGAATGCGTGAATAAAATTAAAAACAGCTTCGCCAGCGTGGGCGCCTTTTCCAGCGAAGAGAATTTCTCTCGAGGTAATCCCGAAGGTCCACTGGAATGGATTAGTCACGAAGCAGAGGCCTTCGAGGAGATCCTGAGCAGTCGTGGCGACATCTGCGCTTTTTCGGGCGCCAGAGGAATTGCTTCTGTCTTAGAGAAGAAAGGTTGCGGGCATGTAAAATTTTTAGCTCAGTCCGAAGCTGCCTTATCTTCCGAAGACATCAAGAACCCCTCGGCCGAAGCAAGCGTTGTTGGTGGCAAATTTTTTACTGATATCTGGAACGACGGCGGCCGAGGAATGGCGCAAGAAATCATCCAAAGGAGCGAAAAAGGCATCCATGATGCTAGGAAAGTGGCAGAAGCCGCCGAAGGAACTACAGAGCCCGAAAGGCAATTAGGTATTAATTAGCCGTTCTTATTGTGTTGTAATTTTTATTTCAAACTTTGCTCACGATTTGTAATAGTAATGAAGAAATGTTCTCTCCCCTCAGAAGCTGCTGGATCGACTGCCGACCCCCACACAAAAGGGGATGATGAAATTAAACAAATGGCCGAAGCTATCATGGACAAAGTTGTTGATCAACTTCTAAATGAAGCCGCCGAAGCAGTATTAAGAGAAGACTAGATGCTATTTAGAAAACAGTTAAAGTGTGATCTATGTAACATTTTGTACATTTGAATGTAATATACAAGTTTCTTTTCATTATTCAATTCTTTACGATGCATGAAACTCTACATACATACCATTTTTGAGCCTTCGGCGAAAAAACACCTTCCCTTCTTTTCATGCTTCGTGAAGAAAACATTCTCCGTAAAAACTGTTCTGATAAATCACATCCATGCTTCGTGAAAGCATTCTCCGAAGCTAAACAATTTTGATATTGCTCTGATGAAGCTCATACATGCTTCGTAAAAACAGCCTCCGAAGCTATTTTCCGAAGATTATCATTGTATTCCCTCGTGACTTTGCACAATTTGCCCTTTCTCAAATCATTCTTTCGAAGGTTAATACAGTGTGCCCTTCTTTTGCCGTATGCAACATGATGTATGATGCTTATGCTATGCGGAATGATGTGATGATGTTATGTTATGCAAATGACGTCTGTTCCAAAGATACACACAAAATACATTCGTAAGCTCTGCATTCCCTTAGGAACGTCTTTGGAGCTTCTTCGCCTTTTACTTAGACGGTATAAGCTCTGCATTCCCTTAGGAACGTCTTTGGAGCTTCTTCGCCTTTTACTTAGGCGGTATCAGCGTTGACTTTTCGCTGTATGCTCTGCATTCCCTTAGGAACGTCTTTGGAGCAAAAAACTTACACTGCGCTCCCTTTGGAACGGCTTTTTGTAACTTCGGCAACTTACTCTGCGCTCCTTAGAACGACTTTTTGTTGCTTCGAAGAATTTTTAATAATCCGAAGGCCCTCCTTGTTACCGCAAATTTTTAAGCTTCAGCAACTTAAGCCTGTAGAGAAGATAGGTTTTTCTGATAACCAACCATGAAACTATTATATGAAAACTGAAGTGTTCTTTATTACACCGAAAACAGAACTTAAACGGAAAATACTGCTATCAAAGTAGGATATTTGTCAATAAATGTGCTTCGACTCCGGCACAGTACTGTTGACTGTGCGGGCTTCGGATTACTCTCTGAGATCCCTTTGGTGCGGAACATATTGGCTCCCTTCTGGCTGCTGGCCTTGTTGCAGCGGAGGTGGAGGCGGGGGCTGTTGCCATGAAGCTTGAGGTTGACTTGCCGAAGCTACGGAAACTGCATGGTGGTTGCCCACGTACTCCGGGATGTAAGGCTGATGGTACGAAGCAGTATGCATGACCTGCTTCGGCTGTCCCTGTTGCGCTGCGGCTTCTGCTAGCTCCTTTTGCTTCTGGATGGTAACATGGCACATCCTGGTGGTATGGCCCTTGTTCTCACCGCAGAATAAGCAAAATGTCCTCCTTGGTTGATCTCCAAATCTCCCGCCGAAGCCCCTGGCGCCTCTGCCTCTTGGAGCTGGTGGCCGAAAAAAAGTTTGCTGCTGCCCCGAAGCCTGTGAGGAGCACTGCGGCCTGTTCTGCTGACTCCCCTTGTCATCATTTTGAGTGGAGTTGTGAATGGACCTGACATGCTTCGGATAGAATCTTCCTCCGAAGCCCCTAGTCATCTCAGAAAATCTGAAGGCCTCCTCCCTTCTTTGGCGAAAGTCATTATCAGCACGAATGTACTCGTCCATCTTTTGGAGCAGCTTCTCCAGGGTCTGAGGAGGCTTCCTGGCAAAGTATTGGGCTGCAGGTCCAGGACGAAGCCCCTTGATCATGGCTTCGATGACAATTTCATTGGGCACCGTTGGAGCCTGCGCCCTCAAACGCAAGAACCTTCTGACATACGCCTGAAGGTATTCTTCATGGTCCTGAGTGCACTGGAACAAGGCTTGAGCAGTGACCGGCTTCGTCTGAAATCCTTGAAAGCTGGTTAACAACATATCCTTCAGCTTCTGCCATGAGGTGATCGTTCCTGGTCGAAGTGAGGAGTACCAGGTCTGAGCAACATTCCTGACGGCCATGACGAAAGACTTCGCCATGACTGCAGCATTGCCCCCATACGAAGACACTGTTGCTTCGTAGCTCATCAAGAACTGCTTCGGGTCTGAGTGGCCGTCGAACATGGGAAGCTGGGGTGGCTTATAGGATGGAGGCCAAGGTGTAGCCTGCAGCTCAGCGGACAGAGGAGAAGCATCATCGAAAACAAAATTTCCATGATGGAAATTGTCATACCAGTCATCTTCATTGACGAAGCCCTCCTGATGAAGGTCTTTCTGCTGAGGCCTTCTGTTTTGCTCATCATGGGTAAGATGGCGGACTTCCTCAGAGGCTTCGTCTATCTGCCGTTGCAACTCAGCTAGCCGGGCCATCTTCTCCTTCTTCCTTTGCACCTGTTGATGTAGCATCTCCATATCCCTGATTTCTTGGTCTAGCTCTTCCTCCTGAAGCGTCGGGCTAACGGCCTTTCTCTTCTGGCTTCGGGCCTCCCGAAGAGAGACGGTCTCCTGGTTATGGTCCAGCGGTTGCAGTGCTGAAGCCCCAGTCGCTGAAGCTTTCTTCGGCGCCATAGCGAAGGTCTATAGCTTCCGAAGGTGTTCAAAAAAAGCTCGAAGTGGAAGTGGAAGTGAGTTCACCGGAGGTGGGCGCCAATGTTGGGGACTTGTTCTCAAATGCTTCGGATTAAGAACAAGGCAACATAAAAAGTGTTAAATGTTAAGGCCCTTCGTCCTACCAAACATTATTCCCCTTCGGGAATAACGAGTTCCGGACGAAGGTCACAAAAGACATACCTTCGTAAATATAACAAGTAATAACGAAGGATGTATACAAAACATGAAATGTAAATCATAGAATCATTTCTGTTTTATTAACACAGAGAAATAGAAATGATTACAAATTACAAATGTACCTTCGGTCTTGAGAGAAGGTAAAAAGTACAAGCGTGACGCAAATGCCAATGCCAAGTCAGCGTGAACAGTATGAGAGTACTGTTCATCTATTTATAGACGCGGGACGCAGCCCACGTAAAATTACATCCATGTCCATTACATTTGTTAATGACTTATGGAAATCTGTCAAGGCCCACGTAGTCTTTTCATCTCTAAGTCGGTTCCCCCCTCTGCCATCGCGCCGAAGCTTCCCTGCGCACAGCTTCGGCTGGTTCAGGCTTCGTCCTGGCCGTGCTTCATATTCATAATTCTGAGTCCGAAGATACCTGTTCACATAATCCACTTGGAAAACATTGTCAAATCATGTTTTTGAGGACCTTCGGAGGACGAAGGCCCCCAACAGACATGATGGGCTGAACTGCATCCGGCCCAGGAACATGTTTCTTCTTTTCTATTTCATATTTTCAGTTTTATTCCAAGTCTCAAATTCGTAAATCGGATTTGATTCAAAGTTCAAGGTTTCCAAGATTAAATTTAACAGCAAATAACTCCAATATGATGTGCATAAATACATACCTATGTTTAGTTTTGTTTATTTTATCCAAACATTTTAAGTATTCAATGCACACACGTAAAAATGATTTCCTTGAACATATAGTCCGTTTAGAAATATGTTCATAGTTATTTAAAAGAGAAGATTTTATGGTGTATAATATTTGTTAAGGTATTTCTTAAACTTAATTCTTTTGGAGAATGTCTTTGGTCACATTACTCAACAAGAGTTGGTTTGAATTATATGAGGGTCTTTTATTTAATCTCTTATTATAAAATACTTAAATCTTGGAATACTATCTCTTAGTCTTAAAGTAGTTTTTTTATATACACATTTTGGGCGTTACATGTAGCAGTCGACTGTTGTCGTCTGTCTGGTGCACACCGGACAGTCCGGTGCCGACTGTCCGGTGCCCCACCGGACAGACCGGTGCTACAGCCCGAGAGCGCCTGTCTGTGGCCTCTCTGTGCAGACTGTCCGGTTGTCCCGCCGGACAGTCTGGTGCACACCGGACAGCACTGTCCGGTGCGCCACTAGGCGCTGGCTGACAGCCCGCTTCTTGGATTCCTTCGCTGATTTCTTCGAGCTTCTTTTGTTCTTGAGTATTGGACTCCTATGCATCTTTTTATGTCTTCTTTTGAGGTGTTGCATCCTCATTACCTTGGTCCAATTCTCTTTGCATCCTGTGAACTATAATTATAAACACTAGCAAACATATTAGTCCACAGGTTGTGTTAATCATCAAACACCAAAACTTAATTAGCCAAAAGGCCTGGGGTCCATTTTCCTTACAAACCTATCATTGACCGGTATGCCTTTTGATCAATGGACTTACCTCCTTTGTTGAGGTCAAGATGCCCGTTAGTTCCCATCGGTGTCTTCGCGGGCTTGGCATCTTTCATCCCAAACCTTTTGAGAAGATCTTGAGTGTACTTCATTTGGGAGATGAAGGTGCCGTCCTTGAGTTGCTTCACTTGGAATCCAAGGAAGTATGTGAACTCGCCCATCATCGACATCTCGAACTTTTGCATCATCACCCTACTAAACTCGTCACAAGACTTTTGGTTAGTAGAACCAAATATTATGTCATCGACATAAATTTGGTACACAAAAAGATCACCATTACATGTCTTTTTGAAAAGCGTGGGATTGGCTTTCCCAACCTTGAAAGCATTCGAAATAAGGAAATCTCTAAGGCATTCATACGATGCTCTTGGGGCTTGCTTAAGTCCATAGAGCGCCTTAGAGAGCTTATATACATGGTCGGGATACCTGTCATCCTCAAAGCCAGGGGGTTGTTCCATGTATACCTCCTCCTTGATTGGCCCGTTGAAGAAAGCGCTCTTCACATCTATTTGGAACAGCCTAAAGGAATGGTGAGCGGCATAGGCTAATAATATCCGAATTGACTCTAGCCTAGCAACAGGAGCAAAAGTCTCCTCAAAATCCAAACCTGCGACTTGGGCATAACCTTTTGCCACAAGTCGAGCCTTGTTTCTTGTCACCACTTCGTGCTCGTCTTGTTTGTTGTGGAACACCCAATTGGTTCCGACAACATTTTGCTTTGGACGTGGCACCAGGCTCTAGACTTCATTCCGTTTGAAGTTGTTGAGCTATTCCTGCATGGCCAACACCCAGTCCGGATCCTAAAGGCCTCTTCTACCCTGAAAGGCTCAATAGAAGAGATAAATGAGTAATGCTCACAAAAATTAGCTAATCGTGAGCAAGTAGTTACTCCCTTGCTGATGTCACCTAGAATCTGATCGACAGGGTGATGTCTTTGGATCGACGCTCGGACTTGAGTTGGAGGGGCCCGTGGTGCTTCTTCCTCCATAACGTGTTCCTCCTATGCTCCCCCTTGATCCTTCTCCTCTTCTTGAGGTACCTGTACATCATCTTGAGTTGGGGGATGCACCATTGTCGAGGAAGAAGGTTGATCTTGTTCATGTAGTTCCTGTGGTCGCACATCACCTATCGCCATCGTGCGCATTGCGCCCGTCGGAACTTCTTCTTCATCTATATCATCAAGATCAACTTGATCTCTTGGAGAGCCATTAGTCTCATCACATACAACGTCGCTAGAGACTTCAACTAATACCGATGATTTGTTGAAGACCCTATATGCCTTTGTATTTGAGTCATATCCTAGTAAAACCCTTCTACTGCCTTGGGAGCAAATCTAGAATGTCTACCTTTCTTCACCAGAATGTAGCATTTGCTCCCAAATACACGAAAGTAAGAGGCATTGGGTTTTTTACCGGTAAGGAGTTCGTAGGAAGTCTTCTTGAGGAGACGGTGCAGGTAGATCCAATTTATGGCATGGCAAGCTGTGTTCATAACTTCCGACCAAAACCGCTCAGGCGTCTTGTACTCTCCAAGCATCGTTCTCGCCATGTCGATTAGCATCTTGTTCTAACTCTCTACCACACCATTTTACTGTGGTGTGTAGGGAGCGGAGAACTCATGCTTGATGCCTTTCTCCTCAAGATACTCTTCAACTTGTACATATTTGAACTCGGACCCATTGCCGCTTCTTATCTTCTTCACCTTGAGCTCAAACTCATTTTGAGCTCTCCTTAAGAAGCGCTTTAGGGTCCCTTGGGTTTCTGACTTATCCTGCAAAAAGAATACCCAAGTGAAGCGGGAAAAATCATCAACAATCATAAGACCATACTTATTTTCCCCGATGCTGAGGTAGGCAACGGGTCCGAAGAGATCCATGTGAAGAAGCTGCAGTGGTCTTGATGTCGTCATCACATTCTTGCTGTGATGAGTGCTTCCCACCTGTTTCCCTGCCTAACATGCTGCACAAGGTCCGTCTTTCTCAAAACAGACATCGGTTAGTCCTAACACATGATCTCCCTTTAGAAGCTTATGAAGGTTCTTCATCCCAACATGTGCTAGACAGCGATGCCACAGCCAGCCCATATTAGTCTTAGCTATTAAGCATGCATCTAGATCGGCATTCTCTTTTGAAAATCAACTAAGTAGAGCTTGCCGTCTAATACACCCTTAAAAGCTAATGAACCATCACTCCTTCTAAAGACAGAAATTGTAAACATTTGTAAACAAGCAATTGTAACCCATGTAACATAATTGACTTACAGACAGAAGGTTGTATCCGAGCGACTCTACTAAAAATACATTTGATATTGAGTGCTCATTAGTGATGGCTATCTTGCCCAAGCCTTTGACCTTGCCTTGGTTCCCATCTCCAAAGATGATCGTGTCATGGGCATCATAGGGAGCGTTCACCACCATGCAGTCCGCACCCGCAGGAAAGGAAAGAATAAGATTGAGATGAGCTGGGATAAGGCTAGAGAATAAGATTGAGATGAGAGAATTGTGGAGAGTTGGTTAGCAGTAGATAAGTCCAAGAAAGTAGGAGTTGGTTGAGAGTTTGTAGGAGAAGTTGGTTAGCCATAGGGCTATTTATAAGCAGCATGGCAGCAGGGAATAAATCAAGCAAGATCATTATCATAATTCCTCTCTCTCTTGCAATGACCCTCTCAAGCGCCTAGGGCTGCTACCCTAGAACCAAGCCTGCGACAGAGGGGTATAACCTCGCCAGAGAAGACAGCTATCCCCATGGACCGAAGGTCCATGACAGATCGTATCCTGGGAATCCTTGTTCCTGACGTAGGAGGTGAACATCTTCTTCTCCCCCGTCATGTGGTTTGTGCATCCGCTGTCGATAATCCAGCTTGAGCCCCCGGATGCATAAACCTACAAGGCAATTTAAGCTTGGGTTTTAGGTACCCAACTCTTGTTGGGTCCTACAAGGATAGTCACAATAGTTTTTGGAACCCATATGCAAGTTTTGTCTCCCTTGCATTTGGATCCCAACTTCCTAGCAACTACTTTTGCATTCTTACATGAAAGTACAAAAGAAGTGTTGCAAGCATGAAAAACAGTAGTAGGTTCATTGCAAATTTTCCTAGAAGCCTGAGTAGCATAATTTCTCCTAGGCCTACTTCTACCATGAACAAAAGCAGAACTGGATGCAAACATAGCATGTTTCTTTTGATCATGTGAGCTACTTGCCATAGGAGCCTTCCTTTTCCCTTTGAGATCAGAGGTCCTTTGGCTTGTTAAGTTCTTGGTTTCCTTTCGAAAACCAAGTCTATCCTTAATTGAGGGGTGTCTACCAACAGTGTAGGCATCCCTAGCAAATTTTAATTTATCAAAATCATCTTTGCAAGTCTTAAGTTGAGCATTAAGACTTGCAACCTCATCATTTAATTTAGCAATGGTGACAGCATGTTCATCAAAATTAATATCTTTACACCTATTGCAAATAACTACATGTTCTACACATAAACTAGTTGCATTTGCTTTCTCTAGTTTAGCATTTAATTCATTATTTAACTCCTTTAGACTAGAGACAGATTCATGACAAGCAGACAACTTAGAGGATAGCAGTTCATTCTTCTAAATTTCTAAAGCAAGGGATTTTTGAACACTAACAAATTTATCATGTTCCTCATACAAAATGTCCTCTTGCTTTTCTAGAAGTCTATCCTTTTCATTAAGAGCATCGATTAATTCATTAATTTTCTCTACTTTAGCTCTATCTAGTCCTTTAAATAAATTAGTGTAATCTACTTCATCATCAGATGATTCCTCATCGCTAGAAGAAGAGTATTTGGGGGTATCTCGAATACGTACCTTCTTCTCCTTAGCCATAAGACAATTATATCGTTCGTTGGGGAAGAGCGAAGATATGTCGAAGGCCGAGGCAGCCAGTCCTTCATCGTTGGAGTCGGATGAAGAGCAGTCAGAATCCCATTCCTTTCCAAGGTGCGCCTCGCCCTTCGCCTTCCTGTAGTTCTTCTTCTTATCCCTCTTCCTGTGCTTTTCTTGTCCCTGGTCATTATCATTATCGGGGTATTGAGCTATGGAATGACCAGTCTTACCGCATTTGAAGCAGGAGCGTTTTCACCTTGTTTTATTCTTGTTGGGGTACTCCTTGCGTCCTTTTAGCACGGTCTTGAAGCGCTTGATGATAAGCGCCATCTCATCTTCATTGAGCCCGGCAGCCTCCACTTGTGCTACCAAGCTCGGTGGCACCTCCATGCTGCTAGTTTCTTTGAGGGCAACGGGCTACGGCTCGTAGATGGGTAGTGGACCATTTAGCGCATCGTCCACGTATTGTGCCTCCTTCACCATCATGCGTCCGCTCACGAATTTTCTGAGGATCTCCTCGGGCGTCATTTTGGTATACTTGGGATTTTCACGAATAAGGTTGACAAGATGGGAGTCAATAACAGTAAATGACCTGAGCATGAGTCGGACGACATCATGATCCGTCCATCTTGTGCTTCTGTAGCTTCGAATTTTGTTGACCAGGGTCTTGAGCCTGTTGTAGGTTTGTGTTGGCTCCTCTCCCCTGATCATCGCGAACCTCCCTAGCTCACCCTCCACCAGTTCCATCTTTGTGATCATGGTGGCATCATTTCCCTCATGTGATATCTTGAGGGTGTCCCAGATTTGTTTGGCATTTCACTTTATTGTACTCATCCCTGCAAAGAGATGCTAGCAAAACAGTAGTAGCTTGGGCATTTTTATGAATTTGTTCATTTATAAAAACAAAATTATTAGTGTTATTGAAATGCATCCCATTTTCTACAATTTCCCATATGCTAGGATGGAGCGAGAATAAATGACTACGCATTTTATGACTTCAAAACGAATAGTCCTCTCTATCAAAGTGTGGAGGTTTTCTAAGGGGAATTGATAGTAAATGCGCATTTGAATTATAGGGAATGCAAGAATAATCAAAAGAATAATTTTGATTAACCGTCTTTTTCTTGGATGAGGAGTCGTCGTCGTCCCTTGGTGAAGAAGATGAGGCATCGCTGTCGTAGTAGATGATCTTCTTGATGCGCCTCTTCTTCTTCCTGTCCCTCTTCTTGTGACTCGAGCCTGAGTCAGTGGGCTTGTTATCTCTTGGCTTGTTGAAGAGGGACTCCTCCTGTCGTTGACCACCATCCCCTTGCCCTTAGGATCCATCTCTTCGGGCGGTTAGTCCCTTAGATGAAGAGTACAGCTCTGATACCAATTGAGAGCACCTAGAGGGGGGGAGTGAATAGATGATCCTGTAAAATCAAACACTAAATAGCCACAAACTTGATTATAGAAATGTTAGTGTGAGTTAATCAAGTTGCTATGAAGCGACCTTCTTGTGAACAAGACAATAATAGAGAAGAGCAATCACAAGAGACACATGATTTTTATCCCGTGGTTCGGCCAAGTAACACTTGCCTATTTCCACGTTGTGGCGTCCCAATGGACGAGGGTTGTACTCAACCCCTTTCAAGTGATCCGATGATCAACTTGAATACCACAGTCTTTTCCTTTAGAGTATTTTTCCCGTTTGCGAGAATCTCCACAATTTGGAGTCTCTTGCCCTTACAATAGAGATCACAAAGAAGCACAAGAGTAAGGGAGGGAAAGCAACGCACGCAAGACTCGAATCCACAGCACACACAAGCACACAAGCCAAGACTTGAGCTCAAAACACAGCACAGGGAGTTCGCAATTCAAACGGAGCTCAAATCACTAACACAGCGAATCAAATGCGTGGAGGCGGAGTCTGGGAGTCTTAGGATGTTTCTTGAAAGCTTGGTGTTCTGTTCCATGCGCCTAGGGGTCCCTTTTATAGCCCCAAGGCAGCTAGGAGCCGTTGGAGATCAACATGGAAGGCTATTCTTACCTTCTGCCGAATGGCGCACCGGACAATCCGGTGCGCCAACGGACAGGTCCTGTAGCTGTCCGGTGCGCGATCTCCTTCCATATCAGGCGCATCCGGCCGTTGAGCTGGTGGTCCCGTTGGCGCACCGGACAATGTCCGGTGCACACCGAACAGTCCGGTGTGCCCAACCGACCATTGGCTCGGCCACGTGTCACCCGCAGATTTCGCTGCCGACCGTTGGCCGTGAGCATCGTTGGCTCACCGGACAGTCCGGTGCACCATCGGACAGTCCAGTAAATTTTAGCCGTGACGCTTTATTCTTTTCCCGAGAGCGACGAACTAGACTTGGGCGCGGGCGCTGATGACGCACCAGACAGTTCGGTGCACCACCGGACAGTACGGTGATTTTTAGTGAAGTTGCCCGTCCAATTTCTGAGAGCAGCTAGTTCACCTCGAGCCCGCCTGGGGCACCGAACACTGTCCGGTGCACCACCGGACAGTCCGGTGTGCCAGGCCCGAGCTGGTTTTGGCTATACATAGCCAACTCTTTTCCAACTTCTTTCTTCTTTTCTTGGCACTGTTTCTAGCACTTAGATAAACATGTTAGTATTCAAAAAACAATTTACTAAATCTAGAAACATACTTTGTTCTTTGATTTTCACTTCTTACTTATTTAGCACATAAGAACTCAATCAATATGTGTTGGACATCTAATCACCAAAACACTTATAGAAATGGCCCAAGGGCACATTTCCCTTTCAGTAAGTCTGCCACGTTATTGGCCTGAGGACACCGTTAAGGCTAACGTGGAGCTCCTCGGGCTATCGCCGCCACCATGATTCCGCAGTCAAATTGACCACCATCGTGGTGACTCCCTTTAAATTGAGCTTGCCCTCAGTTTTGCCTCTCCGTTACGCACCCAAGCCACCCTTTGTTTCCCTCATTCAACCGTTGGTAGCCTAGAACACCAGGTTCTTCCCATCGGTGGTCACCAGCGCCGCCGAGTGGTGCCCCCGTGTGGTCAGCCTTTCCTAAGGTTGGTCATGTTTGTTTGACTCGTGTTTCGTAATCTATAGGTCATGGTGAAGCTTATGCTCTTGCCCATATGAACTCTACCGCACAGGGTTACCCAGAACACCATTGTGTTATCCAGTGAACGCTGCCAAGGGCAGTGTCCATGTCGACCGGCCAAACCATAGCTCCTTCGGACGAACTTAGGTGAGCACCATATATTTGATGAATTACTAGTACTCGTCATGACCTTGGATTGAACCCTACCGTGCTTGAGACCTCGGTACACCTCACCGGAGCTTGTCGATCTACTGTCAACGTGGTTAGTGAGGCTCTAGGTGGTTTGAGGTCGATTAACTTAGGGGAAATATGAGGTAAGTCTCCGGGATCACATTGGTAGGCTCGGTTTCATCGGAGATGGTCGCTGTCGATGGGTCTAGGCGGCGGATGGCCGGCGCTCATCGGGATTCGACCGTGGACCAGAGTTTGTGAATGGAAGGAAAGCGAAGGGTTTTTGTGCAACTGTCAGTGAGTGGGGGAAATAGTGTTTAGACCTCTTATACCGTTACCCAAATCGGCAGGGGTCTCTGCGCAAAATGCGCAGCACGAGCGCGTGGGCCGTTTCCTTGGGTTGGTGGGCCGAGCTTGTTAGTTTCAGCCCGTCAGTGTTGAATCTTTTTCTTTTTCTTTTACCTGCCAACTAGTAAACTACACTAGAAAATGTAGAAAATGATAAAATAGTGAAACCAATTTTTAAGAGTCCACAAAAATATGTAGTTCCTGTAAAAATTAGTTATAGGATTTTTGCAGCAACAAGTAGATTTTTTATTATTTAAAAGTACCCTTGAGAGGCTTGAAAGAATTTTAGAAATAAAACCATCGGCCCAAAAATTATAAAAATTTGTGGAAAAATTTGATACCCTTAGAATACCTTCCGGAAGTTTGAGTCTGTTTGGAGTTGATTTACACAGAGAACCAGAAACTAGCTAAGTAGTATTTAAAACCCTAAACTTTGGTACTAATTTAGGGTTAGATCAAACTTGAGTTATACATCATATTAAATAGTAAAGTGACCAACTAGAACATATATAGTTCTCTGATGTTCTAAAGAAAGATTAATTTGATCCCTTTGAAAAAGACTATACAACCTAGAAATATGAATATACTTGTCATATGTTTACTTAAGGTTATGTGAGCTTTCCATTTTTCCCTTAGTGAGAATTTGCATAACATATCATTACACAAGCATTCATATACTTATAATTGACTTGTAGAGCACCTAGAAGAAGAAATTGAAGTGGAAGTGGAATAGGAGCCAGCTCCTCAATCTGAAGTTTCTCCAACTGAAGGTGTTCCTGAAGGTCTTTCTGAAGGAGCTCCAGTAGGGTTTGCTGCCAACTGCAATATCCTAGTAGAAGAACCTGACTCTCCTCTTCATCAAGGCAAGCCCCGGTGCGTTTGCCACCTCCTCGCTGTTTTAAAACTTTTATCACTTATATGCTGCATTAGGTGGTAGGAGTTGAATGGTTAAACCCTTGTTGCATAAGTTCCTTGAATTATTGATTATCGTCCTTGATACCTGATTTGAAAAGCTAGATATGCTTAGTATGCTTATAGACAAGGAACAAAATGTTTTGATATATGAATCATGTTTGTACAAAGAAAAAGAGACTGGAGTGATGAAGGTATCAAAGGCCTTGATGACTTCATCATTTCAGTAGGGTACCTCTGACAGGTACCAGATTTTCAGAAATAGTTTAATGTGAGACCAGACGTTGAGCAGGAAAGGTCGCCCGTCTGTGTCAATTGAGGACCGCAACGAAAGTAGGCTTGCTGATCTAGGACCTTTTATCTGGCCACATGCCTCATCATGGGTAAGCTTAGCCTTGGCTGAAGGCCGGCCCACAATGGGAGTGGAGAGATGGCGAGAGTATCGTGTATCCACCTGGCAAGAGGCTGGATGGTGAGGTACTGAGCTCTCAGTGGGCGAGGACCCGTTCTGGTCTTGAGAAACTCGTGTGCGAGTTGACATATGCAAGGGTTAAGTGCTACATATGTCTTGTGGTTGGAGATCCCCAGCTGGGTATTAATCTATTCGGATCGCCGTTACTTCTCAGATATGAAGACTGGATCACTGCTCTGCATCATAGTTAACAAGTGCAACTAAAGATGCTAAAATGAAGCTAGTACAGAACAAATGAATGCTCTAGATTAGGCAAATCTAGATCCAGGAAAGATACTTAACCTGTGAACTAAAAGTTTGGCATAAGGATCTACGACTAGTAAGCTTTACTGCAAAACTGAGTCTTTGAACTTTGGTAAGCTTTACCTTGATTCCCAACAAAACACATATCCTTGAGAGTTTTTTCTTTAGTCGGGTCAGTCTTGCTGAGTAATTTCATATTCAAGATTTTATTCCCATTGTTGCTGCAGGAGAGACTATTAAAACATTTGAGTTTTGTTAAACTCACGATGGATGCTTTTGTTTATGTTTATTATGTGTGTGCTACAGGAAGATGGTTTCTTCCCAGGTGTTGTAATAAGTTAGCACTTGACTCTACCTTGGGCATGTAATAATAAACACCACTTGGTTTGGATACTTAAAAGTTTGCTAATGTATATTATCATATTGTATAGTCTTTTGCTCAAACTCCTGTGTTTAAAGCTTATGATCATGTCTGATTATTGTAATATTTACAACTACGCGTGAATGGTCCTTGGAAATGAACGAGTTCATCGAAACTCGGCATGCTGAGTAGGTTATCTAATTCACTTACATACCCATCTAAGGCCTTAAAAAAGACAATGATTGGTGTACGTGGGCCCGAAAACTTGGTTGGGTTGTGACATTCCCAAACTACCATTGTTGTCCATTACATGCGAGCGCTAGCTTGGCAACTCAGAGTAATTAACCAAGCAATGGAAACAAATAGTCATAGCTTTTTTTTAGACATCGTAATCTCCTTTCCAGCCAGAGGGGAAATATCACGCAAGGGGTTATTTTCTTGCTGATCTTTGGAAACCTTTTACGCATAGATGATAAGCATGCGTGCAGTGGAGCTCCAGCACGAACAAAGTTAACAAAATGGGACGTCGACCAGTCCAGTCACTTCCACTAGCTCTCGACTCGACCACTCTGCTCTGCGAATCTTTGCCCTGTGGCTGCTGCTGTTTGGAAAAAAAATATATGACAATATGTGCTTGCTGCTGTCGTACTTTTTTTTTCACATCATCATGAGGTTGTTTTACTACCTCGTCCTGAACCACGTATGCACTGTGCTTCTATCTGGTTGGGAGACGCAGCCTGCATACGATTGCAAAGCAACCCATTTTATAGTCATTGGACTGCAACTGTACATACGTGGAGCTTCCCATTTTATTTGTTTTTGCTATTCCATCCAAATAAATAAAAGATATCACATAATCATGAGAGATCTTACAAAGCATTACCAACATATTTAAACACAAACATAAGTACTCTTTACGTGATCATTTTTCTGTTTATTAAAGAAAGACAGTAGGCATCTAAGAAGATTTAAATTAATGCATACTGGATTTTCCATTCTTAGCTCCGCGTTTCGAACCCAACACAAAGAGGGTCATTATTTGGAATAAAATTCTATACATCCAGGATACAAAACCATTACTTTGCAGCCTCTCATATTCATCACATACGTAGACCTACACGAACATCGAAGTCTATCACTTAAATGCTTTGTCATTTTTTTTCTCTGTTTGTGTGAGTCTGCTCGTGATGATTGATGAATGTGATGAATGTGAGGTAATGCAAAATAGTGTGTAGAATTGTTTCCCATTATTTGCGGTTCCATGTGCGTGAACTTGCCTCCCCTTTTAATTTTTAGAAACTAGGTATGAATCCATCCGTTAATTTACTCACTGCATATTATAGCATAAGTATATGTACAATTCACATAAATGACCCTTATTTTAAGGGGTATTAAAGGGGTAAATGTAAAAAAACACACGAGAAATGTATCTTATTGGTGAAGGAACGTCTCTAACACGGTTCTCTAAGTCTAATACGGTTCAAGCCATATAACATACATATATGAGCCATATCTTGACGAGATACAAGACTTAAATACGTTAGGTAGTATGAAAAAGTTTTTAGATGTATCTAGTGCTTATTGAACCGCAACATAGTATCTAGGTTGTACTACGTGCCTAATACACAAATGGAAAAAACGTTGAGATGTTAAAGAAAATCCATAATTTTGTAGGAACAATATCCTTGTTCCCACTGTCAATTGTGGGAGTACTCTTTGTCTCTAACTCAATCTCTTTCTCATTTAACTCCATTTCAAATGAAAATAAAGAACAAGTAGAAAAAAAATGAAAGAGACCCAATTCCTGTCACCATTATTAGGCAGTAGGCACAGTTAACTGATCGAGTTTTCAACCCAATCTGTCCTGGGTCCTCACCTACTCCTCTGGCTATATATAAAAGCCGTGCACCTCCCACCTTTCTCCTCAGCTCTACCGAAAGAGCGCTCTACCAGTACAACCACACTAAACCCCAAACCAAAAAAAAAAAGGAAGCAGGTGCTGCCGATATATAATCGATCGATCGATCATGGCGGGCGTGGCCAAGATCGGCATGGAGTGGCTCCAAGACCCTCTGAGCTGGGTGTTCCTGGGCACGGTGTGCTTGGTGGTCCTGCAGCAGCTGCGACGTCGGCGGGGCAAAGCGCCGCTGCCGCCCGGGCCTCAGGCGCTGCCGATCGTGGGCAACATGGGGATGATGGACCAGCTGACGCACCGCGGGCTGGCGGCGCTGGCGGAGACGTACGGCGGGCTGCTGCACCTCCGGCTGGGGCGGCTGCACGCGTTCGCGGTGTCGACGCCCGAGTACGCGCGCGAGGTGCTGCAGGCGCAGGACGGCGCGTTCTCGAACCGGCCGGCGACCGCGGCGATCGCGTACCTGACGTACGACCGCGCGGACATGGCGTTCGCGCACTACGGGCCCTTCTGGCGGCAGATGCGGAAGCTGTGCGTGATGAAGCTGTTCAGCCGGCGGCGCGCCGAGACGTGGGCGGCCGTGCGCGACGAGTGCGCGGCGCTGGTCCGGGCCGTGGCCGTGGGCGGCGGGGGCGGGGGCGAGGCCGTGAACCTGGGCGAGCTCATCTTCAGCCTGACGAAGAACGTGACGTTCCGCGCGGCGTTCGGCACCCGCGATGGCGAGGGCCAGGAGGAGTTCATCGCCATCCTGCAGGAGTTCTCCAAGCTGTTCGGCGCCTTCAACGTGGGCGACTTCCTGCCGTGGCTGGGCTGGATGGACCTGCAGGGCATCAACCGGCGCCTGCGCGCCGCCCGCTCCGCGCTGGACCGGTTCATCGACAAGATCATCGACGAGCACGTGAGGCGCGGGAAGAGCCCCGACGACGCCGACGCCGACATGGTCGACGACATGCTCGCCTTCTTCGTCGAGGCCACGCCCGGCAAGGCGACGGGCGCCGCCGCCGCTGACGGCGGCGACGACCTGCACAACACCCTCCGGCTCACGCGCGACAACATCAAGGCCATCATCATGGTACGTACACGTTACGTATGCACACACGTCGTGCTGTGCACCATCCTCTGAAGTCTGACCTGCTGTCAGTCACGCTAATCACGCCAAAACCGTCCGTTCCGACGCCGGGAGGACTGGGGTTCGGGCCTCGGGGGGCACTGAATCAAAACGCTTGGCTGAAGAAACCCGTAAACAAAAATACTTACTATATATACCTAAAATGTCTGACGACGTGTGATGTTTGACAACCAACCAATCAGGATGGAGTGCTTTGCGACTCTGCATGCTGGTGACAGGTGTTTGTCGTGTTCCTGCATGCACGCAGCACATGTGGATCTCTTCGCCCGCCACGGAGCTAGATTAAGTCAGGGCCACGTGTGCGTAACCCGATCTCCAGTGCATGTTTTTCTTCAGTTCGGAGTTCTCTTCTTCTAGGAAAAATTCATCGGATGCCATCAAATTTTATATTCATTCAGGTCAGTAGCACATAAGAAACGAGTATATTTTTCAATGACATACACAAAATTAGCCCTCTCTTCTACCCCGGCCGCCTTCTACGTTGACAACCTCCAACCGGAAAAGCAGTACGTGACGTTCGGTAGGTGTACTTTGTTATTTGTTTGTGTCGTCCTCCTTGGTGTCTGGAGATCGAGTCGATTAGCCAGACCAGACGTAGCCGCGCACGGTCGGCTTGCTTGTGCATGGTGAGACACGTTTTTCTCTTTTTTGTTCATACATGCATGTAGTACTGTGCGCATTTAATTTTTGGCCATGCTTATGAGTCGTCTCACTAGTACTGTGCAACTCTAGTACTGTACGCATTTTTAATTTGTGCGTTGGTGGATTTTTTGCCCCCATATCACGACGCACAAAATATTATCTAGTGCAATTTTGCGCGTGACGTAATTAAGTCGGTCGTCGTACAAAGTTTGGACGGCCGGCGCTAGCTAGGCTACCCGGCCTGCATCGATCATTCTCCACCCTATATACGGAACTGAGTACTATTATATACACGCTATATATATGAGTTATTTTCGGCTGACGCTGAAAGTAGGTAAGCGTGATGAAAGCCTCCGAGTTTGATCGAGCTAGCCAACCATTGGAGACTCACTTTTCGGTGCATTTTTCGTCTAAGATAGCTCTGTCCACCTTGGTGGCTCAGTGCGTGCATGTCACTTTCCCCTTCCAAAGTATATAAAAAAAACACATGCATCACCCCATTTTCTGAGTATACCCATATATATAACCGCGCTGCCGTAAATATCTAGCTTCCGTCATGTGGGCACAACTAGCAGCATGAGTGCATATATGACTTATGATGCCGTGGTGTAATTAATATTCACTAAAAACATCATAAATAAGGGGTAATATGTACCTCACCATCGCGTCATTATGTATTTTGTTGTTTTTTTTATGAGCAGTCAAAGCTGTAAACTAATAATGGTGCGTATGATGCATGTATGGACGACGCATGCAGGACGTGATGTTTGGCGGGACAGAGACGGTGGCGTCGGCGATCGAGTGGGCCATGGCGGAGATGATGCACAGCCCCGACGACCTGCGCCGCGTGCAGCAGGAGCTCGCCGACGTCGTGGGGCTCGACCGCAACGTCAGCGAGTCGGACCTGGACAGGCTCCCCTTCCTCAGGTGCGTCATCAAGGAGACGCTCCGGCTGCACCCGCCGATCCCGCTGCTCCTCCACGAGACCGCCGACGACTGCGTCGTGGCCGGGTACTCCGTGCCCAGGGGCTCCCGCGTCATGGTCAACGTCTGGGCCATCGGCCGCCACCGCGCCTCGTGGAAGGACGCCGACGCGTTCCGCCCGTCGCGATTCGCGCCCGAGGGGGAGGCCGCGGGGCTCGACTTCAAGGGCGGGTGCTTCGAGTTCCTGCCGTTCGGGTCGGGCCGCCGGTCCTGCCCCGGGATGGCGCTCGGCCTGTACGCGCTGGAGCTCGCCGTCGCCCAGCTCGCGCACGGCTTCAACTGGTCGCTGCCCGACGGAATGAAGCCCTCGGAGATGGACATGGGCGACATCTTCGGCCTTACCGCGCCGCGCGCCACGCGGCTCTACGCCGTGCCTACACCCCGGCTCAACTGCCCCCTGTACTGACGCCGTGCACGTGGCGCGCGGGGACTGCCACTACGCATGCATGCGTTTGGACTTTGGTGTTCATCCCTGGGCTGGGGCCGCCGTGGGGGAAGTTAGGAGTTTGGTGGCTTTCTAGCTCTGTCTTCTTGTTTTCTGTTTATTATAAATTTTCCCAACCCTTCCATGCCTGATCGATGCGCGCTGTGGGGTAATAATTGTTAGAAAATGTGACATCTTGTATGTAATCAATCCAACGGGTGCAATAGTTATCTCGTCAAAGGACACACTATTTGACTTGCACCCCCTTCATGTATATATATATATATATATAATATATATATATATATATATATATATATATATATATTATATAATATAATATATATACACACGAACATCCCCTGCAATAAAGAAATCGCTGTCACGTTCTTCTAAACTCGTTTCCACTGTTTTACAATGTGTTATCAGTATGTGCTCGCGAGAACAGAATGAAAAGAGAAAAATGCTCGCTGTTTTGGAGAAGAACGGATGCCCCGACCTCGTGATCGACGAGAAAGATGCATCATGATGTCAACTCGAAGGAGGATGAATTATGTCTTATGGATAGTTATACCACAAAATCTATACTTAGAGACATCAAATATTTTCAGACTCTTAAAAAGAGAGATGGAAAAGTTTTGACTATCGCTGGACGCGATGCGGTGATAGTTGGCTCTGGACGAGCAACTATTACCCTCCCCATGGGTATTAAAATTGTTATCGAGGATGCACTATTGTATCCTGATTCCACTCGTACCCTCCTAAGTTTCAGAGATATCCGACAGAATGGGATCCATATTGAAACACATGATGAAAATCAAGAAGAGTTTCTCTTTTTGACTAAGCTGAACAAATATGACAAACGCATATGCGACAAAATTCTATCACTCACACATGGATTGTACTATACATACATTAAGTCCATTGCGCATGTTGCATATAAGGTGATTTTCTAAAATGTTGATCCATTCCATATATGGCATGATCGACTTGGTTATCCAGGCACAGGGATGATGAGAAAAACCAGAGGCAATTCTATTGGTCATAATTGCCCACAACAAAATTTCCTAAATCGAAAGATTTTATTTGCACTGCATATGCAACTGGGAAATAGATTTTGAGACCATCACATCTCAAAATTAAAGCTGAACCGCTAAAATTCCTTGAAAAAATCAAGGAGATATTTGTGGACCGATTACACCAACATATGGGTTATTCGGGTACTTTATGGTATTTATTGACATATCTACTTGATGGTCACATGTGTGTTTACTATCAACATGTAACCATGTGTTTGCCAAGATAATGTCTCAAATTATCAAGTTAAAGGTAAATTTTCGTGAACATCGGATTCAAACAATTCGGATGGACAATGCAGCTGAATTTACATTTCAGGCATTCAATGATTATTGTATGGCACTAGGTATTCAAGTTCAGCACTCGATACTATATGTCCATACCCAAATGGTTTGGCTGAGTCACTAATCAAGATGATTAAACTTATTGCAATACCATTGTTAATGAATTGCAAATTGCCTTCGTCATATCAGGGTCATGCAGTTCCACACGCTGCCGATCTTATCCAACTACGACCTACTGCATATCATACTACAAATGGTACGTGGAAATCCTCCAAGTATTTCCCATTTGTGTAAATTTGGATGTTGTGTATATATCCCAATCTCAACATCAAAGAACAGCCATGGGCCCACACAGAAAAGTGGGGATCTATATGGGATTTCAATCTCCATATATCATAAATTACATAGAACCCTTGACAGGGGATATATTTACTTCCTGGTTTGCTGATTCTATTTTTGATGAGGAACATTTCCCAGCATTAGGGGAGACTTTAAGTGCCAAAAGGAATGCAGGGAAATAAATTGGAATACTCAAGGTGTTCTATGTACTGATCCACATACTACAAAAACTGAACTACAAGTTCAGAAGATTATACATTTGTAGGGACTTGCAAATGAACTTTCAGATGCATTCACTAATTATAAAGGTGTCACTAAATCCTTCATTCCTACTAGGAATGCACCAGAAAGAGTGGAAGTACCAAATAAAACCACGCAATTTCTAGAGAGGACAAGTATGGTGACTAAGCGCTATTCTGTTGCTAAGAAGCAAAGAAAATTAGTGAATGCAACCAGATACCAAGAGGAAACACTATATCAAGTGGATTGCGTTGATCCGCGACCTAGCTCGGATGTGCACATTACCGAGGCTAGGACATCGAAAAACCCTAGACACATCAATTTAGGAAATCATGATGAGTCTTTAAAGGGAGATGAAATTGCCATCAACTATGTTGAAACTGGTGAAACATACGATAGAAAAGCTACAATTGTCGACATATATTTCTCTGAGAAAATTGCTGATGACCTTCACAATGATCTAGATCCTAAGACCATGGTAGAGTGCACAAAGCGCTCGGATTGGATCAAGTGGAAGGAAGCAATTAAAGCAGAATTAGCCTTGCTTTACAAAAGAGAAGTTTTCTCGGCTGTAATGCCTATACCACGTGGTATCTTCCCTGTGGGATACAAGTGGGCTTTCATTTGGAAATGAAATAAAAATGGTGAGGTACTGAGATATAAAGCAAGGCTAGTAGCACAAGGGTTTACACAAAGACCTGGTGTTGATTTCAATAAAACTTATTTAGCAGTTATGAGTGCAATAACTTTTCGATATTTAATATCTTTGGCAGTACAAAATCATTTATCTATGCAATTGATGGACATAGTGACCGCATATCTCTATAGGTCACTAGATTCTGATATATACATGAAAGTTCCAGACATAATAGATGTATCTGATCCAAAGGCAAAACGCAACATGTATTGTGTAAAGCTGCAGAAGTCATTATATGGCTTAAAACAATTGGGCAGCATGTGGTACAACCGATTGAGTGAATACCTTTTACGTAAGGGATACACAAAAAATAATGGTTGCCCGTGTGTCTTCATCAAAAGATCCAAAGTGGTATATTGTGTCATATCAGTTTATGTTGACGATCTTAACATCATAGGAAATAAACTTGGCATTTGAGAGCTCCTAGGGGTGAATAGGTGATTGTTGGAACTTGCTCTCCCGAGCAAGATGATCCAACGGGGGAGTAGAAGTAATGCAGACAAGGTTTTAGCTCAAGAGGGCAATTGCTCTGTTTATCTCGCCTCTCAAGGGCACTGTGCAGGGGTATTTATAGGTGCTTGAGTGCCCAGTGTCTTGGGTTAAGTACGCATGTGCCCTCAGGCGCCCAGGTTATCCCCGGAATATTCCCATAAAGCAAGGTTACAGACTGTAATTAGAGAGAAGCCTTTACAAATTAGGCCCGTAATGCGCAGCGGTCACGCGGGGCCTGTTACAATGGGCCAGATTGCACGTGGGCCTTCGTGTTGGACGACACCGCGAGATGGGGCGACCTCACCATAGGCCTTCGTCCTGCGGCGCATTGGACAAAGGGTGGAGTCTGCCAGTCGTCTTGTCTCCGTTGGTGCAGCGAGATTGGCGAAGGCATCGAGCGAAGGGTAGCGTCTTCGCCTTCGCCCCAACATTTGCCCTCCGAGGGACCAGTTCGACTAAGTCATCTGGTGCCGAAGGCATCGCTAGATGGTGGAGACGCTGCCCTCGCTCGAAGTGGTTCCGCGGGGGTTTTTGACATGACCGTTGATTGACGTCGTACTGTTGGATTGTGGGTTTCCCCAAGCGTCGCGCCCTATGTATAAAAGGGGGTGGGGGCGGCGCAGGTTGAAATTTACCTTTCCGCGCGCCGCAAAAACCCTAACCTCCTTTTCAAACTGCTCGCTTGCTCGTGTGCCCTCCTTGCTCCTGTTCGTCGGAGATCTGGCCCGCGTGAAGTAGACCGCACGCCGCCGTCGACGGTATGTAGCCATGCCGTCTTCCTCCTCGTTTGCTGCAACCACGTCGACGGTCGAGGCGTCGTCCAAAGATACCTCGGGCACTGTGGCGGCGGCAGAGTTATGACCGGGTGACACGGTGGAATTCAGTGTTTCGCGGATGTCGTCGGTCCGCGTGCAAGATATGCAACAGTTGGGGTATTTTGGTGGCGGGGTTGGGCGCGTCCCGGGGGCAGAGGAGGTTCCCGAGCCCAAGGGCGAATTGGTTGTTTTTGAGGCATTTTTCATCGCCGGCCTTCATCTGCCTGCACATCATTTTGTGTCGGAGGTTCTGCAGAAGTTCGAAGTCCAGGTTCACCAGCTGACACCGAACGTCGTGGTGGCATTGGCGAAGTACGTCTGGGCAACGACATCGTATGGCGGTCAGCCTTTGGTGGAAGTCTTCGCCAAGCAATACTGTCTGCACTGGCAGAAGAGAAAAATTGGACATAAGATTGCACAATTCGGATTGTGCACTTTCACGCCGAAGTCCGGGAAGACTTCGATGGAAGTTGTGGAGCTGGTCCCCTGTGCCCGAAATAAGTGGGGCAACTGGTGGAATTACTGGTTCTATGTTTCAGAGGCCGAAGTCGAAGACCGCCCAGGGCTCCCTGCAGCCATTATGTGCTCTCATTATTATGTGGCGTACCCGCCATTTGAAGTAGCAGAGGATGATGAGAATGAAAGGGCCCTTCGGATCGCTGCCCGTACGAGTAGTGGGCGTGATCTAGTTGAGGAATTCATAGGGTATGGGGTGTGGCCCTTGGCGCATGGATGGGCACTGGGCGAAGTATGCCCTCGCGAGATGCCCTCCCTGGGTGGGCGGAAAGTACGAAGTCCGCTTTTTGCTTTGGATGTGCGAGGGCGGGATCTTGCCGCGGTTGTGCGCGAAGCGAAGGATGGGGCGGTGCGAATTGTAGGGCGCTACATGCCGAAGACGGAGGCCCTGTGGAGCTGGGATATACGTGGATCCAACGACCGCCTGAATAGGGTCTTCGAGTTGAATCGTTTACCGTATGGCGGTTATCCCGGGGAAGACGTTGTCGACCGCCGCGGGAAAAGACCAGCGGCTGTGACTGAAGAAGACCCCGCGCCGGAGGCCGCCCCAGCCACTAAGAAAAGGAAGCTAGGTACTGCGGTGGGGGAACTGGGGGTCTCCGATAGTTTTGCTATGGAGTTGATGGGGACATGCGCGGCCCCGGGGGGAAGGATGTCTTCGTCCGAGCTCTGGGAGTCTTCGGCGTGGATGCTGGAGGTTACCAGGGGTCGATGCCCCAAGAACGTTCCTATCCCCCGCGCGGCTGACGAAGACTTCTTTACGTCTCGCATGGCTCGTGACTTGAGAGTGTTTCCTTACGGATAGAATATTGCTGCTGTTGTGTCGACAGTGATGAACAAGGACCGTTAAGATGCTGCGCAGAAGCGCCGGCCGGTCGTCAGGATGGTCGATCCCGTGCGTGAGGCGAAGAGGGTGCGAGGAAGCGCAAAGGCTGCAGCCTCCGGCAGTGGCAAGCTGGTGCCGGCTGCGAAAACGGCTGTGCCCGGGGGCAGCAAAGCGTCGACAGGCGAGAAGGCCGCAGCCGCTGGCCGAACCAAGCCTCTCCCGCGCGGACCGTCGCCCGCGAAGTGTGTTGCTGACTTCGGCACAAATATCAGTGTCGAGGATTATCTGGGTGGTAAGTTTTTTTTGACCGGAGACGTGTTGCAGGGTCGGGCGAGGGACAGTTGGTTGTTGTCCCGCCTTCAGTGGCAGCCACCTCGCCATCGGCGGTGGTAAAGGCGAAGGGGGCCACGTAGGACCCGTGGGTCGCCTTTTGCGCGAGCGGTGAGATTCTGACGACTGCTGCCGCTAGGGACGTGGCGGGCACCATGTCCCAGCGGATGAGGGAAGTGTCTCAGCAGTTGTCGCAACAGCTGACGCAGCAGCTGAAGCAAGTAAGTTGCGCTGGACTTTGATGTTTGCTGTGTTTTGGTTCATGCGTTTGTCTCATGAAGGTTTGACTTATGTTTTTGCCAGGTGGCCGACTTCGCCGACCGTGTTGCGTCGGGCATCCTGACTACGGACGTCACCGCCGAAGTCGAGAATCTTCGGGCGCAGCACGCGGATGCTGTCCAGGATAAGTCAGCCGCGGAGAGCAAGAACCGCAGGCTGGCGGAGAAGGTGGCCGCCCTGGAGGCCGAGAAGACTGATCTCCGACGCCGGCTGGCGGAGGAGAGGAGGGAGGCTAACCAGGCCATCGCCGAAGCGCAGGCTGCGCAAGCGGAGGCTAAGGTGGCGCTGGCGAAGGGTAGCCTCACCAGCCAATGCGCCGAGGAATGGAGGCGAGGTTCAACGCCCTGCACAGTCGCGTGGACAAGGCCGAGACCTCGGTGCGCTCAGAAGTCGTGTGGACGCACACGCAGCTCGCGGAGGCATACCGCGATCTGGGTGCGTGGACTGCAGATTTCGATGTGCCCGACCATGAGGCCAGCCTCCGCTTCCTTGAATGGTTGCAGGAGGAGCTGCAGGTGCTCTCGACTATTGTGCAGGGCTTCATGTCCTACGCCTCCCTCGTCACATGCGAGGGCGCCATGAATGCGCTGTCACGCGAAGGGTGCAAACACTATGAGGTCTTCGACCAGTCAGATGAAAACTTTGAGCACGAAATTTTTAAGGTCGAAGACCCTGTGGTGAAGGATTCCGCGGGGGCACTCTTCGATCGGATGTGGGGTCCTTATGGTCGAGAGGCGGTTAGGGAGCGGTCTGACCGGGTGAGGGAGCAGGTAAAGTTTGTCTTTTGTTTCATGTCGTTGAATGTGGGTACGCGTGGGTTTGCTGAATGAGTGTGTTGTTGCTACAGATGGCGCGTGCCGAGGATGTTGAAGACTTTGGGCATCTGAATGGCGCGCGGCCCGAGGCGGAGGTCAACCCGGTGCTGCCCGAGGCTGAGGTCGACCCGGCACTGCCCCCGAAAACCGGTGAAGGCTCCTTCGCTGCACCTGCGTCTACTGAGTCTGGTGAACGCTCGTTGCCAGCCCCTGCACCGATGGCGGAGGATCCCCCGAAGGCGGAGCTGGCGGCAGAGAATCCCATGGCGGCGGCTGGGCCTTCGCAGGTGGCTTAGTGGGTGTGGGGGAGTTAGTGAATTTTGTCGGTGTTACTGAACCTTGGTTGTTGCGCAGGTTCAGGATTTTGGGCCTGCGCACGCAACCGCTACTGCTAATTTTGTGGCGGCTTCGACCGTGGTTGCTGGAAATGAATCGGATGAGTCTGTGTCTAAGTTTTTTGAGTTTGATGATTCTGAGAGTTCGGTTGTGTGGACGGAAGAGTCTTCGGGTGAGGACTTGGATTACTTTGCGGCCTTGGATGTGGCTACGGCGGAGGCTTCTCCGCGTGTGACGGATGCTGAAGTTTTTCCTGGTCCGAGTGTTGGGCGCAGGCGGCGAAGGGCGGTGGCGAAGCGTAGAGTGAGTAAGGTGGAGGGTGGTCGTCTTCGTGTGGACAGGGCTGGCAAGCGGGAATTGTTGTCCTCGCCGATTGGGGCGAGTGTAGGTGAGGGGGAGTTGCGAAGTCTTTTTGAGGGTGAGGAGCTGAGGATAATGCTGTTTAACTATAGGGAGATGGGTATCATTCCGAAGGTTGAACCAATGTAAGGTGTGATGCCCTCGCTGTACGTATGTAACTATAATTTGGATGATGATGTTGTATGCCTTCGCTGATCCGGTCGTGTCCGTGGGGGACTTGTGCACTTGATCTAGCGCGTTTATGATGTCGGTCCGGCTGCACTTGTAGTCGGTCTTTGCCCGGATAGTCTTTTTAGGAAGACTTCGATTTTGTGCACTTGTTGTGCTAGTCCGGCTGCACCCTTAGGTGACTTTTGCACGGATAGTCTTTTGAGGAAGACTTCGATTTTGCGCACTTGTTGTGCTAGTCCGGCTGCACCCTTAGGCGACTTTTGCATGGATAGTCTTTCGGAGAAGACTTCGATTTTGCGCACTTGATGTGCTAGTCCGGCTGCACCCTTAGGCGACTTTTGCACGGATAGTCTTTCGAAGAAGACTTCGATTTTGTGCACTTGTTGTGCTGGTCCGGCTGCACCCTTAGGCGACTTTTGCACGGATAGTCTTTCGAAGAAGACTTCGATTTTGCGCACATGTTGTGCTGGTCCGGCTGCACCCATAGGCGACTTTTGCACAGATATTCTTTCGAAGAAGACTTTGGTGTTGCGCACTTGTTGTGCTAGTCCGGCTGCACCCTTAGGCGACTTTTGCGTGGAGTGTCGCACGCGAGGGTAGCTAGCGCTACCCCTCGCGGTGACTTCGTTGTGGTCGAATGCCGAAGACCATCAATGCGGTCTGTTTTCGACGTAATTTTTTGCGGGGGATTTTTGCGTATATATTATATGGCTCCGCCTCATTAAAAACCTCACCCCCAGGAGGAAAAGAGTGCGGGCCGGAATAAAACTGTTTGGGGAATTACAAGGGTGAGTTGACCCTGAGTAGTTAAACAAAAAATTTGCGAAGGTTGTCTATGTTCCAGGAATGCTCCAGATCTTCGCCAGATTGTGTTGTTAATCTGTACGCGCTGGGAGACGACTTCATCTTGACAATAAATGGTCCTTCCCACTTTGGTTCCAGCTTTCTCCATGACTCTGTCCGGGTTGTGAGGACAAGAACGAGGTCTCCTTCGCTGAATTCCCTCGGGATGACTGTGTGGTCGCACCATGCTTTTGTTTGAGCTTGGTATTTGTTTAGAGCCTGTAGGGCAAAGACGCGGTCTCCGTCGATAAGGTCCTTCGAAGTAGGCTCGTCTACGTCGGGGACGGCTGACGTGACTGTCCGTGGTGACCCATGTTTTATTTCTTGCGGGGTCATGGCCTCCGATCCATATAGAAGGCGGAAAGGGGTGAACCCAGTCGCCCTGCACTCAGTCGTGTTCAGCGCCCAGACCGCTTTGGGTAACAGGTCGGCCCACTTGCCTTTCTTGTCGTCGAGGAGCATTTTCTTGATGGCTGTGAAAATTTTACCATTGGCGCGTTCCACGACTCCGTTGGATTGCGGGTGGTACACTGAGGCGAAGGCAAGCTTGGTGCCAATGGAGAAGCAGAAATCCTTGAAATCTTGGCTGTCAAATTGCTTGCCATTGTCAACTGTGAGCTCGGACGAGACTCCGAAGTGGCAAACAATGTTTTGCCAGAAGAATTTCTGGGCAGTCTTCGATGTTATCGTGGATACAGCCCTCGCCTTGATCCATTTGGTAAAATACTCGACGGCGACGAAGGTGAACTTGAGGTTCTCCTGGGCTGTGGGTAGGGGCCAGACAATGTCTAGGCCCCAGCGCTGAAGAGGCCACGTGTGGGCGATTAGCTTTATGAGTTGCGAAGGGCTTCCCGAGCGTGGAGAAAACTTCTGGCAGGCTTCGCAGGACCTTGTGACCCGATTTGTGGCGCAGATCATGGCGCCAGTAGAAACCTTGACGGATCACCTTTGTGGCTAGGGCCCTAGGCCCTGCGTGAGAGCCGCAAGTCCCGCTGTGGACTTCACGCAGGATTTGGACGCCTTTGGTCTCGGTGACACATTTAAGCATGGGTCGACTGACCCCCTTCTTGTAAAGCTGACCTTCGATTAGTGCGAAGTCCTAGCTTCGAGGTTTGAGGCGCTTGGCCTCATTGATATCGGTTGGATGATAGTACCCCTGCAGGAACAGGGTTATTGATGCCCACCAATCTTCGGTCATGATGAGGTTGACTATGCGGTGGCCCTCGCTGTCATTGGTTATTTGGAGCCCCTCTGGGCTGCGGACGGCTGGCGTGCCGATGACATGGTAGAATATGTCGGAAGGCAGGGCCTCGCCTCTAGCGGCTACCTTGGCCAATGCGTCGGCCTCTTCGTTCTTGGCGCGTGCCACATGCTGCAAGGTAAAACCTTTGAATTGTCTTTCGAGACTGCGGATAGCCGCGAGGTACTGTATAAGTGCGGGGTCCTTCGCTACGTAGTCTTTCTCGACTTGGTCGGCGACTACCTTGGAGTCTGTTCTGATGATGCAGGTGGTGACACCAAGTGCCCTTAGCTTGCGAAGGCCGAGGATGACAGCTTCGTATTCTGCTATATTGTTGGTGCATCTATCAAACTCCAAAGCAAAGCTAAGGCGTGCTGCGTATCTGTGCTTGACCCCTGTGGGTGAAGTAATGACTGCAGCGATGCCTGCCCCCGCATGGCACCATGCGCCGTCGCAATGGATTGTCCACACCTTCTCTGCGGACGGGTCCGGCTGTGTTATTGGCCCAGTCCAGTCGACGACGAAGTCTGCCAGGACTTGTGACTTGATGGCTGTCCTGGGTTCGAATGTGATGTGGTAGCCGGAGAGTTTGGCTGCCCATTTGGCAATCCGGACTGATGCCTCCGGGTTTCTAAACAATTCGCCGAGTCCCCTATCTGAGGTGACCCGGACCTTGAATGCTTCAAAATAATGGCGCAATTTGCGCGAAGCCATAACAACTGTGTAGGCGATTTTTTCCAGTTCCGTCATATTGCATTTTGATGTCGTGAGTACTTAGGAGACATAATAAACTGGACATTGCCTGATCGTGCCCCCTCTGTTCTGCTCTTGAACCAGTGCTGCGCTGACCGCATGCGGCGAAGCTGCGATGTAGAGCAACAGGGGTAGCGAGGGGTCGGGGCTTGTAAGAATCGCCAACTCTGACAGGTACTGCTTTAATGAAGCGAAGGCCGCCGCCTGCTCTGGTCCCCATGTGAAGTCTTTTGCGCCGCAAAGTGTTTTGAGGAAAGGGAGGCTGCGCTCTGCGGATTTGGAGATGAATCTGTTGAGGGCGGCCAATCTGTCTGTTAGTCGTTGGACATCTCTGGCTGACTGCGGGGGCGTCATGTTGATGATGGCTTGGATTTTGGTTGGATTGGCTTCAATCCCGCGGTGCGACACCAGGTAGCCCAATATTTTTCCCCCGGCGAACGCCGAAGACGCACTTTTCGGGGTATAGGCGAAGTCGTGCGTCCCGCATGTTTGCAAACATTTCGGTGAGGTCAGCCATATGGTCCTCCTTGCTTCTACTGGCGACGACGATGTCGTCCACATACGTAAATATGTTTCTGCCGACTTGGCTCTCGAGCACCGTTTTGGTGAGCCGAGAGAATGTGGACCCGGTGTTCTTAAGTCCCTCCGGCATTCTGATGAAGCAATACGTGCCGAAGGGTGTTATGAAACTGGTGCTTGCCTTGTCTTCCTCCTTCATATATATTTGATGGTAGCCGGAGAAGCAATCAAGGAGTGACATGACTTCGGACCCGGCCGCCTATCGACGATTTTGTCGACCCGAGGCAGCGGGAAGTTGTCCTTGGGGCAGGCCTTGTTGAGACTGGTGAAATCGATGCACATCCGCCATTTGCCGCTCTTCTTCTGCACCATCACTACATTGGCGAGCCATGTAGGGTAGGCAATTGGCTCGATGAATTTGGCCTCAAGCAGGCGATGTACCTCGGCCTTGGCGGCTTCTGTCTTCTCATCAGACATCTTGCGCAGCCACTGTTTCTTCGGCCTCACCGAAGGGTCGATTCCCAAGCTGTGCTCGATGATGGAGCGACTGACTCCGACCAGGTCGAGGGTGGACCAGGCGAAGATGTCTTTATTTTTGGACAGACAGCAGAGGAGTCTCTCCTCGTCATGCGAAGTGAGGTCTTCGCTGATGGTGACCGTTTGCTTGGGCGTTGCCTAGTCGAGGGGAACAGTCTTGGTCCTGTCGTTGCTCTGCAGCTGTGCTTTGTCGTGTTCTTTGGTGGTTGGGCTGGCAGACTCGGGGACCTCGCGCTGGGCCATGAGGTAGTGTACGTTCCTTTGTCCGGGAACGAAGTCTCTTTCTATGTTGCGTGCGGCCTGCTGGTTGCCGTAGACTGTGATGACGCCTTGCAGACCTGGGATCTTCATGCACAGGTAAAGTCCGTGAATGGCTGTCTCAAACTTGTTGATGGAGCCCCGACCCATTATGGCATTGTACGGGTACACCATGTCGACGATGTCGAACGTGACTTGCTCACTTCGTGCATTGGGTGCTACACCGAAGGAGAGGGGTAGCTCTATTTTGCCGACAGGAAAGGTGCCCTTGCCGCCGAAGCCATACAACGGGTTGTCTGAAGGATTAAGCAGGCTGTGGCTTATGCCCATGCGGTCGAAGGCATGGAGGAAAATGATATCCGCTTGGCTGCCATTGTCTACTAAGACTTTGTGCAGGTCCCAGCCTGCCACGCTACAGTTGATAACCATGGCGTCGATGTGGGGTGCGCTGCGCAGATCGACGTCTCGGGCGTCGAAGGTCAATGGCACATGGGACCACATTGTCTGCATGACTGGACCGGTGACGACGACGTAGTTGATGCTGCGGTAATGGTCCTTCTTCTGTCGCTTCATGTCGAAGTCGACGCTGGACCCCCCAGTGATCATGTGGATGACTCCGCGATATGGCTGATCGGCGAAGTCTTCTTGCTTTGGGGCTTGGGGTGGTTGGGGTGGTGGATGTTTTGCTGTTGCGGGTGTGGAGGTGGGGGTGGGGGAGGTAGGATTTGTACCTCCTGGTGGTGTTGGTATGCGTGGTGCGGTGGATGCGGAGCGGGGCCGTGGTTGTATGGCTGAGGGGGTTATTGATATGTGTGCGCGACAACTCTAGGGTTGTCGGCTGGTTGCGCCCGTGCCATCCTGTCTCTGGTGGCCTTCGTCTCTGGGCAGTCTCTTATAGGGTGCACGCAGTCTTTGCCGTGGAACAAGCAGTAAAATCTACGCGGCTGCTGCGCACGTCCTCGGCCCTGCCCACGAGTTCCGTTTTCTCGGCCCTAGGGGGATACTCCTAGCGGCGAGGGGCCTCGCCAGCGGGGTGTTGGTTGGCGATGTTGTGTACCTGCTGCTGATTGCGGCCATCCCGACCGGAGTCTGCCTGCGAAGGCCTCGTCCACGTACGGCTGGACTGCGGAGGGTCTTTAGGTTTCCTCTGAGATTCGACTTTGCGCTGGTGGAGCTCTTCGGATCTGGTGTATTTTTCGAATAGCTGATACAGCTCCTGGAGGTTCCTAGGCGGATCTCTGATGTAGTGGTTGTAAAGGACGCCAGCCCGAAGGCCACTGATGGCGTAGTGAATGGCGATTTGGTCATCAACCGAAGGCAGTTATGACTTGAGAGACAGAAACTTGCGGTAGAACTCCAACAGAGTTTCTCGTTCCAGCTGCTTGCAGAGTGAAAGTTCAGCCAATGCATCGGTGTCTGGGCGGTACCCTTGGAAGTTGAGCAGGAATTTGTCCCGGAGACTTCTCCAGGAGTCGATGGACAGCGGGGGCAACCTGGTGTACCAGGTGAGGGCCGGGCCTTCGAGGGCGATGATGAATCACTTGGCCATCGTGGTGTCATCCCCTCTGGATGATGCAACGGTGACCTGATAGCTCATGATATACTGTGCTGGGTCAGTGCTGCCATTGTACTTGGGATAGGTCCCCGCCCTGAAGTTGGCGGACCATGGTGATACTTGCAGGTGGGGCGCCAGGGGACTCCGCTCGTCAAGGTAGTTGACACCTTGGAATGCTGTGGCGTGCGGAATGGCGTGTCCGCGCTGAGGGATGAACAGGTCTTCGATCTGCGCGTGCTATTGGAGGGGTGGGCCGTGTTGCAGACCGAGTTGGCCTTCGCGCTGCATGAGCGCGATCTCTTGCTCAAGCTCCTGAGCCTTTTGCTCTTCGTCGCGTATCATCTGGCGCACTTTGGCTTGCGCAGACACGCGTTGTCGTTTGGCCTCGAGGATCTCTTTTTGCCTCTGGAGGTTGCGGTTCTTGATGTGCAAGGCACGCAGATGTAGTTGTTCCTCTGTGGAAACGCCGATGACTTCGCCGTCCTCGGTGGCGTCCGCGCCCTCTGGTGGAGCGAAGCCTAGGGGATGCTACTGTTGTCCTCTGGAGCTGTAGATGCGGAGACTGCCTTCGGGTGTGGGTTGTTCATTGCGCTGCCTCTTGCTGAGTGTGTCATTGTCTTCGCAGGCTTCTTGGTGGGTGGTGTTGAAAGTCGCCTAGAGGGGGGGGTGAATAGGCGAAACCTGAAAATTAAAACTTTATCCCCCAACTAGATCCCTTGATTAGTGGTTAGAACAAGATATACAAATATCGGAGAATATAAACTAAGTTCTTGCTTGAAGAGAGTATTGCTAAATAATGCGAAAGTGATAAATCAATACAATTAGTAAGTTATAGAATAACAAAGCAAGAAGCCTTAGATGAGAAGAGCACTAGGACAAGTTCTTTCTTGCAACGTGTTGCTTCACTAAATGGGAATTTAACTTGAAGCAACACCAAATGATATTAGCAAATAAAGATGCAAGAAAACTTAGAGCAAGGGAACACAAACAAATCACAAACAATAAACACAATGGACACGGTTGATTTGTTTTACCGAGGTTCGGCCCTCGAAGGCCTAGTCCCCGTTGAGGAGTCCACTTAAGGACGGGTCTTTTTCAACCCTTTCCCTCTCTCCCCCGATCACTCAAGGATCGGTGAGCTCTTCTTCTTCTCAAGGATCACTCTCGATCCCACAAGGACCACCACAATCTTTGGTGTCTCTTGCTAGCTTTTACAAGCCTCCAAAACTTTGAAGGAAGTTCGAATGGGAGTCAAAACTCCACGCGCAAATGAACACAAAGATGAAGCACACACTATCTCTCAATGAATCTCACAAGGCACTAGTGCTAAACTCAAATGAGTAGCTCTCTTTTGCTTGTTCTCTCTTTTGTGGCACTTGTGTTGGTTGTAGTGGTCTAAATCTTGTGTATAGGATGGATCAATGAATATATGTGGTTGAGAGGGCTTGAGTATGTCAACTAGATGACTTGGAATGTTGCTTGGGCTCCCCCTTTTTGAAGTGGCCGGTTGGGGTGGTATTTATAGCCACCATCCAAAAACTAGCCGTTGATAAAGGCTGTCTGTCGTATGGTGCACCGGACAGTCCGGTGCACACCGGACATGTCCGGTGCGACAGCCACGTCACCAGGCCGTTGGATTCTGACCGTTGGAGCTTCTGACTGCTGGGCCAGCCTGGATGTCCGGTGGCGCACCGGACATGTACTGTAGAGTGTCCGGTGCGCCATGACACGCGTGCCTGACTTCTGCGCGCTCTGACGCGCATTTAATGCGCCTGCAGGTGACCGTTGGCGCCGAAGTAGCCGTTGCCCCGCTGTCACACCGGACAGTCCGGTGTACACCGGACAGTCCGGTGAATTATAGCGGACCACTCGAAGTGAATTCCTGAGGCTGCCGAGTTCGCGAGGCCGCTCATCCTTGGAGCACCGGACACTGTCCGGTGTACACCGGACAGTCCGGTGAATTATAGCGCGCCGGCTTCTGAGAATTCCCGAAGGTGAAGAGTTTGAAGTCGGAGTCCTCTGGTGCACCGGACATGTCCGGTGGCACACCGGACAGTCCGGTGCGCCAGACCAGAGGTGCCTTCGGTTGGTTCTTGCTCCTTTGTTTGAACCCAATACTTGGTCTTTTTATTGGCTAAGTGTGAATCCTTTGGCACCTGTATAACTTATATACTAGAGCAAACTAGTTAGTCCAATATTTGTGTTGGGCAATTCAACCACCAAAATTAATTAGGAACTCGGTGTAAGCCTAATTCCCTTTCAATCTCCCCCTTTTTGGTGATTGATGCCAACACAAACCAAAGCAAATATAGAAGTGCATAATTGAACTAGTTTGCATAATATAAGTGCAAAGGTTGCATGAAATTGAGCCAATATAATACTTACATGATGTGCATGGATTGTTTCTTCATTTTTAACATATTGGACCACGCTTGCACCACATGTTTTGTTTTTGCAAATTCTTTTGTAAATTCTTTTCGAAGTCCTTTTGCAAGATAGTCAAAGGTAAATGAATAAGATTTTGCAAAGCATTTTCAAGTTTTGAAATTTTCTTCCTTTGTTCCAAATGCTTTTCCTTTAACTAAACAAAACTCCCCCTCAAATAAATTCTCCTCTTAGTGTTCAAGAGGGTTTTAAGATATCAAGTTTTGAAAATACTACTTGCTCCCCCTTTAGAACACAGAGAGATATCAATTTGAAATTTTCCAATTGAAAACCATTAATTTTAAAATTAGGATGGTGGTGCGGTCCTTTTGCTTTGGGCCAATACTTTCTCCCCCTTTGGCATGAATCGCCAAAAACGGATACTTGGAATGAGATATAGGCCCTCTTTCTATCTACTTTCTCCCCTTTGGCAAATAAAACATATGCGTGAAGATTAGACCAAAGATGGAGAGGCATTGTGGAGTGATGGCGAAGGATAGATAATACCGATAGAGTTGAGTGGAAGCTTTGTCTTCGCCGAAGACTCCAATTCCCTTTCAATGTACCTATGACTTGGTTTGAAATTCACTTGAAAACACATTAGTCATAGTATATAAAAGAGATATGATGATATGTGAAATTAAGCATGATCATAGTTCTATATAACATAGATTGCTCCCCCTAAATATGTGCGAGAGAGTATCATATTTTTGGCCTCAAATGCCAATTGCACATAATTAGGTAAATGAGAACATATCTATATCATACAGAATGTGAAGTGCATTGTGTCATAGTATAAGTGTGATGCTCATGATAATTTATGCACTTATGAAAGCATGTTGTAAATATTTCAAGCTTTTTCCCTTAAGGATTTCAAAGAGGCTTAAGGACCATCCACCTTTGGAACAAAGGCAGCTTATCCTCGTTACAAGGTTAAGCTTTAAGCTCTTTGACAATAAAAGTACTTCATCTAGTTTTACCAAAGATGCACTAAAGCAGGAATGAATTTTGGGAAATTAAACTAGGTATGAAGCAGGGATAAAGTGCAAAGGACATGCTTTCTCTTCCTTTCGCACAAGATATATAAAGAGAGTATAGAAAAGGAAGATTTAGGTACAGGTTTAAATGAAAGAAGATAGTTTTACCTTTTTGTACCTTTACATAGGGACCCTCTCTTCATTGTGCTTTGTCCTTAGTCTTAAATGCTTAAGACCTATACTTAATGACAATATATGGAAATATTTTGCACAAGAGAGTTCTACAACTAGTGATCTTATTCAAGTTATTGTTGGCATATATCAAATGGATCACAAGTTGCATAAATGAATCATGAATTCTCCTTTTTCCTTAGTGCATATCAAGATAGATATCAATTAAAGTTACCGAGTGAAATCAAATTGAAATTTCATGAGGCACTAAGAAGCATAAGTGATAATTGAAGTTGTCCAATGATCAACTAATATGCGATCAAGAGAACAACATAGGCATTAGATTTTCAATCAAGCTTAAAATAGGAGAATCCAATGCGCATGCTACTTTTAGAAATGAAAGCAACAATCCTTGATAAAAGCGACATTATTTTTTTTTAACAAGTTGGATTGATGTGTAGTAGCATACTATATGAGAAACATTATTCTCATGCAAGAGACTACATGAAATTATTAAGATAAAGCAATAGTCTCAACATAATCAAAATATAAGAATGAACTCCCCCTTAAAGATATGCATCAAGTAATGAAAGAATTGATTTTAATGCATTCACTTTTAAGGACATAAAGGGAGAAGCATTATACATTTTGATCAAGGCTTATAAATTTTGCAATAAACAACTTAAGCCTAATAATGAAAAAAAAAGATTTAAAATGCTTACAACCACACCATTGATTGTTGTGAAGACTTTATTGTCCAAGTAGGTGTTGTTGTCCTTGATGTTCTTTCCTTTTCATTTGAGTGTCCTCCTTTGTATTTGTCTCTTTTTCCTTCCAAACTTATTGAAAATACTCAAGAGACATGTTAATAGCGCAAGGGAGTATATGGTGAAGGATGATTTCATTAGATAGGAAATAAGCACAATTCATCATTCATAAGTCACACAGACATGAAGTAAATTCCTTAACGTTAGTGCACATTAACAGAAAAGAGGAATGAGCACCTTTTTAATCATTTTTGATTAATCAAAGGAATTTTACTTTTTCATATTGAATTTATTATCATGACATAGAAGCGCATCAATATGAGAATGGATATATCAAAGGCATGAATTAGATTCTAATGGACAAGCGCATTTATGAAAATGATATTGAATGCACACTTAGTTAATTTTGGTCCAATGAAGAATCTATTCCTCACAAGGGTAGAATATGATAATTTAGATTAAATACCCATTGAGATGGGAACCAAACTTAATTAAGAAGATGAGTTTCCATACCTTTGCTTTTACCTTTCTTCCTTTGGGTGAAGATCAACCCATGAGGCTTGTGCACTTTCTCTCTTGTAGATTTTCATAATTGAACTCAAGAGAAATGTTAGTAGCAACACAAGCGCTAGTTTCCCTCTTTTGTAATCAATTTTTGATAAGGAATGAAAAGCTAGATTAAAACAAGGAAACTTCATAGCATGAACTAGATTATCCATAGACGATGTTATGCTCAATTTTAACTCATAAAACAAGCATAAATAATCCCTTGAGATTATAGGAATAAATCTAATTCATGATATGGAAAGCGATAAATGTGAAAGAATCAAATCCAATATAGGTAAGGTGCAAATCAACATAAATCATTGGATTGATTTTTCTTTTTATGTTAGATTACACGCTTCCAAAGAGAAACTTATTCTCTACAAGTGAGACTATTTGGGTTACTTAGATAAAAATCATTAGTCTCACTATTCTAGTTATAGAGAGAGTTTTCCTTTTACAAGTGTCCTAAGGATTTGAATTCCTTACATGACACCTTATTCTTTTAAGAACATGAAATATCTCTCTATATCTAGAATCATGGCAATAACAAGATAATTAGAGAAAGAATATGCCATGACATACTTGCAACAAATTAAAGCATGTAGATTGCCATAATATGGAAATGATGAATGTGCAATCTACCATATGAGAGGAAATTCTTCAAAGAATGGTAATATCAAAATAAAGACATTTAAAGTGCTTTAATTTTTCTATGTGACTACACAAGACACATAAGAAATGATATATTAAATACTTGTACTTAAAAGATAAGTGTTACCATCCTTTGGCTTTCCTCCAAGTTGTAGGCCTTGAATTTTCGCATATGATACCTCTTCACTTCCTACAACATATAATATCTTCCTCGAGATGATATGAGTTTACGACATAGCACTTTGAAAAATAACCTTGGGTCAATCATGTATATAGATCATTGAAGATTGATAGTTTGAGTTAATAGAAATTGAATGGATTCTCTCAAACATCCCAAGTCTTCATATCATCTCTTTCTCCTGCAAAGCTTGTCAACCATATTTTGGTACCCATCGCTTGATGGGTCCATCACGGTTAGTCAACAAGGATCTAGGAACCCAAAAGTCCTTTGTGTTAGCACTAGGTAAACTCATTACCTTTCTAGCACAAGTTGCAATTTTGGATTGCCTAGTTACATGAGAATTAATTGACAAGCTAGGAGTGGAATTATTACCAATGGGACAATCCTTGCATTGATGTCCCTTCTTTCGGCATGTGTAGCATAGGCGTTTTTCAAGTTTTGAAGTTTTCTTCTTTCCTTGTTTGTTGCTTGCTACATGGTTAGTAAAGACTTTCTTTTCTAACCCTATGCCTTTTTGTTTTAAATGGGGACAAGATCTAAGCAAGTGTCCCTTCTTGGAGCATTTAAAACAAAGTCTATCATCCTTGTTAATAATCAAGCCATTTTTAATGTAGGGACATGACCTAATCAAGTGCCCCTCTTCAAAGCATTCACTACACCTCTTAATGTGAAGTGTGGCTTGATCATTACCTTGGATGTTACCTTTTGTGGAGGCGTGGTTGAGGCTTTTGGAGGAGGTGTTGAATTTCATCTTTTGTTTCTTCCTCTTGGCAATCCTCAAATCCTTGACATTTTCTTCAAGGGATGTAGTGCATGCCGCGGTTGTTCCCGTCTCAAGCTTCTTCACCATGTGATCACGGATATCTTGAGAAGGTTGGGCAATGCATTTCCCTTTTAGTTGTGTCAAGCTCTTCTTTAGCCTCTCATTTTCCTTTTTGAGCTTTTGATATGAATCATCATTTGTTCCTGCAAATTCTAGCTCAAAGGAAGATTTGCTTGTTGACAAACAACAAGCATTAGCACATGGTAATATAGTATCAATTTGAATACATGTGCATGAGTGAGGTTGTTGAGATTTTAAGTTTTCTATCACAACCTCATGAGTCAAATTCAATATGATATGATCATCCATAAGATTATCATGAGAACATAGAAGCATATCATATTTTTCTTGAAAAGCTAGATTTTCAACTTTTAGCTTTTCTACTTGGTCCTTAAGCAAGGTATTCCTATTTACTAATTGAGCAATACAATGTAAAGCGTTATCATGCTCAATTGAAACAGTTTCATACCTTTGGACCAAATCAACATGAGAGCACTTTAGCTCCTCATGTTCTTTAGTCAACTCGTCAAAGTGTAGCATTTTCATGGAGAGAATATCTTCTAGCCTTTGACGAGCTTCGCTTTGCTCTCTTGCTCTTTCTAGAAGTTTGAGCATGACCGCCTTATCTTCTTGGCTTAGGCGAGCGTAGAGATGCAAGAAGCTTCTTTCTTCCTCCTCATCCTCATTTGTCCTTCCGCTATCATTTTCATTAGCCACACAACATATGTGGGAATCGAAATGGGAAGACAAACCTTTTGGAGAGGTGGATTCATCGTTTGGTCTCCACCGTTCATTTTCTTCTTCTTCCTTGCAAGGGTTAGTATCACAAAGACTAAAGGAAGTAGAAGCATTAAATGAACTATCATGTTTGGACTCATCAAATTTATTTTTAATTCTAGTCCAAATATCATGCGCATCATGGATAGATTCGTCATAGTTTGATATGAAGGCATGATAATCTTCTCTACTAAGAGAATTAGTTAAGATGTCAAAAGCTAGATAGTTTAAGCGATAACATCTTTGATCCTCCTCGGAATTAATTTTTCCATTGAAATTAGAGGAAAAAATACCCTTGTCTATAATTTGTTCTAATCGTGGATCTATGGTTCTAAAAGCATTTATCACACTAGTAGACCATGAGTCATAATTAGAACAATAATCAAATAATATTTCAAGAGTTACCTCCTTTTGAGTTGCATTCGATGGAGGAGTCTTCTTGTTCTTTTGGGATCTTCTACGAGCCATCACTTCGAGTTGTTAGACTCAAGATGAAGTGCCTAGCTCTGATACCAATTGAAAGTCGCCTAGAGGGGGGGGTGAATAGGCGAAACCTGAAAATTAAAACTTTATCCCCCAACTAGATCCCTTGATTAGTGGTTAGAACAAGATATACAAATATCGGAGAATATAAACTAAGTTCTTGCTTGAAGAGAGTATTGCTAAATAATGCGAAAGTGATAAATCAATACAATTAGTAAGTTATAGAATAACAAAGCAAGAAGCCTTAGATGAGAAGAGCACTAGGACAAGTTCTTTCTTGCAACGTGTTGCTTCACTAAATGGGAATTTAACTTGAAGCAACACCAAATGATATTAGCAAATAAAGATGCAAGAAAACTTAGAGCAAGGGAACACAAACAAATCACAAACAATAAACACAATGGACACGGTTGATTTGTTTTACCGAGGTTCGGCCCTCGAAGGCCTAGTCCCCGTTGAGGAGTCCACTTAAGGACGGGTCTTTTTCAACCCTTTCCCTCTCTCCCCCGATCACTCAAGGATCGGTGAGCTCTTCTTCTTCTCAAGGATCACTCTCGATCCCACAAGGACCACCACAATCTTTGGTGTCTCTTGCTAGCTTTTACAAGCCTCCAAAACTTTGAAGGAAGTTCGAATGGGAGTCAAAACTCCACGCGCAAATGAACACAAAGATGAAGCACACACTATCTCTCAATGAATCTCACAAGGCACTAGTGCTAAACTCAAATGAGTAGCTCTCTTTTGCTTGTTCTCTCTTTTGTGGCACTTGTGTTGGTTGTAGTGGTCTAAATCTTGTGTATAGGATGGATCAATGAATATATGTGGTTGGGAGGGCTTGAGTATGTCAACTAGATGACTTGGAATGTTGCTTGGGCTCCCCCTTTTTGAAGTGGCCGGTTGGGGTGGTATTTATAGCCACCATCCAAAAACTAGCCGTTGATAAAGGCTGTCTGTCGTATGGTGCACCGGACAGTCCGGTGCACACCGGACATGTCCGGTGCGACAGCCACGTCACCAGGCCGTTGGATTCTGACCGTTGGAGCTTCTGACTGCTGGGCCAGCCTGGATGTCCGGTGGCGCACCGGACATGTACTGTAGAGTGTCCGGTGCGCCATAACACGCGTGCCTGACTTCTGCGCGCTCTGACACGCATTTAATGCGCCTGCAGGTGACCGTTGGCGCCGAAGTAGCCGTTGCCCCGCTGTCACACCGGACAGTCCGGTGTACACCGGACAGTCCGGTGAATTATAGCGGACCACTCGAAGTGAATTCCTGAGGCTGCCGAGTTCGCGAGGCCGCTCATCCTTGGAGCACCGGACACTGTCCGGTGTACACCGGACAGTCCGGTGAATTATAGCGCGCCGGCTTCTGAGAATTCCCGAAGGTGAAGAGTTTGAAGTCGGAGTCCTCTGGTGCACCGGACATGTCCGGTGGCACACCGGACAGTCCGGTGCGCCAGACCAGAGGTGCCTTCGGTTGGTTCTTGCTCCTTTGTTTGAACCCAATACTTGGTCTTTTTATTGGCTAAGTGTGAATCCTTTGGCACCTGTATAACTTATATACTAGAGCAAACTAGTTAGTCCAATATTTGTGTTGGGCAATTCAACCACCAAAATTAATTAGGAACTCGGTGTAAGCCTAATTCCCTTTCAGGTGTCGACAAGGGCCTTGCCCTTTTTCTCAGCCAGCAGCGCTGCCTTCGCAGCTTCGTCGACGGATGGGGCTGGCTTCAAGCTAGCTTTCTTGGGTGCCATCGCGGGTGGTTTTTCGTAGCATGAACGGTGGGCGCCAAATGTTGGAACTTGCTCTCCCGAGCAAGATGATCCAACGGGGGAGTAGAAGAAATGTAGACAAGGTTTTAGCTCAAGAGGACAATTGCTCTGTTTATCTCGCCTCTCAAGGGCACTGTGCGGGGGTATTTATAGGTGCTTGAGTGCCCAGCGTCTTGGGTTAAGTACGCATGTGCCCTAAGGCGCCCAGGTTATCTCCGGAATATTCCCATAAAGCAGGGTTACAGACTGTAATTAGAGAGAAGCCTTTACAAATTAGGCCTGTAATGCGCAGCGGCCACGCGGGGCCTGTTACAATGGGCCAGATTGCACGTGGGCCTTCGTGTTGGACGACACCGCGGGATGGGGCGACCTCGCCATAGGCCTTCGTCCTACGGCGCATTGGACGAAGGGTGGAGTCTACCAGTCGTCTTGTCTCCGTTGGTGCAGCAAGACTGGCGAAGGCATCGAGCGAAGGGTAGCGTCTTCGCCTTCGCCCCAACAGTGATCCTGTAAATAACAACACTAAATAGCCCAAACTTGGTTATGAAATGTTAGTAATATTAAACCAAGAAGCTATAGTGAGAACTCTTCACTTGATTGTTCCTTTAGAATGAGTATTGAACTTAGGAACAATAGCACAAGTGATTTAGCGAGAACTCAAGAAGAAAAACCAATCACAATAAAAAGTGACACAAGAGACACGGTGATTTTATCCCGTGGTTCAGCCAATGCCTACTCCACGTTGTGGTGACCTCCTTCGATCAAGGATTGCACTCAATCCTTCTCAAGTGATCCAATGATCAAACTTGAGTACCACTGTTTTCTTCCTTAGTAGATGTTTCCCTTTTGTGAGGAATCTCCACAAGTTGGAGCCTCTCACCCTTACAATGTTTATTACAATAAAAACCACAAGAGTAAGGGAGGGAAAGAAGCACATGCAAGAGCTAGAATCGCAGCAGTGACACGCACACAAGTCAAGAAGAGAACACACAGAAACAGCGCAACAAGTTCTCAACACAACAAGTGCTCAATTCTCAGTCACGATGATCTGGATGCGTGTTTGCGGAGTCTAGGCATCTTAGGATGTTCAATGGAGGCTTGGTGTACTGCTCCATATGCCTAGGGGTCCCTTTTATAGCCCCAAGACATGTAGGAGCCGTTGGATCTCCATTTGGTAAGCAATTCTTGCCTTCTGCCGGTTGGCACACCGGACAGTCCGGTGCACCACCGGACATGAACAATGCCCGATTTATTTCCTTTTCTGGCGAAGCCGACCATTGAGCCCTCGGTCCCCTTGGCACATCGGACACTGTCCGGTGCCCACCGGACACTATCCGGTGAGGCCAAGTGATCGTTGGCTCTAGCCACGCGTCGCCCGCTGATCGCGCTGCCAACTGTTGGCGCGGGCGCTGATGGCTCACCGGACAGTCCAGTGCACCACCAGACAATCCGGTGAATTTTAGTCAAAACGCCCTCGTTGATTTTCCGAGAGCAGCGAGTTTGCTGCTGAACCAGCCTATGCACCGGACACTGACCGGTGCACCAAAGGCTGGTGTAATATCCCAAAAATCCTAACCTAGGTTTGAAACCCTAATCTACCCTTTCCCTTCTTTTCTTCCTTTAATTCCAAGAACTCCCTTAGATTTTCTTTCATCATATGCATACACCTTGGTTGATCACAAGCACATCACTTAGATTCTATTTTCCAGCACCTAGATTACCCACAAAATAATTTGTTCAAAAGAAAAAGATGCAAAAAGGGAAATAGGATTTGGAAAATAAAAAGAAAAAGAGAAAAACCCTCTCCCCCCTGCTGGGCCGTTTTCCAGCCCAAACCCGCGGCCTCCCCCCCCCTCGCGCCCGCGCCCCCCTCCTCTTTCGGCCCAACCTCGGCCTGCTCCCGCGCGCGCGCTAGCCCGCCTTGCGCTCTCCCTCCCTCTCACTGGCAATCCGTCCCCACCCGTCAGCCGCCCTCGCTCGCTCGCACGCTCGCCCCCACTGGCAGGATGGCCCCGCTTGTCAGCCGTTCGTCGTCCTCCCGCCGTCCCTTCACCGCGGTCACCTCCGGCCATCGCCTCCGTCCCCTCCTCCGTCTTCTCGCCGCAGAGGGAAGTTTGGCACCGCTCCGTCCTCCCCTCCCCTTGACCAGCGTCCTCGCCGGTACCGCCCCGCCGTGATGTCCCCTCGGTGGTGCTGTGCGGCATTTATGGCCGGCACTGTGAAGCTCGCCAGCGTCCGCCGAGCTCCACCGCCCCCCCTCCCCTCGGGCGCCTATAAAAGGGTCGCCCCGAGCTCCTTCTTCCCTACACCGGCCTCGGCCACTCCCCTTCTCCCCTCACCCGAGAGCAATCCGCGAAGCGCCGTCGTCGTCCCCCTCTCCGGTGAGTCCTTTTCCCTCCTCCCTCTCCCTCTCCGTTGGTCTAGCGAGAAATTAAGTGAGCCGAGCAGCTCCCTCACGAGGCCGCGAACCCGAAGCACCACTTCCCAGCCCCCGACCCCCACCCAGAGCCCACCGGCGGCGATCCCCGCCGCGGAACTCCGCCCCTCCCCGTGGGCAGCCCCCTCCCAACCCCCTCTGGCCGAATTGAGCCTACCCTTAGAATCGCCAGCCCCTGCCCATGCTAACCCACCTCTCCTTGGACAGAGAACCGGGCCACCGGCGACCGGCCCCTCTCCCTCGCTCGGCCGGTTCGCCACGCCGTCTGGCCGTAGCGCCGTTTTCTCCCCCGCTCCCGCTGGCAGGTGGGCCCGCAGTGACGCCGTCACCCTCACGCACCGCGCCGTTCCCCCCCCCCCCACCTCGCTCATGGGCCGCCGCTGGGCCGTAAGCACTCCCGCGCGCGCGCTCGCGCCCGGGTGGGCCAAAAGCCTTGTCCCCAGCCCAGGAAAGGAGAAATCCTTTTTCTTTTTCTTTTTCCACCCTTTTCCCCTTTTTAAATAGTGTTCTCAATATTTTATGCACCAAAAATTTATCAAAAAGGATTTCCAAGGTCACATACAATAATGATGTTAGAAAATGACACACTATAAAGTGTAAACCACTGTTGATGTATTGTTTTATTTCCTGTTTCCTAGAAGAAGCGGAGGCCGCGGATCCGGATCCCGTAGCCCCGGGAGAAGGACCGGAGCCCGAACTTCCGGAAGTAGATCTTCTGTGCCAAGAAAGCTTCAACGAAGGCAAGTCCATCTTTCCCTTGATGCATAAATTACCTATTCTTTCTACCACTGCCTAGGCCGGGAATTATGGGGGGTATTGCATTGTGAGTGAGAGATGGCCCGCATGAACATATACTTTCTGGATACGAAATATGGATTGGGAAGAAGGGCAACGGGTTTCTTCAAATAAAACCTCTTTTGAAAGGCTATGCGATGAAGGGTATTCACCCTCATCACCTTGAGAGTGGGATGATCAAGGACTCCCTGGTTTAGGGGAGGGCCTAAGGCGATGGCTCAGCTGGTTTAGGCGTGAGCAGAAGGATTGTCTCCTCATATAAGGACCGGTTTGTCATCTTCACTACCTGTACTCTTTAATAGTACAACCACTCGAGACTGTGTGGGCAGTCACTCAATCCGAACTCGTGCGGTCCAACCCCAGGGTTAAGAAGGCTGGGGAGCACCGGGAGGATAAGGAGGGGGAAAGTTTTGTCCGGTTTGGACATGGCGGTGGCCTGACTCCTTCCGGATAACCATTAAGGTTAGGACGTACGAGTAAGGAAAGAGATCCGGCATTCGGGTCTCGCGACGGTGAGATCGCAGAAACCGGACTAGTGGGTAAAGTGTACACCTCTGCGCAGAGTTGAAATCTATTCGAATAGTCCGTGTCCACTGGTATGGACGAGTCTGGTATGGTATGGCAATTAGAACTTTTTCTATGAGTTTCATGAAAAGGGGAAGGTGTGAATAAATAAGGTGTTAAGAGAGAAACTAAGGCCACGGGAGCGGGAAGCTCAGTGGCGGTTGAGTTTTTGGTTGCTTTTAAGGCTATGGGAAAACCTTCAAGTAACTGCCTTTCTCTAAGAAATGATGAGTGACTTCAACCCCACCAAATCGAGCATGTACCTTATAGGTCTCTTTCTCTCTACGGGAGCGAGGTGGGCTTGCGGAATACCTAGTGTATTCACCCAAATTCATTTATGTTTTTCAGCAGCCGAAGACTTCTTTTCAGCTATGCTTGATTGAGAGGGCTGTGTCTGCACCCAGTTCTGCCTGTGGCATGGGCTAGTATTTCTTTTCCTACTGCGCTTCCTACTTTGGCTCTCTCTCGAGCTTGTACCCCGGTATTGTAATAACCTTTATCTAAACTCTGTACTATTTGAAGTAAGGAATGTGTTTACTAGCCTCCTGGGACTAGTAATTGTATCACATTTGAGTCCCAAAGGATCGGGACGCTTCAGGTGGTATCAGAGCCATAGGACTGGCCGTAGGTCGCAGCCCTGACCCTAAAACTTGCTCTAAAAAGGAAATACCTCTTTTCCCATGAAAAATCTTCTCTCCCCCCCGATATTAACAGACCCTTCTTTTCCCATTCCAGATGGAAGACTCTCTGGCCATTAGGACATCCTACTGCTCGGAGGTGGAAGGATTTCCACACCTTTTGTGAAGTTGTGCGCTTCGCATGGGAATCTGCAAGAAGCCGGAATACGTCTGGAAGGAGTATAATCTCAAGTGAAAGGGATCTATCCTGTTGCAGTGAAGGTTATTAAAAAATAGCTTGAACAGAAGTTCGGTATTCAAATAACATACCGAAATAAAAACTTTGGCAAGGAAACTAATTAGCAATGTGGGGGATATATGGCTTAAAGTGGGATGATTCTCTCATAGAAGTAGGGGCAGGAGGAGATAATGAGTCTCAATCCAGGCAGTGTTGTGGACGTCAGCGGTAGAGATAAACTCAAATCAGGAAGATATGAATAAGGAGACAAGATATGGTATTATATCAAAGCTTCGGAATTACAGAGACAATGAAAGAAAACCTTTCTACGTTGCTGATATGGAAACATTGCTCAATGAAAACAACGAGCATGTTCCGTACGCTATAGGTCTTCTAAAGTGTGTTCCTAACGTTCCTGTCTGCACTGATGATATATCAACCTGGTTCTCTGCCGACCACATACAACTTTCTTCACAAGATGATAGAAGTACTAGGATTCTCTCAAGCTTTGTCAATAACCTTGAAAGTATGGTTAGAAGACATAGGAAATGCTCGGTAGTGTACTTTCATAACTTTGCCCATTTCGAGGGTATTATGCTCATTAGACCTTGGGTTACGAAGAAGAAGATGCACAAAGACTCCCATGTCTTTCTTTTGGTTGGAAAACCCAACCTGCGATTTCAGATAAGTCTTTCTGCTTAGAGCAAGAAGCGGAGCTACAATCATGCTTTCTTAAGTATGGAGAACAATATTTTACTTAGTTCATTTGAAACGTCAGTACTACTCTGTGCTATTTGTACTATTATTTTAGTAGGCACGGCCACGTGCAGAAGATTAAGGGGGGAACAGACCTCACTTGGTAAACGACCGAGGGAAGATGAAATTCTTGACTTACCCCAAAAGCGAACACATTTTGAAACGGGGGAGTCATCATCCTCCGGTCAACCCGGAAGCCCCACAAATCGAGGGCGGAATGGAGAAATGCTCTATGGCAGTCTACCTGGGAGAAAGCCGAAACTATCCAAACCATCCTTCCTTCCAAGTCACTTTTACCGGATACCGCTTTCCAGATCTTGCCAGAATGTTGCCCGATCAGCCCTCCGACAACTATGCCAAAACTACAACAAGGTAATCTTTGAAACCCCCCTTCGCTACTTTCCACCCAGCAACAAGAATTCCCTCACCTGGAGGAAAAGACTTCAGGTCCTGTCAGGAGGAGATCCTATTGAGAATGATCCCACCATCGTCTACATGGCTGGATACCTTCACACCCTTGATAACCAATATGATGACCTCACCCTCCACTGCACCTACCTAACCTCCCGGGTGGAAAGTCTGGAGCAAAAGGTCAGGGAACTTTCAGGGGAAAAGGCGTCCCTTCAAGAGAGCCTTGCAATAGCTGAAGGCGAGGAAACCAATACCCGTGAGGCTTACCGCACCCTGAAGATGGACTATGACAAGAAACTGAAGAAGCTCGCCCCTGCAAGAAAAATCCGCAAGAAGACCAAACACCAAGGATGTCAGACTGAGCAGAAGGAAGAAGCCCCTCCGACCCTACCCCCTACCGGGTTAAGGGACTCGCCCGACACCGAGGAGATGTCCCTAGCCAGCCTTGATGACCTTCTCAAGGAATTTGGGGACACTTTAGAGAAGGAGTTCGGGAATACCCTGGCTAGTACTCGCGTGTAACGAACCTATGGTAGCCGTGTGCTGTGTGATGTAATGGCTTGATGTAATGAATAAAGTAACTAGTTAAAAAAATGCCATATGCATGGTAGTAACTCTTTTCCCTGGCAGATGGCTTCGGATAAAACCACGCCTACCGCCTCCTGGATTGGAGCAGGTTTTCCCCTAGGAGCAGCAGGAGAGGCTGGCGGAGAAGGGGATGGGACCCACCTCCCCGCACCTCCGGAACTACCACTAGACCTAGCCCAAGTTCTAGCCAATCAAACCCGACTCATTGAAGTCCTCACTCGAAGTCTGGAAAACCAGCGCCCAGGTGGTGGAAGGCCGCAAGATAGGATGGGAGAATTTTTGAGACTCAAGCCTCCCACGTTTGCGGGGTCCAGCAATCCCCTCGATGCAGATGACTGGCTTCGCACGATCAAGAGGAAGTTGGAAGCCATCACATGTCCCGAAAATCAGCGTGTTCAACTGGTAGCTCATCAGCTTTCAGGAATGGCTTTAGCATGGTGGGACACCTTCAGTGAAGCCGTCAGAGATGCCACCTGGGCAGAATTCGAAACAGCTTTCCGTGAGCACCATGTACCCCAGGGGATAGTTCAACTCAAGGAGGATGAATTCCGGGAGCTAACTCAAGGCGGGAGGACAGTCAGTGAGTATGTGCACAAGTTCACAGAGCTGGCCCGTTACGCGCCTGAAGATGTCAGCACCGAGTCTAGAAAGATGGCACGTTTTCTGAAAGGACTAAGACCCGAACTCAAGACCATCCTCGCCAGCCAAGACTTCCTCAGTTTCTCTCACCTCTCCAACAAGGCCATCCAAGTGGAAAGGGCGAAAGAGGAAGAAAAAGGGCATCTCAAGAGAAAATTCCAAGTTCTCCGAGCTCAACAACAAGAACGTCACCAGAGAGCTCGACCCTTTGGGCTTCCACCCAGGGGACCAAGCTTCAATAAATCATCTGGACCCACTCCATCACGCTACAGTCAGCAGAGTCAGAGCTCCCTTCAGGCACCCTCCGTTGCAAGCAATCAACCGCCAGCTAATGCCTGTTGGCACTGCGGAGACCCTAGTCACTTCAAGAATAACTGCCCTCAGTTGAAGGCTCCCGGGCCGACCTACTCCAACTCGGTGAATGGCCCCAAGATTCCATCGGCACCTACCTCCAAGGCACCTCCTTCCAACAGCCAGCTGAGCCGGACTCAGTACCAGGGCAGGGCCCGAGTGGCCGAGTCAACCACATCGACGCTCAAGAAGCCCAGCAAGCCCCAGGAGTAGTGCTCGGTGAGTTCCTTGTTGAATTTACTCCAGCTATTGTGCTTTTTGATTCAGGGGCGTCCCATTCTTTTATAGCCGCCAAGTTTGTGGAAAAACATGGCATCCCCTCTACACCCCTAGCTGTCCCTTTGGTCACCCGAACCCCAGGGTCAGACCTCCTGTGCAAACTCAGGTGCTCCCAAGTCAGAATTCTTTTAAGTGGGGTAGTGTTCCTGGCAGACTTAACCATCTTGCCATCCCAAGGGATTGATGTAATCCTAGGAATGGATTGGCTAGCTAAGCACAAGGGTATCATCAGCTGCGCAAGCAAGACTGTTCTTCTCACAGATCCCCAAGGAGAGGCAGTGTCCTGTCAAGCCCAGCCGCTCGCAAATGATCCGATGATGTTTAATCTGACAGCAGAAAACATGTCGATAATCGAAGAGTTTGAAGATGTATTTCCGGAAGAATTGCTCGGGATGCCGCCAGAAAGAGGAATGGAGTTCTATATAGACCTCATTCCTGGCACTGCACCCATCGCAAAGAGACCATACCGCATGGCTCCCACAGAGTTGGCAGAATTGAAACTTCAGCTTTCAGAATTGCAGCAAAAAGGGTACATCCGTCCCAGTTCGTCTCCCTGGGGAGCACCCGTCCTTTTCGTTACTAAAAAGGATGGAAGTATGAGAATGTGTATTGATTATCGGTCCTTGAATGAAGTCACAATCAAAAACAAGTACCCACTCCCTCGGATTGACGACCTCTTCGACCAGCTGCAGGGAGCCAAATACTTCTCCAAGATAGACCTCAGGTCAGGGTATCACCAACTGAGAATCAAGGAAGCAGACATTCAGAAAACTGCTTTCGTCACCAGATACGGGCAATATGAATTCACAGTGATGCCATTTGGGCTAACAAACGCACCCGCCTTTTTCATGAACCTCATGAACAAGGTGTTTATGGAAGAATTGGATAAGTTTGTCGTGGTCTTTATCGACAATATCCTCATTTATTCCAAGAATCGCAAGGACCACGAGCGTCACCTTCGGATCATCCTCAAAAGACTCAGAGCACATCAACTTTATGCTAAACTCAGCAAGTGTGAGTTCTGGTTAGAGAAAATAGCCTTCCTGGGACATATCTTGACTGCAGAAGGAATAGAAGTGGACCCATCCAAGGTAGAAGCCGTTTCAAAATGGAAACAACCATCCAACGTCAGTGAAGTGCGAAGCTTTCTGGGAATGGCAGGGTACTACCGCCGCTTTATCAAGGGATTCTCCAGCATAGCAAAACCTATGACAGAACTCCTCAAAAAGGACAATAAGTTTGTGTGGACTCCAAAGTGTGAGGAGAGTTTCCAGATCATCAAGGAGAAGCTTACAACTGCGCCAGTTTTGACACTGCCAGATATACACCAGGATTTCGTCATCTTCTGTGATGCTTCAAGGCAAGGCTTAGGGTGTGTCTTGATGCAAAACGAGAAAGTTATTGCCTATGCATCCCGCCTACTCAAGCCACACGAGCAGAACTACCCTACCCACGACTTGGAATTGGCAGCCATAGTGCACGCCCTAAAAATATGGAGGCATTATCTGATCGGGAACAAATGCCACATCTTCACTGATCACAAGAGTCTGAAGTACATCTTCACGCAGCCGGACCTTAACCTCCGTCAAAGAAGATGGCTTGAATTGATCAAGGATTATGACCTCGAAATCCACTACCACCCCGGGAAGGCCAACGTAGTAGCAGACGCCCTCAGCCGAAAACCTTTCGGGATTAAAGAAACCAACCTTCTGGAAGATTGGAAGAAAGAATCAGCTCAGCTGAATGCATGTCTGGGAAACAACGGTAGCCTGGAAGTCAAGCCCAATCTAGAAGATCTCATGTGCAAGGCTCAACACCTGGACGCAGAGACAGCCAGACTTATGGAAAGAGCTCGCAAGGAGCAACTTCCGGACCTCAGGACAGATGAGCAAGGAGTCCTCTGGTTCAAGAACCGCCTGTGTGTACCAGTGGGAGAAGCACGGGAAGCCCTGCTCAATGAAGCCCACAACTCAGCTTACTCCATCCACCCAGGGACCACCAAGATGTACCTGGACCTCAAAGCCAGATACTGGTGGAAAGGGATGAAGAAGGAAATAGCACAGTATGTGGCCCGGTGTGACACCTGTCAGCGAACAAAGGCCGAACATCAAAAGCCTGCAGGCCTACTTCAACCCCTCCCAGTACCCGAATGGAAGTGGGAAGAAATAGGCATGGATTTCGTGACCGGACTGCCCCGAACACAGAAAGGAAATGATTCTATATGGGTAATAATCGATCGTCTCACCAAGGTGGCCCACTTCGTTCCAGTAAAGACCACTTTTGGAGGAGCCGCCCTTGCCCGGATATACCTTAAAGAGATAGTCAGGCTCCATGGCATTCCACGGAAGATAGTATCAGATAGAGGAACGCAGTTCACTTCAAAATTTTGGAAGGGCCTCCAGCAAGCAATGGGCACCAAGCTAGATTTCAGCACCGCTTATCATCCCCAGTCAGATGGTCAAACAGAAAGAGTCAACAAAGTCCTCGAAGATTTACTCAGAGCCTGCATGTTAACTTTCGACAGAGATTGGGAGTCCAGTTTGCCGTACGCCGAATTCTCGTACAACAACAGCCATCAGGCCAGCATCAAAATGTCACCGTTCGAAGCACTTTATGGAAGGAAATGCCAGACTCCCCTGATGTGGTCCAATGTAGGGGAAAGGACACTAGAAGGGCCCGACTTTGTTAAAGAGGCCGAAGAGAAAGTTGCCTTGATCCGCAGAAGGTTACTTGAAGCTCAGAGTCGACAGAAGAGTTACGCAGACAACAGACGAAGAGAACTCCAATTTGAGGAAGGAGATTTCGTTTATCTCAAGGTCTCCCCGATGCGTGGTGTAAAAAGGTTCCAAATGAAAGGAAAGCTAGCGCCACATTTCGTTGGTCCCTACCCCATCATTAGCCGAGTGGGACCCACAGCATACCGTCTTGAGCTACCAGAATCCATGTCAGATATTCACAATGTGTTCCATGTGTCTCAGCTCCGCAAATGCCTAAAAGTACCAGAAAACCACATCGAGGCAGATGCAATTCATATTCAAAAGGATCTCCAGTACTGGGAAAAGCCAGTGAAGATTCTCGATTCAACAGTCAGAAGGACCCGCAACTCAGAAGTAAGACTCTGTAAGGTTCAGTGGAGCAGAGATGGTGAAGAGGAAGCCACCTGGGAAAGTGAGGATTCTCTAAGGAAGGAATACCCTTATCTTTTCTCGAGCCCCATCTGAATCTCGAGGGCCAGATTCCTTTAAGTGGGGTAGGTTTGTAACATCCCAAAAATCCTAACCTAGGTTTGAAACCCTAATCTACCCTTTCCCTTCTTTTCTTCCTTTAATTCCAAGAACTCCCTTAGATTTTCTTTCATCATATGCATACACCTTGGTTGATCACAAGCACATCACTTAGATTCTATTTTCCAGCACCTAGATTACCCACAAAATAATTTGTTCAAAAGAAAAAAGATGCAAAAAGGGAAATAGGATTTGGAAAAGAAAAAGAAAAAGAGAAAAACCCTCTCCCCCCCTGCTGGGCCGTTTTCCAGCCCAAACCCGCGGCCTCCCCCCCCCTCGCGCCCACGCCCCCCTCCTCTTTCGGCCCAACCTCGGCCTGCTCCCGCGCGCGCGCCAGCCCGCCTTGCGCTCTCCCTCCCTCTCACTGGCAAACCGTCCCCACCCGTCAGCCGCCCTCGCTCGCTCGCACGCTCGCCCCCACTGGCAGGATGGCCCCGCTTGTCAGCCGTTCATCGTCCTCCCGCCGTCCCTTCACCGCGGTCACCTCCGGCCATCGCCTCCGTCCCCTCCTCCGTCTTCTCGCCGCACAGGGAAGTTTGGCACCGCTCCGTCCTCCCCTCCCCTTGACCAGCGTCCTCGCCGGTACCGCCCCGCCGTGATGTCCCCTCGGCGGCGCTGTGCGGCATTTATGGCCGGCACTGTGAAGCTCGCCGGCGTCTGCCGAGCTCCACCGCCCCCCCTCCCCTCGGGCGCCTATAAAAGGGTCGCCCCGAGCTCCTTCTTCCATACACCGGCCTCGGCCACTCCTCTTCTCCCCTCACCCGAGAGCAATCCGCGAAGCGCCGTCGTCGTCCCCCTCTCCAGTGAGTCCTTTTCCCTCCTCCCTCTCCCTCTCCGTTGGTCTAGCGAGAAATTAAGTGAGCCGAGCAGCTCCCTCACGAGGCCACGAACCCGAAGCACCACTTCCCAGCCCCCGACCCCCACCCAGAGCCCACCGGCGGCGATCCCCGCCGCGGAACTCCGCCCCTCCCCGTGGGCAGCCCCCTCCCAACCCCCTCTGGCCGAATTGAGCCTACCCTTAGAATCGCCAGCCCCTGCCCATGCTAACCCACCCCTCCTTAGACCGAGAACCGGGCCACCGGCGGCAAGCCGCCGTCAAGCTCACTGGTGACCGGCCCCTCTCCCTCGCTCAGCCGGTTCGCCACGCCGTCTGGCCGCAGCGCCGTTTTCTCCCCCGCTCCCGCTGGCAGGTGGGCCCGCAGTGACGCCGTCACCCTCACGCACCGCGTCGTCCCCCCCCCCCCACCTCGCTCATGGGCCGCCGCTAGGCCGTAAGCACTCCCGCGCGCGCGCTCGCGCCCGGGGTGGGCCAAAAGCCTTGTCCCCAGCCCAGGAAAGGAGAAATCCTTTTTCTTTTTCTTTTTCCACCCTTTTCCCCTTTTTAAATAGTGTTCTCAATATTTTATGCACCAAAAATTTATCAAAAAGGATTTCCAAGGTCACATACAATAATGATGTTAGAAAATGACACACTATAAAGTGTAAACCACTGTTGATGTATTGTTTTATTTCCTGTTTCCTAGAAGAAGCGGAGGCCACGGATCCGGATCCCGTAGCCCCGGGAGAAGGACCGGAGCCCGAACTTCCGGAAGTAGATCTTCTGTGCCAAGAAAGCTTCAATGAAGGCAAGTCCATCTTTCCCTTGATGCATAAATTACCTATTCTTTCTACCACTGCCTAGGCCGGGAATTATGGGGGGTATTGCATTGTGAGTGAGAGATGGCCCGCATGAACATATACTTTCTGGATACGAAATATGGATTGGGAAGAAGGGCAACGGGTTTCTTCAAATAAAACCTCTTTTGAAAGGCTATGCGATGAAGGGTATTCACCCTCATCACCTTGAGAGTGGGATGATCAAGGACTCCCTGGTTTAGGGGAGGGCCTAAGGCGATGGCTCAGCTGGTTTAGGCGTGAGCAGAAGGATTGTCCCCTCATATAAGGACCGGTTTGTCATCTTCACTACCTGTACTCTTTAATAGTACAACCACTCGAGACTGTGTGGGCAGTCACTCAATCCGAACTCGTGCGGTCCAACCCCAGGGTTAAGAAGGCTGGGGAGCACCGGGAGGATAAGGAGGGAGAAAGTTTTGTCCGGTTTGGACATGGCGGTGGCCTGACTCCTTCCGGATAACCGTTAAGGTTAGGACGTACGAGTAAGGAAAGAGATCCGGCATTCGGGTCTCGCGACGGTGAGATCGCAGAAACCGAACTAGTGGGTAAAGTGTACACCTCTGCGCAGAGTTGAAATCTATTCGAATAGTCCGTGTCCACTGGTATGGACGAGTCTGGTATGGTATGGCAATTAGAACTTTTTCTATGAGTTTCATGAAAAGGGGAAGGTGTGAATAAATAAGGTGTTAAGAAAGAAACTAAGGCCACGGGAGCGGGAAGCTCAGTGGCGGTTGAGTTTTTGGTTGCTTTTAAGGCTATGGGAAAACCTTCAAGTAACTGCCTTTCTCTAAGAAATGATGAGTGACTTCAACCCCACCAAATCGAGCATGTACCTTATAGGTCTCTTTCTCTCTACGGGAGCGAGGTGGGCTTGCGGAATACCTAGTGTATTCACCCAGATTCATTTATGTTTTTCAGCAGCCGAAGACTTCTTTTCAGCTATGCTTGATTGAGAGGGCTGTGTCTGCACCCAGTTCTGCCTGTGGCATGGGCTAGTATTTCTTTTCCTACTGCGCTTCCTACTTTGGCTCTCTCTCGAGCTTGTACCCCAGTATTGTAATAACCTTTATCTAAACTCTGTACTATTTGAAGTAAGGAATGTGTTTACTAGCCTCCTGGGACTAGTAATTGTATCACATTTGAGTCCCAAAGGATCGGGACGCTTCAGCTGGTGCAAATCTGGCTGGACTTTAGCCAAACTGCTCCAATTCAATATCATTTGATTTGACAAGGTTCCTATCACGTAGAGGAATATATTAGTACCAAAAATAATTCACTAAGGCTAGAGTCATACCTTGATTCTTGATTTGCATCCCTTTAGTACTTAGCACACATTAACCAAAATAATATGTGTTGGGCATCTAATCACCAAAACATTAAAAGAAATGGCCCAAGGGCACATTTCCCTTTCAATCTCCCCCTTTTTGGTGATTTATGCCAACACATTAAAAGCAACTCAAAATGCAACAACATTTTCAAAGAGAAGCTAAAGAGTGCAACTTGAAAACTAATTTAGCTCACATAGGATTTGGCATATTTGGATCACTTTTGCCCCCACTTGGTTTATTTTCACAAAACAAATTCTTTTTCTATCTCTATATCAAAACACTTGTTTTGGCAAATCAAGAGATCTTTTAAGAGTAATTTTGATCAAATGCCACAAACTCCCCCTTTTTCCCATAGCGAAAATTCTCCCCCATAAGAGACCAATTTTTGCAATAAGAGGATTTTGGTCAAAACACAAAGATTCTAACTCTACAATTTTTTGAAATTCACAAGTGGTTGGCTGATCCATTTGCTTTGGCCTTAATTTCTCCCCCTTTGGCATTAAGCACCAAAACACCAAAACAGGAGACCTTTATGGCCCTTTTACCCCATTGCCTTACCAAAACCCCATTACCTTTTTGGAACTTAACATGGCCCTTTCTTTCAACAACCATTGATTGAGATGCGGAGGGGGAGGGAGTTTTGCAAATATGTAGTTGGCGCACAAGGTGGAGAGCATGGATGGTGTTTTTTGTAAAACACCTCAACTAAAGGTTGTAGAATGAAGAACTTAGATTGAGTTTGTGCATATGTGTACGAAGATGCTCATGTGCACAAATATATTCCATTGAGAAAGATAGGAGTGTTAGATGTGTGGGGTCCTATTTTTGGGGTTCTACTGACCTCGGTGGGGCCACACATATCCCTATGTTCTGTGACAAGATTACTCTTAGTTATATTGAACCCCTTGCTCCCTAGGAAGCTCTGAGCCCCGAGCCCCGGAGGGTTTGGGACCTGTATGTTCTCGAGATGTGAAGTTGTGAACCTTAGGGGCCTAGGAACTATAGTAGAGAATCTTGAATGTATAAGTGTTATTAAGTGCACAAAGGAAGGACATCTAAGCACCTATAACCTTTGTAGCACCCTAGGGCATGAAGGGCCCTAGGGACTTAGCCTCGTGAGCCATAGGACATGAGGGCCTAGGGAGTTAAATTGCTCATTAGTGCCCTAGGACCCAAGGGGTATAGGTGTACATTTAGACCGGGTCTAATGGGCTTGCTCGAATCATGAAAAAAGCACGACCTAGAATATTTTAGTGTCGAGCTGGGCTTGGTCCGAGGTCACGGCCCACGGGCGAGTACATGCATGACACATTTAAGGCTGACACGAAATGGCCATAGAAAGGCACGAAACAGCTCATATATCCATTAAAACCCCACTTCATTCTGCATTTCCATGCACTTGAAGAATGCGAAGCTAGAGTTGATGTTACTTATATGTTTCTTTTGCAACTTCGAATTAGAGGATGTGATGTAATTTTACTTTGTTATGAACATTAGACAATGAACTGAACTTATGAACTCTATCTAGAGTTGGTTGTACTCTTTTTTCCTTCTGACAAAAGAATTTTTCTCGAGGCAGACATTGCACAACTCTGGTAACTCAATAGAAATAATAAGTTTTTTTGTCAAATTTGTTTTATTATATTTTATTATTACATATTAAATCTGGTTTGAATTTTGTGCTTTGGTGTGAATTTTGGCTATGATGTGAATTTTGGTCCAGAATATGAACTTTGGGCTTTTTATAATTTTGGGCCGCCCGACATAAACTCGACACGTTTAAGCAATTACGTGTTGGGCCATGGGCCTAGGGTCGAGGGCTAAGCCCATTGGTCGGCAAGGCACAACCTGTAATAATTACGGGTCGATCCAAAATTCAAACATGTCGGACCATTTCGGGCTTAGGTCGGGCCGGGCCAGGCCGGACGACTCGAATATACACCTATACTAAGGGGCCTCGGGGTCATTGGTCATTCCATCCTACGAGAAATAAGTGATGTTTTACCACTAAATTTGTTATCTCCTTAGTATTATGACATCTGTGCCTATGATATTTGGGTCCATCTATATCTATGAGTTATGGGTCTAACGAAAAATCTTTAAAGCCCACTGATAATAATAGTATAATAGTGAATCGCCCATCATAGGATGACATAGGGAACTAGAGGCCCTAGGGCTTAGAGCGGTGTGGGGCCTAAGGCTCCCCGAGTCTCTTAGGGTGCGTTTGGTTGAATGTACAAGGAGGGATGGAATGAGGCGGCCACATTTTCTATAGTGTTTGGTTAAGAGTCAAGCGGAGGCGAGATGAACCCCGGAGTGATTTTTGGGGGCGACGTGATCCCAAAAAATCGAGGGGACGGTGTCGCCCCCGACTCATCCAACTTTAACCTCAAACCAAACACACCCTTAGTCGCTTCTTACAGTCCCGATATCACGTTATTCGGTGTCAAAGTCCTCCCGTGATCGGGGACGGGGGAGGTCCAAAGGGCACTAGGACCGAGAGCAATGATCCTGTATTTTAATTCAAATTTGAATACGATACGGATATTATTGGATAGTAATGCAAAATGAATATCTCGAATTTAGATACCTACTTAATTTTAAAAGATAATATGTATTTATTTGCTTATTTGTAGTTCTATAGTATAATGAAATTATTATGAGTAAAGTGATCTAAAATATAGCTATTTGTGCAAATTTTGGATAATATTTTTGTTTCCACCTCATGCGCGCAAAAAATAGATGACTCCATAAATATAGGATCGCTCCAATAATCATGCAGCTAGTCTCGTTATAACCAGTTTATGGTATATACTGATACTAATTATGCTACATGATATAGTTATTTATGCAACTTGATACATTGCGTAAAAATATGTTTACTGTTTTATGCCAAAAATTTAGGATGATAGGAATGAGTGATGAAAGTAAATGTATTGATATGTATGAAAACAAAAAATCTTATCTAAATACTTTATTTCTATCGTAATTATAGGATCGCTCCAACAGCAAGACAGCTAGGCTCGTTATAACCAATTTATGATATACTTATACTAATTATGATACACGGTGTAGGTATTTTCACAATGCAGTACACCGCGTAAAAATCTGGCATTCGATTCAATGATGAATTGAACGCATCTTCATGTTTGAGCGTAAAAGCCTTAAGTTTTAAGCGTAAAACCAGCAGTTATGAGCGCAAATGGCCTTTATATCCGGAAACATATACCTTTTTTGTGAATTTTTGTTACGTTGCATAAATGTGTATGTCGTAAATATGTAATACATGTGGCATAAATGGTACAAAACTCATATACACACTGGGTTAGGTTACGATATAATGTATAAAATTAATAAACGTTTGCGTAAAATGTGAATAGAAATATCATAAAGACAAGAGATGGAAAGCGAAGCCATGAACTGAAATATATGTCGTAAAAACCTATTGACTGGCATAAATATGTTTACAAAGTAACATAAAAAATATGTCTGTCGCTCGCGCCTATGGGAGCCGTCACCGCCTCGGATGACATCACTGTCGCATGCCCCAAGGGCCGTCGTTGCTGTGCACCCCCAAGAACTGTTGCCTCGCCTCTGGGATCAGCCATAGCTCGTGCCTAGGGGAGCCTGTTGTCGCCTCTCACACCTAGGGAATTTCATCACCACCACTCCCACCTTGAATGCGCCATCGTCGTGCGCATCTCAAGGGACTGTCACCGTGTGCCCCCCGGGATCTGCCACCGCAGCCGCTCCCACCTCGGATACATTGTATGTGACGAGTCAAATCCGCCGCTCCCACCCGCTGCCGCGCCACCTCTGGATCAGGAGTCGCCACTGACGTGCCTCCAAACCGAGGAGCCTCTGTCACGCCTCCGGATCGCGAGCCATCGCACGCCCGCCTTGAGGGCGCCGACGCTCCCCCTCGGGATTGCCGCCGCTGGCACATCCTAGGGAAACCACCATCGTTGCTAGAACCCTAATTTCTGGCAGCCTGGTGTGCTTTTATAGATGCTCGAACCTGGGTCGGCTCAACCGGATGCCACGTCTGTCCTGAGCTTCCTCTAGTTATTGGAAGCCCAGTGATATATATATAGGCCTAGCTGCTGGCTGTACATAATTTTAAAGGCCCGATCACAAGTCAAAAACATGGCAACAACAAACAAGGACCATTAGGCGTATCCTATCAGGCTGCCTCCAACAAGGGCCGTAAAGGCTCCTGTCCGCTAAACGTAGGGGGCGGTCAGGTCCCCTACGCCTGCAACAACATCCTCTAAAGCGTCCCCTAAAGTATAGAGGATGTGCCAGAGACTCTAAATGTGGAGGCTGCCCACCGTGTGCTATCGCGCGACGGATCCACCAGCCGCCGTGAGGAAACTTCCGCCTCCTACCGCGCGCTGGCGACTGCATCTCCCGGGGCTGAGCCCTCGATCCGGCATGCTTTGCCGCCGGCATCGAGGCAGGAGGGAGAGAAGAGGGCTTGCGCGGGCGGGTCTGGCGCCGTAGAGGTGACTGCTCTTGCAACCGATGAGTCGCGACCCACCGCAAGAGAAGTAGGAAGCGAGGTTCCCCCAGCTCGTCGCCGGAGAGTCGCCATCGGCGAACGCCTTCATCGTCCGCCGAGTTCGTCCAAGCTTGGTGACAAAAGGAAGCGAAGCTCGTCGCCGCCATCGTCTTCCTCTTCGATTCGCTCCACCGAACCAGATCCGAGAAGAACGAGGTTCGATCTACAAATATCCATTGCGTATACTTTCGATTGATGACCGTAATTTGTATTATGATGTGTTTTGTATATCGGATTTGGCCCAAGGCATTTAGGGTTTTCGGGGTATGTTCTCCGAGATCCGGAGCATTCCTTTTGATGAACATTCACATGATCCATGAAAACCTAATTGTTTTGTCCGTTCTCCTAGATCCCAAGCCCTTTTTCATGAACACGGTCTATAATATGTATTTGAAAATAGCTGCACATTTAAGATAATTTTCTGCACATAAATACATAGAAATTGGATGTGTCCACACTGTGTTCTCCCTGATTTGTGTTCTGTTTATTGTACTACAAGGTGGTATGTACATGCATGGTTTTAGGATTCATCAAAACTGTGTAGTCATGGGGTATATGCATAAGGTTGTTTAAGATAGTTGAACATTAATTTTTAGGATGTGTTAACTAATAGAAGACTATGTTTCAATGTAGCCATGGAATCGGAGAACGAAAAGCTCCGTAAAGCACTGGCTACTTTGCTCAGAGTTGTTCAAAAGCGTAGTTGTGACATTGATGATGTCGTGAAATTAGCCTTCCAGCCTTTCAACTCACCTTTGTTGGATGAAATGAACCGAGCATTAGATGAGATTGACGACCTCACCAAGGACCTTGAAGACGTAGCAGTGCAAACCCAGTGGGAGGTAGAAAATATGCATACCTGTCAAGTAAACGAAATTCCGTGACAAGAGGAGGCAGTAGAGGAGCTTTTGATAGAAGATGCTTCTAAAGACAAGCTTCTGATAGAAGAAGAGTCACCAATTAACTATGACGAACTTGTCAGCTACGACGATGGTTGTGACTACTCAACCGACGACACATATCCCTGCTAGTATCTAGGTTTTACTTGACTACAAGTAATTTAGTATGTATGGTAGCCACGTTTGTATGACGAAAACTTCAAATGGTGCCACAGTTTGTATGATCATGCTTTTGTGGGTGTCGAGTGTTGTGTTCGTTGTAAACTCAAACCATTTGAACTACTACAATTATTATTTAGTTATGTTTGAGTATGTTTATGTTAATTCATTAGCAATTGTTCAGTTAATTGATGTCATGTTTGTTCTGCTTCTGTTGCATAGAATGGGAAGTGATTGGAACCAGGTCATGTCTCAATATGGTAGCTTCCTTAGCCAGATTGACGAGCAGCCTGTGGGAACTCAACATTATGAATTTCCAGTGGATGCCCACGCCGAGGGATCAAGGACATTAGCTGTACCTAAAAAGCCTAATCAAAGAACAAAGCTAGCAAACTTCACTGCTGATGAGGACACTAGGGTTTGTCATGCTTGGATTGCTGTCAGTTGCGACCCCATTATTAACACAGGGCAGAAGCGTCAAGGATTTTGGAGTCGAATTACTGAAGCCTACAACTCAAGAAGAGGAACATTGCCCGAAAGGTCGACAAAATCTTTGATGAGTAGATGGGATACTATCAAAACACAATGTTCCACTTTTGCTGGTTACATGATGACAGTCCTCCGACAGAACCCTAGTGGACTAACTGACGCAGACAAGGTACATCTTCACTATGAAACATTACGTAACTATTGTAGGTATTTGTAAATATGTTCCTGCTCTAACCAGCTTTTTCTCTCCCAGACTTCACTTGTAGCCTCTAGGTTTGCAGCTATTGAGAAGAAGCCTTTCCACTTTTTACATTGTTGGGCCATACTGAAGGACCAACCAAAATGGATGGACAACCACATGGGTCAACAAAATCAGCATGGCAACGCTAATCCCACCCAATCTAACACTATCGATGTGGATGCAGAAGAATCTGTACCAACTAGCTTCACATCGAAGAGGCCACTTGGTCGAGATTCTTCGAAGGAAAAGGCAAAGCGAACTAAATCTGTCGACACATCTTCATCAGATTCGGAGTTCATGACACGGATGGGAGATCTTTCTTTAGAGCGCCTTTCTGTGTACAAAACAGTTGTTACAACTGAGGAAAAGAAGTTGGAGTGAATGAACAGAAACGAGAGGCAAAAACTACTCCTAGAAAAGAATAAGTTGATCCTAGAGAAATTAAGGCTAGAAAGGCAGAAACTGAAGGAGGACAAGGAAGAGGAGGTCATGATCTTAAGCATGGATCTCAGTAAATGTAACCCTCTTCTCCGCACGTACTATGAAGCCAAGCAACAAGAGATATTGGCAAGGGTTACTGGCTCATCCTCATCGAGCAAGTGAAGATCATTTTTTCAATTTAGTTTTTTATCGTTTCTGAATGAGGCGTACTCGGACTACTTTATGTGAGGATGTTGTTATCAGACCTGTTTCTAGTTTGTACAAGAATTTTTTTCTGCTTGGTTGCTGTCATCAGAATGGAACTTTGTGTGATGTTATTTGTTTGAACTATTTCTTTGAAGACTACTTAATGTGAGCATGATGTACTTTTTATTTGAACATTTTCACACACATGTGCATGCATGACAATACTACTTCATGTTATTGAATTGAAGGAGCAGTTACATCAGACACTAAGACAGACACTAAGATAGAAGACAGTAAGACCGACACTAACACAAGACAAACTAACAAACATGACACATAACAGACATGACACAGCTGCGTTGTTTGCCTCCTATGCAACTCCGGATCCAAGACGCGCCCAGTGATGGTGGATAAGATCAACCTGAAGCTGAGTATATTTGTTGCGGTCTTTGAGTTGGTTGTACCTTTGATTGACGAACTCGTTGCGCTCTTCCATTGAACCTTGACTTGTGTCAGCCACCACTCCGATGTTTTCAAAAGTTGTGTTCAACACCAATGGACCTTCGCCTTCTACTATCATGTTGTGCAATATTATGCAAGTTTTCATGATGTCCCCAATGTGTTCAGGACTCCAACCGTAAGCAGGGCCATGGACCACACCCCATCGCTTCTGGAGTACACCAAAAGCTCGTTCAATATCTTTTCGAGCAGACTCTTGAATTGTGGCAAAGTGTTGCATTCTAACATCGTAGGGATTATGGATTGTCTTTACAAATGCGGGCCAGTCAGGGTAAATCCTGTCTGCTAGGTAATATCCCATATTGTACGTGTGACCATTCACAGTGAATGAAACAGGAGGTGTGTCACCGCTGAGATGCCTTTCGAAAAGGTTTGAATGGTGCAGAACGTTTATGTCGTTGCAGCTACCTGGCAGTCCAAAATATGCATGCCATATCCAAAGGTCATACGACGCAACTGCTTCCAAGATCATGGTAGGATGTTTACCGCGCCCTGTAAACATGCCCTTCCATGAACTTGGGCAGTTACGCCACTCCCAATGCATGCAATCAACACTACCAAGCATACCAGGAAACCCTCGTGACTCACCAACTTGGAGGAGGCATGCGATATCTTCCGCATTGGGTGCACGGAGATAGAACGGACCAAACGCGGTTTGGATGGCCGTGCAAAAGTGTTTCAATGCCTCATGAGCCGTGGATTCACCAATGCGTACGTATTCGTCGATGGCATCAGCAGGTGAAAGTCGCCTAGAGGGGGGTGAATAGGGCGAAACTGAAATTTACAAAAATAATCACAACTACAAGCCGGGTTAGCGTTAGAAATAATAAAGAGTCGGAGAGAGAGGGTGCAAAACAAATCGCAAGCTAATAAAGAGTGTGACACGCGGATTTGTTTACCGAGGTTCGGTTCTCGCAAACCTACTCCCTGTTGAGGTGGTCACAAAGACCGGGTCTCTTTCAACCCTTTCCCTCTCTCAAACGGTCCCTCGGATCGAGTGAGCTTCTCTTCTCAAATCAACCGGGAACAAAACTTCCCCGCAAGGACCACCACACAATTGGTGTCCCTTGCCTCAGTTACAATTGATATTTATCACAAGAACAAATGAGAAAGAAAAGAAGCAATCCAAGCGCAAGAGCTCAAAAGAACACAACAAATCTCTCTCTCTAATCACTAAAGCCTTGTGTGGAGTTGGGAGAGGATTTGATCACTTGGGTGTGTCTTGTATTGAATGCCTAGCTCTTGTAAGTGGTTGGAAGGTGGAAAACTTGGATGACTTGAATGTGGGGTGGTTGGGGGTATTTATAGCCCCAACCACCAAACTAGTCGTTTGGTGAAGGCTGCTGTCGACGGGCGCACCGGACAGTCCGGTGCGCCACTGGACACTGTCACCCGGTCGTTAGGGTTCGACCGTTGGAGCTCTGACGAGTGGGCCCGCCTGGCTGTCCGGTGGTGCACCGGACATGCCCTATAGGCTGTCCGGTGTGCCACCCGCGCGTGCACTGCTCCTCTGCGCGCACTGGCGCGGATTTAATGCTGTAGCAGGTGACCGTTGCGCTGAAGTAGTCGTTGCTCCGCTGTTACACCGGACAGTCCGGTGTGCACCGGACATGTCCGGTGAATTATAGCGGAGCGAATTCTCGAAGCTGGCGAGTTCAGAGTCGCTTGATCTTGGGGCACCGGACACTGTCCGATGGTGCACCGGACAGTCCGGTGAATTATAGTGAAGCTCCTCTGAAAATTCCCAAAGGTGCGAAGTTCAGCTTGAAGTCCCCTGGTGCACCGGACAGTCCGGTGTGCCAGACCAGGTCACACTTCGGTTATCCCTTTGCTCTTTTGTTTGAACCCTTTTTCTTGGTCTTTTTATTGGCTTATTATGAACCTTTGGCACCTGTAGAACTTATAAACTAGAGCAAACTAGTTAGTCCAATTACTTGTGTTGGGCAATTCAACCACCAAAATCAATTTAGGAATATAGGTGTAAGCCTAATTCCCTTTCAATCTCCCCCTTTTTGGTGATTGATGCCAACACAAACCAAAGCAAATATACAAGTGCAGAATTTGAACTAGTTTGTAAATTGCAAGTGCAAAGATTACTTAGAATTGAGCCAATAACTATTACTTACTAGATATGCATGGATTGTTTCTTTATTTTTAATATTTTGGACCACGCTTGCACCACATGTTTTGTTTTTGCAAATTCTTTTGTAAAATTCTTTTTCAAAGTCCTTTTGCAAATAGTCAAAGGTAAATGAATAAGATTTTGCGAAGCATTTTCAAGTTTTGAAATTTTCTCCCCTTGTTTCAAATGCTTTTCCTTTGACTAAACAAAACTCCCCCTCAAATAAATTCTCCTCTTAGTGTTCAAGAGGGTTTTAAGATATTAATTTTAAAATTCTCCCCCTTTTGAACACAATAAGATACCAATTTGAAATTTTCCAATTGAAAATTATTAATTTTAAAATTAGGGTGGTGGTGCGGTCCTTTTGCTTTGGGCTCATACTCTCTCCCCCTTTGGCATGAATCGCCAAAAACGGAATCATTAGAGCCCTTTGCTAACTATTTTCTCCCCTTTGGCAAATAAAACATATGAGTGAAGATTATACCAAAGACGGAGAGATGCTCGGAGCGACGGCGAATGATGAGTGATAGAGTGGAGTGGAAGCCTTTGTATTCGCCGAAGACTCCAATTCCCTTTCAATATACACCTATGACTTGGTTTGAAATTCTCTTGAAAACACATTAGTCATAGCACATGAAAGAGATGATCAAATGTATATTTATGAGCTATGTGTGCAAGACATCAAAAGAAATTCCTAGAATCAAGAATATTTAACTCATGCCTAAGTTTGGTAAAAGTTTGTTCATCTAGTGGCTTGGTAAAGATATCAGCTAATTGATCTTTAGTGTTAATATATGCAATCTCGATATCTCCCTTTTGTTGGTGATCCCTAAGAAAATGATACCGAATGGCTATGTGTTTAGTGCGGCTATGCTCAACGGGATTATCCGCCATGCGGATTGCACTCTTATTATCACATAGAAGAGGAACTTTGGTTAATTTGTAACCATAGTCCCGCAGGGTTTGCCTCATCCAAAGCAATTGCGCGCAACAGTGGCCTGCGGCAATGTACTCGGCTTCGGCGGTAGAAAGAGCTACGGAATTTTGCTTCTTTGAAGCCCAAGACACCAAGGAACTTCCCAAGAACTGGCAAGTCCTCGATGTGCTCTTTCTATTAATCTTACACCCCGCCCAATCGGCATCCGAATAACCAATTAAATCAAATGTGGATCCCCGAGGGTACCAAAGCCCAAACTTAGGAGTATAAGCCAAATATCTCAAGATTCGTTTTACGGCCATAAGGTGAGATTCCTTAGGGTCGGCTTGGAATCTTGCACACATGCATACAGAAAGCATGATGTCCGGTTGAGATGCACATAAATAGAGTAATGAACCTATCATCGATCGGTATACCTTTTGATCGACGGATTTACCTTCCGTGTCGAGGTCGAGATGCCGATTTGTTCCCATGGGAGTCTTGATGGGCTTGGCATCCTTCATTCCAAACTTGTTTAGAATGTCCTGAGTATACTTCGTTTGGCAAATGAAGGTGCCCTCTTGGAGTTGCTTTACTTGGAATTCTAGAAAATACTTCAACTCCCCCATCATCGACATCTCGAATTTCTGTGTCATGATCCTACTAAATTCCTCACATGTAGATTCGTTAGTAGACCCAAATATAATATCATCAACATAAATTTGGCATACAAACAAATCATTGTCAAGAGTTTTAGTGGATAGAGTAGGATCAGCCTTGCCGACTTTGAAGCCATTAGCAATAAGGAAATCTCTTAGGCATTCATACCATGCTCTTGGGGCTTGCTTGAGCCCATAAAGCGCCTTAGAGAGCCTATAAACATGGTTAGGGTACTCACTGTCTTCAAAGCCGAGAGGTTGCTCAACATAGACCTCTTCCTTGATTGGTCCATTGAGGAAGGCACTCTTCACGTCCATTTGGTAAAGCTTGAAGCCATGGTAAGTAGCATAGGCTAATAATATACGAATTGATTCAAGCCTAGCTACGGGTGCATAGGTTTCACCAAAATCCAAACCTTCGACTTGGGAGTATCCCTTGGCCACAAGTCGAGCTTTGTTCCTTGTCACCACACCATGCTCGTCTTGCTTGTTGCGGAAGACCCATTTGGTTCCTACAACATTTTGGTTAGGACGTGGAACTAAATGCCATACCTCGTTCCTAGTGAAATTGTTGAGCTCCTCTTGCATCGCCATCACCCAATCCGAATCTTAGAGCGCTTCCTCTATCCTGTGTGGCTCAATAGAGGAAACAAAAGAGTAATGCTCACAAAAATGTGCAACACGAGATCTAGTGGTTACCCCCTTATGAATGTCGTCGAGGATGGTGTCGACGGGGTGATCTCGTTGGATTGCTTGGTGGACTCTTGGGTGTGGCGGCCTTGGTTCTTCATCCTCCTTGTCTTGATCATTTGTGTCTCCCCCTTGATCATTGCCGTCATCTTGAGGTGGCTCATCATTTTGATTTTCTCCTTCATCAACTTGAGCCTCGTCCTCATTATGAGTTGGTGGAGATGCTTGCGTGGAGGAGGATGGTTGATCTTGTGCATTTGGAGGCTCTTCGGATTCCTTAGGACACACATCCCCAATGGACATGTTCCTTAGCGCGACGCACGGAGCCTCTTCATCATCTAATTCATCAAGATCAACTTGCTCTACTTGAGAGCCATTAGTCTCATCAAACACAATGTCACAAAAAACTTCAACTAGTCCAGTGGACTTGTTAAAGACTCTATATGCCCTTGTGTTTGAATCATATCCTAGTAAAAAGCCTTCTACAGTCTTAGGAGCAAATTTAGATTTTCTACCTCTTTTAACAAGAATAAAGCATTTGCTACCAAAGACTCTAAAATAGGAAATATTGGGCTTTTTACCGGTCAGGAGTTCGTATGATGTCTTCTTGAGGACTCGGTGTAGATATAACCGGTTGATGGCGTAGCAAACGGTGTTAACCGCTTTGGCCCAAAACTGATCCGGTGTCTTGTACTCATCAAGCATGGTTCTCGCCATGTCCAATAGAGTTCGATTCTTCCTCTCCACTACACCATTTTGTTGGGGGTGTAGGGAGAAGAGAACTCATGCTTGATGCCGTCCTCCTCAAGGAAGCTTTCAATTTGTGAATTCTTGAACTCTGTTTCGTTGTCGCTTCTAATTTTCTTGATCCTCAAGCCGAACTCATTTTGAGCCCATCTCAAGAATCCCTTTAAAGTCTCTTGGGTTTGTGATTTTTCCTGCAAAAAGAACACCCAAGTGAAGCGAGAATAATCATCCACAATAACTAGACAGTACTTACTCCCGCCGATGCTTATGTAAGCAATCGGGCCGAATAAATCCATGTGTAGGAGCTCCAGTGGCCTGTCAGTCGTCATGATGTTCTTGTGTGGATGATGAACACCAACTTGCTTCCCAGCTTGGCATGCGCTACAAATCCTGTCTTTCTCAAAATGAACATTTGTTAATCCTAAAATGTGCTCTCCCTTTAGAACCTTATGAAGATTCTTCATTCCAACATGGGCTAGTCGGCGGTGCCAGACCCAACCCATGTTAGTCTTAGCTATTAAGAAAGTGTCGAGTTCAGCTCTATCAAAATCTACCAAGTATAGATGACCCTCTAACACTCCCTTAAATGCTATTGAATCATCACTTCTTCTAAAGACAGTGACACCTATATCAGAAAATAGATAGTTGTAGCCCATTTGACATAATTGGGAAATGGAAAGCAAATTGTAATCTAATGAATCAACAAGAAAAACATTGGAAATGGAGTGGTCAGGAGATATAGCTATTTTACCCAAACATTTGACCAAACCTTGGTTTCCATCCCCGAATTTGATAGCTCGTTGGGGATCTTGGTTTTTCTCGTAGGAGGAGAACATCTTCTTCTCCCCTGTCATATGGTTTGTGCACCCGCTATCGATGATCCAACTTGTGCCCCCGGATGCATAAACCTACAAAACAATTTTAGTTCTTGACTTTAGGTACCCAAACGGTTTTGGGTCCTTTGGCATTAGACACAAGAACTTTGGGTACCCAAACACAAGCCTTTGACCCCTTGTGTTTGCCCCCAACAAACTTGGCAACTACCTTGCCGGATTTGTTAGTTAAAACATATGATGCATCAAAAGTTTTGAATGAAATGCTATGGTCATTTGATGCACTAGGAGTTTTCTTCTTAGGCAACTTAGCACGGGTTGGTTGCCTAGAGCTAGATGTCTCACCCTTATACATAAAAGCATGATTAGGGCCAGAGTGAGACTTCCTAGAGTGAATTCTCCTAATCTTGCTCTCGGGATAACCGGCAGGGTACAAAATGTAACCCTCGTTATCCTGAGGCATGGGAGCCTTGCCCTTAACAAAGTTAGACAATTTCTTAGGAGGGGCATTAAGTTTGACATTGTCTCCCTTTTGGAAGCCAATGCCATCCTTGATGCCATGGCGTCTCCCACTATAGAGCATACTTCTAGCAAATTTAAATTTTTCATTCTCTAAGTCATGCTCGGCAATTTTAGCATCTAATTTAGCTATATAATCATTTTGTTGTTTAATTAAAGTCATATGATCATGGATAGCATCAATATCAATATCTCAACATCTAGTACAAATAGACACATGCTCAACGGTAGATGTAGAGGGTTTGCAAGATTTTAATTCTACAACCTTAGCATGTAATATATCATTTTCACTTCTAAGGTTAGAAATAGTAACATTGCAAACATCAAAATCTTTAGCCTTAGCAATCAATTTCTCATTCTCATTTCTAAGGCTAGCAAGAGAAACATTCAACTCATCAATCTTAGCAAGTAAATCAACATTATCATCTCTAAGATTGGGAATTGAAACATCAGAAACATGTGAATCAACCTTAGCAATTAATCTAGCATTTTCATTTCTAAGGTTGGCAATAGTGTCATGGCAAGTGCTTAGCTCACTAGTTAATTTCTCACATTTTTCTACTTCTAGAGCATAAGCATTTTTAACCTTAACATGCTTTTTATTTTCCTTGATTAGGAAGTCCTCTTGGGAGTCCAAGAGATCATCCTTTTCATGGATGGCACTAATCAATTCATTTAATTTTTTCCTTTTGTTGCATGTTTAGGTTTGCAAAAAGAGTACGCAAATTATCCTCCTGATCACTAGCATTATCCTCATCACTAGAGGTTTCATATTTAGTGGAGGATCTTGATTTTACCTTCTTCCTTTTGCCGTCCTTGGCCATGAGGCATTTGTGGCCGACGTTGGGGAAAAGAAGACCCTTGGTGACGGCGATGTTTGTGGCGTCCTCGTCGGAGGAGGAGTCGGTGGAGCTCTCGTCGGAGTCCCACTCCCGGCAAACATGGGCATTGCCGCCCTTCTTCTTGTAGTATCTTTTCTTCTCCTTTCTTCTCCCCTTCTTGTCGTTGTCCCTGTCACTATCACTTGATAATGGACATTTAGCAATAAAGTGACCGGGCTTACCACACTTGTAGCAAACCTTCTTGGAACGGGATTTGTAATCCTTCCCCTTCCGTTGCTTGAGGATTTGGCGAAAGCTTTTGATGATTAAAGCCATCTCCTCATTGTCGAGCTTGAAGGCATCAATGGGTTGTCTACTTGATGTAGACTCTTCCTTCTTTTCCTCCGTCGCCTTGAATGCAACCGGTTGTGCTTCGGGCGCGGAGGGGCCATCTAGCTCGTTGATCTTCTTTGAGCCTTTGATCATCAACTCAAAGCTCACAAAATTACCTATAACTTCCTCGGGGGTCATTTGTGTATATCTAGGATTACCACGAATTAATTGCACTTGAGTAGGGTTAAGAAAAACAAGTGATCTAAGAATAACCTTAACCACTTCGTGGTCATCCCATTTTTTGCTCCCGAGGTTGCGCACTTGATTCACCAAGGTTTTGAGCCGGTTATACATGTCTTGTGGCTCCTCCCCTTGGCGAAGACGGAAGCGACCGAGCTCCCCCTCGATCGTTTCCCGCTTGGTGATCTTGGTCACCTCGTCTCTTTCGTGCGCGGTCTTTAGCACGTCCCAAATTTCCTTAGCACTCTTCAACCCTTGCACCTTGTTATACTCCTCTTGACTTAAGGAGGCGAGGAGTATAGTTGTGGCTTGGGAGTTGAAGTGTTGGATTTGGGCCACTTCGTCCTCATCATAATCCTCATCCCCTACGGATGGTACCTGTACACCAAACTCAACAATATCCCATATACTTTTGTGGAGTGAGGTTAGGTGATATCGCATCATATCACTCCACCTAGCATAATCTTCACCATCAAATGTTGGTGGTTTGCCTAATGGGACGGAAAGTAAAGGTGTATGTTTAGGAATGCGAGGATAGCGTAGGGGGATCTTACTAAACTTCTTGCACTCGTGGCGCTTAGAAGTTACGGACGACGCGTTGGAGCCGGAGGTCGATGGTGATGAAGTGTCGGTCTCGTAGTAGACCACCTTCCTCATCTTCTTGTGCTTGCCGCTACTCCGATGCGACTTATGGGAAGAAGATTTCTTCTCCTTCCCCTTTCCCTTGTTGCGGGACTCTTCCGATGAAGTCTTCCCGTGGCTTGTAGTGGGCTTGTCGCCGGTCTCCATCTCCCTCTTGGTGTGATCTCCCGACATCACTTCGAGCGGTTAGGCTCTAATGAAGCACCGGGCTCTGATACCAATTGAAAGTCGTCTAGAGGGGGGTGAATAGGGCGAAACTGAAATTTACAAAGTTAATCACAACTACAAGCCGGGTTAGCGTTAGAAATAATAAAGAGTCGGAGAAAGAGAGTGCAAAACAAATCGCAAGCTAATAAAGAGTGTGACACGCGGATTTGTTTTACCGAGGTTCGGTTCTCGCAAACCTACTCCCCGTTGAGGTGGTCACAAAGACCGGGTCTCTTTCAACCCTTTCCCTCTCTCAAACGGTCCCTCGGACCGAGTGAGCTTCTCTTCTCAAATCAACCGGGAACAAAACTTCCTCGCAAGGACCACCATACAATTGGTGTCCCTTGACTCGGTTACAATTGAGTTTTGATCACAAGAACAAATGAGAAAGAAAAGAAGCAATCCAAGCGCAAGAGCTCAAAAGAACACAACAAATCTCTCTCTCTAATCACTAAAGCCTTGTGTGGAGTTGGGAGAGGATTTGATCACTTGGGTGTGTCTTGTATTGAATGCCTAGCTCTTGTAAGTGGTTGGAAGGTGGAAAACTTGGATGACTTGAATGTGGGGTGGTTGGGGGTATTTATAGCCCCAACCACCAAACTAGCCGTTTGGTGAAGACTGCTGTCGACGGGCGCACCGGACAGGGCGGTGCGCCACCGGACACTGTCACCCGGCCGTTAGGGTTCGACCGTTGGAGCTCTGACGAGTGGGCCCGCCTGGCTGTCCGGTGGTGCACCGGACATGCCCTGTAGGCTGTCCGGTGTGCCACCCGCGCGTGCACTGCTCCTCTGCGCGCGCTGGCGCGCATTTAATGCTGTAGCAGGTGACCGTTGCGCTGAAGTAGTCGTTGCTCCGCCGTTACACCGGACAGTCCGGTGTGCACCGAACATGTCCGGTGAATTATAGCGAAGCGAATTCCCGAAGCTGGCGAGTTCAGAGTCGCTTGATCTTGGGGCACCAGACACTGTCCGGTGGTGCACCGGACAGTCCGGTGAATTATAGTGAAGCTCCTCTGAAAATTCCCGAAGGTGCGAAGTTCAGCTTGAAGTCCCCTGGTGCACCGGACAGTCCGGTGTGCCAGACCAGGGCACACTTCGGTTATCCCTTTGCTCTTTTGTTTGAACCCTTTTTCTTGGTCTTTTTATTGGCTTATTGTGAACCTTTGGCACCTGTAGAACTTATAAACTAGAGCATACTAGTTAGTCCAATTATTTGTGTTGGGAAATTCAACCACCAAAATCAATTTAGGAATATAGGTGTAAGCCTAATTCCCTTTCAGCAGGAATACCATAAGCAAGGATTCAAACAGCAGCAACAACTTTCTGCAGAGCAGAAAGACCAATCTCACCCGCACAGTTTGGGCGCTGAATAACGTATGGATCCACTTGTTGCACAACATCAACGAGGCGCTCAAACACATGGCGATGCATACGGAACCTACCATAAAATAAATGTGTCATAAAATAAATGTGTCTCACAGAAAGGGGCGATGAAGTTAAGTACATGTCAAAATGAATGTGGGTGAAAGTCGCCTAGAGGGGGGGTGAATAGGCGGAATCTGAAAATTATCAACTTAAGCACAACTACAAGCCGGGGTTAGCGTTAGAAATATAATCGAGTCTGAAAGAGAGGGTGAAAACAAATCACAAGCAAATGAAGAGTGAGACGCGGTGATTTATTTTACCGAGGTTCGGTTCTTGCAAACCTACTCCCCGTTGAGGTGGTCACAAAGACCGGGTCTCTTTCAACCCTTTCCCTCTCTCAAACGGCCACTTAGACCGAGTGAGCTTCCTTCCTTGATTTCCCGGGTCACTTAGACCCCGCAAGGACCACCACACAATTGGTGTCTCTTGCTTCGCTTACAAGGTTTTGAAAGTAAGAATGAGAGGAAGAGGAAAGCCATCCAAGCAACAAGAGCAACAAAAGAACACAAGTCGATCTCCTCACAAGTCCTAAAAACTAGAGTTGAATTGGGGACTTTGATTCGATCGGAGGCTTTGATTTGTGTCTTGGAGTGTTGTGTATTGCTCTTGTATTGAATAAGATGTAGTGAATGCTTGGATGCCTTAAAGAGTGGTGGTTGGGGGGTATTTATAGCCCCAACCACCAAAGTGGCCGTTGGGGAGGCTGTCTGTCGACGGGCGCACCGGACAGTCCGGTGCGCCAGCCACGTCACCCAACTGTTGGGGTTCGACCATTGGAGCTCTGACTAGTGGGGCCACCTGACAGTCCGGTGGTGCACCGGATAGGTCCTGTTCACTGTCCGGTGCGCCTTCTGGTGCTTGCTCTGACTTCTGCGCGCGCAGGCGCGCACTGTTTGCTTTTACTGTTCACTTGCAGGCGACCGTTGGCGCGAAGTAGCCGTTGCTCCACTGGCACACCGGACAGTCCGGTGTTACACCGGACAGTCCGGTAAATTATACCGGAGCGGCCTCCCAAATTCCCGAAGCTTGCAAGTTCAGAGTCGATCTCCCTGGTGCACCGGACACTGTCCGGTGGCACACCAGACATTCCGGTGCGCCAGACCAGGGCTGCCTTCGGTATACTTTGCTCCTTAGTTTTGAACCATTTCTTTTGACTTTGTATTGGTTTGTTGTGAACCTTTGGCACCTATAGAACTCATAATCTAGAGCAAACTAGTTAGTCCAATTGTTTGTGTTGGGCAATTCAATCACCAAAATTCATATAGGAAAAGGTTTGACCCTATTTCGCTTTCAGTGGGCATGAAATATATGAAATACCTCCTACGGAATTGAGCATCCGTGTACACGGGTTGCGCTCCAAAGTAGTCCGCTCGGATTCTTACATCGCCGCTCATGTGATCACGATGAATCCGAACACGCCCAAGAATGGAACCACCGTGACGACGCTCGTTGCGTGCACGACGCTTCCTATTGAGCATGTGCCTCGCCAACTGCAACTCTTCTTCTTCCTCTTCCATTTCTTCCATCAAACTAACAAGAAAATTCGATTCTAAGTAGGGGTTCATTGTTCTGGAGATTTGAAAGCCAAGTTTGAGTGAAGTATGCAAGCATCACTCGGTATTTATAAAAGAAGTAGGCTTCAAAGACAAGCCATCCTCTTTTCGTGCAGACGAAGCTAATCGATGGCTTGTCGTAGAAGTGTTGTGGCTTACGGTAGAAGCATGTGAATTTGAAAACATATTTTCATACCGATAAAAGACTATGCGACGTTTTATCGATAACAATTACACACAAAATAGCAATGTTAATTAAATTTGACAATTCGAAATTATTAATTCGAAAATTAATAAATACACTTTTTTGCGCATCATTTGTATAGCGTGAAATGGGAAGAAAACAAAGAAAACAGAAAAAGAAATGGAAAAAGAGAATCTGTTAACACTGTAGCTTTAGGGGACTGAATTTAGGAGACGCTGCTGGAGACTGAGAATATATAGAGAACAGAATCTTTTAGAGTGTGCTGTAAAGAACAGAGAATATTCCTTTAGAAGATAGAATTTAGGGGACGCTGCGGGAGACATCCTCAATCTTGATTTCCATACTCTAGTAGTAGTAGTAGTTTATAGTCTTAGGCCCAGCCGTCTGTGCTCTCAGCATGCAACGAGACAACGACATTTGATGTTTCATCTCTATCTCTCGCACAGTCGCAGGAAGACAGGCGGTCGTGTCGTATTCTCTCGATAGCCGGCGCATGATCATCGGGTATGGTTGTGCTTTCATCCTGCCCGCACATCTAACAACACATTGCATCTATTTAATCACGGTTTCGAGGTAACCTTCTTTTGAGTCATCTAGACGCGCGTGCACATATATATGCCATATTTTTCTATGAGATATTAGGGTATATTTTAATTATTCTTTATTTAATATGAATGACTTTTTCAGATTTACATAAGTATTTATTGATAATATATATACACTATATTTACGTGTGATAATAATTATTAGAAAGGATCTCCGTTACAAGTATTTTTCCGGGTCTCTAAAATATGTTAGGATCGGCACCGAAGATAAATATATATTGACAATTCTAAATATTAACATATGAAGAAGTACTGTTAAAGTAGTTAAATAATATCCCCGCACCGATACGTGTGGCTGCCAAACGGGCGACGTGTCACACGCCGGATCCGGAATCTTTTAGCATAGATTTCTGAAAATGACGGAAAAGAACAGTTGAAATGACTGACCTGTACGTCTGTATGATGAAACGACTGACATGTACGTACATCTGGACGATACATACGACACCAGGACGGTAGGAATATATTGTACATCTTTTGATAGTCGCCGTGACCCACGATCATATCGCACAGGGGGTTGAGACTGCTGGCACGTCCATGGATTTCTTCGCTAATATAACAATAAGGGGTTATATATGACTGACTGATGATTCTATCATACGTTGTGTTTAATGCCATATGTAGTTTCTTGTACCACGTTTAGACACCACACGTTTCGATGACGTAACAAGTGGTACTGGTGGTCCTTGTTTGGATGGGTATATTGTCGATAAAACAGCTACAGGCCACGGCGCACCTGCAACGGCGTCTCTAGTGGAAACTCCCCTTCGGTGTTTGGATGGGTATATTGCTGCTCGGGAGAAGATGCTCTAGCACCAGCCATCGTTTCGTCGTCGTCAACGAGTCCAAGCTCGTGCCAAGGCGCGGCTGCACGGGCGTCGTCCCCGTCGAGGTCATCCCCTTCGGTGCGACATAAACTATTTTATATAGTACTTTGTTGTACTGTTGAATACTGATGTTCATAGCAAAAAACATTTACATAAAATTATTATTCTCAATAAAATAATCAGGTTAGGAGGGTAACTGTAACCTCAAAATTCACATTTCTAAAGTTGGGTACATCTTTCTAGCCAACATAGCAAAAACTCTCTCCAGTCTTGAGTTCTGGAGCAGAGCTGCTCTAAGGTGAAGTGGAGCCATACCAAACACGCACTGAATATAATAAAGAAGATCGGCGGCAACTGCTTCTCTGATATGATTATGCGAAAGTAATTATATACTTGATCAAAGAAAAGTGTTGAACTAGAGATCGCTAGCTCGACCAATAAGTCGTGGACATAGCTCAAACAATATAGAGGCGAAATCAGCCATATCAAATGATTCACGATTATTTAGATCTTATTGTAATACTTCATCTATTTTTTTTGTTTGTCATAGTTTAATTTAAAAATAAATTAGCGGATGACAAATATTCGAGAGCTAGTAGTAAGAATACTGATTCAAAATAGTGTGAATTTATAATTTAGATTCTGGATAAAAAATAAGCAGATGAATGAGATTCAATTATAATATAATGATAACTACGACAGATACTATGGTCTGATTGTTTAAACATGTAATCATTTTGTTTGTGTGGTGAACATTGTGTTCGTGTACTTCATTTCTAATCACTTTGTTTTCTTTTGAATTAAATATTGTTTTATGTCGTGCCTTTAATCATGTGACTTTGATTGTTATGATGATATATACGTATACTTTATTTTAAATCACTTATGTTATTATTGATGCAACAAAAATATGTGGTGAATACTTTGATCAGGAGAAAAATGACTTTTTTCAACCAAACTACCAAATTCGTGAAACTAAAGTTGGCCAGCAAGTCAAACATTTTGAAAAAAAAAACAGCAACTTGACAATTAAGCTGAGTTGGGGTGGAGTTAGCGAAGGTAAGCTCTCCCAAACAAGACATCAATATATTCACCTCAATATAATTCACTTCAGCAAACGTAGATTAAGATGAATATAACAGTAATTAAACAGGTCCGTAATCTTATTTTTCTTAGGAGAGAGATCGAGATCAAACACGGCCTCAGTAATACCTTAACACATTTACTATTGATAACAGAGAGGACGGACAGTCCACAGCTCGGCCTAGTGCACGCATGATTTGAAAACGGGTGCAGACTGCAGACGACGCTGACCCTAGCCTGTCGCTCGATCAACTCATTCCATACCATTCCAGAAGAGCGAAGTTTTCAGCTTTTTGCTCTACATCTGATGATGGGTGTGTTGTCGAACGCTGACTACTGATTCTGACTCTTTAGGGCGTGTTCAGTTACACCAATTCAAAATTGACTAGAAGAGGATTTAAACCCTTTAATCCCCTTTTAGATTGGTCTGACCGAATAAGCCCTTATAGTGTTGCTAGCTATCGACCGACCCGTATGGACAGGCCCGCCCGGCCGACAAGAGGGGACAGAGAATTGTGGTAGGTGCTGGCTTGCGGTTGGTGAGAAAGTGATCGGTTTGAAACTTTCAAGTTTGATCTGAATTGAATCACCCGCGCGTGCGTGCGTACACATGATGTAGCCGGCCATACCATGTCAAATACTGCTATATACATATAGTCCATACAAATCGACATCCAGAATTAATATTTTATACAAAATATTAAAAAACTAAAACTACTTAGGGCTTGTTCGTTTTGCTCTCAATCCATGTGGATTAGGTGGGATTGGATGGGTTTCAATCCCAAACAAGTCAAAATCTTTCATAATTTTTTCCAATCTCATCCAATCCACATGGGATAGGAATAACCGAACAAGCCTTTACCGGTCGTCGATGAAAATATAGCAGTCGCCATCGTAGCAGTAGTTATAGTAATAATAGCACTGAACCGGTTAGGCAAGGGCGGAGCTCTCAGTGTGGCAAGATATAACGTCCGTCATACCTTAATTTTCTAGTGAATTTACCCCAAAGTCAGTGTGTACCATAAGCACGTAGAAGGAAAGTAAGTTTCACTGCGAGAAACTTAGCATCGGTGGCCGGAGGAAGAACGAAAATGCATGTACTTTACGAACCATTGGCCTCCACGCTGCTACTCTCTATAGGCCCTTTGGTCTTTGCTTGGCACGTTGACAGTTGACTATGACTATGTCCTTGCTAGCTAGCTAGGTTTGGAGCCAACCACATACGGTTTAGTCTTTCCGTCTCCCACAGCACCAAGGTCGGTCGTTCATCGTGAGGGCTGAGCAAGAGACATGGCATCTTCGACGAGTCCGTGATGGTGGTGGCTGCATATTGCGTATTGGGTATCTATGCCACTGATTGAAAAATCCATGCTATGTGTCACCATACCTTAGATCTCCTATCTGTGGGCTAAGAGAAAATCCCTTCAATATCGTCCAAACTTATATCAATCCCTTCAATACCATCAGAATTTATAGTTTCCCCTCAATGCCATCAAATTTAAATTTTAATCCCTTGAATGTCATTACCGTTAAATTGGAGTTAACGTCGTTAGTTCAATTTAAAGACAATCTCTCCAATGCCATTAAAATATATATTGATCCCTTCAATACCACTAAAAATTGGTTCGATATATTTGGGGTTTAAAAATTCCAGAATCAAAAAAATATGGATCAGATTTTTAAAATTCTACAATTTTTAAAAACTTCAATCCATACTTAAGTTTTTTAAAAATAAACTGATATATCAAATTAATTTTGGGGTTTACAAAAAAGTATGTATTTAAAATTTTAAAAATCCTAGAATTTTAAAATTTTGATCCATATTTTTTATTTTGGAATTTTTAAACCCTATCGAACCAATTTCTAGTGGTATTGAAGGAATCAATATAAATTTTAATGACATTGGAGATATTGACTTTAAATTAAACTAACAGCGTTAACTTCAAACTAACGGTAATGACACTCAAGGGATTAAAAATTAAATTTGATGGTATTAAAAGAAAAATATAAATTCTGATGATATTGAAGGGATTAATATAAGTTTGGATGACATTGAAGGAATTTTCTCGTCGGTTAAACCATCCCCTACCGTTCACATGTCTGCCACACGCAGGTGGCCACTCTTTTGTAGGCATTCGGACGATTGCACGCGCCTCGTCCGTGGCCACTCGGACGTGCAGCTGTTCTGTACGATAGCACAGCACTCTGACCTAGCGAGAAAATCCATGTTTGTAGATGCCCACAACTCCGTTTAACTGAACAAAAGGGGTGCATTCCCGAACCAAAAAGCGGAGAATCTTTATCCAAGGCCATCAGTGGCTCTAATAAACTTACAAATCCTACTTTAGTCATGCTCCTGCTCTGAAAGATATGTACTACTACCAACTTAGTGGTGCCGACACGGTTAATAAGCGTTCTACTATACTGACTACGACGAAACCACATCCTGCTATACAAAAATGTGAGGACGGCCAGGCAAACAGGGGTCCCGCTTCCACACGGCCACGGCGATCACCGGTGCAGGTACTGGCATTTCGAACCCTTCCAGCAGTGGCCACTCTCGTAGTGTTTACATAGCCCCCTCTGGGACTGCCCTCTTGACGAGGGTCGTGACGAACCACCACTGCCATGGTCATGACGATTGTCGGACCTCCGGGGGTAGTTCGAGCTACCCCGCCGCGAATCACCGCTGTGAGAGTCCCTGTCATGTTGGTGATTCCCCTGGCCGCCCCGACTAGGGTTACCAGACGATGGATGCCAGCTCCTGTTGCTTCCGAGAGCCACTCCCGAGCCTGCATTCTTGTCGCTGTTTCCCTGTTGTCTCTTCGATGCTTCAGAAGAGTTCCCCAGAGCCTCGTCCCAACCAGCAGCACCCTTGTCGCTGCTTCCCTGTCTCTTTGCCAACGAGTGCCTCCCTGTTGGTGTCGTCGCTTGGTGACTAGAAGACAATTTACGGTTTTCACTGGCACTGGATGCGATCTTTGAGCTGTCACGACCCGACGAATGCCAGCCTGAAGCTTTTCTGCTTCCCTCCGGAGATGAACTTGTTCGTTGCCAGCCATCAACTTTTGCAATCCGATCTGTACATGAACGAGAGGGTTGCCGACCTGCAGCCTTTGTACCCCCCTGGGTAAAAGATCCTGATCGTTGCCAGCCATGCGCTTTTCCACTCCCCTCTGGTGATGTACTTGACTGTTGCCAACCTGAGGCTTTTCTGCTCCCATCCGGGGATGAACTTGATCGCTGCCAACCTGAAGATTTTGTGCCCCTTTGCGTAGAAGGACACGATGTTTGTGAACCTGAAACATTAGCAATCCCTTCAAGCGATAAGACTGGTGGTTTCCAACCTGAAACTTTTGCACTGCCCTCTAGAGATGAGCCCGGCAGTTGCCAACCCATAACTTTTGTGCTCCCATCTAGAGATGGACCTGATGCAGCGCTTGCTTTTGGTTTTACCTAAAAGTGTCAGAAGTAATATGTTAGCTAGAACATTGTGTTACTAAGTTTTTTCCTCTTCAAGGGATGAATCAAGATGGAACCGCAGACCAGTTATGAATAACATTACCCGTTCTGACGCTCCAGAACCTGAGGCACTTGAATTTCCATGTTCCATCTTTTTCTCCCATTGTGTTGGTAATGTTTTGACAAAAGCACCATCTCCTGGGTCCACTCTCGCCTCCTCTATGAAGCATGACGCGTCTTTGCCATCAGCTCCAAGACCTGTAGAAGATTTTGTTAGACTAAAAGGTTGTTTAAGGAAGCAACCACAGAAAAAGATAGTCATCTTCACCTGATGAGGGCTGGAGACCAGGTTTTGGAGAAGGCATTGACCACATGTCATTACCAGGGTCATCTTGGACGCCCCATAGAGCAGAATCAACAGCTTCACCCTGATAGTAACTTGGTTCACCCCAAGGGGACAATGCAATAGGACTGGAGCATTGTGGTTGATCTTCCTCAGCTGAAGCTGGCACCATTTTTTGTGAAGGCGCTACCCCATGTATACTACATTTTTCACAATCTTGTTCTGTTAAGGATTCCAACACATCTGATACAGCAATCCCTTCAGCATCAGATACAGGATTGACCACTTTGTTATTTCTCTTTATCGCATTCTCTTCAAACAGATGCTCTAATTGAGTGATTGAGTCCCTATCTGTCGAATGTGATCTTTCCTTAAGTGGTTGTAAGCTATCAATTTTGCTAGTAGGTGCACGGACACATGTCTTTGTAGCTAAATTCTCATGTGCTACTGATGTTGATCCTGACTGGTTCACGGAAATCTCCTTCCCCTCCTGTTTTGGGATAGGACTAGGGTACTCAGACTCAAGATCTTGAGTTTTCAAGGAAAAGAGTGAGCCACTTTTAGGCTCATGAAGAAGATCAAATGATACACTTGATGTGTCAGGCTGGCATGTTCTATGCTGATCCATGGTTGCATCAATCTTCCTTGAATTAGATGTAGATGTTGGATCTGGTTGGGGAACGCAGGCAGGAGCCCCAGACTGACAAGACAAAGCAGAAGCAGAACTTGAATCTCTGTCTTCCACAGGATTTGTTGGAGAACAGGTCTCTGGCTTTGCTAATGCAATAGATAACTGAAGGTCATGAGCTCCAGCATTTGTAGCTGAACTCCATGAAGAACCTTCCTGCTGGCACCTGGTTCTGAACACCGGCCAACTTGTAGTACTAAGGGAAGTGGCAGGGTCTCTCTCAGAGTGTTGTGAAGTAAGAACTGAGACCAAATGTGAACTACATTTAGATTCAGTTTGCATTAGGTCCTTCCCAGTACAACCATCAGGATGCTGCTGTGCATTAGTCTTCTGACTAGAATTCATGGTTGGCCTCCAAATACCACCATTGTCCTGACTACTGTTCCATTCATCAACCCTGTCTCTTGAAACCCTTCCATCATGAGAACCGGGTGGTGCATATGAACCAGTTGAAGATAGAATTGTGAATGAATAGTTAACCTGATTCTGAACCTCATGCAAAGCATGAGCATCTTTCAGAGATCGTGATGGCGAAGTTCCACCCAGAGGCTTTAGATCTTTTGTTGGATCATAACACTCAGCAGACGGGCTAGATAATGCAGAAGGATAGACCATGTTATAACCCATAGGGGAGGAAGAGTTATTTGCATTTGAGTTAACTCTATCTTGACCAGAGCCTGCCCACATTGATTTATCACTGGTAGTAACTGTTGAAAGCTGAATAAAATCTTTCTGCTGTTTTGGGAGCACTTCAGTCAACAGTAGTGAGTTCTCCTCACTCTCAAATGTAAGCCATACTCTCAGGTCGCGTGGGAAAAAACTTGCCCACTTGGATAACTGCAAAAGAGTAAACGGGCCCTGAACATTTCCATTAGGGTCCTTGTAGTGCCAAACCTTTTCTGGCTCAGTGTCATTTGATAAAATTCCAAGTGATGCAGGCTCAGGTGCCATGTTGTTTAAATTAATGTTACTTCCTGCACCTGATCTATGGTCCACGTCCTCTGTAGGTAGACTGCTTGTATCCAGACTCTTTTGTGTATGATTCTCCACATAATTCAATTCTGTCCCTTTTCTTCCTGGAAATAATAGATCTGGCCCATTCCGATGCATGGTCCAATCAACTGTATACAATTCATTAAGCAAGCTCGCAGAAGTTCAATATAACCGGAATATCATTATAGAATAATAACAGTAAAGGTAAATTTAGTACCAGCTTTCTTATAATCTGGTTCTTCAGCGGATTCATAACTTGGATCCATCCGGGAATCAACATGTACTTCTGGAACTTCATTAATCATGTGTTCCTTTTCTTCAGGAGTGTTCAGAAGCTGCAACTTTTCAACACACTCTCTCAATGTATGATATAGTTAAGAATCATAAATATTGATTATCATTATTGATCACGTAGGCAAAGTTGGGCCTTTAAGACACCTAAGGCTACGAAATAAATTTGAAGATAAACAAGAAACAAATAATTTTCTCTATCAAGATTCTGACCGCAAAAGAATGGTAATAAAAGGTCATACATAAATCTTTCAGTTTCTCAGATGTGTCACTTCATATGCAACAAAATACTAATCATATTTGTCAAAAGCTGCTTTGATAGGGATTCTCTAACCAAAAAAATACAGACCTAGTGCTGGCGACCTCACATGAGTGGAGTCTGTGAAAGAAATAACAGAGGCAAGCCTTATTCCTGCATTTTGCAGGGAGGCTGCATTGAACCCAGGATGTTTGGCTCACTAAAAAGGCTTCTCACCACTGTGCGCCAACTATCCATCGAAATCTTCTCTAACGCTAGGGGGGGAAATAGGTGCAAAAGTTCATTTCTTAGCAATCAGAATTCGAGGATGACAAGACTTCTATGTTGACTGTTAGACTGTGTGTGTGGGCCGGCACCACTGTTGGGCTGTCGGCCCATTAGGGTTAGGGTTCTGTGTCTATATATGTAAGCACCAGCTCTATGCAATACAATCAAGAGTTCTAGTTTTCTAACTTGGTATCAGCTAGGTTTTCATTTCCACCTCTCCCCAACTAACAGCCGCCGCCGATCCTCCCACCTGCCAAGCCGCCGGTCGGACACCTGCTCACCTGTCGTCGTCCCCGAGAGGCTCGCCCTTCCCTCCCGAAGGCGACCACCATCCCAGCCGCCAGCTTGCTCCCTCTACCTCCTTCCCCCGGCTCCATCTCTCACATGGAGGGCGTTCCTGCTCCCTCGAGGTCGCGCAGGGTCTCCCATGGCGTCTTCCTCCCCCTGTTGGACCCCTCGCCAGGATGCATGGTCGTCGGCCACCATGGACGCGTTCAGCGCCCCCTCTCTGTGCCTCTCCTCTAGGCCGACGGGCAGCCAACCCCACCCCACACCTCTGGACGTCGCGGTCGGCCCTGGCCCTCCTTGGTGTCATGCCGAAACCATCTCACCCACGCGGATCCGGCCGGATCTAGCCTGGGCGCCGACGAGAAAGCCCCACGGGCGCTGCGCCCCGTCGCGGCTCCCCTATTGCCCGGCGCGCCCGCCTCCGGCGAGCCCCCAGCAGCAAGAACAACGTCCACAGCTCCTCTCCCCACCGGCGCGGCCACAACGCTGAACGTCGCCGGTCTCTCACCGGCGCCCTCCTCTCCCTCCACTGAGCCGCCGACATCCAATCGCGGCCCCCTCCCCTCTCTTCTACGCTAAGGGTGGTAGGCCCCCTTCTCTTGAGCGTCGTCGGCCTGCTTCCAGCCGCGGACGCACCACCCGCCCCTAGGTTGCGCCGCCGCCGAGCGCCAAACCCCTAGCCGCGGATACGCGCCCGCCCCCTCCTCTGTTTGGTCCCGCCGCCGACCTTGATCCGCCACACGGGCATCTCCTCCCTGGCTTGATCCGCCGCCGGCCCTGCTCCATTGCGCCGTCGACCTCATGGCGGCTGACACCGCCCCTCCATAGTCGCGGTCGCGGCCGCCTTCCCCCCTCTTGGCTGCCCTGCGCATGTCTCCCTTGCGCCGGCATCTCCGCCCGTGCAGCCCCTCGTCATCGCGCTGACCACCTCCTAACTGCCCGCGCTGACGCCCTAGCAGCGCCTCCCACTTCGAGCTTCTCACGTCGCCGATGTCAAACCACCCCTTCCCAGGTCCGAAGCAGGCCCTTGCCTGGCTGAACCCGCTACGTCGCCCTCCCCTTCATCGTCTTCGCTGGATCCATCGTTGTCGCGGCCTTCCCACCCGGATTCAACGTTGCTGCGACCTTCTCGGATCGATCTGTCATCCCTTTGGCCGAATCGTCGTCTTCCAGGCTGGATCCGTCGTTGTCGTGGCCTTCCCGACCGGATCCGCTGTTACCCCTTCTATTCTGCCGCGAGCGCGGCCACCATGACCGACGCAGACGCGTGCGCTGCCACCGGCCTCCCTGGTAGGGCTCCTCGATGTCAGACGATCGAAGAAGCAAGAAGGACGGCCTGCTGGTGCTCTTTTGTTGTGTCGCCCTGCCGACCGTTGACGCTCGAACGTCGACCCTTCCTGAAGAACAGACTATTGGTGCGTGTCACCCGACCATGGCCACCTCGACATCCTAGGGCTATCGTCTTATCGAAGTCCACACCGGTCTCTACTCCAACCGCAACATTCGCACCCTCAAGACGCTGCGACTGCAGGGGGATATTAACACGTCGGCTCCTACCTTCGGCTTCTACTCCAGTCTCATCGTGTGCGGTGCCCTCATTGTGACTACGGGGGATGTTAGACTGGGGGGGGGGCACCACTGTTGGATTTCGGCCCATTAGGGTTAGGGTTATGTGTCTATATATGTAACCACCACCTCTATGCAATACAATCAAGTGTTCTAGTTTTCTAACTCTGACCAACAAAAATATAAAACAATAAGGCCAATTCAAATGCACAAAAGTGAACAAAAGGAAAAACAATTTATATGAATCCTAAGGTATCTTGAAAACCTATAAAGTATTTTTAGCACAGGTTTCGCTGAAACTTTAGAAATTCACGATTTCTATGTCAACTTTGCTTGAATTATATGTCCTTATGGATTAAAACTTTACAAAAATACCAAATAACAGTTTTCACGACAATATTAAAATGTTACCTCTGTCAAGCACTCATAACTAGGAATGCCATGTGGTACAAGAAAAATCCAACATGTAATGTATCCAAAAGAAATGGTCCACGTGGGTAGAGGCAGCATGATTCCTGGGTATTCCCAACAATACCCAACTTATTTTGCAAAAGGCCATGTATATGTAAAATATATGCATATATATACACATAGTTTGTGTCTGACCAAACTGATTATTGAGTTCCTGAACAGCACATCAAGCTCTAACTACTCTCTTTCTAGTCCTGCACTCCTGCATTAGCATGTTGGCCAGCCTCTTGCGTGTGAGGTAACCTATGTCAACAGCCTTGTCATCATAAAATACATGACTCTAGGCGTGTTTGGAAACTATTGTCCACTTACCCAACATGCTGGCTGGCCAAGCATTGGCGAAGGACTCGGTTGTCTAAGTTTAGCTGTGTGCCAATGTTTCTTTTTTTTTGTCTTGTGTGGAGCACACTTGGTGCCAATCCAAAGTTCCAAACAACCATGCTGCCACCAGTCAACAGACACAAATTGGTTGTGCAAGCTGGCGGCAACATCTAAACGCGTCCACAATCTCTTTCTAACTCTCGAGTCTTGCTGCCGATCACTGTTTTTAGCCCCTATCTTCTTAAATCTTTGTCTGAATCAAAACCCTAGGTTAGGCCTGCTACCGGCGCAGCGCGCAAACGATAACTGAGTATAAGAATAACCAAATCAAAATCCTAGGTTAGGCCTGCTACCAGTGCAGCCCCGACGCGACGTCCAAGAGGATAAGATTAATTGATTCATGAACAATGGAGCGGTCTACCGGCAAATAGTGCTAGCACCCAACATGTTATAAGGCCACACACGACCTATTCTGTTTAGCTTACCAGGCAGCACCCGAATGTCTAGTTTCATGTAGATCCTAATAGAGTTTTGAAAAACGAATAACAAACAAAGTAGCATGAATTATCTCTATGGTGATATCTATAATGTGAATCATTTGCACACATATTTATCTTAACACACATAATTTTGTATTTACGAGTTTTATGTTGGGAATACCCAACTTGAAAATCCTAGCACTGCCACTGATGGTCCAGTGTAAACAATATAGATTTGGGGGCAACACACCTCCCTGGAGACAATTATAATCATAACTACCAATATACCTTAACGCACAGGAACAAACAAAATGTAAGAGCAGTGCATTATTAGTTTATTACGAGAAAAAAGATATTCCTTTCGATGTCCAGATTCACTAGCACGATCACGAAGATGGCTCATTTTCTGTTTCTCATTTTCCAACCACTGGAAAAAGAATTTAACAAAGCATATCAGGTTATAAGTTGTTAGACTGTTGTGTGTTGTTTGTGTGTATGGGTCTAGAGCCCGATCCATGTGGCCTGCCAGTGGGTTGTAACCCTAGGCTGGTTAGCCTATACATTGTAGCACTTCTCTAATCAACATCAGTCATCCAATTACACTCTTCCAATATAATTAAAGCTAGAGCAATTCTGAAATAATCAAAGCTCAACATGCAACCAATATTCCTTTGAAAGATTTTGCTTACATCTTTAAATCGCAGAGATTGGAAGATTTTAGCTTTCTCATAGACATCTACCTGATTGATTAAAAAGGAAAAAGGAGATATCAGACTGTAAATTTTATAGAGATGTGAATCAGATGTGTCGTCATATATTAAATCACAGCAGTACCACTTTTAACCGGGCAGTTAGACCAAACTTCATACTCTGACGTAATCGTTTGCATTCCTCCTACATAAGTACATGCAAATAAACAGTGTAAATAGCTAGTTAAACTAAAATGACAAAAAAAACAGTCCAGCTCCAACATGTATTAATGATTCATTATGGGCAATAATGAGAGGTAAGCATTTTAAGTAGCTAGTTAAATTAAAATAACGAAAAAAATGTCCAACATGTATTCAATACATTTATTATGGGGCAATTTCTAATTATTAGCAACTTCTAAGAATGTAAACAAAATTTCTAATTATTAGCAACTTCTAAGAATATAAACAAAATACCGTATCATAGAGGTAGTTAGCTAAAAACAAGAACAAGGCTGAGGAAACAGGCAATATACTGCATTTTATCAGATCGAATGAAATAGCAGAGAGCAGATTTTGTACAACGGTGTTTGAAAAACATATAAACTTAGTATACAATAATATTCAACAACAAACTCTGAACCAATATATAATATACTCCCTCCGTCCCAAAATAAAATCCAAGAGATTCATATAATACTTGATGTATGTGTTTTATATATATGTCTAGATTCGTCATCATCCATTTGAATATAGACATAAAAATCAAGAGCTAAAACGACTACTATTTTAGAACGGAGGGAGTATATCACAATCAGGAAGGATCATTCTACAGTACTAGCTTACTAGGTCTCGAAAATTAAATGTTTGCACTGCATATCCTTGGACATATCATCATTAAATCGTTGTCTTATATTTAGTTACCTCTGTGAAATCCTGATTTGAAATCGTATCCATTGTGATAATCTCTTTCTTTTCTAAATTAGATATCTCAAGAGCATAATCTGTTGTCTTCTTACTGACAGTGTATCGCTCTGCAACTTTATGCGTACCTACATATAGAATCATACCCAGGTAGTATAAGTATTTAGCATCTCAGATTTATACTCTGTAGTATTAGTTAATCTTACCAAGAACTTTCACCAGTCGGTACATATCTTCCTTGTTGCCAAGACCAGAAATTCTTATCCTCACAAAAGCACCAGCAATTTTGTTAGAAAATGCAGCAACCTCATCAATAAGATCCTCCATCACACTGCGCCGCAAGTAAATTAGATTGATATTGTGCATGTCAATGGCTGCATAATCTTCTGGATTAATTGTCAATTCTCTTTCAATCTTCTTATGAGCCTTCCTCCTATCAAAACCTAATGTATCGGCCAACTCATTATGTCCTCCATTATTTACTTGAGCTGAATCTGAATCAATTGCTCTTTGACTGTCTGCATTCGGTGTTGAAGCCTGTTTCACAAGATAATGCATCTCCAAAAGCTTTAACATCTCAAAATGATCGACACGTGGTTTTTTAAACAAATTGCTAAGCCTTGCATCACATATAATCTGACTTTTTCTGCGAGGATCATGGAGGTTATTTTGCTTTATATATTCAAGCAAAAGAACCTGGACATCAAACTGGGAAATATAAGAATTATCACCATTTCTCATGTGTCCAATGAATTCCAATAACTCAGATGATGCCCAGTTTTTGTCACCAGCCAAGGCCATCCCTTCACCTGTTGATCCATTTGGTAAGCCTCCAGCACTGTTAATTGAGATTCCACATTTCCTTGAAGTAATGTTGCCGTCTTTTTTGCGTTTTTGTCCTCTTTTTCCTGAAGAGTTATTATGTATTCGTTTCTTTGACGAAATGTCAAAAGTAGCATCTTGGCCATTGCTTGCATCATATAATTCATCAGATGACTCCTCTTTCTCTCTTCTACCAGCAGTAGTAGGAACAATCCAATGGCTCTTGGCACTTTTTAGCTCTTCAATCGTTAGTAAATGCTTCCCTTTCAGATCCAACCAATATAACTTGAAAAGGTACTCCCAGCTATATATATCATCAAAATCAACACCAACCTGAAAGGGCGAAATAGGATGATCAACAGACCTAGGATGGAACTATTATTTGCTCAAGGTAATTGTATGCCAACAAAGTAGTACTGCTTGTTTCAGGCAGGTGTCTGCCAAAAGCAAAAGCCCAGCCAATACAGTTGTGTGATGTATCAGGATCAGTGTCTATTTAGTTAAAGGGTGACTTATAAAAAAATCACAGTATCCAGTTCGTCCAAGTGAATGAAGTCAAAATTGAATTTTGAATTTAAAGACATACCAGTTTTTTACTCCACCTACATTATCCAACATTCCTGCAATTTAAAACTATTTTTTTTGCGCAGTAAATTGAAGCCAAGGCTACCCATACCAAAAACTTAAAGCTAATACACTGGATAAACCAACTAAAAAAGGTACCAACAGCATACGCACAATACCCTGTAGCAAAATTTTAAGCACTAATGTAAAAACCTCAGGAAAGGCATGGCATTTGATATGACAATTGAAAATAGCGTAAAAGATGCAGAATAACAAGGGGTCTTGACACAAAAACATGGCTCAGTAGCAAGATAAGAAAATCGTTGTGGAAAAATATCAATAAGAAAATAAATCATAATCTATGCCAAATTATCCCTTATCAACTATCAAGACTTGTCTTCCAACATTAGCACAACTTACGGACTGGCTGTTGCCTTTGCCAATTTACGACTTCTTGATGCCATTTCAGCCTGCTGGCTGAAAGTATCTATTTAATCATATACTGAAGGATGAAGGCTCAATCGAAAATTTTGAAAGTATAGGGATCGAAATGAAGCTTAAGTAAAGCTTGGGGCCAGTAGCAATATTTATTCAACTATTTTTACTTCTTCAATAAGAGTGGGACCTAACATTCTCTATAAATATCTGTGTAAAAGGCGCTTCTCTAGCTGAAGAAGTGGAAAGCACAAACATGAGTTAAAAGTTGGGTACCTTTGCACCATCTTCTTTGGATTCTATCAATAATATAGTACCATAACATGTGTCACAGAAGCCCTTGTTCCCTCTAACGCCAAAGAATTTGCCTTGTTTGATGCATCCTTTGCAGACAGAGTATGTACAAGTATAACACATGTACTGTACTGCCTTTTCGCAGCTGCTGCATATGTGCCAACCTGATATGTGTGGCATCAAGAAAAAGTGCACACAAAACCATCACGTTTGAATTGTAACAATGACTCGTACATGCACACATCCATCATTGTACTTCTATAAATCATCAGAAGAAGGTAATTTTGTCCTATCTAGATACCATATAATGCCAACGGACACATTCTTCTATCCTATGTCAATCCAAGTACAATAAATACTGCAGTAGCAAAGGCACCAGGGTACCAAAAGTACCATAGAAACAACAGCTATGGGAGCAGAGAGCGAGTTCTGACACCGTAGAATATGTCTACGGGGTCATCAAGAACCTAATTCGCGCGGATTTTTATAGAGGTTTGGACCACAATGTGCGTAATACCCTATGTCCTCCTGCTGAATGCTGATCACAGATTGTGGTATGTAATAGATCTACAAGGTTACAAACTCTAGTACCATGAACTCCAAAACCTGCTATAGGATTCAAGTGTGGTGGAGAGCTAGCCCCAAACTAACTCCAACCACCACAGCGGGATCGAATTGAACTCTCTTGGCCTGAATTTGATGGAGCCTAGACTGATTTCTTGCGGTGTGTGAACCTAAATTAAATGTTGCACAACCACACCCTTTTATAGTCCAAAGAAGTGGCGAGTTTCATATGTATATGCTTCCTGCGTGCCCTACATGGCATTTGGGCCAACTGCCTCCGTCCCATTTTGGCCTTGTAATCATGTAGCATACGCTGGTATAATCATACCAGTTGAGGTGACTAATCGAGGGTCTGCCCAGAGTATGAACGGTGTATTAATGGTGCTAAGTACGGTTCCTCATACCCTTTATTACACGATAGTACTATCTTTCTGCCTAGTCGTGGCTATAGGGAATTTCTCATCTCCTGCAGGAGGCAGGTTTGCCTAACCAGATATGATCATAAATGCAAGGGTATACTTGTGCAGAGCATCGATATTCCTGCCCTCTGAGCACGTGTCAAGATAGACATGTGCTCGTACTAGCATGTATCATATTTAATGTGATACACAAGCCCCATTGCAGTTATCTGTTCACAACTCCCAAGGTAACCGCCATACCGACTACAAGGGTAGGTATGATAACCTATACTTGCAGATACCCAGGCCTAGGTCAACTGACCTGGGACGAGTGGTTGCCAATATAGTGCATTGTAGTCGCGATTAATCGTCCAAGTCGGTTTGGACCAATCACGATTAATCGTCCAAGTCGTCCAACTAATCGTGATTAATCGCGATTAATCGCCCTAGTCGGTCAGCCAGAACGGCCATCAAGTCGTCCGACTTAAAAACATTGCTTTTATTACATTTCCTGGTACATCGTGCATGCACAAGCGGGGCCGACGCACAAACCATGTAGTGGTCTCAAATGCATGGTTGTTATGTCGTCCATTAAGCGTCCACTTAATTGTCGCTTAAGCGCTAAGGCGCTGGAGGAAGGACGACTCCGGTGACACCTTACCATTTAGGCTATGGCGTCCACAAGGTGTCCATGGTGTCCTCTATGACGCCTTATTGCTCGCTCGCCCACCCCTACTCGCCCTGCCTGCACCTGCTCGCCCCGCCCACCGCGCGCCTCCACCACTGCGCACGTCCCGCCCCTCCACTGCGTCGCGCGCCCCTACTCGCCCTGTCCGCTGTTGTCCTCTACCTGTCTTAGGCTCTCTCCTTTGTCTGTCTCAGGTAAGCTGCATGCGTCTCTATCTTAGGCTCTCTCCTTTGTCTCGCATCTCCCTGTCTTAGAAGAGGAGGGTGATTCAAGTATGGGAGAAGGGGGTGAGGATGATATAATGCGCGATGATGAGGATGTTGACATTCAAGATGAAGGTCCCATAAAGCCTGAAAATGGTGGTGAAGATTCCACCACCAATTCAAACAATGAATTGATGGATGAATATGCCTAGATGGAGATCACTTGATGTTGAGAATCTGAATTCAATCATGTCTTGTGTTCTTTTGTGGACTTGTTAGTTTATGAAGCTATGAACTATGCATTATGAACTTGTTATTTTTATGAACTATCAACTACGTTATTTTGCAAACTATGTTATGCATTAGGACTTGTATGTCCTATAATATCTATGATCTATCCATTTACTTATGCATTTTTTGTTCGCTTACTTATATGTCTATGAAGTCACCTCGCCTTGTGCCTTAGGCGCTTAAAAGGTAAAAATGTCCCAGACTATTGTAGGTTGCCTTACCGCCGTAACAACCATGCTCAAGTATCCTACAACCTAAGTCGTGCGTCAGTATGCTAAGTCAAAAACGCATGGTCATCCATCGTGCATTTAATGAATCGTACCCAAAACTTATCCATTAAGCTATCGCTGAGGGATAATCTTCAGTGCCTTAGATGTGAGGGTCCATAATATGAGGTCGGACTATTCCCGGCGGGCTCGTCACTCCTACCTCGAGACAGGGAAAGACTTAGCTAGCCTAGCTCATTGACTCCTCCGAGGGACCCCCAGTCCCTAGAAGACATCGATTCTTGTCAGCATCAGAGTATAAGGTCAATAACCCAAGGGCATTTAAGTGTAGCATATGATCGGGGGGCGGTCTGCACCGAGGTCCCATCTTACCGCCCCAGTGCGAGGGGCCCCGGGGGCCTATAAATCCAGGTGTCCCAGGCACGAGAAGCCTTGAGATTTATAATGTCATATGCCCAGGGCACGAGGGGCCCCGAAGGCTTATACCATCAAATACGCCAAGGCACGAGGGGCCTCTAGGGCTTATATTTGCATGTCATGGGATGTGCTACGACAACGATGTAGATAGACCCCAAGGGTGTCCTTACATAATTTTACTGAGCTAGCCTCTCCCTGATGAGGCTAAGAAAGGTCCCGAGGGCACTAGTCCCTAGGTGTAGTGGTCTTTCCTGAGTCGAGATCTTTGAGTGTGTCTATATGGCAGCCAAGCCAAGGGTACGGCCTTCCCTGGGCGCTGACAAATAGCTTTTGGCTCGGTGTTTAAACATAAATCTCCAACAAAGGAACACAGTACAACAAAAATCTTGCTGATTTTGTCCTCTTCTACCAATTCATCAGATACATAGTAACATTGAATCAGCTCCCATTTGCATGCTGGAGCCAAATGAGATGGCAAGATTACCATAACTGACTAATTCATTTATTTATTTAATGTGGGAATACATGCATTGATTAGCATCTGTTTCTGCTTGAAATGTGTGTATACTTATTTATTTCAAACATTTCCTACTTCTGCAATAGCTCTTGGCTTGCATTATCTCAAAAGTTATGGCATGTCAAAGTGCTATAATGGCATCTACTTAAGCATTAATTTTTGTAGTAGTACTAGTCAGCATCTATTCAAGAAACGAGTCGACGTTAAACACTGAGAAGGCGCAGTCCACAAGAGAAGAGAATAGCTCACCACAATCCCACTTGCCCTGGCACCGAAAGAAGGATTCGTCTCGCTTGATGCACGCAGGGTGGTACACCTTCGGGCAACCCCTAAAGGCAAAGTGAAGCTTATCAGCACGCACACAATGAAGCGGAAGCTGCATTACTTGACCGTACGTGATGCAACAGCTAGCTAATCGCGCGCGCGCGCACGCACTGACACACACACACACACACCTCCGGTCGCAAACCACGAGGCTGCCCCCATCGAAGCAGATGAAGCAGACCTCCTCCTCGTCCTTCTTGTTCCCCGGCTTCACCGGCGCAGGCACCGGCGCCGCACCGTCCCTGTTCTTCGGCGGCCTGCCTCTCTTCCTCTTCACCGGTGCCGCGGCGGCGGGCTGCTGCTGCTGCTGCTGCTGGGGCGGGGGCGGGGCCGCGGCCCCCATGATCGATCCGAGGAACTGCGGGTCATCATCAAAGACCTCCCCGTGCAGATGGGGCGCGACCCCGACGCTTCGCAGCGAAGCGGAGGCGGGGGCGGGCGGGGGCGGCCCTGGGGGCTCCGGCACGGAGGGCAGCGGCGGGAGGCGGAGCTCTGGGGGCCACTCGGCCTCGCCGGGGGAGAGCACCTCGGCGCCCGGGCCGGTCCCCCCGTCCATGGATCAGCAGGCCCGCCCCCCCAACCCAAGCTTAAGCTCAAAAGCCCGCCTAACCCTAGCTCGTCGACGTCGGTACACCCACCCTCGCTCGAGGTCGAGGCCTCGTCGTCGCCGCCGCGCGGTCTCCCACGGGCTCACGGCCCCGAATATGATGTGGTTGGTAGGTACAGGACTGCGAGAGGTGGGCACTGGCCTGGGGCAGAGAGAAAGTGATGAAGATGATACGAGGCTGGGGAAGGCAGAGGCAGGGGGGTAAACGGGGCGAGCTGGCGGGCTAGCGTAAAGAGGTGAAGGCTTTTCCAGTAAAAAAAAAATTCGCGGCGGTCAGGGGGGTCTGTCTGGGTGCTTTTTGGGTCCTGAGAAATTAACCTTGGGTTATGATGGCAGATCTAATACATTAATGATTGATGATTTGGTGCTGTTCGTAAAGATAAAATAAAATTAAAATGTCTCTTTGCGTCCGGCCGGACCGGGAGCGGGGCGCACCGCGCCGCACCGGCACGACACGGCAGGCGCACGGCCGCACGGGTACAGAGAAAAAGGCAAAGCGGGGCGGGGCAGCGCTGCGCTCGACGCTCGTTTCTCGGCGGGGGCGTCGGCGGCGATTGCCGATTGGGCGAGCGGCGAGCGGCGGGAGGACCCGGAGACAAGGGACAAGCTAGAGATCCAAGACGTGTGTGTTGCCTTGCTTGTAGTCTGTGGACGACGGTACGGGGTGGCGTGGTTGGTCGCTGCAGTTTATTGGGCCGCAGCGGGTCCAGTACACGGTTGCCGTGCGTGGCATAGTGGTCGTGGGTTCTCGGCGACTTCTCGCGCCCGTTCTCCGGTTTGTGCACGTGATGGGGCAGGTAGGCTCTCCGATCCATCCTTGCTCGCGAAGCGCGACCATTGCCGGCCTGCGCGCATCGCAGCCACGACATGCTTAACTGGCTCCAACAAGACCCTCTAAAGGGTCCTGTACCCTAAATTTAGAGGACGAGGACGTCCTCTACCCCTCCAGCAACGTCCTCTAAACGGTTCTCTAAATTTAGAGAACGATGTTGGATCCTCTATATGTAGAGTTTCTCTAAACGGTTCTCTATCTATTTGAATACTTTAAACAACCGGTTTAATAAAACTAAAATATGTACAATACATTTGAGAGTATGACAAATACGTATGTACAAAAATTAAAAATGACTTTAATATAGGTATTTACATATAGAGGACGTAATTTAGAGGACGTTGTTGGAGAGAAAGTAGATATAGGAGATGGAATCTTTTAGAGAAAACTGTAAATAACGGATATAGAGTATGTATATAGAGGACGTTGCTGGAGACAATCTTAGCTGCCGTACCGTATCCAACCCCAGCCTGACTTTTCTGCACATGCTGGTTCTGGGTGCTGTGATGTGCCTGCTGTGTGTGTGTGCTCGACTCGTCCCAGGTCCCACCATCCAGCTGCCCTCCGGACCCGACAGTCCAGCACACCGGCAACTAAATGCACCGAATATTGTTTGGGTGTGCATTTGGTCTCCTTGGTAAACTAATAGCTGTCACCGTCAGGCTAGTCTCGACTCTAACCCATATGAAAACTGTCCTTGCTGTTACACGGATAGTTGACTGGAAGTTAGCTAAAAGGATGCTTAAACTAAACAAGGTGACGTGCGCGCAGGTTTCTGATCAGCAGGAGGAGGAGGGGGGGGGGGGGGGGGGGGGGTTACGCGCCGTTACAGCCTTTTTATTAGCTAGTACTGTACGTAGTAGATGGGATAGCGAAAGCTCCTTTGGCTTTTAGTGCGCGGGCGCGGACGGGTGGAGAAAAGAAGACCCGGCTAAAAAGATGCACAGGTGAACACATGCCATTAAATAAAACATACATGTCGGAAAAGGCACATGGTTTACGTGGACCGGATGTTGGTGCAGTTCACTAGTATATCTATATACTACATAGGAAAACTGCGGGTTCGCTTTCGCCTTTGGTAGTATAGTACTTGTAAACTCGCTCGGACAAAGAACGGAAGGGAGAAACTTGTTACGTTTTGACGCAACACCTGGCATGGCACGTAGTAGTAGGTAGTAGTACTTGTTACGTTTTGACGCGCGCGCGCGCCGCGCACCCAAACGCGCCGTGACACGTCGGTCGTCTGCAGCGCCACGCCAGAAAAGGACGACGGCATCGACGACACGGACAGCACCCCTGCCTGCATCACGTACCAGGCACTGCTGCTTTACACTATCAGCTTTATCTACTTTTCAAAGTGCACATAGACGTAATCCAAGTCCCGACATAAGTTTGCTCCAGGACATCCCATCCAAACCTCTTTCCACTCTTCCCGAGTGGATGAACCACTAGTCCGCGGTTACCAGGCTCTGCGTCAAAAGAAAAGAAGCAGCACAGGATCAGAAATCCACGAGGCACCGCACCCCCCCCCACGAGAACGTAGCCAGAGGCAGAGACCCATACCCTACTGATGGTTTGCTGCATTGCGACAGCCACAGGTCGATGTGCTTGGCGATCCTCTCCCTTGCGGTATTGACTGCAGCGGGAGACGAGCAGTTCGAAGCGTCCCCTGGTCAGTGCATAGAGCGAGTCAGCATTCTCATCTAAACTGGGTGCTAAATCAAGAGGTCAAGCATGCATAAAACCCATGTAAACCACTCTGCCAACAACAGCACACTATGTTACAACACTGTAACAGACAGAAAGAAAAGCAGATCGGTGTGTTGACCTGGTGACCAAGGTCAGTATTGCACTGCGATCGTAGCAAAGCTTTATGGAACGTTTATTTCTTTTCGTTTCGAATTACCTTCGATCCTGAAAGGCCACTGCGGACAGCCCCTCAGATCAGTCCCATGTCCGCAGTTTCTGCATTTCATTATGTACGACGGCACTGCATGTGTTGTGGGCCGGACATCTATCAGTACACAAAAAAACAAAGCAATCTATCTAAAGCGAAAGGGCTGCTTGGAGGACTGGAGGACTCACTGCCTTTCGATGATTTCTGCTTGGAGGCATGACGCCATGGATCTTGGGAGCCATTTGTAAACGCGATTTTAGAAGCTGTACATATATATTTCATGAAGCATCAGAGAAATGGGAAAAGACGAGTCGATTGGGAAGTCGAAAGGGCTGCTCGTTGTCACTTTTGATGTCACACAACAGGCAACCAAAGCTAGCTAGCTAGAGAGACGAACCAGCGATTCTTGTGCCTCCGTAATACAAGTTCGTCATGAACACATCGGGATAAACGCCTTCCCCAAAGACATGTCTGCATAGGTCCAAATGGTACCTGGAAGTTCAAAATGTGTAAGGTATATATATATATAGTACACTGCATTGAGAATACTTTTTTTGGAGATACATTAAATGTTGATGATATGTTCTACATTTCTAGCCAAACTTAGAAAATGTTCAATTCTTTGAAAAGTGAGACGCACGTTTATTTTGAGACAGGGAGTTACATTGTAGTCAGCAGCTCATGCTATTCCAATCAAATGTAACACGTACGGTTTGGAATAATAGAACATATAAAACTCGGTAGGTGTGTCGAAAGTCAGAACACACATAAGGATAGGGAGTATTACCGCGTATTGATTCTTGCAGAACGAACGCTGTCATTTCTGGGTGCCACTTGAAAGTAGGCAACCTCACTGCAAACTTGGAACCACCAGAGCCTAGAACCTAAAAGAAAATTGTAACCTGAATAAGTACCTGAAGGTATGTAATTTGAATACCAAACAAGAGTTATCTTGGTGTTCACTCCAAGCTCTTAGATGTAACTATGCAAGCAAAAAAAAATTTTTTTGTTATAGAAAACAAGTAAAACATCATTTAGAGCATGTTTGGATCTCGTGAATTAAAACCAATATCTAAAAAGTGCATATCATTTCATTATTAGATCACTTTCCAATTTCTCTCCATTCTTGGACCTTACTAGAATCATGTGGAGTTGTTTCCTTCAGATATTCTCGATCATACGAGGATGGTGGTGTCTCCATTTTTTTAATGTAATAATCTTTCACAAATTGAGCATATGCTTCCTGCAAAACCAGTAAATGGAAGATCAAAAAGGAGGCTCTAAAAGAGGAAGGTATAATAGTAAAATTGTATAATGTGTTTGGTCATCCATCGACGACAGGTTGCCTGCAGAATTTTCACTCAACAGTGTAACTATTTTCCATCTTTATAGATTAAACTACTATGCTTATTCCTCTTATTTGCTAGTGGCAGGGGAGTTTAACTAGTAAAACAATTTACATAAAAATGTTCAAGTACAACTATAGAAGAAGGGGCATGTACCACCAAGTTTTTCCTGTTCTTCTTTGCCTTTATTAGTGGAGGGCACAAGGCATCTGGGTTCCCGTATTGGAACTGCAAAATAGCATCCACTCTCAAACATCCACAAAACATACTTCTTTAATAAAGCAACTTAGAAAAAAATACTATGCATACGGTTGTCGCTGCGGCATCCGCCAGGAAGAAGAGGAAGTCGCCATCATTTTTCAGCTGCACGCAGAGTAAAATATACCATCGGAGTTTAAGTATGTGAAATTGGCAGGATGAGCTTGCTATGCACAAAAGGATTTACCATCTGTGCTCCAAATAGAGCCTTCACCGAATGACTCTCCAGCCGGAGCTGTTCGTCAACGAGTCCAGTTATTTCCTGAAGGACAGCTTTGCACTCAGGGCCAGCTGACTCTCCAACCTACATAATAAAGGCTGTCACATATGGAGACCTGAATTGGGTAGAAGTACATCAAACAGACAGAATTAATTTGCGCCATCTCCACCTATGCCCGGACTATCAACCTGCTTGTCAAAGTCGGTGTAGTTGTACACTGCAAGAACCACCCCTGAGCTCGCGAGGCTCCCACATGTCAAATGGGGGAACTTGAGCCTGAACCAGGCGCTGAGAGCGCCGGAGTAGGAGACCCCGATGACGAACCAGGGGTTGTCGAAACCTGATCGGTTGTACCGGGCATTCAACGATTCCTATAGGGAAAAAGAATAAGGGAAAACAGAGAAAGGCTCACGATTCTTCCAGCACATGAAGCACGAGTTGCTGAATCAGGCAACACAATGTCAATTAATTAAACCTGATAGTACTGCCGGAAGACGGCCAGGTCGAACAGGGCCTGCTTCGACGACAGGAACCTCAGGTTCTCGGTGGTCAGCTGCTTGAATGGAGAACTCTTCCCGTAGTACCGGTGCTCCGGCGTTACCACCGCGGCGCCGAACTTCTTGGCGAGCACCTGACCACATGGACCAGGCGGTTCATCAGCACGAGACGGGGTACGGGGAAGCAGTTGTCCAGGTGTGTGTGACAGTGTGGAAGTGCTATGCGAGTTGCAACTCACGGCCAGGTAATCGTTGGGGATGCCGTCGCAGGCGGACTCGCCGCAGATGCGCAGGAAGACCGGGCCGCCTGGGGCCCGATGGTAGTCGAGGAACTCGAAGTAACGCTGCTTGAATTGCCGGTGGTCCTGAAAAGCCGTGATCGGCGTGAGCGACGGCTCTCAAACAAGAATCCGCCCTCCCCCAGTACGGGTGCGCCGTGGCGTGCGCGACAGGGAGCCGGAGAGGGAGTTGACCGATGACTCACGGTGGGGGAGAAGTGGTCGAGGCGCTGGTTCATCCACCGCTCGTCCTTCGTAAGGTGCCTGCTGCCGGCGGGTGCGGCGGCGGCGATCGGCTCGGCGGCGCGCGCGAAGAGGAAGGCGAGGAGGAGGAAGACGATGCGAACGCGAGACCCCATCATCGGTGTCCGCCACTCCGGCTGAAAATTCTCCCGTTCCGTTCCAGTCCAGTCCAGCAGCAGTATGTGATCCTTGAGGCTTGGGCTAGGCTTTTGTGCTGCGTGGGCGTGACGGACTGGCGGCCTGACGGAACCGCCGCTCCGACAGCGGCCTGCAGATGGCGCAGGTTGCACACTGGCAAGTGGGGGGAAAAACTAGAAATTGATTGTCACGTAGAGCCTTTTATTTCTCACAAAAAGTGTCAGCTTTCGTCGTCCATGTTTTAGCTACCCTACCTCTACCTGCTCAGAGAACATATCTAGTGCATGTAATATTATGATTCACATGTTAAATTATATCCATCTATTCTAGAATTATAGCTAACAATCAGCTAGTTTATTAGCCGATATGTTCTAAATCTCTCAGTTAATTTTAACTACTAACCAGTACTATCTCCATCCTTTTTTACTTGATGGCTAAATAGTGTAACATTAAACTACAAAACGTCAAATAAAAAAGGGAGGGGTACTAATTTTAGAAATTCAGATCATAGACTTAGGACATGTATAAAACTATTTAATATGGTGTATTTTAAGAGTCTTTGAAGGTTAACTAACCAGTTGCTCATGCTTTGCTACGATATAAAGATAATTACTCAAATATATTTTTTGTTTATTTTTAAACACCAAGGTATGTGTGGTCTGCTGGTTAGCACCAAATTTTTGGAGCAGTGGTCCGTGGGTTCGAGTGTTCGCTCTGTGCTATTTATTGTGTGGTGTGGTCGCTGTGAGGGCAGAGTTGGGTGCTGGGCAGGCGCAGTAGCTCGCTAAGTGGATGTTGTGGTTCACAGGGCAGTAGCCCAGAGAGTGCAAAAGAGCTGGGCGTGGGGTCCACAGGGCATGGAGCCGAGGCGGGACACGTGGAGCGGACCTATAGAGTGTGTTTGCTTTGAGGAATGAAGTGATCCATCTTTTTCTCACCCTTCATTTTTTTATTTGGTTTGTTAGAATTGGCTGATCCATCACTACCTCATTCCTCGTAAGCTAATAATTAGTATATACATGAGAAGTGGGTTGATTATACTAAAATTGATGTAATGAACTTATGATGCATCACCTTACGAAGCATAGAGTGACTCCACAAACCAAACACACCAATAGTGTCACTATGGAGGGTGAAGCCATAATAGAACTAACACCAAGTGGCCTACATTAGACTCTTAATAAAACAGTATAGATTGAACAAAATACAAACGTGAATACTCGTCCTATACTATTCTTCGTACATACGTCTCTTAAATGCATTTAAATTCAAAGGGTTACATCATACACTCTTTTAGCTGTATTTTATACATGAAAAACCAATCGCCTAATATATAGCAGGTCTTCTTCTAGAAAAGGTAATACTTCCGTTCCGGAAGTGGATTTCATAACCGCGTGCGTGGTAACGTATGTTATGTATGGGGACAGTATTGTACTGGACAGAACGTGGGAAAGGCTATCCGCTCGGACCTTAGATGTGTTCTTGTTGTAATGCGGGGCCATTCGTGAGACCAACAGGCCATATCTATGGAATTGGGCCGTTCATGGGCTCGAGGAGTTCGTTGGTCCGTGCCAGGTTTATTTTTTTGTGAAGCTCCACTTTTACGTTTGTTTTCCTCTCTTTTTCTATTTTTTCGAGTCCCATTACGTCTGTTTGCTGTTTGTTTAGGGAGAAAAAAAAAGTGCGGCTCCCACTTCCGTCGCACGGTATAATACTCAGGATTATATGATGTGAAGAGCCAACGTTTGCACTGTTTTAGAGTAGCATGATTGTGCGTTAAGCAGACATCGGTCAGAATCGCCTCAGCCACGGTACAAAACACAGCGAGGAGTATCAGGCATCACGCGGCGCTAAACGCTTGCGGTCAAATTTAAAAAGGCGGCGGCGGGGCGAGGCCATGGAGCCGGCCACTGCCAAGCGCGTACGTGCGCGCAGGCCCGCGCCCGCGGAACAGACAAAACAAGGCCAACGAGCAACGAGGGGGATGGGGGCCGCGCGGCGCGCGCGAGGGACCAGGACCACCAGCAGGGATGCCGGCACGGACCCAGCGGGCGGGCGAGCGCGGCGTGCTGCGATGCGATGCCATGCGAGTAGGTGACCGGTGTTTCGGTTGGTAGCTACTGGCCTACATACAGTCCCCCCGCCCCCCGGGCCTCCTGCTCGTCATGCACCGCGGTGGGCCGGCCCTTGGGCCTGTTTGGTTCAGCTTTTTTCTGACCAGCTTTTCTGAAAATCTGGCTGTAGAGAGAATCTGGCTGTGAGAAGAATCTGAGTATTGTGTGGATTACGTGCGGAGGAATATGAAGTGGTCCAAAGGGTTCAAGATCTAGAAAGCAACAGATTCCTACTATCATGACGATTCAACCGATTTTGTGTTCATATTGATTTTGGACGGTTTTTATCAAAAAGATTCTTATAGAAGCTGGCTGAAAAGCTGAGACGTTTGGCGATCTGCAGCAGCTTTTGGTGGCCAGAAGCTGGAAAAAGCCCAAACAAACAGGGGCCTTGTCTCTCCGCTCCAGGCACAGCAGAGAGGCGACGGTTGTAGCAGGTTGTACGAGTCGTCGTCTACTCCTCCTACCGGCGCCGCCGCCTCAGCGTCACGGATCGGACGCGCCTAGAAGACGGGACACGGGATGATGTGATTGGTAGGTGTGCGACCTGTTCGATGGCCAGAGCGTGCCAGGCAGCGATGAGGTGGAGGTTGTACGTGTGTTGAACGAGCTAATCCGGGTGCGGCAGACTGGGGAGCAAGGCGTAGGCGTAGGCCGGTGGATGTTTAGACTGACTTCAACGGTTCCCCCTAAATTTATCCCCCTATATCCCACTCACGTGCCACGTCAGCGTTCTCTCTCCCCCTATTTCTCCACACTCTACAACGGTTCCCTCTATATCAATCCTCTATACCCCACCACAACAATATTATATACTTTCTTCATCAACTAACTCAACTACCATACAATATTAATATTATTTTTATTTCTTATATCTACTGTATACGGGGATAATTACCATTAAATATTAATTTAATTTTTATTTCTTATTTGCACAGTACAAGGGCATTCGTACCATGACATATTAATTTTATTTGCATTTGTTATTTGAACAGTACACCGGCTTCACGTGTTCCACAATTAATTACCAAACGCCATAATTAGTATTAATACGGTATTAGAAATACGTGTCCATTTTATGTTTTTTTAAAAAAAAGAATTAACATTCTTCTCGTACACGACACGATTGGCTTCCAGCACACGACTGTCTTCTCCGGCAAGCCACGACCCTCTGGCTTCCTTCACACACCGAAGCTATCTTTAAATAAGGTCCCCCTGCGGCCATGCTCCACCCACCTACACATTCGTGTCTTCTGTTTCATCCGACATTCCATCAAAAATACATACTACGTAGTCTGCATTGAGTTCTTGATGGACTCATTGTGAAGCCTGGTGTTGTCTTCATCGTCCGATGAGTCCGACGATGAGATCGACAACTTTTTGCTTTTGCACCATGTTGAGCACCATGTAATCGGAGACACGAGCATGCGTCGTAGGCGCTCCTCATTGCCTCGCCGTGTTATCCATAGGGATCACGCTGCTGGAGAAAATCTCATCAAGCACCACTACTTCGGACCTAATCCAGTGTATCCATCCCATGTATTTCGTCGACGGTACGTTTCCTAAGTTATATTTTGACTTTCATTTGGAGCTTCACATTCTTATTTTTTGCGTTGTTCTCGATTTTAGGTTTCGGATGCAACGTCCTTTGTTTCTACGTATCCTTCGTGCCGTTCAACGAGAAGACGATTACTTCACAGTAAGATGTGATGCAACTGGTTTAGCAGGTCTTGGTCCATTGCAAAAAGTATGTGCTGCTTTGCGAATCCTTGCGTACGGGTTACCAAGCGATGCCGTCGATGAGTACATACAGATTGGACAGACTACGGCTAGGGACTGCCTTATCCGTTTCTGTCGCGCAATCATATCTTCCTTTAGCGAACAATACCTCCGTATCCCTAACCACGACGACATTTCTCGCATACTTAGTGTTAACGCGGACAGGGGGTTTCCGGGTATGCTAGGCTCCATCGACTGTATGCATTGGGAATGGCGCAACTGTCCTACTGCATGGCGCGGACAGTTTTGTGGGCGCAATTCGAGGCCAACAATGATACTAGAGGCAGTCGCAGGATATGACCTGTGGATTTGGCATGCCTTCTTTGGAATGCCAGGTACTAACAATGATCTCAACGTCCTTCATCGATCACCAGTGTTTGATCCGTTACGTAATGGATCCATGCCACCTGTGCACTTCACTATTAACTAGGTCAGTGTCCGTGCGTTGCAACGGTGACATATAATATCTCGATAACTTATATATACAAATATGTGTTATACAGTTATGAGATAGAGGGTGACATCCGCGAGCTATCCGGGATGATATCGAAGAGAAACTCGGGCCTGTGACGCACGAGCACTCACCTAGTAGTGTATTATATAAGATAGGTCAGTACTCGTGCATTGCATCTGGAATATATAATATTTCGATAACTTATATATACAAATATGTGTTATATGATTATGCAGTTATGCTACAGATCACGTGGAAGCGAGAGCGCGGCCTGCAGATCGACGCAACACAAACACGGTCTGCAACGCAAATGACAAGCGCGCGGACTACAGATCGACGCAACGCAAACACGGCCTGCAACGCAAACGGCAAGCGTGGCCGCACGCACTGCCCATAGAAAATGTTACCATATCTATCCAAACAATTAGCGCTTTTCATTCCCATAGTAATAGATACCAATGTTATTTATTTACATTAATGTTACCATTACAAGTGCTCAACCAAACGCCACCTGAGTTCGACACGTTTCGTGGCTTACATCTACATGACGAAGTTTTCACTTACATCTCCATGACGAAATTTCGTGGCCCACGCGCAGTGACCAAGTGACCACCCTATCGTTAATTATGACATCAGCATAACAAAAAGCTTAGTACCAGTATTAATGGGAAGAACACAACAAATGCATTACTGAAGGCGAAAAAGTTTGTTCTCCAGTGAACTAACTTATGTAAAAATTGTAGTGACACTTAGATTAGACCAATGACCTTTGGTTTGATAGTGTCATTTTAGTTAAATACATAGCGCTATTTCCCCAAGTTTCTGAAAAGGAGATTAGTAGATTACTGGTTTACTGATCTTCACATTTCTCTTAACATCTTAATACCTTAGCATTAGCGACACATTAGTTAATGAGGATGTACATGAATTAAAGAAGAATAATTCCAACCTCAAATATCCCAACAACAAGGCAAACACAATGATCGTCTTCGCCAAAAGCAAGAGCACAATGGACAACACTCGTTCGACCATCATCTGTGACATAGTTATCCGCAATAACTCTAAACACACTCTCTTGAAGTTCAATGAAAAAAAATCAAATAGAGCAGTATATCTATAACCAAAAAGGTAACATCCCTAAGCAATTATAAGAACCAAAAAGCTACAGGTACATACTTCAGTAATTCTTTGCTTTAGATGATAAATCTGAGCCCTCAGCACCCCACAGGGCTACCAACATCATATTATAAGTATAATTGCAGCTACAAAAAAATGTAAAAATAAAAATAAACCACAACATAAACCGAATGGCACAGTAATTATTTGCTTTAGATGATAAATCTGAGCCCCCAGTACCCCACTGGGCTACCAACAACATATTATAAGTATAATTGCAGCTATAAAAAATGTAAAAATAAAAATAAACCACAACTTTGATGGGATGTTGAACAAAGGGTGGTACGTACCTCTGAATCTGCTTGCTAACACAGTGCGCTGCGTATTGGAACAATTGAAAGTTAATTCTCCCAATGTGCTCCGGAAGTGATGCCTTTTGGACCTTCTCTACTCTGCTGGTGCCTAGCAACACCAGTGTACCACACCACACGCCAACACTGGCACCGCCCCTGCGCTGCCCGCACCCACGAGGAGCGAGCACCGCGCGCACCTGCTCGCGTACGCACCCGTTGGTGCGCATGGGTTGTGTCGCTGCCTCGCTACCACTGCACGAGAAGTACCCCATAGCTGCAGAGCCCGTGTGAGTGCCCTGGTCGCACAACCTCGATCGCTCACCTGCTTTGCCATCACGCACAGCCTCGGATGCTCGCTAGCTGCGAATATGAATGTGTCGAGAATAACAGAATAGGATATGACAATGTTGAGGAGTCAACTACACCAAATGAAAGGAAGGGATATAGATATACATAAATCATCGTTGGAAATAAATACTTATTTGCTATGTTTTACAACCTGAATTTATTTACTATCTAGTAGAAGTTATGAAACCTAGTATATGTCCAATTTAATCAGATCAAATTAGTATTGTTAATATATAAGGATAACTTTACCATTTGTAGCACATACCTTCATAGCAGCACTTGCGGAGCAGGGCACTGATCAGCTGACGAGTAGTCATCATTCTCCACCAGCAAGACTCTTAGGGTCTTCACAGGTAGGAACATCTCCCAACGAATGCTTTGTCTTGTTGCTCATGCTCATCGACCTGATGCACGCCATGTGGTGCACTGTGCCCGTTGACCAAGTCTTCTTCCTTTTCCCTTCATTCATTTGCATCAGCTCCACCCAAGATGTGGGCAGGGGTGCTCGGGGTCAACCTGTCGGGCACCCACCCAACAAGACTCTCATTTCATGTCCTGACACTGGTCGCAGCCTGTCTGGCAGCTTCCGAGTGTGCAAAAATTTAGAAGACTTGGGGCTTGGGGCCTTGACTTTGGGGGAACTCGGCGTGATCTCACATCCATCCGCAGAGCCGCAGGGGGGAAGGAGCGTAGGTGCCGCCGAGCTGGCCGCCTACCGCTACCTCCTTCCGCGTCCGTCTGTAGGGGTGTGGCCATGTACTCGTCCGGCGACCTGGGAAGATTTTGACCGGATTTAATTGGGTTTGATCTATTTTTATTTCACAATTAAATTAAATAGAGTAAAAAATCTAGGCTATAGTTACCAATAGTTCTAACGTGTACGCTAATAGTTTAATGAGTGCTAAGTGTATAATGTGCAAGGTGATCGTTACGTGTTAGTGGTTCATGATAAATATCACTCTATCTGTTCTAAAATATAGTTTTTGTAGTCCATTTTCCGTCCATATTCGAATGAACGATAATTAATATCGACATACATACAACCTACATTCATAAATATAGTTCTTTATATTCATTTTTGTTTGCTGCTATATAAAAAGGGTCCTACTTTTCTCGTTCGCATTCAAACAGGACCTTGACTAAATAAAATGTAATGCCTACCATATTTAAATCTAGCAGATCGCTCGTTACCATCGTGATCGATCTCCTGCGCTCAATCGGCAGCCGTGCTGGTCCTCTCTGCGGTTGATTGGTTGGACTGCTGCCCGTGGCCTGCCTCAGGCGAGCATGGCCCATGGGAAACAGAAGTTTCTAGCGTACCCACGCATGCAGCCTAAAGAGATATTTTTGGTCAACGTTGTATCTGCCGGTACAACTTGATCTCGTTTTATACACTTAACCAAACAAAGGCTAGTGTTGGGTCAACGCACGCGCTCAAACAGGACGGACATGTGCAGCATACCAATCTGTGCTTCTGTAGAGCAAGGCGAATTTGCAGTGCTTGCAACCTCGCATCACGGCAAACCTCGCTGGCCCCGTCATTATTGTAATCTAATGGTAAGCCGAATGCGATGTTCTTCTAGAGCCGACACGCGTAGAAAAAAAGGGAAAACGGGCAGGCATATCAAAGCAGAAGAGCAGACAAGCAACAACACCTGGGCACGAGCACGATAGCACAACGGTCCAACAGTGCAGCGGACCGGCGCGAATAGCGCCTACGGCAGCACATCGCCACTAATCGCACATTCGCGCGGTCGTGCCTCGCACCAGAGCACCCGTGCTGCGGATCGCACTGGAAAAAGCCTGGTGCAGATCGCCACCCCGGATCGAATCACTTGTGCTATCCATCCATGATCCGTCCACGTGACCTCACCGAACTCAACCAACGATCGGGAACGGGAATCACACGCCTCAACCTCACAGAGGCAATCACGAGTGCAACAGCGCTTTTAGCTCCACGACGAGCCATGAAGCTGTGCAGGATCCACCGATCAATCTAGCCTCTCTCTTTATTATTATTTTTTTTGTCTCAGAACACTTTGGAAATCAGCAGCATTGAAATCAAATGAACGATGCAAGCTCAATGGACAGAGAATGACACTCGAACAATCTTTTCTTCCAATTCCTGCAACTTCATGTAGTTCCTTCGCTCCAATTCAGAATGGGACTATACAAACAAAATGGAGCAAGGCGAACGCCATAAACGCATTGCTATATTGCATTCGCGCACACATTTCTATGTACATATTTTATCCAAGGCCGCAAAATGCAGTCGAGTTTGATGGGTTCTGATGATTCGGGAATCAGAAGGTTGGGTTGAGAATGTTGAGGAGGGAGACTCTGGTGTTGACGAGGGCTCTGAACACCTTCTCGTCGCTGCTCTCCACGTCCGCGGTGCACCGTCCTAGATCGTCCAGCCGCTCAAACGTCGCCTTCCGCTCTCGCTCCTCCGGGTCCGCGGCGGCCTCCATCTGGAGCCCCGCGGCAGACGTGGCGGCGTGCTGCCTCTTGGCCGATCGACGCTTCGCACACGACATCCACCGCATGAGGTCGCGACCCACCAGATCCACGACATGGAGGTCGAGGAGGAGGACCCGGTGGTGACGACCACGTGTCTGGGCGTGGCGGACGGCGCGCGGAACCTCGCGGGGGAGGACATCCAGCACGGCGTGGCGTCGACCTCGACGCGCGCTGTGGTGGCGGCGACGGAGAGCGAGGAGAGACCGGAGAATACCGCCGCCGAGGCCGACGCCACGGTCGCGGCCGCGTCGACTACGGCGGCGGCGATGGCCGCCGCGTCGGAGGGGAGGTCGGCGGGCGAGGGCCTGGCGGCCACGGCGCGTGCCGAGGAGGCGACCCGCGGGAGGTCCCGCGCGGACCAGCGCAGCGCGCGCACGGCCGACGCGAGGCGGGCCGACTCCTCCCTACGCAGCGCAGCGCAGGCCTCGGTCTGGAGCGCGGCGAGCGCGACCAGGGCGTCGCGGAAGCTGCCGTGCGTGTCGGCGAGGCGGAGGAAGCCGTCCGCTCCGCGAACGGGGACGGACCGAGGCGGTGCAGCGGGTCCTGCGCCTGCGGGTGGTGCAGCAAGCCGGAGAGCGACACGAGCACGCGGCGCAGCCGCGCTGCGGCCACGGCCTCCGCGGAGGCCCGCGACGCCAGGCGGCCCACCAGCGCCCGCAAGTCGGCGACGTCGTCGTCGAGCTGGAGCACCAGTGGGTGGAACCGGCACGGTAGGCGACAGACTTGTTGTCGGCGGCGCTGGGCCACGGGTAGGAACATCTCCCAGTGGAAGTTGGAGCTTGCGAGACCGCGGGACGACTGCGAGATGTGGGCTGGCGGCGGAAGGCAGGGTGGGAGAGGCCGTGTCGGGTTAGTGGGCAGAATCGGACGGCTAAGATCGCATAACGGTAGAATGGACGGTTGAGATTGGAGAATGGCAGAACGGCAGGCTACCTCTGCGGTCTTAATAAGTAGTATAGATGGTACCACGTACAATTTCGGATACTACTTAGCCGATGGTATATATCCCAATTGGCCTACCTTTGTAAAAGCAATTCGGCACGCTTTTGAGGAAAAAAAGGTTCACTTCACAACAAAGCAGGAGAGTTGTCGAAAGGACATAGAGCGAGCATTTGGGGTTTTGCAGGCGAGGTGGGCAGTTCTACGTGGACCTGCTTATGGTTGGGATCGTAATCACCTCGCAGACATGATGACTGCTTGTATTATTATGCACAACATGATTGTCGAGGACGAAGGTGATGGTGCAGCAAATCTGGATTTCGTTGGCCCCACAGGTCCCCCCGAAGTTTGTAACAATATTCCTGAGGTCCGCAACGAGTGGCTAAACAATCATATCCGTTCTGAATTACCAAACGACCCCGACCAGGACATCACATCTCAGACCACATACTTGTCTTTGCAGCACAACCTGATAGAACACCTTTGGGCACGTCGAGGCTCGATGGGTTGAAGGTCTTCATCCATGTTATGTGGTTCGATAATGTTCTATATTTCGATTATGAACTAAGTACAAGTAGTTGTAGCAATGGAAGTGATGTATGTTGGGCGTCAGTGCAGCAGTCATGGTAACTATCCTCTGTAATGCATTTGCTTCAAATAATTTGCATATGTTGCCAAACGTTTAGTCATGTATGACAACGTTATTATGAATATCAATTTTATTACAATAAACATTGTTCAAATTCCATGCTCATGTTCTCAATATAGTAAGGAAATGTTCAGACTAGTCCAAATTGTATAAAGTGCAAACACACATGAATTTGGGTACGCCGATACAAAGGTGAGCAACACCTTATGAAATAAATAAGTACTCTTCAGATAGGATTGTTGATGAAAAAATCAATTAAACCTTTTCTCATCGCCATGTATACAGCTCTCAACTCTTCTGGTAAAGCATCCATATCCATGGCATAAAGTTTGTTGAGCTCTTCAACCTTTTGCTTCCTATCTTCCATCATCATTTTTTTCTCCTGCACTTCTATTTCCTTGGACTGAACCTCCAACTTCTTAAGTTCAACTTCCTTCATGAACTCAATGTTGTGTTGTTTGAGGTCTGATTTTTCTTCACTTTGCTTCAATCTTGCAATTTGAATGTCATGGAGTCTTGACAGGTAGTCAGCAGACTGGGATGAACTCGACATTGACTTCTTCCTGGATGCTTTAGTCGAGTCACGTCCTAATGGTCTCTTGCCTTTCGAACCTCCGTCATCAGATTCCACTTCATTCACAGAACCTGTTGGTGTTAGACTACGAACAGGCTCGGTCCCCGCATTGCCTCTCCATGGGCTGCCATGAACCATGGCATCCCATTTGGGTTCGTCTTTCAGTCGCGTCCAGCAGTGCATGAAATTAAATGGCTTTTTCTGTGATGTTGCATACAAAGTTGCTGCTTTTGAAGTCTACAGAAGATGTACAACCAGTTGTCAGTGCATGAATAATAATAAGTTCACATAAACCAGGACCACACATAAAGTATTACAAATTATTATAAGTGTACCTTGTCGTTATCTGTGAGCCCACTCTGGTTTTCCCTTAGGACTCTTGCGTAGAATCCAGCAAATTTGCCTGTTTCAGCTCTGATTTTGTCCCACCTACTGCTCAGGGCCCTATTCAGTCTCATTGGAAACTCACCTCTAAGTTCATTATACCTTTTCTCAATTCTAGCCCATAACCCCTCCTTTCTCTGGCCTGTGCTAATTACTGGGTCACTACTAATCTCTAGCCATGTTTTGCAAAGCAATAGGTCTTCAGCTGGTTTGAAGTTCTGTTCCTTTGTCCTTCTAAATGTCGTATGTGTGTCTGAAGGTTTGGTTGGGCTGTTTACTTCCTGGACACTATGTTCTGCTTCGGATTCAAAAGTTATTGGGTCAGTGTGGTTGGGAACATGGGTAGAACCCTGTGGACATGGAATGGGTGGTGCAAACTGGGGTTGACCGAATGATGGTTGTTGTGGAGGACCCCCAGGATTGATCATACCAAAAAATGGGTTCCATGGACTACGAAAGGTATATGTAGATGGGTCATTAGCTCCCTGGGACCAGGTAGGATTGGTCATATGGTTTGTAGGAGTAGAAAATGTAGAAGGATGGGTTGGGTCGAAACCTTGGCCCTGCCACATCTGAGGATCCCACATGGGTGGGGGGAAACACTGGTTACCTGAATTGGGGCTGGCACCAGTAGGTCGAATAGGTGTGTTTGAGTTGTTGTCAGCCATTCTGGAATGAAACATAGGAATACATTAATTTGGACAACATAAAACAGACTTGTACTGTAAAGTATGAACTGTAATGCATACGAAACCAATGACGCATTGCACATAAAGGTTCATACGAAACCAACATAATGATTAAGCATTCCTCATAAGACTCATAGAGAAGGAACACATAAGGATGAACCATTGCACATAAGGTTCATACAAAGGAAACATAAGGTAGGAGCATTCGTACATCGGTCACCCATGCATCACATACATAACACAGAAGTCCTTATTTCATTTCGATGCATTACTAGTACTAACAACGTAGTCTACGTACCACAATTACAGGTTCCAAATGCTATACCTAGTGGACCTGTCCGAGTCGTAGGAGTCATTATCACTGGCCTCATACAGTTCTGGGGAGGAAGGTGGGGTGAAAGTTATTTGTCTAGGCACTGGCCTCACAGGCTCCGCAAGGCTAATTTGTTCCTCCATCCTCTCCTTCTCTGGGTCAGACCTTGCTTTGCTCTCAAGTGCATCCTGCTCCATCTGGTCTACCTCCTTTCGAATTGCAAGTAGAGCATTGAGAAGGTAATGCTCGTCACCCAAATGCCGGAAAGCCTCTTCTAGAAAGCTTCTAATATTGAAAGCACCAGTTTCCACTGATGATGCAAGATTGAGGACCAAGTGTTGCAGCAGTTTGGCATCCTGACTGCTCATCTTGATTCGTATACTCAACCAGTACCTAATTGGCTATACAAGGTGCATACATGAAAAAATTAGGGGCAGTCTTGTTCCTAATTGGTGAAATTAAAGTGTTCATGCCACTTAGGAAACATCTGTGGGTTGCAATATAAAACAGTAATATTTGAATTTAAGAAACATAATGTGCTGATGCCAATTAACAAAAAATTGTTGGTTGTTTAGTATGCACTGGTTAAGTAATTGTACACAGGTATCATGCCTTTGGTACGTCAGTTCGTTGCATGTAATAAGCTACAGCTGCACATAATACATGAAAGCACAGACAGAAAACATGGAGGCAGACTTATGCAATTCATAAACAACTATGTACTATAGCGAAAAAGGAGTTAGAACCTCAAATAGTTGAAGAGGACGTCAAATAATCAAATTATTTTAAGAAGCTGCATAATAAGTAAAGGTTGGGTTAGTTGCATGCAACGGTTCGTCATGTAAGGAAAGACTACTCAAAATTGAAGGGTGAGATGTCCAATTGTTAGACAGAGGAACTAACGCGAGTTTGAAGTAATCAATATGGAAGAAACAAGGGGTTGTGTTGGGGAATTGAACGACACTGGTACTAAGTTCTTATACTAGGAACATTAACATGGATATCTGTACCAGCAACATTGAACAAAAAACATTGAATCCACATGACTGCAAATCAATTCGCAAATGAGAAAATGGTGGGTACACAAACATGAGTAAACGAGGATGAGGAATATGGAAATGACACTGAAGTCCCAATGTTGTTTCCTTTGAACCATAGTAACGAAGCATCCATTTTTAACTTCATAAGCACGGATCAGTTAGCAATAGGTGATTGAGGATATGTTAAGATCTATGTGTACCACAATATCAAACTTGGTTCTTCTACTTAAACATTTGTCGCATCGGATATCAGACGTAACCGCAACCCTAACTACTCAAAGTAGGCGATGAACACATAAATCGTAGCACAGAAACAAGGTAAAGTACAAGTAAACCCTAAAGGTAACCCTAGGTACGGTTAGAAACGAACCCGGATGAATCCGAGGTGTAGACGAAGGCAATGCGACAAAGCGTACCTTGGACCTTGTACCTCGAAAGACACAGATCGGGTCAGCGTAGATCTGTCGGCGATTGGATGACCTCCCTTCGACGTCGACCCCAACCCTAACGTTCCGGCGGACAGCGACGAACGGCGGCGGCGTCTTCGCACGGATCGGCCGGGTCGCCGGTCCGCGAAGGTTGACGGCGGAGTCGCGTCGACGAGGCCCACTGCTGCTCGCCGGGCGGACGAAGACAGACGATTCGCGGGCGACGGCGGAATGACGCGTACCTTCTCCGGCGGCGGTATGGTCGCCCGCGGATCGCCTCGGGCGTCTTCCTCGGAGTATTCCGAGCGCGCGCTCTTGTCTGGGAAGGAAGCGGCAGCGAGACACTTCTCCGCCGTAGCGTCGCCATCCATTTAGCGGGAGAGAGAAGAAATCGGGAGGGGAGAGGAGGAGGAGGAGGAACGCGATGAACGGGATAGAGGGGTACTGTTGCCCCTACCCCTGCAACAGTAATAGGGGAGGGGGAGCGTGGGGGCATGCGTTGAAGACAGTCTTAGGCAAGGCGGGCGGGGAGCAAGACTGGCATAGTAAGGTAGTACAGTACAGCAGCGAAGAAAGAATAATCGCACTCTGTGGCGCCCCCCCCCCCCCCCCCCCCCCCCCCCCTGCATGGCTTTCTGCATTCTGCAAGGATGTGGCGACGACTGCGGTGGCTGGCTCCAAACTAGCGTGGGAAAATTCCCTCGCGCTCACCAACGTACGTACTACTCACCATGCACCTGAGAGCTGAGCTCAGGCACGCTCCGACACCGGACCCCGACGCGACAGACATGCGCACCGGCACCACCAAACCGTCGCGTCCTGCCAGCTGCCCCTCCCTCCCTCCTGCGGCGCGCGCATGCAGGTGCTAGCGCTAGCGGCCACCGCCTGCCTGCCTGCCGATTCCCAGGACAACGTCTTCTTTTGCAGTATTCCCTAAATTCTGAAACCACGAGAGCGAGGCGAGGCGAGGACCGCGCAGCGTGTTTCGCGCGACACCGTGTGTGCGAATGGCTGAATACTACTACTGCTATGTACTACTGGGGAGAAGCATGGGGACGAGAGCGGTTGAGGTTCCGTTCCCTCGGGCCGTGAAGCGACCATATATACAACAAGCTTGCTTGTTGCTATGCTACTACGCTCGAATCTTCAGATGCGTGTTCTCGATCGTGGCTGAAAACCCTCTGGCCTTTGTCCCCGGCCGAGCGGTTTTCTGGTACGACGCTGGCTGCAATGCAACCACAGCGCATCTGCTGGTCAGGTTGGAAGTAGTCTGTGTGTGCGTTCTCCGTTTTATGTCCAGTTAACTGGTCCCGGACGGCCGGACGTAGCAGCAGGATTCACGTACGAGCGACGGGCGAGCGCGTCGTCTTTTCTCGTCCGTAGAAAATCTAATGAGCCGGCACGGTACAGCCAGCGCACCAACCCCGCACACTACTCCAACCAAATCCATCCAGCTCGCGCGGCCGCTTGGCATTGGCACCGTGCACGGCCAATCCCGAACTGTCACTTGAAGCGAGCCCCGGACTCCCCTCCCCTCGTGCCTGCCGTCTGTCTGACTCCCGCGCCGCCCGAACCGGACAAAAACGAGGGACCGGACCGGTGCGGTGCGGTGCCGTCTGTCTGACTCCCCTCGTGGCTTAGAGTCACCATCTCACTGTGAGTGAGTCACTGAGATCGCGCGGGGCTGTATTTTATGCGATTACTATACCGGCGCGGAGCGTATGTGTTGAGCATCTGCTGGGAGCATTATTCTATAGCAAGTTATAATTGGACGATGTAGTATTTTTTTTAAATTTTTTATTTTACACCGGGCGGGCATATATGGGTCAAAGAAGCAAGCGGCGCGGTTGGTTAACTACAGATGCATCATATTCCTCGTCGTCATTTCAGATACAATTATAGCGTCACGTACGTAATCCATCTGATTGGTTAGTCGCACTGTCTCATCCTGCATCAGTGCGTGTATTGACTTTATTTAAGTCTTTGTTTTGGTTGCTTGTATACTTGAAACGTGAGATGTATGAGTGGATGCAAAATAATTTATTTTGAGACTGTTTAACTGCATCTGCTCATACGCCAAAAACTTCTGTTTCTAGCCGGCCTGGATGGCACGAGCCTGGTCTGTGAGGCCCAGGCAACCAATCAGACACAAAATGTTTGTCTAGCTAGGTTGCCAAACATGAGAGGCTTCGAATTGCTCACGCCCATTCGATTTTCTTAATTAGCGACCGCACCGTGTGATCTGCGATCAAAATATCAGTCTCTAAGCAACGTATGTAAGTAGTAGCAGTGTATATAAAGATAACAAGATCGAGAGATCGCCGGCACGCAAATAAAAACCAGCCGGAACTGACGTCGTGATTCAAGGCAAAATCGACAAAAGCGCCCATCAGATTAGGGGCCGGTTATGGTTAGCACTTAGCAACAGCCAGCGGCCAATATATCTATATCAGTTGCGGTCATCTCATCTCCTACCTTTTTTCTTCTGCGTGATGCAACGCGTACGTAGAGAAGAAACTAAAGGCCCTACGTACGTACGTGCAGCGCCACGGAAGAGAGACTTGCGAGAGACGCTACTGCGCGCGGCGATCGAGGACCACCACCACGGGGCGGGGCCTGTGTGTGCCTGTCCGCAGCCGAGCAGGACAGTTTCAAGCGACCATAAATGCGCGGAACCCAAATCACAGCGCGGCATGGGAAATAACTAAACGAGAACGAAAATTCCTGAAAAGAATATCCGTTGATCGGATATCTCAGTAACAGCGTCTAAATTAATAGTGTGTTTGTTTTGAAGAATGAGCTAGTCCATCATCTTCTCGCTCCTTAATATTTTTGTTTGGTTTGTGAAATGAAATGAGTTGATCTATCACCACCTTATTTCTCATAGTTAGTTAGTTAGTACTAATATAAGGAACGAGGTCATTCCACTAAATTTGAAGAATGAATTCATGGTGCATCACCTTAATTTGGATATAGTAATTCCTTACACCAAACACCCCGTAACTAGTCGATGTGGCCTCGCAAATTTGTATTACTGATCGAATCAATGTTCTTAGAGATATGCAGGGGATGGGGTATACAGCACATGTATACCCTAGAGAAATACAAATACGTCGTAGTACTAGTATTTTTGGAGTGGAACTAGAGCCGTTCGACACAAAATGGCACGTACTCCGCGTAGGACGATGCACCGTACTTTAACGACAAGGCACGATTTCGTATGTATAGGAAATCTCTACTATATAAACAATAATTTTCACGTAATTCAATCCCTGCCCAGCCGGCCGGCCCCCTCCACAACTAAATGGTAAAAAAAACTAAAATTATACGCAGACGAGGATTGGAGCAAACAACTTGGCTCTAAAACTCATACTCACACTCATCTAGACAACAAAATACATATATCATTTTAGTTTATACTCTATATTCAAACTTAAATGGAAATCGTAAAAAAAAACTAAAATTAAACCAACCTGAAGGTTACTCGTAGGCGTATCCGAGTTTAGACTAGTAACCAAAGCCATGCCAAGTTCATCGTCATCTATCTTCACAAATCCTCTTGTCGGCCTACACGTCTCCGATAAGCTGACGAAGTCTACTATATAAACAACAAATTTTCTTGTATGTAATAAGAGGTGCGGACCCTCTGTTGGGGTGAAGGTCGTTGATTCTCATTATCTAAAAAAGATCAACACACAACATACATAGATCCGAATTTGAATTGCGGGTGTTTCTTCCGTCTTTATTTTTACACCCTAAACTCCACTAGTAGCTCTACAGAGCACCAGGGCAACGGCAAATGGGCCCATGCACTGATGTAGGCCGCTATACATTGTCAGATTTAGTTTGAAAGAGTTGGTGCCGCGTCCATGGCCATCACTCTTGCTTTTATGATCCAGCCGGTTTTCATGGTAATGCTATGAAGTTGATACGAATCAATTACCTTAATGTAAAACTGGAAAGCCTATTACTACATACCCGTTGGACGAATAATTCACATAGAGGTATATTTGTGCGCAACTTCAGTTAGTTTAGAGCATGGTATAGAACACTATTAGGTTATTCTATGATTCATAAGACAACTATTAGATTATGTAGAGGAGCTACTGTCATCCACCAAAGGATGAATCTAGCTGAAGTGTCATAAAATTTACCTACATTATCGATGCCACCTATGTTGGCGAATTCCCACGTGCTAGTGGCAGATCTAGGTTTGCTCGTCGTGGCGTTAGCACATAACAGTATATCCACAAAAGGATAACGACTTGTCGGTATCAATCCGACAAAATAAAAGTTTGCTCGTCGTGGTGTTAGCACATAACAGTATATCCACAAAAGGATAACGACTTGTTGGTATCAATCCGATAAAATAAAAGTTTGCTCGTCGTGGCATTAGCACGTAACGGTCTTTCCACAAAAGGATAACGATTTGTCGGTATCGATCCGACAAAATACAATTATGGTGACTTTCTTAAATCAAAATGCAAAGGTAAGTTATTAAAGCACACATTTTGATAAAAAATGACAAACAATGGAATACCACCATCTATTACAAAGACGAAACAAATAAACATCCACGCCATATATATTGTGCTATTATTAGGATTAAAGCTAGCAGACACTTGGAAATGTAGTTTATTTCTTTCAAATTTCAACGCCCGTAGGAGCGAGCATTTCCATATCTCAACCACGGCTCCACGGCCAAGTTCAAATTTCGACGGGATCGTGCCAAATACTCACCACAGAACACACGAAATGTTCAGGCCCTCGGACACCGCCATGTGGGCCGATTCCACTCAATTGAAAATGGCTCCACGCGTCATGCACTTCGACGGTTCGACGAGCCCCTCGTCCCTTGTCTCCCGTCACGCGAGCCCCCCCGGCCGCGCAGCTCACACACGCAGGCGGCAGGCGCAGTCCGTCACCCTCAACGCGTCCAATGCGGGGTCTGCTGCTGCCGCAATTCATTTTTTCCCTCTTCAGTTCCCGTTTGGTTTCGTCACACCACCCTCCACTGCCTTCCTTCTCGTCGCCCCCCTCGTCCACTGCATTAATACTGCCACTCCCCGCCCCCCGTTCCCCTCTCCTCGCACGCTTCCGGAGCTATAAATCTCGGCGCCCCCCCGCTACCGGACCCCGCATTCCCGTGCGCGAGCTCCGGTGATCGCCGGGACCGGCCGGCGGCCATGGGGCAGTGCTACGCGAGGAACGTGCACGGCGTCGACGCCGACGGCGGCGGCGTGGGGGCGACCACCATCACGGTCTCGGCGGCGGGAGGGCCGGAGGATGCGGCGTCGGTAGGGGGAGGGGGAGGACGAGGAGGAGGGAGGCGGAGCGCGCGGCCGTCGCCGGCGGGGACGCCGCGCGGGGGCAGGGCCGGGGCCGGGGCGACGCCGGCGCGGTCGTCGGCGGCCGGCAGCCCCTGGGCGCTCGGGCTCCCCGATGGCATCGCGCCGTCGCCGGCGACCTCGGTGTCCACGCCGCGCCGATTCTTCCGCCGCCCGTTCCCGCCGCCGTCCCCGGCCAAGCACATCAAGGCGTCCCTCGCGCGCCGGCTCGGCCACCGGTCGCCGGCCTCCGCGTCGCAGGTGCCCATGCCGCCCGTCGAGGTCCCGATCCAGGAGCACGGGGCGGGAGGCGCCGGCGGTGGCGCTGGGCAGCGGGAGCTTGACAAGAGCTTCGGCTACGACCGCCAGTTCGCCGCCAAGTACGAGCTGGGGAAGGAGGTGGGCCGCGGCCATTTCGGACACACCTGCCTCGTGCGTGCCCGCAAGGGAGACATGAGAGGCCAGGTCCTGGCTGTCAAGGTCATCTCCAAAGCCAAGGTCTTGCTACTCGTGATCTCACACCACTCTTTTACTGAACGCGCGATCTTACCAGTTTCAATGGCCTCGGTTCCTCCAGCGGATCATGAACCAACTATGTGTGTGTTTGGGGGAGGGGTAGAATTGCCGTCCTGTCTTGATCTTTTTAACTCTCGCTTAGTACACCATGGTTTGGTTGTTAGTTTCACAACAAGAATTCAGTAACTCTGCATTGCCACTAGCACATATGTTGCAATCATAAGTTCATCATTTGTTTCTTGGCTGCCTTGCACGGTGATCAGTTTTTTTTTTTGGCCATGGTATTGGCATTTCCCCGCAGGGTTAGAAGTACATTGTAGAGATCTTGTTTCAGCAATGGCGCATTTAATGCTTTGCCTGTTTATATGATCTGAGTGTTCAACTGTTCATCCATCTATCCCCTGTTCCTTGCTTTTTTGTTCTTTCTTTAAGCTATTATGGAATAGTAGCTTATGCAGTGTTAGATCAGTAGCTGGGCAGTGACTGAGTTCTTTGTGAGACCTCAGAGAACTCGTCAGTGGAGCTGGACTTCTGGAGCATCTCCATCATATTGTTGTTCACTGCCATGAGTTCTGGAGTCCCTTAGGCCCTGTTTGTTTGGGATTATAATCTACTCAGATTATATAATCCAACTTATTTTGAACTAGCACTTAGTTCAAAATAAGTTGGATTATATAATCTGAGTAGATTATAATCCCAAACAAACACCCCCTTAGTCCATTCTGCATCATTTTGTTATATGATCATAAGTAGAAGAAAAGATAGCGAAAAGTGTAGGAAGTAAAGAAATGTCTCTTTTAGATTTTTTTTGGCGCCAAAGCTGAGACCATGTTGTTATTGGGAATTGCTTTCCACTGACATTATCCTGATTGTTGAACTGTTTAAATTTTGATCTCAGTTTTGCTTGGCATCTAAAATGTTTGTGAGCAAGTTGCCGAGAAAACCTAATATACTATAGGTGACACAACAAAATTCTACGTGCATGGCTGCATTGACGTTTTCATGCAATATTGTCGTTTTTGTGAGCGTTACGACAAAAATCAATTAATGACTATTTTGGTGTGCTGCAATTTTTGCTTGTGCTAGTGAAATTATTTGAGCAGGAGATGTATTTATTGAGTCCAATGTATTTCTTCCTTCTATATAGTTCTTTATTTGCATCGCATGCAATTTTATTACTTGTTACCACTACACACATACATGGTATATGTTTTTTGAGCGTAGAGCTAATAGATGCTCAAAGGTTTTTTTCCAATTAAGATTAAGGCTTCTCTTAGACAACCATCAGTTAGCACTAGCTCACACTTCCTAGCTGAATGCACCAGGCGAAAAATATCTCTTGGCCTAGATTTCCTATTTTAGTTTACAAAAGTCACCTCAATCCTTTGGTTTTCTCTTGCAGATGACGACAGCAATATCTATTGAGGATGTGCGCAGAGAGGTGAAAATTTTGAAGGCGTTATCTGGACATTCCAATCTTGTCAAGTTTTATGATGCTTGTGAGGATGCCCTTAATGTCTACATAATCATGGAGTATGTTTTCCCTCCTTGTCTTTGCATAATATTGATCTATGTAAAAAACTGTAAATGTTGCATGTGCTGTTTATCTTGAAACAGTATCTACCATAGTGCTCAAAATTCACATTGTCTACCTTAGGGTTGATGTTCTCTCTGAGCACATAACATTATATATGAAAGAACTTGCTCACTGTTACTACAGGCCTTTTCTTTCTAGTGAGATTAATAAAAAGTTACATGATAACTGATGTTTTTTCACCTCTACTGATCAGGCTTTGTGAAGGTGGAGAATTATTGGATAGGATCTTGTCCAGGTATTTCATTTTCCTGATAAACATTTTGCAAACACAACTACAAGGAGTAGCTTTGTTACAGTACTACCTGCTTTTTGCAGAGGTGGAAGATACAATGAAGGGGATGCAAAAATTATCGTTGAACAGATATTAAAAGTAGTTGCCTTTTGCCATCTTCAGGGTGTTGTTCACCGTGATCTGAAGCCAGAGGTATGTGGACTCTGTTGAGTATAATGGAATGTGATTTGTCTTGTTGAAAATCCTGTACTTTATTGCTCCTGATAAGTCTACCCTTGGATGTTTTTTAACAGAATTTCCTATTCAGCACTAGGGAAGAGCATTCTCCTATGAAGATAATTGATTTTGGTCTCTCAGATTTTATAAGACCAGGTATTACATACCTCCACACAAGGATCATCCATTCCTAATGGAGTTCTATTTTACAAATATGTTAGAAGTCCATTGACATAAAACAAAACATGATATGACCTTCCTCTAAAAGATGTTTTAAAGCCTGATGCTCCATGCTCCTGATGCCTCCCCCCTCACAGATGAAAGGCTTAATGACATTGTTGGAAGCGCATACTACGTTGCTCCAGAAGTCTTGCATAGGTCATATAGCACAGAAGCAGACATGTGGAGTATTGGTGTTATCACTTATATATTGCTGTGTGGTAGCAGGCCATTCTGGGCACGAACTGAATCAGGTATTTTCCGCTCAGTGCTGAGAGCTGACCCCAATTTTGAAGACTCACCATGGCAATCAGTATCCCCTGAAGCCAAAGATTTTGTCAAAAGACTTCTTAACAAGGATTACAGAAAAAGAATGACTGCTGCACAGGCACTTTGTAAGTACACTCGCAGTCTCACTGACAATTCCTTTTTTCACTTTGTAATGTCTGCATATCAACTGTATTTAACACTTCTTTTTTGAAATTTCATTTTCGAATGATAGAAGTTTTCTTATGCGTCATTTGCATGCTGCAGCTCACCCCTGGCTGCGAGATGAGCAACAACAAATACCTCTGGATATGCTAGTATTCAAGTTGGTTAAAGCATACCTTGTTTCTACGCCTCTCAAACGGGCGGCATTGAAGGTTGATATTTAGTTTCTCTGCCCATCTAACTATGGGAAATGCTTCATATATGACCATTTTTTGTACAACTCAAGTATAGCCATGCATCTAAACCATTCAATGTGTCTAAGTCATTGATTGTGATGATTTAGAGAAATTAAAAGTTCTTTTAAATATTACTTAGATGTTACAGTACAGCTCTGTTTTTACATGGCTTGCATTTGAAGTTTTGAACTACACTGTCTTCTACCTTGCAAAACTAGAAATCCTGCCCCCCTGCTAGACTTGTTGTTGTTATACAACTACATGCGTTATTGATTGATGCCTCTCATCGCATTGGTCTTGCTGAAATCACATTACCCAATGTTAATTTTATTTTCTACGTTCATTTGACAGGCCTTGTCAAGAGCAATAACACAAGATGAGCTTATCTACATCCGGGCACAATACAACTTGTTAGAACCAAACAGTGCAGATGGTCGAATATGTATCGATAACTTCAGGATGGTAAGCGCTTATAAATAACAGTTTACAATTTGCTTGTTCGTATTCTATTCTTATACATGTATTATGATGCACTGAAATTCTTCCCATGAGCTCAATCTTTCCTTTCCTCCCTTTAAATATGCAGGCTCTTTTACAAAACTGTACTGATGCTATGAAAGAATCTAGAACACTTGAGATCTTGCACGCGGTACGAAACATGGACTACCTTATCTCCTCCCCTTTTGTACGTGTATACTAGTTTTTAGTTCAGCGTTTCGTTTTGCTAATGGAACCACCTTCAGCTGGAGCCGCTCGCATATAGGAGAATGGACTTTGAGGAGTTCCGCGCAGCTACAATAAGCCCTTACCAGCTTGAGGCTGTGCCTCGGTGGGAAGAAATCGCCAGTACTGCATTCGGGTACTTTGAGCATGAAGGAAACCGTGCTATCACAATCGAGGAGCTAGCTCAGGTACGCGAAATATATACACTAAACTGAGTGATGCAATAAACATTTGACCTCGCGTAGATGTTGATCAAGTTGTATCCCTTCTGCTATGCAGGAGATGAATCTTTCTGCTGCGGCGTATTCCGTCGTCCGTGACTGGATCAGACCATCGGACGGCAAGCTTAGCTTCCTAGGCTACACCAAGTTCTTGCATGGGTTGACGATGCGAAGTGGCAACGCAAGACGGCACCATTGACCCTCTTGCTGCCCCCGGTAGCTGCTTGAGTTGGTTCCATTGGTTTTGTTGATGTGGAGTTGGAGAGAGAGAGAGAGAGAGAGAGAGAGAGAGAGAGAGAGAGAGAGAGAGAGGGTGTTTTGTCTCTCTTCTTCTGTTGGCTTAGCTTCTTGTAGAATGCTTGTAGAGAGAAAGGGGGGAAAAGGGGAAAAAAAGGAAACCAAAAGTGATAGCTCAAAATTGAGTTGTAGAAGAAAAGGTCATGTTTTGCTCGTTTGGTTCTGGTACATTGTACAGTTAGTCAGTCAGTTGGCCCATGCTACATGGTGCTAGTGCTATGGCCTATGGCCTAACTTGGTTGCTCTGTTGCTGGTCGCAACAGCCTACAGAAATGGTGCTGCGGTTCTGATGAAACTGTTGAGGCAGTGTTGTCGTCTTAATGCCTGTGATTGCGTTGTGGTTTGCCAGCATGTTACTGTCATATGGCAAAGCAGAGCTTATCTTAATGCAAAAGGGTGGAGCAGAAACGAAACTATCATGCATTTCTTTTCACGGACACTTGTCCGGCGCTTTTTTATGGCCTTGAGGACAAGTAACAAATGCTCCCAAGTACAAAAAAGGTGCTTAGCGAACGCACTGAACTCTTCGGTGAGTAAAGGGTCTTACCCGGGGTACTGGGAACCAACTTGAGAACTTGTTCGAGTTTGGGCACTTTGGTCTCTGGATTGACATGGAAATCGGTTCATTTTTTTTTCTTTGAATTCAAAGAGATCAGACATGCGCCCTCCCGATGTGAACAATTTCGTCATGATCAAACAATGTAATCTATTTTACACGATCTGCTGTTGTGGCCAGCCTAATAACCGGGCTGGAAATGAAGTAAATTTATTGACAAAAAGGAAAAGGGCAACTGGCAACAATCTGGCTCTGACTGTAGCAGGAGCTTCGGGAAGGTTACACATCTTCCGGTCGGAAATACAGTATGCCTTACAAAGTGACACTTTGAGTAACAATGTCTCGTATCATTTTATAAAATTTGTCTGTATATGTATATATTTTTTAAAGGATAATATCTCTGCTTTTAGAAAGCAAATGAGTACAAAGTTCTTACACAAAAATACGCTGGCGATTACAGCTTAACAGTATGCCTTACAAAGAATGTGCAGTAAGAGAATGTGCAGTGTGCGACGTCCGATGCACCGAAAATGAAAATGCTTCCAGTAGCCTGACAGCTTCACCAACGGGCCGAACTCATTCGGCCCTTCCCCATAGACCATACTAGCAGTCATCAGCCCATCACGCGCTAATGGATCGTAGCAACACTTGGGCTTGCACAAAGTTCTCTCTCTCTCTCTTTTTTCATCCTGTCATCTGGTGGCTGGGTTCCATGTGTCTATTCGGGTTTAACTTCTCGAATTTAACATGGGTACTCGTATTTTTTTAAAAGTATTCTATGATTTAAGGGTGCTATACTTTAGTGGTAGATGACGTCATGACGACTCTGTAAATCTCAAGATCTGTCGACTCAGTCCTTTAAAGATGCTCATATAAGGTTTGCGCGTGTGTGTTCATAGATAGAGATAAATATAAGTACGTGTTGTTTTGGCAGTTCTAGAAAAAAATATCAATGGAGTTTAAGTTAACTCTTAAAACATCAACACCGTCACACAAACTACCTCTCTCAACTCATAAAACCATTTAAGTTACCTCTTTGCCTCGATTAGAAGTGCTTTCCAAGGTAGTTTCGTCCTTATTTTTAATTAAAATCCTATAAACTAACCATAAAAATATCTCTAAGTTTCTATAAATTCGACTGGGACATAAAAATTCAAATAAAAATATTTTGAGCTTATGAGAATAATCTCCTGAAGCTTTCAGAATTTGGTTTTAGCTCTAGAAAAAATGAAGAGAATATCCAAGAAACTAAAAACCATTCTTGAAACAGTTGAATCAATGAGTAAATGCAGTTTGAGAACTTTTCACAACAAAAGCACGACATGAAACTAGCACGAATGCATTCAACTTAATATGTGTTGCATTCATGCTTTTTGTATCTTATGTTTTTATTGTATTTTTTTATAAATATGTTTAGACATATATTAAAATGTTAGACAAAATATGTTGACGTAGTGATGTAGAGCAGTAGAGACATAAAGTGCACTGATCATATAATGAAGTATAAAATAGAAGATGAGATATGTAAACTGCTGGTGACATCTAGAGACTGACGAAAGGGCGACGATCGAAGCTTATCGTTCGACTGAGATTAGCGGACGGGCGCTACAGACCGATGAGGCACGGTAGTTCGAGGAAGTTGACGGGGTGAACGCGAGCAAAACGATGGGGTCATGGGTTAACACACTCCCAAGAAAATAAAATAAGAAAAAAATCTGTGTATTCCGAATGCAAACGTTCTCTTTTGCAACCCTTCACGTCCACTATTTAGAGACCCATAAAAACAGATTAAAATTTTTAATTTAACCTTTTGATAATTTATTTTTCTTTTATTTATATAGACCACTAGATAGTGGATGTGAGGAACTGCAAAGAAGTTTTTTTGCATCTCGGATGCAAATAATTTTTTCTACGAAAATTAGGGGATCGGATACGGTGATGAAGGAACCAATCTACTATGAGTCCCCTGTTTGCTTTAGATTAAAGCTAGTTATTCGGACATCTACAATCTAGAGACAAAATACCGTAGAAGCCGATGTTAGCAGAAACAGCAGGAAAAACAAAGTACATCAACCAACAAATCACATAGCACGACACACATATTTACGTGGAAAATCCTTCAATGCTAAAGGAAAAACCACGAGCACCAGTTAGGCAAAACATTCAGTATATGTGGAGTGTTTACAAAACTTCGTCTATGGATGGTAGCTTACAAGAGGAGTAAAAAGATGACACGCCACAAACCCTAATTAGGATTACTAATATATACCGGCGTGCAGGGCTATAGGCCGATGGGTCAGTTGGCGTCGCTACGCTCCGGTCCAAACCTTCCAGCGACGAGTCTCCACTCTGCTCCGCTCGCCCAGCCTCATATACATAATTTGTATCACAATCTCAACAGCCGCTACGGACCGAGCCAACTTGCCAACTCTCCATGGACGACCGTATCCAGCGAAGGATTCTTGTTCTACTCCGGCGATGCTCTGTCTGCTCGGTCAACTGGTGTATGTAATTCCCGTTCCACCTTCACATGGCGTGGATCTTTGACCAGCGCGAGGCACTGGCAGCACCGGCTGGTAGTAGCAAATCGCTGCCCTTTACGTTCTCAGACGATGCTAGAATTTTCTATACGTGAATCGAGAAACGAAATAAAATACGTATGTGGGTCTGCGGAGAGAAGATCAGTTCAGTATTGCCAAATGGAGAGCAGTACATACAGCCGGAACATACCATTAAAAAAAACGAACTGGAACATATGCTATGAGCACTCATCATGCTTGCGTAGCTTCATTCCCATGTCCGTATATATATTGAAGAAAAAATTTCTAAGACGGGCACTATCTTTAGTCCACATCAAATCGTAGTATATGTCTGTCTGTTTCTGAAATGCGCGCGTTCCCCTGATCTTTGCCTTGCTTATTTATGTGTTGGTACATCAGTTAATCAAAAACATAATTTCAATACCCATCACTACCGGAATCGTAGGTTCTGCCGAGTGCCTTTTGTCGGGCACTCGGCAAACGTCTGCTCTCGGTAACGAGCTGGTTTACCGAGTGCAGGACACTTGGCACAGGAGAACTCTCGATAAAGAGATCTTTGCCGAGTGTCAAACACTCGGCAACGGTGGCGCTCGGCAAAAGACCGTCAGCTGCCATCCTAAATTTGACGGCCGTCAGCCTTTGTCGAGAGCCGAGGGTTGGCACTCGGCAAAGAGGCTTCTTTGCCGAGTGCCCAATATATGGCACTCGGCAAAGAACTCTTTGCCGAGTGTCTTCCCTGGACACTCGGCAAAACATACTTTTTATTTTTTAGATTTTGTCTCCCAAACTTTTTGTGGTATATTCCTACACTATGTAAACCTACATGTATCATTTGTGGATAATTATAACAGAGTTTTCAATCGTTAGTAGATTTAGTTCGTTTATTTGAATTTCTTCGGAAAATTCAGATTTGAACTGCAGGTCACTCGAAACTTGAAAAACCGTTCACGCAAAAATGATATTCATGTTACTTAGCATAAGTTACGACCGATTTCAGGAGCGGACCGGAAACTTCGAGCAACATGCTCACTAAACATGGTCGTGAACTTGCCATCCACATGTTTAAAAATTGTATAAAACACAAACAAAGTCAGAAAATCATGAAACTTGTCCACGTGTCATGATATTATATGTACAGGCTGTGATAAAAATTTGAAAATGTTTCGAGAAAACTGTGATGCACTATGTGTAGAAACCTAAGAGATCCACATTGAAACTCTATGATTTCATGTGTAGTTCTCTTAGGTTCCTACACATAGTGTCTCACAACTTTCTCCAAACATTCTAAAATTTTATCACAGCCTCTATATATGATATCATGACATGTTGAAAAGTTTTATGATTTTCTGACTTTGTTTGTGTTTTATATAATTTTTAAACATGTGGATGGCAAGTTCACGGCCATGTTTAGTGAGCATGTTGCTCGAAGTTTCCGGTCCGCTCCTGCAATCGGTTGTAACTTATGCTAAGTAACATGAATATCATTTTTGCATGAACAGTTTTTCAAGTTTCGAGTGACCTGCAGTTCAAATCTGAATTTTTCGAAGAAATTCAAATAAACGAACTAAATCTACTACGTATTGAAAACTCTGTTATAATTGTCCCAAAATGGTATATGTAGGTCTACATAGTGTAGGAACATATCACAAAAAGTTTGGTTGAAAAAAAATAAAAATAAAAATGTACTTTGCCGAGTGTCCAGAGATGACACTCGGCAAAGAAGCCTTTGCCGAGGGTCAAATGGTTGACACTCGGCAAAGTGCAGTGAAATAATCTTTGCCGGGGGACACTCGGCAAAAGGGACTTTGCCGAGTGCCGGATCGAGGGCACTCGGCAAAGTATATTTTAAAATTAAAAAAATATTTGCCGAGTGCCAGATTACGGGCACTCGGCAAAGACCGTTTACTTACCGACAGTTAACCCTTTCTTCCTCACTCTCTCACTCTCACCCTCGCCGTCCGGTCGCGCCGCCGCCGCGCGCCGCCCTCGACGTGCCCCGCCCAGCGGCCCTCACCGCGTCGCCGCTCCTCGCCGCGCCGGCGCCCCCCGCCGCGCCCTCGCTCGCCCGCCATCGTGCCTCCACGCCCCCGGCCAACGCCTCGCCGCCCAACGCAGCCGCTGCCCCCACGCCCGTCGCGCCCCCTATGCCGCTGCCCGCACGCTCGCCCCGCGCCGCTGCCCCCACGCCCCTACGCCGCCGCCTCGCCCAACGCCGTCGCGGCCTCCCGCCGCGCCCCTTCGCCGTCGTGCACCATCCACGCCGAGCACCTGGGTACAAACTCATTTTGAGATTTTTGTTGCTAAATATTGTGAAATAGATGTTTGCTTGTTGTGAAATAGAGTTAGGTTTTTTTGTGTGTGATTGTGTATTGTGAAATAGAGGGAAAATAATTATTTTTAGTGGTCACTTTGCATGCATTAGCTAAGTCTTCTAATTGCACAAAAGATGTTTATGTGGTTGTTGAGGCATTAATGTATATGTGTGGATGTCAGCCATTGTGCTGCTACTTATATTTATAGGCTTTGAAAACCTCCCCGTGCAGGGGAGGTGCTGTCGGATTTTTTTGTTGATAGGCTTTGGTTATATATGTTATAGGATGGAGGACCGTGAGTGGATGTACACAGGCCATAGAGGAAGGAACGATGTGACCACTGAATGGATTAGAAAAACCGATGATTTCGTGGAACGGGCATATGGCGAAGCTGCTAAAGGAGCGAGTCTAGTCCCATGCCCGTGCAGCAAATGTGCCAACCGGAAAAGAAAACCAAAGAGGGCCATGGTAGAATATATTTGGAAGAATGGATTTACGTCGGGCTATACTCGGTGGATCTTTCATGGTGAAGCGCATCGTACGAGAGAGAAGGTGTTGAGACAACGTGTCGAGGATTATGACGCGGATGCGGGGGTAGCGGATATGTTGAACGACTATCAGGAGGCACAGTACACGGGAGGATGTATGGATGACGAGCCAGAGCCGACTGCAAAGGCGTTCTACGACATGTTCGACGCGGCACAGAAGCCCCTTCACGGGTAGACAAAGGTTTCTCAACTGGATGCCATTGGGTGTGTAATGGCATTCAAGTCGCAGTACAACATGAGTAGAGACGCATTCGATGGCTTGTTGATGGTTATTGGGAGCCTGCTTCCGGATGATCACGTTCTGCCAAAGAGCATGTACGATGCATAGAAAATCCTTCGTGCACTCAAGATGACGTATGAGCAGATTCATGCTTGTCCGAAGGGCTGCGTGCTATTTAGGAAAGAATACGCGGAGGCAAAGTACTGTCCCAAGTGTACATCGTCTAGGTTCATGGAGGTAGACTCTGGTGATGGACAGAAGAGGCAGCTCGACATCCCCTTGACAATCCTACGGCACCTTCCGTCCGTACCGAGGATCCAGCGTTTGTACATGACAGAGGAATCCGCGAAACAGATGACATGGCACAAAAATGGAAAACGATACAATCATGGCAAGATGGTGCACGCATCCGATGGTGAAGCTTGGAAACACTTCGATGCCATTCACCGTGAGAAAGCCGAAGAGGCTCGTAATGTACGTGTTGCGTTGGCCACAGATGGGTTCAATCCCTATGGAATGAGCGCTGCCCCGTACACATGTTGGCCCATGTTTGTTATCCCAATCAATCTCCCCCTAGTGTGTGCTTTTAAAGGCAGAATATATTCGTGTCGTTGATAATTCCCGGACACCCGTGGAATAAAATAGGCGTGTACATGGAGCCTTTGATCGATGAATTGGTACATGCCTGGGAGGAAGGAGTATGGACGTATGACCGAGCTACGAAGACAAACTTTAGAATGCATGTTTGGTACCAGTACTCCATGCATGACTTACCGGCGTATGGGCTATTCTGCGCCTAGTGTGTTCACGGTAAGTTCCCATGCCCAGTTTGCAAGGAAGCTCTCAGGTTCATTTGGTTGAAAAAGGGTGGCAAATATTCGTCCTTCGATAAACATCGACAATTTCTCCCTCCTGACCATCCATTCCGCCTAGACATCAAGAACTTTACGAAAGGTGTCGTAGTGACAGACCGCCCACCTGCAACGATGACTGGTGCCGAAATTCGTCAACAGATAGATGGGCTCGTGGCCAATACAGAAGGTGGTTTTGTGGGATATGGTGAGCAGCATATGTGGACACATAAGTCTGGCTTGACTCGGCTCCCCTATTATGACGACCTGCTCCTTCCACACAACATTGACTGATGCACACTGAAAAGTATGTTGCCGAGGCACTGTGGGCAACAATTATGGACATTCCTGATAAGTCAAAGGACAACATGAAGGCAAGAGTGGATTTGGCAGCGTTATGTGATAGACCACAGCTAGAGATGAAGCCGCCAAGTGGCGGAAAGATGTGGAGAAGGCCTAAGGCTGATTTCATCCTAAACAGGGCCCAGAGGAAGGAAGTACTTCAGTGGATCAAGATGTTGATGTTCCCTGATGGGTATGAAACTAACCTGAGTAGGGGGGTGAACTTATCTACTATGCGAGTCTTAGGGATGAAGAGTCATGACTTCCACATATGGATTGAACGGATTCTTCCTGCGATGGTTCGAGGCTATGTCCCTCAGTATGTTTGGCTAACACTTTTAGAGTTGAGCTATTTCTTCCATCAGCTTTGTGCAAAAGAGTTATCTCGGACCGTGGTTGCAGACTTGGAAAGATTGGCACCCGTATTACTATGTAAGCTTGAGAAGATATTTCCACCTGGCTTCTTCAATCTAATGCAACATTTGATTCTTCATCTCCCCCTATGAGGCACGAATGGGGGCCCGTGCAGGGACGTTGGTGCTATCTAATCGAGAGATGTCTAAAGACTATTCGAAAGAAATGTAGAAATAAATGCAAAATCGAGGCATCCATTGCAGAGGCATACATTCTAGAGGAGGTCTCAAACTTCACAACAACTTATTATGGTGACAAACTGCCGAGCGTGCATAATCCACCCCCTCGTTACAATGATGGCGACAATGAATCGAACCTTAGCATATTTCGAGGCCAACTCAGAAGCGCAAGTGGCTCGACCACCAAGACCCCGACACATGAAGAGTGGCGGCATATCATGCTATATGTATTGACCAACCTTGAAGAGGTGACGCCATACATGGAACAAGTCCTTCATGAATTCTGGCGTCGATCAAGGGACCCCACTCCACAGGAATATGACACTCTTCTTAGAAAGGCTGCGAGAAATGGGTTGCCCGATTTCATTTCCTGGTTCAAACGTAAGGTACGTGCTTAGTTTGTAAAAGAGATACGTCTTTGAACTCAATTTAGCGTCCTTTAACTTGCGAATACTTGCAGGGCCAAAGAGATCCGTCTATGAGTGCCGAGTTGAGACAAGTAGCCAACGACTTTGCTTATAGGGTCAAGAAATATTATGGGTATGACGTCAATGGATACCGTTTTCGCACAACAAACTACGACAAAAGTCGGCCCAATCGGAAAACAACGTGTTCTGGAGTCTTTACGCCCGGCCTTGACAATGTCGATTATTTTTGACGAATCGAAGAAATATATGAGCTCAATTTTTATGGTTCCAAACCTCTTACTCCAGTGATATTCAAATGTCATTGGTTTGACCCTCAAATGACGAGACGGACACATTCTAATCTTGGGATAGTCGAAATTCGACAAGATTCCACCTTAGCAGGAGACGATGTCTAAATCGTGGCTCAATAGGCCACACAAGTGTATTATCTCTCATATGCGTGCCAAATGAAAGAACATCTTAAGGGTTGGGATGTTGTGTATAAGGTATCGCCGCACGGAAGGTTACCTGTTCCTAACGATGAAGATTACAACTTAGACCCGGACACATATGATGGAGAGTTCTTCCAAGAAGATGGGCTAGAAGGACGATTTGAGATAGACTTAACCGAAGCTATCGGAATGGACGTAGATATTGAAATGGTTGTTGATGACGAGGATGATGAGGTGCAAAATGATAATGACTTAGTAATCCTTGAAGGCAATGACGAACTTGCGTCTTTCGATGGTATTGAGATTGAAATGGTTGATAGTGATGATGAGAGTTATGATCCGGCTAACCCCGACACATATGAAGATTATTTTGAATCGATGTAATGCTATATGACTATTTATTTCGCACCTATTTTTAAATACATCTTTTTATATGTGCTTATTTGTTTACTCTTAATTGCAGGTTTTTGGACAAATATGGTCGGCGGTAATTGGCTGAGGAGGAGTAGGACGATAGACGAGGCAGAGCAGGCGGCGCAGCAGGACGACCTTGTCCAGCAGCAGGCGGCGCAGCAGGACGACTTAGACCAGCAGCAGGACGACGACGACCAGCACCAGGACGCCTCAGGTTCTAGCGGCTCAAGTTCGAGGAGCATCTACCTGCGAGGCCCCACGAGTCTCCCTCAGCGTCCCATACTTCGGGACAGGCAACCGCTGATTCGGCCAGATGGGGAGAGGTATTTAACTTTATGTTCTTCATTCTTGTTCATATTATGTGTTCAAAATCATAATATAAACTAATACTTTTTATTTATCACTTGGACAGTTCTTGGACGGTTGTGGATTATGCTGGGGGTCATCATCGCCCCCCCAATGGCATCCTCGGCCTGCTGTGCAGGGAACACTTCCCTGGACTGGTGGAGTACGCCAGAGTGACGGGCCCAGCCTTCACCTTCGACCACTACGCCGTCGCCCCCGATGCAGTAGACCGGGACGGCCGGGAATTCAATAACAAGGCGGAGCGGGTGAAGCAAGAGATGTGGGTAAGTCTTAGTATAATGTAAAATATGTCGCATTCGTTGTAAATTCTTGAAATAATGTATGAATACATCGTTTTTGTATGCAGGATTTCTTCAGATGCGAGGCTGGATACGAGGCTAGGGCGGATGTGGTGGCCACCACGAGCTGTAAGAAGCTCGTCGTGGACATGCACTATGAGGCCCGAATCCAGGCCATCGTCACCTACCACGGCTCCGTCCTTGGGGAGAGGGTGACCAAAACTCAAGCCCGAACTATGTCGTTGACCAGGGACCAGTACCTGCAGGTAAAGTCATGCATGTTTGGTACCAGTACTCCATGCATGAATTTTATTTTATCTTCTGATATGCACTTTACGTGTTTACTTTGTAGATGATTCCACATTGGTGCGCCGCACGTCCTCTGTGCTGGGAGGAGATGGTGGATAGGTGGTGTTCGGCTGAGTGGGACCAGGCGCACAACACTAGCTAGGAACGGCGTATGATGATGCAAGGTCCCTCCCACCACCAAGGCAGCCGGAGCCTGGGGCAATATGCCGAAGCATGGGTACGCCCTCTTTTTTATTTAGGTATATATCATTGGATTAGATATTGTTTCTAACTATCTCGTTGGTTTTCTTGCAGTCGGCGTCACATGGTGGTCGGCCTTGCTCCACCTTCTCAGCCTATGCTATGGCCCATAAGGGCAAGGCGACGTCAGACGTCACCTACAACCCGGATGACGGACCCAAGGCCTACACCAACCTCGCCGTCTACATCCGCCTTCATGACTACACCGCCATGGCGCAGGAGGTCCATGGCCTAGACTATGATCCCAACACCGAGCCGATCGACCCCGATGTGCTCATGAGGGTCGGAGGAGGCAAGAGACATGGGCGGTACTGGATTGCCGATGGGGCAATCGACTCATCGTCCACTCCCACTCTGTCTCAAATGCGGGTAAGGAGCACGGGCTCGAGTCCAGCCATACGACCTCGGCACGACAGCTCACAGCTTCGCATACAGCAACTCGAGGTTAGTGCTTCTGTAACTCGTCATTCCTTGAGTTATATACCTTCTCTTTGTGTTACTATAACACTGGCTTGTAATATTACAGACCCAACTAGAAGAAGATAGGAGGGAACGTCAAGAGATGGAGGCGAGGATAATGGCGGAGCAGGCGGCGACTGATCAGAGGATGGCAGATATGTTCCAGTACATGCAAAGCCTTAGCGCGGCACAGGGTTTCGCTCCGCCACCTCCATTGTTCCCTGCAGTTGACCCTGTTGTGTTCCATACTCCTGTGAGTATCAAAATTGTAGTTAGATGTTGGTAATGCATCTGGTATAACACATGCAATCTCTTCTCTGTGCAGGGCCAATCTGGGGCCGTATCCAACAACCCTCCTGAAGGGTTCAGCCCAATGCAGCACCAGACCAACCGCCCACCTCCATGAGTGTTATGTTTTCAGTGTTGAATACTTATGTTTGTGTGTTTGAAGACTTCAGAACTTGTGTTAAATACTTATGTTTGTGTTGGATACTTATGTCAGAGGTTGAGACGTATGAGACTTATGTTTGTGTTGGATACTTGTGTTGAACATTTATGTTTGTGATGGATATTTATGTTTGTGTTGGCTATTTATGTTTGTGATGATATCTGTGATGTATATATGAGATATATATGTGATATCTTTTGTTTGTTTGATTGGAATATAAAAAACAAATAAACAAGGTGCCTACTGGTCGCTTTGCCGAGTGTTACACTCGGCAAAGAGGTGCTTTGCCGAGTGTTCAGACCATAGCACTCGGCAAAGAACCAAGACCTGGGCACCGATATAGGTTCTTTGCCGAGTGCAATGTCCTTGACACTCGGCAAAGAAGCACGCTTTGCCGAGTGCCGTGCCAAGCACTGGGCAAAGAACCTGACATGGGGACCCTCTCTGGCGGATTCTTTGCCGAGTGTCCCAGGTGGCACTCGACAAAGATGGATGCTTTGCTGAGTGTCTGACCGACAACACTCAGTAAAGGTAACACCTTTGCCGAGTGTCACCCAGGACACTCGGCAAAGACGCCGTCTCCGTCACCCGATGCCGTAACGACTGCTTTTCTGTGCCGAGTGCTGTCTGGCACTCGGCAAACCTCTTTGACGAGTGCCCGAGAAAAAGTACTCAGCAAAGAAGGCTTTACCGATGCACTGTGTGCCGAGCCTTCTTTGCCGAGTGCGACACTCGGCAAAGCCTTTGCCGAGTGTTTTTAAGGCTTTGCCGAGTGCTTCAGGCACTTGGTATAGCGCTCGTTTCCGGTAGTGCATGTAACGTACTTGCTAGAGACATTGAAGAGCAGAGCTTTGATAATAAAATCAATCCCAAGGCTAGATATATCAAGTGAGATGATGCACACTGTCCTTGGCCGCACATCAAACCGTATATGTCTGTCTGATTCTCAAATGTGTTCTTGATCTTTACCTTTATTTATTGTTTTATATGTTGGTACCGTATATAAGTTGTTTTAATCCTGTCACAGGTTAATGTTTTTAAAATCTCAATCAAATTTATGAAAAATATAATACATATATGACACCAAGTTAGTTCCATTAAATCTACCATAAGATGTATAGCTTGATAGTCCGTTAATTAGTTGGCATCGTGGACAACTATGCAACTGTAACCCATAGAGTCAAACCAAACCGAGGGTAGAAACCAACCAGTCTTGAATACCCTCCCTCGTATGTGGCACCAACGTTCTTTGATTCCAAAGGATATATGGTGGTGTAGCGGTATGCACCGAATGGCGTAATGAGCAAAGTTTTCAGCTAGTCTTCTTCCTTGAGGGCGATATGATAGTAACTCGAGTAACAATCATGAAAGGTAGACGACCGAAGAGATCCTTGAGGCAATGTTTTTTGTTGAGATATTCCTCTGCATGCGCCATCATCGACATGAGAGCCCGGCTGGGCCCAACCGCGTGTTGGGCACTTGGGTTGGGTATGTGGGCAACATATGTGTCGTTATAGAGATTGTCTAGCTAATCTATCCACTCCTAGAGACTTTGGATCTGTCGCTACTGCAACTTCAATGGCCTTAAGAGCTGCCGACAATTGAATACTACATGTGAGGGTGATGTGCAAAAAAGGCTAGAGGGGTCGTAGAGGTGGAGTGGAACGCTGCCTTCTTCGGCTTGGCACCATATCGCGGGCCACCGCTCACCAGAGCAACGGCGGCGATATATAGATCGGGGGCAGTAGCCTGGGGATCGGAGGTGGGCTTGCCGGCAGTAACGAGCATGTTGTCTTGGAGAGCGCTAGACCCACGTGCATGGGAGAACAGTTATATTTTCTATAATTTGATAAATAAAATTGGGGAAAAAATGGACTTTCGCTCGTTATTTCTATAATCAGGTCAGCTGCCGTTGATTCTGCAACAACTGGCCCGGAACGAAATCGCTCGTTATTTTTTTTTAAAAAAACGTTTGTACTAATATAATATGCATGGTAGAGTTGACGGCCTAAGCCACAGAAAAAGGAAAAATAAAAAGAGACGAAAGGACAATGAAATAGTCATACAACATGATACCCTTTTGATGCCATACGTTGCAACCGCATCTACACCACCTCCTAATTAAACTGCATGTTGTCTCAGTTGACGTCTAGCTAGCTAGCTAGCTAATAGCTTATCTCTGTATACAAAACTCTGTGTCCCACACGCGAAATGAATGCCTGCCTGCGAGGCGCGCGCAGGGGGGCGGCAGCTGGGCCCACTCTCACGCCACAAACCGATGCCCCGTTAGTCAGGTGGCGGTGGCCCCTAGCTAGCTTGCAGAGACCTGCCATGCCCATGCCGTGCGTACGAGGTACCGTATGTATACGACGCGCACCCAACTTGGCATGACGTACGACAAGCAGCTTAGGGGGTGTTTGGGAGTGAAGTTTTTTCACAGTTTTGGAAGAATACTGCAGTATTCTCAAATACTGCAGTATTATATACAGAATGGTGTTTGGCAAGCTGGCTAAAATCTCTGTTTTCAAAACTGAAGTATTGCAAATACTATAGTTGTTTTAAGGTATTCTAAACTTAGGTCTGGACCTCAGTTTTCAAAACTGCGGTATTGTAAACTGCGGTATTGTCATGACTAAAGTATACTGTAGTATTTCAAAAACTGTGGTTTTTAAAAACTTTGTTCCCAAACAGGGCCTTAATTTGTTGGTGGAACCCCAGGTCCCGGGGCGATCGAGACACGCCATCGTCAGCAGGTGTGTGTGTGTGTGTGCGAGAGGCAGCTTGCTGCGGTCAGGCCAGGACGCCGTGCCGTGTGAGAGAGTGACCGAGGGGGGCCAGAATGAACGAACCTAGCAGCCGAACGGGCAGGGCATGGCATGGCGTGGCAGCTGTGGATGGTGCCGCGCCCACACCGTCGACCAAAACCCTCTCCTCTCATGCATGCATCATCGATCATCCAGGTTAAGTTCGTGGTCGACATGGACAGACAGACTCAGACAGGCTTGCTCGATAAGCTTTGGAGGAATCTCACGCACCGCGCCGAGTGATTCGTCACCACGCACCGCGCCGTGTGACGTGACGGGACGGGACGGGAATCCAAATTAGCCGCCGAAATTTATGCGTCTCGAGTCTGGAATCTACTTAATTATTGTGCAAGCAAGACTGGAGGTGGAACCCACGCGGCCCGCACGTATGTATCCGGCCGGCCGGGAGTTCCAGCTAGCCACACAAGCTCTGCATTTGTACGTATGTGGCGCACGCCGGAAGCCCTCTTCCACGGATGGAGCTGGAACACACACCACCACAATATAATCTGCAGGACGGATGGAGCTCCGTAGCGCGCCGACAGGATTTTGCCTGTCGCCTCCGATGACCCGATCGGCAGGCGGCAGGCAGTGCCCCGCGCGTGGAACCGGACAAGAAATTCGGCCGAGGAGGAGGATGATTCGGCTGATGGCTTTGACCACATGATGACTGAGGCTGCAGCGGCCTGCGGCAACGCGAGCGCTAGCTATCGTGTGCCCTTGCGCAATTCTGTAACATAAATACTGTAATCAAGCACTTGTTACCGACAATTTACTTTTTATCAATAAGGGCACAAAGCCCACATACATAAGCCCATTTGGTTTCTACCAAAAAAAAAAACGAGTTAGTCACGATGATCTCATGTTATCGTTAGTCTATTGTTAAAGTTGCGGATCAGTGTAGCTTGTATCCTTAGGCGGGAATGTTCAACTTAACATATTATGCTGAAACACTAGTAGTGTATAAACAGAAGTGAGAGAAGATAAATATCTATACTGGTCACTTATTAAGATCCGGTGGGGAGGACGAGTTATATATATGGTCTATTAGTTTACCTAAGCCCCGGAGTACACAGAAATTCTAATAAATCTCAGAGGCCCAATACGCGCGTGTGTTCCTAATGCACTTTAATGGTGGGCTCCTCTACACATGCATGGCTACCTGTAACTTCCACAGCGGCCGGGGGGTCGTGTCGTGTTCCATTCAAGTCAGACGGTACCGGTGCATACATCGCGACGTGTACACCGGGGCCATGCATGCATTTTCGTCTGGAAGGGGGCCATGCATGCATTTTCGTTAGTTTGTTATGGTGGGGTGGCATCAGCATGCTAGCATCAGACGCCTCCCGTTCCGCCGCAGTCAACTCTGACGAAACGAACCAACGGATCAACGGGGACCGAACAACACAACAGCACGCGCGTTGTATACGTCAACCTTTTCGTTGTCGCCATACCGGCCCTTTCCAAACCATTCCGTTTCCAAGCGCCGAATCACCCGAATTTTTTGTTTTTTAGCCCCTTTCGAGGCAAAAATTTACGTTTAGACCCCCAGAAATTTAATTTGCACGTTTGGACCCGAAGCTCGGCGCCATAGGCTGTGGCGCCGAGGTTACACAGCTCGGCGCCACAGCCTATGGCGCCGAGCTCTGTGACGTGGCAGTCGGCGTGGCACCTATCTCGGCGCCACAGATCTTGGCGCCGAGCTAGGAAATACCCGCAGACTCCCTTTCTCTCTGCGCGTTTCTTCTCTGTTCGCGTCACTTGAAATCGCCGCCGCCGCCGTTCACTTGAAATCGCCGCCGCCCGCCCAGCTCCGGCCCGGCTCGCCGCCGGCCGCCCGCCCCGCTCTCTGCCGGCCGGAGTTCCCTTCCCCGCTCGCTCCCTGCCGCCCGGAGCTCCCTGCCGAGCGAGCTCCCTGCCGCCCGGAGCTCAGCCGAGCGAGCTCGGCCGCCCGGAGTTCGCCGCCGCCGCCCGGAGTTCGCCCCCGCCGCCCGGAGCTCGCCGCCGCCGCCTGGAGCTCAAGCCGCCGCCCGGAGCTCCGCCAACGGTCGGCCACCGAGCTCAAACCGCCAGGTATATTTTTTAATTTCTTAGTTTAGTAAATTCTTAGTGATTATATAGTTTAGTGTATTCTTAGTAAATTTCTTAGATTAATTTCTTAGTTTATTAATTTCTTAGTTTAGTAAATTCTTAGTGATTATATAGTTTAGTGTATTCTTAGTAAATTTCTTAGATTAATTTCTTAGTTTATTAATTTCTTAGTTTAGTAAATTTCTTAGTTTAGTGTTTAGTAAATTCTTAGTGATTATATAGTTACCATTTTGTTTAGCGCATTGATATTACATGTTTTCTGTGTTGGCAACCATCGTGTTGTCGTTTATTCGCAGGTTCTATAAACATCACTTTACAGGGGAGGTGCTGCCCAATTTTTTACTGACAATTGGTTTTTTTTGTACGTAGGTGTTCGTCCGACTTGACCTTCTCCACCGTTAGCTGGACTCGTACGCGTTCTCAGTTATACATAGTTTACGTACATTATTTATAGATTATGTAATTTCGTTTGATGTGTTCATTTAATATGTACTGTATAGTTATTAGTTAATATATATTTATTACTTAGTAAGTTAGTAGGCTTAAGTATGTAGCCATTATTGAGTTAGTAATCCATTTTTGCAATAGATGGACAGCCTAGTAACACTATACCATGGAGGAAGGGTGGAGATAGATGCTTATGGGAGTGTTACTTTTGATGGTATGAAGATCGTGACCATGTTGTTCGTTGAAAGACCATCTTTTGACCAGCTTTTGGCTCGAGCTTGTGAGGAGATTAGTTGCGACATAAACGACCCTAGAATATCAATTCAGGGTTTGTTGTCCCATATTACATATGGAACAGTTGTCCGACGGTTGATCTCCATTACCTCAGAAGATGATTGGGTGATATATTTAAGAATTGTGAAGACGATGGTTCCACCATGTTTGGATGTGGTTGTTCAAAAGTTACCTATTAGTCATTGCGGAGGTCCAGTCGGGTTGTCTCCACAAATGCCAAATGCGTCTCGTATTGAAGCTCCTTTGGTAGAGCTTCATGAAGAAGTCGTTGTTGTGCCCGATGCTCAATCGGGTCCGCACGAGTATGGGATTTCTCGTCCTATTCCCGGCGTTTGTGGGGCTTCTAATGCGGTGGTACCCCCCCAAGAGATCCCATTGACCCAGGATCCAATTCACGATCATCCTAGTAAGTGTCTTCGACACATTGTTCGTATCCATCGTTATTTCGTTTGATTAGAATTTTTAATGTGGTTTTTCTTGCTCCGACACGATGCAGGATCTCCACATATGGATAATGCTGCTTATCTTGATGTGCCTGTGTCATATAATATGGACAACATATGCAGGGCATCCAATAGTGTCGATGTTCAGATTGAGGATGAGGAGGAGCCATATGAGGCTGCACGGGCCTTAGATTCTGATGATGACCGTCCGGTTCAAGAAATGACGGAGCAAGAAATTGAACTCATAAGACGTTTGTGTCCGGAGCGAGACCCTGCAGTACATGAATTTAGCAGTTTAAGTCATTCCACCCGTGCTTATGCTGAAGGACGTGACGATGAACTGCTAGAGGTTCCGGATAACGCCGACAGCATTGAGATTAAGGTAGGCTTACTTTTCAAGGACCTGCCTACACTGAGACGATGGCTACAGGAATATTCAGTGAACCGGAAGAGGCCATTCAAGGTGAGACATTCGTATGCACAGCGTCGTTACACTGTTGTGTGCGAGGTGTCGGAATGTAATTGGAGGGTATGTGCCCGAAGGCAGAAGGACACCGGAAAGTTTAAGATCACCAAAATTGTAGGTCCACACACTTGTGCCCAGACAGAGCTGAGCACTAAGCATCGTCAGTTGACATCTACCCTGATTGCGAAAAGGATATTGGGGATATTGAAGGGTCAACCAAACTTGAAGGTGAAGTCAATTATGACCATGACTTCGGAGCTGTTTGGTTACAAGATCAAATATGGGAAAGCATGGAGGGCAAAGCAGCGAGCATGGAAGATGATATACGGGGATTGGGAGGAGGGTTATGAGAAGTTACCAGCATTGTTCAATGCAATGAAAGCAAAAAACCCAGGCATGCATTACGAGTACATCCCCAAACCTAATGAATGGAGGCACGACAGAGAGATATTTTTTCGTGCTTTCTGGTGTTTCTCGCAGTGCGTAGAGGCCTTCAGGCATTGTCGTCCCGTGCTCTCTATTGATGGTACTTTTCTGCTTGGGAAGTATAAGGGCACATTGTTGGTTGCCATATCATGCGACGCAGACAACGCACTGGTTCCTTTGGCATTTGCTTTGGTGGAGAGAGAGAACAGAGATAGTTGGTCTTGGTTCTTGCGGCTTGTACGCATCCATGTCGTAGGCCCTGGCCGCGAGGTTGGTGTCATATCTGACAGACACCAAGGTATTCTTAATGCAGTGCAAGAGCAGATTCCTGGCTACGCACCCATGCACCACAGATGGTGCACTCGACATCTAGCAGAAAATCTTCTTCGAAAGGATCATAGCAAGGCTAACTTCCCCCTTTTTGAGGAGGTATGTCGACAGTTGGAGGTTTCGTTTTTCGAGGATAAGTTGAAGGAACTAAAAGATGCAACAAATGGTGAAGGTAAGAACTGGATTGCTGGATTGCTGAGGGAACCGCAGAAATGGACAAGGGCCTACGACGAAGGGGGCTGGCGGTTTGAGTTTCAGACTAGCAACATGGCCGAGTCATTTAACAGTGTGCTCAAGGGTATACGGGGCATGCCAGTCAATGCTATAGTAACATTCACTTTTTATAGGCTTGTGGCGGCCAGAGACTCACACTTTCCACCTTACCTGCGGTGAGATGACCGTGACGCTTGAAGATTGCCAGAAGATTCTTGGTCTCAGCATTATGGGTCGTCCAGTGACTGGTCAGGCATCACCAGGCGGTTGGAGGCAGAGGGTGGAGGCCTTTCTTGGGACACTGCTTCCGGATGAGCTACGAGGTAGCCACAACACCGGAGTCCCACTGACCTGGCTTAGGCAGACCTTTGGGCAGTGTCCACCTGGTGCAGACGAGCAGACGGTTGGATACCATTGTCGAGCTTGGATTCTCCATCTATTTGGTTCAGTTCTTTTTCCAGACGCGACAGGCGACAGCGCGTCATGGATGTTTCTGCCTTGCCTGACTGACTGGGATACGACCGGAGGTTACAGCTGGGCTTCAGCAGTGTTGGCCTTCCTGTACAGGCAACTTTGTGAGGCTTGTCGTCGTTCGTCGAGGACCGCAAGCTTAGGTGGATGTGTCTACCTACTACAGCTGTGGATGTGGGCACACATACCCGTCGGGCGACCCAGAGAGTTTCCTCCTTGTGAGTGGTTCGTGGTAGCCGGACATCGGCTTAAGCCCACGGCTGCTTACCGCTGGGACCAGGTCGAGGAGCCATTCGCACGACACCAGCGTGCTTACGTGGAGTACTCAAACGAGCTCGACGCACTTACTCCTTCGATGGTGAGTTGTCTCCTTTATCTTTTTACATGTCCTTTCTACTTTTATCGCACGACACCAGTGTGCTTACGTGGGCTTTCTAAAACTTTTGCAGGTGACTTGGCAACCGTATCTTGATCCATATTTCGCCAGCATACAGTTGAGCAGCATGTGCTCAATAGACGAGAACCTCTACCTCATGAGGTGTCCACTCATCTGTTTTTATGCTGTTGAGTACCACTTGCCCCACAGAGTTGCTCGACAGTTCGGATTGCACCAGGAGTTTCCAGTGGAGCCATTCTCGACTTCAATACAACTTCATAAGTGAGTTACTACATGCACTTGTTATTCTAACTAATAATTGAAATATCAGTTAGTCGCTAATATATGGTTCTAACTTTTCCAGGTTCGACAGACAGAGACAAAAGAAGGTCACGGACTTCGAGACGCACCATCGTGATTACATTGATGAATGGGACCAGCAGGGGGATCTTAACTATGAGAATGACCAGGCGCACACAAACTACAACTTCCGGAGGTATTTGATTTGGTATTCTGGTGTGACTAGGTGCAAGCTGAAGGGACAGTGGACAGCTGCAGACTACGCCGAGCAAGAATCGTCAGACGACGAAGACACAGCTTTCGACATAGCTGCTCGGCACGGGACCCAAATTGAGGCTGCTCCAATACTTGATAGAGTGGTAACTATTTCTATACTAAAATTAGAGATTTCAATTCAATGTTTTATGTCTAGTTTTGAGCATCCTAATGTCTTAACTTGTGATAGGGAAACTCTATGCTCGTATCTGTTGTTGAACTCGAGCGTATCTCACAGAGAACTTCAGATACTACTACGCTATCGTTACTATCAGTGAGTATCAATGTCTAACAGAAAACTTGTTTATTTGTATGTTGTAACATATGTCTTTAACTAACTTTTCGATTACAGAGGGTATCACGTCGTCTTCGTCGAGCAGCGGCTCGGTGTGGATGCCGGTCTCTAGCGGGCATTGACGTGCAGCTGCCTGTGCCTCGTATGCAGCAGGACGTTCAGCCTCCCATTTCTGCAGTTGGACCATCTACAACAGGACTCAGCTCGTCGCGATCGACGCGGGACACGTTTGAGAACGTGGCCTAGGACGACGAGGACGACGACGAGGACGACGACGACGACGACGCTGGCGCTGGCGCCGCAGGTCAGGTGGAGATTGGACCGTCTCAGTTGCAGGATGCTCCTACAACTCAGGCATCACAGCTGACACCACGTAGAAGGCGTCCACGAGACCCTTACACTCCAGGCACCGACGCTCTTGGGGCCAAGGGCAAGGGTAAGACTAGGAGGCGTTGATTTGGACTGTGTGATTTGGACTTATGCTGGAGACGTTGTGAACTATGTTATGTGGTTTGGACTATGTGTTGTGGAACTTGTATTTTGGACTTTGTTTGTGGACATTGTATGAAGAACTATGTTCTGTGGATGTTTTTATATTCGATGTTATTTTGTGATGTATTATATGTTGAAATGCTTATATGTCTTATAATATGTGATTATTTGAACTGTGGTTGTTAATAAAACAAGGGGAACTCTTGCAAAATTTTTTTGTGAACTGTAAAAAACATAATAAGCAATAAGTAACGCATCTTTAGAGTTCTAAATTATTTTTGATACGTAAATACTACATAATAGGCTACAATTCTTCAGTCTGAATCACAATCTATGAGTAACTCATCTTCGGAGTCATCCGTCGCGCAATCCTCAACAACAACCTCATTCCACTTGCTGCATTGTCCTGCATCACACTTGTCACCAGTTCTTTTGTAATAATTGGCTTCTGCTTCATCTGCAGCTTGGGAGAATAGCTCATCCTCAGCCTCAGCCTCATCAGCCTTCTTCTTGTAATAAGCTGCCTCTACCTCTGCGGCGGCCTGTGACATAAACTCATCCTCTTCCTCTTGAGCACGTAATCCTGCCTCAGCTAGTGCGATGAGCTCACTCAACCTTGACATGTCGTCCTCCTCTTCTTCATGTAATCCTGCCTCTGCGAGGGCGATAAGCTCACTCAATCTAGATGTGTCGTCGTCCTCCTCCATCGTTGCCATTTTATCCTGAACATATCTCGCATGCGCCTCATCGGCCAAATAGTTTACGCCGCTTCCAATCTCTGCAAATATAATGAGAAAATTAAGTTAGCAAAGTCAGGATAAATAAATTGTACTAACATAATTATAATATCATTTATCTCACTTACTTCCCTTGAGGCGATCAGCAAGATTATCCAACATCTGTTTCTCGGCTTGAGCCGCTTCCCATTCCCTTGCATCCTGTGCTCTCTTCTCATCAGCCGCCTTCAACCTCCTATACTCTGCACGCTTCGGGCTATCATAAAAGGCAGATTTTGCTTCCCTACGCATGTCGCGTATGCGATCGTTAATGTACGAATCGACGAGCCGAGATCCACAACGCATCTTCTGTCCCATTATTCTCTTGGACTCTATTGTGCGCATCACCTCTCCTTTGTCGTCGTAACTCTCCCAACTGCATTTCCTCGTCTCCTACAAAAAAATAGTAAGTACCGCTATAACATTACATCTGGTGCAAAAAAAAATACCAACCTCGTCGTAATCGACCATATGTCCACAAAAATATCCAACACCAAGCTCCGAAGGAACTAATCCATACTTAGCTTCAATACCACATTTGCAGAGTACTGGATCAAATTTGACCTCTTCAGCCGCCCACCCCATGTATCTCTTTTCCTTTACCTCTGGCTCTGGCCAATGGGACAAAGGACCATACAACCACTCTCTGAAACGACACTTACGCCACCCGTATGGCTGCAGGAGAAAAAATTAGTAATTTATTGTAAATAAAAACTAGTTCATACATTTAGCGTAGGAATGGGCTCACATAATCAATATTCGGACAACAGAACTGCTTGTCATGGTCTTCGTCGATGACAGCACAGTCTCCACAATCGCATCGAGGCGGTGAGTCCATCCGTCTTTCTGTTGCTACCTCCTTCTCCGCATCCGTCATTGGTGGAGGATTCGGGGGAGGAGGTACCCAACGCTTAAAACGCTCATGACTGGTCCTTCCACTCAACCAATTAACGAAAAGAAGATATCGAGGGTCGAATTTATCAGGACCATCGATCCACTGGAAAAAGAAACACCTCTGATGTCCCTAAAATAATGGAAAGATGCACTATTACATATCTACAAAATAATGAATGCGAACAAAATTAAGTGACAAGTCATAAGCTACGTACGTCCAAAGTGCCACAAAGGTAGTAGCAGCGAGCAGCCGTGTCTGGATGTTGTGATTGATGTACCCAAGCCAGTCTGCCACAGTCACAGTTAGGCACGGGGAGTTTAGGAGGAACAGGAGCATCCTTACTAGATACGTCCGGATATAACTCCCGAGGACGACCTCTCTTCTGCCACAACGCCTCTCGGTACATGTCTTTCATCTAATAAACGATTATAATTATCACTTGTACCTATTATGCTTTATAATAAGTTTACACAAACTAATAATCGAAATGATAATATAATAGGTGTCTACAAATTAATAAACTAACAACCTAATATACAAAACGAATCAGTTCGAAATCATACCTTGGTCTACGAAGTGAACCAACTCAAATCTTTGAATCCAGGAAATTTTTACGAAGTTTGGAAATGGGATGAAATGAGCTGCTCTCGGCCAGCCGCGCGGGTGTTTTTATAGGACTTCGTAGCTCGGCGCCAAGATCTGTGGCGCCGAGCTACGAGGCCGCGCCGCCGCCACGTCAGCGCCAGGTCAGCCCTGGACGCAACTAGCCGTTGCGGCCACGTCACAGCTCGGCGCCATAGGCTGTGGCGCCGAGCTGTGTTAGCTCGGCGCCACAGCCTATGGCGCCGAGCTAAGGGTCCAAACGTGCAAATAAAATTTCTGAGGGTCCAAACGTAAATTTTTGTCTCGAAAGGGGCTAAAAAACAAAAAATTCGGCCGAATCACGCATGGATGGTGATCATCGAACACGATGTCAATATAATACTACTACTACTCTAAAGACCTTCAAATACATATATAGTGTCGTGCTGCCCCGGTCAACCAAATGATGATAGTATCAAAGAAAAACTAGGAAACCAAAACGAACACCCCCCATCATATCCGCCAATACTTGCACCAGCTAGGAGAGCTGATGTCGTCGAGGCCACGTCAAGTCCGCCACCGGAGCGAACCCTGAACCCAACGTCATCTATCGTCGTTCTCAACCCAACGCGACCCCTCCCCAGCCGCAACCCGCAACCGCAAGTCTGCAGCGGCGCCCCAGCTGGACGCAGGCACGGAGAAGAAGAAACGCAGCGCGCACTACACGCATCTGGCACCTTCCAATAGCCACCACCTCCGCCCCGCGCCGCACATGGGCAATTTCTCTTTTGAGCTGCAAAAACACGCATATTGTCTTTTGAGGGAAATCTGTGTGTTTTTGGAAACACAAAACACATACATCTCATATATATGCACTAGATCAAGATCTAATGGTCATAATAAAAATACCCTAAAAGATAGAAAACAAAGATAAACCTAATATAAAAAAAGTATACACGTTTGTTGTGTTGGTGTTTAACATGTTTCTTGTTCTATTTGTTTAGAATGATGGATGTAATTCAATAGCATTGCATTGACCACAAAAATATATATCTGATGTTCATTTCCACACAATTATTGTTCTTACGGAACTTAGAAATATGAGCAGCAACAGAGTATATTTTTTTTAAAAAAATGCAACTCTAATTACCACTACCGAAATTCAGCTATTTGCCGAGCGCCAAATGTTTTGCCGAGTATTTTTTTTCGGCACTCGGTATGAGCAGCAACAACGTATATTTTTTTAAAAAAAATGCAACTCTAATTACCACTACTGGAATTCGGCTCTTTGCCGAGCGCCAAATATTTTGCCGAGTGTTTTTTTTCGGTACTCGATAAAGAAGCTCTTTGCCGATTGCCAAGCAAAAAACCTCGGTAAAAGAAAACACTCAGCAAAGAAGCTCTTTGCCGAGTGATTTCTTTGCCGAGTGTCAAAAATATAACACTCGGCAAAGAGTTTCTTTGCCGAGTGCCTTTTTTAAGACTAGGCAAAGACAATTTAAAAATCACATTTTAAAGCAGTAAATTAATCCAAATGAAAAAGTTTTCAACTTCAAATTTGTATAACTCATCGTGATGTACAATTTATATTTTAAACATTTCTTCGTATGACAAAATAAAAGTAGATTTGTTCGTAAAACCTATATATCTCTCGTACTTTATGAAACTACGAGAGAGGTGTATAAGATTTGTGCATATACTAGAACCATCATGTGAGATGAACAAATGACCAAACAACCAAAAAACTTTATAGATCTTGAGAAGTTATAGAAGTTTGTAGTTGTCAACTTTTTCATTTGAAGTCATCTTGTCAGCGAAAACTACGTCTGAATTTAAAAATTTAAAAATTTAAATTTTAAAAACGATCTCGAAAGAAAAAACCACCAACATAAAAGTTATAGGTATTGAAGAGTTATGAAACTTTATAGTTGACAATGTTTTGGTTTGAAATCATCTTGCAATGCAAAACTATGTTTGAATTTAAGGTTCTCCATCAGTTCAGATTTCCAGTACCACTCACTGAGTTCCAAGCTGGGCCATGGTAAAACTTGTTGCTTTGCTTTTCTTCAGGGTCAGGGAAGGAGGATCTAATGCCTGTTACATTGAAACCAATTTAACATTTGCTCGATGAATCCGAATTACAAGAACCTAGGTGAGCAAAAGAAGATCTAAAAACTGGAAAACGAATTGCACATAACTAAATAGTGGAAAAACGTATCTTCCTCATAGTCAACAACAATATCACAAAAAATATGAACATGATCATTTAGAATGATAGTACAAAAAGAATCAGCAAATTACATTTTTGTTCCACAATCTACAAGAGATGATCACACTTGGGTTAAGTCACAAAATTATAGAGATGATCACGCTAGGAGTGAGGCACAACCTGTTATATGGATGCGCATGACCGGTAGGGAGCCACAAGTTGTTAGGTCGACACAAACTGCTAGGGTTGTTTCTGGTTTAAAGAGATCTAAGGGAAACAATGATACTTCAATGGATGAGTTCGTTGGTTCGCAAAGCGAAGACCAAAGTGCCCATAATGATCTTATAGAGAGGCAGATTCAACTGCAATAAATAAAATGGAGAACAATGGTCCCAACAATGATCTTATAAAAATTGAAGATTTTGTCCCTTCCCTCAAGCCGAGATACTTAAAGCAATACAATTTATAAAAGAAGATACAGAGGATAGAGAGATATTTCTTGCTTGTGATGAAATAGATCTTGCAAATGCTTAAATCAAAGGAAATTTGAACTAATGCTAGGTGTGTATTATTTCCTAGTTTACAAACTAATACTACTTATTTTACTTCCATGCCTACAAGTCAACACTACTTTTACTTATATGCATGCACATTAGTACTGGTTATTTCTTTGTAAATATGCAACATAACCATTCCATATAGTCTATGTGAATTGGTTTCTTCTAATATTTCTTGCACGTCAATGGTCATTAAGTGATATCACATCATCTTGGTATTGTTCAGCTCCTTCTATATGAGATCCACTATAACACCCCGCCCAATCCCGGATCCTGTCTAATCCCGGACCGACAGTACTTACTCCTGGTAGCCCTCTAGGACCATAGACCATCCCCACAGACCAACATGAGTCTTTTGTGCGTACTTTATCCTCACTCATGCACACTCGAGAAAACTTCCCGGTTGGTTACCCATCCCAAATTGCTCTAAGTCAAGCACGCTTAACTTGGAGGTTCTTTCGAGATAGGCTTCCGAAAAAGAAGATGCATCTTGTTGGTATGAGTACTCTATTAATTCTATTAAGCCTTGGATTAGGATATCACCATTCATTAGGGCCAGGTTATCACAATCCACCCCCTTAGAAGACCGATGTCCTCATCGGTCAACCCCAATCCAGGAACCTCACCTCTTAGCCACGTCTGTATGTCTAGTATCGTCATATGTCATGCCATGTAACAACTCCAGGCCCACATGCGCCATATACCCAAACCCCTAGCCCACTCACTCCCATGAAACCTCAAGGGTCGGCTCTGATACCATTTGTAACACCCCGTCCAATCCCGGACCGGCAGTACTTATTCCTGGCAGCCCTCTAGGACCATAGATCATCCCCACAGACCAACATGGGCCTTTTGTGCGCACTTTGTCATCACTCATGCGCACCCGAACTTCCCAGTCGGTCACTCATCCCAAATTGCTACAAGCCAAGAACGCTTAACTTGGAGGTTCTTTTGAGATAGGCTTTCAAAAAAGAAGATGCACCTTGTTGGTATGAGTACTCTATTAATTTTATTAAGCTTTGGACCAGGATATCACCATCCATTAGGGCTAGGATATTGTCGGCGTTCCGAGACCGGGGGGTCCCTGGGCCGACGAGTGAATGTCGCTGCGTGCCCCAGCCCAGATGGGTCGAGCGCGAGGGCGAGCGCGAAGGGGGGAGAGAGAGGCGGCCGGAGACCGGCGTGAGAGAGGTGGGAATCCCGCGGCCCTCGTGTTCGTCCCGCGCCCAGGTCGGGTGCGCTTGCAGTAGGGGGTTACAAGCGTCCACGCGGGAGAGGGAGCGAGCGGCTCCAAGCGAGCGCCTGTTCTCGTCCTCGTCCCCGCGCGGCCAACCTTCTCTAAGAGGGCCCTGGTCCTCCCTTTTATAGGCGTAAGGAGAGGATCCAGGTGTACAATGGGGGGTGTAGCAGGGTGCTACGTGTCTAGCGGAGGTGAGATAGCGCCCTAGGTACATGCCGTTGTGGCAGCCGGAGAGATCTTGGCACCCAGCTGGTGTGATGTCGTGGCCGTCGAAGGAGCGATGGAGCTTGGCGGAGAGACAGCTGTCGGAGCGGTTGAGTCCTTGCTGACGTCCTCTTGCTTCCGTAAGGGGGCTGAGAGCCGCCGCCGTCATAGAGCGTGCGGGGCGCCATCATTGCCTATCTGGCGGAGCGAGCCAGATGGGACGCCGGTCTTGTTCCCTATGGCCCGAGTCAGCTCGGGGTAGGGTGATGATGGCGCCTCCTGTTGACGTAGCTGGTCTACGCCCTAGGTTGGGCGATGTGGAAGCTCTTCCGAAGCCGAGGTCGAGTCCGAGCCCCCGGGTCGGGCGAGGCGGAGATTGTCGTCTTCGGGGGCCGAGCCCAAGTCCGAGCCCTGGGTCGGGCGAGGCGGAGATCGTCGTCTTCTGGGGCCGAGCCCAAGTCCGAGCCCTGGGTCGGGCGGAGTTTGCCGTCTTCCGGGACTTAGCCTGAGTCCGAGCCTTGGGTCGGGCGGAGTTCGCCATCTTCCGGGACTTAGCCCGAGTCCGAGCCCTGGGTCGGGCGGAGTTCGCCGTCTTCCAGGACTTAGCCCGAGACCGAGCTCTGGGTCGGGCGGAGCGGAGCTTCCCATGGTGCCTCCGGCAGAGCCTGACTGCCTGTCAGTCTGACTCTGTCCAGTGGCGCTGCAGTCGGTGTGGCGTAGGCGGCGCTGTCCTTCTATCAGGCTGGTCAGTGGAGCGGCAAAGTGACGGCAGTCACTTCGGCTCTGCCGGCTGGGGGGTGCACGCCAGGATAAGGGTGTCAAGTCACCTTTGCATTAAATGCTGAAAGTCGCCTAGAGGGGGGGGGTGAATAGGGCGAAACTGAAATTTACAAATATAAACACAACTACAAGCCGGGTTAGCGTTAGAAATAAAAATAGAGTCCGCGAGAGGGCACAAAACAAATCGCAATCAAATGAAGAGTGTGACACGCGGATTTGTTTTACCGAGGTTCGGTTCTCTCAAACCTACTCCCCGTTGAGGAGGCCACAAAGGCCGGGTCTCTTTCAACCCTTCCCTCTCTCAAACGGTCCCTCGGACCGAGTGAGCTTTTCTTCTTCTCAATCAAACGGGAACAAAACTTCCCCGCAAGGGCCACCACACAATTGGTGCCTCTTGCCTTGGTTACAATTGAGTTTTGATCACAAGAACAAGTGAGAAAGAAAGAAAGCGATCCAAGCGCAAGAGCTCAAAAGAACACGGCAAATCTCTCTCGCTAATCACTAAAGGCTTGAGTGGAATTTGGAGAGGATTTGATCTCTTTGGTGTGTCTAGAATTGAATGCCTAGCTCTTGTAAGTGGTTGGAAGTTGGAAAACTTGGATTGCAATGAATGTGGGGTGGTTGGGGTATTTATAGCCCCAACCACCAAAAGTGACCGTTACTGGAAGCTGTCTGTTCGATGGCGCACCGGACAGTCCGGTGCACACCGGACAGTCCGGTGCCCCTGCCACGTCACCATTGCCGTTGAATTCTGACCGTTGGAGCTTCTGACTTCTGGGCCCTCCTGGGTGTCCGGTGCACACCGGACATGTACTGTTTGATGTCCGGTGCACCGGTATGGGCGATCCTGACGACTGCGCGCGCTGCGCGCGCATTAAATGCGCCGCAGGTAGCCGTTGGCGCCGAAATAGCCGTTGCTCCGCTGGCACACCGGACAGTCCGGTGCACACCGGACAGTCCGGTGAATTTTAGCGGAGCGGCTGCCGCGCGAACCCGAGGCTGGCGAGTTCTAGAGACCGCGCTTCCTTGGAGCACCGGACATGTCCGGTGCACACCGGACAGTCCGGTGAATTATAGCGTGCCGGCTTCCGAGAATTCCCGAAGGCGAAGAGTTTGAAGTCAGAGTCCTCTGGTGCACCGGTGGCGCACCGGACACTGTCCGGTGCACACCGGACAGTCCGGTGCCCCCAGACCAGAGGTGCCTTCGGTTGCCTCTTGCTCCTTTGTCGAATCCAAAACTTGATCTTTTTATTGGCTAAGTGTGAACCTTTTGCACCTGTATAACTTATGCACTAGAGTAAACTAGTTAGTCCAATATTTGTGTTGGACAATTCAACCACCAAAATTATTTAGGAACTAGGTGTAAGCCTAATTCCCTTTCAATCTCCCCCTTTTTGGTGATTGATGCCAACACAAACCAAAGCAAATATAGAAGTGCATAATTGAACTAGTTTACATAATGTAAGTGCAAAGGTTGCTTTGAATTGAGCCAATAAAAAATGCTTACATGATGCGCATGGATTGTTTCTTAATTTTTAACATATTGGACCACATTTTGCACCAAAGGTTTTGTTTTTGCAAACTCTTTTGTAAATTCTTTTCAAAGTCATTTTGCAAGATAGTCAAAGGTAAATGAATAAGATTTTGCAAAGCATTTTCAAGATTTGAAATTTTCTTCCTTTGTTCAAATGCTTTTCCTTTGACTAAACAAAACTCCCCCTCAAATAAGGTCTCCTCTTAGTGTTCAAGAGGGTTTTAAGACATCAATTTGAAAATACTAGTTGCTCCCCCTTTAGAACACAAAGAGATACCAGTTTTGAAATTTACCAATTTAAAATCATCAAATTTATAAAATTAGGTGGTGGTGCGATCCTTTTGCTTTGGGCTCATATTTTCTCCCCCTTTGGCATGAATCGCCAAAAACGGAATCATTAGAGCCCAATGAAGTACTTTCTCCTCCTTTGGTCATGAAATGAATGAGTGAAGATTATACCAAAGTTAGAGAGATGATGCGGAGCGACAGCGAAGAATGAGTAGTAGAGTGGAGTGGAAGCCTTGTCTTCGCCGAAGACTCCAATTCCCTTTCAATATACCTATGACTTGGTTTGAAATTCTCTTGAAAACACATTAGTCATAGCATATAGAAGAGACATGATCAAAGGTATATTTATGAGCTATGTTGTGCAAGATTAGCAAAAGAAATTTCTAGAATCAAGAATATTGAGCTCATGCCTAAGTCTGGTAAAAGATTGCTCATCAAGAGGCTTGGTAAAGATATCGGCCAATTGATTTTTAGTGTTAATGTAAGAAATCTCGATATCCCCCTTTTGCTGGTGATCCCGAAGAAAATGATACCGAATGGCTATGTGTTTAGTGCGGCTATGCTCGACGGGATTATCGGCCATTTTGATTGCACTCTCATTATCACATAGCAAGGGGACTTTGGTTAATTTGTAACCGTAGTCCCGCAGGGTTTGCCTCATCCAAAGCAGTTGCGCGCAACAATGGCCTGCGGCAATATACTCGGCTTCGGCGGTAGAAAGAGCGACCGAATTTTGCTTCTTTGAAGCCCAAGACACCAAGGATCTTCCCAAGAACTGGCAAGTCCCCGATGTGCTCTTCCTATTAATCCTACACCCCGCCCAATCGGCATCCGAATACCCAATCAAATCAAAAGTGGATCCCCGAGGGTACCAAAGCCCAAACTTAGGAGTATAAGCCAAATATCTCAAGATTCGTTTTACGGCCGTAAGGTGTGATTCCTTAGGGTCGGCTTGGAATCTTGCACACATACAAACGGAAAGCATAATGTCCGGTCGAGATGCACATAAATAAAGCAATGAACCAATCATCGACCGGTATACCTTTTGATCCATGGACTTACCTCCCGTGTCGAGGTCGAGATGCCCATTTGTTCCCATGGGTGTCTTGATGGGCTTGGCATCCTTCATTCCAAACTTGCTTAGGATATCTTGAGTATACTTCGTTTGGCTAATGAAGGTGCCCTCATGGAGTTGCTTGACTTGGAATCCTAGAAAATACTTCAACTCCCCCATCATTGACATCTCGAATTTCTGTGTCATGATCCTACTAAATTCTTCACATGTAGATTTGTTAGTAGACCCAAATATGATATCATCAACATAAATTTGGCATACAAACAAATCATTGTCAAGAGTCTTAGTGAATAAAGTAGGATCGGCCTTGCCGACTTTGAAGCCATTTGCAATAAGGAAATCTCTAAGGCATTCATACCATGCTCTTGGGGCTTGCTTGAGCCCATAAAGCGCCTTAGAGAGCCTATAAACATGATTAGGGTACTCACTGTCTTCAAAGCCGGGAGGTTGCTCAACATAGACCTCCTCCTTGATTGGTCCGTTGAGGAAAGCACTCTTCACGTCCATTTGATAAAGCTTGAAGCCATGGTAAGTAGCATAGGCTAATAATATGCGAATTGACTCAAGCCTAGCTACGGGTGCATAGGTTTCACCAAAATCCAAACCTTCGACTTGTGAATACCCCTTGGCCACGAGTCGAGCTTTGTTCCTTGTCACCACACCATGCTCGTCTTGCTTGTTGCGGAAGACCCACTTGGTTCCTACAACATTTTGGTTAGGACGTGGAACTAAGTGCCATACCTCGTTCCTCGTGAAATTGTTGAGCTCCTCTTGCATCGCCATCACCCAATCCGAATCTTGAAGTGCTTCCTCTACCCTGTGTGGCTCAATAGAGGAAACAAAAGAGTAATGTTCACAAAAATGTGCAACACGAGATCGAGTAGTTACCCCCTTATGAATATCGCCGAGGATGGTGTCGACGGGGTGATCTCGTTGTATTGCTTGGTGGACTCTTGGGTGTGGCGGTCTTGGTTGTTCATCCTCCTTGTCTTTATCATTTGTATCTCCCCCTTGATCGTTGTCGTCATTTTGAGGTGGCTCATCTTCTTGATCTTCTTGTTCAACATCTTGAGCCTCATCCTCAATTTGAGTTGGTGGAGATGCTTGCATGGAGGAGGATGGTTGATCTTGTGCACTTGAAGGCTCTTCGGATTCCTTAGGACACACATCCCCAATGGACATGTTCTTTAGTGCTATGCATGGAGCCTGTTCTTCACCTATCTCATCAAGATCAACTTGCTCTACTTGAGAGCCATTAGTCTCATCAAACACAACGTCACAAGAAACTTCAACGAGTCCTGAGGACTTGTTAAAGACTCTATATGCCCTTGTGTTTGAGTCATATCCTAGTAAAAAGCCTTCTATAGTTTTAGGAGCAAATTTGGATTTTCTACCTCTCTTAACAAGAATAAAGCATTTGCTACCAAAAACTCTAAAATATGAAATATTTGGCTTTTTACCGGTTAGGAGTTCATAGGATGTCTTCTTGAGGATTCGATGAAGATATAACCGGTTGATGGCATAGCAGGCAGTGTTGACCGCTTCGGCCCAAAACCGATCCGGTGTCTTGTATTCATCAAGCATGGTTCTTGCCATGTCCAATAGAGTTCGATTCTTCCTCTCCACTACACCATTTTGTTGTGGAGTGTAGGGAGAAGAGAACTCATGCTTGATGCCCTCCTCCTCAAGGAAGCCTCCAATTTGAGAGTTCTTGAACTCCGTCCCATTGTCGCTTCTAATTTTCTTGATCCTTAAGCCGAACTCATTTTGAGCTCGTCTCAAGAATCCCTTTAAAGTTTCTTGGGTATGAGATTTGTCCTGCAAAAAGAATACCCAAGTGAAGCGAGAATAATCATCCACAATTACAAGACAATACTTACTACCGCCGATGCTTATGTAAGCGATCGGGCCGAATAAATCCATGTGTAGGAGCTCCAGTGGCCTGTTGGTAGTCATGATGTTTTTGTGTGGATGATGGACACCAACTTGCTTCCTGGCTTGGCACGCGCTACAAATCCTGTCTTTCTCAAAATGAACATTGGTTAGTCCTAAAATGTGTTCTCCCTTTAGAAGCTTGTGAAGATTCTTCATTCCAACATGGGCTAGTCGGCGGTGCCAGAGCCAACCCAAGTTAGTCTTAGCAACTAAGCAAGTGTCGAGTTCAGCTCTATCAAAATCTACCAAGTATAGCTGACCCTCTAACACTCCCTTAAATGCTACTGAATCATCACTTCTTCTAAAGACAGTAACACCTGTATTAGTAAAAAGACAGTTGTAGCCCATTTGACATAATTGGGATACGGAAAGCAAATTGTAATCTAAGGAATCTACAAGAAAAACATTGGAAATAGTATGGTCAGGTAATATAGCAATTTTACCCAATCCTTTGACCAAACCTTGATTTCCATCCCCGAATGTGATAGCTCGTTGGGGATCATGGTTTTTCTCATATGAGGAGAACATCCTTTTCTCCCCTGTCATATGGTTTGTGCACCCGCTGTCGAGTATCCAACTTGAGCCCCCGGATGCATAAACCTACAAAACAAGTTTAGTTCTTTGTTTTAGGTACCCAAACGGTTTTGGGTCCTTTGGCATTAGAAATAAGAACTTTGGGTACCCAAACACAAGTCTTGGAGCCCTTGTGTTTGCCCCCAACAATCTTGGCAACTACCTTGCCGGATTTGTTAGTCAAAACATAAGATGCATCAAAAGTTTTAAATGAAATGCTATGATCATTTGATGCATTAGTAGTTTTCTTTCTAGGCAACTTGGCATGGGTTGGTTGCCTAGATCTAGATGTCTCACCCTTATACATAAAAGCATGATTAGGGCCAGAGTGAGACTTCCTAGAATGAATTTTCCTAATCTTGCTCTCAGGATAGCCGGCAGGGTACAAAATGTAACCCTCGTTATCCTGAGGCATGGGAGCCTTGCCCTTAACAAAGTTAGATAAGTTCTTTGGAGGGGCATTAATTTTGACATTGTCACCCTTTTGGAAGCCAATGCCGTCCTTAATGCCAGGGCGTCTCCCATTATAGAGCATGCTTCTAGCAAGTTTAAATTTTTCATTTTCTAAGTCATGCTCTCTAATCTTAGCATTAAGTTGTGCTATGTGATCATTTTGTTTTTTAATTAAGTCTAGGTGATCATGGATAGCATCAACATTAATATCTCTACACCTAGTACAAATGGAAATATGCTCAGTAGATGTAGAGGGTTTGCAAGTTTTAAATTCTATAACCTTAGCATGTAGTATATCATTCTCATCTCTAAGGTTAGAAATGCAAACATCAAAATCTCTAGCCTTAGCAAGCAATTTTTCTTTTTCATCTCTAAGGCTAGCAAGAGAAACATTCAACTCATCAATTCTAGCAAGTAAATCAATATTATCATCTTTAGAATTGGAAGTTGAACCAATACAAACATGAGAGTCAACCTTAGCATTTAATTTTTCATTCTCTTTTCTAAGGTTGGCAATAGTGTCATGGCAAGTACTTAGCTCACTAGATAATTTGTTACATTTTTCTACCTCTAGAGCATAAGCATTTTTAACCTTAACATGTTTCTTGTTTTCCTTGATTAGGAAGTCCTCTTGGGAGTCCAAGAGATCATCCTTTTCATGGATGGCACTAATTAGCTCATTTAATTTTTCCTTTTGTTCCATGTTAAGGTTGGCAAAAAGAATACGCAAATTATCCTCCTCATTTTTATCATCATCCTCATCACTAGATGTTTCATATTTAGTGGAGGACCTTGATTTTACCTTCTTTTTGCCATCCTTGGCCATGAGACACTTGTGGCCGACGTTGGGGAAGAGGAGTCCCTTGGTGACGGCGATGTTGGCAGCGTCCTCGTCGTCGGAGGATTCGCTTGAGCTTTCGTCGGAGTCCCACTCCCGACAAACATGGGCATCGCCGCCCTTCTTCTTGTAGTACTTCTTCTTTTCTCTCCTCTTTCCCTTCTTGTCGTCGCCCCTATCACTGTCACTAGACATAGGACATTTTGCAATAAAATGACCGGGCTTACCACACTTGTAGCAAACCTTCTTGGAACGGGATTTGTAATCCTTCCCCTTCCGTTGCTTGAGGATTTGCCGAAAGCTCTTGATGATTAGGGCCATCTCCTCGTTGTCGAGCTTGGAGGCGTCAATTGGTTGTCTACTTGGTGTAGACTCCTCCTTCTTCTCCTCCGTTGCCTTGAAGGCCACCGGTTGCGCCTCGGATGTGGAAGGCTCGTCAAGCTCGTTTATCTTCTTTGAGCCCTTAATCATGCATTCAAAGCTTACAAAATTCCCGATAACTTCCTCGGGGGTCATTAGTGGGTATCTAGGATTACCACGAATTAATTGAACTTGTGTGGGGTTAAGGAAAATAAGGGCTCTTAGAATAACCTTAACCACTTCGTGGTCATCCCATTTTGCGCTCCCGAGGTTGCGCACTTGGTTCACCAAGGTCTTGAGCCGGTTGTACATATCTTGAGGCTCCTCTCCTTGGCGAAGACGGAAGCGACCGAGCTCCCCCTCGATCGTTTCCCGCTTGGTGATCTTGGTGAGTTCATCACCCTCGTGCGCCGTCTTGAGTAGGTCCCAAATCTCCTTTGCGTTCTTCAACCCTTGCACTTTGTTGTATTCCTCCTGCTTAGTGAGGCAAGGAGAATGGTTGCGGCTTGGGAGTTGAAGTGCTCGATTTGGGCCACTTCGTCCGTGTCATAGTCCTCATCCCCTACAGATGGTACCTGTACACCATACTCAACAACATCCCATATACTTTTGTGGAGAGAGGTTAGATGAAATCGCATTAAATTACTCCACATAGCATAATCTTCACCATTAAAAGTTGGTGGTTTGCCTAATGGGACGGAAAGCAAAGGTGTATGTTTAGGAATGCGAGGGTAGCGTAGGGGAATCTTACTATACTTCTTACGCTCTTGGCGTTTAGAAGTGACGGATGCCGCGTCGGAGCCGGAGGTGGATGTCGATGAAGTGTCGGTCTCGTAGTAGACCACCTTCCTCATCCTCTTGTGCTTGTCCCCACTCCGATGCGCCTTGTGAGAAGAAGACTTTTCCTTCTTCTCCTTGTGGTGAGAAGAGGAAGATCTTTTCTCCTTCCGCTTGGAGGAGTTCTTCTTCTTCTCCCTTCTCTTGGTGCGGGACTCTTCCGATGAAGTGCTCTCTTGGCTTGTAGTGGGCTTGTTATCGCCGGTCTCCATCTCCCTCTTGGTGTGATCTCCCGACATTACTTCGAGCGGTTAGGCTCTAATGAAGCATCGGGCTCTGATACCAATTGAAAGTCGCCTAGAGGGGGGGGGGGGTGAATAGGGCGAAACTGAAATTTACAAATATAAACACAACTACAAGCCGGGTTAGCGTTAGAAATAAAAATAGAGTCCGCGAGAGGGCACAAAACAAATCGCAATCAAATGAAGAGTGTGACACGCGGATTTGTTTTACCGAGGTTCGGTTCTCTCAAACCTACTCCCCGTTGAGGAGGCCACAAAGGCCGGGTCTCTTTCAACCCTTCCCTCTCTCAAACGGTCCCTCGGACCGAGTGAGCTTTTCTTCTTCTCAATCAAACGGGAACAAAACTTCCCCGCAAGGGCCACCACACAATTGGTGCCTCTTGCCTTGGTTACAATTGAGTTTTGATCACAAGAACAAGTGAGAAAGAAAGAAAGCGATCCAAGCGCAAGAGCTCAAAAGAACACGGCAAATCTCTCTCGCTAATCACTAAAGGCTTGAGTGGAATTTGGAGAGGATTTGATCTCTTTGGTGTGTCTAGAATTGAATGCCTAGCTCTTGTAAGTGGTTGGAAGTTGGAAAACTTGGATTGCAATGAATGTGGGGTGGTTGGGGTATTTATAGCCCCAACCACCAAAAGTGACCGTTGCTGGAAGCTGTCTGTTCGATGGCGCACCGGACAGTCCGGTGCACACCGGACAGTCCGGTGCCCCTGCCACGTCACCATTGCCGTTGAATTCTGACCATTGGAGCTTCTGACTTCTGGGCCCTCCTGGGTGTCCGGTGCACACCGGACATGTACTGTTTGATGTCCGGTGCACCGGTATGGGCGATCCTGACGACTGCGCGCGCTGCGCGCGCATTAAATGCGCCGCAGGTAGCCGTTGGCGCCGAAATAGCCGTTGCTCCGCTGGCACACCGGACAGTCCGGTGCACACCAGACAGTCCGGTGAATTTTAGCGGAGCGGCTGCCGCGCGAACCCGAGGCTGGCGAGTTCCGGAGACCGCGCTTCCTTGGAGCACCGGACATGTCCGGTGCACACCGGACAGTCCGGTGAATTATAGCGTGCCGGCTTCCGAGAATTCTCGAAGGCGAAGAGTTTGAAGTCGGAGTCCTCTGGTGCACCGGTGGCGCACCGGACACTGTCCGGTGCACACCGGACAGTCCGGTGCCCCCAGACCAGAGGTGCCTTCGGTTGCCTCTTGCTCCTTTGTCGAATCCAAAACTTGATCTTTTTATTGGCTAAGTGTGAACCTTTTGCACCTGTATAACTTATGCACTAGAGTAAACTAGTTAGTCCAATATTTGTGTTGGACAATTCAACCACCAAAATTATTTAGGAACTAGGTGTAAGCCTAATTCCCTTTCAAATGCTCCTGCGACTTGGTCGGTCGGTGCGGCGATTTGGTCAGGGTTGCTTCTTAGCGAAGGCAGGGCCTCGGGCGAGCCGGGAATATGTTCGCCGCTGAAGGGGGGCCTCGGGCAAGACGGAAATCCTGTGGGGTCGGCTGCCCTTGTCCGAGGCTAGGCTCAGGTGAGGCGTGATCGTGTCCCTCGAATGGACTGATCCCTGACTTAATCGCACCCATCAGGCCTTTACAGCTTCATGCTGATGGGGGTTACCAGCTGAGAATTAGGAGCCTTGAGGGTACCCCTAATTATGGTCCCCGACAGTAGCCCCCGAGCCTCGAAGGGAGTGTTTGCACTCGCTTGGAGGCTTTCGTCGCACTTTTTTGCAAGGGGACCAGCCTTTCTCGGTTGCGTTTTGTTCCGGTGGGTGCGCGCGAGCGCACCCGCCGGGTGTAGCCCCCGAGGCCTCGGAGGAGTGGTTTCACTCCTTCGAGGTCTTACTGCCTCACGTAGTGCTTCGGCTGGTCTGGTCGTTCCCTCATGCGAACTGGTCGTAGCCCAGGTGTACGGTCGGGTCCCAAGCTCTCGGGCTGGTATGTTGACGCTGTCAACGGTTCGGCCAGAGCCGGGTTTGCGAGAGCAGCCCCCGAGCCTCTGCAAAGAGCGAGAGGGCGGTCAGGGGTAGACTCGGCTTTTTTACATACGCCCCTGCGTCGCCTTTCCGCAAGGAGGAGGGGGGAAAGTGCCATGTTGCCCTCGATGGGCGCCGAACATGGTGTCTCCGACGAGCTGCAAGCGGGTAATCCGAGTGGACGTCCGTGCCCCGTTCGTTAGGGGTCGGCTAGGGGCCCAGAGGCACGCCAAAAAGTACCTGCGGGTGATCTGCCAGACCCGGTCCCCTGGCGACGGGGTCCGAGGGCTCGATGCCTCCCTCTGGTGGGATTCTGTTACAAGATCGTTCCCGCCGGTCTCGGAAATGTCCTAGGGTACCTCGAGAGCGCAGCCCGAGCCTTGGTTATGTATCGAACATACCCATAGTCATCCCTCGCTCGGCGTCTGAGGCGGCTGTGAACCCTTCGGGGGCCAGCCTTCGAACCTCTGATCAGTATTGGGCGCGGAGCCCGAGTAGCCTGAGGCGGTCGTTGAACCCTTTCGAGGGGCCGACCTTTGAACCTCTGACCAGTAGTGGGTGTAGGGCCCACGCGATCTGAGGCGGCTGTTGAACCCTTCTGGGGGGCCAGCCTTCGAACCTCTGATCAGTAGGGGGGCTCGTGTCGGTGTTTAGGGTCCGACCGCACACCCGGGGTTGCCCCTCAAGGTGTTTTAGGAGTAGGAAGGTGTCGACAACTGTAGCAGAATGGTTCGTGCCGATCGCACGAGGGACGGTGGACAAGATTTACAGGTTCGGGCCGCTTAGTGATGCGTAACACCCTACGTCCTGATGAGTATGCTTGGTGGATATGGTTACAAGAGAGCTCTCTGGATCGAGAATACAGAGAGTTGATGTGGGTGGCTAAGTAATGGGTCGATCGTTCTGAAGGGGTGCCCCCTAGGCCTTATATACTCGACCGTGGGGCAGTACACATGATAAGATAACAACAAGTGGCTAAAAGATAGTGAACCTCTCGAGATTATCCTTTACGTAACCCTCGCCGACTTATCCTCACGTGACTTCGTTGCATGGAGGCCCCGACGCGGGAAAGTCGGATCTCTGTTGCGGCCAATGGCTCGACGCTACGGGTCGTCCGGGTTTGCACCAATCCGGCCTCATGTCGCTCTGCGTTGCTGGTTGTCTTTCCCCAGGCCCACGAAAGAATAACCTTACGATTTATTGGGCCCTTGGGCCTTTCGTGAGGTCCTTTACTCTTTTAGTGGACCCGGGGGATATCTATCTCCCACAAGCCCCCGATCTTTGGGTTAATTTAGAGGTAATCAACCCGAAGATCCCAGGTCCAGCTTGTAGGTGTTTTGAAGAAAAGATGACTCCTTGCTGTTCTCTCCTGCTTCGACCACTTGTTGACCAGAACCTAGCTTTGTGCCTGTGCCTTAGAGATCGGCATTCCTGTTTGTTGGATTCTGAACTTTATTGGGTGCACCGGAGGTGCACCCAATGGGTGTAGCCCCCGAGCTTCGAGTAGATTTTAGAAAATAATCTACTCGAAGGTCTTCATCAGAGATTACTTCCATTTGTGTTCCTTTATTCCAGTTGAGGATTGGCTTCTTAATCTTGTCCCATGCCCTTAGAAATTGGTGCTATCCTGGCTTAGAATGACAATCCATGGGGTGCACCGAAGGTGCACCCAATGGGTGTAGCCCCCGACCTTCAAGTGGATTTTTTGAGGATAATTCGCTTGAAGGTCTTCTTTTTGTGTCCTTTTGATGAAGATTACTCTTTCTGCTTATAAAAAAGTTGGCATGATGTCATCCGTGCTATGTCATCAATATTATGCTTCGGAGGTCAGCATGTGTTTTGTCTTTTGCAACTGAATTTGCAATCCTTCCATATCTTGCTAAGTAGCATAGTGTATTTGCTCTGCAACTGATTGGACGTTCGATGGACGTTCTCTGTCTAGTCTTCAAGTCATGTCTGTCGACCATATTTTGCACTTTAACTCTTGTTGATATCTCATTTTTGTCTTGAGGCATTCACTGCATGCTCTGTACAGATGTGACCATTTTGAAAAATATACTGACAATTCCTGGGCGTCCCCCCCCAATGGGTGTGGGCAAGGGACGGCTTGGTACGCTGAGTGTTTTAACCGGCTGCTTCTGAGTTGTAATGTGATGGGACGGCGAGTGTAATCATATCCTTTGCGCTGTTGACTGGAGTCCCAATGGGTGTAGTGCTGCATGAAACGGCGTCAGCCGCCTGACGTGTCTTTGGACGGGTGGAGGTGTATATTGAATGCTTAGCGACTGTTCAGTGACCGCGGTTGGAGGTGAGCGGTTGCCTTTCTCTTCTATAAATAACGCTGTTGTTCCTCTGGTTTCTTCACATCCCTCCGCTATTCCTTACTGCTTCCTTCTCTTCTTTTCTGCTTGCCTCCATGGGAAAGAAGCGCAAGCGCGAGCCGACTCCTCCATCGGAGGACTTCGGCGACTCGGAGTACTCGGAGGAGGAGTTCTCCTCCGAGTCCGAGAGGTCCCCGGCCCCCGTCTCTCCCCCGGCGTCGTCCGATGACTCGGACGACTCCCAGGGGATAGCCGCGGAGGTCTGGTCGTACATCCGGGCCGTCGAGCGCTCCGGGCTCGAGGGCTCGGATGAGTCCGAGTACTCCTCGGAGGAGGAGGACTCGGACGGCGGCGGCGAGGGCGAGGACGACGACGACGACGACGATGGCGACGACGACGACGACGACGACGACGACGGCAGCGGCAGTGGCGGGGGCGGCGGCAACGGCAGCAGCAGGGGCAGCACCAAGAGCGGCGGCGGCGGGGGCGGCACCAAGAGCGGCGGCGGCGGGGGCGGCACCAAGAGCGGCGGCGGCGGCAGGGGCAGGGCCAGTGGCTAGATGCCACTGGTCCTTTTAAATATTAGTATAGATTAGAAGTAGTATAGTTAGATAATGTAGTAGTATTAGTAATGTAGAGTAGTATAGTGTAGCGTAGTAGTAGTAGTAGCAGTAGAGTGTAGTATAGTAGTAGAAATAGGGAAGTATCAACTCATAATGAGTTGATTTGTAAGTATTGCCACTTCCCTTTAATGAAGAATGAATTTGGTTCCCTCTTGATGACTCGCTTTGTTTGACTACAAATCTGGTTCTTTTTGAGACCATAGACGAACAGCTTGATCGTTATACTGATGCTTCCGAGCAATATTGCAGTCTGTATCAATGTTTTTAGAAGTAATGCCGAGTGATTGATCTTGAGGTCGGCGTTTTTAGAAGTAATGCCGAGTGATCGGAAGTCGCCGTCGACATTTTAGAAGTAATGCCGAGTGATCGGAAGTCGCCGTCGACATTTTAGAAGTAATGCCGAGTAGTTGAACTCCAGATCATCGTTTTAGAGGCAACGCCGAGTGACTAAGTAGTGACTTCGGCATTTTAGAGGCAATGCCGAGCAATTAAACTCGAGGTAAGCGTTTTAGAGGTAACGCCGAGTGATTAAGTAATGACTTCGGCATTTTAGAGGCAATGCCGAACAATTTAACTCAAGGTCAACGTTTTAGAGGCAACACCGAGTGATTGAGGGTCAACGTTGGCATTTTAGAAGTAATGCCGAACGATTGAACTCGAGATCAGCGTTTTAGAGGCAACGCCGAGTGACTGAATAGTGACGTCGGCATTTTAGAGGCAACGCCGAGTTATTGAACTCGAGATCAGCGTTTTGGAGGTAACGCCGAGTGATTGAGGGTCAACGTTGGCATTTTAGAAGTAATGCCGAACGATTGAACTCGAGATCAGCGTTTTAGAGGCAACGCCGAGTGACTGAATAGTAACATCGGCATTTTAGAGGCAACGCCGAGTTATTGAACTCGAGATCAGCGTTTTGGAGGTAACGCCGAGTGATTGAGGGTCAACGTTGGCATTTTAGAAGTAATGCCGAACGATTGAACTCGAGATCAGCGTTTTAGAGGCAACGCCGAGTGACTGAATAGTAACATCGGCATTTTAGAGGCAACGCCGAGTTATTTCGAGGATTAGCACCCGAGTAAGGAGGGGGCCCACCAGTTTTGTGGGAAATAACTGCCGAATGACCACGTGGCATGCTGGGATTTCGGAAATAACTGCCGAGTGATGACTGGGCACTTTTTGAAACGGTATCTGGTCCGAGAATATCCCATAAGAGTTGCACTTTTAGCCGCCTTTGCTTTCCGCGCCCTAGTTCTTGCATTCCTGCTTCCAAATCCTCTCTGCGCTTGCCTCCAATTTGCTCGCTGGTGAAATCGAGATGGCTCCCAAGAGGAAAATCGCGAGTTCTTCCGCTGTGGTGATTCCCCCAATTGATCCCAACAGCCAGTTGCCTTTCGCAGGTAACCACATGTCCATCATCTCTGAAACCGAACTCCTTCACCTCGTGTCCATCGGGGTTCTTCCTCCACGGGAACTCTGTTCTTGGCGGATTTGCCACGGGACTACGGTCCCGACGGAGGATACCCACGAGTCCGTGGTTTACGCTCCCTTTCTTCTCCGCGGCCTTGGCCTTCCTATTTCTCCCTTTTTCCGTGGTCTTCTTGATTTCTACCACATCAACTTAACCCATCTGAACCCTAACTCAATTCTGCAAATTTCTATCTTCGTCCACTTATGTGAGGCCTTTCTTGGCGTGCTGCCGCATTTTGGCTTGTGGAAACACCTGTATCATTGTCGCCCTGGGATGGCCGGGGGACAGCATCAGTTGGTTGGAGGTGCCAGCTTGGAGATGCGCCGGGGATGGAAAACTGAGTATCTTGAGATCCCCCTTAAAGACAGCATTAAGGGATGGCGCCTGGAATGGTTTATAGTTGATAACTATGGAAATTCTCTCCCCCCCCCGGTCAGGAAGACAGCCAGATGTTCGCACCTCGAGCTGGACCGAGTCCCCTACAGACGAGGAGGTGGCTGAGGCCAGTGTGCTGCTAGCTGAAGTTGGGCTATTGAAAGAGAGGGGTTTAACTGCTGAAGCTATAGTTGCTGACTTCGTCTTCAAAAACATTCAGCCACTGAAAGATAGGGTCCACCCGGCTTATCTGTATCAAGGGCTAGCCGACCCAACTCGAGTTACCAATAGAAGAATCCCTTCTGCAGATTTGGTGAGCCGACTGGAGATGATTCTCAGAGGCAAAGTATCCAATGTTGGTGCTCCGGTGGCTTATTCAGTCTGGAATCTGCCTCCTGCCAAGGCCTTCACTCGCTTCGTGTCAAACCCACCTTCGACTGATGGCAATTTGGGCCTTAGAACGCGGCCCTCTGATGAGGAGGTTAGTGCTTTGGTTGCCTCACTTGGGAAAATCCCTGATGATGAACGACAAATCCATTTCGAGGTGCCTTTGGATCCTACTGATGCTGAAATGAACGCCGTACTTGACATGTTGGCTGAAGATTCTTCTGACGCTACTCCTGCTGAGACATTGGCAGTGGCGCCTCTCCCAGAGGTCGGTATAATCTTGGATGTTCAGAGACCTGTCCGTGCTCGCTCGAGGCGTCCCCGCCGAACCAATCAGACTGATCTTTCTGTTGATGAGCAGAAAAAGAAGAAGAGACGTATTCGGCGAGTATCTAGTTTGGATCAGGGTGCTGGTCCCTCGGTTCCTGCTGATGAGGAGGTTCCTGTGCCTGAATTTGCTGATGCTGAACCCAATGGGTGTGGTATGACTGTTGCTGATCCCAATGGGTGTGGTCCATCTGTTGCTGATCCCAATGGGGGTGTTGCCAGTGTTGCTGATGAAGACGACGAAGAGGAAGAGGATGAGGTTCCTCTGACTCGGAAGAACAGTCGGCAATTCCTCGCCAGTGGGGAAAGTAGTGGGGTTCCTTCTCCGGCTTTGTCTGCTCTTGTTGGTCTGCAAAACATATCCCTGGCCGACTTTGATCAAACTCTCGAGGATATGGTCCCAGAGGACTTGTTATCAGGGACAGTGGATGATGATGTGACGGAAGCTTGTGGTGCTGTGCCGGACGCTGGGTTGAGGTCATCCCGTGCCTCATCAACCTTAGAGCGCGATCTTGAGGGACGGGATGTTAACTTGGATTGTCCTGATTCCATGGAAGTAATCGAGGGCCCATCAACCTTGGAGATGGTTACTGCTGAAAGTTTGGACCCCAAGGATGGTGTTGACACATGTCCAGCCCCCGAGGGTGTCGTCGGGGATGACTTAGCCCGGGCGAAGAGTGCGAGCTACTGCCCAGCCCCCGAGGGTGTTGCCGGGGATAATCCGGCTCAAGTGGGCAGTGCCAACTATGGCTCAGTCCCCGAGGGTGCCCAAACAGGGTCTCCTTCCGGCACTTCCATGGACGTTCACGCTGGGTCACCTCCACACTCTGGCTGCATGGTGGTGGCCCAAACTTCAGACCGGGGCGTCGCTTTGGAGGGCAGCGTCCCCGTTGATCGAGTATCCGGCTCTGTTGAAGGAGATGAACTGATTCCCACTGTTCCATTGCATGCTGCTTCCGGTGATGACCTTGCGCCTGGTTATCATCTGATTTCTCCTGACTTGGGGATCCCTTCGTTCTTCTCCAACCTCCAGGTACTGTGCTGTTTCTTAGCTTGACTTTTACATGAACTCTTGCCATTATGCTCATCTGCTCTTCTCATCAGGTTTTGGTGGATGGGATGACCAGCCAGTTGAAATTGCATGGTGCTCCTATCCCGGAAGTAGCTTCATCCTTTTCGTGTTGGAATCCGGTGTCTCTTCATCGCCGTGTATCCGAGTTGGAGGCGACTAACGCTGGTTAGTGCCCTTTTTTCTTTTCTTCGTGCTTGTTGTGGACTGTTTTACCTTCTGACCTCGCTTTGTTTGGTTGTCCTTCGCTAGGAATGACTCGACAGATTACACTACTTGAGGAGAAACATTCTCAGGATCGGGCTGAACTGTCTCAGCGATGCACTGATCTTGAGGAAAAGTACTCTCAAGGTCAAATTGAGCTGAGTCAAGTCTCTGCCGCCTTAGATGATGCCAACGCGTTGAGTTCTTCCCTGCATGCTCAGCTAGACTCTGAAAAGGTGAGATACGAAACTGTGCTTTTGACTTGCTATACTCCTATTGTTTGCCTGGTTTCCTGAGGGAACTGATTTGTGCTTGCAGGAAGAAAAACGCATCCTTGCCTCTTCTCGTGACAATCTTGATAGGTTGTATCGAGATTCTAGTAACTCGTTGACTATCCTGGAGAGGAGTCATCGCTTTTCCATGGAGGAGTTGAACAATCTTCGCTATAAGCTGCAGGAGTCCTTGGATGATGTGATTCGCCTTCGGGAGTTGATATCGGCTAAAGACGTTGTCATCAAGAATCTTCGTGCTTCCAAGAAATCCGTCACCCAGGAGCTAGAGGCTGCCCAGTTGGCTGTCAAGGTTGCTGAAGAGACTTCCAATACTCTGAGAGCCCAACGCGATAGGGCCATGGATAAGGCCATTCGAGCGGGACGAATTCTGATGAGGAGGCCCGGCGTAGTCGTTCCTGAAGATATAAGGGCTGACGTGAACGCTGCTCCCGATTCCTCGAGTCGTCCTTCTTCGTCAACTGCTCCTGGAAAAGACATTGCAAAATAGAGAAAACATTTCGCGTGCTCCAAGCGCGCAGCTTGCATGATTGAACATTTGTTTAGAGGACACCGGTTTACTTGAATAACATAGTTATTCACTTATTGTATCAGAATTTTTTAGTTAATGAGTTTGGTAGTTATGACGCATGATGACTATGAATTTTGTCTGTGGGATATGGAAATCATCCCCTGAATTAAATAGGCGAGAGCATGTTGCATTGGTCTTAAGTAAGCGCCAGCTGGAGTTGATTGCTTCGTTAGCTGGGCATAGTGGTCGCCCTGAGTTAAGTAAAGCGTGAGCATGTCGCACCGCCTTAAGTCGTTGCCGACTTTAGTCGATTGCTCCATTAGCAGGGTATAGTGGTCACCCCGAGTTAAGTAAGCATGAGCATGTCGCACCGCCTTAAGTCGTTGCCGACTTAAGTTGATTGCTCCGTTAGCAGGGCATAGTGGTCACCCCGAATTAAGTAAGCGTGAGCATGTCGCACCGCCTTAAGTCGTTGCCGACTTAAGTTGATTGCTCCGTTAGCAGGGCATAGTGGTCACCCCGAATTAAGTAAGCGTGAGCATGTCACACCGCCTTAAGTCGTTGCCGACTTAAGTCGATTGCTCCGTTGGTAGGGTATAGTGGTCACCCCGAGTTAAGTAAGTGTGCAAGTCAATCGTAAATAAATTGAGTATCCTTGAAACCTTTTCTTTATTGATGACATATTTCCACTTTACAGAGTACATTATTGTTATCCCAGCAGTTTTGAGGTACGGCTAAGGATAAAACTTTCCCAGGTGTTCTATGCTCCAGGAGTTCCCAATTTCTGTACCATCCATCCGAGTGAGGCGATATGATCCGGGCCGAGTGACTTCTGCTACTATGAAGGGTCCTTCCCATAAGGGTGATAACTTGTGTCGTCCTTCTCCCGTTAGAATTCGGCGAAGGACGAGCTCCCCTACTGAAAAAGATCGTTGCCGCACAGCCTTGTCGTGATAGCGCCTTAGAGTCTGCTGGTATCTTGCTGACTGGATTACTGCGCTTAGCCGTTCTTCCTCGAGTACGTCTATGTCCTCCAGCCTGGTGGTCTCAGCTTCTGCTATGCTTTCAAAAATCAGCCTTGGCGCCCCAAACTTGAGATCAGCAGGCAGCACTGCCTCCGACCCATAGACCATGAAGAAAGGAGTGTTTCCATGCAAAGCTCGGCTAGGTTGGGTTCTCAGGCTCCAAACAACATAGGGTAATTCCCTTATCCACTTTCCTGCGAATTTTTCGTTCTTATCGAAAATCTTTTTCCTGAGTGCATCCAATATCATCCCGTTGGCTCGCTCAACTTGCCCGTTGGCTCTTGGATGGGCTACAGATGCATACTTGATCTGAATGCTTTTTTGCTCGCAGAAGTCAAAGAATTCTGAACTCGTGAAATTGGATCCTAAGTCAGTTATGATGCTGTTTGGTATCCCGAATCTGAACATTATATCTTGTATGAATTCCACGGCCTTAGCAGAAGTTAAGGAGGCAATGGGCTTGAATTCTATCCATTTAGTGAACTTGTCAATTGCTACCAACACATGAGTATATCCCCCTTGAGCTTTCTTGAAAGGTCCAATCATATCCAGCCCCCAGCATGCAAAAGGCCAGGTCACTGGTATGGTTTGCAGCTGCTGTGCTGGCAGGTGTTGTTGCTTTGACAAGTATTGGCAGGCTTCGCACCTCTGAACTAACTCGGCTGCATCATTCTTTGCTGTTGGCCAATAGAATCCTGACCTGAAGACCTTCCCAACTAGTGTTCTGGAGGCTGCATGTATCCCACATTGTCCAGCGTGGACCTCTTCTAAGACTTGCTTTCCAGTGGATGGGAGAATGCACTTCATGAAGACGCCTGATGCACCCCTTCTGTATAATGTTTCCCCAATAAGTGTATAGTGAGCTGACTGTCTTGCAATGCGCTCTGCCGAGTTCTTATCATCTGGTTCTTCTTCATTCCTTATGTACTTAATGATTGGCTTTCTCCAGTCATCGGGATCTGACTCGGGTTGATCTATGATGTTGCATTCTTCCATTTGACCCAATGAGATACTTGGCTGCAGAATTTCTTGCACAAAAACCCCGGGTGGGACCTGAGCTCGACTGGACCCTAGCTTGGACAGTACATCGGCTGCCGCGTTCTGATCTCTCTCCACATGATGAAATTCTAGACCCTCGAATTTATCCTCCAGTTTTCGGACGGCAGTGCAGTATCTTCCCATTGAATCGTTTGAACAATCCCACTCCTTATTTATCTGGCTGATGACTACCAGAGAATCCCCATATACCATTAATCTTTTGACGCCCAATGATATGGCAATGTTCAATCCATGGATCAAGGCTTCATACTCGGCTGCATTGTTGGAGGCTGGGAATAGCAACTGGAGGGCGTACTTGAGGTGTTCGCCTCCTGGTGCAGTGAAAAGAATCCCCGCTCCTGCTCCCTGCAGCTTGAGTGAGCCATCAAAATACATTTGCCATACTTCTGCAGTCTCCGGGTTGTCTGGTACTTGTTGTTCAGTCCACTCTGACACGAAATCAACCAGTGCTTGGGTTTTGATGGCAGTGCGAGGCCGAAACTCGATGTCATGAGATCCCAGCTCACAGGCCCACTTGGCTATTCGACCGATGGCTTCCTTGTTGTGAAGAATATCCCCTATTGGAAAACTTGTGACTACTATGACTTTGTGGTCGTCAAAGTAGTGACGCAGCTTGCGGGCAGTTAGAAGTACTGCATACAATAGTTTCTGAACTTGAGGATACTTTTTCTTTGAGGGGCCGAGGACTTCACTAATGAAGTAGACAGGATGTTGTATTGGATAGGCATGCCCTTCTTCTACTCGCTCGACTACCAACGCGGTGCTCACCACGTGAGTCGTGCAAGAGATGTACAATAGCAAATCTTCGGCTGGTTGAGTTGGTGTGGCTCGCCGAGGTGGTTTCAGTACTGGCGGTGTTGTCAAGAATTTTTTCAGAGCATCTAGAGCTTCTTGTGCTTCTGAAGTCCACTGAAATTTATCCACCTTCTTGAGTAACTTGTAAAACGGCAAACCTTTTTCCCCCAGTCTGGATATAAATCTGCTTAAAGCTGCCATGCATCCGGTAAGTCGCTGAACCTTCTTCTGCGATCGAGGTGCTTCCATCTTCATGATAGCTTCAATCTTATCCGGATTAGCCTCAATTCCTCGGTGGCTGACAATAAATCCGAGCAACTTTCCGGCTGGTACCCCAAAAACACATTTCTCGGGATTAAGCTTCCATCTATACCGCCTCAGGCTGTTGAAAACCAGTTGCAAATCTTCGATGAAGTCTTTTGAGTCCTGTGTTTTGATCACCACATCATCCACATAAGCCTCCACACGCTTGCCCCAGTGATCGGCTAAGCATGTTTGAATAGCTCTCTGGTAAGTCGCTCCAGCGTTTTTGAGGCCAAACGGCATGGAGGTATAACAGAAAGCGCCAAATGGAGTAATGAATGCTATTTTTTCTTCATCTTCCTTTGCCAGACTGATCTGATGGTACCCGGAATAGCGATCCAAGAAAGACAGCATAGAACACCCAGCGGTGGAGTCCACCACCTGATCTATCCTCGGGAGCCCGAAGGGATCCTTCGGACAGTGTTTGTTGAGATCAGTATAATCAACACACATGCGCCAGTCCACTTTATTCTTTTTGAGTACAAGAACAGGATTGGCTAACCACTCAGGATGTAATACTTCTCTAATGAATCCAGCCGCGACCAAGCGAGCTAACTCGGCGCGAATGGCTTCCCTCTTATCAGGCGTGAAACGACGTAATTTCTGTCGAATCGGTCTCGCCTGGGGAAAAACCTTCAGTTTGTGCTCGGCCAGTTCTCTCGGGACTCCCGGCATATCCGCAGGTTGCCATGCGAATACATCTCGGTTATCTTGCAGAAACCGGACGAGCGCGCTTTCCTATTTGTCATCCAAACTGGAGCTGATGATGGCCATCTTGCGCTCATCAGCGAACCCCAGGTTGATTCTTTTGGTTTCTTCAGTCGGCCGCATAGAGGTCGCGGTCTGAGCTTCATTTGCCGGTATTGCGAGGTCCTCCTCAGGCTTAGAGTTCGCCATTGCGGAGGGAGCTGTCGTTGGCTTGGCGGTGAGGGCTGCCTGAATAGCCACTCGGAAACATTCTGCGGCGCCTTGGAGGTCGGCGCGCACAGTTATGATCCCTTGTGGCCCTGGCATCTTCAGTATCATGTATGTGTAATGCGGAATGGCCATGAACTTGGCCAATCCTGGCCTCCCGATGATGGCGTTGTACCCGCAGTCGAAGTTTGCCACTTCAAACCTTAGGAACTCGGTTCTGTAGTTCTCCGGAGTTCCAAAGGTGACCGGCATGTAGATGTGGCCCAGCGGGTATTCCCCTTCCGTCGGCACGATGCCGAAGAAAGGAGTGTCCGACTCGTGGAGCTCTTTGAGATGAACTCCCAAGCTTTGGAGTGTCCGGGGGAAGGTGATGTTGATGCTGCTCCCCCCGTCCACTAACACCTTTTTCACCCGGCTCTCTCGGATCACCGGATCGACGAGAAGCGGGTACTTGCCCGGGTGGTCGAAGTTGAGCCATTGATCCGCCCGAGTGAAGGTGATCGGATGCTCCGACCATCGGTATGGGGCGGGAGGGCCGATGGTCGCCACCAGTATCTGGCGATCATTGAGCTTTTGCTGTCTTCTGCTCTCCTGTGATCCGTGTCCGCCGAAGATGACGTTGACCTCCCTGTCAACGCGCGGGAAAGCTCCTCCTCCTCCTCCCTCCTCCTGCCGATGGGGTTGTCGTGGTTCGTCTGGTCCTCCCCTCGGCGGAGGAGGAGGTAGAGGTTGGAAGGGTCGGCCGTGTCCGACGGAGTGCTTGAAGTCTCGGCAGTTACGAAGAGTGTGGCGCATATCCTTGTGGTACGGGCACTGGGCGTCGAGGATGTCGTCCAGTGTGCGTTCGCCTCCACGAGGTCCTCCTCGAGCGCGGGAGGCAGGTGGTCCGGCGGCGTGCACTTCTTCGCGTGGCCGCTTCTCCCACCGCTTGTCAGGTTGCTGGTTCGTGTCGTGTCGTGGTGCTGCCGGTGCGGGCTTCGCTCCTCCGATGAGATCCTGGGCTCGCTCGTCGGCGGTGATGTAGAGGTCGGCTTCCCGGAACAGCTCCTCCGAGGTGGTCGGCGCCCTTTGTAGTATGGCTCGGACGAAAACCGAATCATTAGATCCTCGGTAGAAGTCCTCGATCACGGCCGCCTCCGTGACATCGGGGATGCGATTCCTCATGGTTTGAAACCTCTTGAGGTATGACCGGAGAGTTTCGTCCCCCCGGCGCTTGATAGATTTAAGGTCCCACGGCTGCGCCGGCTTGTCGGAGAGGGACTGGAAGTTGGCGGTGAAACGCCGACTGAAGTCTCCCCAGACGTCAATGCAGTGTCGGGGTAGATGTCGTAGCCATTGCAGCGCGTCTTGTCCAAGGACAATGGGCAAGTACGCGGTCATCACGTCTTCAGATGCTCCGGCAGCTCGAGCAGCGGTGGTGTAGACGGCTAGCCAACCCCATGGATCCTGCTTAGGTTCATACTTGTCAACATTGGATACCTTGAAGTTGGGAGGCCACTGGATGGCCCTAAGGCGTGGAGTAAGGGCGGACACTCCGCACGTGTCCTCCTGTCGTCGGGGTCGATGTCTGTCCCGGGGAGGGGAGTTGTGGTTGTGATTCCTCGACCGTCCCCGGGAGGTTCCGCCGGTTGAAGCCGTTGCCGACTCAGTCCTGGTAGCTTGGCTCTGAGTCGGGGCGCCATGATCCCTGTCGTACTCCTCTCGACGACGAATTTCGTTCTCATGCCGCCGTTCCCGCGAAGCATTGATGGAACTCCGCGCGTCTCGGCGACTGTTGATGGCGTGTCGTAGATCGTTCGGCGGGTGGGCAAGCGTTAGAAGATGGTTGGCCGCCTGGGTGAACAGTCGTCGGTAGCCGTCGGCGTCTGGAGTCCGAGGAAGTCCTTCCGCTATCCGAGCCAGCACCCCTCCGACTTCGCTCGGCGTGTTCATGGCTCGGGCGAAGTCGGGGTTCAGATTGCGCCCGAAGAGTGGATTCTCTCGACGTTGCCTTGCATCTTGCTCAGCCTGCTCCTGAGCTCGTCGGCGATCACGTCGTCGGGAGTTCCTTCGCTCTCTGAAGACGCGTTCTTCCGGGGTTTCTCCTACCTCCGAGACCTCGTCTCGCGAGACAGGTTGTTCCAGATTCCGCTCTCCGGCCGCGTGATGTCGTCGAACATTCCTGCGCCGGTTCCTTCGTCGACGGGACTCTCGCTGAGGCGGTTCCTCCCCGGGTACAGTCGGCTCGTCGTCGGAGATGGCGGGCGATTCCGCCCTTCCGATGAAGAGGACGTCGGGGTAGAACGGTGCTGCCGTCGTGGTGATCTTCTTTCGAGGAGCCGGAGAGCGGTGCTGCCCTTCTCCGGTACTTTCGGAGTTTGTTGAGGGAGACTCCTTTTCCGGCGGATCTGCGATACGGTGCAGAATTCCTTCTTCGTCTGCTATGAATGAGATTGTTCCGAAGCAGAACGTAGATCCAGGGCGTAGGGCGATCTTGCTGTAGAAAAAGATGGCCATTGAGCTAGCTTGGATTGTCGACACACCCCCTACCTGGCGCGCCAGCTGTCGGTGTTTAGGGTCCGACCGCACACCCGGGGTTGCCCCTCAAGGTGTTTTAGGAGTAGGAAGGTGTCGACAACTGTAGCAGAATGGTTCGTGCCGATCGCACGAGGGACGGTGGACAAGATTTACAGGTTCGGGCCGCTTAGTGATGCGTAACACCCTACGTCCTGATGAGTATGCTTGGTGGATATGGTTACAAGAGAGCTCTCTGGATCGAGAATACAGAGAGTTGATGTGGGTGGCTAAGTAATGGGTCGATCGTTCTGAAGGGGTGCCCCCTAGGCCTTATATACTCGACCGTGGGGCAGTACACATGATAAGATAACAACAAGTGGCTAAAAGATAGTGAACCTCTCGAGATTATCCTTTACGTAACCCTCGCCGACTTATCCTCACGTGACTTCGTTGCATGGAGGCCCCAACGCGGGAAAGTCGGATCTCTGTTGCGGCCAATGGCTCGACGCTATGGGCCGTCCGGGTTTGCACCAATCCGGCCTCATGTCGCTCTGCGTTGCTGGTTGTCTTTCCCCAGGCCCACGAAAGAATAACCTTACGATTTATTGGGCCCTTGGGCCTTTCGTGAGATCCTTTACTCTTTTAGTGGACCCGGGGGATATCTATCTCCCACAGCTCGGAGCCTGGTTCCTTCTCGGGGAATGATCCTTTTCGGGGTATCCCCCTTTCCCGATCCCTGTTGCAAGAGAGAGAAAGAGGAAAAACGGAAAAGGATACGAAATCGAACGACGCGGTGTACCTTTTTGGATGCGTTCATTTTGGCGAAGGGGAAGCGTCGCCCGCTTCTCCTGCCAGAGGCGCCGCGTGTCCCGTCGCGGAGTTAATGCGACGGGGCGGGTGGTTGGAGGGGCGACCGTTGCGCGTGCGCGAGCCATTCGAGGAACGGATCACGGGCGCGTCGCCTTCACGCCGTGGGAGAGGGTTCTCTCGCTGCCCCCGGATGGGACGTAAGCTTGGCTGACGACGCGACCGTTGCGCCTGCTCGCCTACCACCGCCATTACTGCCGGCCCACTTTTGGCCGTGTTGACCGTCGCGCCAAGCTGGTGCTGCTGGGTCGCGCGGCGGGTCGCCTCGAGTCGCGGTACTAGTCCCACAGTCGAGGAGGTGCGGTGGTGGCGCGGGTGGCGATGCAGTTACTCACACGTAGCAACCGGCGCACCGGTTGCATGACGCGTGGTCCTGGGCCTCCAGGCCGGGCGTGTTGGGAGTCGGAGGAGCGCGCCCACTTGGCGCGGTTACATGCCGCCTGCATGGCTGCCCACCCTTTCGCCCGTTGGTCTGGGCAAAAGTGGAGGGTCGCTTGTAACCGCTAGGCAGTTGTGTGCACCACGCGCGGCGGTTTGGCTTCTTCTGCCCTGAGTTGGCTTGCATGACGTGTGGGACCCAGCCCCCGTGCCGTAGGGGAGGACCTTGGAGTGTGTTGGAGAAGACTCAGCCCGTGACGGCTGGGGACGCGAGTAGGGAAGACCGCCCTTAAAAGGAGGGTGACCCCCTTGGAGGGCGACCATGTCTTTGCGCTCCCTTATGCATTGTGTCTTTCCGCCTTCCAGGCCCCCGGATGGGGGAGATCCGCCGTCTTTCCGCCTCGTCGTTGGGGGGAACGCAACTCCGCGGGAGTTGGTACCTTTCAGCCATCGTTCGGCTTCAAGGATTTTCATCATGCAGCCCGGCTGCACCCCTCCGCCGGCGGTCACCCAAGACGGTGACCTCCAGCTTGATGGTGGGGGAAAGCGAGCCGGGCTGCGATCTTGGTCCCACCCTCAGCTTCAAGGATGTTCATCATCCTCGCTGGGGTGGTGGCCGGGCTGAGCCGGAGCTCTACCTCCCGCGCGGGCTTGTGGGTCACCCTCTCCCACGGCGTTCGAGGGAGAGGGTGCTCGCTGGCCCTGCGGGCGGGTCGGACTTCGACAACGCGGGGCCGGTCGACGGCAGGCGTCGTCAGCCCTAGCGCGTCGGGCTCGTCAGGTTGGCGCCCGGTGCCTCCTCCCACCGGAAAGTGGCTGCCGCGCCGTGTGCACGGGAGGACCGCCCAAGATGTCGCGCGCCGCTAGGGCGGCGTTCGTGTTCTGGGGCGATCCTGCCTTCGCACCGGTACGGTGCCTCCGCGGGGAGGTCGGTGCCCCGCTCGTCCGGGAGGATCTGAGCGGGGACCTGCCGGCGGGCTGACGGCCCCTGTCGTCGGTGCCGAGGCGGAGGCGGCTCGAGAAGTCCCCGTCGCCGACGGGATCACCGCCACCATCCGTGCTCCGGGCCTCCGGCTCTTTGTACTTGTCCTCGCCCCTCGAGCGTCGGCGTGGGCGAGGGCAAGGCTGCAGCGGCGTTCGCCCTGAGGCCATCGCCGCTGCAGTTTGGCCACCCGTAAAGGGGGTCGTTGTCGCTGCTGCTGGAGCGGGCGAAGGCGAGCCGTCCGTCGGTCTTCTGTTGCTCCACAGGTCTCTCCCCCGTCGAGTGGGGTTGTTCGTACCTGCGGAGGCGGAACCGGAGTTCCGTTTGTAACGGCACCTTGAGTGCCAGCGTTTTTGTTCATTGTGGCTGTTGGGGCCTAAACATGTATGTGATTTCGGCACGGAGCCGTGTATTTTCCTCCTTTTCGAGCACTGAGTCTCGCCTGTTGGTTGTCCGAACCGCTTCACCAAGCGTGAGTCGCGCCGTGTACAGGTGACGAGTGAGGTATCCGTATCCCGGAGGCGTAGGAGTCCCTCGGCTCGGTCGGCCTTGTTGTCCGAGGCTTCTCTAACTTAGTTAAAGGAACCCCTCGGCCGCTCTTCGATGAGCCGAGGCCAGGGGTAGCGGCGTCAACATGGACAGAGGCAGAGCTGGCTCGAAAAGGGAACCTGGTTGGCCGGAGCCTGGCCGGGTCGTCCGTTAGCGGGACCGACGCCGGAATTGACCAGCCGAGGCCTCGGGTCGGGCTGACGTCCTTGGAGGGCAGCTGGCCGAGGCCTCGGGGTGACCGACCGAGCCGCCTGCTCGGGCTGGATTGACGTCCTCGGAAGGTAACTGGCCGAGGCCCCGGGGTGACCGACCGAGCCGCCTGCTCGGGCCGGATTCTCGGAGAAGACCCTGGCGGCGATGGCCCGAGCGTGGTGATGACGTCGTCCTCCAGAGTGGAGATCCTCGGACTGCGTCGCCGTCCGAGGCTAGGTTGGCCCTCGCCGAAGGTGTCGTCGATGCCAAGGGTGCTGCTGCTCCCTTCAGCCGTCAAGATCCAAGCCTGCAGGATCGGATTGTCTTGTAGCATGTGTTTCCTGCGGCCGTCGAGGCCTAAACACACCCTCGCCGTGTTGTAAAGCTGCGTCTCTTTTCCTTTTATTTCGAGTATCTGGACCTTTTTGTTGGTAACAGAAATGTTTGTGCGAGCAAGAGTTGCTTCTCGCGGAAGGTGATGAGTGAGGTATCCGTATCCCGGAGGCGTAGGAGTCCCTCGGCTCGGTCAGCCTTGGCTGCTTACGTGTACTCCGTCGTTTTCAGGATCCACTTTCGAAGTAGCCAAAAAGCACGAAAGACATTCTGGCAGAAAAGATCTTTTTTCGAGGAAAATTTCGACGCAGAGGGGGTTCCCCCCCTTTTAGCCCCCGAGGGAGGGTCGGGCTTTGCCGAGACGAGGCCGACCCTTCCTTGATGACTAAACTTTGCGTGGGTGCGAGGTATATGATCAACTTGAAAACATCTTAAGGGTAGAAGCGACGTAGCTGTTGGATGTTCCAGGCGTTGTCGTAGACCTCGCCTTGGCTGTTGGCCAGCTTGTATGTTCCGGGCTTCAGAACCTTGGCGATGACGAATGGCCCCTCCCAGGGAGGCGTGAGCTTGTGCCGCCCTCGGGCGTCTTGTCGCAGCCGAAGCACCAGGTCGCCCACCTGGAGGTCTCGGGACCGGACCCCTCGGGCGTGGTAGCGTCGCAGGGACTGCTGGTACCGCACCGAGTGTAGCAAAGCCTGGTCCCGAGCCTCCTCCAGCTGGTCCAGCGAGTTTTCTCGGCTGACTTGGTTGCTTTGGTCGGTGTAGGCCCTCATCCTCGGGGAACCGTATTCTAAGTCTGTGGGCAAGATGGCTTCGGCCCCATAGACTAGAAAGAACGGCGTGAAGCCCGTGGCTCGGCTCGGCGTTGTCCTCAGACTCCAGACCACCGAGGGGAGTTCTTTCATCCATCGCTTGCCGAACTTGTTGAGGTCGTTGTAGATCCGAGGCTTGAGCCCTTGTAGAATCATGCCGTTGGCACGCTCCACCTGCCCATTCGTCATGGGATGAGCCACGGCGGCCCAGTCCACCCGGATGTGGCGATCCTCGCAGAAGTCCAGGAACTTTCTGCCGGTGAACTGGGTGCCGTTGTCGGTGATGATGGAGTTCGGGACCCCGAAGCGATGGGTGATGTTGGTGAAGAACGCCACCGCCTGCTCGGACCTGATGCTGTTCAGGGGTCGGACCTCGATCCACTTGGAGAATTTGTCGATGGCGACCAGCAGGTGCGTGTAGCCCCCGGGTGCCTTCTGCAAGGGGCCGACGAGGTCCAGACCCCACACCGCAAAAGGCCAGGTGATGGGTATCGTCTGCAGAGCCTGAGCGGGCAGATGGGTCTGCCTCGCGTAGAATTCGCACCCTTCGCAGGTGCGGACGATTCGGGTAGCGTCGGCCACCGCCGTCGGCCAGTAGAAGCCTTGCCGGAAAGCGTTCCCGACAAGGGCTTGAGGCGCTGCGTGATGGCCGCAAGCCCCCGAGTGTATCTCTCGCAGGAGTTCCTGACCTTCGGCGATGGAGATGCATCACTGGAGGATGCCTGAGGGGCTGCGGTGGTAGAGCTCCTTCTCATCTCCCAGCAAGACGAACGACTTGGCGCGCCGCGCCACCCGCCGAGCCTCGGCTCGGTCGAGGGGTAGCTCTCCTCGGTGGAGATATTGCAGGTACGGGGTCTACCAGTTTTGATTAGGCGCGACCCCGCTTCGCTCCTCCTCGACGCGCAGTGCCTCACCCTCGGGGGCCGAGGGTACCTCTGACTGAACCGAGGGTGCCTCGGGTCGAGCTGAGGGTGCCTCGGACTGAGCCGAGGGCGCCTCGGGTTGAGCCGTGGGTGCCTCGGACTGGGCCGAGGGTACCTCGGGCTCGGGTGTGTCGTCGATCTTGACGGAGGGTTGATGCAGGTCTCGGGAGAAGACTTCTGGGGGAACCGTCGTTCACCCCGAGGCTATTTTAGCCAGCTCGTCCGCAGTCTCGTTATAGCGCCGAGCGATGTGGTTGAGCTCGAGCCCGTAGAACTTGTCTTCCAGGCGCCGAACCTCATCGCAGTAGGCCTCCATCTTCGGGTCGCGGCAATGGGAGTTTTTCATGACTTGGTCGATGACGAGCTACGAGTCACCACGAGTGTCGAGGCGTCGGACCCCTAGCTTGATGGCGATTCGTAACCCGTTGACCAGGGCCTCATATTCGGCCACATTGTTGGACGCCGGGAAGTGGAGGCGTAGCACGTAGCGTAGATGCTTTCCGAGGGGTGAGATGAAGAGTAGGCCTGCGCCGGCCCCTGTCTTCATCAGCGACCCGTCGAAGAACATGGTCCAGAGCTCCGGTTGGATCGGAGCCGTCGGTAGCTGGGTGTCGACCCATTCAGCCACGAAGTCTGCCAAGACCTGGGACTTAATGGCTTTCCGAGGAGCAAACGAGATTGTCTCGCCCATGATCTCCACCGTCCACTTTGCAATCCTACCCGAGGCCTCTCGGCACTGGATGATCTCTCCCAGGGGGAAGGATGACACCACAGTTACCGGATGAGACTCGAAGTAGTGTCGCAGCTTCCGTCGCGTTAGGATCACCGCGTACAGCAGCTTCTGAACCTGTGGGTAGCGGATCTTGGTTTCGGACAGTACCTCACTGACGAAGTAGACTGGCCTCTGAACGGGCAATGCATGCCCCTCTTCTTGCCTCTCGACCACAATCGCAGCGCTAACCACCTGGGTGGTCGTGGCGACGTAGACCAGGAGGACTTCTCCGGCAGCTGGCGGCACCAAGATAGGCGCCTTTGTGAGGAGCGCCTTCAGGTTCCCGAGGGCTTCCTCGGCCTCAGGGGTCCAAGTGAAGCACTCGGCCTTCCTTAAGAGGCGGTACAGAGGTAGACCTCTTTTGCCGAGGCGTGAGATGAAACGGCTCAGAGCTGCGAGGCATCCCATGACCCTCTGTACACCTTTCAAGTCCTTGATGGGCCCCATGCTGGTAATGGCTGCGATCTTTTCCGGGTTGGCTTCGATGCCCCGCTCGGAGATGATGAACCCCAAGAGCATGTCTCGGGGCACCCCGAAGACACACTTTTCGGGATTGAGCTTGACGCCTTTCGCCTTGAGACATCGGAATGTCGTTTCAAGGTCGGAAAGGAGGTCGGAGGCTTTCCTCGTCTTGACTACGATGTCATCGACGTTGGCCTCGACCGTGCGGCCAATGTGTTCGCCGAACACTTGGTTTATGCACCATTGGTACGTCGCGCCCGCATTCCTCAAACCGAACGGCATGGTGACATAGCAGTACATGCCGAAGGGTGTGATGAAAGAAGTCACGAGCTGGTCGGACTCTTTCATCTTGATTTGATGATACCCTGAGTAGGCATTGAGGAAAGACAGGGTTTCGCACCCAGCAGTGGAATCCACGATTTGGTCGATGCGAGGCAGAGGGTAGGGAACCTTCGGACATGCTTTGTTGAGACCAGTGTAGTCTACACACATCCGCCATTTCCCCCCTTTCTTTCTCACAAGCACAGGGTTGGCAAGCCATTCGGGATGGAATACCTCTTTGATGAACCCTGCCGCCATTAGCTTGTGAATCTCCTCGCCTATGGTTCTGCGCTTCTCCTCGTCGAATCGGCGCAGCGGCTGCTTGACGGGTCGGGCTCCGGCTCGGATGTCCAGCGAGTGCTCGGCGACATCCCTCGGTACGCCGGGCATGTCCGAGGGGCTCCACGCGAAGACGTCGGCATTCGCGCGGAGAAAGTCGACGAGCACTGCTTCCTATTTGGGATCGAACCCGGAGCCGATCTGGATCTGCTTGGAGTGTCGCCGCTGGGGTCGAGGGGGACGGACTTAACCGTCTCCGCTGGCTCAAAGTTGCCGGCGTGACGCTTCACGTCTGGCACCTCCTTAGAGAGGCTCTCCAGGTCGGCGATGAGGGCCTCGGACTCGGCGAGGGCCTCGGCGTACTCCACGCACTCCACGTCGCATTCGAACGCGTGTTTGTATGTAGGGCCGACGGTGATGACCCCGTTGGGGCCCGACATCTTGAGCTTCAGGTAGGTGTAGTTGGGGACGGCCATGAACTTCGCGTAGCATGGCCTCCCCAGTACCGCGTGGTAGGTTCCTCGGAACCTGACCACCTCGAACGTCAGGGTCTCCCTTCGGAAGTTGGAGGGTGTTCCGAAGCAGACGGGAAGGTCGAGCTGTCCGAGGGGTTGGACGCGCTTCCCGGGGATGATCCCATGGAAGGGCGCTGTTGGGGACTTGTTCTCAAATGCTTCGGATTAAGAACAAGGCAACATAAAAAGTGTTAAATGTTAAGGCCCTTCATCCTACCAAACATTATTCCCCTTCGGGAATAATGAATTCCGGACGAAGGTCACAAGAGACGTACCTTCGTAAATATTATAAGTAGTGACGAAGGATTTATATAAAACATGAAATATAAACATCAACATAGAATCATTTCTATTCTATTAACATGGAGAAATAGAAATGATTTCAAATTACAAATGTACCTTCGGTCCTGAGTGAAGGTAAAAAAGTACAAGCGTGACGCAAAAGCCAATGCCAAGTCAACGTGAACAGTACGGGAGTACTGTTCATCTATTTATAGACGTGGGACGCAGCCCACATAGAATTACATTCATGCCCATTACATTCGTCAATGACTTATGAAAATCTGTCAAGGTCCACGTAGTCTTTTCATCTCTAAGTCGGTTCCCCCCTCTGCCATCGCGCCGAAGCTTCCCTGCGCACAGCTTCGGCTGCGCTCGTCCTTCGTCTGGTTCAGGCTTCGTCCTGGTCGTGCTTCATATTCATAATTCTGAGTCCGAAGATACCTGTTCACATAATCCACTTGGAAAACATTGTCAAACCATGTTTTTGAGGACCTTCGGAGGACGAAGGCCCCCAACAGTAGCCCCTCGCAATATTAATTTGTTAATAATAAATTCAGATTGCGATATGGACGAAGGCCTTGAGCCGAAGGTCCGAAAAAACACCTTCCCTTTGCTAGAATAGCAACATTCACTGACAAGTGGGTCTTTCAATTTTCAACGCCCTGGGGGTATAAATAAGATCACACCGCCAACTCATTTGGTACGCACACTTGCCATCTGCTTCGGTCCACTAAATTTTTAGCTCTTGTGCATTAAGATTGGTGACCTTTTTGATTTCGAAGCTTCGGCCTTGAAAACAGTTTTTTAGTATTTCCGAAGATGTCTGAAGGCAAGAAGATTCCTGCGGAGACGAAGCTGAGTCTCGAGGAAGAGAAGAATCTGGGGTTCCTGATTGCGATGGCGGAGACCAACACAGAGAAAATCACCAAGGAGATTCTCGAAGGTTTGTCCGAAGATACTGGTGACAGCGACAGCTATGACGTAGAAATTGGTGGGGAAGAGGCCGAAGATCGACCATGGCGGCCAAGTCACACGGTTTTCGGGAAGACCACCATCAAGCAGAGTCATATTGATAATATGAGGGGGCGGTATTTTCGAGATATATCTATTGTGAGGGCTGACACTGGAGAAAAGACTTCTCCCACCCCCGAAGAAGATGAAGTTGTAATCTTCCGAAGCTTTCTCAAGGCTGGGCTTCGATTCCCCCTGAGCAATTTTGTTATTGAGGTACTGAAAACATTTCAAGTCTACCTTCATCAAATTACCCCCGAAGCCATCATAAGAATGGGGGTGTTTGTCTGGGCTGTGAGAAGCCAAGGTTTGGAACCAAACGCTAAAAGCTTCTGCAACATTCATGAGTTATTATACGAGACGAAGCCCTGGGGAAAAGAACAATATCACAACAATTTTGGGTGTTATAGCTTCGGCGCCCACTCCGGGTCAAGCTGCCCTGTGCCGACTTTTTGGAAGAGGTGGCCCGGAGCCTGGATGACAGAATGGTTCTATGTGAAGAATAACTTAACAGCGCAAGAAAATGTGAAGAGTATTATTATGTGCCCCATCTGGCAACGCTTCGGACTTCGAAGGCCGAAGGTTGAAATGGACGAAGCAGCCGAGGAGTGCCAAAGAGCCTTCGGCATAGTCTGCTCCTTCATTGGAACAAGGGACTTGGTCCAAGAGCACATTGCCTTCAGGGTATGGCCACTTGCAGAAAAGTGGGAAATGCCGAAGGAAACCATTAAAGAGTCCGACGAAGGCGGACTAGTTAGACTAAAATATACATTCAAGTATGCAGATAAATTTGTTGAACCTGATGATGATTGGTTGAAAAGTATTGAGACATTAAGTGATGAACTACTTGGGGCATATTCGAAGGCCGAAAATACTGCGCTATCAGCAGCCTTCGGAGGCCGAAAAAATAAAAGGCTCAACCGTGTGTTTGACGCAGTCGGGTTTATGTACCCCGACTACCACTATCCGGTAATGGGTCGCAAAAGGAAAAATACTTCTCCCGCAACAGAGGCTACCACAAGTGCCACTAGTGAATCAGCACCTCAAAGGAAAAAGATGAAGGTGCTCACCCATCGGACACGCTTTATTGAGCCGGCCACAGTGCCAGAATTTATTGGTGAAGTTTCTTTGGCCTCTGAAGCTACAGAACCAACTCTAGTGCCGAAGACAGAAGAAAAAGCTGAAGCGCCTTCAGCAATGGAAAAACCGAAGACTGAAGGGCCAAAAACATCAGAAATCTTAAGTCCTTCAGCAAACGTTGAATCAACGAAAAATCAAAAGGGCCCATTGGTGACTCCAAGAAGAAAGAGAATGGTGAACGTACTAGATGTCTTGGAGACAATTAAGTCTTCAAGCACAACCGCAAAGGAGTCTGTTGAACTCGCCGAAGCATCTACTGAAGCTTCGAAACAACAAGCTGAAGCTGAAGCTGAAGCCGAAGCTGGGCCTTCAGAGCCCGCCAAGGAACAATCCGAGAAAATATCAGAACCAGCTTTTGAAGAAATTGACACTGCCGCCCCCGAAGCTCCCTCCGGCATACGCGATTACATCGTGCGACATGCTTCGGGGAAGAAGCTGTCTGAAGAAGAAATCTATGAAGCGAATCACTATGCTAGAGAGTTGAAGTATCCGAAGGGGGCAGTAGTATTCAATGGGACAGACGAAGATGATTTCCTATACTGTCTCCCAGACAATAAGGAACTATCCGTGTGCCGGGAAATGGCTAGAAGCATGGGGTTCCCTAAACTCGAAGCTGGATTATGCGTCATGACGAAAGAGGATCTCGCAGACAGTCTTGCATATAATAGCCTAAAGGTATGGAAATTAAGCGTTTGAAAAAACTTTTTTTTTAATACGTAATTCATTCCTTTATTCTTATATGGATTCTCTTTCGTATAGGGCTTGATTCTAAGCAACGCATTAAGAGCCCAAAAAAGCGCCGAAGATGAAAGCTATGACATTGCGTTTAACAATTTACGCTCCGAAGTTATCAAGCTAAGAAACGAAGCTCTGGAAAAGGATAAGATTCTGCTTACACTGGTAGATAAAGTAAAGAAAGACGAAGCTGCTTCAAAAACCCAGGCCGAAGCCCAAAGACGTGAAATTAAAGATCTTCAAAAACAGCTGGCTAGAGCTAAAGAGGAACGCGTGCTTGAAGAAACAAAACGAGAACTCAGTGATTATATGGTCAGCAAATTGGAGTTAAATGTTAAAGAGCTTCGTGCTTCTCAGAGGAACTGTTATGTTAAATCTGTAGAATGCGTGAATAAAATTAAAACCAGCTTCGCCAGCGTGGGCGCCTTTTCCAGCGAAGAGAATTTCTCTCGAGGCAATCCCGAAGGCCCACTGGAATGGATTAGTCACGAAGCAGAGGCCTTCGAGGAGATCCTGAGCAGTCGTGGCGACATTTGCGCTTTTTCGGGCGCCAGAGGAATCGCTTCTGTCTTAGAGAAGAAAGGTTGCGGGCATGTAAAATTTTTAGCTCAGTCCGAAGCTGCCTTATCTTCCGAAGACATCAAGGACCCCTCGGCCGAAGCAAGCGTGGTTGGTGGCAAATTTTTTACTGATATCTGGAACGACGGCGGCCGAGGAATGGCGCAAGAAATCATCCAAAGGAGCGAAAAAGGCATCCATGATGCTAGGAAAGTGGCAGAAGCTGCCGAAAGAAGTACAGAGCCCGAAAGGCAATTAGGTATTAATTAGTCGTTCTTATTGTGTTGTAATTTTTATTTCAAACTTTGCTCACGATTTGTAATAGTAATGAAGAAATGTTCTCTTCCCTCAGAAGCTGCTGGATCGACTGCCGACCCCCACACAAAAGATGATGAAATTAAACAAATGGCCGAAGCTATCATGGACAAAGTTGTTGATCAACTTCTAAATGAAGCCGCCGAAGCAGTATTAAGAGAAGACTAGATGCTATTTAGAAAAAACATTTAAAGTGTGATCTATGTAATATTTTGTACATTTGAATGTAATATACAAGTTTCTTTTCATTATTCAATTCTTTACGATGCATGAAACTCTACATACATACCATTTTTGAGCCTTCGGCGAAAAAACACCTTCCCTTCTTTTCATGCTTCGTGAAGAAAACATTCTCCGTTAAAACTGTTTTGATAAATCACATCCATGCTTCGTGAAAGCATTCTCCGAAGCTAAACAATTTTGATATTGCTCTGATGAAGCTCATCCATGCTTCGTGAAAGCATTCTCCGAAGCTAAACAATTTTGATATTGCTCTGATGAAGCTCATACATGCTTCGTAAAAACAGCCTCCGAAGCTATTTTCCGAAGATTATCATTGTATTCCCTCGTGACTTTGCACAATTTGCACTTTCTCAAATCATTCTTTCGAAGGTTAATACTGTGTCCCCTTCTTTTGCCAAATGCAACATGATGTATGATGCTTATGTTATGCAAAATGATGTGATGATGTTATGTTATGCAAATGACATTTGTTCCGAAGATACACACAAAATATATTCGTAAGCTCTGCATTCCCTTAGGAACGTCTTTGGAGCTTCTTCGCCTTTCACTTAGACGGTATAAGCTCTGCATTCCCTTAGGAACGTCTTTGGAGCTTCTTCGCCTTTTACTTAGACGGTATAAGCTCTGCATTCCCTTAGGAACATCTTTGGAGCTTCTTCGCCTTTTACTTAGGCGGTATCAGCGTTGACTTTTCGCTGTATGCTCTGCATTCCCTTAGGAACGTCTTTGGAGCAAAAACTTACACTGCGCTCCCTTTGGAACGGCTTTTTGTAACTTCGGCAACTTACTCTGCGCTCCTTAGAACGACTTTTTGTTGCTTCGAAGAATTTTTAATAATCCGAAGACCCTCCTTGTTACCGCAAATTTTTAAGCTTCAGCAACTTAAGCCTGTAGAGAAGATAGGTTTTTCTGATAACCAACCATGAAACTACTATATGAAAACTGAAGTGTTCTTTATTACACCGAAAACAAAACTTAAACGGAAAATACTGCTATCAAAGTAGGATATTTGTCAATAAATGTGCTTCGACTCCGGCACAGTACTGTTGACTGTGCGGGCTTCGGATTGCTCTCTGAGATCCCTTTGGTGCGGAACATATTGGCTCCCTTCTGGCTGCTGGCCTTGTTGCAGCGGAGGCGGAGGCGGAGGCTGTTGCCATGAAGCTTGAGGTTGACTTGCCGAAGCTACAGAAACTGCAGGGTGGTTGCCCACGTACTCCGGGATGTAAGGCTGATGGTACGAAGCAGTATGCATGACCTGCTTTGGCTGTCCCTGTTGTGCTGCAGCTTCTGCTAGCTCCTTTTGTTTCTGGATGGTAACATGGCACATCCTGGTGGTATGGCCCTTGTTCTCACCGCAGAATAAGCAAAATGTCCTCCTTGGTTGATCTCCAAATCTCCCGCCGAAGCCCCTGGCGCCTCTGCCTCTTGGAGCTGGTGGCCGAAAGAAAGTTTGCTGTTGCCCCGAAGCCTGTGAGGAGCACTGCGGCCTGTTCTGCTGACTCCCCTTGTCATCATTTTGAGTGTTGTGGATAGACCTAACATGCCTTGGGTAGAATCGTCCCCCGAAGCCCCTGGTCATCTCAGAAAACCTGAAGGCCTCCTCCCTTCTTTGGCGAAAGTCATTATCAGCACGAATGTACTCGTCCATTTTTTGGAGTAGCTTCTCCAGAGTCTGAGGAGGCTTCCTAGCAAAGTATTGGGCTGCAGGTCCAGGACGAAGCCCTTTAATCATGGCTTCGATAACAATTTCATTGGGCACCGTTGGTGCTTGTGCCCTCAAACGCAAGAACCTTCTGACATACGCCTGAAGGTATTCTTCAGGATCCTGAGTGCACTGAAACAAGGCTTGAGCAGTGACCGGCTTGGTCTGAAATCCTTGAAAGCTGGTTAGCAACATATCTTTCAGCTTCTGCCATGAGGTGATCGTTCCTGGTCGAAGGGAGGAATACCAGGTCTGAGCAACATTCCTGACAGCTATAACGAAAGACTTCGCCATGACCGCAGCATTGCCCCCATACGAAGACACTGTTGCTTCGTAGCTCATCAAGAACTGCTTCGGATCTGAGTGGCCGTCGAACATGGGAAGCTGGGGTGGCTTATAAGATGGAGGCCAGGGTGTAGCCTGCAGCTCAGCAGACAAAGGAGAAGCATCATCGAAAACAAAATTTCCCTGATGGAAATTGTCATACCAGTCATCTTCGTTGACGAAGCCCTCCTGATGAAGGTCTTTCTGCTGAGGCCTTCTATTTTGCTCATCATGGGTAAGATGGCGAACTTCCTCAGAGGCTTCGTCTATCTGCCGTTGCAACTCAGCTAGCCGGGCCATCTTCTCCCTCTTCCTCTGCACCTGTTGATGTAGCATCTCCATATCCCTGATTTCTTGGTCCAGCTCTTCCTCCTGAAGCGTCGGGCTGACAGCCTTTCTCTTCTGGCTTCGGGCCTCCCGAAGAGAGACGGTCTCCTGGTTGTGGTCCAGCGGTTGCAGTGCTGAAGCCCCAGTCGCTGAAGCTTTCTTCGGCGCCATAGCGAAGGTCTATAGCTTCCGAAGGTGTTCAAAAAAGCTCGAAGTGGAAGTGAGTTCACCGGAGGTGGGCGCCAATGTTGGGGACTTGTTCTCAAATGCTTCGGATTAAGAACAAGGCAACATAAAAAGTGTTAAATGTTAAGGCCCTTCGTCCTACCAAACATTATTCCCCTTCGGGAATAATGAATTCCGGACGAAGGTCACAAGAGACGTACCTTCGTAAATATTATAAGTAGTGACGAAGGATTTATATAAAACATGAAATATAAACATCAACATAGAATCATTTCTATTCTATTAACATGGAGAAATAGAAATGATTTCAAATTACAAATGTACCTTCGGTCCTGAGTGAAGGTAAAAAAGTACAAGCGTGACGCAAAAGCCAATGCCAAGTCAACGTGAACAGTACGGGAGTACTGTTCATCTATTTATAGACGTGGGACGCAGCCCACATAGAATTACATTCATGCCCATTACATTCGTCAATGACTTATGAAAATCTGTCAAGGTCCACGTAGTCTTTTCATCTCTAAGTCGGTTCCCCCCTCTGCCATCGCGCCGAAGCTTCCCTGCGCACAGCTTCGGCTGCGCTCGTCCTTCGTCTGGTTCAGGCTTCGTCCTGGCCGTGCTTCATATTCATAATTCTGAGTCCGAAGATACCTGTTCACATAATCCACTTGGAAAACATTGTCAAACCATGTTTTTGAGGACCTTCGGAGGACGAAGGCCCCCAACAGGCGCAGCGCCTGCCCGGACAGAGGACAGATCAACACGCAGGAGCCCGAGAGTCTCGGCGTAGATGATGTTGAGGCTGCTGCCTCCGTCCATGAGGACCTTGGTGAGCCTGACGTCACCGATGACGGGGTCGACGACGAGCGGGTATTTCCCCGGGCTTGGCACATGGTCGGGGTGATCGTCTCGGTCGAAGGTGATGGGCTTGTCGGACCAGTCTAGATAGACTGGCGCCGCCACCTTGACTGAGCAGACCTCCCGGCGCTCTTGCTTGTGGTGCCGAGCCGAGGTGTTCGCCGCTTGCCCACCATAGATCATGAAGCAGTCGCGGACCTCGGGGAACTCTCCTGCCTGATGATCTTCCTTCTTGTCGTCGTCGCGGGCCTTGCCACCCTCCGCGGGTGGCCCGGCCCTGTGGAAGTGGCGCCGAAGCATGACGCACTCCTCAAGGGTGTGCTTGACGGGTCCCTGGTGATAGGGGCACGGCTCCTTGAGCATCTTGTCGAAGAGGTTGGCACCTCCGGGGGGCTTCCGAGGGTTCTTGTACTCGGCGGCGGCGACAAGGTCCGCGTCGGCGGCGTCGCGTTTCGCTTGCGACTTCTTCTTGCCCTTCTTCTTGGCGCCGCGCTGAGTTGACGCCTCGGGAGTACCTTCTGATGGGTGGCCCTGGGGCTGCTTGTCCTTTCGGAAGATAGCCTCGACCGCCTCCTGGCCGGAGGCGAACTTGGTGGCGATGTCCATCAGCTCGCTCGCCCTGGTTGGGGTCTTGCGGCCCAGCTTGCTCACCAGGTCGCGGCAGGTGGTGCCAGCGAGGAACGCGCCGATGACATCCGAGTCGGTGATGTTGGGCAGCTCGGTGCGCTGCTTCGAGAATCGCCGGATGTAGTCTCGGAGAGACTCTCCCGGCTGCTGTCGGCAGCTTCGGAGGTCCCAGGAATTCCCGGGGCGCACATACGTGCCCTGGAAATTGCCGGCGAAAGCTTGGACTAGGTCGTCCCAGTTGGAGATCTGCCCCGGAGGCAGGTGCTCCAACCAGGCGTGAGCGGAGTCGGAGAGGAAAAGGGGGAGGTTGCGGATGATGAGGTTGTCATCGTCCGTTCCACCCAGTTGGCAGGCCAGACGGTAGTCCGCGAGCCACAGTTCCGGTCTCGTCTTCCCTGAGTACTTTGTAATAGTAGCCGGGGGTCGGAACCGGGTCGGGAACGGCGCCCGTCGGATGGCTCGGCTGAAGGCTTGCGGACCGGGTGGTTCGGGCGAGGGACTCCGATCCTCCCCGCTGTCGTAGCGTCCCCCACGCCTGGGGTGGTAGCCTCGGCGCACCCTCTCGTCGAGGTGGGCCCGTCGGTCGCGGTGGTGGTGCTCGTTGCCGAGGCAACCCGGGGCTGCAGGCGCGGTGTTGCGCGTGCGCCCGGTGTAGACCGAGGCCTCCCGCATGAATCGGGAAGTCGCAGCGTGAGGTTCCGAGGGGTACCCCTGCCTTCGGGAGGCAGAGCTCTCGGCCCGTCGGACCGCGGCGCCTTCTAGGAGATTCTTGAGCTCTCCCTGGATTCGCCGCCCCTCGGTGGTTGATGGCTCTGGCATCGCGCGAAGAAGCATTGCTGCTGCCGCTAGGTTCTGGCCGACCCCACTGGATGCGGGTGGTGGCCTTAGCCTGACGTCGTCGGCGATGCGGTGCTGGAAACCCTGGGGTAGATGACGTATTTCTCCGGCCAGAGGTTGGCCCGCCCATGCCTGCCCGACGTCCCGATGGATCGGCTCCAGCGCTCCTGCTCCCTCGTCGAGCCCGGCCTGCACCCCGCGGATTTGCTCGAGCTGTGGGTCATGACCCCCCGCCTGAACGGGTACCACAGCTAGCTCCCGTGGGATGTCAACGCGAGGCACCGGCCTAGGGAAGTCACCGTCCTCCGGCATGCCGAGATGGTTGCCTTCGGGGGGACCCCCTAGATCGACGTGGAAGCATTCGCGACTTGGGCCGCGGTCCTCGTCGCCGAGGCTACGGCTACCGTCGGAACAGTCGGAAAGGCAATAGTCGCATGCGGTCATGAAGTCCCGCATGGCACTGGGGTTACCAAGTCCAGAGAAATCCCAACAGATGCTGGGTTCGTCATCTTCCTTGGACCCAGAGGGCCCGTAGGTCGAGACGTCCGTCAGCCGGTCCCAAGGCGACCGCACACGAAACCCCAGAGAGTCCGGATTTGCCTCTACGAGAGCGCCCGCCAAAGCGAAGTCGCTAGACGGGTTGAGGCTGAAACCGAAAGACACGGGATGGGAATCGATCGGTACCTTTTGGTCGACAGGCGGCGATAAGGTCGCGTCGGGGACTGACTGCGCCGTCGTCTCAGGTACGAGGGTGACGTCCAGCAAGCTTTTCGCGAGCGTGCTGGCGTCGTCCGCTTGCTCGGGATTGGCGTGTCGCGGGGAGACGGCGCTCGCCTTCGTCTCAAACGCGAGGTCGACGCCCGGTGCGCCCCCCGTTGGGGTGCCGGGACCATCGACTCGCTCGACAGCCGACGAGGCGCTGCCTCCTGCTTGGCCTTGGTTGCCTCGCCTCCTCCTCCGTCGGCGGGGGAGAGGACAGGGTGAGCTCGAAGGTTGCTCTTCCACTATGCGGGGAAGACGTCGCCGATTCCGCCGCCGGCAGGCGGGCTGTCGGCCGCCACTATTGTTGTCGCACGGCGGTGGAAGGAGTATCATGTCGTAGCTGCCGTCGAGGGATATGAACTCAAGACTCCCGAAACGGAGCACCATCCCGGGTTGGAGAGGTTGCTGGAGATTGCCCATCTGGAGCTTGACGGGAAGCTGTTCGTCAACACGCAGCAGGCCCCCACCTGGCGCGCCAACTGTCGGCGTTCCGAGACTGGGGGGTCCCTGGGCCGACGAGTGAATGTCGCCGCGTGCCCCAGCCCAGATGGGTCGAGCGCAAGGGCGAGCGCGAAGGGGGGAGAGCGAGGCGGCCGGAGACCGGCGTGAGAGAGGTGGGAATCCCGCGGCCCTCATGTTCGTCCCGCGCCCAGGTCGGGTGCGCTTGCAGTAGAGGGTTACAAGCGTCCACGCGGGAGAGGGAGCGAGCGGCTCCAAGCGAGCGCCTGTTCTCGTCCTCGTCCCCGCGCGACCAACCTTCTCTAAGAGGGCCCTGGTCCTCCCTTTTATAGGCGTAAGGAGAGGATCCAGGTGTACAATGGGGGGTGTAGCAGGGTGCTACGTGTCTAGCGGAGGTGAGCTAGCGCCCTAGGTACATGCCGTTGTAGCAGCCGGAGAGATCTTGGCACCCAGCTGGTGTGATGTCGTGGCCGTCGAAGGAGCGATGGAGCTTGGCGGAGAGACAGCTGTCGGAGCGGTTGAGTCCTTGCTGACGTCCTCTTGCTTCTGTAAGGGGGCTGAGAGCCGCCGCCGTCACAGAGCGTGCGGGGCGCCATCATTGCCTATCTGGCGGAGCGAGCCAGATGGGACGCCGGTCTTGTTCCCTGCGGCCCGAGTCAGCTCGGGGTAGGGTGATGATGGTGCCTCCTGTTGACGTGGCTGGTCTACGCCCTAGGTTGGGCGATGTGGAAGCTCTTCCGAAGCCGAGGTCGAGTCCGAGCCCCCGGGTCGGGCGAGGCGGAGATTGTCGTCTTCGGGGGCCGAGCCCAAGTCCGAGCCCTGGGTCGGGCGAGGCGGAGATCGTCGTCTTCTAGGGTCGAGCCCAAGTCCGAGCCCTGGGTTGGGCGGAGTTCGCCGTCTTCCGGGACTTAGCCCGAGTCCGAGCCCTAGGTCGGGCGGAGTTCGCCGTCTTCCGGGACTTAGCCCGAGTCCGAGCCCTGGGTCGGGCGGAGTTCGCCGTCTTCCAGGACTTAGCCCGAGACCGAGCTCTGGGTCGGGCGGAGCGGAGCTTCCCATGGTGCCTCCGGCAGAGCCTGATTGCCTGTCAGTTTGACTCTGTCCAGTGGCGCTGCAGTCGGTGTGGCGTAGGCGGCGCTGTCCTTCTGTCAGGCCGGTCAGTGGAGCGGCGAAGTGACGGCAGTCACTTCGGCTCTGCCGGCTGGGGGGTGCGCGCCAGGATAAGGGTGTTAAGTCACCTTTGCATTAAATGCTCCTGCGACTTGGTCGGTCGGTGCGGCGATTTGGTCAGGGTTGCTTCTTAGCGAAGGCAGGGCCTCGGGCGAGCCGGGAATATGTTCGCCGCTGAAGGGGGGCCTCGGGCGAGACGGAAATCCTCTGGGGTCGGCTGCCCTTGTCCGAGGCTAGGCTCGGGTGAGGCGTGATCGTGTCCCTCGAATGGACTGATCCCTGACTTAATCGCACCCATCAGGCCTTTGCAGCTTCATGCTGATGGGGGTTACCAGCTGAGAATTAGGAGCCTTGAGGGTACCCCTAATTATGGTCCCCGACAGATATCACATCCACTATCTCAATAATATTTATTTCAATCCTATCCTAACTTAGACGTTGATTACAACCATCATTCTTCTTTTTGAAGTTGTGGATAACATAAAAATCAAGCACAATATCTCTCAGTGCATCAATATGATAGTAAGATGCACATTTCAGTAGAAAACAAATTTTTAGAACACCAATAGTGCACTCAACATGGTTGCGTAGTTGTGCATGTCTTAAGTTGATTTTTTGTGCATTGCTTGTCCTCTAGTTACTTCTGTCTTGCTCTTGCAAATGATACCGAACATTATGGTATGGAGCTATGGAATTTGGAGTAATAGCATATCCTACATGCACTATAAAAAATCCCAAAAGGGACATAGAAACCATGAGGTAGTGCATCTTGCAACACTCGAGCGTCCGAAGTTGATTCTTCCCATCCAGCACTAACATGCACAAATTAGCACTTCAAATCACATGCAACCATTACATTCTATGATGTATTATCCTTTCTATTATGGTACGAATCTTGAAAACTAGGAGGAATGGTGTTAGGTACATCCGTACACGAGTTCCATTGATTGCTCCAATACAATCCTAAAAATAAGAGGTTACTAACAACAATACACAAGCAAATAAAATATCATAATCATTTCTAACTTACCTTAAAATATGACATGAACTTGGAATTGCTAGAAATCTAGATTGGAGTGTTAATTGAGGGAGATTGTATCAACCTTGGTGACAATGAAACGATGGCCTGAAGAACAACATTGAAGTATCGACTAACAATCTTACCACTATGCTAAAATTGTTCTTGATTGTATCAACCTTGGTGACAATGAAACGATGGCCTGAAGAACAACATTGAAGTATCGACTAACAATCTTACCACTATGCTAAAATTGTTCTTGAACTGAGCGATTACTTGCATTTTATTGAAAGGCAAAATAGAAAAATAGATAATTCTTCTTCAACTAAAACTTCTCTACTATTTGCAAGAAGAATTTTGTCATGAAGGACCCTATGAGCTTGAAAAAAAATTTCCATTTCCATGCAAAGTTCCTACTTAGGTTATAGTTTATGGCTTTGGAGAAGTTCTTCGACATGCTTCTTTCCTATAGGAATAAAAGTGTGGATAGGTGTACATTTATGAGAAGAATTACTAGCTGAGCACTCCTTCAGAATCTCCATTCCTTCATCTCTTCTCTTTCAATAGAAAGAAAATTCTCCACATCTCTCTTGTTGCATTCACTACTAACCTATCGTGCAGTCCATGGTTAGAAGATATATAAACATCCACATTTAACAAGGAGAGAGAGAGAGAGAGAGCAGAGAAGAGTATTGCAGTTCTCTTCTTTCGTCGTCATGGTCAATACTTGTAAAACCATAACCTGAATTCAATGGTCATAGTCAACACTTGGGAAAACCATAACATGATTCAACGAGGCCATAAAGGCAAATAATCTTGCCTATTTTTTTTAACTTTTTGAACCTTGTTTGATGAAAGTGCTCATGTTGGGTTTTCTTTCAAATTTAGGAAAGCAGAATACGGGAGGACTTCTGATATGTCATTTTGGGAGAACTTTTGATAAATGTTGTGCCGTAGTTGCATAGCTAGACAAACAAAAACCATGGCGGTTGGAATTTTATTTTACGTACGCAGTCGTAATATTAGATATATGTGCATAAAAGGCTCAAAGGTATAATCTAATTCTGACTGTGCTGTTATGCAACAGTGGATTGCTCCGAGGAGTTATTTTATTATTATTCTGTAGTTTTTCCATGTTTCAGCATTCTGAAATATGCGACGCCGTTATCAGGTGCTCTGAAATATGCAGAGTACTTAGCATTTTCTTCTACTTCTGTTTTGAATGAAAACTGATGTAAAAAACACTTTGTCTTCAAATATGTCCTGAGTTAAACATGTAGTCATGTCATAGCATTCTAAAACTATGGTATTGCAAAATTATGGTTTTGAGATACAGCGCGGCGCGGCCCGCGACGCGCGCGGCTCCCTGGCCCTGGCTCGGCTCGATGAGACACACACGGCGCACGGCGCACGGTACCTCGCGGGCCCACTTGGCGGCGTGCGCGGGGGCTATAAAAGGCGTGGCCCTCGCCTCCCAACCTCCCTCGCTCGGCACCGCAAACAAACAGAATCCACAAGGGAGGCAGAGGCAGACCAGATCCGACCCGAATCACCGCCGTCGTCGTCGTTGAGAAGAGACAAAGTGGAGGAGTAGGCCATGTCCAACGTGCCCACCTCCCTCCGCGATTCCTCCCTCACCGTCTTCCGCCTCGCCATCTCCAGCTCCGACCCCTGGCCCTTCTCTTCCTGCCTCTAACCACCAGCAGGCAGCAGCACCACCCAAGTTTCTTCGTTCTCCTTCCTGATCGAGCAACAACAAGCCAGCAAAAAGAAGCCTGGTGACCATCATGCCCGGCAGGCATCATCATCAGCACCAGCAGCAGCAGCAGCTGGCGGCGGTGGCGCCCAAGGGGTGCGTGACGGTGCGCGTGGGCCTGGAGGGCGAGGAGCAGCGCCGGTTCGCGGTCCCGCTGGGCCACCTCAAGCACCCGCTCTTCGGCGCGCTGCTGGAGGAGGCCGAGCGCGAGTACGGCTTCCGGCACCAGGGCGCCCTCGCCATCCCCTGCCGCGTCGACCGCTTCGTCCAGGTGGAGCACCTCATCGGCCAGGACCTCCACGGGACCAGCTGCGCCCAGCACCTCGTGGACCTCGACGGCGCCCTGGCAAGCGGCGGCGGCGGCGCGCACCACCACCACCAGCACCACCACCTGCACCTGCCGCGCTTCGTCGGCTGCTTCCGCGCCTGATCTACAGCGGGCCGCGCGTCGAGGTGGTTGCTTGCTTTGGTTGATTAACTAGCACTTTGGTTTGGCTCGTCGTCCTTTCCCCCTTCTCCCCCGCCGTTGCATGCTTTATTTGTGAGGGTTGAATGGTTCATCGATACGAATACGTATTGGTTTGAAGCTAGTTTGGTGGCGAGAGACATGGGATGGGACGGGACATCCAGGCAGGTGTTGACGATGACGAAAAATTTGTGATGATGGTCGATCTCAAGTGATGTAAAGATCTAGAGAGGATGATGTTCATCATCATTTAATTAACCTTAACTTTTCTTTTCCTTTGCTTGCACTATACGTACGCCAATATACACTTTGCTAATACCATGCTCTACAGAAGGTACTAGTAGTTCTGTTCCTGTAATTTACTAATTTACGTTCTTTTTTTTTCTGCAAGACACGTAGCAAATAGTAATTGTTCATTTCAAGTGTAAACTATGGATATCCCAAACGCGTTGACGCTAAGTCGCTAATGCATCCGATTCGATGAGCTGCTAGCCCAGCCAGCCAGCCAGCCAGCCGAGACTCGCTTTCCCATCCAGACTTGTATCATTTGAAATTGGTGAGCAGTTAACATGCCAAGGTCCACGTAATAATTAGGTCGGAAAATTAAATTCCCTCTAGAATTTCTGGGGATTGAATGATAAATTAGCTTAATTTCTCACTCAATATATCCGAGAAACCCTAGATAACAAAAGGCTCTGCTGCAAAATTCCGAGTACAAAATCAAGCACAACTCAAAATGGTAATATGGCCCCTTTTTCAATTTATTCGGCTGTGTCCACCTTTTGAGCATATTCTCCTGTAATATCCGGCGCACATGTACACATATTCTTATATATGCATGTCCGTGTCGAACTGTCATAGCTGCGAAAATGAGCGCATTCTTCAGGTCACCTCATCTAGTACGTATTTTTTTTTGGCCAATCATGAAGTAATAATAATTGAAAAAGGCGAGGATATATTTATTTTTCCTGTCTAATCACATTTGCTACTGATCCGATAGATATACGTTGTACTTCGTCTGTTCTCGAATATTTGTCGTTCGCTAGTTCATTTTTAAACTAAAACGTGACAAATAAAAAAACGGAGAGAGTATTAGTCAACCGAATCAACGAAGGAAAAAAATGCAATAGATATATTACAAGACTTGTGTTCTTCTTCGCATATAAATAGCAATATGATGAATGATTCAACTAGAATTATATACTGTACAGTTGATCGGTGATATATAAAAAAAGACAATACAGCAAATGACTTTTCTAGTGCTTCATCTGGCTACTAGGATTGGATAAGCATGCCAAAACGATCCCTTGATTTCAAAGGCCCCAACCGCTGAAGGAAGGAAAGCAGCTCCATATATACGAATTAATTCCCCTCGTCAAAACAAAGAGCAGCTCTGATGACCTTGAAAACCTTAAAAAAAAAAGAAAAGAAATGAAAAGAAAATTCAGCCATGCCATCCACTAGCTTAGCTAGCTTCGGAAGTCATCGCGCACGTTCATTGATGGTTGCGGTGGTTGGTGTTTGACGTACGCATGCATGACGAGGCCGTTGGAAGCATCGGGGGTTGATAAAAAAAATTAATATAAGCTCAGTTCCACAGTCACACGCGCCTACCAGCTCCGTCTTTGAATCAACTGCAGCGGGCCTAGTCACTGGAGTACTCCAAAGTCCAAGGCCACTTTATTACCTAGGTGTTAGGAGAAGATTTCCAGAAATCTCGCTGCAAACTACTACTACTACTAAAGTTCCAGCACGCAATGAGTGCACAGAACCTGACAAACATTTTCCCACCAAGCTAGTCCGCCATGGACGTGAGTACTTATTCGATGCATTGGTTTGTTTCAACTGTCCTCTTCTGTGCAGGACTGTGAATCTAATCCTCGCTACCTAAACCCCAAAGCATGGTATTCTAGGGCGAGTACAATAACGTACTACTGTCGTGAGGTCTCGTAGGTCATTGCATCCTGTGCTATGTAGCATCTTTTACGACGTAGTAAGGTTGTTGCATAAATATAATCGTACAAAATATTATTTTATATTATCAACATCTTCATATAAAGATATGTGAGACTATAAAACTAAACTAGGCTATATGGAGGATAGACTACGGGTCTCACTTTGGAGACCGGTCAAATTGACAAGACCCTTTTGATTGCTGGTTTGGTGGCCAGAAATCACGAGAGAATTTATAGAAGGGAAATTTCTTTGGTATTCAATTTTAAATAACAAGTTAATTCCTCTCTCATGATCACCTCGTGATTTCTGGTAATCTAATCAGATCTGAAGGTGGAGAGAGATTACAGGACCAATCCACGCGTCAACACGAGGGTCCCCACCACATACACCACAACGTCTATCGCTAGCCTGTAAGCGTGGTCTGGTCCCCTTCGAGAGCGGACGGCGTCAAGGCATAATGACAAGTATTAGCTTTTAGCCTTTGCACATAAGAAATTTCACAATTAGGAAAGCCAGAGCTTTAATAAAGCGAATGAAGAATAAATACGCATGCAGGCACACAAAGCTAAAAGAAAAGAAAAGGACAAAGAATCATCATGTTTTTATTACCAAAAAAAAAAATCAGGTCGTTACTAGACTCTAAATTAGGTGTTCAATTGTTCGCGTAGCGCGCGCGCCGAAAGGCTTGAAGAGTTGCAAGCGTTTGCATGATTTATGAAGACACGTCTCGCGACGGATTTCGTCAATCCCAGATAGTATAGCATCTCGACTCGATGTCTTCTACTGAACATGTTCATGGGCCAAGCCAAGGAAGGAAACGACGAGCTACTTACCATATCGAATCGATGTCTTCTGCAGTGGGTTCAGACTTGAGGCTAAAAGACGAGAAAATGAACAGCCTTCAATCAGTCAAGTGAAAGTGTTGAGCACCATATTGAGCTGCCGGACGGTCTGAGGCCGGACGGTCCGCGGTCCGGACAGTCCGCGCCTGTGGGGGACGGTCCGCGCATGCGCAGAGTAGTTTAGGGTTCCGAGTTTTGTGCTATGTTTGTTGGCTAGATTTGCGGAATTAACCCGGAATCCAGTCGTGTAAAGGGTCCAGCCCCCCTCCTCTATATAAAGAGAGGTCTACGGCCGATTTGTAATCATCAATCGAATCAATACAACTTCTATTTCACATTTTATCCTAGGAGTAGTTCTAGTCTAGTTTAGGTTTAACTATCCAATCCCCAAATTCTTCGTCTCTCTTCGGCTCTACGTCGATTAGAGGAGTCTAGGTCGGTCGGCCCGAGCCTAGACACCACCTAGGATCTCTACTCCCCGACGGGGTCCCTCCCGGGAGCGAGATCCAGGCGCCGCCGGCGATCTTCCGCCGCCCCTGCGCACGCGCGGACCGTCCGGCCCTGTGCCGCGGACCGTCCGCGCCGGACCAGAGAGCACCGCCGCCTCGCACCAGACCGCGGACCGTCCGGCCCCTGCGCGCGGACCGTCCGCCCCTGTGCAGAGGGCACCGTCACGGTTCTTGTTGAGTGTTTGGCGCTCCGAAAAGGCGTCAACATACTTTTTGGCGACTCCGCTGGGGAAAGCACATCTAAGCTCATCAAATCGGCCCTCAATGGCCGGTTCAAGGGATAGCTCTGATATTTCTCCAAGCAACATCATAGAGCCGACTTGGGAAACCTTGCCGGCTGACGAGCAGCTCCAGTTCGAGGAGCACAAGGAGCGGATGATCCAGGAGGCGAAAGCAAAGTTCTTATCCAACTTCAAAGTGGACAGGAACAACAAGGTCGTCCGACATCGGGCAACGGATCCGGCTTCGCTCCAACCCACGCCAGATATCCCCAATGTAAGTAATACTAACGATCTGCAATCTCTTAGAAATTATGTAGAAGATCAGCGTGAACAAATGCAGAACATCAAAGGGGGTATGCAAAGCGATCTTAAGAGACTAGTACGTGCATTTGATAAATCTAGTATCGCCAATTTTCCTTCGCACGAGGTTGAGTTAGGAGGTAACACGCGTAACACATCGGCTACAGGTTGTCACGACCAGTCACAACCCCTTTATGGGATGCCGATGGACACATACCCTGAGCAACCGCAAATTGGCAGCAAATCAGCCGATCTGCACATGCCCGGACCATCCGCACGTGAGCGCGGACTGTCCGGGCCAACAACAGTCGGGCCTATTTTTAATGAGTTACCTAGATATGCTCGACTGTCCGGGCCAATGTCCGGACAGTCCGCACATGACCTTTTTGAGGAGGATTGTTACCGGAATCCTCACCCGTCCCAGCAGCACTTCCCATCGCACTATACAATGCATCAACCCATTAATTCAAGATCCAGAGCCCAGGAAAGCTTTCCGGCCCCACCCAGGAGGCCGGAAAGAAACGATCAAACCTACGACCCATATAGGGCAAATGAAAATGCACCACGTAACTCAAACCAATGGGGGGAAAGACAACATGCTAATATCCAGCCAACCCCACCTATGTTTGACCAGAGAGCCGGTGGTCTCGCACCGGCTGCCATTGATATAGTAAGGGAAGAAATAGCCGGGGCGTTCCGAGATAAGCTCGGAGTAAGCATGGTCCCTGGGGGGCAATCATATCGGAAACCTTATGACAGCCGATTTGATCACCACCCATACCCACAGGGAACCAGGATACCCGAATTCGCAAAATTTTCGGGTGATCAAGGGAAAAACACACGCGAACATATAGGCCAGTTCTTAGCACAATTGGGAGAATTGGCCGACACAGAGGCATTTCGCGTACGTTTATTTTCATTATCGCTTACAGGAACCGCGTTTGCATGGTATGCCACTTTACCTCCTAAATCCATTTCATCATGGGGGATCTAGAACAAAAATTTCATGATCATTTTTTCTCCGGTGACTATGAGTTGGATTTGGTAGATTTAGTGTCGTTGCGACAGACAAAAGATGAATCGGTTAATGATTACATCCGAAGATTCCGAGATACAAGAAACCGATGCTTTCAAATTCATTTTGCAGAGAAACAGCTAGTAGGATTGGCCTTTAATGGTCTGCGATATTATTTAAAAGAAAGATTAGAAGGCATCCAATTTTTTACACTAGCACAGTTACACCAGAGAGCTCTGGCTTGCGAAAGCCGGAGCAAAGAAACTGCTAAAACAATGCGTCACAACATACACATAGTAGAATGTGACCAAAGTAGCTCAGATGACGAATTAGCAGAAGTGTACGCTGCTGAAATGGTTTGGCCAAAGCAGGCCAAATCTTCGGCTTGTGCTTCCTTACAGCCGGTTCAAAAGAAACGGCAAGAGGAGATAAAGTTTACATTTAATGTTGGTAAATGTGATAAAATATTTGATGAGTTACTTAAAAATGGCAATATTAAAATAAATCACACTGTTCCATCCACCGACGAGCTAAAATGTCGTGCATACTGCAAGTGGCATAACTCATTTTCTCATGCCACTAATGATTGTAATATATTCCGACGACAGATTCAATCGGCCATTAATGAGGGACGATTGAAATTTCAGGAAATGCAGGTGGATACAGAGCCCTTTCCAATGAACGTGATCGACTTTGAGGGCAAAAAAGTCCTGGTTCGGCCAAACACGACCGATAAAGGCAAAGGCAAAGAGGCAATCATCGGCAATTCTAAAAAGGCCGATGAGGATCATAAAGTTTCTTGCAGGAAAGTGGTAGCCGAGAAGACTCCCGATGGAGGGGAGACCCTAAAGGTGACTATCACAGCCTCCAGTACTGGGGGGCAAGCGCAGACAGCACTACAGTAAAACGTAGAAACTCCGACGGCCGCATTATGTCCGACGGCCCTGTAGACAACCGTCGGACATAAGGGTATGTCCGACGGCCAACAGTGGCCGTCGTAAATAACAGGAAACAGCCGACGGCTGTCAGTCTGACCGTCGGACATAACCTTATGTCCGACGGCCCGCCCCCTGGCCGTCGGACGTAAGCTTATGTCCGACGGCCTCGTACCGAGCCGTCGGACATAAGTCTTTTTAACGCGCGGATCCGACCCGCGCGCCTTCAGTTTTCACCCGGTCGTTTCTCTGTCTCCCGCCGCCGCCGTCCGTCTCCACGCTCGTCGCCGCCACGCTCGTCGCCGGCCCGCCCGGTCGCCATCCCGCCCGCCGCCACGAGCTCCGGCAGCCGCCGCCACGAGCTCCGGCCACCGCCGCCCCTTGTCCGGCCGCCACCGCCCCGAGCTCGTCGCCGGCCACCGCCACGCTCGTGCTCCGGCCGCCACGCTTGTGCCACCGCCGCCGCCCCGTGCTCCGGCCAACGGCCCCTGCGCCCGCCGCCCGCCCGTGCGCCCATCGCCGGCCGGCTCTCCACACCCGCTAAGTGAGTATACTTAATTAGTAATTTCGTTTATTAAAATTGTATGCTTGTATTAATGTATTTGATTAGAATTGTATGTTTGTATTAATGTATTTGATTAGAAATGTATGTATGAATGCATTTGATTGTTTAGTTTGTTATGTCCGACGGCCAAAATTTGATTACGTAATTAAAATAGCCTGTTTTAGTTTATTTAGTGGTACTTTAGATAATTTAAATTTTTAATTTCCGAGGGTAATTATTATGCCCTCGGAAATAAGGTCATTTTATATGATTTGTCATTTATAACAATGTTATTTCGTATGTAATATTGTATTTTGGTTTATTAGTTTAATTATTTAATAATGCACGATGATTATAGTTAATCATATTGTATCGTAGTGTGAACAAACGAAACCTAGGCGTCACCCGTTTCGGCCCAACACACCTTACAAGCGACGCATGTGAGGTATGTTGGGCCGGAATTGTCCCTTTATTGGACAGCCTCGGGGTGACCGACAGAGTCCGTGTTTATGACAAAAGCATGTGCTCCTGCTTAGTTTCGGCAGCATAACCTCTCTGTTCTCCAATTGCACCATTTTTAGGCGTGCGATTGGAGAACAGCGGGGTTATGCTGCCGAAATTTCGCACGACCACATGTCTTGTCATAAACACGGCCTCGTCGGTCACTCCTGGGTGGGTTTAGGACCTATCCTTTCCTACAGATGTAGGGGCGTGATTTCTTCGTAAAAACGGATGGTCCGTGCAGTGCATTACTTATCTAATTAAGTTAACGTCTCGTATCTAGTATGGAGGAGAATCGTCGATGGATGTATGAAGGTTGGAAGAAAAGAGGTGCTCTATCAAGTGAGTGGGTTGCCAAGACTGATGCTTTTCTCGACCATGCTTTTGCTCGGTCAGAGACTGGAACCGATGTTAGGTGCCCTTGTAGCAAGTGTCGGAACATTAATTTCCTTGACAGGAGGACTATGTCTATACATATTTGCAAGAACGGTTATATGCCAGGCTATGAGGTGTGGGTGCACCACGGTGAGGACCCACCTCCTCGTACTGTATCGGAAGTTCAGTCACATGAAGAGGAGGACTACGATAGGATGGAAGAGATGCTTGACGATGTACGCCATGAGCTTCTAATCGTCGATTCGGAGAACCCCGGTCAACCCACCGAGTTTGAGGATCCAGCTACACCTGAGGTTCAGAAGTTCTTCGAGCTCCTTAAAGCTGCCGAAGAGCCATTGCATGAGCACACAAAAGTGACCGTCCTTGTATTTGTGACTCGACTTATGGCTATTAAGTCTAAGTTTGCATTCTCAAACAACTGTTACAAGGAACTTTTGAACTTGATCAGTGATGTACTTCCGGAGAATCACAAGATGCCAAAGGACATGTATCAGTCTAAAAAGCTGTTATCTGGCCTCGGTATGGACTACGAAAAAATCGATGTCTGTGAAAATAATTGTATGCTTTTCTGGAAGGAGACCGCAGGTGAGAAGGAGTGTACTGTATGTGGTGAGCGTAGATTCGTTGAGGCTGAAAACGACGATGGTTTGACCGTGACTACGAAGATTGCACGTAAGCAGCTTCGTTACATGCCTCTTATACCTCGGTTGAAACGTTTGTTCATCTCCAAGAATACAGCCAGACACATGAGGTGGCACAAAGAAGGGGTACGTGAGAATCGAAATGTCATGGTGCACCCAGCTGATACAGATGCATGGAAGGCACTAGATGCTTTTGATTCCAGCTTTGCTGATGAAGTGAGGAATGTTCGCTTCGGTTTGGCAACAGATGGTTTCTCGCCATTCAATCTAACTGCAACGTCGTACTCATGTTGGCCCGTCTTTGCTGTTCCATACAACCTTCCACCAGCTCTTTGCATGAAATATGAATTTATTTTCTTGTGTCTTGTAATACCTGGTCCGGATCATCCTGGAACAAAGATCGATGTGATGATGAGGCCCCTGATTGAAGAATTGAAAATTTTGTGGGCAGGAGTCGAGGCGTACGATTGTTACAAGAAACAGAAGTTCAACCTGAGAGCCGCGTTTTTATGGTCTATTCATGATTTTATGGCTTATGGTATCTTTGCTGGATGGAGTTGTCATGGGATTTTGACATGTCCGATATGCGTTGAAGACACTTCATGCTTTCGACTAAAGTTTGGTGGAAAGATATGTTACTTCGATTGCCATAGATGTTTTTTGCCAGAGGATCACCCGTTCAGGTTCGATAGGAACGCTTTTAAAAAGGACACGATTGTGACGAGGGGACCACCCAAGCGTCTAAGTGGTCCAGAGATTCTCGCGAGACTTAATGATTTGAAACTAAACGAACATGGAAATCGTTTTGAAGGTTATGGAACCGAGCATAATTGGACTCACAAATGTGGTCTATGGGAACTCCCTTATATGAAAGCCTTGATTCTAATGCATAACATTGATGTCATGCACCAGGAACGAAATATGGGTGAAAGCATTATCAGCACTTGCATGAATATCACTGACAAAACAAAAGACAACCCTAAGGCAAGGAAAGACTTGGCCTTAATCTGTAGAAGACCAACTATGGAGATAGGAGAGAATCAGAAGAAGCCACGTGCTCCTTTCAGTATTAAACCTAAAAGGAAGAAACAATTGATGAAATGGTTGAAAAACTTAAAGTTCCCAGATGGTTACGCCGCGGGCTTTAGAAGGTCTGTGAATTTGAAGACGGGCAAGTTTTCTGGGTTGAAGAGTCATGACTACCACATAATAATGGAAAGACTCCTTCCTGTTATGTTTCGTGGTTTTGTAAAAAATGATGTATGGAAAGCATTAGCGGAGCTAAGCTACTTTTATAGACATCTTTGTGCCAAAGAAATAAAGAAAGAGTTTGGTTTTCTCCATTATGCTCGGTTCCACAATTGTGATTGGTTTTCTCCAAACTCAACGCGAGAAAATCAATATGGCATGGTGGAAGTCAAACACAACGACAGATTAAAAGGCCACGACACTATAATCCTTGCCCACCAATGCGAGCAGGTGTATTATATGACATATCCATCTAAGAAAAAGGGTTTGGTTGATTGGAGGGTAGTGTACAAAGTTAATCCTCGTGAACGACTATATGCTCCTGGTGATGCTGGTTATGTTGAAAGTCAAATCGAGCACGAAGTGGGGGCTGCTGAGATTTTCCAAGACGAAGAACTTACAAGCACGTTTAATGTTCAAACTGAAATGTTGGAAGAATCTTTATTAGGTGATCAAAATGATGTAGAGGTTCCTCCAAAACGAAAACGAGTGACGAGAAAGAAGAAAGCTACTTGGCGTCCATTAAATCGACGAAAGCAACTAGATCCTGATTTTGATTACGATTACGATTGACGAGTATGGAACATGATTTTATTGCATATTTTATTATTTTATTTCATATTTTATGATTTTGTTGCATATTTTATTGTCGATTTATGTACTAACATGTTGTTGTTAAAATAGGATGTCAAAGAAAATGAAGTCTTTTGCTCGTAGTTTGCTTGGGACGAGGAGTAGCTCGAGGAGCAGCTCGAGGGGTGAGGATTCAGTTTTTCAGGGCTCAGGTTCTACCATGAGCAGACGGAGAGCGCTGGCAGAACATTTGCCTCCACAAGATGTAAGTTAGTTGTTAAATTACATTATTTGAGTTACTTAATATTGTATGATGTACGGTATTTGTTTCATAGGATGCTGAAATTGAGGAACCAGTGGTAGAGGATCATGCAAGAGATGATGTTGAAGATGATGGTGGAGATGATGGTGGAGATGATGCTGGAGACGATGCTGGGGATTCTGGGGCTGGTGGAGATTCCGCAGCTGGGTCTGGAACTTCTCGAGTTAGGAGAATGAGGAAGCTGCATTTTGTTGGACCACCTCCAGAGCTTCCACCCGAATCTCGGGTTTTGATAAAGCCTAGTGGAAAGTGAGTGACATGTCTTTGCTTAAATGTTATTGAAAGTTATGTTTTAATTTCCACATTGTGTATACTATTTCCAGGTCTTGGATCGACGACTCGTTCACAGGCACAGGACACTACAGGCAGGTGAACATGGTGCTTGGTAATCTTGTTCGTCTGCACTGGCCTGGTGTTGTGACTTTGCCTACTGGCGAGTCTGTCCCCGCCACCACTTGGGAGCATTATCGCTATGGTGTCTGTAGAACGTTTGGCAACACACAGGCACTAGTTTGGGATGCATTCTGGGTATGAATTATTTATACTATTTTAGTTATTCCATACATGTTTGCTTTTATGATAACACTAATTTTTTTTGCAGAAACGGTACAAGTTGCCGGACGATGGATCATATGATATGAACGCTCGTTACGTGTTTGAGTATAACGCGAACGATGTCGTTGCAGATGCAATGTACTATGCACGAATTCAGGCTATAAAGGCATGGTACAGAGCAAATGCTGATGATCGACCGATGCCAAATACCAAGGCCGAGTGGTCATCAATTTACTTGACGGAGGAGCAATACCTAGAGGTAAACAGGTTCTTGCCTCTCAAATCGCACGAAGCCATGTATTTGCTTGCTTTATTTAAAAAATTTCATGTAGGTGTCGGTGCCGTGGATGGCCACCCGATCGGAGGGTTATCGGGCATTGTGCAGATGGTGGGCTTCCCCTGAGTTTCGTGCCATTTCCGAAAGGAACAGGGGAAACCGTGGGACCGAGTCGTTCCACAACTACGGTGGTGATGGTCATGTGCGCTTGGCTAAGCGAATGGTAAGTCACAGTTTGTTGTAACTTTTGAATTACATAGAAATGTGTCATTGTAACTTTTATGTACAGGAAGTCAAATCCGGTCGTACGCCCACGGATGTGGAGGTGTACATGCAAGGGCATAGGGGTTCTGATCCTCAGAATCCTGATGTGTTATGCACTCAGACGGCCACCGACCGTCTAGTGAGTTTTTGATACTCTATTATGTGTTTGATATTGTTTGCAAGGGCATATATAGGGGTTATGCACTTATATTTGATATTGTTTGCCTCCAGGCTTCGTATGGGGAGGAGATGGTTCAACGTCATGGGCAGGAGTACGATTGGAGGAGCCAGCCAATCGACCCTCAGGCAGCATATGCTAGCGGAGGAGGACAAGCCCACGGACGGTGAGATTATTTAATTTGGATTACAAAATTGGCATCATATGCTTGCGATTCAACTGAGGCATGAGTTACTATACTAAGTGCATGGTTCACTCTTGTAGGTTGGGTATTTTTGATTCTACGATTGATTCCAGAGAGCTAAGACGCCGTGGACGACAGTCCACATCGTCGTCTTCACAGTCGTCCCGTTCACGATCATCCGCCCACGACATAGAGATGGCAGTGTTGCGTCAACAGGCAGAGTACCATCAATCAGTCTTGAGGGAACAATTGGAGTACCAGAGGCAACAATCTGAGTACCAGAGGCAACAAGCCGAGTACCAGAAGAAGAGGGACGAGTATTATGCAAACCTCCAGGCCCAAAATCAAGCTCTTCTCTCGGTAAGCTGAAGTAACATTTTGTAGCTTATTTTGCAAAACACTTGATGTGTATCTTATTAGCTCAACAATAACTTGTATATAATTTGTAGCAACTAGCCCAACAAGCGGGCGTCCCGATGCCGACATATGGGATGCCGCCTCCGGAGTTTGCACTGCCAATGCCAATGTTGGCGCCTCCACCACCGCCTCCGCCTCCGTCACAATTCCCTATGGTATGTACACATATGCGTGTGTGACATGTTCATAGATGTCTTATGTGTTTAAATGAACAATTGAGTGGTTACTATTTCATGTGCTTGTGTTATAGGGATTTCAGACACCACCCGCTTCAGTTGCCGCACCTGGAGATGGGTCTGGTCAGGACGACCCAACACATTCGTGGGTGAACAATCTTTTCAGCACGCATAGTCCAGCCGGAGGAGGTGGCGATGGATATGAGTGATAATGATGTAAAACACTTGTTGCAACCTTTCATGTGAAAGCCTATCCGTCGAATAATGTTCATTTTGGAGTTTGGACAACTATGTTTATGTAAACACTTGTTGCAACCATTTGGAACTATGTCGTTATGTTAAATTTTGTGAATGTGAATGCTTATGTGATTATATTTGTGAATGTGTATACTTATGTGAGTATATTTGTTAATGTGAATGTGTATATGTGTATGAAATCTGTTTTGTATTTGCAAATGTCAGATTTTTTAAATTTCAGATTTTTGTGCAATTTCTGAAAAATGTTATGTCCGACGGCTTAGTGTAGGCCGTCGGACATAACATAGACCTTATGTCCGACGGCTTAAAACCGTCGGAGATAAGCTGTATGTTATGTCCGACGGCTTTAAACCGTCGGACATAACAGCTGTGGGCCCAGGCGACGGGTAAAACGGTTACGCGGCCTTATGTCCGACGGCTCGATAGGGCCGTCGGACATAGTGTATGTCCGACGGCGGCCGTCGGATATAACGCTATTTCCGACGCGTTATCCACGACGGCTTAAAACCGTCGGAGATAAGCTAATGCCGTCGGAAATAGCTTATCTCCGACGGTCCAAGTCTTATGTCCGACGGTTTTAGCCGTCGGAAATTTTGGCGTTTACTGTAGTGCAGGGAGACAGATGCAGGAACCCGTGCTGCGTATCCCGGACGGTCCGACACGTAGGCGCGGACGGTCCGGGACCCCACCGGACGGTCCGGAGAGCTCCGGCGGACGGTCCGGCCGTACTCAGGACTTACAACGGCCACGTACTTTCAAACCACGACGACCAAAGATAGGTACGTGGAAAACAAATACATTCAAGGCAGCTGGTCGGTTGGTTAAAGCCGGCCCAACTTTTGATCAATTATTGTCTAAATACGTAAAAAAGAAGGCCGGCCCCAGTGACCGGCCAGCAAAGCGACCCCGCTCACCCATTCATGAGCAGCGCCAGGTCAGGCCGATTGGACCACCCCACCAATCGGAAGAAATGAAAGGTCATACTATACAAGTGAGACCTAACATACCTGCATGGACACCTCCACCTCCATATCCACCTATGCCATATCCATACACATATTTACCTCCGCCATATGTCCCAAATCAAATGTGGGGCATGCCACCATATCCATTTGGGATGCCACAGTACCCCGCCTGGGGGGCACCCCAAACATCTGTTTTTGACAGGTTGACGCCACCAGTACAAGACCGATTGAGCACTGCTCAATCTGGTCACCAGGCACAAACCCAACAGGATTGCCGGACTACTCGGCCTTCAAGGCCGACCAATCCAGCAGGGGGGCATATGCCTGCAGCAACTCAAAAAACAACAAAAAGGGACATCATCAAAATAGGCACCGCAGATGTTGTCATATAGGGAGACAATAAAGGGCCGATGATTTTCGGCGAATCGGCCAACACAACCGAAAAGGATATGGCTACCATCAAAACAGCCGATCCAAAATACTCCATGCCTCGATGGTGCCCAGTGGGATTGACACGATCCCAAAAGAGAAAATTACAGCGCCTAAGAGCAAAGGAGAGCCAGGAGAAGGAGGCAGAAAAGACATTTAATGACACACATCCACTATACCCGCCACCGCAAAAGAAATGGAGACCGAAGGCCGTTGAGAAAAAACAAACGGCCGCAGAAATAGAAAGTCAATCTGCGCGTGGACCGTCCGCCGTTCACCACGAAGTCTCTGGACAACCTGCACCAGGCGCGGACCGTCCGGCCCCCGCACGCGGACCGTCCGCTGTTCACCAGGAAGCATCCAACGACACGACAACATCAATGGAAGAGGACGACTTGCTGGGAGAAGACCTGGTCGACTATGAGGCTTCTCCAGAACGCCCAGGTATGGATGTAAATATTATTACATTTTCTGCCGATTGTACTATCATCGGCAACGATGAACCTGTTGTTGCCCAGTTTGATTTTGGTCCTAAATAAGCCGCCTTTACTAAACCAAAGGAATCGGTAAATCATCTAAAGCCGCTCTTCGTGCGCGGTCACATTGATGGAATACCGATTGCTAAGATGTTGGTAGATGGAGGGGCGGCTGTAAATCTAATGCCTTATTCACTATACAGAAAATTAGGTAAACAAGATGACGAACTTGTCAAAACCAACATGACCCTCAGCGGTGTTGGGGATAGTTCGATAAAAGCCAGGGGAGTCACGTCCGTTGAATTAACCATCGGGACTAAGACCCTTGCTGCTGCATTCTTCGTCGCTGATGTAGAAGGGAATTACAGTTTAATTCTAGGCAGAGATTGGATTCATGCCAACCAATGTATACCTTCTACATTACATCAAATGCTAATACAATGGGTAGGCGATGAAGTAGAACAAGTACATGCTGATGTATCGGCCTGCATCGCTGTGGCCGATGCCCCTGTACTCTGGACTTATGAGACTGCTACATGTCTCATAGGAGTAGATTTTTCTGATTATCAGTTCATAAGTATAGATAAGAAAGGTTTCATTCCTGTAATGCTAGAGCCGATGGAGAATTGGCTAAATCCTAAATAGAGTTTAAATGATGAATACACACAAAGTTCATGAGTCTTTGATCACGGACAATTCGGCTCTCAAAGCCGGATGGTCTGGTCTTTCACAGAACAGTTCGGACTTTAAGACCGAACATCTAACACAGCGAAAAGATAATATTACGGATGATCCGGTCCCCGAGACCGGAAAGTCCGCCATCACACAAAGATCATCTGATTCCTCTGTGGGGGACATGATAGAGGAATTCAGAGATCTTGATAAACTAGGACAGGGGTTTACATCGGCTGATCCTTTGGAGGAGATTGACATAGGAAATGGTAAAACTCCAAGGCCGACTTTTGTAAACAAGACCCTGGAGGCCGATTCTAGAAATGAGATGATCGGTCTATTGAAGGAATATTCAGATTGTTTTGCTTGGAATTACACTGAAATGCCTGGACTAAGCCGAGAGATTGTCGAACATCGGCTGCCTATTAAGTCTGGTTTCAGACCTTTCAAGCAGAAAGCTAGAACATTTCGTCCAGATCTTCTCCCACGAATCAAGGACGAAATCCACCGGCTGCTAGAAGCTAATTTTATTAGACCTTGCAGATACGCAGAGTGGGTCTCCAATATTGTGCCAGTGGAGAAGAAGGAGTCAGGTAAGCTTAGAGTATGCATTGATTTTCGTAATTTAAATAAAGCAACTCCTAAAGATGAATATCCCATGCCCATAGCCGACACATTAATCAATAATGCATCAGGAAATAGAATTATTAGCTTCCTTGATGGTAATGCCGGATATAATAAGATTTTCATGGCCGAAGAAGATGCGTCTAAAACGGCCTTTATATGTCCAGGCTTCATTGGTTTATTTGAATGGGTTGTCATGACATTCGGTCTTAAAAATGCTGGTGCTACTTATCAGAGGGCTATGAATCTGATCTTCCATGAGTTGTTAGGAAACACTGTGGAAGTCTACATTGATGATATTGTAGTCAAATCGGCTGAGTTTAGTTCTCATATAGCTGATTTGCGCAAAGCCTTTGATAAAATGCGTCGGTATGGTTTGAAAATGAACCCACGTAAATGTGCTTTTGGAGTATCGGCTGGTAAGTTTTTAGGATTTGTCATCCATGAGCATGGTATAGAAATAGACCCTGACCGAATCAAGTCTATTCGGAATGTGGGGCCTCCGACTTGTAAGGTCGAAGTGCAGAGGTTTCTCGGCAAGGTGAATTATTTACGAAGGTTTATTTCTAACCTAGCCGGGAAGATTGATGCCTTCACCCCTATCCTTCGGCTTAAGAATGATGCTGAATTCACTTGGGGGCCAGAGCAGCAGGAAGCATTTGATCTCATTAAAAAATACTTGTCTTCAGCTCCCGTGTTAAAAGCACCACAAGTAGGAGCACCATTCAGATTATACATTGCAGCTGAAGACAAGGTTATTGGGGCTGTTCTGACACAAGAAACTGAGGGGAAGGAGCATGTGGTGACATATCTAAGCCGAAGGTTGGTGGATGCTGAAACAAGGTACACTTTTATTGAAAAGTTATGCTTATGCTTGTTTTATGCATGCACCAAATGTAGATGTTATTTACTGTCTAGTCATTGCACTGTTTCTGGTCAAGCCGATGTAATCAAATACATGTTGCATAACCCAATTATGAGTGGTAGAATTGGTAAGTGGGCTTATGCACTCATAGAATATGACTTGGCCTATGAACCGTTGAAATCTATGAAAGGCCAAGTCGTAGCGGATTTTATTGTAGAACATCGGGTTAATGATATTCATGAACTAGACATGTCATACCTCACTATTACTCCTTGGACTTTATATTTTGATGGATCGGTTTGCAATGAAGGGCAAGGAATTGGCATTGTGCTTGTTTCACCATGTAATGTCTCCTTTGACTTCTCTAGCCGATTGAAAACTTATTGCACTAATAATCAAGCTGAATATGAGGCCCTCCTATTCGGCTTAGAACTTTTAAATGGTATGGGAGTAAAACATGTGAAGGTATTTGGTGTTTCTCAGCTGGTTGTCCAACAAGTGTTAGAAGAATATCAATGTCTTGATGGTACTCTAAATAGTTATCTTGAGAAATGTTGGAGCATAATCCATTCTTTTGACGAATTCAGTATTCGGCATATCTCTAGAGTTGAGAATCATAGAGCTAATGATTTGGCACAAGATGCATCAGGTTATCGGATAAAGAGAGGGAAGTTTCACAAAACTAAAAATCTGATAACCAGTGCAAAGCCAAATTCCCAGGTCGCGGACCGTCCGCGTGATGACGCCGGACCGTCCGGGGTTACCAGAAATGTTCTTTTCATTAATTCGGCTGACAATGAAGCCGATGCAAGTGATTGGAGGACACCTATACTTAATTATTTACGAAATCCCAATATCAGGACAGATAAGAACATTCGACGAACAACTTTCAAGTATGTTTTGATGAGTGATGAACTTTACCGCCGAACAGTCAATGACATCCTGCTTAAGTGCTTGGGCCTAGATGACGCTATATTAGCCATGGCCGAAGTACATGAAGGAATTTGTGGTACTCATCAATCAGCTCCAAAGATGAAGTGGTTGTTGCGAAGGTCTGGTTTTTATTGGCCTAGTATGATAGCTGATTGTTTCAAGTACTACAAGGGTTGCCAAGTGTGTCAAAAATTCGGCGACCTACAGTTGGTCCCTGCAGCCGAATTACATCCTATCATCAAGCCTTGGTCGTTCAGAGGATGGGGATTAGACTTTATTGGAGAAATTCATCCTTCATCATCAAAGGGGCATCAGTTTGTGTTAGTTGCCACTGACTACTTCACCAAATGGACTGAAGCCGTTGCTCTAAAGAACATGACACACAAGGAGGTAACTGAGTTTATAACTGAGCATATCATTCATAGATTTGGCATTCCCTAGACCTTAACTACAGATCAAGGTACTTCTTTTATGTCAAAGGAGGTACGTGAATTTGCTGAATTATACAGAATTAAGCTGCTTAATTCATCTCCATATTATGCTCAGGCCAATGGTCAGGCCGAGTCTAGCAATAGGACATTGATTAATTTGATAAAAAAGAAAATATCTGATAATCCTAAACATTGGCATAAGATTTTGTCTGAGGCTTTATGGGCTCATAGAATATCTAAACATAGGGCTACTAAAGTATCTCCTTTTGAGCTTGTCTATGGGCAGGAAGCAGTGTTGCCTGTGGAAATAAGTTTGAATGCTATCAGGTTCGCCAGACAAAATGATCTAACTGTTACCGATTATTATGATTCAATGATGGATAATATTGATGAGGTGACTGACAAAAGGATGATAGCTTTGGGAGCAATAGAAAAGGACAAAATCATGGTAGCCAGGGCCTACAACAAGAAGGTCAAAGCAAAATCATTTCAAGTAGGGGACCTGGTGTGGAAGACCATTCTGCCTCTAAGGAATAAAGACCGGAAGTTCGGGAAATGGTCACCAAGCTGGGAAGGCCCTTATAAAGTAAAACAGGTGATGTGACGGAACCTCCCAAGTAATTAGGCCCACCTACAGTTGTCCTTGTCCAACGGACCTCAGACAACCCTATAGGTGCCCCTGAACTACTTGACAAGTTCGGTATCTTTCCTTACCTTACCAGGAACGTTTCACCCATCATACAGACATTACAGAACATCGGAGATAAGGAATTGCGGAAGCGATTACATAATTTACATTTATTTAAAAACAAGCTCAAGTTGTTTTATTACAGACCAGAACTAAGAGCGAGTGCTAAGTAGTAATATTATACAAACCAAGCGAGGCAAAAACTCCTCCTGATAAGTTTTAAGTAAAAGATCTAGATGGAGGACCAAGTCCTCCCGCACTTCAGTCTTGTGTTTCTTCTTTAGGAACCACCTTGGCACAGAAGCAGCAGAAATCTGCTACTTCCTCACCTAAAAACAACGAAGGGATAAACTCGGAGTATGGAATTACTCAGCAAGTCTTACCCCACTAAGGAAAAGACTCTCAAGGGTATGCTGGATATATGGGAGTCAAGGTAAGGTTTTTCAATAATCAAAGACTCTGTTTTGCTGAAATGCTTACTAAAGTGGATCCTTAAAAATCCAAATTTTATTTGTCAAGTTAAGTACATTTACCCACAACCAGAGTTCTTTCTACTCTAGTTCAATCACTGGTCCTATACTAGCCAATTTCTTCAACAAAAAAAACCCACCATCTTTAGTGGAATGCTACGTGTAGGTCAGTGACCAAGTCTTCATAACCGCGAAGGTACGGCGATCCGAATCGATTATACTCAGCTGAGGATCTCCAATCACACGACATATGTAGCACTTAACCCTTGCATATGTCAACCCGCCACCGGGGTTCTTAAGACCGGATCAGGTTCACGCAAACCGAGAGCACAGATACACCACCGTCCAGCCTCTTGCCACGGAGGGTACACTCTACTCTCGCCACCGCTCCACGCCCATTTCGTGTTATCTTATTCCGGCCTTAGTCTGCCCGAGGCAAGGCTTACCCATGATGAGGCATGTGACCAGCTAAAGGGTCCTCGATCATCAAGCCTACATCGAGACGGTCCTTAATCGACTCAGACGGAGACACTACACCAAGACTCTCTTCTCGTGCAAGTCAACCGCCCGGTCTCAGCTTAAGTATTTTATCCCAAAAACTTGGTACCTGGCAGAGGTACATCTTTTCCGATGTTGAATCCATCAAGGCCTTTGACAGATTCACCATCAAGTTTTATTTTTGAAAACATCCCACCCACTTTTGCCACATCATATTTTGTAAAAAACAAAACATTTTGTTTTTCTAAAGCAAGACTAAGCATCAAAAATCTTTTATAAAACGGGTGATCAAGGAAGGTAATCAAGTTCAAGGAAGGTAATGCAGGAATTGTTTTAGCAATCAACTCCTATCACCTAATGCAGCAATCAAGTGAGAAAGATTTAAAAACATCAAGGAAGGTGGCAAATGCACCGGGGCTTGCCTTTGTTAACAGGTGAGTCCGGCTCGGATCCGCAAATATCAAAGTAAAAGCAGTTGCCTGCTTGAGGATCTGAGGGTGGTGGTGTCCTTTCTTCAGTGACTCCTTCTTCTTCGTGTTCTAACATATCCATATATATGCATAAGAATGGATGCCATGGGATGCTCATGAGGATGCAAAGATAATATAAACTTATTATCTAAGTCTTGAGTACAACTTTCCTTCACGGTACTCCGAGAACCTAGGGTTTCCGGAGTCAGTAAAGGAGTTCATAGGGCAGGGGGGTGTTTTGGGGTTTAGTGATCAAACATGGTCCAAATCAACTCAAACTTTACCCAAGGCTTCTAAATATTGCTTTAAGTTCCCATAAAAAGTTTGGGCATTTTTGGACTTACCAATTATTTTCTAAAAATCCAAAACTAATTCTTTAAGCTGCTTTAAATGCCCTAAAATTCTCTGTTTAAACTAAAAATCATGAAATTATTTTTATTAAATACTAGGGAAAATAACAAGCCTAGGAAAATTGGTTTCACAATTTTATCATTTTTCTACAATTTTCAATAATTGTTTTAGCTCTAGAAATAAAAGAAAAGGAAAAACAGTGAACAGTTCTGGGCCAAAAGCAGCTCGTACGGCCTAGTCAGGGGGAAGAAGCGCCCGCGCGCGCCCACGCCCTGGCGATTTTGCACAGGGACCCCCCGTGTTTCTGTCTATCTGCGAACGAATTCTTTCACTGTTTAACAGAGTCTCTGACGTTTACGGATAGACCCCCGTAGTTCTGTTCTTTTGCAAGGTGGAGTCCCCGATGGCGTTCACGCCCAGCCGAGCTCCGGCGAGCACCTACGCCGGCCGATTGGGGCAACGGCTAGGGTTCCCGAGCGGCGGACATCAAATTGGACCAAGCCCGAGTGTTTTCCCTAATCTAATTGCACGAATAATGAGCTATCAAGCTCTGTCCGCATGAACCGAGAACATTGCGGATGGGTGAAGGTGTTCCCGGTAATCCATGGTGGTTTGGTTCAATCAAAAGGGTCAGGGATCATGTGGAGAGCTTAGGGATGCTAGAACAGGCAACGGTACAGCTTGAACTAACCTGAGTTGAGCTGGCCGCGACGAACGGATTTTCACGGTGGCGGAGAGTGGATTTGGGGCAAAACCAAAATTCGAGCTCTCGGAGGCACGAGTGCTAGAGATTGTTGGTGGATGAGTGGGTGATGATGTTATGCAGCTATGGGAGGGCTCAATTTATAGGCGGAGTGAGCGGTGGCCGCAAATTTTGGACGAGCAACGCGGCGGCCGGAGGTGAGGAAGAATCCTGGCGCAGTGAATACGTGCCCAGAGGCGTGGCAGTTGTTCCGGTGATCGACGGGGAGTTAGAGTAAGTCGTGGCGGTGCGGTGGAAAGTGAGAGCCACGCGGCGCACGGCCGGGAGGCGGCGGTTCACCGGCGAGCCTATCGCTCAGCCGCAGAGAAAAAGGGGCAGTCACGGTGAGTCACCGGAGTTATCCCCACGGGGTGGCTTTTACCTGGCGGCCTCATCTGATCACCGGCGACGTGAATCGCAACGGCGGCGGCGTGAATCTTAGCGGAGGTTGGTCGTCGGCGGTGAGGGATTGCCGTGCTGTCATTCTGATCTGTCTGAAGCACTGTACCATGGCGAGCTCGTTTCAGACAGCCTGACAGAGCGATTTGCAGGGGAGTTTTCTTCCAATTTCATGTGGCAACAGGCCCAAGTCTCTGCACCAAAGTTGTAGTGCTACATACCAGCTACAACTCGACTATAGGGATTAAACCTATTTGAGCAATGGATCAAGGTTTAATTCAACCCCAAAGATGGCTTTGTTACACTGAACTTCTGAATTTCAGACTGAATCAGCCTGACAGCCAATCTTCAGGCTTAATTATCTCCAACATTTCCTTAACAACAATGCTCACACTCTTAAGCAAAGTTGTTCTCCTTTAATTGCTTTACAAATTTGGTGTGGTGACCTAGGGCAAAGACCCTATGCTTTGAATGTTACAAAGCCCTAAAGTTGAGCCTTCAACACTGAATTTCAGACTTAGTATAGAATTCAAAGTTGGGGTCCTTTTTGCAAATGAGTCCAAAACTTAGGGTTTAGCTTTCAAGTCCACAGATTTATGAACCAAATGACTTAGGATACTTATTTGCCTTGGTTTTTGCACTTTAGCCCAAAAGTGGGCTAATTTTGCACTTAGGCCCCCTAGGGTTTAGTCTTAGAGTTTTCCAGGGTTCCAATTAGGGTTTTTAGTATCCCAGGGTATAATTGTGGTTCAACCTTGTTTTTGGGGATATCTTATAACTATTACCCTAAAGTATTTAGATTTTCTCAAGTTGGGTTAAGTCTTACCCCTTTAATCCCTGTTTAGGGTAAAGCTTCCTATCCAGGGTCCTATTTGCAAAACCTTAAAACAATACAACTTGTTTGAAATTTTTGCCTAGTGAATGCACTCTAGGTGTGTCAAACATATGCAATGTCAATGCTTATGATGCCATGCTCAAGTTTTAGTCATAGTAACACCAGGGGTGTTACATCCTTCCCCCCATAAAAGAATCTCGTCCCGAGATTTAAAGTCTTAGGGTGAGGAATGGAAAAGGAAATGTGTCACATTTTTATTTCCTTATTTTTGGTACAAGGCAGGGGTGGTGTGGGGGTCACTCCTTTATTGTAATAACTATATACACTTTACAAATTACATGAGGCTAGAAAGCCTGGGAAATTCTGATTCAAGAAGTCTTGAGTTTCCCACGTAGCCTCTTCCTCAGAATGCTGGTTCCATTGTACCTTGTAGAACTTGAGAGTCTTTCTTCGGGTAACCTTGTCCTTTTGATCCAGAACTCGAATAGGATGTTTCGAGTACGTTAAGTCTGGTTCCAGGACAACATCTGTCACTTCAATGGTTCGATCGGGAACCCGAAGACACTTCTTCAATTGCGATACATGGAACACATTATGTACAGCAGACAATGTTTCGGGAAGTTGAAGTCGATACGCCACTGGCCCATATCTTTGAAGAATAGGAAATGGATCAATGTACCTGGGTGCAAGCTTTCCCTTTACCCCGAAACGCGATACTCCCTTCAATGGTGAAATCTTCAAGTAGACGTAGTCTCCTTCCAGGAAGTATAAGGGCATTCGCCGTTTGTCTGCATAACTCTTCTGACGAGCTTGTGCTTTCTTCATATTATGAATAATTTTCTGAACCTTATCCTCGGCTCCTTTCACCAGATCAGGTCTAAAGAAGCACCTTTCACCAGTTTCAGACCAATTTAGCGGAGTCCGACACCGTCGTCCATATAAAGCTTCAAAGGGTGCCATCTTGATACTTTCTTGATAGCTATTATTATATGAAAACTCCGCCAAAGGTAAACATTCATCCCATTTCTGTGAGAAGTCCAGAACACATGCCCGCAGCATATCTTCAAGTATTTGGTTCACCCTCTCAGTCTGTCCACTGGTTTGAGGATGATAGGCCGAACTGTGGAGTAACTTAGTACCCAGGGATTTATGAAGTTCTTCCCAAAATTTGGATACAAATTGTGGTCCACGATCCGACATTATAGTCTTTGGGACACCATGCAAACTGAGAATACAGGCAATGTACAACTCTGCATAGGTAAGTACCGGATAATATGTCTTGACCGGTAGAAAGTGAGCAATCTTTGTAAGTCGATCAACAATCACCCAAATAGAGTCATATCCTTTTGCGGTCCTGGGCAATCCCACAATGAAGTCCATGCTTATGTCTTCCCATTTCCATGTTGGTATTGGTAATGACTGCAATGGACCGGCAGTTTTCATGTGTATGGCTTTGACACGTCTGCAAGTGTCACACTTAGCCACATAGCGTGCAATTTCAATTTTCATCTTCGTCCACCAGTAGTGCTGTTTTAGATCATGATACATCTTAGTGCTTCCCGGATGAATAGAATAGCGACTAAGATGCGCTTCATCTAAGATTTGCTGGCGGAGTTCTTCATTCTTTGGCACTACTATGCGGTTGTTAAACCATAACACACCTTGATCGTCTTCCTTGAAACATTTGGCTGTTCCCGCCCTTATCTTCTCTCGTATGTGCTTCATACCCAGATTATCCTTTTGAGCATCAATTATCCTTTGCAAAATGATTGACTCAAGCTGTAGCTGATTTAGAGTCCCTTGTTGGATTATCCCCAGGTTTAACTTTTCCATCTCTTGACATAAAGTGTTGTTAGAGGTTTTTACCATAAGGCAGTGGCAGGAAGCCTTACGACTTAGTGCATCTGCCACCACATTGGCCTTGCCTGGGTGATAATGGATCTCCAGTTCATAGTCCTTAATAAGCTCAAGCCATCGTCTTTGCCTCATATTTAATTCTGACTGGGTGAAGATGTACTTCAAGCTTTTATGATCTGTATATATGTGACAGATATTTCCCAGCAGATAGTGACACCATATTTTCAGGGCATGAACCACAACAGCTAGCTCCAGATCATGAGTTGGGTAATGCTCCTCATGTCGGCGCAACTGCCTTGAAGCATACGCAATTACTCGGCCCTCTTGCATTAATACACAGCCGAGTCCACTACCAGATGCATCACAATATACATCAAAAGGCTTAGTGATGTCCGGCTGAGCCAATACCGGAGCAGTGGTTAATAATGTCTTCAATTGCTCAAAGGCTTCATTACACTTAGAAGACCAATTGAACTTAATGTCATTCTTCAATAAACTTGTGATTGGCTTCACAAGCTTAGAAAAATCGGGTATGAATCTGCGATAATATCCAGCTAGTCCAAGAAAACTCCGGACTTGGTGGACAGTGGTTGGGGTTTTCCACTCCAAAATATCTTTGACCTTGCTAGGATCTACCGCAATTCCTTTAGCCGATAACACGTGCCCCAAAAATTGAATTTCCTCTAGCCAGAACGCGCACTTACTGAACTTGGCATACAGCTGATGTTCCCTCAGGCGCGTCAATACAATCCGTAGATGCTGAGCATGCTCCTCTTCATTTTTAGAGTATATCCAAATATCGTCGATGAAGACCACCACGAACTTGTCCAACTCGGGCATGAACACCGAGTTCATCAAATAGGTGAAGTGGGCAGAAGCATTAGTGAGCCCGAAAGACATTACCAAGTATTCAAACAATCCATACCGCGTAGTAAATGCGGTCTTCGGTATATCCTCGGGCCGAATACGGATTTGATGATAGCCCGACCTGAGATCAATTTTAGAAAATACCCTCGCCCCAGTCAGTTGATCAAATAAGATGTCGATCCTTGGAAGAGGGTACTTATTCTTGATGGTGACCTCATTCAGGGGCCGATAATCCACGCACATCCGCAAGGTTTGATCCTTCTTTTTAACAAAAATGGCGGGGCAACCCCATGGAGACGAGCTTGGCCGGATGAATCCCTTATTCAGTAGATCTTGTAATTGAATCTTCAATTCCGCCAACTCATTAGGGGGCATACGGTACGATCTTCGGGAGATAGGAGCTGTACCGGGCTTTAGCTCAATTACAAATTCTATATCTCTTTCTGGGGGCAGTCCACGCAAATCTTCCGGAAATACATCTGGAAACTCACATACTACCGGAATATCCTTGATTTCCGGTACAATGGCTTCGTATACTCTACCAGAAGCTTTGGCCGGATTGGTCACGGGGAGAGACAAAAGAATTTCTTCTTGATTATAACTCAACCTGACGGTTCTGAGTTCAGTGTTGAGTATTGCCTTGTATTGGGTTAACCAATTCATACCCAAAATTACATCTATATCCTGGCCTTTCAGAACAATCATGTTAGCAGGAAAGTTCCGTCCGGCCATTATTACTGGCACTTCATAGGCCACTTCTCGAGTAAAAATATATCCCCTAGGTGAATGAATTTTAAATCCCTCTTTTGATTCATGGCATGCAATGTGATGTTGCTCCACAAATTTCTTGCTAATGAAGGTATGCGAAGCACCAGAATCAAAAAGAATAATTGCAGGGTGACTGGCCACGGGAAACGTACCCATCATCATCGGCTCTCCTTCCGGTGTAGTGGCCACTTGAGTGTAGTATACACGCTCCGTTTTCTTGGTATTCCTCCCCACAACATTTTCCTTGGGCTGAGTGGGCTTCCCAGTTCCTTGCTGAGCATTGGATTGATTTTGCTTGGGGTATGGGCAGTCTTTGATAAAATGTCCTGACTTGCCGCAGTTGAAACACCCAGTTGAAGAGCTGGCCAAGGCAGGGAATCGAGTGCCTGGGGCACCCGGCTGATTTGGGGAAGTGGGGGTATTGTTGGGGCGGATAATAATGGGCTGTTTGAAAGGGAATGTTGGTGGACGGGAAAAAGTGCGGTTTTGGCTAGAAGGCCGGATGACGAACCGTTGCCTCTTCGCCTGGCCCTGATTAGGCCTCTCACCACCGAATCCCTTATTCTTCCCAGAACTTGCGTATTTTGCTTCCACAGATAAGGCTGTACTGACAGCCTTTCCATACGTGAGATCAATACATGTGGCCATCTTTCGCTGTAACCGGTCATTTAGACCCCTCATGAAACAGTTCTTTTTCTTCAAATCAGTATTCACCTGGTCGATGGCATACTGCGACAGGTGATTAAACTTGTTGAGATACTGATTGATGGTATCCCCTCCTTGTTTCAGCTTCATGAATTCCTCTTGTTTCATATGCAGCACCCCTTCAGGTATGTAGTGCTCACGGAAGACTGCTCTAAATTCTTCCCAAGTGATTTGATGGTTGTCAGGTTGGATAGCCACAAAATTTCCCCACCAAGTACTGGCAGGGCCACGTAGTTGCTGTGCCGCGAACAATGGCTTCTGCGTTTCAGAACAACGAAGGAGACCAAACTTTTGTTCAATGACTCGTATCCACTCGTCGGCTTCTAGCGGGTCTTTTGCCTTGGTGAATAGAGGTGGACGAGTTTCGGAGAAGTCCAGATAGGTGGTTTCACGGGGGCCTTGCTGGAAACCCCTTCCTGCCTGCTGCTGGAACTGCTGTTGACCCGCCATTTCCCTAAGGAAGCGGGTATTGTCGGCGGTGGCATTTACCAAGGCGGCAATCGCCTCGGCTAGCGTGGGTGGAACCGGGGGTGGATTTGGGGTGACATCCCGACCCCCAGAAGTTCCGGCTGCGTCCTGTCCGCGAGTCCTGGTCGGCATCTGAGGCAAAAACATTCGAAATAAACATAATATGCCAAAGAGACCTTCCATTTTACATTACTATAAAAAGTAATGGTACAGACTCGATATTACATAACAGGACACATTACCCATTGTACAAAAGTTCTACCTATTATACAATTTACTATTTCTACTTTTACAAGCTACACTATTATTCCTGCTTATTCTTGGTAGCTTCATCGTCAGGGGTGGGAGACCATACGTCGACCAACCTCAAAGAAGGAGGGGGCCTAAAAAGATCTAGCTCTCCACCAAGCGCTTCGCCCGCAGTATGCGAGGGTCCGGCTTCAGACCTGACGGGATCCGCAGGGACATTTGGGTGTAGTTGCGAATACAGTACATGAACTTCTTCATGCAAAGTATTGCAATATACCTGCAAGTTATCAATAGCAACGCTAAGTTCGTTGACTCGTGCTCGAGCCTTTGCTTCCTTAGCTAAAGCCACCGAACGAGACTGCACTGCCCAATCAAGTGCCAAATCTCGGTCAGCTAGTTGATCTTGCAGGGTGCGGATGTAACTTCTTAAATCATTGATTCGGTCATCGTCCGCAACCCATAGATTAGTCCTGCGCTGTAGCTCCTCTTGGAGATGATTCACGCGAGCTTCTAGATCACCAATGGGGTCGTTGCTCCCACTACTGCTGTTTTGCTCTTGCTCTCGTGGGGCAAGTTGATGCCGAGGCACTCCAATGGGTCCAGTATGCTTACGTGCCGTTTTCCTTGTACGCGATGGCATTTGCTAAGGGGGGAAAATTTATTAGTATAATTCGTAGCATGATGCATGAATAAGTACAGAATCACCCTTAGTCGATTCAACCTTCTATACATTGCACTCTTCCTATCTGGTCCTTGAAATAAACTCTTCAGAAATACTTAGGTAAGAAGAGAAGCAATTTTCTAGATAAGTCTTAGAAAATCCTTTTGAAGATGCCACATAATATCTGTCAAGAAGGGCTACGCTCCGATTCCAGCTGTGACGGAACCTCCCAAGTAATTAGGCCCACCTACAGTTGTCCTTGTCCAACGGACCTCAGACAACCCTATAGGTGCCCCTGAACTACTTGACAAGTTTGGTATCTTTCCTTACCTTACCAGGAACGTTTCACCCGTCATGCAGACATTACAGAACATCGGAGATAAGGAATTGCGGAAGCGATTACATAATTTACATTTATTTAAAAACAAGCTCAAGTTGTTTTATTACAGACCAGAACTAAGAGCGAGTGCTGAGTAGTAATATTATACAAACCAAGGGAGGCAAAAACTCCTCCCGATAAGTTTTAAGTAAAAGATCTAGATGGAGGACCAAGTCCTCCCGCACTTCAGTCTCGTGTTTCTTCTTTAGGAACCACCTTGGCACAGAAGCAGCAGAAATCTGCTACTTCCTCACCTAAAAACAACGAAGGGATAAACCCTGAGTACGGAATTACTCAGCAAGTCTTACCCGACTAAGGAAAAGACTCTCAAGGGTATGCTGGATATATGGGAGTCAAGGTAAGGTTTTTCAATAATCAAAGACTCTGTTTTGCTGAAATGCTTACTAAAGTGGATCCTTAAAAATCCAAATTTTATTTGTCAAGTTAAGTACATTTACCTGCAACCAGAGTTCTTTCTACTCTAGTTCAATCACTGGTCCTATACTAGCCAATTTCTTCAACAAAAAAAACCCCATCATCTTTAGTGGAATGCTACGTGTAGGTCAGTGACCAAGTCTTCATAACCGCGAAGGTACGGCGATCCGAATCGATTATACTCAGCTGAGGATCTCCAATCACACGACATATGTAGCACTTAACCCTTGCATATGTCAACCCGCCACCGGGGTTCTTAAGACCGGATCAGGTTCACGCAAACCGAGAGCACAGATACACCACCGTCCAGCCTCTTGCCACGGAGGGTACACGCTACTCTCGCCACCGCTCCACGCCCATTTGAGAGCACCTAGAGGGGGGGGGGGTGAATAGGTGATCCTGTAACACTTCAAAACTTAAGCCACAAACCTTGGTTAATTGTTAGCACAACAATTGCCAAGTGGCTATAGAGGAATCCTCAACAAAACACAATAACCAACAAAGATCAATCACAGAGATGGCACAGTGGTTATCCCGTGGTTCGGCCAAGACCAACGCTTGCCTACTCCACGTTGTGGCGTCCCAACGAACGAGGGTTGCAATCAACCCCTCTCAAGCGGTCCAAAGACCCACTTGAATACCACGGTGTTTTGCTTGCTTTATCTCAATCCCGTTTGCGAGGAATCTCCACAACTTGGAGCCTCTCGCCCTTACACTTGAAATTCACAAAGAACACGGAGCAAGGGAGGGATTAGCAACACACACAAGACACAAGAATCAGAGTGTCAACACGCACACAAATCGCAACAAGAGCTTGCAACACAACTCAATGAGTTCACAACTCCACTAGAGCTCTATATGCTATCACAATGAAACGAATGCGCGAAATTGAAAGGGAAATGTGCCCTTGGGCCATTTCTAAGTATTTTGGTGATTGAGTGCCAACACAAGTGCTTAAATGTGAATTTATGTCCATGGATGAACAAAGTGCAAATCATGAAGTAAAGGTATGTTTCTAAGCCTTAGTACATTGGTTTTGTGTACTAATATACTTGTCTAAGTGTTAGAAACAGAAAGAAGAAGAAAAGAAGAAAGGTGCAAAAGACTTGGCTGTGTACAGCCAAGACTCAGCTCGGTCTGGCACACCGGACTGTCCGGTGGTGCACCGGACAGTGTCCGGTGCGCCAGGCTGACTCGGCGTGAAGAGGCCGCTCTCGGGAATTCGCCGACGGCGTACGGCTAAAATTCACCGGACTGTCCGGTGTGCACCGGACTGTCCGGTGAGCCAACGGTCGGCCGGACCAACGGTCGGCCGCGCGATCTGCGCGAGACACGTGGCCGAGCCAACGGTCGGAAGGGGGCACCGGACTGTCCGGTGTGCACCGGACATGTCCGGTGCGCCAACGGCTCCTAGATCTGCAACGGTCGGCAGCGCTGTTTAAGGAAAGAAATCGGGCACCGGACAGTGTCCGGTGTGCACCGGACTGTCTGGTGCACCCGACGACAGAAGGCAAGGATGGCCTTCCAGATTTGCTCTCAACGGCTCCTAGCTGCCTTGGGGCTATAAAAGGGACCCCTAGGCGCATGGAGGAGATAACCAAGCAACCTTAGAGCATTCTTGATCATCCACACTCAGTCTTTGCGCATTCGTTTGTCATTCTCAGTGATTCGAGCTCCGTTCTAGTGAGAACTTTGAGATAGTCTTTGAGCTCGATTCTTGGCCGTGTGTGTGCGCATTTTGCTGTGGATTTGTGTGTGTTGCTTTCATCCCTTACTCCGTATTTCTTGTAAATCTCAAGTGTAAGGGCGAGAGGCTCCAAGTTGTGGAGATTCCTCGCAAACGGGATATTGAAAGGCAAAGCAAAACACCGTGGTATTCAAGTTGGTCTTTGGACCGCTTGAGAGGGGTTGATTGCAACCCTCGTCCGTTGGGACGCCACAACGTGGAGTAGGCAAGCGTTGGTCTTGGCCGAACCACGGGATAAACCACTGTGTCATCTCTGTGTTTGATCTCTTGTGTTTTAAAGTTTTCAGGATCACCTATTCACCCCCCCCTCTAGGTGCTCTCAATTGGTATCGGAGCCGTTCTCTTCAAGAAAGGGACTAACCGCCCGAAGAGATGGATCCTAAGGGCAAGGGGATGGTGATCAACGACAAGGAGAAGGAGTCCTTCGTCAACGAGCCCAATGATGACAGGCCCACCGACTCAGGCTCGGGCCACAAAAGAAAAGACGGGAGGAAGAAGAAGACAAGGCGCATCAAGGAAATTGTCTACTACGACAGCGACGAATCTTCCTCCTCCCAAAAGGACGACGACTACGATAGAAGAAAGACAGTTAACTCAAACTTTTCTTTCGATTATTCGCGCATCCCGCATAGTTCAAATGCTCAATTGCTCCCCATTCCACTTAGCAAGCCCCCTCACTTTGATGGAGAGGATTACGGATTTTGGAGCCACAAAATGCGTACTCACCTGTTTTCTCTCCATCCAAGCATTTTGGAGATTGTGGAAAGTGGAATGAAATTTGATAGCTCAGATAGCCCTGTGATTATTAATGAACAGATTCATAAAAATGCACAAGCTACTACTGTGTTGCTAGCCTCTTTGTGCAGGGACGAGTATCACAAGGTGAGCGGCTTGGACAATGCCAAGCAGATCTGGGACACCCTCAAGATCTCTCATGAGGGAAACGATGTCACCTTGCTCACCAAAATGGAGTTGGTGGAGGGCGAGCTTGGACGGTTCGCGATGATAAGGGGCGAGGAGCCGACACAAACATACAACCGGCTCAAGACCCTTATCAACAAAATAAGGAGCTACGGGAGCACGCGATGGACGGACCACGACGTCGTCCGCCTAATGCTAAGGTCATTTACCGTTCTTGATCCTCATTTGGTGAACAATATACGTGAAAATCCCAGGTACACCAAGATGTCGCCCGAAGAAGTTCTTGGGAAGTTCGTAAGCGGGCGAATGATGATCAAGGAGGCAAGATACGTGGACGACGCGTTGAACGGTCCTAGTCATGAGCCTCAACCCATTGCTCTCAAGGCAACAAGGAGCAAGGAGGCGCTACCAAGCAAGGTGGCGCAAGTTGAGGCGGCCAGACTTAATGATGAAGAGATGGCCCTCATCATCAAAAGATTCAAGACGGCGCTTAAGGGTCGCAAGGGATAGCCAAGCAAGACCAAAGCCAAGGGGAAGCGCTCATGCTTCAAATGCGGTAAGCTTGGTCATTTTATTGCTAACTGTCCCGACAATGATAGTGAACAGGACCAAGGGAACAAGAGGGAGAAAAAGAAGCATTACAAGAAGGCCAAGGGCGAGGCACATATCGGAAAGGAGTGGGATTCGGATTGTTCCTCCTCCGACTCTGACAATGAAGGACTCGCCGCCACCGCCTTCAACAAGTCATCCCTCTTCCCCAACGAGCGTCACACTTGCCTCATGGCAAGAGAGAAGAAAGTAAGCACTCATACTAGTACTTATGCTTCTTCGAGTGAAGATGAGTCTAGTGATGATGATGAGATAGATTACTCATGCCTATTCAAGGGATTAGATAGAACCAAGGTAGACAAAATTAATGAATTAATTGATGCTTTGAATGACAAGAATATGCTTTTAGAAAAACAAGAGGATTTGTTGTATGAAGAACATGACAAATTTGTAGAAGCACAGAAATCTCTTGCTCTAGAAATTAAGAGGAATGAAATGCTCTCTAGTGAATTATCTTCTTGTCATGAAACTATTGCTAAGTTAAAAAGTTTTAATGATGATTTAAATGCTAAACTAGAAGTAGCTAGTAAATCTAATTCTTGTGTAGAAATTGTTGAAACTTGTAATAGGTGTAAAGATTTTGACATTGATGCTTGTAGTGATCATTTAGTTTCAATTTCCAAATTAAATGATGAATTAGCTAGTCTTAATGCCCAACTTAAGACTAGCAAGAATGAATTTGACAAGCTCAAATTTGCAAGGGATGCCTACACAATTGGTAGACACCCCTCCATTAAGGATGGACTTGGCTACAAGAGGGAAGCCAAGGACTTGACAAGCCATAAGGCTCCTATCTCCGCCAAGGAGAAAGGGAAGGCTCCTATGGCTAGTAATGCTAAAAAGAACCATGTTTTTATGTATCATGATAGGATACAAACTAGAAATGCTTATAGGAGTTATAATGCTTATGATGATTTTGATTCTCATGCCATGTTTGCTTCTAGTTCTTCCTATATGCATGGTAGAGATATGTCTAGGAGAAATGTTATTCATCATGTGCCTAGAAAGAATATTATTCATGCTCCTAGGAAAGTAATGAATGAACCTTCTACAATTTATCGTGCTTTAAATGCGTCCTTTGCTATTTGTAGAAAGGATAGGAAAATAGTTGCTAGGAAGTTAGGGGCAAAATGCAAGGGAGACAAAACTTGCATTTGGGTCCCTAAGGATATTTGCACTAACCTTGTAGGACCTAACATGAGTTGGGTACCTAAGACCCAAGCCTAAATTTGCCTTGCAGGTTTATGCATCCGGGGGTTCAAGCTGGATTATCGACAGCGGATGCACAAACCATATGACGGGGGAGAAGAAGATGTTCACCTCCTACGTCAAAAACAAAGATTCCCAAGATTCAATAATATTCGGTGATGGGAATCAAGGCAAGGTAAAGGGGTTAGGTAAAATTGCAATCTCAAATGAGCACTCTATCTCTAATGTGTTTTTAGTAGAGTCTCTTGGATATAATTTGCTATCTGTTAGTCAATTATGCAATATGGGATATAACTGTTTATTTACAAATGTAGATGTGTCTGTCTTTAGAAGATGTGATGGTTCACTAGCCTTTAAGGGTGTACTAGACGGCAAACTTCACTTAGTTGATTTTGCAAAAGAAGAGGCCAGTCTAGATGCATGCTTAATGGCTAAGACTTGCATGGGCTGGTTGTGGCATCGCCGCTTAGCACATGTGGGGATGAAGAATCTCCACAAGCTTCTAAAGGGAGAACACGTGATAGGTCTAACCAATGTTCATTTCGAAAAAGATAGACCTTGTGCAGCTTGTCAAGCAGGTAAACAAGTGGGAGGAGCACATCACAGCAAGAATGTGATGACCACGTCAAGACCTCTGGAACTGCTGCATATGGACCTCTTCGGACCCGTCGCCTATCTGAGCATAGGAGGGAGTAAGTATGGTCTAGTTATTGTTGATGACTTTTCCCGCTTCACTTGGGTGTTCTTTTTGCAAGATAAGTCTGAAACCCAAGGGACCCTCAAGCGCTTCCTAAGGAGAGCTCAAAATGAGTTTGAGCTCAAGGTGAAGAAGATAAGGAGCGACAACGGGTCCGAATTCAAGAACCTTCAAGTGGAGGAGTTTCTTGAGGAGGAGGGGATCAAGCACGAGTTCTCCGCTCCCTACACACCTCAGCAAAATGGTGTGGTAGAGAGGAAGAATAGGACGCTCATAGATATGGCGAGGACTATGCTTGGAGAATTCAAGACCCCCGAGTGCTTTTGGTCGGAAGCCGTGAACACGGCTTGCCACGCCATCAACAGGGTCTACCTTCACCGCCTCCTCAAGAAGACGTCGTATGAGCTGCTAACCGGTAACAAACCTAATGTATCGTATTTTCGTGTTTTTGGGAGTAAATGCTACATTCTAGTGAAGAAGGGTAGGAATTCCAAATTTGCTCCCAAAGCCATAGAAGGGTTTTTATTAGGTTATGATTCAAATACAAAGGCGTATAGGGTCTTCAACAAATCATCGGGTTTAGTTGAAGTCTCTAGCGACGTTGTATTTGATGAAACTAATGGCTCTCCAAGAGAGCAAGTTGTTGATTGTGATGATGTAGATGAAGAAGATGTTCCAACGGCCGCGATACGAACCATGGCGATTGGAGACGTTCGGCCACAGGAACAAGATGAACGAGATCAACCTTCTACCTCAACAACGGTGCATCCCCCAACTCAAGACGATGAACAGGTTCATCAACAGGAGGCGTGTGATCAAGGGGGAGCACAAGATGATCATGTGATGGAGGAAGAAGCGCAACCGGCACCTCCAACCCAAGTTCGAGCGATGATTCAAAGGGATCATCCCGTCGACCAAATTCTGGGTGACATTAGCAAGGGAGTAACTACTCGGTCTCGACTAGTTAATTTTTGTGAACATTACTCTTTTGTCTCTTCTATTGAGCCTTTCAGGGTAGAGGAGGCCTTGCTAGATCCGGATTGGGTGTTGGCCATGCAGGAGGAACTTAACAACTTCAAGCGCAATGAAGTTTGGACACTGGTGCCTCGTCCCAAGCAAAATGTTGTGGGAACCAAGTGGGTGTTCCGCAACAAACAGGACGAGCACGGGGTGGTGACGAGGAACAAGGCTCGACTTGTGGCAAAAGGTTATGCCCAAGTCGCAGGTTTGGACTTTGAGGAGACTTTTGCTCCTGTGGCTAGGCTAGAATCAATTCGTATCTTGCTAGCATATGCCGCTCACCATTCTTTCAGGTTGTACCAAATGGATGTGAAGAGCGCTTTCCTCAACGGGCCGATCAAGGAGGAGGTGTACGTGGAGCAGCCCCCTGGCTTCGAGGATGAACGGTACCCCGACCACGTGTGTAAGCTCTCTAAGGCGCTCTATGGACTTAAGCAAGCCCCAAGAGCATGGTATGAATGCCTTAGAGACTTTTTAATTGCTAATGCTTTCAAGGTTGGGAAAGCTGATCCAACTCTTTTTACTAAGACTTGCGATGGTGATCTTTTTGTGTGCCAAATTTATGTCGACGACATAATATTTGGTTCTACTAACCAAAAGTCTTGTGAAGAGTTTAGCAGGGTGATGACGCAAAAATTCGAGATGTCGATGATGGGCGAGTTGACCTACTTCCTTGGGTTCCAAGTGAAGCAACTCAAGGACGGCACCTTCATCTCCCAAACAAAGTACACACAAGATTTGCTAAAGAGGTTTGGGATGAAGGACGCCAAGCCCGCAAAGACGCCGATGGGAACCAACGGACACACCGACCTCAACAAAGGAGGTAAGTCCGTTGATCAAAAAGCATACCGGTCCATGATAGGTTCTTTGCTTTATTTATGTGCTAGTAGACCGGATATTATGCTTAGCGTATGCATGTGTGCTAGATTTCAATCCGATCCGAAGGAGTGTCACTTAGTGGCTGTGAAGCGAATTCTTCGATATTTAGTCGCTACGCCTTGCTTCGGGATCTGGTATCCAAAGGGGTCTAACTTTGACTTGATTGGGTACTCAGATTCCGACTATGCTGGATGTAAGGTCGATAGGAAGAGTACATCAGGGACGTGCCAATTCTTAGGAAGGTCCCTGGTGTCATGGAACTCTAAGAAACAAACTTCCGTTGCCCTATCCACCGCTGAGGCCGAGTATGTTGCCGTAGGACAGTGTTGCGCGCAACTACTTTGGATGAGGCAAACCCTCCGGGACTTTGGCTACAATCTGAGCAAAGTCCCACTCCTATGTGATAATGAGAGTGCTATCCGAACAGCGGAAAATCCTATTGAGCACAGCCGCACAAAGCACATTGACATCCGGCATCACTTTTTGAGAGACCACCAGCAAAAGGGAGATATCGAAGTGTTTCATGTTAGCACCGAGAACCAGCTAGCCGATATCTTTACCAAGCCTCTAGATGAGAAGACCTTTTGCAGGCTGCGTAGTGAGCTCAATATCTTAGATTCGCGGAACTTGGATTGAAATGTAGCATACATGTGTTTATGCCTTTGATCATGTCCATTCTGCATTTTGTTGCTTATTGTGGTGCTCAAGTTGTACAAACACTCCCTGGATCTCACAAGTCCTGTTTGCAAGTGATGCACATATTTAGGGGGAGTTGTGCTACAACTTGACCCTTTGAGACTAACCATATGCTTGAGTTTGCTTGATTTAGTCTCGAAGGAGAATTGAAAGGGAAAAGGTGGACTTGGACCATGAAAGACTTCCACTGCACTCCGATGAGAGGGTAACTTATTCCAAGTCCATCTCATGAACTCTTATTGCCATTTGCTCTAAATTGAAGATTTTGGTGAGGCAATGGGGTTAAAGGGCCAAGATTGATCCCGTTTTGGTGCTTGATGCCAAAGGGGGAGAAAATAAAGGCCAAAGCAATAAATGGATCAGCTACCACTTGAGAAATTTGAAAATAGTAGAGTAGAGCTTTTGGTTTGTCAAAACTCTTTTATTGTCTCTTTTGTCAAAAGTTGGCTTCTTGTGGGGAGAAGTAGTAATTATGGGAAAAAGGGGGAGTTTTTTGAAATCTTTGATCAATCTCTTTTGGAATGACTCTCTTTATGCTTCAACATGTGTGTTTGACCTAGAGATAGAGATTTGAGTTTGATTTGCAAAAACAAACCAAGTGGTGGCAAAGGATGATCCATATATGCCAAAATTGAATCAAAATAAATTTGAGTTTTATTTGAAGTGAGTTTGCACTTGTTCTAGTTGCTTTATGTTGTGTTGGCATAAATCACCAAAAAGGGGGAGATTGAAAGGGAAATGTGCCCTTGGGCCATTTCTAAGTATTTTGGTGATTGAGTGCCAACACAAGTGCTTAAATGTGAATTTATGTCCATGGATGAACAAAGTGCAAATCATGAAGTAAAGGTATGTTTCTAAGCCTTAGTACATTGGTTTTGTGTACTAATATACTTGTCTAAGTGTTAGAAACAGAAAGAAGAAGAAAAGAAGAAAGGTGCAAAAGACTTGGCTGTGTACAGCCAAGACTCAGCTCGGTCTGGCACACCGGACTGTCCGGTGGTGCACCGGACAGTGTCCGGTGCGCCAGGCTGACTCGGCGTGAAGAGGCCACTCTCGGGAATTCGCCGACGGCGTACGGCTAAAATTCACCGGACTGTCCGGTGTGCACCGGACTGTCCGGTGAGCCAACGGTCGGCCGGACCAACGGTCGGCCGCGCGATCTGCGCGAGACACGTGGCCGAGCCAACGGTCGGAAGGGGGCACCGGACTGTCCGGTGTGCACCGGACATGTCCGGTGCGCCAACGGCTCCCAGATCTGCAACGGTCGGCAGCGCTGTTTAAGGAAAGAAATCGGGCACCGGACAGTGTCCGGTGTGCACCGGACTGTCCGGTGCACCCGACGACAGAAGGCAAGGATGGCCTTCCAGATTTGCTCTCAACGGCTCCTAGCTGCCTTGGGGCTATAAAAGGGACCCCTAGGCGCATGGAGGAGATAACCAAGCAACCTTAGAGCATTCTTGATCATCCACACTCAGTCTTTGCGCATTCGTTTGTCATTCTCAGTGATTCGAGCTCCGTTCTAGTGAGAACTTTGAGATAGTCTTTGAGCTCGATTCTTGGCCGTGTGTGTGCGCATTTTGCTGTGGATTTGTGTGTGTTGCTTTCATCCCTTACTCCGTATTTCTTGTAAATCTCAAGTGTAAGGGCGAGAGGCTCCAAGTTGTGGAGATTCCTCGCAAACGGGATATTGAAAGGCAAAGCAAAACACCGTGGTATTCAAGTTGGTCTTTGGACCGCTTGAGAGGGGTTGATTGCAACCCTCATCCGTTGGGACGCCACAACGTGGAGTAGGCAAGCGTTGGTCTTGGCCGAACCATGGGATAAACCACTGTGTCATCTCTGTGTTTGATCTCTTGTGTTTTAAAGTTTTCAGGATCACCTATTCACCCCCCTCTAGGTGCTCTCAGAAATCGATGTCTTGGTGCTTAGAAGTGTTGTTGAGATGCTTGGTGTGCTCCTCCATGCGCCTAGGGGTCCCTTTTATAGCCCCAAGGCAGCTAGGAGCCGTTGGGAGCAATCTGGGAAGGCAATTCTTGCCTTCTGTCGTCTGGCGCACCGGACAGTCCGGTGCACACCGGACATGTCCGGTGCCCGATTTCTTTCCATAAACAGCGCAGTCGACCGTTGGCAGCCTGGGAGCCGTTGGTGCACTTGACATGTCCGGTGCACACCGGACAGTCCGGTGCCATCTTCTAGCCGTTGGCTCGGCCACGTGTCCCGCGCAGATTGCGCGGCCGACCGTTGACCCGGCCGACCGTTGGCTCACCGGACAGTCCGGTGATTTTTAGCCGTACGCCGTTGATGGTTTCCCGAGAGCGACGAGTTCGCCTGTGAGCGGCCCACCGGACAGTCCGGTGCACACCGGACAGTCCGGTGAATTTTAGCCGTACACCGCCGTCGAAGTCCCGAGAGCAGCCACTTTGCCCAAGCCAGCCTGGCGCACCGGACACTGTCCGGTGCACCACCGGACAGTCCGGTGCACCCAGACTGGGCAGACTTTGGCTGCTCGAGCCATCTCTTCTCCAACTCGATTTTTTCTGTTTCCAGCACTTAGACACAATACATTAGTCCATAAAACAATGTACTAAGTTTGAGAAACATACCTTTATCCTTGATTTGTACTTTGTCCACCATTTTACAATTAGGCACCTGTGTTGGGCACTAAATCACCAAAACACTTAGAAATGGCCCAAGGGCACATTTCCCTTTCAATCTCCCCCTTTTTGGTGATTTATGCCAACACAACATAAAGCAAGTAGAACAAGTACAAAATCAAATCAAATAAGAAATCAAAATTGTTTTGATTCAATTTTGACATATATGGATCACTCTATGCCACCACCTGGTTTGTTTTTGCAAATCAAACTCAAATTCCTATCTCTAAGTCAAGACCACTTGTAGAGACATAAAGAGAGGTTTTCCAAAGAAATTTGATCAAGGATTTCAAAAACTCCCCCTTTTTCCCATAATCAACACCTCTCCCCACAAGAGGCCAACTTTTGACATAAGAGACAATAAAAGAGTTTTGACAAACCAAAAGCTCTAATCTACTATTTTCAAAATTTCCCAAGTGGTAGCTGATCCATTTATTGCTTTAGCCTTTATTTTCTCCCCCTTTAGCATCAAGCACCAAAACGGGATCAATCTTGGCCCTTTAACCCCATTGCCTCACCAAAATCTTCAAATAAGAACACAAAGGCAATAAGAGTATGAAGATGAACTTGGAAAAGTTACTCTTTTCATCGGAGTGCAGTGGAAGTCTTGCATGGTCCAAGTCCACCTTTTCCCTTTCAATTTTCCTTGGAGACTAAAACAACGAAACTCAAGTACATGGTTAGTCTCAAAGGGTCAAGTTGTAGCACAGCTCCCCCTAAATATGTGCATTACTTGCAAACAGGACTTGTGAGGTCCAGGGAGTGTTTGTACAACTTGAGCACCACAATAAGCAACAAAATGCAGAATGAACATGATCAAAGGCATAAACACATGTATGCTACATTTCAATCCAAGTTCCGCGAATCTAAGATATTGAGCTCACTACGCAGCCTGCAAAAGGTCTTCTCATCTAGAGGCTTGGTAAAGATATCGGCTAGCTGGTTCTCGGTGCTAACATGAAACACTTCGATATCTCCCTTTTGCTGGTGGTCTCTCAAAAAGTGATGCCGGATGTCAATGTGCTTTGTGCGGCTGTGCTCAACAGGATTTTCCGCTATTCGGATAGCACTCTCATTATCACATAGGAGTGGGACTTTGCTCAGATTGTAGCCAATGTCCCGGAGGGTTTGCCTCATCCAAAGTAGTTGCGCACAACACTGTCCCGCAGCAACGTACTCGGCCTCAGCGGTGGATAGGGCAACGGAGGTTTGTTTCTTAGAGTTCCATGACACCAGGGACCTTCCTAAGAATTGGCACGTCCCCGATGTACTCTTCCTATCGACCTTACATCCAGCATAGTCGGAATCTGAGTACCCAATCAAGTCAAAGTTAGACCCCTTTGGATACCAGATCCCGAAGCAAGGCGTAGCGACTAAATATCGAAGAATTCGCTTCACAGCCACTAAGTGACACTCCTTAGGATCGGATTGAAATCTAGCACACATGCATACGCTAAGCATAATATCCGGTCTACTAGCACATAGATAAAGCAGAGAACCTATCATGGACCGGTATGCTTTTTGATCAACAGACTTACCACCTTTGTTGAGGTCGGTGTGTCCGTCAGTTCCCATCGGCGTCTTTGCGGGCTTGGCGTCCTTCATCCCAAACCGCTTTAGCAAGTCTTGCGTGTACTTCGTTTGGGAGATGAAAGTGCCGTCCTTGAGTTGCTTCACTTGGAACCCAAGGAAGTAGTTCAACTCGCCCATCATTGACATCTCGAATTTCTGCGTCATCACCCTGCTAAACTCTTCACAAGACTTTTGATTAGTAGAACCAAATATTATGTCATCGACATAAATTTGGCACACAAAAAGATCACCATTGCAAGTCTTAGTAAAAAGAGTTGGATCGGCTTTCCCAACCTTGAAAGCATTAGCAATTAAAAAGTCTCTAAGGCATTCATACCATGCTCTTGGGGCTTGCTTAAGTCCATAGAGCGCCTTAGAGAGCTTACACACGTGGTTGGGGTACCGTTCATCCTCAAAGCCAGGGGGTTGCTCCACGTACACCTCCTCCTTGATCGGCCCGTTGAGGAAAGCGCTCTTCACATCCATTTGGTACAACCTGAAAGAATGATGAGCAGCATATGCTAGCAAGATACGAATTGATTCTAGCCTAGCCACAGGAGCAAAAGTCTCCTCAAAGTCCAAACCTGCGACTTGGGCATAACCTTTTGCCACAAGTCGAGCCTTGTTCCTTGTCACCACCCCGTGCTCGTCCTGTTTGTTGCGGAACACCCACTTGGTTCCCACAACATTTTGCTTGGGGCGAGGCACCAGTGTCCAAACTTCATTGCGCTTGAAATTGTTGAGTTCCTCCTGCATGGCCAACACCCAGTCCGAATCTAGCAAGGCCTCTTCTACCCTGAAAGGCTCAATAGAAGAGACAAAAGAGTAATGTTCACAAAAATTAACTAATCTTGAACGAGTAGTTACTCCCTTGCTAATATCACCCAATATCTGGTCGACGGGATGATCCCTTTGAATCGTCGCTCGAACTTGGGTTGGAGGTGCCTGAGGTGCTTCTTCCTCTTCAACTTGATCATCCTGTGCTCCCCCTTGATCATGCGCCTCCACTTGAGGTATCTGTTCGTCATCTTGAGTTGGGGGATGCACCATAGTTGAGGAAGACGGTTGATCTTGCTCCAGTTGTTCCTGAGGCCGTACATCTCCAATCGCCATGGTGCGTATCGCGGCCGTTGGAACATCTTCTTCATCTACATCATCAAGATCAACAACTTGCTCTCTTGGAGAGCCATTAGTCTCATCAAATACAACGTCGCTAGAGACTTCAACCAAACCCGATGATTTGTTGAAGACCCTATACGCCTTTGTATTTGAATCATAACCTAACAAAAACCCTTCTACATCTTTGGGAGCAAATTTATAAGTTCTACCTTTCTTCACAAGAATATAACATTTGCTCCCAAATACACGAAAATAAGACACATTGGGTTTGTTACCAGTTAGCAGCTCGTATGAGGTCTTCTTGAGGAGGCGGTGAAGGTAGACCCTGTTGATGGCGTGGCAAGCCGTGTTCACGGCTTCCGACCAAAAACACTCGGGGGTCTTGAACTCTCCAAGCATAGTCCTCGCCATATCTATGAGTGTCCTGTTTTTCCTCTCTACCACACCATTTTGCTGAGGTGTGTAGGGAGCGGAGAACTCGTGCTTGATCCCCTCCTCCTCAAGGAACTCTTCTACTTGAAGATTCTTGAATTCGGACCCGTTGTCGCTCCTTATCTTCTTCACCTTGAGCTCAAACTCATTTTGAGCCCTCCTTAGGAAGCGCTTGAGGGTCCCTTGGGTTTCAGACTTATCCTGCAAAAAGAACACCCAAGTGAAGCGGGAAAAGTCATCAACAATAACTAGACCATACTTACTTCCTCCTATGCTCAGATAGGCGACGGGTCCGAAGAGGTCCATATGCAGCAGCTCCAGAGATCTTGATGTTGTCATCACATTTTTGGTGTGATGAGAGCCTCCCACCTGTTTCCCTGCTTGACAAGCTGCACAAGGTCTATCTTTTTCGAAATGAACATTGGTTAGACCTATCACGTGTTCTCCCTTTAGAAGCTTGTGAAGGTTCTTCATCCCCACATGTGCTAAGCGGCGATGCCACAACCAGCCCATGCAAGTCTTAGCCATTAAGCATGCATCTAGACCGGCCTCTTCTTTTGCAAAATCAACTAAGTAAAGTTTGCCGTCTAGTACACCCTTAAAAGCTAGTGAACCATCACATCTTCTAAAGACAGACACATCTACATTTGTAAATAAACAGTTATATCCCATATTGCATAATTGACTAACAGATAGCAAATTATATCCAAGAGACTCTACTAAAAACACATTAGATATAGAGTGCTCATTTGAGATTGCAATTTTACCTAACCCTTTTACCTTGCCTTGATTCCCATCACCGAATATTATTGAATCTTGGGAATCTTTGTTTTTTGACGTAGGAGGTGAACATCTTCTTCTCCCCCGTCATATGGTTTGTGCATCCGCTGTCGATAATCCAGCTTGAACCCCCGGATGCATAAACCTGCAAGGCAAATTTAGGCTTGGGTCTTAGGTACCCAACTCATGTTGGGTCCTACAAGGTTAGCACAAATATCCTTAGGGACCCAGATGCAAGTTTTGTCTCCCTTGCATCTTGCCCCTAATTTTCTAGCAACTATCTTCCTATCCTTTCTAAAAATAGCAAAAGAAGCATTTAAAGCATGATATATTATAGAAGGTTCATTTACTTTCCTAGGAACATTAACAACATTTCTGCTAGGCATATTATGAACAATATTTCTCCTACCAACATTTCTATCATGCACATAAGAAGAACTAGAAGCAAACATGGCATGAGAATCAAAGGCATTATATGCATTACAACTCCTATAAGCATTTCTAGACTGTCTCCTATCATGGTACATAAAGGCATGGTTCTTTTGCACACTACTAGCCATAGGGGCCTTCCCTTTCTCCTTGGCGGAGATGGGAGCCTTATGGCTTGTCAAGTTCTTGGCTTCTCTCTTGTAGCCAAGTCCATCCTTAATTGAGGGGTGTCTACCAATCGTATAGGCATCCCTTGCAAATTTTAGTTTGTCAAATTCATTCTTGCTAGTCTTAAGTTGGGCATTAAGACTAGCTAATTCCTCATTTAATTTGGAAATTGAAACTAAATGATCACTACAAGCATCAATGTCAAAATCTTTACACCTATTACAAGTTTCAACAATTTCTACACAAGAATTAGATTTACTAGCTACTTCTAGTTTGGCATTTAAATCATCATTAACACTTTTTAAAGTAGCAATGGTTTCATGACAAGAAGATAATTCACTAGAGAGCATTTCATTCCTTTTAATTTCAAGAGCAAGAGATTTTTGTGCACTAACAAATTTATCATGCTCCTCATATAAAAGATCCTCTTGTTTTTCTAGTAATCTATTCTTGTCATTCAAAGCATCAATCAACTCATTAATCTTATCAATTTTAGATCTATCTAATCCCTTGAATAAGCATGAGTAATCTATCTCATCATCATCACTAGACTCATCCTCACTCGAAGAAGCATAAGTACTAGTATCATGAGTGCTTACTTTCTTCTCTCTTGCCATGAGGCAAGTGTGACGCTCGTTGGGGAAGAGGGATGACTTGTTGAAGGCGGTGGCGGCGAGTCCTTCATTGTCGGAGTCGGAGGAGGAGCAATCCCAATCCCACTCCTTTCCGATATGTGCCTCGCCCTTGGCCTTCTTGTAATGCTTCTTCTTCTCCCTCTTGTTCCCTTGGTCCTGATCACTATCATTGTCGGGACAGTTAGCAATAAAATGACCAAGCTTACCGCATTTGAAGCATGAGCGCTTCCCCTTGGCTTTGGTCTTGCTTGGCTATCCCTTGCGACCCTTAAGCGCCGTCTTGAATCTTTTGATGATGAGGGCCATCTCTTCATCATTAAGTCCGGCCGCCTCAATTTGTGCCACCTTGCTAGGTAGCGCCTCCTTGCTTCTTGTTGCTTTGAGAGCAAGAGGTTGCGGCTCGTTGATTGGTCCATTCAAGGCGTCGTCCACGTACCTCGCCTCCTTGATCATCATTCGCCCGCTGACGAATTTTCCTAGGACTTCCTCGGGCGACATTTTGGTGTACCTGGGATTCTCATGAATATTATTCACCAAATGAGGATCAAGAACGGTAAAGGACCTTAGCATCAGTCGGACGACGTCGTGGTCCGTCCATCGCGTGCTTCCGTAGCTCCTTATCTTGTTGATAAGGGTCTTGAGCCGGTTGTATGTTTGAGTTGGCTCCTCGCCCCTTATCATCGCGAACCTTCCAAGCTCGCCCTCCACCAACTCCATTTTGGTGAGCAAGGTGACGTCGTTCCCCTCATGAGAGATCTTGAGGGTGTCCCAGATCTGCTTGGCGTTGTCCAAGCCGCTCACCTTGTGATACTCGTCCCTGCACAAAGAGGCTAGCAACACAGTAGTAGCTTGTGCATTCTTATGAATCTGTTCATTAATAAACACAGGACTATCTGAGCTATCAAATTTCATTCCACTTTCCACAATCTCCCAAATGCTTGGATGGAGAGAAAACAGGTGAGTACGCATTTTGTGGCTCCAAAACCCGTAGTCCTCTCCATCAAAGTGAGGGGGCTTGCCAAGTGGAATGGGGAGCAATTGGGCATTTGAGCTATGCGGAATGCGCGAATAATCGAAAGAAAAGTTTGAGTTAACCATCTTTCGTTTGTCGTAGTCGTCGTTGTCCTTTTGGGAGGAGGAAGATTCGTCGCTGTCGTAGTAGACAATTTCCTTGATGCGCCTTGTCTTCTTCTTCCTCCCGTCTTTTCTTTTGTGGCCCGAGCCTGAGTCGGTGGGCCTGTCATCATTGGGCTCGTTGACGAAGGACTCCTTCTCCTTGTCGTTGATCACCATCCCCTTGCCCTTAGGATCCATCTCTTCGGGCGGTTAGTCCCTTTCTTGAAGAGAGCGGCTCTGATACCAATTGAGAGCACCTAGAGGGGGGGGGGGGGGTGAATAGGTGATCCTGTAACACTTCAAAACTTAAGCCACAAACCTTGGTTAATTGTTAGCACAATAATTGCCAAGTGGCTATAGAGGAATCCTCAACAAAACACAATAACCAACAAAGATCAATCACAGAGATGGCACAGTGGTTATCCCGTGGTTCGGCCAAGACCAACGCTTGCCTACTCCACGTTGTGGCGTCCCAACGAACGAGGGTTGCAATCAACCCCTCTCAAGCGGTCCAAAGACCCACTTGAATACCACGGTGTTTTGCTTGCTTTATCTCAATCCCGTTTGCGAGGAATCTCCACAACTTGGAGCCTCTCGCCCTTACACTTGAAATTCACAAAGAACACGGAGCAAGGGAGGGATTAGCAACGCACACAAGACATAAGAATCAGAGTGTCAACACGCACACAAATCGCAACAAGAGCTCGCAACACAACTCAATGAGTTCACAACTCCACTAGAGCTCTATATGCTATCACAATGAAACGAATGCGCGAAATCGATGTCTTGGTGCTTAGAAGTGTTGTTGAGATGCTTGGTGTGCTCCTCCATGCGCCTAGGGGTCCCTTTTATAGCCCCAAGGCAGCTAGGAGCCGTTGGGAGCAATCTGGGAAGGCAATTCTTGCCTTCTGTCGTCTGGCACACCGGACAGTCCGGTGCACACCGGACATGTCCGGTGCCCGATTTCTTTCCATAAACAGCGCAGTCGACCGTTGGCAGCCTGGGAGCCGTTGGTGCACTTGACATGTCCGGTGCACACCGGACAGTCCGGTGCCATCTTCTAGCCGTTGGCTCGGCCACGTGTCCCGCGCAGATTGCGCGGCCGACCGTTGGCCCGGCCGACCGTTGGCTCACCGGACAGTCCGGTGCACACCGGACAGTCTGGTGATTTTTAGCCGTACGCCGTTGATGGTTTCCTGAGAGCGACGAGTTCGCCTGTGAGCGGCCCACCGGACAGTCCGGTGCACACCGGACAGTCCGGTGAATTTTAGCCGTACACCGCCGTCGAAGTCCCGAGAGCAGCCACTTTGCCCAGGCCAGCCTGGCGCACCGGACACTGTCCGGTGCACCACCGGACAGTCCGGTGCACCCAGACTGGGCAGACTTTGGCTGCTCGAGCCATCTCTTCTCCAACTCGATTTTTTCTGTTTCCAGCACTTAGACACAATACATTAGTCCATAAAACAATGTACTAAGTTTGAGAAACATACCTTTATCCTTGATTTGTACTTTGTCCACCATTTTACAATTAGGCACCTGTGTTGGGCACTAAATCACCAAAACACTTAGAAATGGCCCAAGGGCACATTTCCCTTTCAATCTCCCCCTTTTTGGTGATTTATGCCAACACAACATAAAGCAAGTAGAACAAGTACAAAATCAAATCAAATAAGAAATCAAAATTGTTTTGATTCAATTTTGACATATATGGATCACTCTATGCCACCACCTGGTTTGTTTTTGCAAATCAAACTCAAATTCCTATCTCTAAGTCAAGACCACTTGTAGAGACATAAAGAGAGGTTTTCCAAAGAAATTTGATCAAGGATTTCAAAAACTCCCCCTTTTTCCCATAATCAACACCTCTCCCCACAAGAGGCCAACTTTTGACATAAGAGACAATGAAAGAGTTTTGACAAACCAAAAGCTCTAATCTACTATTTTCAAAATTTCCCAAGTGGTAGCTGATCCATTTATTGCTTTAGCCTTTATTTTCTCCCCCTTTAGCATCAAGCACCAAAACGGGATCAATCTTGGCCCTTTAACCCCATTGCCTCACCAAAATCTTCAAATAAGAACACAAAGGCAATAAGAGTATGAAGATGAACTTGGAAAAGTTACTCTTTTCATCGGAGTGCAGTGGAAGTCTTGCATGGTCCAAGTCCACCTTTTCCCTTTCAATTTTCCTTGGAGACTAAAACAACGAAACTCAAGTACATGGTTAGTCTCAAAGGGTCAAGTTGTAGCACAGCTCCCCCTAAATATGTGCATTACTTGCAAACAGGACTTGTGAGGTCCAGGGAGTGTTTGTACAACTTGAGCACCACAATAAGCAACAAAATGCAGAATGAACATGATCAAAGGCATAAACACATGTATGCTACATTTCAATCCAAGTTCCGCGAATCTAAGATATTGAGCTCACTACGCAGCCTGCAAAAGGTCTTCTCATCTAGAGGCTTGGTAAAGATATCGGCTAGCTGGTTCTCGGTGCTAACATGAAACACTTCGATATCTCCCTTTTGCTGGTGGTCTCTCAAAAAGTGATGCCGGATGTCAATGTGCTTTGTGCGGCTGTGCTCAACAGGATTTTCCGCTATTCGGATAGCACTCTCATTATCACATAGGAGTGGGACTTTGCTCAGATTGTAGCCAAAGTCCCGGAGGGTTTGCCTCATCCAAAGTAGTTGCGCACAACACTGTCCCGCAGCAACGTACTCGGCCTCAGCGGTGGATAGGGCAACAGAGGTTTGTTTCTTAGAGTTCCATGACACCAGGGACCTTACCTTACCAGGAACGTTTCACCCGTCATGCAGACATTACAGAACATCAGAGATAAGGAATTGCGGAAGCGATTACATAATTTACATTTATTTAAAAACAAGCTCAAGTTGTTTTATTACAGACCAGAACTAAGAGCGAGTGCTAAGTAGTAATATTATACAAACCAAGGGAGGCAAAAACTCCTCCCGATAAGTTTTAAGTAAAAGATCTTGATGGAGGACCAAGTCCTCCCGCACTTCAGTCTTGTGTTTCTTCTTTAGGAACCACCTTGGCACAGAAGCAGCAGAAATCTGCTACTTCCTCACCTAAAAACAACGAAGGGATAAACCCTGAGTATGGAATTACTCAGCAAGTCTTACCCGACTAAGGAAAAGACTCTCAAGGGTATGCTGGATATATGGGAGTCAAGGTAAGGTTTTTCAATAATCAAAGACTCTGTTTTGCTGAAATGCTTACTAAAGTGGATCCTTAAAAATCCAAATTTTATTTGTCAAGTTAAGTACATTTACCCACAACCAGAGTTCTTTCTACTCTAGTTCAATCACTGGTCCTATACTAGCCAATTTCTTCAACAAAAAAAACCCATCATCTTTAGTGGAATGCTACGTGTAGGTCAGTGACCAAGTCTTCATAACCGCGAAGGTACGACGATCCGAATCGATTATACTCAGCTGAGGATCTCCAATCACACGACATATGTAGCACTTAACCCTTGCATATGTCAACCCGCCACCGGGGTTCTTAAGACCGGATCAGGTTCACGCAAACCGAGAGCACAGATACACCACCGTCCAGCCTCTTGCCACGGAGGGTACACACTACTCTCGCCACCACTCCACGCCCATTTCGTGTTATCTTATTCCGGCCTTAGTCTGCCCGAGGCAAGGCTTCCCCATGATGAGGCATGTGACTAGCTAAAGGGTCCTCGATCATCAAGCCTACATCGAGACGGTCCTTAATCGACTCAGACGGAGACACTACACCAAGACTCTCTTCGCGTGCAAGTCAACCGCCCGGTCTCAGCTTAAGTATTTTATCCCAAAAACTTGGTACCTGGCAGAGGTACATCTTTTCCGATGTTGAATCCATCAAGGCCTTTGACAGATTCACCATCAAGTTTTATTTTTGAAAACATCCCACCCACTTTTGCCACATCATATTTTGTAAAAAACAAAACATTTTGTTTTTCTAAAGCAAGACTAAGCATCAAAAATCTTTTATAAAACGGGTGATCAAGGAAGGTAATCAAGTTCAAGGAAGGTAATGCAGGAATTGTTTTAGCAATCAACTCCTATCACCTAATGCAGCAATCAAGTGAGAAAGATTTAAAAACATCAAGGAAGGTGGCAAATGCACCGGGGCTTGCCTTTGTTAACAGGTGAGTCCGGCTCGGATCCGCAAATATCAAAGTAAAAGCAGTTGCCTGCTTGAGGATCTGAGGGTGGTGGTGTCCTTTCTTCAGTGACTCCTTCTTCTTCGTGTTCTAACATATCCATATATATGCATAAGAATGGATGCCATGGGATGCTCATGAGGATGCAAAGATAATATAAACTTATTATCTAAGTCTTGAGTACAACTTTCCTTCACGGTACTCCGAGAACCTAGGGTTTCCGGAGTCAGTAAAGGAGTTCATAGGGCAGGGGGGTGTTTTGGGGTTTAGTGATCAAACATGGTCCAAATCAACTCAAACTTTACCCAAGGCTTCTAAATATTGCTTTAAGTTCCCATAAAAAGTTTGGGCATTTTTGGACTTACCAATTATTTTCTAAAAATCCAAAACTAATTCTTTAAGCTGCTTTAAATGCCCTAAAATTCTCTGTTTAAACTAAAAATCATGAAATTATTTTTATTAAATACTAGGGAAAATAACAAGCCTAGGAAAATTGGTTTCACAATTTTATCATTTTTCTACAATTTTCAATAATTGTTTTAGCTCTGGAAATAAAAGAAAAGGAAAAACAGTGAACAGTTCTGGGCCAAAAGCAGCTCGTACGGCCCAGTCAGGGGGAAGAAGCGCCCGCGCGCGCCCGCGCCCTGGCGATTTTGCACAGGGACCCCCGCGTTTCTGTCTATCTGCGAACGAATTCTTTCACTGTTTAACAGAGTCTATGACGTTTACGGATAGACCCCCGTAGTTCTGTTCTTTTGCAAGGTGGAGTCCCCGACGGCGTTCACGCCCAGCCGAGCTCCGGCGAGCACCTACGCCGGCCGATTGGGGCAACGGCTAGGGTTCCCGAGCGGCGGACATCAAATTGGACCAAGCCCGAGTGTTTTCCCTAATCTAATTGCACGAATAATGAGCTATCAAGCTCTGTCCGCATGAACCGAGAACATTGCGGATGGGTGAAGGTGTTCCCGGTAATCCATGGTGGTTTGGTTCAATCAAAAGGGTCAGGGATCATGTGGAGAGCTTAGGGATGCTAGAACAAGCAACGGTACAGCTTGAACTAACCTGAGTTGAGCTGGCCGCGACGAACGGATTTTCACGGTGGCGGAGAGTGGATTTGGGGCAAAACCAAAATTCGAGCTCTCGGAGGCACGGGTGCTAGCGATTGTTGGTGGATGAGTGGGTGATGATGTTATGCAGCTAGGGGAGGGCTCAATTTATAGGCGGAGTGAGCGGTGGCCGCAAATTTTGGACGAGCAACGCGGCGGCCGGAGGTGAGGAAGAATCCTGGCGTGGTGAATACGTGCCCAGAGGCGTGGCGGTTGTTCCGGTGATCGACGGGGAGTTAGAGTAAGTCGTGGCGGTGCGGTGGAAAGTGAGAGCCACGCGGCGCACGGCCGGGAGGCGGCGGTTCACCGGCGAGCCTATCGCTCAGCCGCAGAGAAAAAGGGGCAGTCACGGTGAGTCACCAGAGTTATCCCCACGGGGTGGCTTTTACCTGGCGGCCTCATCTGATCACCGGCGACGTGAATCGCAACGGCGGCGGCGTGAATCTTAGCGGAGGTTGGTCGTCGGCGGTGAGGGATTGCCGTGCTGTCATTCTGATCTGTCTGAAGCACTGTACCATGGCGAGCTCGTTTCAAACAGCCTGACAGAGCGATTTGCAGGGGAGTTTTCTTCCAATTTCATGTGGCAACTGGCCCAAGTCTCTGCACCAAAGTTGTAGTGCTACATATCAGCTACAACTCGACTATAGGGATTAAACCTATTTGAGCAATGGATCAAGGTTTAATTCAACCCCAAAGATGGCTTTGTTACACTGAACTTCTGAATTTCAGACTGAATCAGCCTGACAGCCAATCTTCAGGCTTAATTATCTCCAACATTTCCTTAACAACAATGCTCACACTCTTAAGCAAAGTTGTTCTCCTTTAATTGCTTTACAAATTTGGTGTGGTGACCTAGGGCAAAGACCCTATGCTTTGAATGTTACAAAGCCCTAAAGTTGAGCCTTCAACACTGAATTTCAGACTTAGTATAGAATTCAAAGTTGGGGTCCTTTTTGCAAATGAGTCCAAAACTTAGGGTTTAGCTTTCAAGTCCACAGATTTATGAACCAAATGACTTAGGATACTTATTTGCCTTGGTTTTTGCACTTTAGCCCAAAAGTGGACTAATTTTGCACTTAGGCCCCCTAGGGTTTAGTCTTAGGGTTTTCCAGGGTTCCAATTAGGGTTTTTAGTATCCTAGGGTATAATTGTGGTTCAACCTTGTTTTTGGGGATATCTTATAACTATTACCCTAAAGTATTTAGATTTTCTCAAGTTGGGTTAAGTCTTACCCCTTTAATCCCTGTTTACGGTAAAGCTTCCTATCCAGGGTCCTATTTGCAAAACCTTAAAACAATACAACTTGTTTGAAATTTTTGCCTAGTGAATGCACTCTAGGTGTGTCAAACATATGCAATGTCAATGCTTATGATGCCATGCTCAAGTTTTAGTCATAGTAACACCAGGGGTGTTACAGGTGATGTCTGGCAACGCCTATTTGCTACAAACATTACAAGGCAAGGACTTGCCTAAGGCTTTGAATGGGCGTTTCCTCAAACAGTACCATCCTAGTATGTGGCAGGATGCCTAAGAGAACCGATGTAATCACATCGAGTTAGTTGCTTTTGGTTTGCTCAGCTCCACCAAAAGGCAGGGGGGCATATGTTGAGCACATATTGAGCGGCCGGACGGTCCGGCCCTGAGGCCGGACGGTCCGCGGTCCAGACAGTCCGCGCCTGTGGGCCGGATGGTCCGCGCATGCACAGAGTAGTTTAGGGTTCCAAGTTTTGTGCTATGTTTGTTGGCTAGATTTGCGGAATTAACCCGGAATCCAGTCATGTAAAGGGTCCATCCCCCCTCCTCTATATAAAGAGAGGTCTACGGCCGATTTGTAATCATCAATCGAATCAATACAACTTCTATTTCGCATTTTATCCTAGGAGTAGTTCTAGTCTAGTTTAGGTTTAGCTATCCAATCCCCAAATTCTTCGTCTCTCTTCGGCTCTACGTCGATTAGAGGAGTCTAGGTCGGCCGGCCTGAGCCTAGACACCACCTAGGATCTCTACTCCCTGATGGGGTCCCTCCCGGGAGCGAGATCCAGGCGCCGCCGGCGATCTTCCGCCGCCCCTGCGCACGCGCGGACCGTCCGGCCCTAGGGCGCGGACCGTCCGGCCGTCAGGCAGGGAACCCGGGCTCCTGCACCAGGTCGCGGACCGTCCGGCCCTGTGCCGCGGACCGTCCGCGCCTGACCAGAGAGCACCGCCGCCTCGCACCAGGCCGCGGACCGTCCGGCCCCTGCGCGCGGACCGTCCGCCCCTGTGCAGAGGGCACCGCCACGGTTCTTGTTGAGTGTTTGGCGCTCCGAAAAGGCGTCAACAGAAAGCCACAACGGCGACCATCGACTGCTACTATTCATGCCGGAACAACCAGAATCTGGTTGCATGAGGAATGAACAGACAACTTCAAATTTGAAGCTCTTCGGTGCTCAGAGGAAAACTGAATAAGTACCTATTACTACTGTGTTACCCCAACATAGGGTAACGCTGCCTGCTCGTGGAACAGGGCCAGGAACCTACAGAAGAGAGAAGACCACTGAATCTTTCTTTACCCTGCTGCAAAGCCGTTTCATGTATCAACTAGAGGTCCATCCAATCACCCTCACGGAATTCTCCCTCAACTTCCCATATGATCGTAGCTACAAAAAACTAGAGAGAGAGAGGTGAAATGAACATGTGACGAAGGGGTCCCGTATTGTTTTATCTCGAACACACAAGAGGGTTGTGTATCATTTCATAAATAGAAAAAGAAGAAAAAGAAGACAACACATGCAACCACTAAACTCACCCACAAATAGCACCCACACCACACATATATAGGCAAACCCCACACTCAATGTCCTACTAAGGCGAAAGCCGACAACATGGAAAGGCCCTTGGCCCCAGCCATACACCACATATTAAGGTCGGCGACGACCAATCCTAACACGCTAGACAAATTAGGAGAGATCCCCTTGAAGACACAGTCGTTGCATTGTCGCCAACTAGCCCAAGCTCCAAGGCCACCAACGAATTGAAACCATCTTGCGAGGACCATCAACTACATTGACTTAGCTGCTACAACATTCATCGAGGCTGTCCTTAGAAGGGCTTGGAGAGAGGGATCCCAAGCCCAGCCACTGCAAAAGGTGGAACCAAAGCTGTCTCGAAAAAACACATGAGACCAAAAGATGGTTAATGTTTTCGTCCTCTTGGTCACAAAGCGGGCAAGCTGCAGGGTGGGGAGTCCCCTCCTCTTCAGGCGATTAGCAGTCCAACAACGATCTTGCAAAACTAGCTACATGAAGAATTTGCACTTTGCTGGCGCCCAGGACTTTCACATCCTCTCAAAGGGTCTAAAAATAGTGGATCCACAAAGGGTAATATCATAAGCCGATTTTGTGGAATATTGCCTTGAGATGGTGAAACGCCAAAAAATGTCAGATGTTCCAGGCCGCAGAATCACACCGGAGATGGCATCACAAAGGTGTAGGACCTTAGAAATAATCTCCTAAGAAACTAAACCTCTCAAGTCTTTGACCCAACTCATTCCTTCCATAGCTTCTGCCACCGTTATTCTATTCACCAATATTGTAGGTACAAGAACAAAAATATGAGGCACTAAGTCAGCTATGTGTTGCCCCAGATGCCATCTATCTTTCCAAAACAAAATAGTGTGACCATCACCCAAAACTGAATCCATGACATGATTAAACATGGCCTGAACCATTCCATTTGATTTAAAGGGCAGATCAGCCAAGGTTTGCCTGGGTCAGTCTTAGCAAGCCGAAGCCACCTAACCCTCAGTGCCCAGTTCAGACAATGGATATCAAAGATGTCGTGGCCACCTAGCTCCTTTGGCCTAGTGACTTTGCGCCAAGCAACCAAGCAGTGACCATCATTGGCTTCTTTACGACCTCTCCAAAGAAAACATCGCCTAATCTTATCAATGGCTCTAAGAGCCCATTTAGGCAAGTCAAGCACCATCGCGTGATAGATAACTATTGTTGTGATCACAAACTCGACTGTAGTGGCTTGCCTAATCCTCGCCATTAGGTCGACCTTCTAGCCAGGCAAGAGGTTAGCTAGCCGATCTATGATGGGTTGAAGTTGATTCTTTGACAACTTAATAGAGAGTGGTAAGCCCAAGTATTTGATAGGAAACTCTTCAATCTTATAAGGGAAACAATCCATTACTTCTTGGACTTCTAGTTGAGTGCATTGGATGGGGGGCCACATTCTTTTCTGCACATTAACTTTCAATCCTGTAGCTTCTCCAAATAATTCCAAAATTCGAATAACCATGTTGAGTTCTACAACAACTGGTCTTAAAAACAACACCACATCATCAACGTATAGAGAAATATGATGTTGTACAAACCACGAAGAGAGGGGCTAGAGAAGGCCTTCAAGAGCAGCAGCTGTCACCAAGTGATTAAGTATGTCCATCACAATTATAAACAACAAGGGTACAAGGGATTTCTTTGCCTCACCCCCTCTTATGAGCAATAAAATCTCCTGGAATACCATTAAGGAGGATTGGGGTAGAGAAAGTCATGAGAAGCCCACTGATAATATCTCTCCAAACAGGACCAAAACCTAGCCCTAGCAACACTTCTAAAAGGAAGGGTCAGGAAACAGAGTCAAAGGCCTTTGAAATATCTAGCTTGAGTAAAATTCTAGGCTGCTTTTGGGCATGAAGAAATCTTGCAGTTTGCTGAACCAACATAAAATTGTCTTGTTTAAAATGGCCCTTAATAAACACACTTTGGTTCTTGGAAACAATTTCATTCATGTGGTCTCTCAAGCGATTAGCCAGAACTTTAGTGAGAAGTTTTGCAAAGATGTGTATGAGGCTGATAAGCCTAAAATCCTTGGCCATAATAATAGTCCTCCTTTGGCAAAAGCGTAGTATAGGTTGTATTGAGGAAGCGAAAAATCCTAAAATTCCTCCTCCAGATTTCATCAAAGGCCAGCATGACATCGTCCTTTATAATGGTCCAGCAAGATTTATAGAATCGACCGATGAACCGATGAGGTCTGAGGGCCTTTGAGAGCACCTAGAGGGGGGGTGAATAGGTGATCCTGTAAAATCAAACACTAATAGCCACAAAAACTTAGTTTAAGGTGTTAGTACGGCTAAGTAGCGAGTTCTTGTGAACACAATAATCACAGAGAAAGCAACACAAGTGACACGCGATTTTTATCCCGTGGTTCGACCAAGTAATACTTGCCTGCTTCCACGTTTTGGCGTCCTAATGGATGAGGGTTGCACTCAACCCCTTTCAAGTGATCCAATGATCAACTTGAATACCATGACTTTCTTCCTTATAGTTTTTCTCCCGTTTGCAAGGAATCTCCACAAGTTGGAGCCTCTCGCCCTTACAATAAAGATCACAAAGAAGGCACAAGAGTAAGGCTAGGAGAGCAACACACACAACACACAAATCCACAGCACACACACGCACACAAGCCAAGACTTGAGCTCGAAACGTAGCACAAAGAGTTCACAACTCGAACGGAGCTCAAATCACTAACACAATCGATCAAATGCGCGAAGGCGGAGTGTGGGAGTCTTAGAATGCTTAGTGAATGCTTGGGTATCTCCTCCATGCGCATAGGGGTCCCTTTTATAGCCCCAAGGCAGCTAGGAGCCGTTGGAGACAAACTTGGAAGGCCATCCTTGCCTTCTGTCGAGTGGCGCACCGGACAGTCCAGTGCGCCACCGGACATCTACTAGCCTGTCTAGTGCGCGATTTCCTTCCAAATCGGGCACAGACGACCGTTGCAGCTCCGGGCCCGTTGGCGCACCGGACACTGTCCGGTGCACACCGGACAGTCCGGTGACCCCCGCCGACCGTTGGAGCTGCCACGCGTCGCCCGCAGATTTCGCGGCCGACCGTTGGCGCTGACGACCGTTGGCTCGCCAGACAGTCCGGTGCACCACTGAACAGTCCGGTGAATTATAGCCGTACGCCGCTGTCGAATCCCCAGAGCGGCCTTTTCACCGGATACCAGCCTGGCGCACCAGACACTGTCCGGTGCACCACCGGACAGTCCGGTGTGCCAGACTGAGCTGAAGTTTGGCTGCTCACAGCCAAGTATTTTCCCTTTTCCTCTCTTCTTCTTTAGTCACTGTTTCTAGCACTTAGATAACCATGTTAGTACATAAAACAATTCACCAAGTCTAGAAACATACCTTTTTTCTTGATTTGCACTTCTTACTTTATTTGGCACGTAAGAACTTAATTAAACGTGTTGGGCACTTAATCACCAAAACATTATAGAAATTGCCCCAGGGCACATTTCCCTTTCAATCTCCTCCTTTTTGGTGATTTATGCCAACACAACCGAAAGCAACCAAAAGAAGTGCAACATCAATGCAATTGAAGACCAAATTGTTTTCGCTAATGATTTGGTATATTTGGATCACTCTTTGCCACTACTTGGTTTGTTTTTGCAAATCAAATTCTCTTCCCTATCTCTAAGTCAAACACACTTGTTTGGGCACATAGAAAGTTATTCCAAGAGTAAAATTGATCAAGTGCCAAAAAAACTCCCCCTTTTTCCCATAATCAAAATTCTCCCCCACAAGAGACCAAATTTTGCAATAAGAGTATTTTGGACAAATCAAAAATTCTAACTCTATTATTTTCAAAAATCACAAGTGGTTGGCTGATCCAGTTGCTTTGGCCTTAATTTCTCCCCCTTTGGCATTAAGCATCAAAACTGGATCATTTTTTGCCCTTTAACCCCATTGCCTCACCAAAAATTGTCAATTAAGAGCGAAAAGGCAATGAAATTGCAAGTATGAACTTGGGAGTAAGTACACTAATACCGGAGTGCAGTGGAAGTCTTTTCATTGTCCAAGTTCACCTTTCCCTTTCAATGTACCTTTGAGACTACATCAAGTATACTCAAACAAACAGATTAGTCTCAAAGGGTCAAGTTGTAGAACATCTCCCCCTAAATATGTGCACCATTTGCATATGGACTTGTGAGGTCCGGGGAGGTCTTGTACAACTTGAGCACCACAAATATACAACGAATAATGTAAATGCTCAAAGTAACTTGATCAAAGGCATAGAACACATGTATGCTATAGATCAATCCAAGTTACGCGAATCTAAGACATTTAGCTCACTACGCAACCTGCAAAAGGTTTTCTCATCTAACGGCTTGGTAAAGATATCAGCTAGCTGGTTCTCGATGCTAATATGGTACACCTTGATATCTCCCTTTTGCTGGTGGTCTCTCAGGAAGTGATGTCGGATGTCTATGTGCTTAGTGCGGCAGTGCTCAACAGGATTATCCACCATTCGGATTGCACTCTCATTGTCACATAGGAGTGGGACTTTGCTCAGATTGTAGCCAAAGTCCCAGAGGGTTTGCCTCATCCAAAGTAGTTGTGCGCAACACTGTCCTGCGGCAACATACTCGGCCTCAGCGGTGGATAGGGCAACGGATGTTTGTTTCTTTGAACTCTAGGACACCAGGGACCTTCCTAGAAATTGGCACGTCCTCGATGTGCTCTTCCTATCAACCTTGCACCCGGCATAATCGGAGTCTGAGTATCCAATCAAGTCAAAGGTACACCCCTTTGGATACCAGATCCCGAAGCAAGGCATAGAAACTAAATATCTAAGAATTCGCTTAACGGCCACAAGGTGACACTCCTTGGGGTCGGATTGATATCTAGCACACATGCATACACTAAGCATAATGTCCGGTCTACTAGCACATAAATAAAGTAATGAACCTATCATGGATCGGTATGCCTTTTGATCAATAGACTTACCTCCTTTGTTGAGGTCAACACGCCCGTCGGTTCCCATCGGTGTCTTCGCGGGCTTGGCATCCTTCATCCCAAACCTCTTGAGAAGATCTTGAGTGTACTCCATTTGGGAGATGAAGGTGCCGTCTTTGAGTTGCTTCACTTGGAACCCAAGGAAGTAGGTCAACTCGCTCATCATAGACATCTCAAACTTTTGAGTCATCACTCTGCTAAACTCCTCACAAGACTTTTGGTTAGTATAACCAAATATTATGTCATCGACATAAATTTGGCACACAAAAAGATCACCATCGCAAGTCTTTGTAAAAAGAGTGGGATCGGCTTTCCCAACCTTGAAAGCATTAGCAATTAAAAAATCTCTAAGGCATTCATACCATGCTCTTGGGGCTTGCTTAAGTCCATAGAGCGCCTTAGAGAGCTTGAACACATGGTCGGGGTACCTGTCGTCCTCAAAGCCAGGGGTTGTTCCACATATACCACATCCTTTATTGGCCCATTGAGGAAAGCGCTCTTCACATCCATTTGAAATACGCTGAAAGAGTGGTGAGTGGCATAGGCTAGTAAAATTCGAATAGACTCTAGCCTAGCCACAGGAGCAAAAGTCTCATCGAAATCCAAACCTGCGACTTGGGCATAACCTTTTGCCACAAGTCGAGCCTTGTTTCTTGTCACCACCCCGTGCTCGTCTTGCTTGTTGTGGAACACCCACTTGGTCCCCGCAACATTTTGCTTTGGACGTGGCACCAGGGTCCAAACTTCGTTTCTCTTGAAGTTGTTGAGCTCTTCCTGCATGGCCAACACCTAGTCCGGATCCTGCAAGGCCTCTTCTACCCTGAAAGGCTCAATAGAAGATACAAACGAGTAATGCTCACAAAAATTGGCTAAACATGAGCGAGCCGTTACTCCCTTGCTGATATCACCCAGAATCTGATCGACGAGGTGGTTTCTTTGGATCGTCGCTCGGACTTGAGTCGAAGGGACCCGTGGTGCTTCTTCCTCCATAACTTGTTCTTCTTGTGCTCCCCCTTGATCACGTCCCTCTTCTTGAGGTACCTGTTCACCGTCTTAAGTTGGAGGATGCACCATTGTGGAGGAAGATGGCTGATCTTGCTCCTGTTGTTCCTGTGGTCGCACACCACCAATCGCCATCGTGCGTATTGCAGCCGTTGGAACATCATCTTCATCTATGTCATCAAGATCAACTTGCTCTCTTGGAGAGCCATTAGTCTCATCAAATACAACGTCGCTAGAGACTTCAACTAATCCTGATGATTTGTTAAAGACCATATACGCCTTTGTATTTGAGTCATACCCTAGTAAAAACCCTTCTACAGCTTTGGGAGCAAATTTAGAATGTTTATCTTTCTTCACCAAAATGTAGCATTTGCTCCCAAATACACGAAAGTAAGAAACATTGGGTTTGTTACCGGTAAGGAGTTCATAGGAGGTCTTCTTGAGAAGGCGATGCAGATAGAGCCTGTTTATGGCATGGCAAGCTGTGTTCACAGCTTCCGACCAAAACCGCTCGGGCGTCTTGAACTCTCCAAGCATCGTTCTCGCCATGTCGATAAGCGTCCTGTTTTTCCTCTCTACCACACCGTTTTGCTATGGTGTGTAGGGAGCGGAGAACTCGTGCTTGATGCCTTCCTCCTCAAGAAATTCTTCAACTTGTAGATTCTTGAACTCGGACCCGTTGTCGCTTCTTATCTTTTTCACCTTTTGTTCAAATTCATTTTGAGCCCTCTTTAGAAAGCGCTTTAGGGTCCCTTGGGTTTCTGATTTATCCTGCAAGAAGAACACCCAAGCGAAGCGGGAAAAATCATCAACAATTACTAGACCATACTTACTTCCCCCGATGCTATGGTAGGCAACGGGTTCGAAGAGGTCCATGTGAAGAAGCTCCAGTGGTCTTCATGTTGTCATCACATTCTTGCTATGATGAGTGCTTCCCACTTGTTTCCCTGCCTGACATGCTGCACAAGGCCTATCTTTCTCGAAACAAACATTGGTTAGTCGTAACACATGTTCTCCCTTTAAAAGTTTATGAAGGTTCTTCATCCCAACATGTGCTACACGGTGATGCCACAGCCAACCCATACTAGTCTTAGCTATTAAGCATGCATCTAGATCGGACTCCTCTTTCGAAAAATAAACTAAGTAGAGTTTGTCGTCTAATACACCCTTAAAAGCTAATGAACCATCACTCCTTCTAAAGACAGATACATCAACATTTGTAAAAAGACAATTGTAACCCATGTGACACAATTGACTTACAGACAGAAGGTTGTAACCAAGCGACTCTACTAGAAATACATTCGATATGGAGTGCTCATTAGTCATGGCTATCTTGCCTAAGCCTTTGACCTTGCCTTGGTTCCCATCTCCAAAGATGACCGTATCCTGGGAATCCTTGTTTTTGACGTAGGAGGTGAACATCTTCTTCTCCCCCATCACGTGGTTTGTGCATCCGCTGTCGATAATCCAGCTTGAGCCCCCAGATGCATAAACCTGCAAGGCAATTTACGCTTGGGTTTTAGGTACCCAACTCTTGTTGGGTCCTACAAGGTTAGTCACAATAACTTTTAGAACCCAAATGCAAGTTTTGTCTCTGAAAGGGAAATGTGCCCTTGGGCCATTTCTAAGTATTTTGGTGATTGAGTGCCAACACAAGTGCTTAAATGTGAATTTATGTCCATGGATGAACAAAGTGCAAATCATGAAGTAAAGGTATGTTTCTAAGCCTTAGTACATTGGTTTTGTGTACTAATATACTTGTCTAAGTGTTAGAAACAGAAAGAAGAAGAAAAGAAGAAAGGTGCAAAAGACTTGGCTGTGTACAGCCAAGACTCAGCTCGGTCTGGCACACCGGACTGTCCGGTGGTGCACCGGACAGTGTCCGGTGCGCCAGGCTGACTCAGCGTGAAGAGGCCGCTCTCGGGAATTCGCCGACGACGTACGGCTAAAATTCACCGGACTGTCCGGTGTGCACCGGACTGTCCGGTGAGCCAACGGTCGGCCGGACCAACGGTCGGCCGCGCGATCTGCGCGAGACACGTGGCCGAGCCAACGGTCGGAAGGGGGCACCGGACTGTCCGGTGTGCACCGGACATGTCCGGTGCGCCAACGGCTCCCAGATCTGCAACGGTCGACAGCGCTGTTTAAGGAAAGAAATCGGGCACCGGACAGTGTCTGTTGTGCACCGGACTGTCCGGTGCACCCGACGACAGAAGGCAAGGATGGCCTTCCAGATTTGCTCTCAACGGCTCCTAGCTGCCTTGGGGCTATAAAAGGGACCCCTAGGCGCATGGAGGAGATAACCAAGCAACCTTAGAGCATTCTTGATCATCCACACTCAGTCTTTGCGCATTTGTTTGTCATTCTCAGTGATTCGAGCTCCGTTCTAGTGAGAACTTTGAGATAGTCTTTGAGCTCGATTCTTGGTCGTGTGTGTGCGCATTTTGCTGTGGATTTGTGTGTGTTGCTTTCATCCCTTACTCCGTATTTCTTGTAAATCTCAAGTGTAAGGGCGAGAGGCTCCAAGTTGTGGAGATTCCTCGCAAATGGGATATTGAAAGGCAAAGCAAAACACCGTGGTATTCAAGTTGGTCTTTGGACCGCTTGAGAGGGGTTGATTGCAACCCTCGTCCGTTGGGACGCCACAACGTGGAGTAGGCAAGCGTTGGTCTTGGCCGAACCACGGGATAAACCACTGTGTCATCTCTGTGTTTGATCTCTTGTGGTATTGTGTTTTGTTGAGACTCCCCTCTAGCCACTTGGTGATTATTGTACTAACACTTAACAAGTTTTTGTGGCTTAAGTTTTAAAGTTTTCAGGATCACCTATTCACCCCCCCCCCCTCTAGGTGCTCTCAATTGGTATTGGAGCCGTTCTCTTCAAGAAAGGGACTAACCGCCCGAAGAGATGGATCCTAAGGGCAAGGGGATGGTGATCAACGACAAGGAGAAGGAGTCCTTCGTCAATGAGCCCAATGATGACAGGCCCACCGACTCAGGCTCGGGCCACAAAAGAAAAGACGGGAGGAAGAAGAAAACAAGGCGCATCAAGGAAATTGTCTACTACGACAGCGACGAATCTTCCTCCTCCCAAAAGGACGACGACGACTACGATAGAAGAAAGACGGTTAACTCAAACTTTTCTTTCGATTATTCGCGCATCCCGCATAGTTCAAATGCTCAATTGCTCCCCATTCCACTTGGCAAGCCCCCTCACTTTAATGGAGAGGATTACGGATTTTGGAGCCACAAAATGCGTACTCACCTGTTTTCTCTCCATCCAAGCATTTGGGAGATTGTGGAAAGTGGAATGAAATTTGATAGCTCGGATAGCCCTGTGATTATTAATGAACAGATTCATAAAAATGCACAAGCTACTACTGTGTTGCTAGCCTCTTTGTGCAGGGACGAGTATCACAAGGTGAGCGGCTTGGACAATGCCAAGCAGATCTGGGACACCCTCAAGATCTCTCATGAGGGAAACGACGTCACCTTGCTCACCAAAATGGAGTTGGTGGAGGGAGAGCTTGGACGGTTCGCGATGATAAGGGGCGAGGAGCCGACACAAACATACAATCGGCTCAAGACCCTTATCAACAAAATAAGGAGCTACGGGAGCACGCGATGGACGGACCACGACGTCGTCCGCCTAATGCTAAGGTCATTTACCGTTCTTGATCCTCATTTGGTGAACAATATACGTGAAAATCCCAGGTACACCAAGATGTCGCCCGAAGAAGTTCTTGGGAAGTTCGTAAGCGGGCGAATGATGATCAAGGAGGCAAGATACGTGGACGACGCGTTGAACGGTCCTAGTCATGAGCCTCAACCCATTTCTCTCAAGGCAACAAGGAGCAAGGAGGCGCTACCAAGCAAGGTGGCGCAAGTTGAGGCGGCCGGACTTAATGATGAAGAGATGGCCCTCATCATCAAAAGATTCAAGACGGCGCTTAAGGGTCGCAAGGGACAGCCAAGCAAGACCAAAGCCAAGGGGAAGCGCTCATGCTTCAAATGCGGTAAGCTTGGTCATTTTATTGCTAACTGTCCCGACAATGATAGTGAACAGGACCAAGGGAACAAGAGGGAGAAAAAGAAGCATTACAAGAAGGCCAAGGGCGAGGCACATATCGGAAAGGAGTGGGATTCGGATTGTTCCTCCTCCGACTCTGACAATGAAGGACTCGCCGCCACCGCCTTCAACAAGTCATCCCTCTTCCCCAACGAGCGTCACACTTGCCTCATGGCAAGAGAGAAGAAAGTAAGCACTCATACTAGTACTTATGCTTCTTCGAGTGAAGATGAGTCTAGTGATGATGATGAGATAGATTACTCATGCCTATTCAAGGGATTAGATAGAACCAAGGTAGACAAAATTAATGAATTAATTGATGCCTTGAATGACAAGAATATGCTTTTAGAAAAACAAGAGGATTTGTTGTATGAAGAACATGACAAATTTGTAGAAGCACAGAAATCTCTTGCTCTAGAAATTAAGAGGAATGAAATGCTCTCTAGTGAATTATCTTCTTGTCATGAAACTATTGCTAAGTTAAAAAGTTTTAATGATGATTTAAATGCTAAACTAGAAGTAGCTAGTAAATCTAATTCTTGTGTAGAAATTGTTGAAACTTGTAATAGGTGTAAAGATTTTGACATTGATGCTTGTAGTGATCATTTAGTTTCAATTTCCAAATTAAATGATGAATTAGCTAGTCTTAATGCCCAACTTAAGACTAGCAAGAATGAATTTGACAAGCTAAAATTTGCAAGGGATGCCTACACAATTGGTAGACACCCCTCCATTAAGGATGGACTTGGCTACAAGAGGGAAGCCAAGGACTTGACAAGCCATAAGGCTCCTATCTCCGCCAAGGAGAAAGGGAAGGCTCCTATGGCTAGTAATGCTAAAAAGAACCATGCTTTTATGTATCATGATAGGATACAAACTAGAAATGCTTATAGGAGTTATAATGCTTATGATGATTTTGATTCTCATGCCATGTTTGCTTCTAGTTCTTCCTATATGCATGGTAGAGATATGTCTAGGAGAAATGCTATTCATCATGTGCCTAGAAAGAATATTATTCATGCTCCTAGGAAAGTAATGAATGAACCTTCTACAATTTATCGTGCTTTAAATGCGTCCTTTGCTATTTGTAGAAAGGATAGGAAAATAGTTGCTAGGAAGTTAGGGGCAAAATGCAAGGGAGACAAAACTTGCATTTGGGTCCCTAAGGATATTTGCACTAACCTTGTAGGACCCAACATGAGTTGGGTACCTAAGACCCAAGCCTAAATTTGCCTTGCAGGTTTATGCATCCGGGGGTTCAAGCTGGATTATCGACAGCGGATGCACAAACCATATGACGGGGGAGAAGAAGATGTTCACCTCCTACGTCAAAAACAAAGATTCCCAAGATTCAATAATATTCGGTGATGGGAATCAAGGCAAGGTAAAGGGGTTAGGTAAAATTGCAATCTCAAATGAGCACTCTATCTCTAATGTGTTTTTAGTAGAGTCTCTTGGATATAATTTGCTATCTGTTAGTCAATTATGCAATATGGGATATAACTGTTTATTTACAAATGTAGATGTGTCTGTCTTTAGAAGATGTGAAGGTTCACTAGCTTTTAAGGGTGTACTAGACGGCAAACTTTACTTAGTTGATTTTGCAAAAGAAGAGGCCAGTCTAGATGCATGCTTAATGGCTAAGACTTGCATGGGCTGGTTGTGGCATCGCCGCTTAGCACATGTGGGGATGAAGAATCTCCACAAGCTTCTAAAGGGAGAACACGTGATAGGTCTAACCAATGTTCATTTCGAAAAAGATAGACCTTGTGCAGCTTGTCAAGCAGGTAAACAAGTGGGAGGAGCACATCACAGCAAGAATGTGATGACCACGTCAAGACCTCTGGAACTGCTGCATATGGACCTCTTCGGACCCGTCGCCTATCTGAGCATAGGAGGGAGTAAGTATGGTCTAGTTATTATTGATGACTTTTCCCGCTTCACTTGGGTGTTCTTTTTGCTGGATAAGTCTGAAACCCAAGGGACCCTCAAGCGCTTCCTAAGGAGAGCTCAAAATGAGTTTGAGCTCAAGGTGAAGAAGATAAGGAGCGACAACGGGTCCGAATTCAAGAACCTTCAAGTGGAGGAGTTTCTTGAGGAGGAGGGGATCAAGCACGAGTTCTCCGCTCCCTACACACCTCAGCAAAATGGTGTGGTAGAGAGGAAGAACAGGACGCTCATAGATATGGCGAGGACTATGCTTGGAGAATTCAAGACCCCCGAGTGCTTTTGGTCGGAAGCCGTGAACACGGCTTGCCACGCCATCAACAGGGTCTACCTTCACCGCCTCCTCAAGAAGACGTCGTATGAGCTGCTAACCGGTAACAAACCTAATGTATCGTATTTTCGTGTTTTTGGGAGTAAATGCTACATTCTAGTGAAGAAGGGTAGGAATTCCAAATTTGCTCCCAAAGCCGTAGAAGGGTTTTTATTAGGTTATGATTCAAATACAAAGGCGTATAGGGTCTTCAACAAATCATCGGGTTTAGTTGAAGTCTCTAGCGACGTTGTATTTGTTGAAACTAATGGCTCTCCAAGAGAGCAAGTTGTTGATTGTGATGATGTAGATGAAGAAGATGTTCCAACGGCCGCGATACGAACCATGGCGATTGGAGACGTTCGGCCACAGGAACAAGATGAACGAGATCAACCTTCTACCTCAACAACGGTGCATCCCCCAACTCAAGACGATGAACAGGTTCATCAACAGGAGGCGTGTGATCAAGGGGGAGCACAAGATGATCATGTGATGGAGGAAGAAGCGCAACCGGCACCTCCAACCCAAGTTCGAGCGATGATTCAAAGGGATCATCCCATCGACCAAATTCTAGGTGACATTAGCAAGGGAGTAACTACTCGGTCTCGACTAGTTAATTTTTGTGAACATTACTCTTTTGTCTCTTCTATTGAGCCTTTCAGGGTAGAGGAGGCCTTGCTAGATCCGGATTGGGTGTTGGCCATGCAGGAGGAACTTAACAACTTCAAGCGCAATGAAGTTTGGACACTGGTGCCTCGTCCCAAGCAAAATGTTGTGGGAACCAAGTGGGTGTTCCGCAACAAACAAGACGAGCACGGGGTGGTGACGAGGAACAAGGCTCGACTTGTGGCAAAAGGTTATGCCCAAGTCGCAGGTTTGGACTTTGAGGAGACTTTTGCTCCTGTGGCTAGGCTAGAATCAATTCGTATCTTGCTAGCATATGCCGCTCACCATTCTTTCAGGTTGTACCAAATGGATGTGAAGAGCGCTTTCCTCAACGGGCCGATCAAGGAGGAGGTGTACGTGGAGCAGCCCCCTGGATTCGAGGATGAACGGTACCCCGACCACGTGTGTAAGCTCTCTAAGGCGCTCTATGGACTTAAGCAAGCCCCAAGAGCATGGTATGAATGCCTTAGAGACTTTTTAATTGCTAATGCTTTCAAGGTTGGGAAAGCCGATCCAACTCTTTTTACTAAGACTTGCGATGGTGATCTTTTTGTGTGCCAAATTTATGTCGACGACATAATATTTGGTTCTACTAACCAAAAGTCTTGTGAAGAGTTTAGCAGGGTGATGACGCAGAAATTCGAGATGTCGATGATGGGCGAGTTGACCTACTTCCTTGGGTTCCAAGTGAAGCAACTCAAGGACGGCACCTTCATCTCCCAAACAAAGTACACACAAGATTTGCTAAAGAGGTTTGGGATGAAGGACGCCAAGCCCGCAAAGACGCCGATGGGAACCGACGGACACACCGACCTCAACAAAGGAGGTAAGTCCGTTGATCAAAAAGCATACCGGTCCATGATAGGTTCTTTGCTTTATTTATGTGCTAGTAGACCGGATATTATGCTTAGCGTATGCATGTGTGCTAGATTTCAATCCGATCCGAAGGAGTGTCACTTAGTGGCTGTGAAGCGAATTCTTCGATATTTAGTCGCTACGCCTTGCTTCGGGATCTGGTATCCAAAGGGGTCTAACTTTGACTTGATTGGGTACTCAGATTCCGACTATGCTGGATGTAAGGTCGATAGGAAGAGTACATCGGGGACGTGCCAATTCTTAGGAAGCTCCCTGGTGTCATGGAACTCTAAGAAACAAACTTCCGTTGCCCTATCCACCGCTGAGGCCGAGTATGTTGCCGCAGGACAGTGTTGCGCGCAACTACTTTGGATGAGGCAAACCCTCAGGGACTTTGGCTACAATCTGAGCAAAGTCCCACTCCTATGTGATAATGAGAGTGCTATCCGAATAGCAGAAAATCCTGTTGAGCACAGCCGCACAAAGCACATTGACATCCGGCATCACTTTTTGAGAGACCACCAGCAAAAGGGAGATATCGAAGTGTTTCATGTTAGCACCGAGAACCAGCTAGCCGATATCTTTACCAAGCCTCTAGATGAGAAGACCTTTTGCAGGCTGCGTAGTGAGCTCAATATCTTAGATTCGCGGAACTTGGATTGAAATGTAGCATACATGTGTTTATGCCTTTGATCATGTCCATTCTGCATTTTGTTGCTTATTGTGGTGCTCAAGTTGTACAAACACTCCCTGGATCTCACAAGTCCTGTTTGCAAGTGATGCACATATTTAGGGGGAGTTGTGCTACAACTTGACCCTTTGAGACTAACCATATGCTTGAGTTTGCTTGATTTAGTCTCGAAGGAGAATTGAAAGGGAAAAGGTGGACTTGGACCATGAAAGACTTCCACTGCACTCTGATGAGAGGGTAACTTATTCCAAGTCCATCTCATGAACTCTTATTGCCATTTGCTCTAAATTGAAGATTTTGGTGAGGCAATGGGGTTAAAGGGCCAAGATTGATCCCGTTTTGGTGCTTGATGCCAAAGGGGGAGAAAATAAAGGCCAAAGCAATAAATGGATCAGCTACCACTTGAGAAATTTGAAAATAGTAGAGTAGAGCTTTTGGTTTGTCAAAACTCTTTTATTGTCTCTTTTGTCAAAAGTTGGCTTCTTGTGGGGAGAAGTAGTAATTATGGGAAAAAGGGGGAGTTTTTTGAAATCTTTGATCAATCTCTTTTGGAATGACTCTCTTTATGCTTCAACATGTGTGTTTGACCTAGTGATAGAGATTTGAGTTTGATTTGCAAAAACAAACCAAGTGGTGGCAAAGGATGATCCATATATGCCAAAATTGAATCAAAATAAATTTGAGTTTTATTTGAAGTGAGTTTGCACTTGTTCTAGTTGCTTTATGTTGTGTTGGCATAAATCACCAAAAAGGGGGAGATTGAAAGGGAAATGTGCCCTTGGGCCATTTCTAAGTATTTTGGTGATTGAGTGCCAACACAAGTGCTTAAATGTGAATTTATGTCCATGGATGAACAAAGTGCAAATCATGAAGTAAAGGTATGTTTCTAAGCCTTAGTACATTGGTTTTGTGTACTAATATACTTGTCTAAGTGTTAGAAACAGAAAGAAGAAGAAAAGAAGAAAGGTGCAAAAGACTTGGCTGTGTACAGCCAAGACTCAGCTCGGTCTGGCACACCGGACTGTCCGGTGGTGCACCGGACAGTGTCCGGTGCGCCAGGCTGACTCGGCGTGAAGAGGCCGCTCTCGGGAATTCGCCGACGGCGTACGGCTAAAATTCACCGGACTGTCCGGTGTGCACCGGACTGTCCGGTGAGCCAACGGTCGGCCGCGCGATCTGCGCGAGACACGTGGCCGAGCCAACGGTCGGAAGGGGGCACCGGACTGTCCGGTGTGCACCGGACATGTCCGGTGCGCCAACGGCTCCCAGATCTGCAACGGTCGGCAGCGCTGTTTAAGGAAAGAAATCGGGCACCGGACAGTGTCCGGTGTGCACCGGACTGTCCGGTGCACCCGACGACAGAAGGCAAGGATGGCCTTCCAGATTTGCTCTCAACGGCTCCTAGCTGCCTTGGGGCTATAAAAGGAACCCCTAGGCGCATGGAGGAGATAACCAAGCAACCTTAGAGCATTCTTGATCATCCACACTCAGTCTTTGCGCATTCGTTTGTCATTCTCAGTGATTCGAGCTCCGTTCTAGTGAGAACTTTGAGATAGTCTTTGAGCTCGATTCTTGGCCGTGTGTGTGCGCATTTTGCTGTGGATTTGTGTGTGTTGCTTTCATCCCTTACTCCGTATTTCTTGTAAATCTCAAGTGTAAGGGCGAGAGGCTCCAAGTTGTGGAGATTCCTCGCAAACGGGATATTGAAAGGCAAAGCAAAACACCGTGGTATTCAAGTTGGTCTTTGGACCGCTTGAAAGGGGTTGATTGCAACCCTCGTCCGTTGGGACGCCACAACATGGAGTAGGCAAGCGTTGGTCTTGGCCGAACCACGGGATAAACCACTGTGTCATCTCTGTGTTTGATCTCTTGTGGTATTGTGTTTTGTTGAGACTCCTCTCTAGCCACTTGGTGATTATTGTACTAACACTTAACAAGTTTTTGTGGCTTAAGTTTTAAAGTTTTCAGGATCACCTATTCACCCCCCCTCTAGGTGCTCTCAGTCTCCCTTGCATTTAGATCCTAACTTCCTAGCAACTACTTTTGCATTCTTACATGAAAGAACAAAAGAAGTGTTGCAAGCATGAAAAACAGTAGTTGGTTCATTGCACATTTTCCTAGGCACATAAGACACAACATTATTCCTCCTAGGCGCATGAGACACAACATGATTGCGCCTAAGCCTATTTCTACTACAATCATAAGTAGAGCTAGAAGCAATCATAGCATGATCATAGTCTTTATCATTATAAACATTCCTAGAAAATTTTCTATCATAAATGTAGGCATGATACTTTTGAGAACTACTAGCCATAGGGGCCTTCCCTTTCTCCTTGTTGAGAACAGGAGCCTTTTGGCTTGTTAAGTTCTTGGTTTCCCTTCGAAAACCAAGTCCATCCTTAATCGAGGGGTGTCTACCAATAGTGTAGTCATCCCTAGCAAATTTTAATTTATCAAAATCAATTTTGCAAGTCTTAAGTTGAGCATTAAGACTTGCCACCTCATCATTCAATTTAGTAATAGCAATAAGATGTTCATCACAGACATCAACATCAAAGTCCTTGCATCTATTGCAAATAACTACATGTTCTACACATGATCTAGTTGCATTTGCCTCCTCTAGCTTAGCATTTAATTCATCATTTGAATTCTTTAAACTAGAGACAGATTCATGGCAAGCAGACAATTCAGAGGATAGCACTTCATTTCTCTTAATTTCTAAAGCAAGAGATTTTTGAACACTAATAAATTTGTCATGCTCTTCATACAAAATATCTTCTTGCTTCTCTAGCAATCTATCCTTTTCATTAAGGGCATCAATTAATTCATTAATTTTGTCTAATTTATTTCTATCTAAGCCTTTAAATAAACTAGAGTAATCTACTTCATCATCGGAAGATTCTTCATCACTAGATGAAGTGTACTTGGGTGTGTCCCAAACACGTACCTTTTTCTCCTTGGCCATAAGACATGTATGGCTTTCGTTGGGGAAGAGTGAGGATTTGTTGAAGCAGAGGCAACAAGTTCTTCGTCGTCAGAGTCGGAAGAGGAGCAGTCCGAATCCCATTCTTTTCCAAGGTGCGCCTCGCCCTTCGCCTTTTTGTAGACCTTCTTCTTCTCCCTCTTCCTGTACTTTTCTTGTTCCTGGTCATTATCATTATCGGGGCATTGAGCAAAAAAATGACTAGTCTTACCACATTTAAAGCAGGAGCACTTTCCCCTTGTTTTATTCTTGTTGGGGTACTCCTTGCGTCCTTTAAGCGCGGTCTTGAAGCGCTTGATGATAAGCGTCATCTCATCCTCGTTGAGGCCAGCCGCCTCCACTTGTGCCACCTTGCTTGGAAGCGCCTCCCTGCTACTAGTTGCCTTAAGAGCAACAGGTTGAGGCTCGTAGATGGGTAGTGGACCGTTCAAAGCGTCATCCACGTATCGTGCCTCCTTCACCATCATGCGCCCGCTCACAAATTTTCCAAGGATCTCCTCGGGCGTCATCTTGGTGTACCTGGGATTTTCACGAATAAGATTTACAAGATGGGGGTCAATTATAGTAAATGACCTTAGCATGAGTCGGACGACATCATGATCCATCCATCTTGTGCTTCCGTAGCTTCGGATCTTGCTGACCAGGGTCTTGAGCCTGTTGTAGGTCTGAGTTGGCTCCTCTCCCCTGATCATCGTGAACCTCCCTAGCTCGCCTTCCACTAGTTCCATCTTTGTGATCATAGTGGCATCATTTCCCTCATGTGATATCTTGAGGGTATCCTAGATTTGTTTGGCATTGTCCAAGCCACTCACTTTGTTATACTCGTCCCTGCAAAGAGATGCTAACAACACAGTAGTAGCTTGTGCATTTTTATGGATTTGCTCATTAATAATCACAAGATTATCAGTGCTGTCAAAGTGCATCCCATTTTCTACAATTTCCCATATGCTAGGATGGAGAGAGAATAAATGACTACACATTTTATGACTCCAAAACGAATAGTCCTCTCCATCAAAGTGTGGAGGTTTTCCAAGAGGAATTGAAAGTAGATGCGCATTTGAATTGTATGGCATGCGGGAATAATCAAAAGAATAGTTTTGATTAACCGTCTTTTTCTTTGACGAAGAATCATCATCGTTGTTGTCTCTTGGTGAAGAAGAGGATGCATTGCTGTCGGCATTTCGACCCCGGGGGGTCCCTGGACCGACGAGTAAATTGTCGCTGCGTGCCCCAACCCAGATGGGTCGGCGCGAGACGGGACACAAAGGGAGAGAACAACGAGGGGAAACCACGGCCTTCGTGTTGTCCTGCGCCCAGGGCGGCTGGATGCGCTTGCAGTAGGGCGTTACAAGCGTTCGCGCGGGAGTGAGAGAGAGAGAGAGAGAGAGCCTTATGCGTCGGCCCGTCCTCCCGCGCGGCCAACCTCCCCATATGAGAGCCCTGGACCTTCCTTTTATAGACGTAAGGAGACGGCCTAGGTGTACAATGGGGGGTGTAGCAATGTGCTAACGTGTCTAGCAGAGAGGAGCTAGAGCCCTAAGTACATGCCGTCGTAGCAGTCGGAGAGGTTTTGGCATCCTGTTCATATGATGTCGTGGCCGTCGGAGGAGCGCTGGAGCTCTGCGGAAGTACAGCTGTCGGGGCTGTCGGGTCCACGCTGATGTCTCCTTGCTGACATAAGAGGCTGGGAGCTGCCGCCGTCATGGAGTGTGCGGGGTGTCATCATTAGTTGTTTACTGGGGCGAGCCAGATGGGACGCCGGTCTTGTTCCCCGTAGCCTGAGCTAGCTAGGGGTAGGGTAATGATGGCCCCCCTGGCGACATGGCTGGTCCGAACCCGAGTTTGGGCGAGGTGGCGATTCCTCCGAGGTCGAGGTTGAGTCTGAGCCCTGGGGTCGGGCGAGGCGGAGTCCATCGTCTTCCGGAGCCGAGGCCGAGTCCGAGCCCTGGGGTCGGGTGAGGCGGAGTTCGTCGTCTTCCAGAGCTGAGGCCGGGTCCGAGCCCTGGGGTCGGGCGAGGCGGAGTTCGTCGTCTTCCGGAGCCAAGGTCGAGTCCGAGCCCTGGGGTCGGGCGAGGCGAAGTCCATCTTCCGAGGCCGAGACAGGGGCTGAGCCCTAAGGTCGGGCGAGGCGGAGCTTCCTATGTCGCCCGAGGCTGGACTTAGCCACTGTCGACCTCACTCTAGCGAGTGGCACGACAGTCGGAGCGGGGCAGACGGCGCTGTTTTCTTGTCAGGTCGGTCAGTGGAGCGGCGAAGTGACTGTGGTCACTTCGGCTCTGTCGACTGAAGAGCGCGTCAGGATAAGATGTCAGGCGATCCTTGCATTAAATGCTCCTGCGATACGGTCGGTTGGCGTGGTGATCTGGCCAAGGTTGCTTCTCTGCGAAGACTGGGCCTCGGGCGAGCCGAAGGTGTGTCTGTTGCTTGAGGGGGCCCTCGGGCGAGACGTGAATCCTCCGGGGTCGGCTGCCTTTGCCCGAGGCTGGGCTCGGGCGAGGCGAGATCGTGTCCCTTGAGTGGACTGAGCCTTGACCTTAATCGCGCCCATCAGACCTTTGCAGCTTTGTGCTGATGGGGGTTACCAGCTGAGATGAGGAGTCTTGGGGGTACCCCTAATTATGGTCCCCGACAGTAGCCCCCGAGCCTCGAAGGGAGTGTTGGCACTCGCTTGGAGGCTTTTGTCGCACTTTTTTGCAAGGGGACCGGCCTTTCTCGGTTGCATTTTGTTCCGGTGGGTGCGCGCGAGCGCACCCGCCGGGTGTAGCCCCGAGGCCTCAGAGGAGTGTTTTGACTCCTTCGAGGTCTTAGTGCCTTTCGTGATGGCTCGGCCGGTTTGGTCGTTCCCTCATGCGAACCGGCCGTAGCCCGGGTGCATAGTCGAGTCCCAAGTTCTCGGGCTCGTATGTTGACGCTGTCAACGGTTTGGCCGGAGCCGGGTTTGCGAGAGCAGCCCCCGAGCCTCCGCACAGAGCGAGAGGACGGTCAAGGACAAACTCGACTTTTTTCATACGCCCCTGCGTCGCCTTTCCACAAGCAGGAGGGGGGAAAGCGCCATGCTGCCCTCGGAGGGCGCCGAACATGGTGTCTCCAGTGAGTTGCTAGCGGGTAATCCTAGTGGACGCCCGTGCCCCACTCGTTAGGGGTCGGCTAGTGGCCCGGAGGCGCGCTCCAAAAGTACCTGCGGGTGATTCGCCGGACTCGGTCCCCTTTAGACGGGGTCCGAGGGCTCGATGCCTCCCTCTGGTGGGATTCCGTTACGAAAATCGCTCTCGCTGGTCTCGGAAATGTCCTAGGGTACCTCGGGAGCGTAGCCCGAGCCTCGGTTATGTATCGAACGTACCCAGGGTCATCCCTCACTCTGCGTGCTCTGAGGCGGCTGTCGAACCCTTCGGGGGCCAGCCTACGAACCCCTGATCAGTAGTGGGCACGGAGTCCGAGTGGCCTGAGGCGGCTGTTGAACCCTTCCGAGGGGCCAGCCTTCGAACTTCTGACCAGTAATGGGCGCGGAGCCCGAGTGCTCTGAGGCGGCTGTCGAACCCTTCCGAGGGCCCAGCCTTCGAACCTCTAATCAGTAGGGGGGCTCGGGGCCCGTTTCCTTCATGCAGAAGGATCCCTTTCGGAGTATCCCCTTTCCCGGTCCCTGTGGCAAGAGAGAGAAAGAGGAAGTGGAAAAGGATACAAAATCGAACGTCGTGGCGTACCTTTTTGACGCGGTCATTATGGCGGAGGTGAAGCGTCGCCCGCTTCGCCTGCCAAAGGTGCCGCCTGCCCTGCCGCAGAGTTAATGCGACGGGACGAGTGGTTCGCGGGGCAGCCGTTGTGCGTGCGTGAGCCGTTCGAGGAACGAAACACAGGCGTGTCGTCTTCACGCCGTGGGAGAGGGTTGTCTCGCTGTTCCAGGAGGGGACGTGAGCCTGCAGATGATTTGACTGTTGCTTCCGCCAGCCTGCCATCGCCATTATTGTCGGCCCATTTTTGGCCGTATCGACCGTCGCGCCTTCTCCCACGGCTGACTGACCCATGACCGGCGTGCCTGGTTGGCACTGCTGGGTCGTGCACAGGGTTGCCTCGAGTTGCGGCACTGGTTCTGCAGTCGAGGAGGTGCGGGACTGGCACGAGTGGCGGTGCAGTTTCTCGCACGTAGTAACCGGCGCGCCGGTTACATGACGTGTGGGCGTGGGCCTCCATGCTGGACGCGGCGAAGTCGGAAGGGTGCGCCCTCTTGGTGCGGTTGCATACCGCCTGCATGGTGGTCCGCTTTTTTCACCCACTGGTCTGGGCGAAAGTGGAGGAGCGCTTGTAACTGCTGGGCAGTTACGCATACCGCGCGCGGCGGTTTGGCCTCTTCTGTCCTGGGCCAGCTTGCATGACGCGCGGGACCCAGCCCCCGCGTCGTAGGGGGAGGACCTTGGAGCGTGTTGGAGAAGACTCGGTCCGCGACGGCTGAGGACGCAAGTGGGGAGAGTCGCCTTCAAAAGGAGGGTGACCCCCTTGGATGGCAACCATGTCTTCGCACTCCATGTATCGCATCCTTCCACCTTCCGAGCCCCCGGATGGGGAGCGCTCACGTCGCTTTCGTCTTGCTGTTGTTGGAGGAACGCAACTTCGCGGAAGTTGGTACCTTTCAGCCATCGCTCGGCTTCAAGGATTTTCGTCGTGCAGCCCGGCTGCATTCCCCCACCAATGGGCAGTTTGGTAGAGGGAAGCGAGTCGTGCTGCGGCCTCCGCCCCGCCCTCAGCTTAAAGGACTTTCGTCATCCGGGCTGAGGCGGAGGGGTGCACCGAGTGGGGGGTTGTCTCCGTGTGGGCCGGTAACCCTTTTCTTCCCCCAGCGTTTGGGGAAAAAAGGCATCCTCCAGCCCTGCGGAGGCTTCCTCCAGCCATGCCGGGGAAGGCGAACTGCTGCTGCTCAGCCAGGGTGCAGCATTCCATCCTCTGTCCGGGCGATGGTCGCGCCGCGTACGGGCCGGCCATGTCTAGGTCTTCCTCGCGCCGGCAGCCGTGCCAAAGGGTTGCCCAGCACGTCGTGTGCCGCGAGGGCGGCGCTCATGTTCTGGGGCGGCCTCTGCGAGGGCGGGAGCGAGGACCTGCCGGTGCGCTTTGAGGCGGCAGCAGCCGGAGAAGGTTTCTCTGCTGACGAGACCGCCAACTCCGCCTGCACCCCTGGACCTCCGTCCCCCTGGCTTGAATGGCTGGTTCTCGTCCTTCGTGGGCGAAAGCCTTTCTGCCGCAGCGTCTGCCCGGAAGCCGTTGCTGCAGCTGTCTTGCCGCTCGGGACGGAGGTTGTTGCCGCTACTGCCGGAGCGGGCATCGGCGAGCCACCTGGGGTTTCGTCGCCCCGCAGGCCCTCCAACGTGGGGGGGGGGGGTTGTTTGTACCTGCGGGGGTGGAACCGGAGTTCCGTTTGTAATGGCACCTTGAGTGCCGGTCTTTGTTCATCGTGGCTGTCGAGGCCTGAACATGTAGGTATTTTTGGGTGTAATACCATGTTTTTCCCTCATTTTCGAGCACTGGGACTCGCCTGTCGGCTAGCCGAACCGCTTAACCAAATGTGAGTTGCTTTGTGCGGAAGGTGACAAGTGAGGTATCCGTATCCCGGAGGCGTAGGAATCCCTCGGCTCGGTCGGCCTTGCCGCATGGGGCTTCACTTGTTTAGTCAAAGAAACCCTCGGCTGCTCATCGATGAGCCGGAGCCGAGGGCAGCGGTGCCAGCACGGACAGAGCAGAGTTGGCTCGAAAAAGGGAGCTTCGTCGGCCGGGGCTTGGCCGGGACCAACGCCGGAGTCGAGTTGCCGAGGCCACGAGCCGAGCGGGTGTCCTCGGGGGACAGCTGGCTGAGGCTTCGGGGCGGCCGGCCGAGCCGTCTGCTCGGGCTAGGTTCCTGGAGGAGACCCTGGCGGCGATGGCCCGGGCGTGGTGCTGACGTTGTCCTTCGGAGCGGAGATCCTTCGCCCGTGTTGCCATCCAAGGCTCGGTCGGACTTCGCCGAAGGTGGAGTTGACGCCGAGGGTGCTGCTGCTCCCTCTCCATCGACATCTGAGCCTGCAGCATCGGTTCGCCTGTAGTATGCATATGTTTTTTGCGGCCGCCGAGGCCCAAACATACTGTCGTCATGTTGTAAAGCTGCGTTTCTTTTCCCCTTGTTTCGAGTATCAAGACTTGCTTGTCGGTGGCAGAATCGTTCATTCGAGCGAGAGTTACTTCTCACGGAAGGTGATGAGTGAGGTATCCGTATCCCGGAGGCGTAGGAGTCCCTCGGCTCGGTCGGCCTTGCCGCTTACGTGTACTCTTACTCGTCCGTAGGATTCTTTTGTCGACATGGTCGAGATGGCACGAAAAATCGTTTCGGCAGAAGAGTCTTCGAGCGTTAGGACTTGTTCGATCAGCGGAACCGTTTATCCGAGCGCGAGTTACTTATTGCAGAAGGTGATGAGTGAGGTATCCGTATCCTGGAGGCGTAGGAGTCCCTCGGCTCGGTCAGCCTTGCCTGCTTACGTGTACTCCGTCGTTTTCAGGATCCCACCATCGAAGTAGTCGAAAAACACGAAAAATGTTCTTGCCGAAAGACTTTTTTCGAGGAAAATTTTGACACCGAGGCAAAGCCGTCCCTTCCTTGATGGTTAGACTTCATATGTAAACGAGGTATATGAACGGCTTGAAAGCATCTTAAGGGTAGAAGCGATGTAGCTGTCGGATGTTCCAAGCGTTGCTGTAGACCTCACCTTGACTGTTGGCCAGCTTGTATGTCCCGGGCTTCAAAACCTTGGCGATGATGAATGGCCCTTCCCAGGGGGGCGTGAGCTTGTGCCGCCCTCGGGCATCTTGTCGTAGTCGAAGCACCAAGTCGCCAACCTGGAGGTCTCGGGACCGAACCCCTCGGGCGTGGTAGCGTCGCAGGGACTGCTGATACCACGCCGAGTGTAGTAAGGCCATGTCCCGAGCCTCTTCCAGCTAGTCCAGTGAGTCTTCTCGGTTGGTCTGGTTGCGCCGGTCGTTGTAGGCCCTCGTCCTTGGGGAACCGTATTCTAAGTCTGTGGGCAAGATGGCCTCGGCCCCGTAGACTAGAAAGAACGGCGTGAAGCCCGTGGCTCGACTTGGCGTCATCCTTAGGCTCCAGACCACCAAGGGGAGTTCCTTCATCTATCGCCTGCCGAACTTGTGGATGTCGTTGTAGATCCTCGGCTTGAGTCCTTGCAGAATCATGCCGTTGGCACGCTCTACCTGCCCATTCGTCATGGGGTGAGCCACGGTGGCCCAGTCCACCCGGATGTGGTGATCCTCGCAGAAGTCCAGGAACTTTCTGCCGGTGAACTGGGTGCCGTTGTCGGTGATGATGGAGTTCGGGACCCCGAAGCGATGGATGATGTTGGTGAAGAATGCCACCGCCTGTTCGGACCTGATGTTGTTTAGGGGTTGGACCTCAATCCACTTGGAGAATTTGTCGATGGCGACCAGTAGGTGCGTGTAGCCCCCGAGTGCCTTCTGCAAGGGACCGACGAGGTCCAGACCCCACACAGCAAACGGCCAGGTGATGGGTATTTTTTGCAGAGCCTGAGCGGGTAGGTGCGTCTGCCTTGCGTAGAACTAACACCCTTGGCAGGTGCGGACGATTCTAGTGGCGTCGGCCATCGCGGTCGGCCAGTAGAAACCTTGTCGGAAAGCGTTTCCAACAAGGGCTCGAGGCGCTGCGTGGTGACCGCAAGCCCCCGAGTGTATTTCTTGTGAGAGCTCCTGGCCTTCGGCGATGGATATGCATCGTTGGAGGATGCCGGAGGGGCTGTGGTGGTAGAGCTCCTTCCTGTCACCCAGCAAGACAAATGACTTGGCACACCGCGCCAGTCGTCGAGCTTCGGCTCGGTCGAGGGGCAGCTCTCCTCGGTGGAGATATTGCAGGTACGGGGTCTACCAGTCTCGATTAGGCATGACCCCATTCCGCTCCTCCTTGATGCGCAGAGTCTCACCCTTGTTAGCCGAGGGTGCATCGGGCGGAGCCGAGGGTGCCTCGGGCTAAGCCGAGGGTGCCTCGGACTCGGTCGTGTCGCTGGTCTTGACCGAAGGTTGATGTAGGTCTCGGGAGAGGACGTCCGGGGGAACCGTTGTCCGCCCCGAAGCTATCTTTGCCAGCTCGTCTGCAGTCTCGTTGTATCATCGGGCGACGTGGTTAACCTCGAGCCCGTAGAACTTGTCTTCCAGTCACCGAACCTCGTCGCAGTAGGCTTCCATCTTCGGGTCACGGCAGTGGGAGTTCTTCATGACTTGGTCGATGACAAGCTACGAGTCACCGCGAGCGTCGAGGCGTCGGACCCCTAGCTCGATGGCGATGCGCAACCCGTTGACCAGAGCCTCGTACTCAGCCACGTTGTTGGACGCCGGGAAATGGAGGCGCAACACGTAGCGGAGGTGCTTCCCGAGGGGCGAGATGAAGAGCAGGCCCGCGCCTGCCCCTGTTTTCATCAGCGACCCATCGAAAAACATGGTCTAGAGTTCTGGTTGGATCAGAGCTACCGGAAGCTGGGTGTCGACCCATTCAGCCACAAAGTCTGCCAAGACTTAGGACTTGATGGCCTTCCGAGGGGCGAACGAGATTGTCTCGCCCATGATTTCCACCGCCCATTTTGCAATCCTACCCGAGGCCTCTCGGCACTGGATGATCTCCCCGAGGGGGAAGGATGACACCACATGTATCGGATGAGACTCGAAGTAGTGTCGCAACTTTTGCCGCGTCAGAATTACCGTGTATAGTAGCTTCTGAATTTGTGGGTAGCAGATCTTGGTCTCGGACAGTACCTCACTGATGAAGTAAACCGGCCTCTGGACGAGCAATGCATGCCCTTCTTCTCGTCTCTCGACCACGATCGCGGCGCTGACCACCTGAGTGGTAGCGGCGACGTAGATCAAGAGGGCTTCTCCGGCAGCGGGGGGCACCAGGACGGGTGCGTTCGTAAGGAGCGCCTTCAGGTCCCTGAGGGCTTCCTCGGCCTCGGGGGTCCAAGTGAAGCACTCGGTCTTTCTTAAGAGGCGGTACAGAGGTAGGCCTCTTTCGCCGAGGCGCGAGATGAAGCGGCTTAGAGCCACAAGGCATCCCATGACCCTCTGTACGCCTTTCAAGTCCTTGATGGGCCCCATGTTGATGATTGCCGCGATTTTTTTCGGGTTGGCCTCAATGCCCCGCTCGGAGACGATGAACCCCAAGAGCATGCCTCGGGGGACTCCGAAGACGCACTTCTCAGGATTGAGTTTTATGCCTTTCGCCTTGAGACACCAGAATGTCGTTTCAAGGTCGGAGAGGAGGTCGCAGGCTCTCCTTGTCTTGACTACGATGTCATCGACGTAAGCCTCGACGGTCCGACCAATGTGCTCTCCGAACACGTGGTTCATGCACCTTTGGTACGTCGCACCCGCATTCCTCAAACCAAATGGCATAGTAACGTAGCAGTACATGCCAAAAGGTGTGATGAAAGAAGTCACGAGCTGGTCGGACTCTTTCATCCTGATTTGGTGATACCCTGAGTAGGCATCGAGGAACGACAGGGTTTCGCACCCAGCAGTGGAATCCATGATTTGATTGATACGAGGCAGAGGGTAGGGAACCTTCGGACATGCTTTGTTTAGACCAGTGTAGTCTACACACATCCGCCATTTCCCATCTTTCTTTTTCACAAGCACAGGGTTGGCAAGCCATTCGGGATGGAATACCTCTTTGATGAACCCAGCGGCCATCAGCTTGTGAATCTCCTCGCCTATGGCTCTGCGCTTTTCTTCGTCGAATCGGCACAGAGGCTGTTTCACGGGTCGGGCTCCAGCTCGGATATCCAATGAGTGCTCGGCGACTTCCCTCGGTATGCCAGGCATGTCCGAGGGACTCCACGCGAAAACGTCGGCGTTTGCGCGGAGAAAGTCGACGAGCACTGCTTCCTATTTGGGGTCGAGCTCAGAGCCGATCCGTATCTGCTTGGAGGTGTCGTTGCTGGGGTCGAGAGGGACGGATTTAACCGCCTCTGCTGGTTCGAAGTTGCCGGCGTGGTGCTTCGCATCTGGAACCTCCTTGGGGAGGCTTTCCATGTCGGCGATGAGGGCCTCAGATTCGGCGAGGGCCTCGACGTACTCCACGCACTCCACGTCGCATTCGTACGCGTGTCGGTACGTGGGGCCGACGGTGATGACCCCGTTGGGGCCCGGCATCTTGAGCTTGAGGTAGGTATAGTTGGGGACGGCCATGAACTTGCGTAACATGGTCTCCCCAGCAATGCGTGGTAGGTTCCTCGGAACCCGACCACCTCGAACGTGAGGGTTTCCCTTCAGAAGTTGGAGGGAGTCCCAAAGCAGACGGGCAGATCGAGTTGTCCGAGGGGTTGGACGCATTTCCCGGGGATGATCCCGTGAAAAGGCGCAGCGCCTGCCCGGATCGAGGACAGATCGATCTGCAGGAGCCCGAGGGTCTCGGCGTAGATGATGTTTAGGCTGCTGCCTCCGTCCATGAGGACCTTGGTGAGCCTGACGTTTCCGATGACGGGGTCGACAACGAGCGGATATTTCCCCGGGCTCGGCATGCGGTCGGGGTGGTCGCCTTGGTTGAAGGTGATGGGCTTGTCGGACCAGTCTAGGTAGACTAGCGCCGCCACCTTTACCAAGCAGACCTCCCGACGCTCTTGCTTGCGGCGCCGAGCCGAGGCATTCGCCACTTGCCCACCGTAGATCATGAAGCAGTCGTGGACCTCGGGAAACCCCTCTGCCTTGTGGTCCTCCTTCTTGTCGTTGTTGTGGGCCCTGCCACCTTCTGCCGATGGCCCGGCCTTGTGAAAGTGGCGCCGAAGCATGACGCACTCCTCAAGGGTGTGCTTGACGGGCCCGTGATGATAGAGGCACGGCTCCTTGAGCATCTTGTCAAAGAGATTGGCACCTCCAAGAGGTTTCCGAGGGTTCTTGTACTCAGCGGCGGCGACAAGGTCTGCGTCGGTGGCGTCGCGTTTCGCTTGCGACTTCTTCTTGTTCTTCTTCTTGGTGCCGCGCTGAGCGGATGCCTCGGGGACGTCTTCCAGCTGGCGGCCCTGGGGCTGCTTGTCCTTCTGGAAGATGGCCTCAACCGCCTCCTAGCCAGAGGCAAACTTGGTGGCGATGTCCATCAGCTCGCTCGCCCTGGTGCGGGTCTTGCGACCCAGCTTGCTCACCAGGTCGCGGCAGGTGGTGCCGGCGAGGAACGCGCCGATGACGTCGGAATCGATGATGTTGGGCAGCTCAGTGCGTTGCTTCGAGAATCGCCGGATGTAGTCCCGGAGAGACTCTCCCGGCTGCTGGCGACAGCTTCGGAGATCCTAGGAGTTCTCAGGGCGCACGTACGTGCCCTGGAAGTTGCCGACGAAGGCTTGGACCAGGTCGTCCTAGTTGGAGATCTGCCCCGGAGGCAGATGCTCCAGCCAGGCTTGAGCGGTGTCGGAGAGGAACAGAGGGAGGTTCCGGATGATGAGGTTGTCATCGTCCGTTCCACCCAGCTAGCAGGCCAGTCGGTAGTCCGTGAGCCACAGTTCCGGCCTCGTCTCCTCTGAGTACTTTGTGATGGTAGTCGAGGTTCGGAACCGGGTCGGGAACGGTGCCCGTCGTATGGCCCGGCTGAAAGCCTACAGACCGGGCCGTTCGGGCGAGGGGCTCCGATGCTCCCTGCTGTCGTAGTGTCCCCCATGCCTGGGGTGGTAGCCTTGGCGCACCCTTTCGTCGAGGTGGGCTCGACAGTTTCGGTGGTGGTGCTCGTTGCCGAGGCGACCCGGGGCCGCAGGCGCCGTGTTGCGCGTGCGCCCGGTGTGGACTGAGGCTTCTCGCACGAATCTGGAAGTCGCGGCGCAATGCTTCGGGGGGTACCCCTGCCTTCGGGCGGCAGAGCATTCGGCCCGTCGGACCGCGGTATCTTCCAGGAGGTTCTTGAGCTCTCCCTGGATACGCCGCCCCTCGGTGGTGGAAGGTTCCGGCATCGCTCGGAGTAGTATCGCAGCTGCAGCCAGGTTCTGGCCGACCCCACTGGAAACCGGGGCAGCCTTGGCCTGGTATCGTCGGCGATGCGGTGCTGGGCGTCCTGGGCCAGATGACGCGCTTCTCCGGCCGGAGCTCGGCCTGCCCACTCCTGCCCGAGGTTCAGCTGAGGCTGCGCAAGCGTTCCTGCCTCCCCGTCAAGCCTGGCCTGCATCTCGCGGATTTGCTCGAGCTGTGCGTCCTGACCCCCCACAGGGACTGGGACCATAGCTAGCTCCTGAAGGATGTCAACGAGAGGCGCAGGCCTAGGGGGATCGCCGTTTTTTCGGCATACCAAGATGGTTACCTTCACCGAGACCCCCTAGATCGACGTGGAAACATTCGCGACTTGGGCCACAGTCCTCGTTGCCGAGGCTGTGGCTACCATCGGAACAATCGGAGAGGCAGTAGTCACATGCGGTCATGAAGTCCCGCATGGTACTGGGGTTACCAAGCCCAGAGAAATCCCAACCAGAGTCAGGCTCGTCATCTTCCTCGGAACCCGAGGGCCCGTAGGTCGAGACGGTCGTCAGTCTGTCCCAGGGTGACCGCACATGGTACCCCGGAGGGTTTGGACATGCCTCTGCGAAAGCCTCCACCGAAGCGAGGTCGCTTGGTGGATCGAAGCTGAATCTGAAAGGCATGGGACGGGAAACGGACGGTACCTCTTGATCGACGGGTGGTGACAAAGTCACGTCAGGGGCGGACTGCACCGTTGTCTCAGGTACGAGGGCGACGCCCAGCAAGCCCTTCGCGAGCGTGCTGGCGTCATCCGTCAGCTCGATGTTGGTGTGTTGCGGGGAAACGGCGCTCGTCTTCGTGTCTAACGCGAGGTCAATGCCCGGCGTGTCCCCCGCTAGGACGCTGGCGCCGTCATCTCGCTCGACAGCCGATGAGGTGTCGCCTCCTGCTTGGCCATGCCTGCCTTGCCTCCTCCTCCGTCGGCGGGGGAGGCGACGGGACAGAACTGAATGTTGCTCTTCCGCCACGTGGGGAAGACGTCGTCGATTCCGTCGCCGGCGGGCGGGCTGACAGCCGCCATTGTCGTCGTCGCGTGGCGGAAGAAGGAGTACCATGTCGTAGCTGCCGTCGAGAGACATGAACTCGAGACGCCCGAAACGGAGCGTCGTCCCGGGTTGGAAAGGATGCTGGGGACTACCCATCTGGAGCTTGACGGGAAGTTGTTCGTCAACACGCAGCAGGCCCCTACCTGGCACGCTAACTGTCGGCGTTTCGACCCTGGGGGGTCCCTAGACCGACGAGTAAATTGTCGCTGCGTGCCCTAGCCCAGATGGGTCGGTGCGAGACGGGACACAAAGGGGGGAGAACAGCGAGGGGAAACCGCGGCCTTCGTGTTGTCCTGCGCCGAGGGCGGCTGGATGCGCTTGCAGTAGGGGGTTACAAGCGTTCGCACGGGAGTGAGTGAGAGAGAGAGAGAGAGAGAGAGAGAGCGAGAGCCTTATGCGCCGGCCCGTCCTCCCACGCAGCCAACCTCCCCGTATGAGAGCCCTGGACCTTCCTTTTATAGACATAAGGAGAGGGCCCAGGTGTACAATGGGGGGTGTAGCAATGTGCTAACGTGTCTAGCAGAGAGGAGCTAGAGCCCTAAGTACATGCCGTCGTGGCAGTCGGAGAGGTTTTGGTATCCTGTTCATATGATGTCGTGGCCATCGGAGGAGCGCTGGAGCTCTGTGGAAGTACAGTTGTCGGGGCTGTCGGGTCCACGCTGACGTCTCCTTGCTGACATAAGAGGCTGGGAGCTGCCGCCATCATGGAGTGTGCGGGGTGTCATCATTACTTGTTTACTGGGGCAAGCCAGATGGGACGCCGGTCTTGTTCCCTATAGCTTGAGCTAGCTAGGGGTAGGGTAATGATGGCCCCCCTGGAGACGTGGCTGGTCCGAACCCAAGTTCGGGCGAGGTGGCGATTCCTCCGAGGTCGAGGTTGAGTCCGAGCCCTGGGGTTGGGTGAGGCGGAGTCCATCGTCTTCCGGAGCCGAGGCCGAGTCCGAGCCCTGGGGTCGGGCGAGGCGGAGTTCGTCGTCTTCCGGAGCCGAGGCCGAGTCCGAGCCCTGGGGTCGGGCGAGGCGGAGTTTGTTGTCTTCCGGTGCCGAGGCCGAGTCCGAGCCCTGGGGTCGGGCGAGGCGGAGCTTCCTATGTCGTCCAAGGCTGGACTTAGCCGCTGTTGACCTCACTCTGGCGAGTGGCACTGAAAGGGAATTAGGCTTACACCTAGTTCCTAAATAATTTTGGTGGTTGAATTGCCCAACACAAATATTGGACTAACTAGTTTACTCTAGTGCATAAGTTATACAGGTGCAAAAGGTTCACATTTAGCTAATAAAAAGACCAAGTGTTGGATTCAACTAAGGAGCAATGAGGCAACCGAGGGCACCTCTGGCTGGAGGCACCGGACTGTCCGGTGTGCACCGGACAGTGTCCGGTGCGCCCAGAGGACTCCAACTCAAACTCTTCGCCCTCGGGAATTCTCGGAAGCCGGCGCGCTAAAATTCACCGGACTGTCCGGTGTGCACCGGACATGTCCGGTGCTCCAAGGAAGCGCGGTCTCCGGAACTCGCCAGCCTCGGGTTGGCGCGGCAGCCGCTCCGCTAAAATTCACCGGACTGTCCGGTGTGCACCGGACTGTCCGGTGTGCCAGCGGAGCAACGGCTCCCTGCGGCGCCAACGGCTCCCTGCGGTGCATTTAATGCGCGCGCAGCGCGCGCAGACATCAGGCACGCCCATACCGGTGCACCGGACATCAAACAGTACATGTCCGGTGTGCACCGGACACCCAGGAGGGCCCAGAAGTCAGAAGCTCCAACGGTCAGAATCCAACGGCAATGGTGACGTGGCAGGGGCACCGGACTGTCCGGTGTGCACCGGACTGTCCGGTGCGCCATCGAACAGACGGCTTCCAGCAACGGTCACTTTTGGTGGTTGGGGCTATAAATACCCAACCACCCCACATTCATTGCCATCCAAGTTTTCCACTTCTCAACTACTACAAGAGCTCTAGCATTCAATTCTAGACACACCAAATAGATCAAGTCCTCTCCAAACTCCACACAACACCATAGTGACTAGAGAGAGTGATTTGCTTGTGTTCTTTCGAGCTCTTGCGCTTGGATCGCATTCTTTTCTTTCTCACTTATTCTTGAGATCATCACTCAATTGTAACCAAGGCAAGAGGCACCAATTGTGTGGTGGCCCTTGCGGGGAAGTTTTGTTCCCGGTTGATTGAGAAAAAGAGAAAGCTCACTCGATCCGTGGGATCGTTTGAGAGAGGGAAGGGTTGAAAGAGACCCGGCCTTTGTGGCCTCCTCAACGGGGAGTAGGTTTGCGAGAACCGAACCTCGGTAAAACAAATCCTCGTGTCACACTCTTATTTGCTTGCGATTTGTTTTGCGCCCTCTCTCGCGGACTCGTTTCTTTATTACTAACGCTAACCCGGCTTGTAGTTGTGATTATTTTTGTAAATTTCAGTTTCGCCCTATTCACCCCCCCTCTAGGCGACTATCAATTGGTATCAGAGCCCCGGTGCTTCATTAGAGCCTAACCGCTCGAAGTGATGTCGGGAGATCACACCAAGAGGGAGATGGAGACCGGCGACAACAAGCCCACTACAAGCCAAGGGAGCACTTCATCGGAAGAGTCCCGCACCAAGAGAAGAGAGAAGAAGAAGAACTCCTCCAAGCGGAAGGAGAAAAGATCTTCCTCTTCTCACCACAAGGAGAAGAAGGAAAAATCTTCTTCTCACAAGCTGCATCGGAGTGGGGACAAGCACAAAAGGATGAGGAAGGTGGTCTACTACGAGACCGACACTTCATCGACATCTACCTCCGGCTCCGACGCGGCATCCGTCACTTCTAAACGCCAAGAGCGTAAGAAGTATAGTAAGATTCCCCTACGCTACCCTCGCATTCCTAAACATACACCTTTACTATCCGTCCCATTAGGCAAACCACCAACTTTTAATGGTGAAGATTATGCTATGTGGAGTAATTTGATGCGATTTCATCTAACCTCTCTCCACAAAAGATTATGGGATGTTGTTGAGTATGGTGTACAGGTACCATCCGTAGGGGATGAGGACTATGACACGGATGAAGTGGCCCAAATCGAGCACTTCAACTCCCAAGCCACAACCATCCTCCTTGCCTCTCTAAGCAAGGAGGAATACAACAAAGTACAAGGGTTGAAGAACGCCAAGGAGATTTGGGACCTACTCAAGACGGCGCACGAGGGTGATGAACGCACCAAGATCACCAAGCGGGAAACGATCGAGGGGGAGCTCGGTCGCTTCCGTCTTCGCCAAGGGGAGGAGCCACAAGACATGTACAACTGGCTCAAGACCTTGGTGAACCAAGTGCGCAACCTCGGAAGCGCAAAATGGGATGACCACGAAGTGGTTAAGGTTATTCTAAGAGCCCTTATTTTCCTTAACCCAACACAAGTTCAATTAATTCGTGGCAATCCTAGATATCCACAAATGACCCCCGAGGAAGTTATCGGGAATTTTGTGAGTTTTGAATGCATGATTAAGGGCTCCAAGAAGATCAACGAGCTTGACGAGCCTTCCACATCCGAGGCGCAACCGGTGGCCTTCAAGGCAACGGAGGAGAAGAAGGAGGAGTCTACACCAAGTAGACAACCGATTGACGCCTCCAAGCTCGACAACGAGGAGATGGCCCTAATCATCAAGAGTTTTCGGCAAATCCTCAAGCAACGGAAGGGGAAGGATTACAAATCCCGTTCCAAGAAGGTTTGCTACAAGTGTGGTAAGCCCGGTCATTTTATTGCAAAATGTCCTATGTCTAGTGATAGTGACAGGGGCGACGACAAGAAGGGCAAGAGGAAGGAGAAGAAGAGATATTACAAGAAGAAGGGCGGCGATGCCCATGTTTGTCGGGAGTGGGACTCCGACGAAAGCTCAAGCGACTCCTCCGACGACGAGGACGCCGCCAACATCGCCGTCACCAAGGGCCTCCTCTTCCCCAACGTCGGCCACAAGTGTCTCATGGCCAAGGACGGCAAAAAGAAGGTAAAATCAAAGTCCTCCACTAAATATGAAACATCTAGTGATGAGGATGATGATAAAAATGAAGAGGATAATTTGCGTATTCTTTTTGCTAACCTCAACATGCAACAAAAGGAAAAATTAAATGAATTGATTAGTGCTATACATGAGAAGGATGATCTCTTGGATTCTCAAGAGGACTTCCTTATTAAAGAAAATAAGAAGCATGTTAAGGTTAAAAATGCTTATGCTCTAGAAGTAGAAAAATGTAACAAATTATCTAGTGAGCTAAGCACATGCCATGACACTATTGCCAACCTTAGAGATGAAAATGTTAAATTAATTGCTAAGGGTGATTCTCATGTTTGCATTGATCCTAGAAATGATAATGTTGATTTGCTTGCTAGGATTGATGAGTTGAATGTTTCCATTGCTAGTCTTAGAAATGAAAATGAGAAATTAATTGCTAAGGCTAAGGATTTAGATATTTGCAATGCTACTATTTCCGACCTTAGAACTAAAAATGATATGTTGCATGCTAAGGTTGTTGAACTTAAATCTTGCAAACCCTCTACATCTAATGTTGAGCATGTTTCCATTTGTACTAGATGTAGAGATATTAATGTTGATGCTATCCATGATCACCTAGCCTTAATTAAAAAACAAAATGATCACATAGCACAACTTAATGCTAAGATTAGAGAGCATGACTTAGAAAATGAAAAATTTAAACTTGCTAGAAGCATGCTCTATAATGGGAGACGCCCTGGCATTAAGGATGGCATTGGCTTCCAAAGGGGAGACAATGTCAAAATTAATGCCCCTCCAAAGAACTTATCTAACTTTGTTAAGGGCAAGGCTCCCATGCCTCAGGATAACGAGGGTTACATTTTGTACCCTGCCGGCTATCCTGAGAGCAAGATTAGGAAAATTCATTCTAGGAAGTCTCACTCTGGCCCTAATCATGCTTTTATATATAAGGGTGAGATATCTAGATCTAAGCAACCAACCCATGCCAAGTTGCCTAGAAAGAAGACTACTAATGCATCAAATGATCATGCCATCTCATTTAAAACTTTTGATGCATCTTATGTTTTGACTAGCAAATCCGGCAAGGTAGTTGCCAAAATTGTTGGGGGCAAACACAAGGGCTCCAAGACTTGTGTTTGGGTACCCAAAGTTCTTGTATCTAATGCCAAAGGACCCAAAACCGTTTGGGTACCTAAAACAAAGAACTAAACTTGTTTTGTAGGTTTATGCATCCGGGGGCACAAGTTGGATACTCGACAGCGGGTGCACAAACCACATGACAGGGGAGAAAAGGATGTTCTCCTCATATGAGAAAAACCAAGATCCCCAACGAGCTATCACATTCGGGGATGGAAATCAAGGTTTGGTCAAAGGTTTGGGTAAAATTGCTATTTCTCCTGACCATACTATTTCCAATGTTTTTCTTGTAGATTCCTTAGATTACAATTTGCTTTCCGTATCCCAATTATGTCAAATGGGCTACAACTATCTTTTTACTGACACTGGTGTTACTGTCTTTAGAAGAAGTGATGATTCGATAGCTTTTAAGGGAGTGTTAGAGGGTCAGCTATACTTAGTAGATTTTAATAGAGCTGAACTCGACACTTGCTTGATTGCTAAGACTAACTTGGGTTGGCTCTGGCACCGCCGACTAGCCCATGTTGGAATGAAGAATCTTCACAAGCTTCTAAAGGGAGAACACATTTTGGGACTAACCGATGTTCATTTTGAGAAAGACAGGATTTGTAGCGCATGCCAAGCCGGGAAGCAAGTTGGTGTCCATCATCCACACAAAAACATCATGACTACCGACAGACCACTGGAGCTCCTTCACATGGATTTGTTCGGCCCGATCGCTTACATAAGCATCGGCGGTAGTAAGTATTGTCTTGTAATTGTGGATGATTATTCTCGCTTCACTTGGGTATTCTTTTTGCAGGAAAAATCACAAACCCAAGAGACCTTAAAAGGATTCTTGAGACGAGCTCAAAATGAGTTCGGCTTAAGGATCAAGAAAATTAGAAGCGACAATGGAACGGAGTTCAAAAACGCTCAAATTGAAGGTTTTCTTGAGGAGGAGGGCATCAAGCATGAGTTCTCTTCTCCCTACACCCCACAACAAAATGGTGTAGTGGAGAGGAAGAATCGAACTCTATTAGACATGGCAAGAACCATGCTTGATGAGTACAAGACACCGGATCGGTTTTGGGCCGAGGCAGTCAACACCGCCTGCTACGCCATCAACCGGTTATATCTTCACCGAATCCTCAAGAAGACATCTTATGAACTCCTTACTGGTAAAAAGCCCAATATTTCATATTTTAGAGTTTTTGGTAGCAAATGTTTTATTCTTGTCAAAAGAGGTAGAAAATCTAAATTTGCTCCTAAAACTGTAGAAGGCTTTTTACTAGGATATGACTCAAACACAAGGGCATATAGAGTCTTTAACAAGTCCTCAGGACTTGTTGAAGTTTCTTGTGACGTTGTGTTTGATGAGACTAACGGCTCTCAAGTAGAGCAAGTTGATCTTGATGAAACAGGTGAAGAACAGGCTCCATGCATAGCGCTAAGGAACATGTCCATCGGGGATGTGTGTCCTAAGGAATTCGAAGAGCCTCCAAATGCACAAGATCAACCATCCTCCTCCATGCAAGCATCTCCACCAACTCAAGTTGAGGATGAGGCTCAAGATGTTGAACAAGAAGATCAAGAAGATGAGCCACCTCAAAATGACGGCAACGATCAAGGGGGAGATGCAAATGATGAAGACAAGGAGGATGAACAACCAAGGCCGCCACACCCAAGAGTCCACCAAGCAATACAACGAGATCACCCCGTCGACACCATCCTCGGCGATATTCATAAGGGGGTAACTACTCGATCTCGTGTTGCTCATTTTTGTGAACATTACTCGTTTGTTTCCTCTATTGAGCCACACAGGGTAGAGGAAGCACTTCAAGATTCGGATTGGGTGATGGCGATGCAAGAGGAGCTCAACAATTTCACGAGGAACGAGGTATGGCACTTAGTTCCACGTCCTAATCAAAATGTTGTAGGAACCAAGTGGGTCTTCCGCAACAAGCAAGACGAGCATGGTGTGGTGACTAGGAACAAAGCTCGACTCGTGGCCAAGGGGTATTCACAAGTCGAAGGTTTGGATTTTGGTGAAACCTATGCACCCGTAGCTAGGCTTGAGTCAATTCATGTAATGCCCAGATTTTACATTAGAAAAAAAATGATATAAATAAATAAATACATTCAGGTTAGTGTTTTGGGAATTTTTCTTTTGAAACCTTTGAAGATTTATTAGTTTCCTTTTCTTTTCATAAATCAGGTAATAAAAGTCAAATAACCAATAAATAAATAAAGAAAAATACATATCATACTGAAGAAATTGTTGTGATACATTTTGTTGAAATAAAGAATCATAGTTTAAACTTGACCTCAAAATTTCAAATGAAAACATAGAATAGAAAATAGAAAGGAATTCCTTCCATGAGTAAATAACAAGGAAAATAATATGCAAAGAAAAATATATATGAGTGCTTATAATTCTTCCTACTGGAACTTTATTTGGGAATTTAACCTGGGTTTGAAATCACAAACAAATTTGAATTCAAATACTAGAGTTTGAAATATAGGGAGAAAAGATAAAAAGAAAAAGAACAAAAGCCTTCATGGGCCGGCTGACCCCATTTCTGGCCCATCTATTTTCCCAGACTGTGCAGCCCACCTAAACACCACGCACTCCCCCCTCTCTGCGACTGCCGGGCGGGCCCACTCGTCTGCCAGCCACTCCGCGCCGTAGCTCGTTCTTGCGCGTTTCGCCCTCGGTCACAGACCAGCGGGGCCCGTTGGCCGGCCACCTAATCGTTGTGCCTCTCTGGGTCGCGGGGCCACGCTGTCGGGCTCGTCCCTTCCACCAAATCCGCGCGTAACGGAATCGCGCTGACCGCCGTGTTCATCGCAATGACAGCGCCGCAAAGCTCGCTACTCCTTCGTTCCTAGCACGGACTCTACCTGCACCTGTGTATAAAGGCGACCCCTCTCTCTCTCGTCATCTACCTTGTGCCGTAGCCTCGTTCGCCTCCGCTGCGCCGCCGAGAGAGACCCGACGCAGGCGAATCCTGGCTTGCCAACGACCGAGCTCGAATTGTGGAACCCAGGGGCTCCCTTCGGCTGTGTTGAAGGCGACCGCAACCGAATTGCTGAGGATTGGCCACCGGCGGCACCGGAATTCGTCGACGTCGACTCAGCTCCGCCGCAGATCCGCCTTCGCCGTGGCCGGACGCTCTTCGCGCTGAGACTGTCGGTAAGACCTACTCCAGCGTATTCGCCATCCCCTAGGCATCGTGTAGCAGTCTTTAATCGAGTTTTAGGGCACTGGAGCACTCGATTGGAACTTCACCGGCGAGGTTCGCCGTGAATGGTGGGCGGCGCCGCCGTCGATAGCGGTGGATTGGGGGAAGTCACGATCGACCGTCGATCCGGTCAGTGACGGCCCGGATTAGATCTTCGCGTACCGGTTGGGTTAGGTTAGCGCGGGCCGTCCGATCTGGATCCCGTGACCCTGGTTCAATCTCATTTCATTAAACCGCGACCGTAGGATCTAGATCCAAGGCTCCACATTGTGTACCGGTTCAGAGGAAATCAGATCTAATCTATGCCGCACGTTGTCGATCGGGCGGCCGAGACTCGCCCGTACCCCTTCGCGGGTCAATTTTTCTAAAGAGACCCTGGCAAACATTTGAATCAACCCACCGTCCCTCGCTACTGTACTCTGGGTCTCGGGTTTCTTGCGTTGAGACCCCTGACTTTTCCAGGATTTGACGCGCAGTCCAGATAACAGAGAAATTAGATAATCAATATTAAAAAATTGATTTTTAGTATAAAAATAAATCTTAAAACTTGTATAATTCATATTTAATTCATTTTAACTCCAAATTGAGTCATTTCAGTTGCAATAATTTTATTTTAATATTGTATATCAACCAGTAACACTGTTTAGCCATGAAACTCGAAGCAAAATTGTTCATTTGAATTACTCTGTTCTAGGTGCTTAATAACTTCAGAAATTCATAACTAAATAACTATAACTCCAAATTTAGTGATTCTTGTTCCTACGATCTCGTAGCAACGCGTAGATTATTATTATTCAGTTTGTACTTATGTTTGGTGTAATGTTAATTTTGCCTATACATATGTTTGTCTGTATTGCTACGTTTAGCGGTGAGGACACGTGTCATCTGAAGATTATCCTGGTACCTGGAAATCTCAAGTCCCAGGCAAGTTGTGCCCTTGATCACTTCTTTTTACCCACTCATGTTCTAATTAATCATAATGATCTGCATAGGTTAATTTTGATGGGACCCAATAGGTTACCTTAGTTTGTCTATCTTTATACCTTGTTTACCACTGAACTTTCTGGGTAGTACTTGCTAGTGCTATATGTGGTTTTGGGTATGGAGATACACTATTCATGATTACACTTTTGTTATCCGTTGTTATTTATTGTTCATGATAAGATCATTATGTTAATTGGAACATGGAGCGACCACCCGGGAAAACAGTGCTACCACAAGGGAGGAATGGGACCCCTTGGCTGATTAATTAGGAAAGCTAGTGGAAGACTACCTTACCCGAAAGGGGCAAGGGCAGTAGGGGAGTGGTCAGTGTAGGGAGGCCCTCGGGAGGATTTTGCTGCGATGGCGGTCCTGCAAGGGATTCCTGCATTGGAACTTCCTATAAACTGTAGCGGGTTTTCGGAAGCTAGTGGAACTTTGTAAAGGCCTCGTAGTGGATCCCTAGCCATTCACCTCGGTAGTGTCTAAGGGCCTTGCAAACCCTGGCGACATGGGATACACGACTTGTGGGTAAAGATGCGCAACCTCTGCAGAGTGTAAAACTAGTATACTAGCCGTGCTCACGGTCATGAGCGGCTCGAACCCTCACATGATTAAATTATGGAACTTAAACTCAATTTGTCATATGCATTGCATCGCAGGTGAAGTTGTTACTTTTGTTCTACTATTTAATTGGGCTGGTATTTACTTATACTTAGTAACTGCTAATAAAATTTTGACCAACTTTAAAAGCAATGCTCAGCTCTAACCATCTTCTTTGGTAAGCCTTACACTTCACGTGAGCTCCCACCTTTGGCGAGTTCATGCACATTATTCCCCACAACTTGTTGAGCGATGAACGTATGTGAGCTCACTCTTGCTGTCTCACACCCCCCCCCCCACAGGTCAAGAACAGGTACCACAGGATGAGGCGCTTGGAGGATGCTGTGACGAGTTCGTGAGAGGTCTAGGTCGTCGTCTCCCAGTCAACTTTGGGTTGCTAGACCGTTGTCTCCTTATAATGTAATTATTTATTTTGTATAGAACTCCTGTTATATATAAAGATGTGACATTCGATCCTGTGCCATGATTCATCATATGTGTGAGACTTGGTCCCAGCACACCTGGTGATTATGTTCGCGCCCGGGTTTTGGACCCCTAAAATCCGGGTGTGACAGAAGTGGTATCAGAGGAATGTTGACTGTAGGACGAAACCTAGATAGAACTGGACAACCCTTACCTACTTACCTTTGCTACTCTGGTTCTTTTCTAAACTTTTCTTAATCTTTTCTCATCTAATTCCGCTTACTCTGATTATTCTTATCTTTTCTTTCTAAAGACAAATGTGGATTTCACACTTTGAAATCCTATGCCTAAAGTGGCTTTAGGAATAGGAGACCTAATCCTAGGAACAAAAAAAAAACAGAACTATTTTTATAAGTATCTATGCACTTGAATGTTTGTTCTTATGATACTTGCCTGATTTGGATCTTTGATTGAGTGTGATGAGTTGTGGAATAATGTCCACAATTGCATCTGCATATACACATAGGAATAAAAATATATTTATAAAATAACTAGACAACCTAGATTGTCCCCATTGGAACATATCTAGCTTAAGAGATTTATCTTATCCTAAAAGCTCTCATTCTAACCAATTCATCTTATCTTAAAAGATTCTCCCTTATCTTAATAGATCCATCTTATCTCGAAAAAGATTCTAACCTTTCGTACCAGATCTAACTGACCTCAAAAGATTTTACCTTATCCTTATGGATTCACATTGCCCTAATTAGCATATTGATCCCACTCTAGAATAACAACCATGTGATAATCCAAAATTTACTTAGATCTTAACCGGTCTAATCTAGTGATATCCAACCTAAACTGGATTTTATCTAATCTATTATGATCTAATCTAGAGTAAGTTACTTAATGCTGGTACAAGAGATAAAATCCATACCCCTCATGCACTTAAAAATAAATTAGTGCCTTAAACCCACTCAGCCACATGCATGAGATCTGATCTAACCAATAGAGCCATGATGAATGGTATAACCTTTCTATTCCCACCTAATAACAAACAAACTTTTAACCTACATCTTGTAGTTTATCTCACCCATATATCTCTCATCTTGACAGATTCCATCTTACCCTTGGATATTCACCTTATACAACTGGTTACCTCAATCTGAACATAAAACAAAGATTAAGCCCTACTAAAGAATCTTCAGATTATAACCAGCTACTAGCTTATTTATTCCGCTTATTGAATAATTTCCTTTGCAAAACTATTACCATATGCTTCTAACTTTCATGGTCAATACCAGGAAAGGAAAGATTATCACGCAACAGCAAACAGAAATGAATTCTCCAAATCCTCCACCTATTGAAACCGAACAAGTGGTTGCTGCCCAAAGACTGGTAATACAACAATTAACAGACCTGGTGACCGAGATGCAAAATCAGATAAGACAAGAACGCGAGGAAATACGTCAGGTCCGCCAAGAAATAAGGCAAGCGCGGTTGGAGAGACAACAACAACAACAACCTCCACCACCACCACCAGCTCCACCAAGCTACATAAACATATATATAAATTATGATTAATTGTAAGATCTAAATGTTACTTTAGTTAGTAGATGATATGATATTATTTTAGAAGGAATAATAAGGTCTATTGACCCTATGTTTTGTTAAAGAATTATGCCTCATGCTGAGATTTCTTTGTTTGTGCATATGTTCCGAGAACAATATGAGTGTACATCCCTTTTCTTACAAATCTCGAGGACGAGATTTTTGTTAAGGGGGGTAGGATTTGTAATGCCTAGATTTTACATTAGAAAAAAAATGATATAAATAAATAAATACATTCAGGTTAGTGTTTTGGGAATTTTTCTTTTGAAACCTTTGAAGATTTATTAGTTTCCTTTTCTTTTCATAAATCAGGTAATAAAAGTCAAATAACCAATAAATAAATAAAGAAAAATACATATCATACTGAAGAAATTGTTGTGATACATTTTGTTGAAATAAAGAATCATAGTTTAAACTTGACCTCAAAATTTCAAATGAAAACATAGAATAGAAAATAGAAAGGAATTCCTTCCATGAGTAAATAACAAGGAAAATAATATGCAAAGAAAAATATATATGAGTGCTTATAATTCTTCCTACTGGAACTTTATTTGGGAATTTAACCTGGGTTTGAAATCACAAACAAATTTGAATTCAAATACTAGAGTTTGAAATATAGGGAGAAAAGATAAAAAGAAAAAGAACAAAAGCCTTCATGGGCCGGCTGACCCCATTTCTGGCCCATCTATTTTCCCAGACTGTGCAGCCCACCTAAACACCACGCACTCCCCCCTCTCTGCGACTGCCGGGCGGGCCCACTCGTCTGCCAGCCACTCCGCGCCGTAGCTCGTTCTTGCGCGTTTCGCCCTCGGTCACAGACCAGCGGGGCCCGTTGGCCGGCCACCTAATCGTTGTGCCTCTCTGGGTCGCGGGGCCACGCTGTCGGGCTCGTCCCTTCCACCAAATCCGCGCGTAACGGAATCGCGCTGACCGCCGTGTTCATCGCAATGACAGCGCCGCAAAGCTCGCTACTCCTTCGTTCCTAGCACGGACTCTACCTGCACCTGTGTATAAAGGCGACCCCTCTCTCTCTCGTCATCTACCTTGTGCCGTAGCCTCGTTCGCCTCCGCTGCGCCGCCGAGAGAGACCCGACGCAGGCGAATCCTGGCTTGCCAACGACCGAGCTCGAATTGTGGAACCCAGGGGCTCCCTTCGGCTGTGTTGAAGGCGACCGCAACCGAATTGCTGAGGATTGGCCACCGGCGGCACCGGAATTCGTCGACGTCGACTCAGCTCCGCCGCGGATCCGCCTTCGCCGTGGCCGGACGCTCTTCGCGCTGAGACTGTCGGTAAGACCTACTCCAGCGTATTCGCCATCCCCTAGGCATCGTGTAGCAGTCTTTAATCGAGTTTTAGGGCACTGGAGCACTCGATTGGAACTTCACCGGCGAGGTTCGCCGTGAATGGTGGGCGTGAGAGCACCTAGAGGGGGGGGGGTGAATAGGTGATCCTGTAAAAACTTCAAACTTAAGCCACAAAAACTTGTTAAGCGTTAGCACGATTAATGCCAAGTGGCTAAGGTGAAGTCTCAACAAAACACAATACCACAAGAATCAAGCACAGAGGGACACAGTGGTTTATCCCGTGGTTCGGCCAAGCCAATGCTTGCCTACTTCCACGTTGTGGCGTCCCAACGGACGAGGGTTGCAATCAACCCCTCTCAAGCGGTCCAAAGACCCACTTGAATACCACGTTGTTTTGTTGTTCCTTTCACTATCCCGTTTGCAAGGAATCTCCACAAATTGGAGTCTCTTGCCCTTACAAGTATATGATCACAAAGAAAGCACAGAGTAAGGGAGGGAAGCAACACACACAAATCCACAGCGAAACGCGCACACACACGGCCAAGAATCGAGCTCACAAGAGTTTCACACAGTTCTCACTAGAACAGAGCTCGAAACACTTAGAATGACAATCAAATGCGCAGAGATTGAGTGTGGATGATCAAGAATGCTCAAAGGTTGCTTGTGTGTCTCCTCCATGCGCCTAGGGGCTCCTTTTATAGCCCCAAGGCAGCTAGGAGCCGTTGAGAGCAAATCCGGAAGGCCATCCTTGCCTTCTGTCGTCGGGGGCACCGGACAGTCCGGTGCACACCGGACACTGTCCGGTGCCCGATTTGTTTCCTTATCTGGCGCTGCCGACCGTTGCAGACCGGCGGAGATCTGAGAGCCGTTGGCGCACCGGACAGTCCGGTGCACACCGGACAGTCCGGTGCCGTCTTCCGACCGTTGGCTCGGCCACGTGTCCCGCGCGGATTGCGCGGCCGACCGTTGGCCCTGGCCGACCGTTGGCTCACCGGACAGTCCGGTGCACACCGGACAGTCCGGTGAATTTTAGCCGTACGCCGTCGGCGAATTCCCGAGAGCGGCCAGTTCGAGTCGAGGCAGCCTGGCGCACCGGACACTGTCCGGTGCACACCGGACAGTCCGGTGCTCCAGTCCGAGCTGAGACTTGGCTGCACACAGCCAAGTCTTTCTCTCCCCTTTTCTCTTTTTCTTCTTTCTATTTCTAACACTTAGACAAATATGTTAGTCCATAAAACCAATGTACTAAGGCTTAGAAACATACCTTTACTTCATGATTTGCACCTTGTTCATCCATGTACACAAATTCACAATTAAACACATGTGTTGGCACTCAATCACCAAAATACTTAGAAATGGCCCAAGGGCACATTTCCCTTTCAATCTCCCCCTTTTTGGTGATTTATGCCAACACAACATAAAGCAACTAGAACAAGTGCAAACTCACTTCAAATAAAATAAATTTAAGTTTTATTCAATTTTGGCATATATGGATCATCCTTTGCCACCACTTGGTTTGTTTTTGCAAATCAAACTCAAATCTCTATCTCTAAGTTAAACACACATGTTGAAGCATAAAGAGAGTCATTCCAAAAGAGATTGATCAAAGATTTCAAAAACTCCCCCTTTTTCCCATAAACAATACTTCTCCCCACAAGAAGCCAACTTTTGACAAGAGAGACAACATAAGAATTTTGACAAATCAAAAACTCTATTCTACTATTTTCAAAATCTCTCAAGTGGTAGCTGATCCATTTAAGTGGTAGCTGATCCATTTATTGCTTTGGCCTTTATTTTCTCCCCCTTTGGCATCAAGCACCAAAACGGGATCAATTGTGGCCCTTTAACCCCATTGCCTCACCAAAATCTTCAATTAAGAGCAAATGGCAATTAGAGTTAATGAGATGGACTTGGAATAAGTTACCCCTCATCGGAGTGCAGTGGAAGTCTTTCATGGGCCAAGTCCACCTTTTTCCTTTCAATTCTCCTTTGTGACTAAAACAGACAAACTCAAGCATATGGTTAGTCTCAAAGGGTCAAGTTGTAACATGTCTCCCCCTAAACATGTGCATCACTTTGCAACGGACTTGTGAGGTCCAGGGAGTGTTTGTACAACTTGAGCACCATAATAAGCAACAAAATGCAGAATGAACATGATCAAAGGCATAAATACATGTATGCTACAATTCAATCCAAGTTCCGCGAATCTAAGACATTTAGCTCACTACGCAGCCTGCAAAAGGTCTTCTCATCTAAAGGCTTGGTAAAGATATCGGCTAGCTGGTTCTCGGTGCTAACATAAAACACTTCGATATCTCCCTTTTGCTGGTGGTCTCTCAAAAAGTGATGCCGGATGTCAATGTGCTTTGTGCGGCTGTGCTCAACAGGATTTTCCGCTATTCGGATAGCACTCTCATTGTCACATAGGAGTGGGACTTTGCTCAGATTGTAGCCAAAGTCCCGGAGGGTTTGCCTCATCCAAAGTAGTTGCGCACAACACTGTCCTGCGGCAACGTACTCGGCCTCAGCGGTGGATAGGGCAACGGATGTTTGTTTCTTAGAGTTCCATGACACCAGGGACCTTCCTAAGAATTGGCACGTCCCTGATGTACTCTTCCTATCGACCTTACATCCAGCATAGTCGGAATCTGAGTACCCAATCAAGTCAAAGTTAGACCCCTTTGGATACCAGATCCCGAAGCAAGGCGTAGCGACTAAATATCTAAGAATTCGCTTCACCGCCACCAAGTGACACACCTTAGGATCGGATTGAAATCTAGCACACATGCATACGCTAAGCATAATATCCGGTCTACTAGCACATAAATAAAGTAAAGACCCTATCATTGACCGGTATGCTTTTTGATCAACGGACTTACCTCCTTTGTTGAGGTCGGTGTGTCCGTCGGTTCCCATCGGAGTCTTTGCGGGCTTGGCGTCCTTCATCCCAAACCGCTTCAGCAGATCTTGCGTGTACTTCGTTTGGGAGATGAAGGTGCCGTCCTTGAGTTGCTTCACTTGGAACCCAAGGAAGTAGTTCAACTCGCCCATCATCGACATCTCGAATTTCTGCGTCATTACCCTGCTAAACTCTTCACAAGACTTTTGATTAGTAGAATCAAATATTATGTCATCGACATAAATTTGGCATACAAACAAATCACCATCACAAGTCTTAGTGAAAAGAGTTGGATCGGCTTTCCCAACCTTGAAAGCATTAGCAAGTAAGAAATCTCTAAGGCATTCATACCATGCTCTTGGGGCTTGTTTAAGTCCATAGAGCGCCTTAGAGAGCTTACACACGTGGTCGGGGTACCGCTCATCCTCGAAGCCAGGGGGTTGCTCCACGTACACTTCCTCCTTTATTGGCCCGTTGAGGAACGCGCTCTTCACATCCATTTGGTACAACCTGAAAGAATGGTGAGCGGCATATGCTAGCAAGATGCGAATGGATTCTAGCCTAGCCACAGGAGCAAAAGTCTCCTCAAAGTCCAAACCTGCGACTTGGGCATAACCTTTTGCCACAAGTCGAGCCTTGTTCCTTGTCACAACTCCGTGCTCGTCCTGTTTGTTGCGGAACACCCACTTGGTTCCCACAACATTTTGCTTGGGACGAGGCACCAGCGTCCAAACTTCATTGCGCTTGAAGTTGTTGAGTTCCTCCTGCATGGCCAACACCCAATCCAGATCTAGCAAGGCCTCCTCTACCCTGAAAGGCTCAATAGAGGAGACAAAGGAGTAATGTTCACAAAAATTAACTAATCGAGACCGAGTAGTTACTCCCTTGCTAATGTCACCCAGAATTTGGTCGACGGGATGATCCCTTTGAATCATCGCTCGAACTTGGGTTGGAGGTGCCGGTTGCGCTTCTTCCTCCATCACATGATCGTCTTGTGCTCCCCCTTGATCACACGCCTCCTTTTGATGAACCTGTTCATCGTCTTGAGTTGGGGGTTGCACCGTCGTTGAGGAAGAAGGTTGATCTCGTTCATCCTGTTCCTGTGGCCGAATGTCTCCAATCGCCATGGTTCGTATAGCGGCCGTCGGAACATCTTCTTCATCTACATCATCACAATCAACAACTTGCTCTCTTGGAGAGCCATTAGTCTCATCAAATACAACGTCGCTAGAGACTTCAACCAAACCCGATGATTTGTTGAAGACCCTATACGCCTTTGTATTTGAATCATAACCTAATAAAAACCCTTCTACAGCTTTGGGAGCAAACTTAGAATTTCTACCTTTCTTTACTAGAATGTAGCACTTGCTCCCAAAAACACGAAAGTAGGATACATTGGGTTTGTTACCGGTTAGTAGCTCATATGACGTCTTCTTGAGGAGGCGGTGAAGATAGACCCTGTTGATGGCGTGGCAAGCCGTGTTCACGGCTTCCGACCAAAAGCACTCGGGGGTCTTGAACTCTCCAAGCATCGTCCTCGCCATATCGATTAGCGTCCTGTTCTTCCTCTCTACCACACCATTTTGCTGTGGTGTGTAGGGAGCGGAGAACTCGTGCTTGATCCCTTCCTCCTCAAGAAACTCCTCCACTTGAAGGTTCTTGAACTCGGACCCGTTGTCGCTCCTAATCTTCTTCACCTTGAGCTCAAACTCATTTTGAGCTCTCCTGAGGAAGCGCTTGAGGGTCCCTTGGGTTTCAGACTTATCCTGCAAAAAGAACACCCAAGTGAAGCGGGAAAAGTCATCAACAATAACTAAACCATACTTACTTCCTCCTATGCTTAGATAGGCGACGGGTCCGAAGAGGTCCATATGCAGCAGCTCCAGAGGTCTTGACGTGGTCATCACATTCTTGCTGTGATGTGCTCCTCCTACTTGTTTACCTGCCTGACAAGCTGCACAAGGTCTATCTTTTTCGAAATAAACATTTGTTAGACCTATCACGTGTTCTCCCTTTAGAAGCTTGTGGAGGTTCTTCATCCCCACATGTGCTAAGCGGCGATGCCACAGCCAGCCCATGCAAGTCTTAGCCATTAAGCATGCATCTAGACCGGCCTCTTCTTTTGCAAAGTCAACTAAATAAAGCTTGCCGTCTAGTACACCCTTAAAAGCTAGTGAACCATCACATCTTCTAAAGACAGACACATCTACATTTGTAAATAAACAATTATATCCCATTTGACATAATTGACTAACAGATAGCAAATTATATCCAAGACTCTCCACTAAGAATACATTTGAGATAGAATGCTCATTAGAAATTGCAATTTTACCTAACCCTTTTACCTTGCCTTGATTCCCATCACCGAATATAATTGAATCTTGGGAATCCTTATTCTTGACGTAGGAGGTAAACATCTTCTTCTCTCCCGTCATATGGTTTGTGCATCCGCTGTCGATAATCCAGCTTGAACCCCCGGATGCATAAACCTGCAAGGCAAATTTAGGCTTGGGTCTTAGGTACCCAACTCATGTTGGGTCCTGCAAGGTTAGCACAAATGTCTTTAGGGACCCAAATGCAAGATTTATCTCCCTTGCATCTAGCCCCTAATTTCCTAGCAACTACCTTCTTACCCTTTCTACAAATAGCAAAGGGAGCATTACAAGCATAATAAATGGTAGAAGGTTCATTCACTACTTTCCTAGGAGCATGAATAACATTCTTTCTAGGTACATGAGCAATATCTCTCCTAGGCATATGTACAACATTTTTCCTACACATATCTCTATCATGCTTATAAGACGAACTAGAAGCAATCATGGCATGGGAATCATAAACATGTGAATCAAAATGATTATAAGCATGTCTCCTATCATAATACATAAAAGCATGATTCTTTTTAGCATTGCTAGCCATAGGGGCCTTCCCCTTCTCCTTGACGAAGATGGGAGCCTTATGGCTTGTTAAGTTCTTGGCTTCCCTCTTGAAGCCAAGCCCATCCTTAATTGAGGGATGTCTTCCAATTGTATAGGCATCCCTTGCAAATTTTATCTTTTCAACTTCACTCTTGCTAGTCTTAAGTTGGGCATTAAGACTAGCCACTTCATCTTTTAGTTTTGAAATTGAAACTAAGTGTTTGCTACAAGTGTTAACATCAAAATCCTTACACTTAGTGCAAATTGTAACATTTTCAACACAAGACTTAGATTTATTTGTTACTTCTAATTTAGCATTTAAATCATGGTTAACACTTTGTAAAGTAGCAATGGTTTCATGACAAGAAGATATTTCACTAGAAAGCACTTCATTTCTTTTCACTTCTAAAGCATATGATTTTTGTGCCTCTACAAACTTATCATGTTCATCATACAATAAATCCTCTTGCTTTTCTAAAAGCCTATCCTTTTCATTCAAAGCATCAATCAATTCATTGATTTTATCTATCTTAGATCTATCTAAGCCCTTGAACAAGCAAGAATAATCTATGTCATCATCACTAGACTCACTATCACTAGAAGAAGCATAAGTGGAGTCTTGAGTACTCACCTTCTTCTCTCTTGCCATAAGGCAAGTGAGACGCTCGTTGGGGAAGAGAGCCGATTTGTTGAAGGCAGTGGCGGCGAGTCCTTCGTTGTCGGAGTCGGAGGAGGAGCAATCCGAGTCCCACTCCTTTCCTAGATGCGCCTCGCCCTTTGCCTTCTTGTATTGCTTCTTCTTCTCTCTTTTGTTCCCCTTTTCCTGGTCACTTTCATTATCGGGACAGTTAGCAATGAAATGACCAAGCTTACCGCATTTGAAGCATGAGCGCTTCCCCTTGGCTTTGGTCTTGCTTGGTTGTCCCTTGTGACCTTTAAGCACCGTCTTTAATCTTTTAATGATGAGAGCCATCTCTTCATCATTGAGTCCGGCCGCCTCAACTTGCGCCACCTTGCTAGGTAGCGACTCCTTGCTCCTCGTTGCCTTTAGAGCAATGGGTTGGGGCTCGTGGAGTGGTCCGTTCAACGCGTCGTCGACGTATCTTGCTTCCTTGATCATCATCCGTCCGCTCACGAATTTTCCAAGTACTTCCTCGGGCGTCATCATCGTGTACCTGGGATTCTCACGAATATTGTTCACGAGATGAGGATCAAGAACGGTAAAGGACCTGAGCATTAGGCGGACGACATCGTGATCCGTCCAACGCGTGCTTCCGTAGCTCCTTATTTTGTTGATAAGGGTCTTGAGCCGGTTGTACGTCTGAGTTGGCTCCTCTCCCCTTATCATGGCGAACCGTCCAAGCTCGCCCTCCACCAACTCCATCTTGGTGAGCATGGTGATGTCGTTCCCCTCGTGAGAGATCTTGAGGGTGTCCCATATCTGCTTGGCATTGTCCAAGCCGCTCACCTTATTGTACTCTTCCCTGCACAAAGATGCTAAGAGAACAGTAGTAGCCTGTGCATTTTTATGAATCTGTTCATTTATAAGCATAGGGCTATCCGAGCTATCGAATTTCATTCCGTTCTCCACAATCTCCCATATGCTAGGATGGAGAGAGAATAAGTGACTACGCATTTTGTGACTCCAAAATCCGTAGTCCTCCCCATCGAAGTGTGGAGGTTTGCCAAGAGGAATGGAAAGCAAATGCGAATTCGAACTATGTTGAATACGGGAATAATCAAATGAAAAGTTCGAATTGACCGTCTTCCTGTAGTCGTTGTCGTCGTCCTTTTGGGAAGAAGTGGATTCATCACTATCGTCGTAGTAGATGATCTCCTTGATACGCCTCGTCTTCTTCTTCTTCCCTTCCTTTCGTCTATGGCCCGAGCCGGAGTCGGTAGGCTTGTCGTCCTTTGGCTCGTTGACGAAGGTCTCCTTTTCTTTGTCGTTGATCACAATACCCTTCCCCTTAGGATCCATCTATTCGGGCGGTTAGTCCCTTTGTGAATAGAACGGCTTTGATACCAATTGAGAGCACCTAGAGGGGGGGGTGAATAGGTGATCCTGTAAAAACTTCAAACTTAAGCCACAAAAACTTGTTAAGCGTTAGCACGATTAATGCCAAGTGGCTAAGGTGAAGTCTCAACAAAACACAATACCACAAGAATCAAGCACAGAGGGACACAGTGGTTTATCCCGTGGTTCGGCCAAGCCAATGCTTGCCTACTTCCACGTTGTGGCGTCCCAACGGACGAGGGTTGCAATCAACCCCTCTCAAGCGGTCCAAAGACCCACTTGAATACCACGTTGTTTTGTTGTTCCTTTCACTATCCCGTTTGCAAGGAATCTCCACAAATTGGAGTCTCTTGCCCTTACAAGTATATGATCACAAAGAAAGCACAGAGTAAGGGAGGGAAGCAACACACACAAATCCACAGCGAAACGCGCACACACACGGCCAAGAATCGAGCTCACAAGAGTTTCACACAGTTCTCACTAGAACAGAGCTCGAAACACTTAGAATGACAATCAAATGCGCAGAGATTGAGTGTGGATGATCAAGAATGCTCAAAGGTTGCTTGTGTGTCTCCTCCATGCGCCTAGGGGCTCCTTTTATAGCCCCAAGGCAGCTAGGAGCCGTTGAGAGCAAATCCGGAAGGCCATCCTTGCCTTCTGTCGTCGGGGGCACCGGACAGTCCGGTGCACACCGGACACTGTCCGGTGCCCGATTTGTTTCCTTATCTGGCGCTGCCGACCGTTGCAGACCGGCGGAGATCTGAGAGCCGTTGGCGCACCGGACAGTCCGGTGCACACCGGACAGTCCGGTGCCGTCTTCCGACCGTTGGCTCGGCCACGTGTCCCGCGCGGATTGCGCGGCCGACCGTTGGCCCTGGCCGACCGTTGGCTCACCGGACAGTCCGGTGCACACCGGACAGTCCGGTGAATTTTAGCCGTACGCCGTCGGCGAATTCCCGAGAGCGGCCAGTTCGAGTCGAGGCAGCCTGGCGCACCGGACACTGTCCGGTGCACACCGGACAGTCCGGTGCTCCAGTCCGAGCTGAGACTTGGCTGCACACAGCCAAGTCTTTCTCTCCCCTTTTCTCTTTTTCTTCTTTCTGTTTCTAACACTTAGACAAATATGTTAGTCCATAAAACCAATGTACTAAGGCTTAGAAACATACCTTTACTTCATGATTTGCACCTTGTTCATCCATGTACACAAATTCACAATTAAACACATGTGTTGGCACTCAATCACCAAAATACTTAGAAATGGCCCAAGGGCACATTTCCCTTTCAGGGCGGCGCCGCCGTCGATAGCGGTGGATTGGGGGAAGTCACGATCGACCGTCGATCCGGTCAGTGACGGCCCGGATTAGATCTTCGCGTACCGGTTGGGTTAGGTTGGCGCGGGCCGTCCGATCTGGATCCCGTGACCCTGGTTCAATCTCATTTCATTAAACCGCGACCGTAGGATCTAGATCCAAGGCTCCACATTGTGTACCGGTTCAGAGGAAATCAGATCTAATCTATGCCGCACGTTGTCGATCGGGCGGCCGAGACTCGCCCGTACCCCTTCGCGGGTCAATTTTTCTAAAGAGACCCTGGCAAACATTTGAATCAACCCGCCGTCCATCGCTACTGTACTCTGGGTCTCGGGTTTCTTGCGTTGAGACCCCTGACTTTTCCAGGATTTGACGCGCAGTCCAGATAACAGAGAAATTAGATAATCAATATTAAAAAATTGATTTTTAGTATAAAAATAAATCTTAAAACTTGTATAATTCATATTTAATTCATTTTAACTCCAAATTGAGTCATTTCAGTTGCAATAATTTTATTTTAATATTGTATATCAACCAGTAACACTGTTTAGCCATGAAACTCGAAGCAAAATTGTTCATTTGAATTACTCTGTTCTAGGTGCTTAATAACTTCAGAAATTCATAACTAAATAACTATAACTCCAAATTTAGTGATTCTTGTTCCTACGATCTCGTAGCAACGCGTAGATTATTATTATTCAGTTTGTACTTATGTTTGGTGTAATGTTAATTTTGCCTATACATATGTTTGTCTGTATTGCTACGTTTAGCGGTGAGGACACGTGTCATCTGAAGATTATCCTGGTACCTGGAAATCTCAAGTCCCAGGCAAGTTGTGCCCTTGATCACTTCTTTTTACCCACTCATGTTCTAATTAATCATAATGATCTGCATAGGTTAATTTTGATGGGACCCAATAGGTTACCTTAGTTTGTCTATCTTTATACCTTGTTTACCACTGAACTTTCTGGGTAGTACTTGCTAGTGCTATATGTGGTTTTGGGTATGGAGATACACTATTCATGATTACACTTTTGTTATCCGTTGTTATTTATTGTTCATGATAAGATCATTATGTTAATTGGAACATGGAGCGACCACCCGGGAAAACAGTGCTACCACAAGGGAGGAATGGGACCCCTTGGCTGATTAATTAGGAAAGCTAGTGGAAGACTACCTTACCCGAAAGGGGCAAGGGCAGTAGGGGAGTGGTCAGTGTAGGGAGGCCCTCGGGAGGATTTTGCTGCGATGGCGGTCCTGCAAGGGATTCCTGCATTGGAACTTCCTATAAACTGTAGCGGGTTTTCGGAAGCTAGTGGAACTTTGTAAAGGCCTCGTAGTGGATCCCTAGCCATTCACCTCGGTAGTGTCTAAGGGCCTTGCAAACCCTGGCGACATGGGATACACGACTTGTGGGTAAAGATGCGCAACCTCTGCAGAGTGTAAAACTAGTATACTAGCCGTGCTCACGGTCATGAGCGGCTCGAACCCTCACATGATTAAATTATGGAACTTAAACTCAATTTGTCATATGCATTGCATCGCAGGTGAAGTTGTTACTTTTGTTCTACTATTTAATTGGGCTGGTATTTACTTATACTTAGTAACTGCTAATAAAATTTTGACCAACTTTAAAAGCAATGCTCAGCTCTAACCATCTTCTTTGGTAAGCCTTACACTTCACGTGAGCTCCCACCTTTGGCAAGTTCATGCACATTATTCCCCACAACTTGTTGAGCGATGAACGTATGTGAGCTCACTCTTGCTGTCTCACACCCCCCCCCCCACAGGTCAAGAACAGGTACCACAGGATGAGGCGCTTGGAGGATGCTGTGACGAGTTCGTGAGAGGTCTAGGTCGTCGTCTCCCAGTCAACTTTGGGTTGCTGGACCGTTGTCTCCTTATAATGTAATTATTTATTTTGTATAGAACTCCTGTTATATATAAAGATGTGACATTCGATCCTGTGCCATGATTCATCATATGTGTGAGACTTGGTCCCAGCACACCTGGTGATTATGTTCGCGCCCGGGTTTTGGACCCCTAAAATCCGGGTGTGACAATTCGCATATTATTAGCCTATGCTACTTACCATGGCTTCAAGCTTTATCAAATGGACGTGAAGAGTGCCTTCCTCAATGGACCAATCAAGGAAGAGGTCTATGTTGAGCAACCTCCCGGCTTTGAAGACAGTGAGTATCCTAATCATGTTTATAGGCTCTCTAAGGCGCTTTATGGGCTCAAGCAAGCCCCAAGAGCATGGTATGAATGCCTTAGAGATTTCCTTATTGCAAATGGCTTCAAAGTCGGCAAGGCCGATCCTACTTTATTCACTAAAACTCTTGACAATGATTTGTTTGTATGCCAAATTTATGTTGATGATATCATATTCGGGTCTACTAACAAATCTACATGTGAAGAATTTAGTAGGATCATGACACAAAAATTCGAGATGTCAATGATGGGGGAGTTGAAGTATTTTCTAGGATTCCAAGTCAAGCAACTCCAAGAGGGCACCTTCATTAGCCAAACGAAGTATACTCAAGATATCCTAAGCAAGTTTGGAATGAAGGATGCCAAGCCCATCAAGACACCCATGGGAACCAATGGGCATCTCGACCTCGACACGGGAGGTAAGTCCGTGGATCAAAAGGTATACCGGTCGATGATTGGTTCACTGCTTTACTTATGTGCATCTCGACCGGACATTATGCTTTCCGTTTGCATGTGTGCAAGATTCCAAGCCGACCCTAAGGAATCACACCTTACGGCCGTGAAACGAATCTTGAGATATTTAGCTTATACTCCTAAGTTTGGGCTTTGGTACCCTCGGGGATCCACTTTTGATTTGATTGGGTATTCGGATGCCGATTGGGCGGGGTGTAGGATTAATAGGAAGAGCACATCGGGGACTTGCCAGTTCTTGGGAAGATCCCTGGTGTCTTGGGCTTCAAAGAAGCAAAATTCGGTCGCTCTTTCTACCGCCGAAGTCGAGTATATTGCCGCAGGTCATTGTTGCGCCCAATTGCTTTGGATGAGGCAAACCCTGCGGGACTACGGTTACAAATTAACCAAAGTCTCTTTGCTATGTGACAATGAGAGTGCAATCAAAATGGCCGACAATCCCGTCGAGCACAGCCGCACTAAGCACATAGCCATTCGGTATCATTTTCTTCGGGATCACCAACAAAAGGGGGATATCGAGATTTCTTACATTAATACTAAAGATCAATTAGCCGATATCTTTACCAAGCCACTTGATGAACAATCTTTTACCCGACTTAGGCATGAGCTCAATATTCTTGATTCTAGGAATTTCTTTTGCTAAACTTGCACACATAGCACATAAATATACATTTGATCATGTCTCTTTTACATATGCTATGACTAATGTGTTTTCAAGTGAATTTCAAACCAAGTCATAGGTATATTGAAAGGGAATTGGAGTCTTCGGCGAAGACAAAGGCTTCCACTCCACTCTACTACTCATCCTTCGCCGTCGCTCCGCATCATCTCTCCAACTTTGGTATAATCTTCACTCATTCATTTCATGACCATAGGGGGAGAAAGTACTTCATTGGGCTCTAATGATTCCGTTTTTGGCGACTCATGCCAAAGGGGGAGAAAATATGAGCCCAAAGCAAAAGGACCGCACCACCATCGACCGCACCATCACCTAATTTTTTAAATTTGATGATTCAATGGTAAATTTCAAAATTGGTATCTCTTTGTGTTCTAAAGGGGGAGCAAGTAGGATTTTCAAAATTGATGGAAAACCCTCTTGAACACTAAGAGGAGACCTTATTTGAGGGGGAGTTTTGTTTAGTCAAAGGAAAAGCATTGGAACAAAGAAAGAAAATTTCAAATCTTGAAAATGCTTTGCAAATCTTATTCATTTACCTTTGACTATCTTGCAAAATGACTTTGAAAAGAATTTTCAAAAGAGTTTGCAAAAACAAAACTTATGGTGCAAATGTGGTCCAATATGTCAAAAAAAACAAAGAAAACAATCCATGCGCATCATATAAGTATATATTAGCTCAATTCCAAGCAACCTTTACACTTACTTTATGTAGACTAGTTCAATTATGCACCTCTATATTTGCTTTGGTTTGTGTTGGCATCAATCACCAAAAAGGGGGAGATTGAAAGGGAATTAGGCTTACACCTAGTTCCTAAATAATTTTGGTGGTTGAATTGCCCAACACAAATATTGGACTAACTAGTTTACTCTAGTGCATAAGTTATACAGGTGCAAAAGGTTCACATTTAGCTAATAAAAAGACCAAGTGTTGGATTCAACTAAGGAGCAATGAGGCAACCGAGGGCACCTCTGGCTGGAGGCACCGGACTGTCCGGTGTGCACCGGACAGTGTCCGGTGCGCCCAGAGGACTCCAACTCAAACTCTTCGCCCTCGGGAATTCTCGGAAGCCGGCGCGCTAAAATTCACCGGACTGTCCGGTGTGCACCGGACATGTCCGGTGCTCCAAGGAAGCGCGGTCTCCGGAACTCGCCAGCCTCGGGTTGGCGCGGCAGCCGCTCCGCTAAAATTCACCGGACTGTCCGGTGTGCACCGGACTGTCCGGTGTGCCAGCGGAGCAACGGCTCCCTGCGGCGCCAACGGCTCCCTGCGGTGCATTTAATGCGCGCGCAGCGCGCGCAGACGTCAGGCACGCCCATACCGGTGCACCGGACATCAAACAGTACATGTCCGGTGTGCACCGGACACCCAGGAGGGCCCAGAAGTCAGAAGCTCCAACGGTCAGAATCCAACGGCAATGGTGACGTGGCAGGGGCACCGGACTGTCCGGTGCGCCATCGAACAGACGGCTTCCAGCAACGGTCACTTTTGGTGGTTGGGGCTATAAATACCCAACCACCCCACATTCATTGCCATCCAAGTTTTCCACTTCTCAACTACTACAAGAGCTCTAGCATTCAATTCTAGACACACCAAATAGATCAAGTCCTCTCCAAACTCCACACAACACCATAGTGACTAGAGAGAGTGATTTGCTTGTGTTCTTTCGAGCTCTTGCGCTTGGATCGCATTCTTTTCTTTCTCACTTATTCTTGAGATCATCACTCAATTGTAACCAAGGCAAGAGGCACCAATTGTGTGGTGGCCCTTGCGGGGAAGTTTTGTTCCCGGTTGATTGAGAAAAAGAGAAAGCTCACTCGATCCGTGGGATCGTTTGAGAGAGGGAAGGGTTGAAAGAGACCCGGCCTTTGTGGCCTCCTCAACGGGGAGTAGGTTTGCGAGAACCGAACCTCGGTAAAACAAATCCTCGTGTCACACTCTTATTTGCTTGCGATTTGTTTTGCGCCCTCTCTCGCGGACTCGTTTCTTTATTACTAACGCTAACCCGGCTTGTAGTTGTGATTATTTTTGTAAATTTCAGTTTCGCCCTATTCACCCCCCCTCTAGGCGACTATCAGGCACGACAGTCGGAGCGGGGCAGGCGGCGCTATTTTCTTGTTAGGTCGGTCAGTGGAGCGGCGAAGTGACTGCGGTCACTTCGGCCCTATCGACTGAAGAGCGCATCAGGATAAGATGTCAGGCGATCCTTGCATTAAATGCTCCTGCGATACGGTCGGTTGGCGTGGCGATCTGGCCAAGGTTGCTTCTCTGCGAAGACTGGGCCTCGGGCGAGCCGAAGGTGTGTCCGTTGCTTGAGGGGGCCCTCGGGCGAGACGTGAATCCTCCGGGGTCGGCTGCCTTTGCCCGAGGCTGGGCTCGGGCGAGGCGAGATCATGTCCCTTGAGTGGACTGAGCCTTGACCTTAATCGCGCCCATCAGGCCTTTGCAGCTTTGTGCTGATGGGGGTTACCAGCTGAGATTAGGAGTCTCGGGGGTACCCCTAATTATGGTCCCCGACAATTGCTGTCGTAGTAGATGATCTTCTTGATGCGCCTCTTCTTCTTCCCGTCCTTCTTCTTGTGACTCGAGCCTGAGTCAGTGGGCTTGTCATCTCTTGGCTCGTTGAAGATGAACTCCTTCTCCTTGTCGTTGACCACCATTCCCTTTCCCTTAGGATCCATCTCTTCGGGCGATTAGTCCCTTACGTGAAGAGTACGGCTTTGATACCAATTGAGAGCACCTAGAGGGGGGTGAATAGGTGATCCTGTAAAATCAAACACTAATAGCCACAAAAACTTAGTTTAAGGTGTTAGTATGGCTAAGTAGCGAGTTCTTGTGAACACAATAATCACAGAGAAAGCAACACAAGTGATATGCAATTTTTATCCAGTGGTTCGGCCAAGTAATCCCAATGGACGAGGGTTGCACTCAACCCCTTTCAAGTGATCCAATGATCAACTTGAATACCACGACTTTCTTCCTTATAGTTTTTCTCCCGTTTGCAAGGAATCTCCACAAGTTGGAGCCTCTCGCCCTTACAATAAAGATCAGAAAAAAGGCACAAGAGTAAGGCTAGGAGAGCAATGCACACAACACATAAATCCGCAGCACACACACGCACACAAGCCAAGACTTGAGCTCGAAACGTAGCACAAAGAGTTCACAACTTGAACGGAGCTCAAATCACTAACACAATCGATCAAATGCGCGGAGGCGGAGTGTGGGAGTCTTAGAATGCTTAGTGAATGCTTAGGTATCTCCTCCATGCGCCTAGGGGTCCCTTTTATAGCCCCAAGGCAGCTAGGAGCCATTTGTTGAGCTCTAAAAAGAGCAGTGCGGACGGTCCGGCCCCGAGGCCGGATGGTCCGCGGTCCAGACTGTCCGCGGTGGCGGCGTGGACGGTCCGCGCGTGCGCAGAGTCAGTTAGGGTTCCTAGTTTCTCGCGGGATTTGTTACCTAAAACCACGGGATTAACTCGGAAAACAGTTGGAAACGGATCCAGACCTCCCCCTTTATATAGATGAAGGGCTACGGCCGATTGAACTCCCAACAATCGATCAAATCAAGTCTATTACTTGTTTTTACCTTATGCATTAGGAGTAGTTCTAGTCTAGTTCTAGTTTAGCCCTAGTTTAGTATTCCAATCCCCAAATTCTCCGCCTCTCTTCGACTCTACGTCGATTAGAGGAGTCTAGGTCGGTCTACCTGAGCCTAGACACCACCTAGGATCTCTCCTCCCCGAAGGGGTCCCTCCCGGGAGCGAGATCCAGGCGCCGCTGGCGATCCTCCGCCGCCCCTGCGCACGCGCGGACCGTCCGGCCGTCAGGCAGGGAACCCGGGCTCCTGCGCCAGGTCACGGACCGTCTGGCCCTGTGCCGCGAACCGTCCGCGCCTGACCAGAGAGCACCTCCGCCTCGCGCCAGGTCGCGGACCGTCCGGCCCTGTGCCACGGACCGTTCGCGCCTGACCAGAGAGCACCGCCGCTGGTTCTTTTGAAGTGATTGGCACCTCCAAAAAGGTGTCAACATACTTTTTGGCGACTCCGCTGGGGATTAGTTTTCTAGATCTGCTAAAAATCGGCCCATAAATGGCCGGTTCTAAGGATCACACCAAGATCTCCACTACCAACATCATCAAGTCGGCCATGGAGGCGCTCCCGGCTGATGACCAAAGGCCCTTTGAAGACCTCGTAATGCGCAATGAGAAGGAGGTGATGCGGCAATGGAACGAACAACGCGACAAGGAAGAGGCGGAACTGCTGCATAAACTCTCCGAACGGCGCAAGGAGGCGGCGGACAAGTACTTGTCACACTTCACGGTAGATCGCCACCAGAAGATCGACCGTCAAGGGGAGATCGATATTGAATCTCTCCTACCTCCACTTCAGGGTCCCGCTGTAAGTACTCCAGACCTATCTCTTACGACTTTCATGGATCAACGAGGAGATCAGTTAAAGCAATATGTAGATGAATCTATTAAAATGCATTTACGTGCATACGAGAAATCAGCTGCTCCTAACTTTCCATCGCGAGAGTCTAATACAGTGCCACCCACGTCAAACACATCGGCTATAAACGGGTCACCCTTGACCCAGCCATCATACGGTATGCCGATGCACGCTTTCGTGTCACCATCACAGCCGCAACCACTAGGCACGCGGCAGGTACTAGACGCGACTGGACCGTCCGAGCATCATCTCAGACAGTCTGGTTATACCGCGGACCGTCCGGCGTATTTCGCCGGACCGTCCGGCCAGATGCAGGCCCGCACACAAAACACTCAGGTCGCACCGTACATGGTCGGACCATCAGGGTACAACCCTGAACACTTCGGCCCCATCACGGATCGTCCGGTGCATCACGCCGGACCGTCCGGATATGTTGCGGACCGTCCGCCATCTTACGTCGGACCGTCCGGATATGGCATGAACCGGCCGACGTATTACGCTGGACCATCCGACTCTACACGAGTCCATGTGCAGACTGCCCAAGTCGCGCCATATATGGCCGATCCGTCCGGGTACAGCCCTGGACCATTCGGCCGATCGCGGACCGTCCAGTTCTTTACGACAGACGGTCTGGGTACGAGACTACCCACGTAGCACCATATACGGCTGGACAATCCGGATATACCTTCGGACCATTTGGCCAGGTCGCGGACCATTCGGCCTCTTACGCCGGACCGTCCGGATATGCATACACAGAGCCGAGAGCTGCACAATACGCACAGTTCCCACATTCATCGCAGCAACATTATGGTGCCCCACCAGCAACACATTATAATCATGCCATACCACCTCATGGACATAGGGCTGAATACTATTCGGCCACAAGAGAGCCTGAGGGGTATAGGGCAGGAGCTGGTGACATTAATAGGACACCTAACACACACCTCAAACATCCCGGGGAGGAAAGCCGACAGAGTAATGTCAGGCAACCTAAAATCTCCACCCACAAACTCAATGGATGGTCGCCAGACATGGCGGAGAGGGTCAGAGACGAGGTAGCCGGGATGTTCAGGGACAAACTCGGTGTTAGTGTGTCAGGTACAGGGCAATCGTATCGGAAGCCTTATAGCCACCAATTCGACACCGTGCCATATCCACAGGGAACTAGAATACCAGACTTCTCTAAGTTTTCTGGTGAAGGTGGGAAAAGCACACATGAACATATAAGCCAATTCATAGCACACTTGGGAGAATTGGCTAATGGGGAAGCCTACCGCGTTCGTTTATTCTCGTTGTCCCTTACTGATACTACATTTGCATGGTACGCAGCTTTGCCACCAAACTCTATTAACTCTTGGGAAGAATTAGAGCAGAAATTTCATGAACACTTCTTCTCAGGAGAACGTGAGTTAGAATTGGCTGACTTAGCTTCAGTCCGACAGGGGCCTGAAGAATCGGTTAATGACTATATCCGGAGATTCCAGGAAAATAGAAACCGATGCTTTCAGATTCATGTCGCAGAAAAACAACTGACAGGGCTAGCTTTCAATGGGTTGCGACCCTACTTAAAAGAAAAATTAGATGGCACCCAATTCTTTTCGCTAGTGCACTTACACCAGCGGGCTATGACCTGTGAAAGCCGAAGTAAGGAAACATCAAAATCGGCTAGCCATAAGATGCATCTAGTGGGATACAATAATTCGGACGATGAATCCACGGATGTATACACCGCCGAATTGGTTTGGCCAGGACAGGCTAAACCTTCAGCGTGTTCTGCTTTACAGTCGATTCGAAAGAATCGACAAGAAGAAGTTAAGTTTACCTTTAATGTTGCCAAATGCGATAAAATATTTGACGAGTTACTGAAAAATGGCAACATTAAATTAACTCATACTATTCCTCTTCCTGATGAATTAAAGAGGCGTGCTTATTGTAAGTGGCATAATTCCTTTTCTCATGCCACCAATGATTGTAATGTTTTTCGTCGACAGATACAATCGGCCATAAATGAGGGTCGATTGGCTTTTCAGGAGATGCAAGTAGACACACAACCCTTTCCTATTAATACAATAGAACTCACACGCAAAAAGGTCTTGGTTCGGTCCGAAATGGCCGATAAAGGCAAAGGCAAGGGCATCGTCATCAGCAATCCTCGCATGTCAGATATATCACAAAAGGAGATTGCTCGAAAGGCTTCAGACGAGAAGGCTAAAAGGTCCGAAGACGCCGAGGGGCAGGCACAGTTAATGAACCAAACACATCAGCCTAGCCCCAGCATCGTAGATGGTCCGGCACCTACGTGCGGACAATCCGGTGCTCAGACAAACGGTCCGGCTAACTCAGCTGGACAGTCCACCTATGACCAAAGGCGTCAACCTCTACACAAAGCAAGGAAAAAGACGCAAGGTCAAAGCACATATAATCGGCTGATTAAAGCCGATCCTACTTTTGATCAGTTGCTCTCCAAAAATACTAGCAAAAAGACTGTTCCACGTGATCGGTCAACAAACAAACCCCGGTCACCTGCTAAAACAAAACGGTCAAACAAAACGACCCGAAAGGCGACACAACAAGCATCGCCTATTCATTCTATGAGACCAGGGTACTTTCCACCTATTTACTCATCGTCGGTATATTATCCTGTTCAAACATGGAATGGCACGATGATGAATCCATGGTACATGTATAGTCCCTTCGTCTATCCAGACTGGGGGGCACCTCCATTCTATTCCTTTTGATCCATTAATCAAATGGTCATGGCCGAGAAAGATATAATCCGAAACGGCCTTTATATTGGTGCTTTATTGAATAAACTCCATATCGAAAAGCCGGTGACCTACATCAGGTTTAGTCCATATGCTTTTGGTTCGTCAACCTTCACCAAAAGGCAGGGGGGCATATGTTGAGCTCTAAAAAGAGCAGTGCGGACGGTCCGGCCCCGAGGCCGGACGGTCCGCGCGTGCGCAGAGTCAGTTAGAGTTCCTAGTTTCTCGCGGGATTTGTTACCTAATACCGCGGGATTAACTCGGAAAACAGTTGGAAACGGATCCAGACCTTCCCCTTTATATAGATGAAGGGCTACGGCCGATTGAACCCCCAACAATCGATCAAATCAAGTCTATTACTCGTTTTTACCTTATGCATTAGGAGTAGTTCTAGTCTAGTTCTAGTTTAGCCCTAGTTTAGTATTCCAATCCCCAAATTCTCCGCCTCTCTTCGACTCTACGTCGATTAGATGAGTCTAGGTCGGTCTACCCGAGCCTAGACACCACCTAGGATCTCTCCTCCCCGACGGGGTCCCTCCCGGGAGCGAGATCCAGGCGCCGCCGGCGATCCTCCGCCGCCCCTGCGCACGCGCGGACCGTCCGGCCCCAGGGCGCGGACCGTCCGGCCGACAGACAGGGAACCCGGGCTCCTGCGCCAGGTCGCGGACCGTCTGGCCCTGTGTCGCGGACCGTCCGCGCCTGACCAGAGAGCACCTCCAATTCGCGCCAGGTCACGGACCGTCCGGCCCTGTGCCGCGGACCGTCTGCGCCTGACCAGAGAGCACCGCCGCTGGTTCTTTTGAAGTGATTGGCACCTCCAAAAAGGTGTCAACACCGTTGGAGACAAACTTGGAAGGCAATCCTTGCCTTCTGTCGAGTGGCGCACCGGACAGTCCGGTACGCCACCGGACAGCTACTGTAGCATGTCTAGTGCGCAATTTCCTTCCAAATCGGGCACAGACGACCGTTGCAGCTCCGGGCCCGTTGGCGCATAGGACACTGTCCGATGCACACCGGACAGTCCGGTGACCCCCGCCGACTGTTGGAGCTGCCACGCGTCGCCCGCAGATTTCGCGGCCGACCGTTGGCGCTCGCGACCGTTGGCTCACCGGACAGTCCGGTGCACCACCAGACAGTCCGGTGAATTATAGCCGTACGCCGCCGTCGAATCCCGAGAGCGGCCTTTTCACCGGATACCAGCCTGGCGCACCGGACACTGTCCGGTGCACCACCAGACAGTCCGGTGTGCCAGACTGAGCTGAAGTTTGCTGCTCACAGCCAAGTCTTTTCCTTTTTCCTCTCTTCTTCTTTAGTCACTGTTTCTAGCACTTAGATAACCATATTAGTACATAAAACAATTCACCAAGTCTAGAAACATATACCTTTTTTCTTGATTTGCACTTCTCACTTTATTTGGCACATAAGAACTTAATTAAACGTGTTGGGCACTTAATCACCGAAACATTATAAAAATTGTCCGAGGGCACATTTCCCTTTCAGCCTTGTCAGAAGGAAAAGCTTAATAGTGTTCCACACTTCCTCAACTGAAAACGGGGTCTCAAGCCGAGTGAGGTCACGCTGTTGAATACCCAAAGCATCAAGATCAATGGACCTACCACAGGGTTGTGATGTGTCAATAAGATTAGTGTAGAAATCGAGGAGGGTCTCAGCCTTCTCATTGCTACTGTTCACCACATTCTCCCCAAATTTCAGTTTAGCAAGGTAGTTTTTTCTCTTACGGTATCTGGACCAAGAGTGAAACAGTTCTGTATTAGCATCACCGCTTCGAAGCCAAGACTACACTACACTACGTTGGCATAGCCCTGATGCCATCCTCACAGCTGGTAGAACAAGCTTGGTTCAGGCTATCAGTGAGCTGTGTGATCGCCAGTGTGCTGCTAATGCTCTTCCTCCGTTTCGACAGTCCAGTACGTCTTAGACGCCATGAGAACCTTCTCTGGGTTGAAGGGTACATCCTCGTGGTCCATCACGCGGCTTTCCCACTGCATTTGCTTGGTTATTGTCTGGACTCTGGACTCTCGTGATTGTGTCAGAGATGATAGCAGTGCCCGGCTTAGACTATTTTTTGCAACTTACCTATATACATACCTATATTCAAACTACACTATATACAAACAACACAATATACAAATACAAAATGGTGCAAAAGGTGTTTTTGGTGATCATATGGGTAAACTATTATACATTGCACCTATATAACCACTAAAAACATCGTTTTGCATCATTTTACATTGTAGATTGTATTGTTTATAGAGCGTAGTTTTAATATAGATATGTGTATGAGTAAACTGCTGCAAATGGTCTTAGTATTTTGTCCATCTCTAAGAGGATATCGGTTATATCACACCTGAAGAATTTAGCAAATAAAAAACACATCGTGAGGGCCTTTATATTGTAAAGAATTCCCATATACTACTTACCATATACAGTAAGGCAATCGGTGCTTCCCCATCACACCGATCATGGCAGGGATGCCTCTTTGCATGCGGTGCGAACAGCACCTGAGCCTCGTGCTTGTCTCTTGGCGCAAACGACATAGCGATGATGTTCCTCTTCAGCAAGTAAGCTCCCAACTAGCAACCTTCAACAGCACAAGCATCAGCACCTATCACAATGCACATCTTTAGAACCTGAACCCCAAGGTGTTCTACCACGCTTACCCCGCAACCTGTGTCAACTAATAGTACAAAAGAGCTCAAAACCTACAGTAGAATATAATTTTTACAGACGATTTCGGTTATCAACCATCAGTGCTATTTGTAATGCTGATTCCTTGGAATCCGCCACTAGAAATCTTTGTTATCCTTATTTTTTTAGTTTTTCAAACGACCTCGGATGATAAAACTATAAAAATAAAGTTGTAGATTAAAAAAGTTATAAAACTTTGTAGTTGATAACTTTTTTATTTGAATTCGTCTCAGCTCTCAAAAATTGCATCCGAGTTTGTCAAATTCAAAAATGCAAATTTTACAAACAACCTCGGATAGAAAAAATTATCAAAATAAAAGTTATAGAACTTCAAAAGTTCTTCAACTTTGTAGTTGACAACCTTTTCATTTGAGTTAATTTACGGTCTCAAATAGTAGTGAGATTGTAGTTTAAACACAAGGCGCGTCACATGTAGAGTGGTAGAGGAGGTTTTACGCGATGGTGAGGTCATGGATTCAATTCAGGGGCAGACCCAGCGGGTGGTCCATATGGTCCACAGCACACCCTAAGATCACATAAGTGTAGTTAGCATAGTGGTGTAAGTGCTATATTTTAAACTTTGTGGTCAAGGTTTAAGTCTTGTTGATCCTTATTTTTTGTTTGTTTTTTTCTTGGCACACCCTAAACATAGCAGCTGGGTCCGCCAATGGTTTAATTCCTAGGCATCGCATAGCGTTCAAAAAATGTCACGGACTTCGACGGAGACGGACTTACTGGCTACTATAAAACTTCATGTGTACTAGTGAATTGTTGTCGTGATCCTCCCATCCGACAACAACGGGATAAGCTTAAAGCAACTCCAAGAGCATATGCATAATCATTGCTAAATATAGAGTTTTGTAGAAGATTATTTAAAATAGACAGTTCAAATAAAGGGTAGGGTAACCAACAGACTCTCCAATTTAGCCTCTAATCAAAGCATCAACCGAACGCGCAGCCGCTATTTCCATCGTTTCCCTCCCATCCTGAACGGGCATGCACCGTTGCGTTGCCATCCGATCGCTAGTTGAAAAAGGCCAACCCAATCCCTACCGCCGCTGGACAGTGCAGGTGCAGCCACCACCCTGACTTGTCTCATCGAAGCTGAAGGAAGCTGCGTCAGGACGCACAGGCGGTAGGCCACAAAAATTCGATCGCCAGGTGGTACATGCGAGACTCAGGATGCACATGTGAGATTTGACGCAATACCAGTACGCTGAAGGCTACCGCGCGGGAGGGAGCAGGAGGGCGGGAGAGCGCGCCGGTGACTAGCGACGGTCTTGCGATGGCGAGCGAGATACAATATCAAGGTTGAAATAGAGGCTGTTGGAATCTGTGTGCATGGGTTTTTTTTTTATTTTACAGAGCTCGGACTGTAATCAGTACCACGCGGGAACATAGTGCCACCACCGGAGAACTTGAACCTGTCGCCCTGAACATGGCTTCAGGTGCCACTGCTGCTGATGCCAGAGAGTGTTGATGATTTTGTTGAGCATGAGGGTTGCTTATTGGGTGGTGTGTCGGAAAAGTAACAGTAGAAGGATGTTGTCGTCAACTGTGCTTGGCACACTTCTGATGGAGAATGGAGAGACATCAGTCCGGCACCTTGTAAAATACAGGTGAATAGGGGTACTGTAATGCTGATATAGAAGGTGCTGCGTGTTGCTCCTATAGCTGTGTTGTTTCGCCATAGCTAACAATTTTGTGCCGAGGAAATGTACCAGCCACAATCAGGTTACTCTCCCTCGCTGCTTTGGTTGTGTCTTCATACACCTTACTTCAGTTGCGTCTTTTCTTCCCTGTATGTGGTTGGTTCTGAGTTTTCGTTTTGTAGTACAACATGCAGTTACAGTTAAGAACCAATGCCGTAATCAATTATTAGAAACAGTTTATTGTCGCTGTCACACTCGAGCGTGAATCATTACCGTTGATATTTGCGTTACAGTCTGCGAACCAAACAACGCCTTAGGTTCTTCCATTTATCATCCAGTTGTGGTAGTTGATCAAAGCTAATACCACCACGTGAGCGGAAGGAGGTGGTTCTGCGCAAGGAGATGCTTTGCGAACGAATTAGCGCTGCATAATTTGCTTGGTGAATAAGCTGGTCACTTCTCCAGCTCTTGCTCTGAAAAGCAACAGGTGAATCTACAGCGAAAAGGAAGGTGGGCTGGCGAGGCGTCGAGGGGGCTGAGCGAAGCAAGCAGGTGCCGTAGAACGACGGCGAGAAATGTTGGCACGGTGGAGGCGTTGGCGTAGCGTAAAGCTACCCAAACGAAGCCGAAAGGCGGTCCGGAAAAGGCCGCCACGCCACCCACGGCCCATCTTTCGCCTGTTCGGTGGCTGGCACCGACCCCCCTTCGTCACTTTCGTGTCATGTGCTCATTTTTTCCCCTTCTTCTCTTCTAATCCTACTGTCAAGTGCCAACCAAAGCACTGATGACAAGCACAAGGCGTAGGACGAAAAGGAAACCAAGGAATTGTGCACTGGGATGGTTGGAAAAGAGATGCGATATACGCGATGGGTGATATGGACTCCTTGACAGCGGCAGGTATGGGATTATTCTATGGTTTTTGTTCTTAAGGTTGCTGGAGACAGCCCAAGCGTACGAAGCCTCTCAGCTGCATGGAGATTTAGGGTGCCAATTGCTTAGGGCAACTTTGTTTCTGAATAATTAATAAAGTTTTTAGTTTCCTAAACAAAGGTAGGCTCTTTTTTGAGAAAAAGGCTAATGGAGTCCCGAGTCCTAAGGGGACGATTGTTCTACCCATGGATGCTATATATGCATGCAAATCATTTTCTAAAATCGTGTAGCAGCTCTAATAGGCTGATATCAAGTGGTGTAAATTACCCAGAACGGAGTACTGATTATCAATCAAATGCCCTGTCTAACACTCTCCAACAGCATCTGTTATAAGGTCCTGTACTCTATATATTTAGCAGAATGAAGATATAGAAGACATAATCTTTTAGAATGTGATGTAAAAGATAGAGAATATTTCTTTAGGAGATAAAATTTAGAGGACATTGCTGGAGACAGCCTAACACTGTAACTCAGCTATACAAGTTTGTAGTATTTTCCTAAGTTTGTAATTATTTGATTATAAGTACGAAGGAGCAATGAATGATACAAGCTTTTGTTGTCATCTCTTTTTTAAGTGATATTTTAAATTTTGATATATGTTTTCCAAAGAAATCTTCGTGGATCAATAATCAATATCCTTAGTAGGGCGTCCATAATGAAAAAGATAAGTAAGCACGCTTTCATACTATAGATACAAAGACTAGTACAAAAAGTGGTTATACTCTTAGTTGGAAAAAAAGGATTTTAGTTCCATTTAAGACTAAAATATCCCTTAGTCCATGTTAGTGTTGTCGGTTGTGACTCTTTAGTTCGGGCTAGTAAGGTCTTGTTTGGTTAAGCTTCAACCCCATTATGTTTAGATTCGTGGAAAAGCCAAGATTCTCACTTATTCGATTCTCTCTTATTAGTTCAACAGGTGAACTGTCGATTCTGTGAGAAGTGAAAATAATATAAACATTTGGTGGGATTCTCGCTTGTTTTCATCCATAAGCAGATTATAAGCGAAAACAAACAGGTCCATAACACTAACTGAGACTAATATACATCCTTTAGTCTGGGTTGATATTATCAATCGTGTAGGTTGTCAATCGTGTAGGTTGTCCTAGTGTTAGTTAGGCTCATGGTGGCATAGGCTCCCTATTTTGATGCTAACTGCCCTGAGCCCGATTATGGTCATTACTCATTGACCCTTTTGAGTTCTTTTATTTTTGCTTTAACGTGACTAAGTGTGTGTTGCATAGGACTGAGGCTATCATGCTCTATGAAGCATCAGTCTATCGATTCTATCACAACTTTAAGTCGCTCGTACTAAGGAGGTAGATTGGGTTCTTGATGTAACACATCTGCAATGAACATGACATTAGCCTCAAAGTTGTCGTACATTTTGTGCCCTTAACTTGTTGGAGTCTTGAGTCAAGATTTGCACATTGTGGAGCCTCCCAAGCAGTCGTCGTGTTGTTGCTTAGCCTCTTCACAACGCCGATCTCCATCTATGCACTGGTCGAGTGTTTCTCAGTGAAGTTTGGTGCAAAGGCGTTGTTGTGTGTGCTACATGTTCTTGTGTGTCCGGGTAGTTTTCTCGATCTTTATCTTCCTAATTATGCTTTGCTAATCAATAGAGGTATCATCCTCTTCTTCCTTGTCCTTGGGGTTAATGTCTCTTTCTTAAACGAAGATCTCCTGGCTAAGATCATAGCTGCTTGTGCTCTTGAAAATGCAGGGTAGTGATCTTAATAGCTACGAGGGTGACTCCAGCCTAGTATGATAACTGATCCATGAAGGAGACTACATGAGAAGAAGTGGGGTCACTCTTGAGTAGTTGGATTCTTGACTAGTGTATGATTTTTTATCTGATTTGGCGGTAAGGACTAGGCCTTGTTGGGGCCTGTTTGTCACACCCGGGTTTCGGGGCACCAAGACCCGGACGTGAACATAATCACCAGGTGTGCTGGGACCAAGTCTCACACATATGATGAATCATGGCACAGGATCGAATGTCACATCTTTACTATATGATAGGAGTTCTGTACAAAATAAATAAATAATTACATTATAAGGAGACAACGGTCCAGCAACCCAAAGTTGACTGGGAGACGACGGCCTAGACCTCTCACGAACACATCGCAGCAACCTCCATGCGCCTCATCTTGCGGTACCTGTTCTTGACCTGTGGGGGGTGTAAGACAGCAAGAGTGAGCTCACATACGTTCATCGCTCAACAAGTTGTGGGGAATAATGTGCATGAACTCGCCAAAGGTGGGAGCTCACGTGAAGTGTAAGGCTTACCAAAGAGGATGGTTAGAGCTGAGCATTGCTTTTAAAGGTGGTCAAAATTTTATTAGCAATTACTAAGTATAAGTAAATACCAACCCAATTAAGTAGTAGAACAAAAGTAACAACCTCACCTGCGATGTAATGCATATGACAAATTGAGTTTAGGTTCCATAATTTAATCATGTGAGTGTCCGAGCTGCTCATGACCGTGAGCACGGCTAGTATACCAGTTTTACACTCTTCAGAGGTTGCGCATCTTTACCCACAAGTCATGTTACCCATCTGCCAAGAGACGGCCAATCTCATACACCTCTACCGAGGAGGCGAGGCAGGGTAACACTACGAGGCCTTTACAAAGTTCCACTAGCTTCAGAAAACCCGCTACAATTTATAGGAAGCTCCAGTGCAGGAGTCCCTCGACTGACCGCCATCGCAGCAAAATCAACCAAGGACCTCCCTACACTAACCACTCCCCTACTGCCCTTGTCCCTTTTGGGTAAGGTAATCATCCACTAGCTTTCCTAGTTAATCAGCCAAGGGCGTCCATAAACCCTTGTGGTAGCACTGTTTTCCCGGGTGGTTCTCCATGTTCCAATTAACATAATGATCTTAACATGAACAATAAATAACAACTGATAACAAAAGTATAATCATGAATAGTGCAATCTTCATACCCAAAACCACATAAAGCAATAGCAGGTACTACCCAAAAAGTTTAGTGGAGTCAAGGTATAAAGATAATCAAACTAGGGTAACCTGTTGGGTCCCATCAAAATTAACCTATGCAGATCGTTATGATTAATCAGAACATGACTGGGTAAAAAGAAGTGATCAAGGGCACAACTTGCCTGGCACTTGAGATTCCAGATACCAGGATGATCTTCAGATGACTCGTGACCTCACGCTAGTTGTAGCAATACAAACAAACATGGTATAGGCAGAATTAATGAAAGGGAAATGTGCCCTTGGGCCATTTCTAAGTATTTTGGTGATTTAGTGTCCAACACAAGTGCCTAATTGTAAAAAGGTGGACAAAGTACAAATCAAGGATAAAGGTATGTTTCTCAGACTTAGTACATTGTTTTATGGACTAATGTATTGTGTCTAAGTGCTGGAAACAGAAAAAATCGAGTTGGAGAAGAGATGGCTCGAGCAGCCAAAGTCTGCTCAGTCTAGGTGCACCGGACTGTCCGGTGGTGCACCGGACAGTGTCCGGTGCGTCAGGCTGGCTCGAAAGAAAAGGCTGCTCTCGGGACTTCGACGGCGGTGTATGGCTATAATTCACCGGAATGTCCGGTGGTGCACCGAACTGTCCGGTGGGCCGTTCACAGGCGAACTCGTCGCTCTCGGGAATTCATCGTCGACGTACGGCTATAATTCACCGGACTGTCCGGTGTGCACCGGACTGTCCGGTGAGCCAACGGTCGGTAGGGCCAACGGTCGGCCGCGCGATCTGCGCGGGACACGTGGCCGAGCCATCGGCTAGAAGGGGGCACCGGTCTGTCCGGTGTACACCGGACATGTCCGGTGCGCCAACAGCTCTCAGGCTGCCAACGGTCGACTGTGCCATTTATGGAAGGAAATCGGGCACCGGACAGTGTCCGGTGTGCACCGGATTGTCCGGTGCGCCAGTCGATAGAAGGCAAGATCAGCCTTCCTAGATTGCTCTCAACGGCTCCTAGCTGCCTTAGGGCTATAAAAGGGACCCCTAGGCGCATGGAGGAGCACACCAAGCATTCCTACAACAATCTTAAGCACTAAGACATCGATTTCGCGCCTTTGATTCTTTGCGATAGCAATTAGAGCTCTAGTTGAGTGGTGAACTCATTGAGTTGTGTTGTGAGCTCTCATTGCGATTTGTGTGCGTGGTGTTGCTGTGATTTCTTGTCTTGAGTGCGTTGCTAATCCCTCCCTTGCTCCGTGTTCTTTGTGAATTTCAAGTGTAAGGGTGAGAGGCTCCAAGTTGTGGAGATTCCTCGCAAACGGGATTGAGAAAAAGTAAGCAAAACACCGTGGTATTCAAGTGGGTCTTTGGACCGCTTGAGAGGGGTTGATTGCAACCCTCGTCCGTTGGGACGCCACAACGTGGAGTAGGCAAGCGTTGGTCTTGGCCGAACCACGGGATAACCACCGTGCCATCTCTGTGATTGATTTCTTGTGGTTATTGTGTTTTGTTGAGATTCCTCTCTAGCCACTTGGCAATTATTGTGCTAACGATTAACCAAGTTTTGTGGCTTAAGTTTTAAGTTTCACAGGATCACCTATTCACCCCCCTCTAGGTGCTCTCACTTGGTATCAGAGCCGTTCTCTTCACAAAGGGACTAATCGCCTAAAGAGATGGATCCTAAGGGGAAGGGAATCGTGATCAACGACAAAGAGAAGGAGTCTTTCGTCAACGAGCCGAAGGACGATAAGCCTACCGACTCCGGCTCGGGCCATAGACGGAAAGAAGGGAAGAAGAAGAAGACGAGGCGCATCAAGGAGATCGTCTACTACGACGACAGCGATGAGTCTACTTCTTCCCAAAAGGACGACGACCACAACGACTATGAGAGAAGGAAACCGGTTAATTCGAACTTTTCTTTTGACTACTCTCGTATTCCGCAAAGTTCAAATTCACATTTGCTCTCCATTCCACTCGGCAAGCCTCCACACTTTGATGGAGAGGACTACGGATTTTGGAGCCACAAAATGCGTAGTCACCTATTCTCTCTCCATCCTAGTATATGGGAGATTGTAGAGAGTGGAATGCACTTTGATAGTACGGATAGTCCTGTGTTCATTAATGAGCAAATACATAAGAATGCACAAGCTACTACTGTTCTTCTAGCTTCTTTGTGCAGGGATGAATACCACAAAGTGAGCGGCTTGGATAACGCTAAGCAAATATGGGACACCCTCAAGATTTCTCATGAGGGGAACGACGTCACCTTGCTCACCAAGATGGAGTTGGTGGAGGGCGAGCTTGGACGGTTCGCGATGATAAGAGGCGAGGAGCCAACCCAAACATACAACCGGCTCAAGACCCTTATCAACAAAATAAGGAGCTACGGAACCACGCGATGGACGGACCACGACGTCGTCCGACTGATGCTAAGGTCCTTTACCGTTCTTGATCCTCATTTGGTGAATAATATTCGTGAGAATCCCAGGTACACCAAAATGTCGCCCGAAGAAGTCCTTGGAAAATTCGTTAGCGGGCGAATGATGATCAAGGAGGCGAGGTACGTGGACGACGCTCTAAACGGTCCCATCAATGAGCCTCAACCCGTTGCTCTCAAGGCAATAAGGAGCAAGGAGGCGTTACCCAGCAAGGTAGCACAAATTGAGGCGGCCGGACTTAATGTTGAAGAGATGGCACTCATCATCAAAAGATTCAAGACGTCGCTAAAGAGTCGCAAGGGGCAGCCAAGCAAGACCAAGACAAAGGGGAAGCGCTCATGCTTCAAATATGGTAAGCTTGGTCATTTTATTGCTAACTGTCCCAACAATGATAGTGATCAGGATCAAGGGAACAAGAGGGAGAAGAAGAAGAACTATAAGAAGGCAAAGGGCGAGGCTCATCTTGGCAAGGAGTGGGATTCGGATTGCTCCTCGTCCGACTCCGACAATGAAGGACTCGTCGCCACCACCTTCAACATGTCATCCCTCTTCCCCAACGAGCGTCACACGTGCCTTATGGCAAGGGAGAAGAAGGTATGTACTCGAGACTCTACTTATGCTTCTTCAAGTGAGGACGAATCTAGTGATGAGGATGAAATAGATTATTCATGTCTATTTAAGGGCCTAGATAGAACCAAGGTAGATAAAATTAATGAATTAATTGATGCCTTGAATGATAAGAATAGGCTTCTAGAAAAACAAGAAGATTTGTTGTATGAAGAACATGACAAATTTGTAGAAGCACAAAAATCTCATGCTTTAGAAGTTAAAAGAAATGAAATGCTTTCTTGTGAATTATCTTCTTGCCATGAGACAATTTCTAGCTTAAGGAGCATTAATGATGATTTGAATGCTAAGTTAGAAATAGCTAGGAAATCAACAACTTGTGTAGAAAATGTTGTTATTTGCAATAGATGTAAAGATTTTGATATTGATGCTTGTAGTGAACACATAGCTTCTATTGCAAAGTTAAATGATGAAATGGCTAGTCTTAATGCCCAACTTAAAGCTAGCAAAAGCGATTTTGATAAACTAAAATTTGCTAGGGATGCCTACACGATTGGTAGACACCCCTCAATTAAGGATGGGCTTGGCTTCAAGAAGGAAGCCAAGAACTTAACAAGCCATAAGGCTCCCATCTCCGCCAAGGAGAAAGGGAAGGCCCCTATGGCAAGTAGTACTAAAAAGAACCATGCTTTTATGTACTTTGATAGAAGATAGTCTCATAGGAGTTGTAATGCTTTTGATTCACATGCCTATGATTCTTATGCTATGTTTGCTCCCAGTTCTTCCTATATGCATGATAGAGATATGCCTAGGAAAAATATTCATCATGTGCCTAGGAAAAATATTCATCATGTTCCTAGAAAAGTTATGAATGGTCCCTCTACAATTTATCATGCTTTAAATGCTTCCTTTGCTATTTGTAGAAAGGATAGGAAGATAGTTGCTAGGAAATTAGGGGCAAAATGCAAAGGTGATAAAACTTGCATTTGGGTCCCTAAGGAAATTGTGACTAACCTTGTAGGACCCAACAAGAGTTGGGTACCTAAGACCCAAGCCTAAATTTGCCTTGCAGGTTTATGCATCCGGGGGCTCGAGCTGGATTATCGACAGCGGATGCACAAACCATATGACGGGGGAGAAGAAGATGTTCACCTCCTACGTCAAGAATAAGGATTCCCAAGATTCAATCATATTCGGTGATGGGAACCAAGGCAAGGTGAAAGGTTTAGGCAAGATTGCAATATCTAATGAGCACTCTATCTCTAATGTGTTTTTAGTTGAGTCTCTTGGATATAATTTACTACCTGTCAGTCAATTATGTAATATGGGATATAATTGTTTATTTACAAATATAGATGTGTCTGTCTTTAGAAGATGTGATGGTTCACTAGCTTTTAAGGGTGTACTAGACGGCAAACTTTACTTAGTTGATTTCGCAAAAGAGGAGGCCGGTCTAGATGCATGCTTAATTGCTAAGACTAGCATGGGCTGGCTGTGACATCGCCGCTTAGCACATGTGGGGATGAAGAACCTTCACAAGCTTCTAAAGGGAGAACACGTGATAGGTTTGACTAACGTGCAATTCAAAAAAGATAGACCTTGTGCAGCTTGTCAAGCAGGTAAACAAGTGGGAGGAGCACATCACAGCAAGAATGTGATGACCACTTCAAGACCTCTGGAGCTGCTGCATATGGACCTCTTCGGACCCGTCGCCTATCTGAGCATAGGAGGAAGTAAGTATGGTCTAGTTATTGTTGATGACTTTTCCCGCTTCACTTGGGTGTTCTTTTTGCAGGATAAGTCTGAAACCCAAGGGACCCTCAAGCGCTTCCTCAGGAGAGCTCAAAATGAGTTTGAGCTCAAGGTGAAGAAGATAAGGAGCGACAATGGGTCCGAGTTCGAGAACCTTCAAGTGGAGGAGTTCCTTGAGGAGGAGGGGATCAAGCACGAGTTCTCCGCTCCCTACACACCTCAGCAAAATGGTGTGGTAGAGAGGAAGAACAGGACGCTCATTGATATGGCGAGGACTATGCTTGGAGAGTTCAAGACCCCCGAGCGCTTTTGGTCGGAAGCCGTGAACACGGCTTGCCACGCCATCAACAGGGTCTACCTTCACCGCCTCCTCAAGAAGACTTCATATGAGCTGCTGACTGGTAACAAACCCAATGTATCTTATTTTCGTGTTTTTGGGAGCAAGTGTTATATTCTTGTGAAGAAAGGTAGAACCTCCAAATTTGCTCCCAAAGCTGTAGAAGGTTTTTTATTAGGTTATGATTCAAATACAAAGGCGTATAGGGTCTTCAACAAATCATCGGGTTTGGTTGAAGTCTCTAGCGACGTTGTATTTGATGAGACTAATGGCTCTCCAAGAGAGCAAGTTGTTGATCTTGATGATGTAGATGAAGAAGACGTTCTAACGGCCGTGATATGCACCATGGCGATTGGAGATGTACGGCCTCAGGAACATTTGGAGCAAGATCAACCGTCTTCCTCAACTACGGTGCATCCCCCAAACCAGGATGACGAACAGGTACCTCAAGTGGAGGCGCATGATCAAGGGGGAGCACAGGATGTTCAAGTCGAAAAGGAAGAAGCATCTCAGGCACCTCCAACCCAAGTTCGAGCGACGATCCAAAGGGATCATCCCGTCGACCAGATATTGGGTGATATTAGCAAGGGAGTAACTACTCGTTCAAGATTAGTTAATTTTTGTGAGCATTACTCTTTTGTCTCTTCTATTGAGCCTTTCAGGGTAGAAGAGGCCTTGCTAGATCCGGACTGGGTGTTGGCCATGCAAGAGGAACTCAACAACTTCAAGCGCAATGAAGTTTGGACACTGGTGCCTCGCCCCAAGCAAAATGTTGTGGGAACCAAGTGGGTGTTCCGCAACAAACAGGACGAGCACGGGGTGGTGACAAGGAACAAGGCTCGGCTTGTGGCAAAAGGTTATGCCCAAGTCGCAGGTTTGGACTTTGAGGAGACTTTTGCTCCTGTGGCTAGGCTAGAATCAATTCGTATCTTGCTAGCATATGCCGCTCACCATTCTTTCAGGTTGTACCAAATGGATGTGAAGAGCGCTTTCCTCAACGGGCCGATCAAAGAGGAGGTGTACGTGGAGCAACTCCCTGGCTTCGAGGATGAACGGTACCCCGACCACGTGTGTAAGCTCTCTAAGGCGCTCTATGGACTTAAGCAAGCCCCAAGAGCATGGTATGAATGCCTTAGAGACTTTTTAATTGCTAATGCTTTCAAGGTTGGGAAAGCCGATCCAACTCTTTTCACTAAGACTTGCGATGGTAATCTTTTTGTGTGCCAAATTTATGTCGATGACATAATATTTGGTTCTACTAACCAAAAGTCTTGTGAGGAGTTTAGCAGGGTGATGACGCAAAAATTCGAGATGTCGATGATGGGCGAGTTGAACTACTTCCTTGGGTTCCAAGTGAAGCAACTCAAGGACGGCACCTTTATCTCCCAAACGAAGTACACACAAGATTTGCTAAAGAGGTTTGGGATGAAGGACGCCAAGCCTGCAAAGACGCCGATGGGAACCGACGGACACACCGACCTCAACAAAGGTGGTAAGTCCGTTGATCAAAAAGCATACCGGTCCATGATAGGTTCTTTGCTTTATTTATGTGCTAGTAGACCAGATATTATGCTTAGCGTATGCATGTGTGCTAGATTTCAATCCGATCCTAAGGAGTGTCACTTAGTGGCTGTGAAGCGAATTCTTCGATATTTAGTCGCTACGCCTTGCTTCGGGATCTGGTATCCAAAGGGGTCTAACTTTGACTTAATTGGGTACTCAGATTCCGACTATGCTGGATGTAAGGTCGATAGGAAGAGTACATCGGGGACGTGCCAATTCTTAGGAAGGTCCCTGGTGTCATGGAACTCTAAGAAACAAACCTCCGTTGCCCTATCCACCGCTGAGGCTGAGTACGTTGCCGCAGGACAGTGTTGTGCGCAACTACTTTGGATGAGGCAAACCCTCCGGGACTTTGGCTACAATCTGAGCAAAGTCCCACTCCTATGTGACAATGAGAGTGCTATCCAAATAGCGGAAAATCCTGTTGAGCATAGCCGCACAAAGCACATTGACATCCGGCATCACTTTTTGAGAGACCACCAGCAAAAGGGGGATATCGAAGTGTTTCATGTTAGCACCGAGAACCATCTAGCCGATATCTTTACCAAGCCTCTAGATGAGAAGACCTTTTGCAGGCTGCGTAGTGAGCTCAATATCTTAGATTCGTGGAACTTGGATTGAATTATAGCATACATGTGTTTATGCCTTTGATCATGTTCATTCTGCATTTTGTTGCTTATTGTGGTGCTCAAGTTGTACAAACACTCCCTGGACCTCACAAGTCCTTTTTGCAAGTGATGCACATATTTAGGGGGAGCTGTGCTACAACTTAACCCTTTGAGACTAACCATGTACTTGAGTTTGATTGTTTAGTCTCAAAGAAGGATTGAAAGGGAAAAGGTGGACTTGGACCATGCAAGACTTCCACTGCACTCCGATGAAAAGAGTAACTTTTCCAAGTTCATCTTTATACTCTTATTGCCTATGTGTTCTTATTTGAAGATTTTGGTGAGGCAATGGGGTTAAGGGGCCAAGATTGATCCTGTTTTGGTGCTTGATACCAAAGGGGGAGAAAATAAAGGCCAAAGCGATAAATGGATCAGCTACCACTTGAGAGATTTTGAAAATAGTAGAATAGAGCTTTTGGTTTGTCAAAACTCTTTTATTGTCTCTCTTGTCAAAAGTTGGCTTCTTGTGGGGAGAAGTATTGATTATGGGAAAAAGGGGAGTTTTTGAAATCTTGAATCAATTTCTCTTGGAATGACTCTCTTTTTGTCTTAACATGTGTGTTTGACTTAGAGATAGAAATTTGAGTTTGATTTGCAAAAACAAACCAAGTGGTGGCATAGAGTGATCCATATATGTCAATTTGAATCAAAACAATTTGAGTTCTTATTTGAATTGATTTTGTACTTGTTCTACTTGCTTTATGTCGTGTTGGCATAAATCACCAAAAAGGGGGAGATTGAAAGGGAAATGTGCCCTTGGGCCATTTCTAAGTATTTTGGTGATTTAGTGTCCAACACAAGTGCCTAATTGTAAAAAGGTGGACAAAGTACAAATCAAGGATAAAGGTATGTTTCTCAGACTTAGTACATTGTTTTATGGACTAATGTATTGTGTCTAAGTGCTGGAAACAGAAAAAATCGAGTTGGAGAAGAGATGGCTCGAGCAGCCAAAGTCTGCTCAGTCTGGGTGCACCGGACTGTCCGGTGGTGCACCGGACAGTGTCCGGTGCGCCAAGCTGGCTCGAGGGAAAAGGCTGCTCTCGGGACTTCGACGGCGGTGTACGGCTATAATTCACCGGACTGTCCGGTGGGTCGTTCACAGGCGAACTCGTCGCTCTCGGGAATTCATCGTCGACGTACGGCTATAATTCACCGGACTGTCCGGTGTGCACCGGACTGTCCGGTGAGCCAACGGTCGGCAGGGCCAACGGTCGACCGCGCGATCTGTGCGGGACTTGTGGCCGAGCCATCGGCTAGAAGGGGGCACCGGTCTATCCGGTGTACACCGGACATGTCCGGTGCGCCAACGGCTCTCAGGCTGCCAACGGTCGACTGTGCCATTTATGGAAGGAAATCGGGCACCGGACAGTGTCCGGTGTGCACCAGACTGTCCAGTGCGCCAGTCGACAGAAGGCAAGATCAGCCTTCCTAGATTGCTCTCAACGGCTCCTAGCTGCCTTGGGGCTATAAAAGGGACCCCTAGGCGCATGGAGGAGCACACCAAGCATTCCTACAACAATCTTAAGCACTAAGACATCGATTCCGCGCCTTTGATTCTTTGCGGTAGCAATTAGAGCTCTAGTTGAGTGGTGAACTCATTGAGTTGTGTTGTGAGCTCTCATTGCGATTTGTGTGCGTGGTGTTGCTGTGATTTCTTGTCTTGAGTGCGTTGCTAATCCCTCCCTTGCTCCGTGTTCTTTGTGAATTTCAAGTGTAAGGGCGAGAGGCTCCAAGTTGTGGAGATTCCTCGCAAACGGGATTGAAAAAAAGTAAGCAAAACACCATGGTATTCAAGTGGGTCTTTGGACCGCTTGAGAGGGGTTGATTGCAACCCTCGTCCGTTGGGACGCCACAACATGGAGTAGGCAAGCGTTGGTCTTGGCCGAACCACGGGATAACCACCGTGCCATCTCTGTGATTGATTTCTTGTGGTTATTGTGTTTTGTTGAGATTCCTCTCTAGCCACTTGGCAATTATTGTGCTAACGATTAACCAAGTTTTGTGGCTTAAGTTTTAAGTTTCACAGGATCACCTATTCACCCCCCCCCCCTCTAGGTGCTCTCAATTAACATCACAACAAACATAAGAATAAACTGTGTAATAATAATCTACGCGTCGCTATGAGATCGTAAGAACAAGAATCCCTAAATTTGGTTTTACGGTTATTAAATTATGAATTTCTGAAGTTATGAGTACCTACAATAGCATAACTCATGTGTATAATTTTAGTTCAAGTTTCATGGCTAAACAAATTTACTAGGTGATAAACAATATTAAAACAAAATTAATGTCTCTAGAATGACTCAATTTGGAATTAAAATGGATTTAATATGAATTATACAAGTTTCTAGCATTTATTTTCTCATTAAAAATCATTTTCTAATTACTTTTACTGGATTTTCTAACTCTCTCGACATGGCGCATAAATATCAGAAACTACAGGGGCTATCTCGCAAAAGATCATAAGACTCAGGATTCCCCCGCACTGGACGGCGGGTTTACTTGAGAAAAGCCGAGGGGTCTATGTGAAAGATGGTGTGACTGGAGGGGTATTTTGAAGTCAAGACCGCACGATCAGATCTGGGCGATCCAGATTAGATCGAGTCTTAAGTGAACCGTTACGCACATCAGCCGTTGATCCCGAGATCTGCGGGCCAGATTTAAATAACGATATCTAATCGTAACCCCCCTCCGATCTAGATCGAACGGTTCCGGTCAACCCACCCAACCGGTACGATCCCTGGTCTATTCATAGCCACTAGCACACGATCGGACGGTGCTCCAACGTCTTCTCCGCACGACTAGCCAGGACGGTGCCGTCGCCACCCTCACTCGACGGAGCATCACCGGCGAGACCCCCCTTATGCGCCCCGATGCCCGATTCTTAATACCGATAGGTCCCAAACGAAGATTAGGCTACCGTCAATTGTTTTAATGAGTTGTTTACATGTTACAGCAACTGGAGGAGGGCAGCCCGCGTGACCCGACAGCTTCACCAAAGATCCGTGGCTCCGACGAGAAATCGAGCCCTCCCTGATGGTCGAACCCTGCCGCCGAGTCCACGAACGACCCGAACAACCCCCCGCGATGCGCTCTGACCTGACCACACGCACAGAACGACAACGCGGGTGAGTATTCCGGGTGGCAGTGCTCCCCTGTACTTCTCCCCACCCTGTTTTCTCCATGGGAGCGCTTAGTTCTTCGGTGCCGACTTAGGAGGGGGAAGGTAGGGGTGGCGGCGCATATATACTCCTATAGAACCCAGCGATGGCCGAGGAAATCGGAGTCCGTTGTGGAGTTTGATGTGGAGTTTGTTGGCCGAGAGCTCGGGTGTCAATGGAGTCTTTCAGCCGCGCCGTTGAATCCGCAGTATCCGGCCAGAGGAGATCTCGACCCTCTGTAACGCCCCGAATTTCGAGTTGAATTTTTTCTTTCTCTATCGCTCGCTAAATTCGGGCGTTACCTCTCTTTCCTATTTCTTTTCGCTAAAACCCTACCTATTTCCAAAACTCCAAGTAGTATAATAATAATAGACCCTAAGAGTATTTCATTTGAATTGTTGCACCATGCCGGTCCCTGCATATCTTTTGTTTGTGGATTGAATTTGTGAAAACATGCTTTTAGAAAAAATGATTAGAAAGGGAAAAAAACCCTTTCCTTCTCTCTTCCCCCTCTTCCCCCCCCCCTTTCAGCCCGGCCGACCTGGGCGGCCCAGCTGGCGCGGCCCAGCCAGGCGCGCAGCCGCCCCCCCCCCTCTCTCTCGCGCCCGGCCCAGCTGGCCAATCCGGCCCAGCCGGCCTCCCTCCCCCCCCCTTCATTCCTCCCCGCCATGGGCCAGCCTCGCCGCGGCCCAGCTGCCCCCCCACCCCGCGCGCTTTGGGCCCGTGGCGGCCTAGCCGCCCCAGCTGGCTCGCCCGCTCCCCACGCCGCGCGGACCGCGCGTGCGGTTTGGAAAGCCACCGCCGCCTTGGGTGGGCCCCACCCGTCAGCTGCGCCCTCCCCAAACCGCCTCCCCTTTCCTCTCTCCTCCCCTGCTCGTCCCCGCTCCCCTGCCCTGCTCGTCGCCGCTCCCCTGCCCGCCCCTAGCTCGCTCGCCGTCGGCGTCCCGCTCGCCCGTGGTAAGCCCGGCCCCTCCTCCCTCTCCTCTCTCCCTCCCTCCTTCTCCCCGGCGCGGTCCCGCCCGCTCGGCACCTGCGCTCGCCCCGCCCTCGGCTCGCCGGACATGGCGGTCCGGCGCCCCGTCCCGGCCTCGTCCGCCCCGCCCCTCGGCTCGGCCGGCCGTGGCGGCCCGGCGCCCTCCCGCGGCGCGGCGAACCCCGCCTCGCCCGCGCGCGCCCTGTTCCGGCCTCGCCCGCCCGTGCTCGGCACGGCGGCGCTCGGCCCGGCCTCGCCGGCCATGGCGCCCGGCCCCTGGCGCCCTCCCGCGGCGCGGCGAGCCCCGCCCGTCCGCGCGCGCCCGCCCTCGGCTCGCCGGCCCCGCTCCCCCGTCCCCGCTCCCTCCCCGGCTTGAGCACGGCCCAGCCATGGCTGTCCGCCCGCGGCTCGCCGGCGCGGCGCGCTCGCGCGGCCGTGGCGCGGCTGTGGTGCGGCCCGGCTTCGGCCCTCGCCCGGCGCGGCTCCCTCGCCCGCCCCCCTCGGTGCGGCCTCCCCCGCCCGGCGCGCGCCCGGCATCCCGCCCCGGCTTTCCCCGCCCGCGGCGCTCGACCCCGGCCCCTGCGCGGCCTCGCCCGCCCGCGCAGCCCCGGTCCCGGTGTGGCCTCGGCATGCGCGCGGAGCCCCGGCGCGGCCTGTGCACGCACGGTGCCCCCGGCGAGCTCGCCGCACCCGCGGCTCGCGGCCATGGCAGCTCGGTCCTGCCCGCCCCGGCATGTCCTGCTCGCGTCGCGATGGCCTCGACGCGTGCGCGACTCGTTCGCGGCGCGTTAGCGGGGCTTTGCGCGCGCGTGTTCGCGCAGCGTTTTGGCTTAGCTCGTCGTGCTCGCGACGCGACGCATAGCGCCCTGTCGCGTTCGCGACACGATCGTCTACCCCCGAGCCACCCGTCTACCCCCCCCCCCCCCTTCCTGTGCATTCCGTGCGTAGTGAGCGTGTTATGTAATCGATAAATGGAAACCTGAATTAGAATTTGTTTACGTTAGTTAATTCATGTAAGTAATTATCTATCTCATTTAATGTCAATCAACTGGAAATGGTCATGATTCGAATTATGCATGTAGCTAATCCGTTTGTTAGAACTAATTGGAGCTAAGTAGAACTAGGGCACGTAGCGTTGAGTTATTTGTCTACCCGTAGTGCATCTCGAGCGTAAGCCTTAACCCCTGCGAGACCTTCCCTCGTTTCTTTCTAACAATGGTGAACTCATTATTGCATGTGATATTCTATGCATGTTTAATCTACTTGTTCTCTTGTATGGTGTATTGTTGGTTTCCTAATTTCAACGGGTGGATGTATGGATGTTTGCACTCGCATAGAGAACGATCCGGTTGAAGAGCCCGAGGAACTCACAGGAGAAGCCCCTGAGCAGCAGTCGGTTGGTGGAGGCAAGTGTCCTTTGACCTATCTCTGTCCTATTCATTCTTTAATTCACCTCCCGCATTACACATTTATACTTAAGGACTGACTAGCTTTTGTTATCCATGTCCTTGTTTACCTATTTGGGTCGGATTATTATTGTTTAGCTTTATGCTATTGCTCAACTCTAATCAATGAACATGATGAGATTATCTATGATACGCTGTTTTCCCTTCTCTTATTATGATGTTATACTTGTGGCCTTTAAGGGGGCTCGAGCGGTTTCTCGAGTGCCTCTCCGTAAGGACCTGTTCTATGGATGACCGCCCGGGAAAACAGTGCAACCATGAGGGGTGGAGTGGGACGCCCTTAGCTGAGTAATTAGAGGAACCGGGGTGTAGTTCGCTTAGCCGTCGTGCCGTCAATGGGGCTCGGTGTATGCGGCTCGCTCTGCCAAGGTTGATTTGTCCCTTGGGGAGGAGTGCGTTACATTTAGGAAACCTAACGGGCGGCTACAGCCTCAGGGAATCTTTGTAAAGGCTACGTAGTGATGCCCTGCTGGACCACCTAGGTAGTGGTCAATGGGGAGTAGCTCTCTCCGGGCAGAAAGGGAATCACGGCTTGTGGGTAAAGTGCACAACCTCTGCAGAGTGTTTGAAAACTGATATATCAGCCGTGCTCGCGGTTATGAGCGGCCAAGGGAGCTCCAGTGATTAGTGATACTTGATCAGAGATGTTTGGATTACAGGTGGCAATGAAACTGATGGTTTTTGGTATTGATTATGGTAATGGTAAGTGGTATTCTTTCCATTTGGAAAGGGTACGTTTGGGTTAATAACGTGGGTTAATTCTAAAACTTGGCTTTCTCTACTAGTAATAATAATCTGACCAACTAAAAGCAACTGCTTGACTTACCCCCACATAAAGCTAGTCCACTACAGCCAAGCAGGATACTTGCTGAGTATGTTGATGTGTACTCACCCTTGCTCTACACACCAAACCCCCCCATCCCCAGGTTGTCAGCATTGCAACCACTGCTCAGAAGAAGATGAAGCCGTGGAAGGAGACTTCCAGGAGTTCCAAGACTACGACGAGTTCTAGGTGTGGGTTAGCGGCAACCCCCAGTCGGCTGCCTGTGAAGGCCGCAGTTATCTACGTTTCGTTTTCGCACTTTGATTTATTGTAAGGACTATGTGAACGTCTCAGACGTATGGTGTAATCGACTATTATTTTCCTTTTAATACTATTTTGAGCACTGTGTGATGATGTCCATGTTATGTAACTGCTGTGTACGTGAATAACTGATCCTGGCACGTACATGGTTCGCATTCGGTTTACCTTCTAAAACCGGGTGTGACACCCTCTTTGTTGCTGCAGATTCCGAACCGAACGGGTCCCACCTGCAGACCATAATGGACGTGCGCGCACGAGCGAGATCGCAGATCGGCCTGGTGTGGAGGGATCCCAGTGCTTAGGATTGGGGGAAAAGAAATACGAGCTAGAGGAAGGACCTGTCGTGCAGGCCCCATATGGTGGTGACACAGAAGCCAACCCCTGTCGCGCCTGGTGTGATCCCGACCAGTGGGCCCCACGCGCAAGCGACCCAGGAAATATAGAAAAAGAAAGGGAGTTGAGTGGGCCGCGCGGGATGAGATGTGGAGATGGGCCAGAAGCGAGGGTCGCGGCCCAGATTAGTTTTTCCCATTTTCTTTTTCCTGTTCTATTTCTATTTTAGTTTTTTTCTAGATATTCAAATTCAAAATTGAGTTCAACTTTCAAACCAAATTTATGTCCAAACACATGCAGTAAAATATATTTGGTTATTTAATTACCTTTTATTATTATTATACTCCTTTAATTACATGTCCCAAATCAAATAATAGATAGTAATTCATTTTATTAATTTTTAGGGAAATATCATTTTTGAGTGTGTGATCAGAAAAATTACTTCAAATGATTATTTGTTGATTGATTAGGTTTTCTTTTCTGGGTTTTAATTTAAATTCTTGTTTTAAACGTTTTTAGAATTTATACTTCTGACAATTTGTTTTTTTGTATTCCCAACAAATATTAGGAGAAGATAACAAAAAAATGAGGGACACATATTAGGAGACATTTTAAATTCTTTTATTTTTTTTATTTTAAGATTCATCAATGACTCCCAAAGAGGATTTTGGGTGTTACAAATCCTACCCCCCTTAAAAATAATCTCGTCCTCGAGATTAGTAAGATAAGGGATGTAACATGTTAGGCTTGTAGTCTATGTTTCAGTTATTATTTGGTTTTAGTACCAAAAGAATTTTTTAGACTATATCTAAGTATCAGGTGATTAGGAAGGCATGTGTATATATGTATGGCCACATAATTATGTAGGATACAAGATGGTAGGTTGGGGCAAGAATAGTTTGGGGATAAGAAGGTTCATGGTAAGGAAAGCTTTTCATCGCAAATGATGGGTCTTGTCTCATTTGGAGATCTGGTCTGCCTCCCTTCTTGCCTTGTCGACGTTGATCTTTTCCTTTCTTTCGGTCTTGGTGTCTCCAACTAGGTTTTAGGGTCATGTAGATATACGTGGGTAGGATAAGCCACATGAGGTAGGTCAAGATCTGGTTTGATGTTTTGGTTGGAATGGATGGTTTAGACAACCCATCGTGTATGTTAAGTAGTTATGTATGGCCAAGTTGTTATAAGGCATCAATTTAGGTTAAAACATAGCTAGAAGTGTCTAATCTATTTCACCAGTATTAATTATCATGTTTAAGTAGCCACATTAGATTAGATCATATGAGATTAGATGGGATCTAGATTAGATTGGTATGACTAGATTAAACTAGTTAGTGTCTAGTTACTTTGGATTAGATCATGGTTATTACTAGTGTGGGGTAAATATGCTTATTAGGGCAAGATGAATCCATAAGGACAAGGTAGAATCTTTTGAGGTCAGTTAGATTTATTCGGATAAGATAAAATCTTTTCAAGATAAGATAAATCCACTAAGGCAATAGAGTATTTTTTTGAAGATAAGATGGAGCTATTAGGCTAGATATATTTTAATTAGAATAATTTAGGATCTTTTGAGATAAGATGGATCTATGAGTGTAGGGTATAATCTTTTAAGATGAGATGAATTTTGTTAGGCTAGATACTTTAATGAAAGATAATCTAGTTTGTCAAGTAGTTTTATAAGCATTTTCCTTTATGCCTAGATGTATAGGCAGATGCAATTGTGGACATTAATCCACAACCCATCACACTCAATCAAAGATCCAAATCAGACAAGTATCATAAGAACAAACATTCAAGCATGCAAATATTTATATAAATATAGTTTTGTTGTGGTTCCTATGAATAGGTCTCCTACTCCAAAAAGTCACTTTAGATACAGGACTTCAAAGTGTGAAATCCACATTTGTCGTTAGAATGAAAAGGTAAGAATAATCAGAGTAAAGCGGAAATAGATGAGAAAAGATTAAGAAGAGTTTAGAAAGAATCTGAGTAGCAGAGGTAAGTAGAAAATGGTTGTCCGGTTCTATCTAGGTTTCGTCCTACAGTCAACATTCCTCTGATACCACTTCTGTCACACCCGGGTTTCGGGACACCAAGACCCGGCGCGAACATAATCACCAGGTGTGCTGGGACCAAGTCTCACACATATGATGAATCATGGCACATGATCGAATGTCACATCTTTACTATATGATAGGAGTTATGTACAAAATAAATAAATAATTACATTATAAGGAGACAACGGTCCAGCAACCCAAAGTTGACTGGGAGACGACGGCCTAGACCTCTCACGAACACATCACAGCAACCTCCATGCGCCTCATCTTGCGGTACCTGTTCTTGACCTGTGGGGGTGTGAGACAGCAAGAGTGAGCTCACATACGTTCATCGCTCAACAAGTTGTGGGGAATAATGTGCATGAACTCGCCAAAGGTGGGAGCTCACGTGAAGTGTAAGGCTTACCAAAGAGGATGGTTAGAGCTGAGCATTGCTTTTAAAGTTGGTCAAAATTTTATTAGCAATTACTAAGTATAAGTAAATACCAACCCAATTAAGTAGTAGAACAAAAGTAACAACCTCACCTGCGATGTAATGCATATGACAAATTGAGTTTAGGTTCCATAATTTAATCATGTGAGTGTCCGAGCTGCTCATGACCGTGAGCACGGCTAGTATACCAGTTTTACACTCTACAGAGGTTGCGCATCTTTACCCACAAGTCATGTTATCCATCTGCTAAGAGACGACCAATCCCATACACCTCTACCGAGGAGGCGAGGCAGGGTAACACTACGAGGCCTTTACAAAGTTCCACTAGCTTCAGAAAACCTGCTACAGTTTATAGGAAGCTCCAGTGCAGGAGTCCCTCGACTGACCGCCATCGCAGCAAAATCAACCAAGGACCTCCCTACACTGACCACTCCCCTACTGCCCTTGCCCCTTTCGGGTAAGGTAATCATCCACTAGCTTTCCTAGTTAATCAGCCAAGGGCGTCCATAAACCCTTGTGGTAGCACTGTTTTCCCGGGTGGTTCTCCATGTTCCAATTAACATAATGATCTTAACATGAACAATAAATAACAACTGATAACAAAAGTATAATCATGAATAGTGTAATCTTCATACCCAAAACCACATAAAGCAATAGCAGGTACTACCCAAAAAGTTTAGTGGAGTCAAGGTATAAAGATAATCAAACTAGGGTAACTTGTTGGGTCCCATCAAAATTAACCTATGCAGATCCTTATGATTAATCAGAACATGACTGGGTAAAATGAAGTGATCAAGGGCACAACTTGCCTGGCACTTGAGATTCCAGATACCAGGATGATCTTCAGATGACTCGTGACCTCACGCTAGTCGTAGCAATACAAACAAACATGGTATAGGCAAAATTAACATCACAACAAACATAAGAATAAATTGTGTAATAATAATCTACGCGTCGCTATGAGATCATAGGAACAAGAATCCCTAAATTTGGTTTTACAGTTATTAAATTATGAATTTCCGAAGTTATGAGTACCTACAATAGCATAACTCATGTGTATAATTTTAGTTCAAGTTTCATGGCTAAACAAATTTACTAGGTGATAAACAATATTAAAACAAAATTAATGTCTCTGGAATGACTCAATTTGGAATTAAAATGGATTTAATATGAATTATACAAGTTTCTAGCATTTATTTTCTCATTAAAAATCATTTTCTAATTACTTTTACTGGATTTTCTAACTCTCTGGATAGGGCGCATAAATATCAGAAACTATAGGGGCTATCTCGCAAAAGATCATAAGACTCAGGATTCCCCCCGCACTGGACGGCGGGTTTATTTGAGAAAAGCCGAGGGGTCTATGTGAAAGATGGTGTGGCTGGAGGGGTATTTTGAAGTCACGACCGCACGATCAGATCTAGGCGATCCAGATTAGATCGAGTCTTAAGTGAACCGTTACGCACATCAGCCGTTGATCCCGAGATCTGCGGGCCAGATTTAAATAACGATATCTAATCGTAACCCCCCTCCGATCTAGATCGAACGGTTCCAGTCAACCCACCCAACTGGTACGATCCCTGGTCTGATCACAACCACTGGCGCACGATCGGTCGGTGCTCCAACGTCTTCTCCGCACGACTAGCCAGGACGGCGGCGCCGCCACCCTCACCCGACGGAGCATCACCGGCGAGACCCCCCTTATGCGCCCTGATGCCCGATTCTTAATACCGATAGGTCCCAAACGGAGATTAGGCTACCGTCAATTGTTTTAATGAGTTGTTTACATGTTACAGCAACTGGAGGAGGGCAGCCCGCGTAACCCGACGACTTCACCACAGATCCGTGGCTCCGACGAGAAATCGAGCCCTCCCTAATGGTCGAACCCTGCCACCGAGTCCACGAACGACCCCAACAACCCCCTGCGATGCGCTCTAACCTAACCACGCGCACAGAACGACAACGCGGGCGAGTATTCCGGGCGGCAGTGCTCCCCTGTACTTCTCCCCACCCTGTTTTCTCCATGGGAGCGCTTAGTTCTTCGGTGCCGACTTAGGAGGGGGAAGGTAGGGGTGGCGGCGCATATATACTCCTATAGAACCCAGCGATGGCCGAGGAAATCGGAGTCCATTGTGGAGTTTGCTGTGGAGTTTGTTGGCCGAGAGCTCGGGTGTCAATGGAGTCTTTCAGCCGCGCCGTTGAATCCGCAGTATCCGACCAGAGGAGATCTCGACCCTCTTTGTAGCTGCAGATTCCGAACCGAACGGGTCCCACCTGCAGACCATAATGGACGTGCGTGCACAAGCGAGCTCGCAGATCGGCCTGGTGTGGAGGGATCCCAGTGCTTAGGATTGGGGGAAAAGAAATCTGAGCTAGAGGAAGGACCTGTCATGCAGGCCCCACATGGTGGTGACATAGAAGCCAACCCCTGGCGCGCCTAGTGTGATCCCGACCAGTGGGCCCCACGCGCAAGCGACCCAGGAAATATAGAAAAAGAAAGGGAGTTGAGTGGGCCGCGCGGGATGAGATGTGGAGATGGGCCAGAAGCGAGGGTCGCGGTCCAGATTAGTTTTTCCCATTTTCTTTTTCCTGTTCTATTTCTATTTTAGTTTTTTTCTAGATATTCAAATTCAAAATTGAGTTCAACTTTCAAACCAAATTTATGTCCAAACACATGCAGTAAAATATATTTGGTTATTTAATTACCTTTTATTATTATTATACTCCTTTAATTACATGTCCCAAATCAAATAATAGATAGTAATTCATTTTATTGATTTTTAGGGAAATATCATTTTTGAATGTGTGATCAGAAAAATTACTTCAAATGATTATTTGTTGATTGATTAGGTTTTCTTTTCTAGGTTTCAATTTAAATTCTTGTTTTAAAAGTTTTTAGAATTTATACCTCTGACAATTTGTTTTTTTTGTATTCCCAACAAATATTAGGAGAAGATAACAAAAAAATAAGGGACACATATTAGGAGACATTTTAAATTCTTTTATTTTTTTATTTTAAGATTCATCAATGACTCCCAAAGAGGATTTTGGTTGTTACACTTTTAGTGGGACTTCTTATTTGTATTCCTCCTATGGCCTAAGAGTGGATAGGATAAGAATTGCGTCAACCTTTTGGTAGATTGATGTGATATGGTTGAGTTTGTGAGGGACTCTAACTAGGCTTGGATCTTAATCACCCAACTTGGAAGATTTGGTCGTGTATGAGTTGGACTGGTGCTCATAGTCAAATCAGACTTTGAAAAAAAAGTTGATCGTGCTAGAGTCAAACTTGTTATCTAAATTTTATCGAAATTCCTAGTGAGGTATTTGAGAGCACCTAGAGGGGGGGTGAATAGGTGATCCTGTAAAAATCAAATACTTGTAGCCACAAAACTTGGTTAAGAGTTAGTGCAATAGGACCAAGTGGCTAAGGACCGAGCTTTTGTGAAACACGATGATCACAAAGAAAACAAGCACAAGAGACACGGTGATTTATCCCGTGGTTCGGCCAAGTATAACACTTGCCTACTCCACGTTGTGGCGTCCCAATGGATGAAGGTTGCACTCAACCCCTCTCAAGTGATCCAATGATCGACTTGAATACCACGATGTTTTTCTTTCTTATGCTCTCTCCTGTTTGCGAGGAATCTCCACAACTTGGAGCCTCTCGCCCTTACAATTGATGATCACAAAGAAGCACGGAAGTAGGGGTGGGAAGAGCAACACACACAAGACTCAAAGCACGAGCACAATCACGCACACAAGCCACAACTCGAGCTCACAACACAACTCAAAGAGTTCTCTACTCAAATGGAGCTCAAGTCACTATCTCAAAGAATCGAATGCGCGAGAATGAAGTCTTGGTGCTTAGGAATGATCAAGGAATGCTTGGGTGTCTCCTCCATGCGCATAGGGGCCTCTTTTATAGCCCCAAGGCAGCTAAGAGCCGTTGGAGGCAATTTGGGAAGGCAATTCTTGCCTTCTGTCGGGTGGCGCACCGGACAGGCACTGTTCAGTGTCCGGTGCAGATCGCCTTCCTAAAATGGCACAGCCGACCGTTGTAGAGTTGCAGCCGTTGGCACACCGAACACTGTCCGGTGCACACCGGACAGTCTGGTGCCTCCTGCCGACCGTTGGAGCGAGCCACGCGTCGCCCGCGGATTTAGCGCCCGACCGTTGGCTCATCGGACAGTCCGGTGCACCACCGGACAGTCCGGTGAATTATAGCTGTACGCCGCCGACGAATTCCCGAGTGTGGCTAGTTCGCCAGAAGCTAGCCTGGCGCACCGGACACTGTCCGGTGCACCACTGGACAGTCCGGTGCCAGACTGCGCTGAGTCTTGGCTGCTCCAGCCAACTCTTTTCCTTTTTCTCTTTTATCTGATTCTAGCACTTAGACAAATAGATTAGTACACAAAAACCAATGTACTAAGTCTAGAAACATACCTTCTTGTTGATTCGCACTTCATTCATCATTTGGCACATAATTACTCACTCAATATGTGTTGAGCACTTAATCACCAAAATATACTAGAAATGGCCCAAGGGCACATTTCCCTTTCAATCTTCCCCTTTTTGGTGATTTATGCCAACACATCAAAAAGCAACCAATAGAAGTGCAACATTCATATACTTGAGAACAAAAATTGTTTTTGATTCAAATTTGGCATATTTTGATCATTCTTTGCCACCACTTGGTTTGTTTTTGAAATCAACTTCATTTTCCTATCTCTAAGTTAAACACACTTGTTTAGGCATAAAGAGAGATATTCCAAGAGAAACTTGACCAAGATCCAAAAACTCCCCCTTTTTCCCATAATCAAAAGTTCTAACTCTACTATTTTCTACTATTTTCAAAGTTCTCAAGTGGTAGCTGATCCATTTGCTTTGGCCTTAATTTCTCCCCCTTTGGCATCAAGCACCAAAACGGGATCATTATTGGCCCTTAAACCCCATTGCCTCACCAAAATCGTCAATTAAGAGTAAAAGGCAATAAGAGTATGGAGATGAACTTGGAATAAATTACCCTTTCATCGGAGTGCAGTGGAAGTCTTGCATGGACCAAGTTCACCTTTCCCTTTCAATCCACCTTTGAGACTAAATTAAGTAAACTCAAGCATATGGTTAGTCTCAAAGGATCAAGTTGTAGCATTTCTCCCCCCTAAATATGTGCATCATTCACATATGGACTCCTTTGTGGAGGTTGACATGTTCGTCGGTTCCCATTGGAGTCTTTGCAGGCTTGGTGTCCTTCATCCCGAACCGCTTGAGCAAGTCTTGTGTGTACTTCATTTGAGAGATGAAGGTGTCGTCCATGAGTTGCTTCACTTGGAACCCAAGGAAGTAGTTCAGCTCGCCCATCATAGACATCTCGAATTTCTGTGGTCATCACCCTGTTAAACTCTTCACAAGACTTTTGGTTAGTAGAACCAAATATTATGTCATCGACATAAATTTGGCATACAAATAGATCACCATCACAAGTCTTAGTGAAAAGAGTTGGATCGGCTTTCCCAACCTTGAAAGCATTAGCAATTAGAAAATCTCTAAGGCATTCATACCATGCTCTTGGGCTTGCTTAAGTCCATAGAGCGCCTTAGAGAGCTTACATACATGGTCGGGGTATCGTTCATCCTCAAAGCCAGGGGGTTGCTCTATGTACACCTCCTCCTTGATTGGTCCGTTGAGGAAAGCGCTCTTCACATCCATTTGGAACAACCTGAAGGAATGGTGAGCGGCATAGGCTAATAGAATGCGAATAGACTCTAGCCTAGCCACAGGAGCAAAAGTCTCATCGAAATCCAAACCTGCGACTTGGGCATAACCTTTTGCCACAAGTCGAGCCTTGTTCCTTGTCACCACTTCGTGCTCGTCTTGCTTGTTGCGGAACACCCACTTGGTTCCCACAACGTTTTGCTTTGGACGTGGCACCAGGGTCCAAACTTCATTTCGCTTGAAGTTATTGAGCTCTTCCTGCATGGCCAATACCCAGTCCGGATCTAGCAAGGCCTCTTCTACCCTGAAAGGCTCAACAGAAGAGACAAACGAGTAATGCTCACAAAAATTAGCTAATCTAGAGCGAGTAGTTACTCCCTTGCTTATATCACCCAAAATCTGGTCGACAAGATGATTCCTTTGAATCGTCGCTCGGATTTGAGTGGGAGGGGCCCGTGATGCTTCTTCTTCCACACTTTGGTCATTGTGTGCTCCCCCTTGATCACACGTCTCATCTTGAGGAACCTGTTCATCACCTTGAGTTGGGGGTGCACCGTCGTTGAGGAAGAAGGTTGATCTTGCTCTTTGTGTTCCTGTGGTCGCACATTTCCAATTGCCATGGTGCGAATTGCGTCCGTTGGAACATCATCTTCATCTACATCATCAAGATCAACTTGCTCTCTTGGAGAGCCATTAGTCTCACCAAATACAACGTCGCTAGAGACTTCAACCAAACCCGATGATTTGTTGAAGACTCTATACGCCTTTGTATTTGAGTCATAACCTAACAAAAACCCTTCTACAGCTTTGGGAGCAAATTTGGAGTTCCTACCTTTCTTCACAAGAATGTAACACTTGCTCCCAAATACACGAAAATATGAAACGTTGGGTTTGTTATCGGTTAGAAGTTCGTACGACGTCTTCTTGAGGAGGCGATGAAGGTAGACCCGGTTTATGGCGTGGCAAGCTGTGTTCACAGCTTCTGACCAAAATGGCTCGGGCGTCTTGAATTCTCCAAGCATCGTCCTTGCCATGTCTATAAGCGTCATGTTCTTCCTCTCTACCACACCGTTTTGCTATGGTGTGTAGGGAGCAGAGAACTCGTGCTTGATTCCTTCCTCCTCAAGGTACTCCTCCACTTGAAGATTCTTGAACTCAGACCCGTTGTCGCTCCTTACCTTTTTCACCTTAAGCTCAAATTAATTTTGAGCTCTCCTTAAAAAGCACTTTAGGGTCCCTTGGGTTTCTGTTTTATCCTGCAAAGAGAATACCCAAGTGAAGCGGGAAAAATCATCAACAATAACAAGACCATACTTACTTCCCCCGATGCTAAGGTAGGCGACGGGTCCAAAGAGGTCCATATGAAGTAGCTCTAGAGGTCTTGTCGTGGTCATCACGTTCTTGCTGTGATGAGTACTTTCCACCTGTTTACCTGCTTGACAAGCTGCACAAGGTCTATCTTTTTCGAAAGAAACATTGGTTAGACCTAACACGTGTTCTCCCGAAGTTTTTGAAGGTTCTTCATCCCAACATGTGCTAAACGGTGATGCCACAGCCAGCCCATGCTAGTCTTAGCAATTAAGCATGCATCTAGATCGGCCTCCTCCTTCGAAAAATCAACTAAATAGAGTTTGTCGTCTAGTATACCCTTAAAAGCTAGTGAACCATCACTCCTTCTAAAGACAGACACATCTATATTGGTAAACAGACAATTATATCCCATATTACATAGTTGACTAACAGACAATAAGTTGTATCCTAGTGATTCAACTAAGAACACATTAGATATGGAATGCTCGGATGAAATAGCTATCTTTCCTAGACCTTTAACTTTGCCTTGGTTCCCATCTCCAAAGATGATCGAATCTTGGGAATCTTTGCTCTTGACGTAGGAGGAGAACATCTTCTTCTCCCCCGTCATGTGGTTTGTGCATCCACTGTCGATAATCCAGCTTGAGCCCCCGGATGCATAAACCTGCAAGGCAAATTTGGCTTGGGTCTTAGGTACCTAACTCTTGTTGGGTCCTACAAGGTTAGTTACAATATCCTTTGGGACCCAAATGCAAGTCTTATCTCCCTTGCATTTGGCCCCCAACTTCCTAGCAACCACTTTGTTATTTTTACATGAAAGTACAAAATTAGTGTTGCAGGCATAAAAACAGTAGCAGATTCATTAGGCATTTTCTTAGGCACATGATGAATAACATTTCCCTTCCTAGGCCTACTTCTACCATGCACAAAAGTAGAACTTGAAGCAATCATAGCATGTGAATCATAAGCACCATAACTCCTGTTATAATGAGTATTCCTAGAAACTTTCCTATCATAAATGAACGCATGATTCTTTTGAATGCAACTAGCCATAGGGGCCTTCCCTTTTTCCTTGTTGAAAATGGGAGCACTTTGGCTTGTTAAGTTCTTGGCTTCCTTCTTAAAGCCAAGCCCATCTTTAATTGAGGGGTATCTACCAACAGTGTAGGCATCCCTAGCAAATTTTAATTTATCAAGGTCACTTTTGCAAGTCTTAAGTTGAGCATTAAGACTTGCTACTTCATCATTTAATTTAGAAATGGAAATTAAATGTTCATTACAATCATCAGCATTAAAATCCTTGCATCTATTTCAAATTACAACATTCTCTACACAAGAACTAGATTTGTTAACTATTTCTAGCTTGGCATTTAAATCATCATTAATACACTTCAAGCTAGCCACAGTTTCATTGCAAGTAGATAACTCAGAAGATAGTAATTCATTTCTCTTTATTTCTAAGGCAAGAGACTTTTGAACACTAACAAACTTGTCATGTTCCTCATACAGAATATCTTCTTGCCTCTATAGTAGTCTATCTTTCTCATTTAAGGCATCAATCAATTCATTAATTTTATCTACTTTTGATCTATCTAAACCCTTAAATAATTCAGTATAGTCTACTTCATCATCACTAGATTCATCATCTCTTGAAGTAGTATACTTAGGAGTTTCACGAATGCTTACCTTTTTCTCCTTTGCCATGAGGCAGGTGTGGCGTTCGTTGGGGAAGAGAAAGGACTTGTTGAAGGCTGAGGCAGCGAGTCCTTCGTCGTCGGAATCAGAAGATGAGCAGTCCGAGTCCCATTCCTTTCCGATGTGTGCCTCGCCCTTTGCCTTCCTATAGCTCTTTTGCTTCTCTTTCTTCTCGCCTTTTCCTTGTTCCTGGTCACTAGAGTTATCGGGACAATTTGCTATAAAATGACCAGTCTTACCGTACTTGAAGCAGGAGCGCTTTCCCTTTGCCTTGTTCTTGTTTGAGTACTCCTTGCGTCCTTTCAATGCGGTCTTGAAGCGCTTTATGATTAGGGCCATCTCATCCTCGTTTAGTCCGTCCGCCTCAACTTGTGCCACCTTGCTAGGTAGCGCCTCCCTGCTGCTTGTTGCTTTGAGAGCAACGGTTTGAGGCTCGTAGATGGGCATTGGGCCATTCAATGCCTCATCAACGTATCTTGCTTCCTTGATCATCATACGCCCGCTTACAAACTTTCCGAGTATTTCCTCGGGCGTCATCTTTGTGTACCTAGGATTCTCACGAATTGAGTTCACAAGATGAGGATCAAGAACAGTGAAGGAACTGAGCATAAGTCGGACGACATCGTGGTCCGTCCATCTCGTGCTTCAATAGCTCCTGATTTTGTTGACCAGGGTCTTGAGCCTGTTGTACGTTTGCGTTGGCTCCTCTCCCCTGATCATTGCGAACCTTCCCAGTTCGCCTTCCACCAACTCCATCTTGGTGATCATGGTGGCGTCGTTCCCCTCATGAGAAATCTTGAGGGTGTCCCAAATTTGCTTGGCGTTATCCAAGCCGCTCACCTTGTGGTACTCGTCCTTGCACGAGGATTCTAGCAAGACAGTGGTAGCTTGTGCATTCTTATGGATTTGTTCATTAATGAAAACGGGGTTGTCAGTACTATCAAAAAGCATTCCGTTTTCAACAATCTCCCAAATACTTGGATGAAGAGAGAATATGTGACTACGCATTTTGTGACTCCAAAATGAGTAGTCTTCTCCATCAAAGTGCGGAGGTTTTCCAAGTGGAATTGAAAGTAAATGAGCATTGGAGTTAACTGGAATACGAGAATAATCAAAAGAAAAGTTTGAATTAACCGGTTTCTTTTCCTCGTCGTCGTCGTCTCTTGGGGAAGAAGAGGACTCGTCGCTGTCGTAGTAGACAATCTTCTTGATGCGCCTCTTCTTCTTCCCGTCTCTTTTCTTATGACTTGAGCTAGAGTCCGAAGGCTTATCGTCTCTTGGCTCGTTGACGATGGACTCCTTTGTCTTGTCGTTGACCACCATCCCCTTTCCCTTAGAATCCATCTCTTCGGGCGATTAGTCCCTTGAGTGAAGAGAACGGCTCTGATACCAATTGAGAGCACCTAGAGGGGGGTGAATAGGTGATCCTGTAAAAATCAAATACTTGTAGCCACAAAACTTGGTTAAGAGTTAGTGCAATAGGACCAAGTGGCTAAGGACCGAGCTTTTGTGAAACACGATGATCACAAAGAAAACAAACACAAGAGACACGGTGATTTATCCCGTGGTTCGGCCAAGTATAACACTTGCCTACTCCACGTTGTGGCGTCCCAATGGATGAAGGTTGCACTCAATCCCTCTCAAGTGATCCAATGATCGACTTGAATACCACGATGTTTTTCTTTCTTATGCTCTCTCCCGTTTGCGAGGAATCTCCACAACTTGGAGCCTCTCGTCCTTACAATTAATGATCACAAAGAAGCACGAAAGTAGGGGTGGGAAGAGCAACACACACAAGACTCAAAGCACGAGCACAATCACGCACACAAGCCATAACTCGAGCTCACAACACACCTCAAAGAGTTCTCTACTCAAATGGAGCTCAAGTCACTATCTCAAAGAATCGAATGCGCGAGAATGAAGTCTTGGTGCTTAGGAATGATCAAGGAATGCTTGGGTGTCTCCTCCATGCGCCTAGGGGCCTCTTTTATAGCCCCAAGGCAGCTAAGAGCCATTGGAGGCAATCTGGGAAGGCAATTCTTGCCTTCTGTCGGGTGGCGCACCGGACAGTCCAGTGCACCACCAGACAGGCACTGTTCAGTGTCCGGTGCAGATCGCCTTCCTAAAATGGCACAGCCGACCGTTGCAGAGTTGCAGCCGTTGGCGCACCGGACACTGTCCGGTGCACACCGGACAGTCTGATGCCTCCTACCGACCGTTGGAGCGAGCCACGTGTCGCCCGCGGATTTGGCGGCCGACCGTTGCGCTGGCGGCCGTTGGCTCACCGGACAGTCCGGTGCACCACCAGACAGTCCGGTGAATTATAGTCGTACGCCGCCGACGAATTCCCGAGTGTGGCTAGTTCGCCAGAAGCCAGCCAGTGCCAGACTGCGCTGAGTCTTGGCTGCTCCAGCCAACTCTTTTCCTTTTTCTCTTTTCTCTAATTCTAGCACTTAGACAAATAGATTAGTACACAAAAACCAATGTACTAAGTCTAGAAACATACCTTCTTATTGATTCACACTTCATTCATCATTTGGCACATAATTACTCACTCAATATGTGTTGAGCACTTAATCACCAAAATATACTAGAAATAGCCAAAGGGCACATTTCCCTTTCACCATTGTCTCTCTGAGTTGGCAGGAAAGCTTAGGCCATTGTGGTCTCAACTTGGTGTTAATGAAGCGTGCTAGAGTTGTCCTCTGTACACGTCCAAGATCTAAACATGAAGGTTGATTCCATTGGGAACTTGATGAGATACATTGAGTTTTCGATCGTTCTTTCAATGAAAACCTCCTACCTAACATGTTAGTTGTCAGTGTTTAATGACAATCAATTTGTTTAGTTACCTAGAGTATGAATTGGTGGATTTCGGCGCTGACCAAACTCGACATTGAACACAAATATAATGATTTATACTGGTTTATGTAGCTAAGCATCATAATACCCTATGTTGTCTTGCATTAGGTTGCATGTTCTTTATGATTTAATAAAGGGACTACCCTGCTTTTTTACCACCTCCTTACTGAATAGTCTAGCATATAGTAAAAGCCCATAGATCTTTAATCCATCTGATAGGCCACAAACTAGTCTATGAGGCTATTTCCAGCAGTCCATGAGCGCGGATGTAGAGAAGCTATGGCTGAGAGTCCTCAGCCCATCCTTGAAAGCGGTTCAGTTCTAGTAGCTCGTGAAAAAAGAGGAGAAGAGAGAGAGATTACTCAGATTTAGTGGACGCTCGGAGGCGATACCGTTTTCACATCCGCATCCGCGATCTATTGGATTGATGTATAGTAATCATGATCCCCTATTTTTCTCGTGGGGAGGTGATTGGGGATTTGCTGGAAACAACCCGACTCTATGTTAGACCATGGTAGATCCACAACAGTCATGACATCATGTGGTTATAGATATAGGTGTACATTCGGGCGGCCCGACTCAGCCTAGGTCAAGCCCAAAAAGGCCCGTCACATTACAATTTCGGGCCGATCCAGCCCACAACTATTATGGACCGTGCCGGGCCAATCCATGGGTTTAGCCCGTAGTCCACGGTCTGGCACATAATTGCTTAAATGTGTCAAGCTCATTTTGGGCAGTCCAAAATTATTAAAAGCCCAAAATTCAATTTGTGGCCCAAAATTCACATTAGATCATGAAATTCAAAACAGACTTAATAAAAAAATAAAAGACAAGATAAACAAATTTGACCAAAAGAAAACTTAATGTTTCTATTAAGTTACTAGAGCCGTGCAAACGACCACCTCATTAAACAACCCTTTTGTCATAAGGAAAAGAGTATAACTAGCTCCAGATAGAGTTTATAAGTTTAGTTCATTGTCTAATGTTCATAACAAAAGTAAAATTATATCGCATCCTCTAATTCAAAGCTGTAAAAAACATCTAACTAACATCATCTCCAACTTTGTATTTTTTTATCAAGTACAAATGTGGAATGTAGTGCAGTTTGAATGAATATATAGACCTTTTCGTATCTCTATATGGTCTATTTGGTGTCTGACTTAAACGGGTCGTGCTCGTGCCCGTTCGTGGGACGCAACCTCGACCCAAGCACAACCCGATACATCGAACTGGGCTAGCTCGACACTAAAATATTTTAGGTCGTGTCGTGCCTAGATCGTATTTTTTTGGCTTCGTGTTAGCCTCTGAGACTCGACACAAACGTACAAATATAACTTATAGAGGCGGACTTAGGGTCTGTTTAGAGTCTGACCTCCGGCGTCACACTCCGCCTAAGGTGTGGCGGCCGCTGTGGCGCCGGAAGTGTGGCGCGTGCCGCCGCCGGTGATCCAAACATGCCTTAAACTTTTTATGTGAGAGTGAAAATATAATTCTAACCGCGCCACTAAAAAGTGATATCATCTTAAGAGAAATCAGTAAAATTTTGGGTTAAAGAAAATTCGAACTTAGAGCTCCTCTGCCTTTGCTCGATCTCGATGCTACATGGAAAATAAAATCGCAACAAAGCAAAGGAAAACATGATACACCAATGATAAACTGAAAGAAAAGAGATGTGATTCTCCATTGTGCCCCGGCCGTCCTGGCCCAGGTCAGGTGGGCAAATTATTCCGCGTTGGCACGGCCGCCCTCCCCCAACTTTCCAGTGCGGCACCGGCCTTCTTTACACCTCACTCCCACCACCACCACCTCCTCCACCGTTGCTACCCCAGCACGCTCTCGCCGTCGCCACGCCCTATATCTCGCGCCTTTCACCTCCCACTCTTTCTCCATCCGCACGCTCGCCTCCCTGCTAGTGCTACGCTTCGTGCCGCCGCCGCAACCTATTCCTTCCCGTTCCAGGTGAGCGAATCGAGAGCCCCTTGCCGCACTTCCTTAATGCTGCTGTTTCTTGTTGCTGCCGAGGATGTCTAGAGGACTGGAGGCTGCGTGATAGAATGTACTGGGATCTGGGGTCTGGGGTTCGCTGGTCGTATAAGGTTCTGATTGACTGTTAGATTCTGGATCCGTAGTAGGAGTAAGGTTCGCCAAAGTTGCTGAGGTTGGTGCCCCGTGCCCCGTGGGTTGTGGATGCTTCGATCCTGTGCTTATGTTAAGGTGGCTAATAACATTACACTGGATCTCTTTATATTTTTTCGGTATTAATAATATTAGCCTGTGATAATGGATGCATGCTTCTTCTGTACAAGTGAGCTCTACAGGGCTCTTTGTGATTATAATTTATAGAAAGGAAATTTGTGATCTTTGTTCGTCGTTTAGGGCCTGATTGGTTACCTGCATATTCCTCATCCAGGCTCATGGGATGCAACCTATAGATGATTGGTTACCTGGAGAGTCTATTGGGCCTGGCCCTCCTGATGCACGAGGCACCCCTCGGCCTGGCCAGCGGCGTGCGACCTTTTTCTTCGTTTCTCCCGAGCCTGGCCAGCGGCATGCAAAAAGGAACTGGCCGCTGTTGTCCAGGTGTACTACATCTTTAAACCAAACAACATCTCCTGCAACCAGGCCGGTGACAGCCAGGCATCCAAACATACCCCTTTTGCATGCACAGACCATGGCCTGCTGGGTCCTGGTTCCTAGATACGGGACATGCTACTCTAGGAAGACAACCAATCAGGCCCTTAATGACCACGAAACTGCATTGGTCCTCATTTGAGACTTCCGAAACTATGACCTTATTTTCTTTATTAGTTTTATAGTTCCATCTGGCTGTTAAAAAAAATTGGCGAATTTTGTGCTTCTGCAGAGCAGTTTAGGTTTATGGACAAATGTTGCTTCAAGATTTCTTAAATGTCTATGTCCACAAATCATGGGGATGGAATTCTTTTCACCAAAACGGGAAGGGTCATGAAGTTTGTGTATTGGACATTGGTGCGCATGTGCTGGATTCCTTGAGCTGTCTACTGTCAGATGCATCGAATGCCTTCTGCTAAATTCTTCAGATCGTTAGTTGAGAGGAATCATATGGCTGTGACCGGCTACTCAGCAAAACCTGTAGACATCAAGCGGCATTAGCCGCTGCAGCTGTGTAGAATCATAGAAGTGCAGCTGAGCAGGGACATTGTTTTCAGTTGTGTGAGGAATTCACAACATTGTTTTCAGTAATTGACCATGCGTTTGACTAAATCTTCAGGAACTGGTGTCATTCCTTGTGCTATTGCACAAAGTGTTTGCATGTATTGGAATTTAGATGCTCCAGAGTCCAGACCAACCTGACTTTTTTTGTATGTATACAGCTAATATTAAACTAATTGTTTAATATACGTGGAAAATTTTAAATTAATTATTTAGTTGCACAAAGGGTTTTATTCTTGTAAGATTAGCGGTTTGCTGGTTTCTGACAACACATAATTTGTTTTTCCTTGATTTCTCACGGTTACCACACCTTATGTTTTGGTTTCGTGCTTGATAAATATTAGTACTCAATGGGAATATATTAGCCTCCTTTTCTGAGTCAATAGATAATAACCTGTTAAGGTGCGACTCATGTCTTCTGTTGGGAGTGGGCACATCAGCCTTTTCTCCCTTACTGAAGTAATTAGCACATATTTGTCTACAGTCTTGGTAAATGCTTCTCCTGATAAATTGTTTTCATTCATGCAGATTGCAGATCATTTAACATAAATGGCTGACGCAGAGGACATTCAGCCCCTAGTCTGTGACAATGGAACTGGAATGGTCAAGGTAACTGTGGTCGCTTGGCATCATATTCTCTAATGATTCCTCTTTTTCCATACAGATTTTAGATTTTCAGTCAATGTTAAGCACTTTTTCCATCTCTTATAGGCTGGCTTTGCTGGAGATGACGCTCCCCGTGCTGTTTTCCCAAGTATAGTTGGTCGTCCACGTCACACTGGTGTCATGGTTGGGATGGGACAGAAGGATGCTTATGTTGGTGATGAAGCCCAATCCAAGAGGGGTATTCTGACTTTGAAGTACCCCATCGAACATGGAATTGTAAGCAACTGGGATGACATGGAAAAGATCTGGCATCACACCTTCTACAATGAGCTTCGTGTCGCACCAGAAGAGCACCCAGTTCTTCTTACAGAGGCCCCTCTTAACCCGAAGGCTAACAGGGAAAAAATGACGCAAATCATGTTTGAAACCTTCAGTGTTCCTGCTATGTATGTTGCTATTCAAGCTGTCCTTTCCCTATATGCTAGTGGCCGTACCACTGGTAAGTGATCAAATAATCATCATTTTATTTGTGTGCATTCATCTTGGTCTTGCTGCTCTGGAATCTTAATCATCCAGTGGAAACGCATTGACTAATGGTGAATGTCATATTTGTGGGTCAAAAAATAGCTAAAACTAAATCTAGTTCAGTAGCATCTTCTATAAAAGAACACCTGGACTTTGTCATTGCTTCATAAATGATACAAGACAGGGCAGACCTAGTGCTGGAGGCTCGCACCTGAGTGCCTTTTGGTGAAGGGATAAACCGAGGCAAGCCATTCCCCTATAAATACGTAGAAGCTGCTTCGAACCCATGACCCGGTGACTCAGTGAGACAACTCTCACCACTGCACCAGGATTGTCCTTCATAAATGATACAAGGATAGGAATATTTTTTCTTTTTGTTTCATTTAGTTGGCCAATGCACATTTGGATTTTGTTTTGGTTGACAGGTATCGTCCTGGATTCTGGAGATGGTGTCAGTCACACTGTCCCAATCTATGAAGGCTACGCCCTCCCACATGCCATTCTTCGTCTCGATCTTGCTGGCAGGGACCTCACTGATTCCCTCATGAAGATCCTCACCGAGAGGGGCTACTCTTTCACAACCACTGCCGAGCGGGAAATTGTACGTGACATCAAGGAAAAGCTTGCATATGTCGCGCTAGACTATGAACAAGAACTTGAGACCGCCAAGAGCAGCTCATCAGTTGAGAAGAGCTACGAGCTGCCTGATGGGCAAGTGATCACCATAGGTGCAGAGCGCTTCAGATGCCCGGAGGTGCTCTTCCAGCCATCCATGATCGGTATGGAAGCTCCAGGAATCCACGAGACGACCTACAACTCCATCATGAAGTGCGACGTGGACATCAGAAAGGACCTGTACGGCAACATTGTCCTCAGCGGTGGATCCACCATGTTCCCTGGCATCGCTGACCGCATGAGCAAGGAGATCACCGCGCTCGCGCCAAGCAGCATGAAGATCAAGGTCGTCGCTCCGCCGGAGAGGAAGTACAGTGTCTGGATTGGAGGATCAATCCTCGCATCCCTGAGCACATTCCAGCAGGTAACACCAAGTCTTCCGACGGCTGTTCTGTATCCACAATCTATGTTTATTTGTGAAAATGCACCTCACGGTAGGGTTGCGGAGAAAAGGTTTATTTGTGAAGCTGCTCTGACATTAAGTTCATCTTTTCCCTGTGCAGATGTGGATCTCAAGGGCTGAGTATGAGGAGTCTGGTCCAGCTATTGTCCACAGGAAGTGCTTCTAGACGTCACTCCTCGTGGAAATGCCTTTGTTTCATGACGTATCTATGGGTGGTCGCTCTGCTACAGCTCGCAGTTTTTTGTGTATGCCACAAGCCGCATATATATATATATATATATATATATATATATATATATATATATATATATATATATATATATATCCATTCTGGTAACGTTGTGGAGTCAGCCGAGCACTGTATGAACTATGAAGTATGTAGTTTGGTTTGATATATATTGATTGGATTATTACTTGGTTCTATGGGGTCTTGGATGCCAGCTGGAATGTGCAAAGTTCGCGCTTGCAAGTTGCAACATCGTTTCTGTTGCTTTTCCGATTTTTCTTGTCCTGCTTATGTTGGCAGACCTACAGGCGTGGAAGAAAGAAGAGAGAAACAACAGGAGAGAAGTCCGCGCCCCTTCCCCCCTGCGTACCTGTACCTGGGGATCTGGTAGCCAGCCCTCAGCGAGGGATTGCCGTACAGCTTTAATTCGGCCATACATTGACGGCCTCGATTTTTACAGTATGTCGCTGTGCTGTGCGACTAGTGCCGCCGTAGGCCCTACCTGTATAAGTAATTGTGATGCCGAAGCCTGAAAGGAATAGATGGATGGGAATGGGATGGGATTAGCAGCGCCACTCATCTGAAAACCACATCTATGACTCATCGGAAGTCTTCACGCGGGGTATACCTCGTCTTCCAGCGGATCGACCTTGGAGAAACTCGACCAGCTGTCCTGATGCGCTTAGATCAACAGCCACTAGAGAGGTCGAATCCTTACTTTCTTGCAAACAATGGGCCTCCTTCCAATCCACAGAATCATCTTGCTGTGTTTTTGCTCGTCTAGCTTATTACTGCCTCCTCCAGTATCATCGGACAGCCGCATCCTTCCCAACAAGCCGCTCACTGTTGGAAGCACGCTCACCTCCGATGACGGCACTTTTGCCCTGGGCTTCTTCTCCCCGTCCAACCCGGACAAGAAACACTACTACTATGTTGGTATATGGTACGCCAACATTCCCAAGGACAACGTCGTGTGGGTTGCCAACCGTGGAACCCCAATAATCACGGACCCTTCCTCTGCAACACTTGCCCTGACGAACACGTCCGATCTTGTTCTGTCCAGCGCGGACGGCCAGACGCTTTGGATGGCAAACACCAGCGCTGCTGCGTCGGAGCCGGAGACCACCGCCGGAGAAGCCACGCTTGACAACACTGGAAACTTCATCCTCCGGAGTTCACAGGGCGCCGTCTTATGGCAAAGCTTCGATTACCCGGCCGACACTCTTCTGCCTGGCATGAAATTTAGAGTCACCCACCGTAAGCATGCACTGCAACAGCTGGTCTCTTGGAAGGGCCCCCAAGACCCAGCCCCGGGCAGCTTCTCCTACGGCGCAGATCCTGACGAGCTCCTGCAGCGCTTTGTCAGGAATGGCTCGAGACCATACTGGAGAAGTCCGGTGTGGAACAGTTACTTGCTAGCCGGGTCATATATCGGAATTCTCAAGTCCACTATCTACCTCACAATAAGCAATGACGACGACGGCGAGGTCTATATATCCTTTGGCGTACCCGGTGGCTCCTCATCGTCAACTGCCATGAAGATCAAAATGGACTACTCAGGAAAGATAGAAATCCTAATCTGGAACGCCAACATTTTGGAATGGTACGTCCTGCTGGCAGAGCCTATGCATGAATGCAGTACGTATGGATATTGTGGTCCGTTTGGGTACTGTGATAACACAGAGCTTAATGCGACATGCAAGTGTCTCGACAGTTTCGAGCCAATAAGCAACGAAGGCAGGAGCAATGGAAGTTTTACAGAAGGATGCCGCCGCAAGGAGACACTAAGATGCGGCGAAGAAGATACTAGTTTCTTAACTTTGGCGGACATGAAGATTCCCGACGAGTTCGTGCATGTCAAGAATAGAAGCTTTGACGAATGCACAGCGGAGTGCGCTAGCAACTGCTCCTGCACAGGTTACGCTTATGCCAATTTCAGCACCACGGCTATCACCGGGGATGACACAAGGTGCCTATTATGGATGGGAGATCTCATTGACACAATGAAGAGCAATGGAGAAGGAGAAAATCTTTATCTTCGAGTAAACAGATCAAGTGGTATAATTTTTGCTCCTATTTCTTTCTTTACCCACGCAGCATCAGAGCATGAATAAGCTCTAAAAAACAATTAGTGGCTGCAACAAGAAAAGCAAATAAGAGTTCATAATACCTTGTACTCCATCCATTCACAAATATATTTAAAAATGTAAATTTTCAAATTACGCTCAAACAATCTTAAGTGATAAAATAAATGATAACTCATGATTTTTTTTAATAAGACGAGTGATCAAAGTTTTAGAATAAATTAATGGCGTCGTATATTTGTGAACAGATGTAGTATATCATTTTGACCATATTGTCTGCCGAATGCTATTGAAATGCTAGTCTAAGTAATGTGTTTGTCCATGTGCTTTTTGCATGTACATTTTGACCATATTGTCTGCTTTTGCTGTCTAATTAAGCACAGTTTATTACCCCCTTCATGTGTCAATTTTGGGCAGGTAAAAAGAGGAGGAGCAATATCCTGAAAATTACTCTGCCAGCTGTATCAAGTTTGCTAATACTCGTATTCATGTGGTTTGTTTGGATCTGTTACTCCAGAGGTACAAAGTTCCCTACTTTCGTTGTGTATTCTCCCCCCAGGAATGTTTGCATATGTTCTCTACTTCATATGCAGTCTTCTTTTATTAGCTTTAACGTAGTGCCATTATTCCTGTCAGTCAAAGAAAGAAATAAAAAAACTTGGAAGAAGGTAGTTTCAGGAGTTTTGGGCACTTCTGATGAACTCGAGGACGCGAACCTTCCTTGTATTAGCTTCCGAGAAATTGTACTAGCAACAAACAATTTTTCTAGCTCCAACATGCTTGGACACGGAGGTTTCGGACATGTTTATAAGGTAATGACTAATCCTTTCTTATAGTAGAAAATGGTTGCATTTCCTATCTCGTTTGGTCTAAGAAGCATGCGATTGTGCAGGGAACATTAGAATGTGGTAAGGCAATTGCCGTGAAAAGGCTTAGTAAGGGTTCTGGCCAGGGGGTATTGGAGTTCAGAAACGAAGTAATTCTCATCGCGAAGTTGCAGCACAGAAACCTAGTTAAACTTCTTGGTTTCTGCATTCATGGAGATGAGAAACTATTGATATATGAATACTTATCAAACAAAAGTTTGGATGCCTTTCTTTTCAGTATGTTCTACTTTTTCTTGCTAAATTTCAGTAGGTAATCAAACAACAAGCATGGCTGATGTTATCCCTCGATTTGTGCTACTGTTGGTAGATTCCACAAGAAAACCATCGCTTGATTGGTCAAAAAGATTCAACATAATCTTAGGGATAGCTAGAGGACTTCTTTATCTTCACCAAGATTCAAGGCTGAAGATAATCCACAGGGATCTCAAAGCAAACAACATATTACTGGATGATGAAATGAGCCCCAGGATATCTGATTTTGGTATGGCAAGAATTTTTTATGGCAACCAGCAACAAGGAAACACCAACCGCGTTGTTGGCACATAGTGAGTGATATCTATTACATTAATGAGCTTTACGATATTGTTCTTGTGTTTGAACCAAAATAAGTTGGGTCATTTCATACAGTGGTTACATGTCGCCTGAATATGCTCTGGAAGGTGTGTTTTCTGTCAAGTCTGATGTGTATAGCTTCGGAGTTTTAGTTCTAGAGATTGTGAGTGGCTCGAAGATCACCTCTACGCACATGACAGAACATTACCCCAACCTTATAGCCTGTGTAAGTATTAGTACGAAATACTCAAATAACGGCAATTTATCGTAGATTTGTATAAATTCTCAAAAAGAATCTGTAGATTCGTATCTTGATGGTTGAGATATGATCGATTCAGGCTTGGAGCTTATGGAAGGATGGGAACACAAAAGAATTTGTTGACTCGTCCATTGTTGCGGATAGTTGTTCGCTTGATGAGACTTCACAGTGCATCCATATCGGGCTCTTGTGTGTTCAAGACAACCCAAATGCTCGGCCACTCATGTCATCAGTTGTGTCTATCCTGGAGAATGGAGACACGTCACTTCCACCTCCAAAACAGCCAGTATATTTTGCAGAAAGAAACTACGGAACTGACGGAGCAGCAGAAGCTGTTGTGAATTCTGCAAATACTAGTGTTACAGCGTTGGAGGGACGCTAGACGTATAGTTCCTGCAAATACCGATGCAACACATGCATGAGAAAGCAACATACATTGTATAGGATGAAAACAGTCGGAAACGGTATTTATTCGGTAATCAGTTTTTTTGGTCGTTTTTATTTGATTGCGAATAAATAGGATATATAATGCACTATATAAATTTGTATTCTTATTTATAACATTGAGCCTGTAAAGATTCATAAAAGTTAATCCTCAAATTCATCATATATTTTCTCAAATGATAGATATAAAATTCGGTATGGATTTAAAAACAAATTCGGTAATTTTTTCAACTCTTTTTGTTGTAGAGAGCAAATAATACATAAAACAATTTATGTAATATTTTATTCTTATTTGTAATAACGTGCTTGAGAACATAACACAAGATCACCATCAAATTTTATATATATATATCTATTTTAAAATATTAAATTTGTCCTAACAGTCCAAATTACCACTTTCATCCCACTAAGCAGTAGCTTAGATAGCACATTTATGCCTCAATGGCTTTGATATCAAATGCAGGAAGTGTAGAAGGAACAGAATTAGTGGAAATGGTCGATTGTATTTGTGAAATCATGCGTGGTGTAACATTGTTGTAGATCGAAATTAGATCTGCAAGGTGACTAACATAACGTTGGATGTTGTGCATAATAATGGTGGTGGTGTGTTAGCACCTCCCTTCCGCCGTGTGGTGGAAAATTCCGGCAGAGAATACAATGAACAGATAAGAAGAGGATAGAAGGAGGAAGGCAGTCTGATTATTCTCCAAAGGCTTAGTTTGTTACAGAATGAACTCCGTATTTATACGAAGCTAATTGACCCAATCAGACCATATAACTTTGACGTTGGGCCGAACCCATCTCGACCTCTACACTCGGCACCAGTGGGGTAGCCAGAATTTATCTAAGTGTAGTGTCGGTACCCAGAATCAGGGGTACCCCTTACTACAGTATGAATGCACGGTGTCCATGCGACTATCTTTAGTCGCGCGGCAAACAACGCCCAACCCCACTACGTGGGCGGCTCTGGGGCCACTACGTGGCCAGAGGAGACAATCTACTCTAAGGTGTCAACGGTAGGTCCGGACCCCTACGGAAAGTGCCGGACCCCTAGATACACAAGACTCGACTTCCTTGCGGGGTTCAAAACCTCCACAAATACAAACCAGACCATCCCTGGGACAGGTCCCGGACCCCTCAGGAGGGGTCCGGGCTACTCACAGTAGGGTCCCGGGATTCCAAGAAAAAGAATACTCAGGCCTTAACTCTACAGGAAACACCTAAATTTTCGTGGGTCGAGATATTTTCGTCGGCCGGCCCACGAAAATACGGAAGTTATTTTCGTCGACCTCGCGACCGACGAAAATGAGGCGTATTTTCGTGGGCCGTCCAATATTTTCGTCGGCAGACCCACGAAAATACGGAAGTTATTTTCGTCGGCCTCGTGACCGACGAAAATGCGGCGTATTTTCGTGGGCCAGGGCCATACCGACGAAAATAAGTCATTGACCGACCACTATTTTTGTCGGCCTCACTAATGCCGACGAAAATAGAGGACCTAAATCGTCCATCTCGGCCTTCTCGCTCGTTTCAATCCCGCCGCGCCGCCGCCCGCCCGCACTCGCCACGCCGCCGCACGCGCCCCGCCCGCCCTCGTCGCGCCGCCCGCAAGCAAACCCGTCGCCCCTAGCCGCTTAGCCCGCACGCCCGCGCCGCCGCACGCACGCACGCCCGCCGAGGCGGCCCGGCCGTCCCATACCGCGCGCGCCGCCTGCACGCCTGCTGAGCCCCACGCTGCCCCGCCCGCCCCTCGTCGCGCCGTCGCCCCGCCCGAGGCGCCTTGCACCGCGTCGCGACGGCCTCCCTGCGCCGTGCCGCCGCCCACACGCCGGCCGCCCCGCCCGCCTGCCCGCTCCGTCGCGAAGGTCTCCCAGCTGCGCCGTCGCCCGCCTCGCCCCGCTCGCCCGCTCCGTCGCGAAGGTCTCCCAGCTGCATCGTCGGGGCTCAGCACCCTTGTACGTGCCCCCTTCAGCTATAAAAGGGGAGGCACGCAACGTTATAACTCAAGCTGACTTAGACCCAGCTCAGGCTCACAAGTTCATACAAGCTCTCAAGCTCAATACATCACACAGTGGAGTAGGGTATTACGCTCTAGCGGCCCGAACCACTCTAAACCTTTGTGTGTTCTTGTGTTCGTTCATCGCTTAGCAGACAGACAAAACGCTTAGGCCCCTCCTCATCCTAGGATTTAGGGCGAGTGCATTCTGCCACCCGGCTGGAGAATTTCCTCTCCGACATTTGGCGCGCCAGGTAGGGGCTCTAGGCTTTAGGTTTTTGCTTGTTTTCTTGCTCAGCATGATGGTGCAAATCGTTGGTGCAAATCATTCAGAGGATTTTCTGGTGGAGGAGGAAGCTGCCTCTTCCACGCCTCAGGTTCCCAACCGCCCAGTGCCGGGCACTGCTGCTGTGCACGCTACACAGCAGCATACAACTGCACAGACATCCCGAACTCCGTCGAGGGCGGCTCCGGGGGCACTATCTGCGGCCAGGGAGTTGCTGCGTCACCCTCCGAGCTCCACGGCCTCACCGGGAGCCATGAAGAAGTGGCGGGACGACGTCGACCGACTACTCGGCATGGCGCACTCTGGCTCAACCAGATCAAAGCCACGGTCATCCCGACGCCAACATGAGGCGTCGGCGTCTGTGCGCTCACCCTCAGTGAGGGGTGCACAGACCAACGACCTCTGGGAAGAGCTCAACCGCAGGCGTGCGGGAGAGGATGCCCGGGTCTCTCTGGAGAGGGCGCGGGAGCGCCGGCTAAATATCGAGGGTCGCAACCTCGATCAAGACTTTGCTGCGGTAGCACCGCAAACCCCAGTGGGCGCCTGGTTCCAGGCGGGTGTCCCTTTGGCCGGCGTGGGCTGCTCCGCACTCGCGGATCATCTCCACGCACCGATCTGGCCATCCAAGTTCCGGCCGCACCTGCCGGAAAAGTACGATGGTACGTCCAACCCATCGGAATTCCTGCAGGTGTATGCCACCGCCATTACGGCAGCAGGTGGAGACACCACCGTAATGACAACGTATTTTCATGTTGCCTTGTCTGGGCCTGCACGGACTTGGCTCATGAACCTTACCCCAGGATCAATCTATTCCTGGGAAGAGCTCTGCGCACGGTTCACAGCGAACTTCGCCAGCGCTTACCAACAACACGGCGTGGAGGCCCACCTCCACAAAGTGAGGCAGGAACCCGGAGAGACTCTCCGGATGTTTATCTCCCGCTTCACCAAGGTACGAGGCACCATACCTCGTATTTCAGATGCTTCAATCATCACGGCCTTTCGTCAGGGAGTACACGATGAAAAGATGTTGGAGAAGTTGGCCACGCACGTCGTGGAGACTGTCACCACACTCTTCGCTCTGGCCGACAAGTGCGCCAAGGTCGCCGAGGGCCGGGCATGGCACTCGGCTCCACACGTCGGGGTCGCCCAGACGGGTGACTCGGGTGCTATCCCCCGGGACGGTAAAAAGAAAAAGAAGGGCCACGACCACGAGAAGCCGCAGTCCACCGCTCTAGTCGTCGCAGCTGTGACTGGGGGCCGGGGCGACCACAACAAGCGCCCACGGCCGCAGAGGGGTAATAGTGGCTCATGCCCTGTACACCCCAACAGTCGCCATACCGCCGCGGAGTGTCGCGAGATCATCGAGCTCGCGAAGCGCGTCAGCGGGCGGCGCGAGCAGTCTCCCAAGGACGGCTCCCCACCCCGCCGTCGACCTGGCAAGGAAAGGGTCGACGGCGGTGAGGTGGCTGCGGTTGAACGGGACCTCAGGTATCAATCACTCGAAGGGGGACCTGAAGGATGTTTCAATTGAAAGTTCCCTTTGCCCGGGAACAGGATCTGGATGTCGCCTAGAGGGGGGGGTGAATAGGCGAATGAAACTTATTACTTTAAAACTTAAATCTTACTCTACTCGAAGACAGGATCGCAGTGGATTGAAGAATCCTTCGAGTAGATTGCAGTGGAATTGAAGTTCCTGTCTTACGAATATCCTGCACTTCAAGGAAAGCTAGTACCACAAGTAAGTAGAGAAGTGCAGATATATAAGCGAGTAAGACAGAGAGTCAGAGTACAATACAGAGCACACAGACGCAAGGATTTATCCCGAGGTTCGGCCAAGCCTGAAATGCTTGCCTAGTCCTCGTTGGAGTTAGCCACACCTGGGCTTGGAGTCTATTTCAACTCCTTCCTCCGTTTGCTCAGATCTGTCAGTATGACAGACAGAGCCTTTCACTATTGAGTGGAGTTACAACAGAACCGCGGCTGCTTACAAACTTCTTGGCAGCACCTCGGCAGAGTAACGATATGCTCAAGACCTTGCTCTAGCTCTTATTAGCACTGCTCCTCTCTCTAAAGGCTTATAGCTGTGCCTTCTACACAAACTATAGAGTTACACACAAGAGGGAGAGCGAGAATTGATTCCAATGAAGTCTACACTTGTTGGCTGCGCTTGTACATTTCCTCCATGCGCCTAGGGGCTCCTTTTATAGCCCCAAGGCAGCTAGGAGCCGTTGAGAGCAAATCCGGAAGGCCATCCTTGCCTTCTGTCGTCGGGGGCACCGGACAGTCCGGTGCACACCGGACACTGTCCGGTGCCCGATTTGTTTCCATAACTGGCGCTTCCGACCGTTGCCGACCGTTGGAAGATCTAGAGCCGTTGGCGCACCGGACATGTCCGGTGCACACCGGACAGTCCGGTGCCGTCTTCCGACCGTTGGCTCCGCCACGTGTCCCGCGCAGATTGCGCGGCCGACCGTTGGCCCGGCCGACCGTTGGCTCACCGGACAGTCCGGTGCACACCGGACAGTCCGGTGAATTTTAGCCGTACGCCGCCGGCCAATTTCCCGAGAGCGGCCAGTTCGAGCCGAGTCAGCCTGGCGCACCGGACACTGTCCGGTGCACACCGGACAGTCCGGTGCTCCAGACCGAGCTGGGTCTTGGCTGCACACAGCCAAGTCATTTCCTCCTCTTCTCTCTTCTTCTTCTTTCTGTTTCTAACACTTAGACAAATATATTAGTACACAAAACCAATGTACTAAGGCTTAGAAACATACCTTTATCTTAATCATTAAATCTATAGCATTCCACATGCTTGAGCTTTGATGTTGGACTCATAAATCATCAAGTCGGCTTGACTTGATCTAGATTGACATTACTTGGCTCCAACATCCTGTAAAGGTCACATAGAACATCTCCAAACATAGGAACAACCCAAACTAAAGATCAAGGTGAACTTAGCTCTTTTGGGCTGCTTCCAGTTCTAGTTTTGACACTTGTTCTCCTTCTAGTGACCTTGATCTCCTTCTTAGAGCTTGATCTTGAGCCTTATGACTTACACCACATAACTGTAGCTGTTACCTCATTGGCTGTAAGTCACGTTCTTATGTAGTGATCCTTGATGTGCCGTAGCTGTTCTCAACTCGATCACCCTTGACTTTGCAAGCCTTCTTCTTCACCCTTGGCTTTGGGTTCCTTAGCCTCCTTGACCTTCTCCCGTGCACTTGGGTACCTCGAAGCTCTTCTTGCCTCCGTCCTTGGCTTGATCAGTTGTCTCCTAGCTACGCACCCGAGTCTCACTTTATGCAATGTCCATCCTACTTGTGATGTCCATCATGTATCCATAATTCAGTTCTTGGACCATCACAATTGTTCACTTGTGTTGAATCCTGTAGGCTTTACCTTAAGCACCTGTTCAACACTTAGTACACTTGTTAGTCCTTTAATTGAGTTGTCATCCAAACACCAAAACTCACAAGAGAGCTTTCAATCTCCCCCTTTTTGGTGATTGATGGCAACACAATTAAAGCTTACATAAGATTAAGATTTGAAACACAAATTTTGAATTCTAAGTTTATAGAATGCTCCCCCTAAATAAGTGCTTACTTCAAAAACATAATTTTGGCCTCAGACGCCAATTTGCACATACTTAGACAATTCGAAACATTTCTATATCTTAGCAATTTTGGAATGCATTGTATCTAGAATCAAACCATGATGCTATAACACACAAATGCACATAATCAGAGTTAAACACCATTCAAATTAGTGGATATATCACAGGAATATCAACCTACCACTATTCACCATTAAGATGCCAATTCAAACTAATACCAATTTAAGCTAAGACACTAAATTTAAGACAATCTTAAAGCACCATTAAATTTAAGACAATTTTAAAGCACCATGACAATCTTACAGCACCATTAACCACATGACTATCTATTACACTCTAGAGGCCAAATAATTCATATAATACTGCAGGAAGCATATGAATGACACACTAGCAAAGCTTAAACTAACACACCCCTTAGGATAAGCTTTCCTCTCAAGTTGAGATAAGCTTTAATGCACCAAATAATTCATATAATACTGCAGGAAGCATATGAATGACACACTAGCAAAGCTTAAACTAACACACCCCTTAGGATAAGCTTTCCTCTCAAGTTGAGATAAGCTTTAATGCTTAGGATAAGCTTTCCTCTCAAGTTGAGATAAGCTTTAATGCAAAAATTCTCCCCCTTTGACATCAAACACCAAAAACCATACTCGAGCAAGAACATAGGATGATGTCAAGGGACAGCAGGGTGTCAAGGGGAAAAACGACTATCTAAAACTCCCCCTTACTTATTGAACATATGCACTATCACATATATGCAAAAAGATTAATACTTCCTTTTGTACCTTTACCATGTTATAGTGTACTTTTCATCTTGAAAGAATTTAATCTCTCGAGAGCTTCTCCACACTTGTGCCTGATTCTTTATCCTAACATTTTCTTGTTGCTAAGACACCAAACTTAGAACAAGTTATAGTATTGGGCACAAGAAGAAACTTCTATTCTAATGATTATCAAGAGATGTCAAATGAAGCAAACTATCACAGCTACCAATTGAAAGATACCAATTGCAAGTTCATTTATTATCATGGCTTCATGATATTTAAGAATAAGCATCTATTATCACCAGATATTATAGAGCATGAGCAATCTAAAGATATACAATTACTCATAACTTAAGATACCAATTACTTGACTTACAGAGGTACCCAAGTCCAGATTGCTCCATTTCATGCTCATCTTCTCTTTTCCACCTTGAGACTGTACAAGATTGCTCAAGAAACAGTTAGTCTCAAAAGACACAAGTTATGTGTGCTCCCCCTCAAGTTGTGCATCAAGTATTTGAATGACTTGCACTTTGCACACTCTAGCTCCCTTATAACTAGAGGGGATCACAACATACCTTGGTCAAGGCATACTCTACCACTTTCATCCCCCAAAGATGCCAATTTGCATATCAAATGAAAAACCACTTAATACCAATTGAAGGCTAAATGAAAGGTTGACTAAATTCAACAATGCATGCCTCAGTGGCACCTAAGCCAATTGAATACTCACAGGAAGTCTAACATTTACGCAACTTGTACATGCTTCATACTTAACTATCATTGCATATACCAATTGAAGATCAACACAATCATGTATATAAAGCGAAATATCTAAGCATGTCATGATTAAGAAGGTTTCTTAGATGCACAGAAGAAACAACATTTTAAAGGCATAAATTACCTAAGCCAAGATATTACCAATTGAAAGACAAGAACATAGCTATGATCACAATGAATGGAATTTCAAGAATATTTAATGAAATTGCATAGCTCCATTTTCCATACCCTTGCCTTTATGAGAGCACTTGTTATCACCAATTCAGGACTCCTTTTGCTCACACACCTCATAGCTCAAAAGGGCACGACATGGATTTGAAATTCACACAATACTAAACTAGGGTAATCATGTGAACATGCACTAAACAAAATGTCATATTTGCACATAGCATGACTTACAAAAAGTTACAGGTTTATCCATAAATACCAAGAGGGTTAATCGTTGTGGATATAACAAATGAAATAGCTACCCATGAATGATTCAAAAGATATATCCTATATAGCACCAGTCATGATTAAGCAAACATCATTATGATTCATTTAACACAGACAATCATAAAGCATAACTACTCCAAAGATAGGTAGCACGACAAGCCAACTTAAGAGCAGTACTAAATTGCAATGATGTAGTTAAGATACACGGGTACCGTCCTTTGGAGAGCAGGCTGTAGATTCTCATCAAGGTCCTTTACTTGATTCACCAATAATGATTTAGGACCTACACACCTTATTTCCTTGAGATGAACATGGGATTAGTGTTTCACAATAAAGGCACCAAAACAATTAACAGCTTAAGCATAGAGTTTAAGATAACCGTCTTAAGCTCTCCCATGGTCTCCAGTCCATCTCAAGACACCTGCATGGTCTAGTTAGCACAGTTTGGTACCCATCTCGGGATGGGTCCATAATGATCATCTAAATGTGCCTTTGGTACCCAAATTGCCTTTCTGCTAGTTCTAGGTGATCTTGTTATAGATCTAGCACAAGTGTATGATTTGGGTCTCCTACCCGAATAAGATTGACACAAATTTACTTGCTTAGGAATCTTACCTTTATAACATACCTTGGATAGATGACCCTGCTCACCACACTTGTAGCAGAAGCGTCGCTCAACTTGACACGACGCTTGTTGTGTGTTATTTTCCTTGGTGAGGGTCACCTTGGAGGATGCACATCCTTGATTCTTCATGACCGGACATGAAGTGATCGTGTGGTCCTTTTTGTTGTATCCAAAACAACTCCTTGTCCCTTCATTCTTGTCTTTGTATGGACAAGACGCGATGAGGTGGCCTAACTTCTTGCACTTGAAACACCTCCTTTTTCCTTTTCCCTTTTTATACTTGAATGACATGGAGAGAAGGTCAGTGCAAACAACATGATTAATTGAATCCTTACCTTTTTCCTTTTTCATGTTGATTTCTTCTTTTATAGCTTTGGGAACATTTCTCTTATTGAGCTTGACACTTGCTGCAGTTTTTTCTTTCTCAAGCTTCTTCACCACGCGCCCGTGGATATCTTGAGAGAGTTGAGCAAAGTGTCTTCTCCTCAGTTGTCGTTGCTTCTTATTCCCACAGAATTTCTTTTGTGACCCTAAAACTTGTTGCTCAATCAATGATTGACTTTCTTTTGAGCAACAGGGGTTAGCACATGATGATATACAATTCAAATGCGCACACGTGCGAGAATGAGGTTTACATGAATTTAAGTTTACAATTATAACCTCATGAGCAACATTAAGCATGATATGGTCATCAACTAGTTTATTATGAGAATTTGACAACATATCATACTCTTCACCTAGAGCAAATTTTTCTAAATTTAGAATTTCTACTTGACTCTTAAGCATGGCGTTTTCCATTTTAAGTTGAGCGATATTAGATAATGCATCATGACTATTTCTTTGCTCAATTAAAACATATTCATACCTTTGGACCAAATCATCATGAGAGCGTTTTAGCTTCTCATGTTCTTTGGTCATCTTCTCCAGGCTGTTGTCGGCTTTGATGAGGGACTCCTCTAGCCTGAGAAGCGTCTCGCCTTGTTCCTTGTTCCTTCTCAACAGCTTAACCAAGAGTGCCTTGTCCTCTTTGTTGAGATGGATGTAGAAACGGCGAATCTCCTCTTCTTCCACATCATCGGTCTCATTTTCCCTGTCATTAATGTCAGTGGAAGCCAAATAGGAAAATGTACCTTGAGGTGATGAAGATTCATCCTCGCTATCATCCTCATATTCCTCCTCATCATGGCTTTTGTCTCCACCGTCATTGTTAGCAATAAAACACTTATTATTAGTGGAGACCAAACCTGTCGACGAGGTGGATTCATCGTTGGGTGCCCATCGTTCTTGATCTTCTCCCTTTGAAAGGTTAGCATCACAAGCAATATAGGGAGTACAATTTGCCACACAATATTTTACTTTAATTCTATTCCATAAATCATGAGCATCAACAAATAAATCATTATCACTACTCATGATGGCAAAATAAGCACCTCTAGAAAGAGAATCAACTAAGATGTTGCAAGCACGATGATTGAGAGATAAACATCTTAGTTCATCATTAGAGGGATTTTTACTAATATCAGATGGAAAAATACTTCTACTAAAGATCTGTCTCAAATCAGGATCAACACTCATGAAAGCATTATAAATAGAGACAGACCAAGATTTGTAATTAGAGCCATTGCCTAAAAGAAGTTCTACAGTTACCTCTTGTGACGACATCGTTATCTCCGGACGGCTAAGCCCACACTGGAGAGGCCTAGCTCCGATACCAATTGAAAGTTCCCTTTGCCCGGGAACAGGATCTGGATGTCGCCTAGAGGGGGGGGGGGTGAATAGGCGAATGAAACTTATTACTTTAAAACTTAAATCTTACTCTACTCGAAGACAGGATCGCAGTGGATTGAAGAATCCTTCGAGTAGATTGCAGTGGAATTGAAGTTCCTGTCTTACGAATATCCTGCACTTCAAGGAAAGCTAGTACCACAAGTAAGTAGAGAAGTGCAGATATATAAGCGAGTAAGACAGAGAGTCAGAGTACAATACAGAGCACACAGACGCAAGGATTTATCCCGAGGTTCGGCCAAGCCTGAAATGCTTGCCTAGTCCTCGTTGGAGTTAGCCACACCTGGGCTTGGAGTCTATTTCAACTCCTTCCTCCGTTTGCTCAGATCTGTCAGTATGACAGACAGAGCCTTTCACTATTGAGTGGAGTTACAACAGAACCGCGGCTGCTTACAAACTTCTTGGCAGCACCTCGGCAGAGTAACGATATGCTCAAGACCTTGCTCTAGCTCTTATTAGCACTGCTCCTCTCTCTAAAGGCTTATAGCTGTGCCTTCTACACAAACTATAGAGTTACACACAAGAGGGAGAGCGAGAATTGATTCCAATGAAGTCTACACTTGTTGGCTGCGCTTGTACATTTCCTCCATGCGCCTAGGGGCTCCTTTTATAGCCCCAAGGCAGCTAGGAGCCGTTGAGAGCAAATCCGGAAGGCCATCCTTGCCTTCTGTCGTCGGGGGCACCGGACAGTCCGGTGCACACCGGACACTGTCCGGTGCCCGATTTGTTTCCATAACTGGCGCTTCCGACCGTTGGAAGATCTAGAGCCGTTGGCGCACCGGACATGTCCGGTGCACACCGGACAGTCCGGTGCCGTCTTCCGACCGTTGGCTCCGCCACGTGTCCCGCGCAGATTGCGCGGCCGACCGTTGGCCCGGCCGACCGTTGGCTCACCGGACAGTCCGGTGCACACCGGACAGTCCGGTGAATTTTAGCCGTACGCCGCCGGCCAATTTCCCGAGAGCGGCCAGTTCGAGCCGAGTCAGCCTGGCGCACCGGACACTGTCCGGTGCACACCGGACAGTCCGGTGCTCCAGACCGAGCTGGGTCTTGGCTGCACACAGCCAAGTCATTTCCTCCTCTTCTCTCTTCTTCTTCTTTCTGTTTCTAACACTTAGACAAATATATTAGTACACAAAACCAATGTACTAAGGCTTAGAAACATACCTTTATCTTAATCATTAAATCTATAGCATTCCACATGCTTGAGCTTTGATGTTGGACTCATAAATCATCAAGTCGGCTTGACTTGATCTAGATTGACATTACTTGGCTCCAACATCCTGTAAAGGTCACATAGAACATCTCCAAACATAGGAACAACCCAAACTAAAGATCAAGGTGAACTTAGCTCTTTTGGGCTGCTTCCAGTTCTAGTTTTGACACTTGTTCTCCTTCTAGTGACCTTGATCTCCTTCTTAGAGCTTGATCTTGAGCCTTATGACTTACACCACATAACTGTAGCTGTTACCTCATTGGCTGTAAGTCACGTTCTTATGTAGTGATCCTTGATGTGCCGTAGCTGTTCTCAACTCGATCACCCTTGACTTTGCAAGCCTTCTTCTTCACCCTTGGCTTTGGGTTCCTTAGCCTCCTTGACCTTCTCCCGTGCACTTGGGTACCTCGAAGCTCTTCTTGCCTCCGTCCTTGGCTTGATCAGTTGTCTCCTAGCTACGCACCCGAGTCTCACTTTATGCAATGTCCATCCTACTTGTGATGTCCATCATGTATCCATAATTCAGTTCTTGGACCATCACAATTGTTCACTTGTGTTGAATCCTGTAGGCTTTACCTTAAGCACCTGTTCAACACTTAGTACACTTGTTAGTCCTTTAATTGAGTTGTCATCCAAACACCAAAACTCACAAGAGAGCTTTCACCCAACAGTCGCCATACCGCCGCGGAGTGTCGCGAGATCATCGAGCTCGCGAAGCGCGTCAGCGGGCGGCGCGAGCAGTCTCCCAAGGACGGCTCCCCACCCCGCCGTCGACCTGGCAAGGAAAGGGTCGACGGCGGTGAGGTGGCTGCGGTTGAACGGGACCTCAGGTATCAATCACTCGAAGGGGGACCTGAAGGATGTTTTCACCGGAGGCTCCGTCTCTAGTGACGACAGCTAGACGGACCGCCAGGGGGACCCCGTACTCCCTGGCCTACGGGGCTGAAGCCTGCCTTTCCCAGAAACCCTTATGGACTCACCACGGGTCCAGTCTTTTAAGTCTGTGCAGGAGCGGCCATAGCGTAAGGATGTGGACTCCATCGACGAACGCAGATGGCAAGCAACGGCCTGAAATGCACGTTGCAACTAGGCGCCCAGGCGCTACTAACGGTTCGTGCATAGTAGGGAACCCAGGGTCGGGACCTAGCCCTATGGCGAGTACTGAACCAAGAAGGGTTCTGTAAACGCTCCCCCAGCTGGAAGGAACCCTTCAAGGTGACGGAAATGTGCCGACCCGGGGGTAACCACCTTGCTACAGCTAGAGTACCTCTACCTAACCCCTGGAGCACCTCTGTAAGTTCTATCCATAGAAGCAAGTCTGAGGGGTTGAGTTTCTCTCCCTTTTGTAACTAGGTTGTGCATACGTGTACGCCAGCCCGGTGAGGTCCGCCCTCATAAGCCCGGCCTATTGGTCTGCACCCATGCATGTCAAGTTATAAAGAGAAGACTTGCCCCCTCAAATGTACTCCTATGACAGTTTTATCCTCCTGCCTCCATGGTTTTATCCTACAGTTTCCGAATGTTATTTTTTATCTAACCCACCCGTACAGTTCCCATCTGTTCCGGCATGATGACATCCAAATTGAGTAGTCAGGCCTGCAGTTTAGGACCCCTCTACGAAAGCAGGGGGTCCGGTAACCTGGGGGCCGGTTCTAAAGAATAGGAGCTCATTCCATGGGGTGGTCCAGAGCAGTGTAGCCGCTTAGCCTGGTTCCGTACCCAAAGCCTGCACACTCCACCACTCTGTGACGGACACCCTAGTATTTGGAGCTATAGTCCTATGGGTCCAACAACCTGGGGTCCGGCTCTAGAGAATGGATACTTGTCTCCTGGGGTGGTTCGGAGCCGTGTAGCCGCTTAGCCTGGTCCCGTACCGTAAGCCTGCACGCTCCACCACTCTGCGATGGGTGTCCTAGTATTTGGAACCGCGGTCCAGGGGGTCTGGACTCACAACTTGGCTTCCCAGACTAAAACCTGCAGGTCCCGTGCATGTATCAAAGGATGGCTAATGTCAGACGATGGGTCCTATGGGTGTACTACTAACGCTCCCTAGCCGAAGCTGTGTTCAGGTCCAGGTCCTAGTCGAGGCTGCCTCCTGGGGGCCGTTGCCAACTCTTTTAGGTACGCTAGTATCCAGCCTCGACACGTCGAGCCTACATCCCAGGGGGCCAGGTACCAGGGAGGAGTCGGCAGCGCCACACACAGCACGGACAAATAGTATGCAGATTAGTGCTAATACTGCTCGATAAATAGTACTCAAAAAGTACCTTACAAAAACAAAGTTATTACATCCGCCTTCAAGCGGGGCCCTAGCCTTATGTCTACAGGTATGACCTACTCGTCATCAGTAGGGTCGCGCTGGAAGCGCGCAGTCGCCATCTCCACGGCGTACGACGTCTTGTACGACCTCCTGGGCAGCGTCTTCAGCAGTCAGGCCAGCGGTCACCGTTGGAGGATGAAGCAGGGCGTGAAGTGCTGAGATTGGAGGCCGAGCTCCTCCAGCAGCAACACGAAGAAAGACGAAATCGGCAGCGCCAGCCTGCTGGGGAGGTTAGAGACGAAGAGCACGAACTCTCCGGCGGTGAGATCGCCATGAGGAGAGGCGCCGACATAGATCCTTCCGGCGAACGCCGGCACAACCCCATCCGAGCAGGTTGCGCACCAAGTTGAGTGCCACCTTGGGCTGGAAGTGCTCGGGAGGATCTAGCAAGGCCATGGTGGCTACGGCGGCAGAAGCGCGGAGAACTCGATGGCGAAAGGGCCCTGCGAGCGATGAGAATGGCTACCATGCTCGGGGGAGTCCCTTTTTAAAGAGAGATTCCCCCAACTGACGCCCTGAAGCGCCGCAGAAGACCTCGCCCGACGCGCGCCAAGGTGACCCAGTCTCTGACACGGGGGCCCGGGCCCACGAGTTATACTCCTTGGGCATCGACCTCCGTGTGCGGAGAAAGTGAACCGCCGTGTGAAGAGCACGCTACCGCCAGCCATCACGTGGCCAGAGGAGACAATCTACTCTAAGGTGTCAACGGTGGGTCCGGACCCCTACGGGAAGTGCCGGACCCCTAGATACACAAGACTGGACTTCCTGGCAGGGTTCAAAACCTCCACAAATACAAACCAGACCCCTGGGACAGGTCCCGGACCCTCAGGAGGGGTCCGGGCTACTCACAGTAGGGTCCCGGGATTCCAAGGAAAAGAATACCCAGGCCTTAATCAAGGCCAGGCGGGGGTCCCGTGCTGACACGTGTCCGGACCATACCGCCAGCGCTCCTGCTCCCCGCTCAGGCGGAGACCCGATGCTGCCACGTGGCCTACTGCCCGTGACGTAAGCCAGCGGGCGGAGCCAGACGTAAGGCCTCTAGGCCGCGCATTTATTGCGGAGGAGGCACGCCGCCTGTCAAGCTGGCAGGTGATGTGCCGTCTCAGCATTAAATACGCCTTGTCTACTCCACTGACAAGCGATGTGCCGCCTTAGCATTTAATGTGCCCTGTCCACTCTGCTGACGGGCGGCGGCCAGGCCATCCTGCAGGCGGCATGCCCGTCCGCTCCGGTGGTAGCCAGTACGCCCGTGCTGCGGCATACACTGTACTCATCATCACTCGTACATTGCCAGTGAAGCTTCCGCTGCACGCCGATACTACGCAGGCTGTGGATATCAGGGCGCAAGGAGAATGCACTGGCGACCAACATTAGTTGCTCCAAGTATTACATCCGTTATATCCCTAGGCTCGCATGTCGGGGCTCAGCACCCTTGTACGTGCCCCCTTCGGCTATAAAATGGGAGGCACACAACGTTACAACTCGAGCTGACTTAGACCCAGCTCAGGCTCACAAGTTCATACAAGCTCTCAAGCTCAATACATCACACAGTGGAGTAGGGTATTACGCTCCGGCGGCCCGAACCACTCTAAATCCTTGTGTGTTCTTGTGTTCGTTCATCGCTTAGCAGACAGGCAAAATTCTTAGGCCCCTCCTCATCTTAGGATTTAGGGCGGGTGCATTCCGCCACCCGGCCGGAGAATTTCCTCTGACATGTAGGATACTAAAAAATTTATACTAGCCAAAGAAATAAATTGTATATATAGATAATGGCTCATATAAACTTTATTTGAACATGATAATTGCAATTTAACGTAAAACTGACTTAACTAATAAACAACTGAATCAGTGGCTGACCATGTCGTGGAAGCCCCCAGCAGGCAAGCAACAAGCCATCAAGCATGGATGCTGCACCGGCGTGCTGCCTCCCGCCGCGCAGTCGCATGCGTAATCGCACCTGCTCGCATCACAGCTAGCGTGCGTAATCACGCACAGTTGATGAGATGAAAACTTCCTGCATTAAGGTATTTCTCATTCTTTATACCGATGCAGAAACTTGGACCTACAATAATTAGTTGGGCCAAGAGTAGGGGTGGGCATTCGGGTTACCCGAAAATTTCAGATCGGGTAATTCGGGTTTTTAAAATTTCGGGTTTTGAGAATCGATACCCGAAATTACAACGGGTTTACATGGACATAAAACACAAGCAATCTACAATCACAAGTTATGCACACATACACATAATTATAAATGTACAAATTAATAATTAAGCATGACATGAGTACATGATACATGAAAGTTCGGGTATTTCGGGTACCCGATTGTGATACCCAAATTACCCGAACTAAATTCGGGTTTTGCAAGCTACTACCCAAAATTCCCGAACAAAATTTGGGTTCCGGGTATTTTAGATCCGGGTTCGGATTTCGGGTTATGGGTTTTTTGCCTAGCCCTAGCCAAGAGTAGGGCCCAGCCCTTAGTGGCCATAGGCTCAGCTCCGCCACTCGGCACACATGGCAAACACAAACACTGGACCAGATTCATGCGCCACCAAAAGACAGCCGTTACATGCCAATGCCGTACCATTGGGCACGTCATCATTCACCGAATTCGCCACACTTTGCAGAGCGCGAGCCAGTCTGGTCTCCTCCTTTCTGTCCGGGAAGTCTGGTTTACTCCTCATGGCTCACGGTATAAAGTTCAGAGCGATCGAGGCCTGAGGCCATCAGCCACTCCGTGAGAAGTTCTAGTCATCACACACACCAATGGCGCCCTCCGCTCCCCGGCTGGTCGCCGGAGCTCTCGTGATCCTGGCTGCTGTAGCTCTGGCCCGTCCAAACGCCGAGCAACGGAGCCCCGGTCGCTACAATGTCGCCGACGCGATCGCGATGGGCTCAGGTCAGCATCGTCATCATCAGGGGCGGACACCACCATGCCATGTGTCGCCTCCGCCCGTGTTGCCGCCGCCGTGTCCTGGTCACCAAGATCGGCGTAGAGAAGCACCGGTGCCGCCGCCAATTGTTCTTGGTGTGCAGAGGACCGCGCCGGCTCCGCCCTCGCCGCAGCACGCGCAGGTGGAGCATTATAGGGCGCTATTCCCGCCACCTCCAGCTTGCTCATTCTAGGCGATGGCTCTTGTTGTTACTGTACTTCCTAAGCGTCTAGTAGCCGTCTAGTGTTTGGAGTTCATTTACTCAGCAAGCAACGTAAAAGCTATCAGTTTTTTCATTCTCACCCATTTCTGTTGACACAAAAAATTGAACAATTTGTTTAACGTTTGTGTTTATGGTAGTACTATTCGCCTATTCTCTTATCTATAAAAATATATAATCCACCATTTTAAACTTTACAGAAACCTAACTAATTAACCAAATCACCACATACCCATAAACTTCACTAAATCCACCAAACAAATTGCATTCAGACTTAATACAACAATAAAATCAACAGTTCAGATCGCTGGATAACTCTCTCTCTTAATCACTCAAATCTAATTAACAATATTATTTAGACCATCCCTCGTCTCTTTCACAACCCTGCGTCCCCTGCCTCTCCCTCCCCTAACCCCCACCCCTTCACTCGCGCCGCCGCCGGTGTCAATCCCTCCTCTCACGCTATCACCACTGACGTCTCTCCTCTCTAGAATCGTAGCGTTATCACATGCTATATGTAGTTCTAGTGAGAGGTGGGTTTTCCGGGTCACACTGACAGACTCGCATGTTTGGTTTGCTCGTCACCGAGCTGTCGGGTCTAGCAACTTACTCAGACGTCGGATTTTGGCAGGCAAAGACAAACAAGTAACTCACGCATTCAGCATGTTTTGGCTACTTGGCTTACTTGTCGGTGTAACTGTTAGATTTTCTACTCAATCAGGGCACATTTGGTTCTGTCATCATCCAAGTTGCCTGGCCTAGGCATCGCTACCAGGCGACCGATTTCGGATGCCTGCAGCAAGGATCAAATACCTGGCAGGCACATGTCTGGCATGACACCATCCAAACACGCCCCAAGAGTAGGAGAGCAGGCCGAATTCTGCCTCAGATTTTATAAACAAGCAGTATGTCTTATCACTACCGGAATCCGAGCCTTTGCCGAGTGCCGGACGCTTTGCCGAGTGCCTTTTCTCGGGCACTCGGCAACGATGGCTTTGCCGAGAGCCGCACTCGGCAAAGCTCGGCTCTCGGTAACGAGCGTCTTTACCGAGCGTAGGACACTCGGTACAGGTCCACACTCGGCAAATACATGTTTGCCGAGTGTCAAACACTCGGCAAAGGGGGCTCTCGGCAAAGGGCCGTCAGCGGCCGTCCCAAAGCTGACGGCCGTCAGTCTTTGCCGAGTGCCAACCGTCGGCTCTCGGCAAAGATGCTTCTTTGCCGAGTGCCGCGCAGCTGGCACTCGGCAAAGGAAGCTTTACCGAGTGTCTTATCCAGACACTCGGCAAAGTATATTTTTATTTTTTTGATTTTGTCTCCCAAACTTTTTGTGGTATGTTCCTACACTATGTAGACCTACATGTATCATTTGTGGACAATTATAACATAGTTTTTAATCGTTAGTAGATTTAGTTCGTTTTTTGAAATTCTTCGGAAAATTCAAATTTGAACTGCAGGTCACTCGAAACTTGGAAAACCGTGCATGAAAAAATGATATTCATGTTACTTAGCATAAGTTACGACCGATTTCAGAAGCGTACCGGAAACTTCGAGCAACATGCTCACTAAACATGGCCGTCAACTTGGCATGCACATGTTTAAAAATTGTATAAAACACAAATAAAGTCAGAAAATCATGAAACTTGTCCACGTGTCATGATATCATATGTAGAGGCTGTGATAAAAAATTTAAAATGTTTGGAGAAAGTTGTGAGACACTATGTGTAGAAACCTTCTAGATTCACATTGAAACTCTATGATTTCATGTGTAGTCCTCTTAGGTTTCTACACATAGTGTCTCACAACTTTCTCCAAACATTCTAAAATTTTTATCACAGCCTCTACATATGATATCATGACACGTGGACAAGTTTCATGATTTTCTGACTTTGTTTGTGTTTTATACAATTTTTAAACATGTGCATGCCAAGTTGACGGCCATGTTTAGTGAGCATGTTGCTCGAAGTTTCCGGTACGCATCTGAAATCGGTCGTAACTTATGCTAAGTAACATGAATATCATTTTTTCATGCACGGTTTTCCAAGTTTCGAGTGACCTGCAGTTCAAATTTGAATTTTCCGAAGAATTTCAAAAAAACAAACTAAATCTACTAACGATTGAAAACTATGTTATAATTGTCCACAAATGATACATGTAGGTCTACATAGTGTAGGAACATACCACAAAAAGTTTGGGAGACAAAATCAAAAAAATAAAAATATACTTTGCCGAGTGTCTGGATAAGACACTCGGCAAAGCTTCCTTTGCCGAGTGCCAGCTGCGTGGCACTCGGCAAAGAATAGGGAAAGAGTCTTTGCCGAGTGCCAGCGATCTGGCACTCGGCAAAGCTTATTTTAAAATTAAAAAAAACTTTGCCGAGTGCCAGATCACGGCACTCGGCAAAGCGCCCTACATACAACGGCCAGCGGGCATCTTCCTCACTCTCTCTCTCACTCACTCAACGCCGCCGCCGACGCCACGCCCTCACCGTCGCCGCTCCCTCGCCGCCGCTGCCGTGCCGTTCCTCGCGCCCGCGCCGCGCCGCCGCCGTGCCCCCTCGCCTGCGCCGCCGCCGCGCGCCCGTGCGCGCTCCCTCGCCGCCGCCGCGCGCCCGTGCCCGCGCCGCCTCCGCGCGCCCTCGCCCGCGCGCGCTCCCGTGCCCGCCGCCGCCGCGCGCCCGCGCTCGCCCTCGCGCTCGCCGAAGCCACGCCCGCCGTGCCCGCGCTCGCCGTGCCGTTGCCCGCGCTCGCCATGCCGTGCCTACGCTCGCCGTGCCGTGTCCGCGCTCGTCGTGTTGTGCCCGCGCTCGCCCTCGCGCTCGCCGTGCCGTGCCCCTCGTCGTGTCGCGTCCTCGCGCTCGCCATGCCGTGCCCGCGCTCGCCGTGCCGTGACAACGCTCGCCGTGCCGTGTCCGCGCTCGTCGTGTTGTGCCCGCGCTCGCCCTCGCGCTCGCCGTGCCGTGCCCCTCGTCGTGTCGCGCCCTCGCCCCTCGTCGTGCCCCTCGCCTAACCCCTCGCCCTCGCCCGTGCCCCCGCCGTTTCCTCGCCCACCGCCCCCGCCCGTGCCCCCGCCGCACTCCTCGTCGTGACCCCGCCGTTTCCCCGCCGTGCCCTCGCCCGCCAGGCGCCTCGCCCGCAACCCGTCGTCTCGCCCGCGCCCCGTCGTCTCGCCCGCGCCCCGTCGCCTCGCCCGTGCCGAAACCTCTAAGGTGATTACTTGATTTATGTTATACGTGTATGATTTATATGAAATGATTAGTTTTAATATTAAGTTAATTATATACGTGCATGATTAGGTTAATATGTAGTATTGTGGATTGCCGGCCATCGTGCCGTTGAATTATGCGTGGATGTCAGCCATCGTGCTGATAGTTTTATTTGCAGGATTTTGAAACCTCCCCGTGCAGGGGTGGTGCTGCCGAAATTTTCTGTTGCTAGGCTTTTGTATTAACAGACTTGTGTTTCTTTTTTACAGAGAAGATACTTGTCTTCCTAGCTGCTGCGGGTCTCCCTGCACCGCGTCCCGTCGCCACTGCACCGACCCGCCACAGCCCCACTAGCCTGACTCCACCGCCACCCTAGGTATAACCTCTACATCCGCATCATGGTCGTAGATCACCTAACCCAGTTAGGCGTCTCCCGTTCGAAAGTGATACGGTGTAGATATGCAGATCTTTGCATATCTACAAATGTATCAGTTTCGAATTGTCCACGTTTTTTGGACAGCCCGCGGTTGCGTAGATGGTGTTAGTTTCATGCTCTACTCCGGTCTGAGATAGAGTTTCAGCGTCACCTCCCTGTTGTTCTCCGGACAGTACACTCTCCCTGCCAGGACGTGTATCCGGAGAACAGCGGGGAGGTGCTGCCGAAATTCTATCTCGGATCGGAGTAGAGCATGAAAACTAACTCCATCTACACAACCGCGGGTGGGATTAGGACCTATCGTCACCTATTAGAAGGTAGGAACGTAGTGTACATGCATTACATGTCTATATTAAACTATACTCGGTTATATATGTTAGAGGATGGAGGACCGTGAGTGGATGTACACGGGCCGTAGAGGAAGGAACGATGTCACCACTGAATGGATTAGAAAGACCGATGATTTCGTGGAACGGGCATATGGCGAAGCTGCTAAAGGAGCGAGTCTAGTCCCATGCCCGTGCAGCAAATGTGACAACCGGAAAAGAAAACCAAAGAAGACCATGGTAGAACATATTTGGAAGAATGGATTTACGCCGGGCTATACTCGGTGGATATTTCATGGTGAAGCGCATCGTACGAGAGAAGAGGTGCTGAGACAACGTGTCGAGGATTATGACGCGGATGCGGGGGTAGCGGATATGTTGAACGACTATCAGGAGGCACAGTACACGGGAGGATGTATGGATGACGAGCCAGAGCCGACTGCAAAGGCGTTCTACGACATGTTCGACGCGGCACAGAAGCCCCTTCACGGCCAGACAAAGGTTTCTCAACTAGATGCCATTGGGCGTGTAATGGCGTTCAAGTCGCAGTACAGCATCAGTAGAGATGCATTCGATGGCTTGTTGACAGTTATTGGGAGTCTGCTTCCGGATGATCACGTTCTGCCAAAGAGCATGTACGAGGCACAGAAACTACTTCGTGCACTTAAGATGACGTATGAGCAGATTCATGCTTGTCCGAAGGGCTGCGTGCTATTTAGGAAAGAATACGCGGAGGCAAAGTACTGTCCCAAGTGTAATTCGTCTAGGTTTATGGAGGTAGACTCTGGTGATGGACAGAAGAGGCAGCTCGACATCCCCTTGACAATCCTACGACACCTTCCGTTCATACCGAGGATCCAGCGTCTTTACATGACAGAGGAATCCGCGAAACAGATGACATGGCACAAAAATGGAAAACGATACAATCCTGACAAGATGGTGCACGCGTCAGATGGTGAAGCATGGAAACACTTTGATGACATTCACCGTGAGAAAGCCGAAGAGGCTCGTAATGTACGTGTTGCGTTGGCCACAGATGGGTTCAATCCCTATGGAATGAGCGCTGCCCCGTACACATGTTGGCCCGTGTTTGTTATCCCAATCAATCTCCCCCCTGGTGTGTGCTTTCAAAGGCAGAATATATTCGTGTCGTTGATAATTCCCGGACACCCGGGGAACAAAATGGGCGTGTACATGGAGCCTTTGATCGATGAATTGGTACGTGCCTGGGAGGAAAAGGTATGGACATATGACCGAGCTACGAAGACAAACTTCAGAATGCATGTTTGGTACCAGTACTCCATGCATGACTTACCAGCGTATGGGCTATTCTGTGCCTGGTGTGTTCACGGTAAATTCCCATGCCCAGTTTGCAAGGAAGCTCTCAGGTTCATTTGGTTGAAAAAGGGTGGCAAATATTCGTCCTTCGATAAACATCGACAATTTCTTCCTGCTGACCATCCATTCCGCCTAGACATCAAGAACTTTACGAAAGGTGTCGTAGTGACAGACCGCCCACCTGCAACGATGACTGGTGCCGAAATTCGTCAACAGATAGATGGGCTCGTGGCCAATACAGAAGGTGGTTTTGTGGGATATGGTGAGCAGCATATGTGGACACATAAGTCTGGCTTGACTCGGCTCCCCTATTATGATGACCTGCTCCTTCCACACAACATTGACGTGATGCACACTGAAAAGAATGTTGCCGAGGCACTGTGGGCAACAATTATGGACATTCCTGATAAGTCAAAGGATAATGTGAAGGCAAGAGTGGATCTGGCAGCGTTATGTGATAGACCAAAACTAGAGATGAAGACGCCAAGTGGTGGAAAGACGTGGAGAAGGCCTAAGGCCGATTTCGTCCTAAGCAGGGCCCAGAGGAAGGAAGTACTTCAGTGGATAAAGATGTTGATGTTCCCTGATGGATATGCAGCTAACCTGAGTAGGGGGGTGAACTTATCTACTATGCGAGTCTTAGGGATGAAGAGTCATGACTTCCATATATGGATTGAACGGATTCTTCCTGCGATGGTTCGAGGCTATGTCCCTGAGCATGTCTGGCTAGCGCTTTCAGAGTTGAGCTATTTCTTCCGTCAGCTTTGTGCAAAAGAGTTATCTCGGACCGTGGTTGCAGACTTGGAAAGATTGGCCCCCGTGTTACTGTGTAAGCTTGAGAAGATATTACCACCTGGCTTCTTCAATCCAATGCAGCATTTGATTCTTCATCTCCCCTATGAGGCACGAATGGGGGGCCCCGTGCAGGGACGTTGGTGCTATCCAATCGAGAGATGTCTAAAGACTATTCGAAAGAAATGTAGAAATAAATGCAAAATCGAGGCTTCCATTGCAGAGGCATACATTCTAGAGGAGGTCTCAAACTTCACAACAACTTATTATGGTGACAAACTGCCGAGCGTGCATAATCCACCCCCTCGTTACAATGATGGCGACAATGAATCGAACCTTAGCATATTTCGAGGCCAACTCGGAAGCGCAAGTGGCTCGACCACCAAGACCCTGACACATGAAGAGTGGCGGCATATCATGCTATACGTATTGACCAACCTTGAAGAGGTGACGCTATACATGGAACAATTTCTTCATGAATTCTGGCGTCGATCAAGGGACCCCACTCCACAGGAATATGACGCTCTTCTTAGAAAGGGTGCGAGAAATGGGTTGCCCGATTTCATTTCCTGGTTCAAACATAAGGTACGTGCTTAGTTTGTAAAAGAGATACGTCTTTAAACTCAATTTAGCGTCTTTTAACTTGCGAATACTTGCAGGGCCAAAGAGATCCGTCTATGAGTGCCGAATTGAGACAAGTAGCCAACGACTTTGCTTATAGGGTCAAGAAATATTCTGGGTATGACGTCAATGGATACCGTTTTCGCACAACACACTACGACAAAAGTCGGCCCAATCGGAAAACAACGTGTTCTGGGGTCTTTACGCCGGGCCTTGACAATGTCGATTATTTTGGACGAATCGAAGAAATATATGAGCTCAATTTTTATGGTTCCAAACCTCTTACTCCAGTGATATTCAAATGTCATTGGTTTGACCCTCAAGTGACGAGACGGACACATTCTAATCTTGGGATAGTCGAAATTCGATAAGATTCCACCTTAGCAGGAGACGATGTCTATATCGTTGCCCAACAGGCCACACAAGTGTATTATCTCCCATATGCGTGTCAAACGAAAGAACATCTTAAGGGTTGGGATGTTGTGTATAAGGTATCGCCGCACGGGAGGTTACCTGTTCCTAACGATGAAGATTACAACTTAGACCCGGACACATATGATGGAGAGTTCTTCCAAGAAGATGGGCTAGAAGGGCGATTTGAGATAGACTTAACCGAAGCTATCGGAATGGACGTAGATATTGAAATGGTTGTTGATGAGGAGGAGGATGAGGTGCAAAATGATAATGACTTAGTAATCCTTGAAGGCAATGACATTACTGACGAACTTGCGTCTTCCGATGGTGTGGAGATTGAAATGCTTGATAGTGATGATGAGAGTTATGATCCGGCTAACCCGACACATATGAAGATTATTTTTAATCGATGTAATGCTATATGACTTTTTATTTCGCACCTGTTTTTAAATACATCTTTTTATATGTGCTTATTTGTTTACTCTTAATTGCAGGTTGTTGGACAAATATGGTGGGCGGTTTCCTGAGGAGGAGGAGGGGGAGGAGGAGTAGGACGGCGGACGATGCAGAGCAGGCAGCGCAACAGGACGAGGCAGAGCAGGCAGCGCAGCAGCAGGCGGCACCTCAGGACGACGACGACCAGCAGCAGGACGACGACGACCAGCAGCAGGACGCCTCAGGTTCAGGCGGCTCTAGTTCGAGGAGCATCTACCTGCGAGGCCCCGCGAGTCTCCCTCAGCGTCCCATACTTCGGGACAGACGGCCGCTGATTCGGCCGAAAGGGGAGAGGTATGTAACTTTATGTTCTTCATTCTTGTTCATATTATGTGTTCAAAATCATAATATAAACTAATACTTTTTATTTATCACTTGGACAGGTCTTGGACGGTTTTGGATTATGCTGGGGGTCATCGTCGCCCCCCCAATGGCATCCTCGGCCTGCTGTGCAGGGAACACTTCCCTGGACTTGTGGAGTACGCCGGAGTGACAGGCCCAGCCTTCACCTTTGACCACTACGCCGTCGCCCCCGATGCAGTAGACCGGGACGGCAGGGAATTCAATAACAAGGCGGAGCGGGTGAAGCAAGAGCTGTGGGTAAGTCTTAGTATAATGTAAAATATGTCGCATTCGTTGCAAATTCTTGAAATAATGTATGGATACATCGTTTTTGTATGCAGGATTTCTTCAGATGCGATGCTGGATACGAGGCTAGGGCGGATGTGGTGGCCACCACGAGCTGTAAGAAGCTCGTCGTGGACATGCACTATGAGGCCCGCATCCAGGCCATCATCACCTACCACGGCTCCGTCCTTGGGGAGAAGGTGACCAAAACTCAAGCCCGAACCATGTCGTTGACCAGGGAGCAGTACCTGCAGGTAAAGTCATGCATGTTTGGTACCAGTACTCCATACATGAATTTTATTTTATCTTCTGATATGCACTTTACGTGTTTACTTTGCAGATGATTCCACATTGGTGCGCCGCACATCCTCTGTGCTGGGAGCAGATGGTGGATAGGTGGTGTTCGGCTGAGTGGGACGAGGCGCACACAGCTAGCCGGGAACGGCGTTTGATGATGCAAGGCCCCTCCCACCACCAAGGCAGCCGGAGCCTGGGCCAATATGCCGAAGCATGGGTACGCCACCTTTTTTATTTAGATATATAGCACTAAGTTAGATATTATTTCTAACTATCTCGTTGGTTTTCGTTGCAGTCGGCGTCACATGGTGGAAGGCCTTGCTCCACCTTCTCGGCCTATGCTATGGCCCATAAGGGTAAGGCGACATCCGACGTCACCTACAACCCGGATGACGGGCCCGAGGCCTACACCAACCCCGCCGTCTACAGCTGCCTCCATGACTACACCGCCATGGCGCAGGAGGTCCATGGCCCAGACTATGATCCGAGCACCCAGCCGATCGACACCGATGTGCTCATGAGGGTCGGAGGAGGCAAGAGACATGGGCGGTACTGGATTGCCGACGGGGCAATCGACTCGTCCTCCACTCCCACTCTGTCTCAGGTGAGAGCAAGGAGCACGGGCTCGAGTCCAGCCATACGACCTCGGCACGACAGCTCACAGCATCGCATACAGCAACTCGAGGTTAGTGTAACTCGTCCTTCCTTGAGTTATATACCTACTCTTTGAGTTACTATAACGTTGGCTTGTAATATTACAGACCCAACTAGAAGAAGAGAGGAGGGAACGTCGCGAGATGGAGGCGAGGATGATGGCGGAGCGGGAGGCGGAGCGCCGGGCAGATCATCAGAGGATGGCGGAGATGTTCCAGTACATGCAGAGCCTTGGCGCCGCACAGGGCATCGCTCCGCCACCTCCATTGTTCCCTCCAGTTGACCCTGCTCTCTTCCACACTCCTGTGAGTATCAAAATTGTAGTTAGATGTTTGTAATGCATCTGGTATAACACATGCAATCTCTTCTCTGTGCAGGGCCAATCTGGGGCGGCATCCAACAACCCTCCGGAAGGGTTCAGCCCAACGCAGCCCCGGTCAAGCCGACCACCTCCATGAGTGTTGTGTTTTCATTGTTTTAGACTTCTGTACTTGTGTATAATACTTATGTCTGTGTTTGATACTTATGTGAGAGCTTGCGACGTTAGAGACTTATGTTTGTGTTTGATACTTATGTTGAACACTTATGTTTGTGATGGATATTTATGTTTGTGGTGACGGTTTTATGTTTGTGTTGGCTATTTATGTCTGTGATGATATTTGTGATGTATATATGTGATATATATGTGATATCTTCTGTTTGTGTGGATGGAATACAAAAAACAAATAAAAAAGGTATATACTGGTCACTTTGCCGAGTGTAACACTCGGCAAAGAGGCTCTTTGCCGAGTGTCAAGGTCATAACACTCGGCAAAGAGCACAGACCTGGGCACCGGCTTAGGTTCTTTGCCGAGTGTTGCGTCCCTGGCACTCGACAAAGAGGTCGGCTTTGCCGAGTGCCACTCGGGACACTCGGCAAAGAACCTGACATGGGGACCCTCCCTGGCGGGTTCTTTGCCGAGTGTCCCAAGTGGCACTCGGCAAAGATGGATTCTTTGCCGAGTGCTGCACGGAAGACACTCGGCAAAACTAACTTCTTTGCCGAGTGTCACATGGGACACTCGGCAAAGCCGCCGTCTCCGTCACTCGACGCCGTAACGGCTGCTTTTCTTTGCCGAGTGCTCTCTGGCACTCGGCAAAGATCTTTGCCGAGTGCCCGATAAAAAGCTCTCGGCAAAGAAGGCTTTGCCGATGCACTGTTCACCGAGCCTTCTTTGCCGAGTGTAACACTCGGCAAAGCTTTTGCCGAGTGTTTTGAACGCTTCGCCGAGTGCTTCAGGCACTCGGCAAAGCGATTGATTCCGGTAGTGTATATTATGATTTTGCTGTACCAACTAAGATTTTTAAAAAAAGAGCATTTACAACAGTACCTTAAATTCCTTATCTTAAAATATACTATAGCTCAACTCATAAAAAATAGATAAAATGATGCCCTGTTTTACAATTTTTTTATAAAAAATATAAGACACATCGTGAGGTTACTCAAATATAATGCACCTCAAATTATTGTCATATCATTATTTCCTACATCATTTCAATCTTTTATTTTCTAATAATATAATATGTTTCATAAAATACATGATTTAGGGCTTAACTGTTGGAGATCAATTTGTTTTTAGTATATTAAACACTCTAAATAATGTAGTATTTTAATTTTTGTAGCAATATATTGAGGCACCTTATTGTAGATGCTCTAATAAGGCTATCTCCACTCTCCAACGAGGCCCTCTAAGACTCTCTAGAAATGTCTTCTATATCCATACTCTACAATCATCTTTTACTGTCTTCGTTTAAAGATTATCTCCTTTATATTTGCTTTCACTCTGATAGTGTCACCTATACGTAAATAACTATATTAAAAATATATTTTATTTTAAATTTTTGTATGTACATATTTGACATACTCTCAAAATATTTTGTACATATTTTAGTTTTACTAAATCGATCGTTTAAAGTATTAGTACTAAATTGGATAGATGAGAGGAGAGAGAAATTCTATATATAGAGGATCCAATAGTGACTTCTATATTAGAATATCGTTTAGATTACGTTGCTAAATGGATAGAGGATGATAATATCCTCTAAAATTTAGGGTATATAACACTTATGAAAGTAGCCTAGAGGGGTGAATAGGCGACACCTGCAATTCTCAACTTTTGCGAGAAAACGTAGTTCAACAGCGGAGGCCGGTTCAACCGAGATTCACCTGTTCAACTGCGAACTTAATTGAAACTACTTAGATCTACCAATAATAAATGTAGTCGAAGAGTTGAATTAAAACCAACTAAGTAGATAAAAGATCTAAGATGATGAGAGACAAAATCACACCCACAAAAGCACATGAGACACACGGTTTTTACCGAGATTCGGTCACACCACCAAGGTGCCTTACTCCTCGTTGAGGTGCCCACAAAGGGTCGGGTCTTTCTCAACCTCGTTCCTTGTTGCCGACCACACAGGCTATCACACCCGGATTTAAGGGGCAACCCCGGACGCGAAAATTCAAATGTGTGTGGGATTAAGTCTCACACATATGATGACTCATGGTACAGAAACAAATATCACATCTTTAATCTATAACAGAGTTCTGTACTAAATAATTAAATAATTACATCATAGAAGACAACGATCTAGCAACCAAAGTTGACTGGGAGACGACGGTCTAGACCTCTCACGAACTCATCGCAACATCCTTCATGCGCCTCATCCTGTGGTACCTGCTCTTGACCTGGGAGGATGTGAGTACAGTAAGGGTGAGCTCACATACGTTTATCGCTCAATAAGTTCTGGAGAATAATGTGTATGAACTCACCAAAGGTGGGAGTTCATGTGAAGTGTAAGGCTTATCAAAGGAGATGGTTAAAACTGAGCATTGCTTTTAAAGTTGGTCAAAATTTTATTAGCAATTACTATGTATAAGTAGATACCAACCCAATTAAGTAAGAGATCACAATTAATAACAACACCCACGATGCATGTGAGGGTCCGAGCCGCTCATGACCGTAAGCACGGCTGATATACCAGTTTTACACTCTGCAGAGGTTGCACATCTTTACCCATAAGACGTGTTTCCCGATTAGCCAGGGTTAGCTAGACCCTTAGACACTTCCAAGGTGAATGGCTAGGGATCCACTGTGAGACCTTCTAAAGTTCCACTAGTTCGAGAAAACCCGCTACGGATTCAGGAAGAAAGAAGCATAGGAATCCCTCGTCTGAACTGTTGCAGCAGTTTGACCCGAGAACCTCCCTATACTCTAGCAGCGACGCCTCCCCGCTTGCCCCTTTCGGGTAAGGTAATATCACCCTAGCTTTCCTAATTACTTAGCCAAGGGTATCTCATTCCACCCTTGTGGTAGCACTGTTTTTCCGGATGGTTCTCCATGTTCCAATTAACATAATGATTTTATCATAAATAATAATTAAAACAACAACTGAATTGGAACATGGTCATAATATAACATTTATTTCCCAAAACCAGGTAGAGCAATAGCAAACCTACCCAATAGTTCTTTTGTTTGCAAGGTGTGGGATAACACTACAACAGCTACAGTCATTTTATGTGGTCAGGAACCGCCGAAAATAAAGCCTTTGCCGCCGAAAATAAGCTATTTCGGCGACCTTAGTTTTATTTTCGGCGGTTCCCAGCCGCCAGAAAAAATCAGCCGAAAATAAGCCTATATTTTCGGCGGCCAACAGAACAGCCGCCAAAAATAACTGTTGACTTTCGGCGGCTGACACCTGACCGCCAAAAATAGACTATTTTCGGCGGCTTGTCCCCTGGCCGCCGAAAATAAAGTCCTGCCGAAAATAGTACTTATTATTTTCGGCGGCCCACTGAGGCCACCGAAAATTAATAATTTTAGATAAAAAAATTTGAAAAAATGCAAAAAACAACAACAAATTCATCAACAATATAATCACAATAAAATGACAGAAACATTAAATCTACAATTGCACAATTTACAAATAGTCCACAACATAAAGTTGGAGTCCATTACAACATCCAAGTTCACAAATAGTCCATACACCATAAAGTTCACAAATTAACCTAAGCATGTCACACTGATTAACAGGAACATTATTAGGTAAAGAAAACTGATCAAGGGCACAACTTGCCTTAGACTCGAGATCCCCAGGTACCAACTTGGTCTTCAAGTGACTCGTAACCTCACTGCTACTCGTAGGAATATATATAAATAGACAAGAATCACATAAAAATAATAGTACACCAAACATGAGAACAAACATCGTAAGAATATTCTACGCGATGCTACAAGATCGTGGGTTCGAGAACGGCTAAGATCGGAGTTACAGTGAAGAAGTTATGATTTTCTGAAGTTTTAGGTGATTAAATAGTAAAAATATATATTCTATGTTAACTAATATAAACCGTGTGAGGAAATATTATGAAGGAAAAACCGATCAACTTTTAATCTAAGTTATATCTTGAGCAAGGGTCATATCCTAGTTTAGTTATAATTATGGATAGATTAAGAAAGATTAATCTACCAAAACATAGGTTAAATAATGTATATTTATAAAGTTTATGGGACATGATCAAATTATATTGCTATTGTGTAGGTGACTTTATTACGAGGTTAGCACAATTGGAACGGGTTAAATCAGAGTTAAATCGAATGAGATATAAATTTTACAAGTTTCTAGAATTTACTTTATACTACAAATCAGTTTCATATTTGATTTATATAATTTAATAAGGTTTTGGATGGTGGCTACCATTATTTGGAACCTCAGGGACTACAATGCGAAAGAAGAGACCTAGTTGTAATAATCGTATAGCTATAATGGATGGCAGGTTGTTTATGAAGAAATCCGAGGGTCCTTTTGTAAAAATTACGAGTCGAAGGGGTATAGGCTTACCTGGGTCGTTGGATCAAAGATTGGCGGCATCCAAGAGGTCGGACGACATTGAAATGGTAGGGCTCAGGCGAGGCGGAGCGCAACCGAGGCTCGGGCGAGGCGGAGCACGGCAGAGGCTCAGGCGAAGCGCGAGCCGAGGGAGCGGGTTCGGGCGAGCGCGACTGAGGCAGCATACTCGGTCGAACTGAGGCAGAGCGCGAGCGCAGGGGCTCGGGCAAGACGTGCGCCGAGGAGTGGGTTCGGGCGAGCACGGGGCGTGAGCACGGGAGCTCGGGCGAGACACGTGCCGAGGGCAGCGACTCGGGCGAGAGCGTGGGTGCTCGGGCGAGACTATGGTGGAGATGAGTCTATGATTGATGGCTTTAGATGTTATGGTGGCATGTATTTATATAGGCTGGTGAAAGGATCACGATGCCCAAGAGGGGGGTGAATTGGGCTTTTCTAAAAATCAACACTAATTAAAACCTAAGCAAGTGCCCAACTTCACCCCAACAACTAGCACTAAGATAATAATACTAGAAATACAACAATGCTAAGACAATACTTCAAATACTTCCTAAACAAATACACAATGTAAAATGCTTGAATTAAGTGCGGAATGTAAAGCAAGGTTTAGAAGACTCCTCCAATTTTTCCCGAGGTATCGAAGAGTCGGCACTCTCCACTAGTCCTCGTTGGAGCACCCACGCAAGGGTATCGCTCCCCCTTGGTCCTCGCAAGAACCAAGTGCTCACTACGAGATGATCCTTTGCCACTCCGGCGCGGTGGATCCCTCACGGCCGCTTACAAACTTAAGTCGAGTCACCAACAAGATCTCCACAGTGATCACCGAGCTCCCAACGCCACCAAGCCGTTTAGGTGATGCCGATCACCAAGAGTAACAAGTCGTAGACTCTCGCTTGACCAAGAGAAGCCTAATGCAAGTGGTGTGTGCTCTAGGTGGCTCTCGCTAGCACTAATGAGGTCCAAAGCGGGATTAAGATTCTCTAATCTCCTCACTAGGCTTTTGGTGCTTGCTATGCTCTTTCAATATGCAGGATTTAATGTGGGAAGCAAGACATTGAATATGGTGGGTGGAGGGGGTATAAATAGCCCTCACCCACCAACTAGCCGTTACAGGCAAAGTTCTGCGCATGGGCGCACCGGACAGTCCGGTGCGCCACCGGTGCGCCAACGGTCGACTCCAACGACTAGTTCTGACAGCTAGCCGTTGGACAGATGGCACACCGGACAGTGAACAGTCATTGTCCGGTGCACACCAGACAGTCCGGTGCACTGTCCGGTGCGATGTCCGGTGCGCCACTAAAATTCCACTCGGGAAGCTTGCGCTCTCGGGTTTCTGCGCGGGGAAACCCTTACCCTGGGCCAGTCTGGCCCCACCTGGCAGAAGGTGCATCGGACAGTCCGGTGCCCCAAGGCCAGAAACCCTATTTTCTGTTTTATGCTGTTTTTCAAATCAGTTTTCGTTCTAACATGAGTGTATGTTCTAGAGTGTCACCTAGCACTATATGTGAGTGTGAATGTGCACCAACACTACACTGGAACTCTCTTGGTCAAACTACTCATCGACAACCCCTCTTTATAGTACGACACTCACGAGTGTCCACAACTCCTTGACACTGGGACTACGTAGTCCTTCACCTTTTGTTTTGTTGTTTTAGCCGTCGCTTCGAGTTCTTATCTCCGGGATTGTTTTCACTGTTGTAGTACTTCTACTTGTAATGTGACCTAACTTACCATTTGTCTCTGCGAAACACACGTTAGTCACATATAACATTACGTTGTCATTAATCACTAAAACCAACTAGGGGCCTAGATGCTTTCAATCTCCCCCTTTTTGGTGATTGATGACAACCCTACAAGATTTGTGAGAGTAGTTTGTTTTGAAATTTCTGTCAATAGAGAAGATGGTTAGTTATACTCAGTAATCTTTGACATAAGGAGTGTGTACCATAATAATAAGAATGAGCGCATACACATCGTAAGTTTCTTGTTCATATAAAAGTGAAATCAAATCGATGAACAAGAACTAGAAGACTGATGATAAAATATAAGGTGAAAACATAATACACACATAGTCAACATAAGCATCGAGAGTATATAATAGAGTTTGTGAGCCAAAAGCATCATATAAAAGTGAAGCTAGTATAGAGAGTAACAAGCACATATATTACATCAAAATGACTCTCTACTAACTCCCTAACTCCCCCTAGCTCTCGCAACTCATATCTCTCCCCCTTTGGTGTCAAACAACAAAAGGGAACCCGAACCTACACATCAGAAGAGGGAGGAGGTGGCGGGGGCGCATCCGGTCACGGTCGAGGCAGTAGAGCGAACGCCAGCTGTGGGTCAGAGTCAGTCTCAGATCCAGGATCTGCTGTAGAAGCTAGAGCTGGTACTGACTCAGACGGATGTTGTGCTACAGGAGCTGCCGGAGCAGGGTCTCTCTGTACAGGAGCTGCCGGAGCAGGGTCTATCTGAGCTTACAACTGTGCTCTATAGAAAGACTCCTGAATCCTGGTGCTGAAAGGATCTGCCGCTGCAGGGTCTCTCTGTGCAGGTAACCAAGACTCCACGGGTACGTATCTGAACCAATGTACTCGTGCCGCTGTAGCACGCTGAAGATCAAACAACCTGGGATCCGCAGCAAGTGGTCGCACCTCAGTCTCATCATGCTACCGAAAGCGAGCAAGTGGGATAGGTGGAGCGGAAAGGGGAGCAAAAGGAGCAGTGGAAGCTGGAGTAGTGGAGGTGGTAGGTATGGCTGAGGTGGTGGATGGCGCAGGAGTGATGGGAGCAAGCGAAGTGGGTGGTGGAGTGGTAGCAGTGGAGGGAGTGGTAGGAGCGGAGGAGCGAGGACGAGAGGCGTGACGACGAACTCGGTAAGCAATCTGATCTGAAGAAATTCGCAGCTGATCTCCTTGCTCTGCCTGCTCAGCGGCTGCTGCTGCTGCTGCCGCTGCTCAGGCTGCTCTGTCCAGACGCCGCTTCTTGCGGCCTTCCTGCTGCTCCAAATAAACGATCTTTCCCTTGACCTGCCTGAAGGGGCGAGGAGGATCCTCGTCATCTCCTCCCCCTGGCGCCGACACATTCTTCGTGCACGGCATCCTGACCTGACGACTGCAAATGAGAGAGAAGCTAAGCACAAGTCGATAACTGCCGATAGAATATCAGAAGAGTGGATGTCTACCTGGAAAGCTCACACGAGAGGTGAAAATCCAGGCAGGACATGAGATGGCTCACGGGCAGGCAAGGTCACTGAAATGACAGAAGAGGTGAACACGTATTAGTCACATAGTCATAAGTATATGAAATGTGAATAAATACATACACAGAGAATTATGGCACAGAAAACGAGAGATATGGCAATCGAGAGGTCAAACGATGCGAAAACGACGTTTGAACGAGAAATAGTGCCATAGGAGGTTTGGAATTCGAATTGAGGCATGAAATGACGTGGAATTGAGCCGATACTTCATGAATAGTTTTATATGGGTAAATATGAGTGAAGTGTGTGCTTGGTTTGAATTTAGGCAAAGAAAATGAAATTTTGGCACTCGGCTCGGAATCGATCGCCGAAATAGGGAATTGTGTGAAATTGAAGCCTGGTATATCGGATTGGCGTGAAATTGCGTGAATATGTTACTGAAGGTGTTGTGAAGGTCCCTGAAAAGTTTGGGTTCAATCGGAGCAATTTTGAGTGGTTTGGACTTTTCACCGAGCACGTGGCGTGCGGGGAATTAGGGTTTTGGAGAAAAGCTCATGTGAGAATATGAAGCCCTCCCTAAGGAGCTAGGAACCTGCAGGGGGATATAATGTGGCACTAGGGACTCATTCAAGCACAGAGATTCACAGAATTTGGAAGGAATTTGGAATTTGAGCAATCAAGGGGTGGCAAGCTCACTGACCAGCGAAATAGAGATTAGAGAGAGGGAATGCAAGGCTGCTCACCGAGAGGAGGCAGAGGTGCCCACGCTGGAGAAAGTCATAGGAGCACGTCGCCGACGATCACCACCGGTGAGCAGAGGGGGAATCACCAAAGAGGGCAGAGAGCCAGAGAGCACAGAGGGAAAAGAGAGCCTCTGGCTCGGTCTCGGGCTGGAGGCCTTTTTTAAAACACGATATGGGCGCACCGGACAGTCTACAGTGCCTGTCCGGTGCACACCGGATAGCGCACAGTAGCTGTCTGGTGAACCACCGGACAGCGCACAGGAAAAGGAGTTCTTGCGCGCGCGGCCGGTGCACCAGACAGTGCACAGTGCAGTGTCCGGTGCACACCGGACTATCCGGTGAGCCCAAACAGAGGGAAATTTTGAAATTTTTGAATTTTTCTATCTAGTTTTCAACCAAACCAAATCCCAACTCATAATCACACAAAATAACACTTGTTGGGATAGGTATTGACACCCTCATATATTTTCTCATAATTTTCAAAATATTTTGCCATAGGCTAGATAATTTTTAGAGAAAATAGATAAATGGTGAAATTTGCATTTTGGCTTTGCACTAGGGGTTTTCATGAGTGTTTTGAGTTTTGAATACTCCCCCTAAGTGCAGTACCTCATGCATATTTCAAGAACCAACAATTGCATAGTAAGTAAGAATTTAAGTGCTAAAAACTTAAAACTAAGACTTGTCAAGTTTGATCCGAGTTAAGCTTTTTCACTCGCTTTGTTGGCGGTTATCTCAACTAGGTTAGACAAGCCCTAGATGCAATACAAGAAATGTAAATATGCAATGCAAGCTTGACAACACCATTTGACATCTTAAATAAAATTTCTGAGATCAAGTATATTTAATTCATTCCTCAACATGCAAAAGCGGGTCTTATCAAGTGGCTTAGTGAAAATATCTGCTAATTGATCTTCCGACCTCACTCCTTCTAAACTGATGTCTCCTTTAGCAACATGATCTCTAAGGAAGTGATGACGGATATCAATGTGCTTGGTGCGAGAGTGTTGTACATGATTATTAGCAATTTTAACAGCACTCTCATTGTCACACAACAAAGGTACCTTTTCTAGAACTACGCCATAGTCTAGAAGAGTTTGTTTCATATATAAAATTTGTGTGCAACAAGCACCCGCGGCAATGTATTCCGCTTTGGCGGTTGACAAGGCAACACTATTTTGCTTTTTGGATGTCCATGATACTAGTGATCTCCCAAGCAAATGGCACCCCTAGAAGTACTTTTTCTATCAATTTTGCAACTAGCATAATCCGAATCGGAATAGCCAATTAAGTCAAAACTAGCTCCTTTGGGATACCACAGACCAATGCTTGGGGTGTGCCTGAGATACCTAAGAATTCTTTTAACAGCGCGAAGATGAGCTTTCTTAGGATTAGATTGAAATCTAGCACACATGCAGAGACTAAACATGATATCGGGCCTAGATGCGGTAAGATACAATAAACTACCAATCATGGAACGGTAGAGAGTTTGATTAACCAGGTTACCTCCCTCATCTAGGTTGAGATGTCCATTAGTTGGCATAGGTGTCTTGATTGGTTTGCACTTCTCCATGTTGAACCTTTTCAACAAGTCTTTGGTATACTTCTCTTGTGAGAGAAAGTTACCATCTTTCATTTGCTTGACTTGAAAGCCGAGGAAGTACGTCAGCTCACCAATCATTGACATCTCAAACTCCTTCGACATCAACTCACCAAATTCCTTGCAATGATAGTCATTTGTCGAGCCAAAGATTATGTCATCAACATATACTTGACAAATGAAAATATCACCGTTATGTTTCTTTGTGAATAGAGTTGTGTCGATGGTCCCGATCTTGAAGTCCTTTTCGATGAGGAAGTCGCGAAGACGCTCATACCAAGCCCTTGGAGCTTGCTTTAGCCCATATAGCGCCTTGGACAACCTGTAAGCATGGTTAGGATATCTAGGGTCTTCAAATCCAGGTGGTTGCTCGACATATACAAGTTCATTTATGAAGCCATTTAAAAATGCACTTTTTACATCCATTTGATAAAGCTTTATATCATAGTATGATGCATATGCGAGTAGGATACGGATGGCTTCCAGTCGAGCAACCGGTGCAAAGGTCTCTCCAAAATCTAAGCCTTCAACTTGAGAGAATCCCTTTGCAACAAGTCTTGCCTTGTTCCTTACAATCACGCCTTGATCATCTTGTTTGTTCCTGAACACCCACTTTGTTCCAATGATTCTTGTACCTTGTGGAGGCTTCTCCAGGGTCCAAACTTGGTTACGGGTGAAGTTGTTTAGTTCTTCATGCATGGCGTTCAACCAGTCCGGATCCTGTAGCGCCTCATCTATACATGTAGGCTCAACACAAGAAACAAAAGAGTGATGTTCAATAAAAGAAGCATGTTTATGTGATCGAGTAATAACCCCTTGTGAAGGACTCCCAATGATTTGGTTTTGAGGATGAGCTTGAAGTAGTGATGAGTTTCTCCTATCAACCACTTGGGAAGAAGATCCTGGAGCATCAACATCTTCGGCTTGTACCCTTGCTTGTTCATGAGAGACAAATGTGTCTTCATTTGCATGCCTCTCATCTTTTTCATCATCTTGTGGTACATTTGATGAAGAAGGCCTGTCAATGTTTTGCACCTCTTCTTCATCTTCTTTTGGTTTGATAGCTCCAATTGGCATGTTCTTCATTGCTTCCCTAAGTGGCTCATCACCTACATCATCAAGATTCTCAAGTGCTCCTTGGGAGCCATTAGTCTCATCAAATTCCACATCATATGTTTCTTCTACCACGCTAGTGGCATGATTGAATACTCGATATGCTTTGGACTTTAATGAATAACCCAAAAGAAAACCAATATCACAACGTCTTTGAAACTTCCCTAGGTGATGGCGTTTCTTGTAGATGTAGCATTTGCATCCAAACACCCGAAAGAAGGAGACGTCTGGCTTTTTCCCATTTAGCAGTTCATAGGGAGTCTTCGCAAGTAGCCGGTGATGAAATAGCCTGTTTGATGCATAACATGCAGTGTTGACAGCTTCGGCCCAAAACCTCTCCGGTGTGTTATACTCATCAATCATTGTTCTTGCAAGTGTAATCAAGGTCCTGTTTTTCCTTTCAACAACTCCATTTTGTTGAGGTGTATATGTTGCAGATACTTCGTGCTTGATCTCAATCTCATCACAGTACTCATGAATGTTGGTGTTGTCAAATTCTTTACCATTATCACTTCTAATCTTTTTGATCTTGCAATCAAATTCATTTTGAGCTTTCTTGGCAAACTTCTTGAATATAGATGCAACTTCAGATTTATCATGGAGAAAGAACACCCAAGTGTATCTTGAGAAATCATCAACAATCATCAGACAGTAGAGGTTGCCACCAGCACTTACATAATTTGTAGGTCCAAATAAATCCATATGAAGTAGTTCTAGTGGCCTTGATGTCGACATGAAAGCTTTTGTAGGATGTGTGTTAGCAACTTGCTTCCCAGCTTGACATGCACTACAAGGCTTGTCCTTTTCAAATACCACATCCTTTAATCCTCTAACCATGTCCTTCTTTAATACCTTCTTGAGTGTGCTCATCCCAACAAGTGCAAGCCTCCTATGCCAGAGCCATCCAAGTGATGCTTTGGTGAAGAGGCAAGTTATTAAGTCTGCATCTTCTGAGGTGAAATCCACTAAGTAGAGGATTGTTGTATCTAAATCCTTTGAACACCATTGATTCATCATCCATTTTTGATACAATAACCTCTGTTGGAGTGAATAAGCATTGAAGTCCAAGATCACAGAGTTGACCCACTGATAATAAGTTGAAGCTTAAAGGTGCAACCAAGAGAACATTTGAAATTGATAGATCATTAGAATTTGCCACCTTGCCAAGTCCTTGAACTTTCCCTTTTGAATTGTCCCCAAATGTGATTTTGTCTTGTCCATCAACATTCTCATCAAGTGAGGTGAACATCTGTGGGTTGCCTTTCATATGTTGTGTGCATCCACTGTCAATAACCCAATGGCTCCCACCGGTCTTGTAGTTCACCTACATGCACAGACAAATCAAGCTTGAGTTTTGAGGGCCCTATATTGCATAGGACCAGTGACTCTCTCAATCAAGGACTTTGCAACCCAAATTTGTCTAGGTCTACTCTTGCTTGGTGGACCTAGGAATGTAACTTTGACCTTTCCATTTGCAACTTTTCTTAGAACATAATGAGCATTGAAAGCAAATGGTCTTGAGTGCTTAGGCAAGGGAGTTGGTGGTTTGGCTTTGCAGTTGTGGGCAAAGTGACCTTCTTTTCCACACTCAAAGCATTTGATAGGCTTATGAGTCTGCTTTGGCTTGTATTGAGTAGTTGCTTTCTTTTGCACAAAAGCATTGTATCCAATACCACTCTTGTTGTTTTTCATGACAGTGTTCATGAGCAATTCATTTTGGAGGTATTGGCCCTTGTTGAACTTTTGCACACTTGTTGCAAGATGTTCATTTTCACTCTTAAGTTTCTTGACCTCATTTTTAAGCCTTTCATTATCCGCTGCCAACTCATTGTTGAAATCATTGTTCTCAATAGCAACCTTTCCTCTAGTAGTTGCATCAGTCAAGTATCTCTTCAATTTTTGGTTGTCTAAAGTCAAGACTTCAACTTTTTCGGTCAATTCATCATGTAGACTAGTTTGCTCTCCTTGACTCAAATCATCACATGAGGTTGCTACATCAATCTTAACAACAGGGTTAATAGCCTCATGTGTATTGCAATATAAAAGTTCATTTTCAACAAGAAGATTATCATGATCAAATTTAATCTTAGTATAGTCTTCCTTGATTTTCACTAGTCTATCTTTCAACTCCCTATTAGCTTCATTTAACTTGTCACATTTATCCTTAGCATCTTTTAGGGAGGTTGTGAGCTCATTTACAGTGGATGACATAGTTTTGTTCTCTTCTTTCATTTCATCACTAGTTTTCATAACTATGTCATATTTGGCATTTAAAGATTCATTTTCATTTTTCAACTTATCACATTTAGCTTTTGACTTCCTAATGATTTGAGTGTATTCTTTAAGCAAGTCAGCTAGTTCATCATAGGAAGGTGAAGCAAATTCCTCATCACTATCACTATCACTATCATCAGTAATATCAATATCATTTTGTACCTTCCGTTCACCTCTAGCCATGAGGCATAGGTGAGAAGTCGATGATGGCGATGGTGGTGGTGAAGAGAAGTCCCCGGCGATGGCGGCAACTTTTTCATCATTCTCTTCTTCACTTGAAGAAGATCCACTTGACGACTCAATGTCAGTGAGCCAGTCACCAACAATATATGCCTTTCCATTTTTCTTTTTGTGGAACCTCTTTTGCTTCCCATCCTTCCTCTTGAAGAATCTCTTTTCCTTTTTCTCATCATCACTATCATCTTCTTTCTTGCCCTTGAACTTGTTCTTCTTGGGCTTGTTACATTGATGAGCAAGATGACCAAGCTCTCCACAGTTGTAGCAATCCATCTCAGAAATGGGCTTTCTTTTGCTGGAAAAGAATTTCTTCTTTCTTGAATCAAATTTGATGCCTTCTCTGTTGAGCTTCTTTAACATCTTGGTGGTCTTCCTCACCATCAAGCCAATGTTAGCATCAAGGTCATCATCACTTGAGGATTCTTCCTCAATTTGTACTTTAGCTTTTCCTTTTCTTTCTTGATTTGCTTTGAGAGCCAAATCCTTTCTCTTGGAAAATGACTCATCTTTGTCATTGATGTGCATGTACATCTCATGAGCATTGATCTTTCCCAATATCTGTGTAGGTGTGGTAACTGAAAGATCCATTTGATGTAGCACAGTGACAATGTGTCCATATTTGTCTATTGGGAGGACACTGAGAATCTTCCTCACAACATCCGGTTGTGAGATTTGAGTAAGCCCCAATCCATTTACTTCCTCTACAAGAATATTGAGACATGAGTACATAGCATTGGCATTTTCATTAGCAAGCATTTCAAAAGAATTTAACTTTCTCATAGCAATGTGATGTCTCTCCTCACGCTCACTTCTAGTTCCTTCATGTAGAGCACAAGTGTCCATCCACAAATCATGAGCATTTTTATGATTTCTAACTCTATTGAACACATCTTTGCAAAGGCCTCTAAAAAGGGTGTTTTTGGCCTTAGCATTCCATTTCTCATAATTAAACTCATCACCTACAAGATTTGTGCGATCTCTAGGTTCGGGGAATCCTTGTGTGGCGGCTTTATAGACACCAATGTCTATAGCCTCTAAATATGCTTCCATACGAATTTTCCAATATGGAAAATCGTCACCATCAAAAACGGGAGGAGGTCCATCCCCACCAGACATCGATACTCTAGCGGTTAAGCTAATCTAAGAGCAACAAGACTCCGATACCAATTAAAAGGATCACGATGCCCAAGAGGGGGGGGGGTGAATTGGGCTTTTCTAAAAATCAACACTAATTAAAACCTAAGCAAGAGCTAAGCAAGAGCCCAACTTCACCCCGACAACTAGCACTAAGATAATAATACTAGAAATACAACAATGCTAAGACAATACTTCAAATACTTGCTAAACAAATACACAATGTAAAATGCTTGAATTAAGTGTGGAATGTAAAACAAGGTTTAGAAGACTCCTCCAATTTTTCCCGAGGTATCGAAGAGTCGGCACTCTCCACTAGTCCTCGTTGGAGCACCCGCGCAAGGGTATCGCTCCCCCTTGGTCCTCGCAAGAAACAAGTGCTCACTACGAGATGATCCTTTGCCACTCCGGCGCGGTGGATCCCTAACGACCGCTTACAAACTTGAGTCGGGTCACCAACAAGATCTCCACGGTGATCACCGAGCTCCCAACGCCACCAAGCCGTCTAGGTGATGCCGATCACCAAGAGTAACAAGTCGTAGACTCTCGCTTGACCAAGAGAAGCCTAATGCAAGTGGTGTGTGCTCTAGGTAGCTCTCGCTAGCGCTAATGAGGTCCAAAGCGGGATTAAGATTCTCTAATATCCTCACTAGGCTTTTGGTGCTTGCTATGCTCTTTCAATGTGCAGGATTTAATGTGGGAAGCAAGACACTGAATATGGTGGGTGGAGGGGGTATAAATAGCCCTCACCCACCAACTAGCCGTTACAGGCAAAGTTCTGCGCATGGGCGCACCGGACAGTCCGGTGCGCCACCGATGCGCCAATGGTCGACTCCAACGGCTAGTTCTGACAGCTAGCCATTGGGAAGATGGCACACCGGACAGTGAACAGTCACTATCCGGTGCACATCGGACAGTCCGGTGCACTGTCCGGTGTGCTGTCTGGTGCGCCACTAAAATTCTACTCGGGAACCTTGCGTTCTCGGGTTTCTGCGCGGGGAAACCCTTCCCCTGGGCCAGCCTGGCCCCACCTGGCAGAGGGTGCACCGGGCAGTCCAGTGCCCCAAGGCCAGAAACCGTATTTTATGTTTTATGCTGTTTTCAAATCAGTTTTCGTTCTAACTTGAGTGTATGTTATAGAGTGTCACCTAGCACTATATGTGAGTGTGAATGTGCACCAACACTACATTGGAACTCTCTTGGTCAAACTACTCATCGACAACCCCTCTTTATAGTTCGACTAAAATAGAATAAAAGACCTAACTAAATCACGAGTGTCCACGACTCCTTGACACTCGGACTACGTTGTCCTTCACCTTTTGTTTCATCGTTTTAGCCGTCACTTCGAGTTCTTATCTCCAGGATTGTTTTCACCGTTGTAGTACTTCTACCTGTAATGCGACCTAACTTACCATTTGTCTCTGCAAAACACACGTTAGTCACATATAACATTACATTGTCATTAATCACTAAAACCAACCAGGGGCCTAGATGCTTTCAGCTCGGAGGTGGGTGGTTACATGATAGATTTAATCTAGTACTTATCAATTACAACCATATCCTATATATTAGGAACTCTAACAAACTTGAAACCAAATCTGTTACATGATAGATCTAATCTGGTACTTATCTATTACAATCCTATTCTATCTGTTAGGAACTCTAACAAACTCGAAACCAAATCTATTACATGATAGATCTAATCTGGTACTTATCTTTTACAATCATATCCTATATGTTAGGAACTCTAACAAACCTGAAACCAAATCTGTTGCGCAGGTGAGAAGTTTGGTCGAGCGGTTACAACAACTACGGTGGTTAGTTTGCTACGAACAGCAAGGGGTGGTTGATGTCATGGACGATGTGACAGTGATGCATGATCTGGTAAGTGGAATAAAAAAATAGGATAAAAAACTCACGTGGGTTGTGTTCCTTAACTGGCCGAATAGGTAAGTCTTTTATTTGATATTCTTTTTTCATGTTTTTATTCTAGATTTAATCATCCCAATTCAAATATGATTTTCAGTTTTGAAACTATATTTATATGCACAACCAAAACACCAACATGAATACAAATATTTTACATTTATTTACTCCTTATTTACTTTGCTCAAATAAGTATTTGTATGCATGAAATTTTATAAGCATGGAATTCACATAGTTATATAACCCAATAGAAGTAATTTATATAGAATAACTCACTATCCTATTTATTATAGTTTAAGTATATAATCAACATTTTATATTTACTATTTATTAAATTTTAGGGAAGATAGTATCAATTCATAACTTTGTTATAATACGCTTGAAATTTTAAATCTTTAGGGAATTTTCTTAATTCATGAAGATACGATTTTTGAGTGTTACACAGGCCAAGGTGATCCCTTACTCAATTTGCCCACAAAGAGCCCGTGATACAAAACGTTCTTAGGATCGTCCATAACTTTGGAGACTCCCAAGTCAAGATTACAAGCACGCAAGGAACAACATGTTACAAGAACAAAGAGATCGCAACGATTTGCACCAGATAGAAAGGGGGAGATCGTATAACTTGAGTCAAAATTGTGCTTTGGATCGAGAACTTATCTCACACTGAAGAATCTTCCCACCGATCGAAGAGGGAAGGACTTAAGGCGCGAGATCATAGTTGTAATGCTTTGAAACGAAGGTGAGCAGCCATCACATGGTTTAGGTTCGAGAGCCTTAAAGTTTAGAAATGGGTGAGAAAGGTTTTTATAGCCGCCACAAAACAGATCTAGCTATTTCTGGGCGACTGCGCAATTTTCGGTTGAACCGACCCTGATCCCATTTGAACCGGTATTAAACAGAGAACTCTCTATAAATTCTTGGTTGAACACGACTTTGAAATTCCGGTTGAACCTAGATTTTTCCAGAGAAGAACTTGAAGAATTTCGGTTGAACCGGCATTGTCGGGAACCATAATTAGGGGTACCCCCAAGACTCCTAATCTCAGCTGGTAAACCCCATCAGCACAAAGCTGCGAAGGCCTGATGGGCGCGATTCAGGCCAAGTCTCCGCTCAAAGGACACGATCCCGCCTCGCCCGAGCCCGACCTCGGGCAAAGACAGCCGACCCCGGAAGATTCACGCCTCGCCCGAGGATCCCCTCAAGCAACGGACGCACCGTCGACTCGCCCGAGGCACAGCTCAGGTAGGCTTCACGGAGAAGCAACCTTGGCCAAATCGCCACACCAACCGACTATATCGCAGGAAGGAGCATTTAATGCAAGGATCGCCTGACATCTTATCCTGACACGCGCTCTTCAGTCGACAGGGCTCGGACTCAGCCTCGGCTCCGGAAGACGATGGACTCCGCCTCACCCGACCCCAGGGCTCGGACTCAACCTCGACCTCGGAGGAATCGCCACCTCGCCCAAACTCGGGCCCGGACCGGCCACGTCGCCAGGGGGGCCATGTAATACCCAATCTGTAATTTGTTAGACATAGTATAAATAGAGAAAACAAGTTCACTTTATCTATGTGGGAGTTTGAACTTTTTGTGCTGTCGCATGTGAACACCATATTTTAAAATAGATAATTGTAAAATATATGCCACCCAAATCAATGCATCATGCTCGGATTTTATTTGGTGTGCATTTTGTGACAATATAAAAAAAACAATGTGACAAGAAATACATTAAAGCCCAAAGTGGAATTTAACATCTAAAAGAAATTCTAGAGTTTGGAAAAGAAATTCTAGAAGTGAAACCAAAAAGAGAAAAGATATAAAAAATAATATAAATAATAATATATCTTCAAAGTAGTACTGTTTATGGCGCAATATCATCTAAGAATATTTGGTCACAAGAGTTTGAATTAAATTTGAACACAACTTGAATTTGAAAAGAGAGGAAGGAAATATTACGTGAGTGAAAATAGGTATAGAAAAAGTATATATAATAAAACATATAAACAAGAATGTAATTATTTACTTCAAAATTTTAATTTGGTACCCTCTAATCATTTATGAAACTCAAAATCAAATTCAAATTCGAATTTGAATCCTAAAAACAAAGAGAAAGGAAAGGAAAAAGAAAAGAAAAAGATAAAGAACACGTCTGGGCCAACTTTGTTCTTTTCGGCCCAATTGCCAAACTCTCCCTCTGCAGCCCACATCCACGCGCGCAGGGAGTCGTTCACCGATGCGCTGGGTCGCTGACCGTGGGCCCTCTCTGTCGGGTCAATCCTCCCCACGGAGATCTCGCTCGCCCGCTCCATGCTCGCTCCGGTTGACCGTCCAACGGCCGCCGTGCATGGCGCACTCGCCCCTGTTGACCATACCCCTGGTCCTATATACTGGGCGCCCCCATCTCTACTCCAAATGGCTTGCTCCGCAAGAAGCCGAGTCCTCTAATCTACATCGCGCGCCGCCGCCAGACTCTACTAGAACTAATCCGCCGTCGACGATTCCTGATTTCCTTCGCTGTGGTGACCTCGATGCCCACCTGGGAAGCTTCACTGTGACTTGGCTGTGGTAACTGAAGAACCAGAGGAAAGAATCGGGCTTGGGGCGACACCGGAATTCCATGCCGGAAGTCGTCTCCGTCGCTGCGCGCCGTTCTCGGTGAGTCCTTCGCCCTTTCTGCAGCTAGTACTCGGGTGGTGCACACCGTAGATCGTCGCTAGCTCGAGCCGAACGCGTCCGTGGCGATGGCGGACTCCGGCAGTGGTGATGGGAGGACGAATTGCTCGCCGCAGCTCCAAGGCCACCGCGGGGTCACGCATCTCCGTGGGCGTGATGAACTACTTCACGAATCACGGTATTACACCCACCATTTCGCTCGCCTGGTTATCCACTTCATATAGCGCCGGCCGGATTGTGAGCTTGAGGCTAGAACAGGGCAGCGGGGTTTCCCGGCAATGGCTCGGCCGCGGGATTGGGGCGGCGCTGCCGCGCGGATGGCCCCGGGAGGGGAGAAGACACCCGTGGATCGTTGAACGTGTGATGAACGGTGGAGATTAGATCGTTCAACGGATTGATCTCGATCGTCGGATCTCCGGGGTACGGTTCGGATTAGGTTGGCGCATACCTTTTCGTTCGTTGAATGCGTGACGTTGATCGTCGATCGGAGGGTGGAGAACGGTTCATATCTCATTAAATCCTGATCATCAGATCTCTGATCCAACGGTGCATAGCGCATACCGGTTGGGTGAGGTGGTCTTATAATCCGGGCCCTCAAACGCCGATCCAACGGCCGAGAGCCCTCCTTACCCCTTCGGCTGGCGCAGTTCGCGTATGAACCCCTCAGTTTTCCCCAAATTGAACCCGCCGTCCACATGGGGATTCGCTGTGTCTTGGGTTTATTTGCGCCGCAGCCCCTGTATTTTACAGAAATTGATGGCCAGTCCAGAGATTTATAAAATCAGAGAAATTGATTTATAAAATGAATTTCTTATATAAAAACAATTCCAGAACTTGTAAAATTCATATAAAATTTATTTTAACTCATTTTTAACCCATTCCAGTTCCTATAATTTGGTAATATTATTGTCTATCACCTAGTGACACTGTTTTAGCATGAAAACTATATTAAATTTGATCACCTAGTTATTTCCGTATCAAACACATGAAACCTTAGGAAATTCATAACTCCTCCGTTTTAACTCCGATTTGATCCGTTCAAGTTGCGTTAGTCTCGTAGCAACGTGTAGATCATTATTATGCACTATATTCTTATGTTTGGTGTGATGTTAATTTTGTATATACCATGTCTGCTTGTATTGCTACGTCTAGCGCGAGGACACGTGTCATCTGAAAAGCAAGTTGGTACCTGGAATCTCAAGTGCCAGGCAAGTTGTGCCCTTGATCACTTATTTTACCCATTCATGTTCTTATTATTCATAATGATCTGCATAGGATAATTTTGCTGGAACCCAATAGGATACCCTAGATTTGACTATCTTTATACCTTGCTTCACCACTGGTTTTACTACTAAAGTTTTGGGTAGTACATGCTATTGCTTTATGTGGATTTGGGTATAGAGATATTCATCACTCACTGTTATACTATCTATTGTCATCTGTTTTATTATTCCTTGTTCATGTTAAGATCATTATGTTAATGGGAACATGGAGCGACCACCCGGGAAAACAGTGCTACCACAAGGGTGGAATGGGACGCCCTTGGCTGATTAACTAGGAAAGCTAGGGGAGGGCTACCTTACCCGAAAGGGGCAAGGGCAGTAGGGGAGAGGTCAGTGCGGGGAGGTCCCTGGTTGATTTTGCTGCGATGGCTATCAGCCAGGAACCCTTTACTGGATCTTCCCATAAACTGTAGCGGGTAGTCTGAAGCTAGTGGAACTTTGTAAAGGCCTCGTAGTGTTACCCTGCCTCGCCTCCTCGGTAGAGATGTATGGGATTGGCCATCTCTTGGTAGATGGGTAACATGACTTGTGGGTAAAGATGCGCAACCTCTGCAGAGTGTAAAACTAGTATACTAGCCGTGCTCACGGTCAAGAGCGGCTCGGACCCTCACATGATTAAATATGGAACTTAAATTCAATTTGTCATTTCATTGCATTTGGGATTATTTTATTATTACTCTTACTTATTATTACTAAGGTTTGGTATTTACTTGCACTTAGTAACTGCTAATAAAATTTTGACCAAACTATAAAAGCAATGCTCAGCCACAGCCTTTATTTTATTGATCAGCCTTACACTTCATGAACTCCCACCTTTGGTGAGTTCATGCCACATTATTCCCCACGACTTGTTGAGCTATGATCGTATGTGAGCTCACTCTTGCTGTCTCACACCCCCCCACAGGAGAAGAACAGGTGGTTTCAAGTGGAGTCAAGTACCGAGGAGTTTGATCTGATCTAGGTGGCGTTTCTCAGTCGACATTGGCGCCGACGATCCTTAGTTCGTTTTATGTTTACATTTCTATTTTGTAATAAGACTTCCGCTTTGTAATAAATACTCTGATGTTTATGACATTTATCTCTATACACTCTGTTATTATATATGTTGTCTTCCTGGCGCATGTATGAGATGCACCCGGCTTTGTCCTTTAAAACCGGGTGTTACAGAAGTGGTATCAGAGGAAATGTTGACTGTAGGACGAAACCTAGATAGAAATGGACAACCCTTACCTACTTATCTCATTTTGATTCATTCTATACTTACCTTACTCTGATTCTTTCTATACTTATCTTGATCCTGTCTCACCTTCTACTGTTCTACTCTGATCATTCTTACCTTTTCTACTCTAAGACAAGATGGATTTCAAACCTTGGAATCCCTACCCCTATGACATTCTTAAGAGTTAGGGAACCCAAAACAAAAGTTAAAACTATTTTCTTCCAAAAAAAAAAAATGTTGGTTGATTGTGCTGATGCTAAATGTCTGATTTGCTTCTTTGATTGATTGAAATAGTTTAGTTGGGCACCTTAGCATGTACCACTATAAGGTACTTTATTAGCTTTAGTAGGTGACACACTAATCTACTTAGCTAATAAGTCCCCCAAAGTAACTTGATTGTAATTACTGCCTTGTCTACTGCTCTTTCTTACCTTATGTATCTAACTCAGATGGTCAATACCAGGAAAGGAAAGATTATCACGCAACAGCAAACAGAAATGAATCCTCCGAATCCCCCACCTGTTGAAACCGAGCAAGTGATCGCAACCCAAAGGCTGGTAATACAGCAATTGACAGACATGATGACTGAAATGCAAAGCCAGATAAGACAAGAACGCGAGGAAATACGACAGGCCCGCCTGGAGATACAGCAAGAAATAAGGCAATCACGGTTGGAGAGACAACAACAAGAGCAACCACCATCTCCACCACCACCGGCTCCACCAAGCTACATAAACATATATGTAAATTACTACTATTTGTAGGATCTACAGGTTCCTTTAGTTAGTATTCGGTATGATACCATTTTAGAAGGAATAAAAAGGTCTATCTGTCCCCATGAGTTGCTAATAAAATTATGCGTCATGCTGAGATTTTGGGTTTGTGCAAATGTGTTGGACAATATGAGAAAACCCATGAGAGTAATTACACCTAAAGGGCCTGTTGTGGTGAATCAAATGACACGTAGATTGACATTGGCCATTATGGGTAGAGAATTTGGAGTTACTGCTATAATATTGGAGCCAAGCAGTATAGAATGTCTGGAGAAGAGTTAAAAGAACTCAAGAAGCACTTAACGGAGTTGCAAGAGGCTGAGTACATTCGTCCGAGTCTTCACCTTGGAGAGCACCAGTTTTGTTTGTAAAGAAGAAAGATGGATTGCAAGGGATGTGCGTGGATTAAAGGTCCCTTAATGATGTCACGGAGAAGAACAAGTACCTATTACCCCGTATTGAGAATTTGTTTGACCAAATGAGAGGAGCAAGGGTACTCTCGAAGATTGACCTCCGATCGGGGTACCATCAGATGAAGATTGGACCATCAGATATTCCTAAGACGGCTTTCTCGACTCGATATGGATTATATGAGATCATCGTTATGTCGTTTGGATTAACTAATGCACCAGCTTATTTTATGGATTTGATGAGTAAGATGTTTTTGGAGTATTTGGACAGATTCGTCGTGGTGTTCATCGACGATATTCTTATTTATTCTAAGAATGAGAGTAACCATGAAGAACATCTAAGGTTGGTGCTACAGAAGCTTTAAGATAATCAACTCTACGCCAAGTACGGTAAATGCGAGTTTTGGATTGACAAGGTGCCCTTCTTGGACATATCATTTCTAATGGAGGGATATCAGGGGATCCTGCTAAAGTCAAGGGGATAGTGGTGTGGGGCATACCCACTACGGTTACGGAGGACCGAAGTTTCTTGGGACTTGCAGGATATTATTGGAGGTTTATTGAAGGATTTTCTAAGATTGCTAAACTTATGACTTCACTTTTGGTGAAGGAAAGAGAATTCAAGTGGGACGAGAAGTGCCAAGTATATACGGATCATAAGAGTTTGAAGTATGTATTCACTCAGAAGGATCTCAACCTTAGGCAACGCCGTTGGTTGGAGCTTATTAAGGATTATGATTTGGAGATTCACTATCACCCAGGCAGGGCAAATTTGGTTGTAGATGCCTTGAATCACAAGGAGCATGTTCATTTAGCTGTTGTTGCCCAGCTACTCGATGGGATTGTTGAGAATTTCAGGAGACTTAACCTGGGGATAGTTACTCACACTAAAGGAGCTATTATTGATGTGGAGTCTACTTTGGAACAAGAGATCCGTAAAGGGCAAATTGGTGATGCTAAGATACAAGAGACTAAGGGTCTGATTACTGAAGATCGAGTTCCGGAATTTACGGAAGATGAGCAAGGCACAATATGGTTCAAGGATCGGATATGAGTTCTTAAGATTGATAGCCTTCGTGAGACTATTTTAAAGGAGGCCCATGACTTGGATTATTCTATTCATCCTGATAGTACCAAGATGTATCGGGATTTGAAGCAGAAGTACTGGTGATATGGATTGAAGAGAGTTGTGGCGGCACATGCGGCTATGTGCGATGTGTGTCAAAGAGTTAAGGCTGAACACCAGAGGCCAGCCGGACTACTGCACCCACTAAAGATACCCGAGTGGGAGTGGGAAAAGATTGGTATGGACTTCATTACTAGATTGCCTCGCACCTCAAGAGAATATGATTCTATATGGGTTATTGTGGATAGACTGACCAAAGTGGCTCAATTCATTCCAATCAAGACTACTTATAAGGGATCTCAATTGGCAGAGTATATATGGCTTGGATTGTATCTCCACACGGAGTACTAAAGAAGATCGTTTTGGATAAGAGGATCACAGTTTACCTCCAGATTTTGGAAAGGTTTTCAAGAGAATGTGGATACGAGGTTGAATTTTAGTTCGGCCTACCATCGTCAGAGTGATGGACAGACTGAAAGGACTAATCAAGTATTGGAGGATGTGTTGAGAGCATGTGCCCTTCAGCATGGAGGAAGTGTCTGCCTTATGCTGAATTCTCATATAATAATAGTTGCCAGGCCAGTCTAAAAGATGTCACCGTTCAAGACTCTATATGGTAGGAAGTGCAGGACTCCTCTATTTTGGACCAGACTAGAGGAAGACAGTTCTTTGGACCTGAACTTATTAAGAGGTAGAAGAACAAGTCCGTATAATCAAGGATAATTTGAGGGTAGCTCAAACCAGGCAAAGGAGCTGCGCTAATAATAGAAGAAGACCACTGGGATTGAGGAAGAAATCATGTGTACCTCAAGGTGTCACCACTTCGTGGAATGAGGAGATTTAAAGTCAAGGGCAAATTGTCCCCTCGCTTTGTTGGACCCTTTTGAGTTTTTAGGCAAGTTGGAGAGATGGCCTATTAACTCGAGCTACCTGATAATCTATCTTAGGTGTATAATGTATTTCACGTATCTCAACTTAAGAAGTGTCTCCGTGTCCCTGAGGAACAGTTACCAATGGAAGAGCTCAGCGTTCAGGGTGAGTTGACTTACACGGAGTACCCGATCAAGATTTTGGATACTTTGACTCGAGTCACAAGAAATATGGTTATTAAGAAATGCAAAGTGCAATGGAGTCACCACAGTGAAGATGAAGCAACATGGGAAAGAGAAGAATAGCTTCGCATAGATTTCCCTCATCTTTTCCCTAGAACTTCTTAAATCTCGAGGACGAGATTATTTTTAAGGGGGGTAGGATTTGTAATACCCAATTTGTAATTTGTTAGACATAGTATAAATAGAGAAAACAAGTTCACTTTATCTATGTGGGAGTTTGAACTTTTTGTGCTGTCGCATGTGAACACCATATTTTAAAATAGATAATTGTAAAATATATGCCACCCAAATCAATGCATCATGCTCGGATTTTATTTGGTGTGCATTTTGTGACAATATAAAAAAACAATGTGACAAGAAATACATTAAAGCCCAAAGTGGAATTTAACATCTAAAAGAAATTCTAGAGTTTGGAAAAGAAATTCTAGAAGTGAAACCAAAAAGAGAAAAGATATAAAAAATAATATAAATAATAATATATCTTCAAAGTAGTACTGTTTATGGCGCAATATCATCTAAGAATATTTGGTCACAAGAGTTTGAATTAAATTTGAACACAACTTGAATTTGAAAAGAGAGGAAGGAAATATTACGTGAGTGAAAATAGGTATAGAAAAAGTATATATAATAAAACATATAAACAAGAATGTAATTATTTACTTCAAAATTTTAATTTGGTACCCTCTAATCATTTATGAAACTCAAAATCAAATTCAAATTCGAATTTGAATCCTAAAAACAAAGAGAAAGGAAAGGAAAAAGAAAAGAAAAAGATAAAGAACACGTCTGGGCCAACTTTGTTCTTTTCGGCCCAATTGCCAAACTCTCCCTCTGCAGCCCACATCCACGCGCGCAGGGAGTCGTTCACCGATGCGCTGGGTCGCTGACCGTGGGCCCTCTCTGTCGGGTCAATCCTCCCCACGGAGATCTCGCTCGCCCGCTCCATGCTCGCTCCGGTTGACCGTCCAACGGCCGCCGTGCATGGCGCACTCGCCCCTGTTGACCATACCCCTGGTCCTATATACTGGGCGCCCCCATCTCTACTCCAAATGGCTTGCTCCGCAAGAAGCCGAGTCCTCTAATCTACATCGCGCGCCGCCGCCAGACTCTACTAGAACTAATCCGCCGTCGACGATTCCTGATTTCCTTCGCTGTGGTGGCCTCGATGCCCACCTGGGAAGCTTCACTGTGACTTGGCTGTGGTAACTGAAGAACCAGAGGAAAGAATCGGGCTTGGGGCGACACCGGAATTCCATGCCGGAAGTCGTCTCCGTCGCTGCGCGCCGTTCTCGGTGAGTCCTTCGCCCTTTCTGCAGCTAGTACTCGGGTGGTGCACACCGTAGATCGTCGCTAGCTCGAGCCGAACGCGTCCGTGGCGATGGCGGACTCCGGCAGTGGTGATGGGAGGACGAATTGCTCGCCGCAGCTCCAAGGCCACCGCGGGGTCACGCATCTCCGTGGGCGTGATGAACTACTTCACGAATCACGGTATTACACCCACCATTTCGCTCGCCTGGTTATCCACTTCATATAGCGCCGGCCGGATTGTGAGCTTGAGGCTAGAACAGGGCAGCGGGGTTTCCCGGCAATGGCTCGGCCGCGGGATTGGGGCGGCGCTGCCGCGCGGATGGCCCCGGGAGGGGAGAAGACACCCGTGGATCGTTGAACGTGTGATGAACGGTGGAGATTAGATCGTTCAACGGATTGATCTCGATCGTCGGATCTCCGGGGTACGGTTCGGATTAGGTTGGCGCATACCTTTTCGTTCGTTGAATGCGTGACGTTGATCGTCGATCGGAGGGTGGAGAACGGTTCATATCTCATTAAATCCTGATCATCAGATCTCTGATCCAACGGTGCATAGCGCATACCGGTTGGGTGAGGTGGTCTTATAATCCGGGCCCTCAAACGCCGATCCAACGGCCGAGAGCCCTCCTTACCCCTTCGGCTGGCGCAGTTCGCGTATGAACCCCTCAGTTTTCCCCAAATTGAACCCGCCGTCCACATGGGGATTCGCTGTGTCTTGGGTTTATTTGCGCCGCAGCCCCTGTATTTTACAGAAATTGATGGCCAGTCCAGAGATTTATAAAATCAGAGAAATTGATTTATAAAATGAATTTCTTATATAAAAACAATTCCAGAACTTGTAAAATTCATATAAAATTTATTTTAACTCATTTTTAACCCATTCCAGTTCCTATAATTTGGTAATATTATTGTCTATCACCTAGTGACACTGTTTTAGCATGAAAACTATATTAAATTTGATCACCTAGTTATTTCCGTATCAAACACATGAAACCTTAGGAAATTCATAACTCCTCCGTTTTAACTCCGATTTGATCCGTTCAAGTTGCGTTAGTCTCGTAGCAACGTGTAGATCATTATTATGCACTATATTCTTATGTTTGGTGTGATGTTAATTTTGTATATACCATGTCTGCTTGTATTGCTACGTCTAGCGCGAGGACACGTGTCATCTGAAAAGCAAGTTGGTACCTGGAATCTCAAGTGCCAGGCAAGTTGTGCCCTTGATCACTTATTTTACCCATTCATGTTCTTATTATTCATAATGATCTGCATAGGATAATTTTGCTGGAACCCAATAGGATACCCTAGATTTGACTATCTTTATACCTTGCTTCACCACTGGTTTTACTACTAAAGTTTTGGGTAGTACATGCTATTGCTTTATGTGGATTTGGGTATAGAGATATTCATCACTCACTGTTATACTATCTATTGTCATCTGTTTTATTATTCCTTGTTCATGTTAAGATCATTATGTTAATGGGAACATGGAGCGACCACCCGGGAAAACAGTGCTACCACAAGGGTGGAATGGGACGCCCTTGGCTGATTAACTAGGAAAGCTAGGGGAGGGCTACCTTACCCGAAAGGGGCAAGGGCAGTAGGGGAGAGGTCAGTGCGGGGAGGTCCCTGGTTGATTTTGCTGCGATGGCTATCAGCCAGGAACCCTTTACTGGATCTTCCCATAAACTGTAGCGGGTAGTCTGAAGCTAGTGGAACTTTGTAAAGGCCTCGTAGTGTTACCCTGCCTCGCCTCCTCGGTAGAGGTGTATGGGATTGGCCATCTCTTGGTAGATGGGTAACATGACTTGTGGGTAAAGATGCGCAACCTCTGCAGAGTGTAAAACTAGTATACTAGCCGTGCTCACGGTCAAGAGCGGCTCGGACCCTCACATGATTAAATATGGAACTTAAATTCAATTTGTCATTTCATTGCATTTGGGATTATTTTATTATTACTCTTACTTATTATTACTAAGGTTTGGTATTTACTTGCACTTAGTAACTGCTAATAAAATTTTGACCAAACTATAAAAGCAATGCTCAGCCACAGCCTTTATTTTATTGATCAGCCTTACACTTCATGAACTCCCACCTTTGGTGAGTTCATGCCACATTATTCCCCACGACTTGTTGAGCTATGATCGTATGTGAGCTCACTCTTGCTGTCTCACACCCCCCCACAGGAGAAGAACAGGTGGTTTCAAGTGGAGTCAAGTACCGAGGAGTTTGATCTGATCTAGGTGGCGTTTCTCAGTCGACATTGGCGCCGACGATCCTTAGTTCGTTTTATGTTTACATTTCTATTTTGTAATAAGACTTCCGCTTTGTAATAAATACTCTGATGTTTATGACATTTATCTCTATACACTCTGTTATTATATATGTTGTCTTCCTGGCGCATGTATGAGATGCACCCGGCTTTGTCCTTTAAAACCGGGTGTTACAGGCCATCATTACCCTGCCCCTAGCTAGCTCATGCTACGGGGAACAAGACCGGCGTCCCATCTGGCTCGCCCCAGTAAACAAGTAATGATGACACCCCGCACGCTCCATGACGACGGCAACTCCCAGCCCCTTACGTCAGCAAGGAGACGTCAGCAAGGATCCGACAGCCCCGACAGCTGTACTTCCGCAAGGCTCCAGCTCTCCTCCGACGGCCACGACATCACATGAACAGGGCAGCAACACCTCTCCGACAGCCACGACGGCATGTACATAGGGCACTAGCTCCTCTCTGCTAGACAGGTTAGCACATTGCTACACCCCCCATTGTACACCTGGGCCCTCTCCTTACATCTATAAAAGGAAGGTCCAGGGCTCTCGTACAGAGGGTTGGTCGCGCGGGAGAACGGGCCGATGCATAAGGCTCTCGCTCTCGCTCTCTCCCACGCGAACGCTTGTAACCCCCTACTGCAAGCGCATCCATCCGCCCTGGGCGCAGGACAACACGAAGGCCGCGGTTTCCCCTTACTGTTCTCCCCCTTTGTGTCCCGTCTCGTGCCGACCCATCTGGGCTGGGACACGCAGCGAAAATTTACTCGTCGGTCCAGGGACCCCCCGGGTCAAAACGCCGACAGTTGGCGCGCCAGGTAGGGGCCTATTGCGTGTTGACGAACAACTTCACGTCAAGCTCCAGATGGGTAGTCTCCAGCAACCTTTCCAACCTAGGACGATGCTCCGTTTTGGGAGTCTTGAGTTCATGTCCCTCGACGGCAGCTACGACATGATACTCCTTCCTCCGCCGCGCGATAGCGACAATGGCGGCCGTCAGCCCGCCCGCCGGCGGCGGAATCAACGACGTCTTCCCCACATGGCGGAAGAACAACATCCGGGTTTGTCACGTCACCTCCCCCACCGACAGAGGAGGAGGCGGGGCAACCATGGCCAAGTAGGAGGTGGCACCTTGTCGGCTGTCGAGCAAGTCGACGATGCCAGCGCCCCAGCGGGGGACACGTCGGGCTTTGACCTTGCGTCTGAGACGAAGACGAGCGTCGTTTCCCCGCAACACGCCAACCCCAAGCAGACGAACGACGCCAGCACGCTCGCGAAGGACTTGCTAGGCGTCGCCCTCGTACCTGAGACAACAGTGCAGTCCACCCCTGACGCGACTTCGTCACCGCCTGTCGACCAAGAGGTACCGACCGATTCCCATCTCGTGCCTTTTGGATTCAGCTTCGACCCACCAAGCGACCTCGCTTCGGTGGAAGCCTTCATAGAGGCATGTACCAACGCTCCGGGGTACCATATGCGGTCGCCCTGGGACAGACTGACGGCCGTCTCCACCTACGAACCCTCGGGTTCCGAGGAGGATGACGAGCCCGACTTTAGTTGGGATTTCTCCGGGCTTGATAACCCCAGTGCCATGCGGGACTTCATGACCGCATGCAACTACTGCCTCTCCGATTGTTCCAATGGTAGCCACAGCTTCGGCGACGAGGACTGCGGCCCAAGTCGTGAATGTTTCCACGTCGATCTAGGGGGTCCCGACGAAGGCAACCATCTTGGTATGCCGGAGAGTGGCGATCCCCCTAAGCCTGCGCCTCGCGTTGACATCCTTCGGGAGCTAGCTGTGGTCCTAGTCCCTGCGGGGTTCAGGACGCACAGCTCGAGCAAATCTGCGAGATGCAGGCCAGGCTCGACGAGGGAGCAGGAACACTTGAGCAGTTCCGGCGGAACATCGGGCAGGAATGGGTAGACCAAGCTGCGGCCGGAGAAGCGCGTCATCTACCCCATGGCATCCAGCACCGCATTGCCGACGACGTCGGGGCAAGGCCGCCACCGGCTTCCAGTGGGGTCGGCAAGAACCCGGCTGCAGCAGCAATACTACTCCGCGCGATGCCGGAACCATCGACCACTGAAGGGCGGCATATCCAGGGAGAGCTCAAGAATCTCCTGGAGGATGCCGCGGTCCGACGGGCTGAATGCTCTGCCTCCCGAAGGCAGGGGTACCCCTCGGAGCATCGCGTCGCGACTTCCCAATTCGTGCGGGAAGCCTCGATCCACACCGGGCGCACGCACAACACGGCGCCTGCAGCCCCGGGTCGCCTCGGCAACGAGCACCACCACCGCAACCGTCGAGCCCACCTCGACGAGAGGGTGCGCCGAGGCTACCACCCTAGGCATGGGGGACGCTACGACAGCGGGGAGGATCGGAGCCCCTCGCCCGAACCACCCGGTCCGCAGGCTTTCAGCCGGGCCATACGACGGGCGCCGTTCCCGACTACCATCACAAAGTACTCGGGGGAGACGAGGCCGGAACTGTGGCTCGCGGACTACCGACTAGCCTGCCAGCTGGGTGGAACGGACGATGACAACCTCATCATCCGCAACCTCCCCCTGTTCCTCTCCGACACCGCTCGAGCCTGGCTGGAGCATCTGCCTCCGGGGCAGATCTCCAACTGGGACGACCTGGTCCAAGCCTTCGCCGGCAACTTCCAGGGCACGTACGTGCGCCCTAGGAACTCCTGGGATCTCTGAAGCTGCCGCCAGCAGCCGAGAGAGTCTCTCCGGGACTACATTCGGCGATTCTCGAAGCAGCGCACTGAGCTGCCCAACGTCACCGACTCAGACGTCATCGGCACGTTCCTCGCCGGCACCACCTGCCGCGACCTGGTGAGCAAGCTGGGTCGCAAGACCCCCACCAGGGCGAGCGAGCTGATGGACATCGCCACCAAGTTCGCCTCTAGCCAGGAGGCGGTTGAGGCCATCTTCCGAAAGGACAAGCAGCCCTAGGGCCGCTAGCTGGAAGACGTCCCCGAGGCGTCCGCTCAGCGCGACACCAAGAAGAAGAACAAGAAGAAGTCGCGAGCGAAACGCGACGCCACCAATGCGGACCTTGTCGCCACCGCTGAGTACAAGAACCCTTGGAAACCTCCTGGAGGTGCCAATCTCTTCGATAAGATGCTCAAGGAGCCGTGCCCCTATCATCAGGGGCCTATCAAGCACACCCTTGAGGAGTGCGTCATGCTTCGGCGCCACTTTCACAAGGCCGGGCCACCGGCGGAAGGTGGCAGGGCCCACAACAACGACAAGAAGGAGGATCACAAGGCAGAGGAGTTCCCCGAGGTCCACGACTGCTTCATGATCTACGGTGGGCAAATGGCGAACGCCTCGGCTCGGCACAGCAAGCAAGAGCATCGGGAGGTCTGCTCGGTAAAGGTGGCGGCGCCAGTTCACCTAGACTGGTCCGACAAGCCCATCACCTTCGACCAGGGCGACCACCCCGATCGCGTGCCGAGCCCGGGGAAATATCCGCTCGTTGTCGACCCCGTCATCGGCAACGTCAGGCTCACCAAGGTCCTCATGGACGAAGGCAGCAGCCTCAACATCATCTACGTCGAGACCCTCGGGCTCCTGCAGATCGATCTGTCCTCGATCCGGACAAGCGCGGCGCCTTTTCACGGGATCATCCCCGGGAAACACGTCAAATCCCTCGGACAACTCGATCTGCCCGTCTGCTTCAGGACTCCCTCCAACTTCCGAAGGGAAACCCTCACGTTCGAGGTGGTCGGGTTCCGAGGAACCTACCACGCAGTACTGGGGAGGCCATGCTACGCCAAGTTCATAGCCGTCCCCAACTACACCTACCTCAAGCTCAAAATGTCGGGCCCAACGGGGTCATCACCGTCGGCCCCACGTACCGACACGCGTACGAATGCGACGTGGAGTACGCTGAGGCCCTCGCCGAATCTGAGGCCCTCATCGCTGACCTGGAGAGCCTCTCCAAGGAGGCGCCAGATGCGAAGCGCCATGCCGGCAACTTCGAGCCAGCAGAGACGGTTAAGTCCGTCCCTCTCGACCCCAGCAACGACGCCTCCAAGCAGATCCGGATCGGCTCCGAGCTCGACCCCAAATAGGAAGCAGTGCTCGTCGACTTTCTCCGCGCGAACGCCGAAGTTTTCGCGTGGAGTCCCTCGGACATGCCTGGCATACCGAGGGATGTCACCGAGCACTCGCTGGATATCCGAACTGGATCCCGACCCGTGAAGCAGCCTCTGCGCCGATTCGACGAAGAAAAGCGCAGAGCCATAGGCGAGGAGATCCACAAACTGATGGCTGCAGGGTTCATCAAAGAGGTATTCCATCCTGAATGGCTTGCCAACCCTGTGCTTGTAAGAAAGAAAGGAGGGAAATGGCGGATGTGTGTAGACTACACTGGTCTAAACAAAGCATGTCCGAAGGTTCCCTACCCTCTGCCTCGCATCGATCAAATCGTGGATTCCACTGCTGGGTGCGAAACCCTGTCATTCCTTGACGCCTACTCAGGGTATCACCAAATCAAGATGAAAGAGTCCGACCAGCTCGCGACTTCTTTCATCACACCTTTTGGCATGTACTGCTATGTTACTATGCCATTTGGTTTGAGGAATGCGGGTGCGACATACCAAAGGTGCATGAACCACGTGTTTGGTGAACACATTGGTCGGACCGTCGAGGCTTACGTTGATGACATTGTAGTTAAGACGAGGAAAGCCTCCGACCACCTCTTCGACCTTGAAACGACATTCAAGTGTCTCAAGGCGAAAGGCGTAAAACTCAATCCCAAGAAGTGCGTCTTCGGAGTCCCCCGAGGCATGCTCTTGGGGTTCATCGTCTCCGAGCGGGGCATCGAGGCCAACTCGGAGAAAATCGCGGCCATCACCAACATGGGGCCCATCAAGGACTTGAAAGGCATACAAAGGGTCATGGGATGCCTTGCGGCTCTGAGCCGCTTCATCTCGCGCCTCGGCGAAAGAGGCCTACCTCTTTACCGCCTCTTAAGAAAGACCGAGTGCTTCACTTGGACCCCCGAGGCCGAGGAAGCCCTCGGGAACCTGAAGGCGCTCCTTACGAACGCACCCATCCTGGTGCCTTCCGCTGCCGGAGAAGCCCTCTTGATCTACGTCGCCGCTACCACTCAGGTGGTCAGTGCCGCGATCGTGGTCGAAAGACGAGAAGAAGGGCATGCATTGCCCGTCCAGAGGCCGGTCTACTTCATCAGTGAGGTACTGTCCGAGACCAAGATCCGCTACCCACAAATTCAGAAGCTGCTGTACACGGTGATTCTAACGCGGCGGAAGTTGCGACACTACTTCGAGTCTCATCCGGTGACTGTGGTGTCATCCTTCCCCCTGGGGGAGATCATCCAGTGCCGAGAGGCCTCAGGTAGGATTGCAAAGTGGGCGGTGGAAATCATGGGCGAGACAATCTCGTTCGCCCCTCGGAAGGCCATCAAGTCCCAAGTCTTGGCGGACTTTGTGGCTGAATGGGTCGACACCCAGCTCCCGGCAGCTCTGATCCAACCGGAACTCTGGACCATGTTTTTCGATGGGTCGCTGATGAAAACAGGGACAGGCGCGGGCCTGCTCTTCATCTCGCCCCTCGGGAAGCACCTTCGCTACGTGCTGCGCCTCCATTTCCCGGCGTCCAACAACGTGGCTGAGTACGAGGCTCTGGTCAACGGGTTGCGCATCGCCATCGAGCTAGGGGTCCGACGCCTCGACGCTCGCGGTGACTCGCAGCTTGTCATCGACCAAGTCATGAAGAACTCCCACTGCCGTGACCCGAAGATGGAAGCCTACTGCGACAAGGTTTGGCGCCTAGAGGACAAGTTCTACGGGCTCGAGGTCAACCACGTCGCCCGGCGGTACAACGAGACTGCGGACGAGCTGGCGAAGATAGCTTCGACACGAACAACGGTTCCCCTGAACGTCTTCTCCCGGGACCTACATCAACCCTCAGTCAAGACAAACGACACGCCCGAGCCCGAGAAGGCCTCGGCCCGGCCCGAGGCACCCTCGGCCTCGCCCGAGGCACCCTCGGCTACCGAGGGTGAGGCTCTACGCATCGAGGAAGAGCGGAATGGGGTCACGCCTAATCGAAACTGGCAGACCCCGTACCTGCAATATCTCCACCGAGGAGAGCTACCCCTCGACAGAGCCGAAGCTCGGCGACTGGTGCGGCGCGCCAAGTCATTCGTCTTGCTGGGTGACGGGAAGGAGTTCTACCACCGCAGCCCCTCCGGCATCCTCCAGCGATGCATATCCATCGCCGAAGGCCAGGAGCTCTTACAACAAATACACTCGGGGGCTTGCGGTCATCACGCAGCGCCTCGAGCCCTTGTTGGAAACGCTTTCCGACAAGGTTTCTACTGGCCGACCGCGATGGCCGACGCCACTAGAATTGTCCGCACCTGCCAAGGGTGTCAATTCTACGCAAGGCAGACGCACCTACCCGCTCAGGCTCTGCAAACAATACCCATCACCTGGCCATTTGCTGTGTGGGGTCTGGACCTCGTCGGTCCCTTGCAGAAGGCACCCGGGGGCTACACGCACCTACTGGTCGCCGTTGACAAATTCTCCAAGTGGATCAAAGTCCGACCCCTAAACAACATCAAGTCCGAACAAGCGGTGGCATTCTTCACCAACATTATCCATCACTTCGGGGTCCCGAACTCCATCATCACCGACAACGGCACCCAGTTCACTGGCAGAAAGTTCCTGGACTTCTTCGAAGACCACCACATCCGGGTGGACTGGGCCGCCGTGGCGCACCCACAACGAATGGGCAGGTAGAACGTGCCAACAGCATGATTCTGCAAGGACTCAAGCCGAGGACCTACAACGACCTCCACAAGTTCGGCAGGCGATGGATGAAGGAACTCCCCTTGGTGGTCTGGAGCCTGAGGACGACGCCAAGTCGAGCCACGGGTTTCACGCCGTTCTTTCTAGTCTATGGAGCCGAGGCCATCTTGCCCACAGACTTAGAATACGGTTCCCCAAGGACGAGGGCCTATGACGACCGACGCAACCAGACCAACCGAGAAGACTCACTGGACCAGCTGGAAGAGGCTCGGGACGTGGCCTTACTACACTCGGCCCGGTATCAGCAGTCCCTGCGACGCTACCACGCCCGAGGGGTTCGTGAAAGTCGCCTAGAGGGGGGTGAATAGGGCGAAACTGAAATTTTACAAAATTAATCACAACTACAAGTCGGGTTAGCGTTAGAAATATAGTCGAGTCCGAGAGAGGGCGTAAAAACAAATCGCAAGCGAATAAGGAAGTGAGACACAAGGATTTGTTTTACCGAGGTTCGGTTCTCGCAAACCTACTCCCTGTTGAGGAGGCCACAAAGGTCGGGTCTTTTTCAACCCTTTCCCTCTCTCAAACGGTCCCTCGGACTGAGTGAGCTTTCTCTTCTCAAATCAACCGGGAACAAAACTTCCCCGCAAGGACCACCACACAATTGGTGTCTCTTGCCTCAGTTACAATTGAGTTTTGATCACAAGAAAAGAATGAGAAAGAAAGCAATCCAAGCGCAAGAGCTCAAAAGAACACAACAAATCTCTCTCACTTAACACTAATGCTTTTGTGGAATTGGGAGAGGATTTGATCACTTGGGTGTGTCTTGTATTGAATGCCTAGCTCTTGTAAGTGGTTGGAAGTTGGAAAACTTGGATGACTTGAATGTGGGGTGGTTGGGGGTATTTATAACCCCAACCACCAAACTAGCCGTTTGGTGGAGGCTGCTGTCGCATGGCGCACCGGACAGTCCGGTGCGCCACCGGACACTGTCCGGTGCACCAGCCACGTCACCAGGCCGTTGGGTTCCGACCGTTGGAGTTCTGACGAGTGGGCCCGCCTGGCTGTCCGGTGGTGCACCGGACAAGTCCTGTAGACTGTCCGGTGTGCCACCCGCGCGTGCTCTGCTCCTTTGCGCGCGCTGGCGTGCATTTAATGCGTTGTAGACGACCGTTGGCGCGAAGTAGTCGTTGCTCCGCTGGTTCACCGGACAGTCCGGTGTGCACCGGACATGTCCGGTGAATTATAGCGGAGCGGAAATCCGAAGCTGGCGAGTTCAGAGTCGCTCTCCTCTGGAGCACCGGACACTGTCCGGTGTGCACTGGACATGTCCGGTGAATTATAGCGAACCGCCTCTGAATATTCCCGAAGGTGCGAAGTTTGGCCTGGAGTCCCCTAGTGCACCGGACACTGTCCGGTGGAGCACCGGACACTGTCCGGTGGCGCACCGGACAGTCCAGTGCGCCAGACCAGGGTGCCTTCGGTTATCCATTGCTCTCTTTGGTTCAACCCTTTTCTTGGTCTTTTTAATGGCTTAGTGTGAACCTTTGGCACCTGTATAACTTATAGACTAGAGCAAACTAGTTAGTCCAATTATTTGTGTTGGGCAATTTAACCACCAAAATCATTTAGGAAATAGGTGTAAGCTTAATTCCCTTTCAATCTCCCCCTTTTTGGTGATTGATGCCAACACAAACCAAAGCAAATAGAGAAGTGCATAATTGAACTAGTTCGCATAATTGTAAGTGCAAAGTTTACTTAGAATTGAGCCAATATAACTACTCATAGGATATGCATGGATTGTATCTTCATTTTTAACATTTTGGACCACGCTTGCACCACATGTTTTGTTTTTGCAAATTCTTTTGTAAATCCTTTTCAAAGTTCTTTTGCAAATAGTCAAAGGTAAATGAACAAGATTTTGCGAAGTATTTTCAAGATTTGAAATTTTCTCCCCCTGTTTCAAATGCTTTTCCTTTGACTAAACAAAACTCCCCCTTGATAAATTCCTCCTCTTAGTGTTCAAGAGGGTTTTAAGATATTGATTTTGAAAATACTATCCTCTCCCTCTTTTGAACATAATGAGATACCAACTTGAAAATCATACCAATTGAAAAACTCTTTCTAAAATTAGTACCAATTGAAAAACCAAAATTTTAAGTTGGTGGTGGTGCTGTCCTTTTGCTTTGGGCTCATGCTCTCTCCCCCTTTGGCATAAATCGCCAAAAACGGAATTATTAGAGCCCTTTGAACTACTTTTCTCCCCTTTGGCAAATAAAACATATGAGTGAAGATTATACCAAGGACGGAGGGATGCTCGGAGCGACGACGAAGGATGAGTTACGGAGTGGAAGCCTTTGTCTTCGCTGAAGACTCCAATTCCCTTTCAATATACCTATGACTTGGTTTGAAATTTACTTGAAAACATATTAGTCATAGCACATGAAAAAGACATGATCAAAGGTATATGAATGAGCTATGTGTGCAAATCAACAAAAGAAGTTCCTAGAATCAAGAATATTTAGCTCATGCCTAAGTTTGTTAAAAGTTTGTTCATCAAGTGGCTTGGTAAAGATATCGGCTAATTGATCTTTAGTGTTAATATATGAAATCTCGATATCTCCCTTTTGTTGGTGATCCCTTAAGAAGTGATACCGAATGGCTATGTGTTTAGTGCGACTATGCTCAACGGGATTATCCGCCATGCGGATTGCACTCTCATTATCACATAGAAGAGGAACTTTGGTTGATTTGTAACCATAGTCCCTAAGGGTTTGCCTCATCCAAAGTAGTTGCGCGCAACAGTGGCATGCGGCAATATACTCGGCTTCAGCAGTAGAAAGAGCTATGGAATTTTGCTTCTTTGAAGCCCAAGACACCAAGGATCTTACCAAGAACTGGCAAGTCCCCGATGTGCTCTTTCTATTAATCTTACACCCCGCCCAATCGGCATCCGAATAACCAATTAAATCAAAAGTGGATCCCCTAGGATACCAAAGCCCAAACTTATGAGTATAAACTAAATATCTCAAGATTCGTTTTACGGCCGTAAGGTGAGCTTCCTTAGGGTCGGCTTGGAATCTTGAACACATGCATACGGAAAGCATAATGTCTGGTCGAGATGCACATAAATAAAGTAAAGAGCCTATCATCGACCGGTATACCTTTTGATCGACGGATTTACCTTCCGTGTCAAGGTCGAGATGCCCATTGGTTCCCATGGGTGTCTTGATGGGCTTGGCATCCTTCATCCCAAACTTGCTTAGAATATCTTGAGTATACTTTGTTTGGCTTAGGAAGGTGCCCTCTTGGAGTTGCTTTACTTGAAATCCTAAGAAATACTTCAACTCCCCCATCATTGACATCTCGAATTTTTGTGTCATGATCCTATAAACTCTTCACAAGTAGATTCGTTAGTAGACCCAAATATAATATCATCAACATAAATTTGGCATACAAATAAATCATTTTCAAGTGTTTTGGTAAAGAGTGTAGGATCGGCTTTTCTGACTTTGAATCCATTAGTGATAAGGAAATCTCTAAGGCATTCATACCATGCTCTTGGGGCTTGCTTGAGCACATAAAGCGCCTTAGAGAGCTTATATACATGGTTAGGGTACTCACTATCTTCAAAGCCGGGAGGTTGCTCAACATAGACCTCTTCTTTGATTGGTCCATTGAGGAAGGCACTCTTCATGTCCATTTGGTAAAGCTTGAAGCCATGGTAAGTAGCATAGGCTAATAATATACGAATTGACTCAAGCCTAGCTACGGGTGCATAGGTTTCACCGAAATCCAAACCTTCCACTTGGGAGTATCCTTTGGCCATAAGTCGGGCTTTGTTCCTTGTCACCACACCATGCTTGTGACGGAACCTCCCAAGTAATTAGGCCCACCTACAGTTGTCCTTGTCTAACAGACATCAGACACCCTGTAGATGTTCCTAAGTCACTTGACAAGCTCGGTATCTTTCCCGACCTCACCAGGAACGTTTCACCCGTCTTGCAGACATTACAGAACATCGGAGATAAAGAAATGCGGAAGCGAATTACATAAACTTACATTTATTTCAAAAGCAAGCTTGAGTTATTTTATTACAGACCAGACTAAAAGTGAGTGCAGAGTAGTAATATTATACAAACCATGGGAGGCACAAACTTCTCCCGATAAGTTATAAACAAAAGATCCTATGTGGAGGAACGAGTCCTCCCGCACTTCAGTCTTGTTTTTCTTCTTTGGGAACCACCTTGGCACAGAAGCAACAAAAGTCTGCTACTTCCTCACCTAAAAACAACGAAGGGATAAACCCTGAGTATGGAATTACTCAGCAAGTCTTACCCGACTAAGGAAAAGACTTTCAAGGGTATGCTGGATAAATAGGAGTCAAGGAGAGGCTTTAGCAAAAATCAACTTATACTTTTGCAGAAGTAGCTTACTAAAGTGAGTCCTTACTTTCAATCTTTTAACGCCATATTAGGTATTAATAGACTCTATTTGCATCTAGTCTAATTTCACATCACATCAAGACAACATCATTTTTATCCATGGTGTTCACATCCTGACTTTAGGTTGTAGAAAAGTGACCAAGTCTTCATAACCGCGAAGGTACGGCGATCCGAATCGATTATACTCAGCTGAGGATCTCCAATCACACGACATATGTAGCACTTAACCCTTGCATATGTCAACCCGCCACCGGGGTTCTTAAGACCGGATCAGGTTCACGCAAACCGAGAGCACAGATACACCACCGTCCAGCCTCTTGCCACGGAGGGTACACGCTACTCTCGCCACCGCTCCACTCCCATTTCGTGTTATCTTATTCCGGCCTTAGTCTGCCCGAGGCAAGGCTTACCCATGACGAGGCATGTGACCAGTTAAAGGGTCCTCGGTCAGCACGCCTACATACGCGTTAATCCTTAACCAACCTGGGTAGAACATCACCTGTTCCTACCCCAAGTCTCAATTTACGTATTTCCATCCTTAGGATTGTGTCTGTTCCTTAGGATGAAAGAGCATCACAGGGAACTTTGCAGTAAGATCCCACCATTGCTCCAAATGAAAATATTCTTGCAGGTAGAAGCCATCCTCTCCCGGGTTAGACTGAGGACAACCTCTATCCACAAGATCTAAGCAAGGCTAAGCATTTTTGTAAATCATAATTTTGATACTTCACAGAAGTATCTATAAAGGTATGGATATCAAGGAAAGCAATGCATCAAAGGGTTTCAAGCAACTCCTATGAACCTAATGCACATTTCACTAGACTTAAAGTGTGCGAAAAGTATTTAAAAACACAAAGGAAGGGGTTGCATGCACCGGGGCTTGCCTTTGTTATCAGGTGAGTTCTCCTCGGTTCCACAAATATCGAAATAAAAGCAATTGCCTGTTTGAGGATCTGAGGATGGTGGTATCCCTTCTTCAGAGACTTCTTCTTCTTCTTCGTGCTCTAATATAACCATATACATGCATAAGAATGGATGTCATGGGATGCTTATGAGGATGCAAAGATAATATAAACTTATTATCTAAGTCTTGAGTACAACTTTCCTTCACGGAATTCCGGGAACTTAGGGTTTCCGGAGTCAGTAAAGGAGTTCATGGAGCAGGGGGGGTGGTTTTGGGTTTAGTGATCAAACAAGGTCCAAATCAACCCAAATTCTACCCAAGGCTTCTAAATATTGGTTTAGGTTCACATAAAAATTTTGAGCATTTTTGGGATTACCATTTATCTTTTAAAAATCCAGAATTACTTCTTTAAGCTACTTTAAATGCCTTAAAATTCCTAGTTTAAACTAAAAATCGTGAAACTACTTTTATTAAATTCTAGGGAAAATAAGAAGTCTAGGAAAATTGGTTTCATAATTTTAGGATTTTTCTATAATTTTTAACAGATTTTCAAAGTCTTTCGGAAAAAGAAAAAGGAAAAGAGGTGAATAGTGTTGGGCCAAAACTGGCCCGAGTGGCCCAAACCCACGCAGAAGTGCGCGCGCCCGCGCCCGCGCTGGTGGTTTTGCAGCAAGGGTCCTCGGCTTAACGGCTAAACAGAAATAGGTCCATTCACTATTGTGTTAAGTCACTGACAGATTGCAAAAATGCCCTCGGGTTTCTATTTCTTCTCCACGAGTACCCCTGGTCACGGCACGCCCCCCGTTCATCCCTGCCGTGATTCGTACCGGCCATGATCGGTGATGATTGTTCAAGCTAACTATCGAAGAGGCTTTACGGACCTACAACGGCCTCGGAACGCACACTAATTCGACCCGAACACCCCGAGAACGACCTGTCCACGTGCACGGCGGAAACCGAGCACGGGAGCACACGTTCCCGCCAAACCATGGTCGATCAGAGCAAACGGGCACCACCATGAGCTTTGCAAGCATGCAGAGGCATGGAAACGACACTTGAATTGGATAGGGACTCACCAGAGTGGCCCAGCCACGGACGGGCTGTTCTACGCGATGTGGCGGACCAGTTTTGGGGAAAACGGTGTTGCGGCGTCTCTGGGCGAAATTGGGAGATGGGATTGGGGCTACACGGCCGTAAAGAACCACTGATTCCCCGTGTACAACCAATTTGGAGAGTGGGAGAGGAGACACGGCGAATTTTGGATTGCGATCGGTTTGCTGGTAAAGAGGAAAACTCCTCGCCGTGGACCACCGTGCTATTTATAGCCACGGCGACCCAACAGTCGACCTCCGGCCACGGACAGTAACACACGCGCATGCTTACCACGTCGGTAGAAGAAACAGTGAGGGAGATCGCGGCATGGGTGACACCGCGGCAAAGTCACTGGGTCACGGTGGCCGCCGGTGAACAACTCCGGCAGGGCTCGGGGTATGGTGACACGTACGCGTTATCTGACTCCGGTGTTATCCGTTCCTTACCGCGCACGAACCCGGACGGCGGCGGCACGAATTTTGACGCGGGGAGGTCGCCGGCGGTGGAGGTTTGTCACGCTGGCGATCTAATCTGCTCGAGTTACTGTACCATCAGAACCCCCCTTATCAGAGCACCTGACAGTCCAGTTTCCAGAGCCCACAACTTCCAATTTTGTGCAGCAACTCGATTGCCTTTCTCAAACAAAGTTGTAGAGCAATATACCATCTATAATTCGACTATAGGACTTGAACACATTTGAGCACTGGATCATGCTTGGATTTGAGCTGGAAGTTGATGTCAGTCATCTGCTATTCTGAATTTCAGATCAAACAGCCTGACAGCCAGTTTTTGATTGGGTTTTTCTCTAAATTTCTCATAACAACTAAGCTCACACTCTTTAGCAAAGTTGTTCTCCTATAATTGGTCTTCAACTTTGATGTGGTGACCTAGGGCAAAAACCCTATACTTTGTAAGTTTCAAAGCCCCAAAGTTGAGCCCATTCTCTGATTTTCAGACTTAGAATAAAACTCAAATGAGGTCCATTTTGCATTTAAGTCCAAAACTTAGGGTTTGGCTTTCAATTCCACATATTTGTGAACCAATTGAATTAAAATACTTATTTGGCTTGGTTTTTGCACTTTAGTCCAAAAGTGGACTAATTTTGCACATAAGCCCCTAGGGTTTGGTTTCAGGGTTTTCCAGAGTTCCAATTAGGGTTTCTGGTATTCCAGGGGTATAAGTGTGATTCAACTTTATTCTTGGAGTCATTTTATGACTTTTACCCTAAAGCTTTTAGGTTTTCTCAACTTAGGTTAAGTTTTACCCCTTTAATCACTATTTAGGGTTAAGTCCTTTAACCAGGGTCCTATTTGTAAAACATTAAAACAATACAACTTGTTTGAAATTTTTGCCTAGTGAATGCACTCTAGGTGTGTCAAACATATGCAATGCCAATGCTTATGATGTCATGCTCAAGTTTTAGTTATAGTAACACCAGGGGTGTTACATCCTTCCCCCCATAAAAGAATCTCGTCCCGAGATTTAAAGTCCTAGGGTGAGTAATGGAAAAGGAAATGTGTCACATTTGTATTTCCTTATTTCTGGTACAAGGCAGGGGTGGTGTGGGGGTTCATTCCTTTATTATACAGCTATACAAACTTTACAACTTACAAGAGGCTAGAAAGCCTGGGAAATTCTTATCTAAGAAATCTTGGGTTTCCCATGTAGCCTCATCCTCAGAATGCTGGTTCCACTGTATCTTATAAAACTTGAGAGTCTTTCTCCGAGTAACCCTGTCCTTTTGATCCAGAACTTGAATGGGATGTTCCGAGTATGTTAAATCTGGTTCCAGGACAACATCAGTCACTTCAACGGTTCGATCGGGAACCCGAAGACACTTCTTCAATTGTGACACGTGGAACACATTATGCACAGCAGACAATGTTTCGGGTAGTTGGAGTCGGTACGCCACTGGTCCACATTGTTCAAGCACCAGGAATGGACCAATGTATCTGGGTGCAAGCTTCCCTTTAACCCCGAAACGCGATACACCCTTCATTGGTGAAACTTTCAAGTAGACATAATCGTCTACCAGAAAACATAAGGGTTGTCGTCGTCGGTCTGCATAACTCTTTTGTCGAGTCTGAGCTTCCTTCATATTATGAATAATTTTCTGAACCTTTTCTTCGACCTCTTTCACCATATCAGGCCTAAAGAAGTATCTTTCTCCAGGTTCAGACCAATTTAGCGGAGTTCGACACCGTCGCCCATATAAAGCTTCAAAAGGTGCCATCTTGATACTTTCCTGATAACTGTTATTGTATGAAAACTCCGCTAGGGGCAAACATTCATCCCATTTTTGCGAGAAGTCCAGAACACATGCCCGCAGCATATCCTCGAGGATTTGATTCACTCTCTCAGTCTGTCCACTGGTTTGAGGATGATAGGCCGAACTGTGGAGTAACTTAGTACCCAGGGATTTATGAAGTTCTTCCCAGAATTTGGATACGAACGGAGGTCCACGATCCGACACTATAGTCTTCGGAATACCATGTAGACTGAGAATACGGGCAATGTATAAGGCTGCATAAGTGGCTACTGTATATGTGACCTTGACAGGTAAGAAGTGGGCAATCTTTGTGAGTCGATCAACGATAACCCAAATAGAATCATACCCTTTGGCCGTCCTGGGCAATCCCACAATGAAGTCCATGCTTATGTCTTCCCATTTCCATGTTGGTATTGGTAATGACTGCAATGGACCAGCAGCTTTCATGTGTATGGCCTTGACACGTCTGCAAGTGTCACACTTAGCCACATAGCGTGCAATTTCAATTTTCATCTTCGTCCACCAGTAGTGCTGTTTTAGATCATGATACATCTTAGTGCTTCCCGGATGAATAGAATAGCAACTAAGATGCGCTTCATCTAAGATTTGCTGGCGGAGTTCTTCATTCTTTGGCACTACTATGCGGTTATTAAACCATAACACACCTTGATCGTCTTCCTTGAAACATTTGGCTGTTCCAGCCCTTATCTTCTCTCGTATGTGTTTCATACCCAAATTATCTTTTTGAGCATCAATTATCTTTTGCAAAATGATTGACTCAAGCTTAAGCTGATTCAGAGTCCCATGTTGGATGATCCCCAGGTTTAGCTTTTCCATTTCTTGACACAAAGTGTTCTCAGAAGTCTTTGCCATAAGACAGTGGCAGGAAGTCTTATGACTCAATGCATCTGCCACCACATTGGCCTTGCCTGGGTGATAATGGATCTCCAGATCATAGTCTTTAATGAGCTCAAGCCATCGTCTTTGCCTCATATTTAACTCTGACTGGGTGAAGATGTACTTCAAACTTTTATGATCTGTATATATGTGACAGATATTTCCCAGCAGATAGTGACGCCATATTTTCAGGGCATGAACCACAGCAGCTAACTCCAGATCATGAGTTGGATAATGCTCCTCATGTCGGCGCAGCTGCCTTGAAGCATACGCAATTACTCGGCCTTCTTGCATTAGTACACAGCCGAGTCCACTGCCAGATGCATCACAATATACATCAAAAGGCTTAGTGATGTCCGGTTGAGCCAATACCGGAGCAGTGGTTAATAATGTCTTCAATTGCTCAAAGGCTTCATTACACTTAGAAGACCAATTGAACTTAATGTCATTCTTCAACAAACTTGTGATTGGCTTCACAAGCTTAGAAAAATCGGGTATGAATCTGCGATAATACCCAGCTAGTCCAAGAAAACTCCGGACTTGGTGAACAGTGGTTGGGGGTTTCCATTCCAGAATATCCTTGACCTTGCTAGGATCTACCACAATTCCTTTAGCTGATAACACGTGCCCCAGAAATTGAATTTCCTCCAGCCAGAATGCGCACTTGCTGAACTTGGCATATAGCTGATGTTCCCTCAGGCGCGTCAATACAATCCGTAGATGCTGAGCATGCTCCTCTTCATTTTTAGAGTATATCAAAATATCGTCGATGAAGACCACCACGAACTTGTCTAACTCGGGCATAAACACCGAGTTCATCAAATAGGTGAAGTGGGCAGGAGCATTTGTGAGCCCGAAAGACATTATCAAGTATTCAAACAATCCATACCGCGTAGTAAATGCGGTCTTCGGTATATCCTCGGGCCGAATATGGATTTGATGATAGCCCGACCTGAGATCAATTTTAGAAAATACCCTCGCCCTAGTCAGTTGATCAAATAAAATATCGATCCTTGGAAGGGGGTACTTATTCTTGATGGTGACCTCATTCAGGGGCCGATAATCCACGCACATGCGCAAGGTTTGATCCTTCTTCTTGACAAAAATGGCGGGACAACCCCATGGGGACGAGCTTGGCCGGATAAATCCCTTATTCAGTAGATCTTGTAATTGAATCTTCAATTCCGCCAACTCATTAGGGGGCATACGGTACGATCTTTGAGAGATGGGAGCCGTACCGGGCTTTAGCTCAATTACGAATTCTACATCTCTTTCAGGGGGTAGTCCAGGCAAATCTTCCGGAAACACATCTGGAAACTCACATACTACCGGAATGTTCTTGATCTCCGGTACAATGGCTTCAAATATTCTACCAGAAGCTTTGGCTGGATTGGTTTTGGGGAGAGACAAAAGAATTTCTTCTTGATTATAACTCAACCTGACGGTTCTGAGTTCAGTGTTGAGAATTGCCTTGTGTTGAGTTAACCAATTCATACCCAAAATTACATCTATATCCTGGCCTCTTAGAACAATCATGTTAGCAGGAAAGTTCCGTCCGGCCATTGTTACTGGCACTTCATAGGCCACTTCTCTAGTAAAAATGTGTCCCCCAGGTGAATGAATTTTAAATCCCTCTTTTGATTCATGACATGCAATGTGATGTTGTTCCACAAATTTCTTGCTAATGAAGGTATGCGAAGCACCAGAATCAAAAAGAATTATTGCAGGGTGACTGGCCACAGGAAACGTACCCATCATCACCGGCTCTCCCTCCGGTGTAGTGGCCACTTGGGTGTAATATACACGCCCCGTCTTCTTGGTATTTCTCCCCGCAGCATTTCCCATGGGCTGAGTGGACTTCCCAGTTCCTTGCTGAGCATTGGATTGATTTTGCTTGGGGTACGGGCAGTCTTTGATAAAATGTCCCGACTTGCCACAGTTGAAACACCCAGTTGAAGAGCTGGGCAAGGCAGGGAATCGAGTGCCTGGGGCACCCGGCTGATTTGGGGAAGTGGAGGTTGTCGGCGTTTCGAGACCGGGGGGTCCCCGAGCCGACGAGTGAGTGTGCCGCGTGCCCCAGCCCAGATGGGTCGAGCGCGTGGGCGAGCGCGAAGGGGGGAAGAGCGAGGTGGCCGAAGCCGGGTCGTGAGGGAGGCGGAGATCCCGCGGCCTTCGTGTTCGTCCCGCGCCCAGGTCGGGTGCGCTTGCAGTAGGGGGTTACAAGCGTCCGCGCGGGTGAGGGGAGCGAGCGGCCCCAAGAGAGCGCCTGCCCCTGCCCTCGTTCCCGCGAGGCCAACCTTCTCTAAGAAGGCCCTGGTCCTTCCTTTTATAGGCGTAAGGAGAGGATCCAGGTGTACAAATGGGGGTGTAGCAAGGTGCTACGTGTCTAGCGGGGGAGAGCTAGTGCCCTAAGTACATGCCAAGGTGGCAGCCGGAGAGATCTTGGCACCCAGCTGGTGTGGCGTCGTGGCCGTCGGAGAAGCAATGGAGCCTGGCGGGGGGACAGCTGTCGGAGTGGTTGGGCCCTTGCTGACGTCCCCCTGCTTCCGTAAGGGAGCTGAGAACCGTCGTCGTCATGGGTCCAGCGGGGCGCCATCATTGCCTATCTGGCGGAGCTAGCCAGATGGGACGTCGGTCCTGTTTCCTACGGCCCGAGTCGGCTCGGGGTAGGGTGATGATGGCGCTTCCTGTCGACGTGGCGGACTCGTGCCCTAGGTCGGGCGACGTGGAGGCTCCTCCGAAGCCGAGGTCGAGTCTGTCCTGCATGGCCGAGGCCGAGCCCGAGCTCCAGGGTCGGGCGAGGCGGAGGTCGTTCGGCAGAGGCCAGGGCGGAGTCCGAGCCCTGGGTCGGGCAAAGCGGAGTTCGTCATCTTCCGGGGCCTTAGCCCGAGTCCGAGCCCTGGGTCGGGCGGAGCGGAGTTCGCCGTCTTCCGGGGCCTTAGCCCGAGTCCGATCCCTGGGTCGGGCGGAGCGGAGTTCGCCGTCTTCCGGGGCCTTAGCCCGAGTCCGAGCCCTGGGTCGGGCGGAGCGGAGTTCGCCGTCTTCCGGGGCCTTAGCCCGAGTCCGAGCCCTGGGTCGGGCGGAGCGGAGTTCGCCGTCTTCCGGGGCCTTAGCCCGAGTCCGAGCCCTGGGTCGGGCGGAGCGGAGTTCGCCGTCTTCCGGGGCCTTAGCCCGAGTCCGAGCCCTGGGTCGGGCGGAGCTTCCTATGGCGCTTTTGGCCAAGCCTGGCCGCCCGTCAGTCTCACTCTTTGCGTCAAATGCCCCAGTGACTTGGTCGGTCGGCGCGGTGATTTAGTCAGGGTTGCTTCTTAACGAAGGCAAGGCCTCGGGCGAGCCGGAGATGCGTCTGCCGTAAAAAAGGGGGCCTCGGGCGAGACGGAAACACCTCAGGGTCGGCTGCCCTTGCCCGAGGCTAGGCTCGGGCGTGGCGTGATCGAGTCGCCCATATGGACTGATCCCTGACTTAATCAAACCCATCAGGCCTCTGCAGCTTTATGCTGATGGGGGTTACCAGCTGAGAATTAGGCGTCTTGAGGGTACCCCTAATTATGGTCCCCGACAGTAGCCCCCGAGCCTCGAAGGGAGTGTTAGCACTCGCTTGGAGGCTTTCGTCGCACTTTTTTGCAAGGGGACCAGCCTTTCTCGGTTGCACTTTGTTCCGGTGGGTGCGCGCGAGCGCACCCGCCGGGTGTAGCCCCCGAGGCCTCGGAGGAGTGGTTTCACTCCTCCGAGGTCTTGATGCCTTGCGTAATGCTTTGGCTGGTCTGGCGGTTCCCTCATGCGAACAGGCCATAGCCCGGGTGCACTGTCGGGGCCCAAGTTCTCGGGCTGGTATGTTGACGCTGTCAACGGTTCGGCCGGAGCCGGGTTTGCGAGAGCAGCCCCCGAGCCTCCGCACAGGGCGAGAGGACGATCAGGGACAGACTCGGCTTTTTTACATACGCCCCTACGTCGCCTTTCCGCAAGGAGGAGGGGGGAGAGCGCCATGTTACCCTCGATGGGCACCGAACATGGTGTCTCCAGTGAGCTGCAATCGGGTAATCCGAGTGGACGTCCGTGCCCCGTTCGTTGGGGGTCGGCTAGGGGCCCGGAGGCACGCCCAAAAGTACCTGCGGGTGACCTGCCGGACCCGGTCCCCTGGCGACGGGGTCCGAGGGCTCGATGCCTCCCTCCGATGGGATTCCGTTACAGGATCGTTCCCGCTGGTCTCGGAAATGTCCTAGGGTACCTCGGGAGCGCAGCCCAAGCCTTGGTTATGTATCGAACGTACCCCTGGTCATCCCTCGCTCGGTGTCTGAGGCGACTGTGAACCCTTCGGGGGGCCAGCCTTCGAACCCCTGATCAGTAATGGGCGCGGAGCCCGAGTAGCCTGAGGCGGTCGTGGAACCTTTCGGGGGGCCGACCTTCGAACCTCTGACCAGTAGTGGGTGTCGGGCCCACGCGATCTGAGGCGGCTGTTGAACCCTTCGGGGGGCCAGCCTTCGAACCCCTGATCAGTAAGGAGGCTCGGAGCCTAGTTCCTTCACGGGGAAGGATCCCTTTGGGGGTATTCCCTTTCCCGGTCCCTGTTGCAAGAGATAGAGAAAGAGAAAAAAGGGAAAAAAGGATACGAATTCGAACGACGTGGCGTACCTTTTTTGGTGTGGTCGTTTTGGCGAAGGCGAAGCGTCGCCAGCTGCTCCTGCTGGAAGCGTCGCTTGTCCAGCCGCGGAGTTAATGCGCCGGGGTGAGCAGTCGGCGAGGCTGTCGTTGCGCGTGCGCGATCTGTTCGAGGAACGGGTCACGGGCGCGTCGTCTTCACACCATGAGAGGGGGTTCTCTCGCTGCCTCCGGATGGGACGTGAGCTCGGCTGACGGCGTGACCGCTGCTCCCGTGCGCCTGCCACCGTCATTACTGCCGGCCCACTTTTGACCGCGTTTGACCGCTGCGTCCGGCTGGCGCTGCTGGGTCGCGCGCTAGGTCGCCTCGGGTCGCGGTATCGGTTCCGCAATCGAGGAGGTGCGGCGGTGGCGCAAGTGGTACAGTGGCTTGCATGCAGCATCCGGCGCGCTGGTTGTGCGACGCGTGGGCTTGAGCCTCCGTGCTGGCCTGTCAGGAGTCGGAGAGGCGCGTCCACTTGGCGCGGTTGCATGCCGCCTGCATGGCTGCCCGCCCCTTTCGCCCGTTGGTCTGGGCAAAAGTGGAGGGTCACTTGTAACCGTTGGGTGGTTGCGCGCGCCGTGCGCGGCGGTTCGGCTTCTTCTGCTCGGAGCCGGTCTGCATGACATGTGGGTCCTAGCCCCCGCGCCGCAGGGGAGGGCTTTGGAGGCGTGTTGGAGAAGACTCAGCCCGTGACGGTTGGGAGCGCAAGCAGGGAGAGTTGCCTTTAAAAGGAGGGTGACCCCTTTCGTAAGGCGACCATGTCTTCTTCCTCCCTTATGCATCGTGTCTTTCCACCTTTCAAGCCCCCGGATGGGGGAAACCGCCGTCTCCGTGCCTCATCGTCGGAGGACACTACTCCGTGGGAGTGGGTACCTTTCAGCCATCGTTTGGCTTCAAGGATTTTCATCATGCAGCCCGGCTGCACCCCCCCACCGGCGGTCACCCAAGATGGTGACCTCCGGCTTGATGGTGGGGGAAAGTGAGCCGGGCTGCGGCCTCTGCCCCTTCCTCGGCCTCAAGGACTTTCGTCATCCAGGCCAAGATGGAGGACGAGGCGAGTCAGGGGGCTGCCTCCGTGTGGGTCGGTTGCCCTTTTCTTCCCCGGACGTCTGGGGGAGAACGGCATCCTCCAGCTTCACGGAGACTTCCTCCAGCCACGCCGGAAGAGGCGGGTCGTCGTCACACAGTCAGGGCGCAGCGCCGCGTCCTCCGTCCGGACGACGATTGCGCTGCGCACCACGAGGGCAGTGTCCACGCCCTGGATGGCCCCAGCATGGGCGAAGACCTGCCGACGCGTTCCGAGGCGTCGGCGGACGGAGGTGGCTTCTCTACCGATGAGATTGCCAACTCCGTCAGTAGCCCTGGGTCTCCGTCTCCTGGCCTGAATGGCTGCCTCTCGTCCTCGGGGGGTGAAAGTCCTTCCGCCGCCCCGCAGGCCCGCCCCTATCGAGTGGGGTTGTTGTACCTGTGGAGGGGGAACTGGAGTTCCGTTTGTAATGGCACTTCGAGTGCCGGGTTTTTTGTTCATTTCGGCTTTCGGGGCCTGAACATATATGTAACGTCGGCACAGAGCCGCATTTTTTCCTCATTTCCGAGCACTAAGACTCGTCTGCTGATTATCTGAACCGCTTTACCAAGCATGAGTCGCCCCGTGCCAAGGTGACGAGTGAGGTATCCGTATCCCGGAGGCGTAGGAGTCCCTCGGCTCGGTCGGCCCTGTCGTCCGAGGCTCCTCTAGCTTAGTTAAAGAGACCCCTCAACCGCTCTTCGACGAGCCGAGGCCAGGGGTAGCGATATCAGCATGAGCAGAGGCGGAGTTGGCTCGAAAATGAAACCTGGTTGGTCGGAGCCTAGCCGAGTTGTCCATTGGTAGGATCGACGCCGGAGTTGGTCAGCCGAGGCTTCGGACCGGGCTGGTGCCCTCGGAAGGTGGTTGGCCGAGGCCCCGGAGGCGGCCGGCCGAGCCGCCCGCTCGGGCCGGATTCCCGGAGAAGTCCCTGACAGCGATCGCTCGGGCGTGGTGATGACGTCGTCCTTCGGAGCGGAGATCCTCGGACCGCGTTGCCGTTCGAGGCTAGGTCGGGCCTCGCCGAAGGTGCCGTTGATGCTGAGGGTGTCGCTGCCCCCTTCCAGCGTCAAGACCCGAGCCTGCAGGATCAGCTTGTCTTGTAGTGTGTGCTTTGTGCGACCGTCGAGGCCAGAACACACACCCTTGTCGCGTGTTAAGCTGCGTCTCTCTTCCTCTTGTTTCGAGTGTCTGGACTTTTTGTCGGTAACAAGGATGTTTGTGCGAGCGAAAGTTGCTTCTCGCGGAAGGTGATGAGTGAGGTATCCGTATCCCGGAGGCGTGGGAGTCCCTCGGCTCGGTCGGCCTTGCCGCTTACGCGCACTTTTACTCGTCCATGAGGCCCTATCACCGACTTGGTCGAGAAAACTCGAAGAATCGCTTCGACAGAAGGGCTTCCGAACGTAGAGACTTGTTCGATCCGTGGAGTCACCTTATCCGAACGCGAGTTACTTATCGCAGAAGGTGATGAGTGAGGTATCCGTATCCCGGAGGCGTAGGAGTCCCTCGGCTCGGTCAGCCTTGACTGCTTACGTGTACCCCGTCGTTTCCAGGACCCACTTTTCGAAGTAGTCAAAAAGCACGAAAGATATTCTGGTAAAAGAGATTTTCTGTTCGAGGAAAATTTTGACGCAGAGGGGGTTTCCCCCCTTTTAGCCCCCGAGGGAGGGTCGGGCTTTGCCAAGGCGAGGCCGACCCTTCCTTGTTGACTAAACTTTGCGTGGGTGCGAGGTATATGAACAACTTGGAAACATCTTAAGGGTAGAAGCGACGTAGCTGTTGGATGTTCCAAGCGTTGCCGTAGACCTCGCCTTGACTGTTGGCCAGCTTGTATGTTCCGGGCTTCAGAACTTTGGCGATGACGAATGGCCCCTCCCAGGGGGGCGTGAGCTTGTGCCTCCCTCGGGCGTCTTGCCGCAGCCGAAGCACCAGGTCGCCCACCTGGAGGTCTCGGGGTCGGATCCCTCGGGCGTGGTAGCGTCGCAGGGACTGCTGATACCGCGCCGAGTGTAGTAAGGCCCTGTCCCGAGCCTCGTCCAGCTGGTCCAGCGAGTCTTCTCGGCTAGCTTGGTTGCTTTCATCGTCGTAAGCCCTCATCCTCGGGGAGCCGTATTCCAGGTCAGTGGGCAAGACGGCCTCGGCCCCGTAGACCAGGAAGAACGGCGTGAAACCTGTGGCTCGGCTCGGCGTCGTCCTCAGGCTCCAGACCACCGAGGGGAGTTCCTTCATCCATCGCTTGCCGAACTTGTTGAGATCATTGTAAATCCGAGGCTTGAGCCCTTGTAGAATCATGCCGTTGGCACGTTCTACTTGCCCATTCGACATGGGATGAGCTACGGCGGCCCAGTCCACCCGGATGTTGTGATCCTCGCAAAAATCCAAGAATTTTTTGCCGGTGAACTGGGTGCCGTTGTCGGTGATGATGGAGTTCGGGACCCCGAAGCGATGGATGATGTTGGTGAAGAACGCCACCGCCTGCTCGGATCTGATGCTGTTCAGGGGTCGGACCTCGATCCACTTGGAGAATTTGTCGACGGCGACCAGCAGGTGCGTGTAGCCCCCGGGCGCCTTCTGCAGAGGGCCGACGAGGTCCAGACCCCACACAGCGAAGGGCCAGGTGATGGGTATCGTCTGCAGAGCCTGAGCGGGCAGGTGGGTCTGCTTCGCATAGAATTGGCACCCTTCGCAGGCGCGGACAATTCTAGTGGCGTCAGCCACCGCCGTCGGCCAGTAGAAGCCTTGGCGGAAAGCGTTCCCGACGAGGGTTCGAGGTGCTGCATGATGGCCGCAAGCCCCCGAGTGTATTTCCTGCAGGAGTTCCTGACCTTCGGCGATGGAGATGCATCGCTGGAGGATGCCCGAGGGGCTACGGTGGTAGAGCTCCTTCTCATTGCCCAGCAAGACGAACGACTTGGCGCGTCGCGCTACCCGCCGAGCCTCGACTCGGTCGAGGGGCAGTTCTCCTTGGCGGAGATATTGCAGGTACGGGGTCTGCCAATCTTGATCTGGCGTGACCCCGCTCCGCTCCTCCTCGATGCGCAGTGCTTCGCCCTCAGGGGTCGAGGGTTCCTCGGGCTGAACCGAGGATGGCTCGGGCTAGGCCGAGGTCACCTCGGACGGGGCCGAGGGCGTCTCGGGCTCGGGCGTGTCGCCGATCTTGACGGAGGGTTGGTGCAGGTCCCGGGAGAAGACGTCCGGGGGAACCGTTGTTCGCCCCGAGGCTATCTTTGCCAGCTCGTCCGCAGTCTCGTTGTAGCGCCGGGCGATGTGGTTAAGCTCGAGCCTGTAGAACTTGTCTTCTAGGCGTCGAACCTCATCACAATAGGCCTCCATCTTCGGGTCGCGGCAGTGGGAGTTCTTCATGACTTGGTCGATGACGAGCTGCGAGTCACCGCGTGCATCGAGGCGTCGGACCCCTAGCTCGATGGCGATTCGCAATCCGTTGATCAGAGCCTCGTACTCAGCCACATTGTTGGACGCCGGGAAATGGAGGCGGAGCACGTAGCGCAGGTGTTTCCCGAGGGGCGAGACGAAGAGCAGGCCCGCGCCGAGGCTACCACCCTAGGCATGGGGGACGCTACGACAGCGGGGAGGATCGGAGCCCCTCGCCCGAACCACCCGGTCCGCAGGCTTTCAGCCGGGCCATACGACGGGCGCCGTTCCCGACCCGGTTCCGAACCCCGACTACCATCACAAAGTACTCGGGGGAGACGAGGCCGGAACTGTGGCTCGCGGACTACCGACTGGCCTGCCAGCTGGGTGGAACGGACGATGACAACCTCATCATCCGCAACCTCCCCCTGTTCCTCTCCGACACCGCTCGAGCCTGGCTGGAGCATCTGCCTCCGGGGCAGATCTCCAACTGGGACGACCTGGTCCAAGCCTTCGCCGGCAACTTCCAGGGCACGTACGTGCGCCCTAGGAACTCCTGGGATCTCCGAAGCTGCCGCCAGCAGCCGGGAGAGTCTCTCCGGGACTACATTCGGCGATTCTCGAAGCAGCGCACTGAGCTGCCCAACGTCACCGACTCAGACGTCATCGGCGCGTTCCTCGCCGGCACCACCTACCGCGACCTGGTGAGCAAGCTGGGTCGCAAGACCCCCACCAGGGCGAGCGAGCTGATGGACATCGCCACCAAGTTCGCCTCTAGCCAGGAGGCGGTTGAGGCCATCTTCCGAAAGGACAAGCAGCCCCAGGGCCGCTAGCCGGAAGACGTCCCCGAGGCGTCCGCTCAGCGCGACACCAAGAAGAAGAACAAGAAGAAGTCGCGAGCGAAACGCGACGCCACCAATGCGGACCTTGTCGCCACCGCTGAGTACAAGAACCCTTGGAAACCTCCTGGAGGTGCCAATCTCTTCGATAAGATGCTCAAGGAGCCGTGCCCCTATCATCAGGGGCCTGTCAAGCACACCCTTGAGGAGTGCGTCATGCTTCGGCGCCACTTTCACAAGGCCGGGCCACCGGCGGAAGGTGGCAGGGCCCACAACAACGACAAGAAGGAGGATCACAAGGCAGAGGAGTTCCCTGAGGTCCACGACTGCTTCATGATCTACGGTGGGCAAATGGCGAACGCCTCGGCTCGGCACAGCAAGCAAGAGCATCGGGAGGTCTGCTCGGTAAAGGTGGCGGCGCCAGTTCACCTAGACTGGTCCGACAAGCCCATCACCTTCGACCAGGGCGACCACCCCGATCGCGTGCCGAGCCCGGGGAAATATCCGCTCGTTGTCGACCCCGTCATCGGCAACGTCAGGCTCACCAAGGTCCTCATGGACGAAGGCAGCAGCCTCAACATCATCTACGTCGAGACCCTCGGGCTCCTGCAGATCGATCTGTCCTCGATCCGGACAAGCGCGACGCCTTTTCACGGGATCATCCCCGGGAAACGCGTCAAATCCCTCGGACAACTCGATCTGCCCGTCTGCTTCAGGACTCCCTCCAACTTCCGAAGGGAAACCCTCACGTTCGAGGTGGTCGGGTTCCGAGGAACCTACCACGCAGTACTGGGGAGGCCATGCTACGCCAAGTTCATAGCCGTCCCCAACTACACCTACCTCAAGCTCAAAATGTCGGGCCCAACGGGGTCATCACCGTCGGCCCCACGTACCGACACGCGTACGAATGCGACGTGGAGTGCGTGGAGTACGCTGAGGCCCTCGCCGAATCTGAGGCCCTCATCGCTGACCTGGAGAGCCTCTCCAAGGAGGCGCCAGATGCGAAGCGCCATGCCGGCAACTTCGAGCCAGCAGAGACGGTTAAGTCCGTCCCTCTCGACCCCAGCAACGACGCCTCCAAGCAGATCCGGATCGGCTCCGAGCTCGACCCCAAATAGGAAGCAGTGCTCGTCGACTTTCTCCGCGCGAACGCCGAAGTTTTCGCGTGGAGTCCCTCGGACATGCCTGGCATACCGAGGGATGTCGCTGAGCACTCGCTGGATATCCGAACTGGATCCCGACCCGTGAAGCAGCCTCTGCGCCGATTCGACGAAGAAAAGCGCAGAGCCATAGGCGAGGAGATCCACAAACTGATGGCTGCAGGGTTCATCAAAGAGGTATTCCATCCTGAATGGCTTGCCAACCCTGTGCTTGTAAGAAAGAAAGGAGGGAAATGGCGGATGTGTGTAGACTACACTGGTCTAAACAAAGCATGTCCGAAGGTTCCCTACCCTCTGCCTCGCATCGATCAAATCGTGGATTCCACTGCTGGGTGCGAAACCCTGTCATTCCTTGACGCCTACTCAGGGTATCACCAAATCAAGATGAAAGAGTCCGACCAGCTCGCGACTTCTTTCATCACACCTTTTGGCATGTACTGCTATGTTACTATGCCATTTGGTTTGAGGAATGCGGGTGCGACATACCAAAGGTGCATGAACCACGTGTTTGGTGAACACATTGGTCGGACCGTCGAGGCTTACGTTGATGACATTGTAGTTAAGACGAGGAAAGCCTCCGACCACCTCTTCGACCTTGAAACGACATTCAAGTGTCTCAAGGCGAAAGGCGTAAAACTCAATCCCAAGAAGTGCGTCTTCGGAGTCCCCCGAGGCATGCTCTTGGGGTTCATCGTCTCCGAGCGGGGCATCGAGGCCAACTCGGAGAAAATCGCGGCCATCACCAACATGGGGCCCATCAAGGACTTGAAAGGCATACAAAGGGTCATGGGATGCCTTGCGGCTCTGAGCCGCTTCATCTCGCGCCTCGGCGAAAGAGGCCTACCTCTTTACCGCCTCTTAAGAAAGACCGAGTGCTTCACTTGGACCCCCGAGGCCGAGGAAGCCCTCGGGAACCTGAAGGCGCTCCTTACGAACGCACCCATCCTGGTGCCTTCCGCTGCCGGAGAAGCCCTCTTGATCTACGTCGCCGCTACCACTCAGGTGGTCAGTGCCGCGATCGTGGTCGAAAGACGAGAAGAAGGGCATGCATTGCCCGTCCAGAGGCCGGTCTACTTCATCAGTGAGGTACTGTCCGAGACCAAGATCCGCTACCCACAAATTCAGAAGCTGCTGTACACGGTGATTCTAACGCGGCGGAGGTTGCGACACTACTTCGAGTCTCATCCGGTGACTGTGGTGTCATCCTTCCCCCTGGGGGAGATCATCCAGTGCCGAGAGGCCTCAGGTAGGATTGCAAAGTGGGCGGTGGAAATCATGGGCGAGACAATCTCGTTCGCCCCTCGGAAGGCCATCAAGTCCCAAGTCTTGGCGGACTTTGTGGCTGAATGGGTCGACACCCAGCTCCCGGCAGCTCTGATCCAACCGGAACTCTGGACCATGTTTTTCGATGGGTCGCTGATGAAAACAGGGACAGGCGCGGACCTGCTCTTCATCTCGCCCCTCGGGAAGCACCTCCGCTACGTGCTACGCCTCCATTTCCCGGCGTCCAACAACGTGGCTGAGTATGAGGCTCTGGTCAACGGGTTGCGCATCGCCATCGAGCTAGGGGTCCGACGCCTCGACGCTCGCGGTGACTCGCAGCTTGTCATCGACCAAGTCATGAAGAACTCCCACTGCCGCGACCCGAAGATGGAAGCCTACTGCGACAAGGTTTGGCGCCTAGAGGACAAGTTCTACGGGCTCGAGGTCAACCACGTCGCCCGGCGGTACAACGAGACTGCGGACGAGCTGGCGAAGATAGCTTCGACACGAACAACGGTTCCCCTGAACGTCTTCTCCCGGGACCTACATCAACCCTCAGTCAAGACAAACGACACGCCCGAGCCCGAGAAGGCCTCGGCCCGGCCCGAGGCACCCTCGGCCTCGCCCGAGGCACCCTCGGCTACCGAGGGTGAGGCTCTACGCATCGAGGAAGAGCGGAATGGGGTCACGCCTAATCGAAACTGGCAGACCCCGTACCTGCAATATCTCCACCGAGGAGAGCTACCCCTCGACAGAGCCGAAGCTCGGCGACTGGTGCGGCGCGCCAAGTCATTCGTCTTGCTGGGTGACGGGAAGGAGTTCTACCACCGCAGCCCCTCCGGCATCCTCCAGCGATGCATATCCATCGCCGAAGGCCAGGAGCTCTTACAACAAATACACTCGGGGGCTTGCGGTCATCACGCAGCGCCTCGAGCCCTTGTTGGAAACGCTTTCCGACAAGGTTTCTACTGGCCGACCGCGATGGCCGACGCCACTAGAATTGTCCGCACCTGCCAAGGGTGTCAATTCTACGCAAGGCAGACGCACCTACCCGCTCAGGCTCTGCAAACAATACCCATCACCTGGCCATTTGTTGTGTGGGGTCTGGACCTCGTCGGTCCCTTGCAGAAGGCACCCGGGGGCTACACGCACCTACTGGTCGCCGTTGACAAATTCTCCAAGTGGATCGAAGTCCGACCCCTAAACAACATCAAGTCCGAACAAGCGGTGGCATTCTTCACCAACATTATCCATCACTTCGAGGTCCCGAACTCCATCATCACCGACAACGGCACCCAGTTCACTGGCAGAAAGTTCCTGGACTTCTTCGAAGACCACCACATCCGGGTGGACTGGGCCACCGTGGCGCACCCACAACGAATGGGCAGGTAGAACGTGCCAACAGCATGATTCTGCAAGGACTCAAGCCGAGGACCTACAACGACCTCCACAAGTTCGGCAGGCGATGGATGAAGGAACTCCCCTTGGTGGTCTGGAGCCTGAGGACGACGCCAAGTCGAGCCACGGGTTTCACGCCGTTCTTTCTAGTCTATGGAGCCGAGGCCATCTTGCCCACAGACTTAGAATACGGTTCCCCAAGGACGAGGGCCTATGACGACCGACGCAACCAGACCAACCGAGAAGACTCACTGGACCAGCTGGAAGAGGCTCGGGACGTGGCCTTACTACACTCGGCCCGGTATCAGCAGTCCCTGCGACGCTACCACGCCCGAGGGGTTCGTGAAAGTCGCCTAGAGGGGGGTGAATAGGGCGAAACTGAAATTTTACAAAATTAATCACAACTACAAGTCGGGTTAGCGTTAGAAATATAGTCGAGTCCGAGAGAGGGCGTAAAAACAAATCGCAAGCGAATAAGGAAGTGAGACACAAGGATTTGTTTTACGAGGTTCGGTTCTCGCAAACCTACTCCCTGTTGAGGAGGCCACAAAGGTCGGGTCTTTTTCAACCCTTTCCCTCTCTCAAACGGTCCCTCGGACTGAGTGAGCTTTCTCTTCTCAAATCAACCGGGAACAAAACTTCCCCGCAAGGACCACCACACAATTGGTGTCTCTTGCCTCGGTTACAATTGAGTTTTGATCACAAGAAAAGAATGAGAAAGAAAGCAATCCAAGCGCAAGAGCTCAAAAGAACACAACAAATCTCTCTCACTTAACACTAATGCTTTTGTGGAATTGGGAGAGGATTTGATCACTTGGGTGTGTCTTGTATTGAATGCCTAGCTCTTGTAAGTGGTTGGAAGTTGGAAAACTTGGATGACTTGAATGTGGGGTGGTTGGGGGTATTTATAACCCCAACCACCAAACTAGCCGTTTGGTGGAGGCTGCTGTCGCATGGCGCACCGGACAGTCCGGTGCGCCACCGGACACTGTCCGGTGCGCCAGCCACGTCACCAGGCCGTTGGGTTCCGACCGTTGGAGTTCTGACGAGTGGGCCCGCCTGGCTGTCCGGTGGTGCACCGGACAAGTCCTGTAGACTGTCCGGTGTGCCACCCGTGCGTGCTCTGCTCCTTTGCGCGCGCTGGCGTGCATTTAATGCGTTGTAGACGACCGTTGGCGCGAAGTAGTCGTTGCTCCGCTGGTTCACCGGACAGTCCGGTGTGCACCGGACATGTCCGGTGAATTATAGCGGAGCGGAAATCCGAAGCTGGCGAGTTCAGAGTCGCTCTCCTCTGGAGCACCGGACACTGTCCGGTGTGCACTGGACATGTCCGGTGAATTATAGCGAACCGCCTCTGAATATTCCCGAAGGTGCGAAGTTTGGCCTGGAGTCCCCTAGTGCACCGGACACTGTCCGGTGGAGCACCGGACACTGTCCGGTGGCGCACCGGACAGTCCAGTGCGCCAGACCAGGGTGCCTTCGGTTATCCATTGCTCTCTTTGGTTCAACCCTTTTCTTGGTCTTTTTAATGGCTTAGTGTGAACCTTTGGCACCTGTATAATTTATAGACTAGAGCAAACTAGTTAGTCCAATTATTTGTGTTGGGCAATTTAACCACCAAAATCATTTAGGAAATAGGTGTAAGCCTAATTCCCTTTCAATCTCCCCCTTTTTGGTGATTGATGCCAACACAAACCAAAGCAAATAGAGAAGTGCATAATTGAACTAGTTCGCATAATTGTAAGTGCAAAGTTTACTTAGAATTGAGCCAATATAACTACTCATAGGATATGCATGGATTGTATCTTCATTTTTAACATTTTGGACCACGCTTGCACCACATGTTTTGTTTTTGCAAATTCTTTTGTAAATCCTTTTCAAAGTTCTTTTGCAAATAGTCAAAGGTAAATGAACAAGATTTTGCGAAGTATTTTCAAGATTTGAAATTTTCTCCCCCTGTTTCAAATGCTTTTCCTTTGACTAAACAAAACTCCCCCTTGATAAATTCCTCCTCTTAGTGTTCAAGAGGGTTTTAAGATATTGATTTTGAAAATACTATCCTCTCCCTCTTTTGAACATAATGAGATACCAACTTGAAAATCATACCAATTGAAAAACTCTTTCTAAAATTAGTACCAATTGAAAAACCAAAATTTTAAGTTGGTGGTGGTGCGGTCCTTTTGCTTTGGGCTCATGCTCTCTCCCCCTTTGGCATAAATCGCCAAAAACGGAATTATTAGAGCCCTTTGAACTACTTTTCTCCCCTTTGGCAAATAAAACATATGAGTGAAGATTATACCAAGGACGGAGGGATGCTCGGAGCGACGACGAAGGATGAGTTACGAAGTGGAAGCCTTTGTCTTCGCTGAAGACTCCAATTCCCTTTCAATATACCTATGACTTGGTTTGAAATTTACTTGAAAACATATTAGTCATAGCACATGAAAAAGACATGATCAAAGGTATATGAATGAGCTATGTGTGCAAATCAACAAAAGAAGTTCCTAGAATCAAGAATATTTAGCTCATGCCTAAGTTTGTTAAAAGTTTGTTCATCAAGTGGCTTGGTAAAGATATCGGCTAATTGATCTTTAGTGTTAATATATGAAATCTCGATATCTCCCTTTTGTTGGTGATCCCTTAAGAAGTGATACCGAATGGCTATGTGTTTAGTGCGACTATGCTCAACGGGATTATCCGCCATGCGGATTGCACTCTCATTATCACATAGAAGAGGAACTTTGGTTGATTTGTAACCATAGTCCCTAAGGGTTTGCCTCATCCAAAGTAGTTGCGCGCAACAGTGGCCTGCGGCAATATACTCGGCTTCAGCAGTAGAAAGAGCTATGGAATTTTGCTTCTTTGAAGCCCAAGACACCAAGGATCTTACCAAGAACTGGCAAGTCCCCGATGTGCTCTTTCTATTAATCTTACACCCCGCCCAATCGGCATCCGAATAACCAATTAAATCAAAAGTGGATCCCCTAGGATACCAAAGCCCAAACTTATGAGTATAAACTAAATATCTCAAGATTCGTTTTACGGCCGTAAGGTGAGCTTCCTTAGGGTCGACTTGGAATCTTGAACACATGCATACGGAAAGCATAATGTCTGGTCGAGATGCACATAAATAAAGTAAAGAGCCTATCATCGACCGGTATACCTTTTGATCGACGGATTTACCTTCCGTGTCAAGGTCGAGATGCCCATTGGTTCCCATGGGTGTCTTGATGGGCTTGGCATCCTTCATCCCAAACTTGCTTAGAATATCTTGAGTATACTTTGTTTGGCTTAGGAAGGTGCCCTCTTGGAGTTGCTTTACTTGAAATCCTAAGAAATACTTCAACTCCCCCATCATTGACATCTCGAATTTTTGTGTCATGATCCTATAAACTCTTCACAAGTAGATTCGTTAGTAGACCCAAATATAATATCATCAACATAAATTTGGCATACAAATAAATCATTTTCAAGTGTTTTGGTAAAGAGTGTAGGATCGGCTTTTCTGACTTTGAATCCATTAGTGATAAGGAAATCTCTAAGGCATTCATACCATGCTCTTGGGGCTTGCTTGAGCACATAAAGCGCCTTAGAGAGCTTATATACATGGTTAGGGTACTCACTATCTTCAAAGCCGGGAGGTTGCTCAACATAGACCTCTTCTTTGATTGGTCCATTGAGGAAGGCACTCTTCATGTCCATTTGGTAAAGCTTGAAGCCATGGAAAGTAGCATAGGCTAATAATATACGAATTGACTCAAGCCTAGCTACGGGTGCATAGGTTTCACCGAAATCCAAACCTTCCACTTGGGAGTATCCTTTGGCCATAAGTCGGGCTTTGTTCCTTGTCACCACACCATGCTTGTGACGGAACCTCCCAAGTAATTAGGCCCACCTACAGTTGTCCTTGTCTAACAGACATCAGACACCCTGTAGATGTTCCTAAGTCACTTGACAAGCTCGGTATCTTTCCCGACCTCACCAGGAACGTTTCACCCGTCTTGCAGACATTACAGAACATCGGAGATAAAGAAATGCGGAAGCGAATTACATAAACTTACATTTATTTCAAAAGCAAGCTTGAGTTATTTTATTACAGACCAGACTAAAAGTGAGTGCAGAGTAGTAATATTATACAAACCATGGGAGGCACAAACTTCTCCCGATAAGTTATAAACAAAAGATCCTATGTGGAGGAACGAGTCCTCCCGCACTTCAGTCTTGTTTTTCTTCTTTGGGAACCACCTTGGCACAGAAGCAACAAAAGTCTGCTACTTCCTCACCTAAAAACAACGAAGGGATAAACCCTGAGTATGGAATTACTCAGCAAGTCTTACCCGACTAAGGAAAAGACTCTCAAGGGTATGCTGGATAAATAGGAGTCAAGGAGAGGCTTTAGCAAAAATCAACTTATACTTTTGCAGAAGTAGCTTACTAAAGTGAGTCCTTACTTTCAATCTTTTAACGCCATATTAGGTATTAATAGACTCTATTTGCATCTAGTCTAATTTCACATCACATCAAGACAACATCATTTTTATCCATGGTGTTCACATCCTGACTTTAGGTTGTAGAAAAGTGACCAAGTCTTCATAACCGCGAAGGTACGACGATCCGAATCGATTATACTCAGCTGAGGATCTCCAATCACACGACATATGTAGCACTTAACCCTTGCATATGTCAACCCGCCACCGGGGTTCTTAAGACCGGATCAGGTTCACGCAAACCGAGAGCACAGATACACCACCGTCCAGCCTCTTGCCACGGAGGGTACACGCTACTCTCGCCACCGCTCCACTCCCATTTCGTGTTATCTTATTCCGGCCTTAGTCTGCCCGAGGCAAGGCTTACCCATGACGAGGCATGTGACCAGTTAAAGGGTCCTCGGTCAGCACGCCTACATACGCGTTAATCCTTAACCAACCTGGGTAGAACATCACCTGTTCCTACCCCAAGTCTCAATTTACGTATTTCCATCCTTAGGATTGTGTCTGTTCCTTAGGATGAAAGAGCATCACAGGGAACTTTGCAGTAAGATCCCACCATTGCTCCAAATGAAAATATTCTTGCAGGTAGAAGCCATCCTCTCCCGGGTTAGACTGAGGACAACCTCTATCCACAAGATCTAAGCAAGGCTAAGCATTTTTGTAAATCATAATTTTGATACTTCACAGAAGTATCTATAAAGGTATGGATATCAAGGAAAGCAATGCATCAAAGGGTTTCAAGCAACTCCTATGAACCTAATGCACATTTCACTAGACTTAAAGTGTGCGAAAAGTATTTAAAAACACAAAGGAAGGGGTTGCATGCACCGGGGCTTGCCTTTGTTATCAGGTGAGTTCTCCTCGGTTCCACAAATATCGAAATAAAAGCAATTGCCTGTTTGAGGATCTGAGGATGGTGGTATCCCTTCTTCAGAGACTTCTTCTTCTTCTTCGTGCTCTAATATAACCATATACATGCATAAGAATGGATGTCATGGGATGCTTATGAGGATGCAAAGATAATATAAACTTATTATCTAAGTCTTGAGTACAACTTTCCTTCACGGAATTCCGGGAACTTAGGGTTTCCGGAGTCAGTAAAGGAGTTCATGGAGTAGGGGGGGTGGTTTTGGGTTTAGTGATCAAACAAGGTCCAAATCAACCCAAATTCTACCCAAGGCTTCTAAATATTGGTTTAGGTTCACATAAAAATTTTGAGCATTTTTGGGATTACCATTTATCTTTTAAAAATCCAGAATTACTTCTTTAAGCTACTTTAAATGCCTTAAAATTCCTAGTTTAAACTAAAAATCGTGAAACTACTTTTATTAAATTCTAGGGAAAATAAGAAGTCTAGGAAAATTGGTTTCATAATTTTAGGATTTTTCTATAATTTTTAACAGATTTTCAAAGTCTTTCGGAAAAAGAAAAAGGAAAAGAGGTGAATAGTGTTGGGCCAAAACTGGCCCGAGTGGCCCAAACCCACGCAGAAGTGCGCGCGCCCGCGCCCGCGCTGGTGGTTTTGCAGCAAGGGTCCTCGGCTTAACGGCTAAACAGAAATAGGTCCATTCACTATTGTGTTAAGTCACTGACAGATTGCAAAAATGCCCTCGGGTTTCTATTTCTTCTCCACGAGTACCCCTGGTCACGGCACGCCCCCCGTTCATCCCTGCCGTGATTCGTACCGGCCATGATCGGTGATGATTGTTCAAGCTAACTATCGAAGAGGCTTTACGGACCTACAACGGCCTCGGAACGCACACTAATTCGACCCGAACACCCCGAGAACGACCTGTCCACGTGCACGGCGGAAACCGAGCACGGGAGCACACGTTCCCGCCAAACCATGGTCGATCAGAGCAAACGGGCACCACCATGAGCTTTGCAAGCATGCAGAGGCATGGAAACGACACTTGAATTGGATAGGGACTCACCAGAGTGGCCCAGCCACGGACGGGCTGTTCTACGCGATGTGGCGGACCAGTTTTGGGGAAAACGGTGTTGCGGCGTCTCTGGGCGAAATTGGGAGATGGGATTGGGGCTACACGGCCGTAAAGAACCACTGATTCCCCGTGTACAACCAATTTGGAGAGTGGGAGAGGAGACACGGCGAATTTTGGATTGCGATCGGTTTGCTGGTAAAGAGGAAAACTCCTCGCCGTGGACCACCGTGCTATTTATAGCCACGGCGACCCAACAGTCGACCTCCGGCCACGGACAGTAACACACGCGCATGCTTACCACGTCGGTAGAAGAAACAGTGAGGGAGATCGCGGCATGGGTGACACCGCGGCAAAGTCACTGGGTCACGGTGGCCGCCGGTGAACAACTCCGGCAGGGCTCGGGGTATGGTGACACGTACGCGTTATCTGACTCCGGTGTTATCCGTTCCTTACCGCGCACGAACCCGGACGGCGGCGGCACGAATTTTGACGCGGGGAGGTCGCCGGCGGTGGAGGTTTGTCACGCTGGCGATCTAATCTGCTCGAGTTACTGTACCATCAGAACCCCCCTTATCAGAGCACCTGACAGTCCAGTTTCCAGAGCCCACAACTTCCAATTTTGTGCAGCAACTCGATTGCCTTTCTCAAACAAAGTTGTAGAGCAATATACCATCTATAATTCGACTATAGGACTTGAACACATTTGAGCACTGGATCATGCTTGGATTTGAGCTGGAAGTTGATGTCAGTCATCTGCTATTCTGAATTTCAGATCAAACAGCCTGACAGCCAGTTTTTGATTGGGTTTTTCTCTAAATTTCTCATAACAACTAAGCTCACACTCTTTAGCAAAGTTGTTCTCCTATAATTGGTCTTCAACTTTGATGTGGTGACCTAGGGCAAAAACCCTATACTTTGTAAGTTTCAAAGCCCCAAAGTTGAGCCCATTCTCTGATTTTCAGACTTAGAATAAAACTCAAATGAGGTCCATTTTGCATTTAAGTCCAAAACTTAGGGTTTGGCTTTCAATTCCACATATTTGTGAACCAATTGACTTAAAATACTTATTTGGCTTGGTTTTTGCACTTTAGTCCAAAAGTGGACTAATTTTGCACATAAGCCCCTAGGGTTTGGTTTCAGGGTTTTCCAGAGTTCCAATTAGGGTTTCTGGTATTCCAGGGGTATAAGTGTGATTCAACTTTATTCTTGGAGTCATTTTATGACTTTTACCCTAAAGCTTTTAGGTTTTCTCAACTTAGGTTAAGTTTTACCCCTTTAATCACTATTTAGGGTTAAGTCCTTTAACCAGGGTCCTATTTGTAAAACATTAAAACAATACAACTTGTTTGAAATTTTTGCCTAGTGAATGCACTCTAGGTGTGTCAAACATATGCAATGCCAATGCTTATGATGTCATGCTCAAGTTTTAGTTATAGTAACACCAGGGGTGTTACATCCTTCCCCCCATAAAAGAATCTCGTCCCGAGATTTAAAGTCCTAGGGTGAGTAATGGAAAAGGAAATGTGTCACATTTGTATTTCCTTATTTCTGGTACAAGGCAGGGGTGGTGTGGGGGTTCATTCCTTTATTATACAGCTATACAAACTTTACAACTTACAAGAGGCTAGAAAGCCTGGGAAATTCTTATCTAAGAAATCTTGGGTTTCCCATGTAGCCTCATCCTCAGAATGCTGGTTCCACTGTATCTTATAAAACTTGAGAGTCTTTCTCCGAGTAACCCTGTCCTTTTGATCCAGAACTCGAATGGGATGTTCCGAGTATGTTAAATCTGGTTCCAGGACAACATCAGTCACTTCAACGGTTCGATCGGGAACCCGAAGACACTTCTTCAATTGTGACACGTGGAACACATTATGCACAGCAGACAATGTTTCGGGTAGTTGGAGTCGGTACGCCACTGGTCCACATTGTTCAAGCACCAGGAATGGACCAATGTATCTGGGTGCAAGCTTCCCTTTAACCCCGAAACGCGATACACCCTTCATTGGTGAAACTTTCAAGTAGACATAATCGTCTACCAGAAAACATAAGGGTTGTCGTCGTCGGTCTGCATAACTCTTTTGTCGAGTCTGAGCTTCCTTCATATTATGAATAATTTTCTGAACCTTTTCTTCGACCTCTTTCACCATATCAGGCCTAAAGAAGTATCTTTCTCCAGGTTCAGACCAATTTAGCGGAGTTCGACACCGTCGCCCATATAAAGCTTCAAAAGGTGCCATCTTGATACTTTCCTGATAACTGTTATTGTATGAAAACTCCGCTAGGGGCAAACATTCATCCCATTTTTGCGAGAAGTCCAGAACACATGCCCGCAGCATATCCTCGAGGATTTGATTCACTCTCTCAGTCTGTCCACTGGTTTGAGGATGATAGGCCGAACTGTGGAGTAACTTAGTACCCAGGGATTTATGAAGTTCTTCCCAGAATTTGGATACGAACGGAGGTCCACGATCCGACACTATAGTCTTCGGAATACCATGTAGACTGAGAATACGGGCAATGTATAAGGCTGCATAAGTGGCTACTGTATATGTGACCTTGACAGGTAAGAAGTGGGCAATCTTTGTGAGTCGATCAACGATAACCCAAATAGAATCATACCCTTTGGCCGTCCTAGGCAATCCCACAATGAAGTCCATGCTTATGTCTTCCCATTTCCATGTTGGTATTGGTAATGACTGCAATGGACCAGCAGCTTTCATGTGTATGGCCTTGACACGTCTGCAAGTGTCACACTTAGCCACATAGCGTGCAATTTCAATTTTCATCTTCGTCCACCAGTAGTGCTGTTTTAGATCATGATACATCTTAGTGCTTCCCGGATGAATAGAATAGCAACTAAGATGCGCTTCATCTAAGATTTGCTGGCGGAGTTCTTCATTCTTTGGCACTACTATGCGGTTATTAAACCATAACACACCTTGATCGTCTTCCTTGAAACATTTGGCTGTTCCAGCCCTTATCTTCTCTCGTATGTGTTTCATACCCAAATTATCTTTTTGAGCATCAATTATCTTTTGCAAAATGATTGACTCAAGCTTAAGCTGATTCAGAGTCCCATGTTGGATGATCCCCAGGTTTAGCTTTTCCATTTCTTGACACAAAGTGTTCTCAGAAGTCTTTGCCATAAGACAGTGGCAGGAAGTCTTACGACTCAATGCATCTGCCACCACATTGGCCTTGCCTGGGTGATAATGGATCTCCAGATCATAGTCTTTAATGAGCTCAAGCCATCGTCTTTGCCTCATATTTAACTCTGACTGGGTGAAGATGTACTTCAAACTTTTATGATCTGTATATATGTGACAGATATTTCCCAGCAGATAGTGACGCCATATTTTCAGGGCATGAACCACAGCAGCTAACTCCAGATCATGAGTTGGATAATGCTCCTCATGTCGGCGCAGCTGCCTTGAAGCATACGCAATTACTCGGCCTTCTTGCATTAGTACACAGCCGAGTCCACTGCCAGATGCATCACAATATACATCAAAAGGCTTAGTGATGTCCGGTTGAGCCAATACCGGAGCAGTGGTTAATAATGTCTTCAATTGCTCAAAGGCTTCATTACACTTAGAAGACCAATTGAACTTAATGTCATTCTTCAACAAACTTGTGATTGGCTTCACAAGCTTAGAAAAATCGGGTATGAATCTGCGATAATACCCAGCTAGTCCAAGAAAACTCCGGACTTGGTGAACAGTGGTTGGGGGTTTCCATTCCAGAATATCCTTGACCTTGCTAGGATCTACCGCAATTCCTTTAGCTGATAACACGTGGCCCAGAAATTGAATTTCCTCCAGCCAGAATGCGCACTTGCTGAACTTGGCATATAGCTGATGTTCCCTCAGGCGCGTCAATACAATCCGTAGATGCTGAGCATGCTCCTCTTCATTTTTAGAGTATATCAAAATATCGTCGATGAAGACCACCACGAACTTGTCTAACTCGGGCATAAACACCGAGTTCATCAAATAGGTGAAGTGGGCAGGAGCATTTGTGAGCCCGAAAGACATTACCAAGTATTCAAACAATCCATACCGCGTAGTAAATGCGGTCTTCGGTATATCCTCGGGCCGAATACGGATTTGATGATAGCCCGACCTGAGATCAATTTTAGAAAATACCCTCGCCCCAGTCAGTTGATCAAATAAAATATCGATCCTTGGAAGGGGGTACTTATTCTTGATGGTGACCTCATTCAGGGGCCGATAATCCACGCACATGCGCAAGGTTTGTGAAGCGTCCCGATCCTTTGGGACTCAAATGTGAAACAATTACTAGTCCCAGGAGGCTAGTAAACACATTTCTTACTTCAAATAGTACAGAGCTTTAGATAAATTTATTACAATACCGGGGTACAAGCTCGAGAGAGCCAAATAGAAGCGCAGCAGGAAAAATACACTAGCCCAAACCACAGGCAGAACTGGGTGCAGACACAGCCCTCTTAATCAAGCATAGCAGAAAAGAAGTCCTCGGCTGCTGAAAAACATAAATAAATCTGGGTGAATACACTAGGTATTCCGCAAGCCCACCCCGCTCCCGTAGAGAGAAAGAGACCTATGATGTACATGCTCAATTTGGTGGAGTTGTAGTCACTCATTATTTTCTCAGAGAGAGACAGTTGCTTGAAGGTTTTCCCATGCTATTATAAGTAACCAAAACTCAACTGCCACTGAGCTTCCCGCTCCAGAGGCTTTATCTCTTTTTCAAAACCCATTTAAACACACCTTTCCCTTGATAAGAAACTTAGAGAAAAAGTTCTAATTGCCATACCATACCAGTCTCATCCATACCAGTGGACACGGACTATTCGAATAGGTTTCAACTCTGCGCAGAGGGGTACACTTTACCCACTAGCCCGGTTTCTGCGATCTCACCGTCGTGAGACCCGAATGCCGGATCTCTTTCCTTACTCGTGCATCCTAACCTTAACGGTTATCCGGAAGGAGTCAGGCCACCACCATGCCCAAACCGGACAAAACTTTCCCCCTCCTTATCCTCCGGTGCTCCCCAGCCTTCTTAACCCTGGGGTCGGACCACACGAGTTCGGATCGAGTGACTGCCCACACAGTCTCGAGTGGTTGTACGACAAAGGAGTACAGGTAGTGAAGATGACAAACCGGTCCTTATATGAGGGGACAATCCTTCTGCTCACGCCTAAACCAGCTGAGCCAACACCTTAGGCCCTCCCCTAAACCAGGGAGTCCCTGATCATCCCACTCTCAGGTGATGAGGGTGAGTACCCTTCATCGCATAATTTTTCAAAAGAGATTTTATTTGGAGATACACATAGCCTTTCCTCCCAATCCACTTTACGTATCCAGAAAGTGTATGATAATGCGGGCCATCTCTCACATACAATGCAATATTCCCCATAATTCCCGGCCTAGGCAGTGGTAGAGAGAATAGGTAATTTATGCATCAAGGGAAGGATGGACTTGCCTTCGTCGAAGCTTTCCTGGCACAGAAGATCTACTTCCGGAAGTTCGGGTTCTGGCCCTTCTTCCGGGGCTAAGGGTTCCGGATCAACGACCCCTGCTTCTTCTAGGAAAACAGGCAATAAAACAATACATCAACAGGGGTTTACAAATTACAGTGTGTCATTTTCTAACATTATTGTTGTAGGGGATCTTTAGAAATTATTTGGATAATTTTTGGTGTATAAAATATTGAAGAATACTAATTAAATGGGAAAAGGTGAAGAAAATAAAATAGAAAAGGATTTTTCTTCAAACGGGCCGGGGGGGAGAAATTCGGCCCAGCTCGGCGCGGGGCAGGCGCGCGGGCGCGCTTTCGGCCCGGCAGCGGCCCACGGGGAGGGGGGCGACGGCGCGGGCGCGCGGGGCGACGGCGTCATCGCGGGGCCCACGCGACAGAGAGAGGCAGGGGGAAACGGCGCGGGCGCGATTGATGACGGGGTGAACCGGCCGAGGGGGGGGGGAAACCGGTCGCCGGGGGGGGGGGGGTTCGACGGCGGCTTGCCGCCGGTGGCCCGGTCCTTGGGCAGTGCGCAGGCGCCTAAGCATGGGGAGGGGATGGCGGACCTAGTGATGGGCTCAATTTGGTCAGAGGAGGTCGGGAGGGAGCTGCCCGCGGGGAGGTGGCGGAGCTTCGCGGCGGGGGTTGCCGCCGGTGAGCTCCGGGCGAGCAATCGGGGTGGGGGAGTGGTGTATTGTGCTTGCGGCAAGGCGAGGAAGCTGCTAGGCTAATTCAATTGCTTGCTGGGCTAACAGAGAGGGAGAGAGGAGAGGAGGAGGGACTCACCGGAGAGGGGGAAGAAGACGGCGCTCCGCGAATTGGGCTTGGGCGAGGGGAGGAGGGTAGCGGTCGGGGCTGGTGCGAGAAAGAAGGGGCTCGGGGCGAGCTTTTTATAGGCGCGCGGGGGCGAGGGGGGCGGTGGAGCTCCCTGGCTCCGGCGAGCTTCCCAGTGCCGCCATAAATGGCGCACAGCGCCGCCGAGGGGACGCTACGGCGGGGGTGGTACCGGCGAGGACGCGGTCAAGGGGAGGAGGACGGAGCGGTGCCAAACTTCCCTGTGTGGCCGGACGGCAGGGGGAAGGACGGAGGCGACGGCGGAGGTGACTTCGGCGAGGGGACGGCGGACGGATGACGAAGCGGCTGACAGGTGGGGCCGCTTGGTCAGAGGGAGGGAGCGAGCGAGCGAGCGAGCGAGCGGGCGAGCGAGCGAGCAGGCGAGTGGCTGACAGGCGGGGCCGCTTTGTCGGCGAGAGAGAGGGCGAGGTGCGGGCGCGGCTGCCGCGCGCGCGGAGGCGGGCCGCAGATGGGCCGGGGAAGGAGGAATGCGGCGCGAGGGAGAGGGGGGGGGTCGCGGCCTGGGCCGAACTCGGCCCAGCAGGGAGGGGGGAGGTTTTCTCTTTTTCTTTTTATTTTCTAATTCCTATTTCCCAATTTGCATCTTTTTCTTTGGAACAAATTATTTTGTAGATACTCTAAGTGTTTAGAAAAAATAGAATCTAAGTGAGGTGCTTTTGTGGTCAAACAAGATGTATGCATATGATGAAGGAAAATTTTGGGGAGGATTTTAGAATTAGAGGATGAAGGGAGGGGTAAAAGGTGGATTAGGGTTTCAAACCTAGATTAGGATTTTTGGGATGCTACAAACCTACCCCACTTAAAGGAATCTCGCCCTCGAGATTAGACGGGGCTCGAGAAAAGGTAAGGGTATTCCTTCCTCAGAGAGTCCTCACTCTCCCAGGTGGCTTCTTCTTCTCCATCTCTGCTCCACTGAACCTTACAAAGCCTTACTTCTGAATTGCGGGTTCTTCTGACTGCTGAGTCGAGAATCTTCACTGGCTTTTCCCGGTACTGGAGATCTTTTTGAATCTGAATTGTCTCTGCCTCGATACGGGTTTCTGGTACTTTTAGGCATTTGCGGAGTTGAGATACATGGAACACATTGTGAATATCTGACATGGATTCTGGTAGCTCAAGACGGTATGCCACGGGTCCTATTCGGGAAATGACAGGGTAAGGACCGACGAAACGGGGTGCTAGCTTTCCCTTTAACTGGAACCTTCTGACACCACGCATTGGAGAAACTTTGAGATAAACAAAATCTCCCTCCTCAAATCTGAGTTCCCTTCGCCTATTGTCTGCGTAACTCTTTTGTCGACTCTGAGCTTCAAGTAACCTTCTGCGGATCAAGGCAACTTTTTCTTCGGCTTCTTTAACGAAGTCGGGCCCTTCTAGTGTCCTTTCCCCTACATTGGACCACATTAGGGGAGTTTGGCATTTTCTTCCATACAGTGCTTCGAATGGTGACATTTTGATGCTGGCCTGATGGCTATTGTTGTATGAGAATTCGGCGTACGGCAAACTAGACTCCCAATCCCTGTTGAAGGCTAGTACGCAGGCTCTGAGTAGATCTTCAAGGACTTTGTTAACTCTCTCTGTTTGACCATCTGACTGGGGGTGATAAGCAGTGCTGAAATCTAGCTTGGTGCCCATTGCTTGCTGAAGGCCCTTCCAAAACTTTGAAGTGAACTGCGTTCCTCTATCTGATACTATCTTCCGTGGAATGCCATGTAGCCTGACTATCTCTTTAAGGTATAATCGGGCGAGGGCTGCTCCTCCGAAAGTGGTCTTTACTGGAACGAAATGGGCCACTTTGGTGAGACGATCGATTATTACCCATATGGAATCATTTCCTCTTTGTGATCTGGGTAGTCCGGTTACGAAATCCATGCCTATTTCCTCCCACTTCCATTCGGGTATTGGGAGGGGTTGAAGCAGGCCTGCAGGCTTCTGATGTTCGGCCTTTGTTCTCTGACAGGTGTCACAACGGGCCACATACTGTGCTATTTCCTTCTTCATCCCCCTCCACCAATACCTGGTTTTGAGGTCCAGGTACATCTTGGTGGTCCCTGGGTGGATGGAGTAAGCTGAGTTGTGGGCTTCATCAAGCAGGGTCTCCCGTGCCTTTCCAAATGGTACGCACAGACGGTTCTTGAACCAGAGGACTCCTTGCTCGTCTGTTCTTAGGTCCGGAAGTTGCTCTTTGCGTGCTCTTTCCTTAAGCTTGGTTGTTTCTGCGTCGAGGCATTGGGCCTTGTATATGAGATCTTCTAGGTTTGGCTTGACTTCCAGGCTACCGTCGTCTCCCAGACATGCATTCAGCTGAGCTGATTCTTTCTTCCAATCTTCTAGGAAGTTTGTTCCTCTAATCCCGAAAGGTTTTCGGCTGAGGGCGTCTGCTACCACGTTGGCCTTTCCGGGGTGGTAGTGGATTTCGAGGTCATAATCTTTGATTAATTCGAGCCACCTTCGTTGACGGAGGTTGAGGTCCGGTTGCGTGAAGATGTACTTTAGACTCTTGTGATCAGTGAAGATGTGGCATTTGTTTCCAATCAGATAATGCCTCCATATTTTTAGAGCGTGCACTATGGCTGCCAATTCCAGATCGTGGGTAGGATAGTTCTGTTCGTGCGGCTTGAGTAGTCGGGATGCATAAGCAATGACTTTCTCATTCTGCATTAAGACACACCCTAAGCCTTGCTTGGAAGCATCACAAAAGATGACAAACTCCTGGTGTATGTCTGGTAGAGTCAAAACTGGCGCGGTTGTAAGCTTCTCTTTGATGATTTGGAAACTTTCTTCACAATCGGGAGTCCACACGAACTTATTGTCCTTTTTGAGAAGTTCCGTCAAGGGCTTTGCTATGCTGGAGAATCCCTTGATAAAGCGGCGATAATACCCTGCCATTCCTAGAAAGCTTCGAATTTCACTGACGTTGGAAGGTTGCTTCCAATTTGAAACAGCTTCCACCTTAGATGGGTCCACTTCTACCCCTTCAGAAGTCAAGATATGCCCTAGGAAGGCTATCTTTTCTAACCAGAACTCACACTTGCTGAACTTAGCATAAAGTTGATGTGCTCTGAGTCTTCCGAGGACGGTTCGAAGGTGCTGCTCATGGTCCTTGCGACTCTTGGAATAGATGAGGATGTCGTCGATAAAAACTACGACAAACTTATCTAATTCCTCCATAAATACCTTATTCATGAGGTTCATGAAAAAGGCAGGTGCGTTGGTTAGTCCAAATGGCATCACCGTGAATTCATATTGCCCGTATCTGGTGACGAATGCAGTTTTCTGAATGTCTGCTTCCTTAATCCTGAGTTGGTGATATCCTGACCTGAGGTCTATCTTGGAGAAGTATTTGGCTCCTTGCAGCTGGTCGAAGAGGTCATCAATCCGGGGGAGGGGGTACTTATTCTTGATTGTAACTTCGTTCAAGGATCGATAATCAATACACATCCTCATACTCCCATCCTTTTTGGTCACGAAAAGAACGGGTGCTCCCCAGGGAGACGAACTGGGACGGATGTACCCTTTTTGCTGTAGTTCTGAAAGCTGAAGTTTCAGTTCTGCCAATTCGGTGGGGGCCATGCGGTATCGTCTTTTTGCGATGGGCGCAGTGCCGGGAATGAGGTCTATATAGAACTCCACTTCTCTTTCTGGTGGCATCCCGGGCAACTCTTCTGGAAACACATCTTCAAATTCCTTGATTACAGACATGCTTTCTACTGCCAGACTAAACACCATTGGATCTTTTGCAGGCAGTTGGGCTTGACAGGAAACTGACTTTCCTTGGTGATCTATGAGAAGGATAGTTTTGCTTGCGCAGCTGATAACACCCTTGTGCTTAGCTAGCCAATCCATTCCTAGGATTACATCAATGCCTTGGGATGGCAAGATGGTTAAGTCTGCCAGGAATACTACCCCACTTAAAAGAATTCTGACTTGTGAACACCTGAGTTTGCATAGGAGGTCTGTTCCCGGGGTTCGGGTGACCAAAGGGATAGCTAAAGGTGTAGAGGGTATGCCATGCTTCTCCACAAACTTAGCGGCTATAAATGAATGGGATGCTCCCGAATCAAAAAGCACAGAAGCGGGAGTAAATTCGACGAGGAACTCACCGAGCACTACTCCCGGGGCCTGCTGGGCTTCCTGAGCGTCGACGTGGTTGACTCGGGCCCTGCCCTGGTACTGAGCCCTGCTCTGCTGGCTGCTGGGAGGAAGCGCCTTGGAGGTAGGAGCTGATAGAATCTTGGGGCCATTCACCGAGTTGGAGTAGGTTGGCCCGGGTGCCTTCAGCTGAGGGCAGTTGTTTTTGAAGTGCCTGGGGTCTCCGCAGTGCCAACAGGCGTTTGCTGGCGGCTGGTTGCTTGCGACGGAGGGTGCCTGATGGGAGCTCTGACTTTGTTGACTGTAGCGCGATGGAGAGGGTCCAGATTGTTTATCGAAGCCTGGACCCCTAGGTGGGAGCCCAAAGGGTCGAGCTCTCTGGTGACGCTCTTGCTGTTGAGCTCGCAGGACCTGGAACTTTCTCTTGATGTGCCCTTTTTCCTCCTCTTTAGCTCTTTCCACTTGAATAGCCTTGTTGGAAAGGTGAGAGAAGCTGTGGAAGTCCTGGCTGGCGAGGATGGTCTTGAGCTCGGGTCTTAACCCTCTCAGGAAACGGGCCATTTTCCTGGCCTCGGTGCTGACATCCTCAGGCGCGTAGCGGGCCAGCTCTGTGAACTTGTGCACATACTCACTGACTGATCGCCCACCTTGGGTTAGCTCCCGGAATTCATCCTCCTTGAGTTGAACTATCCCTTGGGGTACATGGTGCTCACGGAAAGCTGTCTCGAATTCTGCCCAGGTAGCATCTCTGACGGCTTCACTGAAAGTGTCCCACCATGCTAACGCCATTCCTGAAAGCTGATGAGCTGCCAGCTGAACACGTTGATTCTCAGGGCAAGCGATGGCTTCTAACTTCCTCTTGATCGTGCGAAGCCAGTCATCTGCATCGAGGGGATTGCTGGACCCCGCGAATGTGGGAGGCTTGAGTCTCAGGAATTCTCCCATCCTGTCCTGGGGTCTTCCACCAGCTGGGCGCTGGTTCTCCAGACTTCGAGTGAGGACTTCAATGAGTCTGGTTTGATGGGCTAGAACTTGGGCCAGATCTAGTGGTAGTTCCGGAGGTGCGGGGAGGTGGGTCCCATCCCCTTCTCCACCGGCTCCTCCTTCAGCTCCTAAGGGAAAACCTGCTCCAATCCCGGAGGCGGTAGGCGTGGTTTTATCCGAAGCCATCTGCCATGGGAAGAGAGTTACTATTATGCACATGCCATTTTTTTAACTGGTTATTTTATTCATTACATCAAGCCATTACATGACACAACACCCTGCTACCATAAGTTCACACGCGAGTGCTATCTAGGGTACTCCCGCACTCCTTCTCTAACGTGTCCCCAAATTCCTTGAGAAGGTCATCAAGGCTAGCCAGGGACATCTCATCGGTGTCGGATAGGTTCCTTGGAGGGTTTTCTTCCTTCTGCTCAGTCTGGCATCCTTGGCTCTTGGTCTTCTTGCGGATTTTCTTTGCGGGGGCAAGCTTCTTCAGTTTCTTGTCGTAGTCCATCTTCATTGTGCGGTAGGCTTCTCGGGTATTGGTTTCCTCACCTTCAGCTATTGCGAGGCTCTCTTGAAGGGACACTTTTTCTTCTGAGAGTTCCCTGACTTTCTGCTCCAGGCTTTCCACCCGGGAGGTTAGAGAGGTGCAGTGGAGGGTGAGGTCATCATATTGGTTATCAAGGGTATGAAGGTATCCAGCCATGTAGACAATGGTGGGATCGTTCTCAGTAGGATCTCCTCCTGATAGGGCCTGAAGTCTTTTCCTCCAGGTGGGGGTATTCTTGTTGCTGGGTGGAAAGTAGCGAAGGGGGGTTTCAATGATTACTTTGTTGTAGTTTTGACATAGCTGACGGAGGGCTTTCCGGGCGACATTTTGGCAGGCATCTAGGAAATGAACTCCGGTAAAAGTGACTTGGAAGGAACGTTGGTTTGGATAGCTGTGGCTTTCCCCCAGGTAGACTGCCATAGAGCATCTTATCATCCCGCCCTCGAAATGTTCCGTCCAGACGTATTCCGGCTTCTTGCGGATTCCCATGCGGAGCGCACAGCTTCGCAAGAGGCGTGGGAACCCTTCCACTTCTGAGCAGTAGGATGTCTTAATGGCCAGAGAGTCTTCCATCTGGAATAGGAAAAGAAGGGTCTTGTTAACACCGGGGAAGGGAAGAGAAAACTTTTCTTGAGGTAAGAGGTATTTTCTTTTTAAGGTAGGTTTTAGGGTCAGGGCTGCGACCTACGGCCAGTCCTATGGCTCTGATACCACCTGAAGCGTCCCGATCCTTTGGGACTCAAATGTGAAACAATTACTAGTCCCAGGAGGCTAGTAAACACATTTCTTACTTCAAATAGTACAGAGCTTTAGATAAATTTATTACAATACCGGGGTACAAGCTCGAGAGAGCCAAATAGAAGCGCAGCAGGAAAAATACACTAGCCCAAACCACAGGCAGAACTGGGTGCAGACACAGCCCTCTTAATCAAGCATAGCAGAAAAGAAGTCCTCGGCTGCTGAAAAACATAAATAAATCTGGGTGAATACACTAGGTATTCCGCAAGCCCACCCCGCTCCCGTAGAGAGAAAGAGACCTATGATGTACATGCTCAATTTGGTGGAGTTGTAGTCACTCATTATTTTCTCAGAGAGAGACAGTTGCTTGAAGGTTTTCCCATGCTATTATAAGTAACCAAAACTCAACTGCCACTGAGCTTCCCGCTCCAGAGGCTTTATCTCTTTTTCAAAACCCATTTAAACACACCTTTCCCTTGATAAGAAACTTAGAGAAAAAGTTCTAATTGCCATACCATACCAGTCTCATCCATACCAGTGGACACGGACTATTCGAATAGGTTTCAACTCTGCGCAGAGGGGTACACTTTACCCACTAGCCCGGTTTCTGCGATCTCACCGTCGTGAGACCCGAATGCCGGATCTCTTTCCTTACTCGTGCATCCTAACCTTAACGGTTATCCGGAAGGAGTCAGGCCACCACCATGCCCAAACCGGACAAAACTTTCCCCCTCCTTATCCTCCGGTGCTCCCCAGCCTTCTTAACCCTGGGGTCGGACCACACGAGTTCGGATCGAGTGACTGCCCACACAGTCTCGAGTGGTTGTACGACAAAGGAGTACAGGTAGTGAAGATGACAAACCGGTCCTTATATGAGGGGACAATCCTTCTGCTCACGCCTAAACCAGCTGAGCCAACACCTTAGGCCCTCCCCTAAACCAGGGAGTCCCTGATCATCCCACTCTCAGGTGATGAGGGTGAGTACCCTTCATCGCATAATTTTTCAAAAGAGATTTTATTTGGAGATACACATAGCCTTTCCTCCCAATCCACTTTACGTATCCAGAAAGTGTATGATAATGCGGGCCATCTCTCACATACAATGCAATATTCCCCATAATTCCCGGCCTAGGCAGTGGTAGAGAGAATAGGTAATTTATGCATCAAGGGAAGGATGGACTTGCCTTCGTCGAAGCTTTCCTGGCACAGAAGATCTACTTCCGGAAGTTCGGGTTCTGGCCCTTCTTCCGGGGCTAAGGGTTCCGGATCAACGACCCCTGCTTCTTCTAGGAAAACAGGCAATAAAACAATACATCAACAGGGGTTTACAAATTACAGTGTGTCATTTTCTAACATTATTGTTGTAGGGGATCTTTAGAAATTATTTGGATAATTTTTGGTGTATAAAATATTGAAGAATACTAATTAAATGGGAAAAGGTGAAGAAAATAAAATAGAAAAGGATTTTTCTTCAAACGGGCCGGGGGGGAGAAATTCGGCCCAGCTCGGCGCGGGGCAGGCGCGCGGGCGCGCTTTCGGCCCGGCAGCGGCCCACGGGGAGGGGGGCGACGGCGCGGGCGCGCGGGGCGACGGCGTCATCGCGGGGCCCACGCGACAGAGAGAGGCAGGGGAAACGGCGCAGGCGCGATTGATGACGGGGTGAACCGGCCGAGGGGGGGGGGAAACCGGTCGCCGGGGGGGGGGGGGTTCGACGGCGGCTTGCCGCCGGTGGCCCGGTCCTTGGGCAGTGCGCAGGCGCCTAAGCATGGGGAGGGGATGGCGGACCTAGAGATGGGCTCAATTTGGTCAGAGGAGGTCGGGAGGGAGCTGCCCGCGGGGAGGTGGCGGAGCTTCGCGGCGGGGGTTGCCGCCGGTGAGCTCCGGGCGAGCAATCGGGGTGGGGGAGTGGTGTATTGTGCTTGCGGCAAGGCGAGGAAGCTGCTAGGCTAATTCAATTGCTTGCTGGGCTAACAGAGAGGGAGAGAGGAGAGGAGGAGGGACTCACCGGAGAGGGGGAAGAAGACGGCGCTCCGCGAATTGGGCTTGGGCGAGGGGAGGAGGGTAGCGGTCGGGGCTGGTGCGAGAAAGAAGGGGCTCGGGGCGAGCTTTTTATAGGCGCGCGGGGGCGAGGGGGGCGGTGGAGCTCCCTGGCTCCGGCGAGCTTCCCAGTGCCGCCATAAATGGCGCACAGCGCCGCCGAGGGGACGCTACGGCGGGGGTGGTACCGGCGAGGACGCGGTCAAGGGGAGGAGGACGGAGCGGTGCCAAACTTCCCTGTGTGGCCGGACGGCAGGGGGAAGGACGGAGGCGACGGCGGAGGTGACTTCGGCGAGGGGACGGCGGACGGATGACGAAGCGGCTGACAGGTGGGGCCGCTTGGTCAGAGGGAGGGAGCGAGCGAGCGAGCGAGCGAGCGGGCGAGCGAGCGAGCAGGCGAGTGGCTGACAGGCGGGGCCGCTTTGTCGGCGAGAGAGAGGGCGAGGTGCGGGCGCGGCTGCCGCGCGCGCGGAGGCGGGCCGCAGATGGGCCGGGGAAGGAGGAATGCGGCGCGAGGGAGAGGGGGGGGGTCGCGGCCTGGGCCGAACTCGGCCCAGCAGGGAGGGGGGAGGTTTTCTCTTTTTCTTTTTATTTTCTAATTCCTATTTCCCAATTTGCATCTTTTTCTTTGGAACAAATTATTTTGTAGATACTCTAAGTGTTTAGAAAAAATAGAATCTAAGTGAGGTGCTTTTGTGGTCAAACAAGATGTATGCATATGATGAAGGAAAATTTTGGGGAGGATTTTAGAATTAGAGGATGAAGGGAGGGGTAAAAGGTGGATTAGGGTTTCAAACCTAGATTAGGATTTTTGGGATGCTACAGTTTGATCCTTCTTCTTGACAAAAATGGCGGGACAACCCCATGGGGACGAGCTTGGCCGGATAAATCCCTTATTCAGTAGATCTTGTAATTGAATCTTCAATTCCGCCAACTCATTAGGGGGCATACGGTACGATCTTCGAGAGATGGGAGCCGTACTGGGCTTTAGCTCAATTACGAATTCTACATCTCTTTCAGGGGGTAGTCCAGGCAAATCTTCCGGAAACACATCTGGAAACTCACATACTACCGGAATGTTCTTGATCTCCGGTACAATGGCTTCAAATATTCTACCAGAAGCTTTGGCTGGATTGGTTTTGGGGAGAGACAAAAGAATTTCTTCTTGATTATAACTCAACCTGACGGTTCTGAGTTCAGTGTTGAGAATTGCCTTGTGTTGAGTTAACCAATTCATACCCAAAATTACATCTATATCCTGGCCTCTTAGAACAATCATGTTAGCAGGAAAGTTCCGTCCGGCCATTGTTACTGGCACTTCATAGGCCACTTCTCTAGTAAAAATGTGTCCCCCAGGTGAATGAATTTTAAATCCCTCTTTTGATTCATGACATGCAATGTGATGTTGTTCCACAAATTTCTTGCTAATGAAGGTATGCGAAGCACCAGAATCAAAAAGAATTATTACAGGGTGACTGGCCACAGGAAACGTACCCATCATCACCGGCTCTCCCTCCGGTGTAGTGGCCACTTGGGTGTAATATACACGCCCCGTCTTCTTGGTATTTCTCCCCGCAGCATTTCCCTTGGGCTGAGTGGACTTCCCAGTTCCTTGCTGAGCATTGGATTGATTTTGCTTGGGGTACGGGCAGTCTTTGATAAAATGTCCCGACTTGCCACAGTTGAAACACCCAGTTGAAGAGCTGGGCAAGGCAGGGAATCGAGTGCCTGGGGCACCCGGCTGATTTGGGGAAGTGGAGGTTGTCGGCGTTTCGAGACCGGGGGGTCCCCGAGCCGACGAGTGAGTGTGCCGCGTGCCCCAGCCCAGATGGGTCGAGCGCGTGGGCGAGCGCGAAGGGGGGAAGAGCGAGGTGGCCGGAGCCGGGTCGTGAGGGAGGCGGAGATCCCGCGGCCTTCATGTTCGTCCCGTGCCCAGGTCGGGTGCGCTTGCAGTAGGGGGTTACAAGCGTCCACGCGGGTGAGGGGAGCGAGCGGCCCCAAGAGAGCGCCTGCCCCTGCCCTCGTTCCCGCGAGGCCAACCTTCTCTAAGAAGGCCCTGGTCCTTCCTTTTATAGGCGTAAGGAGAGGATCCAGGTGTACAAATGGGGGTGTAGCAAGGTGCTACGTGTCTAGCGGGGGAGAGCTAGTGCCCTAAGTACATGCCAAGGTGGCAGCCGGAGAGATCTTGGCACCCAGCTGGTGTGGCGTCGTGGCCGTCGGAGAAGCAATGGAGCCTGGCGGGGGGACAGCTGTCGGAGTGGTTGGGCCCTTGCTGACGTCCCCCTGCTTCCGTAAGGGAGCTGAGAACCGTCGTCGTCATGGGTCCAGCGGGGCGCCATCATTGCCTATCTGGCGGAGCTAGCCAGATGGGACGTCGGTCCTGTTTCCTGCGGCCCGAGTCGGCTCGGGGTAGGGTGATGATGGCGCTTCCTGTCGACGTGGCGGACTCGTGCCCTAGGTCGGGCGACGTGGAGGCTCCTCCGAAGCTGAGGTCGAGTCTGTCCTGCATGGCCGAGGCCGAGCCCGAGCTCCTGGGTCGGGCGAGGCGGAGGTCGTTCGGCAGAGGCCAGGGCGGAGTCCGAGCCCTGGGTCGGGCGAAGCGGAGTTCGTCGTCTTCCGGGGCCTTAGCCCGAGTCCGAGCCCTGGGTCGGGCGGAGCGGAGTTCGCCGTCTTCTGGGGCCTTAGCCCGAGTCCGAGCCCTGGGTCGGGCGGAGCGGAGTTCGCCGTCTTCCGGGGCCTTAGCCCGAGTCCGAGCCCTGGGTCGGGCGGAGCGGAGTTCGCCGTCTTCCGGGGCCTTAGCCCGAGTCCGAGCCCTGGGTCGGGCGGAGCGGAGTTCGCCGTCTTCCGGGGCCTTAGCCCGAGTCCGAGCCCTGGGTCGGGCGGAGCTTCCTATGGCGCTTTTGGCCAAGCCTGGCCGCCCGTCAGTCTCACTCTTTGCGTCAAATGCCCCAGTGACTTGGTCGGTCGGCGCGGTGATTTAGTCAGGGTTGCTTCTTAACGAAGGCAAAGCCTCGGGCGAGCCGGAGACGCGTCTGCCGTAAAAAAGGGGGCCTCGGGCGAGACGGAAACACCTCAGGGTTGGCTGCCCTTGCCCGAGGCTAGGCTCGGGCGTGGCATGATCGAGTCGCCCGTATGGACTGATCCCTGACTTAATCAAACCCATCAGGCCTCTGCAGCTTTATGCTGATGGGGGTTACCAGCTGAGAATTAGGCGTCTTGAGGGTACCCCTAATTATGGTCCCCGACAGTAGCCCCCGAGCCTCGAAGGGAGTGTTAGCACTCGCTTGGAGGCTTTCGTCACACTTTTTTGCAAGGGGACCAGCCTTTCTCGGTTGCACTTTGTTCCGGTGGGTGCGCGCGAGCGCACCCGCCGGGTGTAGCCCCCGAGGCCTCGGAGGAGTGGTTTCACTCCTCCGAGGTCTTGATGCCTTGCGTAATGCTTTGGCTGGTCTGGCGGTTCCCTCATGCGAACAGGCCGTAGCCCGGGTGCACTGTCGGGGCCCAAGTTCTCGGGCTGGTATGTTGACGCTGTCAACGGTTCGGCCGGAGCCGGGTTTGCGAGAGCAGCCCCCGAGCCTCCGCACAGGGCGAGAGGACGATCAGGGACAGACTCGGCTTTTTTACATACGCCCCTACGTCGCCTTTCCGCAAGGAGGAGGGGGGGAGAGCGCCATGTTACCCTCGATGGGCACCGAACATGGTGTCTCCGGTGAGCTGCAATCGGGTAATCCGAGTGGACGTCCGTGCCCCGTTCGTTGGGGGTCGGCTAGGGGCCCGGAGGCACGCCCAAAAGTACCTGCGGGTGACCTGCCGGACCCGGTCCCCTGGCGACGGGGTCCGAGGGCTCGATGCCTCCCTCCGATGGGATTCCGTTACAGGATCGTTCCCGCTGGTCTCGGAAATGTCCTAGGGTACCTCGGGAGCGCAGCCCGAGCCTTGGTTATGTATCGAACGTACCCCTGGTCATCCCTCGCTCGGTGTCTGAGGCGACTGTGAACCCTTCGGGGGGGCAGCCTTCGAACCCCTGATTAGTAATGGGCGCGGAGCCCGAGTAGCCTGAGGCGGTCGTGGAACCTTTCGGGGGGCCGACCTTCAAACCTCTGACCAGTAGTGGGTGTCGGGCCCACGCGATCTGAGGCGACTGTTGAACCCTTCGGGGGGCCAGCCTTCGAACCCCTGATCAGTAAGGAGGCTCGGAGCCTAGTTCCTTCACGGGGAAGGATCCCTTTGGGGGTATTCCCTTTCCCGGTCCCTGTTGCAAGAGATAGAGAAAGAGAAAAAAGGGAAAAAAGGATACGAATTCGAACGACGTGGCGTACCTTTTTTGGTGTGGTCGTTTTGGCGAAGGCGAAGCGTCGCCAGCTGCTCCTGCTGGAAGCGTCGCTTGTCCAGCCGCGGAGTTAATGCGCCGGGGTGAGCAGTCGGCGAGGCTGTCGTTGCGCGTGCGCGATCTGTTCGAGGAACGGGTCACGGGCGCGTCGTCTTCACACCGTGAGAGGGGGTTCTCTCGCTGCCTCCGGATGGGACGTGAGCTCGGCTGACGGCGTGACCGCTGCTCCCGTGCGCCTGCCACCGTCATTACTGCCGGCCCACTTTTGACCGCGTTTGACCGCTGCGTCCGGCTGGCGCTGCTGGGTCGCGCGCTAGGTCGCCTCGGGTCGCGGTATCGGTTCCGCAATCGAGGAGGTGCGGCGGTGGCGCAAGTGGTACAGTGGCTTGCATGCAGCATCCGGCGCGCTGGTTGTGCGACGCGTGGGCTTGAGCCTCCGTGCTGGCCTGTCAGGAGTCGGAGAGGCACGTCCACTTGGCGCGGTTGCATGCCGCCTGCATGGCTGCCCGCCCCTTTCGCCCGTTGGTCTGGGCAAAAGTGGAGGGTCACTTGTAACCGTTGGGTGGTTGCGCGCGCCGTGCGTGGCGGTTCGGCTTCTTCTGCTCGGAGCCGGTCTGCATGACATGTGGGTCCTAGCCCCCGCGCCGCAGGGGAGGGCTTTGGAGGCGTGTTGGAGAAGACTCAGCCCGTGACGGTTGGGGGCGCAAGCAGGGAGAGTTGCCTTTAAAAGGAGGGTGACCCCTTTCGTAAGGCGACCATGTCTTCTTCCTCCCTTATGCATCGTGTCTTTCCACCTTTCAAGCCCCCGGATGGGGGAAACCGCCGTCTCCGTGCCTCATCGTCGGAGGACACTACTCCGTGGGAGTGGGTACCTTTCAGCCATCGTTTCGCTTCAAGGATTTTCATCATGCAGCCCGGCTGCACCCCCCCACCGGCGGTCACCCAAGATGGTGACCTCCGGCTTGATGGTGGGGGAAAGTGAGCCGGGCTGCGGCCTCTGCCCCTTCCTCGGCCTCAAGGACTTTCGTCATCCAGGCCAAGATGGAGGACGAGGCGAGTCAGGGGGCTGCCTCCGTGTGGGTCGGTTGCCCTTTTCTTCCCCGGACGTCTGGGGGAGAACGGCATCCTCCAGCTTCACGGAGACTTCCTCCAGCCACGCCGGAAGAGGCGGGTCGTCGTCACACAGTCAGGGCGCAGCGCCGCGTCCTCCGTCCGGACGACGATTGCGCTGCGCACCACGAGGGCAGTGTCCACGCCCTGGATGGCCCCAGCATGGGCGAAGACCTGCCGGCGCGTTCCGAGGCGTCGGCGGACGGAGGTGGCTTCTCTACCGATGAGATTGCCAACTCCGTCAGTAGCCCTGGGTCTCCGTCTCCTGGCCTGAATGGCTGCCTCTCGTCCTCAGGGGGTGAAAGTCCTTCCGCCGCCCCGCAGGCCCGCCCCTATCGAGTGGGGTTGTTGTACCTGCGGAGGGGGAACTGGAGTTCCGTTTGTAATGGCACTTCGAGTGCCGGGTTTTTTGTTCATTTCGGCTTTTGGGGCCTGAACATATATGTAACGTCGGCACAGAGCCGCATTTTTTCCTCATTTCCGAGCACTAAGACTCGTCTGCTGATTATCTGAACCGCTTTACCAAGCATGAGTCGCCCCGTGCCAAGGTGACGAGTGAGGTATCCGTATCCCGGAGGCGTAGGAGTCCCTCGGCTCGGTCGGCCCTGTCGTCCGAGGCTCCTCTAGCTTAGTTAAAGAGACCCCTCGGCCGCTCTTCGACGAGCCGAGGCTAGGGGTAGCGATATCAGCATGAGCAGAGGCGGAGTTGGCTCGAAAATGAAACCTGGTTGGTCGGAGCCTAGCCGAGTTGTCCATTGGCAGGATCGACGCCGGAGTTGGTCAGCCGAGGCTTCGGACCGGGCTGGTGCCCTCGGAAGGTGGTTGGCCGAGGCCCCGGAGGCGGCCGGCCGAGCCGCCCGCTCGGGCCGGATTCCCAGAGAAGTCCCTGACAGCGATCGCTCGGGCGTGGTGATGACGTCGTCCTTCGGAGCGGAGATCCTCGGACCGCGTTGCCGTTCGAGGCTAGGTCGGGCCTCGCCGAAGGTGCCGTTGATGCTGAGGGTGTCGCTGCCCCCTTCCAGCGTCAAGACCCGAGCCTGCAGGATCAGCTTGTCTTGTAGTGTGTGCTTTGTGCGACCGTCGAGGCCAGAACACACACCCTTGTCGCGTGTTAAGCTGCGTCTCTCTTCCTCTTGTTTCGAGTGTCTGGACTTTTTGTCGGTAACAAGGATGTTTGTGCGAGCGAAAGTTGCTTCTCGCGGAAGGTGATGAGTGAGGTATCCGTATCCCGGAGGCGTGGGAGTCCCTCGGCTCGGTTGGCCTTGCCGCTTACGCGCACTTTTACTCGTCCATGAGGCCCTATCACCGACTTGGTCGAGAAAACTCGAAGAATCGCTTCGACAGAAGGGCTTCCGAACGTAGAGACTTGTTCGATCCACGGAGTCACCTTATCCGAACGTGAGTTACTTATCGCAGAAGGTGATGAGTGAGGTATCCGTATCCCGGAGGCGTAGGAGTCCCTCGGCTCGGTCAGCCTTGACTGCTTACGTGTACCCCGTCGTTTCCAGGACCCACTTTTCGAAGTAGTCAAAAAGCACGAAAGATATTCTGGTAAAAGAGATTTTCTGTTCGAGGAAAATTTTGACGCAGAGGGGGTTTCCCCCCTTTTAGCCCCCGAGGGAGGGTCGGGCTTTGCCAAGGCGAGGCCGACCCTTCCTTGTTGACTAAACTTTGCGTGGGTGCGAGGTATATGAACAACTTGGAAACATCTTAAGGGTAGAAGCGACGTAGCTGTTGGATGTTCCAAGCGTTGTCGTAGACCTCGCCTTGACTGTTGGCCAGCTTGTATGTTCCGGGCTTCAGAACTTTGGCGATGACGAATGGCCCCTCCCAGGGGGGCGTGAGCTTGTGCCTCCCTCGGGCGTCTTGCCGCAGCCGAAGCACCAGGTCGCCCACCTGGAGGTCTCGGGGTCAGATCCCTCGGGCGTGGTAGCGTCGCAGGGACTGCTGATACCGCGCCGAGTGTAGTAAGGCCCTGTCCCGAGCCTCGTCCAGCTGGTCCAGCGAGTCTTCTCGGCTAGCTTGGTTGCTTTCATCGTCGTAAGCCCTCGTCCTCGGGGAGCCGTATTCCAGGTCAGTGGGCAAGACGGCCTCGGCCCCGTAGACCAGGAAGAACGGCGTGAAACCTGTGGCTCGGCTCGGCGTCGTCCTCAGGCTCCAGACCACCGAGGGGAGTTCCTTCATCCATCGCTTGCCGAACTTGTTGAGATCATTGTAAATCCGAGGCTTGAGCCCTTGTAGAATCATGCCGTTGGCACGTTCTACTTGCCCATTCGACATGGGATGAGCTACGGCGGCCCAGTCCACCCGGATGTTGTGATCCTCGCAAAAATCCAAGAATTTTTTGCCGGTGAACTGGGTGCCGTTGTCGGTGATGATGGAGTTCGGGACCCCGAAGCGATGGATGATGTTGGTGAAGAACGCCACCGCCTGCTCGGATCTGATGCTATTCAGGGGTCGGACCTCGATCCACTTGGAGAATTTGTCGACGGCGACCAGCAGGTGCGTGTAGCCCCCGGGCGCCTTCTGCAGAGGGCCGACGAGGTCCAGACCCCACACAACGAAGGGCCAGGTGATGGGTATCGTCTGCAGAGCCTGAGCGGGCAGGTGGGTCTGCTTCGCATAGAATTGGCACCCTTCGCAGGCGCGGACAATTCTAGTGGCGTCAGCCACCGCCGTCGGCCAGTAGAAGCCTTGGCGGAAAGCGTTCCCGACGAGGGTTCGAGGTGCTGCATGATGGCCGCAAGCCCCCGAGTGTATTTCCTGCAGGAGTTCCTGACCTTCGGCGATGGAGATGCATCGCTGGAGGATGCCCGAGGGGCTACGGTGGTAGAGCTCCTTCTCATCGCCCAGCAAGACGAACGACTTGGCGCGTCGCGCTACCCGCCGAGCCTCGACTCGGTCGAGGGGCAGTTCTCCTTGGCGGAGATATTGCAGGTACGGGGTCTGCCAATCTTGATCTGGCGTGACCCCGCTCCGCTCCTCCTCGATGCGCAGTGCTTCGCCCTCAGGGGTCGAGGGTTCCTCGGGCTGAACCGAGGATGGCTCGGGCTGGGCCGAGGTCACCTCGGACGGGGCCGAGGGCGTCTCGGGCTCGGGCGTGTCGCCGATCTTGACGGAGGGTTGGTGCAGGCCCCGGGAGAAGACGTCCGGGGGAACCGTTGTTCGCCCCGAGGCTATCTTTGCCAGCTCGTCCGCAGTCTCGTTGTAGCGCCAGGCGATGTGGTTAAGCTCGAGCCCGTAGAACTTGTCTTCTAGGCGTCGAACCTCATCACAATAGGCCTCCATCTTCGGGTCGCGGCAGTGGGAGTTCTTCATGACTTGGTCGATGACGAGCTGCGAGTCACCACGTGCATCGAGGCGTCGGACCCCTAGCTCGATGGCGATTCGCAATCCGTTGATCAGAGCCTCGTACTCAGCCACATTGTTGGACGCCGGGAAATGGAGGCGGAGCACGTAGCGCAGGTGTTTCCCGAGGGGCGAGACGAAGAGCAGGCCCGCGCCGGCTCCCGTCTTCATCAGCGACCCGTCGAAAAACATGGTCCAGAGCTCCGGTTGGATCGGAGCCGTCGGCAACTGGGTGTCGACCCATTCGGCTACGAAGTCCGCCAGTACCTGGGACTTGATGGCCTTCCGAGGGGCGAACGAGATTGTCTCGCCCATGATTTCCACCGCCCACTTTGCGATCTGTCCCGAGGCTTCTCGGCACTGGATGATCTCCCCCAGGGGGAATGATGACACCACAGTCACCGGATGAGACTCGAAGTAATGCCGCAGCTTTCGCCTCGTCAGGATCACTGCATACAGCAGCTTCTGGACTTGTGGGTAGCGGATCTTGGTCTCGGACAGCACCTCGCTGACGAAGTAAACTGGCCTCTAAATGGGCAAAGCATGCCCCTCTTCCTGCCTTTCGACCACGATCGCGGCGCTGACCACCTGAGTGGTAGCGGCGACGTAGACCAAGAGGGCTTCTCCATCAGCTGGGGGTACCAAGACGGGCGCCTGGGTGAGGAGCGCCTTCAGGTTCCCGAGAGCTTCCTCGGCCTCGGGAGTCCAAGTGAAGCACTCGGCCTTCCTTAAGAGACGGTACAGGGGCAGGCCTCTTTCGCCGAGGCGCGAGATGAAACGGCTCAAGGCCGCGAGACATCCCATGACCCTCTGTACGCCTTTTAAGTCCTTGATGGGCCCCATGCTTGTGATGGCTGCGATCTTCTCCGAGTTGGCTTCGATACCCCGCTCGGAGACGATGAATCCCAAGAGCATGCCTCGGGGCACCCCGAAGACGCACTTCTCGGGATTGAGCTTGACGCCCTTCGCCTTGAGACACTGGAATGTCACTTCAAGGTCGGAGAGAAGGTCGGAGGCTTTCCTCGTCTTGACTACGATGTCATCGACGTAGGCCTCGACCGTGCGACCGATGTGTTCGCCGAACACATGGTTCATGCACCGCTGGTACGTTGCACCCGCGTTCCTCAAACCGAACGGCATGGTGACATAACAGTACATGCCGAAGGGCGTGATGAAAGAAGTCGCGAGCTGGTCGAACTCTTTCATCTTGATTTGGTGATACCCTGAGTAGGCATCGAGGAAAGACAGGGTTTCGCACCCTGCAGTGGAGTCCACGATTTGATCGATGCGAGGTAGAGGGTAGGGGACCTTCGGACATGCTTTGTTGAGACCAGTGTAGTCTACACACATCCGCCATTTCCCCCTTTCTTCCTCACGAGTACAGGGTTGGCAAGCCATTCGGGATGGAATACCTCTTTGATGAACCCTGCTGCCATCAGCTTGTGGATCTCCTCGCCTATCACCCTGCGCCTTTCCTCATCGAATCGGCGCAGAGGCTGTCTGACCGGTCGGGCTCCGGCCCGAATATCCAGCGAGTGCTCGGCGACATTCCTCGGTATGCCGGGCATGTCCGAGGGACTCCACGCAAAGACGTCGGCGTGTGCGCGGAGAAAGTCGACGAGCACTGCTTCCTATTTGGGGTCGAGCCCGGAGCCGATCCGGATCTGCTTGGAGGTGTCGCCACTGGGGTCGAGAGGGACGGCCTTAACCTTCTCCGCTGGCTCGAAGTTGCCGGCATGTCGCTTCACGTCCGGCACCTCTCGGGAGAGGTTCTCCAGGTCGGCGATGAGGGCCTCGGACTCGGCGAGGGCCTCAGCGTACTCCACGCACTCCACATCGCATTCGAACGCGTGTTTGTACGTGGGACCGACGGTGATGACCCCATTGGGGCCCGGCATCTTGAGCTTCAGGTAGGTGTAGTTGGGGATGGCCATGAACTTCACGTAGCATGGCCTTCCCAACACTGCGTGGTAGGTTCCTCGGAACCCGACCACCTCGAACGTCAAAGTCTCTCTTCGGAAGTTGGAGGGTGTTCCGAAGCAGACAGGAAGGTCGAGCTGTCCGAGGGGTTGGACGCGCTTCCCAGGAATGATCCCGTGGAAGGGCGCAGCGCCTGCTCGGACAGATGACAGATCGACGCGCAGGAGCCTGAGGGTCTCGGCGTAGATGATGTTAAGGCAGCTGCCCCCATCCATCAGGACCTTGGTGAGCCTGACGTCGCCGATGACGGGATCGACGACGAGCGGGTACTTCCCCGGGCTCGGCACGTGGTCGGGGTGGTCATCCTGGTCGAAGGTGATGGGCTTGTCGGACCAGTCTAAGTAGACTGGCGCCGCCACCTTCACCGAGCAGACCTCCCGACGCTCTTGCTTACGATGCCGAGCCGAGGCATTCGCCGCATGCCCTCCGTAGATCATGAAGCAGTCGCGGACCTCGGGGAACTCTCCTGCTTGGTGATCTTCCTTTCTGTCGTCGTCGCGGGCCCTGCCACCCTCTGCGGGTGGCCCGGCCCGGTGGAAGTGGCGCCGAAGCATGACGCACTCCTCGAGGGTGTGCTTGACGGGCCCCTGATGGTAGGGGCACGTCTCCTTGAGTGCCTTGTCGAAGAGGTTGGCGCCTCCGGGGGGCTTCCGAGGGTTCTTGTATTCGGCGGCGGCGACAAGGTCCGTGCTGGCGGCGTCGCGTTTCGCTTGCGACTTCCTCCTGCCTTTCTTCTTGGCGCCGAGCGGAGTAGACGCCTCGGGAGCATCCTCCGACGGGCGGACCTGGGGCTGCTTGTCCTTTCGGAAGATGGCCTCGACCGCCTCCTGACCAGAGGCGAACTTGGTGGCGATGTCCATCAGCTCGCTCGCCCTGGTGGGGGTCTTGCGACCCAACTTGCTCACCAGGTCACGGCAGGTGGTGCCGGCAAGGAACGCACCGATGACATCGGAGTCAGTGATGTTGGGCAGCTCGGTGCGCTGCTTCGAAAATCGCCGGATGTAGTCCCGAAGAGACTCTCCCGGCTGTTGTCGGCAGCTTCGGAGGTCCCAGGAATTCCCGGGGCGCACGTACGTGCCCTGGAAGTTGCCGGCGAAAGCTTGGACCAGATCCTCCCAGTTGGAAATCTGCCCCGGAGGCAGGTGCTCCAACCAAGCGCGAGCAGTGTTAGAGAGGAACAGGGGGAGGTTGCGGATGATGAGGTTGTCGTCGCCCGTTCCACCCAGTTGACAGGCCAGGCGGTAGTCCGCGAGCCACAATTCCGGTCTCGTTTCCCCCGAGTACTTTGTGATAGTAGTCGGGGGTCGGAATCGGGTCGGAAACGGCGCCCGCCGAATGGCCCGGCTGAAGACCTGCGGACCGGGTGGTTCGGGCGAGGGACTCCGATCCTCCCCGCTGTCGTAGCGTCCCCCACGCCTGGGGTGATAACCTCGGCGCACCCTTTCGTCGAGGCGGGCCCGACGGTCGCGATGAGGGTGCTCGTCGCTGAGGTGGCCCAGGGCCGTAGGCGCGGTGTTGCGCGTGCTCCCGGTGTAGACCGAGGCTTCCCGCATGAGTCGGGAAGTCGCGGCACAAGGTTCCGAGGGGTACCCCTGCCTTCGGGAGGCAGAGCCCTCGGCCCGCCGGGCCGCAGCGCCTTCCAGGAGATGCTTGAGCTCTCCCTGGATTCGCCGACCCTCGGTGGTGGATGACTCCGGCATCGCGCGGAGGAGCATCGCTGCGGCGGCCAGGTCCTGACCGGTTCCGCCGGATGCGGGTGGCGGTCTGTCCCTGGCATCGTTGGCGATGCGGTGCTGGAGACCTTGGGGCAGGTGACGTATTCCTCCGGCCGGGGGCTGGCCTGCCCATACCTGCCTGACGTCCCGGCGGATTGCCTCGAGCGCTCCTGCTCCCTCATCGAGCCCGGCCTGCGCCCCGCGGACTTGCTCGAGCTGTGGGTCGTGACCCCCCGCCGGAACGGGGACCACAGCTAGCTCCCGCGGGATGTCGGCGCGAGGCGCTGGCCTAGGGGGATCACCATCCTCCGGCATGCCGAGACAGCTGCCTCCGGAGGGATCCCCTAGCTCGACGTGGAAACATTCGCGGCTCGGGCCGCAGTCCTTGTCGTCAAGGCTGCGGCTGCCGTCGGAACAGTCGGAGAGGCAGTAGTTGCATGCGGTCATGAAGTCCCGCATGGCACTGGGGTTGCCAGATCCAGAGAAATCCCAGCAGATGCTGGGGTCGTCATCTTCCTCGGACCCAGAGGGTCCGTAGGTCGACACGCCCGTCAATCGGTCCCAAGGCGACCGCACACGAAACCCGAAAGGGGTTGCGCTCGCCTCAACGTGAGCGCCCGCCAGAGCGAGGTCACTAGGCGGGTTGAGGTCGAGTTGAAATGACAAAGGATGGGAATCAGCCGGTACCTTTTGGTCGACGAGGAGCGACGAAGTCACATCGGGGGCTGATCGCGCCGTCGTCCTTGGTGCGAGGGCGACGTCCTGCAGGCCCTCCGTGAGCGCGCTGGCGTCGTCCACTTGCTCGGGGTTGGCGTGTCGCGGGGGGACGGCGCTCGCCTTCGCCTCAAACGCGAGGGTGATGCCCGACGCGTCCTCCGTCGGGGCGCTGGGGATGTCGATTTGCTCGACAGCCGACTGAGCGCAGCCTCCCGCTCGGCCCTGGTTGCCCCGCCTCCTCCTCCGATGGCGAGGGAGAGGATGGGGCGAACTCGAAAGTTGTCCTTCCCCCACGCGGGAAAGACGTCGTCGATTCCGCCGCCGGCGGGCGGGCTGTCCGCCACCATTGTCGCTGTCGCGCGGCGGTGGAAGGAGTATCATGTCGTAGCTGCCGTCGAAAGACATGAACTCGAGGCTCCCGAAACGGAGCACCGTCCCGGGTTGAAGAGGTCGTTGGAGACTGCCCATCTGGAGCTTGACGGGAATCTGCTCGTCAACACGCAGCAGGCCCCTACCTGGCGCGCCAACTGTCGGCGTTTTGAGACCGGGGGCGTCCCCGAGCCGACGAGTGAGTGTGCCGCGTGCCCCAGCCCAGATGGGTCGAGCGCGTGGGCGAGCGCGAAGGGGGGAAGAGCGAGGTGGCCGGAGCCGGGTCGTGAGGGAGGCGGAGATCCCGCGGCCTTCGTGTTCGTCCCGCGCCCAGGTCGGGTGCGCTTGCAGTAGGGGGTTACAAGCGTCCGCGCGGGTGAGGGGAGCGAGCGGCCCCAAGAGAGCGCCTGCCCCTGCCCTCGTTCCCGCGAGGCCAACCTTCTCTAAGAAGGCCCTGGTCCTTCCTTTTATAGGCGTAAGGAGAGGATCCAGGTGTACAAATGGGGGTGTAGCAAGGTGCTACGTGTCTAGCGGGGGAGAGCTAGTGCCCTAAGTACATGCCAAGGTGGCAGCCGGAGAGATCTTGGCACCCAGCTGGTGTGGCGTCGTGGCCGTCGGAGAAGCAATGGAGCCTGGCGGGGGGACAGCTGTCGGAGTGGTTGGGCCCTTGCTGACGTCCCCCTGCTTCCGTAAGGGAGCTGAGAACCGTCGTCGTCATGGGTCCAGCGGGGCGCCATCATTGCCTATCTGGCGGAGCTAGCCAGATGGGACGTCGGTCCTGTTTCCTGCGGCCCGAGTCGGCTCGGGGTAGGGTGATGATGGCGCTTCCTGTCGACGTGGCGGACTCGTGCCCTAGGTCGGGCGACGTGGAGGCTCCTCCGAAGCCGAGGTCGAGTCTGTCCTGCATGGCCGAGGCCGAGCCCGAGCTCCTGGGTCGGGCGAGGCGGAGGTCGTTCGGCAGAGGCCAGGGCGGAGTCCGAGCCCTGGGTCGGGCGAAGCGGAGTTCGTCGTCTTCCGGGGCCTTAGCCCGAGTCCGAGCCCTGGGTCGGGCGGAGCGGAGTTCGCCGTCTTCTAGGGCCTTAGCCCGAGTCCGAGCCCTGGGTCGGGCGGAGCGGAGTTCGCCGTCTTCCGGGGCCTTAGCCCGAGTCCGAGCCCTGGGTCGGGCGGAGCGGAGTTCGCCGTCTTCCGGGGCCTTAGCCCGAGTCCGAGCCCTGGGTCGGGCGGAGCGGAGTTCGCCGTCTTCCGGGGCCTTAGCCCGAGTCCGAGCCCTGGGTCGGGCGGAGTGGAGTTCGCCGTCTTCCGGGGCCTTAGCCCGAGTCCGAGCCCTGGGTCGGGCGGAGCTTCCTATGGCGCTTTTGGCCAAGCCTGGCCGCCCGTCAGTCTCACTCTTTGCGTCAAATGCCCCAGTGACTTGGTCGGTCGGCGCGGTGATTTAGTCAGGGTTGCTTCTTAACGAAGGCAAGGCCTCGGGCGAGCCGGAGATGCGTCTGCCGTAAAAAAGGGGGCCTCGGGCGAGACGGAAACACCTCAGGGTCGGCTGCCCTTGCCCGAGGCTAGGCTCGGGCGTGGCGTGATCGAGTCGCCCGTATGGACTGATCCCTGACTTAATCAAACCCATCAGGCCTCTGCAGCTTTATGCTGATGGGGGTTACCAGCTGAGAATTAGGCGTCTTGAGGGTACCCCTAATTATGGTCCCCGACAGAGGTATTGTTGGGGCGGATAATAATGGGTTGTTTAAAAGGGAATGCTGGTGGACGAGAAAAAGTTTGGTTTTGGCTAGAAGGCCGGATGACGAACCGTTGCCTCTTCGCCTGGCCCTGATTAGGCCTCTCACCACTGAATCCCTTATTCTTCCCAGAACTTGCGTATTTTGCTTCCACAGATAAGGCTGTACTGACAGCCTTTCCATATGTGAGATCAATACATGTGGCCATTTTTCGCTGCAACCGGTCATTTAGACCTCTCATAAAACAATTCCTTTTCTTCAAATTAGTATTCACCTGATCAATGGCATACTGCGACAGGTGATTAAACTTGTTAAGATACTGATTGATGGTGTCTCCTCCTTGTTTTAGCTTCATAAATTCCTCTTGTTTCATATGCAGCACTCCCTCAGGTATGTAGTGCTCGCGGAAGGCTGCATTAAATTCGTCCCATGTGATTTGATGGTTGTCAGGTTGGATAGCCACAAAGTTTCCCCACCAAGTACTGGCAGGGCCTCGTAGTTGTTGTGCCGCAAATAATGGCTTCTGCGTTTCAGAACAACGAAGAAGGCCAAACTTCTGTTCAATGACCCGTATCCATTCGTCGGCTTCTAGCGGGTCTTTTGCTTTGATGAATAGAGGTGGACGAGTTTCGGAGAAGTCCAGATAAGTAGTTTCACGGGGACCTTGCTGAAAACCTCTTCCTGCCTGCTGCTGGAACTGCTGCTGACCCGCCATTTCCCTAAGGAAGTGGGTATTGTCGGCGGTGGCATTCACCAAGGCGGCAATCGCCTCGGCTAGCGTGGGTGGAACCGGAGGTGGATTTGGGGTGACATCCCGACCCCCAGAAGTTCCGGCTGCGTCCTGTCCGCGAGTCCTGGTCGGCATCTGAGGCAAAAACATTTGAATAAACATAATGTGCCAAAGAAAACCTTCCATTTTACATTACTATAAAGAGTAATGATACAGACTCGACACTACATAACAGGATACACTACCCATTTTACAAAAGTTCAACCTATTATACAACAGTACACCCTACAATACACTACTCTACTTTTATTACACCATTAGTCCTGCTTTCCGTTACTTTTGGCGGCCTCATCGTCAGGTGTGGGAGTCCAGACGTCAACCAACCTCAAAGAAGGAGGGGGTTCAAAAAGGTCTAGCTCCCCACCCAGCGCGCGTCCCGCAACGTGAGAGGGTCCGGCTTCTGACTCAGCAGAGTGTACAGGCTCACTAGGGTGTAATTGTGAGTATAACACATGGACTTCCTCATGCAAAGTATTGCAGTAGACCTGCAGGTTGTCGACAGCTAAGCTAAGTTCTTTAATTCGGGCCTGAGCCCTCGCTTCCTTAGCACATGCCAACATACGAGACTGTACTGCCCAGTCAAGTGCTAAGTCCCGATCAGCCAGCTGGTCCTGCAGGTGATGGATATCCCTTCTTAGTTCATTGATTCTATCTCCGTCTGCAATCCAAGCATTGGTCCTGTGTTGCAGCGTTGCTTGAAGTCGACTCACTTCGGCTTCCAAGTCTCCTATAGGATCATTACTTCCGCTGCTACTGCTTTCGTGTCGAGGGGCTAGTTGATGCCGGGGTACTCCAATCGGTCCCGTTGACTTACGTGCTGTTAGCCTTGTGCGTGGCGGCATCTTTCTAAGGGGGAAAATTTATTAGCATAATTCTTAGCATGATGCATGAATAAGTACAGAATCAACCTTAGTCGATTCAACCTTCTATACATTGCACTCTTCCTATCTGGTCTTTAAGATAAACTCTTCAGAGTACTTAGGTAAGAAGAGAAAAGAATCTTTAGGTAAGACTTTAAAAATCTTTTTGAAGATGCCTTATAATATCTGCAAAGAAGGGCTATCCTCTGATACCAGCTGTGACGGAACCTCCCAAGTAATTAGGCCCACCTACAGTTGTCCTTGTCTAACAGACATCAGACACCCTGTAGATGTTCCTAAGTCACTTGACAAGCTCGGTATCTTTCCCGACCTCACCAGGAACGTTTCACCCGTCTTGCAGACATTACAGAACATCGGAGATAAAGAAATGCGGAAGCGAATTACATAAACTTACATTTATTTCAAAAGCAAGCTTGAGTTATTTTATTACAGACCAGACTAAAAGTGAGTGCAGAGTAGTAATATTATACAAACCATGGGAGGCACAAACTTCTCCCGATAAGTTATAAACAAAAGATCCTATGTGGAGGAACGAGTCCTCCCGCACTTCAGTCTTGTTTTTCTTCTTTGGGAACCACCTTGGCACAGAAGCAGCAAAAGTCTGCTACTTCCTCACCTAAAAACAACGAAGGGATAAACCCTGAGTATGGAATTACTCAGCAAGTCTTACCCGACTAAGGAAAAGACTCTCAAGGGTATGCTGGATAAATAGGAGTCAAGGAGAGGCTTTAGCAAAAATCAACTTATACTTTTGCAGAAGTAGCTTACTAAAGTGAGTCCTTACTTTCAATCTTTTAACGCCATATTAGGTATTAATAGACTCTATTTGCATCTAGTCTAATTTCACATCACATCAAGACAACATCATTTTTATCCATGGTGTTCACATCCTGACTTTAGGTTGTAGAAAAGTGACCAAGTCTTCATAACCGCGAAGGTACGGCGATCCGAATCGATTATACTCAGCTGAGGATCTCCAATCACACGACATATGTAGCACTTAACCCTTGCATATGTCAACCCGCCACCGGGGTTCTTAAGACCGGATCAGGTTCACGCAAACCGAGAGCACAGATACACCACCGTCCAGCCTCTTGCCACGGAGGGTACATGCTACTCTCGCCACTGCTCCACTCCCATTTCGTGTTATCTTATTCCGGCCTTAGTCTGCCCGAGGCAAGGCTTACCCATGACGAGGCATGTGACCAGTTAAAGGGTCCTCGGTCAGCACGCCTACATACGCGTTAATCCTTAACCAACCTGGGTAGAACATCACCTGTTCCTACCCCAAGTCTCAATTTACGTATTTCCATCCTTAGGATTGTGTCTGTTCCTTAGGATGAAAGAGCATCACAGGGAACTTTGCAGTAAGATCCCACCATTGCTCCAAATGAAAATATTCTTGCAGGTAGAAGCCATCCTCTCCCGGGTTAGACTGAGGACAACCTCTATCCACAAGATCTAAGCAAGGCTAAGCATTTTTGTAAATCATAATTTTGATACTTCACAGAAGTATCTATAAAGGTATGGATATCAAGGAAAGCAATGCATCAAAGGGTTTCAAGCAACTCCTATGAACCTAATGCACATTTCACTAGACTTAAAGTGTGCGAAAAGTATTTAAAAACACAAAGGAAGGGGTTGCATGCACCGGGGCTTGCCTTTGTTATCAGGTGAGTTCTCCTCGGTTCCACAAATATCGAAATAAAAGCAATTGCCTGTTTGAGGATCTGAGGATGGTGGTATCCCTTCTTCAGAGACTTCTTCTTCTTCTTCGTGCTCTAATATAACCATATACATGCATAAGAATGGATGTCATGGGATGCTTATGAGGATGCAAAGATAATATAAACTTATTATCTAAGTCTTGAGTACAACTTTCCTTCACGGAATTCCGGGAACTTAGGGTTTCCGGAGTCAGTAAAGGAGTTCATGGAGCAGGGGGGGTGGTTTTGGGTTTAGTGATCAAACAAGGTCCAAATCAACCCAAATTCTACCCAAGGCTTCTAAATATTGGTTTAGGTTCACATAAAAATTTTGAGCATTTTTGGGATTACCATTTATCTTTTAAAAATCCAGAATTACTTCTTTAAGCTACTTTAAATGCCTTAAAATTCCTAGTTTAAACTAAAAATCGTGAAACTACTTTTATTAAATTCTAGGGAAAATAAGAAGTCTAGGAAAATTGGTTTCATAATTTTAGGATTTTTCTATAATTTTTAACAGATTTTCAAAGTCTTTCGGAAAAAGAAAAAGGAAAAGAGGTGAATAGTGTTGGGCCAAAACTGGCCCGAGTGGCCCAAACCCACGCAGAAGTGCGCGCGCCCGCGCCCGCGCTGGTGGTTTTGCAGCAAGGGTCCTCGGCTTAACGGCTAAACAGAAATAGGTCCATTCACTATTGTGTTAAGTCACTGACAGATTGCAAAAATGCCCTCGGGTTTCTATTTCTTCTCCACGAGTACCCCTGGTCACGGCACGCCCCCCGTTCATCCCTGCCGTGATTCGTACCGGCCATGATCGGTGATGATTGTTCAAGCTAACTATCGGAGAGGCTTTACGGACCTACAACGGCCTTGGAACGCACACTAATTCGACCCGAACACCCCGAGAACGACCTGTCCACGTGCACGGCGGAAACCGAGCACGGGAGCACACGTTCCCGCCAAACCATGGTCGATCAGAGCAAACGGGCGCCACCATGAGCTTTGCAAGCATGCAGAGGCATGGAAACGACACTTGAATTGGATAGGGACTCACCAGAGTGGCCCAGCCACGGACGGGCTGTTCTACGCGATGTGGCGGACCAGTTTTGGGGAAAACGGTGTTGCGGCGTCTCTGGGCGAAATTGGGAGATGGGATTGGGGCTACACGGCCGTAAAGAACCACTGATTCCCCGTGTACAACCAATTTGGAGAGTGGGAGAGGAGACACGGCGAATTTTGGATTGCGATCGGTTTGCTGGTAAAGAGGAAAACACCTCGCCGTGGACCACCGTGCTATTTATAGCCATGGCGACCCAACAGTCGACCTCCGGCCACGGACAGTAACACACGCGCATGCTTACCACGTCGGTAGAAGAAACAGTGAGGGAGATCGCGGCATGGGTGACACCGCGGCAAAGTCACTGGGTCACGGTGGCCGCCGGTGAACAACTCCGGCAGGGCTCGGGGTATGGTGACACGTACGCGTTATCTGACTCCGGTGTTATCCGTTCCTTACCGCGCACGAACCCGGACGGTGGCGGCACGAATTTTGATGCGGGGAGGTCGCCGGCGGTGGAGGTTTGTCACGCTGGCGATCTAATCTGCTCGAGTTACTGTACCATCAGAACCCCCTTATCAGAGCACCTAACAGTCCAGTTTCCAGAGCCCACAACTTCCAATTTTGTGCAGCAACTCGATTGCCTTTCTCAAACAAAGTTGTAGAGCAATATACCATCTATAATTCGACTATAGGACTTGAACACATTTGAGCACTGGATCATGCTTGGATTTGAGCTGGAAGTTGATGTCAGTCATCTGCTATTCTGAATTTCAGATCAAACAGCCTGACAGCCAGTTTTTGATTGGGTTTTTCTCTAAATTTCTCATAACAACTAAGCTCACACTCTTTAGCAAAGTTGTTCTCCTATAATTGGTCTTCAACTTTGATGTGGTGACCTAGGGCAAAAACCCTATACTTTGTAAGTTTCAAAGCTCCAAAGTTGAGCCCATTCTCTGATTTTCAGACTTAGAATAAAACTCAAATGAGGTCCATTTTGCATTTAAGTCCAAAACTTAGGGTTTGGCTTTCAATTCCACATATTTGTGAACCAATTGACTTAAAATACTTATTTGGCTTGGTTTTTGCACTTTAGTCCAAAAGTGGACTAATTTTGCACATAAGCCCCTAGGGTTTGGTTTCAGGGTTTTCCAGAGTTCCAATTAGGGTTTCTGGTATTCCAGGGGTATAAGTGTGATTCAACTTTATTCTTGGAGTCATTTTATGACTTTTACCCTAAAGCTTTTAGGTTTTCTCAACTTAGGTTAAGTTTTACCCCTTTAATCACTATTTAGGGTTAAGTCCTTTAACCAGGGTCCTATTTGTAAAACATTAAAACAATACAACTTGTTTGAAATTTTTGCCTAGTGAATGCACTCTAGGTGTGTCAAACATATGCAATGCCAATGCTTATGATGTCATGCTCAAGTTTTAGTTATAGTAACACCAGGGGTGTTACAATGCTCGTCTTGCTTGTTGCGGAAGACCCATTTGGTTCCTACAACATTTTGATTGGGACATGGGACCAAATGCCATACCTGGTTCCTAGTGAAGTTGTTGAGCTCCTCTTGCATCGCCACCACCCAATCCGAATCTTGAAGTGCTTCCTCTACCCTGTGTGGCTCAATAGAGGAAACAAAAGAGTAATGCTCACAAAAATGTGCAACACGAGATCTAGTAGCTACCCCCTTATGAATGTCGCCGAGGATGGTGTCGACGGGGTGCTCTCGTTGAATTGCTTGGTGGACTCTTGGGTGTGGCGGCCTTGGCTCTTCATCCTCCTTGTCTTGATCATTTGCATCTCCCCCTTGATCATTGCCGTCATCTTGAGGTGGCTCATTTGCTTGATCTTCTCCTTCATCAACTTGAGCCTCATCCTCATTTTGAGTTGGTGGGGATGCTTGCGTGGAGGAGGATGGTTGATCTTGTGCATTTGGAGGCTCTTCGGATTCCTTAGGACACACATCCCCAATGGACATGTTCCTTAGCGCGATGCATGGAGCCTCTTCAACACCTATCTCATCAAGATCAACTTGCTCTACTTGAGAGCCGTTAGTATCATCAAACACAACGTCACAAGAAACTTCAACTTGTCCAGAGGACTTGTTAAAGACTCTATATGCCCTTGTGTTTGAATCATATCCTAGTAAAAAGCCTTCTACAGTCTTAGGAGCAAATTTAGATTTTCTACCTCTTTTAACAAGAATAAAGCATTTGCTACCAAAGACTCTAATATGAAATATTGGGCTTTTTATCGGTTAGGAGTTCCTATGATGTCTTCTTGAGGATTCGGTGTAGATACAACCGGTTGATGGCGTAGCAGGCGGTGTTGACCGCCTCGGTCCAAAACCGATCCGAAGTCTTGTACTCATCAAGCATGGTTCTTGCCATGTCCAATAGAGTTCTATTCTTCCTTTCCACTACACCATTTTGTTGTGGGGTGTAGGGAGAAGAGAACTCATGCTTGATGCCCTCCTCCTCAAGGAAGCCTTCGATTTGTGAGTTCTTGAACTCCGTCCCGTTGTCGCTTCTAATCTTTTTGATCCTCAAGCCAAACTCATTTTGAGCTCGTCTTAAGAATCCCTTTAAGGTCTCTTGGGTATGAGATTTTTCCTGCAAAAAGAATACCCAAGTGAAGCGAGAATAATCATCCACAATAACTAGACAGTACTTACTCCCACCGATGCTTATGTATGCGATCGGGTCGAATAGATCCATGTGTAGGAGTTCCAGTGGCCTGTCGGTCGTCATGATGTTCTTGTGTGGATGATGAGTACCAACTTGCTTCCCTGCTTAGCATGGGCTACAAAATCATGTCTTTCTCAAAATGAACATTTGTTAATCCTAAAATGTGCTCTCCCTTTAGAAGCTTATGAAGATTCTTCATCCCAACATGGGCTAGTCGGCGGTGCCATAGCCAACCCATGTTAGTCTTAGCAATTAAGCAAGTGTCGAGTTTAGCTCTATCAAAATCTACCAAGTATAGCTGACCCTCTAACACTCCCTTAAATGCTATTGAATCATCACTTCTTCTAAAGACAGTGACACCTACATCAGTAAATAGACAGTTGTAACCCATTTGACATAATTGCGAAACGGAAAGCAAATTGTAATCTAAGGAATCTACAAGAAAAACATTGGAAATTGAATGGTCAGGAGATATAGCAATTTTACCCAATCCTTTGACCAAACCTTGGTTTCCATCCCCGAATGTGATAGCTCGTTGGGGATCTTGGTTTTTCTCATAGGAGGAGAACATTTTCTTCTCCCCTATCATGTGGTTTGTGCACCCGCTATCGATGATCCAACTTGAGCCCCCGGATGCATAAACCTACAAAACAAATTTAGTTCTTGACTTTAGGTACCCAAATGGTTTTGGGTCCTTTGGCATTAGACACAAGAACTTTGGGTACCCAAACACAAGTCTTTGATCCCTTGTGCTTGCCCCCAACATACTTGGCAACTACCTTGCCGGATTTGTTAGTTAAAACATATGATGCATCAAAAGTTTTAAATGAAATATCATGATCATTTGATGCATTAGGAGTTTTCCTTCTAGGCAACTTAGCACGGGTTGGTTGCCTAGAACTAGATGTCTCACCCTTATATATAAAAGCATGGTTAGGGCCAGAGTGAGACTTTTAGAGTGAATTCTCCTAATTTTGCTCTCAGGATAACCGGCAGGGTACAAAATGTAACCCTCGTTATCTTGAGGCACGGGAGCCTTGCCCTTAACAAAGTTGGATAATTTCTTAGGAGGGGCATTAAGTTTGACATTGCCTCCCTGTTGGAAACCAATGCCGTCCTTAATGCCAGGGCGTCTCCCTTTATAAAGCATGCTTCTAGCAAATTTAAACTTTTCGTTTTCTAAGTCATGCTCAGCAATTTTAGCATCCAACTTTGCTATATGATCATTTTGTTGTTTAATTAAAGCCATGTGATCATAAATAGCATCAATGTTAATATCTCTACATCTAGTGCAAATAGTAGTGTGTTCAACGGTAGATGTAGAGGGTTTGCAAGAATTAAGTTCAACAATCTTAGCACGCAATATATCATTTTTATCTCTAAGATCGGAAATTGTAATATTGCAAACATTAAGTTCTTTAGCCTTAGCAAGCAATTTTTCATTTTCATTCCTAAGGCTAGCAAGAGTAATGTTTAATTCTTCAATCTTAGCAAGCAAATCATCATTATCATATCTAGGATTGGGAATTGAAACATTACAAACATTTGAATCAACCTTAGCTAACAAATTAGCATTTTCATTTCTAAGGTTGTCAATAGTCTCATGGCAAGTGCTTAGCTCACTAGATAATTTTTCGCACTTTTCTACTTCTAGAGCATAAGCATTTTTTACCTTAACATGCTTTTTGTTTTCTTTAATAAGAAAGTCCTCTTGGGAGTCCAAGAGATCATCCTTCTCATGGATAGCACTAATCAATTTATTTAATTTTTCTTTTTGTTGCATGTTTAAGTTGGCAAAAAGAGTACGCAAATTATCTTCCTCATCACTAGCATTATCATCGCTAGAGGACTCATATCTAGTGGAGGATTTGGATTTAACCTTCTTCTTTTTGCCGTCCTTTGCCATGAGGCACTTGTGGTCGACGTTGGGGAAGAGAAGGCCTTTGTTGATGGCGATGTTGGCGGCGTCCTCGTCGGAGGAGGAGTCGGAGGAGCTCTCGTCCGAGTCCCACTCGCGGCATACGTGGGCGTCGCCACCTTTCTTCTTGTAGTATTTCTTTTTCTCCTTTCTTCTCCCCTTCTTGTCGTCGCCCCTGTCACTGTCACTAGAAATAGGACATTTTGCTATAAAGTGACCGGGCTTACCACATTTGTAGCAAACCTTCTTGGAGCGGGGCTTGTAATCTTCCCCCCTACTTTGCTTGAGGATTTGGCGGAAGCTCTTGATGACGAGCGCCATTTCCTCATTATCGAGCTTTGAGGCGTCGATTGGTTGTCTACTTGATGTAGACTCCTCCTTCTTCTCCTCCGTTGCCTTGAATGCAACCGGTTGCGCTTCGGATGTGGAGGGATCATCTAGCTCATTGATTTTCTTTGAGCCCTTGATCATATACTCAAAGCTCACAAAATTCCCGATTACTTCCTCGGGAGTCATTAGTGTATATCTAGGATTACCACGAATTAATTGAACTTGAGTAGGGTTAAGGAAAATAAGTGATCTAAGAATAACCTTAACCATCTCGTGGTCATCCCACTTTTTGCTCCCGAGGTTGCGCACTTGGTTCACCAAGGTTTTGAGCTGGTTGTACATGTCTTGTGGCTCTTCCCCTTTGCGAAGCCGGAAGCGACCGAGCTCCCCCTCGATCGTCTCCCGCTTGGTGATCTTGGTTAGCTCATCTCCCTCGTGCGCGGTCTTGAGCACGTCCCAAACTTCCTTGGCGCTCTTTAATCCTTGCACCTTGTTATACTCCTCTCGACTTAGAGAGGCGAGGAGTATAGTTCTGGCTTGGGAGTTGAAGTGCTCGATTTGGGCCACCTCATCCTCATCGTAATCCTCATCCCCTATGGATGGTACCTGTACACCAAACTCAACAACATCCCATATACTTTTGTGGAGTGAGGTTAGGTGAAACCGCATTAAATCACTCCACCTAGCATAATCTTCACCATCAAAGGTTGGTGGTTTGCCTAATGGGACGGAAAGTAAAGGCGTATGTTTAGTAATGCGAGGGTAGCGTAGGGGGATCTTACTAAACTTCTTGCTCTCATGGAGCTTAGAAGTCACGGAGGGCGCGTCGGAGCCGGAGGTGGAAGGTGATGAAGTATCGGTCTCGTAGTAGACCACCTTCCTCGTCTTCTTTTTCTTGTCGCTACTCCGATGCGACTTGTGGGAAGAAGCTTTCTTCTCCTTCCCTTTCCCCTTTTTGCGAGACTCTTCCGATGAAGCCTTCCCGTGGCTTGTAGTGGGCTTGTCGCCGATCTCCATCTCCCTCTTGGCATGTTCTCCCAACATCACTTCGAGCGGTTAGGCTCTAATGAAGCACCGGGCTCTGATACCAATTGAAAGTCGCCTAGAGGGGGTGAATAGGGCGAAACTGAAATTTTACAAAATTAATCACAACTACAAGCCGGGTTAGCGTTAGAAATATAGTCGAGTCCGAGAGAGGGCGTAAAAACAAATCGCAAGCGAATAAGGAAGTGAGACACAAGGATTTGTTTTACCGAGGTTCGGTTCTCGCAAACCTACTCCCCGTTGAGGAGGCCACAAAGGCCGGGTCTTTTTCAACCCTTTCCCTCTCTCAAACGGTCCCTCGGACCGAGTGAGCTTTCTCTTCTCAAATCAATTGGGAACAAAACTTCCCCGCAAGGACCACCACACGATTGGTGTCTCTTGCCTCGGTTACAATTGAGTTTTGATCACAAGAAAAGAATGAGAAAGAAAGCAATCCAAGCGCAAGAGCTCAAAAGAACACAACAAATCTCTCTCACTTAACACTAATGCTTTTGTGGAATTGGGAGAGGATTTGATCACTTGGGTGTGTCTTGTATTGAATGCCTAGCTCTTGTAAGTGGTTGGAAGTTGGAAAACTAGGATGACTTGAATGTGGGGTGGTTGGGGGTATTTATAACCCCAACCACCAAACTAGCCGTTTGGTGGAGGCTGCTGTCGCATGGCGCACCGGACAGTCCGGTGTGCTAGCCACGTCACCAGGTCGTTGGGTTCCGACCGTTGGAGTTCTGATGAGTGGGCCCGCCTGGCTGTCCGGTGATGCACCGGACAAGTCCTGTAGACTGTCCGGTGTGCCACCCGCGCGTGCTCTGCTCCTCTACGCGCGCTGGCGCGCATTTAATGTGTTGCAGACGACCGTTGGCGCAAAGTAGTCGTTGCTCCGCTGGTTCACCGGACAGTCCGGTGTGCACCGGACATGTCCGGTGAATTATAGCGGAGCGGAAATCCGAAGCTGGCGAGTTCAGAGTCGCTCTCCTCTGGAGCACCGGACACTGTCCGGTGTGCACCGGACATGTCCGGTGAATTATAGCGAACCGCCTCTAAATATTCCCGAAGGTGCGAAGTTTGGCCTGGAGTCCCCTGGTGCACCGGACACTGTCCGGTGGCGCACCGGATAGTCCGGTGCGCCAGACCAGGGTGCCTTCGGTTATCCCTTGCTCTCTTTAGTTCAACCCTTTTCTTGGTCTTTTTTATTGGCTTAGTGTGAACCTTTGGCACCTGTATAACTTATAGACTAGAGCAAACTAGTTACTCCAATTATTTGTGTTGGGCAATTCAACCACCAAAATCATTTAGGAAATAGGTGTAAGCCTAATACCCTTTCAGTTCGGTCCCGAGACCTCCAGGTGGGCGACTTGGTGCTTCGACTACGACAAGACGCCTGAGGGAGGCACAAGCTCACGCCTCCCTGGGAAGGGCCGTTCGTCATCGCCAAGGTTTTGAAGCCCGGGACGTACAAGCTGGCCAACAGTCAAGGCGAGGTCTACAACAACGCTTGGAACATCCGACAGCTACGTCGCTTCTACCCTTAAGATGTTTTCAAGCCGTTCATATACCTCGTTTACATATGAAGTCTAACTGTCGGGGACCATAATTAGGGGTACCCTCAAGACGCCTAATTCTCAGCTGGTAACCCCCATCAGCATAAAGCTGCAGAGGCCTGATGGGTTTGATTAAGTCAGGGATCAGTCCATACGAGCGACTCGATCACGCCACGCCCGAGCCTAGCCTCGGGCGAGGGCAGCCGACCCTAAGATGACTCCGTCTCGCCTGAGGCCTCCTCTTTCACGGCAGACGCATCTCCGACTCGCCCGAGGCCCCGCCTTCGATAAGAAGTAACCCTGACTAAATCACCGCGCCAACCGACCAAGTCACCGGGGCGTTTAACGCAAAAGGTAAGACCGACGGGTGACCAGACTTCGCCAGAGGTGCCATAGGAGGCTCTGCCCGACCCAGGGCTCGGACTCGGGCTGAGGCCCCGGAAGACGGCGAACTCCGCTCCGCCCGACCCAGGGCTCGGACTCGGGCTAAGGCCCCGGAAGACGGCGAACTCCGCTCCGCCCGACCCAGGGCTCGGACTCGGGCTAAGGCCCCGGAAGACGGCGAACTCCGCTCCGCCCGACCCAGGGCTCGGACTCGGGCTAAGGCCCCGGAAGACGGCGAACTCCACTCCGCCGGACCCAGGGCTCGGACTCGGGCTAAGGCCCAGGAAGACGGCGAACTCCGCTCCGCCCGACCCAGGGCTCGGACTCGGGCTAAGGCCCCGGAAGACGACGAACTTCGCCTCGCCCGACCCAGGAGTTCGGGCTCGGCCTCTGTCATGCAGGACGGACTCGACCTCGACTTCGGAGGAGCCTCCACGACGCCCGACCTAGGACACAAGACCGCCATGTCAACAGGAAGCGTTATCATCACCCTGCCCTGAGCCGACTCGGGTCGCAGAGAACAAGACCGGCGTCCCATCTGGCCAGCTCCGCCAGATAGGCAATGATGGCGCCTCACTAGACCATGACGACGGCGACTCTTGACTCCCTTACGAAAGCTGGGAGACGTCAGCAAGAGCACAGCTGTTCCAACAGCTGTCCCTCCATCAAGCTCCACTGCTTCTCCAACAGCCACGACGCCACACCAACAGGGTGCCAAGATCTCTCCGGCTGCCACCTTGGCATGTACTTAGGGCGCTAGCTCTCCCTCGCTAGACACGTAGCACCTTGCTACACCCCCATTTTGTACACCTGGACCCTCTCCTTATGACTATAAAAGGAAGGACCAGGGCCTTCTTAGAGAAGGTTGGCCTCGCGGGAACGAGGGCAGGGGCAGGCGCTCTCTCGGGGCCGCTCGCTCCCCTCACCCGCGCGGACGCTTGTAACCCCCTACTGCAAGCGCACCCGACCTGGGCGCGGGACGAACACGAAGGCCGCGGGAATTCTCTGACTCCCTCACGACCCGGCTCCGGCCACCTCGCTCTCGCTCTCTCCCCCCTTCGCGCTCGCCCACGCGCTCGACCCATCTGGGCTGGGGCACGCGGCACACTCACTCGTCGGCTCGGGGACCCCCCGGTCTCGGAACGCCGACAGTTGGCGCGCCAGGTAGGGGCCTGCTGCGTGTTGACGAGTAGATTCCCGTCAAGCTCCAGATGGGCAGTCTCCAACGACCTCTTCAACCCGGGACGGTGCTCCGTTTCGGGAGCCTCGAGTTCATGTCTCTCGACAGCAACTACGACATGATACTCCTTCCACCGCCGCGCGACAGCGACAATGGTGGCGGACAGCCCGCTCGCCGGCGGCGGAATCGACGACGCCTTTCCCGCGTGGGGGAAGGACAACTTTCGAGCTCGCTCCGTCCTCTCCCTCGTCATCGGAGGAGGAGGCGGGGCAACCAAGGCCGAGCGGGAGGCTGCGCTCCGACAGCTGTCGAGCAAATCGACATCCCCAGTGCCCCAACGGAGGACACGCTAGGCGTCACCCTCGCGTTCGAGGCAAAGGCGAGCGCCATCCCCCCGCAGCACGTCGACTCCGAGCAGGTGGACGACGCCAGCACGCTCACGAAGGGCCTGCAGGACGTCGCCCTCGTACCCAAGACGACGGCGCGATCAGCCCCCGACGTGACTTCATCGCTCCTCGTCGACAAAAAGGTACCGACTGCTACCCATCTTTCGTCATTTCGACTCGGCCTCAACCCGCCTGGCGACCTCGCTTTGGCGGACGCTCACGTTGAGGCGAGTGCAACCTCTCTGGGGTTTCGTGTGCGGTCGCCTTGGGACCGATTGACGGGTGTCTCGACCTACGGACCCTCTGGGTCCGAGGAAGATGACGACCCCAGCATCTGCTGGGATTTCTCCGGATTTGGCAACCCCAGTGCCATGCGGGACTTCATGACCGCATGTGACTACTGCCTCTCCGACTGTTCCGACGGCAGCCGCAGCCTTGACGACAAGGACTGCGGCCCGAGCCGCGAATGTCTCCACGTCGAGCTAGGGGATCCCTCCGGAGGCGGCTGTCTCGGCATGCCGGAGGATGGTGATCCCCCTAGGCCAGCGCCTCGCGCCGACATCCCGCGGGAGCTAGCTGTGGTCCCCGTTCCGGCGGGGGGTCACGACCCACAGCTCGAGCAAGTCCGCGGGGCGCAGGCCGGGCTCGATGAGGGAGCAGGAGCGCTCGAGGCAATCCGCCAGAACATCGGGCAGGTATGGGCGAGCCAGCCCCCAGCCGGAGGAATACGTCACCTGCCCCAAGGTCTCCAGCACCGCATCGCCAACGATGCCAGGGACAGACCGCCACCCGCATCCGGCGGAACCGGTCAGGACCTGGCCGCCGCAGCGATGCTCCTCCGCGCGATGCCGGAGTCATCAACCACCGAGGGTCGGCGAATCCAGGGAGAACTCAAGCATCTCCTGGAAGGCACTGCGGCCCGGCGGGCCGAGAGCTCTGCCTCCCGAAGGCAGGGGTACCCCTCGGAACCTCGTGCCGCGACTTCCCGACTCACGCGGGAAGCCTCGGTCTACACCGGGCGCACGCGCAACACCGCGCCTGCGGCCCCGGGCCGCCTCGGCGACGAGCACCCTCATCGCGACCGTCGGGCACGCCTCGACGAAAGGGTGCGCCGAGGCTATCACCCCAGGCGTGGGGGGCGCTACGACAGCGGGGAGGATCGGAGTCCCTCGCCCGAACCACCCGGTCCGCAGGTCTTCAGCCGAGCCATTCGGCGGGCGCCGTTTCCGCCCCGATTCCGACCCCCGACTACTATCACGAAGTACTCGGGGGAAACGAGACCGGAATTGTGGCTCGCGGACTACCGCCTGGCCTGTCAGCTGGGTGGGACGGATGACGACAACCTCATCATCCGCAACCTCCCCCTGTTCCTCTCCGACACCGCTCGTGCCTGGTTGGAGCACCTGCCTCCGGGGCAGATTTCCAACTGGGAGGATCTGGTCCAAGCTTTCGCCGGCAACTTCCAGGGCACGTACGTGCGCCCCGGGAATTCCTGGGACCTCCGAGGCTGTCGGCAACTGCCGGGAGAGTCTCTTCGGGACTACATCCGGCGGTTCTCGAAGCAGCGCACCGAGCTGCCCAACATTACCGACTCCGACGTCATCGGCGCGTTCCTTGCCGGCACCACCTGCCGTGACCTGGTGAGCAAGTTGGGTCGCAAGACCCCCACCAGGGCGAGCGAGCTGATGGACATCGCCACCAAGTTCGCCTCCGGCCAGGAGGCGGTCGAGGCCATCTTCCGAAAGGACAAGCAGCCCCAGGGCCGCCCGTCGGAAGATGCTCCCGAGGCGTCTGCTCCGCGCGGCGCCAAGAAGAAAGGCAGGAGGAAGTCGCAAGCGAAACGCGACGTTCCCGATGCAGACCTTGTCGCCGCCGCCGAGCACAAGAACCCTCGGAAGCCCCCCGGAGGTGCTAACCTCTTCGACAAGGCACTCAAGGAGACGTGCCCCTACCATCAGGGGCCCGTCAAGCACACCCTCGAGGAGTGCGTCATGCTTCGGCGCCACTTCCACAGGGCCGGGCCACCCGCAGAGGGAGGCAGGGCTCACGACGACGACAAAAGGGAGGATCGCCAAGCAGGAGAATTCCCAGAGGTCCGCGACTGCTTCATGATCTACGGAGGGCATGCGGCGAATGCCTCGGCTCGGCATCGTAAGCAAGAGCGTCGGGAGGTCTGCTCGGTGAAGGTGGCGGCACCAGTCTACCTAGACTGGTCCGACAAGCCCATCACCTTCGACCGGGACGACCACCCCGACCACGTGCCGAGCCCGGGGAAGTACCCGCTCGTCATCGACCCCGTCATCGGCGACGTCAGGCTCACCAAGGTCCTGATGGATGGGGGCAGCTGCCTCAACATCATCTACGTCGAGACCCTCAGGCTCCTGCGCGTCGGTCTGTCATCCGTCCGAGCAGGCGCTGCGCCCTTCCATGGGATCATCCCTGGGAAGCGCGTCCAGCCCCTCGGGCAGATCGACCTCCCTGTCTGCTTCGGAACACCCTCCAACTTCCGAAGGGAGACTTTGACGTTCGAGGTGGTCGGGTTCCGAGGAACCTACCACGCAGTGCTGGGAAGACCATGCTACGCGAAGTTCATGGCCATCCCCAACTACACTTACCTGAAGCTCAAGATGCCGGGCCCCAACGGGGTCATCACCGTCGGCCCCACGTACAAACACGCATTCGAATGCGATGTGGAGTGCGTGGAGTACGCCGAGGCCCTCGCCGAGTCCGAGGCCCTCATTGCCGACCTGGAAAGCCTCTCCCGAGAGGTGCCGGACGTGAAGCGACACGCCGGCAACTTCGAGCCAGCGGAGACGGTTAAGGCCGTCCCCCTCGACCCCAGTGGCGACGCCTCCAAGCAGATTCGAATCGGATCCGGGCTCGACCCAAAATAGGAAGCAGTGCTCGTCGACTTTCTCCGCGCAAACGCCGACGTCTTTGCGTGGAGTCCCTCGGACATGCCTGGCATACCGAGGGATGTCGCCGAGCACTCGCTGGATATTCGGGCCGGAGCCCGACCAGTCAGACAGCCTCTGCGCCGATTCGACGAGGAAAGGCGCAGGGTGATAGGCGAGGAGGTCCACAAGCTGATGGCAGCAGGGTTCATCAAAGAGGTATTCCATCCCGAATGGCTTGCCAACCCTGTACTTGTGAGGAAAAAAGGGGGGAAATGGCGGATGTGTGTAGACTACACTGGTCTCAACAAAGCATGTCCGAAAGTCCCCTACCCTCTACCTTGCATCGATCAAATCGTGGACTCCACTGCAGGGTGCGAAACCCTGTCTTTCCTCGATGCCTACTCAGGGTATCATCGAATCAAGATGAAAGAGTCCGACCAGCTCGCGACTTCTTTCATCACGCCCTTCGGCATGTACTGTTATGTCACAATGCCGTTCGGTTTGAGGAACGCGGGTGCAACGTACCAGCGGTGCATGAACCATGTGTTCGGCGAACACATCGGTCGCACGGTCGAGGCCTACGTCGATGACATCGTAGTCAAGACGAGGAAAGCCTCCGACCTTCTCTCCGACCTCGAACTGACATTCCGGTGTCTCAAGGCGAAGAGCGTCAAGCTCAATCCCGAGAAGTGCGTCTTCGGGGTGCCCCGGGGCATGCTTTTGGGATTCATCGTCTCCGAGCGGGGCATCGAAGCCAACCCGGAGAAGATCGCGGCCATCACAAACATGGGGCCCATCAAGGACTTAAAAGGCGTATAGAGGGTCATGGGATGCCTCGCGGCCTTGAGCCGTTTCATCTCGCGCCTCGGCGAAAGAGGCCTGCCCCTGTACCGTCTCTTAAGGAAGGCCGAGTGCTTCACTTGGACTCCCGAGGCCGAGGAAGCCCTCGGGAACCTGAAGGCGCTCCTCACCCAGGCGCCCGTCTTGGTACCCCCAGCTGATGGAGAAACCCTCTTGGTCTACGTCGCCGCAACCACTCAGGTGGTCAGCGCCGCGATCATGGTCGAAAGGCAGGAAGAGGGGCATGCTTTGCCCATTCAGAGGCCAGTTTACTTCGTCAGCGAAGTGCTGTCCGAGACCAAGATCCGCTACCCACAAGTCCAGAAGCTGCTATATGCAGTGATCCTGACGAGGCGAAAGCTGCGACATTACTTCGAGTCTCATCCGGTGACTGTGGTGTCATCCTTCCCCCTGGGGGAGATCATCCAGTGCCGAGAAGCCTCGGGACGGATCGCGAAGTGGGCGGTGGAAATCATGGGCGAGGCAATCTCGTTCGCCCCTCGGAAGGCCATCAAGTCCCAGGCACTGGCGGACTTCGTAGCCGAATGGGTCGACACCCAGTTGCCGACGGCTCCGATCCAGCCGGAGCTCTGGACCATGTTTTTCGACGGGTCGCTGATGAAGACGGGAGCTGGCGCGGGCCTGCTCTTCGTCTCGCCCCTCGGGAAACACCTGCGCTACGTGCTACGCCTCCATTTCCCGGCGTCCAACAATGTGGCTGAGTACGAGGCTCTGGTCAACGGATTGCGAATCGCCATCGAGCTAGGGGTCCGACGCCTCGATGCACGCGGCGACTCGCAGCTCGTCATCGACCAAGTCATGAAGAACTCCCTCTGCCGCGACCCGAAGATGGAGGCCTACTGTGACGAGGTTCGACGCCTGGAAGACAAGTTCTACAGTCTCGAGCTTAACCACATCGCCCGGCGCTACAACGAGACTGCGGACGAGCTGGCGAAGATAGCCTCGGGGCGAACAACGGTTCCCCCGGGCGTCTTCTCCCGGGATCTGCACCAACCCTCCGTCAAGATAGGCGACGCGCCCGAGGCACCCTCGGCCTCGTCCGAGGTGACCTCGGCCCAGCCCGAGCCATCCTCGGCTCAACCCGAGGAACCCTCGGAGCCCAAGGGCGAAGCGCTGCGCATCGAGGAGGAGCAGAACGGGGTCGTGCCAGATCAAGATTGGCAAACCCCGTACCTGCAATATCTCCACCAAGGAGAACTGCCCCTCGACCGAGCCGAGGCTCGACGGGTAGCGCGACGCGCCAAATCGTTCGTCTTGTTGGGCGATGAGAAGGAGCTCTACCACCGTAGCCCCTCGGGCATCCTCCAGCGAAGCATCTCCATCGCCGAAGGTCAGGAACTCCTGCGGGAAATACACTCGGGGGCTTGCGGCCATCATGCAGCACCGCGAACCCTCGTCGGGAACGCTTTCCGCCAAGGCTTCTACTGGCCAACGGCGGTGGCTGACGCCACCAGAATTGTCCGCGCCTGCGAAGGGTGCCAATTCTATGCGAAGCAGACCCACCTGCCCGCTCAGGCTCTGCAGACGATACCCATCACCTGGCCCTTCGCTGTGTGGGGTCTAGACCTCGTCGGCCCTCTGCAGAAGGCGCCCGGGGGCTACACGCACCTGCTGGTCGCCGTCGACAAATTCTCCAAGTGGATCGAGGTCCGACCCCTGAACAGCATCAGGTCCGAGCAGGCGGTGGCATTCTTCACCAACGTCATCCATCGCTTCAGGGTCCCGAACTCCATCCTCACCGACGATGGCACCCAGTTCACCGGCAAAAAATTCTTGGATTTTTGCGAGGATCACAACATCCGGGTGGACTGGGCCGCCGTAGCTCATCCCATGTCGAATGGGCAAGTAGAGCGCGCCAATGGCATGATCCTACAAGGGCTCAAGCCTCGGATTTACAACGACCTCAACAAGTTCGGCGAGCGGTGGATGAAGGAACTCCCCTCGGTGGTCTGGAGCCTGAGGACGACGCCAAGCCGAGCCACGGGTTTCACGCCGTTCTTCCTGGTCTACGGGGCCGAGGCCGTCTTGCCCACGGACCTGGAGTACGGCTCCCCGAGGACGAGGGCCTACGACGACGAAAGTAACCAAGCAAGCCGAGAAGACTCGCTGGACCAGCTGGACGAGGCTCGGGACAGGGCCTTACTACACTCGGCGCGGTACCAGCAGTCCCTGCGACGCTACCACGCCCGAGGGGTCCGACCCCGAGACCTCCAGGTGGGCGACCTGGTGCTTCGGCTGCGGCAAGACGCCCGAGGGAGACACAAGCTCACGCCCCCCTGGGAGGGGCCGTTCATCATCGCCAAAGTTCTGAAGCCCGGAACATACAAGCTGGCCAACAGCCAGGGCGAGGTCTACGGCAACGCTTGGAACATCCAACAGCTACGTCGCTTCTACCCTTAAGATGTTTCCAAGTTGTTCATATACCCCGCACCCACGCAAAGTTTAGTCAACAAGGAAGGGTCGGCCTCGCCTCGGCAAGGCCCGACCCTCCCTCGGGGGCTAAAAGGGGGGAAACCCCCTCTGCGTTAAAATTTTCCTCGAACAGAAAATCTCTTTTATCAGAATATCTTTCGTGCTTTTTGACTACTTCGAAAAGTGAGTCCTGGAAACAACGGGGTACACGTAAGCAGCCAAGGCTGACCGAGCCGAGGGATTCCTACGCCTCCGGGATACGGATACCTCACTCATCACCTTCTGCGATAAGTAACTCGCGTTCGGATAAGGTGACTCTGCGGATCGAATAAGTCTTTACGTTCGGAAGCCCTTCTGTCAAAGCGATTCTTCGAGCCTTCTCGACCGAGTCGGTGACAGGGCCTCATGGACGGGTGAAAGTACGCGTAAGCGGCAAGGCCGACCGAGCCGAGGGACTCCCACGCCTCCGGGATACGGATACCTCACTCATCACCTGTAAAGCCCAAAATTGGTAGGTTAAAAAAAAATAAATAAATAAACAAATAAATGAATCAAGGCAACTATGATAGTGTGTTGAGATTGATTTATTTAAAACCAATGGTATTAAAATAAAGAGAAAATGCATCATATTGGATTTTTGTTTGTGCATTAAATAAAATAATAAATACAAAGATAATAAATACTAGAAGTGAAATCAAACCCTAACTTAAAACTAGGATTTTTGGAATTGAGAAAAGAGAGAAAAATACTATGCAAATGAGGTAAAGAAATATATGAATAGGAATATAACTGCCTTCTACTAAAATATGAATCAATACATTTTTAATCATGAGTGAACTTCATAACCAATTTCAAAATCAAATTTGAATTGTGGATAAAGATAGAAGAAAATAAAGGGAAATGTTATATAAAGAAAATAAATATGTAAATAAACCTATTCATTTTATATTAGTATTTGAAATTATGCATTTAGACCCAAAGTGAAACTCACAACAGTATTTGAATTCAAATTTGAAATTTACAAATAGAGAGGGAGAAATAAAGCAGGAAATATAAAAGAAAAGAACAAACCCTGATCGTGGGCCGCACACACCCATTTCGGCCCATATCTCCCTTACCTGCCGCGCAGCCCAAGTCGCGCCTGTGCCGGTTTAGTCACTGTGGCGTGGGACCCGCTCGTCATCCTCCCACCCCCATTGCTCTGCCTTCCACGTTGTGCGCGCTCGGTCACTGACGCATGGGGCCCTATTGTCATCACCTACCTCCCGAGCATCGCGCGTACAACTAACTCCCTGGTATGGCGGAGTTCAGCTCCTCGATCCACGCTCGGACTTCATCCATACGTGAATATAAAATCGAAACCCCGCCCTGCCCGTCGTGACCAATGCACCGAGCCATCGGGCGCCATCCAGAGAGAATTGTGAGTGCCGTCACACCACTGCCGGTGAATCGGTACCTCACCGTCGCTGGGGGCTCGGCCGTGGCACTATGAGGTTCGGTGGTGGGCATGGAAGCTTGCGGTGGCGTCGCTGGGTGGGGAAAGACTTTGCGGCCACCGGAATTGCTCACCGGTGTGGCGTCTCCGCCATGGACCCGCCCTTCGTCGTGGCCAGGGCACAACTCGGCACGGAACTTGGTAATAACACTCTCATGCTGTTCGCATAGTTATGTACTACGAGTAGGTGTCTTCAATTTTGCGAAGGAGACGCTAGCGCGGCGGCCAGTCTGTTCGCCGATGGGCCTCCGCCGTATCTTCCTGGGTGGCGCCGCCGCGGCGTGCTGTTGGGGGAGGGAAGAGGGCGCTTGGCCCTTGGATGGTAAAGTTACGGTTAAGATTAGATCTGGGGACTGGTAGATTTGGACCGTTGATATAAGATCGAACGATCGGTTGTTTTGGGCAGGATTCGAAGTTAGTAAACCGTTAGATCAAGATCCTGGGGCTCTGATGGGATCCGCGTGCGATCATACTATGGGCCGTGGATCCTTGATCCGACGGGTAGCAGGGCGTGCGGACTCATTTGTGATTGGGTTCTAATCTGGGCCGTTAGAATCCGATCGGACGGCCCATAATACACCATACCCCTTCATCGTTTGATTTTGTAAAAGAGCCCTCTGAAATCCTGATAATGAACCCGCCGTCCAGGGACCCTGTTCCCTGCGTCTTGGAAAACTTGCACCGAGCCCCCTGCGCTTTCCTGTAATTGACGCCTAGTCCAGGATCTTTAGGAAATCAGAAGTTAATAAAGAAAATGAATTTTTGGTATAAAAATAAATCTAGGAACTTGCCTAATTCATATTAAATTCATTTTAACTCTGAATTGACCCATTCCAATTTCTAAAATTTTGTAATTTTATTCACTATCATTTAGAATCACTGTTTTGATATGAACTCTGTTAGAAAATTAATTTACCAACTAACCCTATTATAATCACCTTAAATCTTAGAAAATTCATAACATGAATTCTATAACTCCAAAATTAATGATTCCTGTTCCTATGACCTTATTTTAATATGTATATTAATAATGTGTAGTTTATTCTTATGTTTGGTGTGATGTTAATTTTGCCTATACCATGCTTGTTTGTATTGCTACGACTAGCAGTGAGGTCACGAGAATCTGAAGATCATCCTGGTACCTGGAATCTCAAGTCCCAGGCAAGTTGTGCCCTTGATCACTTCTTTTCACCTACTCATGTTCTAATTAATCATAATGATCTGCATAGGTTAATTTTGATGGGACCCAATAGGTTACCCTAGTTTGTCTATCTTTATACCTTGTTTACCACTGAACTTTCTGGGTAGTACTTGCTAGTGCTATATGTGGTTTTGGGTATGAAGATTACACTATTCATGATTATACTTTTGTTATCAGTTGTTATTTATTGTTCATGATAAGATCATTATGTTAATTGGAACATGGAGAACCACCCGGGAAAACAGTGCTACCACAAGGGTTTAATGGGACGCCCTTGGCTGATTAATTAGGAAAGCTAGTGGAAGACTACCTTACCCGAAAGGGGCAAGGGCAGTAGGGGAGTGGTCAGTGTAGGGAGGCCCTCGGGAGGATTTTGCTGCGATGGCGGTCCTGCAAGGGATTCCTGCATTGGAACTTCCTATAAACTCTAGCGGGTTTTCGGAAGCTAGTGGAACTTTGTAAAGGCCTCGTAGTGGATCCCTAGCCATTCACCTCGGAAGTGTCTAAGGGCCTTGCAAACCCTGGCGACATGGGATACACGACTTGTGGGTAAAGATGCGCAACCTCTGCAGAGTGTAAAACTAGTATACTAGCCGTGCTCACGGTCATGAGCAGCTCGGACACTCACATGATTAATTTATGGAACTAAACTCAATTTGTCATATGCATTGCATCACAGGTGAAGTTGTTACTTTTTGTTCTACTATTTAACTGGGTTGGTATTCACTTATACTTAGTAACTGCTAATAAAATTTTGACCAACTTTAAAAGCAATGCTCAGCTCTAACCATCCTCTTTGGTAAGCCTTACACTTCACGTGAGCTCCCACCTTTGGTGAGTTCATGCACATTATTCCCCACAACTTGTTGAGCGATGAACGTATGTGAGCTCACTCTTGCTGTCTCACACACCCCACAGGTCAAGAACAGGTACCACAGGATGAAGCGCTTGGAGGATGCTGTGATGTGTTCGTGAGAGATCTAGGCCGTCGTCTCCCAGTCAACTTTGGGTTGCTGGACCGTTGTCTCCTTATAATGTAATTATTTATTATGTATAGAACTCCTGTTATATATAAAGATGTGACATTCGATCCTGTGCCATGATTCATCATATGTGTGAGACTTGGTCCCAGCACACCTGGTGATTATGTTTACGCCCGGGTTTTGGACCCCTAAAATCCGGGTGTTACAGAAGTGGTATCAGAGGAATGTTGACTGTAGGACGAAACCTAGATAGAACTGGACAACCATTACCTTACTCTGATTCTTTTTATACTTATCTTGATCATTTCTCACCTTCTACTGTTCTACTCTGATTAACCTTATCTTTGCTACTCTGATTCCTATCTAAACTTTTCTTAATCTTTTCTCATCTATTTCCGCTTTACTCTGATTATTCTTACCTTTTTCCTTCTAAAAACAAATGTGGATTTCACACTTTGAAATCCTGTGCCTAAAGTGACCTTTAGGAATAGGAGACCTACTCTCAGGAACAAAATCAAAACTATTTTATTACATATTTGTATGAATGTTTGTTCTTATGATACTTGTATGATTTGGAACTTTGATTGAGTGTGATGGGTTATGGAGTAATGTCCACAATTGCATCTACATATACACCTAGGCATAAGGAAAAATATTTATAAAATAGACAACACAGAGTATTCCCTATTAAAAATACATCAAGCCTAATGGATCCATATTATCTTAAAAAGATTTCCCCCCTTATCCTAATAGATTCATCTTATCTTGAAGGATTCATCTTATCATAACCACTTTACTTATCCCATCTCAATAGATCTAACTGACCTCAAAAGATTCTACCTTATCCTTATGGATTCATCTTGTCCTAATTAGCATATTGATCCCACTCTAGAATAAACAACCATGATCTAATCCAAATTTGACTTACTTAAATAAGTTAGATAATGTTGGCGACAAAAATTAAGCCTTAATTCTATAAACATATTTTACCCTAAATTAATACCTTGGACTAACTCGTCCGTGAACAACAACCTAACCTACATCATAGGTTGCCTAACCCATTTGTTCAAAAAAAAACAAAACTCTGCTCAAACCTACCTACCTCGTGTACCCCAACTATCCTAACTATACGTCCTTAACTCGGATGGCAACTCCAAAGAAGAAAGGACAAAGAAGGCAACCACACCAAAGAAGGATAAGCATCAACTCAAGTCATCAAAGATCAAGTTGAATCGCCAGCAGAATCAAGATCCACCATCAAGATGAAGTCTTTTCTTGCCCTGCCTTTCTTGCCTCAATCTATCCTTGCTCTAACCAAATCTTGTCTACTAGATGGCTAGAAATAAAAGATGTTAATGCTTTTCTAATCACCTGCTAATCAGTATTAATGACAAAAAAAAAGAGACTCTTAAATTTTGAACCTAAAATCTGAATTGCAAACCCATCTTTCTATATCCCTTTTCTTACTAATCTCGAGGACGAGATTATTTTTAAGGGGGGTAGGATTTGTAAAGCCCAAAATTGGTAGGTTAAAAAAAAATAAATAAATAAACAAATAAATGAATCAAGGCAACTATGATAGTGTGTTGAGATTGATTTATTTAAAACCAATGGTATTAAAATAAAGAGAAAATGCATCATATTGGATTTTTGTTTGTGCATTAAATAAAATAATAAATACAAAGATAATAAATACTAGAAGTGAAATCAAACCCTAACTTAAAACTAGGATTTTTGGAATTGAGAAAAGAGAGAAAAATACTATGCAAATGAGGTAAAGAAATATATGAATAGGAATATAACTGCCTTCTACTAAAATATGAATCAATACATTTTTAATCATGAGTGAACTTCATAACCAATTTCAAAATCAAATTTGAATTGTGGATAAAGATAGAAGAAAATAAAGGGAAATGTTATATAAAGAAAATAAATATGTAAATAAACCTATTCATTTTATATTAGTATTTGAAATTATGCATTTAGACCCAAAGTGAAACTCACAACAGTATTTGAATTCAAATTTGAAATTTACAAATAGAGAGGGAGAAATAAAGCAGGAAATATAAAAGAAAAGAACAAACCCTGATCGTGGGCCGCACACACCCATTTCGGCCCATATCTCCCTTACCTGCCGCGCAGCCCAAGTCGCGCCTGTGCCGGTTTAGTCACTGTGGCGTGGGACCCGCTCGTCATCCTCCCACCCCCATTGCTCTGCCTTCCACGTTGTGCGCGCTCGGTCACTGACGCATGGGGCCCTATTGTCATCACCTACCTCCCGAGCATCGCGCGTACAACTAACTCCCTGGTATGGCGGAGTTCAGCTCCTCGATCCACGCTTGGACTTCATCCATACGTGAATATAAAATCGAAACCCCGCCCTGCCCGTCGTGACCAATGCACCGAGCCATCGGGCGCCATCCAGAGAGAATTGTGAGTGCCGTCACACCACTGCCGGTGAATCGGTACCTCACCGTCGCTGGGGGCTCGGCCGTGGCACTATGAGGTTCGGTGGTGGGCATGGAAGCTTGCGGTGGCATCGCTGGGTGGGGAAAGACTTTGCGGCCACCGGAATTGCTCACCGGTGTGGCGTCTCCGCCATGGACCCGCCCTTCGTCGTGGCCAGGGCACAACTCGGCACGGAACTTGGTAATAACACTCTCATGCTGTTCGCATAGTTATGTACTACGAGTAGGTGTCTTCAATTTTGCGAAGGAGACGCTAGCGCGGCGGCCAGTCTGTTCGCCGGTGGGCCTCCGCCGTATCTTCCTGGGCGGCGCCGCCGCGGCGTGCTGTTGGGGGAGGGAAGAGGGCGCTTGGCCCTTGGATGGTAAAGTTACGGTTAAGATTAGATCTGGGGACTGGTAGATTTGGACCGTTGATATAAGATCGAACGATCGGTTGTTTTGGGCAGGATTCGAAGTTAGTAAACCGTTAGATCAAGATCCTGGGGCTCTGATGGGATCCGCGTGCGATCATACTATGGGCCGTGGATCCTTGATCCGACGGGTAGCAGGGCGTGCAGACTCATTTGTGATTGGGTTCTAATCTGGGCCGTTAGAATCCGATCGGACGGCCCATAATGCACCATACCCCTTCATCGTTTGATTTTGTAAAAGAGCCCTCTGAAATCCTGATAATGAACCCGCCGTCCAGGGACCCTGTTCCCTGCGTCTTGGAAAACTTGCACCGAGCCCCCTGCGCTTTCCTGTAATTGACGCCTAGTCCAGGATCTTTAGGAAATCAGAAGTTAATAAAGAAAATGAATTTTTGGTATAAAAATAAATCTAGGAACTTGCCTAATTCATATTAAATTCATTTTAACTCTGAATTGACCCATTCCAATTTCTAAAATTTTGTAATTTTATTCACTATCATTTAGAATCACTGTTTTGATATGAACTCTGTTAGAAAATTAATTTACCAACTAACCCTATTATAATCACCTTAAATCTTAGAAAATTCATAACATGAATTCTATAACTCCAAAATTAATGATTCCTGTTCCTATGACCTTATTTTAATATGTATATTAATAATGTGTAGTTTATTCTTATGTTTGGTGTGATGTTAATTTTGCCTATACCATGCTTGTTTGTATTGCTACGACTAGCAGTGAGGTCACGAGAATCTGAAGATCATCCTGGTACCTGGAATCTCAAGTCCCAGGCAAGTTGTGCCCTTGATCACTTCTTTTCACCTACTCATGTTCTAATTAATCATAATGATCTGCATAGGTTAATTTTGATGGGACCCAATAGGTTACCCTAGTTTGTCTATCTTTATACCTTGTTTACCACTGAACTTTCTGGGTAGTACTTGCTAGTGCTATATGTGGTTTTGGGTATGAAGATTACACTATTCATGATTATACTTTTGTTATCAGTTGTTATTTATTGTTCATGATAAGATCATTATGTTAATTGGAACATGGAGAACCACCCGGGAAAACAGTGCTACCACAAGGGTTTAATGGGACGCCCTTGGCTGATTAATTAGGAAAGCTAGTGGAAGACTACCTTACCCGAAAGGGGCAAGGGCAGTAGGGGAGTGGTCAGTGTAGGGAGGCCCTCGGGAGGATTTTGCTGCGATGGCGGTCCTGCAAGGGATTCCTGCATTGGAACTTCCTATAAACTGTAGCGGGTTTTCGGAAGCTAGTGGAACTTTGTAAAGGCCTCGTAGTGGATCCCTAGCCATTCACCTCGGAAGTGTCTAAGGGCCTTGCAAACCCTGGCGACATGGGATACACGACTTGTGGGTAAAGATGCGCAACCTCTGCAGAGTGTAAAACTAGTATACTAGCCGTGCTCACGGTCATGAGCAGCTCGGACACTCACATGATTAATTTATGGAACTAAACTCAATTTGTCATATGCATTGCATCACAGGTGAAGTTGTTACTTTTTGTTCTACTATTTAACTGGGTTGGTATTCACTTATACTTAGTAACTGCTAATAAAATTTTGACCAACTTTAAAAGCAATGCTCAGCTCTAACCATCCTCTTTGGTAAGCCTTACACTTCACGTGAGCTCCCACCTTTGGCGAGTTCATGCACATTATTCCCCACAACTTGTTGAGCGATGAACGTATGTGAGCTCACTCTTGCTGTCTCACACACCCCACAGGTCAAGAACAGGTACCACAGGATGAAGCGCTTGGAGGATGCTGTGATGTGTTCGTGAGAGATCTAGGCCATCGTCTCCCAGTCAACTTTGGGTTGCTGGACCGTTGTCTCCTTATAATGTAATTATTTATTATGTATAGAACTCCTGTTATATATAAAGATGTGACATTCGATCCTGTGCCATGATTCATCATATGTGTGAGACTTGGTCCCAGCACACCTGGTGATTATGTTTACGCCCGGGTTTTGGACCCCTAAAATCCGGGTGTTACATCACCTTCCGCGAGAAGCAACTCTCGCTCGCACTAACATCCCTGCTACCGACAAAAAGTCCAGATACTCGAAACAAGAGGAAAAGAGACGCAGCTTCATAACATAGCAAGGGTGTGTGTTCCGGCCTCGACGGCCGCACAAGGCCCACGCTACAAGACGATTTGACCCTGCAGGCTCGGGTCTTGACGCTGGAAGAGGGCGATGACACCCTCGGCATCGACAGCACCTTCGGCAAGGCCCGACCTAGCCTCGGACGGTGACGCGGTCCGAGGGCCTCCGCTCCGAAGGACGACGTCATCACCACACTCGAGCAATCTCTGCCAGGGACTTCTCCGAGAACCCGGCCCGAGCGGACGGCTCGGCCGGCCACCTCCGGGGCCTCGGCCAACCACCTTCCGAGGGCGCCGGCCCGGTCCGAAGCCTCGGCTGACCAGCTCCGGCGTCGATCCTGCCAACGGACAACTCGGCTAGGCTCCGGCCAACCAGGTTTCGTTTCCGAGCCAACTCCGCCTCTGCTCATGCTGATATCGCTACCCCCGGCCTCGGCTCGTCGAAGAGCGGCCGAGGGGTCTCTTTAACTAAGCTAGAGGAGCCTCGGACAACAGGGCCGACCGAGCCGAGGGACTCCTACGCCTCCGGGATACGGATGCCTCACTCGTCACCTTGACACGGGGCGACTCATGCTTGGTGAAGCGGTTCAGACAATCAGCAGACGAGTCTTAGTGCTCGGAAATGAGGAAAAAACACGGCTCCGCGCCGTAATTACATACATGTTCAGGCCCCAAAAGCCAAAATGAACAAAAAACCCGGCACTCGAAGTGCCATTACAAACGGAACTCCGGTTCCCCCCCCCCCGCAGGTACGAACAACCCCACTCGATGGGGGTGGGCCTGCGGGGCAGCAGAAGACCGACGAACGGCACGTCGCCGCCCGCCCCGGCAGCGGCGACGATGAAGACGTCTGTCCTGGGGGGCCCAACAGCAGCAATGATGGCCTCAGGGCGGATGCTGCTGCTGGGAGGCCCCCGCCCTTGCCCAAACTCGAGAGGCAAGGACGGGCAGAAGGCCGTAGAGTCGGAGGTCGGCCCGTGGCCAACCTCGGCTGTCGCGCCGGCGGAAGAACCTCTTCCAGCTGCCGTGGCGGGAGGCGGCACCGGGGGCGGCTCCGAGATTGCTCGGCTCAGAGAGCCGGGCACGCTGCAGCTGTTGGTGCCACGGACGACTCCCGCCCTTCCCCCCGATCACTGAGGGAAGGAGCGGGTCACCACCCACGCAGGGGCCAACCCCGACCCGGCACACGCCCCTCCTCAGCCCTGGTGATGAAAATCCTTGAGGCTGAGGAAGGGGCGGATGCCGCAGCCCGGCTCGCTTTCCCCCACCATCAAGCCGGAGGTCACCACCCTGGGTGACCGCCGGTGGAGGGGTGCAGCCGGGCTGCATGATGAAAATCCTTGAAGCCGAACGATGGCTGAAAGGTACCAACTCCCACGGAGTTGCGTTCCTCCAACGATGGAGCGAAAAGACGGCGGTTCCCCCCATCCGGGGGCTCGGAAGATGGAGAGACACAATGCATAGGGGAGGAAGGAGACATGGTCACCTTACGAAGGGGGTCGCCCTCCCTTTAAAGGCAACTCCCCCTGCTTGCGCCCTCAACCGTCACGGGCTGAGTCTTCTCCAACACGCCTCCAAAGTCCTCCCCTGCGGCGCGGGGGCTGGGGCCCGCCTGTCATGCAGACCGGCTCCAAGCAGAAGAAGCCGAACCGCCGCGCACGACGCACGCAACCACCCAGCGGTTACAAGTAACCCTCCACTTTTGCCCGGACCAGCGGGCGAAAGGGGCAGGCGGCCATGCAGGCGGCATGCAACCGCGCCAAGTGGACGCGCCTCTCCGACTCCTGACAGGCCAGCGCGACGGCTCAAGCCCACGCGTCGTACAACTGGCGCGCCGGGTGCTGCATGCGAACCGCTGTGCCACTCGCTCCACCACCGCACCTCCTCGATTGCGGAACCGATACCGCGATTCGAGGCGACCCAGCCCGCGACCCAGCAGCGCCGGCCTGGCGCAGCGGTCAAACGCGGTCAAAAATGGGCCGGCAGTAATGACGGTGGCAGGCGCGCGAGAGCAGCGGTCACGCCATCTGCCAAGCTCATGTCCCATCCGGAGGCAGCAAGAGAACCCCCTCTCACGGCGTGAAGACGACGCGCCCGTGACCCGTACCTCGAACGGCTCGCGCACGCGCAACGGCAGCCTCGCCAACTACTCGCCCCTGCGCATTAACTCCGCGGCCGGACAGGCGACGTTTCTGGCAGGGGCAGCTGGCGGCGCTTCGCCTTCGCCAACACGACCACACCAAAAAAAAGGTACGCCACGTCGCTTGGTTTCGTATCCTTTTTTCCCTTTTCCTTCTTTCTCTATCTCTTGCAACAGGGACTGGGAAGGAGGATACCCCCAAAGGGATCCTTCCCCGTGAAGGAACTAGGCTCCGAGCCTCCCTACTGATCAGGGGTTCGAAGGCTGGCCCCCCGAGGGGTTCAACAGCCGCCTCAGATCGCGTGGGCCCGACACCCACTACTGGTCAGGGGTTCGAAGGTCGGCCTCCCGAAAGGTTCCACGACCGCCTCAGGCTACTAGGGCTCCGCGCCCATTACTGATCAGGGGTTCGAAGGCTGGCCTGTCGAAGGGTTCACAGTCGCCTCAGACGCCGAGCGAGGGATGACCAGGGGTACGTTCGATACATAACCAAGGCTCGGGCTGCGCTCCCGAGGTACCCTAGGACATTTCCGAGACCAGCGGGAACGACTCTGTAACGGAATCCCATCGGAGGGAGGCAACGAGCCCTCGGACCCCGTCGCTAGGGGACCGGGTCCGGCAGATCACCCGCAGGTACTTTTGGGCGTGCCTCCGGGCCCCTAGCCGACCCCCAACGAACGGGGCACGGACGTCCACTCGGATTACCCGATTGCAGCTCACCGGAGACACCATGTTCGGTGCCCATCGAGGGTAACATGGCGCTCTCCTGTAACACCCGGTTTTAAAGAACAAAGCCGGGTGCATCTCATACATGCGCCAAGAAGACAACATATATAATAACAGAGTGTATAGAGATAAATGTCATGAAACATCAGAGTATTTATTACATAGCGGAAGACTTATTACAAAATAAATAATAAATATAAAACGAACTAAGGATCGTCGGCGCCAATGTCGACCGAGAAACGCCACCTAGATCAGATCAAACTCCTCAATGTTAGGCGGCTCCTCTTCAACCACCTGTTCTTCTCCTGTGGGGGGGGTGTGAGACAGCAAGAGTGAGCTCACATACGTTCATAGCTCAACAAGTTGTGGGGAAATAGTGTGGCATGAACTCACCAAAGGTGGGAGTTCATGTAGTGTAAGGCTGATCAATGAAATAAAGGCTGAGGCTGAGCATTGCTTTTATAAGTTGGTCAAAATTTTATTAGCAATTACTAAGTGTAAGTAAATACCAAACCTTAATAATAATAAAGAACAGTAATAGTAAAATAATCCCAAATGCGATGCAGATGTCAAATTAAATTTAAGTTCCATAATTAATCATGTGAGGGTCCGAGCCGCTCTTGACCGTGAGCACGGCTAGTATACCAGTTTTACACTCTGCAGAGGTTGCGCATCTTTACCCACAAGTCATGTTACCCATCTGCCAAGAGACGGCCAATCCCATACACCTCTACCGAGGAGGCGAGGCAGGGTAACACTACGAGGCCTTTACAAAGTTCCACTAGCTTCAGACTACCCGCTACAGTTTATAGGAAGATCCAGTACAGGGTTCCTGGCTGACCGCCATCGCAGCAAAATCAACCAGGGACCTCCCTGCACTAACCTCTCCCCTACTGCCCTTGCCCCTTTCGGGTAAGGTAGCCCTCCCCTAGCTTTCCTAGTTAATCAGCCAAGGGCGTCCCATTAAACCCTTGTGGTAGCACTGTTTTCCCGGGTGGTTCTCCATGTTCCCATTAACATAATGATCTTAACATGAACAAGGAAGAATAAAACAGATAACAATAAATAGTATAACAATGAGTGATGAACATCTCTATACCCAAATCCACATAAAGCAATAGCATGTACTACCCAAAACTTTAGTAGTAAAACCAGTGGTGAAGCAAGGTATAAAGATAGTCAAATCTAGGGTATCCTATTGGGTCCCAGCAAAATTATCCTATGCAGATCATTATGAATAATAAGAACATGAATGGGTAAAAGAAGTGATCAAGGGCACAACTTGCCTGGCACTTGAGATTCCAGGTACCAACTTGCTTTTCAGATGACACGTGTCCTCGCACTAGACGTAGCAATACAAGCAAACATGGTATATACAAAATTAACATCACATCAAACATGCAAATAGAATATACAGTAATAAACTAGACATTAAGATAAGATCACAGGAATTGGAATCATTAAATTTGGAGTTATATATTTTAAGTTATAGATTTTCTAGGGTTTTATGCATTTAATACAAGATTAAGTGAAAGAATAATTTTAATGTGTTTGTCATGTCAGAACAGAGGCACTAATGGGTAGACAATATTATTACAAAAATTTAGAAAGTGGAATGGATCAATTTGGACTAAAAATGGACTTTCTATGGATTAAACAAGTTCTAGGATTATTTTTACACATAAAAATCTATTTTCTAAATTATTTTATAAGTTTTCTCACTGTCTGGACTAGGCGTCAAAATCTGAGAACAGCAGGGGCCCAGGCGCCAAAAGATCCTGAGACTCAGGACACTATGCAACAGGACGGCGGGTTGATTACTACATAGTCCAGGGGCTCTTTAGCAAAAGTTGAAGGCCAAAGGGGTATGGTGTGATATGGGCCGCCCGATTACAACTGAACGATCCTGATTATCTCTCAACGCACATGAGTACACGACCACTGGTGGCCGCACGATCTAGGACCAATGGACATGATCAAATTCTTCTCCCAGCGGTCCGATTTCGATTGACCGATACGCGGGTTGGAACGCGGGGCTGGATCTAACCGTCAGTTATCAACGGATGGTCTTGATCCGAAGTCATCCTATTGCCGTCCAAACTCTAATCCCGGTCATCCAAACAAGATCCGACGATCCCAGCATCGTCGTCAACCCCCCCGCTGCGAATTCGCCCGGCAGTCCCGACCGCGACATCGCTGACGGCGGCGATGACCTTCCACGCCGGCAAGCCAGTGACTAACAGTCCCAGGTTATGGATTAGGGCGCGAGTAACTTCCTATGCCTAATGCAAACAACGGCAACACATAGGGGCGTGCCCTTACCGGTGCTTGGAGGCTGCTCCTAAAATGACTGTGCGACGGTGCTCTTACAAGGCGAGCACTGGCGCCCAACTTGATGCCGCAGAGGACGCCGCTCACGGTACGGGGAGCGTCGCAGCCACCACGCCGTCAAGACCTCGGACGAACTCCTCCCAGGCCCTCCAAGTCTGCACTCTATCTTTCTTTCACGTGGGGCGATGGTGCGGTGGTGCAAGGCAAGCACGGCGGCGCTAGCGACTTTCGTAGGCAACGCGGGCGCGGCTTAGGTGAACGAGTGAATGCCGGGGCGAGTCAAGGCGAGGAACGGTCGTAGCCCGGTTTTATTCTCCCACCCCCGCGCGATCAACGCGGACCGGCACTGGTGGGCGAGATCCACCATGCACGGCCAAGCTGTTGCAACGGATGCACGAAGAAAGCGGCGAGATTTGATGTGGCTTGGTGCGGAGTGGAGGCGAAGCCCCACCGAATACCAGGGTCCACCCGCCCAGCGCATCGAGTGCATGCGCGAGGGAATGCAGGACAGCAGGAGCCGAGCGCTGCGCTTGTGTTCTTCAACGGGTCCATTCCATTGGGGAGGATAGAGCTGACGATGCGGGGTCCACAAGGCAGGGACAGAATACCCACGCGCGGTGAGGTTACAGTTGGGCCGCACGGAGGCAAAAAGAAAGGTGGGCCGAAATTTGGCTCCCGCGGCCCAGGTAAGCTTTTATCCCTTTTTCTTTTGTTTTTTTTTTCTGCTTTCTTTTATTTACAATTCTTTTGAATCCCAATTTTGAATGAAATTTCAAATGCAAATTTAAAATCCTTTGAACTATGCATATTGGTCATACCTAATTATGAGGGTGTTATTTAATCATAATATTATTTTATATTGTATATTATTTCCTTCTTTCCTCTAATCCTCTTCTCATTATTATTTATTTTATTTATTTATTTATTCATATTATCATTGTTTTAAATGTACAAACAAAAATCCAATATGATGCAATGATTTATTTGTGCTTTAGTAATGAATGATTTGCTCATTTTTTTTATCATGATCAGGCACATGTGATGATGATAGAGATGCACTCACATTCAAAGGAAACAATTCCTCCTTTTATACTCCCTTACAATTTGGGTATTACAAATCCTACCCCCCTAAAAAAGAATCTCGTCCTCGAGATTTAAGAAGATCTAGGGAAAAGATGGGGAAAATCTATACGAAGCTCTTCTTCTCTTTCCCACGTTGCTTCATCTTCACCGTGGTGGCTCCATTGAACCTTGCACATTTTAATCATCTTATTCCTTGTAACTCGAGTCAAAGTGTCCAAAATTTTGACAGGGTACTCAGCATAAGTCAAATCCTCTTGAACACTAAGGTCCTCCAGTGGTAGTTGCTCCGCAGGTACCCTAAGGCACTTCTTTAGCTGAGATACATGGAATACATTATACACATCAGACAGATTATCAGGTAGCTCGAGTTGATAGGCCATCTTTCCAACTTGCCTACAAATTCTGAATGGTCCAATATAGCGGGGGGACAATTTGCCCTTAACTTTAAATCTCCTCATTCCACGAAGTGGTGACACCTTGAGGTACACATGATTTCTTTCCTCAAATTCCAGGGGTCTTCTTCTATTATCAGTGTAGCTCCTTCTCCGGGTCTGAGCTACCCTCAAATTCTCTCGGATTATACGGACTTGTTCTTCTGCTTCTTGAATTAGTTCAGGCCCCAAAGAACTGTCTTCCTCTAGTCTGATTCCAATATAGAGGAGTCCTGCACTTCCTACCATATAGAGCCTCGAACGGTGACATCTTCAGACTAGCCTAAGAACTCAGCATAAGGGTGATCTCTTGTCCCACTACTACCATGCTGAAGGGCACAAGCTCTCAACATATCTTCCAATACTTGATTAGTCCTTTCAGTTAGTCCATCAGTCTAAGGATGGTAGGACAAACTAAAATTCAACTTCGCATCCTTATTCTCATGAAAACTTATCCAAATTCTGGAGGTAAAATGTGATCCTCTATCCAAAATGATCTTCTTCGGTACATTGTGTAGAGACTTAATCCGAGACATGTATAACTTAGCCAATTGCGATCCCTTATAAGTAGTCTTAACCAGAATGAAATGAGCAACTTTGGTCAGTCTATCCACAATAACCCATATAGAATCGTATCCTTTCGAGGTGCGAGGCAATCCAGTAATGAAGTCCATACCAATCTCTTCCCACTTCCAATCGGGTATCTTTAGTGGGTGCAGTAGTCCAGCTGTCCCATGGTGTCCAGCCTTAACTCTTTGACACACATCGCACATAGCCACATGTGCAGCCACATCTCTCTTCAATCCATATCACAAGTACTTCTGCTTCAAATCCTGATACATCTTGGTACTACCAGGACGAATAGAATAATCCAAGTCACGGGCTTCCTTTAAAATAGTCTCTCGAAGGCTTTCAATCTCAGAGACACACATCTTGTTCTTAAACCTTATGATACCTTGCTCATCTTTCGTAAATTCCGGAACTCGACCTTCAGTAATCAGATCCTTAATCTCTTTTATCTTAGCATCACCAATTTGTCCTTTGCGGATTTCTTGCTCCAAGGTAGGTTCCGCATCAATAATGACTCCTTTAGTGTGAGCAACTATCCCCAGGTTAAGTCTTCTAAAATCCTCAACAATCTCATCGAGTAGCTGGGCAACAACAGCTAAATGAACATGCTCCTTTCAACTCAAGGCATCTGTAACCAAATTTTGCCTTGCCCGGGTGATAGTGAATTTCCAAATCATAATCCTTAATAAGCTCCAACCAACGGCGTTGCCTAAGGTTGAGATCCTTCTGAGTGGATATATACTTCAAACTCTTATGATCCGTATATACTTGGCACTTCTCATCCCACTTGAATTCTCTTTCCTTTCTCCAAAAGCGAGGTCATAAGCTTAGCAATCTTAGGAAATCCTTCAATAAATATCCGATAATATCCTGCCAGTCCCAAGAAACTTTGGTCCTCCGTAACCGTAGTGGGTATGCTCCACACCACTATATTCTTGACTTTAGCAGGATCCACTGATATCCCTCCATTAGAAATGATATGTCCAAGAAATGGCACCTCGCCAATCCAAAACTCGCATTTACCGTACTTGGCGTAGAGTTAATTATCTTAAAGCTTCTGTAGCACCAACCTTAGATGTTCTTCATGGTCACTCTCATTCTTAGAATAGATAAGAATATCGTCGATGAATACCACGACGAATCTGTCCAAATACTCCATAAACACCTTATTCATCAAATTCATGAAGTAAGCTGGTGCATTGGTTAGTCCAAATGACATAACAGTAAACTCATATAATCCATATCGAGTCGAGAAAGCCGTCTTGGGAATATCCGATGGTCTAATCCTCATCTGATGGTAACCGGATCGGAGATCAATCTTCGAGAATACTCTAGCACCTCGCATCTGATCAAATAAATCCTCAATACGGGGCAACGGATACTTGTTCTTCACCGTAACATCATTAAGGGTCCTATCATCCACGCACATCCCTTGCGATCCATCTTTCTTTTGTACAAACAAATCTGGTGCTCTCCAAGGTGAAGACTCGGACGAATGTACTCAGCCTCTTGCAACTCTGTTACGTGCTTCTTGAGTTCTTTTAACTCTTCTACAGACATCCTATATGGCCGTTTAGAAATAGGAGCAGTTCCACGTAAGGGATCTATGACAAACTCAACTTCCGTATCTGGTGGCATCCCTGGTAACTCTTCTAGAAAGACTTTCCGAAAAATCCTTAACCACCCGGATGTTGTCACCCAAAAACTTCTCATCTACTAAAAATGCCGCTAGTCTGATGGGGGTAGTTACTGCAACTTCAACTTCAAAACTTTGTCCTTTAGAACTGGTGAGTCCTACGGTTCCTTTAGCAGAGTGTATAAACTGTCTTTACCTTTCTTAACCGTGACATACCAAGGATCAGATCTATACTGCTTGGCTCCAATATTATAGCAGTACTCCAAATTCTCTACCCATAATGGTCAATGTCAATCTACGTGTCATTTGATTCGCCACAACAGGCCCTTTAGGTGCAATTACTCTCATGGGTTTTCTCGTATTGTCCAACACATATGCCCAAACCAAAATCTCAGCATGACGCATAATTTTATTAGCAACTCATGGGGTCAAATAGACCTTTTTATTTCTCCTAAAATAGTATCATACCGAATACTAACTAAAGGAAACTGTAGATCCTACAAATAGTAGTAATTTATATATATGTTTATGTAGCTTGGTGGAGCTGGTGGTGGTGGAGATGGTGGTTGCTCTTGTCGTTGTCTCTCCAACCGTGATTGCCTTATTTCTTGATGTATCTCCAGACGGGCCTGACGTATTTTCTCGCGTTCTTGTCTTATCTGGTTTTGCATTTCGGTCATCATGTCTGTCAATTGCTGTATTACCAGCCTTTGGGTTGCGATCACTTGCTCGGTTTCCACAGGTGGGGGATTTGAAGGATTCATTTCTGTTTGCTGTTGCGTGATAATCTTTCCTTTCCTGGTATTGACCATCTGAGTTAGATACATAAGGTAAGAAAGAGCAGTAGACAAGGCAGTAATTACAATCATGTTATTTTGGGGGACTTATTAGCTAAGTAGATTGGTGTGTCACCTACTAAAGCTAATACAATACCTTATAGTGGTACATGCTAAAATGCCCATCTATACTATTTCAATCAATCAAAGAAGCAAATCAGGCATTTAGCATCAGCACAAACAACCAATATTTTTAATAGAGAAAATAGTTTTAATTTTGTCTTAGGCTTCCTATCTCTTAAAAATGGCATAGGGATAGGGATTCCAAGGGGTGAAATCCATCTTGTCTAAGAGTAGAAAAGATAAGAATGATCAGAGTAGAACAGTAGAAGGTGAGACAGGATCGAGATAAGTATAGAAAGAATCAGAGTAAGGTAAGTAGGAAAGGGTTTGTCCATTTCTATCTAGGTTTCGTCCTACAGTCAACATTTCCTCTGATACCACTTCTGTAACACCCGGTTTTAAAGAACAAAGTCGGGTGCATCTCATACATGCGCCAAGAAGACAACATATATAATAACAGAGTGTATAGAGATAAATGTCATGAAACATCAGAGTATTTATTACATAGCGGAAGACTTATTACAAAATAAATAATAAATATAAAACGAACTAAGGATCGTCGGCGCCAATGTCGACCGAGAAACGCCACCTAGATCAGATCAAACTCCTCAATGTTAGGCGGCTCCTCTTCAACCACCTGTTCTTCTCCTGTGGGGGGGTGTGAGACAGCAAGAGTGAGCTCACATACGTTCATAGCTCAACAAGTTGTGGGGAAATAGTGTGGCATGAACTCACCAAAGGTGGGAGTTCATGTAGTGTAAGGCTGATCAATGAAATAAAGGCTGAGGCTGAGCATTGCTTTTATAAGTTGGTCAAAATTTTATTAGCAATTACTAAGTGTAAGTAAATACCAAACCTTAATAATAATAAAGAACAGTAATAGTAAAATAATCCCAAATGCGATGCAGATGTCAAATTAAATTTAAGTTCCATAATTAATCATGTGAGGGTCTGAGCCGCTCTTGACCGTGAGCACGGCTAGTATACCAGTTTTACACTCTGCAGAGGTTGCGCATCTTTACCCACAAGTCATGTTACCCATCTGCCAAGAGACGGCCAATCCCATACACCTCTACCGAGGAGGCGAGGCAGGGTAACACTACGAGGCCTTTACAAAGTTCCACTAGCTTCAGACTACCCGCTACAGTTTATAGGAAGATCCAGTACAGGGTTCCTGGCTGACCGCCATCGCAGCAAAATCAACCAGGGACCTCCCTGCACTAACCTCTCCCCTACTGCCCTTGCCCCTTTCGGGTAAGGTAGCCCTCCCCTAGCTTTCCTAGTTAATCAGCCAAGGGCGTCCCATTAAACCCTTGTGGTAGCACTGTTTTCCCGGGTGGTTCTCCATGTTCCCATTAACATAATGATCTTAACATGAACAAGGAAGAATAAAACAGATAACAATAAATAGTATAACAATGAGTGATGAACATCTCTATACCCAAATCCACATAAAGCAATAGCATGTACTACCCAAAACTTTAGTAGTAAAACCAGTGGTGAAGCAAGGTATAAAGATAGTCAAATCTAGGGTATCCTATTGGGTCCCAGCAAAATTATCCTATGCAGATCATTATGAATAATAAGAACATGAATGGGTAAAAGAAGTGATCAAGGGCACAACTTGCCTGGCACTTGAGATTCCAGGTACCAACTTGCTTTTCAGATGACACGTGTCCTCGCACTAGACGTAGCAATACAAGCAAACATGGTATATACAAAATTAACATCACATCAAACATGCAAATAGAATATACAGTAATAAACTAGACATTAAGATAAGATCACAGGAATTGGAATCATTAAATTTGGAGTTATATATTTTAAGTTATAGATTTTCTAGGGTTTTATGCATTTAATACAAGATTAAGTGAAAGAATAATTTTAATGTGTTTGTCATGTCAGAACAGAGGCACTAATGGGTAGACAATATTATTACAAAAATTTAGAAAGTGGAATGGATCAATTTGGACTAAAAATGGACTTTCTATGGATTAAACAAGTTCTAGGATTATTTTTACACATAAAAATCTATTTTCTAAATTATTTTATAAGTTTTCTCACTGTCTGGACTAGGCGTCAAAATCTGAGAACAGCAGGGGCCCAGGCGCCAAAAGATCCTGAGACTCAGGACACTATGCAACAGGACGGCGGGTTGATTACTACATAGTCCAGGGGCTCTTTAGCAAAAGTTGAAGGCCGAAGGGGTATGGTGTGATATGGGCCGCCCGATTACAACTGAACGATCCTGATTATCTCTCAACGCACATGAGTACACGACCACTGGTGGCCGCACGATCTAGGACCAATGGACATGATCAAATTCTTCTCCCAGCGGTCCGATTTCGATTGACCGATACGCGGGTTGGAACGCGGGGCTGGATCTAACCGTCAGTTATCAACGGATGGTCTTGATCCGAAGTCATCCTATTGCCGTCCAAACTCTAATCCCGGTCATCCAAACAAGATCCGACGATCCCAGCATCGTCGTCAACCCCCCCGCTGCGAATTCGCCCGGCAGTCCCGACCGCGACATCGCTGACGGCGGCGATGACCTTCCACGCCGGCAAGCCAGTGACTAACAGTCCCAGGTTACGGATTAGGGCGCGAGTAACTTCCTATGCCTAATGCAAACAACGGCAACACATAGGGGCGTGCCCTTACCGGCGCTTGGAGGCTGCTCCTAAAATGACTGTGCGACGGTGCTCTTACAAGGCGAGCACTGGCGCCCAACTTGATGCCGCAGAGGACGCCGCTCACGGTACGGGGAGCGCCGCAGCCACCACGCCGTCAAGATCTCGGACGAACTCCTCCCAGGCCCTCCAAGTCTGCACTCTATCTTTCTTTCGCGTGGGGCGATGGTGCGGTGGTGCAAGGCAAGCACGGCGGCGCTAGCGACTTTCGTAGGCAACGCGGGCGCGGCTTAGGTGAACGAGTGAATGCCGGGGCGAGTCAAGGCGAGGAACGGTCGTAGCCCGGTTTTATTCTCCCACCCCCGCGCGATCAACGCGGACCGGCACTGGTGGGCGAGATCCACCATGCACGGCCAAGCTGTTGCAACGGATGCACGAAGAAAGCGGCGAGATTTGATGTGGCTTGGTGCGGAGTGGAGGCGAAGCCCCACCGAATACCAGGGTCCACCCGCCCAGCGCATCGAGTGCATGCGCGAGGGAATGCAGGACAGCAGGAGCCGAGCGCTGCGCTTGTGTTCTTCAACGGGTCCATTCCATTGGGGAGGATAGAGCTGACGATGCGGGGTCCACAAGGCAGGGACAGAATACCCACGCGCGGTGAGGTTACAGTTGGGCCGCACGGAGGCAAAAAGAAAGGTGGGCCGAAATTTGGCTCCCGCGGCCCAGGTAAGCTTTTATCCCTTTTTCTTTTGTTTTTTTTTCTGCTTTCTTTTATTTACAATTCTTTTGAATCCCAATTTTGAATGAAATTTCAAATGCAAATTTAAAATCCTTTGAACTATGCATATTGGTCATACCCAATTATGAGGGTGTTATTTAATCATAATATTATTTTATATTGTATATTATTTCCTTCTTTCCTCTAATCCTCTTCTCATTATTATTTATTTTATTTATTTATTTATTCATATTATCATTGTTTTAAATGTACAAACAAAAATCCAATATGATGCAATGATTTATTTGTGCTTTAGTAATGAATGATTTGCTCATTTTTTTTATCATGATCAGGCACATGTGATGATGATAGAGATGCACTCACATTCAAAGGAAACAATTCCTCCTTTTATACTCCCTTACAATTTGGGTATTACATCTCCCCCCCTCCTCCTTGCGGAAAGGCGACGTAGGGGCGTATGTAAAAAGTCGAGTCTGTCCCTGATCGTCCTCTCGCTCCGTGCGGAGGCTCGGGGGCTGCTCTCACAAACCCGGCTCCGGCCGAACCGTTGACAGCGTCAACATACCAGCCCGAGAACTTGGGCCCCGACAGTGCACCTGGGCTACGCCCTGCTCGCATGAGGGAACCGCCAGACCAGCCGAGGCATTACGCAAGGCATTAAGACCTCGAAGGAGTGAAACCACTCCTCCGAGGCCTCGGGGGCTACACCCGGCGGGTGCGCTCGCGCGCACCCACCGGAACAAAGTACCACCGAGAAAGGCTGGTCCCCTTGCAAAAAAGTGCGACGCAAGCCTCCAAGCGAGTGTTAACACTCTCTTCGAGGCTCGGGGGCTACTGTCGGGGACCATAATTAGGGGTACCCTCAAGACGCCTAATTCTCAGCTGGTAACCCCCATCAGCATAAAGCTGCAGAGGCCTGATGGGTTTGATTAAGTCAGGGATCAGTCCATACGAGCGACTCGATCACGCCACGCCCGAGCCTAGCCTCGGGCGAGGGCAGCCGACCCTAAGATGACTCCGTCTCGCCTGAGGCCTCCTCTTTCACGGCAGACGCATCTCCGGCTCGCCCGAGGCCTCGCCTTCGATAAGAAGTAACCCTGACTAAATCACCGCGCCAACCGACCAAGTCACCGGGGCGTTTAACGCAAAAGGTAAGACCGACGGGCGACCAGACTTCGCCAGAGGTGCCATAGGAGGCTCTGCCCGACCCAGGACTCAGACTCGGGCTGAGGCCCCGGAAGACGGCGAACTCCGCTCCGCCCGACCCAGGGCTCGGACTCGGGCTAAGGCCCCGGAAGACGGCGAACTCCGCTCCGCCCGACCCAGGGCTCGGACTCGGGCTAAGGCCCCGGAAGACGGCGAACTCCGCTCCGCCCGACCCAGGGCTCGGACTCGGGCTAAGGCCCCGGAAGACGGCGAACTCCGCTCCGCCCGACCCAGGGCTCAGACTCGGGCTAAGGCCCCGGAAGACGGCGAACTCCGCTCCGCCCGACCCAGGGCTCGGACTCGGGCTAAGGCCCCGGAAGACGACGAACTCCGCCTCGCCCGACCCAGGAGTTCGGGCTCGGCCTCTGTCATGCAGGACGGACTCGACCTCGACTTCGGAGGAGCCTCCACGACGCCCGACCTAGGACACAAGACCGCCACGTCAACAGGAAGCGTCATCATCACCCTGCCCTGAGCCGACTCGGGTCGCAGAGAACAAGACCGGCGTCCCATCTGGCCAGCTCCGCCAGATAGGCAATGATGGCGCCTCACTAGACCATGACGACGGCGACTCTTGACTCCCTTACGAAAGCAGGGAGACGTCAGTAAGAGCACAGCTGTTCCAACAGCTGTCCCTCCATCAAGCTCCACTGCTTCTCCAACAGCCACGACGCCACACCAACAGGGTGCCAAGATCTCTCCGGCTGCCACCTTGGCATGTACTTAGGGCGCTAGCTCTCCCTCGCTAGACACGTAGCACCTTGCTACACCCCCATTTTGTACACCTGGACCCTCTCCTTATGACTATAAAAGGAAGGACCAGGGCCTTCTTAGAGAAGGTTGGCCTCGCGGGAACGAGGGCAGGGGCAGGCGCTCTCTCGGGGCCGCTCGCTCCCCTCACCCGCGCGGACGCTTGTAACCCCCTACTGCAAGCGCACCCGACCTGGGCGCGGGACGAACACGAAGGCCGCGGGAATTCTCCGACTCCCTCACGACCCGGCTCCGGCCACCTCGCTCTCGCTCTCTCCCCCCTTCGCGCTCGCCCACGCGCTCGACCCATCTGGGCTGGGGCACGCGGCACACTCACTCGTCGGCTCGGGGACCCCCCGGTCTCGGAACGCCGACACTAACCATCAAGGAAGGGTCAGCCTTGCCTCGGCAAAGCCTGACCCGCCATCGGGGGCTAGAAGGGGGGAACCCCCTCCGCGTCAAAATTTTCCTTGGAAAATGTCTTTCTGTTAGAATATCTTTCGTGCTTTTCGACTACTTCGGTAGTGGGATCATGAAAACGACGGAGTACACGTAAGCAGGCAAGGCCGACCGAGCCGAGGGACTCCTACGCCTCCGGGATACGGATACCTCACTCATCACCTTCTGCGAGAAGTAACTCGCGTTCGGATGAGCGATCCTGCTGACCAAACAAGCCTTAACGCTCAAAAGACTTTCTGCCGAAACGGTTTTTCGGGTTTTCTCGGCTACGTCGATAATAGAATCCCGCGGACAAGCAAGAGTACACGTAAGCGGCAAGGCCGACTGAGCCGAGGGATTCCTACGCCTCCGGGATACGGATACCTCACTCATCACCTTCCGTGAGAAGTAACTCTAGCTCGGATAAACGATTCTGCTACCGACGAGCAAGCCCTGATACTCGAAACAAGAGGAAAAGAAATGCAGCTTTACAACGCGACGACAGTATGTTTGGGCCTCGGCGGCCGCAAAAAACATATGCATACTACAGGCGAACCGATCCTGCAGGCTCAGACGTCGATGGAGGGGGAGCAGCAGCACCCTCGGCGTCAACTCCACCTTCGGCGAAGTCCGACCAAGCCTCGGACGGCAACACGGGCGAAGGATCTCCGCTCCGAAGGACGACGTCAGCACCACGCACAGGCCATCGCTGCTAGGGTCTCCTCCAGGAACCCGGCCCGAGCAGACGGCTCGGTCGGCCACCCCGAAGCCTCAGCTGTAACACCTCAAAATCTCATTTTGAGAATTATGTAAAATTTTCCAAAGATTTTGAGTTAGAATATTTTTGTTCTCTTCTTTCAAAAACTTTTGAAGTTACATATCCTAACTTGAATGTTTCTTAATTAAGATTAAAATAAAAGGATTTTATGTACTAAGAGTATTTACCTCGAACATATAATTTGTATACGAATTTTCTATTCAAAAGTATTTTCTAAAAATGGATAGTGTGTGAAGTATTCTGTAAAGAATTATATGTTTTGAAGCAAGGATAAAAGAGCTAATCAAGTACATAATTATTATTTGCATCATGCTGAACTTTCGCTTGCGCATTCAAATCAAATTGAAATTCAACTTTTACTTGAATTTACATTAAAAGAAAATAAAACCGAAATAAAAGAAAAGAAGAAAACTGGTGCTTGGGCTAAGTCCTCCATTTTCGGCCCAATCCCACCTACGCCGTCAGCCCACCACAGAAATCCCCCCCACGTTGTCCGGCCCAACTCCATTTCACGCCAGCCTCCTCTCCTCGTCCATTTTCTTTTTCTTGAAGTCACTTACACGTGGGGCCACGCGGTCAGTTCGATCTCTTACAGAATTACCCACAGTTCTCGGAATGACCGGCGCTGGTGCGAGATCCTCGCCGCGCCCCCTTCTCCCTTCACACGCACCTGGACATCCGCTGTGCTCGAACGATGTAACACCCTGAATTTGGGGGTATAAAATTTCTTTGCTCATATTCACAAATTCAGGTGTTACTTCCTTTTCTCATCCTTCCTCATTCTTTTTTTTCTCTCATTTCTATAGGAGCTAAGTGCTTATTTTGCTTGTAATTATAGTTTATTATGTTAAACCCTAAGGGAGTATGAATTGTTGCATCATGTTGAACCCTAGATTTCACTTTTGTTTGGTGCATAATTCTCAAAAGGTCTAATTTGAATTTGTGGCACATTTGAATTTGAATCAAATGGAGAAAATAAAAAGAAAAGGGAAAGGAAATTGCAAAATAAAAAGAAAAGAGGAAAGCAGCCCAACCCAGCCGCCCCCCGGCCTTTCGGCCCAGCCGGCCCATCTCTCCCGCGCGCGCGCCTCCCTCCCCTCCTCTCTCTGCGCAGCGGGCCCCACCTGTCGGCGCTCCCGCCCTCCGCGCACCCTCCCCCTCTCTCTCTGCGCAGCCGGTCCCACCTGTCGGCGCCCGCTTTCCCCGTGCGCGCTCGCTCCCTCGCTCTCTCTCTGCTCGCGGGCCCGGGGTGTCAGCCCCGTCTTCCTCGCGTAACCGCCGCCCGAGCTGCTCGCGCCCGCGATCTCCGCGCCCACGTCGCGCGTGGGACTCGCCCCACCTCGCCCCTGGCCACTTGAGCCCCGAACCCCACTCGCCCTCACCCCCTCCCCCCATTTGCGCCCAGTAGACCCTCTCTCCCCCTCGCTGCGCGCACGCAGAGCACCGCCGCCATAACCCCCGCCGTCCCGAGCTCGGTTCCTCGTCGCCGGTGGAGCTCCGCCGCGCCCGTAGCCCCGGTGAGCTCCGCTCTGGCGTCCGCAACCCGGAACGCGCCCCAATTCCCTCTCCCCCTCCCTATCTCTCTCTGCCCGCGCTCACCCGTCGTCCGCCGTGCAGCCGCCACCGTCGGCCCGAGTCTCCGTCGCGTCCCCGTCGCCGCCGAGGAGTCCCCGGAGCCCGCCTTGAGGTAACGGACCTCTCCCGCCCCTATTGCCCTTTGTCTTGCTCTCTGTTGCATGTGATTGCTCGCCGGAGTAGAGAAACCCCGCCGCCGAGCCGCCCCGCCGTGAATCGCCCCCCTCCGGTGCCTCTGCCCCGACCCAGACCCCACCAATGGAGTCCCCGTGCCCTTCCCGACCTCCCTGACCGCTCGGATTGCCCCAAAGCCCCGCCAGTCGCCCGCGCCCCTCGTCTCCGGCGAGCCCTCCGCCGCGGGGACGGGCGCCGCCGCCCCAGCTAGCCGTAGGGGAAGCCCAGGCCGGCCACCCGATCCCCACCGTCCATCCCAGATCGGGCGGCCTCGTTTTAATCAGGCCAAACCCAATCCTGGCCGTCCGCCGGAGATCCAGCGGCCCAGGCCCACTGCCCCCTCACCCCGTCTCTCTGCCCGCTAGGCCCCACTTGTCAGCTCGCCCGCTCGCCCGCGCTGTCAGCCCGGCCCCGCCCGTCAGTCCGCCCGCGCGCTCTGCCCGCCCGGTCCCGCTTGCCAGTCGCCCGCGCCCGCGCTCTTCGCCCGGCCCCGCCTGTCAGCCGCTCCCGCCGCCGCGCGCCCGCGCGCCCGCCCGCAGGATCTAATCCTAGCCGTCGATCTGAGATCCAACGGCTGTAAGCGCCCGATACCCCTTCGCCCGCGCTTTTTCTTAAAGAACCCCCCGGTTTTCTGGAAATTGCGCCCGCCGTCCCTGGTTTCTCGCAGTTAAGTCCTCAGCCCTTTTATTTAATTCAAAATAGGTCCCTAGGGCATATTTTTAACCCCTAAACTTGTAAAATTCATAACTTTGTCATATGAACTCCAAATTAGGTGCTTCAAATTGCAAAATGCTCATAATATTATTATCTATCTGTCTATGCAATGTTTCTCTGCTGTTTCCATGTATTAATTAATAGCTAATCACTAGGATAGGACTAAGACTATTGAAACCTCATTTAGGATAATTGGAAATAAGTAGACTTTAATAAAAGTTGGATTACTTAAGTTTGTGGACTTAAACACTTAAGTTTAGAAACTCAAACCAGATAATTATTTAATCCCACCACCAATTTAGACCTGATTAGTAGATAGTTAATCACTTAGTGTAACCCTCTACCCCCAGACCTAGGGAACTTTAGAGTGCCTATCCCTTTTCTGTTATGAACTTGTGACCCCTCTCTGCTGCATATGTTTGGTATATTGTTTGTGTCTGTTATTTTCCCAAGTGCATAGTGTGAATGATTGCTTTGCGTAGACAACGAGCAGTCTGTGTTTCCCGAGGAAGTTGCAGAGGAAGTCCCTGAGCAACAGTTTGGTGAAGGCAAGTGTCCTCTGACCCATTATGTCCTATTCATTTATAACTTACTACCCCGCATTACTTACTTGAAACCTAAGGATTGACTAGCTTTACACTTTACTTTATCCTTGATGACCTTATGGGCTATTATGGTTAGCATTTTGCTACTGCTTTAACTTAATCAATGAACATGATGTGAATATTTATGATACTGTTATCCTGATGATGTTGATGATCTTGTGATACTCTAGGGGGCTCAGGCTGTTTTCCTGAGTACCTCTCCGTAAGGACCTGTTCGTTGAGAGACCACCCGGGATAACAGTGCAACCATGAGGGTGAAATGGGGCGCCCTTAGCTAATTAATTAGAGGAACTAGAGGTGTAGTTGCTTCGCCGTCGTGCCGTCAATGGGGTCCAGGCACAGTGCTTGCTCTGCCGAAGCTGAGTGCCGAGGTTCTTTCGTTTTGCTTTTGTTAGTCACTCTCCTGCGGGGAGGAGTACTGTGTTTATCAAACTGGAGAAACCTAACGGGCAGCTATGATCTCTAGGGAATCTTTGTAAAAGCTACGTAGTGATACCCTGCCGGACCACCTAGGTAGTGGTCAATGGGGATTAGCTCTCCCCGGGCAGAGAGGGAATCATGACTCATGGGTAAAGTGTGCGACCTCTGCAGAGGGTAGTGAAACTGATATATCAGCCGTGCTCACGGTTAAGAGCAACCTTGGGATCCTCTTTGATTAGAGATACAAATGGTTCGAGATACGAGGATTATGTTATGATTTTGGTTCGAATATGATGATGTTGTTCCTCGATGAGGAAAGGGTTCATGGGCTGGTTAATGATAAAATCTGGCTTCTACTAATGATAAATACCTGACCAATTAAAAGCAACTGCTTGAGCCTAACCCCACATAAAGCTAGTCCACTTCAGCCAAACGGGACATTTGCTGAGTACGTTGATGTGTACTCATCCTTGCTTTACCACAAAACACCAGGTTGTCCGCATTGTAACCACTGCTCAGGAGAAGGTGAAGCCGTGGAAGGAGACTTCCAGGAGTTTCAAGACTACGATGAATTCTAGGTGTGGGTTGGCGGCAACCCCCAGTCAGCTGCCTGTGAAGGCCTTATCTTTACTGCGTTTCGCTAGCACTTTGATTTATCTGTTAAGTTGATGACTATGTGGATGTCTATGACTCTGTGATGTAATAAGTTTTTACTCTTTTATGTTATTATTCGAGCATTGTGCGATGATGTTCATTTATGTAATCGCTGTGTACGTGAGTTCTGATCCTGGCACGTACATAGTTCGCATTCGGTTTGCCTTCCAAAACCGGGTGTGACATAAGTGGTATCAAAGCCCTTGCTGACTGTAGGACCGCTGACCTAGAGTAGCACTGGTCGTATTAAGGACTATTGACCTTCCCTCTCACCTTGACCTCTGATGTTACTTCAAAAGTCGGTCACCTCGACCAACCCTATGTTTTACTACATATATATGTACTATATTATACCTTGTTAAAATTTTTTTATCTTGTTCTGTCTATGGTTTACTCACTTGTCATATTAGTTCTGCTCTTACTCTTATGCTTACGGTGTCTTTTGTAGATGGCTCGTCTTAGACACACTGCACGTAAGTCGGTGATTCCTTTCCTGCCGTCTCGACTTGCGGAGCGTCCTCTGCACCGCACTGTGACCGGTCAGTCGAGTCACCTGGAGAGGCTGCACCACCGCCTGCGTGAGGAGCAGGAACGCCGACGCCAGCACGGAGAGCAGCAGGGCTCTTCCTCCTCATCCCAGCATGAGGTGGAGTCCGTGAGGCCCCGTTCCTCTGTTGCCCAGCTGGAGGCGCCCCTTGCACCACCGCGGGACGCCCCGGCTGTTGGAGGAGGTTCTGGAGGAGACCCCGACGACGACGACTCAGACCACAGCACGGAGTCCTCTGAGCCGCAGGAGGCGGAAGGATGGGTCGCCCGACCCATCACCCGTGACGCCGCTCGCGGTTGTCACTTCCACGACGCACTCGACACCTTGCTGCGCCAGGCTTTTGACCGGCACACCTGGTCGATCGAGTATCGTTGTGTGGTCTACCAGCACAGTCGCGGGAGGTACCCGGACCGCTGGGAGGCCACCTGCCTAGTTCGCCGTCCGGAGGATGACCTCCGGGGTGCGGAGGCCGTTTCGGAGCACTATTCCATCTCCGAGAGGGACACTGCAGAGGCGGCTATGCAGGATGCAGCACGGCGTGCACTCTCTCAGTACTGTTCTTTGTTCGGTGGGGTGGCCGACGGTCTTAACCTTCGGTACTACCCCCGCCGCCCTACTGGCAGCACAGAGAGTGTGGTTGTCTCACCTGTTGGTGAGGCTAACCCTAGGTTGAGCAGCACAGTCAACCTAGTCGCAGTGCTTAACACTGAGCTGGATCACTCTCTGGACGAGCTGAGCAGGGCTCGAACGGAGATTGCGGAGTTGCGTGCTGAGCTGGCAGAGCGCCATCACCAGGAGGGTGGTTCTCCCGCTCCTGTTGGGACTCAGCACCCATACCGCTCGCCGCCGCGTGGTCACCACACTTATGGTTCCCCTGTCTGTAAGACCAGGATAGATCTGGATCCTTAGATCGTTAGCGTCGGAGTTTGTAATAATTCTTAAGTCAGATGTCTCAGTCTTAGGTAGTCAGTTTAGTTTGCTTATCAGTTGCTTCCATTTAGTTTAGTTTGCTTATCAGTCGCTTGCATGCTTGTTATGATGAACTCGTACTGGATTTGGATCTTTGTAATGACTGTTGCCAACCTGTGGGTTTCTCCTGCAGTTTGGCCTAGCTATAATATTAATGAAGTCAGTTGTTTAGTTGGGAAGCCATTTACTCTTACTTTCCTTTCTTATCTGGGAAGCTGTGTTGAATCATTATGAGGATCAGTGAAGCTCTTTGTTCACTCAGTGTCATGAAGAATTCTGTATTCTCTTTTCTTATGCTGGAGGATTGTAAGATCAACGCTGATGTATGAATGTCTTCCACAGATGTCGGACAACAGGCGCCGATGCAACAGGCGTGCTCAGCAAGAGCAGCATGACCAGCAGGAGGAGCAACCGAGGCAGCCTCCCCCGCCGCCCCCGATGACAGTGGAACAGATGTTCTTGATGCAGACTCAGGCAGTGCAGGCCATTGGGCAGACTCTGGCGGCCATGCAGCAGGCTCAACAGCAACCTCAACCCCAATTGCAAGTGCAGATGCCCCAGATGCCACGAGATAAGCGTGGTGAGTTCATGAGAGGGCACCCTCCTACCTTCGCCCATTCTGCTGACCCCATGGATGCAGAAGACTGGCTGCGCGCAGTGGAGAGAGAACTGCGCACCGCTCAATGTGACGACAGGGAGAAGGTTCTGTATGGTCCCCGTCAGCTAAGGGGAGCAGCCCAGTCCTGGTGGGAGTCCTACCTCGCCACCCATGCTGACCCCGAGGCCATCACCTGGGAGGAATTCAGTGAGAGTTTCCGCAGATACCATGTGCCGGAGGGACTGATGATCGTGAAGAAGGAGGAGTTTCTGGCTCTGAAGCAGGGACCCCTGTCTGTTAGTGAATACAGAGACAAGTTTCTGCAGCTATCTCGTTATGCACCTGAGGATGTCAACACTGATGCTAAAAGGCAGTACAGGTTCATGAGAGGTTTGGTGGATCCCCTGCATTACCAGCTGATGAATCACACCTTCCCCACCTTCCAGCACCTGATCGATAGGGCAGTTATGACTGAGAAGAAGCGTAAGGATATGGAAGATCGGAAGCGCAAGATGAGTGGACCCCAGACCGGAGGCATCAGCCGTCCACGTTTCTCAGGCAGTTCATCTCAGCAAGGCAGGCCCGGTCACCCACAAGGATATCAGAATCAGAACCAGCGTCCGCATCAGCAGCAGTTTCAGAGGCAGTATCAGCAGCAGCAGCAGCAGTATCGTCAGAACAGCCAGCAGGGAGGTAATCAGTATCAGAAGCAGAACAACCAGGCACCTCGCCTTCCTGTCTCAGCAGCAAACCAGAGCAACCAGGCAGCCCCAGCACAAGGAGGAGGCAGAGGATGTTTCCACTGCGGAGAGCAAGGCCACTGGGCGATGCAGTGCCCGAAGAAGGCGGCGCAGCAGCAAACCAACCCCAATGCTCCAACAAGGCAAGGTGTGCTGCAGCCGGTAGCAGGCAATCGTAACCAAGCGTACAACCGTGGAAAGGTGAACCACTTGGAGGCCGAAGCGATCCAGGATGCACCAGATGTGGCAGTAGGTATGTTTTCAGTCGAATCTCATCCCACAAAAGTGCTATTTGATACTGGTGCAACTCATTCATTTGTCACTGCAACCTGGGTAGAATTGCATAACATCTCAGTAGAGGCAATGATGCCGCCCATGAGGATTAATTCAGTTGGTGGCAAGGTGCAAACAGATAAAATATGCTCAAATATAAGGGTGGAAATAAGGGGGATAGGGTTCCCCAGTGACTTAATAGTAATAGACACCCCTGGGATAGATGTCATTTTAGGGATGAATTGGTTAATGAGGTATGAAGCGAATATTAGCTGTGACAAGAGGACCGTAACATTAAAGTCCCCGTCAGGAGAAGAGGTAGTGGCCGAGCTAAGGATGCCCGAATCAGCGGAGGGTGTCTGTCACCAGATTTCAGTTGATAGTAAGGAACCCAACCCGCTCGAGACTATCAAGGTAGTGTCGGACTTTCCGGACGTATTTCCCGAGGAGCTAACGGGTATGCCACCCGAGAGAAAGGTCGAGTTTGCCATAGAGCTTATCCCTGGTACCGCCCCCATTTCCAAAAGGGCCTACCGAGTGTCTGGACCAGAATTGGTGGAACTCAAGAAGCAGATAGATGAGATGTTAGAGAAGGGTTACATCAGACCAAGTACCTCGCCTTGGGCCGCTCCGGTGTTGTTTGTAGAGAAGAAAGATGGTACCAAAAGGATGTGCATAGACTACAGAGCCTTGAATGAAGTCACTGTCAAGAACAAGTACCCCCTGCCAAGGATAGAAGATTTGTTCGACCAGCTCAGAGGTGCCAGCGTATTCTCGAAGATAGATCTGAGGTCAGGCTACCATCAACTCAGAATCCGACCCTCGGATATACCGAAGACAGCATTCATCACCAAGTACGGGTTATATGAATTCATAGTTATGTCCTTCGGTTTGACCAATGCGCCAGCTTTCTTTATGTACCTGATGAACAGTGTGTTCATGGATTATCTGGACAAGTTTGTGGTAGTATTCATCGATGACATTCTCATATATTCCAAAAGTGAGGAAGAGCATGTGGAGCATTTGAAGATGGTATTGCAAAGGCTACGAGAGCAACAGCTGTATGCCAAGCTCAGCAAATGCGAGTTCTGGATTCATGAAGTCTTGTTTCTGGGTCACATCATAAATCAAGAAGGGTTGGCAGTGGATCCAAAGAAAGTAGCAGATATCCTGAACTGGAAAGCACCAAAGGATGTTCGTGGGATCAAGAGTTTCATTGGAATGGCTGGGTATTACCGGCGTTTCATCGAAGGCTTCTCAAAGATTGCAAGACCAATGACAGCGTTACTAGCGAAGAAAGTTGAGTTCAAGTGGACCCAAAAGTGTCAGGAAGCATTTGAAGAACTGAAAAATAGATTGACTACAGCTCCGGTGTTAGTCCTGCCTGATGTTCACAAGCCATTCTCAGTGTATTGCGATGCTTCTTACACCGGATTGGGATGTGTGCTAATGCAAGAAGGAAGAGTTGTAGCATACTCATCTCGACAGCTGAAGATCCATGAGAAAAATTATCCCACACATGATCTGGAGTTGGCAGCAGTAGTTCATGCTTTAAAGACCTGGAGACATTACCTGTATGGGCAGAAGTGCGACATCTACACAGATCATAAAAGTCTGAAGTACATATTTACCCAGTCAGAGTTAAACATGAGGCAGCGAAGATGGTTGGAATTGATCAAAGACTATGAGTTGGAGATACATTACCATCCAGGCAAGGCCAATGTGGTTGCAGATGCTCTGAGCAGGAAGAGTCAAGTCAATATGTTGGCCACGTACCCGATGCCATATGAGTTAGCCAAGGAGTTCGACAGACTGAGTCTCGGTTTCCTGAACAGTACGCAAGGAGTAACAGTGGAATTAGAGCCCACCCTAGAGCGGGAGATCAAAGAAGGGCAGAAGGATGATGAAAGCATCAACAAGATCCGGCAGCTAATCTTAGAAGGAAGAGGCAAAGACTTTCGAGAGGACGAAGAGGGAGTAATATGGTTCAAGGACCGATTGTGTGTCCCCGACCTCAAACCTATTCGGGAGCTGATCCTAAAGGAAGCTCATGAGACAGCCTACTCCATACACCCGGGAAGTGAGAAGATGTATCAGGATTTAAAAAGGAGGTTTTGGTGGTATGGCATGAAAAGAGAGATCGCAGAGTATGTCGCCATCTGTGATAGCTGTCAAAGAACCAAAGCAGAGCATCAAAGGCCCGCCGGATTGTTGCAGCCATTGCGGATTCCTCAGTGGAAGTGGGATGAGATCGGGATGGATTTTATAGTTGGCCTACCTCGTACCCGGGCCGGTTATGATTCCATCTGGGTGGTTGTGGACCGCTTAACAAAGGTGGCCCATTTCATACCTGTGAAGACCACATATACCGGAGCAACGTTAGCTGAGTTATACATGTCACGGATAGTTTGCTTTCATGGTGTGCCGAAGAAGATAGTGTCAGATCGAGGAACGCAGTTCACCTCTCATTTTTGGCAGCAGCTACAAGAAGCCTTGGGCACCCATTTGAACTTCAGCTCGGCTTATCATCCACAGACAGACGGTCAGACTGAAAGAACTAATCAGATCCTAGAGGATATGCTGAGAGCCTGTGCGTTGCAAGACAAGTCAGGATGGGACAAAAGGTTACCTTATGCAGAATTCTCCTACAACAATAGTTACCAAGCCAGCTTGAAGATGTCGCCGTTTCAGGCACTCTATGGACGGAGTTGTAGGACTCCACTGCATTGGGACCAGCCTGGTGAGAGACAGGTGTTTGGCCCCGACATTTTGCGTGAAGCCGAAGAGAATATCAAAATGGTTCGGGAGAATCTGAAGATAGCACAATCAAGGCAGCGAAGCTATGCGGACCGAAGGAGAAGAGAACTGAGTTTCGAAGTGGGAGATTACGTCTATCTGAAGGTGTCACCTATCAGGGGAGTCAGAAGGTTCGGAGTTAAAGGCAAGTTAGCACCCCGGTACGTTGGACCATATCAGATTCAAGCAAAGCGTGGAGAAGTGGCTTATCAACTCGACCTACCAGAAAGTTTGTCGGCAGTACACAATGTGTTCCACGTGTCGCAACTGAAGAAGTGTCTACGAGTACCAGAAGAACAGTTGCCAGTGGAGGGTTTGGAAGTCCAGGAGGATCTGACATACATAGAGAAGCCGACGCAGATTCTGGAGTTTGCAGACAGAGTCACCCGGAGGAATACCATCAGAATGTGCAAAGTCAGATGGGGTCACCATTCGGAGGAAGAAGCAACCTGGGAACGAGAAGATGACCTGAAGGCCAAATACCCTGAACTCTTTGCTGACCAACCTTGAATCTCGGGGGCGAGATTCTTTTAAGGGGGATAGGTTTGTAACACCCTGAATTTGGGGGTATAAAATTTCTTTGCTCATATTCACAAATTCAGGTGTTACTTCCTTTTCTCATCCTTCCTCATTCTTTTTTTTCTCTCATTTCTATAGGAGCTAAGTGCTTATTTTGCTTGTAATTATAGTTTATTATGTTAAACCCTAAGGGAGTATGAATTGTTGCATCATGTTGAACCCTAGATTTCACTTTTGTTTGGTGCATAATTCTCAAAAGGTCTAATTTGAATTTGTGGCACATTTGAATTTGAATCAAATGGAGAAAATAAAAAGAAAAGGGAAAGGAAATTGCAAAATAAAAAGAAAAGAGGAAAGCAGCCCAACCCAGCCGCCCCCCGGCCTTTCGGCCCAGCCGGCCCATCTCTCCCGCGCGCGCGCCTCCCTCCCCTCCTCTCTCTGCGCAGCGGGCCCCACCTGTCGGCGCTCCCGCCCTCCGCGCACCCTCCCCCTCTCTCTCTGCGCAGCCGGTCCCACCTGTCGGCGCCCGCTTTCCCCGTGCGCGCTCGCTCCCTCGCTCTCTCTCTGCTCGCGGGCCCGGGGTGTCAGCCCCGTCTTCCTCGCGTAACCGCCGCCCGAGCTGCTCGCGCCCGCGATCTCCGCGCCCACGTCGCGCGTGGGACTCGCCCCACCTCGCCCCTGGCCACTTGAGCCCCGAACCCCACTCGCCCTCACCCCCTCCCCCCATTTGCGCCCAGTAGACCCTCTCTCCCCCTCGCTGCGCGCACGCAGAGCACCGCCGCCATAACCCCCGCCGTCCCGAGCTCGGTTCCTCGTCGCCGGTGGAGCTCCGCCGCGCCCGTAGCCCCGGTGAGCTCCGCTCTGGCGTCCGCAACCCGGAACGCGCCCCAATTCCCTCTCCCCCTCCCTATCTCTCTCTGCCCGCGCTCACCCGTCGTCCGCCGTGCAGCCGCCACCGTCGGCCCGAGTCTCCGTCGCGTCCCCGTCGCCGCCGAGGAGTCCCCGGAGCCCGCCTTGAGGTAACGGACCTCTCCCGCCCCTATTGCCCTTTGTCTTGCTCTCTGTTGCATGTGATTGCTCGCCGGAGTAGAGAAACCCCGCCGCCGAGCCGCCCCGCCGTGAATCGCCCCCCTCCGGTGCCTCTGCCCCGACCCAGACCCCACCAATGGAGTCCCCGTGCCCTTCCCGACCTCCCTGACCGCTCGGATTGCCCCAAAGCCCCGCCAGTCGCCCGCGCCCCTCGTCTCCGGCGAGCCCTCCGCCGCGGGGACGGGCGCCGCCGCCCCAGCTAGCCGTAGGGGAAGCCCAGGCCGGCCACCCGATCCCCACCGTCCATCCCAGATCGGGCGGCCTCGTTTTAATCAGGCCAAACCCAATCCTGGCCGTCCGCCGGAGATCCAGCGGCCCAGGCCCACTGCCCCCTCACCCCGTCTCTCTGCCCGCTAGGCCCCACTTGTCAGCTCGCCCGCTCGCCCGCGCTGTCAGCCCGGCCCCGCCCGTCAGTCCGCCCGCGCGCTCTGCCCGCCCGGTCCCGCTTGCCAGTCGCCCGCGCCCGCGCTGTTCGCCCGGCCCCGCCTGTCAGCCGCTCCCGCCGCCGCGCGCCCGCGCGCCCGCCCGCAGGATCTAATCCTAGCCGTCGATCTGAGATCCAACGGCTGTAAGCGCCCGATACCCCTTCGCCCGCGCTTTTTCTTAAAGAACCCCCCGGTTTTCTGGAAATTGCGCCCGCCGTCCCTGGTTTCTCGCAGTTAAGTCCTCAGCCCTTTTATTTAATTCAAAATAGGTCCCTAGGGCATATTTTTAACCCCTAAACTTGTAAAATTCATAACTTTGTCATATGAACTCCAAATTAGGTGCTTCAAATTGCAAAATGCTCATAATATTATTATCTATCTGTCTATGCAATGTTTCTCTGCTGTTTCCATGTATTAATTAATAGCTAATCACTAGGATAGGACTAAGACTATTGAAACCTCATTTAGGATAATTGGAAATAAGTAGACTTTAATAAAAGTTGGATTACTTAAGTTTGTGGACTTAAACACTTAAGTTTAGAAACTCAAACCAGATAATTATTTAATCCCACCACCAATTTAGACCTGATTAGTAGATAGTTAATCACTTAGTGTAACCCTCTACCCCCAGACCTAGGGAACTTTAGAGTGCCTATCCCTTTTCTGTTATGAACTTGTGACCCCTCTCTGCTGCATATGTTTGGTATATTGTTTGTGTCTGTTATTTTCCCAAGTGCATAGTGTGAATGATTGCTTTGCGTAGACAACGAGCAGTCTGTGTTTCCCGAGGAAGTTGCAGAGGAAGTCCCTGAGCAACAGTTTGGTGAAGGCAAGTGTCCTCTGACCCATTATGTCCTATTCATTTATAACTTACTACCCCGCATTACTTACTTGAAACCTAAGGATTGACTAGCTTTACACTTTACTTTATCCTTGATGACCTTATGGGCTATTATGGTTAGCATTTTGCTACTGCTTTAACTTAATCAATGAACATGATGTGAATATTTATGATACTGTTATCCTGATGATGTTGATGATCTTGTGATACTCTAGGGGGCTCAGGCTGTTTTCCTGAGTACCTCTCCGTAAGGACCTGTTCGTTGAGAGACCACCCGGGATAACAGTGCAACCATGAGGGTGAAATGGGGCGCCCTTAGCTAATTAATTAGAGGAACTAGAGGTGTAGTTGCTTCGCCGTCGTGCCGTCAATGGGGTCCAGGCACAGTGCTTGCTCTGCCGAAGCTGAGTGCCGAGGTTCTTTCGTTTTGCTTTTGTTAGTCACTCTCCTGCGGGGAGGAGTACTGTGTTTATCAAACTGGAGAAACCTAACGGGCAGCTATGATCTCTAGGGAATCTTTGTAAAAGCTACGTAGTGATACCCTGCCGGACCACCTAGGTAGTGGTCAATGGGGATTAGCTCTCCCCGGGCAGAGAGGGAATCATGACTCATGGGTAAAGTGTGCGACCTCTGCAGAGGGTAGTGAAACTGATATATCAGCCGTGCTCACGGTTAAGAGCAACCTTGGGATCCTCTTTGATTAGAGATACAAATGGTTCGAGATACGAGGATTATGTTATGATTTTGGTTCGAATATGATGATGTTGTTCCTCGATGAGGAAAGGGTTCATGGGCTGGTTAATGATAAAATCTGGCTTCTACTAATGATAAATACCTGACCAATTAAAAGCAACTGCTTGAGCCTAACCCCACATAAAGCTAGTCCACTTCAGCCAAACGGGACATTTGCTGAGTACGTTGATGTGTACTCATCCTTGCTTTACCACAAAACACCAGGTTGTCCGCATTGTAACCACTGCTCAGGAGAAGGTGAAGCCGTGGAAGGAGACTTCCAGGAGTTTCAAGACTACGATGAATTCTAGGTGTGGGTTGGCGGCAACCCCCAGTCAGCTGCCTGTGAAGGCCTTATCTTTACTGCGTTTCGCTAGCACTTTGATTTATCTGTTAAGTTGATGACTATGTGGATGTCTATGACTCTGTGATGTAATAAGTTTTTACTCTTTTATGTTATTATTCGAGCATTGTGCGATGATGTTCATTTATGTAATCGCTGTGTACGTGAGTTCTGATCCTGGCACGTACATAGTTCGCATTCGGTTTGCCTTCCAAAACCGGGTGTGACAAACGACTCGCGCGTGGAATGCGGCGTGGAATAGTTCAGTTTTGGCGATGCCTGGACTGCTGGTCGAGCTCAACAGAACGCACTCGGATCCTCCGCTTCTCCCTGCGCAAAGCTCGGCGTTGTGGTTGAGATCCAATCCATGCCGATGCAATAGACCTGCTCGCCTAGGGAATAAATACCCAGGGTGCTGTGACCCCATCCGCCTGGTACCTGCACCACGAAACCAGACGCCAAAATCAAACAGGAAGCCGAGCGCTGCCGGGTCAGACGAGCAAAGAAAGAAAGCTTTACGCCATTGTCGTCGTTCACCGTCTGTGCCGCCATAGCCCTGTCTCTGCTCGTCCGAAGTGGCTCAACGGGGTTACCTGCGTGTAGCCCAGAGTCGTTCCAATTCCTCGCCATACTCCACCCCGCGCCGCATGCTGCTCGACTGCTTTATCTGCACCATGGGCGCTTCCGAGTTCGGTAAGAAACCCTCTACCAATTTTGCTCATGTCTTCTCTTCGTTTTCCATCACCGCTTGTCAAGGGTATAACATTACGGCACCAGCGCACGTTCGACGGCCTTCGTGTCGCTGTAGGGCATCGGGTCGTCGTTCTCTTGGTGCGCTAGGAGGACGAAGACGCTGGGCCATCAGACCCTGTTCGGACCGTCCGGATGAGATGGGGAGATTGAGTCTGGTGGTTGATCCCTAATCGTTGATGGGCTAATGGGTGGTTGGGATATGGTCTTTGGTACCACTTCGGGGGGGGATAACAGTGACTGTTGATCAGTAAACCGACGGTCGTGATTAAGAACCATAGCATCCCTCTCCGGGTGATTGCATCGGAGCCGTATGATCTTAATCGGGCGGCTAGGATAAGAGATGGGGAGAAAACGCGTGTGGACCGTTGATCTTCAAAGCGACGGTCGCGATTAGATAGAGTGATACCCCTTCGTGGGATTAGATTTGGGCCATCGATCGGTGATCGGACGGCCCTGAGCGCTCGCGGGTTCATAATGGACGAGATCCGATCCTGGCCCTTGGATCTGATCTGAACGGTCCAAATCCCTCCATACCCCTTCGCGTGGCAAACTTCATAAAGAGACCCTGGATTTTCTCGGAATCAACCCGCCGTCCCGTTCTGCTGTGCAATGAGTCTGGGAATTCTTGCGCCGAGCCCCCTGCGGTTTTCTATTAATTGAGGCCCAGTCCAGAGCAGTGTAAAACCAGAGAAAATAATTTATAAATGGATTTTTAATATGAAAATAATTACTAAAACTTTATAAATTCATAGAAAATTCATTTTAGCTCCAAATTGAACCATTCCAGTTTCTAAAATTTTGTAATAATATTCTTCATCATTTAGTGCCTCTGTTTTGTCATGAAAACAATTGGAAATTTAATCTCTCACTTAATCCATTTTAAACACATAAAACCTTTGAAAATTCATAACTTAAAATCTATAACTCCAAAATTAATAATTCTTTTTCCTGTGATCTTATTTTAATATGTATATTATTAATGTGTATTTTGTTCTTATGTTTGGTGTAATGTTAATTTTGCCTATACCATGTTTGTTTGAATTGGTACGACTAGCAGTGAGGTCACGAGTCACCTGAAGGATCATCCTGGTACCTGGATTCTCAAGTCCCAGGCAAGTTGTGCCCTTGATCACTTCTTTTCACCTACTCATGTTCTAATTAATCATAATGATCTGCATAGGTTAATTTTGATGGGACCCAATAGGTTACCCTAGTTTGTCTATCTTTATACCTTGTTTACCACTGAACTTTCTGGGTAGTACTTGCTAGTGCTATATGTGGTTTTGGGTATGGAGATACACCATTCATGATTATACTTTTGTTATCAGTTGTTATTTATGGTTCATGTTAAGATCATTATGTTAATTGGAACATGGAGAACCACCCGGGAAAACAGTGCTACCACGAGGGTGGAATGGGACGCCCTTGGCTGATTAATTAGGAAAGCTAGTGGAAGACTACCTTACCCGAAAGGGGCAAGGGCAGTAGGGGAGAGGTCAGTGTAGGGAGGCCCTCGGGAGGATTTTGCTGCGATGGCGGTCCTGCAAGGGATTCCTGCACTGGATCTTCCTATAAACTGTAGCGGGTTTTCGGAAGCTAGTGGAACTTTGTAAAGGCCTCGTAGTGGATCCCTAGCCATTCACCTCGGAAGTGTCTAAGGGCCTTGCAAACCCTGGCGACATGGGATACACGACTTGTGGGTAAAGATGCGCAACCTCTGCAGAGTGTAAAACTGGTATACTAGCCGTGCTCACGGTCATGAGCAGCTCGGACACTCACATGGTTAAATTATGGAACTTAAACTCAATTTGTCATATGCATTGCATCGCAGGTGAAGTTGTTACTTTTGTTCTACTACTTAATTGGGTTGGTATTTACTTATACTCAGTAATTGCTAATAAAATTTTGACCAACTTTAAAAGCAATGCTCAGCTCTAACCATCCTCGTTGGTAAGCCTTACACTTCACGTGAGCTCCCACCTTTGGCGAGTTCATGCACATTATTCCCCACAACTTGTTGAGCGATGAACGTATGTGAGCTCACTCTTGCTGTCTCACATACACCACAGGTCAAGAACAGGTACCGCAGGATGATGCTCATGGAGGATGCTGCGATGAGTTCGTGAGAGGTCTAGGCCGTCGTCTCCCAGTCAACTTTGGGTTGCTGGACCGTTGTCTCCTTATAATGTAATTATTTATTTTGTATGGAACTCCTGTTATGTATAAAGATGTGACATTCGATCCTGTGCCACTATACATCATATGTATGAGACTTGGTCCCAGCATACCTGGTGTTTATGTTAACCCCGGGTTTTGGACCCCTAAAATCCGGGTGTTACAGAAGTGGTATCAGAGGAATGTTGACTGTAGGACGAAACCTAGATAGAAATGGACATAACCATTACCTACTTACCTTAATCTGATTCTTTCTATACCTTTCTTGATCCTGTCTTACCTTCTACTGTTCTACTCTGATTAGCCTTACCTTTGCTACTTTGATTCTTTTCTAAACTTATCTTAATCTTTTCTCATCTATTTCCGCTTTACTCTGATTATTCTTACCTTTTCCTTCTAAAGACAAACTTGGATTTCACACTTTGAAATCCTGTGCCTAAAGTAACTTTAGGAATAAGAGACCTAATCCTAGGGAAAAAAAAACAAAACTATTTTTATAAGTGTCTATGTATTTGAATGTTTGTTCTTATGATATCTGTCTGATTTGGATCTTTGTTTGAGTGTGATGGGTTGTGGAGTAATGTCCACAATTGCATCTGCATATACACATAGGTATAAAAATATATTTATAAAATAACTAGACAACCTAGATTATCCCCATTGGAACATATCCAGCTTAAGAGATTTATCTTAAAAGATCCCATTCTAGCCAATTCATCTTATCTTAAAAGATTCTCCCTTATCTTAATAGACCCATCTTACCTTGAAAGATACTCTCTTACCTTAATAGACTCATCTCTTCTCGAAAGGATTATCATCCTATTCTAATGGATCTAACTAATCTCAAAAGATTTTACCTTATCCTTATGGATTCATCTTGTCCTGATAAGCATATTTACCCCACCCTAGTAACAACCATGATCTAAAGCAATTAGATATTATCTAGTCTAATCTAGTTATATCCAACCTAATCCAGATTCTACCTAATCTAAATATGACCCAATCTAAAAGTGAGTTATTAACAAGTTAGTTAAGTTGGTGATATAGGTTAGACACTGTCTCTACAAATATATCTTAACCTAAATTAATGTCTTATACCAACTCATCCTTGAACAATAGCCTACCTATATCATATAATCCATCCTATCTTAAAAGATGCTACCATATCCTAATAATATTTATTCTACCCTGGTAGATCTAGCTAATCTTAACTAGTTTAATTTAGTCATACCAACCTAATCTGGATTCTATCTAATCCAATATGATCTAAGCTAGATTGAGTTACTTAATGCAGATACAAAGGATAAGGCTATACTCCAAAATTCACTTAAGCCTAAATTGGTGACTTATATCAACTTGGCCATACACAACAACTCAATCTATATAACAAGTTACATAACTTACCCAATCAATAGAGTCTTAATGGATTGCATAATCTATCAACCACCACCTGACATCAAACCAGATTTTGACCTATATCATGTAGTCTATCTTACCACATATATCTTAACCATATGTCCTTAACTCGGATGGCAACTCCAAGAAGAAAGGCCAAAGGAGACCAACCACACAAAAAAAAGGATAAGCATCAACTCAAGTCATCAAAGATCAAGTTGAATCGACAGCAGAATCAAGATCCACCATCAAGATGAAGTCTTTTCTTGCCCTGCCTTTCTTGCCTCAATCTATCCTTGCTCTAACCAAATCTTGTCTACTAGATGGCTAGAAATAAAAGATGTTAATGCTTTTCTAATCACCTGCTAATCAGTATTAATGACAAAAAAAAGAGACTCTTAAATATTGAACCTAAAATCTCAATTGCAAACCAATCTTTCTATATCCCTTTTCTTACTAATCTCGAGGACGAGATTATTTTTAAGGGGGGTAGGATTTGTAACACCTCAAAATCTCATTTTGAGAATTATGTAAAATTTTCCAAAGATTTTGAGTTAGAATATTTTTGTTCTCTTCTTTCAAAAACTTTTGAAGTTACATATCCTAACTTGAATGTTTCTTAATTAAGATTAAAATAAAAGGATTTTATGTACTAAGAGTATTTACCTCGAACATATAATTTGTATACGAATTTTCTATTCAAAAGTATTTTCTAAAAATGGATAGTGTGTGAAGTATTCTGTATAGAATTATATGTTTTGAAGCAAGGATAAAAGAGCTAATCAAGTACATAATTATTATTTGCATCATGCTGAACTTTCGCTTGCGCATTCAAATCAAATTGAAATTCAACTTTTACTTGAATTTACATTAAAAGAAAATAAAACCGAAATAAAAGAAAAGAAGAAAACTGGTGCTTGGGCTAAGTCCTCCATTTTCGGCCCAATCCCACCTACGCCGTCAGCCCACCACAGAAATCCCCCCCACGTTGTCCGGCCCAACTCCATTTCACGCCAGCCTCCTCTCCTCGTCCATTTTCTTTTTCTTGAAGTCACTTACACGTGGGGCCACGCGGTCAGTTCGATCTCTTACAGAATTACCCACAGTTCTCGGAATGACCGGCGCTGGTGCGAGATCCTCGCCGCGCCCCCTTCTCCCTTCACACGCACCTGGACATCCGCTGTGCTCGAACGACTCGCGCGTGGAATGCGGCGTGGAATAGTTCAGTTTTGGCGATGCCTGGACTGCTGGTCGAGCTCAACAGAACGCACTCGGATCCTCCGCTTCTCCCTGCGCAAAGCTCGGCGTTGTGGTTGAGATCCAATCCATGCCGATGCAATAGACCTGCTCGCCTAGGGAATAAATACCCAGGGTGCTGTGACCCCATCCGCCTGGTACCTGCACCACGAAACCAGACGCCAAAATCAAACAGGAAGCCGAGCGCTGCCGGGTCAGACGAGCAAAGAAAGAAAGCTTTACGCCATTGTCGTCGTTCACCGTCTGTGCCGCCATAGCCCTGTCTCTGCTCGTCCGAAGTGGCTCAACGGGGTTACCTGCGTGTAGCCCAGAGTCGTTCCAATTCCTCGCCATACTCCACCCCGCGCCGCATGCTGCTCGACTGCTTTATCTGCACCATGGGCGCTTCCGAGTTCGGTAAGAAACCCTCTACCAATTTTGCTCATGTCTTCTCTTCGTTTTCCATCACCGCTTGTCAAGGGTATAACATTACGGCACCAGCGCACGTTCGACGGCCTTCGTGTCGCTGTAGGGCATCGGGTCGTCGTTCTCTTGGTGCGCTAGGAGGACGAAGACGCTGGGCCATCAGACCCTGTTCGGACCGTCCGGATGAGATGGGGAGATTGAGTCTGGTGGTTGATCCCTAATCGTTGATGGGCTAATGGGTGGTTGGGATATGGTCTTTGGTACCACTTCGGGGGGGGATAACAGTGACTGTTGATCAGTAAACCGACGGTCGTGATTAAGAACCATAGCATCCCTCTCCGGGTGATTGCATCGGAGCCGTATGATCTTAATCGGGCGGCTAGGATAAGAGATGGGGAGAAAACGCGCGTGGACCGTTGATCTTCAAAGCGACGGTCGCGATTAGATAGAGTGATACCCCTTCGTGGGATTAGATTTGGGCCATCGATCGGTGATCGGACGGCCCTGAGCGCTCGCGGGTTCATAATGGACGAGATCCGATCCTGGCCCTTGGATCTGATCTGAACGGTCCAAATCCCTCCATACCCCTTCGCGTGGCAAACTTCATAAAGAGACCCTGGATTTTCTCGGAATCAACCCGCCGTCCCGTTCTGCTGTGCAATGAGTCTGGGAATTCTTGCGCCGAGCCCCCTGTGGTTTTCTATTAATTGAGGCCCAGTCCAGAGCAGTGTAAAACCAGAGAAAATAATTTATAAATGGATTTTTAATATGAAAATAATTACTAAAACTTTATAAATTCATAGAAAATTCATTTTAGCTCCAAATTGAACCATTCCAGTTTCTAAAATTTTGTAATAATATTCTTCATCATTTAGTGCCTCTGTTTTGTCATGAAAACAATTGGAAATTTAATCTCTCACTTAATCCATTTTAAACACATAAAACCTTTGAAAATTCATAACTTAAAATCTATAACTCCAAAATTAATAATTCTTTTTCCTGTGATCTTATTTTAATATGTATATTATTAATGTGTATTTTGTTCTTATGTTTGGTGTAATGTTAATTTTGCCTATACCATGTTTGTTTGAATTGGTACGACTAGCAGTGAGGTCACGAGTCACCTGAAGGATCATCCTGGTACCTGGATTCTCAAGTCCCAGGCAAGTTGTGCCCTTGATCACTTCTTTTCACCTACTCATGTTCTAATTAATCATAATGATCTGCATAGGTTAATTTTGATGGGACCCAATAGGTTACCCTAGTTTGTCTATCTTTATACCTTGTTTACCACTGAACTTTCTGGGTAGTACTTGCTAGTGCTATATGTGGTTTTGGGTATGGAGATACACCATTCATGATTATACTTTTGTTATCAGTTGTTATTTATGGTTCATGTTAAGATCATTATGTTAATTGGAACATGGAGAACCACCCGGGAAAACAGTGCTACCACGAGGGTGGAATGGGACGCCCTTGGCTGATTAATTAGGAAAGCTAGTGGAAGACTACCTTACCCGAAAGGGGCAAGGGCAGTAGGGGAGAGGTCAGTGTAGGGAGGCCCTCGGGAGGATTTTGCTGTGATGGCGGTCCTGCAAGGGATTCCTGCACTGGATCTTCCTATAAACTGTAGCGGGTTTTCGGAAGCTAGTGGAACTTTGTAAAGGCCTCGTAGTGGATCCCTAGCCATTCACCTCGGAAGTGTCTAAGGGCCTTGCAAACCCTGGCGACATGGGATACACGACTTGTGGGTAAAGATGCGCAACCTCTGCAGAGTGTAAAACTGGTATACTAGCCGTGCTCACGGTCATGAGCAGCTCGGACACTCACATGGTTAAATTATGGAACTTAAACTCAATTTGTCATATGCATTGCATCGCAGGTGAAGTTGTTACTTTTGTTCTACTACTTAATTGGGTTGGTATTTACTTATACTCAGTAATTGCTAATAAAATTTTGACCAACTTTAAAAGCAATGCTCAGCTCTAACCATCCTCGTTGGTAAGCCTTACACTTCACGTGAGCTCCCACCTTTGGCGAGTTCATGCACATTATTCCCCACAACTTGTTGAGCGATGAACGTATGTGAGCTCACTCTTGCTGTCTCACATACACCACAGGTCAAGAACAGGTACCGCAGGATGATGCTCATGGAGGATGCTGCGATGAGTTCGTGAGAGGTCTAGGCCGTCGTCTCCCAGTCAACTTTGGGTTGCTGGACCGTTGTCTCCTTATAATGTAATTATTTATTTTGTATGGAACTCCTGTTATGTATAAAGATGTGACATTCGATCCTGTGCCACTATACATCATATGTATGAGACTTGGTCCCAGCATACCTGGTGTTTATGTTAACCCCGGGTTTTGGACCCCTAAAATCCGGGTGTTACATCAGCCAGCTGTCCCCCAAGGACACCAGCCCGACTCGTGGCCTCGACAACTCGACTCCGGCGTTGGTCCCGCCAGTGGACGACCCGGCCAAGCCCCGGCCGACGAAGCTTCCTTTTTTGAGCCAACTCTGCCTCTGTCCACGCTGACACCGCTGCCCTCGGCCCCGGCTCACCGCAGAGCGGTCGAGGGTTTCTTAGACTAAGAAAGTGAAGCCTCGGGCGGAAGGCCGACTGAGCCGAGGGATTCCTACGCCTCCAGGATACGGATACCTCACTCGTCACCTTCTGCATAGAGCAACTCACATTTGGTCAAGCGGTTCGGCTAGCCGACAGGCGAGTTCTAGTGCTGAAAATGAGGAAAGGACACGGTATTACACCCAAAAATACCTACATGTTCAGGCCCCGACAGCCACAATGAACAAACACCGGCACTCAAGGTGCCATTACAAACGGAACTCCGGTTCCACTCCCGCAGGTACGAACAACCCCCCACATTGGAGGGCCTGCGGGGCGACAAAACCCCAGGTGGCTCGCCGACGCCCGCTCCGGCAGCAGCGACAACGGCCTCCGCTCCGAGTGGCCAAACAGCAGCAGCGATGACCTCAGGGCGGACGCTGCTGCGACGAGCTCCTCGCCCACGTCCCCACTCGAGGGGCGAGGACAAGCTATCAAAGCCAAAGAGCCGGAGGCCCGGAGCGCGGATGGTGGCGGTGATCTCGTCGGCAACGAGGACTTCTTCAGCCGCCACCACCTCAACGTCGACGACGGCAGCCATCTGCCCACCGACAGATCCCCACTCGGATCCTCCCGAACAGGCGAGCACCAACCTCCGCGCAAGAGGCGTCGTACCGGAGCAAAGGCAGGACAGCCCAAGAACACGAACGCCGCCCTAGCAGCGCGCGACGTCTTGGGCGGCCCTCCGGTGCGCGCGGCGCGACGACCGCTCGTACGGCGGGAGGGGGCACCGGGAGCCGAGCCAGAGCCAGCTGAGCCAGCGAGCCCAACGCGCTGAAGCTGACGACGCTCGTGGCCGACCAGCCCCGTGTTGTCGGAGTCCACCCCTTCCGCTAGGCCAGTGAGCACACTCTCCCCTGAATGCTGAAGGAGAGGGTGACCCACGAACCCATGTGTCACACCCGGTTTTGGAAGGCAAACCAAGTGCGAACTATGTACGTGCCAGGATCAGAACTCACGTACACAGCGATTACATAAATGAACATCGTCGCACAATGCTCGAATAATAACATAAAAGAGTATTAACTTATTACATCACAGAGTCATAGACATCCACATAGTCATCAAGTTAACAGTTAAATCAAAGTGCTAGCGAAACGCAGTAAAGATAAGGCCTTCACAGGCAGCTGACTGGGGGTTGCCGCCAACCCACACCTAGAATTCGTCGTAGTCCTGGAACTCCTGGAAGTCTCCTCCCACGGCTTCACCTTCTCCTGAGCAGTGGTTACAATGCGGACAACCTGGTGTTTGGTGGTAAAGCAAGGATGAGTACACATCAACGTACTCAGCAAATGTCCCGTTTGGCTGAAGTGGACTAGCTTTATGTGGGGTTAGGCTCAAGCAGTTGCTTTTAGTTGGTCAGGTATTTATCATTAGTAGAAGCCAGATTTTAGCATTAACCAACCCGTGAACCATTTCCTCATCGAGGAACAACATCATCATATTCGAACCAAAACCATAACATAATCCTTGTATCTCGAACCATCTGTATCTCTAATCAAAGAGGATCCCAAGGCTGCTCTTAACCGTGAGCACGGCTGATATATCAGTTTCACTACCCTCTGCAGAGGTCGCACACTTTACCCATGAGTCATGATTCCCTTTCTGCCCGGGGAGAGCTAATCCCCATTGACCACTACCTAGGTGGTCCGGCAGGGTATCACTACGTAGCTGTTACAAAGATTCCCTAGAGATCATAGCTGCCCGTTAGGTTTCTCCAGTTTGATAAACACAGTACTCCTCCCCGTAGGAGAGTGACTAACAAAAGCAAAACGAAAGAACCTCGGCACTCAGCCTCGGCAGAGCAAGCACTGTGCCTGGACCCCATTGACGGCACGACGGTGAAGCAACTACACCTCTAGTTCCTCTAATTAATTAGCTAAGGGCACCCCATTTCACCCTCATGGTTGCACTGTTATCCCGGGTGGTCTCTCAACGAACAGGTCCTTACGGAGAGGTACTCAGGAAACAGCCTGAGCCCCCTAGAGTATCACAAGATCATCAACATCATCCGGATAACAGTATCATAAATATTCACATCATGTTCATTGATTAAGTTAAGGCAGTAGCAGAATGCTAACCATAATAGCCCATAAGGTCATCAAGGATAAAGTAAAGTGTAAAGCTAGTCAATCCTTAGGTTTCAAGTAAGTAATGCGGGGTAGTAAGTTATAAATGAATAGGACATAATGGGTCAGAGGACACTTGCCTTCACCAAACTGTTGATCAGGGACTTCCTCTGCAACTTCCTCGGGAAACACAGACTGCTCGTTGTCTACGTAAAGTAATCATTCACACTATGCACTTGGGAAGATAACAAACAAAAGCAACATACCAAACATATGCAGCAGAGAGATCACAAGTTTATAATAGAAAAGGGATAGGCACTCTGGTATTCCCTAGGTCTAGGGTAGAGGACTATACAAAATGATTCATTATCCACTAATCAGGTTTAAGTCAGTGGTGGGGTTTAATCATTACATAGTGTTAAGTCCATAAACTTAAGTGCTCCAACTTTTATTAAAGTCTACTATTTTTTATTTATCTCAAATAGGATTCCAATAACATTAATTTTACCCTAATGATCAACTATTAATTGGGACATAGAAACAGCAGGGAAACATTGCATAAACAGATAGATAATAATATTATGAACATTTTGCAATTTCAAGCACCTAATTTGGAGTTCATATGGCAAAGTTATGAATTTTACAAGTTTAGGGGTTAAAAATATACCCTAAGGACCTATTTTGAATTAAATAAAAGGTCCGAGGACCTAACTGTAAGAAACCAGGGACGGCGGGTTCAAATTCCAGAAAACCGGGGGGCTCTTTAAGAAAACGCGCGGGCGAAGGGGTATCGGACTCCCACGGCCGTCGGATCTCAGGCGGACGGCCAGGATTAGATCCTGCGGGCGGGCGCGCGGGCGCGCGGCGGCCTGGGTGGCTGACAGGCGGGACCGGCGGGCAGCGCGAGCGTGCGGGCGGGCTGACAGGCGGGACCGGCGGGCAGCGCGAGCGCGCGGGCGGGCTGACAGGCGGGACCCAAACGGCAGGGAGACGGGGTGTGGGGGAAGCGGGCCTGGGCCGCTGGATCTCCGGCGGACGGCCAGGATCAGGTTTGGCCTAATTAAAACGGGACCGCCCGATCTGGGACGGACGGTGGGGATTGGGTGGCCGGCCTGGGCTTCTCCTACGGCTAGCTGGGGCGGCGGCGCTCGTCCCCGCGGCGGAGGACTCGCCGGAGACGAGGGGCGCGGGCGCTTGGCGGGTCTCTGGGGCGACCTGAGTGGCCGAGAAGGTTGGGAAGGGCACGGGGAATCCTTTGGTGGGGTCTGGGTCGGGGCAGGGGCACCGGAGGGGGGCGGTTCACGGCGGAGCGGCTCGGCGGCGGCGTTGAACAACTCCGGCGAGGAATCAAACGCGATAGAGAGCAAAACAAGGGTCAATAGGGGCGGGAGAGGTTCTTTACCTCAAGGCGGGCTCCAGGGACTCCTCGGTGGCGGCGATGGCGCGACGGTGACCCGGGTCGGCGGTGGCGGACCTCCGCGGCTGCACGGTGGACGGCGGGTGAGCGCGGGCAGAGGGAAATAGGGAGGGGAAGGGGAAATTGGAGCGCGTCCCGGGTTGTGGACGTCGGGGCGAAGCTTACCGTGGCAAAAGGCACGGCGGAGCTCCAACGACGACGGGGAAACGAGCTCGGGACGGCGGCGGTTCGCGGCGATGGCGCTCTGGCGTGCGCGCAGCGAGGGGGAGGTGAGAGAGGGGTCGGCAGGTGCGCAAATGAGGGAGGGGGAGAGGGCGAGTGGGGCTCTGGGCTCTAGTGGCCGAGGCGAGGTGGGGGCGAGCTCCACGCGCGACGTGGGCGCGGAGTCCGCGGCACGCGCGGCGGCGGTTACGCGGGGACGACGGGGCTGACAGCCCGGGTCCGCGAGCAGAGAGAGAGAGGAAAGCGGGCGCGGGCGCGGAGGACGGTTGCCTGACGGGCGGGCCCGCCAGGGCAGAGAGAGCGGGGGAAGCGGGCGCGCGCACGGGGAACGCGGCTGCGCTGACGGGTGGGCCCGCCAGGGCAGAGAGAGGAGGGGGGGAGAAGGCGCGTGCGGGATGGGCCGAGCTGGGCCGAAAGGCCGAGGGGGGGCGGGGGAGAGCGGGCTTCTTTTCCTTTTTCTTTTATTCTGGTTTTTGTTTTCTCTTTTCTTTTTATTTTCTCTATTTGATTCAAATTCAAATAAGCCACAAATTCAAATTAGACCTTTTGAGAATTATGCACCAAACAAAAGTGAAATCCAGGGTTCAACATGATGCAACAATTCACACTCCCTTAGGGTTTGAGCCCATAGACTATAGTTACAAATAAAATAACCACTTTTCTCCTATAGAAATGAGAAAGAGATGATTGGGGAAGGATGAGAAAAGGGAAGTAACACCTGAATTTGTGAATATGAGCAAAGAAATTTTATACCCCCAAATTCAGGGTGTTACAAACCTATCCCCCTTAAAAGAATCTCGCCCCGAGATTCAGGGTTGGTCAGCAAAGAGTTCAGGGTATTTGGCCTTCAGATCATCTTCTCGTTCCCAGGTTGCTTCTTCCTCGGAGTGGTGACCCCATCTGACTTTGCACATTCTGATGGTATTCCTCCGGGTGACTCTGTCTGCAAACTCCAGAATCTGCGTTGGCTTCTCTATGTTTGTCAGATCCTCCTGGACTTCCAAACCCTCCACTGGCAACTGTTCTTCTGGTACTCGCAGACACTTCTTCAATTGTGACACGTGGAACACATTGTGCACTGCCGACAAACTTTCTGGTAGGTTGAGTTGGTAAGCCACTTCTCCACGCTTTGCTTGAATCTGATATGGTCCAACATACCGGGGTGCTAACTTGCCTTTAACTCCGAACCTTCTGACTCCCCTGATAGGTGACACCTTTAGATAGACGTAGTCCCCCACTTCGAAACTCAGTTCTCTTCTCCTTCGGTCCGCATAGCTTCGCTGCCTTGATTGTGCTATCTTCAGATTCTCCCGAACCATTTTGATATTCTCTTCGGCTTCAAGCAAAATGTCGAGGCCAAACACCTGTCTCTCTCCAGGCTGGTCCCAATGCAGAGGAGTCCTACAACTCCGTCCATAGAGTGCCTGAAACGGTGACATCTTCAAGCTAGCCTGATAACTATTGTTATAGGAGAATTCTGCATAAGGTAACCTTTTGTCCCATCCTGACTTGTCTTGCAACGCACAGGCTCTCAGCATATCTTCTAGGATCTGATTAGTTCTTTCAGTCTGACCGTCTGTCTGCGGATGATAAGCCGAACTGAAGTTCAAATGGGTGCCCAAAGCTTCTTGTAGCTGCTGCCAAAAATGAGAGGTGAACTGCGTTCCTCGATCTGACACTATCTTCTTCGGCACACCATGAAGGCAGACTATCCGTGACATGTATAACTCAGCTAACGTTGCTCCGGTGTATGTGGTCTTCACAGGTATGAAATGGGCCACCTTTGTTAAGCGGTCCACAACCACCCAGATGGAATCATAGCCGGCCCGGGTACGAGGTAGGCCAACTATAAAATCCATCCCGATCTCATCCCACTTCCACTGAGGAATCCGCAATGGCTGCAACAATCCGGCGGGCCTTTGATGCTCTGCTTTGGTTCTTTGACAGCTATCACAGATGGCGACATATTCTGCGATTTCTCTTTTCATGCCATACCACCAAAACCTCCTTTTTAAATCCTGGTACATCTTTTCACTTCCCGGGTGTATGGAGTAGGCTGTCTCATGAGCTTCCTTTAGGATCAGCTCCCGAATAGGTTTGAGGTCGGGGACACACAATCGGTCCTTGAACCATATTACCCCCTCTTCATCCTCTCGAAAGTCTTTGCCTCTTCCTTCTAAGATTAGCTGCCGGATCTTGTTGATGCTTTCATCATCCTTCTGCCCTTCTTTGATCTCCCGCTCTAGGGTGGGCTCTAATTCCACTGTTACTCCTTGCGTACTGTTCAGGAAACCGAGACTCAGTCTGTCGAACTCCTTGGCTAACTCATATGGCATTGGGTACGTGGCCATCATATTGACTTGACTCTTCCTGCTTAGAGCATCTGCAACCACATTGGCCTTGCCTGGATGGTAATGTATCTCCAACTCATAGTCCTTGATCAATTCCAACCATCTTCGCTGTCTCATGTTTAACTCTGACTGGGTGAATATGTACTTCAGACTTTTATGATCGGTGTAGATGTCGCACTTCTGCCCATACAGGTAATGTCTCCAGGTCTTCAAAGCATGAACTACTGCTGCCAACTCCAGATCATGTGTGGGATAATTTTTCTCATGGATCTTCAGCTGTCGAGATGAATATGCTACAACTCTTCCTTCTTGCATTAGCACACATCCCAATCCGGTGTAAGAAGCATCGCAATACACTGAGAATGGCTTGTGAACATCAGGTAGGACTAACACCGGAGCTGTAGTCAATCTATTTTTCAGTTCTTCAAATGCTTCCTGACACTTTTGGGTCCACTTAAACTCAACTTTCTTCGCTAGCAACGCTGTCATTGGTCTAGCAATCTTTGAGAAGCCTTCGATGAAACGCCTGTAATACCCAGCCATTCCAATGAAGCTCTTGATCCCACGAACATCCTTTGGTGCTTTCCAGTTTAGGATATCTGCTACTTTCTTTGGATCCACTGCCAACCCATCTTGATTTATGATATGACCCAGAAATAAGACTTCATGAATCCAGAACTCGCATTTACTCAGTTTGGCATACAACTGATGCTCTCGTAGTCTTTGCAATACCATCTTCAAATGCTCTACATGATCTTCCTCACTTCGAGAGTATATGAGAATATCATCAATAAACACTACCACAAACTTGTCCAGATAATCCATGAACACACTGTTCATCAGGTACATAAAGAAGGCTGGCGCATTTGTCAAACCAAAGGTCATAACTGTGAATTCATATAACCCGTACTTGGTGATGAATGCCGTCTTTGGTATGTCCGAGGGTCGGATTCTGAGTTGATGGTAACCTGACCTCAGATCTATCTTCGAGAATACGCTGGCACCTCTGAGCTGGTCGAACAAATCTTCTATCCTTGGCAGGGGGTACTTGTTCTTGACAGTGACTTCATTCAAGGCTCTGTAATCTATGCACATCCTTTTGGTACCATCTTTCTTCTCTACAAACAACACCGGAGCGGCCCAAGGCGAGGTACTTGGTCTGATGTAACCCTTCTCTAACATCTCATCTATCTGCTTCTTGAGTTCCACCAATTCTGGTCCAGACACTCGGTAGGCTCTTTTGGAAATGGGGGCGGTACCAGGGATAAGCTCTATGGCAAATTCGACTTTTCTCTCGGGTGGCATGCCTGTTAGCTCCTCGGGAAATACGTTCGGAAAGTCCGACACAACCTTGATAGCCTCGAGCGGGTTGGGCTCCTTACTATCAACTGAAATCTGGTGACAGACACCCTCCGCTGATTTAGGCATCCTTAGCTCGGCCACTACCTCTTCTCCTGACGGGGACTTCAATGTTACGGTCCTCTTGTCACAGCTAACATTCGCTTCATACTTCATTAACCAATTCATCCCTAGAATAATATCTATCCCAGGGTGTCTATTACTATTAAGTCACTGGGGAATCCTATCCCCCTTATTTCCACCCTTATATTTGAGCATATTTTATCTATTTGCACCTTGCCACCAACCGAATTAATCCTCATGGGCGGCATCATTGCCTCTACTGAGATGTTATGCAATTCTACCCAGGTTGCAGTGACAAATGAATGAGTTGCACCAGTATCAAATAGCACTTTCGTGGGATGAGATTCGACTGAGAACATACCTACTGCCACATCTGGTGCATCCTGGATCGCTTCGGCCTCCAAGTGGTTCACCTTTCCACGGTTGTATGCTTGGTTACGATTGCCTGCTGTCGGCTGCAGTACACCTTGCCTTGTTGGAGCATTGGGGTTGGTCTGCTGCTGTGCCATCTTCTTCGGGCATTGCATCGCCCAGTGGCCTTGTTCTCCACAGTGGAAACATCCTCTGCCTCCTCCTTGTGCTGGGGCTGCTTGGTTGCTCTGGTTTGCTGCTGGGGCAGGAAGGCGAGGTGCCTGGTTGTTCTGCTTCTGATACTAATTACCTCCCTGCTGGCTATGCTGACGATACTGCTGTTGCTGCTGTTGATACTGCCTCTGAAACTGCTGCTGATGCGGACGCTGATTCTGATTCTGATATCCCTGTGGGTGACCAGGCCTGCCTTGCTAAGACGAACTGCCTGAGAGACGTGGACGGCTGATGCTTCCGGACTGGGGTCCACTCATCTTGCGCTTCCGATCTTCCATATCCTTACGCTTCTTCTCAGTCATAACTGCCCTATCGATCAGGTGCTGGAAGGTGGGGAAGGTGTGATTCATCAGCTGGTAATGCAGGGGATCCACCAAACCCCTCATGAACCTGTACTGCCTTTTAGCATCAGAGTTGACATCCTCAGGTGCATACCGAGATAGCTGCAGAAACTTGTCTCTGTATTCACTAACAGACAGGGGTCCCTGCTTCAGAGCCAGAAACTCCTCCTTCTTTACGATCATCAGTCCCTCCGGCACATGGTACCTGCGGAAACTCTCGCTGAATTCTTCCCAGGTGATGGCTTCGGGGTCAGCATGGGTGGCGAGGTAGGACTCCCACCAGGACTGGGCTGCTCCCCTTAGCTGACGGGGACCATACAGAACCTTCTCCCTGTCGTCACATTGGGCGGTGCGCAGTTCCCTTTCCACTGCGCGCAGCCAGTCTTCTGCATCCATGGGGTCGGCAGAATGGGCGAAGGTAGGAGGGTGCCCTCTCATGAACTCACCACGCTTATCCTGTGGCATCTGGGGCATCTGCACTTGCAATTGGGGTTGGGGTTGCTGTTGAGCCTGCTGCATGGCTGCCAGAGTCTGCCCAATGGCCTGCACTGCCTGAGTCTGCATCAAGAACATCTGCTCCACTGTCATCGGGGGTGGTGGGGGAGGCTGCCTCTGTTGTTCCTCCTGCTGGTCATGCTGCTCTTGCTGAGCACGCCTGTTGCATCGGCGCCTGTTGTCAGACATCTGTGGAAGACATTCATACATCAGCGTTGATCTTACAACCCTCCAGCATAAGAAAAGAGAATACAGAATTCTTCATGACACTGAGTGAACAAAGAGCTTCACTGATCCTCATTATGATCCAACACAGCTTCTCAGATAAGAAGGAAAGTAGAAGTAAATGGCTTCCCACTAAATAACTGACTTTATTAACATTATAGCTAGGCCAAACTGCAGGAGAAACCCACAGGTTGGCAACAGTCATTACAAAGATTCAAATCCAGCACAAGTTCATCATAACAAGCATGCAAGCAACTGATAAGCAAACTAAGCTAATTGGAAACAACTGATAAGCAAACTAAACTAACTATCTAAGACTGAGACATCTGACTTAAGAATTATTACAAACTTCGACGCTAACGATCTAAGGATCCAGATCTATCCTGGTCTTACAGGCAGGGGAACCATAAGTGTGGTGACCACGTGGCAGCGAGCGGTATGGGTGCTGAGTCCCAACAGGAGCGGGAGAACCACCCTCCTGGTGATGGCGCTCTGCCAGCTCAGCACGCAACTCCGCAATCTCCGTTCGAGCCCTGCTCAGCTCGTCCAGAGAGTGATCCAGCTCAGTGTTAAGCACTGCGACTAGGTTGACTGTGCTGCTCAACCTAGGGTTAGCCTCACCAACAGGGGAGACAACCACACTCTCTGTGCTGCCAGTAGGGCGGCGGGGGTAGTACCGAAGGTTGAGACCGTCGGCCACGCCACCGAACAAAGAACAGTACTGGGAGAGTGCACGTCGTGCTGCATCCTGCATAGCCGCCTCTACAGTGTCCCTCTCGGAGATGGAATAGTGCTCCGAAACGGCCTCCGCACCCCGGAGGTCATCCTCCGGACGGCGAACTAGGCAGGTAGCCTCCCAGCGGTCCGGGTACCTCCCGCGACTGTGCTAGTAGACTACACAACGATACTCGATCGACCAGGTGTGCCGGTCAAAAGCCTGGCGCAACAAGGTGTCGAGTGCGTCGTGGAAGTGACAACCGCGAGCGGCGTCACGGGTGATGGGTCGGGCGACCCATCCTTCCGCCTCCTGCGGCTCAGAAGACTCCGTGCTGTGGTCTGAGTCATCGTCGTCGGGGTCTCCTCCAAGACCTCCTCCAACAGCCGGGGCATCCCGCGGTGGTGCAGGGGGCGCCTCCAGCTGGGCAACAGAGGAACGGGGCCTCACGGACTCCACCTCTTGCTGGGATGGGGAGGAAGAGCCCTGCTGCTCTCTGTGCTGGCGCCGGCGTTCCTGCTCCTCACGCAGGCGGTGGTGCAGTCTCTCCAGGTGACTCGACTGACCGGACACGGTGCGGTGCAGAGGACGCTCCGCAAGTCGAGACGGCAGGAAAGGAATCACCGACTTACGTGCAGTGTGTCTAAGACGAGCCATCTACAAAAGACACCGTAAGCATAAGAGTAAGAGCAGAACTAATATGACAAGTGAATAAACCATAGACAGAATAAGATAAAAAAATTTTAACAAGGTATAATATAGTATATATATATATATGTAGTAAAACATAGGGTTGGTCGAGGTGACCGACTTTTGAAGTAACATCAGAGGTCAAGGTGAGGGGGAAGGTCAATAGTCCTTAGTACGACCAGTGCTACTCTAGGTCAGCGGTCCTACAGTCAGCACGGCTTTGATACCACTTATGTCACACCCGGTTTTGGAAGGCAAACCAATTGCGAACTATGTACGTGCCAGGATCAGAACTCACGTACACAGCGATTACATAAATGAACATCGCCGCACAATGCTCGAATAATAACATAAAAGAGTATTAACTTATTACATCACAGAGTCATAGACATCCACATAGTCATCAAGTTAACAGTTAAATCAAAGTGCTAGCGAAACGCAGTAAAGATAAGGCCTTCACAGGCAGCTGACTGGGGGTTGCCGCCAACCCACACCTAGAATTCGTCGTAGTCCTGGAACTCCTGGAAGTCTCCTCCCACGGCTTCACCTTCTCCTGAGCAGTGGTTACAATGCGGACAACCTGGTGTTTGGTGGTAAAGCAAGGATGAGTACACATCAACGTACTCAGCAAATGTCCCGTTTGGCTGAAGTGGACTAGCTTTATGTGGGGTTAGGCTCAAGCAGTTGCTTTTAGTTGGTCAGGTATTTATCATTAGTAGAAGCCAGATTTTAGCATTAACCAACCCGTGAACCATTTCCTCATCGAGGAACAACATCATCATATTCGAACCAAAACCATAACATAATCCTTGTATCTCGAACCATCTGTATCTCTAATCAAAGAGGATCCCAAGGCTGCTCTTAACCGTGAGCACGGCTGATATATCAGTATCACTACCCTCTGCAGAGGTCGCACACTTTACCCATGAGTCATGATTCCCTTTCTGCCCGGGGAGAGCTAATCCCCATTGACCACTACCTAGGTGGTCCGGCAGGGTATCACTACGTAGCTGTTACAAAGATTCCCTAGAGATCATAGCTGCCCGTTAGGTTTCTCCAGTTTGATAAACACAGTACTCCTCCCCGCAGGAGAGTGACTAACAAAAGCAAAACGAAAGAACCTCGGCACTCAGCCTCGGCAGAGCAAGCACTGTGCCTGGACCCCATTGACGGCACGACGGCGAAGCAACTACACCTCTAGTTCCTCTAATTAATTAGCTAAGGGCACCCCATTTCACCCTCATGGTTGCACTGTTATCCCGGGTGGTCTCTCAACGAACAGGTCCTTACGGAGAGGTACTCAGGAAACAGCCTGAGCCCCCTAGAGTATCACAAGATCATCAACATCATCCGGATAACAGTATCATAAATATTCACATCATGTTCATTGATTAAGTTAAGGCAGTAGCAGAATGCTAACCATAATAGCCCATAAGGTCATCAAGGATAAAGTAAAGTGTAAAGCTAGTCAATCCTTAGGTTTCAAGTAAGTAATGCGGGGTAGTAAGTTATAAATGAATAGGACATAATGGGTCAGAGGACACTTGCCTTCACCAAACTGTTGATCAGGGACTTCCTCTGCAACTTCCTCGGGAAACACAGACTGCTCGTTGTCTACGTAAAGTAATCATTCACACTATGCACTTGGGAAGATAACAAACAAAAGCAACATACCAAACATATGCAGCAGAGAGATCACAAGTTTATAATAGAAAAGGGATAGGCACTCTGGTATTCCCTAGGTCTAGGGTAGAGGACTATACAAAATGATTCATTATCCACTAATCAGGTTTAAGTCAGTGGTGGGGTTTAATCATTACATAGTGTTAAGTCCATAAACTTAAGTGCTCCAACTTTTATTAAAGTCTACTATTTTTTATTTATCTCAAATAGGATTCCAATAACATTAATTTTACCCTAATGATCAACTATTAATTGGGACATAGAAACAACAGGGAAACATTGCATAAACAGATAGATAATAATATTATGAACATTTTGCAATTTGAAGCACCTAATTTGGAGTTCATATGGCAAAGTTATGAATTTTACAAGTTTAGGGGTTAAAAATATACCCTAAGGACCTATTTTGAATTAAATAAAAGGTCCGAGGACCTAACTGTAAGAAACCAGGGACGGCGGGTTCAAATTCCAGAAAACCGGGGGGCTCTTTAAGAAAACGCGCGGGCGAAGGGGTATCGGACTCCCACGGCCGTCGGATCTCAGGCGGACGGCCAGGATTAGATCCTGCGGGCGGGCGCGCGGGCGCGCGGCGGCCTGGGTGGCTGACAGGCGGGACCGGCGGGCAGCGCGAGCGCGCGGGCGGGCTGACAGGCGGGACCGGCGGGCAGCGCGAGCGCGCGGGCGGGCTGACAGGCGGGACCCAAACGGCAGGGAGACGGGGTGTGGGGGAAGCGGGCCTGGGCCGCTGGATCTCCGGCGGACGGCCAGGATCAGGTTTGGCCTAATTAAAACGGGACCGCCCGATCTGGGACGGACGGTGGGGATTGGGTGGCCGGCTTGGGCTTCTCCTACGGCTAGCTGGGGCGGCGGCGCTCGTCCCCGCGGCGGAGGACTCGCCGGAGACGAGGGGCGCGGGCGCTTGGCGGGTCTCTGGGGCGACCTGAGTGGCCGGGAAGGTTGGGAAGGGCACGGGGAATCCTTTGGTGGGGTCTGGGTCGGGGCAGGGGCACCGGAGGGGGGCGGTTCACGGCGGAGCGGCTCGGCGGCGGCGTTGAACAACTCTGGCGAGGAATCAAACGCGATAGAGAGCAAAACAAGGGTCAATAGGGGCGGGAGAGGTTCTTTACCTCAAGGCGGGCTCCGGGGACTCCTCGGTGGCGGCGATGGCGCGACGATGACCCGGGTCGGCGGTGGCGGACCTCCGCGGCTGCACGGTGGACGGCGGGTGAGCGCGGGCAGAGGGAAATAGGGAGGGGAAGGGGAAATTGGAGCGCGTCCCGGGTTGTGGACGTCGGGGCGAAGCTTACCGTGGCAAAAGGCACGGCGGAGCTCCAACGACGACGGGGAAACGAGCTCGGGACGGCGGCGGTTCGCGGCGATGGCGCTCTGGCGTGCGCGCAGCGAGGGGGAGGTGAGAGAGGGGTTGGCAGGTGCGCAAATGAGGGAGGGGGAGAGGGCGAGTGGGGCTCTGGGCTCTAGTGGCCGAGGCAAGGTGGAGGCGAGCTCCACGCGCGACGTGGGCGCGGAGTCCGCGGCACGCGCGGCGGCGGTTACGCGGGGACGACGGGGCTGACAGCCCGGGTCCGCGAGCAGAGAGAGAGAGGAAAGCGGGCGCGGGCGCGGAGGACGGTTGCCTGACGGGCGGGCCCGCCAGGGCAGAGAGAGCGGGGGAAGCGGGCGCGCGCGCGGGGAACGCGGCTGCGCTGACGGGTGGGCCCGCCAGGGCAGAGAGAGGAGGGGGGGAGAAGGCGCGCGCGGGATGGGCCGAGCTGGGCCGAAAGGCCGAGGGGGGCGGGGGAGAGCGGGCTTCTTTTCCTTTTTCTTTTATTCTGGTTTTTGTTTTCTCTTTTCTTTTTATTTTCTCTATTTGATTCAAATTCAAATAAGCCACAAATTCAAATTAGACCTTTTGAGAATTATGCACCAAACAAAAGTGAAATCCAGGGTTCAACATGATGCAACAATTCACACTCCCTTAGGGTTTGAGCCCATAGACTATAGTTACAAATAAAATAACCACTTTTCTCCTATAGAAATGAGAAAGAGAAGATTGGGGAAGGATGAGAAAAGGGAAGTAACACCTGAATTTGTGAATATGAGCAAAGAAATTTTATACCCCCAAATTCAGGGTGTTACACCATGCGGGAGGTAGAGCTCCGGCTCAGCCCGCCCTCCACCCCAGCAAGGATGATGAAGATCCTTGAAGCTGAGGGCGGGGCAGAGGCCGCAGCCCGGCTCGCTTCTCCCCACCATCGAACTGGTGGTCGCCGTCTTGGGTGACCACCGGCGAGGGGATGCAGCCGGGTTGCCTGATGAAAACCCTTGAAGTCGAGCGATGGCTGAAAGGTACCAACTTCCGCGAAGTTGCGTTCCTCTAACGACAGCAAGACGAAAGTGACGCGAGCGCTCCCCATCCGGGGGCTCAGAAGGTGGAAGGACGCGATACATGGAGTGCGAAGACATGGTTGCCATCCAAGGGGTTCACCCTCCTTTTAAAGGCGACTCTCCCCACTTGCGTCCTCAGCCGGCGCGGACTGAGTCTTCTCCAACACGCTCCAAGGTCCTCCCCCTACGACACGGGGGCTGGGTCCCACGTGTCATGCATGGAGGCCCAGGCCCACACGTCATGTAACCGGCGCGCCAGTTACTACGTGCGAGAAACTGCACCGCCACTCACGCCAGTACCGCACCTCTTCGACTGTGGAACCAGTGTCGCGACTCGAGGCGACCCTGCGCATGACCCGACAGTGCCAACCGAGCACATCGGTCACGGGTCAGTCAGCCGCGGGAGAAGGCGCGACGGTCGATACGGCCAGAAATGGGCCGACAGTAATGGCGATGGCAGGCGGGCGGAAGCAGCAGTCAAGTCGTCAGCAAGCTCACGCCCCCTCTTGGGACAGCGAGAGAACCCTCTCCCACGGCGTGAAGACGACGCGCCCGTGTTCCTTTCCTCGAACGGCTCGCGCACGCACAACGGCTGCCCCGCGAACCACTCGTCCCATCGCATTAACTCTGCGGCGGGACAGGCGGCACCTTTGGCAGGCAAAGCAGGCGACGCTTCACCTCTGCCATAATGACCGCGTCAAAAAAAGGTGTGCCACGTCATTCAATTTCGTATCCTTTTCCACTTCCTCTTTCTCTCTCTTGCCACAGGGACCGGGAAAGGGGATACTCCGAAAGGGATCCTTCTCCGCGAAGGAAGCGGGCCCCGAGCCCCCTACTGATCAGAGGTTCGAAGGTTGGCCCCTCGGAAGGGTTCAACAGCCGCCTCAGAGCACTCGGGCTCCGCGCCCACTACTGGTTAGAGGTTCGATGGCTGGCCCCTCGGAAGGGTTCAATGGCCACCTCAGGCCACTCGGGCTCCGTGCCCACTACTGATCAGGGGTTTGTAGGCTGGCCCCCGAAGGGTTCGACAGCCGCCTCAGAGCACGCAGAGTGAGGGATGACCCTAGGTACATTCGTGTCGGCGTTCCGAGACCGGGGGGTCCCTGGGCCGACGAGTGAATGTCGCCGCGTGCCCCAGCCCAGATGGGTCGAGCGCGAGGGCGAGCGCGAAGGGGGGAGAGCGAGGCGGCCGGAGACCGGCGTGAGAGAGGTGGGAGTCCCGCGGCCTTCGTGTTCGTCCCGCGCCCAGGTCGGGTGCGCTTGCAGTAGGGGGTTACAAGCGTCCACGCGGGAGAGGGAGCGAGCGGCTCCAAGCGAGCGCCTGTTCTCGTCCTCGTCCCCGCGCGGCCAACCCTCTCTAAGAGGGCCCTGGTCCTCCCTTTTATAGGCATAAGGAGAGGATCCAGGTGTACAATGGGGGGTGTAGCAGGGTGCTACGTGTCTAGCGGAGGTGAGCTAGCGCCCTAGGTACATGCCGTTGTGGCAGCCGGAGAGATCTTGGCTCCCAGCTGGTGTGATGTCGTGGCCGTCGAAGGAGCGATGGAGCTTGGCGGAGGGACAGCTGTCGGAGCGGTTGAGTCCTTGCTGACGTCCTCTTGCTTCCGTAAGGGGGCTGGGAGCCGTCGTCGTCACAGAGCATGCGGGGCGCCATCATTGCCTATCTGGCGGAGCGAGCCAGATGGGACGCCGGTCTTGTTCCCTGCGGCCCGAGTCAGCTCGGGATAGGGTGATGATGGCGCCTCCTGTTGACGTGGCTGGTCTGCGCCCTAGGTTGAGCGATGTGGAAGCTCCTCCGAAGCCGAGGTCGAGTCCGAGCCCCCGGGTCGGGCGAGGCGGAGATTGCAGGCTGGTGCCGGGGCGGAGTCCAAGCCCTGGGGTCGGGCGAAGCGGAGTTCGTCGTCTTCTGAGGCCGAGCCCAAGTCCGAGCCCTGGGTCGGGCGAGGTGGAGGTCGTCGTCTTCTGGGGCCGAGCCCAAGTTCGAGCCCTGGGTCGGGCGAGGTGGAGATCGTCGTCTTCTAGGGCCGAGCCCAAGTCCGAGCCCTGGGTCGGGCGAGGCGGAGGTCGTCGTCTTCTGGGGCCGAGCCCAAGTCTGAGCCCTGGGTCGGGCGCGGCGGAGATCGTCGTCTTCTGGGACTTAGCCCGAGTCCGTGCCCTGGGTCGGGCGGAGTTCGCCGTCTTCCGGGACTTAGCCCGAGTCCGAGCCCTGGGTCGGGCGGAGTGGAGTTCGCCGTCTTCCGGGACTTCGCCCGAGTCCGAGCCCTGGGTCAAGCGGAGCGGAGCTTCCTATGGTGCCTCCGGCAGGGCCTGACTGCCTATCAGTCTTACTCTGTCCAGTGGCGCTACAGTCGGTGTGGCGCAGGCGGCGCTGTCCTTCTGTCAGGCCGGTCAGTGGAGCGGCGAAGTGACGGCGGTCACTTCGGCCCTGCCGGCAGGGGGGCGCGCGTCAGGATAAGGGTGTCAGGCCACCTTTGCATTAAATGCTCCTGCGACTTGGTCGGTTGGTGCGGCGATTTGGTCAGGGTTGCTTCTTAGCGAAGGCAGGGCCTCGGGCGAGCCGGGAATATGTTCGCCGCTGAAGGGGGGCCTCGGGCGAGACGGGAATCCTCCGGGGTCGGCTGCCCTTGTCCGAGGCTAGGCTCGGGCGAGGCGTGATTGTGTCCCTCGAATGGACTGATCCCTGACTTAATCGCACCCATCAGGCCTTTGCAGCTTTGTGCTGATGGGGGTTACCAGCTGAGAATCAGGAGCCTTGAGGGTACCCCTAATTATGGTCCCCGACAGTAGCCCCCGAGCCTCGAAGGGAGTGTTTGCACTCGCTTGGAGGCTTTCGTCGCACTTTTTTGCAAGGGGACCAGCCTTTCTCGGTTGCGTTTTGTTCCGGTGGGTGCGCGCGAGCGCACCCGCCGGGTGTAGCCCCCGAGGCCTCGGAGGAGTGGTTTCACTCCTTTGAGGTCTTACTGCCTCACGTAGTGCTTTGGCTGGTCTAGTCGTTCCCTCATGCGAGCTGGCCGTAGCCCAGGTGTACGGTCGGGTCCCAAGTTCTCGGGCTGGTATGTTGACGCTGTCAACGGTTCGGCCGGAGCCGGGTTTGCGAGAGCAGCCCCCGAGCCTCTGCACAGAGCGAGAGGGCGGTCAGGGGTAGACTCGGCTTTTTTACATACGCCTCTATGGGGGGAAAGCGCCATGTTGCCCTCGATGGGCGCCGAACATGGTGTCTCCGATGAGCTGCAAGCGGGTAATCCGAGTGGACGTTCGTGCCCCGTTCGTTATGGATCGGCTAGGGGCCCAGAGGCACGCCCAAAAGTACATGCGAGTGTTCTGCCAAACCCGGTCCCCTGACGACGGGGTCCGAGGGCTCGATGCCTCCCTCTGATGGGATTCTGTTACAAGATCGTTCCCGCTGGTCTCGGAAATGTCCTAGGGTACCTCGGGAGCGCAGCCCGAGCCTTGGTTATGTATCGAACGTAGCCATGGTCATCCCTCGCTCGGCGTCTGAGGCGGCTGTGAACCCTTCGGGAGCTAGCCTTCGAACCCCTGATCAGTAATGGGCACGGAGCCCGAGTAGCCTGAGGCGGCCGTGGAACCCTTTCGAGGGGCCGGCCTTCGAACCTCTGACCAGTAGTGGGTGCAGGGCCCACGCGATCTAAGGCGGCTGTTGAACCCTTCCGGGGGGCCAGCCTTCGAACCTCTGATCAGTAGGGGGGCTCGGAGCCTGGTTCCTTCTCGGGGAAGGATCCTTTTCGGGGTATCCCCCTTTCCCAGTCCCTGTTGCAAGAGAGAGAAAGAGGAAAAACGGAAAAGGATACGAAATCGAACGACGCGGCGTACCTTTTTGGACGTAGTCATTATGGCGAAGGCGAAGCGTCGCCCGCTTCTCCTGCCAGAGGCGCCGCGTGTCCCGCCGCGGAGTTAATGCGACGGGGCGAGTGGTTGGAGGGGCGACCGTTGCGCGTGCGCGAGCCGTTCGAGGAACGGATCACGGGCGCGTTGTCTTCACGCCGTGGGAGAGGGTTCTCTCGCTGCCCCCGGATGGGACGTAAGCTTGGCTGACGACGTGGCCGCTGCACCTGCCCGCCTGCCACTGCCATTACTGCCGGCCCACTTTTGGCCGTGTTGACCGTCGCGCCAGGCTGGTGCTGCTGGGTCGCGCGCCGGGTCGCCTCGAGTCGCGGTATTGGTTCCGCAGTCGAGGAGGCGCGGTAGTGGCGCAAGTGGCGATGCAGTTACTCACACGTAGCAACCGGCGCACCGGTTGCATGACGTGTGGGCCTGGGCCTCCATGCCGGGCGTGTTAGGAGTCGGAGAAGCGCGCCCACCTGGCACGGTTGCATGCCGCCTACATGGCTGCCCACTCTTTCGCCCGCTGGTCTGGGCAAAAGTGGAGGGTCGCTTGTAACCGCTGGGCGGTTGTATGCACCGCGCACGGCGATTTGGCTTCTTCTGCCCTGAGTCGGCTTGCATGACGTGTGGGACCTAGCCCCCGCGCCGTAGGGGAGGACCTTGGAGTGTGTTGGAGAGGATTCAGCCCGTGACGGCTGGGGACGCGAGTAGGGAGAACCGCCCTTAAAAGGAGGGTGACCCCCTTGGAAGGCGACCATGTCTTCGCGCTCCCTTATGCGTCGTGTCTTTCCACCTTCCTAGCCCCCGGATGGGGGGGATCCGCCGTCTTTCCGCCTCGTCGTTGGGGGGAACGCAACTCCGCGGGAGTTGGTACCTTTCAGCCATCGTTCGGCTTCAAGGATTTTCATCATGCAGCCCGGCTGCACCCCTCCACCGGCGGTCACCCAAGATGGTGACCTCCAGCTTGATGGTGGGGGAAAGCGAGACGGGCTGCGATCTTGGTCCCACCCTCAGCTTCAAGGATGTTCATCATCCTTGCTGGGGTGGAGGCCGGGCTGAGCCGGAGCTCTACCTCCCGCGCGGGCTCGTGGGTCACCCTCTCCCGCGGCGTTCGAGGGAGAGGGCGCTCGCTGGCCCTGCGGGCGGGTCGGACTTCGACAACGCGGGGCCGGTCGTCAGCAGGCGTCGTCAGCCCCAGCGCGTCGGGCTCGTCAGGTTGGCCCCTGGTGCCCCCTCCCGCCGGAAGGTGGCTGCCGCGCCGTGTGCACGGGAGGACCGCCCAAGATGTCGCGCGCCGCTAGGGCGGCGTTCGTGTTCTGGGGCGTCCCGCCTTTGCCCCGGTACGGTGCCTTCGCGGGGAGGTCGGTGCCCTGCTCGTCCGGGAGGATCCGAGCGGGGATCTGCCGGCGGGCTGACGGCCCCTGTCGTCGGTGCCGAGGCGGAGGCAGCTCGAGAAGTCCCCATCGCCAACGGGATCACCGCCACCATCCGCGCTCCGGGCCTCCGGCTCTTTGTACTTGTCCTCGCCCCTCGAGCGTCGGCGTGGGCGAGGGCAAGGTTGCAGCGGCGTTCGCCCTGAGGCCATCGCCGCTGCTGTTTGGCCACCCATAGAGGGGGTCGTTGTCGCTGCTGCTGGAGCGGGCGAAGGCGAGCCGTCCGTCGGTCTTCTGTTGCTCCGCAGGCCCTTCTCCCGTCGAGTGGGGTTGTTCGTACCTGCGGAGGCGGAACCGGAGTCCCGTTTGTAATGGCACCTTGAGTGCCGGTGTTTTTGTTCATTGTGGCTGTCGGGGCCTCAACATGTATGTGATTTCGGCACGGAGCCGTGTTTTTTCCTCCTTTTCGAGCACTAAGGCTCGCCTGTTGGTTGTCTGAACCGCTTCACCAAGCGAGAGTCGCCCCGTGTACAGGTGACGAGTGAGGTATCCGTATCCCGGAGGCGTAGGAGTCCCTCGGCTCGGTCGGCCTTGTTGTCCGAGGCTTCTCTCACTTAGTTAAAGGAAACACCTCGGCCGCTCTTCGATGAGCTGAGGCCAGGGGTGGCGGCGTCAACATGAACAGAGGCAGAGCTGGTTCGAAAAGAAGAACCTGGTTGGCCGGAGCCTGGTCGGGTCGTCCGTTAGCGGGACCGATGCCAGAATTGACCAGCCGAGGCCTCGGGTCGGGCTGACGTCCTTGGAAGGTAGCTGGCCGAGGCCCCGGGGTGACCGGCCGAGCCGCCTGCTCGGGCCGGATTCCCGGAGAAGACCCTGGCGGCGATGGCCCGGGCATGGTGATGATGTCGTCCTCCGGAGTGGAGATCCTCGGACCGCGTCGCCGTCCGAGGCTAGGTCGGCCCTCGCCGAAGGTGTCGTCGATGCCGAGGGTGCTGCTGCTCCCTTCAGCCGTCAAGATCCGAGCCTGCACGATCGGATTGCCTTGTAGCGTGTGTTTCCTACGGCCGCCGAGGCCTAAACACACCCTCGCCGTGTTGTAAAGCTGCGTCTTTTTTCCTTTCGTTTCGAGTATCTGGACTTTTTTGTCGGTAACAGAAATGTTTGTGCGAGCAAGAGTTGCTTCTCGCGGAAGGTGATGAGTGAGGTATCCGTATCCCGGAGGCGTAGGAGTCCCTCGGCTCGGTCGGCCTTGTCGCTTACGCGCACTCTTACCTGTCCATGGGGCTCTATCACCGACACAGTCGAGAAGGCTCGAAGGATCGCTTCAGCAGAAGAGCTTTCGAACGTGAAGAGTTGTTCGGTCCGCAGAATCACTTATCCGAATGTGAGTTACTTATCGCAGAAGGTGATGAGTGAGGTATCCGTATCCCGGAGGCGTAGGAGTCCCTCAGCTCGGTCAGCCTTGGCTGCTTACGTGTACTCCGTCGTTTTCAGGATCCACTTTCGAAGTAGCCAAAAAGCGCGAAAGACATTCTGGCAGAAAAGATCTTTTTTCGAGGAAAATTTGGACGCAGAGGGGGTTCCCCCCCTTTTAGCCCCCGAGGGAGGGTCGGGCTTTGCCGAGGCGAGGCCGACCCTTCCTTGATGACTAAACTTTGCGTGGGTGCGAGGTATATGACCAACTTGAAAACATCTTAAGGGTAGAAGCGACGTAGCTGTTGGATGTTCCAGGCGTTGCCGTAGACCTCGCCTTGACTGTTGGCCAGCTTGTATGATCCGGGCTTTAGAACCTTGGCGATGACGAATGGCCCCTCCCAGGGAAGCGTGAGCTTGTGCCGCCCTCGGGCATCTTGTCGCAGCCAAAGCACCAGGTCGCCCACCTGCAGGTCTCGGGACCGGACCCCTCGGGCGTGGTAGCGTCGCAGGGACTGCTGGTACCGCGCCGAGTGTAGCAAGGCCTGGTACCGAGCCTCCTCCAGCTGGTCCAGCGAGTTTTCTCGGCTGACTTGGTTGCTTTGGTCGGTGTAGGCCCTCGTCCTTGGGGAGCCGTATTCTAAGTCTGTGGGCAAGATGGCTTCGGCCCCATAGACTAGAAAGAACGGCGTGAAGCCCGTGGCTCGGCTCGGCATTGTCCTCAGACTCCAGACCACCGAGGGGAGTTCCTTCATCCATCGCTTGCCGAACTTGTTGAGGTCGTTGTAGATCCGAGGCTTGAGCCCTTGTAGAATCATGCCGTTGGCACGCTTCACCTGCCCATTCGTCATGGGATGAGCCACGGCGGCCCAGTCCACCCGGATGTGGTGATCCTCGCAGAAGTCCAGGAACTTCCTGCCGGTGAACTGGGTGCTGTTGTCGGTGATGATGGAGTTCGGGACCCCGAAGCGATGGATGATGTTGGTGAAGAACGCCACCGCCTGCTCGGACCTGATGCTGTTCAGGGGTCGGACCTCAATCCACTTGGAGAATTTGTCGATGGCGACCAGCAGGTGTGTGTAGCCCCCGGGTGCCTTCTGCAAGGGGCCGACGAGGTCCAGACCCCACACCGCAAAAGGCCAGGTGATGGGTGTCGTCTGCAGAGCCTGAGCGGGCAGGTGGGTCTGCCTCGCGTAGAATTGACACCCTTCACAGGTGCGGACGATTCTGGTAGCATCGGCCACCGCCGTCGGCCAGTAGAAGCCTTGCCGGAAAGCGTTCCCGACAAGGGCTCGAGGCGCTGCGTGATGGCCGCAAGCCCCCGAGTGTATTTCTCGCAGGAGTTCCTGACCTTCGGCGATGGAGATGCATTGTTGGAGGATGCCTGAGGGGATGCGGTGGTAGAGCTCCTTCTCATCTCCCAGCAAGACGAACGACTTGGCGCGCCACGCCACCCGCCGAGCCTCGGCTCGGTCGAGGGGTAGCTCTCCTCGGTGGAGATATTGCAGGTATGGGGTCTGCCAGTTTCGATTAGGCGCGACCCCGCTTCGCTCCTCCTCGACGCGCAGTGCCTCACCCTCGGAGGCTGAGGGTACCTCAGACTGAATCGAGGGCGCCTCGGACCGAGCTGAGGCTGCCTCGGGATGAGCCGAGGGTGCCCCGGACTGAGCCGAGGGCGCCTCGGGTTGAGCCGTGGGTGCCTCGGACTGGGCCGAGGGCGCCTCGGGTTGAGCCGTGGGTGCCTCGGACTGGGCCGAGGGTACCTCGGGCTCGGACGTGTCGTCGATCTTGACGGACGGTTGATGCAGGTCTCGGGAGAAGACGTCTGGGGGAACCGTCGTTCGCCCCGAGGCTATTTTAGCCAGCTCGTTCGCAGTCTCGTTGTAGCGCCGAGCGATGTGGTTGAGCTCGAGTCCGTAGAACTTGTCTTCCAGGCGCCGAACCTCATCGCAGTTGGCCTCCATCTTCGGGTCACAACAATGGGAGTTCTTCATGACTTGGTCGATGACGAGCTGCGAGTCACCACGAGCGTCGAGGCGTCGGACCCCTAGCTCGATGGCGATCCGCAACCCGTTGACCAGAGCCTCATATTCGGCCACATTGTTGGACGCCGGGAAGTGGAGGCGTAGCACGTAGAGTAGATGCTTTCCGAGGGGTGAGATGAAGAGTAGGCCTGCGCCGGCTCCTGTCTTCATCAGCGACCCGTCAAAGAACATGGTCCAGAGCTCCGGTTGGATCGGAGCCGTCGGTAGTTGGGTGTCGACCCATTCAGCCACGAAGTCCGCCAAGACCTGGGACTTAATGGCTTTCCGGGGAGCGAACGAGATTGTCTCGCCCATGATCTCCACCGCCCACTTTGCAATCCTACCCGAGGCCTCTCGGCACTGGATGATCTCTCCTAGGGGGAAGGATGACACCACAGTTACCGGATGAGACTCGAAGTAGTGTCGCAGCTTCCGTCGCGTTAGGATCACCGCGTACAGCAGCTTCTGGACTTGTGGGTAGCGGATCTTGGTTTCGGACAGTACCTCGCTGACGAAGTAGACTGGCCTCTGAACAGGCAATGCATGCCCCTCTTCTTGCCTCTCGACCACAATCGCGGCGCTAACCACCTGGGTGGTCGCGGCGACGTAGACCAGGAGGGCTTCTCCGGCAGCTGGGGGCACCAAGATAGGCGCCTTTGTGAGGAGCGCCTTCAGGTTCCCGAGGGCTTCCTCGGCCTCAGGGGTCCAAGTGAAACACTCGGCCTTCCTTAAGAGGCGGTATAGAGGTAGACCTCTTTCGCCGAGGCGTGAGATGAAGCGGCTCAGAGCCGCGAGGCATCCCATGACCCTCTGTACGCCTTTCAAGTCCTTGATGGGCCCCATTCTGGTAATGGCTGCGATCTTCTCCGGGTTGGCTTCGATGCCCCGCTCGGAGACGATGAACCCCAAGAGCATGCCTCGGGGCACCCCGAAGACACACTTTTCGGGATTGAGCTTGACGCCTTTCGCCTTGAGACATCGGAATGTCGTTTCAAGGTCGGAAAGGAGGTCGGAGGCCTTCCTCGTCTTGACTACGATGTCATCGACGTAGGCCTCGACCGTGCGGCCAATGTGTTCGTCGAGCACATGGTTCATGCACCGCTGGTACGTCGCGCCCGCATTCCTCAAACCGAACGGCATGGTGACATAGCAGTACATGCCGAAGGGTGTGATGAAAGAAGTCGCGAGTTGGTCGGACTCTTTCATCTTGATTTGATGATACCCTGAGTAGGCATCGAGGAAAGACAGGGTTTCGCACCCAGCAGTGGAATCCGCGAGTTGGTCGATGCGAGGCAGAGGGTAGGGAACCTTCGGACACGCTTTGTTGAGACCAGTGTAGTCTACACACATCCGCCATTTCCCCCCTTTCTTTCTCACAAGCACAGGGTTGGCAAGCCATTCGGGATGGAATACCTCTTTGATGAACCCTGCCGCCATTAGCTTGTGAATCTCCTCGCCTATGGCTCTGCGCTTCTCCTCGTCGAATCGGCGCAGCGGCTGCTTGACGGGTCGGGCTCCGGCTTAGATGTCCAGCGAGTGCTCGGTGACATCCCTCGGTATGCCGGGCATGTCCGAGGGACTCCACGCGAAGACGTCGGCGTTCGCGCGGAGAAAGTCGACGAGGACTGCTTCCTATTTGGGATCGAACCCGGAGCCGATCCGGATCTGCTTGGAGGAGTCACCGCTGGGGTCGAGGGGGACGGACTTAACCGTCTTCGCTGGATCAAAGTTGCCGGCGTGACGCTTCACGTCTGGCACCTCCTTAGAGAGGCTCTCCAGGTCGGCAATGAGGGCCTCGGATTTGGCGAGGGCCTCGGCGTACTCCACGCACTCCACGTCGCATTCAAATGCGTGTTTGTACGTAGGGCCGACGGTGATGACCCCATTGGGGCCCGGCATCTTGAGCTTCAGGTAGGTGTAGTTGGGGACGGCCATGAACTTCGCGTAGCATGGCCTCCCCAGTACCACGTGGTAGGTTCCTCAGAACCCGACCACCTCGAACGTCAGGGTCTCCCTTCGGAAGTTGGAGGGTGTTCCGAAGCAGACGGGAAGGTCGAGCTGTCCGAGGGGTTGGACGCGCTTCCCAGGGATGATCCCATGGAAGGGCGCAGCGCCTGCCCGGACAGAGGACAGATCAACACGCAGGAGCCCGAGGGTCTCGGCGTAGATGATGTTGAGGCTGCTGCCTCCGTCCATGAGGACCTTGGTGAGCCTGACGTCGCCGATGACGGGGTCGACGACGAGCGGGTATTTCCCCGGGCTCGGCACATGGTCGGGGTGATCGTCTCGGTCGAAGGGGATGGGCTTGTCGGACCAGTCTAGATAGACTGGCGCCGCCACCTTGACCGAGCAGACCTCCCGGCGCTCTTGCTTGCGGTGCCGAGCCGAGGCGTTCGCCGCTGGCCCACCATAGATCATGAAGCAGTCGTGGACCTCGGGGAACTCTCCTGCGTGGTGATCTTCCTTCTTGTCGTCGTCGTGGGCCTTGCCACCCTCCGCGGGTATCCCGGCCCTGTGGAAGTGGCGCCGAAGCATGACGCACTCCTCAAGGGTGTGCTTGACCGGTCCCTGGTGATAGGGGCACGGCTCCTTGAGCATCTTGTCGAAGAGGTTGGCACCTCCGGGGGCTTCCGAGGGTTCTTGTACTCGGCGGCGGCGACAAGGTCCGCGTCGGCGGCGTCGCGTTTCGCTTGCGACTTCTTCTTGCCCTTCTTCTTGGCGCCGCGCTGAGTTGACGCCTCGGGAGTACCTTCCGATGGGCGGCCCTGGGGCTGCTTGTCCTTTCGGAAGATAGCCTCGACCGCCTCCTGGCCGGAGGCGAACTTGGTGGCGATGTCCATCAGCTCGCTCGCCCTGGTGGGGGTCTTGCGGCCCAGCTTTCTCACCAGGTCGCGGTAGGTGGTGCCAGCGAGGAACGCGCCGATGACATCTGAGTCGGTGATGTTGGGCAGCTCGGTGCGCTGCTTCGAGAATCGCCGGATGTAGTCTCGGAGAGACTCTCCCGGCTGCTGTCGGCAGCTTCGGAGGTCCCAGGAATTCCTGGGGCGCACATACGTGCCCTGGAAATTGCCGGCGAAAGCTTGGACTAGGTCGTCCCAGTTGGAGATCTGCCCCGGAGGCAGGTGCTCCAACCAGGCGCGAGCGGAGTCGGAGAGGAACAGGGGGAGGTTGCGGATGATGAGGTTGTCATCGTCCGTTCCACCCAGTTGGCAGGCCAGACGGTAGTCCGCGAGCCACAGTTCCGGTCTCGTCTCCCCCGAGTACTTTGTGATAGTAGCCGGGGGTCGGAACCGGGTCGGGAACGGCGCCCGTCGGATGGCTCGGCTGAAGGCTTGCGGACCGGGTGGTTCGGGCGAGGGACTCCGATCCTCCCCGCTGTCGTAGCGTCCCCCACGCCTGGGGTGGTAGCCTCGGCGCACCCTCTCGTCGAGGTGGGCCCGTCGGTCGCGGTGATGGTGCTCGTTGCCGAGGCGACCCGGGGCCGCAGGCGCTGTGTTGCGCGTGCGCCCGGTGTAGACCGAGGTTTCTCGCATGAATCGGGAAGTCGCAGCATGAGGTTCCGAGGGGTACCCCTGCCTTCGGGAGGCAGAGCTCTCAGCCCGTTGGACCGCGGCGCCTTCCAGGAGATTCTTGAGCTCTCCCTGGATTCGCCGCCTCTCGGTGGTTGATGGCTCTGGCATCACGCGAAGAAGCATTGCTGCTGCCGCCAGGTTCTGGCCGACCCCACTGGATGCGGGTGGTGGCCTGAGCCTGACGTCGTCGGCGATGCGGTGCTGGAAGCCCTGGGGTAGATGACGTATTTCTCTGGGCGGAGGTTGGCCCACCCATGCCTGCCCGACGTCCCGACGGATCGGCTCAAGCGCTCCTGCTCCCTCGTCGAGCCTGGCCTGCACCCTGCGGATTTGCTCGAGCTGTGGGTAATGACCCCTCGTCTGAACGGGGACCACAGCTAGCTCCCGTGGGATGTCAACGCGAGGCACCGGCCTAGGGAGGTCACCGTCCTCCGGCATGCCGAGATGGTTGCCTTCGGGGGGACCCCCTAGATCGACGTGGAAGCATTCGCGACTTGGGCCGCGGTCCTTGTCGCCGAGGCTACGGCTACCGTCGGAATAGTCGGAAAGGCAGTAGTCGCATACGGTCATGAAGTCCCGCATGGCACTGGGGTTGCCAAGTCCAGAGAAATCCCAACAGATGCTGGGTTCGTCGTCTTCCTCGGACCCAGAGGGCCCGTAGGTCGAGACGTCCGTCAGCCGGTCCCAAGGTGACCGCACACGAAACCCCAGAGGGTCTGGATTTGCCTCTATGAGGGCGCCCGCCAAAGCGAAGTCGCTAGACGGGTTGAGGCTGAAACCGAAAGATGCGGGATGGGAATCGATCGGTACCTTTTGGTCAACGGGCGGCGATAAGGTCGCGTCGGGGACTGACTGCGCCGTCGTCTCAGGTACGAGGGTGACGTCCAGCAAGCTTTTCGCGAGCGTGCTGGCGTCGTCCGCTTGCTCGGGATTGGTGTGTTGCGGGGAGATGGCGCTCGCCTTCGTCTCAAACGCGAGGTCGACGCCCGGTGCGCCCCCCGTTGGGGTGCCGGGGCCGTCGACTCGCTCGACAGCCGACGAGGCGTTGTCTCCTGCTTGGCCTTGGTTGCCCCGCCTCCTCCTCCGTCGGCGGGGGAGAGGATGGGGTGAGCTCAAAGGTTGCTCTTCCACCATGCGGGGAAGACGTCGCCGATTCCGCCGCCGGTAGGCAGGTTGTCGGCCACCACTGTTGTTGTCGCACGGCGGTGGAAGGAGTATCATGTCGTAGCTGCCGTCGAGGGACATGAACTCAAGACCCCCGAAACGGAGCACCGTCCCGGGTTGGAGAGGTTGCTAGAGACTGCCCATCTAGAGCTTGACGGGAAGCTGTTCGTCAACACGCAGCAGGCCCCTACCTGGCGCGCCAACTGTCGGCGTTCCGAGACCGGGGGGTCCCTGGGCCGACGAGTAAATGTCGCCACGTGCCCCAGCCCAGATGGGTCGAGCACGAGGGCGAGCGCGAAGGGGGGAGAGCGAGGCGGCCGGAGACCGGCGTGAGAGAGGTGGGAGACCCGCGGCCTTCGTGTTCGTCCCGCGCCCAGGTCGGGTGCGCTTGCAGTAGGGGGTTACAAGCGTCCACGCGGGAGAGGGAGCGAGCGGCTCCAAGCGAGCGCCTGTTCTCGTCCTCGTCCCCGCGCGGCCAACCCTCTCTAAGAGGGCCCTGGTCCTCCCTTTTATAGGCGTAAGGAGAGGATCCACGTGTACAATGGGGGGTGTAGCATGGTGCTACGTGTCTAGCGGAGGTGAGCTAGCGCCCTAGGTACATGCCGTTGTGGCAGCCGGAGAGATCTTGGCACCCAGCTGGTGTGATGTCGTGGTCGTCGAAGGAGCGATGGAGCTTGGCGGAGGGACAGCTGTCGGAGCGGTTGAGTCCTTGCTGACGTCCTCTTGCTTCCGTAAGGGGGCTGGGAGCCGCCGTCGTCACAGAGCATGCGGGGCGCCATCATTGCCTATCTGGCGGAGCGAGCCAGATGGGACGCTGGTCTTGTTCCCTGCGGCCCGAGTCAGCTCAGGGTAGGGTGATGATGGCGCCTCCTGTTGACGTGGCTGGTCTGTGCCCTAGGTTGGGCGATGTGGAAGCTCCTCCGAAGCCGAGGTCGAGTCCGAGCCCCCAGGTCGGGCGAGGCGGAGATTGCCGGCTGGTGCCGGGGCGGAGTCCGAGCCCTGGGGTCGGGCGAAGCAGAGTTCGTCGTCTTCTGGGGCCGAGCCCAAGTCCGAGCCCTGGGTCGGGCGAGGCGGAGGTCGTCGTCTTCTGGGGCCGAGCCCAAGTCCGAGCCCTGGGTCGGGCGAGGCGGAGATCGTCGTCTTCTGGGGCCGAGCCCAAGTCCGAGCCCTGGGTCGGGCGAGGCGGAGGTCGTCGTCTTCTGGGGCCGAGCCCAAGTCCGAGCCCTGGGTCGGGCGAGGCGGAGATCGTCGTCTCCTGGGACTTAGCCCGAGTCCGAGCCCTGGGTCGGGCGGAGTTCGCCGTCTTCCGGGACTTAGCCCGAGTCCGAGCCCTGGGTCGGGCGGAGCGGAGTTCGCCGTCTTCCGAGACTTAGCCCGAGTCCGAGCCCTGGGTCAGGCGGAGCGGAGCTTCCTATGGTGCCTCCGACAGGGCCTGACTGCCTATCAGTCTTACTCTGTCCAGTGGCGCTGCAGTCGGAGTGGCGCAGGCGGCGCTGTCCTTCTGTCAGGCCGGTCAGTGGAGCGGCGAAGTCACGGCGGTCACTTCGGCCCTGCCGGCTGGGGGGCGCGCGTCAGGATAAGGGTGTCAGGCCACCTTTGCATTAAATGCTCCTGCGACTTGGTCGGTCGGTGCGGCGATTTGGTCAGGGTTGCTTCTTAGCGAAGGCAGGGCCTCGGGCGAGCCGGGAATATGTTCGCCGCTGAAGGGGGGCCTCGGGCGAGACGGGAATCCTCCGGGGTCGGCTGCCCTTGTCCGAGGCTAGGCTCGGGCGAGGCGTGATCGTGTCCCTCGAATGGACTGATCCCTGACTTAATCGCACCCATCAGGCCTTTGCAGCTTTGTGCTGATGGGGGTTACCAGCTGAGAATCAGGAGCCTTGAGGGTACCCCTAATTATGGTCCCCGACAGTTCGATACATAACCAAGGCTCGGGCTACGCTCCCGAGGTACCCTAGGACATTTCCGAGACTGACGGGAACGATTTTGTAACGGAATCCCACCAGAGGGAGGCATCGAGCCCTCGGACCCCGTCAAAAGGGGACCGGGTCCGGCGAATCACCCACAGGTACTTTTGGAGCGCTCCTCCGGGCCACTAGCCGACCCCTAACGAATGGGGCACAGTGAAAGTCGCCTAGAGGGGGGTGAATAGGGCGAAACTGAAAATCACAAAAATAATCACAACTACAAGCCGAGTTAGCGTTAGAAATATAATAGAGTCCGCGAGAGAGGGCGCAAAACAAATCGCAAGCGGATAACGAAGTGAGACACACGGATTTGTTTTACCGAGGTTCGGTTCTCTCAAACCTACTCCCCGTTGAGGAGGCCACAAAGGCCGGGTCTCTTTCAACCCTTCCCTCTCTCAAACGATCCCTCGGACCGAGTGAGCTTTTCTTCTTCTCAATCAAACGGGAACAAAACTTCCCCGCAAGGGCCACCACACAATTGGTGCCTCTTGCCTTGGTTACAATTGAGTTTTGAACACAAGAACAAGTGAGAAAGAAAGAAAGCGATCCAAGCGCAAGAGCTCAAAAGAACACGGCAAATCTCTCTCGCTAGTCACTAAAGGCTTGAGTGGAATTGGAGAGGATTTGATCTCTTTGGTGTGTCTAGAATTGAATGCCTAGCTCTTGTAAGTGGTTGGAAGTTGGAAAACTTGGATGCAATGAATGGTGGGGTGGTTGGGGTATTTATAGCCCCAACCACCAAACTTGACCGTTGGAGGAGCTGTCTGTCGTATGGTGCACCGGACAGTCCGGTGCACACCGGACATGTCCGGTGCCCCGCCACGTCATCAATGCCGTTGGATTCTGACCGTTGGAGCTTCTGACTTCTGGGCCCGCCTGGATGTCCGGTGCACACCGGACATCAACTGTTCATTGTCCGGTGTGCCAGTATGGGCACGCCTGACTTCTGCGCGCGCAGAGCGCGCATTAAATGCGCCTGCAGGTGACCGTTGGCGCGAAGTAGTCGTTGCCCCGCTGGTACACCGGACAGTCCGGTGCACACCGGATATGTCCGGTGAATTATAGCGGAGCGGCTGCTGCGCGAACCCGAGGCTGGCGAGTTGGGGAGGCCGCGCTTCCGTGGAGCACCGGACAGTCCGGTGAATTATAGCGAAGCGGCCTATGAAATTCCCGAAGGTGGCGAGTTTGAGTTGGAGTCCTGGTGGCGCACCGGACACTGTCCGGTGTACACCGGACAGTCCGGTGCCTCCAAACCAGAGGTGCCTTCGGTTGCCTCTTTGCTCCTTTGTTGAATCCAAAACTTGTTCTTTTTATTGGCTGGGTATGAACCTTTTGCACCTGTATATCTTAGATACTAGAGCAAACTAGTTAGTCCAATATTTGTGTTGGGCAATTCAACCACCAAAATTATTTAGGGACTAGGTGTAAGCCTAATTCCCTTTCACACAGGCGTCCACTCGGATTACCCGTTAGCAACTCACTGGAGACACCATGTTCGGTGCCCTCCGAGGGCAACATGGCGCTTTCCCCCCCTCCTCCTTGCGGAAAGGCGACGCAGGGGCGTATGAAAAAAGCCGAGTCTGTCCTTGACCGTCCTCTCGCTCTGTGCGGAGGCTCGAGGGCTGCTCTCGTAAACCCGGCTCCGGCCAAATCGTTGACATCGTCAACATACCAGCCCGAGAACTTGGGACCTGACTAAGCACCCGGGCAACGACCAGTTCACATGAGGGAACAACCAAACCGGCCGAGCCATCACGAAAGGCACTAAGACCTCGAAGGAGTCAAAACACTCCTCCGAGGCCTCGGGTGCTACACCCGGCGGGTGCGCTCACGCGCACCCACCGGAACGAAATGCAACCGAGAAAGGTTGGTCCCCTTGCAAAAAACTGCGACAAAAGCCTCCAAGCGAGTGCCAACACTCCCTTTGAGGCTCGGGGGCTACTGTCGGGACCATAATTAGGGGTACCCCTAAGACTCCTAATCTTAGCTGGTAAACCCCATCAGCACAAAGCTGCGAAGGCCTGATGGGCGCGATTCAGGCCAAGGCTCCGCTCAAAGGACACGATCCCGCCTCGCCCGAGCCCGACCTCGGGCAAAGACAGCCGACCCCGGAAGATTCACGCCTCGCCCGAGGATCCCCTCAAGCAACGGACGCACCGTCGACTCGCCTGAGGCACAGCTCGGGTAGGCTTCGCGGAGAAGCAACCTTGGCCAAATCGCCACACCAACCGACCATATCGCAGGAGCATTTAATGCAAGGATCGCCTGACATCTTATCCTGACGCGCGCTCTTCAGTCGACAGGGCCGAAGTGACCGCAGTCACTTCGCCGCTCCACTGACCGACCTGACAGGAATACAGCGCTGCCTGCCCTGCTCCGACTGCCGTGCCACTCGTCAGAGTGAGGTCGACAGTGGCTAAGTCCAGCCTCGGGCGACTCAGGAAGCTCCGCCTCGCCCGACCCCAGGGTTCGGCCCCCGTCTCAGCCTCGGAAGATGGACTTCGCCTCGCCCGACCCCAGGGTTCGGACTCAACCACGACTTAGAAGACGACGAACTCCGCCTCGCCCGACCCCAGGGCTCGGACTCAGCCTCGGCTCCGGAAGACGATGGACTCCGCCTCGCCCGACCCTAGGGCTCGGACTCAACCTCGACCTCAGAGGAATCGCCACCTCGCCCAAACTCGGGCCCGGACCGGCCACGTCGCCAGGGGGGCCATCATTACCCTGCCCCTAGCTAGCTCAGGCTATGGGGAACAAGACTGGCGTCCCATCTGGCTCGCCCCAGTAAACAAGTAATGATGACACCCCGCACGCTCCATGACGACGGCAGCTCCCAGCCCCTTACGTCAGCAAGGAGACGTCAGCAAGGATCCGACAGCCCCGACAGCTGTACTTCCGCAAGGCTCCAGCTCTCCTCCGACGGCCACGACATCACATGAACAGGGCAGCAACACCTCTCCGACAGCCACGACGGCATGTACATAGGGCACTAGCTCCTCTCTACTAGACACGTTAGCACATTGCTACACCCCCCATTGTACACCTGGGCCCTCTCCTTACGTCTATAAAAGGAAGGTCCAGTGCTCTCGAACAGAGGGTTGGTCGCGCGGGAGAACGGGCCGACGCATAAGGCTCTCGCTCTCGCTCTCTCCCACGCGAACGCTTGTAACCCCCTACTGCAAGCGCATCCATCCGCCCTGGGTGCAGGACAACACGAAGACCGCGGTTTCCCCTTACTGTTCTCCCCCTTTGTGTCCCGTCTCGCGCCAACCCATCTGGGCTGGGACACGCAGCGACAATTTACTCGTCGGTCCAGGGACCCCCCGGGGTCGAAACGCCGACAGGCATAGAACCCGATTGAACCAGTATATACAAGAAAAACAAGTTTAGAAAGGAAGAAGGGAGAAACCAAATGGTGACTTCACAACTTTTCAAAGAAAGAATTTTGAAGCTGATAGAATTAGTTGGTGCATACCATTCTCACCACGCGAAAGAACTAAGTATGAGGAGATCCCTATTACTAAGAATAGATGATCAAAACGCTAGTGAATCTTCACTGGAAATCATCTACAGATCTTTACTTTTCATCACTTGGTTCCCTATTAGTTCATCTATTTCATTCTTGTGCATCCTTTTATAATTTAAAACTAACATACACTGGGAGCAAACTTATTAATGCATTTTTATTTGTTTTGTCCATTAATCACCAAAACCCTCAAGAAGTTAATTGCACTTACAATCTCCCCCTTTTGCTACCTAGCTTACCCTTGGGCGTCGTGGGAGTGTGCTACTTGGCTCTAGCCTCCTTAGTCCTCTGTGTGCTCTAGTGTGGTCTTCTGTCGTCTCTGTTTGAGTCGTCCGCGCGTCTCTATGTGTGAGTCGTCTGTGATCTCTCTGTGTGTTTGTTCTCGGCGACCCTCCCCTTTTATAGGACAAGGTGGGGGTCAGTTACCGGTAGCTTCTCAAGGAAGAAGGCAAGGAGCTAATGCACCATGGTAAAATGAGACATTCTACCTCGATAATGTCAAGCTTGTCGGCATGTGCCTCGGTCATCTGAGCTACTCTGGTCGTGCTCTTTAAGACTGGCTGCGTGTGGGCAACAAAGAGCTTCGGTGCCATCATTACTGGCATTGCGCCATGTCGACCCCTAGCCTCCATAGCCTGGGTCTCAGCGTGGCTCATCATGTTGTGGGTCTTGTAGACAGCCAGTGCACTCAGGCCTAGGCTTGATAGGTTATGAGTGGGTCACAGGTCTAGGGGCCCATAGGTCATGAGTGGAAGGAGGACCTACCCTTTTGCTGCGGCTTAGTGCCAGACGCAGTTAACGCGGTCGGTCACTTATGCTGGGTTAGTCCTAGGTCAAGCGCGAAACCCACTCGAGTGGTTTCCTCTCGGTTCATCCGGCCCCTTATGGCTCCGCCTTGCCTGATCTCGGACTCAGTGCCTTAGGACTATTAGGGGGTGTTCTTCCGGACGTAGTTTTCCCTTGTCCTCCAGCTGACTTATGGGGCCTGAGGACCTTTCCCCTGACACTACTATCTTTTTTATAATACATGAATCTATTCTAAAAACTATTTATTTATGGGCAACATTTGATGCTAAACAGTGCTAAATGATTTTGGTCTGCCAAAGCCAACAAGCCAATGATTTTGTCCACGAGCCCGTGGCAATCTCAACAGGGAAATTAATATGCATGATAATTCACATAGCATTCCAAGTCAAACCATCCCAGCTTCCTTATATAAGTTCGGCTCAGCATCTTGCTGTATCAGCATTGTTAGAATATAATATAACATCCCATTTGGATGTAGATATTGGGGAATAGAATTGAGAATTGGAATCAACTTTCTAAATTATATTGTTTGGTTATGATTATGCATAGACTTAAGATTTGAAATCAGAGACCTAATTCTCTAGAATTGAACTATAACTAGAAACTCACTCTCCCAATATAGAGCATCACCTCTCTATATTGTATGGAATTAGGACACATAATTTCAAACTCCAATTCAGTGACATCCAAACAATAGAATTTGAATTAAATCTCATTTCAATACCATGGCTAATTTGATATTCTACCCAATTCAATTTCTTGCCCTCCAATATCGACTTCCAAATGGAGCATAAGTGAATTGCCATCTCTGAACAGTAGCCGAAATGGGTACTGCCCGCTGGCATCTTAAGAGGTGTTGTTGAGCACCAAATTGAGCGCGCGGACGGTCCGGCCCTAAGGCCGGACGGTCCGCGGTCCGGACAGTCCGCGCCTGTGGGCCGGACGGTCAGCGCGTGCGCAGAACAGATTAGGGTTCCGAGTTTTGTGCTACGGTTGTTAGCTAAAATCAGGGGATAAGCTCGGAAATTAGTTTGTAAAGGGTCCAGCCCCCCTCCTCTATAAATAGAGAGGTCTACGATCGATTTGTAATCATCAATCGAATCAATACAACTTCTATTTCGCATTTTATCCTAGGAGTAGTTCTAGTTTAGCCCTAGTTTAGCCTTCCAATCCCCAAATTCTCCGCCTCTCCTCGACTCTACGTCGATTAGAGGAGTCTAGGTCGGTCTACCCGAGCCTAGACAACTCCTAGGATCTCTCCTCCCCGACGGGGTCCCTCCCGGGAGCGAGATCCAGGCGCCGCCGGCGATCCTCCGCCGCCCCTGCACACGCGCGGACCGTCCGGCCCCAGGGCGCGGACCGTCCGGCCGTCAGGCAGGGAACGCCAGCCCCTGCACCAGGTCGCGGACCGTCCGGTCCCTGCGCGCGGACCGTCCGCCCCTGTGCAGAAGGCACCGCCACGGTTCTTGTTGAGTGTTTGGCGCTCCAAAAAGGCGTCAACATACTTTTTGGCGACTCCGCTGGGGAAAACACATATATACCTATCAAATCGGCCCTAAATGGCCGGTTCAAAAGATAGCTCTGAGGTTTCCACCAGCAATATCATCACACCGACATGGGAAGCCTTGCCGGCTGAAGAACAGCTCCTGTTCGAGGAGTGCCAGGAGCAGCTGATCCAAGAAGCAAAGGCGAAGTTCCTGGCTGACTTCAAAGTGGACAGGAACAACAAAGTCGTTCGGCAACGAGCGACAGATCTGGCTTCACTCCGACCTACTACGATTACCCCAAATGTAAGTAGCACCAACGAACTCCAATCTCTTAAAGCTTACATAGACGAACAGCGAGAACAGATGCAAAATATCATAGGGGTTATGCAAAACGATTGTAGGAGACTAGTACGTGCATTTAATAAATCTAGTATAGCAAATTTTCCTTCACCCAAGGTTGAATTAGGAGATAATACACGTAATACATCGGTTAAAGGTTGTCACGACCAGTCACAACCCCCTTATGGGATGCCGATGGACACGTACCCTGAGCAGACGCAAATCGGCAGCAAATCAGCCGATCTGCACATGCCCGGACCGTCCGCACGTGAGCGCGGACCGTCCGGGCCAGCAACAATCGGGCCTATTTTTAATGAGTTACCTAGATATGCGCCTGAGCCACCACATACGGCACAAAATCTAAACTACCAAGTCGGACGGTCCGCATACAACGACGGACGGTCCGCATATAATCACGGACGGTCCGGGCCAATGTCCGGACAGTCCGCGCATGACCTTTTTGAGGAGGATTGTTACCTGAATCCTCACCCGTCCCAGCGACACATCCCATCGCGCTATGCAATGCATCAACCCATTAATTCGAGATCTAGAGCCCAGGACAACTTTTTGGCCCCACCTAGAAGGCCGAAAAGGAACAATCAAACATATGAACCATATAGGGCAAGTGGCAATGCACCACGTAGCTCAAACCAATGGGGAGAACGACAACATACTAACATGCAACCAACCCCACCTATGTTTGGCCAGAGAGCCGGTGGTCTTGCACCGGCTGCCATTGGTATAGTGAGGGAAGAAATAGCCGGGGCGTTCCGAGATAAGCTCGGAGTAAGCATGATCCCTGGGGGGCAATCATATCGGAAGCCTTATGATAGCCGATTTGATCACCACCCATACCCACAGGGAACCAGGATACCCGAGTTTGCAAAGTTTTCGGGTGATCAAGGAAAGAGCACGCGTGAGCACATAGGCCAGTTCCTAGCACAATTAGGAGAATTGGCCGACACCGAAGCATTCCGTGTGCGTTTATTTTCATTATCCTTAACAGGGACTGCATTCACATGGTATGCCACGCTCCCTCCTAATTCCATTTTGTAATGGGGAGACTTAGAGCAAAAATTTCATGAACATTTCTTCTCTGGTGATTATGAGCTAGATTTAGTAGACTTAGTGACCCTACAACAAGAAAAGGATAAATCGGTTAGTGATTATATCCGGAGATTCCAGGATACGAGAAACCGATGCTTTCAAATTCATTTAACAGATAAACAACTGGCGGGAATAGCCTTTGATGGATTGCGCTATTATTTAAAAGAGAGATTAGAAGGCATCCAGTTCTTTAATCTAGCACAATTACATCAGAGAGCTTCGGCTTGTGAAAGCCGAAGCAAAGAACTAGTCAGAACGGTTCATCATAATGTCCCTATAGTAGAACACAATCAAAATAGTTCGGACGATGAACCAAAGAAAGTTTACACTGCCGAAATAGTTTGGCCCGAGCAGGCCAAATCTTCGGCTTGCTCCTCCTTGCAGTTAGTTCAAAAGGAACGACAGGAGGAGGTTAAGTTTACATTTAATGTCGGCAAATGTGATAAGATATTCGATGAATTACTAAAAAATGGTAACATTAAGATCGATTATACCGCCCCACCCGCCGACGAACTAAAGCGTCGCGCATATTGCAAGTGGCACAACTCATTTTCCCATGCCACTAATGATTGTAATGTGTTTCGACAACAAATCCAATCGGCCATTAACGAGGGACGATTGAAATTTCAGGAGGACACAGAGCCCTTTCCAATGAATGCGATCGACTTTAATAGCAAAAAGGTCCTAATTCGGCCCAACACAGCCGATAAGGGCAAAGACAAAGAAATCATCATCGGCAACGCACGGAAGGCCGATGAAAACAACAAAATTTCTTGCAGGAAAGTGATGGCCGAGAAGACTCCTGATGGAGGGGAGACACTGAAGGTGACCATCACAAACTCCAGCACTGGTGGGCAAGCGCAGATAAAGGGACATGAGCGAGAACCCATACTACGCATCGCGGACGGTCCGGTGCCCAGGCGCGGACGGTCCGTAACATTACCGGACGGTCCGGAGCATTCCAGCGGACGATCTGGCAACTCCGAAGAGCCACGACGACCACGTACCTTCAAACCACGACGACCAGAAATAGGTACGTGGAAAACTAACACGTTCAAGGCCACTGGTCGGTTGGTAAAATCTAGCCCGACCTTTGATCAATTATTGTCTAAATATGTGAAAAGGAAGGCTGGCCCCAGCGACCGGCCACCAAAGGGACCTCGCTTACCCACCAAGGTGCGACGGCAGGTTAGGCCGATTGGACCACCACACCAATCGGAAAGGACGGAAGGTCATAATGTTCAATTAAGACCTAACGTACCTACATGGACACCTCCACCACTATATCCACCTATGCCATATCCATACACATACATACCTTCACCATATGTCCCAAATCAAATGTGGGGCATGCCACCATACCCATTTGGGATACCACAGTACCCCGCTTGGGGGGCACCCCAAACATCTGTATTCAATAGGTTGACACCTCCAGTACAAGACCGATTGAGAACCCCTCAATCTGGTCCACGAGCACAGGCCCAGCAAGATTGCCGAACAACTCGGCCCCAAAGGCTGACTAATCCGGCAGGGGGGCATACAGCTACAACCTCCAACAATACGAAAAAGGGAGATGTCATTAAAATAGGAACGACAGATGTCGTTGTACAACAAAACAACGAAGGGCCGATGATTTTTGGTGAATCGGCCAACACAAACAAAAAAGAAAGTACGACTGTCAATAAAATAGCTGATCCAAAATACTCTATGCCCCGATGGTGCCCATCGGGACTGACACGATCGCAAAAGTGAAAATTACAGCGCCTCAGAGCAAAGGAGAATCAGGAAAAAGAGGCAGAAAGAATATTCAATGACACGCATCCGCAGTATCCGCCACCACAAAAGAGATGGAGACCAAAGGCCGTTGAGAAAAATCAAACGACCACAAAGATAGTAAATAAAACGACAACTGTGCATCTCTCTGCAGGTATGGTAGACTGTCCGGCTATAAAGGCCGGATCATCTGCACAGGACGCGGACCATCCGACCCCTGAGGCCGAACCATCCGCACTACACCAAGACACCTCCGACGACGTACCGACGCCCATGGAGGAAGACGACCTGCAAGGAGAAGACCTGGTCGACTACGGAGCTACGCCAGAACACTTAGAGAATTAGGAAGGCAAGGTGACGAATTGGTCAAGACCAGTATGACGCTCGGTGTCGGCGTTTCGAGACCGGGGGGGTCCCTAAGCCGACGAGTGAGTGTGCCGCGTGCCCCAGCCTAGATGGGTCGAGCGCGTGGGCGAGCGCGAAGGGGGGAAGAGCGAGGTGGCCGGAGCCGAGTCGAGAGGGAGGTGGAGATCTCGCGGCCTTCGTGTTCGTCCCGCGCCCAGGTCGGGTGCGCTTGCAGTAGGGGGTTACAAGCGTCCACGCGGGTGAGGGGAGCGAGCGGCCCCAAGAGAGCGCCTGCCCCAGCCCTCGTTCCCGCAGGGCCAACCTTCTCTAAGAAGGCCCTGGTCCTTCCTTTTATAGGCGTAAGGAGAGGATCCAGGTGTACAGATGGGGGTGTAGCAAGGTGCTACGTGTCTAGCGGGGGAGAGCTAGTGCCCTAAGTACATGCCAAGGTGGCAGCCGGAGAGATCTTGGCACCCAGCTGGTGTGGTGTCGTGGCTGTCGGAGGAGTAACGGAGCCTGGTGGAGGGACAGCTGTCGGAGTGGTTGGGCCCTTGCTGACGTCCCCCTGCTTCCGTAAGGGAGCTGAGAGCCGCCGTCGTCATGGATCTAGCGGGGCGCCATCATTGCCTATCTGGCGGAGCTAGCCAGATGGGACGTCGGTCCTGTTCTCTGTGGCCCGAGTCGGCTTGGGGTAGGGTGATGATGGCGCTTCCTATTGACGTGGCGGACTTGTGCCCTAGGTCGGGCGACGTGGAGGCTCCTCCGAAGCCGAGGTCGAGTCTGTCCTGCATGGCCGAGGCCGAACCTGAGCTCCTGGGTCGGGCGAGGCGGAGGTCAGAGGCCAGGGCGGAGTCCGAGCCCTGGGTCGAGCAAGGCGGAGTTCGTCGTCTTCTGGGGCCTTAGCCCGAGTCCGAGCCCTGGGTCGGGCGGAGCGGAGTTCGCCGTCTTCCGGGGCCTTAGCCCGAGTCCGAGCCCTGGGTCGGGCGGAGCGGAGTTCGCCGTCTTCCGGGGCCTTAGCCCGAGTCCGAGCCCTGGGTCGGGCGGAGCGGAGTTCGCCGTCTTCCGGGGCCTTAGCCCGAGTCCGAGCCCTGGGTCGGGCGGAGCGGAGTTTGCCGTCTTCCGGGGCCTTAGCCCGAGTCCGAGCCCTGGGTCGGGCGGAGCGGAGTTCGCCGTCTTCCGGGGCCTTAGCCCGAGTCCGAGCCCTGGGTCGGGCGGAGCGGAGTTCGCCGTCTTCCGGGGCCTTAGCCCGAGTCCGAGCCATGGGTCGGGCGGAGCTTCCTATGGCGCCTTTGGCAAGGCCTGGCTGCCCGTTAGTCTAACTCTGTCAAGTGGCACTGCAGTCGGGATGGCGCAGGCGGCGCTGTCCTTCTGTCAGACCGGTCAGTGGAGCGGCGAAGTGACGGCGGTCACTTCGGCTCTGCCAGGGGGCGCGCGTCAGGATAGAGGTGCCAGGCTACCTTTGCGTTAAATGCCCCTGTGACTTGGTCGGTCGGCGCGGCGATTTAGTCAGGGTTGCTTCTTAACGAAGGCAAGGCCTCGGGCGAGCCGGAGGTGCGTCTGCCATAAAAAAGGGGCCTCGAGCGAGACGGAAACACCTCAGGGTCGGCTGCCCTTGCCCGAGGCTAGGCTCGGGCGAGGCGTGATCGAGTCGCTCGTATGGACCGATCCCTGACTTAATCGCACCCATCAGGCCTCTGCAGCTTTATGCTGATGGGGGTTACCAGCTGAGAATTAGGCGTCTTGAGGGTACCCCTAATTATGGTCCCCGACAGTAGCCCCCGAGCCTCGAAGGGAGTGTTAGCACTCGCTTGGAGGCTTTCGTCGCACTTTTTTGCAAGGGGACCAGCCTTTCTCGGTTGCATTTTGTTCCGGTGGGTGCGCGCGAGCGCACCCGCCGGGTGTAGCCCCCGAGGCCTCGGAGGAGTGGTTTCACTCCTTCGAGGTCTTAATGCCTTGCGTAATGCTTCGGCTGGTCTGGTGGTTCCCTCATGCGAACTGGCCGTAGCCCGGGTGCACTGTCGGGGCTCAAGTTCTCGGGCTGGTATGTTGACGCTGTCAACGGTTTGGCCGGAGCCGGGTTTGCGAGAGCAGCCCCCGAGCCTCCGCACAGGGCGAGAGGGCGATCAGGGACAGACTCGACTTTTTTACATACGCCCCTACGTCGCCTTTCCGCAAGGAGGAGGGGGGGAGAGCGCCATGTTACCCTCGATGGGCACCGAACATGGTGTCTCCGGTGAGCTGCAAGCGGGTAATCCGAGTGGACGTCCGTGCCCCGTTCGTTGGGGGTCGGCTAGGGGCCCGGAGGCACGCCCAAAAGTACCTGCGGGTGATCTGCCGGACCCGGTCCCCTGGCGACGGGGTCCGAGGGCTCGATGCCTCCCTCCGATGGGATTCCGTTACAGGATCGTTCCCGCTGGTCTCGGAAATGTCCTAGGGTACCTCGGGAGCGCAGCCCGAGCCTTGGTTATGTATCAAACGTACCCCTGGTCATCCCTCGCTCGGTGTCTGAGGCGACTGTGAACCCTTCGGGGGGCCAGCCTTCGAACCCCTAATCAGTAATGGGCGCGGAGCCCGGGTAGCCTGAGGCGGCCATGGAACCCTTCGGGGGGCCGACCTTCGAACCCCTGACCAGTAGTGGGTGTCGGGCCCACGCGATCTGAGGCGGCTGTTGAACCCTTCGGGGGGCCAGCCTTCGAACCCCTGATCAGTAAGGAGGCTCGGAGCCTAGTTCCTTCACGGGGAAGGATCCCTTTAGGGCTATCCCCTTTCCCGGTCCCTATTGCAAGAGATAGAGAAAGAGAAAAAAGGGAAAAGGATACGAAATTGAACGACGTGGCGTACCTTTTTTGGGGTGGTCGTTTTGGCGAAGGCGAAGCGTCGCCAGCTGCTCCTGCCAGAAGCGCCGCCTGTCCAGCCGTGGAGTTAATGCGACGGGGCGAGTAGTTGGCGAGGCTGCCGTTGTGCGTGCGCGTGCCGTTCGAGGAACGGGTCACGGGCGCGTCGTCTTCACGCCGTGAGAGGGGGTTTTCTCGCTGTCTCCGGATGGGACGTGAGCTTGGCTGATGGCGTGACCGCTGCTCCCGTGTGCCTGCCACCGTCATTACTGCCGGCCCACTTTTGACCGCGTTTGACCACTGCGTCAGGCTGGCGCTGCTGGGTCGCGCGCTGGGTCGCCTTGGGTCGCGGTATCGGTTCCGCAATCGAGGAGGTGCGGTGGTGGCGCAAGTGGTACAGTCGCTTGCATGCAGCGCCCGGCGCGCCGGTCGCGCGACGCGTGGGCTTGGGCCTCCGTGCTGGCATGTCAGGAGTCGGAGAGGTGCGTCCACTTGGCGTGGTTGCATGCCGCCTGCATGGCTGCCTGCCCCTTTCGCCCGTTGGTCTGGGCAAAAGCGGAGGGTCACTTGTAACCGCCGGGTGGTTGCGCGCGCCGTGCGCGGCGGTTTGGCTTCTTCTGCTCGGAGCCGGTCCGCATGACATGCGAGACCCAGCCCCCGCGCCACAGGGGAGGGCTTTGGAGGCGTGTTGGAGAAGACTCAGCCCGTGACGGTTGGGGGCGCAAGCAGGGAGAGTCGCCTTTAAAAGGAGGGCGACCCCCTTCGGAAGGCGGCCATGTCCTCTCGCTTCCTTATGCATTGCGTCCTTCCACCTTCCAAGCCCCCGGATGGGGGAAACCGCCGTCTTTTCGCCTCATCGTTGGAGGAACGCAACTCCGTGGGAGTTGGTACCTTTCAGCCATCGTTCGGCTTCAAGGATTTTCATCATGCAGCCCGGCTGCACCCCTCCACCGGCGGTCACCCAAGATGGCGACCTCCGGCCTGATGGTGGGGGAAAGCGAGCCGGGCTGCGGCCTCTGCCCCTCCCTCAGCCTCAAGGATTTTCATCACCAGGGCTGGGGAGGGGAGTGTGCCGAGTTGAGGCCGGCCCCTGCGTGGGCAGTGGCCCCCTCCTTCCCTCAGTGATCGGGGGGAAGGGCGGGAGTCGTCCCTGGCGCTGACAGTTGCACCGTGCCCGGCTCGCCGAGCCGAACGGCTTCGGAGCCGCTCCCGGTGCCGCCTCCCGCCACGGCAGCTGGAAGAGGTTCTTCCGCCGGCGCGACAGCCAAGGCTGGCCACGGACCAACCTCCAACTCTACGGCCTTCTGCCCGTCCTTGCCTCTCGAGTTTGGGCAAGGGCGGGGGCCTCCCAGCAGCAGCATCCGCCCCGAGGTCATCACTGCTGCTGTTCGGCCTCCCGGGACAGAAGTCTTCATCGTCGCCGCTATCGGGGTGGGCGATGACGAGCCGTTCGTCGGTCTTCTGTTGCTCCGCAGGCCTCTCCCCCATCGAGTGGGGTTGTTCGTACCTGCGGAGCCGGAACCGGAGTTCCGTTTGTAATGGCACTTCGAATGCTAGGGTTTTTTGTTCATTACGGCTTTTGGGGCCTGAACATGTATGTAACTTCGGCGCGGAGCCGTGTTTTTTCTTCATTTTTGAGCACTAAGACTCGCCTGTTGACTATCTGAACCGCTTCACCAAGCATGAGTCGCCCCGTGTCAAGGTGACGAGTGAGGTATCCGTATCCCGGAGGCGTAGGAGTCCCTCGGCTCGGTCGGCCTTGCTGTCCGAGGTTCCTCTAGCTTAGTTAAAGAGACCCCTCGGCCGCTCTTCGACGAGCCGAAGCCAGGGGTAGCGATATCAGCATGAACAGAGGCGGAGTTGGCTCGGAAATGAAACCTGGTTGGCCGGAGCCTAGCTGGGTTGTCCGTTGGCAGGATCGACGCCGGGGTTGATCAGCCGAGGCTTCGGACCGGGTCGGCGCCCTTGGAAGATGGTTGGCCGAGGCCCCGGAGGTGGCTAGCCGAGCCGCCTGCTCGGGCCGGATTCCCGGAGAAGTCCCTGACAGCGATTGCCCAGGCGTGGTGATGACGTCGTCCTTCGGAGCAGAGACCCTCGGACTGCGTCGCCGTCCGAGGCTAGGTCGGGCCTTGCCGAAGGTGTCATTGATGCCGAGGGTGGTGCTGCCCCCTTCCAGCGTCAAGACCCGAGCCTGCAGGATTAGATTGTCTTGTAGCGTGTGCCTTGTGTGGCCGTCGAGGCCAGAACACGCACCCTCGCCGCGTTGTAAAGCTGCGTCTCTTTTCCTCTCGTTTCGAGTATCTGGACTTTTTGTCGGTAACAGGGATGTTTGTGCGAGCGAGAGCTGCTTCTCGCGGAAGGTGATGAGTGAGGTATCCGTATCCCGGAGGCGTAGGAGTCCCTCGGCTCGGTCGGCCTTGCCGCTTACGCGTACTTTCACCCGTCCATGAGGCCCTGTCGCCGACTCGGTCGAGAAGGCTCGAAGGATCGCTTCGGCAGAAAGGCTTCCGAACGTAAAGACTTGTTCGATCCGCGGAGCCACTTTATTCGAACGCGAGTTACTTATCGCAGAAGGTGATGAGTGAGGTATCCGTATCCCGGAGGCGTAGGAGTCCCTCGGCTCGGTCAGCCTTGGCTGCTTACGTGTACTCCGTCATTTCCAGGACCCACTTTTCGAAGTAGCCAAAAGGCACGAAAGATATTCTGGTAGAAGAGATTTTTTTCGAGGAAAATTTTGACGCAGAGGGGGTTTCCCCCCTTTTAGCCCCCGAGGGAGGGTCGGGCTTTGCCAAGGCGAGGTCGACCCTTCCTTGTTGACTAAACTTTGCGGGAGTGCAAGGTATATGAACAACTTGGAAACATCTTAAGGGTAGAAGCGACGTAGCTGTTGGATGTTCCAAGCGTTGCCGTAGACCTCGCCTTGACTGTTGGCCAGCTTGTACGTTCCGGGCTTCAGAACTTTGGCGATGACGAATGGCCCCTCCCAGGGGGGTGTGAGCTTGTGCCTCCCTCGGGTGTCTTGCCGCAGCCGAAGCACCAGGTCGCCCACCTGGAGGTCTCGGGGTCGGACCCCTCGGGCGTGGTAGCGTCGTAGGGACTGCTGATACCGCGCCGAGTGTAGCAAGGCCCTGTCCCGAGCCTCTTCCAGCTGGTCCAGCGAGTCTTCTTGGCTAGCTTGGTTGCTTTGATCGTCGTAGGCTCTCGTCCTCGGGGAGCCGTATTCCAGGTCCGTGGGCAAGACGGCCTCGGCCCCGTAGACCAGGAAGAACGGCGTGAAACCCGTGGCTCGGCTCGGCGTCGTCCTCAGGCTCCAGACCACCGAGGGGAGTTCCTTTATCCATCGCTTGCCGAACTTGTTGAGGTCGTTGTAAATCCGAGGCACGAGCCCTTGTAGAATCATGCCATTGGCACGCTCTACTTGCCCATTCGACATGGGATGAGCTACGGCAGCCCAGTCCACCCGGATGTTGTGATCCTCGCAAAAATCCAAGAATTTTTTGCCGGTGAACTGGGTGCCGTTGTCGGTGATGATGGAGTTTGGGACCCCGAAGCGATGGATGATGTTGGTGAAGAACGCCACCGCCTGCTCGGACCTGATGCTGTTCAGGGGTCGGACCTCGATCCACTTGGAGAATTTGTCGACGGCGACCAGCAGGTGCGTGTAGCCCCCGGGCGCCTTCTGCAGAGGGCCGACGAGGTCCAGACCCCACACAGCAAAGGGCCAGGTGATGGGTATCGTTTGCAGAGCCTGAGCGAGCAGGTGGGTCTGCTTCGCATAGAATTGACACCCTTCGCAGGTGCGGACAATTCTAGTGGCGTCAGCCACCGCCGTCGGCCAGTAGAAACCTTGCCGGAAGGCGTTCCCGATGAGGGCTCGAGGCGCTGCATGATGGCCGCAAGCCCCCGAGTGTATCTCCTGCAGGAGTTCCTGACCTTCGGCGATGGAGATGCACCGCTGGAGGATGCCCGAGTTCCTTAAACCGAACGGCATGGTGACGTAGCAGTACATGCCGAAGGGCGTGATGAAAGAAGTCGCGAGCTGGTCGGACTCTTTCATCTTGATTTGATGATACCCTGAGTAGGCATCGAGGAAAGACAGGGTTTCGCACCCAGCAGTGGAATCCACGATTTGATCGATGCGAGGTAGAGGGTAGGGAACCTTCGGACATACTTTGTTGAGACCAGTGTAGTCCACACACATCCGCCATTTGCCCCTTTCTTCCTCACAAGCACAGGGTTGGCAAGCCATTCGGGATGGAATACCTCTTTGATGAACCCTGCTGCCATCAGCTTGTGGATCTCCTCGCCTATCACCCTGCGCCTTTCCTCGTCGAATCGGCGCAGAGGCTGCCTGACCGGTCGGGCTCCGGCCCGAATATCCAGCGAGTGCTCGGCGACATCCCTCGGTATGCCAGGCATGTCCGAGGGACTCCACGCAAAGACGTCGGCGTTTGCGCGGAGAAAGTCGACGAGCACTGCTTCCTATTTGGGGTCGAGCCCGGAACCGATCCGGATCTGCTTGGAGGTGTCACCACTGGGGTCGAGAGGGACGGCCTTAACCGTCTCCGCTGGCTCGAAGTTGCCGGCGTGTCGCTTCACGTCCGGCACCTCTCGGGAGAGGTTTTCCAGGTCGGCGATGAGGGCCTCGGACTCGGCGAGGGCCTCGGCGTACTCCACGCACTCCACATCGCATTCGAACGCGTGTTTGTACGTGGGGCCGACGGTGATGACCCCGTTGGGGCCCGGCATCTTGAGCTTCAGGTATGTGTAGTTGGGGATGGCCATGAACTTCGCGTAGCATGGCCTCCCCAATACTGCATGGTAGGTTCCTCGGAACCCGACCACCTCGAACGTCAGAGTCTCCCTTCGGAAGTTGGAGGGTGTTCCGAAGCAGACAGGAAGGTCGAGCCATCCGAGGGGCTGGACGCGCTTCCCAGGAATGATCCCGTGGAAGGGCGCAGCGCCTGCTCAGACGGAGGACAGATCGACGCGCAGGAGCCTGAGGGTCTCGGCGTAGATGATATTGAGGCAGCTGCCCCCATCCATCAGGACCTTGGTGAGCCTAACGTCGCCGATGATGGGGTCGACGACGAGCGGGTACTTCCCCGGGCTCGGCACGTGGTCGGGGTGGTCATCTTGGTCGAAGGTGATGGGCTTGTCGGACCAGTCTAGGTACACTGGCGCCGCCACCTTCACCGAGCAGACCTCCCGACGCTCTTGCTTGCGATGCCGAGCCGAGGCATTCGCCGCATGCCCTCCGTAGATCATGAAGCAGTCGCGGACCTCGGGGAACTCACCTGCTTGGTTATCTTCCTTCTTGTCGTCGTCGCGGGCCCTGCCACCCTCAGCGGGTGGCCCGGCCTTGTGGAAATGGCGCCGAAGCATGACGCACTCCTCGAGGGTGTGTTTGACGGGCCCCTGATGGTAAGGGCACGTCTCCTTGAGCATCTTGTCGAAGAGGTTGGCACCTCCGGGGGGCTTCCGAGGGTTCTTGTACTCAGCGGCGGCGACAAGGTCTGCGTTGGCGGCGTCGCGTTTCGCTTGCGACTTCCTCCTGCCTTTCTTCTTGGCACCGCTCGGAGCAGACGCCTCGGGAGCATCTTCCGACGGGCGGCCCTGGGGCTGCTTGTCCTTTCGAAAGATGGCCTCGACCGCCTCCTGGTCAGAGGCGAACTTGGTGGCGATGTCCATCAGCTCGCTCGCCCTGGTGGGGGTCTTGCAACCCAACTTGCTCACCAGGTCACGGCAGGTGGTGCCGGCAAGGAACGCGCCGATGACATCGGAGTCGGTGATGTTGGGCAGCTCGGTGCGCTGCTTCGAGAATCGCCGGATGTAGTCCCGAAGAGACTCTCTCGGCTGCTGCCGGCAGCTTCGGAGGTCCCAGGAATTCCCGGGGCGCACGTACGTGCCCTGGAAGTTGCCGGCGAAAGCTCGGACCAAATCCTCCCAGTTGGAAATCTGCCCCGGAGGCAGGTGCTCCAACCAAACGCGAGCAGTGTCGGAGAGGAACAGGGGGAGGTTACGGATGATGAGGTTGTCGTCGTCCGTTCCACCCAATTGATAGGCCAGGCGGTAGTCCGCGAGCCACAATTCTGATCTCGTTTCCCCCGAGTACTTTGTGATAGTAGTCGGGGGTCGGAATCGGGTCGGGAACGGCGCCCGCCGAATGGCTCGGCTGAAGACCTGCGGACCGGGTGGTTCGGGCGAGGGACTCCGATCCTCCCCGCTGTCGTAGCGTCCCTCACGCCTGGGGTGATAGCCTCGGCGCACCCTTTCGTCGAGGCGGGCCCGACGGTCGCGATGAGGGTGCTCGTCGCCGAGGTGGCCCGGGGCCGCAGGCGCGGTGTTGCGCGTGCGCCCGGTGTAGACCGAGGCTTCCCGCACGAGTCGGGAAGTCGCGGCACGAGGTTCCGAGGGGTACCCCTGCCTTCGGGAGGCAGAGCTCTCGGCCCGACGGGCCGCAGCGCCTTCCAGGAGATGCTTGAGCTCTCCCTGGATTCGCCGACCCTCGGTGGTTGATGACTTCGGCATCGCGCGGAGGAGCATCGCTGCGGTTGCCAGGTCCTGACCGGTCCCGCTGGATGCGAGTGGCGGCCTGTCCCTGGCATCATTGGCGATGCGGTGCTGGAGACCTTGGGGCAGGTGACGTATTTCTCCGGCCGGGGGCTGGCCCGCCCATACCAGCCCGACGTCCCGGCGGATCGGCTCGAGCGCTCCTGCCCCCTCGTCGAGCCCGGCCTGCGCCCCGCGGACTTGCTCGAGCTGTGGGTCGTGACCCTCCGCCGGAACGGGGACCACAGCTAGCTCCCGCGGGATGTCGGCGCGAGGCGCTGGCCTAGGGAGATCGCCATCCTCCGGCATGCCGAGACGGTTGCCTCCGGAGGGATCCCCTAGCTCGACGTGGAAACATTCGCGGCTCGGGCCGCAGTCCTTATCGTCAAGGCTGCGGCTGCCGTCGGAACAGTCGGAGAGGCAGTAGTTGCATGCGGTCATGAAGCCCCGCATGGCACTGGGGTTGCCAGATCCGGAGAAATCCCAGCAGATGCTGGGGTCGTCATCTTCCTCGGACCCAGAGGGTCCGTAGGTCGAGACGCCCGTCAATCGGTCCCAAGGCGACCGCACACGAAACCCCAGAGAGGTTGCGCTCGCCTCAACGTGAGCGCCCATCAGAGCGAGGTCGCTAGGCGGGTTGAGGTCGAGTCGAAATGACGAAGGATGGGAATCGGTTGGTACCTTTAGGTCGACGAGGAGCGACGAAGTCACGTCGGGGACTGATCGCGCCGTTGTCCTGGGTACGAGGGCGACGTCCTTCAGGCCCTCCGTGAGCGTGCTGGCGTCGTCCACTTGCTCGGGGTTGGCGTGTTGCGGGGGGACGGCGCTCGCCTTCGCCTCAAACGCGAGGGTGACGCCTGACGCGTCCTCCGTTGGGGCGCCGGGGATGTCGATTCGCTCGACGGTCGACGGAGCGCAGCCTCCCGCTCGGCCCTGGTTGCCCCGCCTCCTCCTCCGATGGCGAGGGAGAGGATGGGGCGAGCTCGAATGTTGTTCTTCCCCCACGCGGGGAAGACGTCGTCGATTCCGCCGCCGGCAGGCGGGCTGTCGGCCACCATTGTCGTCGTCGCGCGGCGGTGGAAGGAGTATCATGTCGTAGCTGCCGTCGAAAGACATGAACTCGAGGCTCCCGAAATGGAGCACCGTCCCGGGTTGGAGAGGTCGTTGGAGACTGCCCATCTGGAGCTTGACGGGAAACTGCTCGTCAACACGCAGCAGGCCCCTACCTGGCGCGCCAACTGTCGGCGTTTCGAGACCGGGGGGTCCCTAAGCCGACGAGTGAGTGTGTCGCGTGCCCCAGCCCAGATGGGTCGAGCGCGTGGGCGAGCGCGAAGGGGGGAAGAGCGAGGTGGTCGGAGCCGAGTCGGGAGGGAGGTGGAGATCCCGCGGCCTTCGTGTTCGTCCCGCGCCCAGGTCGGGTGCGCTTGCAGTAGGGGGTTACAAGCGTCCACGCGGGTGAGGGGAGCGAGCGGCCCCAAGAGAGCGCCTGCCCCAGCCCTCGTTCCCGCGGGGCCAACCTTCTCTAAGAAGGCCCTGGTCCTTCCTTTTATAGGCGTAAGGAGAGGATCCAGGTGTACAGATGGGGGTGTAGCAAGGTGCTACGTGTCTAGCGGGGGAGAGCTAGTGCCCTAAGTACATGCCAAGGTGGCAGCCGGAGAGATCTTGGCACCCAGCTGGTGTGGTGTCGTGGCTGTCGGAGGAGTAACGGAGCCTGGTGGAGGGACAGCTGTCGGAGTGGTTGGGCCCTTGCTGACGTCCCCCTGCTTCCGTAAGGGAGCTGAGAGCCGCCGTCGTCATGGATCTAGCGGGGCGCCATCATTGCCTATCTGGCGGAGCTAGCCAGATGGGACGTCGGTCCTGTTCTCTGTGGCCCGAGTCGGCTCGGGGTAGGGTGATGATGGCGCTTCCTGTTGACGTGGCGGACTTGTGCCCTAGGTCGGGCGACGTGGAGGCTCCTCCGAAGCCGAGGTCGAGTCTGTCCTGCATGGCCGAGGCCGAACCTGAGCTCCTGGGTCGGGCGAGGCGGAGGTCAGAGGCCAGAGCGGAGTCCGAGCCCTGGGTCGGGCGAGGCGGAGTTCGTCGTCTTCCGGGGCCTTAGCCCGAGTCCGAGCCCTGGGTCGGGCGGAGCGGAGTTCGCCGTCTTCCGGGGCCTTAGCCCGAGTCTGAGCCCTGGGTCGGGCGGAGCGGAGTTCGCCGTCTTCCGGGGCCTTAGCCCGAGTCCGAGCCCTGGGTCGGGCGGAGCGGAGTTCGCCGTCTTCCGGGGCCTTAGCCCGAGTCCGAGCCCTGGGTCGGGCGGAGCGGAGTTCGCCGTCTTCCGGGGCCTTAGCCCGAGTCCGAGCCCTGGGTCGGGCGGAGCTTCCTATGGCGCCTTTGGCAAGGCCTGGCTGCCCGTCAGTCTCACTCTGTCAAGTGGCACTGCAGTCGGGATGGCGCAGGCGGCGCTGTCCTTCTGTCAGACCGGTCAGTGGAGCGGCGAAGTGACGGCGGTCACTTCGGCTCTGCCAGGGGGCGCGCGTCAGGATAGAGGTGCCAGGCTTCCTTTGCGTTAAATGCCCCTGTGACTTGGTCGGTCGGCGCGGCGATTTAGTCAGGGTTGCTTCTTAACGAAGGCAAGGCCTCGGGCGAGCCGGAGGTGCGTCTGCCGTAAAAAAGGGGCCTCGGGCGAGACGGAAACACCTCAGGGTCGGCTGCCCTTGCCCGAGGCTAGGCTCGGGCGAGGCGTGATCGAGTCGCTCGTATGGACCGATCCCTGACTTAATCGCACCCATCAGGCCTATGCAGCTTTATGCTGATGGGGGTTACCAGCTGAGAATTAGGCGTCTTGAGGGTACCCCTAATTATGGTCCCCGACACTCGGCGATGTTGGGACTGACGGTTCGATCAAATCTAAAGGGATCACGTCCGTTGAGTCAACCATCGAGACCAAGGCCACTGCGTACCATCCTACTAAGTGGCAAGATGCCTAAGAAAACCGATGTGATAACATCGAGTTTGTTGCTTTTGGTTCGCTCAGCTCCACCAAAAGGCAGGGGGGCATATGTTGAGCACCAAATTGAGCGCGCGGACGGTCCGGCCCTGAGGCCAGACGGTCCGCGGTCCGGACAGTCCGCGCCTGTGGGCCGGACGGTCCGCGCGTGCGCAGAACAGATTAGGGTTCCGAGTTTTGTGCTACGGTTGTTAGCTAAAATCAGGGGATAAGCTCGGAAATTAGTTTGTAAAGGGTCCAGCCCCCCTCCTCTATAAATAGAGAGGTCTACGGCCGATTTGTAATCATCAATCGAATCAATACAACTTCTATTTCGCATTTTATCTTAGGAGTAGTTCTAGTTTAGCCCTAGTTTAGCCTTCCAATCCCCAAATTCTCCGCCTCTCCTCGACTCTACGTCGATTAGAGGAGTCTAGGTCGGTCTACCCAAGCCTAGACACCACCTAGGATCTCTACTCCCCGACGGGGTCCCTCCCGGGAGTGAGATCCAGGCGCCGTCGGCGATCTTCCGCCGTCCCTGCGTACGCGCGGACCGTCCGGCCCCAGGGCGCGGACCGTCCGGCCGTCAGGCAGGAGCCCTAGCCGCGCACCAGGCCGCGGACCGTCCGGCCCCAGGCCGCGGACAGTCCGCCTTTGCGCAGAGAGCACCACCGCGCCTCGCACCAGGCCGCGGACCGTCCGGCCCCTGCGCGTGGACCGTCCGCCCCTGTGCAGAAGGCACCGCCACGGTTCTTGTTGAGTGTTTGGCGCTCCAAAAAGGCGTCAACAGGTGTTTAGTTTCTTGACTAAAGTTTAGCTCGATCAAATCAATTGTTTAAATATCAATTATAGGTTTTAAATATAATCTTAATTATGATTAATAAATTCGTCTCTTTTAGTCTTTATCTATGTAATTAGTTTTATAATTAGACTACATTTAATATCCGTAATTATTATCTAAATATTCGATATAACATGGGACTAAGGACTCCTTTGGCACGACTCTTTAGGTGGCTCCAGCTCGGTCCGGTCGTGAAGACCTACCAAACTGTCATAAAAAATGGCTTCTCGCCGAGAGCTCTTCAAGAGCTAGGGCAGTTTTCTTGCTGGGAGCCAGAGCACCAAAACATGATTTTTACTGGCTCCTGCATTTTTTATACATCATTCAAAAAAACATAGAAAAAACTATTTTGTCAAACAATTTGCAAAAACGCTCTATCCGACTATCCGCTCCAGATAAGTCAAAGACATTGTTAGCGAAGCTCTGCTAAAAGCGGCCTAAAATTTTAGTTGGGTGGAACTAAACATCTGCTTTAAGGTCATCTTCAGTGGAGTATGTATAAACATTGTCTTATACTATAAACTGTATTATTTATAGAGTAAAATTTAAAATAGAAAGTGAGATAGTCTAAGATGCCTCTCTCGATGCAGGCATACTCTGATCGGCATGCTGTGCAATGGCCATCCACAGTTCGTCAGTTCCAGACACCGAAAACATGCACATGAGTACATGACACCTAATGCTACGACCACCGGACCACGGGTCCACGACAAGCTGCCTCTTCGAGCGCAGAGGAGAGGAGCACCGGAGTGTCAACGCGATGGGCTCAGATCATGATCAGACGTCGGAAGCTCCGGTGCGCGCGTTGAGGCCTCTTGGATCGAGGTTGAGGACACCGGCCGTGGAGGCTGGCAACTCCACGGGCGAGTATCTGTATCCTCGACCTCAATCATCACAGCCGCAGCTGCTTGGACAGGGGAGTGGTGCCGTCACGTGGCGTGGGTACGTGGCAGTGGCACAAGCTTTTGACTAGAAACAACAAGCTCGCTGTCTGTATTCAATTTGTGCGGCTAGGACATGTCCTGCTGCGTGTTAGGCGTGCACGGCTTTTTATCATACGGTGCAAGGCGCGTGTGATCGGTCCATGTGTCAGGGGCAGACCCTAAGAGGTGTAGGGGTCCGCGGCACACCCTAACTTCAACAAGGGTATCTAAAGGGTACTGTATCCTAAATTTAGAGGGTGTTTGGTTTAAGGAATCACTCAATCCAAAATGAGGTAGGTTTATTCCTTAAATTCGGTGGGATGATCTTATTTCTCATATTAGTATTAACTAACTATGAGAAATGAGATGGTGATGGATCAACTCAATCCATTCTGTCAGGGTTTTGGACCCGCGAGGACCCTCAACCAACTAGTGAATTTGTTGTTGCGTGCCCCTATCCAGATGGGTTGATGCAAGATGGAACACAAGAGAGGGAATGAGACTTATATTATCTTACACCGAGGTGCTCGTAGTAGGGGTTACAAGCGTTGCAAGAGAGATAGAGGGGGAGAGAGAGTTCGGTCTTGTGGTGAGGTGCCTGAGCTGGCCTCCGCCGCGTCTTTCCTACTCTGCCTGCCTCCGCTCGTCCCCTTCTCCCTGCGTGCGTTCGTCCGTGTGTCTCGTCGTCTCGTCCCCTCCCCCTTAGGAAGGCCCTGGGCATCCCCTTTTATAGGTACAAGGAGATGACCCAGCTGTACAATGGGGGTGTAGCCATGTGCTAACGTGGCTGGCGGAGAAGTGCCTTGAGCCCTGCACGAGTGCTAACGTGGCTGTCGGAGAAGTGCCTTAAGCCCTGTAGAAGCATAGCTGGCGGTGCGGCATGGATCATGCTGACGTTTCCTTGCTTCCGTATAGGGTTGAGAGCAACCGACGTCACGGACGCACGCGGGGAACCATTATTACTTGTTACCGGAGTAACCTTAGATGGGACACCGGTCTTGTTCCTTCATAGCCTGAGGCAGCTAGCTAGGAGTAGGGTAATGATGTATCCCCTGTAGCGTAGTCGGTCCGAGGCCGAGGTCGGGCGAGGCGGAGACTTCTCCCGAGGCCGAGGCCGAGGTCGGGCGAGGATGTGACTCCTCCCGAGGCCGAGGCTGAGGCCGAGGTCGGGCGAGGATGTGACTCCTCCCGAGGCCGAGGCCTGGGGTCGGGCGAGGCGGAGACCTTCTGCCGAGGCCGAGGCCTGAGGTCGGGCGAGGCGGAGCTCCCTGTTGCGCCCGAGGCTGAACTCGTGGGAGATCGTGACTCAGTTTTACCCTGGTGGTTGGCACAGTAGTTGAAACGGGGTGAATAGTGCTGTTTTCCTGTCAGAACGGTCAGTAAAGGGGCGAAGTGACTGCGGTCACTTCGACCTTGCCGACTGAGGCACGCGTGTCAGGATAAGGTGTCAGGCGATCCCCGCATTAAATGTGCATGCCATACGGTCGGTTGGTGAGGCGATTTGGCCGAGGTCGCTGCACGACAAAGTCTGCCCGAGCTGGGCTTCGGGCGAGCCGAGGGTGCGTCTGCTGACTGAGGGGACCCTCGGGCGACGCGTGAATCCGTCCGGGACTACTGTCCTTGCCTGAGGCTAGGCTTGGATGAGGTCGCATCCCTTGGTAGACGAGGCCTGCGCTTTATCAGCCGTTTATGGTTTGTTCTGAAGATGTTTTCAAGTCGGATTAAGGAGCATTGGGGGTACCCCTAATTACGGTCCCCGACAGTAGCCCCCGAGCCTCGAAGGGAGTGTTGGTACTCGCTTAGAGGTTTTGCCAGATTTTTGCAAGGGGACCAACCCTTCTCGGTCGTATTTTGTTCCGATGGGTGCGCGCGAGCGCACCCGTCGGGTGTAGCCCCCGAGGCCTCAGAGGAGTGGTTTGACTCCTCTGAGGTCTTAATTCTTTTTGCGATGTCTCGGTCGGCCTTGTTGTTCCCTCATGCAGTCTGGTTGTAGCCCGGGTGCATGGTTAGGCTCCGAGTTTTTAAGCTGGTTTGTTGACGTGGTCAACAGTTTGGTCGTAGCCTGGTGCCAGAGCAGCCCCCGAGCCTCTGCACAGAGCGAGAGGACGATCAAGGACCGTCTCGACTTTTATTGTACGCCCCTTCGTCACCTTTCCGCAAGGAGGAAGGGGGGAAAGCGTCGTGTTACCCTCGGAGGGCACCGAACATGGTGTTTCCATGTAACACCCTGAATTTGGGGGTATAAAATTTCTTTGCTCATATTCACAAATTCAGGTGTTACTTTTCTTTTCTCATCCTTCCCCAATCTTTTCTTTCTCATTTCTATAGGAGAAAAGTGCTTATTTTATTTGTAATAATAGTGTGCTAGGTCAAACCCTAAGGGAGTATGAATTGTTGCATCATGTTGAACCCTAGATTTCACTTTTGTTTGGTGCATAATTCTCAAAAGGTCTAATTTGAATTTGTGGCACATTTGAATTTGAATCAAATGGAGAAAATAAAAAGAAAAGAGAAAGGAAATTCCAGAATAAAAGAAAAGGGAGAAGCAGCCCGTTACCTCAGCCCGCTCGGCCTTTCGGCCCACCAGGCCCAACCCGCGCGCCCGCGCGCGCGTTCTCCCTCCCGCCCCTCCTCTCTCTGCGCGAGCGGGCCCGCCTGTCGGCGCGGCCGCCGTCTCCGCGCTCGCTCCCCCGCTCTCTCTGGTTGCCCGGTCCCACCTGTCGGCGCTCCCGTTTCACCGCGCGTGCGCCATCTCCCTCGCTCTCTCTCTGCCCGTGGGCCCTCCCGGTCAGCCCCGCTTTCCTCGCGCCCGCGCCCGCGCCCGACTTCTTCTCTCTCTGCGTCGCGGGCCCCGGCTGTCAGCTTCGCCGTTCTCGCGTAACCGCCGCCGAGCCGCGCGCGCCCGCCTTCCTCGCGCCCACGTCGCGCGTGGGGAGCTCGCCCCACCTCGCCCTCGGCCACTTGAGCCCCGAATCCCACTCGCCCTCTCCCCCTCCCTCATTTGCGCACCAACCGGCCCTCTCTCTCGCCCTCTCCCTCGCTGCGCGCACGCCCAAGCGCCATCGCCGCGAACCGCCGCCGCCCGAGCTTGTTCCTCCGTCGCCGTTGGAGCTCCGCCGCGTCCCTTGCCACGGTGAGCTCCGCCCCGACGTCCACAGCCCGGGACGCGCCCCAATTCCCTCTCCCCCTCCCTATTTCTCTCTGCCCGCGCTCACCCGTCTCCGCCGTGCAGCCGCCGCCGTCGACCCGGGCCACCGTCGCGTCTCCGTCGTCGCCGAGGAGTCCCCGGAGTTCGCCGTGAGGTAAGGAACCTCTCCCGCCCCTATTGGCCCTTGTCTTGCACTCTAGCGCGCTTGATTTCTCGCCGGAGTCGCTTAGCGCCGCCGCCGAGCCGCCTCGCCGTGAACCACCCCCCTCCGGCGCCCCTACCCCGACCCAGACCCCGCCAATAGGTTCCCCGTGCCCTCCCCAACCTCCCCGGCCACTCAGGTCGCCCCGGGAACCCGCTGGGCCCCCGCTCCCCTCGTCTCCGGCGAGCTCTTTCGCCGCGGGGGCGAGCGCCGCCGCCCCAGCTAGCTGAGGGAGACGGGAGCCAGCCACCCCCATCCCCGCCGTCTATCTTAGATCGGACGGCGCGGATTCAAATAACCCGAACCCAATCTCAACCGCCCGCCCAAGATCCAACGGCCCAGAGCCGTTTCCCCGCGCCCTGTCCCTCTGCCCGCTGGGCCCCGCCTGTCGGCGCGCCCGCGCACTCGCTCTGCCCGCTGGCCCCGCTTGTCAGTCGCCGCGCCCGCGCTCGCGCTGCCCGCTGGCCCCGCCTGTCAGCCACCCCGAGCCGCCGCGCGCCCGCGCGCCCGCCGCAGGATCTAATCCTGGCCGTTGATCTGAGATCTAACGGCTGTAAGCGCCCGATACCCCTTCGCCCACGCTTTTTCTTAAAGAACCCCTCGGTTTTCTGGATTTTGCGCCTGCCGTCCCTGGTTTCTCGCAGTTAAGTCCTCAGCCCTTTTATTTAATTCAAAATAGGTCCTTAGGGTATATTTTTAACCCCTAAACTTGTAAAATTCATAACTTTGCCATATGAACTCCAAATTAGGTGCTTCAAATTGCAAAATGTTCATAAAATTATTATCTATCTATTTATGCAATGTTTCCCTGCTATTTCCATGTTCCAATTAATGGTTAATCATTAGGATAGGATTAAGGTTATTGGAACCCTATTTGAGATAAATAAAAGATAGTAGACTTTAATAAAAGTTGGAGCACTTAAGTTTATGGACTCAAACACTTAAGTTTAGGAACTTAAACCAGATAATTATTTAATCCCACCACTGATTTAAACCTGAGTAGTGGATAATGACTCATTTTGTATAGTCCTCTACCCCAGACCTAGGGAACACCAGGGTGCCTATCCCTTTTCTGTTATGAACTTGTGACCTCTCTCTGCTGCATATGTTTGGTATATTGTTTTGTTTGTTATTTCCCAAGTGCATAGTGTGAATGATTGCTTTACGTAGACAACGAGCAGTCTGTGTTTCCCGAGGAAGTTGCAGAGGAAGTTCCTGATCAGCAGTTTGGTGAAGGCAAGTGTCCTCTGACCCATTATGTCCTATTCATTTATAACTTACTACCCCACATTACTTACTTGAAACCTAAGGATTGACTAGCTTTACACTTTACTTTATCCTTGATGACCTTATGGGCTATTATGGTTAGCATTATGCTACTGCCTTAACTTAATCAATGAACATGATGTGAATATTTATGATACTGTTATCCTGGTTATGTTGATGATCTTGTGATACTCTAGGGGGCTCAGGCTGTTTCCTGAGTACCTCTCCGTAAGGACCTGTTCGTTGAGAGACCACCCGGGATAACAGTGCAACCATGAGGGTGAAATGGGGCACCCTTAGCTAAATAATTAGAGGAACTAGGGGTGTAGTTGCTTCGCCGTCGTGCCGTCAATGGGGTCCAGGCACAGTGCTTGCTCTGCCGAGGCTGAGTGCCGAGGTTCTTTCGTTTTGCTTTTGTTAGTCACTCTCCTGCGGGGAGGAGTACTGTGTTTATTAAACTGGAGAAACCTAACGGGCGGCTACGATCTCTAGGGAATCTTTGTAAAAGCTACGTAGTGATACCCTGCCGGACCACCTAGGTAGTGGTCAATGGGGATTAGCTCTCCCCGGGCAGAAAGGGAATCATGACTCATGGGTAAAGTGTGCGACCTCTGCAGAGGGTAGTGAAACTGATATATCAGCCGTGCTCACGGTTAAGAGCAGCCTTGGGATCCTCTTTGATTAGAGATACAGCTGGTTCGAGACTCAATGGTTTTATTAATGTTTTTGGTTCGATGATGATCATGATGTTCCTCGAGGAGGAAGCTGTTCACGGGCTGGCTATTACTAAAACTTGGCTTCCACTAATAATAAATACCTGACCAACTAAAAGCAACTGCTTGAGCTTAACTCCACATAAAGCTAGTCCACCTCAGCCAAACGGGACATTTGCTGAGTACGTTGATGTGTACTCATCCTTGCTTTACCACCAAACACCAGGTTGTCCGCATTGTAACCCCTGCTCGGGAGAAGGCGAAGCCGTGGAAGGAGACTTCCAGGAGTTCCAAGACTACGACGAATTCTAAGTGTGGGTTGGCGGCAACCCCCAGTCAGCTGCCTATGAAGGCCTTATCTTTACTGCGTTTCGCTAGTACTTTGATTTAACTGTTAAGTTGATGACTATGTGGATGTCTATGACTCTGTGATGTAATTAAGTTAATACTTCCTTAAGTTATTATTCGAGCAATGTGCATTGATGTTCATTTATGTAATCGCTGTGTACGTGAGTTCTGATCCTGGCACGTACATAGTTCGCACTTGGTTTGCCTTCCAAAACCGGGTGTGACATAAGTGGTATCAAAGCCGTGCTGACTGTAGGACCGCTGACCTAGAGTAGCACTGGTCGTACTAAGGACTATTGACCTTCCCTCTCACCTTGACCTCTGATGTTACTTCAAAAGTCGGTCACCTCGACCAACCCTATGTTTTACTACATATACATATATATATACTATATTATGCCTTGTTAAAATTTTATCTTATTCTGTCTATGGTTTATTCACTTGTCATATTAGTTCTGCTCTTACTCTTATGCTTACGGTGTCTTTTGTAGATGGCTCGTCTTAGACACACTGCACGTAAGTCGGTGATTCCTTTCCTGCCGTCTCGACTTGCGGAGCGTCCTCTGCACCGCACCGTGTCCGGTCAGTCGAGTCACCTGGAGAGACTGCACCACCGCCTGCGTGAGGAGCAGGAACGCCGGCGCCAGCACAGAGAGCAGCAGGGCTCTTCCTCCTCATCCCAGCATGAGGTGGAGTCCGTGAGGCCCCGTTCCTCTGTCGCCCAGCTGGAGGCGCCCCCTGCACCACCGCGGGACGCCCCGGCTGTTGGAGGAGCTACTGGAGGAGGTCTTGGAGGAGACCCCGACGACGACGACTCAGACCACAGCACGGAGTCTTCTGAGCCGCAGGAGGCGGAAGGATGGGTCGCCCGACCCATCACCCGTGACGCCGCTCGCGGTTGTCACTTCCACGACGCACTCGACACCTTGCTGCGCCAGGCTTTCGACCGGCACACCTGGTCGATCGAGTATCGTTGTGTAGTCTACCAGCACAGTCGCGGGAGGTACCCGGACCGCTGGGAGGCTACCTGCCTAGTTCGCCGTCCGGAGGATGACCTCCGGGGTGCGGAGGCCGTTTCGGAGCACTATTCCATCTCCGAGAGGGACACTGCAGAGGCGGCTATGCAGGATGCAGCACGGCGTGCACTCTCTCAGTACTGTTCTTTGTTCGGTGGGGTGGCCGACGGTCTTAACCTTCGGTACTACCCCCGCCGCCCTACTGGCAGCACAGAGAGTGTGGTTGTCTCACCTGTTGGTGAGGCTAACCCTAGGTTGAGCAGCACAGTCAACCTAGTCGCAGTGCTTAACACTGAGCTGGATCACTCTCTGGACGAGCTGAGCAGGGCTCGAACGGAGATTGCGGAGTTGCGTGCTGAGCTGGCAGAGCGCCATCACCAGGAGGGTGGTTCTCCCGCTCCTGTTGGGACTCAGCACCCGTACCGCTCGCCGCCACGTGGTCACCACACTTATGGTTCCCCTGCCTGTAAGACCAGGATAGATCTGGATCCTTAGATCGTTAGCGTCGAAGTTTGTAATAGTCCTTAAATCAGATGTCTCAGTCTTAGATAGTCAGTTTAGTTTGCTTATCAGTTGCTTCCATTTAGTTTAGTTTGCTTATCAGTCGCTTGCTTGCTTGTCATGATAAACTTGTGCTGGATTTGAATCTTTGTAATGACTGTAGCCAACATGTGGGTTTCCCCTGCAGTTTGGCTTAGCTAGTAATGTTAATGAAGTCAGTTACTTAGTTGGGAAGCCATTTACTTCTACTTTCCTTCTTATCTGAGAAGCTGTGTTGAATCATAATGAGGATCAGTGAAGCTCTTTGTTCACTCAGTGTCATGAAGAATTCTGTATCCTCTTTTCTTATGCTGGAGGGTTGTAAGATCAATGCTGATGTATGAATGTCTTCTACAGATGTCTGACAACAGGCGCCGATGCAACAGGCGTGCTCAGCAAGAGCAGCATGATCAGCAGGAGGAACACCAGAGGCAGCCTCCCCCGCCACCCCCGATGACAGTGGAGCAGATGTTCTTGATGCAGACTCAGGCAGTGCAGGCCATTGGGCAGACTCTGGCAGCCATGCAGCAGGCTCAACAGCAACCCCAACCCCAATTGCAAGTGCAGATGCCCCAGATGCCATGGGATAAGCGTGGTGAGTTCATGAGAGGGCACCCTCCTACCTTCGCCCATTCTGCTGACCCCATGGATGCAGAAGACTGGTTGCGTGCAGTGGAAAGGGAACTGCGCACCGCCCAATGCAACGACCGGGAGAAGGTTCTGTATGGTCCCCGTCAGCTAAGGGGAGCAGCCCAGTCCTGGTGGGAGTCCTACCTCGCCACACATGCTGACCCCGAAGCCATCACCTGGGAAGAATTCAGCGAGAGTTTCCGCAGGTACCATGTGCCAGAGGGACTGATGATCGTGAAGAAGGAGGAGTTTCTGGCTCTGAAGCAGGGACCCCTATCTGTCAGTGAATACAGAGACAAGTTTCTGCAGCTATCTCGGTATGCACCTGAGGATGTCAACACTGATGCTAAAAGGCAGTATAGGTTCATGAGGGGTTTGGTGGATCCCCTGCATTACCAGCTGATGAATCACACCTTCCCCACCTTCCAGCACCTGATCGATAGGGCAGTTATGACTGAGAAGAAGCGTAAGGATATGGAAGATCGGAAGCGCAAGATGAGTGGACCCCAGTCCGGAAGCATCAGCCGTCCGCGTTTCTCAGGCAGTTCATCTCAGCAAGGCAGGCCTGGTCACCCATAGGGATATCAGAATCAGAATCAGCGTCCGCATCAGCAGCAGTTTCAGAGGCAGTACCAACAGCAGCAGCAGCAGTATCGTCAGCACAGCCAGCAGGGAGGTAATCAGTATCAGAAGCATAACAACCAGGCACCCCGCCTTCCTGCCCCAGCAGCAAACCAGAGCAACCAAGCAGCCCCAGCACAAGGAGGAGGCAGAGGATGTTTCCACTGTGGAGAACAAGGCCACTGGGCGATGCAGTGCCCGAAGAAGGCGACGCAGCAGCAGACCAACCCCAATGCTCCAACAAGGCAAGGTGTACTGCAGCCAACGGTAGGCAATCGTAACCAAGCGTACAACCGTGGAAAGGTGAACCACTTGGAGGCCGAAGCGATCCAGGATGCACCAGATGTGGCAGTAGGTATGTTCTCAGTCGAATCTCATCCCACGAAAGTGTTATTTGATACTGGTGCAACTCATTCATTTGTCACTGCAACCTGGGTAGAATTGCATAACATCTCAGTAGAGGCAATGATGCCGCCCATGAGGATTAATTCAGTTGGTGGCAAAGTGCAAACAGATAAAATATGCTCAAATATAAGGGTGGAAATAAGGGGGATAGGGTTCCCCAGTGATCTAATAGTAATAGACACCCCTGGGGTAGATGTCATTCTAGGGATGAATTGGTTAATGAGGTACGAAGCGAATATTAGCTGTGACAAGAGGACCGTAACATTGAAGTCCCCGTCAGGAGAAGAGGTAGTGGCCGAGCTAAGGATGCCTAAATCAGCGGAGGGTGTCTGTCACCAGATTTCAGTTGGTAGTAAGGAGCCCAACTCGCTCGAGGCTATCAAGGTTGTGTCGGACTTTCCGGACGTATTTCCCGAGGAGCTAACGGGCATGCCATCCGAGAGGAAAGTCGAATTTGCCATAGAGCTTATCCCTGGTACCGCCCCCATTTCCAAAAGAGCCTACCGAGTGTCTGGACCAGAATTGGTGGAACTCAAGAAGCAGATAGATGAGATGTTAGAGAAGGGTTACATCAGACCAAGTACCTCGCCTTGGGCCGCTCCGGTGTTGTTTGTAGAGAAGAAAGATGGTACCAAAAGGATGTGCATAGACTACAGAGCCTTGAATGAAGTCACTGTCAAGAACAAGTACCCCCTGCCAAGGATAGAAGATTTGTTCGACCAGCTCAGAGGTGCCAGCGTATTCTCGAAGATAGATCTGAGGTCAGGCTACCATCAACTCAGAATCCGACCCTCGGACATACCGAAGACAGCATTCATCACCAAGTATGGGTTATATGAATTCACAGTTATGTCCTTTGGTTTGACAAATGCGCCAGCCTTCTTTATGTACCTGATGAACAGTGTGTTCATGGATTATCTGGACAAGTTTGTGGTAGTGTTTATCGATGATATTCTTATATACTCTCGAAGTGAGGAAGATCATGTAGAGCATTTGAAGATGGTATTGCAAAGACTTCGAGAGCATCAGTTGTATGCCAAGCTGAGCAAATGCGAGTTCTGGATTCATGAAGTCTTGTTTCTGGGTCACATCATAAATCAAGAAGGGTTGGCAGTGGATCCAAAGAAAGTGGCAGATATCCTGAACTGGAAAGCACCAAAGGATGTTCGTGGGATCAAGAGCTTCATTGGAATGGCTGGGTATTACAGGCGTTTCATCGAAGGCTTCTCAAAGATTGCGAGACCAATGACAGCGTTACTAGCGAAGAAAGTTGAGTTCAAGTGGACCCAAAAATGTCAGGAAGCATTTGAAGAACTGAAAAATAGATTGACTACAGCTCCGGTATTAGTCCTGCCTGATGTTCACAAGCCATTCTCAGTGTATTGCGATGCTTCTTACACCGGATTGGGATGTGTGCTAATGCAAGAAGGAAGAGTGGTAGCATATTCATCTCGACAGCTGAAGATTCATGAGAAAAATTATCCCACACATGACCTAGAGTTGGCAGCAGTAGTTCATGCTTTGAAGACCTGGAGACATTACCTGTATGGGCAGAAGTGCGACATCTACACAGATCATAAAAGTCTGAAATACATATTCACCCAGTCAGAGCTAAACATGAGACAGCGGAGATGGTTGGAATTGATCAAAGACTACGAGTTGGAGATACATTACCATCCAGGCAAAGCCAACATGGTTGCAGATGCTCTGAGCAGGAAGAGTCAAGTCAATATGTTGGCCATGTACCCAATGCCATATGAGTTAGCCAAGGAGTTCGACAGACTGAGTCTCGGTTTCCTGAACAGCACGCAAGGAGTAACAGTGGAATTAGAGCCCACCCTAGAGCGGGAGATCAAAGAAGGGCAGAAGGATGATGAAAGCATCAACAAGATCCGGCAGCTAATCTTAGAAGGAAGAGGCAAAGACTTTCGAGAGGATGAAGAGGGGGTAATATGGTTCAAGGACCGATTGTGTGTCCCCGACCTCAAACCTATTCGGGAGCTGATCCTAAAGGAAGCTCATGAGACAGCCTACTCCATACACCCGGGAAGTGAAAAGATGTACCAGGATTTAAAGAGGAGGTTTTGGTGGTATGGCATGAAAAGAGAGATCGCAGAATATGTCGCCATCTGTGATAGCTGTCAGAGGACCAAAGCAGAGCATCAAAGGCCCGCTGGATTGTTGCAGCCTTTGCGGATTCCTCAGTGGAAGTGGGATGAGATCGGAATGGATTTTATAGTTGGCTTACCTCGTACCCGGGTCGGCTATGATTCTATCTGGGTGGTCGTGGACCGCTTAACAAAGGTGGCCCATTTCATACCTGTGAAGACCACATACACCGGAGCAACGTTAGCTGAGTTATACATGTCACGGATAGTCTGCCTTCATGGTGTGCCGAAGAAGATAGTGTCAGATCGAGGAACGCAGTTCACCTCTCATTTTTGGCAGCAGCTACAAGAAGCTTTGGGCACCCATTTGAACTTCAGCTCGGCTTATCACCCGCAGACAGACGGTCAGACTGAAAGAACTAATCAGATCCTAGAAGATATGCTGAGAGCCTGTGCGTTGCAAGACAAGTCAGGATGGGACAAAAGGTTACCTTATGCAGAATTCTCCTATAACAATAGTTACCAGGCCAGCTTGAGGATGTCACCGTTTCAGGCACTCTATGGACGGAGTTGTAGGACTCCGTTGCATTGGGACCAGCCTGGAGAGAGACAGGTGTTTGGCCCCGACATTTTGCTTGAGGCCGAAGAGAATATCAAAATGGTTCGGGAGAATCTGAAGATAGCACAATCAAGGCAGCGAAGCTATGCAGACAGAAGGAGAAGAGAACTGAGTTTTGAAGTGGGAGATTTCGTCTATCTGAAGGTGTCACCCATCAGGGGAGTCAGAAGGTTCGGAGTTAAAGGCAAGTTAGCACCCCGGTACGTTGGACCATATCAGATTCAAGCAAAGCGTGGAGAAGTGGCTTACCAACTCAACCTACCAGAAAGTTTGTCGGCAGTGCACAATGTGTTCCACGTGTCACAATTGAAGAAGTGTCTGCGAGTACCAGAAGAACAGTTGCCAGTGGAGGGTTTGGAAGTCCAGGAGGATCTGACATACATAGAGAAGCCAACGCAGATTCTGGAGTTTGCAGACAGAGTCACCCGGAGGAATACCGTCAGAATGTGCAAAGTCAGATGGGGTCACCACTCGGAGGAAGAAGCAACCTGGGAACGAGAAGATGATCTGAAAGCCAAATACCCTGAACTCTTTGCTGACCAACCCTGAATCTCGGGGGCGAGATTCTTTTAAGGGGGATAGGTTTGTAACACCCTGAATTTGGGGGTATAAAATTTCTTTGCTCATATTCACAAATTCAGGTGTTACTTTTCTTTTCTCATCCTTCCCCAATCTTTTCTTTCTCATTTCTATAGGAGAAAAGTGCTTATTTTATTTGTAATAATAGTGTGCTAGGTCAAACCCTAAGGGAGTATGAATTGTTGCATCATGTTGAACCCTAGATTTCACTTTTGTTTGGTGCATAATTCTCAAAAGGTCTAATTTGAATTTGTGGCACATTTGAATTTGAATCAAATGGAGAAAATAAAAAGAAAAGAGAAAGGAAATTCCAGAATAAAAGAAAAGGGAGAAGCAGCCCGTTACCTCAGCCCGCTCGGCCTTTCGGCCCACCAGGCCCAACCCGCGCGCCCGCGCGCGCGTTCTCCCTCCCGCCCCTCCTCTCTCTGCGCGAGCGGGCCCGCCTGTCGGCGCGGCCGCCGTCTCCGCGCTCGCTCCCCCGCTCTCTCTGGTTGCCCGGTCCCACCTGTCGGTGCTCCCGTTTCACCGCGCGTGCGCCATCTCCCTCGCTCTCTCTCTGCCCGTGGGCCCTCCCGGTCAGCCCCGCTTTCCTCGCGCCCGCGCCCGACTTCTTCTCTCTCTGCGTCGCGGGCCCCGGCTGTCAGCTTCGCCGTTCTCGCGTAACCGCCGCCGAGCCGCGCGCGCCCGCCTTCCTCGCGCCCACGTCGCGCGTGGGGAGCTCGCCCCACCTCGCCCTCGGCCACTTGAGCCCCGAATCCCACTCGCCCTCTCCCCCTCCCTCATTTGCGCACCAACCGGCCCTCTCTCTCGCCCTCTCCCTCGCTGCGCGCACGCCCAAGCGCCATCGCCGCGAACCGCCGCCGCCCGAGCTTGTTCCTCCGTCGCCGTTGGAGCTCCGCCGCGTCCCTTGCCACGGTGAGCTCCGCCCCGACGTCCACAGCCCGGGACGCGCCCCAATTCCCTCTCCCCCTCCCTATTTCTCTCTGCCCGCGCTCACCCGTCTCCGCCGTGCAGCCGCCGCCGTCGACCCGGGCCACCGTCGCGTCTCCGTCGTCGCCGAGGAGTCCCCGGAGTTCGCTGTGAGGTAAGGAACCTCTCCCGCCCCTATTGGCCCTTGTCTTGCACTCTAGCGCGCTTGATTTCTCGCCGGAGTCGCTTAGCGCCGCCGCCGAGCCGCCTCGCCGTGAACCACCCCCCTCCGGCGCCCCTACCCCGACCCAGACCCCGCCAATAGGTTCCCCGTGCCCTCCCCAACCTCCCCGGCCACTTAGGTCGCCCCGGGAACCCGCTGGGCCCCCGCTCCCCTCGTCTCCGGCGAGCTCTTTCGCCGCGGGGGCGAGCGCCGCCGCCCCAGCTAGCTGAGGGAGACGGGAGCCAGCCACCCCCATCCCCGCCGTCTATCTTAGATCGGACGGCGCGGATTCAAATAACCCGAACCCAATCTCAACCGCCCGCCCAAGATCCAACGGCCCAGAGCCGTTTCCCCGCGCCCTGTCCCTCTGCCCGCTGGGCCCCGCCTGTCGGCGCGTCCGCGCACTCGCTCTGCCCGCTGGCCCCGCTTGTCAGTCGCCGCGCCCGCGCTCGCGCTGCCCGCTGGCCCCGCCTGTCAGCCACCCCGAGCCGCCGCGCGCCCGCGCGCCCGCCGCAGGATCTAATCCTGGCCGTTGATCTGAGATCTAACGGCTGTAAGCGCCCGATACCCCTTCGCCCGCGCTTTTTCTTAAAGAACCCCTCGGTTTTCTAGATTTTGCGCCCGCCGTCCCTGGTTTCTCGCAGTTAAGTCCTCAGCCCTTTTATTTAATTCAAAATAGGTCCTTAGGGTATATTTTTAACCCCTAAACTTGTAAAATTCATAACTTTGCCATATGAACTCCAAATTAGGTGCTTCAAATTGCAAAATGTTCATAAAATTATTATCTATCTATTTATGCAATGTTTCCCTGCTGTTTCCATGTTCCAATTAATGGTTAATCATTAGGATAGGATTAAGGTTATTGGAACCCTATTTGAGATAAATAAAAGATAGTAGACTTTAATAAAAGTTGGAGCACTTAAGTTTATGGACTCAAACACTTAAGTTTAGGAACTTAAACCAGATAATTATTTAATCCCACCACTGATTTAAACCTGAGTAGTGGATAATGACTCATTTTGTATAGTCCTCTACCCCAGACCTAGGGAACACCAGGGTGCCTATCCCTTTTCTGTTATGAACTTGTGACCTCTCTCTGCTGCATATGTTTGGTATATTGTTTTGTTTGTTATTTCCCAAGTGCATAGTGTGAATGATTGCTTTACGTAGACAACGAGCAGTCTGTGTTTCCCGAGGAAGTTGCAGAGGAAGTTCCTGATCAGCAGTTTGGTGAAGGCAAGTGTCCTCTGACCCATTATGTCCTATTCATTTATAACTTACTACCCCGCATTACTTACTTGAAACCTAAGGATTGACTAGCTTTACACTTTACTTTATCCTTGATGACCTTATGGGCTATTATGGTTAGCATTCTGCTACTGCCTTAACTTAATCAATGAACATGATGTGAATATTTATGATACTGTTATCCTGGTTATGTTGATGATCTTGTGATACTCTAGGGGGCTCAGGCTGTTTCCTGAGTATCTCTCCGTAAGGACCTGTTCGTTGAGAGACCACCCGGGATAACAGTGCAACCATGAGGGTGAAATGGGGCACCCTTAGCTAAATAATTAGAGGAACTAGGGGTGTAGTTGCTTCGCCGTCGTGCCGTCAATGGGGTCCAGGCACAGTGCTTGCTCTGCCGAGGCTGAGTGCCGAGGTTCTTTCGTTTTGCTTTTGTTAGTCACTCTCCTGCGGGGAGGAGTACTGTGTTTATCAAACTGGAGAAACCTAACGGGCGGCTACGATCTCTAGGGAATCTTTGTAAAAGCTACGTAGTGATACCCTGCCGGACCACCTAGGTAGTGGTCAATGGGGATTAGCTCTCCCCAGGCAGAAAGGGAATCATGACTCATGGGTAAAGTGTGCGACCTCTGCAGAGGGTAGTGAAACTGATATATCAGCCGTGCTCACGGTTAAGAGCAGCCTTGGGATCCTCTTTGATTAGAGATACAGCTGGTTCGATACTCAATGGTTTTATTAATGTTTTTGGTTCGATGATGATCATGATGTTCCTCGAGGAGGAAGCTGTTCACGGGCTGGCTATTACTAAAACTTGGCTTCCACTAATAATAAATACCTGACCAACTAAAAGCAACTGCTTGAGCTTAACTCCACATAAAGCTAGTCCACCTCAGCCAAACGGGACATTTGCTGAGTACGTTGATGTGTACTCATCCTTGCTTTACCACCAAACACCAGGTTGTCCGCATTGTAACCCCTGCTCGGGAGAAGGCGAAGCCGTGGAAGGAGACTTCCAGGAGTTCCAAGACTACGACGAATTCTAAGTGTGGGTTGGCGGCAACCCCCAGTCAGCTGCCTGTGAAGGCCTTATCTTTACTGCGTTTCGCTAGTACTTTGATTTAACTGTTAAGTTGATGACTATGTGGATGTCTATGACTCTGTGATGTAATTAAGTTAATACTTCCTTAAGTTATTATTCGAGCAATGTGCATTGATGTTCATTTATGTAATCGCTGTGTACGTGAGTTCTGATCCTGGCACGTACATAGTTCGCACTTGGTTTGCCTTCCAAAACCGGGTGTGACATTCCAGTGAGTTGCTAACGGGTGATCCGAGTGGACGCCCGAGCCCCGTTCGATAAGGGTCGGCTAGTGTCCCAGAGGCGCGCTCCAAAAGTACCTGTAGGTGATGTGCTGGACTCAGACCCATTCGATAGGGTCCAAGGGCTCGATGCCTCCCTCCGGTGGGATTCCATTACAAATCGTTCCCGCTGGTCTCGGAAATGTCCTAGGGTACCTCGGAAGCGTAGCCCGAGCCTCGACCATGTAATGGACGTACCCAGGGTCATCCCTGACTCTGCGTGCTCTGGGGCGGCTGTCAAACCCTTCCGAGGGGCCAGCCTTCGAACCCCTGATCAGTAATGGGCTCGGAGCCCGAGTGCTCTGGGGCGGTTACTGAACCCCGGAGGGCGCAACCTTCGAACCCCTGATCAGTAGGAGGGCTCGGGGCCTGTTTCCTTCGCTGAGAAGGATCCTTTTTCGAAATATCCCCTTTCCCGGTCCCTGTGGCAAGAGAGAGAGGAAAAGAAAAAGGATATGAATTTAAATAATGTGGCGCACCTTTTTTGACGCGGTCATCATGACGGAGGTGAAACGGCGACCGCTTCGCCTGCCGGAGGTGTCGCTTGCCCTGCCAAGGAGTTAATGCGACGGGACGGGCGATTCGCGGGGCGTCTGTTGCGCGTGCGTGAGTCGTTCGAGGAACGGAATACGGGTGCGTAATTTTTACGTCGTGGGAGAGGGCTCCTCTGCCGCTTCAGGAGAGGATGCGAGCCTGTAGGTGATTGGACCGCTGCTTCTGCACGTCTGTTGTTGCAATTACTGTCGGCCCGCCTTCGGTCACATCAACCGCCGTGCCTATCCCCATGGCTGAGTGACCCATGATCGTTGCACTTAATTGGCACTGTTGGGTCACGCGCAGGGCTGCCTCGAGTCGCGGCACTGGTTCTGCAGTCGAGAAGACGCGGCATTGGCGCAAGTGGCGGTGCGGTTTCCTTGCACGTAGTAACCGGCGCGCCGGTTACATGACATGTGGGTCCGGGCCTCCATGCTGGACCGCCGGATGCGACGAAGCCGAAAGGGTGCACAACCGTGGTGCGGTTGCATGCTTCTTGCGTGGCGGTCCACCCTTTCGACCGCTGGTTTCGGTGAGGATGGGGAATGCTTATAACCGCGGGGCGGTTATATGCTTCGCGTGCGGCGGTTTGCCTTCTTCGCGTTTTGGGTCAGCTCGTGTGACACGTGGGACCCAGCCCCCGTGTCGTAGGGTGAGAACCCTGGAGCGCGTCGGTGGAGACTTTGCCCGTGACGCTTGGGGTGCGAGTGAGGAGATCTGCCTTTAAAAAGGGGTCGATCCCCCGGGCAGTAGCCACGCCTTCACACTCCTCGCATTCATCGTGCCCTTCCACCTTCCGAGCCCCCAGATGGGGTGCACATGTGTTGCCTTCTTCTTGCTGCTGTTGGAGGAGCGCGATCTCGTGGGGGTTGGCGCTCTCCAATCGTCGCTCGGCTTCAAGGATTTTCATCATGCAGCCCGGTTGCAGTCCCCCGCCGGTGGTCACCTAGGATGATGACCGTAGGCCTCGTGGTGGGGAAGAGCGCGCTGGGCCGTGGCCTCCCCCTGCCCTCAGCTTCAAGGATGTTCATCATCCGTGCTGGGGAGGAGGGTGCGCCGAGTCGGGGCCCGCCTCCGCGTGGGCAGCGGCCCGCTCCTTCCCTCAGTGATCGAGGGAGAAGGGCGCTCGTCGTCCGTGGCGCTGGCAGCTGCCGCGTGTCTGGCTCCCCGGCCTGAGCGGCTCTGGCGCTATTTCCGGTGCCACCTCCTACCGCTGGGGCGGAGCGTGGCTGCCCGTCCGCCGCACGGGTGCTGGTCGCGCCGTGCGCGGGCCGGCCACGTCCAGGTCCTCCCTGCGCTGTCGGCCGCACCGGGGGGTCGCACAACACGTTGTACGCCGCGAGGGCGGTGCTCGTGTTCTGGGACAGCCTCGGCGAGGACGGGAGTGAGAACCTACCGGTGCGCATTGGGGCGGCCGCTGTTCGCCGGTGCGGTGTTGGTGGGTAGGTGGCCGCTGTCGTCGGTGCTGAGGTGGAGGTCGCCATAGGTGAGGCTTCCTCTGCCGAAGCAGTTGCCTCCGCCGACGAGACCGTCAGTGCCACCTGCGCTCCGGACCTCCGGCTCTTTGGCTTTAATGGCTGGTTCTTGTCCCTCGTGAGGGGACGTGAACGAGGGCCTTTTCGCAGTAGTGTTTGCCCTGAGGCCATCGCTGCTGCTGTCTAGCCGCCCGAGGCGGAGGTCGTTGTCGTGTTGCTGGTGTAGTGGTCGCCGGCGAGCCACCTGGAGTTTGTTATCCCGCAGGCCTTCTGGTGTGGAGGTTGTTCATTCCCGCGGGAATGGAGCCGGAGTCCCGTTTGTAATGGTACTTGCTTGAGAGCGAGATGTAATAGCTTTAGGTACTAAGACATCTACCGTAGGTCGGGAAAACCGTCGAGGGCGCTGCCGACGTCTAAGTCTAGGTACCATTGTTAACCCAAGTACGTGTGTTTGTTCTTTGTGGCTACTGAGGCCTGAACATTTGGGTATAAAGTCGTGCTTCTTTCCTCTTGTTTCGAGCATTAGGACTTGTTCGTCGGTAGCAGAATCACTTATCCGAGCGTGAGCTACCTTTCACGGAAGGTGACGAGTGAGGTATCTGTATCTCGGAGGCGTAGGAGTCCCTCGGCTCGGTCGGCCTTGCCGCTCAAGGTCTCTCTCGCTCGTCATTAGGATTCCGTTGTCGACGCAGTCGAAAGGCACGAAAGTCGTTTTGGCGGAAAACTTTTCCGAGGAAAATTTTGATGCAGAGGGGGCTTCCCCCTCTCTAGACCTGAGGCGACCGCTCGGGCCGGGACCCTTGCGGAGGGCCTGGCTGTGGTCGTCGGGTCTGCCCGGTCTGCCCGAGCCATGGCCTCACAGCAGCGTGCCCGGGCCGAAGGTATGTTTTGCCCACTCTGTGACTTTGTTTTTTGTCTCCATTCTTCTCCTTGCGTCTGAAGAATTTTGTTTGGCTGTCTGCAGGGTTCGAGACGGCTCTTAATGAGTCCATCAAGAACTGCAAGGCGCTTGCCCAGGCGGTTGAGCAGAAGGAGGCCGACCGTGTGGCCATGTCCGAGGGCATCTCGGCTCTTTGCCAGGCCTTCGGCCTCAACGGCGTCCCCTCAGGCAGCTCCCCCAGAGTCATCTGTGGGCCTTGGGTGGCCATGTGCGCAGCAGACTCCGCGGGGCGCTGCACCACGGCGTTAGGCGGCCCTTCGCCGTGCTCGCTTCCCACTACGATGTGGATATGGAGCAGGTCAGCGAGGGGTACTGCTTACCCGACGAAAAGGAGGCTGCCTTAGCCGAGGTCCAGAGGCTTGACGCGGCTGTCGAGGGCCCAAGCGCGGCGCTGGCTTCCTCCTTTGAGGTGGAGATCCTTCCGCCCGTGTCGCCGTCTAAGGCCGGGCCAGATTCTGCCGAGGGTGGAAATGACGCCGAGCGTGCTGCTCCTCCCCCTGCCGATGTCTGAGCCTGCAGGAACAGTTTGTTTTAAGTATACGTATGTTTTTCGCGGCCGCTGAGGCCTAAACATTCTAATTGCGGGATTATAAAGCTATGTTTTCTTTCCTCTTGTTTCGTGCGTTAGGACTTGTTCTGTAGCAGAATCGCTTATCCGAGCGTGAGTTACTTTTCGCGGAAGGTGATGAGTGAGGTATCCGTATCCCGGACGCGTAGGAGTCCCTCGGCTCGGTCGGCCTTGCCGCTTACGTGTTCTCTCGTCGTTTTTAGGATTCCGTTATCGATATAGTCGAAAAGCACGAAAGTCGTTTTGGTAGAAAAGTTTTCGAGCGTTAGAACTTGTTCGGTAGCAGAATCGCTTATCCGAGCGTGAGCTACTTTTCGCGGAAGGTGATGAGTGAGGTATCCATATCCCGGAGGCGTAGGAGTCCCTCGGCTCGGTCGGCCTTGCCGTTCAAGGTCTCTCTCGCTCGTCTTTAGGATTCTGTTATCGACGCATTCGAAAAGCGTGAAAGTCGTTCTGGTAAAAGACTTTTCCGAGGAAAATTTTGACGCAGAGGGGGTTCCCCCCTTCTAGCCCCCGAGGGAGGGTCGGGCTTTGCCGAGGCAAGGCTGATCCTTCCTTGATGGTTAGACTTTTATTTATGCATGTAAAGAAAGCGAGATACATGAACGACTTGAAACATTTTAAGGGTAAAAGCAACGTAGCTGTTCGATGTTCCAAGCGTTGTTGTAGACCTCGCCTTGATCGTTGGCTAGCTTGTATGTCCCGGGCTTCAAAATCTTGGCGATGATGAAGGGCCCTTCCCAGGGAGGAGTAAGCTTGTGGCGCCCTCGGGCGTCTTGTCGCAGCCGAAGTACCAAGTCTCCCACTTGGAAGCCTCGGGGCCGAACCCTTCGGGCGTGGTAGCGTCGTAGAGACTGCTGATACCGTGTCGAGTGTAGTAAGGCTACGTCCCGAGCCTCTTCCAGCTGGTCCAATGAATTTTCTCGGCTGGTCTGGTTGCTTCGGTCGTCGTATGCCTTTGTCCTCGGGGAACCGTATTCTAAGTCCGTGGGTAGGACGGCCTCGGCCCCATAGACTAGAAAGAACGGCGAGAAACCCGTGGCCCGGCTCGGCGTCGTCCTCAGACTCCAAACCACCAAGGGTAGTTCTTTTATCCACCGCTTGCTGAACTTGTTGAGGTCATTGTAGATCCTCGGCTTTAGTCCCTGCAAAATCATGCCGTTGGCGCGCTCCACCTGCCCATTTGTCATTGGGTGAGCTACGGCGGCTCAGTCCACACGGATGTGGTGGTCTTCGCAGAAGTCTAGGAACTTTTCCCAGTGAACTGCGTGCCATTATCGGTGATGATGGAGTTTGGGACCCCAAAGCGATGGATAATATTTGTAAAGAACGCCACCGCCTGCTCGGACCCGATGCTGATTAAGGATCGGACTTCGATCCACTTGGAGAATTTGTCGATGGCGACCAACAGGTGCTTGAAGCCCCCGGGTGCCTTCTGCAAGGGACCGACGAGGTCCAGACCCCATACGGCAAACGGCCAAGTGATGGGTATTGTTTGCAGGGTCTGAGCGGGCAGGTGCGTCTGTCTCGCGTAGAATTGACACCCTCGGCAGGAGCGTACAATCCTAGTGGCATTGGCCACCGCCGTCGGCCAGTAGAAACCTTGTTGGAAAGCGTTTCCCACGAGGGTCCGAGGTGCTGCATGGTGACCGCAAGCCCCCGAGTGTATTTCTTGTAACAGCTCTTGTCCTTGGGCGACGAATATGCATCGTTGGAGAATGCCTGAGGGGCTGCGGTGGTATAACTCTTTTTCATCACCCAGTAAAACGAATGACTTGGCGCGTCGAGCCAGTCGCCGAGCTTCGGCCTTGTCGAGGGGCAGCTCTCCTCGGAGGAGATATTGCAGGTACGAGGTCTGCCAGTTTTGGTTTGGCGCAACCCCATTCCGCTCTCCCTCGATGCTTGTGGTGCCGAGCCAAGGCGTTCGCCACCTGTCCGCCATAGATCATGAAGCAGTTGTGGACCTCCGGGAACTCCTCGTCCTTGTCGCCTCCCTTCTTGTTGTTGTCTTGGTCTTTGCCACCTTCTATCGAGGGTCCAGCCTTGTTGAAGTAACGTCGGAGCATGTCGCACTCCTCAAGGGTGTGCTTGACGGGACCCCTATGATAGGGGCACGACTCCTTGAGCATCTTGTCGAATGTGTTGGCCCCTCTAGGAGGTTTTCGAGGGTTCTTGTGCTCGGCAGCAGCGACGAGATCCGCGTCAATGGCGTTGCGTTTTGCTTGCGCCTTCTTCTTGGCCTTCTTCTTCGTGCCACGTGGGGCGGACGCATCGGGGGCGTCTTCCTTCTGTCTTCCCTGAGGCTGCTTGTTCTTCCGGAAGATGGCTTCGACCGCCTCCTGACCAGAGGCGAACTTGGTAGCTATGTCCATCAATTCGCTCGCCTTGGTGGGAGTCTTGCGCCCCAGTTTACTCACCAGGTCTCGGCAAGTGGTGCCAGCGAGGAATGCCCCGATGATGTCCGAGTCGGTGATGTTGGGCAACTTGGCGCGCTGCTTGGAAAACCGCCGGATGTACTCTTGCAGGGATTCCCCTGGCTGCTGGCGGCAGCTCCAGAGATCCCACGAGTTCCCAGGGCGCACGTACGTACCCTGGAAATTTCCAGCGAAAGCCTTGACCAGGTCGTCCCAGTCGGAGATCTGCGCAGGAGGCAGATGCTCCAACCAGGCTCGGTCAGCGTTAGAGAGGAAAAGGGGGAGGTTGCGGATGATGAGGTTGTCGTCGTTCGTCCCTCCCAACTGGTATACCAGCCGGTAATCCGCAAGCCACAACTCCGGCCTTGTCTCCCCTGAGTACTTGGTGATGGTAGTCGGGGCTCGGAACCGGGCCGGGAACGGCGCCCGTCGTCTGGCCTGGCTGAAGACTCGCGGACCTGGTGGTTCAGGCAAGGGGCTCCGATCCTCCTCACTGTCGTAGCGTCCTCCGTGCCTGGGGTGGTAGCCTCGGCGCACCCTTTCCTCGAGGCGGGCTCGACGGTCGTGGCGGTGTTGTTGGCTGCCGAGGCGGTCCAGGGCTGCAGGCGTCCCGTCCCATGTGCGCTTGGTGCAGACCGAGGCCTCCCGCATGCGTCGGGAGGACGTTGTGCCATGCTCTGAGGGGCACCCTCGCCTTCGGGAGGCAGAGCTCTCGGTTCGTTGGACAGCGGCGTCTTCCAGGAGGCCCTTGAGCTCGCCCTGGATACGTCGCCCTTCGGTGGTGGACGGCTCCGGCATTGTTCGAAGTAGCATCGCCGCTGCGGCTAGGTTCTGGCTGGCCCCGCTGAAGGCTGGGGGCAGCCCCGCCCTGGCATCATCAACGATACGGCGCTGGACGTCTCGAGCCCGATGACGCGCTCCTCCAGCGAGTGCTCGGCCTGCCCACTCTTGCTCGATGTTTTGTCGGAGCTGCACAAGCCGCCCTGCTTCTTCGTCGAGCTTGGCCTGCATCTCGTGGAGTTGCTCAAGCTGTGTGTCCTGACCCACCGCAGGGACTGGGACCACAGCTAGCTCCTGCGGGATCTCAACGCGAGACGCAGGCACAGGGGCGTTGTCATCCTCCGACATGCCGAGGTGGTTGTCTTCATTGTGATCCCCCTGATCGACGTGGAAACACTCGCGACTTGGGTCATAACCCTCGTTGCCAAGGCTGTGGTCATCGTCGGAGCAGCTAGAGAGGCAGTAGTCACATGCGGACATGAAGTCTCGCATGGCACTGGAATCACGAAGTCCGGAGAAATCCCAATCGAAGTCGGGGTCGTCTTCTTCCTCAGAGCCCACGGGTCCGGAGGTTGAGACGGCCGTCAGTCGGTCCCAAGTTGACCACATATGGTATCCTGGAAGGTCAGAATATGCCCTTGCGAAAGCGCTCACCGAAGCGGGGTCACTTGGTGGATCGAAGCTGAATCTAAAGGGAACAGGGTGGAAAGCGGATGGTACCTCTTGGTTGATGGACGGTGGTGAAGTTGCGTCAGGGACGGAATGCACCGTTATCTCAGGTACGAGGCTAACGCCCAGCAAGTCCTTCGCGAGGGTGCTGGCGTCATCAGTCCGCTTGGGGTTGGCACGTTGCGGGGAAGCGACATCCGTCGTTGTCTCAGGTGTGAGGACAACACCCGACATGTCCCCCGCAGGGATGCCGGCGTCGTCGACTTGCTCTGGTCCGACAGCCGACGAGGTGTCGCCTCCTGCCTGGCCACGGTTGCCCCGTCTCCTCCTCCGGCGAGGAGGGTGGCGGGGCAAACCTGGGTGTTCCTCTTCTGCCATGGGGGGAAGTCGTCGTTGAGTTCGCCGCCGCCGGGCGAGCCAGCGACCGTTGTTGCTGTCGCGCTGCGAGGGGAGGAGTACCATGTCGTAGCTGCCGTCACGGGACATGAACTCGAGACTCCCGAAGCGGAGCACCGTCCCCGGCTGAAGAGGCTGCTGAAGGCTTCCCATCTGGAACTCAACGGGAAAGTATTCGTTAACACGCAGCGGACCCCTACCTGGCGCGCCAACTATCGGTGTTTTGGACCTGCGAGGACCCTCAACCAACTAGTGAATTTGTTGTTGTGTGCCCCTGTCCAGATGGGTTGATGCAAGATGGAACACAAGAGAGGGAATGAGGCTTATATTATCTTGCACCGGAGTGCTCGTAGTAGGGGTTACAAGCGTTGCGAGAGAGAGAGAGAGGGAGGGAGAGAGAGAGAGAGAGTTCGGTCTTGTGGTGAGGTGCCTGAGCTGGCCTCCGCCGCGTCTCTCCTACTCTGCCTGCCTCCGCTCGTCCCCTTCTCCCTACGTGCGTTCGTCCGTGTGTCTCGTCGTCTCGTCTCCTCCCCCCCTTAGGAAGGCCCTGGACATCCCCTTTTATAGGTACAAGGAGATGGCCCACCTGTACAATGGGGGTGTAGCCATGTGCTAACGTGGCTGGTGGAGAAGTGCCTTGAGCCCTGCACGTGTGCTAACGTGGCTGTCGGAGAAGTGCCTTGAGCCCTGTAGAAGCATAGCTAGCGGTGCGGCATGGATCCTGCTGACGTTTCCTTGCTTCCGTAGGGGTTGAGAGCAACCGACGTCACGGGCGCACGCGGGGAACCATCATTACCTGTTACCGGAGTAACCTTAGATGGGACACCGGTCTTGTTCCTTCATAGCCTGAGGCAGCTAGCTAGGAGTAGGGTAATGATGTATCCCCTGTAGCGTAGTCGGTCCGAGGCCGAGGTCGGGCGAGGCGGAGACTTCTCCCGAGGCCGAGGCCGAGGTCGGGCGAGGATGTGACTCCTCTCGAGGCCGAGGCTGAGGCCGAGGTCGGGCGAGGATGTGACTCCTCCCGAGGCCGAGGCTGAGGCCGAGGCCTGGGGTCGGGCGAGGCGGAGACCTTCTCCCGAGGCCGAGGCTGAGGCCGAGGCCTGAGGTCGGGCGAGGCGGAGCTCCCTGTTGCGCCCGAGGCTGAACTCGTGGGAGATCGTGACTCAGTTTTACCCTGGTGGTTGGCACAGTAGTCGGAACGGGGTGAATAGTGTTGTTTTCCTGTCAGAACGGTCAGTAAAGGGGCGAAGTGACTGCGGTCACTTCGACCTTGCCGACTGAGGCACGCGTGTCAGGATAAGGTGTCAGGTGATCCCCGCATTAAATGCGCATGCGATACAGTCGGTTGGTGAGGCGATTTGGCCAAGGTCGCTGCACGACAAAGTCTGCCTGAGCTGGGCTTCGAGTGAGCCGAGGGTGCGTCTGCTGACTGAGGGGACCCTCGGGCGAGGCGTGAATCCGTCCGGGACTACTGTCCTTGCCCGAGGTTGGGCTCGGATGAGGTTGCGTCACTTGGTAGACGAGGCATGCGCTTTATCAGTCGTTTATGGTTTGTTCTGAAGATGTTTTCCAGCCAGATTAAGGAGCATTGGGGGTACCCCTAATTACGGTCCCCGACACATTCCATAAACCAAACAAAAAACTAATGGTGTCTTTGGTTTGTAGAGTCACTCTATGCTTCATGAGGTGATGCATCATAAGTTCATTCCATCAATTTTGGTGGAATCAACACACTCCTCATTTATATACTAATTATTAGCTTATGAGGAATGAGTTGGTGAAGGATCAACCCATTCTATTACACAAACCAAATAAAAAAGTGAGAAATGAGAAGAAGATGGATCACTTCATTCCTCAAACCAAACACACTCTAAGGAGTAAGAAGATGATGGACTAGCTCAATCCTCAAACCAAACACCCTATTAGAGGATGAGGTTGTCATCTACTTTTTTCAGCAGCGTCCTCTAAATTTAGAGAACGCTGCTAGATCCTCTATATATAGAGTTTCTCTAAACGGTTCTTTATCTATTTGAATATTTTAAATAATCGGTTTAGCAAAACTAAAATATGTATAATATATTTGAGAGTATGATAAATACGTATGTATAAAAATTTAAAATAAAAAAATTCTCTGATATATATATTTATGTATAGAGAACATGATTTACAGAACGTTAGAGAAAAATAAGATATAGGAGATGAAAAAACTCTAAAGAACGAATATAGAAGATAGATACAGCCCGTGTGTCCTGAGCAAGTCCCCTAGCTGGTCAGCCCCCGGTATCTCCTTCGCTGGTTGGTCAGTTCCTTTTCTAGCAGGCCGCCGCCGTGTCCAACGCCTAGCTAGGACGGTAGGACGCCGCCCCACACACAGCTGTCGCACGCCTACGCCTCGCCGGTGCGTGCAACGCGCCCAACGCCCGTGGGCCGTAGCCAAACGCCCAGCGCCCACGTTTAGACGCCCCATACGCCTACCTAGCGTCCCCATCCGTGCCTAAGTTTGTTACATGGTTTATTTTTTTTACTATGGGCGTTTTTTAGTTAGTTGTTTCCAGGTGATTGAATTAATGATCTCCTTATTTACATTGTTCCTTGTCATGCCATTGTATATACACACCCGCACGCGTAAAATTACAATACCGGAGTTGTATGTGTTGTTAAGCGAGCTGCTGCAGGGCAGCTGCAATCTATAAAGATAAAACATTGTAAAAGCAGTAGAAACCGATACGGATTAAAACTAAGCGAATATGTCAGTAGTATATAGTAGTATATGCTGATTATAATAGGAATTCATAGTTTTGGTTATGATTACTTAAAGCAACAACACTGATTTATCCTTAATATAACAAGGTTGATTATAAAGGAATTGTATTTGAAAATTTTGTTGGGCCACACCCTATATAAAAAACCTGGATCTATCACTGACGTATGTTACCGAGGCAAGCAGTTACTCAGCAGTACCATGCACGGGGCTTGCACAGTTTGCCGCCTGACACCATGTCAGGCGGTTGTATCTTGGCGCCGTAAGTGAGGATGATGCCATCATGGACAGTCGTTGGCTTAGGTAGCATGCGGACTCCCATCGCATTAACTTCTGAGCACGTCAAAGTGCCCCGGTCCCTACATACTTCAGCATACCAAGTACACACCGTGACAGGCACAAGCTAGTAATTGGGGCGGAAGACACGCCTAATTAGGCTTTCCTCCTATGAATGTCCAAAATGTGCGTTAGGTGTTCTAGTAATGCCACCACCTCCTGCCCTATATCTCTCGGGCTCTCTATTGGCCAACGAATATTTGGCCTTGTGCATATGATGTGGCATGGCATGATTATAATATGCTGTCAATAGGGTAGCGTAGTGCTGTTGCGATGGGTGCAAAAACTGTGCATATTGTACAACCCCCTGGTTCTAACGTGTGCCCGGACGGTCCAAGGTTATACCTGGACGATTCGGCCGTATATGGTGCTATTTGGGTTGTCTGCGCGCTGGCTTGTGTAGGGTTGGACGGTCTGAGTTATCTCTCAGATGGTCCGACTATGTCCAGAGGCGGTCGCGCGCAGGCAGTGGCGGCTGTGGTGGCACTACGAACGTATTCAACGGCATACCATATAATGGTAGCGTACAGGATGACCCATTTGTAGTCGATGTGTTAAGTGCGGGTGGCACCGTATTAGGCTCATGCAAGGAAAAACTAGGGGCAGTAGATTTTTCATACGAACACGCCCATCCTTTAACTGATTCATCTATATATTGTTTTAATTGAGATCCCCGTTGTCCTATGAAAGCCTTAAAAAATTGATCGGAAATACTTACAATGGGAGCCTAAGCCGAAAGTAGGAGAATTCCATATCGATTTTCTCTTTAACGGATGATCTTCTGGTGGCGATCCACTATGAATTATGATAGGTATTTTTCCTCCGCCTTTGCGCGTCATTTGGCAAGTTGTTGCAGCACCTCTTCCTCCTTGCGCCTCGTGAGGTCATCAAAGGGTTGCTGGTCATCAGCCAGGAGTGTGCCTCCAGGGTTGGCTTGATGATGTTGGTGGTAGAGACGTCGGTGTGATCGTTAGAACCGACTATTTAGGAGCCGACTTTTAGTAGATCTAAACACCCTTCTCCCGTGGAGTCGCCAAAAAGTGTGTTGACTCCGAATTGGGGCCAAACACTAGGATGAACCACCTAACGGTGCTCTCTACGGGGATGGTCCGCGACCTCGCTACAAGAGCGACTCCTTCCCTACGTGTTTTCAGACGGTCCGCGCCTAAGGCCAGACAGTCCGCAATGGCGCAGGGTCTTCTTCTCTGCTGAAACTTGAATCTCACCTACCCCGTCAGGGATGAAAGATCTAAGGGTTGTCTTGGAGTCAATAGGCCATCCAAGACGCCTCTAGTCGATGTAGAGCCGAGGAGAGGTAAAGATTTGATGTAGAGGAAGAATAAAGTAGGGCTAAAGTAAGGCTAGATTACTCCTACTCCTAAAGAATGGACAGAACAATGCAAATAAAGTAATTTTGATAAATACTTTTGATTGAATCGATTGTAGAGGTTTAATCGGCCGTACCTTTATCGATATAAAGAGGGAGATTTAGGCCCATTACAAGTAGACTCCCAAATAAATTCTATTGATTTTGCTAACAAATCACACAGAAAAATTAGAAATTATAACTAATTTCACACACGAACCGTCTATAATGTCAACGCAGACAGGTGGTCACAACGGCGCAAGTAGAGTTTATTGGAGCTGAGGTATCCCGAACGGTGGGCTTCGGAAGTTAGGTACCCCCAACCTTGCAATTGGAATCTTAGTATTATAATAGACTTCCGTTTGGAAATTTGTCATCGTGGGCACTATTATCCGTCGCGGTAAGTATTAACTTGTACCGGCTGCTGTTACGTTGAAGATTTAGATTTCCCGTTCGTCACAACGGATCGGCCTTCCTCTATTCTTCAGAACGGATCGCGAGCCGAGCTCGCTCCTTTCTTCCTCTCCGTCTCTGTCCGGCTCCCAGCTAGGCCTTCCTCTCCCTCTCTGTCCGGCCAGCTAGCTCCCAGCTGAGTACTCCTCCCAGCTAGGCTGTGCTCTCCCCCGACTGCTCCCGGCGCTCGTCGAGCTCGCGAGTCTGCAAGGTCGTCCCTACCGGCGCTCCAGGTGGATTTCGCGAGTCTGCTAGCTCCCAGCTGAGTACTCTCATTGCTTGTATTTCTTCGTCCCAATGCAAACTCCGGCAGTCCCCTCGCCGGACGAACTCTCGCCGGACCTCGCAGTCCACGCAGCCGGCGAGTTAGCCTCGTCGTTGCCTCCAGGCGAGGTCGTTGGCAGCGACACAGGGCTGCCCCTCAATCCATCGCCGTTGGTCGATGCTGCTCTGACGATCGCCGACGTTGACAACTCTTGGTTGGAGGCACCACCAGATTGTCATGAAGATCCTGTTGAAACGGTAACTGATTTGGACCCCCCTATTTCCAGTTCCCAACTCGTTCCCACCAAGGTTGCCATTCTGTGTCAACTTGACTGGGCCAAAATTATATCACATCTACCTCAGATTTTCTAGTAGTGCACAACCACTGCCGTGGCTTGTTTATTGTTGCCTGTGCACGTAGAAATGAGTTGATGTTTCTCATTTGTACTGCTCCTCATAATTTTTGTAGGGCACTGTCAATTTTCAGTTAACAGTGTTTGACCCATCGGAAGTATTTGATTTTGAGGGTATTGGACCTGATCTTCGATGGGATGAAGAAGGGGCTCAACATGTTCCCAGTGAGTTAGCTATGTATTCGAAACTTGGATTGGCGGCTGAAGATGAAAGAGAAAACAAAGAGAGAGAGGAGGCTTCTAATCATTGTGGTCATTCAAATAATCCAAATGAGTTTGGAGTTGATTCTTCATCCTCCATGCCCTGTGTTGATTTTTTGCCAAACGAGAGTAGAGTTTTGTATGATTCTAACCATCCAGTCATGGCGGTTGGCTGCATGTATCCATCTATGGCTGAATTCAGACTTGCTATGAGACAGTATGCCATAGAAAAAGAGTTTGAGTTAGGCATTGAGGCTAGTACCCCGAAGAAATACAGAGGATTTTGTCGAGGTGGTGATTGTCCTTGGAGCATACATGCAAGAATTGAGAGGGCTGGGTCACCTACCATAATTGTACGGTTTTGTCAAAATTTTAATTTTGTTGAAGTTTTTTTATGCCTTATTAGTAATGGAGTGCATTTCATTTATACTTCTGTAGGTGACTGTGATGAATGATCATCACACTTGCACTTCTAGTGGCCGGAGGAGGACAAGCACACCAACCAGTGCTTGGGTTGCTGCTAAAGCTTTACCTATCCTTGCGAAGAAACCACACACAGGTGCAAAGGATTTACAGACTTTCCTTCAAGATACGTACAAGTGCACCATTTCTTATGATACAGTTTGGTATGGAAAAGAGAAAGCCTTGAAGGAGTTGTTTGGGACTTGGGAAGAGAGTTTCCAACTTCTATTCTCTTGGAAGGAGGCTGTATTGCAGAGGTCACCTGATAGTGTCATTGAAATTGATGTACGTGTTGAGGATGGCAGAGTTTATTTTAGTAGGTTCTTCTGTGCACTTGGCCCTTGTATTAGTGGTTTCTTACATGGATGCAGACCTTACTTGAGTGTTGATTCGACAGCTTTGAATGGTAGATGGAATGGTCACCTACCATCTGCAATAGCCGTCGACGGCCACAACTGGATGTTCCCTGTTGCATATGGATTCTTTGAGTCCGAAACAGAGGACAACTGGCATTGGTTCCTTCTACAGTTACGCAAGGCCATCGGGGATTTACCTAACCTAGCATTGTGTTCTGATGCTTGCAAAGGGCTAACAAATGCAATGAAGGATGTTTTTCCAGAAGCTGAGAAAAGAGAGTGTTTCCGGCACCTAATGAACAATTATGTCAAGCAATATGCTGGATCAGAATACATGTACCCTGCTGCCAGGGCGTACAAGGCAGAAGTATATGACATGTACATTGCAAATGTCAGAAGCAATCCTGATATTGCTGCTTGGTTAGATAGGTTCCATTCCTTGTTGTGGTACCGAAGTGCATTCAACCCTACTATCAAATGCGACTATGTAACAAATAACATTGCTGAGGTGTTCAATAACTGGATAAAGGACTACAAAGACCTCCCTGTTTGTGACCTGGCTGACAAAATTAGGATAATGATCATGCAACTATTTTACAAGAGGAGGCGGATAGGAAGGAGGTTGGAGGGAAAGATTTTACCTTCTATCATAGCACAACTCAATGCAAGAACTAGAGGACTTGGACACTTGGAGGTCATAAAAGGCGATGACTATGTTGCAGAGGTGAGAGACAATGGTGATTGTTTTTCTAGATATGTGGTGAAGGCTCATCTTAGAGAATGTTCATGTAAGGAATGGCAACATACAGGGAAGCCCTGCCACCATGCATTATGTCTAATTACCGCACAACAATATAGAAATGTAATGATGGAGGAGTTTGTCGACGATTACTACTCGGTTGACATGTTTAGGAAAGCTTATGAGAGATTGGTGGAGCCAATTGAAAGCAAATTATTTTGGCCAAAGGTGGATTTTGCAAAGGAGGTTGGTGCTCCACTAGGCAAGAGAGGCGTGGGACGTCAAAGGAAAAATAGGTTCAAGAGTTGTCTAGAAGGTGGGAGTAGTAAGAAAAAGCCTGTCAACGAAAGTGAGAAAGCTAAGAAGATTATTCGAGGCAAATTCAAGTGCCCTAATTGTGGGGAGTTAGGGCATAGGAAGACTAGCTACAAATGCCCCCTAAATGGAACGAAGAAAAGGTACTCGTATAATCTCATATCTGTTTTTATAAATTAATTTTGGTTGTTTATCTAATAATCATCTGCACAGGAAAAGGAAACCAAGAAAGAACTCAACAAAGAAATGGTTTCCTAAGGAGCCAGCTGAAGCTTCTTCATCACAGCCAGAACTAGGGGATTCTGGTCAACACCAACTTGTCTCCATTGATGTTCCAGAAGAAATAGTTGGTACTACCCCACAGAGGAGTGTGAGGCGTGCTGTCAAAAAGAAGATTACTCCGAAGAAGAAGATCTGCTTCTGAGTAGCTGCTTAAGTATGGCAGTTGTGTCTGTATTTTAAGTATGAATTATGGCAGTTGTGTCTGTATTTTAAGTATGAATTATGGCAGTTGTTTCTGGCAGCTGTCAACAATTTCTGTTTGTGCCTGAGATGAAAATGTAGTACTGGGTGTGTTTAGAAATGTGACAGGCAACAGCCCAGTACTGTTTGTGCCCAACTGTCAACAATTTCTGGCAGGGTGAACTGCTGTTTCTGTTTGTGCCCATCAGCTCAGTGTCCATCAACATTTAGCTTTGTGCTCATCAGATCAGTGTCCATCGCTCTGTGAATGTAAAGTTTAGTCAGCTCAGCTCAGCTGTCAACTATTTCTGGCAAGTTAAGTCAGCTTCAGTTCAAGACTGTGAATGTAAAGTTGCTAGTGTACAGATTTTCAAGTTGCTAGTGTACAGGCATCGGTTTAGAACTGATCAAGTTGCTGTAGTGATCATGCTGCTGTGTGGCAGTTGTGTGAACAATTTCAATAATGCAGTTTGGTATGGTGAAAATGCAGTTTGCCAATTATTCAGTTATCTTCAGTTTTCAGAAACCACATATTTGATTTTGTCACTAACTAAAGGTGGCACTGGCAGGAAAATTAACTGAAACTTCCCTTTGTCACAAGCCAGCAAAACATTATTTGATTTTTTCTTTAATCTTCAAGGACCGAGCAATGGACCAGTTAACCAGTAGGCCAGTTAGCCACATATTCTTAATTTGCTAGCTTATAAAAACTGGCCATTTCCATGTCATTGCAGTTAGCTTCACATATTCAGGTGCTACTGAATTGCATGGATCAAAATACAGTAGAATCAAAAGAAGCTACTAGTTAACTGCCACAATGACAAGCGACTGGTTAACTGCCAGATTTTCTGGCAGCCCAGATTTCTGAAAACAAGCTTCTCAAATTCTGGGTACATCTGGTGATCCAAATTCTGGGTACAGCTGGTAGTGAAGAAAGCTGGTAAAAACTCTGCGTACAGCTGGTGATCCAAATTCTTCAGTTGCTCCCCTTGTCCAAATTCTGGGTACAACTGGTAAAAACTCGAAAAATATCAGTCAGCTTCTAGTGAAGAAAGCTCTTGAGGTCGAAAAATTTGAAGGATCAAGCAGTCCCTGTCCATTTCAAGGACATGTTTGGGGATTCAGGCAGATACACAATTATTCGAAAAATGCAGTACAGCGACAATTATGAACACAGACTTAAACTGGTTTTCACTGAACTGGTTGACATTAGTTCCAATCACAAGAGTTCGAATTACAATAGTTCGAATTACACATTACACATTACAATAGTTCCAATTACAATAGTTCGAATTACACATTACATAGTACAACAACATAATCATGGCCACTACATCTGCAATCAGGGATCTCATCGGAGTCACAGACAAATAGCTCAGATAGGCTCACTTCATATAGGACCCTTCATACGGCGATCAGGAATCTCATCGGAGTCAAAAGAAGAGTTGTCCTCATCGGAGTCACAGACAAATAGCTCAGATAGGCTCATTCATATGTGATAAACGGCGATCATTGATCTCATCCAAGTCAAAAGAAGAGTTGTCTTCATCCGAACCACACTGCTCATAACAATCACAATGAACATCAGATTTGAAATCATCGTACATTCCAAGGGCTTCGTAATCCTCAATTAGAGGTTGCGGACCAATAAGAACTTCCTCCAAATCCCTGCTCATAGTGTCTAGACCTTTTGCAATTTCACTAACATCACTCATGGCATTAATCAAGCAATTCTTGTGCACCATATCATAATACTCAGGCACATGATTGCGGCGGCTCAACTTCCTCAACTCATCGGCAGATAACTGCATCTGTCTAATGGCGTCTAAAAGACCATCCCAAACTCGATTATATCTCTGCGCCTACAACCAAATGAATAATGACATTTAATATCACATTATAGTATTGACTGTTGCCATAATAAGTCATTATGTTAGTTACAGTAAAAACATACCGGATCATGTGTGCTACATAATCGATGGCGCGGACGTAATCTACTAGTGCCATAATCAATTTTGCTCGTGTCGACGATGCATGTGCGCCTAATCCCATCTGCAGCTTCTGCGACATCTTTGCGTGTGTCGGCCCTAGCAGGTCCAGATCCGATATGGGCAGATCTTGGTGATTTATCCATGGCCGCAGCGAAAGGATCCTACGACGAGCTGCTCAAGGGGCGCCAGGAGAAAAGTGAGCACCTGATAATTCCCTGTCTGAAACCAATGCCAGTTGAAAGAGAGAGCTGCTATTGAAATGTGGGGAGTTCCTATTGTTGCTCATTGGACTTGTTTTTGTGAAGGAAAACTCTCCCATACATGAACAAATGAAAATTCTGTTTGGTGAGCAGTGCGCATCACCTATATGGGCAGCAAGCCGGTTCGGCTCCACCTTGGATGCAGATCAAAGGCAGACGACCTTGCAAATACAAGCAATGAGAGTTGTCCAATCCTTGGAACCCTACTCACCTGGAGCGCCGGTAGGGACGACCTTGCAGACTCGCGAGCTCGACGAGCGCCGGGAGCAGTCGGGGGAGAGCACCGCCTAGCTGGGAGCTAGCTGGCCGGACAGGGAGGGAGAGGAAGGTGAGGCGCGGCGCGGCACAGGAAGGAGGAGTGAGCTCGCGATCCGTTCTGAGAAACGGAATGGCGTAACAACGACTTGCCCATGAGCTAAATCAGACTCAGATACCAGAAATCTGAAGTTCTATGGATTATAATACTAAAATTACAATTGCTCTGTTCGGGATACTGATTTTCAGAAGCCCAGTGTTGGGAGTATCACGGTTCCAAACAACTCGCGCAAGTAGGACCAGTCTGTGTCCTTTTCTTTTCACGTATTTACTACGCACCCATCCACAAGTTCCACGCACGCAAAGCACATGACACCTAAAAGCTACAACCACCGGACCACGGCAAGCTGTCTATAACTATATCGAGGAGGTAGGAGCTCGTGCAGACCAGAGGCCGACAGCAAACCCGTGAAGCCGAGAGTGAAGAAGGGGACAAGTCAGATTTGTCATTTGTCGCACCCCCGTGACTCCAGGCCAATCTGATCTGCCTTATCTTTTTTATGAGTAGTATTAAAGCTCAACGAGATATCTACGCTGCTATCTAGAGACAGCCGTGACGAGTTCGGGTCGAGCGAGGAAGAACCAACAACATGACACTCTCGTTTAGGCTGGTCGCCGGCGTTCTTCTGGTCCTGGCATTAGCTCTGCTCTCTTCGAGCGCGGAGGAGAGGAGCGCCGGGCGCGCTGCCAGTGTCAGCGCGATGGGCTCAGATCACGATCAGACGTCGGAAGCTCCGGTGCCGCCGTTGAGGCCTCTTGGCTCGAGGAAACCGAAGGCGGCTCCGCCCCCGCCTCATCCACGGGCGAGTATAAGGATAAGGCCATCTCCTCGATCTCGTCCGTTACAACCGCCGCCGCCGCCACCAGGCTCGTAGGTGTAGGCTGTGTACGTCTAGGCGGCCGGCAGGCTCTAGTCCTCTAGGTCTACAGACGTGAGAAAATGGTTTGTTGGCGTTGGCATCCCTCCAATTTCCTGTGAACCTGTTGTAGTGTTCCTCAGTTGTGAGTTTTCAACGATCTTTTGGAAGTTCTATGTCTCTGTCGGTTATGGTTCAGGTATTTGGGCGCTTTCAGCCCCAAAACCATCGGTTGCGTATTTTAATATTTCCTTCTTGGCTGCTCAACATTTCTATGCCTGGCATTTGTTGGTTGTGGCGGGTTTCTCGCCGGTCATCATCTCCTTCTTGGCGTGAGCTCCCGACATTACTTCGATCAGTTAGGCAAGTACCGAGCTTTTATACCAATTGAAAGTCGCCTAAAGGGGGGTGAATAGGCAAATCTGAAATTTATAAAGTTTAAGCATAACTACAAGCCGGGGTTAGCGTTAGAATTAAAGTCGAGTCCGAAAGAGAGGGCGAAAACAAATCACAAGCGAATAAAAGCGGATGACACGGTGATTTGTTTTACCGAGGTTCGGTTCTTACAAACATACTTCCCATTGAGGTGGTCACTAAGACCGGGTCTCTTTCAACCCTTTCCCTCTCTCAAACGGTCACTTAGACCGAGTGAGTTTCCTTCCTTAATTTCCCGGGTCACTTAGATCATGCAAGGACCACCACACAATTGGTGTCTCTTGCTTTGCTTACAAGGCTTTGAGAGTAAGAATGAGAGAAGGAAGAAAGGCCAACCAAGCAACAAGAACAACAAAAGAACACAAGTCGATCTTCTCACAAGTCCTAAAAACTAGAGTTGAATTGTGGACTTTGATTCGATCGATGGCTTTGATTTGTGTCTTGGAGTGTTGTGTATTGCTCTTGTATTGAATGAGGAGTAGTGAATGCTTTGATCCTTGAAGAGTGGTGGTTGGGGGTATTTATAGCCCCACCCACCAAAATGGTCGTTGGGGAAGGCTGCTGTCGTATGGCGGCATGACACACCGGACAGTCCGGTGCGCCAGCCACGTCACCCAACCGTTAGGGTTCGACCGTTGGAGCTTCTGACATGTGGGCCACCCGACATGTCCTGTTCACTGTCTGGTGCGCCATCTGTGTCTGCTCTGACTTCTGCACGCGCAGTCCGCGCACTGTAGCGCATTGTTCACCTTTTGTAGACGACCGTTGGCGCTGTTTAGCCGTTACTCCGCTGGCACACCGGACAGTCCGATGCTACACCGGACAGTCCGGTAAATTATAGCGGAGTGGCTTCCCAAATTCCCGAAGGTGGCAAGTTTGGAGTTGATCTCCCTAGTGCACCGGACAGTCCGGTGCGTCACACCAGGGCATCCTTCGGTTGCCTTTTGCTCTTTTTATTTGAACCCTTTCTTGGACTTTTTATTGGTTTGTGTTGAACCTTTGGCACATGTAGAACTTATAATCTAGAGCAAACTAGTTAGTTCAATAATTTGTGTTGGGCAATTCAACCACCAAAATCATTCTAGAAAAAGGTGTAAGCCTACTTCTCTTTCAAATACTTACAATGGGAGCCTAAGCCGAAAGTAGGAGAGATTCCATATCGATTTTCTCTTTAACGGATGATCTTCTGGTGGCGATCCACTATGAATTATGATAGGTATTTTTCCTCCGCCTTTGCGCGTCATTCGGCAAGTTGTTGCAGCACCTCTTCCTCCTTGCGCCTCGTGAGGTCATCAAAGGGTTGCTGGTCATCAGCCATGAGTGTGCCTCCAGGGTTGGTTTGATGATGTTGGTGGTAGAGACGTCAGTGTGATCTTTAGAACCGACTATTTAGGAGTCGACTTTTAGTAGATCTAAACACCCTTGTTCACCCGTGGAGTCGCCAAAAAGTGTGTTGACTCCGAATTAGGGCCAAACACTACAATGAACCACCTGATGGTGCTCTCTACGGGGACGGTCCGCAACTTCGCTACAAGAGCGACTCCTTCCCTACGTGTTTTCAGACGGTCCGCGCCTAGGGCCGGACAGTCCACAATGGCGCAGGGTCTTCTTCTCCGCAGAAACTTGAATCTCGCCTACCCCATCAAGGAGAGATCTAAGGGTTGTCTTCGGGTCAATAGGCCACCCAAGACGCCTCTAGTCGATGTAGAGCCGAAGAGAGGTAAAGATTTGACGTAGAGGAAGAATAAAGTAGGGCTAAAGTAAGGCTAGATTACTCCTACTCCTAAAGAATGGAAAGAACAATGCAAATAAAGTAAATTTGATAAATAATTTTGATTGAATCGATTGTGCGGGTTTAATCGGCTGTACCCTTCATCTATATAAAGAGGGAGGTTTAGACCTGTTACAAGTTGTTGCATTGTTCCTTTGCGCGTCATTGTTCCTTTGCGCCTCGTGAGGTCATTAAAGGGCTATGATTACATTGTTCCTTTGCACGTCATTCGGCAAGTTGTTGTAGCACCTCTTCCTCCTTACGACTCGTGAGGTCATTAAAGGGCTATTGGTCATCAACCGAGAGTGTGCCTCCAGGGTTGGCTTGATGTTGTTGGTGGCAGAGACGTCAGTGTGATATTTAGAATCGACCATTTAGGGGCCGATTTGTAGTAGATCTAAACACCCTTGTTCCAGGTGGAGTCGTTAAAAAGTGTGTTGGCTCCAAATTAGGGCCAAACACTAGGATGAACCACCTAACGGTGCTCTCTGCGGGGACGGTTCATGACCTCGCTGCAGGAGCGACTCCTTCCCTGCGTGTTTCCAGACGGTCCGCACCTGGGGCCCGACAGTCCGCGAAGGCGCAGTGTCTTCTTCTCCACAGAAACTTGAATCTCGCCTCTCAGAAGGGACACCATCGAGGAGGAGAGATTCATGAAGGGTTGCCTTGGGGTCCACAAGCCATCCAAGATGCCTCTTGTCGACATAGAGTTGAATAGATGAGAAGATTTGAGTTAGATGAAGGCTAAACTAGGGCTAGACTAAGGCTAGATTACTCCTACTCTTAAGGAATGGAAAAAACAATGCAAATAAAGTAAATTTTGATAAATGATTTTGATTAGATCGATTGTGAGGATTCAATCGGTCGTACCATTCATCTATATAAAGGAAGAGTTTTAAACCTGTTACAAGTCAGATCTCAGACAAATCCGATGAATTTTACTAACAAATCCCACAAAAAATCAGAAATCATAATTAAACTAATTTTGTTCACACATGAACCGTCCTTATTGTCACGACCGAGTCCCGTCCTGTGGTCACAACGGTGGAAGTAGAGACGAGTCTATTTGTCCTTTTCTTTTCACGTATTTACTACGCATCCATTAGGGCTGGAAAATAAGCTCGAGGCTCACGAGCCAGCTCGAGCTCGGAGCGGCTCGGCTCGGCTCGGAGTGGCTCACGAGCCTCGAGCGAGGCGAGCCGAGCCTGTCTTTTGGGCTCGTTCCCGGAGCGAGCCGAGCCGGCTCGTTCCAGCTCGCGAGCCGGCTCGCGAGCTCTGTCAAATTACTTAATATGTAGAATAATGATGGATATTGGCTAATTTTATAGATTGTCAGTTTGTTTTTTAGCGTTTCATGATAGATATATGACAATTAATAATTTAGATTGCTCATAATAATGAATGATATCTATATATTTCATATCTATATACTAATAATTCACTATATAATGCAATTATATAATAACATGGTGTGGCTCGCGAGCCGAGCCGGCTCGCGAGCCGCCTTCGAGCCGAGCCGAGCCTGGTTTCTCAGCTCGTGAAATGATCGAGCCGAGCCGAGCCGAGCTCGGTCAGCCACCGAGCTGCACCGAGCCGAGCCGAGCCGAACTCGGCTCGGCTCGTTTCCAGCCCTAGCATCCATCCACAGTTCCACGCACGCCGACGCCGAGCACATGACACCCAAAGCTACGACCACCGGACAACGGCAAGCTGACTATAACTGTATCGAGGAGGCCGAATTTTTTGTATTTTGGTCCTTAAACAGAAGTAAAATCACGTTTAGACCTTAAAAAATTTTAATCTCAGATTTGGACCCTTAGCTCGGCGCCATAACCTATGGCGCCGAGGTAACACATGTCGGCGCCATAGAGTGTGGCGCCGAGCAATGACGTGGCGAAGCCGATGTGGCAAGCCGCGTGGCACCTAGCTCGGCGCCACAGATCTTGGCGCCGAGCTAGGATGAAATCGCGCGGCTACCTCCTCACTGCGGTTTTCTGCCCACTGTCTCTGTTTTCTCTCTGCCGCCGTTATCGCCGCCCGAGCCGCGCCGCCGCTGCCTCGCCGCCCCTCTGCCGGAGCACTCCCTCGCGGGCTGCTCCCTCGCCGCCACGCCGAGGCGGCTCCCTCGCCGCTCCCTCGCCTCCACGCCAGCCGCCCTCCTCGCCGGCTGCTCGCTCGCCGCCCTCCACGCCGGCCGCCCTCCTCGCCGGCTGCCCTCCACGCTTGTCCCATCGTCGCTCCCTCGCCGCTCCCTCGCCGGCTGCTCGCTCGCCGCCCTCCACGCCGGCTGCTCAAGGTATTTTATTTAGTAATTTTAAAATATTTTATATGTATTTTTGTGTTAATGTTTAGTTTGTTTTTAGTTATTTATAATTAGTTCTCATGTGCCATTTATTTGATTTATGTATTTATTGGTTAGTAATGAGTTAGGTTTAGGTTATTTATTAGTTTTTAGTTAGTCGTTAGTGAGTAGTTATTTATTTTGTAGCCTAGTGTAAGGTTTGTGGTTTACTTGTAAGCAGTAGCTAGTGTTTATTAACATTGTTTAGCATTTATTTTGTAGCATTTATATGTTCAGCCATCGCGCTGAAGGTTTATTTGCAGGTTTTAGAAACCTAACCATATAGGGGAGGTGCTGCACAATTTTTTTACTATATAGTGTTAGTCACATACCATATTAAATGGATGTTGAGTTAGTAATCCATTTTTGCAATAGATGGACACCCTAGTGACACTATACCATGGAGGAAGCGTGGGGATAGATGCGTATGGGAGTGTTACTTTTGATGGTATGAAGATCGTGACCATGTTGTTCGATGAAAGACCATCTTTTGACAAGATTTTCGCTCGAGCTTGTGAGGAGATTAGTTGCGACATAAACGACCCTGGAATATCAATTCAGGGTTTGTTGTCCCATATTACATATGGAACAGTTGTCCGACGGTTGATCTCCATTGGCTCAGAAGATGATTGGGTGAGATATGTAAGAATCGTGAAGACCATGCTTCTACCATGTTTGGATGTGGTTGTTCAGTCGTTATCTGTTACTCATCGTGATGCTCCAGTCGGGTTGACTCCACAAATTCCCAATGCATCTCGTATTGAAGCTCCTTTGGTAGAGCTTCATGAAGAAGTGGTTGTTGTGCCCGATGCTCAATCGGGTCCGCACGAGTATGGGATTTCTCGTCCTCTTCCTGGAGTTTGTGGGGCTTCTAATCCGGTGGTACCCCCCAAGAGATCCCATTGACCCAGGATCCAGTTCACGATCATCCTAGTAAGTGTCTTTGACACGTTGTTCATATCCATCGTTATTTCGTTTGATTAAACTTTTTAATGTGGTTTTTCTTGCTTCGACCCGATGCAGGATCTCCAAATATCGATAATGATGCTTATCTTGATGTGCCTGTGTCATATAATATGGACAACATATGCAGGGCATCCAATAGTGTTGATGTTCAGATTGAGGATGAGGAGGAGCCATATGAGGCTGCACGGGCCTTAGATTCTGATGATGACCGTCCGGTTCAAGAAATGACCGAGCAAGAAATTGAACTCATAAGACGTTTGTGTCCGGAGCGTGACCCTGCAGTACATGAATTTAGCAGTTTAAGTCATTCCACCCGTGCATATGCTGAAGGACGTGATGATGAACTGCTAGAGGCTCCGGATAACACCGACAGCATTGAGATTAAGGTAGGCTTACTTTTCAAGGACCTGCCTACACTGAGACGATGGCTACAGGAATATTCTGTGAATCGCAAGAGGCCATTCAAGGTGAGACATTCGTATGCACAGCGTCGTTACACTGTTGTGTGCGAGGTGTCGGAATGTAATTGGAGGGTATGTGCCCGAAGGCAGAAGGACACCGGAAAGTTTAAGATCACCAAAATTGTAGGTCCACACACTTGTGCCCAGACAGAGCTGAGCTCTAAGCATCGACAGTTGACATCTACCCTGATTGCGAAAAGGATATTGGGGATATTGAAGGGTCAGCCAAACTTGAAGGTGAAGTCAATTATGACCATGACTTCGGAGCTGTTTAGTTACAGGATCAAATATGGGAAAGCATGGAGGGCAAAGCAGCGAGCATGGAAGATGATATACGGGGATTGGGAGGAGGGTTATGAGAAGTTACCAGTATTGTTCAATGCAATGAAAGCAAAAAACCCAGGCATGCATTACGAGTACATCCCCAAACCTAATGAATGGAGGAACGGCAGAGAGATATTTTTTTCGTGCTTTCTGGTGTTTCTCGCAGTGCGTAGAGGCCTTCAGGCATTGTCGTCCCGTGCTCTCTATTGATGGTACTTTTCTGCTTGGGAAGTATAAGGGTACATTGTTGGTTGCCATATCATGCGACGCAGACAACGCACTGGTTCCTTTGGCATTTGCTTTGGTGGAGAGGGAGAACAGAGATAGTTGGTCTTGGTTCTTGTGGCTTGTACGCATCCATGTCATAGGCCCTGGACGCGAGGTTGGTGTCATATCTGACAGACACCAAGGTATTCTTAATGCAGTGCAAGAGCAGATTCCTGGCTACGCACCCATGCACCACAGATGGTGCACTCGACATCTAGCAGAAAATCTTCTTCGAAAGGACCATAGCAAGGCTAACTTCCCCCTTTTTGAGGAGGTATGTCGACAGTTGGAGGTTTCATTTTTCGAGGATAAGTTGAAGGAACTAAAAGATACAACAAATGCTGAAGGTAAGAACTGGATTGCTGGATTGCTGAGGGAACCGCAGAAATGGACAAGGGCCTACGACGAAGGTGGCTGGCGGTTCGAGTTTCAGACTAGCAACATGGCCGAGTCATTTAACAGTGTGCTCAAGGGTATACGGGGCATGCCAGTCAATGCTATAGTAACATTCACTTTTTATAGGCTTGTGGCTTAGTTTAATGATAGACACGCGCAGGCCAAGGCAATGCAGACCCGAGGGCAGAGATGGGCACCTAAACCAACATCACACCTTAATAATGCAAAGGAATATACCCATAGACATGAGGTACAATGCTTTGATGAGGAGTTGGGTAAATACGAGGTAACAACACTAGGCGGCATAACTTCGGACGGTGAGGTGCGACCTTCGAGGACACATGTCGTGTTACTTGATGCATTCTCGTGCGGATGTGGTAAACCTAGACAATACCATTTTCCATGTTCTCATTATGTTGCGGCCGCACGTCATCGTAACTTTGCATTTGAGAGCAAAATACCTTCTGAGTTCAGTGTAGAGAGCTTAGTACGTACCTGGAGCCCTCGTTTTGAGCCATTTCTTGATGAGTCACAATGGCCAACGTACACCGGTCCGGTATACGTTGCTGATCCAGCGCATCGATGGGACAAACGTGGTAGTAGGAAAAGGAGCCGGTGCAACATGGTTATGGATCAGGTTTCCGGTCGCAGTAGGAGAGGTCGAGCGTCCCCCTTTCTCGTGGACCCAGAGCAGAATGAATGCGGAAAATGCGGTAGACTTGGCCACAACTCACGTACATGCATTTGGACACTTAGTCATGTGTGATATATTTTTTTATACACAGATTTTATTCTAATATGTCGATGTTTTTGTTACACTTTGTACACAACTTATATTCTAATATGTTGATATCTTAATTTGCAGGATGGCGCAGTTCCACTTGCTGGACCCTCACTACGACGAGCACCACAGGGGCCGTCTCACCGCAGAGGGAGAGGTAATATTTTGCACATAAATTAAATTTTCGAATTAATATATGCGACCTATATTTGACTAATGAAAATTCTTTTGATTGCTAGGTGTTGCCCGTTCTGCGGGTCCGGACCCACGACCGGTTTCTAGAGGAGATGAGGTACGATGAGAGGTACACTCCTCTCCTACAGAGGGCTGGCTTGGACGTCTTATCGTACCAGGTCCGCCGTGGGCTGCCCACTTTCAACCCAGCGGCGTTGACGGCTCTGGTCGACAGGTAAAGACTTCTCTAGTTGTTTAATATTTACAATTATCAAATCTACTTTGCATACTAATGATTTTGTATTCGTTTGTCTTCCAATAGGTGGCGGCCAGAGACTCACACTTTCCACCTTCCCTGCGGTGAGATGACCGTGACGCTTGAAGATTGCCAGAAGATTCTTGGTCTCAGCATTATTGGTCGTCCAGTGACCGGTCAGGCATCACCAGGCAGTTGGAGGCAGAGGGTGGAGGCCTTTCTTGGGAGACTGCTTCCGGATGAGCTACGAGGTAGCCACAACACCGGAGTCCCACTGACCTGGCTTAGGCAGACCTTTGGGCAGTGTCCACCTGGTGCAGACGAGCAGACGGTTGGATACCATTGTCGAGCTTGGATTCTCCATCTCTTTGGTTCAGTTCTTTTTCCAGACGCGACAGGCGACAGCGCGTCATGGATGTTTCTGCCCTGCCTGACTAACTGGGATATGACCGGAGGTTACAGCTGGGCTTCAGCAGTGTTGGCCTTCCTGTACAGGCAACTTTGCGAGGCTTGTCGTCGTTCGTCGAGGACCGCCAGCTTAGGTGGATGTGTCTACCTACTACAGCTGTGGATGTGGGCACACATACCCGTCGGGCGACCCAGAGAGTTTCCTCCTCGTGAGTGGTTCATGGTAGCCGGACATCGGCTGAAGCCCACGGCTGCTTACCGCTGGGACCAGGTCGAGGAGCCATTCGCACGACACCAGCGTGCTTACGTGGAGTACTCAAACGAGCTCGACGCACTTACTCCTTCGATGGTGAGTTGTCTACTTTTATCTTTTTACATGTGCTTTCTACTTTTATCGCACGACACCAGCGTGCTTACATGTGCTTTCTAAAACTTTTGCAGGTGACCTGGCAACCGTATCTTGATCCATATTTCGCCAGCATATAGTTGAGCAGCATGTGCTCAATAGACGAGAACCTCTACCTCATGAGGTGTCCCCTCATCTGTTTTTATGCTGTTGAGTACCACTTGCCCCACAGAGTTGCTCGACAGTTCGGATTGCGCCAGGAGTTTCCGGTGGAGCCATTCTCGACTTCAATAGAACTTCATAAGTGAGTTACTACATGCACTTGTTATTCTAACTAATAATTGAAATATCAGTTAGTCGCTAATATATGTTTCTAACTTTTGCAGGTTCGACAGACAGAGACAGAAGAAGGTCACGGACTTCGAGACCCACCATCGTGATTACATTGATGAATGGGAACAGCAGGGGGATCTTAACTATGAGAACGACCAGGCGCACACAAACTACAACTTCCGGAGGTATTTGATTTGGTATTCTGGTGTGACTAGGTGCAAGCTGAAGGGACAGTGGACAGCTGCAGACTACGCCGAGCAAGAATCGTCAGACGACGAAGACACAGCTTTCGACATAGCTGCTCGGCACGGATCCCAAATTGAGGCTGCTCCAATCCTTGATAGAGTGGTAACTATTTCTTTACTAAAATTAGAGATTTCAATTCAATGCTTTATGTCTAGTTTTGAGCATCCTAATGTTTTAACTTGTGATAGGGAAACTCTATGCTCGTATCTGTTGTTGAACTTGAGTGTATCTCACAGAGAACTTCAGATAGTACTACGCTATCGTTACTATCAGTGAGTATCAATGTCTAACAGAAAACTTGTTTATTTGTATGTTGTAACATATGTCTTTAACTAATATTTCGATTACAGAGGGTATCACGTCGCCTTCGTCGTGCAGCGGCTCGGTGTGGATGCCAGTCTCTAGCGGGCGTTGACGTGCAGCTGCATGTGCCTCGTATGCAGCAGGACGTTCAGCCTCCCATTTGTGCAGTTGGACCATCTACAGCAGGACTGAGCTCCTCGCGATCGACGCGGGACACGTTTGAGGACGTGGCCCACGACGACGAGGACGACGACGAGGACGACGACGACGCTGGCGCTGGCGCCGCAGGTCAGGTGGAGATTGGACCATCTCAGTTGCAGGATGCTCCTACAACTCAGCCATCACGGCTGACACCACGTAGAAGGCGTCCACGAGACCCTTACACTCCAGGCACCGACGCTCTTGGGGTCAAGGGCAAGGGTAAGACTAGGAGGAAATGAATACTTTTGTGATGTTGGTCTTATCCTGAAAACTATGTGATTTGGACTCATACTGGAGACGTTGTAATATGAACTATGTTATGTGTTTTGGACTATGTGTTGTGGACATTGTATTTTGGACTTTGTTTGTGGACATTGTATGAAGAACTATGTTCTGTGGATGTTTTTATATTCGATGTTATTTTGTGATGTATTATATGTTGAAATGCTTACATGTCTTATAATATGTGATTATTTGAACTGTGGTTGTTAATAAAACAAGGGGAACTCTTGCAAATTTTTTTTGTGAATTGTAAAAAACATAATAAGCAATAAGTAACGCATCTTTAGAGTTCTAAATTATTTTTGATACGAAAATACTACATAATAGGCTACAATTCTTCAGTCTGAATCATAATCTATGAGTAACTCATCTTCGGAGTCATCCGTCGCGCAATCCTCAACGACAACCTCATTCCACTTGCTGCATTGTCCTGCATCACACTTGTCACCAGTTCTCTTGTAATAATTGGCTTCTGCTTCATCTGCAGCTTGGGAGAATAGCTCATCCTCATCCTCAGCCTCATCAGACTTCTTCTTGTAATAAGCTGCCTCTACCTCTTCGGCGGCCTGAGACATAAACTCATCCTCTTCCTCTTGAGCACGTAATCCTGCCTCAGCTAGTGCGATGAGCTCACTCAACCTTGATGTGTCGTCCTCCTCTTCTTCATGTAATCCTGCCTCTGCGAGAGCGATAAGCTCACTCAATCTAGATGTGTCGTCCTCCTCCTCCTCCTCCATCAGCTCAACCGTTGCCATTTTATCCTGAACATATCTCGCATGCGCCTCATCGGCCAAATAGTTTACGCCGCTTCCAATCTCTGCAAATATAATGAGAAAAATAAGCTAGCAAAGTCAAGATAAATAAATTGTACTAACATAATTATAATATCATTTATCTCACTTACTTCCCTTGAGGCGATCAGCAAGATTATCCAACATCTGTTTCTCGGCTTGAGCCGCTTCCCATTCCCTTGCATCCTGTGCTCTCTTCTCATCTGCCGCCTTCAACCTCCTATACTCTGCACGCTTCGGGCTATCATAAAAGGCAGATTTTGCTTCCCTACGCATGTCGCGTATGCGATTGTTAATGTACGAATCGACGAGCCGAGATCCACAACGCATCTTCTGTCCCATTATTCTCTTGGACTCTATTGTGCGCATCACCTCTCCTTTGTCGTCGTAACTCTCCCAACTGCATTTTCTCGTCTCCTACAAAAAAAATAGTAAGTACCGCTATAACATTACAGCTGGTGCAAAAAAAATACCAATCTCATCGTAATCGACCATATGTCCACAAAAATATCCAACACCAAGCTCCGAAGGAACTAATCCATACTTAGCTTCAATACCACATTTGCAGAGTACTGGATCAAATTTGACCTCTTCTTCCGCCCACCCGTTGTATCTCTTTTCCTTTACCTCTGGCTCTGGCCAATGGGACAAAGGACCATACAACCACTCTCTGAAACGACACTTACGCCACCCGTATGGCTGCAGGAGAAAAAAATAGTAATTTATTGTAAATAAAAACTAGTTCATACATTTAGCGTATCAATGGGCTCACATAATCAATGTTCGGACAACAGAACTGCTTCTCATAGCCTTCGTCGATGACAGCACAGTCTCCACAATCGCATCGAGGCGGTGAGTCCATCCGTCTTTCTGTTGCTACCTCCTTCTCCGCATCCGTCATTGGTGGAGGATTCGGGGGAGGAGGTACCCAACGCTTAAAACGCTCATGACTGGTCCTTCCACTCAACCAATTAACGAAAAGAAGATATCGAGGGTCAAATTTATCAGGATCGTCGATCCACTGGAAAAAGAAACACCTCTGATGTCCCTAAAATAATGGAAAGAAGCACTATTATACATCTACAAAATAATGAATGCGAACAAAATTAAGTGACAAGTCATAAGCTACGTACGTCCAAACCGCCATAAAGGTAGTAGCAGCGAGCAGCCGTGTCTGGATGTTGTGATTGATGTACCCAAGCTAGTCTGCCACAGTCACAGTTAGGCACGGGGAGTTCAGGAGGAACAGGAGCATCCTTACTAGATACGTCCGGATATAACTCCCGAGGACGACCTCTCTTCTGCCACAACGCCTCTCGGTACATGTCTTTCATCTAATAAACGATTATAATTATCACTTGTACCTAATATGCTTTATAATAAGTTTACACAAACTAATAATCGAAATGATAATATAATAGGTGTATACAAACTATTAAAAAATGAAATTATGAGCAACTATGAAACTAACAACCCAATATAAAAAACGAATCAGTTGGACATCATACATTGGTCTACGAAGTGAACCAACTCAAATCTTTGAATCCAGCAAATTTTGACGAAGTTTGGAAATGAGATGAAATGAGCTGCTCTCGGCCAGCCGCGCGGACGTTTTTATAGGAATTCGTAGCTCGGCGTCAAGATCTGTGGCGCCGAGCTAAGAGGCCGCGCCGCCACCACGTCAGTGCCAGGTCAGCCCTAGGCGCAAGTAGCCGTTGCTGCCACGTCACAGCTCGGCGCATAGGCTGTGGCGCCGAGCTGTGTTACCTCGGCGCCACAGCCTATGGCGCCGAGCATCGGGTCCAAACGTGCAAATAAAATTTTTAGGGATCTAAACGTAAATTTTTGTCACGAAAGGGGTTAAAATACAAAAAAAAATCGGTCGAGGAGGTAGCAGCTCGTGCAGACCAGAGGCCGACAGCAAACCCGTGAAGCCGAGAGTGAAGAAGGGGACAAGTCAGATTTGTCATTTGTCGCACCCCCCGTGACTCCAGGCCAATCTGATCTGCCTCAACGAGATATCTACGCTGCTATCTAGAGACAGCCGTGACGAGTTCCGGTCGAGCGAGGAGCAACCAACAACATGGCACTCTCGTTTAGGCTGGTCGCCGGCGTTCTTCTGGTCCTGGCATTAGCTCTGCTCTCTTCGAGCGCGGAGGAGAGGAGCACCGGGCGCGCTGCCACTGTCAGCGCGATGGGCTCAGATCACGTTCAGACGTCGGAAGCTCCGGTGCCGCCGTTGAGGCCTCTTGGCTCGAGGAAACCGGTGGCGGCTCCGCCCCCGCCGAGGCCGGCACATCCACGGGCGAGTATATTACCGCTTCCTCGACCTCGTCCGTCACAGCCGCAGCCGCCGCCGCCGCCACCAGGCTCGTAGGTGTAGGCTGTGTACGTCTAGGCGGCCGGCAGGCTCTAGTCCTCTAGGTCTACAGACGTGAGAAAATGGTTTGTTGGCGTTGGCATCCCTCCAATTTCCTGTGAACCTGTTGTAGTGTTCCTCAGTTGTGAGTTTTCAACGATCTTTTGGAAGTTCTATGTCTCTGTCGGTTATGGTTCAGGTATTTGGGCGCTTTCAGCCCCCAAAACCATCGGTTGCGGATTTTAATATTTCCTTCTTGGCTGCTCAACATTTCTACGCCGTTCTTTAATCAGATGACCTGGCATTTGTTGGTTGTTTCCAAGATGCTGGTGCTACAAGCTAACTTGCTCACCCGAATCACCAGAGGACCAGAACGCGTTCTATTGAATTTCTGTCTGTGCAGTGAAGTGGCTGAACGCCTCAAAGACCTCTTTTTTTTTGTATCGAACTCTGGATCCGTTGACCTGACCTGCGGTGGCATCCATGTGTTCGTTCAGATCTCAAGATGTCAGCACGGTGGCGCGTGTGTGAAGACAAGTAGGCGTCGTGCTGTAGTAGTGGGCCGTATGGTTGTAAAGGGTGGTGGAGTGGGCCTGTGTGAGTGAAGTCTTTAAAAAGATTGTAATCAGCAGACTTGAGGACCACGAAAAGAAATAATACAGAAACTCATATCCAGCCACTTACTTGCGTCTTCCCGGTTCTCACCGGCGATCTCTGCGGCTACTCACGTCGACGGCGACACACCGTTCGGCCACGGGTGTCACAATTGGTATCAGAGCCGTCGATCTCCGGCGGTGGGCAACACGGCTCCTCCAGTGAAGCCCTCGGCTCAAACGCGTCTGGTGCTCGAAGCAATAGCGGAGAAGGATCGCACTACACAGGAACGATTGAGCCAAGTTCTGGAGACATTGCTACAGGAGTTTGATGACATTTGGGCCATGGTCCTAGTGGAGTCTACATCTGATTCTGGTATTCAGACTAATAAAGCTGATATTCAGTTGTTGCTACATGAGTTTGATGACCTGTTTACTGTCCCCACCCAGTTGCCACCCATGAGACAGTTTGATCACTGCATACCACTAATGCCTGGATCAGTGCCTGTAAACTCTAAGCCTTACAGGTACTCCCCCTTTCACAAAGATGAGATAGAAAGGCAGGTCACTACACTACTGCAGGCTGGTTTGATCACCCCTAGCACCAGTCCTTTTGCTTCACCCGTCCTTCTAGTTAAAAAAAAAGATGGATTCTGGCGTTTTTGTGTGGACTATAGGAAGTTAAATGATCTCACTATCAAGAACAGATTTCCGATGCCCCTAGTGGAAGAAATTTTGGAAGAACTAGCGGGTACACAATATTTTACCAGTCTGGATTTCACTGCGGGCTACCATCAGATTCGAATGCAGGAATCTGAGGAATACAAAACAGCTTTCAAAACTCACCAGGGTCATTACCAGTTTCGGGTCATGCCCTTTAGTCTTACCAACGCCCCAGCTACTTTCCAGTGCGCTATGAATTCCATTCTAGCTCCTTTTCTCAGAAAATTCGTAATGGTATTCCTGGATGACATTTTAGTGTATAGTGGTTCTTGGGCTGAGCACTTACACCACTTGAGGCTGGTGTTTGATATACTCAGGGAGCACAAATTTTTTTCTTAAGAGATCAAAGTGTGCTTTTGGCAAAACCGAGTTATCATATTTGGGACATATCATTTCACAGCAAGGAGTAGCTGCAGACCCTTCCAAGACTGAAGCAATGCAAAAGTGGCCTACTCCTTCATCTGTTTCTGAGTTGAGAGGGTTTCTAGGTCTTACTGGATATTATCGACGATTTGTGAAGAATTATGGTATTATCGCTAAACCTCTCACAACGTTATTGCAGCAGAAATTTTTTCGGTGGACTGCAGAAGCAGAAACAGCATTCTCTACTCTCAAACAGGCTATGGTCACCACTCCTGTCTTGGCCCTTCCACACTTCTCTGAGCCATTTGAGGTAGAGACAGATGCATGTGCAGTGGGGATTGGTGCGGTGTTAATGCAAAACCACAGACCAGTGGCATATTTGAGCAAGGCCCTCAGTACTAAGAACCAGCTATTGTCGATTTATGAGAAGGAATTCTTGGCCCTATTGCTGGCTGTATCTAAATGGAGACAATATTTGCAGCACACTGAGTTCACTATCAAAACTGACCATCAAGCCTTGAGTTTTTTGGAGGAGCAAACCTTACACTCAGAGTGGCAAAAGAAGGCTATGGCTAAACTAATGGGGCTGCAATTCAAAGTGGTGTACCGCAAGGGAAAGGAAAACGTGGCTGCTGACGCCTTGTCCAGGGTGGGTCATCTTATGAGTGTTCAGATGGTTACCCAAGTCCAACCACTATGGATTCAAGAGGTGATTAATTCCTATGCTACTGATGCCTTTGCTCAGGACCTGTTGGCTCAACTTGCTGTTCACAGTCCTAATGAAGTCGGCTTCTCCTTGCACCAAGGTGTGATCAGGAAGGAAGGACTGATTTGGATTGCTCACAACTTAGCCTTAAAAACTAAACTCATTTCAGCCCTCCATGACAGTGCAGTGGGGGGACATTCTGGGGGGCAAGCTACTTATCACAGGCTTAAAAGGCTCTTTTGGTGGAAGGGGTTAAAAACTGAGGTGTTGGACTATGTGAAACAATGTGATATCTGTCAGCATGCCAAAGGGGAAAGAACACATCCTCATGGGTTGCTGCAACCGTTGCCCATTCCCCAAGGTGCTTGGCAAGATCTGACAATGGACTTTATTGAAGGGCTTCCTAAATCAGAGGGCTATGACACAATTCTGGTGGTGGTGGATCGATATACGAAGTATGCTCATTTTTTTCCACTGAAACATCCTTTCTCAGCTCCTGCGGTGGCTCGGGTTTTTTTGGATAATATAGTGAAACTCCATGGGACTCCAAGGTCTTTGGTGTCTGACCGAGATAAAATCTTCACTAGTACTTTTTGGAAGTCTCTCTTTCAATCTCTCAACATCAAGCTAGCTTTGACCACTGCATATCATCCACAGTCAGACGGGCAGTCAGAGCGGGTTAATCAATGTGTCGAAATGTATTTGCGATGTGCTATCTATGACAATCCGACTAAGTGGAAGCAATGGTTACCATTGGCTGAATTTTGGTATAATTCTTCTTACCACACTGCTCTGGGATGTTCACCATTCAAAGCCTTGTATGGGTATGATGCGGTGTTTGCAGCTGCACCAATTGTGGCTGTGGGAAGTGATCAGTCGGTGGAGGAGTTGTTTCAGGAGCGTACAACTTACTCAGAGCTGTTGAAGAACAGATTGGCTACTGCTCAAAACCGAATGAAGATTCAGGCTGATAAGCACCGTCTTGATAGGGAGTTTCAAGTGGAAGATAAAGTGCTTCTAAAACTACAGCCCTATGTTCAGAATTCCGTGGTCAGCCGGTCTCACCCAAAGCTTGCTTTCAAATTTTTTGGTCCCTTCATAGTTCTGCAGCGTGTGGGTTCCGTCGCCTACAGATTGGAGCTGCCATCGACAGCTTTGGTTCACCCAGTTTTTCATGTTTCTCAACTCAAGCCGTTCATTCCAAAGTACACTCCAGTTTTCTCAGATATTTCTCAATTGGTGGATTTGTCTGGTGTGACAGTAAAGCCTCTGCAGATTGTGGATCGTCGGTTGGTGAAGAAAGGCAACAAACCGGTGATACAGGTCCAAGTGTTGTGGTCTGGTTTTCCGACCGATGCTACTACCTGGGAGGACTTTGATGTGCTCAAGAATCGTTTTCCTGAGGTGCTTGATTGGGGGCAATCAACTTCTGGCGGAGGGGAAGATGTCAGCACGGTGGCGCGTGTGTGAAGACAAGTAGGCGTCGTGCTGTAGTAGTGGGCCGTTTGGGCCGTATGGTTGTAAAGGGTGGTGGAGTGGGCCTGTGTGAGTGAAGTCTTTAAAAGGATTGTAATCAATAGACTTGAGGACCACGAAAAGAAATAATACAGAAACTCATATCCAGCCACTTACTTGCGTCTTCCCAGTTCTCACCAGCGATCTCTGCGGCTACTCACGTCGACGGCGGCGCACCGTTCGGCCACGGGTGTCACACAAGAGACCTGAGATTCCACCGACAAAACCCTGGGTCACCTACCCGAGTTTCAGTATAAATTCAGGCAACCAGATCACTCGGAGCAATCGTTCGCAGCCATCAATCACCATGAGACTGGTCAAGCTCCTTGCTGTCTTCACCATCCTGGCTGCTCTGTTCGCCGTGACATGGCCCGTTGCTGTGCTAGGGAGGCTGGGTAGGGCGCCCCCGACGCCGAAATCTGGCCCCGTAAAGCACCATCGTCCACCACGGCTACAGCGCCCGCCGCCGCCGCCACCACACCATCGGCATGGTCTTCGTCGGCCACAGCCATATCCAGCACCACCACCGTGTCATCACCAATGTTTTCAGGTCGCCTAATCGCTTCTGATCGCCAGAGGACCGACCAGAACGATTAGAGCGATTAATCGGACGATCAGTCCGATTAATCGGCTTCTGATCGGTTGATCGGAGCTCCTGATCGTCCAGGGCTGGGATAACCGACCAGAGGTGTAAAGAGATAAATATTAGTACATTACCTGGTCTAATAAAATCAGATAGACCAAAGTCAATTAACTTCATAGGAGCACTTTCATCTCTTGTTGTGAAAAGAAAATTCTGTGCCAATGAAATATAGCAACTACGTCACAAAGGCAGCCTAGCTTTCAAAACAAGCACTATTGCTGTCAATTAAATACAAAAACAGCAAGTGCTATTGAATAAGATGGCAGAACTAACCCCAGTCAAACACCTACTGAAGTACTGAACTGCACATATATGCAAGCCATAAACGAAGTGGTTCAAGCATACCTCTGGCTTCAAATCACGATGAACTACTCCCTGAAGATGACAGAAGGACACTACACTCAAAATCTGTACAACGATAGCTTTGGCATCTTCTTCTGTATATCTCCCGCCTCTTCAATAGTTCAAGTTTGCATCCTTGGTAAGCATTAACAAGAGGTACTGCTACTCGGCTACTATAGATGAATATACTGCACATAGATGATTGGGGAACTGGGGAGGTGGGGAGGGACCGCGGAGGGGGCGCAGGTCGCCGGTGGCGCGCCGCCGGCCGCCGTCGCCCGTGTGGACTGGACACCGTCTAGGGTTTCGATGGGAGTTGGCGTTGGCGATTGGCGAACTGGCGACCGTGCTGCTGCTGCCTGCGTGCGTGGCTGTGAGTGACTGAGTGTGAGTGGGCTCACTGGGCTGTACTGAGTGAGTGACTGAGTGGGCTGGGCTGTAGTGGCAGTGAGTGGACCGAAATGAAAGTAACGAACAGTGAAAAATGAAGCAGGCCAAACTGATCGTCCGCGATCTAGTCGGACGACTAATCGCGTTTAGTCGTCGACTAATCGGACGATCAGGCGTCGGTACTCCTTATCGGATGCGTGATGCTGATCAGTCGATTAATCGCCGATTAATCGGACGATCAGAAAACGTTGGTCATCACTGATTGCTGCTATCAGATTTCGATGATGGCACTCAAAAATTCAGTATTCGACGAGCAATGTAGTTTCCGTGTACTGCATTCACAGTTTCAGCATTTGATGTTATAAGAAATTAGTTTTTTTTGTACTCCTACTACCATTGAGATTCATACGAATACCCGCACTGGATTTTCCAAATTGTCTTGATCTCGAAAATAATTTGACGTAATAAGGACTCATCGGGAAAGAGGGTTGCAAAGGGGGGGGGGGTGTTAATTGAAGAGCACAAGAAGGATTCAGAGACGAAGAAACAGATGTTCTTGGGAGTTACTAGACTGGCCTCAACGAGGGGAGATCTCCCCCCTCAGCCGATCTGAAGAGCACAAGATTTGTTCTGCGAGCAACGCAACACCTCCATTGCCATTGGAATCGGACAAAGGGGCTGCCTGAATCGTTGCTCGTTGATATTCTCTCCTCCTTCGAGACGAGATTGAACTAATGCATCGGACGCAGCAAAAAAAAAAACGAAACAAAAAAGAAAAGGAGGATCCGGCAGCGAGTGGAATCGAGAGGAAAAATCACACGATCCCCGTAGTGGCGACGCCGCGGTACGGCTGACGAGAGAGGATCGCTGCGTATTCTCTCGCGGATTGCTTTTATAGAAGGGAGGAGAGGGGAAACCTAACCGGATGTTTCGCCGCAGGGGGCATGGATCAGTGTAGCCCATTTTGAGCGTCAGGCCGCGCTGGGTTATCTTGGCCGGCCTAGTAAGGGGAGAATGTTTGGGGCAAAAGTTGAGCCCAACTCCTAAAATTGCAGCGCAGAAGCGGCCAATAGCAATAATAAAAAAATAGTATAGGGCTGGTGTTTGAATTCCCTATATATAAGGGCATGTATAACCTCATTTAATATAAGGTCTATTGATGAGTTTTTAGTGGGGTAAGTGAAAAAATATAATAGACTAGTTCTCCGCGAATAGTTCGTCTCTTCACAGCTTTCTCTTAGCTACATTTATGATTTAGGGTCTCAGGGTTGTACCATACAATCTCTTAGTCGTCTTTTATACATGGAAAACTGAACTGACGTCTCAGGATTGTACACGCCCTAACCTCCCGACATGTATTATGCGTCCAGCAGATTGCCTATATGGTACCTAAAACATTGTTTGTACTATAGGTTGCACTGTATGCAGAATAGAGTTTGAATATAGGAATGAGGATGAGTAAGCTACTGGAGATATTCTAAGATTAGCACTACAACAAAGAGATGAACAAGACTTCCCAATAGTCCAACATGTTGATAACACGATCCTGGTCATGAAAGCATGTCCAAAGCAGCTCTTCTTCCACAAAGCTATTTTAAACTCCTTCAAAACATCAATAGGACTGAAAGTCAACTATCACAAGTCGAACATTTATCCCCTCAATGTTTCTGACCAAAAAATAGAGATTCTATCAAAAAACTTTCAATTGCCAGATAGGGACATCTCCTTTACATAGTTGGGCCTTCATATGGGTCCGACGAAACTAAATTTGTCCATATTCCTCCCCCTAATTCAGAAGATAAAGTGTCAAATATCTTCAACATCAATGTTCCTCTCCCATGCTGGTCAGCTGCAACTAGTCAATTCAGTCTTCTTGGCATTATCAACATTCTTCATGTGCACGCTCAAAATCCCTATCACAGTGATTAAGCAAGTGGATAAATAGAAGACATTGTCTGTGGAGGGCTGCGGCCTTGAATGCGAAGAAACCACCTCATGCACACCAAAAAATCAAGGGGACTGGGAGTCCTCAATCTTTTGACACAGTATGAATCACTCAAGAAAAATCTTGACAAGTTCTTCAACAGACATAACCTAGCATGGGTGAACCTAGTCTGGGACAATCATTACAGATCTGGCTCGATCCCCTCAACTACAAGCAAAGGCTCATTTTGGTGGAAAATGTCCTAAAGACACTTCATAAATACAAAAGCATCTCCAAGGTGCAGGTGAAGGATGGTCGCTCAATAGTGCTATGGCATGATACATGGGGTAGTAGCATCCAGAGTCAATCCTACCATGAATTATATTCATATGCAATAGACACAGGGATCACCCTATTGCAGGCATCTTCTCATTTGCTGGATCGAGTACATAGAACACTTGTGTAACACATTCGACGAGAACCCAACTGTCATCTTTATATCTGTTGGGGACTTGTTCTCAAATGCTAAGAGTTAAGAATAAGGCAACATAAAATGTTAAATGTTAATGCCCTTCGCCCGCCGAAGCATTATTCCTTCAAGGGTTTAATGAACTTCGGACGAAGGTTAAGATGATACAATTACGAAGGTTGAATCTTCGTAATTGAACTCTCAGAGATTATATAAAATAATGCGAGATATGAAAAGCCTTAAAAACAAGTAAATTACAAGTAAATGACATTATTTTCATATTAAATAAACTTGATGTATTCAAATGTTAAATACATTTATACCTCTGCCTTGGCAAAGAATAATTCCCGAGTGATGCAATCGCAATTACAGAAATCTGTGAACAGTAAAGGAATACTGTTCACTATTTATAGACACAGGACACAGCCTGTGAACAATTACAATTATACCCCTCATAAAAGTTTACAACAACGACTCAAACTCTTATGGACTAAAAGGTCATTCTATCTTTAAGTTGGTTTGTAATTCCGAAGCTTCATGAACGGTACCCTTCGGCATCACGTACAGACAGCTTTAGCCGAAGCTGTTCCTTCCTGCAGGACCTTCGGCGACGAAGCATGGTCCCAACAGTAGCCCCTTCGCGGTGCTAGATCGTTTTTCGTAACGAGCTTGATCCGTGAAAAAAAGTCTCTTAGGCTTCAGGAAGCCGAAGGTCCAAAAAACACCTTCCCTGAGCTCGTTGTCAAGAAACGATACAACTTCTGAGCGCGTAGCAGTCCCACCATGCATCCTGACGATTCACTTTCTTACCTGCAGCACTATATAAACAGACAGGTAGGTGTGAAGTTACCACAGCATTCATTGCTATGGCACTGTTTTGCTGCCAAAAATTTTAACCATAGCCGAAGCTTGACTCTCGCAATCAAACGAAGCTCCAGTTTAGTGCCTTCTTCGTCAGAAGAAAAGCTTCGGGAGAAGGAGTTATTTAATTCTCAAGAAGTCTTTCAAGAAACCCGAATTTAAATGGCCAGAGTGCGCTCTACCGCTAGAGTTGAGCGTGAGGTAGACGAAGCCGAAGATGCGGAGACTGTTCCTATCTCCGAAGCAATGCATCGATCAGGATTGGTGACCTTGGAAAGAATCCCCAGTGCCGAGATAGAACAGACTGTTGCCGATACAGAACAAGCTGCTACCGAAGCGGAGGAAGGAGATATTGAGGAAGCTGATTCCGATGATGATTATCATATCGCCGTACCGAGCAAGCCCAGCCATTTGGACTTCGGAAAGTCGACTGTCTCCAAGGCTGATTTCCCCAAAATGGTGAAGACGGGCTATTTCAGTGAAAATGAGAAGAAGCTGCTTCGCTTCGGGGGAGAGGAAACTATCCCGAAGCCAGAAAAGGATGAAATAGTTATTTTCAAGAGTTTTCTGAAAGCTGGGTTGAGATTTCCTTTGAATAGAATGATTTCTGATGTGCTGCAAAAGTTTGGGATCTATTTTCATCAACTGACTCCTAACGCCATTGTCAGGCTTAGCGTTTACATCTGGGCTCTCCGAAGCCAGGCGGTGGAGCCGTTTGCCGACAGCTTTTGTCGAGTTCATGAGCTGCATTACCAGACAAAGGCCAGAAAAGATGGATTGCATGAAAATTTTAGTTGTTATAATTTTGCCTATCGGAAAACCACAAAGTTTCCTGTGATCAGCTACCGAAGCAAATGGCCGGCAGGCTGGAAGTCAGAATGGTTTTATGTCAAAGTTGACGAAGACAGAGAAGCTGGTACAGAACCCTCTTGAACTGATCTTCAGAGAAACAAGACCCCGATGCCAAATGGAAGTAGACGGTCCAACTTAGGCTGCACTGGCTGAATTCAAAATTATTGCAGAACATATTGGCACCAGAGATTTAGTGCAAGAATTTCTGGCCTTCAGGGTATTTCCAACTATGAAAGAGTGGACTATGCTGAAGCTTAAAGGGGAAAAGAAAGAAGGGGAACTTGTCCGACTACCCTATTATTATAAGTTTAAGAAATATTTTAAAGCACCCTGCCAAGAATGGTTGGACACAATTGAAGTTATGTGTAACGAAATCCTTGGTAATTATTCTAAGAAAGAAGATCAGTTGATGACTGTCGCCTTCGGCACCCGTCCGAAGCGAAGAATGAATCGAGTAATGGATGCCTTGAATTTTGAGTATCCTGACTATGAGCGGCTGGATAAAGGTGCCGAAGGCCAGAAGAGAAAAAGAGTAGCTGAAGCTTTGAATAAAGACGACGAAGAACAACCAAAAGAGAAAAAACCGAGGACTGACCCGAAAACAAGTATTCCAAAGAAAAGAAGGGTTTCGTCTCCGAAGCGAAAAATAACTGACGAAGAAGGGACTCCTGCATCACCTTCTACCACCGACGTGGAGGAAATTTTATAGGTAATGACTGAACCCTTGCCTGTGAAGCTAAGTCCATTAGGGCCTCATCTGACGAAGCTTTTTTAGAAGGGAAAGGAGCCCGTAAAAACGGAGAAAACAGCTAAAGCAAAAAAGCAAAGAATCATCGTAGTAACAGAAGTCATTGACAAGACACCACCAAGAGCTTCAGCTCGGAAGACGCCAGCCACTGAGGACATAACAAATATCGAAGTTGCATCTTCGAAGGTCGCAGCTACCGAAGCTACCTCGACCGAAGATTTTAACATGGAAACCACAATTGAACATATTGATAAGATACTGCTAGACATGGCCACAGAAGAAGCTGCAGCAAACACCGAAAAGACTTTGACCCCGGAGGTCGAGAAAAAGAAAGAAATAGCCGACGATACTTCGGAAGATGAAGCTTTCATATTTCAAAACTTAGTTGGACAAGAGCTGACAAAAACGGAAATAGAAGAGCTAACAGAATATGCCAAATCGGATATAAGCCGGGAGCACTTCTCTTCGGGGGTGTTGACGATGAAAAGTTGGACTGTATCCGGGATCAGACCGGAGCCAAGGTTATCGGTACTCTATCAAATAGTATCGGTTTCCCGAAGCTAGAAACAGACATTAGCCGCTATCGACGACAGCACATCGTTGGTAGTTTATTTTATTCCAATTTCAAGGTAAACATCTTTTGCTCTGTCTTTTAATTGTTTTAATATGACGATGATGTTTTCTAATAAAAATTATTTGTGTGCAGAGTATGTTGCTGAGCAAAGCTTTAAAAATGCAACAAGATTTGGAAGACAAGAAGCATGAGATTATAATTGAAAACCTAGAGAACAAAATAAAAGACCAATCAGCTGTTGTTGAAAAGAAAAACTTCGAGCTTCAGGCGACCGAAGGCTTACTGGCGGAAGCTGAAGCTAAAATAGCAGATCTGAATACGAAGCTTCTGTCTCAGTCAGAAAGCTTTGAGCGAGAAAAACAAAAGCTTAACGCGAAATTGGAAATCGAGGTTGAAAAAGTTTCAAAATTGGAAGAATCATTAACAAGTCTTCAAAATAAATGTTTAGAGTTCAGCAATAAATGTATTCAACGACTAAGAAAGATCTTTTATTCGGTTGGGGCCAGCAGTGAAAAATTCACTCCTTCAGCTGAAGATCTACCGGGAACCTTCGAACACATTGAAGGTGAAATTGATGAACTTGATGAAGTTATAGCCGGGCATGGTGACTTCTGTGCCTGGGTAGCTTCTCGGGGCACTACTGCTGCATTACTAAAGACTGGTTGTGACCACGGAAAAATTGTCAATAGGCCCAATTTTACTGTCACCAACAATTCTAGATGATATCCCTGACCTTGCCCGAAGCATTTCAAATAGATTTGTAAAGATGATATGGACAAAAGGTGGGCGAGAGAAAGCTGGAGACGAAGCTCGGAGTCATCTTGAACCAGTAAGAAATCATACCTTGTGCTTACCTTTTCCTTCAAACTTGATTTTTCTCACAATACTTTAATTCATGTAGGATGACGAAGCCGAAGCCGATGCTTAAAGAATATGACGCCGAAGTTGAAACCCAATGAAGATTGATAGAAGTAGACTGTAGAAAGACTCAAAAAACTTTTTTGTAATAACTTTTGTTAATACAACTAAACTGTTCTTGATGAACTTTGTTCATACCTTGTAATATATTCTTACCCTTCCATCGATGTATGAAGTGCTTTGGTGTGGACGAAATTAGCATTTTGAGCCGAAGGCGAAAAAACACCTTCCCTTCTTTTCGTACACAACGAAGCATAAAACACAACTTCTTCCTTTTTCCGAAGCCTGATCTTTAAAGCCGAAGCAACTGCTTATGTTATGATGATGGTTATCCTATATATGTCTGAATGAATGTTTATGAATGCAAATGTTATGATGTAATGTGATGTGCAAATGAATGGCCAAACACATATCCGAAGTCACAACCGCAGCCGTTATTCCCTTAGAAATAAATACATATCAGCGCTGACTTTTCGCTGTAAGCCTCCCTTAGGAGCTTCTTCGCCTTTTACTTTCGGCGGTATCAGCGTTTATTTTTCGCTGTAAGCCTCCCTTAGGAGCTTCTTCGCCTTTTACTTTCGGCGGTATTCGCGTTGACTTTTCGCGCTTTGCCTTTTACTTAGGCGGAATCAGCGTTAATTTTTCGCTGTAAGCTCTGCATTCCCTTTGGAACGACTTTTGAGCAGAAAACTTACACTGCGCTCCCTTTGGAGCGGCTTTTTTGGTAGCTTCGTCGTGCTCTGCATCCCCTTAGGGACGGCTTTCGAGCTTCTCCCCTGTTTTCTTTTTCCTTTTGGCACTCGATGGTGCGTTCTCAGTTTTTTACATTTACATCTTTGGGGATTTTGCTCTTATAGAGCTGAAATAAAAGAGAAATTACATGCTATGGCCCAATTAAAAACCTTTCTGCCCCTTCAGAAAGGAAAAGGGTGCCATAAAAGAAAAATAAAATAAAATATGAAAAAATTACATCAAGCTATACATAATATCGCCGAAGCTCATCCGCATTCCAAGATCTAGGAATGTCGTTGCCGTCCATATCATTCAATCTGTATGAACCGGGTCTTGACGAAGATACTACCAGAAAAGGTCCCTCCCATTTCAGCTGCAATTTGCCCACTGTATCTGGGTTAGCTACTCTCCGAAGCACCAAATGGCCTGACTTAATGTTCTTTAGCCGGACCTTTCTGTCACGCCATTTTATTGTTTCGGTTTGATATTTATTGATATTTTCTACAGCTTGAAGCCTGATCCCTTCTATAGCATCTTTTTCCATAGAGTAGTCAGCTTCAGCTTCTCCTGCTGCCGAAGCTACTATTCTTATTGATCCTGTTTTGGCTTCTTCCGGAGTTATTGCTTCGTCACCAAACAATAATTTGAATGGAGTAAAGCCTGTAGACCTTGATGTTGTTGTGTTGTGGCTCCATACCACTTTGATTAATTGATCTGGCCACTTTCCCCTGGGTTGATTGAAGATTAACTTCATTATTCCTGTCATTATGATGCCATTTGCTCTTTCAACAAGTCCATTAGACTTCGGATGTCTAACTGATGTGAAATGGATCTTCGTGCCAATTTGATCACAAAATTCTCTGAAAGCTTCGGAGTCAAACTGCGTCCCATTATCCACAGTGATGGCCTTCGGCACTCCAAAGCGACAAACAATGTTTTGCCAGAAAAACTTTTGGATATTGACCGAAGTTATTGTGGCTAAAGGCTTTGCCTCAATCCATTTAGAAAAATATTCAACTGCCACTACAACATATCTTAAATTTCCTTGTGTTGGTGGTAGGGGACCTAACAAATCAAGGCCCCATCTTTGCAACGGCCAAGTTGGTTGTATTAACTGAGTTAGAGACGAAGGTTGTTTTTGATCTCTTGCACATTTCTGACAACCTTCGCACTTTTGCACTAGTTCCGCTGCATCCGAAGCTGCTTTTGGCCAATAAAATCCTTGGCGAAAAACTTTTCCCAACAAAGGCCTAGATCCAATATGAGATCCACACAAGCCTGCATGTATTTCCTTCATCAATTCTATGCCTTCGGCTCTGGATAAACACTTGAGCAACGGGGAACAGACCCCACGCTTGTATAACTCCCCTTCTATAATGACATATGGTCGAGCTCTTGCTTCTATCCTTCTGTTATAAGCTTCGTCATCTGAAAGAAAATTACCCTAAAGGAAAGAGATGATTTCAGTTCTCCAATCTTCACTATAGACAGGAGATATGTTGAGGACCGCTCTTTCGAGAAGCTCGACCGAAGGTGCTTTTATTGTTTCGAAAAATACTTCCGAAGGTAGAGGCAGCCCCTGTGCTGCTGACTTGGCTAATAGATCAGCATATTCATTCTCTCCACGAGGAATATTTTTAACAGAGAATCCTTCAAAGGAAGCCTCAATCCTTCGGACTGTATCTAAATATTTTTCAAGCTTCGGATCTCTTGCCTTATAACTCTTGTCAATATGACCAGAAATAACTTGGGAATCAGTTTTAAGAATGGCCCTTCTGATTCCCATTGCCTTTAACTTCCGAAGACCCAAAAGCAGAGCTTCATACTCAGCGATGTTATTTGTGCAACTAAACTCAAGTCTTGCCGCATAACAAGTTTTAACTTTAGAAGGTGAAACCAACACAGCAGCTGCTCCTGCTCCGAAGGTTCCCCAAGACCCATCGCAAAACACTGTCCATGCTTCGGCATCTTTATTTGTTTCTTCCTCCTGAGCCCCTGGCGTCCAGTCAGCAATGAAGTCTGCTAACGCCTGGGACTGAATCGAAGATCTATGAACATAATCAATACAAAATTCATTGAGCTCTGCAGCCCATTTTCCAATCCTTCCAGTAGCTTCTCGGTTTCTCATAATATCCTTCAGAGGTTGTGAAGAAGGAACAATTATGTTGTAAGCTTGAAAATAATGCCGAAGCTTCCTGGAGGCCATCAAAACAGCATACAGTACCTTCTCCAATTCTGTATAATTTTTCTTTGATAAACTAAGAACCTCGAATACAAATATATTGGGGCCTGCCTCTTAACTTGGCCTTCAAGCTTCTCCTGGACAAGTGCTGCACTTACCGCTGAGTGCGAAGCTGCCACATATAATAACAAAGGAGCCCCTGGCGTAGGTGGAGTTAACATTGTTAGATCTATCAAATATTGCTTCAGCTCTTCGAAGGCTTTCTGCTGGATTGGTCCCCATTGAAAGACTTCGGCTGACTTCAGCACTTCGAAGAATGGTAAGTTTCTCTCTGCTGATCTGGATATGAATCTGTTGAGGGATGCCAGCCTTCCTGTCAATCTTTGCGCCCCCTTTTTCGTACTTGGTGGTTCCATTCGAAGTATAGCTTCGATTTTACTTGGGTTGGCCTCAATTCCCTTTGTTGAAACTAGGCAACCAAGAAATTTCCCCTTCTTTACTCCGAAGACACATTTTTCTGGATTCAGCTTTAGACCAGCCTGTCTAAAATTAGCGAAGGTCTCCTGTAAATCAGTGATGTGGTTATCTTGCTTCGTGCTTTTTACAATGATATCATCAACATAAGTTAGTACATTCCTGCCTATCTGAGAACGAAGAACCTTCGCTGTCATTCTGCTGAAGCTTCCTCCAACATTTTTAAGCCCCTCGGGCATCCGAAGGTAGCAATATGTCCCACTAGGGGTTATGAAGCTGGTTTTCGGTTCATCCTCCTTCTTCATCCAGATTTGATGATAGCCTGAATAGCAATCCAGCAAACTCATAAGCTCTGATGAAGCTGCTGCATCGACTAAGGAATCTATTCTTGGTAATGGAAACTCGTCCTTCGGACAGGCCTTATTGAGACCAGTAAAATCGATACACATTCTCCATTTACCATTGGCCTTCTTCACCATAACAGTGTTAGCCAACCATTCTGGGTATTTTACCTCTCTAATAACTCCGGCACTGAGGAGTCTTTTTGATAGTCGCCTAGAGGGGGGTGAATAGGGCGAAACTGAAATTTACAAATATAATCACAACTACAAGTCGGGTTAGCGTTAGAAATATAATCGAGTCCGCGAGAGAGGGTGCAAAACAAATCACAAGCGAATAAGAGGTGTGACACGTGGATTTGTTTTACCGAGGTTCGGTTCTTGCAAACCTACTCCCCGTTGAGGAGGCCACAAAGGCCGGGTCTCTTTCAACCCTTTACCCTCTCTCAAACGATCCCACGGACCGAGTGAGCTTTCTCCTTAATCAAATGGGTCACTTAGACCCCACAAGGACCACTACAAACTTAGTGTCTCTTGCTTTGATTACAAGTGCCTTGAGAATAAGAATGGGAAGGAAGAAAGCACGATTGCAAAAGCCAAGCGACCAGAGCGACAAATAACACACAGAACACTTTCTCTCTCAAGTCACTAATCACTAATGATCACTTGTCTCAATTGTGGAACTTGGAGAGATTTGAGGCTTTGATTGTGTCTTGGAATGGATTGCTAGCTCTTGTATTGAATGTTGAAGGTTGGAATGCTTGGTTGAAGTGAATGGAGGTGGTTGGGGTTGTATTTATAGCCACCAACCACTTCCTAGCCGTTGCTCCATTCTGCCGACCGCGGACGGTCCGCGCTTGTAGATCAACGGCTGAAAATGCAACGGTCAGCAGTAACGGCTATATCAACGGCTATATTGCATTTAATGCGTCGTCAGATGTCAGATAAAGCCAGTCGCGGACGGTCCGGTCGTGCACCCCGGACGGTCCGCGCCTGAGGCCGGACGGTCCGCGCGAGGTCTCGGACGGTCCTTGCTTTTCCTCCGGACGGTCCGCAGTAGAGACATGTGTTTTTGCATTGGTTCTGTCCGAGGGTCTTTTAGGTGTCGCGGACGGTCCGCCGTAAAGGCCCGGATGGTCCGCGCTTGGCCTGTTTTTCCAAAAAGCTTCTCCTGTCCGGAATACTCTACGGTATTCCGGACAGTTGATTTAGTATAGTTGTAGATGAACCTTTGGTACCTATAGAACATATAATCTAGAGCAAACTAGTTAGTCCAATCATTTGTGTTGGGCAATTCAACCACCAAAATCAATTAGGAAATAGGTGTAAGCCTAATTCCCTTTCACTTTTCACTTCGTTCCGAGCACCTTCGGCCTTGTCATCAGACATCTTCCGAAGCCTCTGCTTTCTGGGTCTGAAGGATGGATCAACATTAAGCGAGTGTTTAATAACATCCCTGTTAACTCCGCAGAGATCATTAGCTGACCATGCAAAAACATCTTTGTTGTTGAACAGAAACCTTATCAAGGTTTTCTCCTGCTCTTCAGACAATTGAGATCCCAATAGCACCTTCTGATCTGCTATATCCTCACATAAAAGCATGGGCTTCGGCTGATCAGCCGAAGCAGCCTTTTCCCTTCTGAACTTGTATTGCTCGCAAGCTTCAGTTCCATCTATATTATGGATTGCTTTTGAGTCTGTCCAATTTCCTTTGGCCCTTCTGGCAGCTTCCTGACTTCCATGAATAGCAATGGGCCCTTGGTCCGAAGGTATCTTCATGCAAAGATAAGCTGGATGAAGAATTGCTTCAAAGATATTGAGAGTACCACGACCAATGATTGCATTGTAAGGGTATTCCATGTCAACAATATCAAACACAACTTGTTCAGTCCTTGTGTTGTTGATAAATCCGAAGGCCACTGACATTGAGATTTTGCCGAGTGCTACAATCTGCCTTCCTCCGAAGCCGCAAAGGTGATGTGTGGCATCAAGAATTTTATCTTCGGGCTCTTGCATCTGTCTGAAGGCCTTAGCAAATATGATATCAGCTGCACTGCCTGTATCAACCAAAACATTGTGAACCAGAAATCCTTTGATAACACAAGAGATAACCATAGCATCATTGTGTGGGTAATCCTTGAGTTGAAGATCCTCTTGGGAGAAGGTAATAGGAATGTGAGACCATCTTGACTTGATGAAGGGTCCTTGCACCCCGACATGTTGTACTCTTCTCTGCGCCTCCTTCTTCTGTTTCTTGTTAGCCGGCTCTGAGCATGAACCGCCTGTTATCGGGAGAATCAGCTTCGGAGCCGAAGCAGCTCCAGCTTGGTTCTTGAACGAAGCCATTAGCTCAGAAAAGTGGAAGTGAGTTCACCGGAGGTGGGCGCCAATGTTGGGGACTTGTTCTCAAATGCTAAAAGTTAAGAACAAGGCAACATAAAATGTTAAATGTTAATGCCCTTCGCCAGCCGAAGCATTATTCCTTCAAGGGTTTAATGAACTTCGGACGAAGGTTAAGATGATACAATTACGAAGGTTGAATCTTCGTAATTGAACTCTCAGAGATTATATAAAATAATGCGAGATATGAAAAGCCTTAAAAACAAGTAAATTACAAGTAAATGACATTATTTTCATATTAAATAAACTTGATGTATTCAAATGTTAAATACATTTATACCTCTGCCTTGGCAAAGAATAATTCCCGAGTGATGTAATCGCAATTACAGAAATCCGTGAACAGTAAAGGAATACTGTTCACTATTTATAGACACAGGACACAGCCTGTGAACAATTACAATTATATCCCTCATAAAAGTTTACAACAACGACTCAAACTCTTATGGACTAAAAGGTCATTCTATCTTTAAGTCGGTTTGTAATTCCGAAGCTTCATGAACGGTACCATTCGGCATCACGTACAGACAGCTTCAGCCGAAGCTGTTCCTTCCTGCAGGACCTTCGGCGACGAAGCATGGTCCCAACAATATCCTACTTTCCTTAAATCTATCGGTGTGAGTCCGTAGTTGTCCACTGTCACCCCCGGATGTTGTACCCATTGGCACTTAAATAAGGGTATTTTCATGCTAATGATGTGTGGTTATCACAAAGCGGCTAGGAATAGAAACCGCATGTGATGTGTGTGTATCACTAGCGGTTCCTTTGGCCTGAAGTGCCAGTAATGTGTGTCTATCACAAACGGTTTTAGATTGACCGTCTGAGATGTTGTTTTACATCACAAACATTGCGCCACAAGCGGTTCCTGGAACCGCCTGTGTAGAGGCTAACTGGCCGCTTGAGTAGAGTTTTATTGTAGTAGTGTCAATCCATCGGTCTCTGGATACGAAATCTGTAGATTGAACTTCCATGTAAGGGCTTGTTCGGTTATTTTCAATCCATATGAATTGGAGAGAATTGACATAGATTGAAAGAAATTTTGACTTAAGGCTTGTTCGGTTAGCTCTCAATCCATGTGGATTGAGTGAGATTGGATGACTTCTAATCCTAAATAAGTCAAACTTCTTCTTAATTTTTTTTTCAATCACATTCAATCCATGTGTATTGGGAATAACCGAACAAGGCCTTACTAGGGATTAAAACCCCCATCAATCCTCCTCAATATATATATATGGATTGAGGTAAACCAAATATATGGTCTAAAGTATACTTTTAACTTTATTCAATAAAATAGTGTAGAGACACTCCCTACGGTAAGTTGATAAAAAAATACGTCTCTATCCTGTTACTGTTTTTCGGCATATAGCTAGGACGAAGATGAAATGTGCGGGTTTCTCCTTCCTGTCCCGCTGCTAGAAATAGTATCCTTTGGGTCCCCGCTGCTTTTACTTTCTTGCTCTCGTCGCTTGCATCTGCACGTCAGCCATATCATTCACGCTCGTGCCAGAAGTCAAGAACACCTCTATTGCGGCCATCCCTCTCAAGTCTCAACCATTAATCTTTCGAAGAAGAAATAACAACAACAATAAACTAGAAATTATAACGCGGAGAAAAAACCCATGGCTCCAGAATATATATTTCGTACGACAAACGATGTTCTCTTTTGTGCACCATCAGCAGAACTATCAAAGTGCGCTCGTGAATAACGTGAGCACATTTCACCATCGTCTACAATTTTTATTAATTAATTATTACACCCGAAAAGGAAATTCAACCCAATTACTTTTCAACCGGACTAGAAGTCTAGACTAGACTCCTCTACTTAATTTGTTACCTGTATTCCAAATTTGACTTCACACATTGTCATTGACACACATATGCAATGACGCAACAACTATATATAATTCGAAGCACTCGTGTATTTGTTCTTCGATTCTCTCCAATAACAATCCACTGTTTCAACGAAACAGCGACGTGTCTCCGTCGCCCTGCAGCGTTTTTGACTCGCTAGCAGACTGGTCACGCGCTCACCGATTCACGCGCACGTCCATCGCGTAACCACGAACGAGGAAAAGAGAGAGACGTAGGGGCAAAGTCATCTTCTATGGCTCTCGGCGACGATGCGGTCACCATGTATGTATAGCTACGTCGCTGTACCCATACACCGACACCTCTGCTAGCTAGCTCTCCGGTTAGTTCATTGAATCGATCTGGACGCAGGCGTGTCGTCATTCACACTGATCACCGCCTCTCGCCATTCCGGCCTGAATCAGGATATATAGGCCCAAATTTTTAAGCCAACCCAACATCTGAAATACTTTGAAGAGTACATATAAGCTTGATCCTATAGCAGCGTTGGAGCAGATTGCCAGATTGTATTATTAGCAGCATCTCGTTCCCGATCGATCTTAGCCATGACGACGACGACAAAGGTGGCCGCGGGAGCCGGGCGGGACGCGGAGGAGGGGATGAGGCGGAGGAACGCCGAGCTGGAGAGGGCGGTCGCGGAGGCGGCGGCGAGGGAGGAGCGGCTGCGGCGGGAGCTGGAGGCGGCCCTGGCGCGGCTGGCCGTGGCCGAGGAGGCCGAGGAGCGCCTGTGCGTCCAGCTCGGCGAGCTGGAGGCCGAGGCCATGGAGCAGGCCGTCGAGTACCAGGAGCGCGTCAGGGCGCTGTCCGACCGCCTCGCCTTCGTCGACGGCGTGCTCAGGTCGTCCGGGGTCCGGGGCTTCGCCGCCGCCGCCGGCGTAACGAGAATGGATTCATCGAGCTGAGCGGTCATCGTTGTGTTATATATAATCTAATCTAAGGCAGAGCTGGGTGCTCCGAAGGATCGACGTACGGGTATTGTTGTTATCTACGGCTTGTTGTATTGTATGTCCCTCGATTACACACCAAATCACTCCGACATCCAAACAAAACAAGTATATATGTACAGTTCCACGTTGATTCATGTGTGACGTTTGTGTATTGTCCGGAGTTGTAAATTAGCTTTAGGAGATTGATTCTTTTTGTAGCCAGATTCTCACGAAAAAGCTAAATCAAACATGCTCTATATATTGTTTGGAGTTGTACATTAGTTTGAAGGCTTTATGTTAGAATTAGGCCCACTAGTGTGTGACTTAATTCAATAAAAAACCAAGGTGGTGTGTAGAAATAACATTATGCTTTAGTCATATATTGGTCATCTAGATAGAACAGAACCACTTATATGTGAGAGTGTTTCCTACTCTTCATATGAGACAAATAAAGGCTATGAAGGCTGCCACGTGCGCGCTCGGTTGCGTTTCACGTTATTTTACGTTATTTATCGCATGATTTGTGACAACGCGCGATCGCGTCATGATGTGTTCTAAACGACAGTTTAATTTTTGCCTTTTGTTTATTTTGTTATCAAATACCACACCTAAGCTGTCACGTCAACCGAGAGTAATGAGCACACACGTTACGTACGATATCTTCGGACGGTTGCACGTAGAGAGATTATAGGGGCTCTTTCTGGAATTTAGCAGATCAAACCGTTATCTAGTAGAGGTGGATCCTCTATTTAATGAGAACGTCCGCTGGACAAGGGGGTATGAAACAGAACAATCTCGTCTTCTCCATCTCAATTCTCATTTTAATTCTCTGCGCCGCTGCTTCTCTGCCCTGCCATCCCTTTGTCTATCATGCAGCAGATTAAGAGAGAGCGGTGTCTCCAAACTACCGTTGGCGTTTTGACGACCTGCACAGGTGCCGACGAATCAGGTTTCTGCGAAGTGCTTCGCGCACGTCCGCTCAGGTTCCTCACCAACACTCATGAAAATCATTGTAAGTAAATCTGCATTTTCAGTTTATTGCGATGACGGTCTTATGGTTAGATCAATTGTTGATTCTTCTTTTATACGTTAATCTTGTTGAGTTAGTTCAGATCTGTTCTATTCTAATGTCATGGATACTATTTGCCAGTAAATCTGGGTTTTACTTTTTATGCTGCATTATTAAATTAATCTTAGGCCTTGTTAATTTTCCAACACTTTCTACTTCGCTGGTTTTTCGGTTTTTGCCCTATGCCTCTGTTTTTAAGAAAAAAAAATCCTTCAACTGATATTATTATGGGCTTTTTTATGGCCGGTAACTCATAACTCAAGGTGCAGTTAGAAAAGGGATCTAACTAGTGGCATTAGATAAGTTGGCTTCACCATGTTAGGCAAAAACCACAATGTAAGGTTGAAAGAATATATCCATATCTAAGGTGATACAAAATGACAAAAAGGAAAGAGAGACGAAGCTCACAATGAAACTTGTGGAACAAAAGTATTACAAATTAGTTGACGGCAAGGGTTTGAGTTTGACCTTCAAAGTATTACTGCTAAAAAAAATCAAATGCTACATTTGTCACAAGCTAGATACTAGGAAGACATCTGGTTGGGTCAAAGACTTCTTTGAGGGTCATACCCACAACTTTTTACAGTTGCCACTACCGGAATCAGCTCCTTTGCCGTGTGTTCTAAACACACGACAAAGGCTATTTTACACTCGGCAAAGGCTTTGCCGAGTGTAACACTCGGCAAAGAAAGCTCGGCGAATTGTACATCGGCAACAACATCTTTGCCGAGTACTTTTTGTCGGGCACTCGGCAAAGTCTTTGCCGAGTGCCATTTGGCACTCGGCAAAGAAAAGTCACCGTCACGGCGCCAAGTGACGGTGACGGATCCTTTGCCGAGTGCCTATGGCGACACTCGGCAAAGACTGGTCCAGTGGACCCCACAGCCAGTCCCTGTGCCGAGAGCTCTAGTAGGCACTCGGCAAAGGAGGTTTCTTTGCCGAGTGTCTGGTGGACTGGCACTCGGCAAAGAACCCTCCAGTGGGCCCCTTTGCCAGTATCTTTGCCGAGTGCCATTGTCAGCACTCGGCAAAGATGTCTTTGCCGGTTCCCAGGTTTCCTTCTTTGCCGAGTGCCACTGTCAGCACTCGGCAAAGATGGCTTTACCGGTTCCCAGGTTTCCTTCTTTGCCGAGTGCCATGGTCATAGCACTCGGCAAAGCAACTCTTTGCCGAGTGTTACACTCGGCAAAGTGACCAGGATGTCCCTTTTTTATTTGCTTTTGTTGTTCCATCCAAACAAACAAAAGATATATATCATTCACATCACATTATATATCAAGCACATCACAGAATGAACACATTTATCATCAACACCATATATATCACAAAGTCTCACTAAAGTCTCACAAAACACATCACAAGTCTCACTAAAGTCAGGATCATCACAAAACAGATACAAGTCTGCATCATCACTAACATCACCAAGTATCTCACAAGATAAAGTGTAAATAACATCACCAACACTCATAAAGGTAAGTCTGGATCATCACAAAACAAATCATCAACGAGGTGGGCATCTGGACTGGTTCGGCGAAGGGCTGGACGAAGCATGAGGGTTGTTCGACGCCGCCGATTGACCCTGCACAGAGAAGAGATTGTATGTGTGAGAACATATGAATATATATCATGCAGTACTAAAATTTTGATACTCACAGGAGTAGTGAACTCTGTAGGGTCAGCTGCAGGGAACAACGGAGGTGGTGGAGCATGACCCTGTGCGGCGCCAAGGCTCTGCATGTACGCGAACATCTCCGCCATCCTCTTCTCCAGCTCCTCACGTTGCCTCCTCTCATCATCTAGCTGAGTCTGTAATATTTCGCCCTAATGTTACGATAATGCAAAGAGAAGATATATAAAAATCAATGAACGATGAATAGATAAGGAATAACCTGGAGTTGCTGGATACGATGGTGTGAGGTGTCCTGCCGAGGTCGTATGGCTGGGCTCGCGCTCGTGCTCCTTGCTCGCACCTGAGAGAGAGTGGGAGTGGAGGCCGAGTCGATTGCCCCGTCGGCAATCCAGTACCGCCCATGCCTCTTGCCTCCTCCGACCCTCATGAGGACATCTCCGTCGATGTCCTCGGTCCTCGGATCGTAATCTGGCCCATGGACCTCCTTGGCCATGGCGGTGTACTCACTGAGTCGGCTGTGGATGGCGGGGTTGGTGTACGCCTCGGGCCTGTCATCCGGGTTGTAGGTGACGTCGGACGTCGCCTTCCCCTTGTGGGCCATGGCATATGCCGAGAACGTGGAGCAAGGCGCGCCACCATGTGCCGCCGACTGCGAGAAAACCAACGATATGGTTAGAAATCATGTCTAATCGAAAGTTATATACCTAAATAAAAAAGAGCGCGTACCCATGCTTCCGCGTATTTGCCCAGGCTGCGGCTGCCTTGATGGTGGGAGGGACCTTGCATCAGCAAACGCCGTTCCCGGCTAGCGTTGTGCGCCTCGTCCCACTCAGCCGAGCACCACCTCTGCACCATCTTCTCCCAGCACTCAGGATGCGCGGCGCACCAATGAGGAATCATCTAAAAAAATATAAGTACACCGCATATCAGAAGATAAGAATAAGCATATTTAGTACCAATAATAAAGTTTTGTATTTACCTGCAAGTACTGGTCCGCAGTCAATGACATGGTTCGGGCGTCCTTCTTGTTCACCTTCTCCCCAAGGACGGAGCCGTGGTAAGTGACGATGGCCTGGATGCGCGCCTCGTAGTGCATGTCCACGACGAGCTTCTTACAGCACGTCGTAGACACCACATCCGCCCTGGCCTCGTATCCAGCATCGCACCTGAAGAAATCCTACATACAAAGACGATGTATCCATACATTATTTCAAGAATATGCAACAAATGCGACTTATTAAACAATATAGTGCGAGGAAGACTTACCCACAGCTCTTGCTTGACCCGCTCCGCCTTGTTGTTGAATTGTCTGCCGTCCCGATCTACTGCATCGGGGGCGACGGCGTAGTGGTCGAAGGTGTATGCTGGGCTCGTCACTCCGGCGTACTCGACAAGTCCAGGGAAGTGTTCCCGGCATAGAAGGCCGAGGATGCCATTGGGGTTGCGGCCGTGACCCCCTGCAGTCTCCAAAACCATCCAAGACCTGTCGAAGTGATTAAGATGAAGTATTAGTTTCTATTATTAATTTGAACATATAATATGAAAAAGCAGCAACAACATCTAAAGTTACCTACCTCTCTCCATCGGGTCGTATCAGCGGACATCTGTCACGAAGTATGGGTCGCTTAGGTAGGCTCGCGGGACCTCGCAGGTAGATACTCCTCGAACCTGAGGAGCCAGAACCTGAGACGTCCTGCTGAGCGGTGTCGTCGTCGTCGTCCTGCTGCGCCGCATCGTCGTCGTCCTGCTGTGCCGCATCGACAGCGGCTTGCTGCTCCACCTGCTGCTGTACGGCGTCGTCCTGCTGCGCCTCCTCCTCCGTCCTACGGGTGCTCCTCCTCCCCCTCCCCCTCCCCCTCCTCGTCCTCGTCCCACTGCCCACCATCTTTGTCCAACAACCTGCAATTAAGAGTAAACAATTAAGCATAGATAAAAAATATGTATTTAGAAACATATGCAAAATAAATGAAATATAGCATTACATCGATTAAAAATAATCTTCATATGTGTCCGGGTTAGCCGGATCATAAGTGTCATCATCACTATCAACCATTTCATAGTCAACATCATCTGAAGGCGCAATTTCGTCATTGGCATTGCCTTCAAGTATTTCTAAGTCATTCTCATTTTGCACCTCATCATCCTCGTCATCAACAACCATTTCAATATCTACTTCCATTCCGATCGCTTCGGTTAAGTCTATCTCAAATTGCCCTTCGAGCCCATCTTCTTGGAAGAACTCTCCGTCATATGTGTCCGGGTCTAAGTTATAATCTTCATCGTTTGGAACAGGTAATTTAGCGTGCGGTGATACCTTATACACAACATCCCAACCCTTAAGATGTTGTTTCGTTTGGCACGCATATGGAAGATAATACACTTGTGTGGCCTGTTGGGCCACAATATAGACATCGTCTCCTGTTAAGGTGGAATCCTGTCGAATTTCGACTATCCCAAGATTAGAATGTGTCCGTCTCGTAACTTGAATGCCATTAACTGTCAACAAACCATCGAAGGCGTCTCGACTCATGCTATACTGCGACTTGAACGCCATTATACGCCCAATGGCATCCAGTTGAGAAACCTTTGTCTTGCCGTGAAGGGGTTTCTGTGCCGCGTCAAACATGTCGTAGAATGCCTTTGCGATCGCCTCTGGCTCGTCCTCCGTACGTCCTTCGGCGAACTGTGCCTCATGATAGTCGTTCAACATGTCTGCTACCCCGGCATCAGCATCGTAATCCTCGACGCGTTGTCTCACCACCTCCTCTCTCGTGCGATGCGCTTCACCATGGAAGATCCACCGAGTATAGTCCGGCGTAAATCCATTCTTCCAAATATGTTCTACCATGGCCTTCTTTTGTTTTCTTTTCCGGTTGTCACATTTGCTGCACGGACAAGGGACTAGGCTAGCTCCTTTAGCAGCTTCGCCATATGCCCGTTCCACGAAAGCATCGGTCTTCCTAATCCATTCAGGGGTGACATCATTACGTCGAACGCGGCCCGTGTACATCCACTCACGGTCCTCCATCCTCTAACATATATAACCGAGTATAGTTTAATATAGACATGTAATGCATGTACACTACGTTCCTACCTTCTAATAGGTGAGGATAGGTCCTAATCCCACCCGCGGTTGCGTAGATGGAGTTAGTTTCCATGCTCTACTCCGATCCGAGATAGAATTTCGGCAGCACCTCCCCGCTGTTCTCCGGATACACGTCCTGGCAGGGAGAGTGTACTGTCCGGAGAACAACAGGGAGGTGACGCCGAAACTCTTTCTCGGACCGGAGTAGAGCATGGAAACTAACACCATCTACGCAACCGCGGGCTGTCCAAAAAACGTGTACAATTCGAAACTGATACATTTGTAGATATGCAAAGATCTGCATATCTACACCGTATCTCTTTCGAACGGGAGACGCCTAACTGGGTTACGTGATCTACGACCATGATGCGGAAATAGAGGTTATACCTAGGGTGGCGGTGGAGTCAGGCTAGTGGGGCTGTGGCGGGTCGGTGCAGTGGCGACGCGACGCGGTGCAGGCAGACCCGCAGCGGCTAGGAAGACAAGTATCTTCTCTGTAAAAAAGAAACACAAGTCTATTAATACAAAAAAAAAATTAGTGCTGAGAACCTGCAAATAACACTAACAGCACGATGGCTGACATGCACACAGTAACAAAAAATTCACCTAAAGTATACACTGCAAAGGTAATAGAGCAATCTAATTAGTGCTGAGAACAAGTGAGCACAAGGTTTTCAAAGATCTATTTCTACTTGCATGATTCAAACTTAACAAGAATTAAATCCTAATTTAAGGGTGTGTATTAGGATTATCTAATACACATGATTCTAACCTCGGTCTGCGCAGGGTTTTGAGAGCATTTAGGATTATCTAAAGCACATTCAGAGTCATCGTTGCCGAGCTCAACACAAGGTAAAAGCAGCTCCGACTTTGCCAGACGGGCCGCACACGGCCAAAAGAGCACGATGACGCCTATACCTTACACCTGGCACAAAAGGAGGAAGACCGAGACGCGCTATCGTTCCCGGGCCTCAACACACCCAGACTCGAGGCAGCTCCAATTTTTCGCCAGCGATCTTGATCCAACACCCACCTCTGGTTTTTACCCGACCTCCAAAACAATCCAGACCACAAGGAAAGGGTTTGCCTCATGTTATCGTTGTCGAGCACATCCCCTAACGTGACAGCTTTGACTTCATGTTGCAAACCCCACCTCCACTCGCAATCTAGACACTGGGAAGCGAAAGCATCAACCGAAGGCAACGTCGAGGTCGAGATGAGTGCGCCTTCAGAAAGGGAGAGACGTCGAGGATGCCATCGTTAGCACACCTCCTCCCTTCCGTCCTCATCAATCCATCCCGCGCGCGGCCGCGTAGCAACCACAGATCCGCAATAACAATCCAAGAAATTAAACCAAGCTGAACCAAACCCTGCAAATTCCCCAATTCTAAATTCTCCCGATCCGAAGCTATATATCCGCTAATACAAAAAAACAATCCCCAAAGTCGTATAACTAACTATGGTAACAGCTGCACCTCCAGTCTTCGCCATCCAGTAGCGTGCCATAAACAAAAAGTATACCAGGCGCCAGTGGTCAAAGTAAAGTCTCAACGCGGAGGCGGTAGCTGCAGCAGCGTCGATCGATCGGCCGGCGTCTACGGCCTACGTTCGACCTGCTGCCTCGACGGATGGCCGGCTCGATCTCGACCGATCGCCGGTCGTCGATCGGAGATCGATGGAGTTCACCGCTCCCCCGCCCGCGACCCGGTCGGGCGGCGGAGAGGAGAGGGCGGCTGCTGAGCACAACCAGCACCAGCAGCAGCAGCATGCGACGGTGGAGAAGGAGCACATGTTCGACAAGGTGGTGATGCCGAGCGACGTCGGGAAGCTGAACCGGCTGGTGATCCCGAAGCAGCACGCGGAGAAGTACTTCCCGCTGGACGCGGCGGCGAACGAGAAGGGCCTCCTGCTCAGCTTCGAGGACTGCACGGGGAAGCCCTGGCGCTTCCGCTACTCCTACTGGAACAGCAGCCAGAGCTACGTGATGACCAAGGGCTGGAGCCGCTTCGTCAAGGAGAAGCGCCTCGACGCCGGGGACACAGTCTCCTTCGGCCGCGGCGTCGGCGAGGCGGCGCGCGGCAGGCTTTTCATCGACTGGCGGTGAGATTGGAATGCAAGAATGTGTTGCTCTTTGAGGGGAGGCAAAACAAAGGTAGTTTTCGACATGGGATATCTGAACTGACACAATGGTAGGCGCCTCTCATGCCCACCATGTCTGTGGCTGAGAGGTGACTGCTTACAGCCTACAAGTGGCCGGGTCGGAAGATGGCCCTGCTTCCTTCTTCTTCTCGGTAGCTCACTAGCTTCTCTCCTCCAGGTCCAAGGGGGTGGCAGAGAAACAAACCATCCACACCACCACTTTTACTCTCGCTTTAATTTGACATCGCCATTGCACATGCGTGACCTCAAATTAAATACGCCAACAAGGAGGGACACCGGACCCATGCAGCACTAATATATTCCTTGGTGTTTACATGTGCAAAAGCATATGCATAGAATAATTAAAGATTCACACACATAATTGATCCTTTGACCTATAGAGCATGATCAGCTAATCATCAGTTTTGCTAGCTGCACACACACTCTCTACCTGTGGCACTGAGAATGAGAAGAATTTCACGCTTGGCATTCTGAGATGCTGCACTCGTACACGTATATTAAGTTTCTGACATGTTGCATAGAGGTGCGTGCCAAGGTTCAAAATATATATCCCACCGAACATGACATCCTAGCACCAGCGCAGCAGCTGACCTTTGGTTTTGGGCTTTAGTGCATGTCCAACAGTTTACTCATGTAATCACCTAAACAATGTGGTATTGGTTGTACTGGTGCTCAACGGGATTGTGGATTTAGTGGGGGCTGCTTGGATACAACTGAAGGCTATTTGCTTAAGGAGAAATTTCCACACGCTCTTGCTTGAGGGCAAGCAAGTTTTGCAGCAGGGGGAGAAATATACAGAACTGAATAGAAGTTTTCTTACCTTCGTGCTTCGAGTTGCGTCTGTGTTCCTGGCGCTTCGTCGCCGAATTGGTGTGGCTCACGTCGCCGGTGACCTTCCGGTGGCCAGGGGCGTGACAGGCGGCCGGGCGAGCGGTGGCCGGGCACGTGGGGCTGCGCCGACGGCGAGCCGGAGCGTGGGGCGGGCGGCGGGCGTGGCGGCGGTGAGGAGAAGGAAAGGAGAGAAGGAAAGGAGAAGGAAAGGTGAAGGAAGAAGAGAGCCGGCCGCGCGCGGGCGGTTTAGTCACCTTCTTTGCCGAGTGCCCGCGATCCGGCACTCGGCAAAGATTTTTTTAAAAAATTTAAAATAAACTTTGCCGAGTGCCGGATCGCGGGCACTCGGCAAAGACGCCTTTGCCGAGTGTCTTTGCCGAGTTCCGGATCGCGGGCACTCGGCAAAAGACGCCTTTGCCGAGTGCCGGATCGCGGGCACTCGGCAAAGACTCCTTTGCCGAGTGCTAGCTGTAGAGCACTCGGCAAAGATGTGTTGTACAAACTTTGCTGAGTGCTCAAGGACAGGCACTCGGCAACGCCGTCTTTGCCGAGTGCTAACTGGCCAGCACTCGGCAAAGTATATTTTATTTTTTTATTTTTGGCAACCAAACTTTTTGTTATGTGTTCCTACACTATGTAGACCTACAAGTACCATTTTGGTACAATTATAAAAGTGTTTTTTATAACTATTAGATTTAGTTCGTTTATTTGAATTTCTTCGGAAAATTCATATTTGAACTGCAGGTCACTCGAAACTTGGGAAATCGTGCATGCAAAAATGATATCTGTCCTATTTAGCACAAGTTACGACCGATTCCATGAGCGGACCGGAAACTTCGAGCAACATGCTCACTAAACATGGTCATGAACTTGCCATCCACATGTTTAAAAATTGTATAAAACACAAACAAAGTCAGAAAATCATGAAACTTGGCCACGTGTCATGATATCATATGTACAGGTTGTGATAAAAAATTGAGAATGTTTGGACAAAGTTGTGAGACACTATGTGTAGAAACCTAAGAGAACTACACATGAAATCATAGAGTTTCAATGTGGATCTCTTAGGTTTGTACACATAGCACGTCATAGTTTTCTCGAAATTTTTTTAATTTTTTATCGCAGCCTGTACATATGATATCATGACACGTGGACAAGTTTCAGGATTTTCTGACTTTGTTTGTGTTTTATACAATTTTTAAACATGTGTATGGCAAGTTCACGGCCATGTTTAGTGAGCATGTTGCTCGAAGTTTCCGGTCCGCTCCTGGAATCGGTCGTAACTTATGCTAAGTAACATGAATATCATTTTTGCATTCACGGTTTTCCAAGTTTCGAGTGACCTACAGTTCAAATCTAAATTTTCCGAAGAAATTCAAATAAACGAACTAAATCTACTAACGATTGAAAACTCTGTTAAAATTGTCCACAAATGATACATGTAGGTCTACATAGTGTAGGAACATACCACAAAAATTTTGATAGACAAAATAAAAAAAAATAAAAATATACTTTGCCGAGTGTCCAGAGATGACACTCGGCAAAGTATGCTTTGCCGAGTGCCTACTATGCGGCACTCGGTACAGAACCTCTTTGCCGAGAGCCAACGGCTGGCACTCGGCAAAGACTGACGGCCGTCAGCTTTGGGACGGCCGCTGACGGCCATTTGCCGAGAGCCCCTTTGCCGAGTGTTTAACACTCGGCAAAGTTGTCTTTGCCGAGTGTCGTTCTGTGCCGAGTGTTCAGCCCTCGGCAAAGCACGGTTTGCCGAGTGCCTGGCTTTACCGAGCGCGGCACTCGGCAAAGACTTCTTTGTCGAGTGCCCGACAAAAGGCACTCGGCAAAGAGGCCAACACTCGGCAAAGCCTCGGATTCCGGTAGTGTGCCCGCAAACCACTTGCAACCGTGCAATCGGTTTTGTCGGCATTGCCTTTTTATTTGTCATTTAGGAGGGCTTTAGTGGGTGATAAAGTCATTGAGTGGCAAGCGTTGGTGACAAATGTAGCTCATGTTAATTTGAATGAGGAAAGTGACATTTCTATTGGAGTTTACATACGAGTGGAAATTTACATTTCACTCGATGTACCAATTTCTTATGAACCAAGATGTCACTTTCAGGCACAAAATAATTTGGAAACTGAAAGTGCCACTTAAGATTAAAATTTTTGTTCACTATATGCAACAAGGTGTCATACTAACAAAGGACAATTTATCTAAAAGAAACTGGACATGTAGTCAGATTTATTGCTTTTGTAATAGCAATTAAACCATTAACCATATCCTTTTTAATTGCCACCATGCTAAAATCATTTGGAGGGTAGTTCAGATAGTTACTGGACTAAAAGTACCTACCTCGGTCGAACCTATGTTTCTGAGATGGTTGTTTAGGACCTCTTTAAAAGAAAGGCACGTTATTTTAGTAGGTGCAGCAGCAGCTTTATGCTGGTAGATTTGGTGATGTCGAAATGAAAATTGCTTTAACAATGCAAAATATAACTCTTTTTATCGGCTATCTTTAGAGAAGCATATTGGTTAAGATGTTGGGCGTTGTTGCATACTGAGGAGACGAGAAATAATTTCTGTTTAGTGAGCTTCAACTTGGAGGTAGCAGCCATGAAGCTTTTCACGAGTATTAATAGATGGAAATATAATTATAGGCTCTATCCTCTTTGATTAATGTACTACGCTTTTTAAGTTTTTTTCAACAACAGTTCATTTTAGTCTGTAATATTGTACGTTGTGTGCGGAAACAAAGAAGCGGGAAGGTTTTTCATTATCTAAAAATGATATTCATACCGGTCAAGCTTTCTTAATTTTAACTAGATCTATAAAAAAACATTAGCAACATTTATATCTTTAAATAAATATTTATAAAAATAGATTCAAGGACTTATCTAACTATACTGCTAATTATACACTATAAATATTAATATTTTCTGTGTATACTTGGTTAAAGTTAAAAATAGTTAGTTCTTCAAAAAAATGAGAATATCAACTATTTTGAGTCAGAGAGAGTAGGTGGGTAGAATCAGAAGCTGTTTTCTTGTAGTATAAATTTTGCAGCTTCATAGATCTACTTTTGGTTTTCACCTTTCTTATGGCTCACGGCCGAATCAAACAGATCTTAAGGTAGCAATGAAGCTTTTAAATGTGGAACGAACTACTACAAATCAGTTGATCTTGGACAAGTGCGTTAGTGTTGTCTTATAGTTGGTCTGATGCAGTATCACGTAAACATGAGATGATTGAACAAACAACGAGTTGCCTTTAAAATTGACTTGAAATCAGGGCTTTTGGATCCTTAAAAATTGAATTTCATTCTAATAGTAATAATTTAGGCATATATCAATTAAGTTAATGTGGTTTTATGCATAATATATTTGTGTATGTAAGAGCGTGTTATAAATTGCAGAATAGAATCATAACTTGGAGATACATAAAATCAATTTCCATCCATTCACTCTATAAATTTGAGATAAACTTATATTTGAACTTTAAAAAGTGGTGGAACGTCAAATTTTAAACTAAATGGTCTACCCTATTAAGTAAATTCTAATTCCTCCAAAATAAAGGATCCAAATATTCCTTTAAAGTAATTCAATTTTTAATCTTGTGCAACCAACAAAGAATATTTGTGAGATGCATAAGTAAAATAGTTTTTCCTCCCAAGAAAATACAAACAATCACGGAATGATCTCCGAAACACACTGACAAAGCCGTATGTAGCGCGACTCTCATCAACAAAGCAGAAGCAAGCAAGGACGATGTCAGCTCTTTCGAGAGAGATGTCACATCTTCCGTGTCGTCTAGACTTAAGTTGTCACTTCACCGCTTGCTTAGTTGCTTTCTTCTATTTTCATAGAAGCTAGCAAACAGGATAGCTGAAATTAGGATGATCTTAACATAAAACCAATTGCGTATGCTTTTTTTCACTTTTAACGCATAGGCAAAATGCAAAAAAAAAAAAAAAAAAACTGTGAAAAGATCTCTAGCGCACTTCCCGCTGTAACATCATCGTTTACCTTTTTTTTAAAAGAAAAAAAGAGACCACTTGTATCGATCATTGTTTGTGAGATTTCAAAGCACATTTACATCAATCAGTTCTCCGGAAACGATTTGCAAATAAATACCCAAGGAAAGGACGACGGAACCATTGGACCATACGAGACCGTGATGTACATGTACATGGCTGGGTTAAAGGAGAGCGAGACCAATTCAATGGCGATGGATATCCTACAGGCTACAACCCACAGCAAAGAGGCGACATCGTTTGAAATGTGACTTCGCTTCTCACGGTCTCATAAACTTCCATGGAAAACGACTGCACCAGCTGCTACTTAAGCACTAAGAAAAAAACTGCAGAGCAGCGTCAGCACAACATAATGCTAGAATATTATGTCACATCGTTGCTAGTTTGATCTCACGCGGCTGAGTCGACGATCAGTCTGTGTGCAACTTCATGTCCCATTTAGAGACGTAAATGTAAATCCGGCTCTTTGCCGAGTGCTCGCGGGTTTGCCGAGTGCTTTTTGTCGGTCACTCGGCAAAGAAATTTTTGCCGAGCGCCGCCTTCGGCAAAGTCCTATTCTCGGTAGCGACCACGTTTACCGAGAGTAGCACACTCGACAAATAGGTCTTTGCCGAGTATCAAACGTTCGGCGAACCACGGCAAATAGCTGTCTATAGCTGACGGCCTTTATCTTTGCCCTTGTCACACCACAAACTATATAAACTAGATAAAGATCGACATACGAACTAACATTTGTTGTGCCTCCTCATTCAAACAAACACACTTGGCCGATCTAACCTAGAGCGTGCCAGGTACCACCATTAGCACATCAATTCGCCAATGACCACCGAAGTTCTTTCCCACCCATGATGACCTACTCAATTAATCTCGAAGGTATCAACCTAGCTTTACCTATTCTGGTGACTAGGGTTATGGACTTCCTATAGAGTCTAATAGTAGTATCAGAGCCAAGGTTTCGCACCTAAATCCTAATCCTAAACAACAGAAAACTGTGAAATTTCTGATGGCTCAATTTATTTCTAATGGCTGACCTACAAACCGTAAAAAATAAGGTTATTTTCGACGGTCTACAAAAACCATCGTAAATAAGGTTATTTTCGACGGACGTGTGCCTAAGCCATCGGAAATAGTCTTATTTTCGACCGCTGTTGCGGGAAGCCATCGGAAATAAGCCTTCGGGTTTTGGGACCTACTCGAGCTAAACTGGCTCATATCTGGTCAAGATTTACTCCTTTAACATGTAGAAAAAGAGAAATTAAAGTTCAAATAGTCGTTTTAAGGAAATCTCCTAAATTTAGAAATCCTACTCCCGACTAACCATATTCTGAGTCATAAGAGAAAGAGATGGCTTATATGTGCCTACCTTGATTGTTGGGTCACCAATAACGAGGAAGAAGCAACAACATAGTCACATAGTTGCACACTGCTTTAGGGCGCCACCATTAGGCCCCTCAACGGTGGTGTTCGCCCTCATAGATGTGTGTGCACGTCGATGAGGGGTTGCATGGGCACCATCTCCACTTTGTTGTCTCTCTCTCTCACCAGAGGGCAGTCAGGGCGAAGAAGGAACATGTGCTCGAGGTCGGAGAGCAAATTGAGCTATGGGAGTGAGAGAATGATTTAGGGTTTTAGGATGCGATCAATTCTTTGTCTTTTATATATGTGTAAGTTCATGTTAACCGTTGAATTAAAGGCAATGACTCATTCTCCCAAGAGGGGGTTAGGCTTGATTTGGCCCAAGCAGGAATATACCTTTCTAGCTTAGTCCAAGGTTGTAGGCTTGGGCGCGAGGGAGCGTACGTGTGGCGTAGGCCAGACCTACAGTGTTAGGTCGGTCTGCGGTCGGTTGTGGACCGTTTGGGATCAATTCTTTTTTTTGTAGTTTCTTAAGTATATATATTTATTTTAACATTGTTCAAAATTATACTTGTTGGAAGAATAGTAAGTTAAATTTTATGAGCTGAGTTTAAATTTACGTTTTTTGTAAGGGAAATGATCCCCGGTCCTTGGGACCCGCCGGTCAGTGACCGCGCTGAGGAAAGAGCCCCTGATTGCTGGGGCCCGTTAGTCAGTCGGAAGAGGCAGGCACACCAACCCTAAAAGGACCCACCTCATGTCGAACCCTGCGGCATCGAGCCTAGGGCCGGGCATGGTGGAAGGGAACCACTTGAGTGGATCCCACACCCCAGCCCTGAACTGACCCACCATAAATGAATGGCCGCATTAACCACGCCTGGCACAGAGCCACAGCGTGGTCGCTGGAATGCTTCTCACTCATGACCTACGGACCCCTCGAGCCTGAAAGGGAAATGTGCCCTTGGGCCATTTCTAAGTATTTTGGTGATTAAGTGTCAACACAAGTGCTTAAATGTGAATTTATGTCCATGGATGAACAAGGTGTAAATCATGAAGTAAAGGTATGTTTCTAAGTCTTAGTACATTGGTTTTGTATACTAATATACTTATCTAAGTGTTTAGAAACAGAAAGAAAAAGAAAAGAGGAGAAAAAGACTTGGCTGTGTACAGCCAAGACTCAGCTCGGTCTGGCACACCGGACTGTCCGGTGTGCACCGGACAGTGTCCGGTGCGCCAGGCTGACTCGGCGCGAACAGGCTGCTCTCGGGAATTCGCCGACGGCGAACGGCTAAAATTCACCGGACTGTCCGGTGTGCACCGGACTGTCAGGTGAGCCAACGGTCGGCCGGGCCAACGGTCGGTCGCGCAATCTGCGCGGGACACGTGGCCGAGCCAACGGCTAGAAGAAGGCACCGGACTGTCCGGTGTGCACCGGACATGTCCGGTGCGCCAACGGCTCTCAGATCTGCACCGGTCTGCAACGGTCTGCAACGGTCGGCAGTGCTGTTTAAAGAAGGAAATCGGGCACCGGACAGTGTCCGGTGTGCACCGGACTGTCCGGTGCCCCCGACGACAGAAGGCAAGGATAGCCTTCCAGATTTGCTCTCAACGGCTCCTAGCTGCCTTGGGGCTATAAAAGGGGCCCCTAGGCGCATGGAGGATACACACAAGCAACCTTAGAGCATTCTTGATCATCCACACTCGTTCTTTGCGCATTCGTTTGTGATTCTAAGTGATTCGAGCTCCGTTCTAGTGAGAACTTTGAGATAGTCATTCGAGCTCGTTTCTTGGCCGTGTGTGTGCGCATTTCGCTGTGGATTTGTGTGTGTTGCTTCCCTCCCTTACTCTGTGTTTCTTTGTGATCATATACGTGTAAGGGCAAGAGACTCCAATTTGTGGAGATTCCTTGCAAACGGGATATTGAAAGGCAAAACAAAACACCGTGGTATTCAAGTTGGTCTTTGGACCGCTTGAGAGGGGTTGATTGCAACCCTCGTCCGTTGGGACGCCACAACGTGGAGTAGGCAAGCGTTGGTCTTGGCCGAACCACGGGATAAACCACTGTGTCATCTCTGTGTTTGATCTCTTGTGGTATTGTGTTTTGTTGAGACTCCTCTCTAGCCACTTGGCAATAATTGTGCTAACACTTAACAAGTTTTTGTGGCTTAAGTTTTAAAGTTTCACAGGATCACCTATTCACCCCCCCTCTAGGTGCTCTCAATTGGTATCAGAGCCGTTCTCTTCACAAAGGGACTAACCGCCCGAAGAGATGGATCCTAAGGGGAAGGGTATCGTGATCAACGACAAAGAGAAGGAATCCTTCATCAACGAGCCGAAGGACGACAAGCCTACCGACTCCGGCTCGGGTCATAGACGGAAGGAAGGGAAGAAGAAGAAGACAAGGCGCATCAAGGAGATTGTCTACTACGACGACAGCGATGAATCTAATTCTTCCCAAAAGGACGAGGACCACAACGACTACGAGAGAAGGAAACCGGTTAATTCGAACTTTTCTTTTGACTACTCTCGTATTCCGCAAAGTTCAAATTCACATTTGCTCTCCATTCCACTCGGCAAGCCCCCACACTTTGATGGAGAGGACTACGGATTTTGGAGCCACAAAATGCGTAGTCACCTATTCTCTCTCCATCCTAGTATATGGGAGATTGTAGAGAGTGGAATGCACTTTGATAGTTCGGATAGTCCCATGTTCATTAATGAACAAATTCATAAGAATGCACAAGCTACTACTGTTCTTCTAGCTTCTTTGTGCAGGGATGAATACCATAAAGTAAGCGGCTTGGATAACGCCAAGCAGATCTGGGACACCCTCAAGATTTCTCATGAGGGGAACGACGTCACCTTGCTCACCAAGATGGAGTTGGTGGAGGGAGAGCTTGGACGGTTCGCGATGATAAGAGGCGAGGAGCCGACGCAAACATACAACCGGCTCAAGACCCTTATCAACAAGATAAGGAGCTACGGGAGCACGCGATGGACGGACCACGACGTCGTCCGCCTAATACTAAGGTCATTTACCGTTCTTGATCCTCATTTGGTGAACAATATACGTGAAAATCCCAGGTACACCAAGATGTCGCCCGAAGAAGTTCTTGGGAAATTCGTTAGCGGGCGAATGATGATCAAGGAGGCGAGGTACGTGGACGACGCCTTGAATGGACCGATCAACGAGCCGCAACCTCTTGCTCTCAAGGCAACGAGGAGCAAGGAGGCACTACCGAGCAAGGTGGCGCAAGTTGAGGCGGCCGGGCTAAATAATGAGGAGATGGCCCTCATCATTAAGCGCTTCAAGACGGCGCTTAAGGGTCGCAAGGGACAGCCAAGCAAGACCAAGACAAAGGAGAAGCGCTCGTGCTTCAAATATGGTAAGATTGGTCATTTCATTGCTAACTGTCCCGATAATGAAAGTGACCAGGAAAAGGGGAACAAAAGGGAGAAGAAGAAACATTACAAGAAGGCCAAGGGCGAGGCACATATCGGAAAGGAGTGGGATTCGGATTGCTCCTCCTCCGACTCCGACAATGAAGGACTCGCCGCCACCGCCTTCAACAAGTCGTCCCTCTTCCCCAACGAGCGTCACACTTGCCTCATGGCAAGGGAAAAGAAAGTAAGCACTCATGATACTAGTACTTATGCTTCTTCAAGTGAGGATGAGTCTAGTGATGATGATGAGATAGATTACTCATGCTTATTCAAGGGATTAGATAGATCTAAAATTAATAAGATTAATGAGTTGATTGATGCTTTGAATGACAAGAATAGATTACTAGAAAAACAAGAGGATCTTTTATATGAGGAGCATGATAAATTTGTTAGTGCACAAAATTCTCTTGCTCTAGAAATTAAAAGAAATGAGATGCTTTCTAGTGAATTATCTACTTGTCATGAAACTATCTCTACTTTAAAAGGTGTTAACAATGATTTAAATACTAAACTAGTAGAAACAAATAAATCTAACTCTTGTGTTGAACATGTTGAAGTTTGTACTAGGTGTAAGGATGTTGATATTAATGCTTGTTGTGAACACCTAGTTTTAATTTCCAAACTAAGTGATGAATTGGCTAGTCTTAATGCCCAACTTAAGACTAGCAAAAGTGAATTTGATAAGTTAAAATTTGCAAGGGATGCCTATACAATTGGAAGACATCCCTCAATTAAGGATGGTCTTGGCTTCAAGAGAGAGGCAAAGAACTTAACAAGCCATAAGGCTCCCATTCCCGCCAAGGAGAAAGGGAAGGCCCCTATGGCCAGTAGCGCTAAAAAGAACCATGCTTTTATGTATAATGATAGGAGACATGCTAGAAATACTTATAATGATTTTGATTCACATGTTTATGATTCTCATGCCATGTTTGCTTCTAGTTCCTCCTATAAGCATGATAGAGATATGTGTAGGAGAAATGTTGTGCATATGCCTAGGAGAAATTTTGCTCATGTTCCTAGAAAAGTTGTGAACAAACCTTCTACCATTTATTATGCTTGCAATGCTCCCTTTGCTATTTGTAGAAAGGGTAAGAAGGTAATTGCTAGGAAGTTAGGGGCAAGATGCAAGGGAGATAAAACTTGCATTTGGGTCCCTAAGGATATTTGTGCTAACCTTGCAGGACCCAACATGAGTTGGGTACCTAAGACCCAAGCCTAAATTTGCCTTGCAGGTTTATGCATCCGGGGGTTCAAGCTGGATTATCGACAGCGGATGCACAAACCATATGACGGGGGAGAAGAAGATGTTCACCTCCTACGTCAAAAATAAGGATTCCCAAGATTCAATTATATTCGGTGATGGGAATCAAGGCAAGGTAAAAGGGTTAGGTAAAATTGCAATTTCTAATGAGCACTCAATCTCAAATGTGTTTTTAGTTGAGTCTCTTGGTTACAATTTGCTATCTGTTAGTCAACTGTGCAATATGGGATATAATTGTTTATTTACAAATGTAGATGTGTCTGTCTTTAGAAGATGTGATGGTTCACTAGCTTTTAAGGGTGTACTAGACGGCAAGCTTTACTTAGTTGATTTTGCAAAAGAAGAGGCCGGTCTAGATGCATGCTTAATGGCTAAGACTTGCATGGGCTGGCTGTGGCATCGCCGCTTAGCACATGTGGGGATGAAGAACCTCCACAAGCTTCTAAAGGGAGAACACGTGATAGGTCTAACAAATGTTTATTTCGAAAAAGATAGACCTTGTGCAGCTTGTCAAGCAGGTAAACAAGTGGGAGGAGCACATCACAGCAAAAATGTGATGACCACGTCAAGACCTCTGGAGCTGCTGCATATGGACCTCTTCGGACCCGTCGCCTATCTAAGCATAGGAGGAAGTAAGTATGGTCTAGTTATTGTTGATGACTTTTCCCGCTTCACTTGGGTGTTCTTTTTGCAGGATAAGTCTGAAACCCAAGGGACCCTCAAGCGCTTCCTCAGGAGAGCTCAAAATGAGTTTGAGCTCAAGGTGAAGAAGATAAGGAGCGACAACGGGTCCGAGTTCAAGAACCTTCAAGTGGAGGAGTTTCTTGAGGAGGAAGGGATCAAGCACGAGTTCTCCGCTCCCTACACACCACAGCAAAATGGTGTGGTAGAGAGGAAGAACAGGACGCTAATCGATATGGCAAGGACGATGCTTGGAGAGTTCAAGACCCCCGAGTGCTTTTGGTCGGAAGCTGTGAACACGGCTTGCCACGCCATCAACAGGGTCTACCTTCATCGACTCCTCAAGAAGACTTCGTATGAGCTACTAACCGGTAACAAACCCAATGTATCGTACTTTCGTGTATTTGGGAGCAAATGCTACATTCTAGTGAAGAAGAGTAGAAATTCTAAGTTTGCTCCCAAAGCTGTAGAAGGGTTCTTATTAGGTTATGATTCAAATACAAAGGCGTATAGGGTCTTCAACAAATCATCGGGTTTGGTTGAAGTCTCTAGCGACGTTGTATTTGATGAGACTAATGGCTCTCCAAGAGAGCAAGTTGTTGATTGTGATGATGTAGATGCTCCGACGGCCGCTATACGAACCATGGCGATTGGAGAAGTGCGGCCACAGGAACAAGATGAACTAGATCAACCTTCTTCCTCAACAACGGTGCATCCCCCAACTCAAGACGATGAACAGGTTCATCAAAAGGAGGCGTGTGATCAAGGGGGAGCACAAGATGATCATGTGGAAGAAGCGCAACCGGCACCTCCAACCCAAGTTCGAGCGATGATTCAAAGGGATCATCCCGTCGACCAAATTCTGGGTGACATTAGCAAGGGAGTAACTACTCGGTCTCGACTAGTTAATTTTTGTGAACATTACTCTTTTGTCTCCTCTATTGAGCCTTTCAGGGTAGAGGAGGCCTTGCTAGATCCGGATTGGGTGTTGGCCATGCAGGAGGAACTTAATAACTTCAAGCGCAATGAAGTTTGGACGCTGGTGCCTCGTCCCAAGCAAAATGTTGTGGGAACCAAGTGGGTGTTCCGCAACAAACAAGACGAGCACGGAGTGGTGACAAGGAACAAGGCTCGACTTGTGGCAAAAGGTTATGCCCAAGTCGCAGGTTTGGACTTTGAGGAGACTTTTGCTCCTGTGGCGAGGCTAGAGTCAATTCGTATCTTGCTAGCATATGCCGCTCACCATTCTTTCAGGTTGTACCAAATGGATGTGAAGAGCGCTTTCCTCAACGGGCCAATAAAGGAGGAGGTGTACGTAGAGCAACCCCCTGGCTTCGAGGATGAGCGGTACCCCGACCACGTGTGTAAGCTCTCTAAGGCGCTCTATGGACTTAAGCAAGCCCCAAGAGCATGGTATGAATGCCTTAGAGACTTTTTAATTGCTAATGCTTTCAAGGTTGGGAAAGCCGATCCAACTCTTTTTACTAAGACTTGTGATGGTGATCTTTTTGTGTGCCAAATTTATGTCGACGACATAATATTTGGTTCTACTAACCAAAAGTCTTGTGAAGAGTTTAGCAGGGTAATGACGCAGAAATTCGAGATGTCGATGATGGGCGAGTTGACCTACTTCCTTGGGTTCCAAGTGAAGCAACTCAAGGACGGCACCTTCATCTCCCAAACGAAGTACACACAAGATTTGCTAAAGAGGTTTGGGATGAAGGACGCCAAGCCCGCAAAGACGCCGATGGGAACCGACGGACACACCGACCTCAACAAAGGAGGTAAGTCCGTTGATCAAAAAGCATACCGGTCAATGATAGGGTCTTTACTTTATTTATGTGCTAGTAGACCGGATATTATGCTTAGCGTATGCATGTGTGCCAGATTTCAATCCGATCCTAAGGAGTGTCACTTGGTGGCGGTGAAGCGAATTCTTAGATATTTAGTCGCTACGCCTTGCTTCGGGATCTGGTATCCAAAGGGGTCTAACTTTGACTTGATTGGGTACTCAGATTCCGACTATGCTGGATGTAAGGTCGATAGGAAGAGTACATCGGGGACGTGCCAATTCTTAGGAAGGTCCCTGGTGTCATGGAACTCTAAGAAACAAACCTCCGTTGCCATATCCACCGCTGAGGCCGAGTATGTTGCCGCAGGACAGTGTTGCGCGCAACTACTTTGGATGAGGCAAACCCTCCGGGACTTTGGCTACAATCTGAGCAAAGTCTCACTCCTATGTGACAACGAGAGTGCTATCCGAATAGCGGAAAATCCTGTTGAGCACAGCCGCACAAAGCACATAGACATCCGGCATCACTTTTTGAGAGACCACCAGCAAAAGGGAGATATCGAAGTGTTTTATGTTAGCACCGAGAACCAGCTAGCCGATATCTTTACCAAGCCTTTAGATGAGAAGACCTTTTGCAGGTTGCGTAGTGAGCTCAATATCTTAGATTCGCGGAACTTGGATTGAAATATAGCATACATGTGTTTATGCCTTTGATCATGTTCATTCTGCATTTTGTTGCTTATTATGGTGCTCAAGTTGTACAAACACTCCCTGGACCTCACAAGTCCGTTGCAAAGTGATACACATGTTTAGGGGGAGATATGTTACAACTTGACCCTTTGAGACTAACCATATGCTTGAGTTTGCTTGTTTTAGTCTCAAAGGAGAATTGAAAGGGAAAAGGTGGACTTGGACCATGAAAGACTTCCACTGCACTCCGATGAGAGGGTAACTTATTCCAAGTTCATCTCATGAACTCTTATTGCCATTTGCTCAAAATTGAAGATTTTGGTGAGACAATGGGGTTAAAGGGCCAAGATTGATCCCGTTTTGGTGCTTGATGCCAAAGGGGGAGAAAATAAAGGCCAAAGCAATAAATGGATCAGCTACCACTTGAGAGATTTTGACAATAGTAGAATAGAGTTTTTGGTTTGTCAAAACCCTTTTGCTGTCTCTCTTATCAAAAGTTGGCTTCTTGTGGGGAGAAGTAGTGATTATGGGAGAAAGGGGGAGTTTTTGAAATCTTTGATCAATCTCTTTTGGAATGACTCTCTTTATGCTTCAACATGAGTGTTTGACTTAGAGATAGAGATTTGAGTTTGATTTGCAAAAACAAACCAAGTGGTGGCATAGAGTGATCCATATATGTCAAAAATGAATCAAAATAATTTGAGTTCTTATTTGAAGTGAGTTTGCACTTGTTCTAGTTGCTTTATGTTGTGTTGGCATAAATCACCAAAAAGGGGGAGATTGAAAGGGAAATGTGCCCTTGGGCCATTTCTAAGTATTTTGGTGATTAAGTGTCAACACAAGTGCTTAAATGTGAATTTATGTCCATGGATGAACAAGGTGCAAATCATGAAGTAAAGGTATGTTTCTAAGTCTTAGTACATTGGTTTTGTATACTAATATACTTATCTAAGTGTTTAGAAACAGAAAGAAAAAGAAAAGAGGAGAAAAAGACTTGGCTGTGTACAGCCAAGACTCAGCTCGGTCTGGCACACCGGACTGTCCGGTGTGCACCGGACAGTGTCCGGTGCGCCAGGCTGACTCGGCGCGAACAGGCTGCTCTCGGGAATTCGCCGACGGCGAACGGCTAAAATTCACCGGACTGTCCGGTGAGCCAACGGTCGGCCGGGCCAACGGTCGGTCGCGCAATCTGCGCGGGACACGTGGCCGAGCCAACGGCTAGAAGAAGGCACCGGACTGTCCGGTGTGCACCGGACATGTCCGGTGCGCCAACGGCTCTCAGATCTGCACCGGTCTGCAACGGTCTGCAACGGTCGGCAGTGCTGTTTAAAGAAGGAAATCGGGCACCGGACAGTGTCCGGTGTGCACCGGACTGTCCGGTGCCCCCGACGACAGAAGGCAAGGATAGCCTTCCAGATTTGCTCTCAACGGCTCCTAGCTGCCTTGGGGCTATAAAAGGGGCCCCTAGGCGCATGGAGGATACACACAAGCAACCTTAGAGCATTCTTGATCATCCACACTCGTTCTTTGCGCATTCGTTTGTGATTCTAAGTGATTCGAGCTCCGTTCTAGTGAGAACTTTGAGATAGTCATTCGAGCTCGTTTCTTGGCCGTGTGTGTGCGCATTTCGCTGTGGATTTGTGTGTGTTGCTTCCCTCCCTTACTCTGTGTTTCTTTGTGATCATATACGTGTAAGGGCAAGAGACTCCAATTTGTGGAGATTCCTTGCAAACGGGATATTGAAAGGCAAAACAAAACACCGTGGTATTCAAGTTGGTCTTTGGACCGCTTGAGAGGGGTTGATTGCAACCCTCGTCCGTTGGGACGCCACAACGTGGAGTAGGCAAGCGTTGGTCTTGGCCGAACCACGGGATAAACCACTGTGTCATCTCTGTGTTTGATCTCTTGTGGTATTGTGTTTTGTTGAGACTCCTCTCTAGCCACTTGGCAATAATTGTGCTAACACTTAACAAGTTTTTGTGGCTTAAGTTTTAAAGTTTCACAGGATCACCTATTCACCCCCCCTCTAGGTGCTCTCAGAGCCGCAAAACACTCATGACCTATGAGCCCCCGGACTGCGGTGCATTAATGGCCTGCTCGTCCCTCGGTCTAGGCGCAATTATGGCCGACCGGACTAGGCTTGAGTGCGCAGACCTCCCGCAGGGCACTCCACGACGGGTCGCGCTGAGCTCCAGACTATGGAAGCCAGAGGTGAGCATAGCCTGAATGATGGTGCCTAGGACCATTGCCGCCCCACGTCATCCACCACGATAAATACGAGACAGCTAGGCGGCCCTAGGCCCCACGAGTACATGTGGCCTCACCCGGGGTAAAACGCTGGTTTTACCCCTGCCTTATAGCTCCTTCCTAGAGAAGCCACCGTTGGTCGACCCCTCTCTCAGCCTATAAAAGGGAAAGGCTGGCCCCTAGGCAAGGGGATAGACCGATCAAGGCACAAAAGGACGGATTGGGAGACAACAGGACGCCTTTAGACGGAGACGAACCCACAAGTACCAACAGGAGGAGGAGCGCCGACGAGGACCATGAGGCTAGAGTCCCGCCAAGCCAAGACTTAGCTAGGACTCCACCTTGTAGCTTCTAAGCTCCAGTTCCACGCCGATAAGAGATATAGTACTCTCCTCCCTCTCTCGACTGCTTGTAACCCCTACTACGAGTTTGATCATCAATGGTGCCGGTAGCGCAAGCCACCGGTGACTAGAAATAGGGACGTTCTGCCCAAACCAGTATAAATCTTGCGCCCTTCATGCACACCCTCTAGAGCCCGGAACACGCACAATAAATTTACTTGTCGGGGTGAGGTACGAAACACCAACAGTTGGCACGCTAGGTAGGGGACTTGCGCGTTCCACTATTATCCAAGCTCTGGATGGCAAGCCGCGACGACAACCGACCTCCCGGAATGGTGATCCATTTCGAGAGTCTTGACTTCCCCTTCAACGGCAAAGGAGAAGCGATCAGGGCCCTGGAAGCCCAACCCCCTCCGCTGAGTAATCTAGGTACGACCGTGAGGGCTGATGGAGGCTCTCGTGTCGAATGCACTCCCGGAGCGTCCATCCGCTTCGTGAGCCTCGACTTCATCATCGCTTGGGAGGGTGACATGGTTAGGGTGATGCCTGGCCAACATGCCCCGCCTAAGGACCCCGATGATGTCTCGGTGGCCCTCGGCACTCTCAGCCTCGCCCCGCGCAAACGTCGCAGGAGGCCCAGACCGGCCCCGCCTTCTGAGGCCGATGAAATATGGTGGCAAATTGCGATTCATATGGGGCCAAATCCCTCATTTGATGATCTATCAGTCTTCTATGTGTCATATGCAGAACTCTCTACGTCATGTGACGCGGAGACGACGCCCTACCTCGGTGGCTTAGGCGCCTTACCACCTCGACTGTGCCATGCCCTGGTAGTAATCGTCGCCCTCGTGTCCCACGGCCACCTCCCCACGATGGACGACCTGGAGTTTGTGGAGATGGCCGGTGGCGGTGGGGGCCTCATCTACGACGCGCTCTGCACGGACTTCGACTCAGATTTGGGTCCCTCTGGGAGCAATGATGTGTAGCGCCCCCGGTGACAAGGGGAACGAGGACCATCCGGACACCATAGCTTCATCGACAGTCCTAGCAGGATAGGACGCCATGCATGGTAGGACCGGAGGAAACACCGGATGTAATGATTATGGCAAAAGAGCCCGTAGTAGATGACCAGTCGGAGCGGATCCGCACTTTCTTTGTAAAACCACCGAACGGTTATAAATAAAGTGTGTTGTCAAGAATGATCTTTGCCACAAACACGGTAAGCAGGGGAGAGAGCCTCAGTCGTACCTTGGTCTCCCCTCTCCCGATTGTTTCCTTTCCTTTCCCTTCTGTTTGTTTCTCGTTGGTAACTTTCAGGACAGGAAGCATACCAGGAACCGGACGAGGCGGAACGAATGAACAATGGACTCGGCGGAGTAACGAGCGAAAGCTCCGATCGCGAAACCAACTATGTCGTTTTTCCCTTTTCTATAACAACATACTTTGAGTCTTTGTAACTTTCTGTCGAAGAGTCTTAAGCAAAACGTAACATCGCACCGCTCGTGCTTCCCTGGGCACCCTCGATAGGAAGGGGACCTCAGGACAACGTAACCAAAGACCCCCGTGGTTGAACCTTGGGGAAAGCATCGAGCGGGACGACTTCGTCCCCATCTACGCTAGAAACAGACCTATGGGGCGAGCAATGTGAACGGAAGGACATGACGAAAAGCTGGTCGAGATCGCGAATACCTACGCCTCGAAGGCTACGGTAATGGTCACTAGTGGAACTTGAGGGACCCAAAAATTTGTGAACACCCATCCTGGTGGAACGGTCGCTAGCAAAGAACGAACGAAAAAGCGTGACGCCAAGTATTCTAACGATGTTTATTCAAACATATAGCTATTGTTACAATATCCCGCGAAAAACTTATTCCTGTGCCTTTCCTTCTCTAGGAAACTCAAAAAATGAGCGACTAAGGGCGAGCACCGCACGAAGGGTCCTGCCATCGCCTTCGGATCTTTAGAGCTCACCTTGTGACCAAACGACGGCACATTGAGGCAGGCTCAGTCCCGCTTGACCGAATCCTCACCGAGAGGACGAGCGGCGACCGAGGCATAGAGGACCCCAAGGCAAAACGCAGTGGCCTATAGTTTGTGAATGCGGCTAGAGACGAGCGCCATCCGAGGAGTACGGGTGGACACTTCCCCCAACTGTGAAACCCCAAGGTGATCACATACGAGGTCGATGGCCACAGATAGATTGGAGCGATCAGCGCTAAGGACTCAGAGGCACTCCTCCGCATGCGCGAGCTCCTCCAGCACCATCGCTGGTAAAAAAAATAGGAAAATCTATCAGTGAATCACTGAGACTAAAAGGGTCAAAAGTTAGGGATGGGAGAGTATGATACTCACCTTCAGTCAAGGACCCCGACACGGATCCATCGACACGACCGCTTGGCGACCATGTCTCCCCAAGACTTGGTTGGTCCGTTAGGAGGCCATCATTTGTCTCGACCGTGGGATGCTCAAGCTGTATTGGTTGGCTAGACTCAGACCTTGCCAGCCCGACTCCCCCAGCAGCAGGACTTCGAATGGCAGTGCGAGTCCCATGCCTCCTCAAATGGTGAAAGCATCTAGGCCCCTGGTTGGTTTTAGTGATTAATGACAACGTAAGATTACTTGTTACTAACGTGTGTTTTGCAGAGCAAATGGTAAGTTAGATCACAATGCAGGGAGTTGCGCTACAACAGTGAAAACAATCCCTCAGATGAGAACTTGAAGCGACAGCTGAAAAAGGAGAATCAAAAGATGAATGACTTCATATCCTAAGTGTCGAAGGAGTTGTGGACACTTGGTATAGAGTTAGGACTTCTATTTTTATTCTAGTCGTACTATAAAGAGGGGTTGTGGATGTGTAGTTTGACCAAGAGATAACTAGTGTAGTGTCATTGTATGTTCACACTCACAACTAGTGTTACGTGTCACTCTAGAACTCACTCACAAGTTAGAATTGAAAACAGGTTAGAAAAACTCATGAAAAGGAAGTTAGTTGCTGACCTTGGGGCACCGAACTATCTGGTGTGCACCGAACTATCCGGTGGTCCCCTTGGACAGCGGGCCCGAGGGCACCCGAGAACTAACCTTGAGTTGTAACAAACTCGAGAGCGAACAGTACCCAACAGTTGAATTTTAGCGCTGCACCGGACTATCCGTTCTGTACCGGACATGCACTGTTCACTGTCCGATGCAACTCCACAACAACAGCTAGTTGTCAGAACTAGTCATTGGGAGTGCACAGTTGGCGCATTAGTGGCACACCGAACTATTCGGTGCGCCCATGCGCAGCAGAACTGTGCAACGACTAGTTTTGGTGGGTGGGAGTATTTATACCCCCTCTACCAGCTATATTAAGTGTCTTGCTGCCCCAACCATCTAGAAGTTATTGATAGAGCATTGCAAGTTCACAGTCTGGTGAGGTGATTAGCAAAATCATAATCCCATGTTAGGACCACATCAGTGTGCATGAGAGCCACCTAGAGCACACACCATATACATTAGGCTTCTCTTGGTCAAGTGAAAGCCTATGGCGTATTACTCATGGTGATCGGCATCACCTAGATGGCTCAGTGGCGATTGGAGTTCCGTGATCACCCCAAAGGATTTGTTGGTGACCCAACTTGATGGTTGTACGCGGCTGTGAGGGATCCACCACGCCGGAGAGACAAAGGATCGTCTCATAGTGAGCATTTGGTTATTGCGAGGACCAAAGGGGGAGCGATACGCTTGCGTGGGTGCTCCAACGGGGACTAGCGGAGAGTGACGACTCTTCGATACCTCGGGAAAAATTGGAGTTTTCTTGTCCCTACTTTACTTTTCGCATTTAATTTGAGTATTTTACTTTGTGTATTTGCTTTGCTAGTATTTATCATAATGACTTAGGATTGTTCTCCGTGTCATAGCTTTTACTTCTTGCTAGTAGTTTGGGTGAAGTTAGGCTCATGTTTAGGGTTTAATCTTTTGTAAGAATTTTAGAGAAGCACAATTCACCCCCTCTTGGACATCGTGATCCTTTTAATTGGTATCAAAGCCGTGTTGTTCCTAGTTTAGCTTAACCGCTAGAGTAACGATGTCCGGCGGGGATGGACCTCCTCCCGTTTTTTATGGTGACGATTTTCATTATTGGAAAATTTATATGGAGGCTTACCTAGAGGCTATAGACATTAGAGTCTACAAAGCCGCCACCCAAGGGTTCTCCCAACCTAGAGATGCCACAAACCTTTTGGGTGATGTGATCAATTATGAGAAATGGAACGTAAAAGGCCAAAAACACTCTTTTTAGGGTGTCTTTGCAAGGATATGTTCAATAGAGTTAGAAATCATAAAAATGCTCATGATTTGTGATTGGACATTTTTGCTCTACATGAAGGAACTAAGAGTGAGCGTGAGGAGAGATATCATATTGCTATGAGAAAGATAAATTCATTTGAAATGCTTGCTAATGAAAATGCAAATGATATATACTCATGACTCAATATTCTTGTAGAGAAAGTGAATGGCTTAGGACTCACTCAAATCTCTCAACCGGATATTGTGAGAAAAATTCTTAGTGTCTTGCAGATTGAGAAGTATGGCCACATTGTCACGGTGCTACATCAAATGGATTTTTCCACCGCTACACCAACTCAAATATTGGGAAAGATCAATGCTAATGAAATGTATATGCATATCAATGACAAAGATGGGTCGTCCTCCAAAAAGAAAGACTTGGCTCTCAAATCTAGTCAAGAAAAGAAAGGCAAGACCAAAGTTTTAGTTGAAGAAATGTCATCAAGTGATGATGACCTTGATACAAATATTGCCTTGATGGTGACAAAGACAACAAAGATGTTGAAGAAACTTAATCGAGAAGGCATCAAATTTGATTCAAGGAAGAAGAAATTTTTCTCTAGCAAGAGAAAGCACATCTTAGAGATGGATTGCTACAATTGTGGAGAGCTTGGCCATCTTGCTCATCAATGCACCAAGCCCAAGAAAAACAAATTTAAGGGCAAGAAAGATGATGAAAGTGATGATGAAAAGAAGGAAAAGAAGATCTTCAAGAAGAAATAAGGCAAGCAAAAGAGGTTTCACAAAAGGAAGAATGTGAAAGCATATATTGTTGATGATTGGCTCACCTACATTGAATCCTCAAGTGGCTCTTCCTCAAGTGAAGAAGATGATAAAAAGGTCGCCACTGTAGCATGGATTTCTCTTCACCACCATCATCACCTTCACCCACTACACACCTGTGCCTTATGGCTAGAGGTGAACGAAAGGTACAAAATGATGTTATCATTGTTGAAGAATGTGATAGTGATAGTGATGATGAATATGCTTCCCCTACCTATGATGAGCTAGGTGACTTACTTAAAAAATACACTCAAATCATTAGAAAGTTCAAAGCTAAATGTGACAAGCTAAAAGATGAAAATGAGTTTTTAACTGCTAAGTATGACATAGTTGTTAAAACTAGTGATGAAATGAAGGAAGAAAACAAAACTATGTCATCTACTAGAAATGAGCTCAAGATCTCCCTTAAAGATGCTAAAGAAAAATGTGAAAAGTTGAGTGATGCAAATAGGGAACTAAATGATAGGCTTGCCAAGATAAATGAAGATTATACAAAAATTAAGGTTAATCATAATGATCTTCTTGTTGCATATGAGCTTTTATCTTGTGACACACATGAGGCTATTAACCCCCTTGTTAAGCTTGATGTAGCAACCTCATGTGATGATTTGAGCAATGTTGATCAATCTAGTCTTCATGATGATTTGGTTGATAAGCTTGAAATCATGACACTAGAGAACAAGATATTAAAGAAGTACTTGAACTGATCCACCCACCAAGGGAAAATTTGCCATAGAAAGCAAAGATTTTAATAATGAGTTTGTTTTGAACAATGAGAGGCTTAGGGAAGAGATCAAGAAGCTCAAGCTTGAGCAAAAATTCAACAAGGACCAATACCTACAAAATGAGCTCCTCATAAACACAGTCATGAAAAATAACAAAAGTGGCATTGGATACAATTCAATTGTGCAAAAGAAAGCAACAAATCAAAACAAGGCTAAGTAAAATCCTAAGCCCATCAAGTGCTATGAGTGTGGAAAAGGACACTTTGCTCAAAATTGCAAAGCCACAGCACAAACTCCCTTGCCAAAGCACTCAAGACCTTTTGCATTCAATACTCACTATGTGCTTAGAAAAGTTACAAATGAGAAGGTCAAAGTAACATTCTTAGGTCCACCAAACAAGAGTAGACCTAGACAAATTTGGGTTGCAAAATTCCTTAATTGAGAAAGTTATGGGCCCTATGCAAGATAGGGTCCCCAAGATTGAAGCTTGATTCCTTTGTGCATGTAGGTGAATTACAAGACCGATGAGAGCCATTACGTAATTGATAGTGGATGTAATCAACATATGACTGGTAACCCACGGATGTTCACCTCATTATTATAACCAATTATATATGCTTAAGGACTACTATGGTAATATGCTTTACTAAATTTTCGAATACCCATGCTCCATATCATGGGCCAGCCCATGCCCACTATTACAATCTCATGGACTAGAAACAACATCTGCGAGGGGTTCTTCGGGGTTTACCCTATGATTCTTCTTCACAGTTCGCGGGTAGTCTCTCACAGCGTGATTGGATGTTGTGTCCGTGGGAGCCAGGCCGGCACGAGCCTGGGTGACCAGCGAAGCCTCTCCCCACATCTCTGCGCGTGCAGACTGAGGGGTAAGAAAATAACTAGGTTGCGCTCGCGCATGCAGACTGTGCTCGGCCTGTGCAGGCCACCAATCACATACACGCACATGGTCAACGCACGTGGTGGACCTGGACGCGATCAGATGGGCATCCAATCACGACGTCAGTTGCTCTGTACATGCAGCTGCAGTCAAGAAAAGCATGTGAGGAATGTGTCGAGATGTAGAAATCAGGAAGAAACACATTTCGACAACCTTTGTAGGCGTTATGGTCGCAGCTGGATGTTTGTTAAATATATATAAAAGAGTAACTAGACATGATTTATTTTACAAAACAGCTTTGAAGTCATTTTGTCAAATGATTTTTTAAATAACTTTGGTTTCTCTAGAAAAGTTGCTTCAATGGATAAGCTAGAACAAAACTATTTTTTTAAATCAAAGTCCTGCCAAATGGAGCCTAAATTAAAGAAATTATATTCAATGTATTCATTCAATCGTTTTCTTTATTTGTCTTCAATTTCTCTGGCTTTTGTTGGATTTCATCTCTAGTGTACCTCGACTTTCTTCAGACCGAAGGTTTTGTTGCCATCATTGTTGTTGATAACAAATTAACTATTTGTCTCGTTAAGCCTTTGTTCGATTATTCCAATTTCATATGGATTGGGGTGTATTAGAATGGATTGGGATGGATTTTAACTTACTATGGATTTAAACCGACTCAACACCACCCAATCCACATGGATTAACAGCAAAACGAACAAACCAATTGTCAAACTTTATGTTTCAATGTTGACTTTCCGAAGATAGTTACTCAACATATGCAATGCAAATGTTAGTCTCCAAATCTTCTCTTCTAGGAACTGGCAAGCTCCACTTCCACGAACCTATAGTTAGGTCCCGTATGGTTAAAGTGACTAATCTTTAGCCTCTAATTTTTAGTCTCATTTAGTTCCTATTTTGCCAAACAGAAGGACTAAAGTAGAGACTAATTGGTTTTATTTTCTAGTCCCTCACATGGGTACTTAAAGGGCAACATTTACTCCAATTGCCTTTGTCTAGGAAGCTGGCGTCATGCACAGGAAACAAGAAAAAGGGTATTTCGATCTTTATGTGTTGTATTTGATGTATTTAAAATATGTTTAGTCACTACAACCAAGCAGGATAAGGACTAATACTAAACTTTAGTCCTAGGACTAATAGAACCAAACGAGACCTTACTCAATTTTTTCCTTAACAAAACTATCCAAAGGTGGCGGTGCCCATACATAACAGCATTTATTACCAAACCCACTCACTGAGCATCAATTCCATTAGATCAATAATCCCATTTTATTTGATACCTTACCATCCATGATTTAAAATAATAAAGACTTAGGCCCTATTTATTTACCTATAGATTATATAATCTAGCTTAAATAAGTCAAGAGGCAAATAAACATCACAAATTATTGGAGTGCATTATATAATCTAGGTATCTAGATTATAATAATTCATAAACAGGTCATTAAATGCATATTTTAGATTATTGTTTGGCTTTTTACCCACTAATAATTTATATAAACAAACATATCTAATAGAATTATATAGTATAATCTAGATTATATAATCTATATAAAATAAGCTAGATTATATAATCCTACGAGAAAACAAACATGCCCTTAGCTTTATGGAAAATACAACTAGGTTATTCGGTAATAATAAAGTAACAACAGTAGGAAACTAAGGTGGACCATAATAAAGGTCAATGTCATCAAATAGAATGGAAAACTGGAGTACATCGGCACATTAGTTTTGCTGGTCGTAATGTTGAATTACTAATTATTGAAAATGAGAAATAAGAAGGTACAGTTCCAGTATTCGTACAACACAGATGAAACAGAACTATCCAGGAAGCTTTATATATCCACAGCCAATAGCCAGACACATATGCACCACAACTGGTGTGTAAAAGAAAACATGTTGCATGTAATCTCTTCGAATTCAAAGTAGATCATGACAATCTCTTTAAAAAGTAGAATGAGGTGATAATCACATATTTGCATTGCAAGGTATATATACCCCTTGTAAGTTGGCAAGCTCAAGGACAGCTGTCATGCCATCAGATGATATGCTCTCGGTTACCAAAAAACCTTTATGTAAGAGGTTGTGCCTTTGTGAAAACAAATATTCCCCCACCACCAACTGAACGACCCAGGAGCATATCACGATCAAGGTAAGACAGATAATATAATCCCCCAGGTGATCGTCTGACATTTAACTCAGTTTGGTAAATACAAAAAGGCAGGGAACATGGAACGAGGAAAATTAAGCAGTGTGGAAAAATTACCTTTCAGGACCATTAACAGGAACTTGAGTTCGAAAGGTTTTAAGGAACTGCAATATCTGCACAAACAACTTCACTACATTGAAATCTGAAACATGTGTCCTACGTTAGATGATAAAGATTAAAAAAACACAACAAACATAGCGAAATTGCAAATGTTAATCGTAAATATAATATTTTTCACTTTATATCTCCTATAGTCCTATCTGGCAGTAGACAACAAAAGTGATGACAGGTGGCATGCTACGGAAACTAGCAGCTCTCGAAAGTTGAAACAAACAGAATTCAGAACAATATTGTGGGACACATGAAATGTATACCGATGCACATATTTGTCAATGACCAAGAAAGAATAAATTAAGATTTTGTTAAATCAAGGAAATGTGCAAGTCAACGATCAATTATTTGATATAACCTGGCGGGCTGGCATATACCTGAAGGCTCAAAAATGACCGAGGAAGTATAGCAGGAGCTATTAGTGTCTGCAGTTGCTCGCTAATCTTGACATTTTCAACAGCGACCTGTTACACGATAGATTGTAAGTTCTAGTTAACAACACTCAAAACCAAGATCACAAAAGAAGGTAAGATCGCTCTTGTTCAAAAAGGTTGAAGAGTTGAAACAATGAGTTTCGGTCAGAAGTCAAGTGTCAAATGTTTAAGCATTATAGTACATAAGGTTATTAAAACGATAAAACGTTGAAACGCTCATTGGTGAAGTTTTGTCTTTTAAATGTTTAAACGAAGTTTAAACGTAGTTTTAAACAACATAGGAAAAATACCAATATAACATAATTTCAGACAATAATATGAAGTTAATAATAAAACAAAGAGGTTAGCGGCTTACTAAAACTTCACCCATGTGCCGGATTGGACCCAAAAGTAACTAACAGACCAGGCCCAAAACTAGATAATGGTCTAAAACGCATGAAACACTGTGTTTTGCAATTTAGAACGCCAAAACGTGGTTTCAACCTCTAATTACCGTTTTGACGTTTAAACGTAGTTTTAATAACATTGATAGTACAGAGAAAACAATAGCCACATCTAAGACCAGCCATTGCTTAAAACCCCTGAAAGTCTTAATGGACGAAGAGAACTTTTTTTTTTCGAACACGCAGGATGGACGAAGAGAACTAGTGATACAAAATGATAATTCAAGAACGACGAACTAAAGGGTTTAGGTTAAGACAATGGATGATAGAACAAAAAAGGGAAGAAAATACCAATGCTGTACTTGTATGAATCAAATTTCAAATCAGTCCCAGAAAAAAAAATCTGGTTATATAACATCATCTTGCATGTGAATTGAACCATGGTTATGAAGAATGCTAACTTATAATGTAGCTTATAGTGATTGATACAAGAGTCCTATATAACAAGCAAATACATCATTCTCGTGATGTTCTGCTAACACTGGAAATTAAATGTTTCAGCATGAGATTAGCAACTCTTCGTTTTGCATTTCTTTAATCAAATAGTCATATTTAGAATTACCTCCTCAAATTGAAGAAAGATATTCCGTTTAGACAGGACAACAAACTTCGCAGAGACCATCAGTGTTGCACCTTCTTGCTCCTATAGAGATCACTTAAAGAATCAAACATGAAAGAACTGAAAACATGAGGACTAAAGGCTGGATAATAAATATGATACATCATAGAATGCAAAGAATAGGAAGCTAAGCTCAGAAGATGTGAAATGTCAATGTAAAGAGTTAATTTTCTTCTATGAAATACAGTTATGATGTACTTAAAAACATAAAAAAAAATATGGATTCTGGAAGAAAAAAATGACATTATCAATGAAAATATGAAACTGGTGAGCATTTCATGAATATATGGAGCAAAAAGCACACCTCCAACTGTCATACTATTTATATATTCCAAGGTCCATGCATTTAAGTACCAGCAGTTGTGCTGTCAATATAAAGAAGATACTCCATTTATACGTAGGTCACTTTTTCTATTTTAAATTAAATGTAAGTATTCAAGGTGTAGCTTGAATAATCAAGCATGTCAAGTTGTTCGGCTCAATATAAAAGCACAGTTAAAAATGGAAGGACTCTTTTGGATGTGATTTGTGCAAAGCGAATAGAAATATTCATACTTCAGAAAAATACAGTAGTTGCAATGCAGCTCTAGTATTATTTGAGATCAACTGAACACTAGCTATCAGCAACCGGGGAATACTCAGTGGCATCGCATATCAAGCTCAATTCATTGGCTGCCCCAAAGCACTGGGAATCTGCTCAATCTGGCAAACCTGGGCTCTACTCAAGTGCAAATTCTACGCTGGCTCATTATCCAAAATTGCATTTGGACTTAGAACAGACTGGTGCAGCACAGCTGGCCGCATAGTCAATGTGTCCTCTCGGTAGACAGACATCTAAATATAACCACGCATCACCTTGAGACTGAATGCAGATACACCAAAAGGGTCTGGTGCCTTGCAGCCTCCTGCCCTCCTGGATGGCCCAACCGAACTTGAAACCAGAAAAATGGCAAGCAAGTGATTCGGTACTCGGTTGGTGGAGCAAGATCACCAACACGGTTGACATCCGTGAGAAGCAATCAGGAGCCTCACCCTTCTAATTAATATGGGAGATATGAAAGGAAAGAAATGAGAGTCTTCAGGCATCGGGAAAATGGACACCCCCAATAGGTACAACGGCCATAGAATGGTTACCTCCAGCAAGTTCTCAATGCTCCACCTTACAACATTCCTCACAATTCCACCATCTGATCGATCTTTGCACTCAAATTTCTGGTATATTTGGCCCACCTGCATATATCCAAAAAAACACCCTTATCACAAGGCTCCAACCCTTCTCCCTAAATTTCTCAAATACCATGGCTCAAACACACCAGTTATAAACAGTAAGAGGAAAATGAACTATCCACTACACAGAAAGCATCTTGTTGATGTACCAGAAGTAAAACTCTTAAACTCATCATCTCTAATGTCTCAAGTGCTCAACCTAACAAACACAACAAACATGTATTGCATTTTTTAGCAATAATTTTCTAGTATGATGAATGTTGCAGGATGCTTTGGACAATAATGCTTGGGTGAGGGACATCAAGGGGGTGGCTGTCAGCTGCAGCCTTGATGGAATACCTCCATCTATGGGATATCATGGCAGAAGTTGAACTTCACCCTAGAATAGAAGACCGGCACATTTGGTCACCATCCTCTACCGGAGAATTCTCAACCAAATCTGCTTATCATAGTTTCTTTGTCGGGGCTGTTGGTTTTGACCCGTGGAAAGAAATCTGGAAGACTTGGGCTCCACCCCGATGCAAGTTTTTCATTCGGCTAGCTGCTCTGAATTAGTGTTGAACTGCAGATAGGTTAGCTCGCTGGGGGCTTGAGCATCCTGAGAGCTGTCAAATGTGTGATCAAGAAAAGGAGAACATACAGCATTTGCTATTTTGCTCACCTCATGTATCTTTGCAAGGACTGTGTGGTACTCTGTCCTAAAGTTGGTTGAGCTGCAGAAGTATGCTCCAGGGTTAAGGGACAACATCTTTACTGAATGATGGTGTCACCATGCCAGGCTACACCGCAGATACCAAAACAATTTCGTAAGGGCTTCAATTCATTCATAGTTTTAGTGGCTTGGTGTATCTGGAAACATAGAAACGCATGTGCGCTTGAGGGATGCGCACCTAGTTTTGATAGCATCATGAGAAATGCAAAAGAAGATAAACTTTGGTGTACAGTGGGAGCTAAATAGCTCCCTAGTTTATGGCCATGATTCCCCCTCCTTGGTATTGGTCATGTATTAGTGTGTGTGGCAGGTCCTAGTGCGGTGTTTGCCCCTTGAGGGGTTGTATCGAGAGAAAAAAAAAATCTTAGTACGAACATTTAAAAACGTGAAGATTGGCAAGCTATTGACATTTTCAGTCGATCTCAAATTTGCTGGCATCTGTAATTGATTGCTAGGTGGTGGCTTTAAGTAGGTATACAATTGAAACGACAAATTAGGACAGATCGCTGAATACACGTTGTTTAACCTGCAGAAGTGGAAGCCTCTCTGCCGCCTCGAACAGCACAAGCACGTCTGATGCCGATGTGTAACACAGCCTCCAGGTGCCATCGAGCGCCGCGAGATCTATCGGCGTTCCCTTCCCCGCACCACGCTCCTCCACGGCCACCTGCACATGACACACAAAAGCAATCAAACCAAGCACAGCGTCACAAACGCCGCCGCGTTGCGTGAGTGCGAATTGTTAGACAGCGGCCGATTAGGCATCGTACGTACGACGGCCTCCTCGATGGCAGCGCGCTGGTCGGGCCCCGCTGCGAATCCGCGCCGCGTTTCCTGAACCGCGCGCAGCAGTTCGTGCTTCCTCCGCTCCGTGTCCGCCTGCGAGACCAACGCGTCAGAAGGTGTCGGGTATTCGTAAGGGGGATGAGCTCGTGGAGTACGTACGGAGGTGGTGGGCGAGGAAGCGAGTGGAGCCGTTGCCGCGGCGGCGGCGGCGGTGGTGGCGAGTCTCTGGCAGAGACGGAGCTCCCGCAGAGGGCGCGAGCGGAGGCGGGAGGCACAGGGCGGAGATGGCGCCTGCGATGGCGTGGTCGGGAGGAGGCGGAGGAAAGAAGGGGCGGCGAGCGCCATTGCTCGGCGTTGCTCCTCCGTGCAAGCGGATTAAACTACAGTAGGATTGTAGGAAGCGTGGCGCTGGCGCGCGGCACGGGCACAACCGCGGATCGGTTCAGTTCGGTTTTTTTTTTTTTTTTGCCCCTCGCCTTCGTGGCAGAGATAATTGCATATTTGGAACTCTAAACATTGTGCTTCGCACAAATGCCATCCAAAATATTTTCTTCGTAAAAAAGACTATAAACGTTTTATAATTGATTATACTACCATTTAATATACATCCTTCCTTTTATAAAAGTGTTTCCATGTATTTAGCATCGAAGAGTCAAAATTGCCCATGCGTCTCTCTCGTTCGTCTCTGTCTCCTGCTTCGACTGTGTTTCTCTCGTATCTCTGGCTCATCTCTCGCCATGCACGACGATAGCACAAAGCTTGCCACCGAACGACGATCTCCACTAGCTACCACCGCGCCGGACTTCGCCACGGAGGAGCAGGCCACGGGGTTCGCCATCCCCGCGCTGTCCGCCGGGCTCGACCCTGCTGCGACGTCTGTGCGGTCTGGCCGAGGCCACGCTTGCCAAGGAATTGCTGGTCGAGGCTGCTACCTCCGTTGCTGATGCTACTATACGTGTTATGTTGTTCTAATGCAGGTGAGCTATTCACTGTTGAGCTGTTCGAATCCATTGACCAACAAATGTTCAATAAATAAAATAGCAAAGGAATTACTAACGAGACCAGAGAATACACGTTCCCGGGTGGAAGGAAAAAATAAAACAAGTTGCAAACATCGCTGTTGCGCGAGCGTGATCCTGCTGCCTAGCTTCCCTGTAGGCGAGTGTGATCCTGGTGACTGCTGACCAAATTCCAGATTTCGGGTGGGGAGCTGCAAAATCATTTAGTGCGTATAACTAGAGGGGTAAAAGGGTCTCGTTGGAGAAAAATACATAAGATTATATTATAAAAAGTAAGAATATACACTAAAGGGTAGTATAATCAATTATAAAATGTTTATAGTCCTTTTTTGCGAAGAAAATATTTCAAATGGCATTTGTGTGAAGCACAATGTTTAGAGTCCTAAAAATGCAATTGTCTCCTTCCTGGCATCCCTCATCTGTGTTCGCTTCACTGAGAGCGTGGTGCGCTGTCAGCCTGACACAAACCTAATTCTGAGTGCCTGCAATCCCGATGTCAGTTTCAAGAAAAGTACTGTATTTTGCATTAGAATTATATCCTTCTATATTAATACAAATAAAGCTTTTAGTGAAAAAAATGTACCAACAATTTCTTCAATGAAATATCCCACTATTCTTGCTCTTTATTTAGAATTTCCTATGCCGATCTCGCACTGATTCAGCTCATGAAAACTTAGGGGGTGTTTGACACAGCTCAGCTTCAAAAAAAACTAGCTTAGCTTTATGAATTTTAGAGTTGAAGAGCTCTGCTTTAAAGTTGTACAGTTTTTAAAAATGTTTGGCTTGTAGATGAGCTTCAACTTCACTAAAATGAGATTTTGTTTAAAAAGTCCCTTATACCCTCGAATGAGTATGAACTATTTTGTATACATGGTGTTATATTATTATTTGTATTATTTATACACCATATTAATATAGTGAGTACAATCCACATTTTTTATAAATATTCCAAACAAATGTCTAGTGTGACCTATTTCTAAAACAACTGATGGTTGGTGCTTCTCGATGGCCTACCAAACATTGGCTTCTCGTTAATGTCAGAGTCAGTCTGATGATCTTCCAAGGGGTGATGAACACGGAGATGCAGAACGTGGCGTGAGTCAGGGGAAGTAGGTCACACGGAGATACACGACATGGGCACGTGGTTCGAGCGTGGGAAAGCCTATGATGAGCGTGGACGACGCGGCGAGCACCACGACCAGCCCGTCCGACATATGGTCGTCTCGCGCTCGGACTAGGACGATGCAGCAGCAGAGGCCGAGCAGGGTGTGGTCTGGCGTCGAGCTTTGCCTGAAGGCGGGGCGGCTAGGGCGTCGAGGTCCATCCCAGACAACGAAAAAAGAACAACAGATGAGAAATGGGAAGGCGCACGCCTGATGAGAAACGGGAACGATGCCAGCCCACGGGAGAAAAGAACGAAACATTTTATTTGTGTAATTAATGGCAATGGTGGGTAATTGCTCTCCAACTTCACGAGTTTGTGAAGCACCCTATTTGCTATTACATGAAAAAAGTGAAGTTAGTCTCAACTTCACCTTTTTTGCAAAGTTGAGCTGATGAAGTTTTACGTGTTTGGCTAGAGTTTTATAAAGCTGATCTAGAATTCGTGAAGTGAAGTCACAAACACTACCTTAGTAGTCAATGAAACATGTCATTAGGTGGAGCTAGAATCGTGATCCTTTAATAAGTTATGTTATTTCTTATTTAGATTAAAAATGATTTTAAAACTATTTAAATTTATATTATAAAGTATAGCTCTATACTAGAGTTGGAACCCGAAGCAATCTCAAACATACCTCTACTAGCTAAATATGATGATTTTTAACCATTTAACACTCAATTTGACGGGCTTTAACTTTTTAACATCATTTTGTTGGCCTCTAATAAATCATTTAACCAATTTTTTGCTTGATTGGTGCCTCTTTCACGTCAATAGGCATCTTTTTTGCAAAATTGCTACACATAAAGAATATTTTCTAGAGGGCAGGAATACTTATTAAGAGCATTCCTTCATTTGGGGTGTTCCACTTGTTCAAGGTATGTTGCACTCAAAGCTTGATTTTTGCTATCAGGTTGTTTTTACTAGTTGTGTTATGTCTTTCTCTCTGGTAGAGAGACTAGTAATGGTTCAGAAGTTATAAAGGTTCCCTGATTTTGCTTTGTCGCTCCTTGGGCCTTTCTAAAGCTTAGTTTGTTGCTTTGATCTTTTATCTAGTGGTGTTGAGCATGATATACTTCTTCTTGAGGACTAACTATTTTCTTCTTGGTCGCATCAAGTCATTGCCCATATCTTTGGGGACCTATCTTTGCTCATTTAAAATGGCCTCGCTTTGACTTTTTTACTGGATTTTTGCTAATTTGGGTGAGTTCACCATTTTTGTTTGGCTTATGACCCATCTCTTTATGTTTGTGATGATAATGCATTCATCAAAGAAGAGATTGCAAACTCATGGTTGATATGCGCACATGGTGTTCAAGTATGATAAGTGACTGTCAAGAGATGATCAATTTTGGTTGATTTTAGGACTAACCATTGCGTGAGTATGTGGTGTTGTGCATCATGTCTCTTGCCTTGTGGTGCACATATATGGAACACAGGGATAGTCGATGTTAATGGTGAATGTTGGGATGATATGTGTAGATGGAATATGAGCAGTGAAGGATAGATATCATGAGGCTTGGACCGAGGGACCAAGAGGGCTAGAAGACTAATTGTGGATGGCTGACACCTAAGAACATCGACAAGCGCAAGTGTACATGAAGTAACCATGTTGACCAAGTCAATATGATGGTTTACAAAAGCCAAGTGAAGGCATTGGAGGAGTTGATGTCCACATTGAAATTGTGGACAGAGTGTAGCGTATACAATATTCACAAGTGTTTTGGTGGTTTGGGGCTTAAAACAAATAGTGAATCTTTTTCATGTTTGGGCCTCACAACCCTGTTGATGTCCTAGCAGGAACAGGAGGTAGCATATGGTCTTGTCACAAAACTTGTGTTGCAGGAAAGCAAAATCGTGAAGAGCTCATGGCTGTTGGATGCTTAGATATCAAATTGGACCATTTTGCAAAATAGGTTAAGTAGTTCAGTCAAGATATCTAGTAGCATATTAGAAATTATGTAATAACTCTATAAATAAGAGGGTGGCTGCTCCTAACCGGCCTCTCCAGTTGTCATTTGTTAGGTTTTTCCAGTCTTAAGATCTAGTTCTGCTATTCTAAGAGATATCCCATAGACGAGCAATTGAAATCTTTATTTACGTTTAAGATGAGACCCCTATTGATCCTAGAATAAAGAAGCCATGTCCTATCAAATTCGTGTCCAAGATCTTGCTTGAATTTCTTGTTATTTACAGTTTCTGGCTTTTCTCTTCTTCGGTTCCTCTCCCTTCTCCTTTTCATGGACCTTAAGTTCTATCAATTTTGGAGTTGATTTGAGGGCTTGGATACCTGCAAGGACCATAATTGAACATATCAACCAAGTGAGTTGGTCATATTCGATTCAATCATGAAAATCCATCACTTGGAAGAAATCTTGAGAAAACCATTTTTAGAGGATTTGGAGATCGAGTTTGGAAGAGTTATAGGTATTGACTGTGAAGATATCTTCTCAATACTCCCAAGAACATCTCTGATATGTTTGGTTTTGACTTTTGATCAAGTCGATTTGGTCAAGTTTTGTCTTTAGAATCGAATTTGTGAGGGTGTTGTTCGTGTAAGTCGAACAGCTATGATTGTCACACAAGACAAGTCTAGTGTGAAGGAGTCTCACTCTAGCGTTTGATGTACATGGGAGAAACCAAACCAGACAAGTTTGGTGTGTGGCCAGCCAAGCACACTATAGATGTGTTTGGTTCGACAAGATATCGAGAATCTAGCATGAGAATCCAGGCAAGTAACCAAACAGTGTATTTTAAGTCTCAATATCCTATGTTGTCTGCATTTGCACTCTTTGAATGAGTGACCAAACTAGTCCGCTGCAGACTCTAGACTGCCTAGTGTGACTGTGTGAGTGAAGATGGCAACGAGTGAAGACTCGTCAGATTTTGCTACCCTAGACCCAGGCCTGTCAAACTAAAAACTCCTCACTTTAATACCCGTACCCGTGTACTGGTACAATTTCACACTCATACCCGCACATGTATGGGTATTCTATACTCGACGGGTACCTATAACCAAATTTGAAAATACATAGATATAACATATATAAATAATATTCAGTTTTAATATATATTTTCAAAGATAATCATTGTTGAACCGAGCAGTGGCGTCCGGACTTCCAGGTGTGAGCAGTGAGCGTGTGGATGGTGTGCACCCGTGTGGCTTGGAGTTGGACGCTTGGTGCTTCGAGCCTTTGATGCTTGGATTGCCCAACCGGCCAGACGCTTGGATGCAGGCTAATCAATAGGATAGGATAAAATTTAAGATAATTGTTGGCACGAATACACAGGTATGAGTTTTATGAGTACGTATCCAAACCCACTCTATCCGTTGGATTCTATTTTTCTCTCATTATCAGACCCATGTGTACAAAAATGCGACTAAACTCGTCCTCTAAGATTTAAGGGCTAGTTTAGAAATCTAAAAATCGCAGGGAATTAAAAAGACTAAAATTCTCTGCTCTTAAACTAGCCCTAAGGACTAGTTTGAGAACCCATTTTCTCCAGGGTTTTTATTTTCTTAAGAAAAATTAGTTCATTTTTTCTTGGTAAAATAGAAATCGCTTAGGAAAAATGGATTTTCTAAACTAGCCGTGGTAACGGGACCATGTTGTAAGTCGTGAACTTTGATTGAACGCGAGCCAGGCTGTGTTGATTTTTGGGTCTGGGCTCCCACCCTTCTTCGCTTGGATCCGCCCTGTTTCGTGCGTGCATTTCTCTCGATATTCATTTAGCTAGTGTGAACTTTTTTTGTGCTTTTGGTGCTTTGGAGTTAGATTTGAACAGCGACCAAAATCAGAAGAAAATTTAAATTGCCTCATTCACCTTCGTCTGATCGTCTTTCTCGGTCTTTCGCTTTTTCTTACAGACAAACCAGGTGGATATGAAAGAAACTTCGTGCCAAAGAAAAGCATCCACTACTTTGGTAACAGTCGTCAAGTACCACACTCATTACATGGTATGCAGCATGCTTGGGGTGAAGGCAAGATTGCCGGAAGGATTCTAGTCTAATAGACCTTTAAAAAAGGATTTCTTCAAACTGCATATGGAAGAGGCTGATCTTGCTGCTCTTCAATCTGCCATATTGAAAAAGTTGGTAAACTGCAGTGTCTCAGTTTGATGTTATTGTGTCTGGTTCGGTCCTTCTCGCAAAGTGGTAGCATCAAACTTCTCTTCCACCAATTTATGTTCTGCGCGACATACACAACAAATATAATTGTCAAGCAGGGGACCTGAACATCACCCGTCCTCAACGGGAGAAGGATATCGCCAGGCGAGGTGATCTCAGGAAACAATAAAAAACAACGCCCGAGTGCCGAGCTGAGCGAGGACCTTTCTTAGAATTGCAGCTGAGCTAGCTATTGGATCACCGCCACGACGCCCTTAAGTGGATAAGAAATGTACATATCATGCTGTACGTAAGAACCCTAAACTAGACTGTTGCGGAAAATCTCAAGGTGCAAAAATCTTAATGTTGGCATACTAGAACAGAATGAGAAAAGAACTACTACTACTACTACTCACTCAGTCTATTGAGCAAGAACATCTGTTTTACATGAGCAAAGGTACTGCTTTGATTTATGGCTTATTTATTTTCAGTAACAGAGGTTGTGGCATGACATCAAAAGAAACTAACTTCCCGACATACTGACATGGAACTGAAAATGTCATCGATGATTGTCAATCGTCTAGAATGCAACATGCTCTTTTTATTTTCAGTTAATATGCAACATGCTCAATGCATACAAGAGGAAGAGGTTGTATAAATAACACTCAGGTGAGCCTAGTGCAAAGATGTAATAGGTAATCATGTTCCGACACTGCTACATGTGGCTAATCAGTTACCTGGAGAGCATGCCGCTCAGCTACAGCTAAACAGTCCTCCACGCAGAGAATGAGAAGAGAGAGACTCCTTGATTAGTTTCTTGCCACCCAACAGATGAAAATGGAATCAGAGATGTTCACCTGCAAAAACAAAGAAAAGCAAATTAATCAACAAATTAAATTAAGTTAGCAATATAGTTATATAAAAAAGAACAAAACATTTCCCAAAAAACGATTAAAACCTGGATGGTCCTGCATACAACAAATTTTAAGACAAAAAAGAACATAGGAAAACATTAAGCGTTAGAAACATAACCTGTAAAAAAAGAGTTAAGCAACAGATAGAATTGAGCTATATGGGAACAAACCGTAAATGATTCAAGCTTGATTAGGAACTTGTCAAGCAAAACACTAGTAACAGCTGTACAAAAACTTCAGTCAGCAAAGGCAAGTCAGTTCCCTGTGCCTGGATTACAGGACCAAAGAATCCTTCACTTACTTACATTGGCAGACAAATGTAAACCTCTCAATTATATTAAATTGCATCAAATGATTAAAATTAGAAGGCAAATTAGTTGAACAAAAAGTAAAGCACATAAAATAACTAAATTGGAAGTGTGACAAAAAAAAAAGAGAAGAATCTAATGATTATCTGAAAGTACCACTAAATCAAAATAGGCGTTCAATCAAAGTTCACGAGTTACAACAAGGTCCCATGAAACAGAATAGATACTACATGAACATTTATTCGGTGCATCTAAGGAGTCTCATATAAGTCTAAAAAGAAGGAAGCTCTTATAGTTCCATCTTGTAATCGTAGGGAAAAAGGGTAGACAGAACGAAATTAGGTGGCTGGCCGAAGAAAAGAAAGTCTCATTAGCTCTAGCTCATGTCCATGCCATCTCCAACCTGGCTCGGGATTGGAGACACAGCAGAGTAGGACCTCTCGAAGGGGGAAGGATGCAGCTGTGCGCCGCGCCTGCGCTTAAAGGAGCAACCTTCACTGCTGTCCACTTCATGCTTCCTGCGGATGCTCCTCACTGCTTGCTGCTCCAGTGGAGAGAGCGGAAAAAGCTGCCCACTCACTCGGCAGAGCGAGTTATGGTTGTCATATAGAATCCTCTGGTTACAGTTTTTGTCACAGATGTGAGTGGTTTCAGTCAGTTTGCAACGGTACATGTTCCCCAAAATGCGCTCGCTCTGGCACCTCTTGTCACACTTGTGACTAGGGTTTGACCCTTCTGTGTTAAGGATCGCGGACAAGAAAATCACATTGCTGGGCTCAGCAATCACAGATTTGCCAAATACCTCCATTGTACTGCCGCAAAAAAAACTCTTCGCAGGCCCCTTTCAGTTTGAGGTCAGAGCTTTCTGCAACCCAAAACAAAAAATTGCTTCAGAGTTCTGTTTGGGGGCTGTTGGAAATGACCACAATGTGTTTTTTCTTGATGCTACTGCTGAGCCAACTCATCTGAGCAATACGCGGAACAAAAGGTAGTCAACTGTGCATTGGCGATTGTATTGTGATAGGAAATTAGGAACAGATTAACCGACAGTGTGTAATCTAGCGTAACTACAGATAAATAAATAAATCATAGCGCAACGATTTCGCGCCAACTTTACCCAACTCTCAACGTCATAAAATCTGTAAAGGTTCACTCAGGCGCCTGACTCTATAATTGACATAACCCACTGAACTTCATGTGGTTTGGCCAAATCTGTAAAAAAAATCATGGTACCAAACCCGAACCTGAGATGCAGAGAGTACCGCCGGCATAGTGGCATTGAACCTTGAACAGTTTTAAAATTAGCCAGGTAGATATAAAAAAATCTCGTACGTACAAACAAAAACACAACGACCTTTGCCAAGTCAGCACGCATCCCTTTCAACCGTTAGGTGAACCAGAAACCATCCTCACCAAAAAATAAACAAACATGGACCTAGAAACCTAATAACCTAACTTGCCCACTCCTCTCCTCCCATCACCACTGTAATTTTACTACACTAGATCTGAACGGTAAGTCGGTAACCCGCCAACCGACAACAACCCCTATCATAAGCAATAAAATCAAATTAATTCCTCATATAGCAGCGTCTCGACGTCCAAATCCACGATAAACGCAACCAAACGATTCAGATTAACAACAGCTAAACCAAAATCAAGGCGGAGCATCTTCGTTCCAAAATATTCGCGAGCAAAAAGCCTCTGTAGAGTTAAAACGATGGAACTTACAAGCAAGGTTGAAGGTACAAGCCGAGGCAGGAAAGGGATGGGAAGAACCGAAGAAACAGCAGGAGACGACGCGTACGGCTTGGCCTCCCTCCTCTCTCACGCCCTCTTCGCGCTCTCTCTCTCTCTCTCTCTCTACGCCCGTGAAACGCGACCTTGGAGGAAGGGGTCTGATTTATAGAATGTGCGGTCTTGGTCAAATGACAGAAATGGCCACACATGGGCCGAGCAGCTTGTGATGTCGACACGAAGCTCAGACGCAAGTGCACTATATGCACACGCAGCTCCTTGGCTCCTTGCACCAGCGGCGGCTCGTATTGTCTCGGCTCACAGCTAGATACAAAATTTACATGTAGGTTTTTTGATCAAACCATTTAATAATTCAATGATAGTTTTAATATTTAAATATTATTTGGTATGCATCCACTAAATTACACAATAATTCTTATATTTAAATATTAAGTTTAAAACAATGATAGTGTCGGTACCCTTAAACAGGGGTACCCCTTACTACAGTATGAAGACGCGATACCCACGCGGCTATCTTTAGTTGCGTGGTGAACGGCGACCGACTCCACCACGTGGACGGCTCCGGGGCAGCTACATGGCCAGAGAAGACAATACCCTCCAAGGTATCAACAGTGGGTCGACCCCCATGGAAAGGTGCCGGACCCCTGCATATACAGACCGGACCTCCGGATAAGGTCCAGGACCTCCACGGGCGTGAACCGGACCCCTCTGTGTGGGGTCCGGGCCACTCACAGCAGGGTCCCGGTGAAAAGGAATTAGGCTTTCACCTATTTCCTAATTGATTTTGGTGGTTGAATTGCCCATCACAAATAATTAGACTAACTAGTTTGCTCTAGTCTATAAGTTCTACAGGTGCCAAAGGTTCACAGTAAGCCAATAAAAAGACCAAGAAAAGGGTTCAAACAAAAGAGCAAAAGACAACCCGGAAGGCACCCTGGTCTGGCGCACCGGACTGTCCGGTGCATCAGGGCGATCGAAGCCAAAGTCGCTACCTTCGGGAATTCTCATGGGCGCTCCGCTATAATTCACCGGACTGTACGGTGAGTCACCGGACAGTGTCCGGTGCACACCGGAGTGTCCGGTGCACACCGGACTGTCCGGTGTGCCAGCGAAAGCAACGGCTACTACGGCGCCAACGGTCACCTGCAGAGGCATTTAATGCGCTACAGTGCGCGCCAGAGTCAGAGTACGCGCGGGTGGCACACCGGACAGCCTACAGGGCATGTCCGGTGCACCACCGGACAGCCAGGCGGGCCCACACGTTAGAGCTCCAACGGTCGAACCCTAACGGCCGGGTGATGTGGCTGGCACACCGGACACTGTCTGGTGGCGCACCGGACTGTCTGGTGCGCCCGTCGACAGCAGCCTTCACCAAACGGCTAGTTTGGTGGTTGGGGTTATAAATACTCCAATCATCCCTCATTCAAGTCATCCAAGTTTTCCACCTTCCAACTACTTACAAGAGCTAAGCATTCAATACAAGACACACCAAAGTGATCAAATCCTCTCCCAATTCCACACAAGGCTTTAGTGATTAGAGAGAGATTTGTTGTGTTATTTTGAGCTCTTGCGCTTGGATTGCTTCCTTCTTTCTTTCATTCTTTCTTGCGAACATCTCAATTGTAACCGAGGCAAGAGACACCAATTGTGTGGTGGTCCTTGCGGGGAAGTTTGTTCCCGTTTGATTGAGAAGAAGAAGCTCACTCGGTCCAAGGGACCGTTTGAGAGAGGGAAAGGGTTGAAATAGACCCGGCCTTTGTGGCCTCCTCAACGGGGAGTAGGTTTGCAAGAACCGAACCTCGGTAAAACAAATCCTTGCGTCTCATTTCTTCATTCACTCGCGATTTGTTTTTACGCCCTCTCTCGGACTCGTTTCTATTTCTAACGCTAACCCGGCTTGTAGTTGTGATTAAGTTTGTAAATTTTAGATTCGCCCTATTTACCCCCCTCTAGGCGACTTTCAATTGGTATCAGAGCCCGGTGCTTCATTAGAGCCTAATCGCTCGAAGTGATGTCGGGAGATCACGCCAAGAGGGAGATGGAGACCGGCGACAAGCCCACTACAAGTCACGGGAAAACTTCATCGGAAGAGTCCCGCAACAAGGGAAAGGGGAAGGAGAAGAAATCTTCTTCCCACAAGTCGCATCGGAGTGGCGACAAGCACAAAAAGATGAGGAAGGTGGTCTACTATGAGACTGACACTTCATCACCATCGACCTCCGGCTCCGACACGCCGTCCGTAACTTCTAAGCGCCATGAGCGCAAGAAGTTTAGTAAGATCCCCATACGCTATCCTCGCATTCCTAAACATACACCTTTACTTTCCGTCCCATTAGGCAAACCACCAACGTTTGATGGTGAAGATTATGCTAGGTGGAGTGATATGATGCGATATCACCTAACCTCACTCCACAAAAGTATATGGGATGTTGTTGAGTTTGGTGTACAGGTACCATCCGTAGGGGATGAAGATTATGATGAGGACGAAGTGGCCCAAATCCAACACTTCAACTCCCAAGCCACAGCTATACTCCTCGCCTCTCTAAGTTGAGAGGAGTATAATAAGGTACAAGGATTGAAGAGTGCTAAGGAAATTTGGGACGTGCTAAAGACCGCGCACGAAGGAGATGAGATGACCAAGATCACCAAGCGGGAAACGATCGAGGGGGAGCTCGGTCGCTTCCGTCTTCGCCAAGGGGAGGAGCCACAAGACATGTACAACCGGCTCAAAACCTTGGTGAACCAAGTGCGCAACCTCGGGAGCAAAAAATGGGATGACCACGAAGTGGTTAAGGTTATTCTTAGATCACTTGTTTTTCTTAACCCTACTCAAGTTCAATTGATTCGTGGCAATCCTAGATATACACTAATGACTCCCGAGGAAGTAATCGTGAATTTTGTGAGCTTTGAATTGATGATTAAAGGCTCAAAGAAGATCAACGAGCTTGATGGCCCCTCCATGTCCGAAACACAACCGGTCGCATTCAAAGCGATGGAGGAGAAGAAGGAGTCTACATCAAGTAGACAACCCATTGACGCCTCCAAGCTCGACAACAAGGAAATGGCGCTCATCATCAAGAGTTTCCGCCAAATCCTCAAGCAAAGGAGGGGGAAAGATTACAAGCCCCGCTCCAAGAAAGTGTGCTACAAATGTGGTAAGCCCGGTCTCTTCATTGCTAAATGTCCATTATCTAGTGATAGTGATAGGGGCGATGATAAGAAGGGGAGAAGAAAGGAGAAGAAGAGGCACTACAAGAAGAGGGGCGGCGATGCCCATGTGTGCCGCGAGTGGGACTCCGAGGAGAGCTGCTCTGACTCCTCCTCCAACGAGGACGCCGCAAACATCACCGTCACCAAGGGACTTCTCTTCCCCAACATCGGCCACAAGTGCCTCATGGCAAAAGACGGCAAAAGGAAGAAGGTAAAATCAAGATCCTCCACCAAATATGAAACCTCTAGCGATGAGGATAATGCTAGTAATGAGGAGGATAACTTGCGCATTCTTTTTGCCAACCTAAACATGCAACAAAAGGAAAAGTTAAATGAATTAATTAGTGCTATTCATGAGAAGGATGATCTCTTGGACTCCCAAGAGGACTTCCTTATTAAAGAAAACAAAAAGGCATGTTAAGGTTAAAAATGCTTATGCTCTAGAAGTAGAGAAATGTGAAAAATTATCTAGGGAGCTAAGCACTTGCCATGAGACTATTGACAACCTTAGAAATGAGAATGCTAATTTGTTAGCTAAGGTTGATTCAAATGTTTGTAATGTTTCAATTCCCAATCTTAGAAATAATAATGATGATTTGCTTGCTAAGATTGAAGAATTAAACATTTCTCTTTCTAGCCTTAGGAATGAAAATGAAAAATTGCTTGCTAAGGCTAAAGAATTAGATGTTTGCAATGCTTCCATTTCCGACCTTAGAAGTAAAAATGATATATTGCATGCTAAGGTTGTAGAATTAAAATCTTGCAAACCCTCTACATCTACCGTTGAGCATGTTTCTATTTGTGCTAGATGTAGAGATGTTGATATTGATGCTATTCATGATCATATGACTTTAATTAAACAACAAAATGATCATATAGCAAAATTAGATATAGCAAAATTAGATGCTAAAATTGCCGAGCATGACTTAGAAAATGAAAAGTTTAAATTTGCTAGAAGCATGCTCTATAGTGGGAGACGCCCTGACATCAAGAATGGCATTGGCTTCCAAAAGGGAGACAATGTCAAACTTAATGCCCCTCCTAAAAGATTGTCTAATTTTGTTAAGGGCAAGGCTCCCATGCCTCAGGATAACAAGGGTTACATTTTGTATCCTGCCGGTTATCCCGAGAGCAAGATTAGGAGAATTCACTCTAGGAGTCTCACTCTAGCCCTAATCATGCTTTTATGTATAAGGGTGAGACATCTAGCTCTAGGCAACCAACCCGTGCTAAGTTGCCTAAGAAGAAAACTCCTAGTGCATCAAATGATCATGACATTTCATTTAAAACTTTTGATGCATCTTATGTTTTAACTAACAAATCCGGCAAGGTAGTTGCCAAGTTTGTTGGGGGCAAACACAAGGGCTCCAAGACTTGTGTTTGGGTACCCAAAGTTCTTGTTTCTAATGCTAAAGGACCAAAAATCGTTTGGGTACCTAAAGTCAAGAACTAAAATTGTTTTGTAGGTTTATGCATCCGGGGGCTCAAGTTGGATCATCGATAGTGGGTGCACAAACCACATGACAGGGGAGAAAAGGATGTTCTCCTCCTATGAGAAAAACCAAGATCCCCAACGAGCTATCACATTCGGGGATGGAAACCAAGGTTTGGTCAAAGGTTTGGATAAAATAGCTATATCTCCTGACCATTCCATTTCCAATGTTTTTTTGTTGATTCTTTAGATTACAATTTGCTTTCCGTATCTCAATTATGTCAAATGGGCTACAACTGTCTCTTTACTGATGTAGGTGTCACTGTCTTTAGAAGAAGTGATGATTCAATAGCATTTAAGGGAGTATTAGAGGGTCGGCTATACTTGGTAGATTTTGATAGAGCTGAACTCGACACTTGCTTAATTGCTAAGACTAACATGGGTTGGCTCTGGCACCGCCGACTAGCCCATGTTGGAATGAAGAATCTTCATAAGCTTCTAAAGGGAGAACACATTTTAGGATTAACAAATGTTCATTTTGAGAAAGACAGGATTTGTAGCGCATGCCAAGTTGGGAAGCAAGTTGGTGTTCATCATCCACATAAGAACATCATGACGACTGAAAGGCCACTGGAGCTCCTACACATGGATCTATTCGGCCCGATTGCTTACATAAGCATCAGCGGGAGTAAGTACTGTCTAGTTATTGTGGATGATTATTCTCGCTTCACTTGGGTATTCTTTTTGCAGGAAAAATCTCAAACCCAAGAGACCTTAAAAGGATTCTTGAGACGGGCTCAAAATGAGTTCGGCTTAAGGATCAAGAAAATTAGAAGCGACAACGGGACGGAGTTCAAGAATTCACAAATTGAAGGCTTCCTTGAGGAAGAGGGCATCAAGCATGAGTTCTCTTCTCCCTACACCCCACAATAAAATGGTGTAGTGGAGAGGAAGAATCAAACTCTATTGGACATGGCAAGAACCATGCTTGATGAGTACAAGACGCCAGATCGGTTTTGGGCCAAAGCGGTTAACACCGCTTGCTACGCCATCAACCGGTTATATCTACACCGAATCCTCAAGAAGACATCATACGAACTCCTAACCGGTAAAAAGCCCAACATTTCGTATTTTAGAGTCTTTGGTAGCAAATGCTTTATTCTTGTTAAAAGAGGTAGAAAATCTAAATTTGCTCCTAAGACAGTTGAAGGCTTTTTACTAGGATATAATTCAAACACAAGGGCATATAGAGTCTTTAACAAGTCCTCGGGACTAGTTAAAGTTTCTTGTGATGTTGTGTTTGATGAAACTAACGGCTCTCTAGTAGAGCAAGTTGATCTTGATGAGATAGGTAATGAAGAGGCTCCGTGCATCGCGCTAAGGAACATGTCCATTGGGGATGTGTGTCCTAAGGAATCCGAAGAGCCTCCAAATGCACAAGATCAACCATCCTCCTCCACGCAGGCATCTTCACCAACTCAAAATGAGGACAAGGCTCAAGTTGATGAAGGAGAAAATCAAAATGATGAGCCACCTCAAGATGACGGCAACGATCAAGGGGGAGATGCAAATGATCAAGACAAGGAGGATGAAGAACCAAGACCGCCACACCCAAGAGTCCACCAAGCAATCCAACTGTTGGGGGCCTTCGTCCTCCGAAGGTCCTCAAAAACATGATTTGACAATGTTTTCCAAGTGAATTATGTGAACAGGTATCTTCGGACTCAGAATTATGAACATAAAGCACGATCAGGACGAAGCCTGAACCAGACGAAGGACGAGCTGATTACCAAGTTCTACGAAGGACGGTGCACAGCCGAAGCTGTGTGCAGGGAAGCTTCGTCGCGATAGCGGAAAGGGGAACCGACTTAAAGATGAAAAGACTACGTGGGCCTCGACAGATTTCCATAAGTCATTAACAAATGTAATGGACATGGATGTAATTTTACGTGGGCTGCGTCCCGCGTCTATAAATAGATGAACAGTACTCCCGTACTGTTCACGCTGACTTGGCATCTGCTTTTGCGTCACGCTTGTACTTTTTACCTTCTCTCAGGACCGAAGGTACATTTGTAATTTGAAATCATTTCTATTTTTCCATGTTAATAAAATAGAAATGATTCTATGATGGTGTTTATATTATATTTCATGCCCTATATGAATCCTTCGTCATTACTTGTTATATTTACGAAGGTATGTCTCTTGTGACCTTCGTTCGAAATACATTATCTCCCGAAGGGACATAATGTTCTGAAGGACGAAGGACTTTAACACTTAACATTTTTTATGTTGCCTTGTTCTTAACTCTTAGCCTTTGAGAACAAGTCCCCAACACCAATGAGATCACCCCGTCGACACCATCCTCGGCGACATTCATAAGGGGGTAACCACTAGATCTCGTGTTGCACATTTTTGTGAGCATTACTCTTTTGTTTCCTCTATTGAGCCACACAGGATAGAGGAAGCACTTCAAGATTCGGATTGGGTGGTGGCAATGCAAGAGGAGCTCAACAATTTCACTAGAAACGAGGTATGGCACTTAATTCCACGTCCTAATCAAAATGTTGTAGGAACCAAATGGGTCTTCCGCAACAAGCAAGATGAGCATGGTGTGGTGACAAGGAATAAAGCTCGACTTGTGGCCAAGGGTTACTCCCAAGTCGAAGGTTTGGATTTCGGTGAAACCTATTGTCGGGGACCATAATTAGGGGTACCCCCGAGGTTCCTAAATCTCAGCTGGTAACCCCCATCAGCATAAAGCTGCAAAGGCCTGATGGGTGTGATTAGATTAGGGATCGGTCCGTTCGAAGGACACGATCACGCCTCGCCCGAGCCTAGCCTCGGACAAGGGCAGCCGACCCCGGAGGATCTCCGTCTCGCCCGAGGACCCCTCAGCGGCTGACGTATTCACAACTCGTCCGAGGCCCTGTCTTCGCCAAGAAGCCGCCCTGACCAAATCGCCGCACCAACCGACCAAATCGCAGGGGCATTTAATGCAAAGGTGACCTGACACCTTATCCTGGCACGCGCCCTGCGGCTGACAGGGTCGAAGTGACCGCTGTCACTTCACCGCTCCACTGACCGGCCTGACAGAAGGACAGCGCCGCCTGCGCCACACCGACTGTAGCGCCACTCGACAGAGTGAGGCTGACAGGCAGTCAGACCCGGCCACAGACACCATAGGAAGCTCCGCCCGACCCTAGGGCTCGGACTCAGGCTAAGTCCCGGAAGGCGGCGAACTCCGCTTCGCCCGACCCCAGGGCTCGGACTCGGGCTAAGTCCCGGAAGACGGCGAACTCCGCTCCGCCCGACCCCAGGGCTCGAACTCGGGCTAAGTCCCGGAAGACGGCGAACTCCGCTCCGCCCGACCCCAGGGCTCGGACTCGGGCTAAGTCCCGGAAGACGACGAACTCCGCTTCGCCCGACCCCAGGGCTTGGACTTGGGCTAAGCCCCAGAAGACGACGAATTCTGCCTCGCCCGACCCCAGGGCTCGGACTCCGCTCCGACCTCAGCCAACAATCTCCGCCTCGCCCGACCCCAGGGCTCGGACTCCGCCTCGCCTGACCCCGGGGGCTCGGACTCGGCCTCGGCCACAGAAGACAGACTCAACCTCGGCTTCGGAGGAGCTTCCACATCGCCCAACCTAGGGCGCGGACCAGCTACGTCAATAGGAGGCGCCATCATCACCCTACCCCGAGCTGACTCGAGTCATAGGGAATAAGACCGGCGTCCCATCTGGCTCGCCCCACCAGATAGGCAATGATGGCGCCCCGTATACGCAGTGACAATGGCGGCTCTCAGCCCCCTTACGGAAGCAAGAGGACGTCAGCAAGGACTCAACAGCTCCGACAGCTGTCCCTCCGCCAGGCTCCAGCGTTCCTCCGACGGCCACGACATCACGACAGCAGGGTGCCAAGATCTCTCCGGCTGCCACGATGGCTTGTACTTAGGGCACTAGCTCTCCCCCGCTAGACACGTAGCACTCTGCTACTCCCTCATTGTACACCTGGATCCTCTCCTTGCGCCTATAAAAGGAAGGACCAGGGCCCTCTTAGAGAGGGTCAGCCGCGCGGGGACGAGGACGAGACGAAGGCGCTCGCGTGAGGCCGCTCGCTCCCTCTCCCGCGTGGACGCTTGTAACCCCCTACTGCAAGCGCACCCGACCTGGGCGCGGGACGAACACGAAGGCCGCGGGATTCCCCACGTCTCTCTCCCTCTCCGCCTCGCTCTCTCCCCCCTTCGCGCCCGCTCTCGCGCTCGACCCATCTGGGCTGGGGCACGCGGCGACATTCACTCGTCGGCATTAGGGACCCCCGGTCTCGAAACGCCGACAGTTGGCGCGCCAGGTAGGGGTCTGCTGCGTGTTGACGAACAACTACCCGTCAAGCTCCAGATGGGCAGTCTCCAGCGACCTCTTCGACCCGGGACGATGCTCCATTTCGGGAGCCTCGAGTTCATGTCTCTCGACGGCGGCTACGACATGATACTCCTTCTTCCGCCGCGCGACGGCAACAATGGCGGCCAACGACCCGCATGCCGGTGGCGGAATCGATGACGTCTTCCCCACGTGGCGGAAGAGCTACCTTCGAGCTCGTCCCGTCGCCTTCCCCGCTGCCGGAGGAGACGACGGGGCCACCAAGGCCAAGCAGGAGGCGGCACCGCGTCGGCTGTCGAGCGAGTCGACGGCACCAGCGCCCCGACGGGAGACACGCCGGGCGTCGCCCTCGCGCCTGAGACGAAGGCGAGCGCCATTTCCCTACGACACGCCTACTCCAAGTGGACGGACGACGCCAGCACGCTCACGAAGGACTTGCTAGACGTCACCCTCGTACCTGCGACGACGGCGCAGTCTACTCCCGACACGACTTCATCACCGCCCGTCGACCAAAAGGTACCGACCGACTCCCATCTCGTACATTTTGGATCCAGCCTCGACCCACCGAGCGGCCCCACTTCGGTGGGAGCCCCCATAGAGGCATGTCCAAACCCTTTTGGGTTTCGCATGCGATCACCTTGGGACCGGCTGACGGACGTCTCGACCTACAGGCCCTCTGGGTCCGAGGAAGACGATGAACCCAGCTTCTGTTGGGATCTCTCTGGACTTGGCAACCCCTGTGCCATGCGGGACTTCATGACCGCATGCGACTACTGCCTTTCCGACTGTTCCGACGATAGCCGCGGCTTCAGCGACGAAGACTGCGGCCCAAGTCGTGAATGTTTCCACGTCGATCTAGGGGGGCCCACCGAAGGCAACCATCTTGGCGTGCCGGCGGACGATGATCCCCCTAGGCCGGTGCCTCGCGTTGACATCCCTCGGGAGCTAGCCGTGGTCCCAGTCCCAGCGGGGGGTCAGGACGCACAGCTCGAGCAAATCCGCGAGGTACAGGCCAGGCTCGACGAGGGAGCAGGAGCGCTTGAGCCGATCCGCCGGGACGTCGGGCAGGCACGGGTGGTCCAACCTCCTGCCGGAGGAATGCATCATCTACCCCAGGGCTTCCAGCACCGCATCACCGACGATGTCAGGCTCACGCCGCCACCCACATCCAGCGGGGTTGGCCAGAACCTGGCTGCAGCAGCAATGCTCCTCCGCGCAATGCCGGAGCCATCAACTACCGAGGGGCGACGCATCCAAGGAGAGCTCAAGAATCTCCTGGAAGGCGCCGCGGTCCGACGGACCGAGAGCTCCGCCTCCCGAGGGCAGGGCTACCCCTCGGAACATCATGCCGTGACTTTCCGCTTCATGCGGGAGGCCTCGGTCAACACCGGGCGCACGCGCCACACAGCGCCTGCGGCCCCGGATCGCCTCGGCAATGAGCGCCCTCGCCGTGACCGACAGGCCCGCCTCGACGAGAGGGTGCGCCGAGGCTACCACCCCAGGCGTAGGGGACGCTACGACAGCGGGGAGGATCGGAGTCCTTCGCCCGAACCACCTGGCCCGCAGGCCTTCAGTAGGGCCATACGACGGGCGCTGTTCTCGACTCGGTTCCAACCCCCGGCTACTATCACGAAGTACTCAGGGGAGACGAGACCGGAACTGTGGCTCGCGGACTACCGATTGGCCTGCCAACTGGGTGGGACGGATGATGACAACCTCATCATCCGCAACCTCCCCCTGTTCCTCTCCGACATCGCTCGCGCCTGGTTGGAGCACCTGCCTCCGGGGCAGATCTCCAACTGGGACGACCTAGTCCAAGCTTTCACCGGCAATTTCCAGGGCACATACGTGCGCCCCGGGAACTCCTGGGACCTCTGCAGCTGCCAACAGCAGCCGGGAGAGTCTCTCTGGGACTACATCCGGCGATTCTCGAAGCAGAGCACCGAGCTGCCCAATGTCACCGACTCGGATGTCATCGGCGTGTTTCTCGCTGGCACCACCTGCCGCGACCTGGTGAGCAAGCTAGGTCGCAAGACTCCCAACAGGGCGAGTGAGCTGATGGACATTGCCACCAAGTTTGCCTCCAGCCAGGAGGCGGTCGAGTCTATCTTCTGGAAGGACAAGCAGCCACAGGGCCGCCCATCGGAAGATGCCCCCGAGGCGTCAACTCAGCATGGCGCCAAGAAGAAGGGCAAGAAGAAGTCGCAAACGAAACGCGACACCGCCGACGCGGACCTTGTCGCCGCCGCCGAGTTCAAGAACCCTCGAAAACCTCAAGGAGGTGCCAACCTCTTCGACAAGATGCTCAAGGAGCCGTGCCCCTATCACCAGGGGCCCGTCAAGCACACCCTTGAGGAGTGCATCGTGCTTCGGCGCCACTTCCACAAGGCTGGGCCACCCGCGGAGGGTGGCAGGGCCCACGACGACGACGACAGGAAGGGAGATCACCAAGCAGGAGGATTCCCCGAGGTCCGCGACTGCTTCATGATCTACGGTGGGCAAGCGACGAATGCCTCGGCTCGGCACCGCAAGCAAGAGCGCCGAGAGGTCTGTTCGGTGAAGGTGGCGGCGCCAGTCTACCTAGACTGGTCCGACAAGCCCATCACCTTCGACCGAGCCGACCACCCCGACCATGTGCCGAGCCTGGGGAAATACCCGCTCGTCGTCGACCCCATCATCGGCAACGTCAGACTCACCAAGGTCCTCATGGACGGAGGCAGCAGCCTCAACATCATCTAAGCCGAGACCCTCGGACTCCTGCGCGTCGATCTATCCTCTGTCCGGGCAGGTGTTGCGCCCTTCCACGGGATCATTCCCGGGAAGCGCGTTCAACCCCTCGGACAACTCGATCTTCCTGTCTGCTTCGGAACACCCTCCAACTTCCGAAGGGAGACCCTGACGTTCGAGGTGGTCGGGTTCCGAGGAACCTATCACGCGGTATTGGGAAGACCATGCAACGTGAAGTTCATGGCCGTCCCCAACTACACCTACCTGAAGCTCAAAATGCCGGGCCCCAATGGGGTCATCACCATCGGCCCCACGTACAAACACGCGTTCGAATGCGACGTGGAGTGCGTGGAGTACGCCGAGGCCCTCGCCGAGTCCGAGGCCCTCCTCGCCGACCTGGGGAACCTCCCCAACGAGGTGCCAGACAAGAAGCGTCATGCCGGCAACTTCGAGCCAGCAGAGACGGTCAAGTCCGTTCCCTCGACCCCATCAACGACATCTCCAAGCGAGTCCGGATCGGCTCCGAGCTCGATCCCAAATAGGAAGCAGTGCTCGTCGACTTCCTCCGCGCAAACGCCAACGTTTTCGCGTGGAGCCCCTCGGACATGCCTGGCATACCAAGGGAGGTCGCCGAGCACTCACTGGACATCCAGGCCGGAGCCCGACCCGTCAAGCAGCCTCTGCGCCGATTCGACGAGGAGAAGCGCAGAGCCATAGGCGAAGAGATCCACAAGCTAATGGCGGCAGGGTTCATCAAAGAGGTATTCCATCCCGAATGGCTTGCCAACCCTGTGCTTGTGAGAAAGAAAGGTGGGAAATGGCGGATGTGCGTAGACTACACGGGTCTGAACAAAGCATGTCCGAAGGTTCCCTACCCTCTGCCTCGCATCGACCAAATTGTGGATTCCACTGCTGGGTGCGAAACCCTGTCTTTCCTTGATGCCTACTCAGGGTATCACCAAATCAGGATGAAAGAGTCCGACCAGCTCGCGACTTCTTTCATCACGCCCTTCGGCATGTACTGCTATGTCACCATGCCGTTCGGCTTGAGGAATGCGGGCGCGACGTACCAGCGGTGCATGAACCATGTGTTCGGCGAACACATTGGTCGCACGGTCGTGGCTTACGTCGATGACATCGTAGTCAAGACGAGGAAAGCCTCCGACCTCCTTTCCAACCTTGAGGCGACATTCCGATGCCTCAACGCGAAGGGCGTCAAGCTCAATCCCGAAAAGTGTGTCTTCGGGGTGCCCCGAGGCATGCTCTTGGGGTTCATCGTCTCTGAGCGGGGCATCGAAGCCAACCCGGAAAACATCGCAGCTATCACCGGCATGGGGCCCATCAAGGACTTGAAGGGCATACAGAGGGTCATGGGATGTCTCGCGGCTCTGAGCCGCTTCATCTCACGCCTCGGCGAAAGAGGTCTGCCTCTGTACCGCCTCTTGAGGAAGGCCGAGTGCTTCACATGGACCCTTGAGGCCGAGGAGGCCCTCGGGAACCTGAAGGCGCTTCTGACGAAGGCGCCTATCTTGGTGCCCCAGCCGCTGGAGAAGCCCTCCTAGTCTACGTCGCCGCTACCACCCAGGTGGTTAGCGCCGCGATCGTGGTCGAGAGGCAAGAAGAAGGGCACGCATTGCCCGTTCAGAGGCCAGTCTACTTCGTCAGCGAGGTACTGTCCGAAACCAAGATCCGCTACCCACAAGTTCAGAAGCTGCTATATGCGGTGATTCTGACACGACGCAAGTTGCGACACTACTTCGAGTCTCATCCGGTGACTGTGGTGTCTTCCTTCCCCCTGGGAGAGATCATCCAGTGCCGGGAGGCCTCAGGGAGGATTGCAAAGTGGGCGGTGAAATCATGGGCGAAACAATCTCATTCGCCCCCCGGAAGGCTATTAAGTCCCAGGTCCTGGCGGACTTCGTAGCTGAATGGGTCAACACCCAGCTCCCGACGGCTCCGATCCAGCCGGAGCTCTGGACCATGTTCTTCGACGGGTCGCTGATGAAGACAGGAGCAGGCGCGGGCCTGCTCTTCATCTCGCCCCTCGGAAAGCACATACGCTATGTGCTCCGCCTCCATTTCCCGGCGTCCAACAATGTGGCCGAATATGAGGCTCTGATCAATGGGCTGCGGATCGCCATCGAGCTGGGAGTCCGACGCCTCGATGCTCGCGGTGACTCGCAGCTTGTCATCGACCAAGTCATGAAGAACTCCCACTGCCGTGACCCGAAGATGAAAGCCTATTGCGATGAGGTTCGGCGCCTGGAAGACAAGTTCTACGGGCTCGAGCTCAACCACATCGCCCGGCGCTACAACGAGACTGCGGACGAGCTGGCCAAGATAGCTTCGGGGCGGACAACAGTTCCCCCGGACATCTTCTCCCGAGACCTACATCAACCCTCGGTCAAGACTGACGACTCGCCCGAGCCCGAGAAGGCCTCGGCCCAGCCCGAGGCACCCTCGACCGAGCCTGAGGCGCCCTCGGCTCCGCCTGAGGCACCCTCGGCCCTCGAGGGTGAGGCACTGCGCGTCGAGGAGGAGCGGAGCGGGGTCGTACCAAATCGAAATTGGCAGACCCCGTACCTGCAATATCTCCGCCAAGGGGAACTACCCGCCGACCAGGCTGAGGCTCGACGATTGGCAAGGCGTGCCAAGTCGTTCGTCCTACTGGGAGACGACAAGGAGCTCTACCACCGCAGCCCTTCAGGCATCCTCCAGCGATGCATCTCCATCACCGAAGGTCAGGAACTCCTTCGAGAGATACACTCGGGGGCTTGCGGCCATCACGCAGCACCTCGAGCACTTGTCAGAAATGCTTTCCGACAAGGGTTCTACTGGCCGACGGCGGTGGCCGACGCCACTAGAATTGTCCGCACCTGCGAGGGGTGTCATTTCTACGCAAGGCAAACCCACCTGCCTGCTCAGGTTCTGTAGACGATACCTATCACCTGGCCTTTTGCTGTATGGGGTCTGGACCTCGTCGGCCCCTTGCAGAAGGCGCCGGGGGCTACACGCACCTGTTGGTCGCCATCGACAAATTCTCCAAGTGGATCGAGGTCCGACCCCTGAACAGCCTAGGATCCGAGCAGGCGGTGGCGTTCTTCACCAACATCATCCATCGTTTCGGAGTCCCGAACTCCATCATCACCGACAACAGCACCTAGTTCACCGGCAGAAAGTTCCTGGACTTCTACGAGGATCACCACAACCGGGTGGACTGGGCCGCCGTAGCTCATCCCATGACGAATGGGCAAGTGGAGCGTGCCAACGGCATGATCCTACAAGGACTCAAGCCTCGGATCTACAACGACCTCAACAAGTTCGGCAAGCGATGGATGAAGGAACTCCCCTCGGTGGTCTGGAGCCTGAGAACAACACCGAGCCAAGCCACGGGCTTCACGCCGTTCTTTCTAGTCTATGGGGCCGAGGCCATCTTGCCCACAGACTTAGAATACGGCTCCCCGAGGACAAGGGCCTACGCCGACCAAAGCAACCAAGCAAGCCGAGAAGACTCACTGGACCAGCTGGAAGAGGCTCGGGACAGGGCCTTACTACACTCGGCACGGTACCAGCAGTCCGTGCGGTGCTACCACGCCCGAGGGGTCCGGCCCTGAGACCTCCAGGTGGGCGATCTGGTGCTTCGGCTATGACAAGATGCCCGAGGGCGGCACAAGCTCACGCCCCCCTGGGAGGGGCCATTCGTCATCGCCAAGGTTCTGAAGCCCGGAACGTACAAGCTGGCCTACAGTCAAGGCGAGGTCTACAGCAACGCTTGGAACATCCAACAGCTACGTCGCTTCTACCCTTAAGATGTTTTCAAGTCGTTCATATACTCGCTCCTGCACAAAGTTTAGTCATCAAGGAAGGGTCAACCTTGCCTCGGCAAAGTCCGACCCTCCCTCGGGGGCTAAAAGGGGGGAACCCCCCTCTGCGTCGAATTTTTTCCTCGAAAAAAGATCCTTTCTGCCAGAATGTCTTTCGTGCTTTTTGGCTACTTCGAAAGTGGATCCTGAAAACGACAGAGTACACGTAAGCAGCTGAGGCTGACCGAGCCGAGGGACTCCTACGCCTCTGGGATACGGATACCTCACTCATCACCTTCTGCGATAAGTAACTCGCGCTCGGATAAGTGACTCCACGGACCGAACAAGTCTTCACGCTCGAAAGCTTTTCTGCCCAGGCGATCTTTCGAGTCTTCACGACTGCGACGGTGATAGAGCCCCATGGACGGGTAAGAGTGCGCCTAAGCAGCAAGGCCGGTCTAGCCGAGGGACTCCTACGCCTCCGGGATACGGATACCTCACTCACCACCTTCTGTGAGAAGCGACTCTCGCCTGCACAAACAATTCTGTTGCCGACGACTAAGTCCGGATACTCGAATCAGGAGGAAAAGGAACACAGCTTTACAAACACGACGACGGAGTGTTTAGGCCTCGGCGGCCACAGAAAACACACATACTACAAGATAGGCTGATCCTGCGGCTCGGGCGTCGACAGCCGAAGGGGGCAGCAGCACCCTCGGCATCATCTACACCTTCGGCGGGGTCTGACCTAGCCTCGGGCGGCAACGCGGCTAAGGGCCCCCACTCCAAAGGATAGCATCAGTGCTACACCTGGGCCATCGCCGCCAGGGTCTTCTTCGACAATCCGGCCCGAGCAGGCGGCTCGGCCGGCCACCCCGAGGCCTCAGGCCGCTGTCCGCCAAGGACATCAGCCGACCCTAGGCCTCGGCAGCTCAACTCCAGCGTTGGTTCCGCCAGAGGACTAACCGGCCTGGCTCTGGCCAACCAGACTTCCTTCTCGGGCCAACTCTGCCTCTGTTCGCGCTGACACCGCTACCCCTGGCCTCGGCTCACCGAAGAGCGGCCGAGGGGTTCCTCTAACTAAGCAAGGGAAGCCTCGAGCAATGAGGTCGACTGAGCCGAGGGACTCCTACGCCTCCAGGATACGGATACCTCACTCGTCACCTTTACATGGGGCGACCCGCGCTTGGTGAAGTGGTTCAGGCAATCAACAGGCGAGTCTTGGCATTCGAAAATGAGGGAGAAACACGGCTCCGTGCCGAAGCTACAAACATGTTCAGGCCCCGAAAGCCACAATGAACAGACGCCGGCACACAAGGTGCCATTGCAAACGGAACTCCGGTTCCGCCTCCCACGGGTACGCACAACCCCCCACGTTGGAGGGCCCGCGGGACGACGAACTCCAAGCGGCTCACCGCCGCCCGCTCCGGCAAGCTACAGCGACGGCTTCCGAGCAAGTGCTGCGGTGGAAGAGTTCTCGCCCACTAAGGACAAGAACCAGCCATTCAGGCCAGGGGGAGGCGACGCCCACCTGTCCACCAACACCGCGCCAATGGACACCGGCCGCCCCGGAGCGCACCGGTAGGTCCTCGCTCCCGCCCTCGCCGAGGCCGCCCCAGAACATGAGCACCGCCCTTGAGGTGTGCGGCGTGCTAGGCGACCCTCTGGTGCAGCTGTCGGTGCGAGGAAGACCCAGATGCGGCCGGCCCGCGCGCGGTGCGACCATCGCCCGGACAGAGGGTGGAATGCTGCACCCCGGCTGGGCAGCAGCAGTTCGCCTTCCCCGGCATGGCCGAAGGAAGCTCCCGCGGGGCTGATAAAGACCTTTCTCCCCCAAACAACGGGGGAAGAAAAGGGCGCCCGACCCACGCGGAGACGACCCCCCGCTCGGTGCTCTCCTCCACCTCAGCCCGGATGACGAAAATCCTTGAAGCTGAGGGGGAGGCAGAGGCCGCAGCCTGGTTTGCTTCCCCCACCAGACCAACCATTGGTGAGGGGATGCAGCCAGGCTGCATGACGAAAATCCTTGAAGCCGAACGATGGCTGAAAGGTACTAACTCCCACGGAGTTGCGTTCCTCCAACGACGAAACAGGAAGACTGCAAGCATCCCCCATCCGGGGGCTTGGAAGGTGGAGAGGCATGATGCATAGGGAGAGCACGAAGGCATGGTCGCTTTCGAAGGGGGTCACCCTCCCTTTAAAGGCGACTCTCCCCACTCGCGTCCTCAGTCGTCACGCGTCGAGTCTTCTTCAACACGCTTCGAGGTCCTCCCCTACGGCGCGGGGGCTGGGGCCCACACGTCATGCAAGCTGCCCCAAGATGGAAGGAGCCAAACCGCTGCGCAAGGTGCGCGTAACTGCCCAGCGGTTACGGGTGCTCCTCCGCTCTTGCCCAGACTAGCGGGCGAAAGGGCAGACCACCATGCAGGCGGCATGTAGCCGCGCCAAGTGGGCGCACCTCCCCGACTTCCAACGCGCCCGGCACGGAGGCCTAGACCCACGCGTCGTGCAACCGGCGCGTCGGTTGCCACGTGCAAGAAATTGCACCGCCGCTCACGCCACTACCGCGCCTCCTCGACTGCGGAGTCAAGACCGTGACTCGAGGCGACCCAGCGGCGCCAGCTTGGCGCAATGGTAAAAAGCGGTCAAAAATGGGCCGGCAGTAATGGCGGTGGCAGGCGAGCAGGAGCAGCGGTCAAATCGTCTGCAAGCTCGTGTCTCCTCCAGGGACAGTGAGGGAACCCTCTCCCACGGCACGAAGACGACGCGCTCGTGATCCGTACCTCGAACGGCTCGCACGCGCGCAACGGCCGCCCCGAGAACCACTCGCCCCGTCGCATTAACTCCGCGGCGGGACACGCGGCGCTTCGGCAGAAGAAGCGAGCGACGCTTCACCCTCGCCACGATGACCGCATCGAAAAAGGTACGCCACGTCGTTCGATTTCGTATCCTTTTCCTTTTTTCCTCTTTCTCTCTCTTGCAACAGGGACCGGGAAAGGGGGAAACCCCGGAAAGGATCCTTCTCCGTGAAGGAACCAGGCTCCGAGCCTCCCTACTGATCAGAGGTTCGAAGGCTGGCCCCCCGAAAGGGTTCGACAGCCGCCTAAGATTGCGTGGGCTCGACACCCACTACTAGTCAGGGGTTCGAAGGTCGGCCCCTCGAAAGGGTTCAACGACCGCCTCAGGCTACTCGGGCTCCGCGCCCACTACTGATCAGGGGTTCGAAGGCTGGCCCCCGAAGGGTTCACAGTCACCTCAGACACAGAGCGAGGGATGACCAGGGGTACGTCCGATACATAACCGAGGCTCGGGCTACGCTCCCGAGGTACCCTAGGACATTTCCGAGACCAGCGGGAGCGATCCTGTAACAGAATCCTATCGGAGGGAGGCATCGAGCCCTCGAACCCCATCGCCAGGGGACCGGGTCTGGTAGGTCACCCGCAGGTACTTTTGGGCACGCCTCCGGGCCACAGCCGACCCCTAACGAATGGGGCACGGGCGTCCACTCGGATCACCCGTTCACAGCTCACTGGAGACACCATGTTCGTCGCCCATCGAGGGCAACATGGCGCTTTCCCCCCTCCTCCTTGCGGAAAGGCGACGCAGGGGCGTATGTAAAAAAGTCGGGTCTGTCCTTGATCGTCTTCTCGCTCTGTGCGGAGGCTCGGGGGCTGCTCTCGCAAACTCGGCTCCGGCCAAACCGTTGACAGCGTCAACATACCAGCCTGAGAACTTGGGACTCAACGGTACACCTGGGCTGCGGCCAGCTCGCATGAGGGAACGACCAGACCAGCCGAGCCATCACTCGAGGCATTAAGACCTCGAAGGAGTCTAACCACTCCTCCGAGGCCTCGGGGGCTACACCCGGCGGGTGCGCTTGCGCGCCCCCGCCGGAACGAACAGCAACCGAGAAAGGCTGGTCCCCTTGCAAAAAAGTGCGACGAAAGCATCCAAGCGAGTGTTTACACTCCCTCGGAGGCTCGGGGGCTACTGTCGGGGACCATAATTAGGGGTACCCCCGAGGTTCTTAATCTCAGCTAGTAACCCCCATCAGCATAAAGCTGCAAAGGCCTGATGGGTGCGATTAGATTAGGGATCGGTCCGTTCGAAGGACACGATCACGCCTCGCCCGAGCCTAGCCTCGGACAAGGGCAGTCGACCCCGGAGGATCTCCATCTCGCCCGAGGCCCCCTCAGCGGCTGACGTATTCACAACTCGTCCGAGGCCCAGTCTTCGCCAAGAAGCCGCCCTGACCAAATCGCCGCACCAACCGACCAAATCACAGGGGCATTTAATGCAAAGGTGACCTGACACCTTATCCTGGCACGCGCCCTGCGGCTGACAGGGCCGAAGTGACCGCCGTCACTTCACCGCTCCACTGACCGGCCTGACAGAAGGACAGCGCCGCCTGCGCCACACCGACTGTAGCGCCACTCGACAGAGTGAGGCTGACAGGCAGTCAAACCCGGCCACAGACACCATAGGAAGCTCCGCCCGACCCCAGGGCTCCGACTCAGGCTAAGTCCCGGAAGGCGGCGAACTCCGCTCCGCCCGACCCCAGGGCTCGGACTCAGGCTAAGTCCCGGAAGACGGCGAACTCCGCTCCGCCCGACCCTAGGGCTCGGACTCGGGCTAAGTCCCGGAAGACGGCGAACTCCGCTCCGCCCGACCCCAGGGCTTGGACTCGGGCTAAGTCCCGGAAGACGGCGAACTCCGCTCCGCCCGACCCCAGGGCTCGGACTCGGGCTAAGTCCCGGAAGACGACGAACTCCGCTTCGCCCGACCCCAGGGCTCGGACTCGGGCTAAGCCCCAGAAGACGACGAATTCTGCCTCGCCCGACCCCAGGGCTCGGACTCCGCTCCGACCTCAGCCAACGATCTCCGCCTCGCCCGACCCCAGGGCTCGGACTCCACCCTGGCCACTGCCGACCGACTCCGCCTCGCCTGACCCCGGGGGCTCGGACTCGGCCTCGGCCACAGAAGACAGACTCGACCTCGGCTTCGGAGGAGCTTCCACATCGCCCAACCTAGGGCGCGGACCAGCTACGTCAACAGGAGGCGCCATCATCACCCTACCCCGAGCTGACTCGAGTCATAGGGAACAAGACCGGCGTCCCATCTGGCTCGCCCCACCAGATAGGCAATGATGGCGCCCCGCATACGCAGTGACGATGGCGGCTCTCAGCCCCCTTACGGAAGCAAGAGGACGTCAACAAGGACTCAACAGCTCCGACAGCTGTCCCTCCGCCAGGCTCCAGCGTTCCTCCGACGGCCACGACATCACGACAGCAGGGTGCCAAGATCTCTCCGGCTGCCACGATGGCTTGTACTTAGGGCACTAGCTCTCCCCCGCTAGACACGTAGCACTCTGCTACTCCCTCATTGTACACCTGGATCCTCTCCTTGCGCCTATAAAAGGAAGGACCAGGGCCCTCTTAGAGAGGGTCGGCCGCGCGGGGACGAGGACGAGACGAAGGCGCTCACGTGAGGCCGCTCGCTCCCTCTCCCGCGTGGACGCTTGTAACCCCCTACTGCAAGCGCACCCGACCTGGGCGCGGGACGAACATGAAGGCCGCGGGATTCCCCACGTCTCTCTCTCTCTCCGCCTCGCTCTCTCCCCCCTTCGCGCCCGCTCTCGCGCTCGACCCATCTAGGCTGGGGCACGCGGCGACATTCACTCGTCGGCATTAGGGACCCTCGGTCTCGAAACGCCGACACCTATGCACCCGTAGCTAGGCTTGAATCAATTCGCATATTATTAGCCTATGCTACTTACCATGGCTTCAAGATTTATCAAATGGACGTGAAGAGTACCTTCCTCAATGGACCAATCAAGGAAGAGGTCTACGTTGAGCAACCTCCCGGCTTTGAAGACAGTGAGTACCCTAACCATGTCTATAGGCTCTCTAAGGCGCTTTATGGGCTCAAGCAAGCCCCAAGAGCATGGTATGAATGCCTAAGAGATTTCCTTATTGCTAATGGCTTCAAAGTCGGAAAGGCCGATCCTACTCTATTCACTAAAACTCTTGACAATGATTTGTTTGTATGCCAAATTTATGTTGATGATATTATATTTGGGTCTACTAACGAATCTACATGTGAAGAATTTAGTCGGATCATGACACAGAAATTCGAGATGTCGATGATGGGGGAGTTGAAGTATTTTCTAGGATTCCAAGTCAAGCAACTCCAAGAAGGCACCTTCATTAGCCAAACGAAGTATACTCAAGACATTCTAAACAAGTTTGGGATGAAGGATGCCAAGCCCATCAAGACTCCCATGAGAACAAATGGGCATCTCGACCTTGACACGAAAGGTAAATCCATCGATCAAAAGGTATACCGGTCGATGATAGGTTCATTACTCTATTTTTGTGCATCTCGACCGGACATTATGCTTTCCGTATGCATGTGTGCAAGATTCCAAGCCGACCCTAAGGAATCTCACCTTACGGCCGTAAAATGAATCTTGAGATATTTGTCTTATACTCCTAAGTTTGGGCTTTGGTACCCTCGAGGATCCACATTTGATTTAATTGGTTATTCAGATGCCGATTGGGTGGGGTGCAAGATTAATAGAAACAGCACATCGGGGACTTGCCAGTTCTTGGGAAGGTCCTTGGTGTCTTGGGCTTCAAAGAATCAAAATTCGGTCGCTCTTTCTACCGTCGAAGCCGAGTACATTGCCGCAGGCCACTATTGCGTGCAATTGCTTTGGATGAGGCAAACCCTGCGGGACTATGGTTACAAATTAACCAAAGTTCCTCTTCTATGTGATAATGAGAGTGCAATCCGCATGGCGAATAATCCCGTTGAGCATAGCCACACTAAACACATAGCCATTCAGTATCATTTTCTTAGGGATCACCAACAAAAGGGAGATATCGAGATTGCATATATTAACACTAAAGATCAATTAGCCGATATCTTTACCAAGCCACTAGATGAACAAACTTTTACCAAGCTTAGGCATGAGTTAAATATTCTTGATTCTAGGAATTTCTTTTGATGCCTTGCATACATAGCTCATGAATATACCTTTGATCATGTCTCTTTTATATATGCTATGACTAATGTGTTTTCAAGTGAATTTCAAACCAAGTCATAGATGTATTGAAAGGGAATTGGAGTCCTCGGCGAATACAAAGGCTTCCACTCCACTCTATCACTCTTTCTTCACCGTCGCTCCAAGCATCTCTCCGTCTTTGGTATAATCTTCACCCATATGTTTTACTTGCCAAAGGGGAGAAAGTAGTTAGTCAAGGGCTTATATTTCACTCTAAGTATCCGTTTTTGGCGATTCATGCCAAAGGGGGAGAAAGCATTAGCCCAAAGCAAAAGGACTTATATTTCACTCTAAGTATCCGTTTTTGGCGATTCATGCCAAAGGGGGAGAAAGCATTAGCCCAAAGCAAAAGGACCGCACCACCACCCTATTTTTAAAACTAATGACTTTCGATTGGTAAATTTCAAATTGGTATCTTATTGTGTTAAAAAGGGGGAGAAAGTAGTATTTTCAAAATTGATATCTTAAAACCCTCTTGAACACTAAGAGGAGAATTTATTGAGGGGGAGTTTTGTTTAAGTCAAAGGAAAAGCATTTGAAATAGGGGGAGAGAATTTCAAATCTTGAAAATGCTTCTCAAAATCTTATTCATTTACCTTTGACTATTTGCAAAAGGACTTTGAAAAGGATTTACAAAAACAATTTGCAAAAACAAAACATGTGGTGCAAGCGTGGTCCAAAATGTCAAAAATTAAAGAAACAATCCATGCGTATCTTATAAGTATTTATATTGGCTCAATTCCAAGTAACCTTTGCATTACATTATGCAAACTAGTTCAATTATGTTCTTCCTTACTTGCTTTGGTTTGTGTTGGCATCAATCACCAAAAAGGGGGAGATTGAAAGGGAATTAGGCTTTCACCTATTTCCTAATTGATTTTGGTGGTTGAATTGCCCAACACAAATAATTGGACTAACTAGTTTGCTCTAGTCTATAAGTTCTACAGGTGCCAAAGGTTCACAGTAAGCCAATAAAAAGACCAAGAAAAGGGTTCAAACAAAAGAGCAAAAGACAACCCGGAAGGCACCCTGGTCTGGCGCACCGAACTGTCCGGTGCACCACCGGACAATGTCCGGTGCATCAGGGCGATCGAAGCCAAAGTCGCTACCTTCGGGAATTCTCAAGGGCGCTCCGCTATAATTCACCGGATTGTCCGGTGAGTCACCTGACAGTGTCCGGTGCACACTGGACTGTCCGGTGTGCCAAAGTAAGCAACGGCTACTACGGCGCCAACGGTCACCTGCAGAGGCATTTAATGCGCTACAGTGCGCGCCAGAGTTAGAGCACGCGCGGGTGGCACACCGGACAGTCTACAGGGCATGTCCGGTGCACCACCGGACAGCCAGGCGGGCCCACACGTCAGAGCTCCAACGGTCGAACCCTAACGGCCAGGTGATGTGGCTGGCGCATCGGACACTGTCCATTGGCGCACCGGACTGTCCGGTGCGCCCGTCGACAGCAGCCTTCACCAAACGGCTAGTTTGGTGGTTGGGGTTATAAATACTCCAATCATCCCTCATTCAAGTCATCCAAGTTTTCCACCTTCCAACTACTTACAAGAGCTAAGCATTCAATACAAGACACACCAAAGTGATCAAATCCTCTCCCAATTCCACACAAGGCTTTAGTGATTAGAGAGAGATTTGTTGTGTTATTTTGAGCTCTTGCGCTTGGATTGCTTCCTTCTTTCTTTCATTCTTTCTTGCGAACATCTCAATTGTAACCGAGGCAAGAGACACCAATTGTGTGGTGGTCCTTGCGGGGAAGTTTGTTCCCGTTTGATTGAGAAGAAGAAGCTCACTCAGTCCAAGGGACCGTTTGAGAGAGGGAAAGAGTTGAAATAGACCCGACCTTTGTGGCCTCCTCAACGGGGAGTAGGTTTGCGAGAATCGAACCTCGGTAAAACAAATCCTTGCGTCTCATTTCTTCATTCACTCGCGATTTGTTTTTACGCCCTCTCTCAGACTCGTTTCTATTTCTAACGCTAACCCGGCTTGTAGTTGTGATTAAGTTTGTAAATTTTAGATTCGCCTATTCACCCCCCCTCTTGGCGACTTTCACCCGGGATTCTGGGACAAAGAATACCCAGGCCTTAATCAAGGCCATGCGGGGTCCGGAGCCGACACGTGTCCGGATCATACCGTGTACGCTTCTGCTCCCCGCTCAGGCGGAGACCCGATGCTGCCACGTGGCCTACTGCCCGTGACATAAGCTAGCGGACGGAGCCTGATGTAAGGCCTCTAGGCCGCGCGACCTCTGCATTTATTGTGGATAAGGCGCGCCGCGTGTCAATTCCACTGGCAGGTGATGTGCCGCCTCGGCATTTAATGAGCCCTGTCCATTCCAATGGCAGGAATGTGCCGCCTCAGCATTTAATGTGTCGTGTCCACTCCGCTGGCAGGCGGCGACCAGGCCATCCTGTAGGCGGTGTGCCTGTCCATTCCGTTGGCAGGCAGTACGCCCATGCTGTGGCGTACACTATGCTCATCATCACTCACGCGTTACCGAGGAAGCGGCACAGGATATCAATACTATATGCACTACGGACATTATGGCGCTCGGAGATCACCCTAGCGTGACAGGCGTTAGTTACTTCCTTCCGTTTTGCCCCTGGGCCCACATATCGGGGCTCAGCATCCTTGTACGTGCCCCCCTTGAGCTATAAAAGGGAGGGCACACAACGTTACAAAAAAGTTTTCACACACTCACTCAAGCTCACTTAGACTCTTAGACTCACAAGTTCATACAAGCTCTCAAGCTCAATACAGCACACAATGGAGTAGGGTATTACGCTCCGGCGGCTCGAACCACTCTAAACCCTTGTGTGTTCTTGTGTTCATCCCGAATCCATCTAGCAGGCAAAACGCTTAGGCCCCCTCCTCATCTAAGGATTTAGGGCGGGTGCGTTCCGCCACCCGGCCAGAGAATTTCCTCTCCGACATTTGGCACGCCAGGTAGGGGGATAGGCTTTAGGTTTTTGCTTGTTTTCCTGCTCGACAACATGGTCCATATCATCGAGCACCATGATTTCATGCCCGAGGACTTCATGGTGGAGGAAGAGGCTGCCTCTTCCACACCGCGGTCCATCAACCTCCCTACGCCTGGTGCTGCTGTTGTGCACTCTACACGTCAGCACACTCCTGCATAGACGTCCAGAGCGTCTAGGGCTACGTCTGGGGCGCTGTCTGCGGCCAGAGAATTGTTGCGCCACCCTCCTAGCTCCACGGCCTCGCCGGAGCCATGAAGCAGTGGCATGACGATGTCTACTGTCTGCTCGGCATGGCGCATTCTGGCTGAGCTAGGCCCAGGCCCCGGTCGTCCCGGCATCAACATGAGGCGTCGGCGTCAGTGCGCTCACCCTCGGTGTGGGCCGCACCGACTGAGGACCTGCGGGCAGAGCTCAACCGCCGGTGTGTGGGAGAGGATGCTCCAGTCTCTCTGGAGAGGTCTAATGATCTGCAGGCAGAACTCAACCGCAGGCATGCGGGCGAGGATGCCCACGTCTCTCTGGAGAGGGCACGTGAGCGCCGACAGAACGTCAAGGGTCGAAACCTCGACTACGACTTCGCTGCGGTTGCACCGCAGACCCCAACGGGCGCCCGGATCCAGGCGGGTGTCCCCGTGGCCAACATGGGCTGTGCCTCGCTGGCAGATCATCTCCGCGCGGCAACTTGGCCATCCAAGTTCCGGCCACACCTACCGGAGAAGTACGACAATATGTCAAATCCGTTGGAATTCTTGCAGGTTTACGTCACCGCCATTACGGCAGCAGGTGGAGACACCGCCGTAATGGCAACATACTTCCATGTAGCCTTGTCTGGGCCAGCCCAAACTTGGCTCATGAACCTCACCCCAGGATCGATCTACTCCTAGGAAGAGCTCTGCACGCGGTTCACAGCGAACTTCACCAGCGCTTATCAACGGCATGGCATGGAGGCTCACCTCCATGCAGTGAGGCAGGAGCCCGGGGAAACTCTCCGGGCCTTCATCTCCCGCTTCACCAAGGTACGAGGGACTATACCCCGTATCTCCGATGCTTCCATCATCACCGCTTTCCGCCAGGGGGTACGTGATGAAAAGATGCTGGAGAAGTTGGCCATGCATGATGTGGAAACTGTCACCACGCTCTTCGCTCTGGCCGACAAGTGCGCCAGAGCTACCGAGGGCCGTGCATGGCACTCGGCACCATAGACTGGGGTCGCCTAGACGGGTAGCTCGGGTGCCGTCACCCAAGACGGCAAAAAGAAGAAGAAGAAGAACTGTGGCCTAAAGAGGCCGCCGTCTGCTGCTCCGGTTATCGCAGCCGCGACTGGGGGCCGAGGCGAGCGCAATAAGCGCCCACGGCCACAGAGGGGTAATAGCGACTCATGCCATGTGCACCCCGGCAGTCGCCATAGCACCGCGGAGTGTCGCGAGGTCATCGAGCTCGCGAAGCGCATCGGCGAGCGGCACGGGCAGACTTCCAATGATGGCTCCCCACCTCGTCGCCGGCCTGGCAAGGAAAGGGTCGATGACGGCGAGGTGGCCGCGGGAGAACAGGATCTCGGGTATCAGTCACCCGAGGGGGTCCTGAAGGATGTTTTCACCGGAGACTCCGACTCCGGTGACGACAGCTAGCCGAGCTGCCGGGGAGACCCCGTTCTTCCAATGGGTCCAGTTGTTTGATGAGTCTACGCAGGAACAGTTACGGCGTGAGGATGTGGACTTCATCGACGGACGCAGATGGCAAGCGGCGATCTGAAATGCACGTTACAACCAAGCGCTCGGGTGCTACCGCTAGCGGTTCGTGCATAGTAGGGAGCTCAGGGTCAGGGACCTAGTCCTAAGGCGAATTCTAAACCGAGAAGGGCTCCACAAACTCCCCTCCAGTTGGGAAGGACCCTTCAAGGTGATGGAAATATGCCGACCCGGGTGTGTCCGCCTCGCCACAACTGAAGGAGTGCCTCTTCCCAATCCCTGGAACATAGAGCATCTCCGTAAGTTCTATCCATAGGAGCAAGTCTGAGGGATTAAGGTTTCTTCTTTTTGTAACTAGGTTGTGCCTATGTGTATGCTAGCCTGGTGAGGTCCGCCCTCATAAACCCGGCCTGTTGGTCTACACCCATGCATGTCAAGTTATAAAGAGAAGGATTTACCCCCTCAGATGAGCTTCTGTGATGATTTTATTCTGCTGCAGTTTCCAGATATTATTTTTTATCTAACCCACCCATACAGTTCCCACCCATGCTGGTATGATGACATCCGAATTGAGTAGCCAGGTTTGCAGGTTAGGACCCCTCTACAAAGGCAGGGGGGTCCGGCAGCCTGGGGGCCAGTTCTAGAGAACGGGCGCTTGTTTCCTGGAGTGGTCTGGAGTTGTGTAGCCGCTTAGCCTGGCCCCGTACCCTAAGCCTGCACCTCCACCACTCTGCAACGGGCGCCCTAGCATTTGGAACTATAGCCTTGTGGGTCCGGCAACCCGGGTTTGGTTCTAGAGAATGGATGCACGTCTCCTGGGGTGGTCAGGAACTGTGTAGCCTCTTAGCCTGGTCACGTACCCTAAGCCTGCACGCTCCACCACTCTGCGATGGGCGTCCTAGTATCTGGAGCTGTGATTCAGGGGGTTCGGGCAAACGACTTGGCTTTCCAGGCTAAATCCTGCAGGTCCTGTTGCGTGAATCAAAGGATGGCAGATACCAGACGATGGGTCCTATGGGTATGCTACTAACGCTCCCTAGCCGAAGCTGTGTACAGGTCTAGGTCCCAGTCGAGGCTACCTCCTAGGGGCCGTTGCCAACTCTTTCTTAGGTATACTGGTATCCAACCTCGACACGTCGAGCCTACATCCCAAGGGGCCAAGTACTAGGGAAGAGTTGGTAATGTCACACACAACAAGGACAAATAGTATATAGATAAGTGCTAATACTTCTCGATAAATAGTGCTCAAAAGTAGCTTACAAAAACAAAAGTTATTACATCCGCCTTCAAGCGGAGCCCTAGCCTCATTTCTATAGGTATGAATTGCTCGGCTTCAGCAGGGTCACGCTGGAAGCGCGCGGCCACCGTCTCCATGACATCTTGTACAACCTCCTCGACGCGTGCATCAAGGTGAAGGAGCCCTCGTCGTCGTCTCCCTATGGAGGCGATGTCGAGGCCATTAGGGCCAAGATCATCTTGCACCCTCTCTACTACTCGCTCCTCACTGCCTACCTCGAGTGCAACAAGGTGGGGGCACCACCGGAGGTGTCGGCGAGGCTGACAGAGATAACGCAGGAGGTGGAGGCGCGGCAGCGCTTGGTGGCCCGGTCGCTACGACGGAGCCGGAGCTCGACCAGTTCATGGAGGCGTACCACGAGATCCTGGTGAAGTTCAGGGAGGAGCTGACGAGGCTGCTGCAGGAGGCAATGAAGTTCATGCGAAAGATGGAGCCGCAGCTCAACTCGCTTTCCATCTCGAGAAGGTTGCTGCGCAACACCCTTTCGTCCGTGCGTCGGCGGAAGAAGCGCCACCCCCACGAACATCTCGCAGAGGTTGGCGAAGATGGCCGCCTGGAGGATGGAGTGGGGCGTGAGGTGCTGAAGCTGGAGGCTGAACTCCTCCAACAGCAGCAGGAAGAAAGGCGAGATCGGCGGCGCCAACCTGCAAGAGAGGTAGGAGACGAATAACACGAACCCCCCGGCGGCGAGATCGCCGAGGGGAGTGGCGCCAGTGCGAATCCTTCCGGCGAACGTCGGCGTGCCCCATCTGAGCAGGTTGCGCACCAGGTTCAGTGCCCCCTCAGACTGGAAGCGCTCGGGATGAGCTAGCAAGGCCATGGCGACTACGGCGGCGGAAAGCAGAAGAGCGCGAATGCAAAGGGGCTCAGAGAGCTCGAAGGCGAAAGGGCGCAGCAGTTGAAGAGAATGCGAAAGCATAACTGCTGCACGTGCGGTGAATCCCTTTTCAAGGAAGACTCCCCCGCTCGTGCCCTGAGACGCCGCAGAAAATCTCGTCCGACGCGCACCAAAGCAACCCAACCTATGACATGGGGGGCTCGGGCCCACAAGTCATACAGCTAGTGTGCGGGTCTCCGAGTGCGAAGAAGGCGAATCACCACGCGAGGAGCGAACCACCGCCCACGGTAGTGCACCTCTTCATCTCCGCCGAAAACAACGGCCCAGTCTATGACATGGGGCCCCAAGCCCACGAGTCATACTCCTTGGGCGTCGGTTCCTGGGAGCAGAAAGAGCGAACCGCCGCTCGCGCCAGTACTGCGCCTCCTCGGGGCCGCCGCAGAAGACAGAGAAGGTTATTTTTAAAACCAATGCAGCAGTATCGAGGCGCCCCGCGCGTGGCCCGGCGAAAACATCAGGCGTGGGCAGGGTTTAAAATAGCGGGTTATAGCGGCGCTATAGCTCAGCTATAACCTTTTGGAGGACCAAAAGCTATGCTATTTCACTTTCAGACGCTATTTCAGCTACAACCGCTATAGGCCGATTTATCTTCGCTAAATGTCGTAGCTTTAGCACTAAATAGCCACGCTATTTCTATTTTCCATGGTATTGTGTTGTTATCATGTTAGTGAGAGTAAATTCACTACTCTAGTATTTAGAACTAAGTCAACCTATTAATTATCATGTTATGCAGCTACCTAGCTAGTGGCTAACTATGTTGTTGAAGTGCCAAACACTTGAATTCCATGAATCATGTATTATGTACTATCTTTAGTCTCCTAGAGCCTTGAAACCATATCGGTCTTAGTCAAATATCTTGATTTCAATATAGTTTTTGCATAAATCATGGATATTTTTATGTTTTTTTATTAATCCGCTATTTGCTATAGCTGCGCTATAGCCGCACAATAGCTTTGTAGCCTAAAAAAATGGTGCCGCTATTTTGCATAGCCCGCTATTTTAAACCTTGGGCGTGGGGGCCACGGGTCAGTCAGCCACGGGGACAGACGTGGCAGTTGGCGTGACCGAAGGCGGACTGGCAGTGATTACGTCAGCAAGCGCACGGAAGCGGTGCGCCAATCGTCAATCAAGCTTTGGCCCCACCTGCAGGCTCGTATCCTCCCCTGAGGTGGGCCCGGGGGCCACTATCGGTACCCTGAAACAGGGGTACCCCTTACTACAGTATGAAGACGCGATACCCACGCGGCTATCTCTAGTCGCGTGATGAACGGCGACCGACCCCACCACGTGGACGGCTCCGGGGCCGCCACGTGGCCAGAGAAGACAATACCCTCCAAGGTATCAACAGTGGGTTCGGACCCCCATGGGAAGGTGCCGGACCCCTACATATATAGACTGGACCTCCGGGTAAGGTCCAGGACCTCCACGGGCGTGAACCGGACCCCTGGGACGGGTCCCGGACCCCTCTGTGTGGGGTCCGGGCCACTCACAGCAGGGTCCCGGGATTCTGGGACAAAGAATACCCAGGCCTTAATCAAGGCCAGGCGGGGGTCCGGAGCCGACACGTGTCCGGACCATACCGTGTGCGCTTCTGTTCCCCGCTCAGGCGGAGACCCGATGCTGCCACGTGGCCTACTTCCCGTGACGTAAGCCAGCGGGCGGAGCCTGACATAAGGCCTCTGGGCCGCACGACCTCTGCATTTATTGCGGATAAGACGCGTCGCCTGTCAATTCCACTGGCAGGTGATGTGCCGCCTCGACATTTAATGAGCTATATCCATTCCACTGGCAGGGATGTGCCACCTCAGCATTTAATGTGTCCTGTCCACTCCGTTGGCAGGCGATGACCAGGCCATCCCGCAGGCGGCGTGCCTGTCCATTCCATTGGCATGCAGTACGCCCGTGCTGCGGCATACACTATGCTCATCATCACTCGCGCGTTACCGAGAAAGCAGCGCGGGATATCAATACTATATGCACTACGGAAATTATGGCACTCGGAGATCACCCTGGCGTGACAGACGTTAGTTACTTCCTTCTGTTTTGCCCCTGGGCCCATGTGTCGGGGCTTAGCATCCTTGTACGTGCCCCCTTGAGCTATAAAAGGGAGGGCACATAACGTTACAAAAAAGTTCTCACACACTCACTCAAACTCACTTAGACTCTCAGACTCACAAGTTCATACAAGCTCTCAAGCTCAATACAGCACACAGTGGAGTAGGGTATTACGCTCCGACGGTCCGAACCACTCTAAACCCTTGTGTGTTTTTGTGTCCATCCCGAATCCATCTAGCAGGCAAAACGCTTAGGCCCCCTCCTCATCTAAGAATTTAGAGCGGGTGCGTTCCGCCACCCGGCCGGAGAATTTCCTCTCTGACAGGTACTAAATTTGGAAATCAAGTTAAAAATATTCTCAAACTATAATATTTCCTCTCTCCAAAAAATAAAGTTCTTTCTAGACTTTTTTATCGTCCACAACTGAATAAATGATAATTAATATAGACAAACATGTAAATTATGTCCATAGATTAATTAATTAATGTATATAGTCTAAACGAATTATATTTTGTGACAGAGAGAGTATAAAATATATAAAAAGTTATAATGATAATTTATAAAATATAGTGTAGTCATGAAAAAGAGATTTATTTAACTTTTTAGCTGGTATCTTTTATGAGACACAATCAATGTCTTGACTTAAGTCTACACCCAACAGTCTAACATCCAGTGGCATCTCACGAGCTGCGTCCGATAAAAAATCTAAGCGGTTGAATGTTGAATTGTCGATTTTATGACTGTGTTATCCATTTAGCAGACCATCCCAAGACTTCCATAGATAAGCCTTAAGACCATAGGCTTGAACACAAAAGAATTACAAGCTACAAGGCAATTAGTGCAATATTTTTTCTATATGGATATTTTTAGATATTTTTGTATTTTTTCTATAAATATATCTATATACTGTATATGTTAGACAGACGGGATATGCCAGGACATACCTGATATACCCACTAGCTACGTCATTGACTAAAAATGACAATGGATACCCAAGATCCAATATTTGATGGGTAATATGAGCTCTTATCACATAAATAAATTGAAATATAGGGTCTAAACAAGAAAAGACTGCTCTAACAGGAGCCTCGTTTTAATAAAATTTATCTAAACTTTTTGAGACTTAACTTGAAAGGTAGTATATTTGGGAGACTGACGGCCCTATATCATTCGCAGTCATCCCAACCTCCACGGATATTTGGCCACCACCATCGACGGCCCCGCCAAGGTCGGCTCTGTTCCCATAGTGTGCTAGCCTCGTTCGTCGTTCCCATCTCGGCTCCGTGGAAGTCCCCCGACCCTCCCCATCCTCCCACCTCCCCTGATCCGTCCTCTTGCGTCGTACGTGATATGGAGCTACGATGCGCGAAGATGATGACAGAATCACAGAAGTGGTCGTCTGCGCGAAAAAAGAAGACCGATCAAGGAGAAGTGACGACGGCTGAATGTTGGCGGCAATACAGCCAAAACCTGATTGGTCGCAAACTACACGATGTTTTAAGACTCAATTGTTGGAATCTAACGTTTAGTTTGGGCCCTAAACAAATTAAATTGAGTAGCTAAACCAAATTATAGGGCTCACGATTGGAGTTACTCTTAGGATATGTATATAGCCTAAATGTTCTATCCATTGATTTTTTATTGGGTAAGGAATTATAATGTTTTATCCTCACTTATACGGTTAACCTTCGGATATAAAATATTTGGTATAAACTTAGCCCAAAAACATAAACTTATATTTTAGTCGTCCATCTCTTTTGGCTATTTAACAATCTTTTAGACGATAATATCATAAAACGCTTAACAACTATTTGAATGACAATGTAAGAGCACCCACACTAGTTATGTAAAAAAAAGTGACCCTAACCTATATTTAGAAAGTTGCTAAATGTGTTTCGAGAGAGAGAAAAGGCCTGGTCTCCAACAGATCCGTACATGTAGGGAGTAATTCAAATTTAAATATCCTTCTAGTTGACTCTTTCTCTTTTTTCCTGCAGTACGGCGGCTAGGGATCCTTCGCATACCATTTTCTTTTCCCCGGCCAGGGCTCCTTCGTATTGCCGCCACCGTCACAATCGTACGGTAAATAGGTGTAATGATTCTATTTCTTTACACATATATGTAATTCATCCACGTAAGTTCATCATTATGCATTTACAGTTCATATCAACATTTGGTATGAGTCAAAGCCGATTACTTTCATTGCGAGTTTTGGATGAATCATCATCGGACGATGACGATGAGGTCATAATTGCCGCGTCTCAAATTGTACAAAGTGCCTCACAAAGAAAGTCGGGTGGGTCCGTACTAGGCCGTGTATACATATATTGGGATAGAGAAGCTAGGCACGCAAGACTGTATCAAGATTATTTTGCAGAACATCCCACGTATGGTCCAAGAGTTTTTCGAAGAAGGTAATGGTCTATTCATTTTTACTAGTTAGTATGTGTAGTGTATGTATTAGTAATGCCTTATTTTTTATACCATAGGTTTAGGATGCATCGACCACTATTTCTTCGTATAGTGAATGTTGTGGAACAACATGATGATTACTTTCAGCTGAAGAGAAATGCAGCTCACCAAAAAGGGCTAAGTTGTTTGCAAAAGGAAACTGCAGTCTTTCGTATGCTAACTTATGGAGTACCAGCGGATGCTACGTGTTGGGGACTTGTTCTCAAAGGCTATGAGTTAAAAACAAGGCAACATAAAAATGTTAAGTGTTAGAGCCCTTCGTCCTTCGGAACATTATGTCCCTTCGGGAGATAATGCATTTCGGACGAAGGTCATAAGAGACATACCTTCGTAAACATAACAAGTAATGACGAAGGATTCATATAAGGCATGAAATATAATGCAAACACCATCATAGAATCATTTCTATTTTATTAACATGGAAAAATAGAAATGATTTCAAATTACAAATGTACCTTCGGTCCTGAGAGAAGGTAAAAAGTACAAGCGTGACGCAAAAGCAGATGCCAAGTCAGCGTGAACAGTACGAGAGTACTGTTCATCTATTTATAGACGCGGGACGCAGCCCACGTAAAATTACATCCATGTCCATTACATTTGTTAATGACTTATGGAAATCTGTCAAGGCCCACGTAGTCTTTTCATCTTTAAGTCGGTTCCCCTTTCCGCTATCGCGACGAAGCTTCCCTGCGCACAGCTTCGGCTGTGCACCATCCTTCGTAGAGCCTGGTAATCAGCTCGTCCTTCGTCTGGTTCAGGCTTCGTCCTGACCGTGCTTTATGTTCATAATTCTGAGTCCGAAGATACCTGTTCACATAATCCACTTGGAAAACATTGTCAAATCATGTTTTTGAGGACCTTCGGAGGACGAAGGCCCCCAACAGTAGCCCCTCGCAATATTAATTTGTTAATAATAAATTCAGATTGCGATATGGACGAAGGCCTTGAGCCGAAGGTCCGAAAAAACACCTTCCCTTTGCTAGAATAGCAACATTCACTGACAGGCGGGGTCTTTCAATTTTCAACGCCCTGGGCGTATAAATAAGATCACACCGCGAACTCATTTGGTACGCACACTTGCCACCTGCTTCGGTCCACTAAATTTTTAGCTCTTTTGCATTAAGATTGGTGACCTTTTTGATTTCGAAGCTTCGGCCCTGAAAGCAGTTTTTTAGCGTTTCCGAAGATGTCTGAAGGTAAGAAGATCCCTGCTGAGACGAAGCTGAGTCTCGAGGAAGAGAAGAATTTGGGGTTCCTGATAGCGATGGCGGAGACCAATACAGAGAAAATCACCAAGGAGATTCTTGAAGGTTTGTCCGAAGATACTGGTGACAACGACAGCTATGATGTAGAAAGTGGTGGGGAAGAGGCCGAAGATCGACCATAGCGGCCAAGTCACACGGTTTTCGGGAAGACTACTATCAAGCAGAGTCATATTGATAATATGAGGGGGAGGTATTTTCGAGATATATCTATTGTGAGGGCTGATGCTGGAGAAAAGACTTCTCCCACCCCAGAAGAAGATGAAGTCGTAATCTTCCGAAGCTTTCTCAAGGCTGGGCTTCGATTCCCCCTAAGCAACTTTGTTGTTGAAGTCCTGAAAACATTTCAAGTCTACCTTCATCAAATTACCCCCGAAGCCATCATAAGAATGGGGGTGTTTGTCTGGGCTGTGAGAAGCCAAGGTTTGGAACCAAACGCTAAAAGTTTCTGCAATATTCATGAGTTATTATACGAGACGAAGCCCTGGGGAAAAGAACAATACCACAACAATTTTGGGTGTTATAGCTTCGGTGCCCGCTCCGGGTCAAGCTGCCCTGTGCCGACCTTTCGGAAGAGGTGGCCCGGAGCCTGGATGACAGAGTGGTTCTATGTGAAGAATGACTTAACAGCGCAAGAAAATGTTAAAAGTATCATTATGCGCCCCATCTGGCAACGCTTCGGACTTCGAAGGCCGAAGGTTGAAATGGACGAAGCAGCCGAGGAATGCCAAAGAGCCTTCGGCGTAATCTGCTCTTTCATTGGGACAAGGGACTTGGTCCAAGAGCACATTGCCTTCAGGGTATGGCCACTTACAGAAAAGTGGGAAATGCCGAAAGAGACCATTAAAGAGTCCGACGAAGGCGGATTGGTCAGACTGAAATACACATTCAAATATGCAGATAAATTTGTTGAACCTGATGATGACTGGTTGAAAAGCATTGAAACATTAAGTGACGAACTGCTTGGGGCATACTCGAAGGCTGAAAATACTGCTCTATCAGCAGCCTTCGGAGGCCGAAAGAAGAAAAGGCTCAACCGTGTGTTTGACGCAGTCGGGTTTATCTACCCTGACTATCATTATCCGGTATTGGGTCGCAAAAGGAAAAATGCTTCTCCTGCGACAGAAGCTACCACAAGTGCCACTAGTGAGCCAGCGCCTCAAAGGAAAAAGATGAAGGTGCTCACCCATCGGACACGCTTTATTGAGCCGGCCACAGTGCCAGAATTTATTGGTGAAATTTCTTTGGCCTCTGAAGCTACAGAACCAGCTCCAGTGCCGAAGACAGTAGAGAAAACTGAAGCGCCTTCAACAGTAGAAAAACCGAAGACTGAAGGGCCAAAAACATCAGAAATTTTAAGTCCTTCAGCAAATGTCGACACAACAAAAAATCAAAAGGGCCCATCGGTGACCCCAAGAAGAAAAAGAATGGTGAACGTATTGGATGTCTTGGAAACGATTAAGTCTTCAACCACAAAGGAGTCTGTTGAACTCGCTGAAGCATCTACTGAAGCTTCGAAACAACAAGCTGAAGCTGAAGCTGGGCCTTCAGAACCCACCAAGGAACAATCCGAGAAAATACCAGAACCAGTCTTGGTTAAAGAAATTGATACTGCCGCCCCCGAAGCTCCCTCCAGCATACGCGATTACATCGTGCGACATGCTTCGGGGAAGAAACTGTCTGAAGAAGAAATCTATGAAGCGAATCACTATGCTAGAGAGTTGAAGTATCTGAAGGGGGCAGTAGTATTCAATGGGACAAACGAAGATGATTTCCTGTACTGTCTCCCAGACAATAAAGAATTATCCGTGTGCCGGGAAATGGCTAGAAGCATGGGGTTCCCGAAACTCGAAGCTGGATTATGCGCCATGACGAAAGAGGATCTCGCAGACAGTCTTGCATATAATAGCCTAAAGGTATGGAAGTTAAGCGTTTAAAAAAACTTTTTAATGCGTAATTCATTCCTTTATTCTTATATGGATTCTTTTTCATATAGGGCTTGATTCTGAGCAACGCATTAAGAGCCCAAAAAAGCGCCGAAGATGAAAGCTATGACATTGCGTTTAACAATTTACGCTCCGAAGTTATCAAACTGAGAAACGAAGCTCTGGAAAAGGATAAAATTCTGCTTACGCTGGTAGATAAAGTGAAGAAGGACGAAGCTGCTTCAAAAGCCCAGGCCGAAGCCCAAAAGCGTGAAATTAAAGATCTTCAGAAACAGCTAACTAGAGCCAAAGAGGAACGTGTGCTTGAGGAAACGAAACGAGAACTTAGTGATTATATGGTCAATAAATTGGAGTTAAGTGTTAAAGAGCTTCGTGCATCTCAGAGGAAATGTTATGTTAAATCTGTAGAATGCGTGAAAAAGATAAAATCCAGCTTCGCCAGCGTTGGCGCCTTTTCTAGTGAAGAGGACTTTTCAAGAGGCAATCCCGAAGGTCCACTGGACTGGATTAGTCACGAAGCAGAAGCCTTCGAAGAAATCCTGAGCAGCCGCGGTGATATCTGCGCTTTTTCAGGCGCCAGGGGAGTTGCTGCCGTTTTGGAGAAGAAAGGTTGTGAACATATAAAATCCTTAGCTCAGTCCGAAGCTGCCCTGTCCCCTGAAGACATCAAAGATCCCTCAACCGAAGTAAGCATGGTTGGCGGTAAATTCTTCACTGATATCTGGAACAATGGCGGCCGAGAAATGGCGCAAGAAATAATTCAAAGAAGCGAAAAAGGCATCCATGATGCTAGGAAAGTGGCAGAAGCTGCCGAAAAAAGTACAGAGCCCGAAAGGCAATTAGGTACCAATTAGTCGTTCTTATTGTGTTGTAATTTTTATTTCAAACTTTGCTCACGGTTTGTAATAGTAATGAAGAAATGTTCTCTTCCCTCAGAAGCTGCTGGATCGACTGCCGACCCCCACACAAAAGGGGATGATGAAATTAAACAAATGGCCGAAACTATCATGGACAAAGTTGTTGATCAACTTCTAAATGAAGCCGCCGAAGCAGTATTAAGAGAAGACTAGATGCTATTTAGAAAAAACATTTAAAGTGTGATCTATGTAACATTTTGTACATTCGAATGTAATATACAAGTCTCTTTTCATTATTCAATTCTTTACGATGCATGAAACTCTACATACATACCATTTTTGAGCCTTCGGCGAAAAAACACCTTCCCTTCTTTTCATGCTTCGTGAAGAAGACATTCTCCGTTAAAATTATTCTGATGAAACACGTTCATGCTTCATGAAAACATTCTCCGAAGCTATACAACTTCGATATTGCTCTGATGAAGCTCGTCCATGCTTCGTAAAAATATTCTCCGAAGCTGTATTCCGAAGATTATCATTGTATTCCCTCGTGACTTTACACAATTTTCACTTTCTCAAAGCGTCCTTTCGAAGGTTGATACTGTGTCCCCTTCTTTTGCCAGATGCAACATGATGTATGATGCTTATGTTATGCAAAATGATGTGATGATGTTATGTTATGCAAATGACATTTGTTCCGAAGATACACACAAAATATATTCGTAAGCTCTGCATTCCCTTAGGAACGTCTTTGGAGCTTCTTCGTCTTTTACTTAGACGGTATAAGCTCTGCATTCCCTTAGGAACGTCTTTGGAGCTTCTTCGTCTTTTACTTAGACGGTATAAGCTCTGCATTCCCTTAGGAACGTCTTTGGAGCTTCTTCGCCTTTTACTTAGGCGGTATCAGCGTTGACTTTTCGCTGTATGCTCTGCATTCCCTTAGGAACGTCTTTGGAGCAAAAAACTTACACTGCGCTCCCTTTGGAACGGCTTTTTGTAACTTCGGCAACTTACTCTGCGTTCCTTAGAACGACTTTTGGTTGCGTTGAAGGATCTTTAATATTCCGAAGGTCCTCCTTGCTTCCGCAAAGTTTTAAGCTTCAGCAACTTAAGCCTGTAAATAAGATAGATTTTTCTGATAACCAACCACGAAACTATTATATGAAAACTGAAGTGTTCTTTATTACACAGAAAACAAAACTTAAACGGAAAGGACTGCTATCAAAGTAGGATATTTGTCAATAAATGTGCTTCGACTCTGGCACAGTACTATTGACTGTACGAGCTTCAGATTGCTCTCTGAGATCCCTTTGGTGCGGAACATATTGGCTCCCTTCTGGCTGCTGGCCTTGTTGCAGCGGAGGTGGAGGCGGGGGCTGCTGCCATGAAGCTTGAGGCTGACTTGCCGAAGCTACGGAAACTGCAGGGTGGTTGCCCACGTACTCCGAGATGTAAGGCTGATGGTACGAAGCAGTATGCATGACCTGCTTCGGCTGTCCCTGTTGCGCTGCAGCTTCTGCTAGCTCCTTTTGTTTCTGGATGGTAACATGGCACATCCTGGTGGTATGGCCCTTGTTCTCACCGCAGAATAAGCAAAATGTCCTCCTTGGTTGTTCTCCAAATCTCCCGCCGAAGCCCCTGGCGCCTCTGCCTCTTGGAGCTGGTGGCCGAAAGAAAGTTTGCTGCTGCCCCGAAGCCTGTGAGGAGCACTGCGGCCTGTTTTGCTGACTGCCCTTATCATCATTTTGAGTGTTGTGGATGGACCTGACATGCCTCGGATAGAATCGTCCCCCGAAGCCCCTGGTCATCTCAGAAAATCTGAAGGCCTCCTCCCTTCTTTGGCGAAAGTCGTTATCTGCACGAATGTACTCGTCCATCTTTTGGAGTAGCTTCTCCAGAGTCTGAGGAGGCTTCCTAGCAAAGTATTGGGCTGCAGGTCCAGGTCGAAGCCCCTTGATCATGGCTTCGATAACAATTTCATTGGGCACCGTTGGTGCCTGTGCCCTCAAACGCAAGAACCTTCGGACATACGCCTGAAGGTATTCTTCATGATCCTGAGTACACTGAAACAAGGCTTGAGCAGTAACCGGCTTCGTCTGAAATCCTTGAAAGCTGGTTAACAACATATCCTTCAGCTTCTGCCATGAGGTGATCGTTCCTGGTCGAAGGGAGGAATACCAGGTCTGAGCAACATTCCTGACGGCCATAACGAAAGACTTCGCCATGACTGCAGCATTGCCCCCATACGAAGACACTGTTGCTTCGTAGCTCATTAAGAACTGCTTCGGGTCTGAGTGGCCGTCGAACATGGGAAGCTGGGGTGGCTTATAGGATGGAGGCCAAGGTGTAGCCTGCAGCTCAGCGGACAAAGGAGAAGCATCATCGAAAACAAAATTTCCCTGATGGAAATTGTCATACCAGTCATCTTCGTTGACGAAGCCCTCCTGATGAAGGTCTTTCTGCTGAGGCCTTCTGTTTTGCTCATCATGAGTAAGATGGCGAACTTCCTCAGAGGCTTCGTCTATCTGCCGTTGCAACTCAGCTAGCCAGGCCATCTTCTCCTTCTTTCTCTGCACCTGTTGATGTAGCATCTCCATATCCCTGATTTCTTGGTCTAGCTCTTCCTCCTGAAGCGTTGGGCTGACGGCCTTTCTCTTCTGGCTTCGGGCCTCCCGAAGAGAGACGGTCTCCTGGTTGTGGTCCAGCGGTTGCAGTGCTGCAGCCCCAGCCGCTGAAGCTTTCTTCGGTGCCATAGCGAAGGTCTACAGCTTCCGAAGGTGTTCAAAAAACTCAAAGTGGAAGTGAGTTCACCGAAGGTGGGCGCCAATGTTGGGGACTTGTTCTCAAAGGCTATGAGTTAAGAACAAGGCAACATAAAAATGTTAAGTGTTAGAGCCCTTCGTCCTTCGGAACATTATGTCCCTTCGGGAGATAATGCATTTCGGACGAAGGTCATAAGAGACATACCTTCGTAAACATAACAAGTAATGACGAAGGATTCATATAAGGCATGAAATATAATGCAAACACCATCATAGAATCATTTCTATTTTATTAACATGGAAAAATAGAAATGATTTCAAATTACAAATGTACCTTCGGTCCTGAGAGAAGGTAAAAAGTACAAGCGTGACGCAAAAGCAGATGCCAAGTCAGCGTGAACAGTACGGGAGTACTGTTCATCTATTTATAGACGCGGGACGCAGCCCACGTAAAATTACATCCATGTCCATTACATTTGTTAATGACTTATGGAAATCTGTCAAGGCCCACGTAGTCTTTTCATCTTTAAGTCGGTTCCCCTTTCCGCTATCGCGACGAAGCTTCCCTGCGCACAGCTTCGGCTGTGCACCATCCTTCGTAGAGCCTGGTAATCAGCTCGTCCTTCGTCTGGTTCAGGCTTCGTCCTGACCGTGCTTTATGTTCATAATTCTGAGTCCGAAGATACCTGTTCACATAATCCACTTGGAAAACATTGTCAAATCATGTTTTTGAGGACCTTCGGAGGACGAAGGCCCCCAACACTACGGATGAGTACATACGTATTGGAGAGAGCACAACTCTTAAAAGTCTGAGAAGGTTTGTTAAAGTTGTTATTGACGTTTTTGAAGATGAGTATTTGAGGACACCCAGTGATAATGATACAGCTCGGTTACTTGCACTTGGGGAAGAAAGAGGTTTTCCTGGTATGCTCGGTCACTTGACTGCATGCATTGGAGGTGGAAGAATTGTCCGTCAGCTTACCAAGGACAATACTCTGGTCATTATCATACACCTACAATAATTTTAGAGGCGGTGGCTTCGCATGATCTATGGATTTGGCATGTTTTTTTTGGTTTACCTGATTCTCTTAATGATATCAATGTTCTTCACTGATCTCCACTATTCGCAAAGCTATCAAATGGAGAAGCTCCACAAGTGAACTACAACATAAATGGCCATAACTATTCAATGGGATACTATCTTGCAGATGACATATATCCATCTTGGGCTATATTGGTTAAGACCATTCCAGAACCACGAGGCAATAAGAATAGATACTGTTGGGGACTTGTTCTCAAATGCTAAGAGTTAAGAACAAGGCAACATAAAAAGTGTTAAATGTTAAAGTCCTTCGTTCTCCGAAACATTATTTCCCTCCGGGATATAATGAATTTTGGACGAAGGTTGTGAAGGTCATACCTTCGTAAGTACAACAAGTGATAACGAAGGATTCATATAAAGCAAGAGATATAATATAAACATTTAAACATTATCATAAAATCATTTCTATTTTATTATCATGGAAAAATAGAAATGATTTCAAATTACAAATGTACCTTCGGCTTGAGGAAGGGCAAAAGTACAGGCGTGACGCAAAAGCAAATGCCAAGTTAGCGTGAACAGTACAGGAACACTGTTCATCTATTTATAGGCATGGGTTGCAGCCCATGTAAAATTACATCCATGCCCTTTACATTTGCTAATAACTCTATAGTAACCCGCCGGGGTCTGAATAGCCTTTTTATCTTTAAGTCGGTTTCCTTTTCCACTATCTTGCCGAAGCTCTCCTGTGTACAGCTTCGGCTCCGTGCCATCCTTCGTATTCCTTTTGTGCTTCTTCACATCGTGGTTTTAACCCAAGTCCGAAGATACCTGTTCATGCATTATACTCCAGAAACTTTGTTAAATCATGTTTTTGAGGACCTTCGGAAGCCGAAGGCCCCCAACAGTAGCCCCTCGCAATATTAATTTGTTAGAATGATAAATTCAGATTGCGATACGGACGAAGGCCTTAAGCCGAAGGTCCGAAAAAACACCTTCCCTTTGCTAGAATAGCAACTGTCACTGACAAACGGGACCTTCTGATTTTTAACGCACTGAATATATAAATAAGGGCGCACCACGAGTTTATTTGGTACGCTTTCTTGTCATCTGCTCTTGCTCACTCACCTTCTAGCCCACGCAACAAAACTTGCTTGGCTTTTTTGAATTTTTAAGCTTCGGTTTTGAGAGCACTTTCCCAGCGTTTACGAAGATGTCTGCAGACAAGAAAGTTGTTGCTGATCCGAAGCTAAGACTTTCTGAGGAAATGCACCTCGGCTTTCTTGAATCAATGGCGAAGACTAATACAGAGAAGATTACCAAAGAGATTTTAGAAGGTTTATCTGAAGACACTGGTGATAGCGACAGTTATGATGTAGAAAGTGGCGGGGAAGAGTCCGAAGACCGACCATGGCGACCAAGCCACACGGTTTTCGGAAAGTCAACTATTAAGCAGAGTCATCTTGACAATATGAGGGGGAGATATTTTCGAGATGTGTCTATTGTGAGGGTTGATGACGGAGAGAAAACTTCTCCTACTCCCGAGGAAAATGAGGTCGTGATCTTCCGAAGCTTCTTCAAGGCTGGGCTTCGGTTCCCCCTGAGCAGCTTTTTGGTTGAAGTTCTGAAGATATTCCAAATCTATCTCCACCAGATTACTCCCGAAGCTATTATAAGAATGGGAATCTTTGTCTGGGCTGTAAGGAGCCAGGGCTTGGAGCCAGATGCAAAAAGTTTTTGTAATATTCATGAGCTAGTATATGAGACGAAACCCTGGGGGAAAGAACAATATCACAACAACTTTGGTTGTTATAGCTTCGGTGCCCGCTCTAGGTCAAGCTGCCCCGTGCCAACCTTTCGGAAGAGGTGGCCCGGCGACTGGATGACAGAATGGTTCTATGTGAAGAATGACTTGATAGCAAGGGAAGATATTAAAGGTATCATTATGCGCCCTATCTGGCAACGCTTCAGTCTCCGGAAGCCGAAGGTAGAAATGAATGAAGCGGCCGAAAAATGCCAGAGGGCCTTCGATGTGGTTTGCTCCTTTATTGGAACAAGGGACTTGGTCCAGGAACATATTGCCTTCAGAGTGTGGCCACTTGTAAAAGAGTGGGAGATGCCAAAGGAAACCGTCAAGGAACCTGACGAAGGTGGATTGGTTAGGCTGAAATACACATTCAAATACGAAGATAAGTTTATCGAGCCAGACGATGACTGGCTTAAAAGCATTGAAGCCGTAAGTGACGAATTGCTCGGACCATATTCGAAGGCCGAAGATACTGCATTATCAGCGGCCTTCGGAGGCCGAAAGAAAAAGAGACTCAATCGAGTATTTGATGCAGTTGGGTTTGTCTACCCCGACTACCGCTATTCCACACGGGGCCAAAAGAGAAAGAATACATCTTCTGCAAAAGAAGTTGCTCCAACTGCTCCTAGCGAGCCAGAGCCAAAGAGAAAAAAGGTAAAGGTGCTCACACACCGACCACGTTATATTGAACCGGCCACAGTGCCTGAGTTTATTGGTGAGGCCTCTTCGGCCACCGAAGCTAGAGAACCAACTCCAGTGATGAAAATCGAAGAAATGGCCGAAGTACCAGCAACAGAGAAAACAGAAGAACCGAGGACTGAAGAAACAAAAACATTAGAAATTTTAAGTCCTTCAACAAAAATCCAAAAGGGTCCAGCAGCAACCCCGAAAAGAAAAATGATGGTTAATGTGCTGGATGTTTTGGAAACAATTAAATCTTCAAGCATAACTCCGAAGAAAACTGTTGAAGCTTCTGAAGTGTCTACTGAAGCCTTTGTTGCTGAAGCTTTGAAGCAACAATTTGAAACTGAAGCTGGGCCTTCAGAGCCCACCAAGGTAAAACCTTTAAAAGTTGAAGAAACAAAATTGACAGAGGCAACTTTGGAAACCGAAAAAACAAAAATGACAGAGCCGATTTTGATTGAGGAAATTGACACTGCCGCCCCCGAAGCATCTTCCAAAATACGTGATTATATTGTGCGACATGCTTCGGGGAAGAAATTATCTGAAGAAGAGATTTTTGAAGCTAATCACTATGCTCGAGAACTGAAGTATCCGAAGGGGGCCGTAGTGTTCAATGGGACAGACGAAGATGACTTCCTATACTGTCTCCCAGACAATAAAGAATTATCCGTCTGCCAGGAGATGGCTAGAAGCATGGGGTTCCCGAAGCTTGAAGCTGGCCTTTGCGCCATGACGAAGGATGATCTTGCGGATAGCCTGGCATACAATAGTCTAAAGGTACAAAAATTGTGAATTTTAAAGTTTATGAATTTTGAATGCCTTTTATTCTTATGTTAACTCATTCATTCTTTTGAATAGGGCTTAATACTCAGCAATGCCTTAAGGGCTCAGAAGAATGCCGAAGATGAGAGCTGCACCATTGCTCTCAACAACCTTCGAACAGAAGTTATCAGGCTAAGAAACGAAGCCTTGGAGAAGGACAGAATTCTGCTTACATTAATGGAAAAAATGAAGGAAGACGAGACTAACTCTAAAACTCAAGCCGAAGCTCAGAAGCGTGAAATCGAAGATCTTCGTAAACAACTAGCCCGAGCCAAAGAAGAACGCATTCTTAAAGAAACAAAATGAGAATTAAGCGATCAATGGGCAGATCATTTGGAAGTAAATGTTAAAGAGCTTCGCGCTTCGAAGAAGAGGTGCTACGATAAATCCATAGAATGTGTTAAGAAAATAAAATCTAGCTTCGCCAGCATTTGCGTGTTTTCTAGTGAAGAAAATTTCACAAGAGGAAATCCAGAAGGCCCAATTGAATGGATTAGTCGCGAAGCTGATGTCTTCGACGAAATCTTGAATAGTCGCGGGGACATTTGTGCTTTTTCGGGCGCCAGGGGAATTGTTACCATTTTAGAGAAGAAAGGGTGCGAGCATGTGAAATTTTTGGCGCAGTCTGAAGCTGCTTTATCCTCTGAAGAAATCACAGACCCCTCAGCCGAAGCAAGCCAGGTTGGTGGAAAATTTTTCACCGACATTTGGAACAATGGCGGCCGAAAAATGGCTCAAGAAATCATTCAAAGAAGCGAAAAAGGCATCCATGATGCTAGGAAGGTAGCGGAAGCTGCTGAGAAAAGCTCAGGGCCTGAAGGGCAAATAGGTATTAACTAGTGGTTTGTAATTTTTGATTTTAAACTTTATTCGCGGTTTGTAATAGTAACATAGGCATATCTTCTCTTCCCTGAGAACCTGCCGAACCATCGGCAGGCCCCCGCGCGAAGGGGGATGACGAAATTAAGAGAATGGCCGAAGCCATCATGGACAAAGTTGTCGATCAACTACTGAACGAAGCTGCAGAAGTAGTACTTAGAGAAGACTAGATGCTATTGTAAAAACATTTGAAATGTAATCTATGTAATATTTTGTAACTTTGAATGTAATATACAAGCTTTTTATGGTTCAATTCTTTACGATGCATGAAATTTTACATACGTACCGTTTTTGAGCCTTCGGCAAAAAAACACCTTCCCTTCTTTTCATGCTTCGTGAAGAAAAACTTTTATGTATCACAACAATTTCCATACTGCTCTGATGAAGAATATCCAAGCTTCGTGAAAACATTCTCCGAAGCTATACTCCGAAGATCAATATTATATCCCCTTTTTGTGCCTTAGCACGATTTTCACTTTTTCAAAGCATTCTCCGAAGATCAATATTGTATCCCCTTTTTATGCCATATGCAATATGATATATGATGCTTATGTTATGCGAAATGATGTGATGATGTTATCTTATGCAAAATGATATTTATGCCGAAGATACACACACATCCCCGCAGTAGAACACACAATCTTTTTGTATCAGCACTGACTTTTCGCTGTAAGCCTCCCTTAGGAGCTTCTTCGCCTTTTACTTCAGCGGAATCAGCGTTTATTTTTCACTGTAAGCCTCCCTTAGGAGCTTCTTCGCCTTTTACTTTCGGCGGTATTCGCATTGACTTTTCACGCTTCGCCTTTTACTTAGGCGGTATCAGCGTTGACTTTTCGCTGTAAGCTCTGCATTCCCTTCGGAACGACTTTTGAGCAGAAAACTTACACTGTGCTCCCTTAGGAACGGCTTTTTGTAGCTTCAGCAAACTTACACTGCATTCCTTAGAACGACTTTTTGTTGCTTTGAAGAATTCACACTGCGTGCCTTTAAAATAAATTTTTGATAATTCGAAGGTCCTCCTTGCTATCGCAAATCTTTAAGCTTCGATGACTTAAGCCTGTGGAGAAGATATATTTTCCTTGTGGCAAAAAGCAAAACTATTACAAGAGATTTAAAACGACAAAAAGCACTCTAGTCTCCCATAAGTGTTCCTTGTTAAAAAGAAAATAATACTGAATGCAAAAGACTGCTATCAAGGCAGGATATTTGTCAGTAAATGTGCTTCGACTCTGGCACAATGCTATTGACTGTGCGAGCTTCGGACTCTTCTCTGAAGTCCCGTTGAAGGTGAGCGTGCTAGCTCCCTTCTGGCTACTGGCCGCGTTGCAACGATGGTGGAGGCAGAAGCTGTTGCCAAGATGCTTGGGGTTGACTTGCCGAAGCAACAGAAGCTGCAGGGTGGTTGCCTACATATTCTGGAATGTAGGGCGAATGATACGAAGCAGTGTGCATGACTTGCTTCGGCTGACTCTGTTGTGCTGCAGCTTCGGCTATCTCCTTTTGCTTCTGGATGGTAACATGGCACATCTTGGTGGTGTGGCCCTTGCCTTCACCACAGAATAAGCAGTAAATTTTCCTTGGTTGATCTCCAAATCTTCCCCCGAAGCCCCTGGTGCCTCTGCCCCTTGGGGCTGGTGGCCGAAAAGAGCTTTGCTGTTGCCCCGAAGCTTGTGAGGAGCACTGTGGCCTTTGCTGCTGACTCCCTTTGTCATCATTTTCAGTAGAATTGTGAATTGACCTGACGTGCCTCGGATAAAATCTTCCTCCGAAGCCCCCTGGTCATTTCAGAGAACCTGAAAGCTTCCTCCCTTCTTTGGCAAAAATCATTGTCGGCTCGAATGTACTCGTCCATCTTCTGGAGCAGCTTCTCCAAAGTTTGAGGAGGCTTCCTGGCAAAGTACTGAGCTGAAGGTCCTGGTCGAAGCCCCTTGATCATGGCCTCAATGACAATTTCATTGGGCACTGTTGGTGCCTGTGCCCTCAGACGTAGGAACCTTCGGACATATGCCTAAAGGTATTCTTTGTGATCCTGGGTGCACTGGAATAAAGCTTGAGCCGTGACTGGCTTCGTCTGAAAGCCTTGAAAGCTGGTTATCAACATATCCTTCAGCTTTTGCCATGAGGTGATTGTCCCTGGCCTAAGAGAGGAGTACCAGGTTTGGGCAACACTCCTGACAGCCATGACGAAAGACTTTGCCATGACTGCAGTATTGCCACCATACGAAGATATTGTTGCTTCGTAGCTCATCAGAAACTGCTTCAGATCTGAGTGACCGTCGTACATGGGAAGCTGGGGTGGCTTGTAGGACGGAGGCCAGGGTGTAGCCTGCAGCTCAGCTGACAGAGGAGAAGCATCATCAAAAGCAAAATTTCCATGATGGAGATTCTCATACCAGTCATCTTCGTTGAAGAAACCCTCCTGATGAAGCTCTTTGTGCTAGGGCCTTCGGTTCTGCTCATCTTGAGTAAGCTGGCGAACTTCTTCGGAGGCTTCGTCTATCTGCCTTTGCAGTTCAGCTAGCCTAGCCATCTTTTCCTTCTTCCTTTGCACCTGTTGATGAAGCATCTCCATATCTCTGATTTCTTGATCTAGTTCGTCCTCCTGAGGCGTCGGACTGGCAACCTTCCTCTTCTGGCTTCGGGCCTCCCGAAGAGAGAGGGTTTCCTGATTGGGGTCCAGTGGTTGTAGAGCCACAGCCCCTATTGCTGAAGCTTTCTTCAGTGCCATGACGAAGGTCTATGCTTGCCAAAGGTGTTCGAAACTCAAAAAGTGGAAGTGAGTTCACCGGAGGTGGGCGCCAATGTTGGAGACTTGTTCTCAAATGCTAAGAGTTAAGAACAAGGCAACATAAAAAGTGTTAAATGTTAAAGTCCTTCGTCCTCCGAAACATTATTTCCCTCCGGGATATAATGAATTTTGGACGAAGGTTGTGAAGGTCATACCTTCGTAAGTACAACAAGTAATGACGCAGGATTCATATAAAGCAAGAGATATAATATAAACATTTAAACATTATCATAAAATCATTTCTATTTTATTATCATGGAAAAATAGAAATGATTTCAAATTACAAATGTACCTTCGGCTTGAGGAAGGGCAAAAGTACAGGCGTGACACAAAAGCAAATGCCAAGTCAGCGTGAACAGTACAGGAACACTGTTCATCTATTTATAGGCACGGGTCACAGCCCATGTAAAATTACATCCATGCCCTTTACATTTGCTAATAACTCTGTAGTAACCCGTCGGGGTCTGAATAGCCTTTTCATCTTTAAGTCGGTTTCCTTTTCCACTATCTTGCCGAAGCTCTCCTGTGTACAGCTTCGGCTCCGTGCCATCCTTCGTATTCCTTTTGTGCTTCTTCACATCGTGGTTTTAACCCAAGTTCGAAGATACCTGTTCATGCATTATACTCCAGAAACTTTGTTAAATCATGTTTTTGAGGACCTTCGGAAGCCGAAGGCCCCCAACAGATACTTTGCTACAGCACAAGAAGCGGTACAAAAGGATGTGGAGCGAGCTTTTGGGGTTTTGCAATCTCGTTTTGCTATTGTTCGGGGACCAGCTCGACTTTGGGATGAAGAAACATTGAGTGACATAATGAAAGCTTTTATAATCATGCACAACATGATTGTTGAAGATGAATGAATTGTAGATCCAGATGAATGTTTTGAGAATGGGGGAGACAATGTGAAACCCTCCCATGATCGTATTGCGGATTTTGAAGAATTTATTGCGAACCATAAGAAAATTAGGAACCAAAAAACTCACTATCAGCTTCGAGAAGACCTAGTGGAGCACCTGTGGCAGCACCACGCAGATCGATATAGTTAGTGGTTATATTATGAATAATTATATTTTTTGATGTCTTCAATTAACATGACGTAAGTTGAAGACACAAACCTATGCATCTAACTCTTCATTCTGATAAGTAATAGCATCTGGATACCAGCTAATGCCATTTTCTAACTCTTGATTGGGTTAATCTTCGTTCTGACAATGACTCTTATAGTTCTGAAGATGTAGCATAGCTCCCATTATCATGTTTGAGAAAGAGTCAGGGTGTGAGTGCATCAACCAGCCTTTTCATGTCGACCGAGGACTGACAGCAAAGTGTTTAATCAAATAGAAAATAAATATTGACAACAAACTGGAAAAGCACTAAAATATTCATCTAATGAAAATGACAGTGAACTTAAAAGCACTGTAATGTTCACCTAAGAGGTATCGACAGCAAACTGGAAAAAAACACTATAATATTCACCTAATAAGACTGTCAGCATACTGAAGAGCACTATAAAATATTTACCTAATAAGTACTAACAACAAAGTGTTTAATCAAACTAAAAATAGAAACCATCTAATTCCTGCGTCGAGCCACAGTCTCAGCTTGCAAGCTCGTGTAGTACTCCCTCTGCAACTCAGTCATGGAATTGAGGTCTAATAACATTATTTTTTGTTCTTCTGCAATTGTCTTCAAGTAAATATTATTGGCCTCATTTTCAAGCCGCTCTTTCTCTAGAACGTGCCTCTCTTTGTCAAGTTCAAGCCTCTTTATCAAGGGCATATGATATGGCATATCTTTCCTCTCTCTTGAGTTCCTTGGCTACCTCATCCTCTCTTTTCTTTGCCCAAAGAAGTTCCAATGCTTATGTGCAAGCATCATTGCCACCTCGATGCAATGCTTCTTTTGCCTTCTTCTTACCAGGTGGTCTCTTTGGTGCATCCATTGATGAGTTGACTGAAAGGGAAATAGAGTCAAACCATTTTCTAAATGATTTTGGTGGTTGAATTGCCCAACACAAATAATTGGACTAACTAGTTTGCTCTAGATTATAAGTTCTACAGGTGCCAAAGGTTCAACACAAACCAATAAAAATTCCAAGATATGGTTCAAAGAAAGGAGCAAAAGAAAACCGAAGGCTGCCCTGGTCTGGCGCACGAGACAGTGTCCGGTGCACCAGGGTGGATCATCTCCAACTCGCTACCTTTGGGTTTCTGGAAAATGCCCTCCGCTATAATTCACTGGACCGTCCGGTGTGCCATGCGGAGCAACGGTTACAGCGCAACGGTCGGCTCCAACGGAAACCTAAAAAGCGCTACAGTGCACGCAGAGTCAGAGCAAGCGTCAGAAGGCGCATCGGACAGTGAACAGTACCTATCTGGTGCACCACCGAACTGTCCGATGGCCCCACCTGTCAGAGCTCCAACGGTCGAACCCTAACGGTTGGGTGACGTGGCTGGCGCACCGGACTGTCCGGTGCGCCCATCGACAGCAGCCCTCCCCAACGGCCATTTTGGTGGTTGGGGCTATAAATACCCCCAACCACCACACTTCAAGGCAACCAAGTTTTCAGACTTCACATTCAATACAAGATCTAGTGCAATCAATACAAGACACAAATCAAATAGAATCAAAGCCTCTCCAAGTCCCATTTCCACTCCAAGCAAATAGTGACTAGAGAGAGAGTTTTTGCTCGTGTTCTTTGAGCTCTTGTTCTTGGATCGCTTTTCTTCTTTCTCATTTCTTGTTCTCAACACCTTTGTAATCAAAGCAAGAGACACCAGGTTGTGGTGGTCCTTGTGTGGTCTAAGTGACCCATTTGATTGAGGAGAAAAGCTCACTCGGTCTAGGTGACCGTTTGAGAGAGGGAAAGGGTTGAAAGAGACCCAGTCTTTGTGACCACCTCAACGGGGAGTAGGTTTGCAAGAACCGAACCTCGGTAAAACAAATCACCGTGTCATCCGCTCTATTTCTTTGGTTGATTTGTTTTCACCTTCTCTTTCGGACTCTACTTTATTTCTAACGCTAACCCGGCTTGTAGATTGTGCTTAAAGTTTATAAATTTCAGATTTGCTTATTCACCCCCCTCTAGGCGACTTTCAATTGGTATTAGAGCCCGATACTTCGTTAGAGCCTAACCGCTCGAAGTGATGTCGGGAGATCACACCAAGAAGGATATGGTGACTGGCGAGAAGTCCGCCGCAAGCCACGGGAAAGCTCCATCGGGGGAGTCAGGCAACAAGAAGAGGGAGGAATCACATCCCCGCGTCAAGTCGCACCGGAGTAGCGACAAAAAGAAGAAAATGAAGAAAGTGGTCTACTAGGAGACCGATTCTTCGTCGCCTTCCACCTCCGGCTCCGACACGCCGTCCGTCACTTCTAAGCGCCATGAGCGCAAGAAGTTTAGTAAGATCCCCTTATGTTATCCTCGCATTTCCAAACGCACTACTTTACTTTCCATCCCACTAGGCAAACCACTGGTTTTTGATGGTGAAGATTATTGTATGTGGAGTGATAAAATGAGGCACCATTTAACCTCACTCCACGCTAGCATTTGGGACATTGTTGAATTTGGAGCGCAGGAACCATCCGTGGGGGATGAAGGCTATGACTCGGATGAGGTAGCCTAAATCCTGCACTTCAACTCCCAAGCCACTACTATACTCCTCGCCTCTCTAAGTCGAGAGGAGTATAATAAGGTGCAAGGGTTGAAAAGTGCCAAAGAGATTTGGGACGTGCTCAAGACCGCGCACGAAAGAGATGAGGTGACCAAGATCACCAAGCGGGAAACGATCGAGGGGGAGCTCGGTCGATTCATGCTCAACCAAGGGGAGGAGCCACAAGCCATATACAACCGGCTCAAGACCATCAAGTGCGCAACCTCGAGAGCACAAAATGGGATGACCATGAAATGGTCAAGGTTATTCTAAGATCACTTGTTTTTCTTAACCCTACACAAGTTCAATTAATTCGTGGTGATCCTAGATACAAGCTAATGTCTCCCAAGGAGGTTATAGGAAAGTTTGTGAGCTTTGAATTGATGATCAAAGGCTCCAAACAAATCATCGAGCAAGGCGCCACCTCCACACCCGAGGTGCTACCCGTTGCCTTCAAAGCAATGGAGGAGAAGAAAGAAGAGTCTACGTCAAGTAGGCTCCCCATCGACGCCTCCAAGCTCGACAATGAGGAAATGGCGCTAATCATCAAAAGCTTTCGCCAAATCCTTAAGCAAAGGAAGGGGAGAGACTACAGAACCCGTTCTAAGAAGGTTTGCTACAAGTGTGGTAAGCCCGGTCACTTTATTGCTAAATGTCCATTATCAAGTGATAGTGACAGGGGCGACGACAAGAGGGGAAAGAAGAAGGAGAAGAAGAGGTACTACAAGAAGAAGGGCGGCGATGCCCACGTTTGCCGGGAGTGGGACTCCGACGAGAGCTCCACCGACTCCTCCTCCGATGAGGACGCCGCTAACATCGCCGTCAACAAGGGTCTTCTCTTCCCCAATGGTGGCCACAAGTGCCTCATGGCAAAGGACGGCAAAAAGAAGAAGGTAAAATCTAGAGCTTCCACTAAATATGCAACATCTAGTGATGATGCTAGCTCTAGTGATGATGAAGATAATTTGCTTACACTTTTTGCCAACCTAAACATGCAACAAAAATAAAAATTGAATGAATTAATTAGTGCTATTCATGAGAAGGATGAACTCTTGGATACCCAAGAAGACTTCCTTATTAAGGAAAATAAGAAGCATGTTAAGGTTAAAAATGCTTATGCTCAGGAAGTAGAAAAATGTGAAAAATTAACTAGTGAGCTTAGCATTTGCCATGACACTATTTTCAACCTTAGAAATGAGAATGCTAAATTAATTGCTAAGGTTGAGAAGTTAAATGTTTGTGATGATTCTCTTGTCAACCTCAAAAACGATAATGCTAGTTTGATTTCTAAAATTGACAAGTTGAATGAATCACTTTCTAGCCTTAAGATTGAAAATGATAATTTAATTGCTAAGGCTAAGGATTTAAATGTTTGCAATGTTTCTATTTCCAATCTTAGAAATGAGAATGCCATGTTACATGCTAAGATTGATGAATTAAATGTTTGCAAACCCTCTACATCCACTGTTGATCATGTTTCTATTTGCATGAGATGTAGAGACATTAATGTTGATGCTATCCATGATCACATAGCTTTAATTAAACAACAAAATGATCACATAGCACAACTAACTAGCAAAATTAATGAACATGAAATAGAAAATGAAAAATTTAAATTTACTAGAAGTATGCTTTATAATGGGAGACACCCTGGCATTAAGGATGGCATTGGCTTCTAAAAGGGAGACAATGTTAAGCTCAATGCCCCTAAGAGATTGTCTAACTTTGTTAAGGGCAAGGCTTCCATGCCCCTAAGAGGGTTATATTTTATATCCTGCTGGTTATCCTGAGCACAAGATTAGGAGAATTCATTCTAGGAAGTCTCACTCTAGCTCTCATCATGCTTTTATGTATAAAAGTGAGGCATCTAGTTCTAGGCATTCCACTTATGTTAAATTGCCTAAAAAGAAATCTCCTATTGCATCAAATAAACCCAATGTTTCATTTAAAACTTTTGATGCTTCTTATGTGCTTACTAACAAATCAGGCAAAGTAGTTGCCAAATATGTTGGGGGCAAACACAAGGGTTCAAAGACTTGTGTTTGGGTACCCAAGGTGCTTGTTTCTAATGTCAAAGGACCCAAGACCGTTTGGGTACCTAAAAACAAGGCATAAACTTGTTTTGTATGTTTATGCATCCGGGGGCTCAAGTTGGATCATTGATAGCGGTTGCACAAACCACATGACTGGGGAGAAAAGGATGTTCTCCCCCTATGAGAAAAACAACGATCCCCAAAAAGCTATCACATTCGGGGATGGAAATCAAGGTTTGGTCAAAAGACTTGGTAAAATTGCTATATCACCTGACCATTCTATTTCTAATGTTTTTCTTGTAGATTCTTTAGATTATAATTTGCTTTCTGTTTCTCAATTATGCAATATGGGCTACAACTGTCTATTTACTGATGTAGGTGTTACTGTCTTTAGAAGAAGTGATGATTCAGTAGCATTTAAGGGAGTGTTAGAGGGTAAGCTATACTTAGTTGATTTCAATAGAGCTGAACTCGACACTTGCTTAATTGCTAAGACTAATATGGGTTGGCTCTGGATCGCCGACTAGCACATGTTGGGATGAAGAACCTTCACAAGCTTCTAAAGGGAGAACACATTTTGGGACTAACCAATGTTCATTTTGAGAAAGACAGGGTTTGTAGCGCATGTCAAGCAGGGAAGCAAGTTGGTGTTCACCATCCACACAAGAACATCATGACAACCGATAGGCCGCTTGAGCTACTCCACATGGATCTATTCGGCCTGATCGCTTACATAAGCATCAGCGGGAGTAAGTATTGTCTTGTAATTGTGGATGATTATTCTTGCTTCACTTGGGTGTTCTTTTTGCAGGATAAATCTCAAACCCAAGAGACCTTAAAGGGATTCTTGAGACGGGCTCAAAATGAGTTCGGCTTAAGGATCAAAAAGATTAGAAGCGACAATGGGACGGAGTTCAAGAACTCTAAAATTGAAGGCTTTCTTGAGGACGAGGGCATCAAGCATGAGTTCTCTTCTCCCTACACACCACAACAAAATGGTGTAGTGGAAAGGAAAAATAGAACTCTACTTGACATGGCGAGGACCATGCTTGATGAGTACAAGACTTCAGACTGGTTTTGGGCGGAAGCAATCAACATCGCTTGCTACGCCATCAACCGACTCTACCTTCACCGAATCCTCAAAAAGACATCCTATGAACTCCTCACCGGTAAAAAGCCTAATGTTTCATATTTTAGAGTCTTTGGTAGCAAATGCTTTATTCTTGTTAAAAGAGGTAGAAAATCTAAATTTGCTCCTAAGGCTGTAGAAGGCTTTTTGCTAGGATATGATTCAAACACAAGGGCATATAGAGTCTTTAACAAGTCCACTGGACTGGTTGAAGTTTCTTGTGACATTGTGTTTGATGAGACTAACGGCTCTCAAGTAGAGCAAGTTGATCTTGATGAGCTAGATGATGAAGAGGCTACATGCATCACGCTAAGGAACATGTCCATTGGGGATGTATGTCCTAAGGAATCCGAAGAGCCTCCACAAGCACAAGATCAACCTTCATCTTCCATGCAAGCATCTCCACCAACCCAAGATGAGGATCAAGCTCAAAATGATGAAAATGAAGATCAAGAAGGGCCACCTCAAGAGGAGGACAATGATCAAGGGGGAGATGTCAATGATCAAGACAAGGAAGATGATCAAGGTCCAAGATCGCCACACCCAAGAGTCCACCAAGCGATACAACGAGATCACCCCGTGAACTCCATCCTCGGCGATATTCATAAGGGGGTAACCACTCGATCTCATGTCGCTCATTTTTGTGAACATTACTCCTTTGTGTCTTCTATTGAGCCATACAAGGTGGAAGACGCATTAAGGGATTCGGATTGGGTGTTGGCAATGCAAGAGGAACTCAACAACTTCTCGAGGAATGAGGTATGGCATCTTGTTCCACGTCCTAATCAAAATGTTGTAGGAACCAAGTGGGTCTTCCGCAACAAGCAAGATGAGCATGGTGTGGTAACAAGGAACAAATCCCGACTTGTGGCCAAGGGATATTCACAAGTCGAAGGTTTGGATTTCGGTGAAACCTATGCACCTGTAGCTAGGCTTGAGTCAATTCGCATATTACTTGCCTATGCTACTTACCATGGCTTTAAGCTTTATCAAATAGACGTGAAAAGTGCCTTGCTCAATGGACCAATCAAGGAAGAGGTCTATGTTGAGCAACCTCCCGGCTTTGAACATAGTGAGTACCCTAACTATGTGTATAAACTCTCTAAGGCGCTTTATGGGCTCAAGCAAGCCCCAAGAGCATGGTATGAATGCCTAAGAGATTTTCTTATCACTAATGGCTTCAAAGTCGGCAAAGCCGATCCTACTCTCTTTACTAAAACAATTGCAAATGATTTCTTTGTATGCCAAATTTATGTTGATGATATCATATTTGGGTCTACTAACAAATCTACATGTGAAAAGTTTAGTAGGATCATGATTCAGAAATTCGAGATGTCTATGATGGGGGAGTTGAAGTATTTCTTAGGATTTCAAGTGAAGCAACTCCAAGAGGGCACCTTCATTAGCCAAACCAAGTACACTCGATATATACTTACCAAGTTTGGAATGACGGATGCCAAGCCCATCAAGACACCCATGGGAACCAATGGGCATCTCGACCTCGACACGGGAGGTAAATCCATAGATCAAAAGGTATACCGGTCGATGATAGGTTCTTTACTCTATTTATGTGCATCTCGACCGGATATTATGCTTTCCGTATGCATGTGTGCAAGATTTCAAGCCAATCCTAAGGAAATTCACCTTAGGGCCGTGAAAAGAATCTTGAGATATTTAGTTCATACACCTAAGTTTGGTCTTTGGTACCCCAAGGGATCCACTTTTGATTTAATAGGTTATTCAGATGCTGATTAGGCAGGGTGTAAGATTGATAGAAAGAACGCATCAGGGACTTGTCAGTTCTTGGGAAGATCCCTGGTGTCTTAGGCTTCAAAGAAATAAAACTCAGTAGCTCTTTCTACCGTCGAAGCCGAGTACATTGCCACAGGCCATTGTTGCGCGCAATTGCTTTGGATGAGGCAAACCCTTAGGGACTGTGGCTACAAATTAACCAAAGTCCCTCTCCTATGTGATAATGAGAGTGCAATCCGCATGGCGGATAATCCCGTTGAGCATAGCCGCACTAAGCACATAGCCATTCGGTATAACTTTCTGAGGGATCACCAACAAAGGGGGGATATCGAGATTGCTTATGTTAGCACCAAAGAACAATTAGCTGATATCTTTACCAAACCATTAGATGAGAAAACCTTTACCAAACTTAGACATGAGCTAAACATTCTTGATTCTCGGAATTTTGATTGATACTTTGCACACATAGCCCATTTATGTACCTTTGATTATATCTCTTTCACTCGGCGAAGACAAGGCTTCCACTCCACTCTACCCGTATTATTTATCCTTCACCGTCACTCTCCACCGCTCTCCAACTTTGGTATAATCTTTCACTTATATATTATTTGCCAAAGGGGGAGAGGGTTTGAAAAGGGCTCTAAAAACTCCGTTTTTGGCGATTAATGCCAAAGGGGGAGAGAGTATTAGCCTAAAGCAAAAGGACTGCACCACCATGCCAAATTTCAAAAAAATTTGAAACAAGTTTAAGTTTTTAAATGTTCTTCAATTGGTATCTTTGAAATTAGTATTCCTCTAAGAAATTCTATCTCATTTGATATCTATGTCTTAAGGAGGAGGTTTTCAAAAATTGGTATCTAAAATATTTTATCTTCCTTCAATTTTTAAAACCCTCTTGTGAGAGCACCTAGAGGGGGGGGGGGGTGAATAGGTGATCCTGTAAAATTCAACAACTAATAGCCAATAAAACTTGGTTAAGTGTTAGTATGGCTAAGTAGCGAACTCTTGCGAACACACAAGTAATCACGGAAAAGCAATCACAAGAGACACGCGAGTTATCCCGTGGTTCGGCCAAGTATAATACTTGCCTACTTCCACGTTGTGGCGTCCCAATGGACGAGGGTTGCACTCAACCCCTTTCAAGTGATCCAATGATCAACTTGAACGCCACGGTGTTCTTCTTTCTTATCTCTTTTCCCGTTCGTGAGGAATCTCCACAAGTTGGAGTCTCTTGCCCTTACAATAAAGATCATGGTGAAAGCACAAGAGTAAGGATGGGAAGCAACACACACAAATCCGCGGCAATTCACACGCACACAAGCCAAGACTTGAGCTCAAAATGAAACACAACTAGTTCACTACAAGAACGGAGCTCAAATCACTAACACGGTCGATCAAGTGCGCGGAGACGGAGTGTGGAAGACTTAGAATGCTCAAAGTATGCTTAGTTGCCTCCTCCATACGCCTAGGGGCCCCTTTTATAGCCCCAAGGCAGCTAGGAGACATTGGAGGCATTCTTAGAAGGCAAATCTTGCCTTCTGTCAGGTGGCGCACCAGACAGTCCGATGCTCCACCGGACAACCACTGTTGCATGTCCGGTGCGGATTTTCTTCCATTCCTGGCGCAGCCGACCGTTGCAACTTCGGGCTGGTTGGCGCACCGGACACTGTCCGGTGCACACCGGACAGTCCGGTGCCCCCAGCCGACCGTTGGAGCGGGCCACGCGTCGCCCGCGGATTTGGTGGCCGACCGTTGCGCTGGCGGCCGTTGGCTCACAGGACAGTCCGGTGAATTATATCCATACACCACCGAAGTTTTCCCGAGAGTGGCCAGTTCGCCGGAGACCAACCTGGCGCACCGGACACTGTCCGGTGCACCACCGGACTGTCCGGTGTGCCAGACTATGCTGAGTCTTGGCTGCACACAGGCACTCTCTTCCAATCTTTTTCTTTTCCTGTTTCTAGCACTTAGGTAACTTCATTAGTACCCAAAACAAATGTACTAAGTCTAGAAACATACCTTTTTGTTGATTTGCACTTCATTCATCATTTGGCATATAATAACCCACTTAATATGTGTTGGACACTTAATCACCAAAATATACTAGAAATGGCCCAAGGGCACATTTCCCTTTCAATCTCCCCCTTTTTGGTGATTTATGCCAACACATCAAAAAGCAACAAATAGAAGTGCAACATCAGTGCAATTGAGAACAAAAATAGTCTTTGACAAGATTTGACATATTCAGATCGTTCTTTGCCACCACTTGGTTTGTTTTTGCAAATCAAATTCATTTTCCTATCTCTAAGTCAAACACACTTGTTTGGGCACAAAGAGAGATAATCCAAGAGTAAAAATGATTAAGAGCCAAAAACTCCCCCTTTTTCCCATAATCAAAATTTTGACAGTAACTACTATTTTCAAAATTCTCAAGTGGTAGCTGATCCATTTGCTTTGGCCTTAATTTCTCCCCCTTTGGCATTAAGCACCAAAACAGGATCATTATTGGCCCTGTAACCCCATTGCCTCACCAAAATTGTCAATTAAGAGCAAAAAGGCAATAAGAGTACAGATATGAACTTGGAGTTAATACCGGAGTGCAGTGGAAGTCTTTGCATGGTCCAAGTTCACATTTCCCTTTCAATTCACCTTTGAGACTACATCAAGTAAACTCAAGCACAAATGTTAGTCTCAAAGGGTCAAGTTGTAGTACTTCTCCCCCTAAATATGTGCATAATTCACACACGGACTTGTGAGGTCCGGGGATCCCTTGCACAACTTGAGCACCATTCATAAACAATTCTCATAAATGCATAAAGTAACTTGATCAAAGGCATAAAACACATGTATGCTATAAATCAATCCAAGTTACGCGAATCTAAGACATTTAGCTCACTACGCAGCCTGCAAAAGGTCTTCTCATCTAAAGGCTTGGTAAAGATATCGGCTAGCTAATTCTCGGTGCTAACATAGAACACTTCGATATCTCCCTTTTGCTGGTGGTCTCTTAAAAAGTGATGCCGGATGTCTATGTGCTTAGTGCGGCTGTGTTCAACAGGATTATCTGCCATGCGGATTGCACTCTCATTGTCACATAGCAGTGGGACTTTGCTCAGATTGTAGCCAAAGTCCCGGAGGGTTTGCCTCATATAAAGTAGTTGCGCACAACACTGTCCTGCGGCAACGTACTCGGCTTCAACGGTGGATAGGGCAACAGAAGTTTGTTTCTTTGAACTCCAAGACACCAGGGACCTTTCTAGGAATTGGCACGTCCCTGATGTACTCTTCCTATCAACCTTGCACCCGGCATAATCGGAGTCTGAGTATCCAATCAAGTCAAAGGTAGACCCCTTCGGATACCAGATCCCGAAGCAAGGTGTAGCTACTAAATATCTAAGAATCTGCTTAACGGCCACAAGGTGACACTCCCTTGGATCGGATTCAAATCTAGCACACATGCATACGCTAAGCATAATATCCGGTCTACTAGCACATAAATAAAGCAAGGAACCTATCATAGACCGGTATGCCTTTTGATCAACAGACTTACCTCCTTTGTTGAGGTCGACATGTCCGTCGGTGCCCATTGGAGTCTTCGTGGGCTTGGCGTCCTTCATCCCGAACCGCTTGAGCAAGTCTTGCGTGTACTTCATTTGGGAGATGAAGGTGTCGTCCTTGAGTTGCTTCACTTGGAACCCAAGGAAGTAGTTCAACTCGCCCATCATCGACATCTCAAATTTCTGTGTCATCACCCTGCTAAACTCTTCACAAGACTTTTGGTTAGTAGAACCAAATATTATGTCATCGACATAAATTTGGCACACAAATAGGTCACCATCACAAGTCTTAGTGAAAAGAGTTGGATCGACTTTCCCAACCTTGAAAGCATTAGCAATTAGGAAATCTCTAAGGCATTCATACCATGCTCTTGGGGCTTGCTTAAGTCCATAGAGCGCCTTAGAGAGCTTACACACATGGTCAGGGTACCGTTCATCCTCAAAGCCAGGGGGTTGCTCCACGTACACCTCCTCCTTTATTGGCACATTGAGGAAAGCGCTCTTCACGTCCATTTGATACAACATAAAAGAATGGCGAGCGGCATAGGCTAACAAAATGCGAATAGACTCTAGCCTAGCCACAGGAGCAAAAGTCTCCTCAAAATCCAAACCTGTGACTTGGGCATAACCTTTTGCCACAAGTCGAGCCTTGTTTCTTGTCACCACCCCGTGCTCGTCTTGCTTGTTGCGGAACACCCACTTGGTTCCCACAACGTTTTGCTTTGGACGTGGCACCAAGCTCCAAACTTCATTCCTCTTGAAGTTGTTGAGCTCTTCCTGCATGGCCAACACCCAGTCCGGATCTTGCAAGGCCTCTTCTACCCTAAAAGGCTCAATAGAAGAGACAAACGAGTAATGCTCACAAAAGTTAGCTAGTATTGAGCGAGTAGTTACTCCCTTGCTTATATCACCCAGAATCTGGTCGACGGGATGGTTCCTTTGGATCATCGCTCGGATTTGAGTTGGAGGGGCCTGTGGTGCCTCTTCCTCCATAACTTGATCATCTTGTGCTCCCCCTTGATCACACGCCTCTTCTTGATGAGCCTGTTCATCTTCTTGAGTTGGGGGGTGCACCATCGTTGAGGAAGAAGGTTGATCTCGCTCTTGTTGTTCCTGTGGTCGCACATCTCCAATCGTCATGGTGTGAATTCCGTCCATTGGAACATCTTCTTCATCTACATCATCAAGATCAACTTGCTCTCTTGGAGAGCCATTAGTTTCATCAAATACAACATCGCTAGAGACTTCAACCAAACCCGATGATTTGTTGAAGACTCTATACGCCTTTGTATTTGAGTCATAACCTAGCAAAAACCCTTTTACAGCTTTGGGAGCAAATTTAGAATTTTTACCTTTCTTTACTAGAATATAACATTTACTCCCAAATACACGAAAGTATGAAACGTTGGGTTTGTTACCGGTTAGAAGTTCATACGAGGTCTTCTTGAGGAGGCGATGGACGTAGACCCGGTTTATGGCGTGGCAAGCTGTGTTCACAGCTTCCGACCAAAACTGCTCGGGCATCTTGAATTCTCCAAGCATCGTCCTCGCCATGTCTATTAGCGTCCTGTTCTTCCTCTCTACCACACCGTTTTGTTGTGGTGTGTAGGGAGCGGAGAACTCGTGCTTGATTCCTTCCTCCTCAAGGTACTCCTCCACTTGTAAGTTCTTGAACTCAGACCCGTTGTCGCTTCTTATCTTTTCACCTTGAGCTCAAATTCATTTTGAGCTCTCCTTAGAAAGCGCTTTAGGGTCCCTTGGGTTTCTGTTTTATCCTGCAAAAAGAATACCCAAGTGAAGCGGGAAAAATCATCAACAATAACAAGACCATACTTACTTTCCCCGATGCTGAGATAGGCGACGGGTCCGAAGAGGTCCATATGAAGTAACTCTAAAGGTCTTGACGTGGTCATCACATTCTTGCTGTGATGAGTACTTCCCACCTATTTACCTGCTTGACAAGCTACAGAAGGTCTATCTTTTTCGAAAGATACATTGGTTAGACCTAACACATGTTATCCCTTTAGAAGTTTATGAAGGTTCTTCATCCCAACATGTGCTAGACGGCGATGCCACAGCCAGCCCATGCTAGTCTTAGCGATTAAGCATGCATCTAGATCGACCTCCTCCTTCGAAAAACTAACTAAATAGAGTTTGTCGTCTAGTACACCCTTAAAAGCTAATGAACCATCACTCCTTCTAAAGACAGACACATTTTATATTGGTAAACAGATAATTATAACCCATATTACATAGTTGACTAACAAACAATAAGTTGTATCCGAGCGGTTCAACTAAGAACACATTAGATATGGAATGCTCGGATGAAATAGCTATCTTTCCTAGACCTTTAACCTTGCCTTGGTTCCCATCTCCAAAGATGATCGAATCTTGGGAATCTTTGCTCTTGACATAGGAGGTGAATATCTTCTTCTCCCCCGTCATGTGGTTTGTGCATCCGCTGTCGATAATCCAGCTTGAGCCCCCGGATGCATAAACTTGCAAGGCAAATTAGGCTTGGGTCTTAGGTACCCAACTCTTGTTGGGTCCTACAAGGTTAGTTACAACATCCTTTGGGACCCAAATGCAAGTCTTATCTCCCTTGCATTTAGACCCCAACTTTCTAGCAACCACCTTTTCATTTTTACATGAAAGTACATACTTAGTGTTGCAAGCATGAAAGACAGTAGTAGGTTTATTACACACTTTCCTAGGAGCATGAGACACAAAGTTTCTCCTAGGCCTACCATTAAAATGAGAACTAGAAGCAATCATGGCAATCATATGATGGTGGTGCCGAGCCAAGAAATCATATTGCGCATCCAGGCTGAGCAGGTATGCAGTGAGGTACACGACTGAGGGGTCATCCTCAAGCAGCTGCTGCTCTTCCAATGCATGCATCCTGGCCATCCAAACAAGACGGTTTCTCTGAAAGGGTGGAAAGAATCTAAGCGGGGTGTCGGCCACTTCTTCTTCATAAATCTAACACAGGGTCCTCAATACCTTGTGGGTGACGACTTGGCAGGTGTCTTTGAATCTGTGCCCAGCAGTAGTGACACTCCATTCCACATGGTGTGGACTAGATCCAATGTATACAGTCACTACACACTTCTCTGTGCCATGCTCGACGAATTCACGATCATCATACTCTGGCTGGCTCCTGATTCCGAGGTGGACTGTGCATGCTCTCAACAACTTGGGGAAACCATCTTCATTCTGGCAAAGCTGGTTTGGCAACGGACCTCCATCTGACTTCTGAGAGAAGGAAAGGGGGGAAAGCATTTTTGAAATGAAGGGATGAGAGCAAGAATTTTTTTTAAGAAAATAGTTTTGACTCAAAAACTTTTGGTCAGGCTAAGGGTTATGTCCTGCGGCCAACCTAACAGCTCTGATACCACCTGAAGCGCCCCAATCCTCTAGGACTTAAATGTGATACAATTACTAGTCCCAGGAGGCTAGTAAACACATTTATACATCAGATGATTACAGATCTGCTTAACAAGACAAACCTATAAAGTTGGTGATCAACTTTAAGAGTTGATCCACAACTCAGGACATATCATCAGAGTGGGGCTGAAGCAGCCTGATATACGCAGCGAAGCAAATCAGCGGTCCAACAGCCACAGGCAAGGTTGGGAACAGTCGTAACTCTTACCCGATCTCCTTTTTCTGAAAAACAACAAATAAGCAAGGGTGAGTACAAACGTACTCAGCAGCCCACCTTCACCCGTGGAATGGGGAAATCAGATATAATGCATGGAATATGTGGAGCTCAGGATATTTTGTAGAAACAGCAATATTTTATGCAGGGTTGTTTTGTAAAACATTTTGTATTTTTCAAAGCGCATCCTCTCCCAAAGGAACGGGAAGTTTTTCAATATTAGAACAAAATCCCCTAGACTAAACCATCTAGGTATCTCAGCAGTTTCCCACTAGTTTTCATTTTCAAAAATAGCTACTGGACTTCCCGTCCACCATAGCTCACGGCTCAACCGCCGGACCTTTTAAAAACCACTTTTCTCAAACGCATCTCTTTTTTTGGAAAACAAAATACTAATCGTCATACCACACCAGACTCGTCCATTCCTGTGGACACAGACTATTCAAATAGGTTTGAACTCTGTGCAGAGGGGTACACTTTACCCACTAGTCCGGCTCTGTGATCCCATGGCCAATGAGATCTGAATCCGAATCTCTTTCTTTCCTCGCACGTCCTAACCTTAACAGTTATACCAAAAGGAGTCAGGCCATCGCCATGTCCAAACCAGACAAAACATTCCCCCTCCTTATCCTCCCGGTGCTCCCCAGCCTTCATAACCCTAGGGTTTGGACCGTACGAGTTCAGATTGAGTGACTGCCCATACAGTCTCGAGTGGTTGTACTTATCATGAGTACAGGTAGTGAAGGATGACAAACTGGTCCTTATGTGAGGGGACAATCCTTCTGCTCACGCCTAAACCAACTGATCCATCACCTTAGGCCCTCCCCTAAACCAGGGAGTCCCTGATCATCCCTACTCAAAGGTGATAAGGGTGAAAACCCTTCATCATACACATTTTGAAAAGCATTTTCTTTTGAAAACTCACACCTTTTCTCAAATCATTTGTAACAAATATATCAAGGATTGATTGCGGCAAGCGGCTGGGTGGCTATAATAACTTGTCTCAAAATCATATCATGCATAAAATAATAGGCTAAGGGTTGTGGTTGAAAAAATTATAGGTAATTTATGCATTAAAGGGATCCAGTGAGCTTGTCGTGCTTATCGGGTGAAGGGGGAAGGAGAGTTCATGGAACTGGCTTCTGGCTCCACCGCCTGGCATAGACTTGCAGATCTGGCCTCCACGAGACGACATGAACGCTCCGATAACTATGCAACATGAACAAGCAAACATACAAACCAACAAGTATACCAACAAATATTTAGTATAGTGGTCAGAATAGTGATATATGGATGGGTAGAGTCTTGAGTAGAATCTGTGTCATGTGGTGTTGCGATATTACTGGTGGTGGAGCGAAGGTGCTTACCAGGAGGATGGACTGGAGGCGAAGCGACACTATGCGTGTAGCCGGCAGGGCAGAGTAACTGAGTGGGTGGGGTGTTTGCCTTGGCTGAGGGTGTTGAGTGTGTGTGGAGAGGGAGAGGGTAGCTAGGTGTATTTATAGTTGGGTGTATGTGGTGTAGCACAGTGAAGTTCACTATTGGTGAGAATAGTGTCGAATGAGTCGTCTGACTTAGTATGAACACGAGAGTTATAGGCAGAATATGAGACAAGAGTATTTTGGGAGTTTTCTGGAATATGGACCATGCTTAAGGGATGACATGGTTGGATAGGGAATAATTCGATAAGAATTTAGAAACAAGAATTATTGGAATCTGAGTTTGGAAGCCTGGTTCGAAGTAATCTCAAAGTTAAGCGTGCTCAACTTGGAGAAACCTGGGATGGGTGACTAGATGGGAAGTTCCCACTGGAAGGAAAATCACAGTCACCGGAGTTTGTATGACTGAAATATTGGTCTGGCTGGTCTTAGGTGGACTGGACAGCATGACAGATGAGTAGTTGAAATTTGGGGTGATCGGATGATCGATGAATAGTAACGATGAATAGTAACGATGTTGAATAGTAACAATGAATAGTAATGGTGAATAGTGATGGTGAATAGTTCGTATGAACGAACGATGAACGATGAATAGTGATGATGAATGATGAATAGGAACTATGAACGAACGGACGAATGATCGAATGATCGGACGAACGAACGATCGAAATTTCGGCAGCATAACGGCATGACAAAGATTATCTGGAAGAACGATGAATAGGGACTATGAACGAACGATGAACGATGAATAGGAACTATGAACGAACAATGAACGATCGAACGAACGAACGATCGGAATTTTGGCAGCACAACGGCAGGAAAAAGATTATTTGGACGAACGAACGGACGAACGATCGAATGATCGGACGAATGAACGATCAGAATTTCGGCAGCATAACGGCAGGACAAAGATTATCTGGAAGAATGATGAATAGGGACTATGAACGAACGATGAAGAACGATGAATAGGAACTATGAACGAACGATGAACGATCGAATGATCGAACGATCGGAATTTCGGCAGCATAATGGCAGGAAAAAGATTATTTGGACGAACGAACGGACGAACGATTGAACGATCGGACGAACGGACGAACGAACCATGAACGATCGGACGAACGAACGAACAAACTAAGAACAGGGGGACGAACGATCGAAGAACGACCAAACGATCCTTGTGCTAGTGTGTGCTTGTGTGGAACATGAAGTGGGTGTGTGGGGGGGAGAGAGTTGCCATGAAATGGCTTGGGGTGGGATGAGAGGAGGCCCTTGCCCCTCTATTTATAGCCATGGTGGGGGGATTAGGGGGAGGGATGAGAGGATTAGTGGGAGATTAGCATGGATTTGTCTTATATGAGTGTAATTAGCTTGTAGAGCTCACTGTATGACACCGGAGGCATACGTATACGTATGAGCATGAGGAAAGTTATGAAGAAAATATTTGGAGGGACTTGAAAAATGATTTTGAAGGTATTTCTCAGGAAGAAAATATCTGGAGGATTATCGGTGGAATATTTGAGCAATATTTCTGGAATGAATTTGAAGGGGGTCACTAGGAAATATCTGGGCAGTATTTCTGGAAACAATTTGAGGGGGATCACTGGGGAAATATTTGTAGGATATTTGAGGAGGATTTTGGAGAGAATATAGACCACTATATTTTATTTGTTGATATCAACTCGCAAACAAACATTTTGAAATGAAATTTGAAATTCATTTTGAATTTAGAGCGAGTTTGAGAAAATTTCAGGATTTGAATTTTTGGGATGCTACAGCTCGTTGCCGAGAAACGATTAAAATATTCCAAGCGCAAGGTGGCCCCACCATGCAGCGGGTACATGCGTCCTGGCGATTCACCTTCTTGGGTTCTGTGGCCCACCATTCAGTGGGTGCGGGCGACTGTTCGTCCGGTGCGGAAGACTTGACGATTCACCTTCCCACCTACGGCACTATATAAACAGACGAGTAGGTGTGAAATTACCACAGCATTCATTGCTATTGCACTGTTTTGCTGCCAAAAATTTGACCATAGCCGAAGCTTGTTTATCGCACTCAACCGAAGCACCGCTGTTGGTTTTGCTTCGTCACAAGAGGAAGAGCTTCGAGAAAATTAAAAAATGAAAAGAGTCAACAACTTCATCAAAAACTGTGAGGAATTCATCATCAAATGGCAAGGGTACGTTCCACTGCCAGGGTTACACGTGACGGAGAAGAAGCCGAAGCTGCTGAAATCGCTCCGATTTCCGAAGTGATGAAACGGTCGGGGCTGGTAGTGCCGGAGGATGTTTCTGACGAAGGTGCACCTGCCACTGAAGCTGAAAAGGTTGATGCTGAGGAAGGCGAATCTGAAGATGATTACAGTGCCCTGCCATCTAAACCCAGCCACCTAGAGTTTGGGAGGTCCACTGTTACCGAAGATGATATGCCTAATTGATGAAGTTAGGCTATTTCAGTGAAGCCAAAAAGAAACGGATTCGCTTTGGCGGCGAGGAAATTACTCCAAAGCCAGAAAAGGATGAGGTGGTAGTCTTTAAAAGCTTCTTTAAAGCAGGATTAGGATTTCCTTTGAATGAGATGATTGCGGATGTTTTGGAGAAGTTTGGGATTTATCTTCATCAGCTAACTCCTAACGCCATTGTTATGCTTAGCGTCTACATCTGGGCTCTCCGAAGCCAGGGGGTAGAACCGCTTGCCGAAGGCTTCTACCGGGCACATGAGCTTCATTATCAGACAAAAGCTAGAGAAGATGGGCTGCACGAGAACTTCGGCTGCTACAATTTTGCTTATCGCAAAGATGTGAAGTCTCCAGTTATCAGCTATCGTACCAAATGGCCAGCTGACTGGAAGACTGAATGGTTTTATGTCAAAGTTGATGAGAAAAAGGAGAAGCTGGTTCAAAGCCCATTAGAACTAATCTTCGGAGAGACTAGGCCTCGGTGCGACATGAAACCAAAGAGTCCATGCCAAGTTGCACTGGGCGAATTTCGAGTTATTGTGGAGCACATTGGTACTAGGGATCTGGTGCAAGAATTCCTAGCTTTTAGAGTATTCCCAACTTTGAAAGAATGGGACATGTCGAAGCTCAAAGGGGAAAAGAAAGAGAAGGAACTTGTTCGGTTGCCCTATTACTATAAATTCAAGAAACACTTCAAAGAACCTTGCCAAGAATGGTTAGACATGATTGAAGTTATGTGCAACGAGATTCTTGGCAACTATTCTAAAAAAGAGGATCAATTAATGACTGCAGCCTTCAGCACTCGACCGAAGCGAAGGTTGAATCGGGTGATGGATGCCCTGAATTTTGAGTATCCTGACTATGAGCGATTGGACAGAGGTGCCGAAGGACAAAAAAGAAAAAGAGTTGCTAGCGTCCTAGATAAAGAAGCTGCTAAATTGGTGAAAAAGGATGAAGAAACTTTGAAGAAAAGAAAATTAAGCCCTAAGCCGAAGATAGCTGCTTCGAAGAAAAAGAAAGCTGCGGCTTTGAAGCGAAAAATGACTGATATTGAAGATGAAGCTCCTTCAACACCTCCTGCTGCCGATGTGGAAGAAATTTTAAAGGTAATGACTGAATCTTTGTCTGTCAAGCTAAGCCCACTAGGGCCACATCTAATGAAGCTTTTTTCAGAAGGAAAAGGAGCCTTCGGTGGCGAAGAAGCCAGATGAGCCAAAAAAATGAAGAATTATTCATGTAGTTGAAGTTATCAAACAGACACTGCTGCTGGCATCAGTGTCAAAGACTCCAGCTATTGAGAGCACTGCTGCTGCCGAAGCTGCACCCGACGAAGCCGAAAGTGTCGAAGCTGAAACCGCTGAAGATGTAAATCTAGATGCCACACTCTCTGAAATTGATACCATGCTTCTGGATGCGGCCGTGGAAGAAGCCGCTGCAGCCGCTGAACAGATCCCAGGCACAGTGGCTGGAAAAGGAAAGGAGAAAGCCGAGGATACTTCGGAAGAAAAGAACTTCAATTTCCAAGATATACTTGCGCAAGAATTATCAAAGGTTGAAAAAGAAGAACTGAAAAAGTATGCTATATCTTGCGGGTACAGACCAGGTGCGTTACTCTTCGGGGGAGTCAACGAAGAAAGCTTAGGATGCCTTCGGGACCACACTGGGGCGAAGGTTGTCGGCACTCTATCAAAGAGTGTTGGCCTTCTGAAGGTTGAGGCAGACCTCAGCAGGTACCGGCGGCAGCATATCACTGGTAGCCTATTTTATGCTAACTTTAAGGTAAAATTCTTAACTTTTTATTGCTTTGATATGAAGATTGTTTTCTGATGAAGCTTATTTTATCAGAGCTTACCGCTGAGCAAAGTCCTGAGGATGCAACAAGACCTCGAGGACAAAAGGAACAAAATTATAATTGAGGGCCTGGAGAAGAAGATTAAAGACCATGAGGCTACCCTGGAGAAAAAAGACTTCATACTTCAAACCATGGAAGGTTCACTGGTGGAGGCCCAAGCCAAAATTGCTAGATTGAATAGTGAACTCTCCATGCAAAAGAAAAATTTTGAAGCCAAACTCGAAGCTGAAGCTGAGAAAAATTCAAATTTGCGGAAATCACTGAAAGAACTTCAATAAAAATGCGTAAACTTCGGCAACCAGTGCCTGCAGTGGCTGAAGCAGGTTTTCAGCTCGGTTGGAGCCAGCGCTGAGAAATTCAGTCCTTCGGTTGAAAACCTACCGGAAAACCTTCGAACACATTGAGGGCGAAGTTGATGCACTCGACGAAGTTATAGCTAGACACGCCGATTTCTGCGCCCTGCTAGCTTCTCGGGGCACAGCTGTTGCCTTTATGAAATCTGGCTGTACACATGGAAACATTGTCAAGAGACCAAATTTTAGCTTATCACCGGCAGATTTAATTGACATCCCCAGCCTAGCTCGGAGTACAGGAAATAGATTCATAACTCAAATATGGGTAAAAGGCGGGCGAAAAATGGTTGGCGATGAAGCTCGAAGCCACCTTAAGCCGGTAAAAAATTTATGCCTATTACTTTACCTTCTTCTTGAACCCTGGGCTTCTCTCATACTGTTTTAATATGTACAGGATGACGATGCTGAGGAACAATGAGCTGAAGCTTGACAAGTGATCCGAAGCTCAGATGATCCGAAGCTCAATGATGTTAAAGCTGAAGGCCTTGCTGAAAAAGTTCTAGAGAAAATCTTGCAATATCGTTGTAAAAATATTTGTAATTTAAGAATCAAATACTAATTCTGTAAATTTGTACATACCTTGTAATATATTTTTACCTTTTCGTCCATGTATGAACTGCTTTGATGTGGACGAAACTAGTATTTTTGAGTCGAAGGCGAAAAACACCTTCCCTTCTTTTCGTACACAACAAAGCATGAAACTGCTTCTTTTTCTTTTTTGCCGAAGCCTTATCTTTATAGCCGAAGCATCTGCCTGTGTATGTATGTTATGATGATGATGATCCTATGTATGTCTAAATGCATATTTATGTATGCAATGTATGATGTAATGTATCGTGCAAATGAATGCCCAAACACACACACACATCCGAAGCTTCATCCACAACCTTCATTCCCTAAGGAATGACTGAAATCTCTTTGTCGTTTATTTTTCGGCTTCACCATTTATTTTTCGGTGTAAGTTCTGCATTCCCTAAGGAACGTCTTTTGAACTTCTTCGCCTTCTATTTCGGCGGTATTTGCATTTACTTTTCGCACTTCGCCTTATATTTCGGCGGTATCAGCATTGACTTTTCGCTGTAAGCTCTGCATTCCCTAGGGAACGACTTTCGAGCTTCTCCCTGTTTTTTCCTTTTTCCCTGCACTCCATGGTGTATGATCAGTTTTTACATTTACATATTTGGGGGATTTTGCTCTCGTAGAGCTGAATAAGAAAAAGAGAAATTACATGCTATGGCCCCATTAAAAACCTTTCTCCCCTTTGGAAAGGAAAAGGGTGCCATAGGAAAAATAAAAAGATTACATCAAGCTAGACATAATATCGCTGAAGCTCATCTGCATTCCAAGATCTAGGAATGTCGTTGTCGTCCATATCCTTCAATCTGTAAGAACCGGGTCTTGACGAAGATACTACCAGAAAAGGTCCTTCCCACTTCAGCTGTAGCTTGCCTGTTGTATCTGGGTTGGCCACTCTCCGAAGTACCAAATGCCCTGGCTTAATGTTCTTTAGCCGAACTTTTCTGTCACGCCATTTTATTGTTTCGGCTTGATATTTATTGATATTCTCCACGGCCTGAAGCCTGATCCCTTCTATAGCATCTTTTGCCACAGAATAATCAGCTTCATCATCTGCCGAAGCCACTGTTCTTATTGATCCTGCCTTAGCTTCTTCTGGGGTTATTGCTTCGTCACCAAACAATAGTTTGAATGGTGTAAAACCTGTTGACCTTGATATTGTTGTGGTGTGGCTCCACACCACTTTGATCAATTCATCTGGCCACTTTCCTCTGGGCTGATTGAAGATTAACTTCATTATTCCCGTCATTATAATACCATTAGCTCTTTCAACAAGTCCATTTGACTCCGGATGTCTGACCGATGCAAAATGAATCTTCGTGCCAATTTGTTCACAGAATTCCTTGAAAGCTTCAGCATCAAACTGTGTTTCGTTGTCTACAGTAATAGCCTTCGGCACTTTGAAGCGACAAACAATGTTTTGCCAGAAGAATTTCTGGACGGTGACCGAAGTTATTGTGGCTAAAGGCTTCATCTCAATCCACTTGGAAAAATACTCTACCACCACCACAACATATTTTAGATTTCCTTGTGCTAGTGGAAGTGGGCCTAGCAAATCGAGGCCCCACCTTTGCAACGACCAAGTGGGTTGTATTAACTGAGTGAGAGATGATGGTTGCTTCTGGTCTCTTGCATATTTTTGACAGCCTTCACATTTTTGAACTAATTCTGCTGCATCCGAAACTGCCTTCAGCCAGTAAAATCCTTGTCGAAAAACTTTTCCCAACAAGGGCCTAGATCCAATGTGAGATCCACACAGACCTGAATGTATCTCTTTCATTAATTCCATACCTTCAGTTCTTGATAAACACTTGAGGAGTGGTGAACAAACTCCCTGTTTATACAATTCCCCTTCTATTATCACATATGGTCTTGTTCTTGCCTCCATTCTCTTGTTATAAGCTTCGTCACATGAAAGACAATTGCCTTGGAGGAAAGATATTATTTCAGTTCTCCAGTCTTCACTGTGTACTGGAGAGATAGTAAGCACTGCTCTTTCCATGAGCTCAACCAAAGGTGCTTTTATTGTTTCAAAAAATACTTCCGAGGGTAGGGGGAGCCCCTGAGCCGCTGATTTGGCTAGCAAATCTGCATGCTCATTTTCACCTCTTGGAATATTCTTGACAGAAAAACCTTCGAAGGAAGCTTCCAACCTTCGAACTGTATACAGATATCTTTCAAGTTTCGGATCTCGTGCCTTGCTACTTTTGTCCACATGGCCAGCAATAACTTGAGAATCAGTCTTTAGGATGGCCCTTCTTATTCCCATTGCCCTTAGTTTTCGAAGCCCAATAGAAGTGCTTCGTACTAAGCAATATTATTTGTGCAACTGAAATCCAGTTTGACTGCATAACATGTTTTGACTTTTGAAGGTGCTACTAGGACCGCAGCTGCTCCTGCACCGAAGGCTTCCCAAGAACCATCGCAAAACACTGTCCAAGCTTCGGCATCTTTGCTTGTCCCCTCTTCGTGAGCCCCTGGCGTCCAATCAGGGATGAAATCTGCTAGCGCTTGGGATTGAATTGAAGATCTGTGCACGTAGTCAATAGTGAATTCATTAAGCTCCGCGGCCCACTTTCCAATCCTTCCAGTAGCTTCTCTATTCCTCATGATATCCTTCAGGGGCTATGACGAAGGAACAATTATGTGATATGTTTGAAAATAATGCCGAAGCTTCCTGGACGCCATTAACACAGCATACAACACCTTCTCCAATTTTGTATAGTTTTTCTTTGATAAACTCAAAACTTCGGAGACAAAGTATACTGGGACTTGCTTTTTAGCTTGTCCTTCAAGCTTCTCTTGTACAAGCACCGCACTCACTGCAGAGTGCGAAGCTGCCACATACAATAGCAATGGAGCCCCTAGCACGGGTGGAGTTAATGTTGTTAAATCAATCAGGTATTGCTTCAGCTCTTCGAAAGCTTTCTGTTGAGTTGAGCCCCATTGAAAAACTTCAGCTGACTTTAGTACTTCAAAGAATGGTAAATTTCTTTCTACCGATCTAGATATAAATCAATTCAAAGATGCCAGTCTCCCTGTCAGCCGTTGGGCCCCCTTCTTTGTGCTTGGCGGCTCCATTCGAAGGATAGCTTCGATCTTGCTTGGGTTGGCTTCGATCCCCTTTGTTGAAACTAGACAGCCAATGAACTTGCCCTTCTTCACTCTGAAGACACATTTTTCTGGATTTAATTTCAGGCCAGCTTGCCTAAAATTAGCAAATGTTTCCTGCAAATCAGTAATGTGGTTTTCTTGCTTCGTGCTCTTCACTGTGATATCATCAACATATGTTAGTATATTTCTGCCTATTTGAGAATGAAGAACCTTGGCTGTCATCCTGCTGAAGCTTCCTCCAGCATTCTTGAGCCCCTCAGGCATCCAAAGATAACAATATGTACCACTAGGGGTTATGAAGCTGGTCTTTGGCTCATCTTCCTTCTTCATCCAGATTTGGTGGTAGCCTGAATAACAATCTAGTAGACTCATGAGCTCTGACAAAGCTGCTGCATCTATGAGAGAATCTATTCTTTGTAATGGGAACTCATCATTTGGACAAGCCTTGTTCGAATCAGTAAAATCAATGCACATTCTCCATTTACCATTGGCCTTCTTCACCATGACAGTGTTGGCTAGCCATTCTGGGTATTTTACTTCTCTGATGACACCAGCACTAAGAAGTCATTTTACTTTGTTCCGAGCACCTTTGGCTTTATCGTCAGACATTTTCTGAAGCTTTTGCTTCCTGGGTCTGAAAGATGGATCGACATTGAGTGAATGTTCAATGACGTCCCTGTTGACACCACAGAGATCGTTGGCTGACCATGCAAAAACATCTTTGTTGTTGAATAAAAACCTTATCAAGGTTTTCTCCTACTCTTCAGATAATTGTGACCCCAGCAATACCTTCTGCTCTGCTATGTCTTCACATAGAAGCATGGGCTTCGGCTGATCAGCCGAAGCAGCCTTCTCTCTTCTGTACTTATACTGTTCACAAGCTTTGGCTCCATCTATATTGTGGATTGCTTTTGAGTCTGTCCAATTTCCTTCAGCCTTTCTGGCAGCTTCCTGACTTCCATGAATAGCAATAGGCCCTTGATCTAAAGGTATCTTCATACACAGATATGTTGGATGAAGAATTGCTTCGAATGCGTTGAGTGTTCCACGACCAATGATTGCATTGTAGGGGTACTCCATGTCAACAATATCAAACACAACCTGTTCAGTTCTTGTATTGTGAACAAATCCGAAGGTTACTGGCATCGTGATCTTGCCAAGTGCAACAATCTGCCTTCCTCCGAAACCACAAAGAGAGTGTGTAGCATCATGGATCTTATCCTCTGGCTCTTGCATCTGTCTGAAGGCCTTAGAAAATATGATATCCGCTGCACTGCCTGTATCAACCAGAACATTGTGGACTAGAAATCCCTTGATGACACAAGATATGACCATAGCATCATTGTGAGGGTAATCCTTAAGCTGAAGGTCCTCTTGGGAGAAGGTAATTGGGATGTGGGACCATTTTGACTTGATGAAGGGTCCCTGCACCCCGACATGTTGTACCCTTCTCTAGGCCTCCTTCTTCTGCTTCTTGTTGACCGGCTCTAAGCATGAACCGCCTGTTATTGGGAGCACCATCTTCATAGCTGAAGCAGCTTCGGCTTGGTTGCCGGACGAAGCCATCAGCTTGAAAGTGGAAGTGAGTTCACCGGAGGTGGGCGCCAATGTTGGGGACTTGTTCTCAAGTGCTACGAGTTAATAACAAGGCAACACAAAATGTTAAATATTAATGTCCTTCGTCCTTCGAAGCATTATTTCCCTTAGAATATAACGATCTTCGGACGAAGGTCATGAAGGACGTACCTTCATCATCACAGTATACATTAATGAAAGATGAAGCATATGAAATATGAAAGATAACATGAATAATCATATAACATCATTAATATAACTTTATTATATTATCACGGAAAATAGAGACAATATTGAATTACAAATGTACCTTCGGCTTGACAAAAGGTAAAAGTACAAGTGTGACGCACGAGCAAGTACAAGTCAGTGTGAACAATACGAGGGTACTGTTCATCTATTTATAGGCATAGGGCACATCCTGTGAGATATTACATTCATGCCCTTTACAAAAGATTACAATTATGACACAGACTCTCATGGATCAATCGGTCATTTCTTCTTTAAGTCGGTGTAGTCCTTCGTCTTGAGACATGCCACTATGCCGAAGCTTTATGGGTGATAACTTCGGCACTTCTTTTGAGAGGATCCGTCGAAGGTGTTTTTTCTTGCAGGATCTTCGACGATGAAGCATACCCCCAACAGGCGTCATCTTTGTGTACCTAGGATTTTCACGAATGAGGTTCACAAGATGAGGGTCAATAACAGTAAAAGACCTGAGCATAAGTCGGACGACGTCGTGGTCCGTCCATCTCGTGCTTCCATAGCTCCTGATCTTGTTAACCAGGGTCTTGAGCCTATTGTACGTTTGCATTGGCTCCTCTCCCCTGATCATGGCAAACCTTCCTAGCTTGCCTTCCACCAACTCCATTTTTGTGATCATGGTGGCGTCGTTCCCCTCATGTGAAATCTTGAGGGTGTCCCATATTTGCTTGGCGTTGTCCAAGCCGCTCACCTTATTGTATTCATCCCTGCACAATGATGCTAACAAAATAGTGGTACCTTGTGCATTCTTATGAATTTGTTTGTTAATGAATATAGGGTTATCCATACTATCAAATTGCATTACATTCTCAACTACCTCCCAAATACTAGGATGGAGAGAGAAAAGGTGACTACGCATTTTGTGACTCCAAAAAGCGTAGTCCTCTCCATCAAAGTGTGGAGGTTTACCAAGAAGAATGGAAAGCAAATGGGCATTGGAATTATATGGAATACGAGAATAATCAAATGAAAAATTTGAGTTAACCACTTTTTTTTCTCTCGTCGTAGTCATCGTCTCTTTGGGAAGAAGAAGACTCGTCGCTGTCGTAGTAGACGATCTTCTTGATGCGCCTCTTCTTCTTCCTGTCCTTCTTCTTATGACTCGAGCCAGAGTCAGTGGGCTTGTCGTCCCTTGGCTCGTTGAAGATGGACTCCTTCTCCTTATCGTTGACCACCATCCCCTTTCCCTTAGGATCCATCTCTTCGGGCGATTAGTCCCTTTCGTGAAGAGAACGACTCTGATACCAATTGAGAGCACCTAGAGGAGGGGTGAATAGGTGATCCTATAAAATTCAACAACTAATAGCCAATAAAACTTGGTTAAGTGTTAGTATGGCTAAGTAGCAAACTCTTGCGAACACACAAGTAATCACAGAAAAGCAATCACAAGCGACACGCGAGTTATCCCGTGGTTCGGCCAAGTATAATAATTGCCTACTTCCATGTTGTGGCGTCTCAATGGACGAGGGTTGCACTCAACCCCTTTCAAGTGATCCAATGATCAACTTGAATGCCACGATGTTATTCTTTCTTATCTCTTTTCCCGTTCGTGAGGAATCTCCACAAGTTGGAGTCTCTCGCCCTTACAATAAAGATCACGGTGAAAGCACAAGAGTAAGGATGGGAAGCAACAAACACAAATCCGCGGCAATTCACACGCACACAAGCCAAGACTTGAGCTCAAAATGAAACACAACTAGTTCACTACAAGAACGGAGCTCAAATCACTAACACGGTCGATCAAGTGCGCGGAGATGGAGTGTGGAAGACTTAGAATGCTCAAAGTATGCTTAGTTGCCTCCTCCATACGCCTAGGGGCCCCTTTTATAGGCCCAAGGCAGCTAGGAGCCGTTGGAGGCATTCTTGGAAGGCAAATCTTGCCTTCTGTCGGGTGGCGCACCGTACAGTCTGGTGCACCACTGGACAACCACTATTGCATGTCCGGTGCGGATTTCCTTCCATTCCTGGCGTAGCCGACCGTTGCAACTTCGGGCTGGTTGGCACACCGGACACTGTCCAGTGCACACCGGACAGTCCGGTGCCCCCAGCCAACCGTTGGAGCGGGCAACGCATCGCCCGCGGATTTGGCGGCCGAGCGTTGTGCTGGCGGCCGTTGGCTCATGGACAGTTCGGTGCACCACCGGACAGTCCGGTGAATTATAACCGTACACCGCTGAAGTTTTCCCGAGAGTGGCCAGTTCGCCGGAGACCAGCCTGCACCACCGGACACTGTCCCGGTGCACCACCGGACTGTCCGGTGTGCCAGACTGTGCTGAGTCTTGGCTGCACATAGGCACTCTCTTCCAATCTTTTTCTTTTCCTGTTTCTAGCACTTAGGTAACTTCATTAGTACCCAAAACAAATGTACTAAGTCTAGAAACATACCTTCTTGTTGATTTGCACTTCATTCATCATTTGGCATATAATAACCCACTTAATATGTGTTGGACACTTAATCACCAAAATATACTAGAAATGGCCCAAGGGCACATTTCCCTTTCATCTTGAACACTAAGAGGAGAATTTCATCCAGGGGGAGTTTGTTTAGTCAAAGAAAAAGCATTTGAAACAGGGGGAGAAATTTTCAAATCTCAAAAAATGCTTCTCGAAATCTTATTCATATACCTTTGACTATTTGCAAAAAGAATTTCCAAAAACATTTGCAAAAACAAAACAAGTGGTGCAAGCGTGGTCCAAAATGTTAAAAAGGAAGAAAGCAATCCATGCATATCTTATGAAAGTTTAAATTGGTTTAATTCCAAGCAACCTTTGCACTTACCTTATGAAAACTAGTTCAATTATACACTTATATATTTGCTTTGGTTTGTGTTGGCATCAATCACCAAAAAGGGGGAGATTGAAAGGGAAATAGGGTCAAACCTTTTTCTAAATGATTTTGGTGGTTGAATTTCCCAACACAAATAATTGGACTAACTAGTTTGCTCTAGATTATAAGTTCTATATGTGCCAAAGGTTCAACACAAACCAATAAAAAGTCCAAGATAGGGTTCAAAAGAAAGGAGCAAAAGAAAACCGAAGGCTGCTGAAAGTCGCCTAGAGGGGGGTGAATAGGCGGAATCTAAAATTTACAAACTTAAGCACACACTACAAGCCGGGGTTAGCGTTAGAATTAAATTCGAGTCCGAAAGAGAGGGAAAACAAATCAATAAAGAAATAAAGCGGATGAACACAGTGATTTGTTTTACCAAGGTTCGGTTCTTGCAAACCTACACCCCGTTGAGGTGGTCACAAAGACCGGGTCTCTTTCAACCCTTTCCCTCTCTCAAACGGTCACTTAGACCGAGTGAGCCTTTCTCTTCAATCAAATGGGACACTTAGTCCACTACAAGGACCACCACAACTTGGTGTCTCTTGCTTTGATTACAAGTGAGTTGGAAACAAGAATGGAGGAAGAAGAAAAGCAATCCAAGCGCAAGAGCTCAAAAGAACACAAAAGTCTCTCTCTCTCTCTAGTCACTAATTTGTTTGGGGTGATTCTGGATTTGGGAGAGGATTTGATCTCTTTGTTTGTGTCTTGGAATGAAGTCTATAGCTCTTGTATGAGGTCTGATGGCTGAAAACTTGGATGCAATGAAGTGTGGTGGTTGGGGGGTATTTATAGCCCCAACCACCAAAATGACCGTTGGTGAGGGCTTCTGTCCTATGGCGCACCGGACAGTCCGGTGCGCCACCGGACACTGTCCGATACGCCAGCCACGTCACCAGGCCGTTGTGTTCCGACCGTTGGAGCTCTGACATGTGGGGCCACCGGACAGTCACTGTTCACTGTCCGGTGCGCCTTCTCGCGCCTGCTCTGACTCTGCGCGCGCAGTCGCGCACTGTTCACTATTCCTGTAGCTTTTGCAGACAACCGTTGGCGTAGTTAGCCGTTACTCCGCTAGCACACCGGACAGTCCAGTGCTACACCGGACAGTCCGGTGAATTATAGCGGAGGGGCTCCCCGAATTCCCGAAGCTGAGCAGTTCAGAGTGATTCTCCCTGGTGCACCGGACACTATCCGGTGGCACACTGGACAGTCCGGTGCGCCAGACCAGGGCAGCCTTCGGTTGTTTTGCTCCTTTCTTTTTGAACCCTTTCTTTGAACTTTGTATTGGTTTATTGTGAACCTTTGGCACCTGTAGAACTTATAATCTAGAGCAAACTAGTTAGTCCAATTGTTTGTGTTGGGCAATTCAACCACCAAAATCATTTAGGAAAAGGTGTGAGCCTATTTCCCTTTCAATCTCCCCCTTTTTGGTGATTGATGCCAACACAAACCAAAGCAAATATATAAGTGCAGAATTGAACTAGTTTGCATAAGATAAGTGCAAAGGTTACTTGGAATTAAACCAATATACATCTCATAAGATATGCATGGTTGCTTTCTTCTATTTTAACATTTTGGACCACGCTTGCACCACATGTTTTGTTTTTGCAAAATCTTTTGAAAATTCTTTTCAAAGTCTTTTTGCAAATAGTCAGAGGTAAATGAATAAGATTTTGAGAAGCATTTTCAAGATTTGAAATTTTCTCCCCCCGTTTCAAATGTTTTTCCTTTGACTAAACAAAACTCACCCTCAATGAAATTCTCCTCTTAGTGTTCAAGAGGGTTTTAGATATTAATTTTGAAAGGGGTAATACCAATTTGAAATTATATCAAAAATAAGATACCAATTGAAAAACTTCTTTAAATTCAAATTGAAAGACTACATTTTTTAAATTTATGATGGTGCGGTCCTTTTGCTTTGGGCTAATACTTTCTCCCCCTTTGGCATGAATCGCCAAAAACGGATACTTGTGAGTGAAATATAAGCCCTTTTACTTTCTCTCCCCCTTTGGTAAACAATATATGAGTGAAGATTATACCAAATTGGAGAGCGGTGCAGAGTGACGGCGAAGGATGAATAATTCGATGGAGTGGAGTGGAAGCCTTGTCTTCGCTGAAGACTCCATTTCCCTTTCAATCTATGACTTATTATGAAATATACTTGAAAACCACATTAGTCATTGCAAAGAAAGAGAGATGATCAAAGGTATATAAATGAGCTATATGTGCAAAATATCAATCAAAATTCCTAGAATCAAGAATATTTAGCTCATGCCTAAGTTTGGTAAAGGTTTTCTCATCTAATGGCTTGGTAAAGATATCGGCTAATTGTTCTTTGGTGCTAACATATGCAATCTCGATATCCCCCTTTGTTGGTGATCCCTCAAAAAGTGATACCGAATGGCTATGTGTTTAGTGCGGCTGTGCTCAATGGGATTATCCGCCATGCGGATTGCACTCTCATTATCACATAGGAGAGGAACTTTGGTTAATTTGTAACCATAGTCCCTAAGGGTTTGCCTCATCCAAAGCAATTGCACGCAACAATGACCTGCGGCAATGTACTCGGCTTCGACGGTTGAAAGAGCTACTGAGTTTTGTTTCTTAGAAGCACAAGATACCAGAGATCTTCCCAAGAACTGGCAAGTCCCTGATGTGCTCTTTCGATCAATTTTACACCCTGCCCAATCAGCATCTGAATATCCAATTAAATCAAAAGTGGATCCCCTAGGGTACCAAAGGCCAAACTTAGGAGTATAAACTAAATATCTCAAGATTCATTTTATGGCCCTAAGGTGAACTTCCTTAGGATCGGCTTGGAATCTTGCACACATGCATACGGAAAGCATAATATCCGGTCGAGATGCACATAAGTAAAGTAAAGATCCTATCATCGACCGGTATACCTTTTGATCTATGGATTTACCTCCCGTGTCGAGGTTGAGATGCCCATTGGTTCCCATGGGTGTCTTGATGGGCTTGGCATCCTTCATCTCAAACTTGGTGAGTATGTCTTGAATGTACTTCATTTGGCTGATGAAGGTGCCCTCTTGGAGTTGCTTGACTTGAAAGCCTAGAAAATACTTCAACTCCCCCATCATAGACATCTCGAATTTTTGAATCATGATCCTACTAAACTCTTCACAAGTAGATTTATTAGTAGACCCAAATATGATATCATCAACGTAAATTTGGCATACAAACAAATCATTTGCAATTGTTTTAGTAGAGAGTGTTGGATCGACTTTTCCGACTTTGAAGCCATTAGCGATAAGAAAATCTCTTAGGCATTCATACCATGCTCTTGGGGCTTACTTGAGCCCATAAAGCACCTTAGAGAGTTTATAAACATGGTTAGGGTACTCACTATCTTCAAAGCTAGGAGGTTGCTCAACATAGACCTCCTCCTTGATTGGTCCATTGAGGAAGGCACTTTTCACGTCCATTTGGTAAAGCTTAAAGCCATGGTAAGTAGCATAGGCAAGTAATATATGAATTGACTCAAGCCTAGCTACGGGTGCATAGGTTTCACCAAAATCCAAACCTTCGACTTATGAATATCCCTTGGCTACAAGTCGGGCTTTGTTCCTTGTCACCACACCATTCTCATCTTGCTTGTTGCGGAAGACCCACTTGGTTCCTACAACATTTTGATTAGGACGTGGAACAAGATGCCATACCTCTATCCTTGTGAAGTTGTTGAGTTCCTCTTGCATTGCCAACACCCAATCCGAATCCCTTAATGCGTCTTCCACCCTGTATGGCTCAATAGAAGACACAAAGGAGTAATATTCACAAAAATGAGCAACACGAGATCGAGTGGTTACCCCCTTATGAATGTCGCCGAGAATGGAGTTCATGGGGTGATCTCGTTGTATTGTTTGCTGGACTCTTGGGTGTGGCAGTCTTGGACCCTCATCATCTTTCTCGTCTTGATCATTAACATCTCCCCCTTGATCATTGCCCTCCTCTTGAGGTGGCTCATCTTATTAATCCTCATCATCTTGAGCTTGATCCTTATCTTGGGTTGGTGGAGATGCTTGATTTGAAGATGATGGTTGATCTTGTGCTTGTGAAGGCTCTTCGGATTCCTTAGGACATACATCCCCAATGGACATGTTCCTTAGCGCGACGCATGGAGCCTCTTCATCATCTAGCTCATCAAGATCAACTTGCTCTACTTGAGAGCCGTTAGTCTCATCAAACACAATGTCACAAGAAACTTCAACTAGTCCAGTGGACTTGTTAAAGACTCTATATGCCCTTGTGTTTGAACCATAACCAAGTAAAAAACCTTCTACAGACTTAGGAGCAAATTTGGATTTTCTACCTCTTTTAATAAGAATAAAGCATTTGCTACCAAAGACTCAAAAATATGAAACATTAGGCTTTTACCGGTGAGGAGTTCATATGATGTCTTCTTGAGGATTCGATGAAGGTAGAGACGGTTGATGGCGTAGCAAGCGGTGTTGATTGCTTCCGCCCAAAACTGGTCTGAAGTCTTGTACTCATCAAGCATGGTCCTTGCCATGTCAAGTAGAGTTCTATTCTTCCTCTCCACTACACCATTTTGCTGAGGCGTGTAGGGAGAAGAGAACTCATGCTTGATGCCCTCTTCCTCAAGAAAACCTTCTATTTGTGAGTTCTTGAACTCCGTCCCATTGTCGCTTCTTATCTTTTTGATTCTCAATCCAAACTCATCTTGGGCTCGTCTCAAGAATCCCTTTAAAATCTCTTAGGTTTGGGATTTATCCTGCAAAAAGAACACCCAAGTGAAGCGAGAATAATCATCCACAATTACAAGACAATACTTACTCCCGCCGATGCTTATGTAAGTTATCGGGCCGAATAGATCCATGTGGAGTAGTTCAAGTGGCCTGTCGGTCGTCATGATGTTCTTGTGTTGATGATGAACACCAACTTGCTTCCCTGCTTGACATGCGCTACAAACCCTGTCTTTCTCAAAATGAACATTTGTTAGTCCCAAAATGTATTCTCCCTTTAGAAGCTTATGAAGATTCTTCATCCCAACGTGGGCTAGTCGGCGATGCCAGAGCCAACCCATGTTAGTCTTAGCAATTAAGCAAGTGTCGAGTTTAGCTCTATTAAAATCAACTAAGTATAGCTGACCCTCTAACACTCCCTTAAATGCTACTGAATCATCACTTCTTCTAAAGACAGTAACACCTACATCAGTAAATAGACAATTGTAGCCCATATTGCATAATTGAGAAATAGAAAGCAAATTGTAATCTAAAGAATCTACAAGAAAAACATTGGAAATAGAATGGTCAGGTGATATAGCAATTTTACAAAGTCCTTTGACCAAACCTTGATTTCCATCCCTGAATGTGATAGCTCTTTGGGGATCATGGTTTTTCTCATAGGAGGAGAACATCCTTTTCTCCCAGTCAAGTGGTTTGTGCACCCGCTATCGATGATCCAACTTGAGCCCCCGGATGCATAAACCTACAAAACAAATTTAGGCCTTGTTCTTAGGTACCAAAACGGTCTTGGGTCCTTTCACATTAGAAACAGGCACCTTGGGTACCCAAACACAAGTCTTTGACCCCTTGTGTTTGCCCCCAACATATTTGGCAACTACTTTGCCTGATTTGTTAGTGAGCACATAAGAAGCATCAAAAGTTTTAAATGAAATATTAGGTTCATTTGATGCTATAGGAGATTTCTTTTTAGGCAATTTAGCATGAGTGGATTGCCTAGAACTAGATGTCTCACTCTTATACATAAAAGCATGATGAGAGCCAGAGTGAGACTTCCTAGAATGAGTTCTCCTAATTTTATGTTCGGGATAACCGGCAGGGTATAAAATGTAACCCTCGTTATCCTGAACCATGGGAGCTTTGCCCTTAACAAAGTTAGACAATCTTTTAGGGGCACTGAGTTTGACATTGCCTCCCTGTTGGAAACCAATGGCATCCTTAATGCCAGGGCGTCTCCCACTATAAAGCATACTACGAGCAAATTTAAATTTTTCATTTTCTAATTCATGCTCGGTAATTTTAGCATCTAGTTTTGCTATATGAACATTTTGTTGTTTAATCATAGCAATGTGATCATGGATAGCATCAATGTTAATATCTCTACATCTAGTGCAAATAGATACATGCTCAATGGTAGATGTAGAGGGTTTTCAAACATTTAACTCATCAATCTTAGCATGTAAAATAGCATTTTCATTCTTAAGATTAGAAATAGAAACATTGCAAACATTTAGATCTTTAGCCTTAGCAATTAATTTTTCATTCTCAATTTTAAGGCTAGAGAGAGATGCATTCAATTTGTCAATCTTAGCAATCAAATTAACATTATCATTTTTAAGACTAACAATTGAATCATCATAAACATTTGAACTTTCAACCTTAGCAATTAATTTAGCATTCTCATTCCTAAGGTTGGCAATAGTATCATGGCAAGAACTTAGCTCACTAGTTAATTTTTCACATTTTTCTACTTCTTGAGCATAAGCATTTTTAACCTTAACATGCTTCTTATTTTCTTTAATTAGGAAATCCTCTTTGCTATCCAAGAGTTCATCCTTCTCATGAATGGCTCCTATTAATTCATTTAGTTTTTCTTTTTGTTGCATGTTGAGGTTGGAAAAAAGGGCAAGTAAATTATCCTCATCATCACTAGAGTTCTCCTCATCACTAGATGTAGCATATTTAGTGGAGGCTCTAGATTCTACCTTCTTTTTGCCGTCCCTTGCCATGAGGCACTTGTGGCCGACATTGGGGAAGAGGAGACCCTTGTTGACGGCGATGTTTGCGGCGTCCTCGTCGGAGGAGGAGTCGGTGGAGCTCTCGTCGGAGTCCCACTCCCGGCAAACATGGGCATCGCCGCCCTTCTTCTTGTAGTACCTCTTCTTTTCCTTCTTATTCCCCCTCTTGTCGTCGCCCCTATCACTGTCACTAGAAATAGGATATTTTGCTATAAAGTGATCGGGCTTACCACACTTGTAGCAAACCTTCTTGGAACGGGACTTGTAATCCTTCCCCTTCCGTTGCTTGAGGATTTGGCAGAAGCTCTTGATGATGAGCTCCATCTCCTCGTTGTCGAGCTTGGAGGCGTCGATGGGGAGTCTACTTGATGTAGACTCTTCTTTCTTCTCCTCCGTCGCCTTGAATGCGACGGGTTGCATCTCGGGTGTTGTCGGGGACCATAATTAGGGGTACCCCCAAGACTCCTAATCTCAGCTGGTAACCCCCATCAGCACAAAGCTGCAAAGGCCTGATGGGTGCGATTAAGTTAAGGCTCGGTCCACTCAAGGGACACGATCCCGCCTCGCCCGAGGCTAGCCTCAGGCAAGGGCAGCCGACCCCGAAGGATTCACGCCTCGCCCGAGGACCCCCTCAAGCAACGGACACACCTTCGGCTCGCCCGAGGCCTAGTCTTCGCCAAGAAGCAACCTTGGCCAGGTCGCCACACCGACCGACCGTATCGCAGAAGCATTTAATGCAAAGGTGGCCTGACACCTTATCCTGACGCGCGCCCCTCAGTCGACAGAGCTGAAGTGACCGCAGTCACTTCGCCGCTCCGCTGACCGGCCTGACAAGAGGACAGCGCCGCCTGCGTCGCTCTGACTGTTGTGCCGCACGACAGAGTGAGGCTGACAGCAGCCAAGTCCGGCTTCGGGCGCCATAGGAAACTCCGCCTCGCCCGACCCTAGGGCTCGGACCCGGCCTCGGCCCCGGAAGACAACGAACTCCGCCTCGCCCGACCCCAGGGCTCGGACTCGGCCTCGGCCCTGGAAGACGACAAACTCCGCCTCGCCCGACCCCAGGGCTCGGACTCGGCCTCGGCCCCAGAAGACGACGAACTCCGCCTCGCCCGACCCCAGGGCTCGGACTCGGCCTCGGCCCCGGAAGATGACGGACTCTGCCTCACCCGACCCTAGGGCTCGGACTCAGCCTCGGCTCCGGAAGACGACGAACTCCGCCTCGCCCGACCCGGGGCTCGGACTCGACCCCGACCTCGGAAGACAGACTCGACCTCAACCTCGAAAGAGCCTCTGCCTCGCCCGACCCAGGGCTCGGACGGACCACGTCACAGGGGGGCCATCATTACCCTACCCCTAGCTAGCTCAGGCTATGGGGAACAAGACCGGCGTCCCATCCGGCTCGCCCCGGTAAACAAGTAATGATGGCGCCCCGCGTGCTCCATGACGACGGCGGCTCTCAACCCCTTACGGAAGCAAGGAGACGTCAGCAAGGACTCGACAGCCCCGACAGCTGTCCTTCCGCAAGGCTCCAGCGCTCCTCCGATGGCCACGACATCACATGAACAGGGTGCCAAAACCTCTCCGGCTGCCACGACAGCATGTACTTAGGGCGCTAGCTCCTCTCTGCTAGACATGTTAGCACACTGCTACATCCCCTATTGTACACCTGGGCCCTCTCCTTATGCCTATAAAAGGAAGGCCCAGGGCACTCGACCAGAGGGTTGGCCGCGCGGGAAGGACGGGACGGCATGCGCAGGCCTCTCGCTCCCTCCCACGCGGACGCTTGTAACCCCCTACTGCAAGCGCACCCAACCTGGGCGCGGGACAAACATGAAGGCCGCGGGTCTCCCCTTTTACGCCCGTCTCCTTGTTTCCCCCCTCCGTGCTCCGTCTCGCGCCGACCCATCTGGGCTGGGGCACGCGGCGACAATTCACTCGTCGGTCCAGGGACCCCCTAGGGTCGAAATGCCGACAGTTGGCACGCCAGGTAGGGGCCTGCTGCGTGTTGAGAACAGCTTCCCGTCAAGCTCCAGATGGGTAGTCTCCAGCAACCTTTCCAGCCCGGGACGGTGCTCCGTTTCGGGAGTCTCGAGTTCATGTCCCTCGACGGCAGCTACGACATGATACTCCTTCCTCCGCCGCGCGACAGCGATAATGGCGGCCGACAACTCGCCCGCTGGCGGCGGAATCGACGATGTCTTTCCCACGTGGCGAAAGAACAACATTCGGGTTTGTCCCGTCGCCTCCTCCGCCGGCGGAGCAGGAGGCGAGGCAACCAAGGCCAAGCAGGAGGCGGCACCTCGTCGGCTATCGAGCGAGTCGACGGTGCCGGCGCCCCAATGGGGGACACGTCGAGCGTCGCCCTCGCATCTGAGACAAAGACGAGCGTCGTTTCCCCACGACACGCCAACTCCAAGCGAACGGACGACGCCAGCACGCTCGCAAAGGACTTGCTGGGTGTCACCCTCGTACCCGAGACGACGGTGCAGTCTACCCCTGACGCGACTTCATCACCGCCCGTCGACCAGAAGGTACCGACCGATTCCCATCTTGTGCCTTTTGGGTTCAGCCTCGACCCACCAAGCAACTTCGCTTCGGTGGAAGCCTTCATAGAGGCATGTCCAACCCCTCCGGGGTACGGTATGCGGTCACCCTGGGACTGGCTGACAGCCGTCTCGACCTACGGGCCCTCGGATCTCGACCTACAGCCGTCCTGACTTCTGTTAGGATTTCTCCGGACTTGGTAACCCTAGTGCCATGTGGGACTTCATGACCGCATGCGACTACTGCCTTTCCGACTGTTCTGACGGTAGCCGCAGCTTTGGCGACGAGGACTGCGGCCCAAGTCATGAATGTTTCCACGTCGATCTAGGGGGTCCCGGCGAAGGCAACCATCTTGGTATACTGGAAAACGGTGACCCCCCTAGGCTTGCACCTCGCGTTGACATCCTTCGGGAGCTAGCTGTGGTCCCAGTCCCTGCAGGGGGTCAGGACACATAGCTCGAGCAAATTCGCGAGATGCAGGCCAGGCTCGACGAGGGAGCAGGAACACTTGAGTTGTTCCGCTGGGACATCGGGCAAGAATGGGCAGGCCAAGCTCCGGCCAGAGAAGTGCGTCATCTACCCCAGGGCATCCAGCACCGCATCGCTGACGATGTCAGGGCGAGAGCACCATCGGCTTCCAGTGGGGTCGGCCAGAACCTGGCTGCAGCAGCAATACTTCTCCGCGCGATGCCGGAGCCATCGACCACCGAGAGGCGGCGCATCCAGGGAGAGCTCAAGAATCTCCTGGAGGACGCCGCGGTCCGACGGGCCGAAAGCTCTGCCTCCCGAAGGCAGGGGTACCCCTCGGAGCATCGCGCCACGACTTCTCGGTTCGTGCGGGAAGCCTCGGTCCACACCAGGCACACGCGCAACACAGCGCCTGCGGCCCTGGGACGCCTCGGCAACGAGCACCATCACCACAACCGTCGAACCCACCTCGACGAGAGGGTGCGCCGAGGCTACCACCCCAGGCGTGGGGACGCTACGACAGCGGGGAGGATCGGGGTCCCTCACCCGAACCACCCGGTCCGCAGGCTTTCAGCCGGGCCATACGACGGGCGCCGTTCCCGACCCGGTTCTGAACCCCGACTACCATCACAAAGTACTCGGGGGAAACGAGGCCGGAACTGTGGCTCGCGGACTACCGGCTGGCCTGCCAACTAGGTGGAACGGATGATGACAACCTCATCATCCGCAACCTCCCCCTGTTCCTCTCCGACATCGCTCGAGCCTGGTTGGAACACCTGACTCCGGGGCAGATCTCCAACTGGGACGACCTGGTCCAAGCCTTCGCCGGCAACTTCCAGGGCACGTACGTGCGCCCTGGGAACTCCTGGGATCTCCAAAGCTGCCGCCAGCAGCCGGGAGAGTCTCTCCGGGACTACATCCGACGATTCTCGAAGCAGCGCACCGAGCTACCCAACGTCACCGACCCGGATGTCATCGGCGCGTTCCTCGCCGGCACCACCTGCCGCGACCTGGTGAGCAAGCTGGGTCGCAAGACCCCCACCAGGGCGAGCGAGCTGATGGACATCGCCACCAAGTTTGCCTCTGGCCAGGAGGCGGTTGAGGCCATCTTACGAAAAGACAAGCAGCCCCAGGGCCACCAGCTGGAAGATGTCCCCGAGGCGTCCACTTAGCGCGGCACCAAGAAGAAAGGCAAGAAGAAGTCGCAAGCGAAATGTGACGCCGCCGACGTGGATCTTGTCGCCGCCGTTGAGTACAAGAACCCTCGGAAACCTCCCGGGGGCGCCAATCTCTTCGACAAGATGCTCAAGGAGCCGTGTCCCTATCATTAGGGGCCCGTCAAGCACACCATTGAGGAGTGCGCCATGCTTCGGCGCCACTTTCACAAGGCTGGGCCACCTGCAGAAGGTGGCAGGGCCCGCAACGACGATAAGAAGGAAGATGACAAGGCAGGAGAGTTCCCCGAGGTCCACGACTGCTTCATGATCTACGGTGGGCGAGTGGCGAACGCCTTGGCTCAGCACCGCAAGCAAGAGCATCGGGAGGTCTGCTCAGTAAAGGTGGTGGCGCCAGTCTACCTAGACTGGTCCGACAAGCCCATCACCTTTGACCAGGGCGACCATCCCAACCGCGTGCCGAGCCCGGGGAAATATCCGCTCGTTGTCGATCCCGTCATCGGCAACGTTAGGCTCACAAAGGTCCTCATGGACGGAGGCAGCAGCCTCAACATCATCTACGCCAAGACCCTCGGGCTCTTGCGGATCGATCTGTCCTCGGTCTGGGCGGGCGCGGTGCCTTTCCACAGGATCATCCCCGAGAAACGCGTCCAGCCCCTCAGACAACTCGATCTACCCGTCTGCTTCGGGACTCCCTCCAACTTCCAAAGGGAAACCCTCACGTTCGAGGTGGTCGGGTTCCGAGGAACCTACCACGTAGTGCTGGGGAGGCCATGCTACGCCAAGTTCATGGCTGTCCCTAACTACACCTACCTCAAGTTCAAGATACCGAGCCCCAACGGGGTCATCACCGTCGGCCCCACGTACCGACACACGTACGAATGCGACGTGGAGTGCGTGGAGTACACCGAGGCCCTCGCCAAATCTGAGGCCCTCATCGCCAACCTGGAGAGCCTCTCCAAGGAGGCGCCCGACGTGAAGCGCCATGCCAGCAATTTCGAGCCAGCAGAGACGGTCAAATCCGTCCCTCTCGAGCCCAGCAACGACGTCTCCAAGCAGGTCTGGATCGGCTCCGAGCTCGACCCCAAATAGGAAGCAATGCTCGTCGACTTTCTCCATGCAAACGCCGACGTTTTTGCGTGGAGTCCCTTGGACATGCCTGGCATACCGAGGGAGGCTGCCGAGCACTCGCTGGATATCCGAGCTGGAGCCCGACCCGTGAAGCAGCCTCTACGCCGATTCAACGAAGAAAAGCGTAGAGCCATAGGCGAGGAGATCCACAAACTGATGGAGCAGGGTTCATCAAAGAGGTATTCCATCCCGAATGGCTTGCCAACCCTGTGCTTGTGAGAAAGAAAGGAGGGAAAGGACGGATGTGCGTAGACTACACTGGTCTGAACAAAGCATGTCCAAAAGTTCCCTATCCTCTGCCTCGCATCGATCAAATCGTGGATTCCACTGCTGGGTGCGAAACCCTGTTTTTCCTCGATGCCTACTCAGGGTATCACCAAATCAGGATGAAAGAGTCCGACCAGCGCGGTGCTGGCGTCCACCTCCGACCTCCTTTCTGACCTTGAAACGATATTCCGGTGTCTCAAGGCGAAAGGCGTAAAACTAAATCCCGAGAAGTGCGTCTTCGGAGTACCCCGAGGCATGCTCTTGGGGTTCATCGTCTCCGAGCGGGGCATCGAGGCCAACCCGGAGAAAATCGCGGCCATCACCAACATGGGGCCCATCAAGGACTTGAAGGGCGTACAGAGGGTCATGGGATGCCTTGTGGCTCTGAGCCGCTTCATCTCGCGCCTCGGCGAAAGAGGCCTACCCCTGTACCGCCTCTTAAGAAAGGCTGAGTGCTTTACTTGGACCCCTGAGGCCGAGGAAGCCCTCAGGAACCTGAAGGCGCTCCTCACGAACGCGCCCATCTTGGTGCCTCCCGCTGCCAGAGAAGCCCTCTTGATCTACGTCGCCGCTACCACTCAGGTGGTCAGCGTCGCGATCGTGGTTGAGAGACGAGAAGAGGGGCATGCATTGCCCGTCTAGAGGTAGGTCTACTTCATCAGTGAGGTACTGTCCGAGACCAAGATCCGCTACCCACAAATTCAGAAGCTATTGTACGCGGTGATTCTGACGTGGTGGAAGTTGCGACACTACTTCGAGTCTCATCCGGTGACTGTGGTGTCATCCTTCCCCCTGAGGGAGATCATCCAGTGCCGAAAGGCCTCGGGTAGGATTGCAAAGTGGGCAGTGGAAATCATGGGCGAGACAATCTCGTTCGCCCCTCGGAAGGCCATCAAGTCCCAAGTCTTGGTGGACTTTGTGGCTGAATGGGTCGACACCCAACTTCCAGCGGCTCCGATCCAACCGGAACTCTGGACCATGTTTTTCGACGGGTCGCTGATGAAAATAGGAGCGGACGCGGGACTGCTCTTCATCTCACCCCTCGAGAAACACCTCCACTACGTGTTGCGCCTCCATTTCCCAGTGTCCAACAACGTGGCCGAGTACGAGGCTCTGGTTAACGGGTTGCACATCGCCGTCGAGCTAGGGGTCCGACGCCTCGACGCTCGCGGTGACTCGCAGCTTGTCATTGACCAAGTCATGAAGAACTCCCACTGCCGCGACCCGAAGATGGAAGCCTACTGCGACGAGGTTCGGCGCCTGGAAGACAAGTTCTACGGGCTCGAGCTCAACCACGTCGCCCGACGATACAACGAGACTACGGACGAGCTGGCTAAGATAGCCTCGGGGCGAACAACGGTTCCCTTGGACGTCTTCTCCCGGGACCTACATCAACCCTCAGTTAAGACCGATGACACGCCTGAGCCCGAGGCACCCTCGGCCCAGCCCGAGGAACCCTCGGCTCGGCCCGAGGCACCCTCAGCCCCCGAGGGTGAGGCACTGCGCGTCGAGGAAGAGCGGAGCAGGGTCACACCTAATCGAAACTGGCAGACCCCGTACCTGCAATATCTCCACCGAGGAGAGCTACCACTCGACCGAGCCGAAGCTCGGCGATTGGCACGGCGTGCCAAGTCGTTCGTCCTACTGGGAGACGGGAAGGAGCTCTACCACCGCAGCCCCTCTGGCATCCTCCAGCGATGCATATCCATCACCGAAGGTCTGGAGTTATTACAAGATATACACTCGGGGGCTTGCGGTCATCACGCAGCGCCTCGAGCCCTTGTCGGAAAAGCTTTCCGACAAGGTTTCTACTGGCCGACCGCGGTGACCGACGCCACTAGAATTGTCCGCACCTGCCAAGGGTGTCAATTCTACGCAAGGCAGACCCACCTGCCCGCTCAGGCTCTGCAGACAATACCCATCACCTTGTTGTTTGCTGTGTGGGGCCTGGACCTCGTCGGTCCCTTGCAGAAGGCACCCGGGGGCTACACACACCTGCTGGTCGCTATCGACAAATTCTCCAAGTGGATCGAGGTCCGACCCCTAAACAGCATCAGGTCCAAACAGGCGGTGGCTTTCTTCACCAACATCATCCATCGCTTCGGGGTCCCGAACTCCATCATCACCGACAATGGCACCCAGTTCACCGGCAGAAAGTTCCTGGACTTCTGCGAGGATCACCATATCCGGGTGGACTAGGCCGTCGTGGCTCACCCCATGACGAATGGGCAAGTAGAGCGTGCCAACGGCATGATTCTGCAAGGGCTCAAGCCACGGATCTACAACGACCTCAACAAGTTCGGCAAGCGATGGATGAAGGAGCTCCCCTCGGTGGTCTAGAGTTTGAGGACGACGCCGAGCCGAGCCACGGGCTTCACACCGTTTTTTCTAGTTTATGGGGTCGAGGCCATCTTGCCCACGGACTTAGAATAGGGCTCCCCGAGGACGAGGGCCTACGACGACCGACGCAACCGGATCGACCGAGAAGACTCACTGGACCAGCTGGGAGAGGCTCGGGACATGGCTTTACTACACTCGGCGCGGTATCAGCAGTCCCTGCGACGCTACCACGCCCGAGGGGTTCGGTCCCGAGACCTCCAAGTGGGCGACTTGGTGCTTCGGCTATGACAAGACGCCCGAGGGCGGCACAAGCTCACGCCTCCCTGGGAAGGGTCGTTCATCATCGCCAAGGTTCTGAAGCTCGGGACGTACAAGCTGGCCAACAGTCAAGGCGAGGTCTACAGCAACGCTTGGAACATCCGACATCTACGTCGCTTCTACCCTTAAGATGCTTTCAAGTCTCTCGTTCGTGCACAAAGTCTAACCATCAAGGAAGGGTTAGCCTTGCCTCAGCAAAGCCCGACCCTCCCTCGGGGGCTAGAAGGGGGGAACCCCCTCTGCGTCAAAATTTTCCTCGAAAAAAGTCTTCCATCAAAACGATTTTTGCGTCTCCCGGCTATATCAGTAACATGACCCCAAGAAATGAATAAGAGTGCATGTAAGTGGCAAGGCTGACCGATCCGAGGGACTCTTACGCCTCTAGGATACGGATACCTCACTCGTTGCCTACCACGAAAAATAACTCTTACTTGGGTAAGCAATCCTGCTACTGACGAACGAGTCCGGATACGCAAAACAGAAGGAAAAAGACGCAGCTTCATACCACGATGACAAAGTGTTCAGGCCTCAGCGGCCGCGAAAGGCACACACATGTCCAAAACAAACTGCTCCGGCAGAATCAAGCATCGCCCGGGGGAGGAGCGGCACCCTCGGCTTCATCTCCGACTTCAGCGCTGTCTCCACCCTCGGCAAGACCCGCCCCGGCCTCGAATGGCAGCGCAGACGGAAGGATCTCCACCTCGAAGGTGGACGCCAGCAGCGCGCTCGGGCCCGCGGCGGCCGCCTCAAGCCTCTGAACTTCGGCCAGGGCAACTTCGTCTTCATCGGGAAGACAATACCCCTCGCTAACCCACTCTAGATCCACGTCATAGTGGGAAGCGAGCACGGCGAAGGCCCGCCTAACGCCGTGATGCAGCGCCTCGTGGAGTCGGCCGCGCGCGCGGTCGCCCAAGGCCTGCAGGCGACTCTGAGGGGAGCTTCCCGAGGGGACGTCGTCAAGGCCTAAGGTCTGGCCAAGGGCCGAGATAGCCTCAGACATGGCCGTGCGGTCGGCCTCCTTCTGCCCAACCACCTAGGCAAGTGCCTTGGTGGACTCATCGAGGGCAGACTCGAGCTCTGAAAATAGCCAAAGCAGAAGACTTCAAACACGAGTTGAGGAATGAAGCTGAATCAAAATCTTAAAACAGCCAAGACATACCTTCGGCTTGGGCACGCTGCTCCGAGGATGCAGCTTGGGCCACGGCTAGGTCTACCGCAAGGGCTCCGGCCCGAGCAGACGCCTCGGCTAACTGGACTCCAAGAGCCTCAGCCCGGCTTTCAGCCTCGGTGGCCCGGCCCCGAGATTGGTTCCGCTTGCCGATGACCTAGCCAAGCTCCAACTGCTGCCGCTGCACCTCTACGTGTGCCACCGCTGCCTCTGCTCCCAGATCGACACAAAGCAACCGAAGGTCCGCCACCTCAGCGCTCTGTTGGGAGAGGTGCTCGGTAGCCCCGACAAGCGTGGTCCTTAGGGACCGCAGCGAACCCCAGACATTGGTCTCGCGGCGGATGAACGATGACTTGGCGGCGCTCAGATCCGTCAGATCCTGAGGAAAGGAAGCGGGGCGTCACGAAGAATGCCTTGGTCATGTGAAAGGTATGCTTGAAATCATTACCTGGAGGATCTTGGGAACGTCCCTGCAAAGGACCTCCAAGGTCGATCGAAGCGACCCCACCATTGCCTCGGCACACTCACGAAGCCCGTCCCAAGACTGCTCCTCTCGCTCATCGTCAAGAACGAAGAGGGGATCCGAAGCCCCACTGGTCCAGAACCGGAGTGACTAACGCCGCCCGTCGAGACTGCGCCGCGCGGGGACGAGGTTGCCGCTCCCTAGGACGGGTTGTGGTTCTACGCCCCCCTCCTCCGAGGCATCAAGTAGCGACGCCTCGACCATCTCAGCATCGGCGGCGACGGGTGGCTCCACGGCCAAAACAGCCACAAACTCGGTAGAAGCCAGTGCCAGCGCCGGCAACACGTCTGGTGGGCTCGAGGCCACAGCCGCGCCAGCAGTCTCCCTCGGCAGGACGGCCGCCTTGATGGAGGAGTCGGCCTCGGGAGCTCGCCCCATGGCAACTTGTGCCGACTGAACGCCCTGCTCGGGGGCATCTTGTGCAGAGGCCAGCCGGCCGCCGAGGCCTGGTGCGGCACTAGCTGCAGAAGCTGGCGTCGTCTTAAGGGCTTTTTGGGGAGCCAGACCGGTCAAACCGTGCCTCCGTTTGCTGGGAAGAAAGGGAAAAAGCAGGATCAGGACACACGAAGAAGGCACCGGAACAGAAGTATCCTCAGATACTTACCCACTTCGGGCCACAACCAATCGTGCCTGCGAGGAGGCCCCTCGAGCCTCGGCCCCCGCGGGCACCGCCGAGGTTTGCCCCGCAGCCGGCTTCGGGACCATCCCTGCCTCGGGCGCCCGGGGCGCCGAAGGGACGGTCTGCCTAGGCGCGAACACAGCAACCCGAGGATCGGCCTCCTCTACTGCCGGCACGGACAACGGCTCTAGGGGCATAGGCGGGACGGTCTGACTCCCCGGGGTCACCTCAGCTACCTGGGCCTAGGGGTCAAAAACCCCCTCGGCCTGCCCCCGTTCTTCGGGTCGGGACCCTGATGCCCCCGCCTTGAATACCGACAGCACCGGCCCACTCGAGGGCTGGCTCGACGACCCCTGGCCCAGCCTCAGATCCGGGCTGAGGCCAAGGCGGGTGGCCATGTCGTCGTCTTCATCATCGTCGTCGTCGTCATCAGGCGTCTCCGGCGATGGCTCCCTCGGGAGCCCGTCCCTCTCCTACCGTCGACGACGCTTCTCCAAGGCGTCCCGAGCCCGCATCTGCTCGCGGGCCTGAGCCTTCTTCGCGTCCTTCTTCTCCTTCTTCCTCTCTGCAGCAACCCTCCGCGCGGCTCGGTCCACCGCATCCTCTGGGACCGGTGGCAGGGAAGGCTTGTGAGACCCCAGCTCCTGGAGACGAACGAAAGGTCTCGGCTGAGAGGACCAGGGGCAATCCGACACAAGAAAGAAGGAGGAGCGGACACTCACCAGGGACATGCACCCGCACTCAGGACGCATCGGAAGCTGGGTGAGGGCGCCGGCGTCTAGCTTCCCTACCGTACCGGCCACCCGCCTGTGGAGGTCATCGGCGGAGAGGGGGACCGAGGACATCTGCGAACCCTCCAAGCCGACCCCCGGCGTCATCTCCGAAAGTAGCAGTCGTCGCTCCGTTAAGGGGAGCACCCTCCGGCTATGGATGGCGGCAACCACCCCCGCGGCGGTGAGCCCTCCCTTTCGCAGCTTCTCCAAGGCCTCCAGAAGGGGCTGAAGATTCTTCTGCCTCTCGCGCGGGGCCCCATAGCGCCAATGGCTGCCGGCGGCGGTCACCACTCGTTGAGAAAACAACGGGAGCCTCCCATCGTCATTCCGGAGGTAAAACCACCTGCGCTGCCACCCCTTGTTCGAAGACGCAAGGATGGCGGGGATGTACTGCTGCGCACGTGCTTGCCTCAACTGGAGGATGCAGCCACCAGCCTGCACCGCCATGCAGACCCTCTTCTCCCCTGTCGCCGAGGCAAAAGGCTCCGCGGAGAAGAGATGAGTCCATAGATCCTAGTGGGGGGCAACCCCCAAAAATCCTTCGCAAACCGCCGCGAAGATGGCCGCTTGCGCGATGGAGTTGGGGCTAAGGTTGTGCAGCTCCTCCCCATAGTGATGCAGGAGCGCCCGCATAAAACGGCTTGATGGCACACCAAACCCCCGCTCATGGAAGGAGACGAAACTCAGCACAAACCCCAGCGGCGGGTTCGGGTCAGCCCCACTAAGAGGGACCATCCACTCCGGCCGTAGGACATCAGAGAGGGGGCGGAGCAAGCCATCGGCAACAAGGGCCTCTAGGTCGTCCACCATGACAGTGGAAGAAGGCCATGGGTCGCGCGGCGGAACGATGGTTACCCGGTCGGCCATCGCCAAGCGAAGGAGGAGGCGGTGGGGCGGACAAGGTGCGGGGTTTTCTTTCTCTGGCTATTCCCTCAGGTTGCGGAAACCTAAACAGAGGCGAGCAGCAGGGTAAAGAACCACCACCATACCCTCCTCCGAATATATAAAGACCCGGGCAAGACCTGTTCAACGCTCTGCCCGAACCCGCCGCGAAACCCAAAACTCGAAGGAAAAACGCCCGTGTTCCGTTCCTCGAACGGCTCACGCACGCGCAACGGCTGCCCCGCGAACCACTCGTCCCATCGCATTAACTCTGTGGCATGACAGGCAGCACCTTTGGTAGGCGAAGCAGGCGACGCTTCGCTTCCGCCGTAATGACCGCGTCAAAAAAGGTGCGCCACATCGTTCGATTTCATATCTTTTCCCTTTTTCTCTTTCTCTCTCTTATGCCAAGGACCGGGAAAGGGGATACACCGAAAGGGATCCTTCTCCGCGAAGGAAACGGGCCCCGAGCCCCCACTACTGATCAGAGGTTCGAAGGCTGGCCCCTTGGAAGGGTTCAACAGCCGCCTCAGAGCACTCGGGCTCCACGCCCACTACTGGTCAGAGGTTCGACGGCTGGCCCCTCGGAAGGGTTCAACGGCCGCCTCAGGCTACTCGGGCTCCACGCCCACTACTGATCAGGGGTTCATAGGCTGGCCCCCGAAGGGTTCGACAGCCGCCTTAGACACAGAGTGAGGGATGACCCTAGGTACGTTCGATACATAACCGAGGCTCGGGCTACGCTCCCGAGGTACCCAAGGACATTTCCAAGATCGACGGGAACGATTTTGTAACGGAATCCCACCAGAGGGAGGCATCGAGCCCTCGGACCCCGTCAAAAGGGGACCGGGTCCGGCAAATCACCCGCAGGTACTTTTGAAGCGCGCCTCCGGGCTACAGCCGACCCCTAACGGATGGAGCATGGGCGTCCACTCGGATCACCCATTAGCAACTCACTGGAGACACCATGTTCGGCGCCCTCCGAGGGCAACATGGCGCTTTCCCCTCCCCCCTCCTCCTTGCGGAAAGGCGACGCAGGGGCGTATGTAAAAAAGTCGAGTCTGTCCTTGATCGTCCTCTCGCTCTATGCGGAGGCTCGGGGGCTGCTCTCACAAACCCGGCTCCGGCCAAACCGTTGACAACGTCAACATACCAGCCCGAGAACTTGGGACTCGACTGTGCACCCGGGCTACGGCCAGTTCGCATGAGGGAACAACCAGACCGGCTGAGGCATCACGAAACGCATTAAGACCTCGAAGGAGTCTAACCACTCCTCCGAGGCCTCGGGGGCTACACCCGGCGGGTGCGCTCGCGCGCACCCACCGGAACGAAACGCAACCGAGAAAGGCCAGTCCCCTTGCAAAAAAGTGCGACAAAAGCCTCCAAGCGAGTATTAACACTCCCTTTGAGGCTCTGGGGCTACTGTCGGGGACCATAATTAGGGGTACCCCCAAGACTCCTAATCTCAGCTGGTAACCCCCATCAGCACAAAGCTGCAAAGGCCTGATAGGTGCGATTAAGTCAAGGCTCGGTCCACTCAAGGGACACGATCCCGCCTCGCCCGAGGCCAGCCTCGGGCAAGGGCAGCCGACCCCGAAGGATTCACGCCTCGCCCGAGGACCCCCTCAAGCAACGGACACACCTTCGGCTCGCCCGAGGCCCAGTCTTCGCCAAGAAGCAACCTTGGCCAGGTCGCCACACCGACCGACCGTATCGCAGAAGCATTTAATGCAAAGGTGGCCTGACACCTTATCCTGACACGCGCCCCTCAGTCGATAGAGCCGAAGTGACCGCAGTCACTTCGTCGCTCCACTGACCGGCCTGACAAGAGGACAGCGCCGCCTGCGTCGCTCCGACTGCTGTGCCGCACGACAGAGTGAGGCTGACAGCAGCCAAGTCCGGCTTCGGGCGCCATAGGAAACTCCGCCTCGCCCGACCCCAGGGATCGGACCTAGCCTCGGACCCGGAAGACGACGAACTCCGCCTCGCCCGACCCCAGGGCTCGGACTCGGCCTCAGCCCTGGAAGACGACGAACTCCACCTCGCCCGACCCCAGGGCTCAAACTCAGCCTCGGCCCCAGAAGACGACGAACTCCGCCTCGCCCGACCCCAGGGCTCAGACTCGGCCTCGGCCCCAGAAGACGACGGACTCCGCCTCGCTCGACCCCAGGGCTCAGACTCGGCCTCGGCTCCGGAAGACGACGAACTCTGCCTCGCCCGACCTGGGGCTCGGACTCGACCCCGACCTCGGAAGACAGACTCGACCTCAACCTCGAAAGAGCCTCCGCCTCGCCCGACCTAGGGCTCGGACCGACCACGTCACAGGGGGGCCATCATTACCCTACCCCTAGCTAGCTCATGCTACGGGGAACAAGACCAGCGTCCCATCCAGCTCGCCCCGGTAAACAAGTAATGATGGCGCCCCGCGTGCTCCATGACGACGGCGGCTCTCAACCCCTTACGGAAGCAAGGAGACGTCAGCAAAGACTCGACGGCCCCAACAGCTGTCCTTCCGCAAGGCTCCAGTGCTCCTCCGACGGCCACGACATCACATGAACAGGGTGCCAAAACCTCTTCGGCTGCCATGACGGCATGTACTTAGGGTGCTAGCTCCTCTCTGCTAGACACATTAGCACACTGCTACATCCCCTATTGTACACCTGGGCCCTCTCCTTACGCCTATAAAAGGAAGGCCCAGGGCACTCGAATAGAGGGTTGGCCGCGCGGGAAGGACGGGACGGCACGCGCAGGCCTCTCGCTCCCTCCCACACGGACGCTTGTAACCCCCTACTGCAAGCGCACCCGACCTGGGCGCGGGACAAACATGAAGGCCGCGGGTCTCCCCTTTTACGCCCGTCTCCTTGTTTCCCCTCCGTGCTCTGTCTCGCGCCGACCCATCTGGGCTGGGGCACGCGGCGACAATTCACTCGTCGGTCCAGGGACCCCCTAGGGTCGAAACGCCGACAGGTGTGGAGGAGACGCCTTGCTCGATGATTTTCTTGGAGCCTTTGATCATCAATTCAAAGCTCACAAGTTTTCCTATAACCTCCTCGGGAGACATTAGCTTGTATCTAGGATCACCACGGATTAATTGAACTTGTGTAGGATTAAGAAAAACGAGTGATCTTAGAATAACCTTGACCATTTCATGGTCATCCCATTTGGTGCTCCCGAGGTTACGCACTTGGTTCACCAATGTCTTGAGCCGGTTGTACATTGCTTGTGGCTCCTCTCCTTGATGAAGCATGAAGCGACCGAGCTCCCCCTCGATCATTTCCCTCTTGGTGATCCTTCTCACCTCGTCTCCTTCGTGCACGGTTTTGAGCACGTCCCAAATATCTTTGGCAGACTCTAACCCATGCACTTTGTTATACTCCTCTCGACTTAAAGAGGCGAGGAGTATAGTTGTTGCTTGGGAGTTAAGATGTCATATTTGGTCGGCCTCATCCGAGTCATAGTCCTTATCCCCCACCTGTGGTACCTGCGCTCCATACTCAACAACATTCCATATGCTTTTGTGGAGTGAGGTTAGATGACCTCTCATTCTAGCACTCCACATAGAATAATCTTCACCCTAAAAAACGGGTGGTTTGCCTAATGGAACGGAAAGTAAAGGAGTGTGTTTAGGAATGCGAGGATAGTGTAGGGGAATCTTACTAAACTTCTTGCGCTCATGGCGCTTAGAAGTGACGGATGGCGCGTCGGAGCCGGATGTAAAAGGTGATGAAGAATCGGTCTCATAGTAGACCACCTTCTTCATTTTCTTTTTCTTCTCGCCGCTCCAATGCGACTTGGTGTGTGAAGGGGATCCCTTCACCTTGTTGCCGGACTCTCCCGACGGAGCCTTCCCGTGGCTTGTGGTGGGCTTCTCACCGGTCACCATCACCTTCTTGGCGTGATCTCCCGACATCACTTCGAGCGGTTAGGCTCTAATGAAGTACCGGGTTCTGATACCAATTGAAAGTCGCCTAGAGGGGGGTGAATAGGCGGAATCTGAAATTTACAAACTTAAGCACACACTACAAGCCGGGGTTAGCGTTGGAATTAAATTCGAGTCCGAAAGAGAGGGAAAACAAATCAACAAAAAAATAAAGCGGATGAACATGGTGATTTGTTTTACCGAGGTTCGGTTCTTGCAAACCTACTCTTCGTTGAGGTGGTCACAAAGACCGGGTCTCTTTCAACCCTTTCCCTCTCTCAAACGGCCACTTAGACCGAGTGAGCTTTTCTCTTCAATCAAATGGGACACTTAGTCCACTACAAGGACCACCATAACTTGGTGTCTCTTGATTTGATTACAAGTGAGTTGGAAACAAGAATGGAGGAAGAAGAAAAGCAATCCAAGCGCAAGAGCTCAAAAGAACACAAAAGTATCTCTCTCTAGTCACTAATTTGTTTGGAGTGATTCCGGACTTGGGACAGGATTTGATCTCTTTGTTTGTGTATTGGAATGAAGTCTATAGCTCTTGTATGAGGTTTGATGGCTGAAAACTTGGATACAATGAAGTGTGGTGGTTGGGGGTATTTATAGCCCCAACCACCAAAATGACTGTTGGTGAGGGCTTATGTCGTATGGCGCACCAGACAGGCCGGTGCGCCACCGGACACTGTCCGGTGCGCCAGTCACGTCACCAGGCCGTTGGGTTCCGACCGTTGAAGCTCTGACATGTGGGGCCACCGGACAGTCCGGTGGTGCACCAGACAGTCACTGTTCACTGTCTAGTGCGCCTTCTGGCGCCTGCTCTGACTACGCGCGTAGTCGCGCATTGTTCACTGTTCCTGTAGCTTTTGCAGACGACCGTTAGCATAGTTAGCCATTACTCCGCTGGCACACCGGACAGTCCGGTGCTACACCGGACAGTCTGGTGAATTATAGCGGAGGGGCTCCCCGAATTCCTGAAGCTGAGCAGTTTAGAGTGATTCTCCCTGGTGCATCAGACACTGTCCGGTGCGCCAGACCAGGGCAGCCTTCGGTTACTTTGCTCCTTTCTTTTTGAATTCTTTCTTTGAACTTTGTATTGGTTTATTGAGAACCTTTGGCACCTGTAGAACTTATAATCTAGAGCAAACTAGTTAGTCCAATTGTTTGTGTTGGGCAATTCAACCACCAAAATCATTTAGGAAAAGGTGTGAGCCTATTTCCCTTTCAGCTGCCCTGGTCTGGCGCACTGGACTGTCCGGTGTGCCACCGGACAGTGTTCGATGCACCAACTCGCTACCTTCGGGTTTCTAGAAAATGCCCTCCGCTATAATTCACCGGACCATCCGGTGTGACACCGGACTGTCCGGTGTGCCATGCGGAGCAACGGCTACAGCGCAACGGTCGACTCCAACGGAAACCTGAAAAGCGCTACAGTGCGCGAACAGTGCACGTAGAGTCAGAGCAGGCGCCAGAAAGCGCATCGGACAGTGAATAGTACCTGTTCGGTGCACCACCGGACTGTCCGATGGCACCACCTGTCAGAGCTCCAATGGTCGAACCCTAACGGTTGGGTGACGTGGCTAGCGCACCGGACAGTGTCCGGTGCGCCCATCGACAGCAGCCCTCCCCAACGACCATTTTGGTGGTTGGGGCTATAAATACCCCCCAACCACCACACTTCAAGGCATCCAAGTTTTCAGACTTCACATTCAATACAAGAGCTAGTGCAATCAATGCAAGACACAAATCAAATAGAATCAAAGCCTCTCCAAGTCCCATTTCCACTCCAAGCAAATAGTGACTACAGAGAGTTTTTGCTCGTGTTCTTTGAGCTCTTGTTCTTGGATCGCTTTTCTTCTTCCCCATTTCTTGTTCTCAACACCTTTGTGATCAAAGCAAGAGACACTAGGTTGTGGTGGTCCTTGTGTGGTCTAAGTGACCCATTTGATTGAGGAGAAAAGCTCACTCGATCTAGGTGACCGTTTGAGAGAGGGAAAGGGTTGAAAGAGACCCAGTCTTTGTGACCACCTCAACGGGGAGTAGGTTTGCAAGAACCGAACCTCGATAAAATAAATCACTGTGTCATCCACTCTATTTCTTTGGTTGATTTTTTTCACCTTCTCTTTTGGACTCGACTTTATTTCTAACGCTAACCCGGCTTGTAGATTGTGCTTAAAGTTTATAAATTTTAGATTTGCCTATTCACCCCCCATCTAGGTGACTTTCATTGACAATCTCTTGAGGGTCTTTATCATGGCCATCCTGAGTGGTAAGATCAACAATTATAGGGCTTGAATTTTTGGTGGTCTTCTGTTTTTTGTTACTTGCTTTTACCTCCGCCAATTGATGCAGTTTGTCAAGCCATTTGGGTTGGTTTCTCAACACAAGCCAACAATGTCTGAATGTAAAAGACCTATGCTTTGGGTGGTCTTGTTCCTTAAATAAAATCTCAGCCTGCTCCACCTGAAAGGAAATAAAAATTTGTTAGAGCCTTGGTCCTTAAACAAAACAGAATAACACAAGTTTTGGATTGGTTACCCTGTCGTGTATAGTCATACCACTTTGGTTTCTATTATCAATACTAGTTATACAACCACAAAACTTGCTCACAGCTTCTTGTATAGTTCCCCAACGATGCAACAATGAAGTCTGCGTACGTTCAGAAATATTTCTTCCCAAATCACCTTTGTTGGCCTCATAGTACAAGTAGATTCTTTTCCAAAATGTGTCTCTTGTTTGATTTGTCCCTTGCGTAGAATTCATACTGACATTCAACCAAGCAGAAATAAGAAGTCTATCTTCGTCCTCAGTGATTTTTTTTCCTTTGTGCTTCTGATTAGCCTTTGATGATGGATTGCTATCATTTATGGGCATTGTCTGCTGGATTTCAGTGTCTATTTCATTATGTAATCCATCCTGAAGAAGATTAGTGAAATAACCCTCTCCTTCCATATCTTGTTATCCTACAAAATAAATTCATGACCTCAATATTCTTGTCAATCTGTCGCCAGTACCATGTTGTTACAAATACCTGAGCAGCCATTCAGATGTTCATGAACATGGCACCTATGCTATCTTTTGTTTGGAAATAATCAAATAATTGACACATGCTTGCAGAATGACCAGACTTTGAAGTTTCTAGTTCTTTCTTTCTATGAGATTTATGAGTAGCAATATGCGCAAAGATATAAACTGGGTGCTCACTGGTCATATTAAGCTAACCTATGTGCTGTTGTTTAATGTACATAAAATGGATGGCAAAGATTAAAGAACATGTTGATAGGGAAGGGAGCGGGGTCCACGAAGATAAAGAACAGGTAAAGAACAGAGTACCACTTCGTGGAGAAGCATGTGCGCACCTGGAGAGCTCGCTCCCGCCGTTGCCGTCCTGACGGCGGATGATAGGGAAGGGAGCGGGGTCCACGAAGGCGGCCACCGGGGCCAAGCCCAAGGCGAGGGAGAAGGTGAAGTCGAAGGCCACACCGCCGATGGACGAGGCTTTCGCAATGCCGCTCTCGTCAGGCGCCTACACGGGCACACGATCGACACTAGGTCGAGCTCTCCCCCGCCGTCGCCCACCGAAGGGTTGAAGTTGAGGTGCTAGATGAGCGCGCGAAAGAGCCACGACGCCGTAGTTTTCGTGATGCTTTTGGCGCGACTGACTAGTGAACAAGATGCTGCTATATTTAGCAGCGAGATGAGGTTATGTAGGAACTTAATAAATTTAGCAACCTCTCTTAGAGAACTGTTGGAGGATCTTTTTTAAGCACAAATTCTTAAATTTCTATTTACAAACCTATTTAGATAACTGCTGCAGATGCTCTAATAGAACATATAATGTGTTATATGGTACATTATCCAGTTATCTACGGTGTACTTGAATATATGATTGAATGATGCTAGAAATTATGTAATATAGATATACTTGATATTTGTATAATGTAGATGTTCAATCTTTGTGGGTCCGGGTGACCCATACCCACATGGGTATGTGTGGGGAGGGGTAAATTCATACCCACTAGTGGATATTGGTGACTCGATGGGGCTTTTTTTCATCGTGAGTACGGGTATGGGATAGTAATACCCGATGGGTATTTACCCATTGCTATATCTACTCACGACTCAATCAATGGGTCCTGCCTCTGATAGTTTATACTTTATATCCACACTATCTAGACAACTACAATGGTCTATTTTAGATTTATGGTGCTAAAGTTTAGCAGTACACTTTTAGCACTTAGAGATTCAAATGTTTATTACTATTCATAGTTAACCATGAAACCTTTGTTAGGTAACACTTTGTATTATTCTTTAGATAGTATTTCAAAACCTAGGTTTTAATGAAATGAATAATTTAACTCATTGGAGACTCTTTTCATTTTAATCCCTTGTTTCATAACTGTTTAAGCCTTTGAGATAAACTTTCCTAAATTACCTAGAATATGATTTTAGGGTGTTACATTAGGCTCAACAGTGTGGTCTCTCTGAGATACGTGCATTTATTTTAAGTTGATAACTATGATTAGGGTTGGGCATTCAGTCTATTAGGGTAATTCGGTTTGGTCTATTCGGGTTTGTGAAATTTTAGGTTCTGAAAAATGAGAATCGAAAATTTTAAAATAATTTTAGGAACCGAACCTGAATAGACTCACAATTTCAGTTAGGTCTATTCGGTCCACCGAATAGAGCCAAATAGTAGAGAGACTAGTATCTTTTGTTAAATATATAAATGAATAATTAATTATAAGTACTATTATTACAACAAGTGACTATAAAATAGGATATAGAGATATATATAGTATCACATATTAAGAGTTTTTCTATATTTCAGATTATTCGTTTTATTCGGGTTTTAAAAGTTAGGAATCGTAGCTGAACTCATACCCAAAATATAGCACATATAGAAACCGAATCTGAAACCGAAAACTCGAATAGACCAGCAATTCAGTCTATTCGGATTCGGTTCAAATTTAGGTTTGGGTTTTAGTTTTTAAGTGGCTACTCTTAACCGTGATCCTTAGGGATTCTATGGAAAAAAAAAACATGCCTTCAGTTCAGGAGCGAAGCTACGTGTTAGCTTGTGGATGCACATGCGCCTCTAAAAATCCAAAAATTAGTTATAATAGTTAAATTTTCACAATATATATGGGAAAATATCCTATGCAATCACTTATCCTGGTGTAAGCATGCAATCAAGCGATCTGGTGCATCCGATCTAGATCTAATGATGACTGTTATTTTATATTTAACCCCTTCCACCTAAAACATAGTACATATTTTACTTTTAACCCCTTCCATATGAAACTGTTGGATCTGGATTGGATGCTCTGGATAGTTTGATTGCACGTTTGCACCAAAATGAGTGATTGCATAGGATATGTCCCCATATATATATATATATATATATCACATAACACATATCGCATCTTTATACACCCACAGTAGAGATACACCCTCATATATTTGCTTTAGTTCCGCCACTGCTTCAGTTCCTTGACTCCTGTCTCTGTTATTAGTACCGTCTGATGTCGCAAACATAAGTGGTCAAGTGCACGCGCAGTGGTTAGTTGTCAAGTCGTACTCCCGAGTCCCGAGCCGAATTCAGAGCCGGCTAATAGAAACTCAGTAGCCTGACCGTCCACGAATGGGAGCCGTACGCGGTACGCGTGCTCACGCGCCCTAGCGACCAGCCACGTGACGAATTCAACCGGCAACAAGTGAAGTAACGTTAATTATTCCCCGCGAATTAGAGGATAACGAAAGAGATGTGGGGCCGTCGCCGTTGGATGGGAGCGTTGCCCCACCTGCTATAGATAGGATTTTGGCTACCAAGCGCCCGGGGAAGGGTTAGGTACGTAGCGAAAGGAAGCAGGTAGGTAGGTGGAGTGGAATAGAGGAAACGCCGCGTTCAGAAAAAATGAAAACGACGTGAGCCTGGGGGGGGGGATGCGAAACACAGAGCTAAATAACTTCAGCAGACAAAGAAGCAGTTCTCGTTCTTTGCCGAGATGGTTTATGCCGTTCATTATATTGCACTGTCTATATAGTAAAATTTGAAATAAAAAAATGAGACAGGTGGGATATAAGGTTACTGGAAATAGCGTGAAGCCATCTAAAACCGGCGCCGCACAGAAACATCTCTACAATGTGGCCAATTTGGCAATTTCCAATAACCAGCTAGTGCCAAACTATTTCATTGGCATGCTACTTCTTTTTAAGAACCTTGGAAGGACTAAAATTTATATATACAAGTGATATAAAGAAGTGATAATCTGAAGATGTTCTGGAACTCTGCTGAAGGTTTTGAGTACCGCAAGTAGTTAAGAATGAGAAGTACATGCAGACAATAAATCCATATTTTCACTTGAAAGACCATATTATTATTATTGCTGAAAATGAAGCCAATGAAATGGTACGAATTGGACGAAACAGCATATGCATATTTATCTGAATATCTGCTAGTGCAGGACAGTGTAGATGTTCTATCTGGATACTTTCCGCTTCTGAACCTTAACATCTTTCAGCTTTAGTTTGAGCTTCATCATACCGGCTTGGACTTGCACTTCATTTTTGGACGAATCTATTTTCACTACGGTAGCTTCATTCTTGAGCTTAGGAACGTACACTGAATCTCCAACTTCTGGAACCTCATCTTCATCATCTAAGTACAAAAAAGGAAGAAAACCTTGACAGTTTAACGAAACTTCAGAAGGTGTGGAGATTAATGGTAATATAAAAACAACAGAGTTCTCACCTAGTACTTTACCGGTGGCTGACATGCCCAAGCTGGTATCTATGTTCTGTATCTTTCCAATGGCAGATGTATTTGCCGGCATAGGATCCTTCACTCTGTCAGATTTGGCATCATTCACAGCATTCTCTTCTTCTTTCACTCTTTCAGCTATAGCAGATTCTTGAAACTGCTGAAACTTCTTACGAATGATAGAACGGGCCATAACAGCATACTCTGAAATTACTCTCGCCTTTCGTTTTCTCTGAGCAGAAGTATGGTCTACAATGCTCTTCTGTGCCAGTTCCAAGTTGTTATGAAGCTCCTTGGACTGCCTGGGACATCAATGGATAGAAGATATCATTTGACTTGAGTAGTTCCACCTCATGAATAAGTCACATTAGACAAGCAGTTTACGCACCAAGGCATGACAAAAGTTATGGACTCAGTTCAGTTAGAAGGCAAAGAAAGCAATGATTGAACAACAAGCATCCTCAAAGTCTGTTACATGTATTATTACTATTTTTTGGGGAGAGGGTGGCAAGAGATTTACCACAAATTCCATTAGAAGGTAAGGAAAGGGGAAAATACAAAACAACCATACAACTTAGCACCCTGCAGGCTCCACAACAGATAAAACTACCAGTCTACCACCTCCCCCACAGAACAAAGCCCCCAAGCCACTAGCAGCTGCACACCAAAGATGCAGACAAGAAAAAAGTGCCCACTGAAGGAGGTAGCAGAATGCGTACCAAAAAGAGGTAAAACTGTATAGGTTGAACATAACATTGCAAAATGAAAAAAAAAACAAGGATGTGTGGCGTGAAAGGGAATCGCATCTCATACTCAAACGTAGAACTACAGGTTACAGAAATCTATGTATAGAGAAGTTCTCACATAAGAAGATATTGTGCCTCCTGAAGATGTTGTTGATATTCTTGTTTGAGTCTTTCCATGTCCATTATCAACTGCAGAAGATGAACTTCGAGAACTTAGGATCATAACAAGATATTTTGGACAACAAAAACCATGTGCAAGTTCTAAGTACAGAAAAGTGCCCAAAAAAAGCATACAGCATTTATCTCTGCACCAGCTGTTCCAAGTAAATGCCTGGAGCTTTCTACTATATCCAAAGGCAAACCCAACCTTTCAGTAATATTGATTGCATTCGAGCGACCTACATGTGTAACAAAGCATGGGCACAGAAGTTCAAGAATAATGAAATAAGACCAGGTGTTAGTGCAAACAACAGTCATAAATCCATTCAGTTAGTAGGAAGGTTTTAGGACATGAGGATCGATGGTCACAAATATTACAAGCGTATGAGGTGTCCCATTAGTTTCTTAGGGTGCGTTTGGTTGCGGGACAGCTACGACAGGGACGTCCCCTGGCGTCCTCTCTCGTCCCTCCAATTTTGAAGGACAACAGGGGATAACACTGGGATAGTCATGTCCCAACCCTTGACCCATAACCAAACAACCTAATTCGAGGGATCGTCCCAACCCATCCCATCCTGTCATTGCAACCAAACGCACCCTAAGGCTTAAAACTAAAATGACATCAGTAGCATAGAGTTGTTTCCTAAGGCTTAAAACTTTCCATGGTATTGACCACCTAGAGAGCCCAAGCAAATCTGAAAATTTAAATGATTGAAAAAGGGAAAAGGAAACATAACGCAACCTGGTATTCCCCACAGAATCTTGAATGTAGGCTTTAGATTCTCTTCATCAAATTCCATGCATGCATTCTCAAATGACTTATTGCTGAAAGTACTAACAACAGGTTATTAGTATTTGTTAGACAACAACTAGTTTGTATTTACTATTGTTTTTTATGAATCATTTCCATAAAATCATGCAAAAAATATTTATTTCATTACTTTAAGCGGTAAGAAACCATGAAGTGGTATCAGCATCAAGGGACACAAGTGCAATCTATATCGCCTCACAAATAATAACTTGCCCAAGACTTAGTGGGTTTTACAGCTGTGTTCTTTCAGTTGTGAAAACTATTTTTTTTTCTCGAACATGCGGGAGAGCTATATATCATGATATTAAAGAAGAAAAAGAAAGGTTAAAGAACCTCGATTACACCGACACCCACACACCCGTAAGTTATTCACAAATTACATACGCGCTTTTTTCTTACAAGCACAAACAGCCTAGAACGGCCTATTCACTAGGGACAAGGGCCAACAAAGAGATTCCTCTCGCACCAGCCATCGCCCGAAGCTGAGCCTCCTCTTAATAAGGCTCTGTACATATCAGCAGCAATGACATCAAAGACACATTGGTTCCTATGTTTCCAAAATGGCCAAGCTCCTAGAATAATGAGAGAATTGATGCCTTGCTGAAATTGTTCATCAACCATCTCGTTTGTTCTCCTCCGGCAGTCATCAAAAGAATCATCATTCAACAAAGGCACTAGAGTTTGCAGCCCAAAGTAACGCAGGAGGGGAAACCAGAATTGCCTTGGAAACACACAGTTGGTGAAAACCATATTCTGATAATAGGAATAATATGAGTTATATGACAGTTGACGACAACAAAGTCAGTTTTTAAAACCAGAGAGAACAGAAGCTAGGCCCTCTTTGGATGCAAAGTATTTTTCAAGTTTTAGAAAATATCATGGTTACTTTGATTTTGAGGTGTTTGGATGCAATGATCCTTGTAATTTTGAACACCAAGGTATTGCAAAAAAAAATGTAGTCTTTTTTTTAGAAAAAACTAAACTTCACTGTGGACCTCTTTTTTCCTAGCGTGCCTATTATTCTGAAAACTACAGTTTCTTGGTACCATGGTTTTTCAAAACGACAACATCAAAGCAGACCTTAGCAGTAGAACATGCGATCCTGACCAGTAACTAACAAGCAGTAGTTCACTCAACCACTAATCATTCATTTTTGCACTTGGAACAGACAGAGTTAGTTCTGATGTCAGTAGTGCATCCAAGTTCTGATGTTGTCAGCAGCACACGGCTGTGGTAGAATTTAGTATTAGTTGGTGCTGGATGCATAAAGAGGAAAGACCTCATAATCTATACCTTGTATCATCATTCCATTTGGTACATAGTGTATGGAATATACCCACATCAATATCAACATAGCCTTTTAGTCCCAAACAAGTTGGGGTAGGCTAGAGTTGAAACCCAACAAGATGTCACCAAAAGGGGAACGAGAGAGAGAGGAGGGAAAAGCTTTTGAGAGCACTAAAAGGAAAAAGGTCTAATCACGGTTCGGGCACGTGGATAGCTTCTTTCCAAACACTTCTATCTAAACACAATTTCATTGGGATATTCCATTCCTTCAAGTCCCTTTTGATTGCCTCCTCCCATGTCAAGTTTGGTTGACCTCTACCTCTCTTCACATTATTGTCCCGCCTTATGATGCCTCTATGCACCGGTGCCTCTGGGGGTCTCCGGTGGACATGCCCAAACCATCACAACCGGTGTTGAATAAACTTTTCTTCAATTGGCGCTACTCCTAGCCGATCGTGTATGTCATTGTTTCTCACTCGGTCCAATCTTGTGTGTCCACATATCCAACGCAACATACGCATCTCTGCGACACTTAGTTGTATGGAATATACCCAAACCTTAAAAATTAATTCGACAAACAAAAAAAACAAGAGGCTAAGAGATGAATTATTTTAGGTAAAAACACATTTACAAATTTATTCTACCATAATACAAGAGAACTTTGAGCTTGGAATGATAGGAACCTGTATTTTAGTGTTTTGAGTTCTCCATGGTGAGTTGTTGCTAGAGTCAGAAAGGAGCCAGCTTCAGCAAAAGACTCCAAAAGAGACATCCCCAGAGCGGCTCCTTCAAGTGGGTTTGTCCCAGCACCTACCTAAAAAATGTCATCACAAATTTTTGAAGAGCTAAAGTTCAGAAGAAGGTGATTGAATCACCAGACAGTCCTTCAGTAACAAAATTCAAATCATGGCTTCGACTAAGGTAGCATTGAACACCAATGCATTTTGAGAATCTTCGACTACAAACAATTGTCACATCTGACAGACATAAACGTGTCATCACCAATGTTTTAAAACTTTGGGCAGGACGGACTTATGATCATGAGTCCTTTGTCAGCATGATGTTCTGGTTATGACATGAGCATAATATAAACATCAGTGCATTTTGGGTATTTTAGAACACAAACCATTTCTATGTGCAATAGATATTTGTCATAATCTACAATTCAGAAACATGCATTCTTAAATCTTAGCTTTCTGCAGCATGACTGCATAGTGATAATAGAGGGAATATCACAGTTTGAAAAAGAGATATAAATTGCAGAAAGAGCATGTTGAAAAACATAACCACCAAGTAATCCATGCTTACAAAAAGGCTATATAGGAACCAAAATGCATCTAACATCTACAATGGTAGCTAAACTGCTTACCTCATCCAAAAGGACTAAGGACTCCAAAGTTGACTCTGCACGAATGGCCTAATAAAAGAGGAAGTTCAATTTCACATTGATAGGCTAAGGATTCAAGACAGGTATAAAACTAGAAATGAAGCAGGGCCTTTTTGTGTAATGGTATGTGCATTCAGTAATGCAACCATTTTACAGAATTAGGATATAAAAATTAGAGCAAATTAAGATATAAAACATACACCAATCTGCTTCAGATGCCCAGAAAATGTAGAGAGTGATTGGGTCAGAGATTGCTCATCTCCAATGTCAGCATAAACAGCATTGAACCATGGAATTTTAACTGGTTCAGAAGCTAGAATGTATAGACCTGCAGCAGATGGACAATGTTATGCAGGATTTTTTTTCTCAAACACGCAGGATAACTGCGCCTCATTATATTAAGAAGATAGGTAGAAGAGGTCTGAGAACCAAATACAAGGGTCTCCTTACGGAGGCCAGTAACACAGAAAACTGAAACAATCCATCAGACACACAACCACTCAAAGCACGCTAAACCTCAGGAAGGAGGGCAGCAAGGTAGGAAAGACCTTTAGCCCCTGTCACTTCCCAAAACAATCCCTCAGTTAGCTATCTGTGTACATGGGCCTAGCCCACAGCCCACTAGGGGTCCTTATCTGTTAGGGTTAGGGTTTGTACTGTACTGTTCATTCAATCCAACATGGTACCAGAGGTCTAGGTTCTCCCTCCCTCCCTCCAGCCGCCACCGCTGCGGCTTCTCCATGGCCGGCCGGCCGCCGCCCCCTCCCTTCTCCGGCGACCCTTTCCCTCCCCTTCCCCTTCCTCTCTCCTACAGGGCAGCACTCGCCGCGCCCCTGGCGGGCGTCTCTCCCCCGACTGGTGCGCCGCCGGGCTTCGCAGCACCTGTGGCGGCCCTCTCCCCCGCGGCCGGCGCGCCGCCAGGACTCACCGCGGCCGGCGACGGCCCTCTCCCCCACGGCCGACGCGCCGCCGGGACTCGCAGCGCCCGCGGCGGCCCTCTCCCCCGCGATTGGCGCGCCGCCGGGCACTCTCCCTCCTCCGGCGACCCTCTCTTCCGCGGCTGGAGCCCCGCTGGGCACCGCCACGTCCCTGGCGGACCTTCCCTCTGCGGCCAGCGAGCCCCCGGTCGTCGCCACGCCCCCTGCGGCCCACTTCCCCGCTGTCTCCGGCCCTGCGCGTTCCTTCGCTGCTGCCGGCACGCCGCCGGGGCACGCCTTTGTGCTCACCGCTACGCTTCCCCCCACTGTCGAGCCACCTCCGCCCGCGCTAACCCAATCTACCACCCTCGCGGTAGCCCCTGGCCACGACGGGTCTCCACCGGCTCCTGCGCTCTCCCTACCGGATGCCGCCCTACTTCGCTCCCAACTGCTGGCGTCGGGCTTTCCACATGTCCCCACGACTGGCGGGGCCCCCATTCGTGGCTGCCCCCTGCCGACCACTGTCTACAGTCAGCCGTCCGCTATCATCTCCTCCCTGCGCACTCCTTCGGACGACGCTGCTGCCATTCTCGCTGCCACCCGGGCGGCTGTTACGGCTGCTCGCCAGTGGGCCTAGGACGCCACCCGTGCTCTTGAGCAGGAGCAAGCGGTTGTCGACGCCATTGAGCGCCAATACGCCGAGATCTACCGTCGTCTCGCTGGCAAGGGCGTGTCAGATGGCTCCCCCACATCCGCTCGCCACAGCGCCGACACCTTCGAGCCCGCGCCCGCCCCAGCCTCAACCCTTCGCGCTTCTCTTCATGCTCAGGCAGCGGCGCTCACCAGCATCCGGGCAACCGTCACCGACGTCCTTGCACCGGACTCCACTCAGTACCTCCGGTGGCGCGATTAGGTCTTGCAGACCCTTCGCCGGTACGCCCTCGCCGACCACGTCCTCTCAGCGGTCCCTGACCCGTCAGAGGATTGGCTTCTGATGGACGAGGTGGTGCTCTCCTGGATTCATGGCACCCTCACGACCGAACTTCAGGACATCGTTCGCGTACCGGACGCCACTGCTCACCGGATCTGGGGTGCCCTTGAGGCTCAGTTCCTCGGCCACCGCCAGACTCGGATTCTGTACCTCGAGACTGCCTTCCGTCAGCTTACTCAGGGCGATCTCTCTGTGGACGAGTACTGCCGTCAAATGAAGACGATGGCGGACACTCTTCGCACCCTCGGGGCCCCCATCACCGACGAGTGCCTCGTGCTCAACCTCCTCCGCGGCTTGAGCCCTCGCTTCGATCGTGTCACGCCCATCCTCACCCGCATGAAGCCTTTTCCCACCTTTGTGGAGACCAAGGACGATCTACTTCTCGAGGAGCTTCACCTCTCCGCCACTGCGACCGCCGCTCCCGCCATGGCGCTCTACAGCGCTCCTCGGGCTCCCCCCTCTGCTTCCGGGGGGGATCCTCTTCGCCGCACTCCGGTCTCCCGCCGTCTGGAGCTCTTCGGCAGCCTACTGGCTCCGGGGGTGGTCGCGGTCGTGGTCGCGGCCGTGGTCACAAGAGTGGACGCGGCGGCCAGGGCCATTCCCCGGGTGGCTCCTAGTGGCCATCCTTCTACAACCCGTGGACTGGCACCATCCAGATGTGGCCCGGGCCGTCTGTGGGCACCTCGGCCCCTCGCCCCGCCGCCCCTCAGCAGGTTTTCTTTGCCGCTCCACCTCCGGCGGCGCCCTCGGCACCTCCCCAGCCTCAGCAGAGGCTCCTTCCCCTCCCAGGGCCTCCGGCTCCACCCGTGTGGGGACCCTGGACCAATGGGTGGGACACGCAGTCTCTCGCCAACTCCTTCTCCACAATGACGCTGGCCTCACCCACCTCCGTCTCTGACTGGGTGGTTGACTCCGGTGCCTCCTACCACACCACCCCGGACGCAGGTATTATGTCTTCCACCTCTCCCCCCACCCCTCCCTTCCGTCCTCCATCGTGGTTGGAAACGGCTCTGCCCTTCCCGTCACCTCTGTTGGTGCCGCGGTCCTTCCCGGTCCTTTCCGTTTATCCAACGTTCTTATTGCTCCCCACATTATTCAAAATCTTCTTTCCGTCCTTCAGTTCACTACTGACAACTCTTGTTCCATGGAGTTTGACCCGTTTGGTCTTTCTGTGAAGGATCTTGCCACCAGGACCCTTCTCGCTCGGTGTGACAGCCCCGGGCCGCTCTACACACTTCGTCTGCCTGCTTCCACTCCACCGACCTCTGCACCGCTTGTTCTTGCAGCCGCCGCCTCTTCTGTGACTTGGCATCATCGTCTCGGTCACCCCGGTCGTGATGTGATGTCCAAGCTCTCCAGCAGCACCTCCGTTTTCGGTTGTAGGGGATCTTTTGAGCACCTTTGTCATGCTTGTCAGTTAGGTCGCCATGTTAGGCTCCCATTCCCCATGTCCTCTTCTAGAGCAGCAGTCATTTTTTATCCGATACACTGTGATGTATGGACATCCCCTGTAATCAGCATTTCTGGCTATAAGTATTATTTACTTATTCTTGATGACTTCTCGCATTATCTGTGGACTTTTCCTCTCCGTCAGAAGTCCGACACTTTTCACACCTTGTCTCACTTCTTCGCTTGTGTCTCCACTCAGTTTAGTCGCACCATCCGGAGCATCCAGTGTGACAACGGGCGTGAGTTCTATAACAATGTGTCCTATGACTTCTTCCTCTCTCGCGGCGTCCACCTCCGCATGTCCTGCCCCTACACGTCTCCTCAGAACGGCCGAGCTGAGCGGATGATTCGCACGACGAACGATGTCGTGCGCTCTCTCCTTTTCCAGGCTTCCCTTCCCGCTCCTTACTGGGCTGAGGCCCTCGGCACTGCCACCTACCTCCTCAACCGTCTCCCCACCAAGGCGGTTGCCCACCCCACCCCTTACTTCGCTCTCTTCGGCGTCCATCCCTCCTACGACCATCTTCGTGTCTTCGGGTGCGCTTGCTATCCCAATCTCGCTTCTACTGCTCCTCATAAGCTCGCCCCTCGCTCCACTCGTTGTGTCTTCCTCGGCTACTCTCCCGATCATAAGGGGTATCGGTGTCTTGACCTCGCCTCCCACAGAGTCCTCATCTCTCGTCACGTTGTTTTCGATGAGTCGGACTTCCCTTTTTCCTCCACCCCCACTGCCTCTCTCACCGACCTCGACGTGCTCCTCGACCTCTACCCTGTGTCCCCCACAATCGTGCCTCCCTTCCCCGCTGGTTCGTCCGCTTCACCGCCTCGCGTGGCCCTGCCTGCGCCGCCCGCCCCCGCACTGCCACGTGCGGCCTCGACGCCCTCTGTGCCGCCCTCCCCCGCACAGCCACGTGCGGCCTCGACGTTCTCGGAGTCGCCTCGCACGACCCTGCCTGCGTCGCCCACTCCCGCACAGCCACGTGCGGCATCGACGTTCCCTGAGTCGCCTCACGCGACCCTGCCTGCACCGCCCTCCCCCGCACAGTCACATGCGGCCTCGACGTCCCCTTCGTCTCCCGCACAACCCAGTACGACACCGGCGCCCGCTCCGCCGTCTCGCTACACCGAGCCCATCCAGACATACCAGTGTCGTGGTCGACGCGGTACCCCGGCTCATTCCCACGCCGAGGTCCCGACCTACCACCAATCGTCATCCACCGTGATCCTCGACACATCCACCCGATGGTCACCCGCCGCGCGGCCGGTGTCCTTCGGCCACCTGATCGCCTGATTCTCTCTGCCACCTCTTCTTCAGCTCTTCCGCCGGTACCCACGACTGTCCGTGGTGCGCTTGCCGACCTACAGTGGCGGCGCGCCATGGAAGCGGAGTACGAGGCTCTCCAGGCCAACCACGCCTGGGTCCTGGTGCCTGCTCCCCCTGGTGCCAACGTGGTCACCAGGAAATGGATCTTCAAGCTGAAATTGCACGCCGACGGGTCCCTAGAGCGGTACAAGGCCCGCTATGTGCTTCGGGGCTTCACCCAGCGCCCTGGGGTCGACTTCGACGAGACCTTCAGTCCGATGGTCAAGCCTGCCACCATCCGGACTGTTCTGACTTTGGCACTGGCCCGGGACTGGCCGGTCCACCAACTCGACGTGACGAACGCCTTCCTCCACGGCACCCTAAGGGAGACGGTATATTGCACCCAGCCGGTTGGGTTTGTCGACCCTACTCAACCCGACTTGGTCTGCAAGCTCAACAAGTCCCTCTACGGCCTCAAGCAGGCACCCCGGGCTTGGTACAGTCGCTTCGCCACCTTCCTGTGTTCGCAGGGTTTCGTCGAGGCCAAGTCGGACACGTCCCTGTTCATCCTTCGTCACAGTTCGGGTACCGCGTACCTCCTCTACGTCGACGACATCGTCCTCACCGCCTCCTCCCCCGAGCTTCTGCGTCGCATCATCTCCTGCCTCCAGCGGGAGTTTCGATGAAGGACCTCGGGACGCTCCACCACTTCCTGGGGGTCACCGTCGAGTGCCGTTCCCAGGGCATGTTCCTCCACCAGCGGCAGTACACCGTCGACATCCTTGAACGCGCTGGCATGGTTGAATGCAAGCCCTGCGCGACTCCAGTGGACACGCAGGGCAAACTCTCCGCCACCGGCCCCCCGGTTGCCGATCCAACCGGCTACCGGAGTCTTGTCGGGGCCCTTCAGTACCTCCTCTTCACCAGGCCCGACACCGCCTACGCCGTCCAACAGGTGTGCCTTCACATGCACGACCCTCGAGAGCCGCATCTCACCGCGCTGAAGCGGATTCTACGGTACTTGCGGGGCACTCTCGACTTCGGGCTCCTACGCCGGTCCTCCGCCACGGAACTTCGCGTCTACACTGATACCGACTGGGCGGGCTGTCCCGACACGTGCTGGTCCACCTCGGGCTACGCCGTGTTCCTCGGCGACAGCCTCGTCTCCTGGTCGTCGAAGCGCCAGCCGGTTGTCTCCCGCTCCAGCGCCGAGGCCGAGTACCCCGCCGTGGCCAATGGCGTGGCTGAGGCGGCTTGGCTCCGTCAGCTCCTCCACGAGCTCCACAGTCCGCTGACCACGAGCACCCTGGTTTTCTGTGACAACGTCAGCGCCGCCTACCTCTCCACCAACCCCGTCCAACACCAGCGCACGAAGCATGTCGAAATCGACCTCCATTTCGTCCGCGAACGGGTAGCTTGTGGAGCTGTTCGCGTCCTTCACGTCCCGACCACCTCCCAGTTTGCCGACGTCTTCACCAAGGGGCTTCCGTCGGTGGTCTTCACGGAGTTTCGATCCAGTCTCAACATCTGCGGTGGCTAGAGTTTCGACTGCGGGGGGTGTTAGCTATCTAATGTACATGGGCCTAGCCCACAGCCCACTAGGGGTCCTTATCTGTTAGGGTTAGGGTTTGTTCTGTACTGTTCATTCAATCCAACACTCTCCTCCCCTGCTAACCTAAGAGGTAAGGCCAAACTTGGAGTCCAGCAATCGAAGACACATCTGTTTCGAAGTTTCCAAATTGTCCGGGCCCCCAAGGAAATTAAGGAGTTGAAACCTTTTCCAGGCAGACCAGCCACCACAGCTCCTGTGATTTGCTCCCACCAGTTCATGAAGGAAAGTAACCCTGGCTGTGGAGCCAGGCTTTATAATCCAAAAGGTCTCAAACTTTAGTTTGTTTGTTTGGACACTTTGTTGCACTTTCCCTTCTCTTAACAAAATATGTGCAATGCAAGAAAAAAAAGAGAGAACACTTAGAAATGTAGGCGGTTAGTACTTATTATCTTGGTTTCCTTTGCAACAAAATGTTCAGTTGGTGACTAAATCAATCAGACAAAAATCCCAAACATTAAGGAACATCTGCACCTGCATAATCTACAGAAGCCTGTATAAGGCTGTGTTTGGATCCACCCCAGTTTTTTAAAAACTGGTTTCTAGATTTGGTTTCTAGAAACTGGCTTTTAGAAGGGAAAAAAACTAGCGGAAGGAGTTTGGATCTATCTAGTTTCTTAGAAACTGGTTTTAGTTGGGGGAGACCAGCTTCTTGGTTTTTAAGAAACTAATTTTTAGAAACTAAATAAAAAAACTGACTTGTTTGGAGACCTTTCAGCTTTTAAAAACCAGATTCTAAGAAACTAGGTGGATCCAAACAGGGCCTAAGTCGGTAATGTTCACAACAATAACAGTGAAACAATATGCATGTGGTTACTCCATTACCTGTCTTAGCCATTAATGATGCCAGGCCAACCGTCTTCAAGCTGATTGTTTTACCCCCTGTATTTGGGCCAGTTATTACCAAGACAGTAGTTTCTTCAGCAATCATAAAATCTACTGGTACTGGCTGGTCTTTCTCCAGTTGGGAAACCTGAAAACGGGCGCACAAATTATCCAATGAAACTAATATCAATCATCGGTCGTACCAACAAAAACTAACCCTAAGTTTCATGGAATCAAGGTCTGATGACAATTGATCTTCTTCTGCAATATCTTGCCCATATATCCTCCTCCTCCGGATCTCCTACAAAATGGAAGTAAAATGACTACGGATTGACAAACAGCAAATGAAACCGTTTTATACTCAAGGGTATATTCAGAAGTAAATAGGTGTATCCTCGATTTCAACCAATATCCTTTTTTTCAGAATTTTGTCATGAAAAAAAAAGCAGAATAACTTGGAACCAGATAAACTCACCGATGTGGCACTTGCAACATCCCTTTTGGCACGATGGATATTTTCCTGATGCCGCTGAAGTAGTAGTGGATGGTATGCATTTGGCATGTACAGTTTCCAGGCCTTCTTAGGAAGTTGAGCTGAGGAAATTTGTTTGATAGATCCACCTGTAGCACTAGTGACAGTTTCATTCTCAAAGTTTGGCAAATACAGGTCAGGAAATGTTCCATCATATGCAATACTGTATTTTGCACGGGCTGCGATCTGTAAAGCAAGTGGTGAAAATGTTGAGTAAAAAAACTTAGAAAAACATGGGTCAGAAATGTCATTCCATGGTTTCCAAAACTAAATAGTAACTCAAACAATTTCATACAGTGCAGAATCCATGGTTAGATATTTGTAGTTTTCAACATGGTATTTTCAAGAAAAGTATAATACACCTGGCCCTCAAGACCCAAGAGTAGAGCAGGTTTCAGATTCCTTAAATCCTTAGTAGCTTACACTATGAAGTTTGACAGTGTGTAACGCCGATTCTACCATTTAGGTGGACTGGACAAGTCTTTCCGATCACAAATAAGTGACATTTTGTTGTTGTCTGACATTCAGTGCTACTTTTTGTTACAATATATCAATAAAAATACCATATGTACATCCTACTAGGAGTGGATGTATATCTTACTGGGAGTGGCAGCTATGTTATGGTCAATTTGGTGCACTCGTAATGATATGTTTTTGAGAAAAAAAAATATCCTTCTTACAGGTTATCTTCAGGGGAGCTTATAGGTTGCGGTTTTGGGTGCTACTGCAGCGTGAAGATGCAAGAAAGACTTTCGCTCGGCAAGCAAGGAAATAGAGGTCGTTGCTCTAGATATTTTCGCCAAGAGCGGATGGAGTAGCAATAATAGACTTTGCTTATAAGCTCTTGCATTGTTTTTGGTTAAAGTTCCCTATTTCCTTTTTATCAGCTAATTATTAGCTGAATACATTGTAAGAACTTGGCTGTGTGCGGTTGCAAAGGCCGGAACCTTTTCCATTTTCTAAAAAAAGATCTATTTATATCACTTCCAAACATTAAAACTTGTAATCAAAGTTTGGAAAGATTGATTTAAGACAACCCTAAAACATCATTTATTTCTGCCTGGACGCAGTACATAATGCAGATAATGGTACACATTTTTCTGCCAGACATACAATAAATGCTGGAATTCTATGATGCCATGCAGTTTTACTTAAATGGCAAGATAGATGCTATATGCTTCTCATCCTGCTGCATCTGCCTGGCTAGGAATCCTGGCATGGGTTTGTAAGGATATTTACATGCTAGGAAGTAAGAAATGCATCATCATTAGTAAAAAAAATAAGGAATATGAAAACCTTTTACTGGGTGCCTGTAAACTGATGTGCAGCTGTCAACTAATGGTGGCACATAAGAACAATAATAAAATCAGTGAAGTCTGTTCATGCAAAGAGTTTGATATTTTTTTTACCGAGCAAAGAGTTTGATGTTATCTCAATGATATCCAATGACCATCAGAAACAAGTATAGAAGTCAGGAAATTATAACAGTAAGCATTTGAATACTGCAATTTAATCATAGAAATTATGTTCATGCATATGCTATGCATAGTTTCTTGAATACTTAAAAACATGAAGTAGTAAGATCCATACAAATAATGATTTAGAATAAACCACACCTTATCGAGTTTAATTGTTTCCTGAAGCAAATTCTGAATGCTATCAAGATCAAGACGAATCTGCAAGCAAAAGATAGAAAGAGAACATAAGAGAACAAATAATCATAAAATCAAATAGGCCATCTTTCACAACCTTATCAGTAAGTTTTGATAAGACATCCAGTTCAGCTTTAGCCACTAATGCTCTTGATTCCTGCAACTCATCGTTCAACGGAACAGCAACAATTGGTTCTATCATGCTTCCAGCATCTGACCTGCTACAGTACATATATGAATCTTTAACAAAATATATTCTTGAAAGATCATAAAAAAATTATAGACATGTTCCTTTTACACACTGGTCACAAATTTTTAATAATTGTTGGGGGCTTGGGACCACATGATTCTGTTTCCAAAAAAATATCATGCATGCAGATGTTATTACTGACAAGCATTCAAGCAGACAAATGAGTGCTAAATGATATAGAAATAAGCCCAGCAATCCAAATGAATTGAGTAAAATTTAGTAAGTCAGTTTGTAAAACCATTTAGAAATCAAAATCTCCAAATCTTATGGGAATCAGTCAACCATAAAGCAAGAGAATATATACAATGGTTTGAGGAAATTGTCATTACTGAAGAATCTATAATGTTTGACACACCTGGAGAGCAATAATCCATCAAAAAATGAAGAATTATCCATGGTTGTTCTAATGCAGCATCTTCCATTTACAATGCATACTTCCTGTAAAAAAATACTAGGCTGTAATTAATTGCATATGTTGTTTCCTTAGCAATAAGTGAGCTAAATGAAACAATACCGACAATGAAGCTTCATCATCAGCATTGCGCATCAACTTGTCCATGAGCTGATATAACTGTAAAAGTTAAAAATACGTAAATTTTAAGAGTTAATCAACATCAACAGCATTCCATGAAAGAGTAACTTTATTACCTTAAATAAAATAGATGGAGACCTTTAGATTGTAAAATGTGCCTTGTAAATGCAACTAGGGCAAAAATATGGACACTAAGCTAATGATGCCTTATTTAGTCCATTAGCATATAAGACAACAACGAGTTTTTAGGTAGTGATGTAGCAACGTAACTTTTACGCTACAGTTATATTGGTGAAATAAATCTGGTAATTCAGTCAGAAAAAAAAGTCTAGAGGGATAACTTATGCTTCATGCAGCACACCCATGGAGCTGGCAAATAAGTCAGGCGTTACGGAATTGTTAAAAAAGAAAAGGGCATCCACCTACCCTGTTTTCTAGCCGCTGTACTTGCTCTCGATACCGTCTTAGCTCAGGGCTCTGGAAAAGATAGAATTCACTCAAGTTGAGGAAACATAATCCATAGGAACACTATCGCCAAGGCCATAAAATAAGTTATAAACAGCCATAAGAAAATAAATCCACAAAATACAATGGGTATGAATTACAGCGAACAAATGTGACTTGTTTAGGACCTGTTTGTTTACCCTCGAGATTATATAATCCAGCTTAAATACGTTAAAAAGCAAACAAACAACACATATTATTAGGTGGATTATATAATCTAGATGCCAAGATTATGATAATCCATAAGCAGTTCATTAGGTGCTTATATAATCTATAATCTGGATTATATAATCCTGTAAGGAAACAAACAGGGCCTTAGTACGCGCCTAGACCAACTACTAAGAATAATATGATTAATAAAGTCACTTCAGTTCAAACATCCATACATGCAGTTATTATACTGCAGTTTTGACAAATTTAAATTGAAGATGTGTGAGTGCCTCTGAATTAATCTTTGGATGCCACATCAATTGATCACAAAACATTCAAATATGGATGACTGTCAGACTTCATGTTTAAAAACTCAGCCGGGGAGGGAAAGACGCCCTCCCGGTATTCCATATAAGAAGAGACCGAAACAATGGTCCCGGCCGAGAAAATCTCTGAACCCTGGCCCCCATCACTAACGGGCCGACGTCAACTGTCCACTCTGCAACGGCCCATCGCAACCCGAGAGCGGATGGGGCACAGCGAGGGGATTTTTTTAACCAAGCCTGAAAATTCGCTCCCGATAGGAATCGAACCCAGGACTTGGAGGTGCTACTCGGAAGTCCTTAACTGCTAGGCTAGAGGCCCTTTCGCGTCAGACTTCATGTTTAACCCTCTATTAATTTAATAAAAATAATTTAAGTATTGCTCATGCTCAGATAAGGCATTCATAAATTTGTGAATGAAATAAAATTAAAAATAGGGTGCAAAAAACAAACTGCAGTGTCTTTAACAGAGCCATCATCATCAACAATATCTTGTATGGATTTCACTAGTGACTTGTTAATGACAGCATCCAAAATCTGCAGGTCAGAACAAGTAGATTCAGCAGTGCACTGTCATGAATGTTTTTTGAAATTAAATAATGAGTGATGAAAAGATGCCAGATTGCAAAAAAACAAGATGCACTTACTGTTTCTGTAAGTGTTGTTAATCGACTACATGAGCCTTCATCCAGCTTCATGGCAGCTTTAATGTTTACTTGCAAGGATTCAACAAACATCATCAGGCTAGTGACTGCCATTGCTTCCAGGCCTTTTATCACAGCGCCCCCAGAGACACTATGTATTGCTGACTCTATCTTCAAGTCAACATACAAACACAAGAATCAATAGTGTATTCAGGCACTTCCACAACTAACATGTTTGTGCCTAAGTATGTAAAGTAAAATGTATAACTAAAAACAGTGGCATTAAAATGTTATTATTAACAATTAATATCGAGACCACAAACAGATTCAGAAACATGTGAGTTATTCTCCATGCATCTCGTACTAATTTTATATCATGTAGGCATATCATGGCTGCAGCAGTACATTGGTTTCTTGAAGTAAAAACATGTAGTAGTATAATAGTCATAAACCAATACAGAATGAACTTGCGTTATACACAATTTGCATATAATTAATGAATTACATGATAGTATACTGCCAAACCGCAAATATTTGAAGCAGTCTGACTGCCTGAGTACTCACCGCAACTGTATCCAACCCCGAGAAATCCATTGCCCCACCAGCGTTGTCAAGCAGCAACACGGCCGCCTCCGTTTCCTGGAGCAGCATCTGGCTCTGCTCATAGCTCACATCCTCCACCTCCCACAGTTGTTTCTGCACCCGCATATCAAACCGTACAGCACTGGTGTCAGAAACGAACAACCCCCTTCGTCGATACTCCGGCAACGAGAAATGACATCCGAAGCGCGATACCGTTGTGGCGTCGCGGCCGTGGGCAGTGCCGGCGAAGGAGGCGACGGCGTCGCAGACCTTGCCCCACTCGAGGAGGCGGAGGCTGCGGGCGGACGGCGAGAGCGAGGCGGCGGCGGCGAGGGAGCGCAGACGGAGGCGGAGTAGGCGGCGCGGATGGGGTCGGACGGCGGGGACGGACGTGGGGAGGAGAGTTGAGGTGAGGACGGCGATGGAGAGGCGAAGCATGCTGCGACAGTGCGACCTGCGTTCGCGAGTGATGGGTGAAAAAGGTGCGAAGTTGCCCGCTGTATTTTGGATAGCGCACCGGATGAACGAACGACCGGATCCTCCGCCTTGCAGACTTGCAGTTGCAGGTACTTGTTTTCTTTCAGGGAACCGATTTTATGTATGATCCAGTTTCTTTAGTGCATTACGACCGTTAGATTCGGTTTTTTATTAAAATCGTACGGTCACCAGTAGACGGCAGGAACAGAGAAATTACGGCGGTGGCGGGCCACGGGCGGACGTCCGGCTCGAGGATGCGTGGACGAACTGGGACCCCGCGCAGGACGTCGCGTTCAACTCCGTCATGGACTCATGGCCGCCGGAGTGGACGGTGCGCGTTCTTCCGCTGCGGAGGAGAACATGGAGAAGGTACTGGACGAGGTGCGGCCGAGCCTGATGGCCTCGTCGTCATGCTCAAGCTGCAGGAGGCATGCGGCTCCTGCACCAGCTCCACCATGACGCTCAAGATTGATCATCGATACGCGGCTCCGTGACACGATCCTGACATCCTTGAGGTCGAGCAGATCGTCGACACCCAGACCGGCCTCGACCTCACCACCGACAACGTCGAGGTCAGCTCCCTTCTCGCTCGGATGCAAGCCTGCAGATTAAAGCCGTGCTCTGCTGGGTGTTGCAGATGGTCGTGATCAAACCTGTGATTCTAATGACTGTACCTCTCCAGTACTGGTGGTGGAAGCCTCGAGCTCCTCCATATTGATGGATATGTCACCAAGATCCAAATCAGAAACCTGCAACCGGTGTAATGACAGGACGCGTAGCTGTGACATAAAAAATGAGGGAGAAAATACCTTCCATCTTGACTATTTAGCTCACATAATAGAAATGTGAGAGCTTGTGCATCAATCATCGTCACGACAAAACTATGGCTTTGTGGTGTAAGCCTTGCTCTATCCTTACAATACAATGAGTTACATAACTGATTAATACAATTGTCATGACAAAAAAAACACTTTTCGTTGGATCGACCAAGGCTTACAACCCTTTCAAGTATATAAAATCTCTACTACTTATTAATTAAGCAATAGTAGTCTGCCGTTCTGCCCTCCCCCATTCCGCGCGCAGAAAAAAAATTAAATTGTGACTGCTCAGGAATCAAACCTTAAATCTATTGAGCAGAATACCTAGCCTTCCACCCTATAACCAACATGACTCATGTTGAATTATGTATAACTTCAACTAAGACGTCTTTTGTGTTTAACCCGCTGTCCACTCTGTATGCTCATTGAGTCTAGAAAAACATTTATAGCTTAGCCCCTGATCTTTCTAGAATTTGGGACGCAGTCCAGGAAATAAAGAAAATAGGGAAAAGGAGTTTAGAAATTGATTTTTAGTTTAAAAATAATTGCAGAAACCCATTTAATTTATGGAAATTTTATATTAAATCCAAATGAGTTCATTCCAATTTCTATAATTCTATAATATTATTTTTATCACATAATACCTCTGTTTTGTCATGAAAACAATAATAAAATTGATTTCCTAATTAATCCTATATCAAATACATAGAAACTTTGGAAATTCGTAACTTCCTCATTTTAATTCCAAATTGAACCGTTCCAGTTGTGTTAGTCTCGTATGAATATTTACTACGCAGTAACAACATTGATTATATCATGTTTCATACTTTTATAATTAGATATTTATTTATCCTATGTTAATTGGGTTAATCTATGTCTATTGGATTAATTTATTTAATATATTAATATAGTATTCTAACTTTATGGTTATACGATGTTTGACCATTAGTCTTGCAAACACACACTTACCTTTTTGTTTAAGCAAAAGCGTATGGTGGTACGTGTCCGATGACTAACGATGTACGAGGGAATTTCTTCCGATATGTGTGAAACGTGCTCTCCAATAATGAGACCATGCAAATCGTGACATATATCGAAGTCTGTATGATACTGATGGCTGCAATGTAGTGATGAAACAGATAGATTATAAATAACAAAATTTATGTATGGCCAGAATCACAAATTGATTATGAAACATTTTCTCATAACGGTATAACACATATTTTGTATATAAGTTATCGTAGTATACTGGTATTATATATTCTCGTTGCAACGCACGGGCATTCAGCTATCATGTATAGAAGTCTGCACGGTACTGTTGGTTGCAATGTAGTGATGAAATAGTTAGATTGAAATAACAAAATTTATGTATGGCTAGGATCACAAATTAATTACGAAACATTTTCACATAACAGTATAACACACATTTGTTCATAAGTTATCATGATATTAAATGTTTCTGTTGCAACGCACGGGCACCCACATATATGTGTTTATGTCTACATCTATGACAGGAAACACATCTACTACATCTCTCTCCAAGCTCACTTGCTACCATTGCACAATGCGTATTAGTAGATAAGTATCACCGAGATTCTTGAATTATATTTTTGGATGGAGGTAATATTATTTAAAGAAGAGCTTTGCATGCTATTTCTTTTGTTTGAATAATGAATTATACTTAAATTCCCTTTTTTGCATGTGTGACATTTTTTCTTCGTAATATTTTTTCCATGGATCAGACTTGTGAGTCATTTTCATAAACCAACGCCAAGCATGAATCCATGTTTCCTACTTCAAACCCCGAACAAACTCCATGAGCAGGAGGCACTCGCGTTGTCGTCGCTCATCGATGACGAGAAGAAGCTTGGTGACTATCAGTTCGACCTCGAAAAGCAGTCTTACGTGGTCGCATGCGCTGCTGTGTACGACAAGCTCCCGCGAAGCCGCCGCTTGGACGCGGTCCAGAGCAGCTGCACCGCGTTGTCCATCGTTAAGCAGGGGGGCCTAATGGTTGTCGCCAACGTCGATGACTCTCGGGTTGTTCTGGACACCGCATCCGACGACGACGCCATCACGCCGTCCAGCTCATCGTCCACCTGAAGCCCAACCTGCCACGTAAGTCGCTACTGACCGGACATGAATTATTGTGCGCTGGGACGATTGACGTTGCTGACGTTGTGTGAGTGTCCTCGAACATGATGTATGTAGTGGAATAGCGCATCTGGTGGTACAACGGCCAGGGGTACTACCTCGCTGATGAGCCCGGGGTGCACTTCGTTTGGCAGCCCAACCAAGAGTCATCGGTACTCGTCATGTCGCGTGCGTTCGATGACTACTATATCGAGGATTGTGGCGTCATCTTGGCGCCGGAGGTGACACAGAGGAGGATCGACAACAGTGACCAGTTCGTCATCCTCGCCACCGTCAGGGTAGCTTTTGTGTCGGTCTGCCTTTAATTCTCTTCGCAGACACATACACACTTACCTTTTTGTTTAAGCAAGAGCATATGGTGGTGCGTGTCTGATGACTAATGATGTACGAGGGAATTTTTCCAGCATGTGTGGAACGTGCTCTCCAATGATGAGACCATACAAATCGTGGCATATATCGAAGTCTGCATGATACTGATGGTTGCAATGTAGTGGTGAAATAACTAGATTAAAATAACAAAATTTATATATGGTTAGGATCATAAATTGATTATGAAACATTTTTTCATAACAATATAACACACATTTTGTATATAAGTTATCGTAGTATACTGGTATTATATATTCCCGTTGCAACGCACGAGCATTCAGCTAGTATACTAGTTATATGCTCATGCGTGCTACGAATTCAATATATCACATAGATAGATCTTGTTTAAGGGCTAGTTTGGAAACACCATTTTTCCATTTTCCCAAGAGAAAATAGTTCATTTTACCTTGGAAATTGGAAATCACATGGAAAATTGGGATGCCAAACTAGTCCTAAATGATATAACCGTTGAAACTTATCCAAACCTTGGGACCAATTATGTCAAAACAAACCATTCGACGCCAGCTTTATATTTAGGCCCCGTTTGTTCCCTTTTATTTTGATGAATTGGAATCATACTAATGAAATAGGCTATTTTTTTAGAATGTGACATTCCACCACTTTCCAAAGTTATTATATAAACCTATCTCAAATTCATGGGGTGAAAGATAGAAATTGATTCTATAGATTTACATGTTATTTTTCCGATTTACAACTTATAGCTCACTCTTCTAATTGCTTCGCTATGACATAAATATAGTATATAGCTATGTCTCTCATATGATTTTGGATATATACAAATATATTACATATATAAATATATAAATTTAATTAATTTTGTCTAAATTATAATTATTAAAATGGAATTTAATTCTAACGAAACAAACGGGCCTTAAGGTTGGCATCAAACGTTTGAGCGGTATAGCAAGCAGGAGAAGTATGATAGTTCCTGGAGTTTCTTTTGGGCCATTCTCACGTAGAAGAGTTTGCAGGCTGGGCTTGCCTTGGGCCACGAGAACAGACAACCTTGCACTACAAAATGAAAGTCGGACCTGTAAAAACGCCTTGGAGATCAGAACATCGAACAAACGGCGAGCTGCCGCTCGAAGCGATATTGATGGCTAAATGGGTCGGCATTAGTCATAGCAGATCCGACATTACCCAAACACTCGACAATGCTAGCACAGACCAGTGAAAATCGCATTGGCTAATGAAGAGCTAGAAATGAATAACATGTGTGTATAACTGAAGTTTGCTTTTATCTCTAAGAGCATCTCCAACAATGCCTCAAACTAATGCCTCAAATCGAAATATAGGGCTCTACACAGAAAAAACCACTCCAACAGTGCCTCAATTCAACAAATTTTGTCAAAAAACTATAGGGCACCCTCTCAAGTGCCTCAAATATACTACACCGTAGTGGGTTGCCCTATAATCTACATTTGGGGCTTTACTGTTGGAGCGGGGTGTTTTGTTGGTGCCATAAATTCTATAAAATTTACTTATTTTTAAATTATAAGGCATTTTTATAGGTCACGTTGTTGGAGATGCTCTAAACTGAGGATACTTCATAATGGTCCAGTCAAATACTCTCTCCATCTTAAAATAGTATTCATTTTAACTCTTAGGTTATGTCTATATTCAAATAGATGATAATAAATGTATACATAAATATAAAACACATACATCAAGTATTGTATGAATCTAATAATTACCTAAAACGAATTTTAATTTGGAACCGAGGGAGTACATAATCTAGTTGGTACCTTACAAGTATCCAGAATAAGCCACATAAAAAATACAGGTGCAAGGAACATCAATTCTACATTTCTAATGTTTAGCCATACCCTCACAGATAAATAGGTTGTGGAAGAGTCTATTCAAATATGTGTAATCCGGTTTATCTTCAAATCATATTGATTTACAGTAATGAAGTATGTAGTAAGTAAACTCTGATGGATATGATTTACGGATGACCTATTTAGAAATTTGACATGTTATTTTCACAGACAATTGAATAGCACGTAAGTGATGTGGTCATGGGAACTTTGCATTGCATTGTCCCTTGATCTAAAAAATTAAGGGTGTGTTTGGTTTATGGCTAATTGTGTCACACTTTGCCTAAGGTTAGTCGTTTGAATTGAATAACTAACCTTAGACAGAAAAGTTAGGCAAAGTGTGGTAAGTTAGGCAGCGAACCAAACAACATTTAAGTACTTCAACCGGCGTCAGGATTTTTTTCATTAATCCTATCATACTTCTGCTTCTCTGTAATACCCAAAATTGTAAAACATAATATCAGAGTGGGCCCTCTTGATTGTTTTGCCATCCAATCATCATTTCATGGGGATAATAATATTTAAGGAAATTAAAGAAGACACCTTCATATAAAAGTATACTAATTGAGTTTAGAATTTAAAGTTAACCCAAAAGTACAATTTAGGAAATTGGGATTTAGCCCTAAATTTAGATTCAGATTTGAAAATAGAAAAGAGAGAAATATTCTGAAATACAAAACAAAAACTTATAAAATTCAAACTATGTTCAAACTGAACATTTAAGGTGAAGATAAACGGTCCATAAAAACTTAAATTGGAATTAAGTCCTTAGATTTGGAATTTAAAACTGAAAAGAAAAAGAAATAGGAAAAAAACAAAGAGAAGAAAGAGTATAGATTGGGCCACCTGACTGAAATTCCCCACCTCGGCCTAGTTGCTGTTCGCCTCGGCCCACGTAGGTAGCCCGCCCTCGCGCACATCAAGTCACTGCTCCCTGGGCCCGCAACACAGCGTCACCGCTCCTTATTCGCAGCCGCGCGCACAAGCCCTAATGGGTGACTGACTGGTGGGTCTGCGTCCCCAATCTCGTCCCCCACCTCGCGCCGAGCTCGGCGGAGTCCGTGGCTCAGTCTACAAACTACCCGGCCGATTCCCTCGCGACCTCATCTATGCCTGCTTCGCCCGAATCGCGTGCCGCCGCCTGGGACTTGGGCGTTAGCCTCTCCCTTCACGTACAGCTTCTCGGCCCGCTGGTCAGTCGTCCGCACTGGCCACGTTCCTTCCTCTCTTCTCCCTTAAATTCGCGCCGAGCTCAACAAACCGCGCGCTTCCTTTGGAACCGCTACAATCCTCCTCGCCTACTTCTACCGAGTCTGTCTAGAGACCTCCCCAAGCGCTTCCCCTTTCCATGTCATCGGAGCTCCGGCCAAACCCCATGCGAGTGCAGAAGAGAGAGAGAGAGAGGCAGGGGCAGAAATCGTCCGTCAGCACCGCTGTCAACTCCGCCTAAAGGATGGGCACTCGAGTTGTGTCTGGGGGCGTCGCGAGGGTTTCGGTGTTGGCCACGTGGAGGGACTCATCGGAGGCTAATTTCTCGCCGGTCGCCGGAGCAGACCGCGGCCGCATCGCGATTGTCTCCGTCCCCGCCAGGAATCCTCGGTAAGTGCCTCTAAACGATTCGTCGTCACCTAGAGACCCTATAGCAACTACCAGCCATGTATTCGCTATGGTGTGGCGTCAATCGCTGATTCGGCCGCATGGGGGAAGGCCACGACCGCCCGCCATTGTGGGCGGTACCTCCTGCTTTGACGCTCGCTAGTGCAGCTTGCTGGGGGTGTTCACCATCACCCACTCGGCGTAAATCACCGCGTGGAGGGGGAATTCGAGGTTTTGGGTGCTAGACCGTGAGCGCCGGCGATGGCACCGCCGTTGGAGGCCTGTGCGCCGCCGCGCGCGGTTGCTGGGGTTGGTGTAGCTGGGGGATGGAATGGGGGCCGTCGGATGACCATCGTACGTCTGTGATTAGAGCACCTCATACTGGTTCCGGGTGGAGATCGTGGTCGTGAATCACAGGATCTAGGGTCTGAGTGGATCCCACGAGCATAAAATCTGGTTCGTCGATTCGGGATCATGCGACTGTTGTTACGTACCGGTTCGGTGAAGTGAGGATCAGATCCGGGCGCTTGGCTTAAGATCGGACGGCCAGAAATGGTTGATACCCTTTCGCTAAGTTCATTTTGCATAAGGGTCCTCGGGGAAAAGGGAAATCAACACGCGATCCATAGTCGGGGCTGTTTGAGTCGCGGGAATACTTGCGCAGGAGTCCTTGTCTTCTCTGGGAATTGAGGCCCAGTCCAGGAATTAAATAAAACCAGAAAATAGATTTAGAAATTGATTTTGAGTATAAAAATAATTGTAAAACTTGGGTAATTCATAGAAAATTCATATTAAGCCCAAATTAATCTGTTCTAATTCCTATAATTTTATAATATTATTGTTCATCATCTAATACCACTGTTTTGACATGAAAGTCACATTAAAATTTATATCCCATTTAATCTTGTACAAAACACATAGAATCTTCAGAAAATCATAACTCATCTGTTTTAACTTCGACTTGATCCGTTCAAGTTGCGTTAGTCTCGTAGCGACGCGTAGATCATTATTATGCAGTATGATCTTATGTTTGGTATGGTGTTAATTTTGTCTATACACTGTTTGTTTGTATTGCTACGACTAGTGGTGAGGTCACGAGGATCTGAAGAATCACCCTGGTAACTGGAATCTCAAGTGTCAGGCAAGTTGTGCCCTTGATTCACTTTTGTTACCCAATAATGTTCTTTATAATCATTTACCATGCATAGGTTTAATTTTGATGGGAACCAGTAGGTCACCCTACTTTGTTTATCCATTTTACCTTGTTGAAAGGGAATTAGGCTTTCACCTATTTCCTAAACTGATTTTGGTGGTTGAATTGCCCAACATAAATATTTGGACTAACTAGTTTGCTCTAGTCTATAAGTTCTATAGGTGCCAAAGGTTCACAATAAGCCAATAAAAAGACCAAGAAAAAAGGTTCAAACAAAAGAGCAAAGGGACGACCGAAGTTACCCTGGTCTGGTGCACCGGACTGTCCGGTGTGCCACCGGACAGTGTCCGGTGCACCAGGGGACTCCAAACTAAACTTCGCACCTTCGGGAAAACTCAGAGGCGCCGCGCTACAATTCACCGGACTGTCCGGTGTACACCGGACAGTGTCCGGTGCTCCAAGGAGATGCGACTCTGAACTCGCCAGCTTCGGGAATCCGCTCCGCTATAATTCACCGGACATGTCCGGTGCACACCGGACTGTCCAGTGTAACGGCGAAGCAACGGCTAGTCTGCGCCAACGGTCACCTGCTACAGCATTAAATGCGTGCCAGCGTGCGCAGAGGAGCAGAGCACGCGCGGGTGGCACACCGGACAACCTACAGGGCATGTCTGGTGCACCACCGGACAGCCAGGCGGGCCCACACGTCAGAGCTCCAACGGTCGAACCCTAACGGCCGGGTGACGTGGCTGGCGCACCAGACACTGTCCGGTGGCGCACCGGACTGTTCGGTGCGCCCGTCGACAGCAGCCTTCACCAAATGGCTAGTTTGGTGGTTGGGGCTATAAATAACCCCAACCACCCCACATTCAAGTCATCCAAGCTTTCACACTTCAACTTCTTACAAGAGCTCTAGCATTCAATTCTAGACACACCAAAAGTGATCAAATCCTCTCCAATTCCACACAAAGCTTTAGTGATTAGAGAGAGAGATTTGTTGTGTCGGCGTTCCGAGACCGGGGGGTCCCTGAGCCGACGAGTGAAGTGTCGCCGCGTGCCCCAGCCCAGATGGGTCGACGCGAGGCGGAACGCGAAGGGGGGAAAGTGAGGTGGCCGGAGATGGGCGAGAGAGGTGGAAATCCCACGGCCTTCGTGTTCGTCCCGCGCCCAGGTCGGGTGCGCTTGCAGTAGGGGGTTACAAGCGTCCACACGGGAGAGAGAGCGAGCGGCCTCACGCGAGTGCCTGTCTCGTCATCGTCCCCGCGCGGCCAACCCTCTCTAAGAGGGCCCTGGTCCTTCCTTTTATAGGCGTAAGGAGAGGATCCAGGTGTACAATGGGGGGTGTAGCAGAGTGCTATGTGTCTAGCGGAGGAGAGCTAGCGCCCTAAGTACACGCCATCGTGGCGGCCGGAGAGATTTTGGCGCCCGGTTTGTGTGATGTCGTGGCCGTCGGAGGAGCGCTGGAGCCTAGCGGAGGGACAGCTGTCGGGGCCGTCGAGTCCTTGCTGACGTCCTCTTGCTTTCGTAAGGGGGTCGAGAGCCGCCATCGTCAGGGAGCGTGCGGGGCGCCATCATTGCCTATCTGGTGGAGCGAGCCAGATGGGACGCCGGTCTTGTTCCCCGTAGCCTGAGTCAGCTCGGAGTAGGGTAATGATGGCGCCTCCTGTTGACATGGCCGGCCTGCACCCTAGGTTGGGGCGATGTGGAGGCTCCTCCGAGGTCGGGGTCGAGTCCGTCTTCCGTGGCTGAGGTCGAGTCCGAGCCCCTAGGTCGGGCGAGGCGGAGGCCGTTGGCTGAGGCCAGGGTGGAATTTGAGTCCTAGGGTCGGGCGAAGCGGAGTTCGTCGTCTTCTGGGGCTGAGCCCAAGTCCGAGCCTTGGGTCGGGCGGAGCGGAGTTCGCCGTCTTCCGGGGCTTAGCCCGAGTCCGAGCCCTGGGTCGGGCGGAGCGGAGTTCGCCGTCTTCCGGGACTTAGCCCGAGTCCGAGCCCTGGGTCGGGCGGAGCGGAGTTCGCCGTCTTCCGGGGCTTAGCCCGAGTCGGAGCCCTGGGTCGGGGGGAGCGGAGTTCGCCGTCTTCTGGGGCTTAGCCCGAGTCCGAGCCCTGGGTCGGGCGGAGCGGAGCTTCCTATGGTGCGTGCGGCCGGGCCTGACTGCCTGTCAGCCTCACTCGGTCAAGTAGCACCGCAGTCGGAGCGGCGCAGGCGGCGCTGTCTTTCTGTCAGACCGGTCAGTGGAGCGGCGAAGTAACGGCGGTCAGTTCGGCTCTGTCGGCTGAGGGGCGCGCGCCAGGATAAAGGTGTCAGGCCACCTTTGCATTAAATGCTCCTGCGATTTGGTCGGTCGGTGCGGCGATTTGGTCAGGGTTGCTTCTTGGCAAAGACAGGGCCTCGGGCGAGCCGGAAATATATTCGCCGCTGGAGGGGGGGCTTCGGGCGAGGCGGAGATCCTCCGGGGTCGGCTGCCCTTGTCCGAGGCTAGGCTCGGGCGAGGCGTGATCAGGTCCTTCGAATGGACTGATCCCTGACTTATTCGCACCCATCAGGCCTTTGCAGCTTTATGCTGATGGGGGTTACCAGCTGAGAATTAGGAGCCTTGAGGGTACCCCTAATTATGGTCCCCGACAGTAGCCCCCGAGCCTCGAAGAGAGTGTTAGCACTCGCTTGGAGGCTTTCGTCGCACTTTTTTGCAAGGGGACCAGCCTTTCTCGGTTGCGTTTTGTTCCGGCGGGTGGGCGCGAGCGCACCCACCGGGTGTAGCCCCCGAGGCCTCGGAGGAGTGGTTTGACTCCTCCGAGGTCTTAACGCCTCGCGCAAAGCTTCGGCTGGTCTGGTCGTTCCCTCATGCGAGCTGGCCGTAGCTCGGGTGTACGGTCGGGTCCCAAGTTCTCGGGCTGGTATGTTGACGTTGTCAACGGTTTGGCCGGAGCCGGGTTTGCTAGAGCAGCCCCCGAGCCTCTGCACAGGGCGAGAGGGCGATCAGGGACAGACTCGACTTTTTTATATACGCCCCTGCGTCGCCTTTCCGCAAGGAGGAGGGGGGGAGAGCGCCATGTTGCCCTCGGTGGGCGCCGAACATGGTGTCTCCGGTGAGCTGCAGGCGGGTGATCCGAGCGGACGTCCGTGCCCCATTCGTTAGGGGTCGGCTAGAGGCCCAGAGGCGCGCCCAAAAGTACATGCGGGTGATCTGCCGGACCTGGTCCCCTGGCGACGGGGTCCGAGGGCTCGATGCCTCCCTCTGATGGGATTCCGTTACAAGATCGTTCCCGCTGGTCTCAGAAATGTACTAGGGTACCTCGGGAGCGCAGCCCGAGCCTTGGTTATGTATCGAACGTACCCATGGTCATCCCTTGCTCTGTGTCTGAGGCGGTTGTGAACCCTTCGGGGGCCAGCCTTCGAACCCCTGATCAGTAGTGGGCGCGGAGCCCGAGTAGCCTGAGGCGGCCGTTGAACCCTTCCGAGGGGCCGGCCTTCGAACCTCTGACCAGTAGTGGGTGTGGAGCCCACGTGCTCTGAGGCGGCTGTCGAAACCTTCCGAGGGGCCAGCCTTCGAACCTCTGATCAGTAGGAAGGCTCGGAGCCTGGTTCCTTCACGGGGAAGGATCCTTTTCGGGGTATCCCCCTTTCCCGGTCCCTGTTGCAAGAGAGAGAAAGAGGAAAAAAGAAAAAGGATACGAAATCGAACGACGCAGCGTACCTTTTTTGACGTGGTCATTATGGCGAAGGCGAAGCGTCGCTCGCTTCTCCTGCTAGAGGCGCCGCCTGTCCCGCCGTGGAGTTAATGCGACGGGGCGAGTGGTTCGCGGGGCGGCCGTTGCGCGTGCGCGAGCCGTTCGAGGAACGGCTGTTTCGCTTCGTGTTTTTGAATCCCGCGGCCGGTCCGGGCGGAACGTTGAACCGGTCTCGCCTTGGCCTTTATATACTCGGGGGAGGGTCTGGCGATGGTTCTTTGCTCAGCTTCCTGCTTCCCTCTTAGGTTTTCGCAACCCGAGAGACTTAGCCAGAGAAAAGGAAACCGCCCACCCTGTCCTTTGCGCCGCCACCCCTTCTGCTCGGTGATGGCTGACCGGGTGACCATCATCTCGCCGCGCGACCCATGGCCTTTCTCCACAGTGACGACGGGTGATCTGGAGGATCTTGTTGTTGAGGGTTTACTTCGCCCTCTCTCTGACGAGAGGCGGCCGGAATGGATTCCCCCCGTGAGCGGAGCCGCTCCGTCCCCACCGCCCGGGTACATCGTGAGCTTCGTCTCCTTCCACGAGCAGGGATTTGGTGTGCCGGCGAGCCGCTTTATGCGGGCGATCCTACACCACTACAAGGTGGAGTTGCACAACCTCAGCCCCAACTCCATCTCGCAGGCCGCCATCTTTGTAGCGGTGTGCGAGGGGTACTTGGGGATCGCCCCCACTGGGACTTGTGGACTCATCTCTTTTCCGTGGAGCTTTTCGCTTCGCCGACGGGGGAGAGAAAGGTCCGCGCGGCAGTGCGGGCCGGCGGCTGCATCCTTCAGCTGAGGCAGTCGCGGGCCTCGCTGTACATTCCTGCCACCCTTGCGTCCTCGAACAAAGGGTGGCAGCACCGGTGGTTCTACCTCCGGAATGACGGCGAGTTGCTCCCGCCTTTTTCCCAGCGAGTAGTCACCGTCGTCGCCGATGCTTGGCGCCACGGGACCCCGCACGAAAGACAGAAGAATCTCGAACCCCTTCTCAAGGCTTTGGAGGCATTGCGAAAAGGGGGACTCACCGCCGCGGGAGTGATTACCGCCATCCACCGCCGGAGGGTGCTTCCCTTGGTGGAGCGACGGTTGCCGCTCTGGGAGATGACACCGGAGGCTGACTTGGAGGGCTCGCGGATGTCCTCGGATCCTCTTCCCTTCGATGTTCTCCACGGGTGGGTGGCCGTCGCGTTGGGGAAACTGGAACCCAGCGCCTTCTCCCAGCCTCTGATGCGCCCTAACCAAGGGTGCGTGACTCTGGTGAGTGTCCGCTACTTCCTCCCTCTTGCATCGGGTTGCCCCTGGCTCTTATGGTCGGGATTTCCATCCGTCCTCAGGAGGTGGGGTGGCACAAGCCTTCCCTGCCACGGGTCCTGCAGGATGCGGTGGACCGAGCAGCGCGGCGGGTTGCCGCGGAGGAGAAGAAGAAAAAGAAGGACGCGGAGAAGACTCGGGCCCGCGAGCGGATGCGGGCTCGGGACGCCTTGGAAAAGCTCCGTCGTCGGCAGGAGATGGAGGGGCTCTCGAGGGAGCCATCGCCGGAATCGCCTGATGACAACGACGATGATGAAGATGATGACGAGGAAGACGACATGGCTGCCCGCCTCGGCTTCGGCCCTGGCTTGAGGTTAGGCCAAGAGCCGTCAAGCCAGCCCCCGAGTGGGCTGATGCAGTCAGTCCCCGGAGTCGGGACGCCGAGGTCCCGGCCCGAAGAGCGGGGGCAGACCGAGAGGGTACCTGACCCCTCGGCTGGGGGAGTTGAGGCGACCCCGGGGAGCTAGGCTGAGGCGTCTGTTCCCCGAGAGCCGTCGCCCACGCCGGCAACGCAGGAGAGCGACCCTCAGGTCGCCGTGGCGGTGCCTGGGCAGTCTGCCTCCTGGGCGTCCAAAGCGCCCAAAGCAATGGTGGTGCCGAAGCTGCCGGCGAAGCAGACCTTGGCGGCGGCTTCGGGGGTCGAGATCCGAGAGACCTCCCCTCAGGCACGGTTGATCATGGCCCGGAGCGGGTAAGTCTCTTGGAACGTCTTCGTCCTGGCTTTTCATTCGTATGTCCCGGCCGTGATTTTTCTTTCCTCCTCAGCAAGCGAAGCCATGGCCTGACCGATCTGGCTCCCCGAAAGGCCCTTAAGACGGCGTCGGCTTCCGCAGCCGGCGCCACTCTGGGCCTTGCCGTTCAGCTAACCTTCTCGCAAGGCGCTCCATAGCAGGGGGCTCAGGCGGCACCAGTCACCGTGGAGCGAGTTCCCGAGGCCGGCTCTTCTGCCGAGGCGGCCATCGTGCTAGGGGAGGCGGCTGACGCGGACATGGCCCCGGCCCCACCGGACGTGCTGGCGGTGCTGGCACCTGTTGCTATTGAAGCCGCTGCCGTCCCAGTCGGGGAGCGACCTGTTGCTGCCGACGCTGAGACGGCCGAGGCGTCGGTGCCTGGTGCCTCGGAGGAGGGGGGCGTGGAGACGCGATCCATCCCGCCGAGCGGCAGCCTTGTCGCTGTGCGGCGGAGCTCCGAGGGTCAGCGTCAGTTGCTCCGGTTCTAGACCCGCGGTGCCTCGGATCCCTTCTTCGTTCTCGACGATGAGCGGGAGGAGCAGTCCTGGGACGAGCTCCGTGAGTGTGCCGAAGCAACGGTGGGGTCGCTCCGGTCGTCGCTGGAGGTTTTCTGCAGGGACGTCCTCAAAATCCTTCAGGTAACGGTTTCAGGCATACCTTTTCTTTTTTTGTGGCCAAGGCGTCTTTCGTGACGCCCCGCTTCCTTTCCTCAGGATCTGACGGATCTGAGCGCCACCAAGTCATCGTTCATCCGCCACGAGGTCGACGGCTGGGGCTTGCTGTGATCCCTGAGGACCTCGCTCGCCGGGGCTACTGCACGCCTCTCTCAGCAGGGCGCCGAGGCGGCGGACCTTCGGTTGCTCTGCACTGATCTGAGAGCCGAGGCGGCAGCGACACGCGCGGAGGTGGCAGCGGCGCGCGCAGAAGTGCAACGACAGCAGTCGAAGTTCGACCGGATCGTCGATGAGCGGGACCAATCTCGGGGCCGGGCCGCCGAGGCCGAAAGCCGGGCAGGAGCCCTTGCAGCCGACCTAGCCATAGCCCAGGTCGCAGCCTTGGAGCAGCGTGCCCGAGCCGGTGGTACGCCTTGGCCATTTTCGGTTTTCTTTTCAGCTTGTTTCCTCCGTTTGTGTTTGAGACCTTTCGTTCTGGCTGTTCACAGAGCTTGAATTCGCCCTTGATGAGTCCGCCAAGGCGCTTGCCGAGGCGCTTGCCGGGGCGGCCGAGCAGAGGGAGGCCGACCACGCGGCCATGTCTGAGGCTGTCTCGGACTTCTGCCGGGTCCTTGTCTCCGGCGACGTCCCCTCAGGAGGCTCCCCTCAAAGTCGCCTGCAGGCCTTGGGCGATCATGTGCACGGCAGACTCCGCGAGGCGCTTCACCACGGCGTCAGGCGGGCCTTCGCCATGCTCGCTTCCCACTACGTCGTGGACCTGGAGCGGGTCAGTGAGGGGTATTGCCTTCCTGACGAAGATGAAGCTGCTCTAGCAGAAGTCCAGAGGCTCGATGCGGCCGCCGCGGGTCCGAGCGCAGTGCTGGCGACCACCTTCGAGGCAGAGATCCTCCCGCCTGCGCCGTCGTCCAAAGCCGGGATGGACTTGGCCGAGGGCGGGGTCGAAGCCGAAGGCGCGGCTCCTTCCCGTGGCGACGCCTGACTCTGTCGGAGCAGTTTCTGTAGGATGCACGTGCATCTTTCTGCGGCCACTGAGGCCTGAACACTTTATTACCGTTGCATAAAGTCGTGCTCCTTTCCCTTTCATTTTGCGTGTCCGGCCCCGCCTGTCAGTAGCAGGATGGCTTCCCCAAGTAGGGGTCACTTTTTGTGGCGGGTGACGAGTGAGGTGCCCGTAACCCAGAGGCGTAGGAGTCCCTCGGCTCAGTCGGCCTTGCCACTTACATGCACCCGTGTTCGCTCCTTGGGGTCCTGCTTCCGACATAGCCAGGGGAACGCAAAAGCCTTTTCGATTGAAAATTTTGGCGCAGAGGGGTTTCCCCCTTTTTAGCCCCCGAGGGAGGGTCGGGCTCTGCCGAGGCAAGGCTGACCCTTCCTTGATGACTAAAACTTGCGTGGGGGCAAGGTGAGCGAACAACTTGAAAGCATCTTAAGGGTAGAGGCGACGTAGCTGTTTGACGTTCGAAGTGTTGGTGCAGACCTCGCCTTGACTGTCGGCCAGTTCGTTTGTTCTGGGCTTCAGAACTTTGGCGATGACAAGCGGCCCTTCCCAGGGGAGCGCGTAGCCCTCGGGTGTCTCCAACAAGGGCCCGGGGTGCGGTGGTGGAGCTCCTTCCCATCCCCCAGCAAGACAAACGACTTGGCGCACCGCGCCAACCGCCGAGCTCTGGCTCGGTCGAGGGGTAGCTCTCCTCGGTGGAGATATTGCAGGTACGGGGTCTGCCAGCTTTGGTTAGGCGTGACCCCGCTTCGCTCCTCCTCGACGCACAGTGCCTCGCCCTCGGGTGCCGAGGGTGCCTCGGGCCGAGCTGAGGGTGCCTCGGACTGGGCCGAGGGTGCCTCGGGCTCGGGCGTGTCGTCAATTTTGACGGAGGGTTGATGCAGGTCTCGGGAGCAGGCTTCCGGGGGAAACGTTATTCGCCCCGAGGCGGTACAGAGGCAGGCCCCTTTTGCCGAGGTGCGGGATGAAAAGGCTGAGGGCCGCAAGACATCCCATGACTCTCTGTACGCCTTTCAAGTCCGTGATGGGCCCCATGCTGGCGACGACTGCGATCTTCTCCGGGTTGGCTTCGATGCCCCGCTCGGAGACGATGAACCCCAAGAGCATGCCTCGGGGCACCCCGAAGACACATCTTTCGGGGTTGAGCTTGACGCCCTTGAGACATCGGAATGTCACTTCAAGGTCGGAAAGGAGGTCGGAGGCTTTCCTCGTCTTGACTACGATGTCATCGACGTAGGCCTCGACCGTGCGGCCAATGTGTTCGCCGAACACATGGTTCATGCATCGCTGGTATGTCGTGCCCGCATTCCTCAAGCCGAACGACATGGTGACATAGCAGTACATGCCGAAGGGTGTGATGAATGAGGTCGCGAGCTGGTCGGACTCTTTCATCCTGATTTGGTGATACCCTGAGTAGGCATCAAGGAAAGATAGGGTTTCGCACCCTGCAGTGGAATCCATGATTTGATCGATGCGAGGCAGAGGGTAGGGAACCTTCGGACATGCTTTGTTCAGACCAGTGTAGTCTACACACATCCGCCATTTCCCCCCTTTCTTTCTCACAAGCACAGGGTTGGCAAGCCATTCGGGATGGAATACCTCTTTGATGAACCCTTCCGCCATTAGCTTGTGGATCTCCTCGCCTATGGCTCTGCGCTTCTCTTCGTCGAATCGGCGCAGAGGCTGCTTGACGGGTCGGGCTCCGGCTCGGATGTCCAGCGAGTGCTCGGCGACATCCCTCGGTATGCCGGGCATGTCCGAGGGACTCCACGCGAAGACGTCGGCGTTCACGCGGAGAAAGTCGACGAGCACTGCTTCCTATTTGGGATCGAGCCCGGAGCCGATCCGGACTTGCTTGGGGGCGTCGCTGCTGGGGTCGAAGGGGACGGACTTAACCGTCTCCGCCGGCTCGAAGTTGCCGGCATGACGCTTCACGTCTGGCACCTCCTTAGAGAGGCTCTCTAGGTCGGCGATGAGGGCCTCGGACTCGGCGAGGGCCTCAGCGTACTCCACGCACTCCATGTCGCATTCGAACGCGTGTTTGTACGTGGGGCCGACAGTGATGACCCCGTTGGGGCCTGACATCTTGAGCTTGAGGTAGGTGTAGTTGGGGACGGCCATGAACTTCGCGTAGCATGGTCTCCCCAATACCGCGTGGTAGGTTCCTCGGAACCCGACCACCTCGAACGTCAGGGTCTCCCTTCGGAAGTTGGAGGGTGTTCCGAAGCAGACGGTAAGATCGAGCTGTCTGAGGGGCTGGACGCGCTTCCCGGGGATGATCCCATGGAAAGGCGCAGCGCCCGCCCGGACCGAGGACAGATCGATACGCAGAAGCCCGAGGGTCTCGGCGTAGATGATGTTGAGGCTGCTGCCTCCGTCCATGAGGACCTTGGTGAGCCTGACGTCGCCGATGACGGGGTCGACGACGAGCGGGTATTTCCCCGGGCTCAGCACATGGTCGGGGTGGTCGGCTTGGTCGAAGGTGATGGGCTTGTCGGACCAGTCCAGGTAGACTAGCGCCACCACCTTCACCGTACAGACCTCCCAGCGCTCTTGCTTGCGGTGCCGAGCCGAGGCGTTCGCCGCTTGCCCGCCGTAGATCATGAAGCAGTCGCGGACCTCGGGGAACTCTCCTGCCTGGTGATCTTCCTTCTTGTCGTCGTCGCGGGCCCTGCCACCCTCCGCGGGTGGCCCGGCCCTGTGGAAGTGGCGCCGAAGCATGACACACTCCTCAAGGGTGTGCTTGACGGGCCCCTGGTGGTAGGGGCACGGCTCCTTGAGCATCTTGTCGAAGAGGTTGGCACCTCCGGGGGGTTTCCGAGGGTTCTTGTACTCGGCGGTGGCGACAAGGTCCGCGTCGGCGGCGTCGCGTTTCGCTTGCGACTTCTTCTTGCCCTTCTTCTTGGCGCCGCGCTGAGTTGACGCCTCGGGGGCATCTTCCGATGGGCGGCCCTGGGGCTGCTTGTCCTTCCGGAAGGTAGCCTCGACCGCCTCCTGGCCGGAGGCGAACTTGGTGGCGATGTCCATCAGCTCGCTCGCCCTGGTGGGGGTCTTGCGACCCAGCTTGCTCACCAGGTCGCGGCAGGTGGTGCCGGCGAGGAACGCGCCGATGACATCTGAGTCGGTGATGTTGGGCAGCTCGGTGCGCTGCTTCGAGAATCGCCGGATGTAGTCCCAGAGAGACTCTCCCGGCTGCTGTCGGCAGCTTCGGAGGTCCCAGGAATTCCCGGGGCGCACATACGTGCCCTGGAAATTGCCGGCGAAAGCTTGGACTAGGTCGTCCCAGTTGGAGATCTGCCCCGGAGGCAGGTGCTCCAACCAGGCGTGAGCGGTGTCGGATAGGAACAGGGGGAGGTTGCGGATGATGAGGTTTTCATCGTCCGTTCCACCCAATTGGCAGGCCAGACGGTAGTCCGCGAGCCACAGTTCCGGTCTCGTCTCCCCCGAGTATTTTGTGATAGTAGTCGGGGGTCGGAACCGGGTCGGAAACGGCGCCCGTCGTATGGCCCGGCAGAAGGCCTGTGGACCGGGTGGTTCGGGCGAGGGACTCCGATCCTCCCCGCTGTCGTAGCGTCCCCCACGCCTAGGGTGGTAGCCTCGGCGCACCCTCTCGTCGAGGTGGGCCCGACGGTCACGGTGATGGTGCTCGTTGCCGAGGCGACCCGGGGCCGCAGGCGCTGTATTGCGCGTGCGCCCGGTGTAGACTGAGGCTTCCCGCATGAATCGGGAAGTCGCGACATGATGTTCCGAGGGGTACCCCTGCCTTCGGGAGGCGGAGCTCTCGGCCCGCCGGACCGCGGCGCCTTCCAGGAGATCCTTGAGCTCTCCCTAGATTCGCCGCCCCTCGGTGGTTGATGGCTCCGGCATCGTGCGGAGGAGCATTGCTGCTGCAGCCAGGTTCTGGCCGACCCCACTGGATGCGGGTGGCGGCCTGACCCTGACATCGTCGGCGATGCGGTGCTGGAAGCCCTAGGGTAGATGACGCATTTCTCCGGCTAGAGGTTGGCCCGCCCATGCCTGCCCGGCGTCCCGGCGGATTGGCTCAAGCGCTCCTGCTCCCTCGTCGAGCCTGGCCTGCACCCCACGGATTTGCTCAAGCTGTGGGTCGTGACCCCTCGCCGGAACGGGGACCACAGCTAGCTCCCGTGGGATGTCAACGCGAGGCACCAGCCTAGGGAGATCACCGTCCTCCAGCATGCCGAGATGGTTGCCTTCGGAGGGACCCCCTAGATCGACGTGGAAACATTCGTGGCTCGGGCCGCAGTCCTCGTCGCCGAGGCTACGGCTACCGTCGGAACAGTCGGAAAGGCGGTAGTCGCATGCGGTCATGAAGCCCCGCATGGCACTGGGGTTGCCAAGTCCGGAGAAATCCCAACAGAAGCTGGGCTCGTCGTCTTCCTCGGACCCAGAGGGCCCGTGGGTTGAGACGTTCGTCAGCCGGTCCCAAGGTGACCGCATACGAAACCCCAGAGGGTTCGGATTTGCCTCTGCGAGAGCGTCCGCCAAAGCGGAGCCGCTAGGCGGGTCGAGGCTGAACCGAAAGGCGTGGGATGGGAATCGGTCGGTACCTCTTGGTCGACGGGCGGTGATGAAGTCACGTCGGGGACTGACTGCACCTTCGTCTCAGGTACGAGGGCGACACCCAGCAAGCCTTTCGCGAGCGTGCTGGCGTCGTCCGTTTGGTCGGGATTGGCGTGTCGCGGGGAGACAGCGCTCGTCTTCGTCTCAAGCACGAGGTCGATGCCCGGCGCGCCCCCCGTTGGAGTGCTGGCATTGTCAACTCGCTCGATAGCCGACGAGGTGCCGCCTCCTGTTTGGCCTTGGTTGCCCCGCCTCCTCCTCCGTTGGCGGGGAAGAGGACGGGGCAAGCTCGAAGGTTGTTCTTCCACCACGCGGGGAAGACGTCGTCGATCCTGCCGCCGGTGGGCGGACTGTCGGCCGCCATTGTCGCTGTCGCTCGGCGGTGGAAAGAGTATCATGTCGTAGCTGCCGTCGAGGGACATGAACTCAAGGCTCCCAAAATGGAGCACCGTCCTGGGCCGGAGAGGTTGCTGGGGACTACCCATCTGGAGCTTGACGGGAAGCTGTTCGTCAACACGCAGCAGGCCCCTACCTGGCGCGCCAACTGTCGGCGTTCCGAGACCGGGGGGTCCCTGAGCCGACGAGTGAAGTGTCGCCGCGTGCCCCAGCCCAGATGGGTCGACGCGAGGCGGAACGCGAAGGGGGGAAAGTGAGGTGGCCGGAGATGGGCGAGAGAGAGGTGGAAATCCCGCGGCCTTCGTGTTCGTCCCGCGCCCAGGTCGGGTGCGCTTGCAGTAGGGGGTTACAAGCGTCCACACGGGAGAGGGAGCGAGCGGCCTCACGCGAGCGCCTGTCTCGTCCCCGCGCGGCCAACCCTCTCTAAGAGGGCCCTGGTCCTTCCTTTTATAGGCGTAAGGAGAGGATCCAGGTGTACAATGGGGGTGTAGCAGAGTGCTACGTGTCTAGCGGAGGAGAGCTAGCGCCCTAAGTACACGCCATCGTGGCGGCCGGAGAGATTTTGGCGCCCGGTTTGTGTGATGTCGTGGCCGTCGGAGGAGCGCTGGAGCCTGGCGGAGGGACAACTGTCGGAGCCGTCGAGTCCTTGCTGACGTCCTCTTGCTTTCGTAAGGGGGCTGAGAGCCGCCATCGTCAGGGAGCGTGCGGGGCGCCATCATTGCCTATCTGGCGGAGCGAGCCAGATGGGACGCCGGTCTTGTTCCCCGTAGCCTGAGTCAGCTCGGAGTAGGGTAATGATGGCGCCTCCTGTTGACGTGGCCGGCCTGCGCCCTAGGTTGGGGCGATGTGGAGGCTCCTCCGAGGTCGGGGTCGAGTCCGTCTTCCGTGGCTGAGGTCGAGTCTGAGCCCCTAGGTCGGGCGAGGCGGAGGCCGTTGGCTGAGGCCAGGGCGGAATTTGAGTCCTGGGGTCGGGCGAAGCGGAGTTCGTCGTCTTCTGGGGCTGAGCCCAAGTCCGAGCCCTGGGTCGGGCGGAGCGGAGTTCGCCGTCTTCCGGGGCTTAGCCCGAGTCCGTGCCCTTGGTCGGGCGGAGCGAAGTTCGCCGTCTTCCGGGGCTTAGCCCGAGTCCGAGCCCTAGGTCGGGCGGAGCGGAGTTCGCCGTCTTCCGGGACTTAGCCCGAGTCCGAGCCCTGGGTCGGGCGGAGCGGAGTTCGCCGTCTTCTGGGGCTTAGCCCGAGTCCGAGCCCTGGGTCGGGCGGAGCGGAGTTCGCCGTCTTCCGGGGCTTAGCCCGAGTCCGAGCCCTAGGTCGGGCGGAGCGGAGCTTCCTATGGTGCGTGCGGCCGGGCCTGACTGCCTGTCAGCCTCACTCGGTCAAGTGGCACCACAGTCGGAGCGGCGCAGGCGGCGCTGTCTTTCTGTCAGACCGGTCAGTGGAGCGGCGAAGTGACGACGGTCACTTCGGCTCTGTCGACTGAGGGGCGCACGCCAGGATAAAGGTGTCAGGCCACCTTTGCATTAAATGCTCCTGCGATTTGGTCGGTCGGTGCGGCGATTTGGTCAGGGTTGCTTCTTGGCAAAGACAGGGCCTCGGGCGAGCCGGAAATATGTTCGCCGCTGGAGGGGGGCTTCAGGCGAGGCGGAGATCCTCCAGGGTCGACTGCCCTTGTCCGAGGCTAGGCTCGGGCGAGGCGTGATCGGGTCCCTCGAATGGACTGATCCCTGACTTATTCGCACCCATCAGGCCTTTGCAGCTTTATGCAGATGGGAGTTACCAGCTGAGAATTAGGAGCCTTGAGGGTACCCCTAATTATGGTCCCCGACAGTTGTGTTCTTTTGAGCTCTTGCGCTTGGATTGCTTCTTTTCTTTCTAATTTGTTCTTGTGATCAAAACTTAATTGTAACCGAGGCAAGAGACACCAATTGTGTGGTGGTCCTTGCGGGGAAGTTTTGTTCCCGGTTGATTTGAGAAGAGAAGCTCACTCGGTCCGAGGGACCGTTTGAGAGAGGGAAAGGGTTGAAATAGACCTGGCCTTTGTGGCCTCCTCAACGGGGAGTAGGTTTGCGAGAACCGAACCTCGGTAAAACAAATCCTTGCGTCTCACTTCTTCACTCACTCGCGATTTGTTTTTACGCCCTCTCTCGGACTCATTTCTATTTCTAACGCTAACCCGGCTTGTAGTTGTGATTAACTTTGTAAATTTCAGTTTCATCCTATTCACCCCCCCTCTAGGCGACTTTCAATTGGTATCAAAGCTCGGTGCTTCATTAGAGCCTAACCGCTCGAAGTGATGTCGGGAGATCACACCAAGAGGGAGATGGAGACCGGCGACAAGCCCACTACAAGCCACGGGAAGACTTCATCGGAAGAGTCCCGCAACAAGGGGAAGGGGAAGGAGAAGAAATCTTCTTCCCACAAGTCGCATCGGAGAGGCGACAAGCACAAGAAGATGAGGAAGGTGGTGTACTACGAGACCGATACTTCATCACCTTCCACCTCCGGCTCTGATGCGCCGTCCGTAACTTCTAAGCGCCATGAGCGCAAGAAGTTTAGTAAGATCCCCCTACGCTATCCTCGCATTCCTAAACATACACCTTTACTTTCCGTCCCATTAGGCAAACCACCAACATTTGATGGTGAAGATTATGCTAGGTGGAGTGATATGATGCGTTATCACCTAACCTCACTCCACAAAAGTATATGGGATATTGTTGAGTTTGGTGTACATGTACCATCCATAGGGGATGAGGATTATGATGAGGACGAAGTGGCCCAAATCCAACACTTCAACTCCCAATCCACAACTATACTCCTCACCTCTTTAAGTCGAGAGGAGTATAACAAGGTGCAAGGGTTGAAGAGTGCTAAGGAAATTTGGGACGTGCTAAAAACCGTGCACGAAGGAGATGAGGTGACCAAGATCACCAAGCGGGAAACGATCGAGGGGGAGCTCGGTCGCTTCCGTCTTCGCCAAGGGGAGGAGCCACAAGACATGTACAACCGGCTCAAAACCTTAGTGAATCAAGTGCGCAACCTCGGGAGCAAAAAATGGGATAACCACGAAGTGGTTGAGGTTATTCTTAGATCACTTGTTTTCCTTAACCCTACTCAAGTTCAATTAATCCGTGGTAATCCTAGATATACACAAATGACCCCCGAGGAAGTTATAGGTAATTTTGTGAGATTTGAGTTGATGATCAAAGGCTCAAAGAGGATCAACGAGCTTGATGGCCCCTCCACGTCCGAAGCACAACCGATCGCATTCAAGGTGACGGAAGAAAAGAAGGAGGAATCTACTCCAAGTCGAACACCCATCGACGCCTCCAAGCTCGACAACGAAGAGATGGCGCTCATCATCAAGAGCTTCCGTCAAATCCTCAAGCAAAGGAGGGGGAAAGATTACAAGCCCCGCTCCAAGAGAGTTTGCTACAAGTGTGGTAAGCCCGATCACTTTATAGCAAAATGTCCTATTTCAAGTGACAGTTACAGAGGCGACGACAAGAAGGGGAAAAGAAAGGAGAAGAAGAAGTACTACAAGAAAAAGGGCGTCGATGCTCATGTTTGCCGGGAATGGGACTCCATTGAGAGCTCCACTGACTCCTCCTCCGACGAGGACGCCGCAAACATCGCCGTCACCAAGGGACTTCTCTTCCCCAACGTCAGCCACAAGTGCCTCATGGCAAAGGACGACAAAAGGAAGAAGGTAAAATCAAGATCCTCCACTAAATATGAAACCTCTAGTGATGAGGATAACGCTAGTAATGAGGAGGATAACTTGCGCATTCTCTTTGCCAACCTAAACATGCAACAAAAAGAAAAGTTAAATGAATTCATTAGTGCTATTCATGAGAAGGATGATCTCTTGGACTCCCAAGAGGACTTCCTTATTAAAGAAAACAAAAAGCATGTTAAGGTTAAAAATGCTTATGCTCTAGAAGTAGAGAAATGTGAAAAATTATCTAGGGAGCTAAGCACTTGCCATGAGACCATTGACAACCTTAGAAGTGAGAATGCTAATTTGTTAGCTAAGGTTGATTCAAATGTTTGTGATGTTTCAATTCCCAGTCTTAGAAATGATAATAATGATTTGCTTGCTAAGATTGAAGAATTAAACATTTCTCTTGATAGCCTTAGATGTGAAAATGAAAAATTGAATGCTAAGGCTAAAGACTTAGATGTTTGCAATGTTACAATTTCCGATCTTAGAGATGACAATGATATTTTGCATGCTAAGATTGTTGAACTTAATTCTTGCAAACCCTCTACATCTACTATTGAGCATGTTTCTATTTGCACTAGATGTAGAGATATTGATATTGATGCTATTCATGATCATATGGTCTTAATTAAACAACAAAATGATCATATAGCAAAATTAGATGCTAAAATTGCCGAGCGTAACTTAGAGAATGAAAAAATTAAATTTGCTAGAAGTATGCTCTATAGTGGGAGACGCCCTGGCATCAAGGATGGCATTGGCTTCCAAAGGGGAGACAATGTCAAACTTAATGCCCCTCCTAAGAAATTATCCAACTTTGTTAAGGGCAAGGCTCCCATGCCTCAAGATAACGAGGGTTACATTTTATACCCTGCCGGTTATCCTGAGAGCAAAATTAGGAGAATTCATTCTAGGAAGTCTCACTCTGGCCCTAATCATGCTTTTATGTATAAGGGTGAGACATCTAGCTCTAGGCAACCAACCCGTGCTAAGTTGCCTAAGAAGAAAACTCCTAGTGCATCAAATGATCATGACATTTCATTTAAAACTTTTGATGCATCTTATGTTTTGACTAACAAATCCGGCAAAGTAGTTGCCAAGTTTGTTGGGGGCAAACACAAGGTCTCCAAGACTTGTGTTTGGGTACCCAAAGTTCTTGTGTCTAATGCCAAAGGACCCAAAACCGTTTGGGTACCTAAAGTCAAGAACTAAACTTGTTTTGTAGGTTTATGCATCTGGGGGCTCAAGTTGGATCATCGATAGCGGATGCACGAACCACATGACAGGGGAGAAGAAAATGTTCTCCTCCTATGAGAAAAACCAAGATCCCCAATGAGCTATTACATTCGGGGATGGAAATCAAGGTTTGGTCAAAGGTTTGGGTAAAATTGCTATTTCACCTGACCATTCCATTTCCAATGTTTTTCTTGTAGATTCCTTAGATTATAACTTGCTTTCTGTTTCCCAATTATGTCAAATGGGCTACAACTGTCTATTTACTGATGTAGGTGTCACTATCTTTAGAAGAAGTGATGATTCAATAGCATTTAAGGGAGTGTTAGAGGGTTAGCTATACTTGGTAGATTTTGATAGAGCTGAACTCGACACTTGCTTAATTGCTAAGACTAACATGGGTTGGCTCTGGCACCGCCGACTAGCCCATGTTGGAATGAAGAATCTTCATAAGCTTCTAAAGGGAGAGCACATTTTAGGATTAACAAATGTTCATTTTGAGAAAGACAGGATTTGTAGCGCATGCCAAGCTGGGAAGCAAGTTGGTGTTCATCATCCACACAAGAACATCATGACGTCTGACAGGCCACTGGAGCTCCTACACATGGACCTATTCGGCCCGATAGCTTACATAAGCATCGGCGGGAGTAAGTACTGTCTAGTTATTGTGGATGATTATTCTTGCTTCACTTGGGTATTCTTTTTGCAGGAAAAATCTCAAACCCAAGAGACCTTAAAGGGATTCTTGAGACGGGCTCAAAATGAGTTCGGCTTAAGGATCAAGAAAATAAGAAGCGACAACGGAACGGAGTTCAAGAACTCTCAAATTGAAGGCTTCCTTGAGGAGGAGGGCATCAAGCATGAGTTCTCTTCTCCCTACACCCCACAACAAAATGGTGTAGTGGAGAGGAAGAATCGAACTTTATTGGACATGGCAAGAACCATGCTTGATGAGTACAAGACGCCGGATCGGTTTTGGGCCGAGGCGGTCAACACCGCCTGCTACGCCATCAACCAATTGTATCTACACCGAATCCTCAAGAAGACATCACACGAACTCCTAACCGGTAAAAAGCCCAATATTTCATATTTTAGAGTCTTTGGTAGCAAATGCTTTATTCTTGTTAAAAGAGGTAGAAAATCTAAATTTGCTCCTAAGACTGTAGAAGGCTTTTTACTAGGATATGTCTCAAACACAAGGGCATATAGAGTCTTTAACAAGTCCTCAGGACTAGTTGAAGTTTCTTGTGACATTGTGTTTGATGAGACTAACGGCTCTCAAGTAGAGCAAGTTGATCTTGATGAGATAGGTAATGAAGAGGCTCCGTGCATCGCGCTAAGGAACATGTCCATTGGGGATGTGTGTCCTAAGGAATCCGAAGAGCCTCCAAATGTACAAGATCAACCATCCTCCTCCACGCAAGCATCTCCACCGACTCAAAATGAGGATGAGGCTCAAGTTGATGATGGAGAAGATCAAAAAGATGAGCCACCTCAAGATGACGGCAATGATCAAGGGGGAGATGCAAATGATCAAGACAAGGAGGATGAAGAACCAAGGCCGCCACACCCAAGAGTCCACCAAGCAATCCAACGAGATCACCCCGTCGACACCATCCTCGGCGACATTCATAAGGGGGTAACCACTAGATCTCGTGTTGCACATTTTTGTGAGCATTATTCTTTTGTTTCCTCTATTGAGCCACACAGGGTAGAGGAAGCACTCCAAGATTCGGATTGGGTGATGGCAATGCAAGAGGAGCTCAACAATTTCACTAGGAACGAGGTATGGCATTTAGTTCCACGTCCTAATCAATATGTTGTAGGAACCAAATGGGTCTTCCGCAACAAACAAGACGAGCATGGTGTGGTGACAAGGAACAAAGCTCGACTTGTGGCCAAGGGATACTTCCAAGTCGAAGGTTTGGATTTTGGTGAAACCTATGCACCCGTAGCTAGGCTTGAGTCAATTCGTATATTATTAGCCTATGCTACTTTCCATGGCTTCAAGCTTTACCAAATGGACGTGAAGAGTACTTTCCTCAACGGACCAATCAAGGAAGAGGTCTATGTTGAGCAACCTCCCGGCTTTGAAGACAGTGAGTACCCTAACCATGTCTATAGTCTCTCTAAGGCGCTTTATGGGCTCAAGCAAGCTCCAAGAGCATGGTATGAATGCCTAAGAGATTTCCTTATTGCTAATGGCTTCAAAGTCGGCAAGGCCGATCCTAATTTATTTACTAAAACTCTTGACAATGATTTGTTTGTATGCCAAATTTATGTTGATGATATTATATTTGGGTCTACTAACGAATCTACATGTGAAGAATTTAGTAGGATCATGACACAGTAGTTCGTGATGTCAATGATGGGGGAGTTGAAGTATTTCTTGGGATTTCAAGTAAAGCAACTCCAAGAGGGCACCTTCATTTGCCAAACGAAGTATACTCAAGACATTCTACACAAGTTTGGAATGAAGGATGCTAAGCCCATCAAGACACCCATGGGAACAAATGGGCATCTCGACCTCGACACGGAAGGTAAGTCCGTGGATCAAAAGGTATACCGGTCGATGATAGGTTCATTACTCTATTTATGTGCATCTCGACCGGACATTATGCTTTCCATATGCATGTGTGCAAGATTCCAAGCCGACCCTAAGGAATCTCACCTTATGGCCGTAAAACGAATCTTGAGATATTTGGCTTATACTCCTAAGTTTGGGCTTTGGTACCCTCGGGGATCCACATTTGATTTAATTGGTTATTCGGATGCCGATTGGGCGGGTGTAAAATTAATAAAAAGAGCACATCGGGGACTTGCCAGTTCTTGGGAAGATCCTTGGTGTCTTGGGCTTCAAAGAAGCAAAATTCTGTGGCTCTTTCTACCGCCGAAGCCGAGTATATTGTCGCAGGCCATTGTTGCACGCAATTGCTTTGGATGAGGCAAACCCTTAGGGACTATGGTTACAAATTAACCAAAGTTCCTCTTCTATGTGATAATGAGAGTGCAATCCACATGGCGGATAATCCCGTTGAGCATAGCCGCACTAAACACATAGCCATTCGGTATCATTTTCTTAGGGATCACCAACAAAAGAGGGATATCGAGATTGCATACATTAACACTAAAGATCAATTAGCCGATATCTTTACCAAGCCACTAGATGAACAAACTTTTACCCGACTTAGGCATGAGCTAAATATTCTTGATTCTAGAAATTTCTTTTGATGTCTTGCACACATAGCTCATAAATATACCTTTGATCATGTCTCTTTTATATATGCTATGACTAATGTGTTTTCAAGTGAATTTCAAACCAAGTCATAGGTATATTGAAAGGGAATTGGAGTCTTCGGCAAAAACAAGGCTTCCACTCCACTCTATCACTCATCCTTCGCCGTCGCTCCGAGCAATTCTTCGTCTTTGGTATAATCTTCACTTATATCATTGTTTGCCAAAGGGGGAGAACATAGTTAAAAAAGGGCTTATATCTCACTCAAAGTATCCGTTTTTGGCGATTCATGCCAAAGGGGGAGAAAGTATGAGCCCAAAGCAAAAGGATTGCACCACCACCCTAATTTTAAAACTAATGATTTTCAATTGGTAAATTTCAAATTGGTATCTTATTGTGTTCAAAAGGGGGAGAAAGTAGTATTTTCAAAATTGATATCTTAAAACCCTCTTGAACACTAAGAGGAGAATTTATTTGAGGGGGAGTTTTGTTTAGTGAAAGGAAAAGCATTTGGAACAAGGGGAGAAAATGTCAAAACTTGAAAATGCTTCGCAAAATCTTATTTATTTACCTTTGACTATTTTGCAAAAGGACTTTGAAAAGGATTTACAAAAAAAAAATTGCAAAAACAAAACATGTGGTGCAAGCGTGGTCCAAAATGTTAAAAATAAAGAAACAATCCATGCATATCTAGTAAGTAATATTTATTGGCTCAATTCCAAGTAAATCTTTGCACTTACATTTTGCAAACTAGTTCAATTATGCACTTCTATACTTGCTTTGGTTTGTGTTGGCATCAATCACCAAAAAGGGGGAGATTGAAAGGGATTTAGACTTTCACCTATTTCCTAAATTGATTTTGGTGGTTGAATTGCCCAACATAAATATTTGGACTAACTAGTTTGCTCTAGTCTATAAGTTCTACAGGTGCCAAAGGTTCACAATAAGCCAATAAAAAGACCAAGAAAAAGGGTTCAAACAAAAGAGCAAAGGGACGACTGAAGGTACCCTGGTCTGGCGCACCAGACTGTCCGGTGCACCACCGGACAGTGTCCGGTGCACCAGGGGACTCCAAGCTAAACTTCGCACCTTCGGGAAAACTCAGAGGCGCCGCGCTACAATTCACCGGACTGTCCGGTATACACCGGACAGTGTCCGGTGCTCCAAGGAGATGTGACTCTGAACTCGCCAGCTTCGGGAATCCGCTCCGCTATAATTCACCGGACATGTCCGGTGCACACCGGACTGTCCGGTGTAACGGCGCAGCAACGGCTAGTCTGCGCCAACGGTCACCTGCTACAGCATTAAATGCGCGCCAGCGCGCGCAGAGGAGCAGAGCACGCGCGGGTGGCACACCGGACAGCCTACAGGGCATGTCCGGTGCACCACCGGACAGCCAGGCGGGCCCACACGTCAGAGCTCCAACGGTCGAACCCTAACGGCCGGGTGACGTGGCTGGCGCACCGGACATTGTCCGGTGGTGCACCGGACTATCCGGTGCGCCCGTCGACAGCAGCCTTCACCAAACGGCTAGTTTGGTGGTTGGGGCTATAAATAACCCCAACCACCCCACATTCAAGTCATCCAAGCTTTCACACTTCAACTTCTTACAAGAGCTCTAGCATTCAATTCTAGACACACCAAAAGTGATCAAAACCTCTCCAATTCCACACAAAGCTTTAGTGATTAGAGAGAGAGAGAGATTTGTTATGTTCTTTTGAGCTCTTGCGCTTGGATTGCTTCTTTTCTTTCTCATTTGTTCTTGTGATCAAAACTTAATTGTAACCGAGGCAAGAGACACCAATTGTGTGGTGGTCCTTGCGGGGAAGTTTTGTTCCCGGTTGATTTGAGAAGAGAAGCTCACTCGGTCCGAGGGACCGTTTGAGAGAGGGAAAGGGTTGAAATAGACCCGGCCTTTGTGGCCTCCTCAACGGGGAGTAGGTTTGCGAGAACCGAACCTCGGTAAAACAAATCCTTGCATCTCACTTCTTCACTCACTCGCGATTTGTTTTTACACCCTCTCTCGGACTCATTTCTATTTCTAACGCTAACCCGGCTTGTAGTTGTGATTAACTTTGTAAATTTCAATTTCGCCCTATTCACCCCCCCTCTAGGCGACTTTCACTTGTTTACCCCTGAATCATATGGGTAGTTATGCTATTGCTTTATATGGTTTTGGGTTAATATTTCATTATATCCATGTTCCAGTTATTTTGTTATTCTATTTATGTTCATGTCAAGATCATTATATTATTGTTAAATTGGAACATGGAGTTTAACTTGAGAAACACGTGCCACCACAAGGGAGGAATGGGACCCCTTGGCTAACTAATTAGGAAAGCTAGTGGAAGACTACCTTACCCGAAAGAGGCAAGGGCGGTAGGGGAGTTGCATGCAAGGAGGTTCTCGGGTTGATTTGCTGCGATGACGGTCAGACGGGGGATTCTTGCAAGTGCTCTTCCCATAAACTGTAGCGGGTTTTCGGAAGCTAGTGGAACTTTATAAAGGCCTCATAGTGGATCCGTAGCCATTTACCTTGGTAGTGTCTAAGGGCCTAGCTAACCCTGGCGACATGGGAAACACGACTTGTGGGTAAAAGGTACAACCTCTGCAGATTGTAAAACTGGTATACTAGCCGAGCTCACGGTCAAGAGCAGCTCAGGACTCTCCGATGATTAAATTATGGAACCTAAACTCAATTTTTCATTTGCATTTGCATGGGATTATTAATTTTGTTCTATTATTTTATTATGGTTTGGTATTCACTTACACTTACTAATTGCTAATAAAATTTTGACCAACTTATAAAAGCAATGCTCAGCTTTAACCTCTATTGTTGATCAGCCTTACACTTCATGAACTCCCACCTTTGGTGAGTTCATGCCATACTATTCCCCACAACTTGTTGAGCGATGAACACGTGTGAGCTCACCCTTGCTGTCTCACCCCCCCCATAGGTCAAGAACAGGTACCACAGGATGAGGCGCAAGGTGGATGTTGCGCTGTGTTCGTGAGAGGTCTAGGTCGTCGTCTCCCAGTTGACTTTCTGGTGCCAAGGATGGATTTTAGATCCTGTTATATTTATCTTTTATTTTGTAAGACTTCCGCTATGTAATAAATACTCTGATTATTGTGACATTTATCTCTATACACTCTGTTATTATATATGTTGTCTTCTTTGGCGCATGTATGAGATGTACCCGGCTTTGTCCCTTAAAACTGGGTGTGACAGAAGTGGTATCAGAGGAAATGTTGACTGTAGGCCGAAACCTAGTTAGAAATGGTCAAAACCCTTACCTACTTACCTTACTCTGATTCATTCTATACTTATCTTGATTCTGTCTCACCTTTTGCTGTCATACTCTGACTACTCTTATCTTTTCTGTTCTAAGTCAAGATGGATTTCACACCTTGGAATCCTACATTTATGAAGTTTTTAAGAGATAGGAGACCTAAGACAAAATTAAAATTATTTTCTATATTAAAAAAATGTTGGTTGATTGTTCTGATGATAACTGCTTGATTTGCTTCTTTGATTGATTGAAATAGTATAGACGGGCATCTTAGCATGTACCACCATAAGGTAATGAATTAACTTTAGTAGGTGACACACTAATCTACTTAGTTAATAAATCCCCCGCAGTAACATTTCTCGTAATTACTCGCCTTGTCTACAATTCTTCCTTTCTTACCCTGTATTTCTAACCCCGATGGGCTACCCCTATAGTGTTAGAAGAGAGCACTATAGATATGATCCTTGGTATGTCATGGTTAAGAAAGGCAAAGGCAGTATATACACCGTGCTAAGGGAACCGTAGAACTCACCAGTTCCAAAGAAGAAAGATTTGAAGTTGAAATTGCAGTAACTACCACCATCAGATGAGCGACATTCTTAGTAGATGAGAAGTTTGATGGTGTCAACATCCGTGTGGTTAGAGATTTTCCGGATGTCTTCCCAGAAGAGTTATTGGGGATGTTGCCAAATAGGGAAGTTGAGTTCGCTATTTATCTCTTACCTGAGACTACTCCTACTCCCAAATGGTCATACAAGATGTCTGTAGAAGAGTTAAAAGAACTTAAGAAGCAGTTAACGAAATTACAAGAAGCTGGGTACATTCGTTCGAATTCCTCACCTTGGGGGAGCGCCAGTTCTATTTATACAGAAGAAAGATGGATCGCCAGGGATGTGCGTGGATTGTAGGACTCTTAACGATGTCACTGTGAATAACAAGTCTCCATTACCCCGCATTGAAGATTTATTTGATCAGATGAGAGGTGCAAGGGTATTCTCGAAGGTTGATCTCCAATCGGGTTACCATCAAATGAAGATTAGGCCATCGGATATTCCTAAGACGGATTTCTCAACCCGATATGGTTTATATGAGTTCACCATTATGTCATTTGGACTAACTAGTGCACCAACCCATTTTATGGATCTAAAGAATAAGGTGTTCATGATCTAGACAGATTCGTCGTGGTTTTCATCGACAATATTTTTATTTATTCCAAGAGTGACAGTGATCATGAGGAACATCTGAGATTGGTGCTACAGAAGCTACGAGATAATCAACTCTACACCAAGTACAGTAAATGTGAGTTCTGGATTGACGAGGTGTCATTCCTTGGACATATCATTTCTAATGGAGGGATACAAGTGGATCCTGCTAAAGTCAAGGAGATAGTGGTGTGGAGCATACCCACTACAGTTACGGAGATTCAGAGTTTCTTGGGACTTGTAGGATATTATCGGAGATTTATTGAAGGATTTTCTAAGATTGCTAAGCCTAAGATCTCACTTCTGGAGAAGGGAAGAGAGTTTAAGTGGGATGAGAAGTGTCAAGATAGCTTTGATCAATTAAAGAAGAGGTTGACGTTGCCACCAGTGTTGGTTATGCCAGATCTACAGAAGGGATTTGATATTTATTGTGATGCATGTGGCCAAGACTTGGGATGTGTGCTCATGCAAGAAGGACATGTGATTGCCTACGCGTCTCGTTAGTTGCGGAAACACGAATTGAACTACCCCACTCAAGACTTGGAATTGACAGCCATTGTACATGCGCTTAGGATTTGGAGACATTATATTATGGGAACCAAGTGTCAAGTATACATGGATCATAAGAGTTTGAAGTATATATTCACTCAGAAGGATCTCAACCTTAAACAACGTCGTTGGTTGGAGCTTATTAAGGATTATGATTTGAAGATTCGCTATCACCCGGGCAAGGCAAATTTGGTTACAGATGCCTTGAGTCGAAAGGAGCATGTTCATTCAGCTGTTGTTGCCCAGCTACCCGATGAGATTGTTGAGGATTTTAGGAGACAACCTGGGGATAGTTGCTCACACTGAAGGAGTTACTATTGATGTGGAATCTACTTTGGAACAAGAAATCCACAAAGGACAAATTGGTGATGCTAAAATGCAAGAGATTAAGGATCTAATTACTGAAGGACGAGGTTCAAAATTCACGGAGGATGAGCAAGGCACCGTATGGTTCAAGGATAGGATATGTGTACCTGATATTGAATGCCTTTGTGAGACTATTTTAAAGGAGGCCCATGACTCGGATTATTCTATTCATCCTGGGAGCACTAAGATGTATCAGGATTTGAAGCAGAAGTACTGGTGGTATGGATTGAAGAGAGATATGGCCACACATGTGGCTATGTGCGATGTGTGTCAAAGAGTTAAGGCTAAACACCATAGGCCAGCTAGACTACTGCACCCACTGAAGATACCCGAATGGAAGTAGGAAGTGATTGGTATGGACTTCATGACTGGATTGCCTCGCAACTCGAAAGGATATGATTCTATATGGGTTATTGTGGATACACTGACCAAAGTGGCTCATTTCATTCCGGTCAAGACTACTTATAAGTGATCTCAATTGGCAGAGTTATATATGGCTCGGATTGTGTCTCTACACGGTGTACCAAAGAAGATCATTTTGGATAGAGGCTCACAGTTTACCTCTAGATTTTGGAAAAGTTTTCATGAGAAAATGGATATAAAGTTGAAATTTTAGTTTGGCCTACCTCAGACTGATGGACAGACTAAAGGGACTAATCAGGTGTTGGAGGACATGTTGAGAGCTTGTGCCCTTCAGCATGGTAGTAGTGGGGACAAGAGTCTACCTCATGCTGAGTTCTCATATAATAATAGCTATCAGGCCAGTCTGAAGATGTTACCGTTTGAGGCTCTATATGGCAGGAAGTGCAGGACTCCTCTATTTTTGGACCAGACTGGAGGAAGGCAGTTCTTTGGACCTGAACTTATTCAAGAGGCAGAAGAACAAGTTCGTATAATTCAAGGGAATTTGAGGGTAGCTCATACCAGGCAAAAGAGCTACGCTGATAATAGAAGAAGACCACTGGAGTTTGAGGAAGGTGATCATGTGTACCTCAAGGTGTCCCCACTTCGTGGAATGAGGAGATTTAAATTCAATGGCAAATTGTCCCCTCGCTTTATTGGACCATTCAGAGTTTTTAGGCAAGTTGGAGAGATGGCCTATCAACTAGAGCTACCGGATAATCTATCTGATGTACATAACGTATTCCTTGTGTCTCAACTTAAGAAGTGTCTTCGTGTCCCTGAGGAACAGTTACCAATGGAAGAGCTCAGTGTTCAGGGTGGTTTTATTTACACGGAGTATCCTATCAAGATTCTTGACAAAGATTCTTGACACTTTGGCTCGAGTTACAAGAAATAAGGCTATAAAAATGTGCAAAGTACAATGGAGACATCATGGAGAAGATGAAGCTACATGGGAAAGAGAAGACGAGCTTGCATAGATTTTCCCCATCTTTTCGCTAGACCTTCCTAAATCTCGAGGATGAGATTCTTGTTAAGGGGGGGGTAGGATTTGTAATACCCAAAATTGTAAAACATAATATGAGAGTGGGCCCTCTTGATTGTTTTGCCATCCGATCATCATTTCATGGGGATAATACTATTTAAGGAAATTAAAGAAGACACCTTCATATAAAAGTATACTAATTGAGTTTAGAATTTGAAGTTAACCCAAAAGTACAATTTAGGAAATTGGGATTTAGCCCTAAATTTAGATTCGGATTTGAAAATAGAAAAGAGAGAAATATTCTGAAATACAAAACAAAAACTTATAAAATTCAAACTATGTTCAAACTGAACATTTAAGGTGAAGATAAACGGTCCATAAAAACTTAAACTGGAATTAAGTCCTTGGATTTGGAATTTAAAACTGAAAAGAAAAAGAAATAGGAAAAAAAGAGAAGAAAGAGTACATATTGGGCCACCTGACTGAAATTCCCTGCCTCGGTCGAGTTGCTGTTCGCCTCGGCCCACGTAAGCAGCCCGCCCTCGCGCACACCAAGTCACTGCTCCCTGGGCCTGCAACACAGCGTCACCGCTCCTTATTCGCAGCCATGCGCACAAGCCCTAATGGGTGACTGACTGGTGGGTCTGCGTCCCCAGTCTCGTCCCCCACCTCGCGCCGAGCTCGGCGGAGTCCGTGGCTCAGTCTACAAACTACCCGGCGATTCCCTCGCGACCTCATCTATGTCTGCTTCGCCCAAATCGTGTGCCGCCGCCTGGGACTTGGGCGTTAGCCTCTCCCTTCACATACAGCTTCTCGGCCCACTGGTCGTCCGCACTGGCCACGTTCCTTCCTCTCTTCTCCCTTAAATTCGCGCCGAGCTCAACAAACCGCGCGCTTCCTTCGGAACCGCTACAATCCTCCTAGCTTACTTCTACCGAGCCTGTCTAGAGACCTCCCCAAGCGCTTCCCCTTTCCAAGTCATCGGAGCTCCGGCCAAACCCCGTGCGAGTGCAGAAGAGAGAGAGAGAGAGAGAGAGGCAGGGGCAGAAATCGTCCGTCAGCGCCACTGTCAAGTCCGCCTAAAGGATGGGCACTCGAGTTGTGTCTGGGGGCGTCGCGAGGGTGTCGGTGTTGGCCGCGTGGAGGGACTCATCGGAGGCTAATTTATCGCCGGTCGCCAGAGCAGACCGCGGCCGCATCGCGATTGTCTCCGTCCCCGCCAGGAATCCTTGGTAAGTGCCTCTAAACGATTTGTCGTCACCTAGAGACCCTGTAGCAACTACCAGCCACGTATTCGCTATGGGTGTGGCGTCAATCGCCGATTCGGTCGCAAGGGGGAAGGCCACGGCCGCCCGCCATTGTGGGCGGTACCTCCTGCTTTGACGCTCGCTAGTGCAGCTTGCTGGGGGTGTTCACCATCACCCACTCGGCGTAAATCACCGCACGGAGGGGGAATTCGAGGTTTTGGGTGCTAGACCGTGAGCGCCGGCGATGGCACCACCGTTGGAGGCCTGTGCGCCGCCGCGCGCGGCTGCTGGGGTTGGTGTAGCTGGGGGATGGAATGGGGGCCGTCGGATGACCATTGTACGTCTGTGACTAGAGCACCTCATACTAGTTCCGGGTGGAGATCGTGGTCGTGAATCACAGGATCTAGGGTCTGAGTGGATCTCACGAGCATAAAATCTGGTTTGTCGATTCGGGATCATGCGACCGTTGTTACGTACCGGTTCGGTGAAGTGAGGATCAGATCCGGGCGCTTGGCTTAAGATCGGACGGCCAGAAATGGCTGATACCCTTTTGCTAAGTTCATTTTGCATAAGGGTCCTCGGGGAAAAGGGAAATCAACCCGCGATCCATAGCCGTGGCTGTTTGAGTCGTGGGAATACTTGCGCAGGAGTCCTTGTCTTCTCCGGGAATTGAGGCCCAGTCCAGAAATTAAATAAAACCGGAAAATAGATTTAGAAATTGATTTTGAGTATAAAAATAATTGTAAAACTTGGGTAATTCATAGAAAATTCATATTAAGCCCAAATTAATCCGTTCTAATTCCTATAATTTTATAATATTATTGTTCGTCATCTAGTACCACTGTTTTGACATGAAAGTCACATTAAAATTTATATCCCATTTAATCTTGTACAAAACACATAGAATCTTCAGAAAATCATAACTCATCCGTTTTAACTTCGACTTGATCCATTCAAGTTGCGTTAGTCTCGTAGCGACGCGTAGATCATTATTATGCAGTATGATCTTATGTTTGGTATGATGTTAATTTTGTCTATACACTGTTTGTTTGTATTGCTACGACTAGTGGTGAGGTCACGAGGATCTAAAGAATCACCCTGGTAACTGGAATCTCAATTGCCAGGCAAGTTGTGCCCTTAATTCACTTTTGTTACCCAATAATGTTCTTTATAATCATTTACCATGCATAGGTTTAATTTTGATGGGAACCAATAGGTCACCCTACTTTGTTTATCCATTTTACCTTGTTTACCCCTGAATCATATGGGTAGTTATGCTATTGTTTTATATGGTTTTGGGTTAATATTTCATTATATCCATGTTCCAGTTATTTTGTTATTCTATTTATGTTCATGTCAAGATCATTATATTATTGTTAAATTAGAACATGGAGCTTAACTTGAGAAACACGTGCCACCACAAGGGAGGAATGAGACCCCTTGGCTAACTAATTAGGAAAGCTAGTGGAAGACTACCTTACCTGAAAGGGGCAAGGGCAGTAGGGGAGTTGCATGCAAGGAGGTTCTCGGGTTGATTTGCTGCGATGGCGGTCAGACGGGGGATTCTTGCAAGTGCTCTTCCCATAAACTGTAGCGGGCTTTCGGAAGCTAGTGGAACTTTGTAAAGGCCTCGTAGTGGATCCCTAGCCATTCACCTTGGTAGTGTCTAAGGGCCTAGCTAACCCTGGCGACATGGGAAACACGACTTGTGGGTAAAGGGTACAACCTCTGCGGGGTGTAAAACTGGTATACTAGCCGAGCTCACGGTCAAGAGCAGCTCAGGACTCTCCGATGATTAAATTATGGAACCTAAACTCAATTTGTCATTTGCATTTGCATGGGATTATTAATTTTGTTCTATTATTTTATTATGGTTTGGTATTCACTTACACTTAGTAATTGCTAATAAAATTTTGACCAACTTATAAAAGCAATGCTCAGCTTTAACCTCTATTGTTGATCAGCCTTACACTTCATGAACTCCCACCTTTGGTGAGTTCATGCCACACTATTCCCCACAACTTGTTGAGCGATGAACATGTGTGAGCTCACCCTTGCTGTCTCACACCCCTACAGGTCAAGAATAGGTACCATAGGATGAGGCGCAAGGTGGATGTTGCGCTGTGTTCGTGAGAGGTCTAGGTCTTCGTCTCCCAGTTGACTTTCTGGCGCCAAGGATGGATTTTAGATCCTGTTATATTTATCTTTTATTTTGTAAGACTTCCGCTATGTAATAAATACTCTGATTATTGTGACATTTATCTCTATACACTCTGTTATTATATATGTTGTCTTCTTTGGCGCATGTATGAGATGCATCCGGCTTTGTCCCTTAAAACTGGGTGTGAAATTCTCTGTGCCAGCTTTCATGCCTTGCCAAATAGAATGGGGATTCCAAAATGACAAAATAAAACGTTATGGTGCCCAAGAATATATGAAATCATGGTGAAGAAAAAAATATCATACCTTCCTGTTAAAAAATACATGAGCACATAACAAAGAGATTCCATATCATCTTTTCTTCTTTGCTCTAGAAGGAAATGAAAAAGTTACCCAAATTCATCTATCAAGGCATTCAGATTTGTGGATGAATATAGCTTGTAGCTAATTGGCTACAAGTTCAAGTATAGTGTTACAGGTTTTAAGGAGTTTTTGGATTTGTTAAAAATATTTGTCTTGCATTTGCCCTTTGGCCTATGGACTCATTTAATGTTCTGATGATACAGTAGCACATCTGTATTAACAAGGCATAAACTCACCAACTCTAAGATGGATATTTACACGGGCATATCATGTTGTTCCTGTGAGATTTTTGTTTCCCTATGGCACCATCAATAAAATGTATTAGCTTTTAAAACGATGATACACATAAAGTAATCATGGGTAGAAGCTTAGAAAAAGGACCTCTAGTAAAAATGCAACAGGAATTGTTATATAAAAAATGAAAAGCTAATGCTAATCAATACAACATCATTTTTATAATATTAAACATTTGAGTATCGTTGGTTGCCCTTGGCCTTCTTATACTGACAAACTTGACCACTTTGGTTAAAACCAGTGCAAAACATTTTATTGTGCCAGGTACTAGGTTAACATTTCAAAAATGACCAATTTTTTTCCAAAAGATAAAATTAATTTAAAATTCAGCTTTCAGATAGGTTCATAACCAAGAACGCAGACATGTAATAAGCTATTAATAAGTGAAACAAGATTCTAAACAAATTATAAGACCAAATAGCCAAACAGGTGGATTTTGCAATGCAATGGTAAAAGCTCTTCTTGATTTCTAATTTTTTAGTGAGGAGCTATTCATTGTCCAACAACATTTGGCGAGGTTTACATGAGCACAACCATTATTTGGATAAAAAATATATATCTGTACTGCCACCAATTCAGACAATGATGCGAGTATTATATCTAATAACTGAAATGCAATTATTGTCTTGTCTCAGCAGGGAACATACCTCTCGTTCAGCTTGTCCCTTCTAATTTTCTCTCTGGATGCTTTTGTGCTTGGTCCTGCACCTTGGATGCGATATTAAACATCCATGATTCTTCCACTATGATCTACATAGTACAGAGAACAATAGTGGTCACGGATCACAATGCAGTCCGAGGAATGCAATTGAATGGCGTCGAAAGGAATTTTAGAGATACAGTTGTCGGGGACCGTAATTAGGGGTACCCCCAAGGCTCCTAATCTCAGCTGGTAACCCCTATCAGCACAAAGCTGCAAAGGCCTAATGGGCGCAGTTCCTGTCAAGGCCCCGTCCACTCAAGGGATATGATCTCGCCTCGCCCGAGCCCAGCCTCGGGCAGGAACGGTAGACCAAGGCAGATTCGCGCCTCGCCCAAGGGTCTTCTCAAGCAACGGACGCACCTTCGACTCGCCCGAGGCCCAGTTCAGGCAGGCTTCGCGGAGAAGCAACCTTGGCCAGATCGCCTCGCCAGCCGACCGGATCGCAGGAGCATTTAATGCAAAGATCGCCTGACACCTTATCCTGACGCGTGCTCTCTAGTCGACAAGGCCGAAGTGACCGCAATCACTTCGCCCCTCTACTGACAGACCTGATAGGAAAACAGCGCCGCCTGCGCTGCTCCGACTGCTGTGCCACCCGCCAGTAGCCAAGTCCAGCCTTGGGCGCCATAGGAATCTCCGCCTCGCCTGACCCCAGGGCTCGGGCTCAACCTCGACTCCGGAAGACGATCTCCGCCTCGCCCGACCCCAGGGCTCGGACTCAACCTCGACTCCGGAAGACGGTCTCTGCCTCGCCCGACCCCAGGGCTCGGGCCCAACCTCGACCTCGGACGACGGTCTCCGCCTCGCCCGACCCCCGGGCTCGGACTCAACCTCGACCTCGGAAGACGATCTCCGCCTTGCGCGACCCCCAGGCTCGGACTCAACCTCGACCTCCGGACGACGGTCTCCACCTCGCCCGACCCCCCGGGCACGGACTCAACCTCGACCTCGGAGGAGTCACCACCTCGCTCGGGCCGACCACGCAACAAGGGGGGCTATCATTACCCTATCCCTAGCTAGCCCAGGCTAGCCCAGGCTACGGGGAACAAGACCGGCGTCCCATCTGGCTCGCCCCGGTAAAACAAGTAATGATGGCGTCCCGCGTGCTCCATGACAATGATGGTTCTCAGCCCCTTACGGAAGCAAGGAGACGTCAGCAAGGATCCGACAGCCCCGACAGCTGTGCTTCTACAGGGCCCAAGCGCTCCTCCGACGGCCACGACGCCACATGAACAGGGCTCCAACACCTCTCCGACAGCCACGTCGGCATGTACATAGGGCTCTGGCTCCTCTCTGCTAGACACGTTAGCACACTGCTACACCCCCCGTTGTACACCTGGACCCTCTCCTTGCGTCTATAAAAGGAAGGTCCAGGGCCCTCGTACGAGAGGGTGGCCGCGCGGGAGAACGGGCTGACGCGCAGTCTCACGCCCCCTCTCTCTCTCTCTCTCCCTCGCGAACGCTTGTAACCCCCTACTGCAAGCGCATCCGCCCTGGGCGTAGGACAACACGAGGCCGCGGGTTCCCCTCACTGTTTTCCCCCCTTGTGTCTCCGTCTCGCGTCGACCCATCTGGGCTGGGACACGCAACGACAATTTACTCGTCGGTCTAGGGACCCCCCAGGGTCGAAACGCCGACAGTTGGCGCGCCAGGTAGGGGACTGCTGCGTGTTGACGAACAGCTTCCCGTCAAGCTCCAGATGGGGAGTCTCCAGCGACCTCTCCAACCCGGGATGAAGCTGTCGGTGTTTTGGGTCCGACCGCACACCCGGGGTTGCCCCTTGAGGTGTTTTTAGGAGTAGGACGGTGTCGCCGACTGTAGCAAAATGGTTCGTGCCAGATGCCCGAGAGACAATAGACAATGTTTACAGGTTCGGGCCGCTTAGAGATGCGTAACACCCTACGTCCTGGCGAAGATGCTTTGTGTAATGGGTTACAAGGTAGTTCTCTAGAGCGATGATGTGGAGGTTTGAGGTAGATGGCGAGGTAGTATTGAGTTGGAGTCGATCGTTCTGAAGGGGTGCCCCCTGGGCCTTATATATTCGACCGTGGGGCAATACAAATGGATATGATAACAACGTGCACCTAAAAGATAGTGAACTGTTTGAGTCTATCTTCCTATGATTTAGCCAACCTATCCTCGCCTGGCTCTGTTGCATGGTGCTCCAGCGCGGGAAAATCGGATCTTCTGTTGTGATTTCTCGCTCAACGTTGTGGGACCATCTGGACTTGCGTCGATCCGGCTTTATGTTGGTTTGCTTTGCTGATTGTCCCTCCCCAGGCCCACGAAGGAATGACCTTACGATTTATTGGGCCCTTGGGCCTTTCGTGAGGTCTTTTACCCTTCTAGTGGACCCGGGGGATATCTGTCCCCCACAAGCCCCCGATCTTTGGGTTGAATTTGAGATAATCGGCCCAAAGATCCTAGGCCCAACTTGCAGGTTTTGCTTACGACAAGAAACGCTTCTCGGGCAATCTGGTGAAAATGATTTCTTACTGTCTTCTTTTGCTTTGCTTCACTCGAAATCTGTAATTTTGCCTCACACTTGTGCCTTAGAGGTCGGCTTCTCATTTTGTAGGACCTTGAATTTCATTGGGTGCACCGGAGGTGCACCCAATGGGTGTAGCCCCCGAGCTTCAAGTAGATTTTAGAAGATAATCTACTCGAAGGTCTTCATCAGAAATTATTTTTATTTTCTTCTCGTGCTCAGGTTGAGGGCCAGCCTTGTCTTTTAATCTTGTCTTACGCCTTGGAAGTCGGCACTATCTTGGCTTGAAATGGTGATCCATGGGGTGCACCGAAGGTGCACCCAATGGGTGTAGCCCCCGAGCTTTGAGTGGATTTTTGAAAACAATCCTCTCAAAGGTCTTTATCTCGTGTCCTTTTACCGAGGGTCATATTTTCTCTTTTTTTTGAATGCCTTAGGAGTCGGCGCTATGTCATCCATATTATGCTTTAGAGGTCAGCATTATGTCATCAGTATTATGCATCCGAGGTCAGCACGTATTTTGTCTTTTGCAGCCGAGTTCACGATCCGCCCATATCTCGCTAGGTGGTGCAATTTATTTGCTCTGCGACTGATTGGACATTTGATGGACGTTCCCTGACTAGTCTTCACGTTGCTTCCATCGGTCAGATTTTGTACTTCACCGGCTATATTTGGCTTTCCTCTGATCCTTACTGATATCTCATTTTTGTCTTGAGGTGTTCATTGCACGCCCTGCACGGATGTGACAGTTTTTTGAAAAATATACTGATAATTCCTGGGCGTCCCCCCCAATGGGTGTGGGCAAGGGACGGCTTGGTACGCTGAGCATTTTAGCCGGCTGCTTCTGAGTAGTAATGTGATGTGACGGCGGGCCTAATCATATCCCCCGTGCTGTTGACTGGAGTCCCAATGGATGTTGCACTGCGTAAAACTGCGTCAGCCGTGCGTCTTCAGACGGGTTGAAGTGTGTATTGAATGCCTCACGACTGTTCAGTGACCGCGGTTGGAGGTGAGCGGTTGCCTTCTTCTCCTATAAATAGTGCCTTTGCCTCTCTGATTTTTTCACATCTCTTGCTGTTCTCCACTGCTTGTTCCCTTCTTCTCCCTGCCTTTCCACCATGGGCAAGAAGCGCAAGTGCGAACCGACTCCCCCGTCTGAGGACTTTGGTGACTCGGAATACTCAGAGGAGGAGTTCTCCTCTGAGTCCGAGGGGTCTCCGGCTCCCATCCCCCTGCGTGAGTCGTCTGACGATTCAGATGACTCCTAGGGGCTCGCGGCGGAGGTCTGGACTTACATCCGGGCCGTCGAGCGCTCCGAGCTCACGGGCTCGGATGAGTCGGAGTACTCCTCGGATGAGGAGGACTCGTCCGAGGAGGATGGCAGCGGCGGTGGCGAGGGCGACGACGACGACGACGGAAGCGGTGGCGGCGACGACGACGGTGACGGCGGCGGTGGCAGCAGCAGGGGCGACAATGGCGGCAGCAGGGGCGGCAGCAGTGGCAGCAGGGGCGGCAGCAAGACCAGTGGCTAAATGCCACTGGTTTTTAAATATTAGTATAGATTAGAAGTAATATAATGAAATAATGTAGTAGTATTAGTAATGTAAAGTAGTATAGTGTTGCGTAGTAGTAGTAGTAGTAGTAGTAGTAGTAGTAGTAGTAGTAGTAGTAGTAGTAATAGTAGAAGTAGGGAAGTTATCAACTCATAATGAGTTGATTTGTAAGTATGACAACTTCCCTTTAATGAAGAGCAGTTTCGTCTCCTTTGTGCAGATCATCTTGCTGTTGTGTCTGTGGTATAACTTAGAGTTTTTGAGTCCTTCCTCCGCTTGCCTTATTCATGAAGTTGACTCCTTTGGGATAGTGACTTAAACAACTCGGGCATCATATCGCCGCTTCAGGGGTGATGGTCGAGTTATTATTGTCGATATTTATGTTTTTGACATAGAGTCCGAGTGATGACAAAATCATGTCAACGTCGGAATAACTGTTGACTGCATCGACGCTTCTTAGATGTGACAGCCGAGTGACTTGTAGCGTCGTCTGCGTTTTAGGAGCAACTGCCGAGTGACTAAGGACATCGTTGGCGCTTTAGAGATAGCTGCCGAGCGACTGATGATAACGTCAGCGTTTTAGAAATAACAGCCGAGTTAAAACGGGCCATGTCGGCTACTTTTGAGGATAATAGCCGAGTGATGATGTGGCACATCGGGGTTTTAGAGGTAACCACCGAGTGACGACGTGGCACACCGGCGTTTTTAGAAGTAACTGTCGGGTGCTGACTGGGCGCTTTTGGAAACGGTATCCAGCTCGAGAATATCCTGCTTATACAGCGCTTTCAGCTGCCTCTGCTTTCCGTGCCCTAGTTCTTGTTTTTCTGCCTCCAAATCCTTCCTGCAATTCAACTCTCGCTCTGTTCGCCAGTAGATTCGAGATGGCGCCCAAGAGAAAGGCCTCGAGTTCATCCGCTGTGGTAATTCCCCCTATCGACCCCAACAGCCAATTGCCCTTCGCAGGTAATCACATGTCCGTTGTCTCCGAGTCTGATCTCCTCCACCTCGTGTCCATCGGGGTTCTTCCCCCGAGGGAGCTTTGTTCTTGGTGGATTTGTCATGGGGTCACTGTCCCGACAGAGGATACCCATGAGTCCGTGATTTACGTTCCTTTTCTTCTCTGCGGTCTCGCTCTCCCCATTTCACCTTTCTTCCGCGGCCTCCTTGATTTTTATCACCTTAACTTGACCCACCTGAATCCCAATTCTATTCTTCAAATTTCTATTTACGTTCATTTGTGCGAAGCTTTCCTGGGTGTGCTACCACATTTTGGGTTGTGGAAGTACTTGTACCATTGCCGCCCTGGAATGGCCGGGGGTCAGCATCAGCTGGTCGGGGGTGCTAGTTTGGAGATGCGCCGTGGGAGGAAGACTGAGTATCTTGAAATTCCCCTCAAATACAGTATCAAGGGGTGGCGCTTGGAATGGTTTATTGTTGAGAACCATGGGAATTCCCTCCCCCCACGGTCAGGAAGACAACCGGATGTTCGCACTCCGAGTTGGACTGAGTCCCCCACGGATCAGGAGGTAGCTGAAGCAAGGGCTTTGCTAGCTGAAGTTGGTCTGCTGAAAGAAAGGGGTCTGACTGCTGAAGCTGTGGTTGCTGATTTTGTTTTCAAGAATGTTCAGCCGTTGAAGGACAGAGCATATCCGGCTTATCTGTATAGAGGCCTAGCTGACCCGACTCGGGTTACCAACAGGAGAATTCCCTCTGTAGACTTGGTGAACCGACTTGAGATGATCCTTAGAGGCAAGGTATCAAATGTTGGCGCCCCAGTGGCATATTCAGCATGGAACCTGTCTTCTCCGAAGACCTTCACTCTTTTTGTGTCGAATCCACCTGTCACTGATGGCAGTTTGGGCCTTAGAGTGCGACCCTCTGTCGACGAGGTTAACACTTTGGTTGCTTCGCTCGGGGAAATTCCTGACGACGAACGACAAGTCCACTTTGAGGTGCCCTTGGATCCTAGTGAAGCAGAAATAAGTGCTATGCTTGATTTGCTGGCTGAGGATTCTCCTGATGCTACTCCTGCTGGGACATTGGTGGTGGCGCCTCTCCCAGAAGCTAGTATAACTTTGGATGTTCAGAAGCCTGCCAGTGTTCGCCCGAGACGCCCTTGCCGAGCCAATCAACTTGATCCTTCTGCGGATGAGCAGAAAAAGAAAAAGAGACGTCTCTGGCAAGTATCTAGTTTGGATCAGGGTGCTGGTCCTTCGGCTCCTGCTGCTGAGGAGGTTCCCGTGCCTGATTTCACTAACGCCGACCCCAATGGGTGTGCTCCATCTGCTGCTGATCCCAATGGGTGTGCCCCATCCGATGCTGATCCCAATGGGTGTGCTGCTTATGTTGTTGATGAAAATGACAGGGAGGAAGAAGATGAGGTCCCTCTGACCCGGAAGAACAGTCGGCAGTATATTGCCAGTGGGGAGAGTAGTGGAGTTCCTTCTCCTGCTTTGTCAGCCCTCGTTGGACTACAGGAGTTATCTCTGGCGAATTTTGATCAGACCCTGGAGGATATGGTTCTAGAGAACCTTTTGTTAGAACCAGCGGATGATGGTGTGATGGAGGTTTGTGCTGATGTGCTTGATGCTGGGTTAAGGTCATCCCGCGCCTCATCGACCTTGGAGCGCGGTCTTGAAGGTCAGGAGACTGATTTGGATCGTCTCGGTCCCATGGAAGCAACTGAGGGGCCTTCAGCCTTAGAGGTGGCCACTGTAGAGAACTCGGCTCTCAAGGATGGTGCTGACGCTTACCCAGCCCCCAAGGGTGTTGCCGAGGGTGACTCGGCCCGGGTGGGAAGTGCAAGCCACTGTCCAGCCCCCGAGGGTACTGCCGGAGATGATCCGGCTCGCGTGGGTAGCGTAAACTATGACCCAGCCCCCGAGAGTGTCCGAGCGGAGTCCCCCTCGTGTACTTCCATGGACGTTCATGCGGGATCACCCCCGCACTCCGACTGCATGGTGATTGCCCAGGCTTCGAACCAGGGAGTCACTTTAGAGGGCAGCGTCCCCGCTGGCCAAGTTTTGAGCTCTGTTGATGGCACTGAATTGGTTTCTGCCGGTTTGTTGCAAGCTGCTTCAGGGGGTGACCTTACGCCAGGCCATCAATTGATCTCTTATGATTTGGGAGTCCCTTCATTCTTTTCCAATCTCCAGGTACTGTAATATATCTTGTCTTAGCTTTTGCGCTGTGTGAACTGCTGTCATTACACTCATCTGTCCTTCTTATCAGGCTTTGGTGGACGGGATGGCTAGCCAGCTGAGGTTGCAGGGTGCTTCTGTTCCAGAAGGAGCTTTGTCTCTTGCACGTTGGAATCCGGTGTTACTTCAACAACGTGTCTCTGACTTGGAGGCGACCAATGCTGGTTAGTGCCATTCTGCTTCTCTTTGTCTGCATTATTGAACTGCTTTACATCCTGATCTTTTTTGTTTGATTGTCTCCTGCTAGATATGACTCGGCAAATTTCCACTTTTGAGGAAAAACATTCTCGAGATCAAGCTGAACTGGTCCAGCGGTGTTCTGATTTTGAAGAAAAGTATTCTCAAAGCCAGACTGAACTAGCCTAGGTTTCTGCTGCCCTAGACGATGCCAATGCACTGAGCTCTTCCCTTCGCACTCAGCTTGATTCTGAAAAGGTGACTTGTGAAGTTGTACCTTGCATTGCTGTGTTCCTATTGCTTGTTTGATGTTTGAAAGGAGTTGATTCTTGTTTGCAGGAAGAAAAACGTGTCCTTGCTGCATCTCGCGACAATCTTGACAGACTGTATCGCGATTCCAGCAACTCGTTGACCATCCTAGAGAGGAGTCATCGCTTTTCCATGGAGGAGTTAGATAATCTTCGTTGCAGACTGCAGAAATCCATGGATGACGTGATCCGTCTCAGACAGTTGATACCGGCTAAGGATGCTACTATCAAAGAACTTCGTGCTTCCAAGAAATCCATCACCCAGGAGCTAGAAAACGCTCGACAGGTCCATGGATAAGGCCATTCGAGCAGGACGAATCTTGATGAGGAGACCCGGTGTAGTCGTTCCTGAAGATATAAGGGCTGATGTGAATGCTGCGCCTGATTCCTCGAGTCGCCCTTCCTCGTCGGTTGCTCCTGAGAAAGACATCACGAAATAGAGAAATGTTTTGCGTGCTTTGAGCGCACGGTTAGCATGGTCATATATTTGTTAGAGGACACCAGTTTAGCATTTGAATGATATTGCTATTCTTCTACTGTTTTAGAATTCAACAGTGCATAAATTTGTAGTAGTAAAAAGGCTGTGTGATGGTTCTGAAACTTGTTTACGGGATATAGAAGTCATCCCTATATGAGTAGTTGTAAGCACGTCAGATCGCCTTAGATCGCTGCTGACTTAAGCCGATTGCTTCTGTTTATAGGGCATAGTGGTCACCCCGAGTTACGTAAGCATGAGCATGTTGCATCGCCTTAAATCGTTGCCGACTTAGGCCGATTGCTCTGTTAGCAGGGCATAGTGGTCACCCCGAGTTAAGTAAGCGTGAGCATGTCGCACTGACTTAAGTTGTTGCCAACTTAAGCCGATTGCTCCATTAGCAGGGCATAGTGGTCACCCCGAGTTAAGTAAGCGTGAGCATGTCGCACCGACTTAAGTTGTTGTCGACTTAAGCTGATTGCTCCATTAGCAGGGCATAGTGGTCACCCCGAGTTAAGTAAGCGTGAGCATGTCGCACCGACTTAAGTTGTTGCCGACTTAAGCCGATTGCTCCGTTAGCAGGGCATAATGGTCACCCTGAGTTAAGTAAGAGTGCTAGTCAATCATGAACAAATTGAGTATCTTTGAAGCCTTCTTTATTGATGACATATCTCCCGTTTTATAGAGTACATTGTTGTCCCGATAGCTTTTGAAATTCAGCTAGGGGTAAAACTTCCTGAGGTGTTCTATATTCCAGGAGTTCCCAATTTCTGTGCCGTCCATCTGAGTTAGACGATATGATCCCGGCCGAGTGACTTCTGCTACTATGAATGGTCCATCCCATAAGGGTGACAACTTGTGCCGTCCCTCCCCCGTTAGAATTCGGCGGAGGACGAGGTCTCCCACTGAGAAGGATCGTTGTCGCACAGCCTTGTCGTGATAGCGTCTCAGGGTCTGCTGGTATCGTGCTGATTGAATTACTGTATTCAGCCGTTCTTCTTCGAGTACATCAATGTCCTCCAGCCTAGTAGCTTCGGCTTCTGCTATGTTTTCGAAGACCAACCTCGGTGCTCCGAATTTGAGATCGGCGGGTAATACCGCCTCTGACCCATAGACCATGAAGAAAGGAGTATTTTGTAACACCCAAATTCTGAATTTGGAATTGGTAGAAGAAATCTGAACAAAGTATCATAATGTTTTGGAAATTGGGAAATAAGAAAATGAGGAGAGAAAGGATTTTTCTTTTAAAGGAAACCATTTATACATCCCATGAGATAAATAACAAGGAGAATAAAACTTAAATTAGTGATATTAAAATAGTATGGTTTATATTCACCTTTGGGTTTCAATTGATACATTTGAAAAAAAATCTGAAAACTAAAATAGAAGTATAAGTTTGAATTTGGAATAGAGAATAGAAAATAAAAGAGAAGGGAGGAACTAAGAAAAATACTACATAAAATAAAATAAAAATCAGAATAAACATCCTTCACACTTATATTATTAAATTATACCATTCAAACTGAGGACAAGTTATTCACAAAGTTTGAATTTAAACTTGAACTCAAATTGGATTTGAAAATGGAGAAAAGAAAATACAAAATAAAAAGAAAAAGAAGAAAGACTTACCTGGGCCTCGGATCCCGCTTTTCGGCCCACTAACTCATTCTCGCCGCGCGGCCCAAACTTCCCTCCCGCGCGCCTACCTCTCCTTTGCGCCGACAGGGCGGGCCCAGTTGTCAGTCTCGCCTTGCCCTCATTCGCGCTTTCGCTTTCTCACCGACAACGGGGCCCACAGGTCAGCTCGGTCTTCTTCTCAACGGATCACGACTTCTTCTCCATGCGCGCGATCCCTCCATGCCGAAAATCCCGGGGACCGAACCATCTGGGCGTGATTTGTGCTCGGATTGTTGGGGGCTGGCTGCGGGTTCACCTCCCCTATAAATCCCGGCACTTTTCCATGTCAGGCTCCATCAACCCTCGTGTGCGCCGCCGCCACCATTGCCGCGGATCCTGCCATATCGCGACTTCCTCGTGGCCGTCACCAATCGGTGTGTGCAAGTGGTCGAGGAGCATCGCGTTGGCGCGTGGTTCGTGTCTTCAGTCACTGCCGTGCACGTGAGGCCCGGACGGTTGGGCAATTTCTCGCCTGAGTGCCCGCCTCCGTCGCAAATCCGCCCGGTCCGCGGCCAGCCTTGTACCACTGTTTTCCCCTGGTAAAATTTCCTCATCCTGACTTCGCCTTGATCTCCTCTACGTGTTGCACGCGCTCGATTGTAGTTTGGTGCACTAGGGCGTGGGGTGGGGCAGGCCGGCAATGGCGCTCCGCCGTAGGGAGTGGGCGGCGCCGCCGCGACCCGGTTGCTCGGGGTAGGAGGCCGGTGGGCCGTCTGATCTTAATGAACGGACGCGATTAGAAGTGGGGATACCCATTCGCGGCAGTAGATTTGGACCGCAGATCTTTGATCAGACGGTTCGGAGAGGATCAAGCTTCATAAAATCAGAGTCGTTGGATTCCGATCCTGCGGCTATCAGCGCGTACCGGTTCGAGCGGCTGTGGATCTAATCCTCACCATCGAGATCTGATCGAACGGCTGAAAACCGTCCATACCCCTTCGCATGGCATATTGTTTAAAGAGACCCTGAGTTTTATTGAAATCAACCTGCCATCCCCGTTTAACTGTTCCCTGTGTCTCGGGATTCTTGCGCCGAGCCCCCTGTGCTTCTGTTTAATTGAGGTCCAGTCCAGAGAGTTATAAAATCAGGAAAATGAATTAGAAAATGAGTTTTTAATATAAAAATAATTCCTAGAATTTATATAATTCATAGAAAATGCATATGAACTCCAAATTAATCCATTCCACTTCCTATAATTTTGTAATATTATTGTTTATCAATTAGTGCCACTGGTTTTACATAAAAGTCACATTAAAATTGTTATCTTAACTAATCTTGTATTAAGCACATACAACCTTTGAAAATTCATAACTTAAAATCTACAACTCCAAAATTAATAATTCTTTTTCCTGTGATCTTATTTTAATATGTATATTATTAATGTGTATTTTGTTCTTATGTTTGGTGTAATGTTAATTTTGCCTACACCATGTTTGTTTGAATTGCTACGACTAGCAGTGAGGTCACGTGTCATCTGAAGATCATCCTGGTACCTGGATTCTCAAGGCCCAGGCAAGTTGTGCCCTTGATCACTTCTCTTTTTACCCAGCCATGTTCTGATTAATCATAATGATCTGCATAGGTTAATTTTGATGGGACCCAATAGGTTACCCTAGTTTGTCTATCTTTATACCTTGTTTACCACTGAACTTTTTGGGTAGTACTTGCTAGTGCTTTATGTGGTTTTGGGTATGAAGGTATATTATTCATGATCACACTTATATTATATGTTTATTATTACTGTTCATGATAAGATCATTATGTTAATTGGAACATGGAGCGACCACCCGGGAAAACAGTGCTACCACAAGGGAGGAATGGGACCCCTTGGCTGATTAATTAGGAAAGCTAGTGGAAGACTACCTTACCCGAAAGGGGCAAGGGCAGTAGGGGAGTGGTCAGTGTAGGGAGGCCCTCGGGAGGATTTTGCTGCGATGGCGGTCCTGCAAGGGATTCCTGCATTGGAACTTCCTATAAACTGTAGCGGGTTTTCGGAAGCTAGTGGAACTTTGTAAAGGCCTCGTAGTGGATCCCTAGCCATTCACCTCGGTAGTGTCTAAGGGCCTTGCAAACCCTGGCGACATGGGATACACGACTTGTGGGTAAAGATGCGCAACCTCTGCAGAGTGTAAAACTAGTATACTAGCCGTGCTCACGGTCATGAGCAGCTCGGACCCTCACATGATTAAATTATGGAACTTAAATTCAATTTGTCATATGCATTGCATCGCAGGTGAAGTTGTTATTTTTGTTCTACTACTTAATTGGGTTGGTATTTACTTATACTTAGTAACTGCTAATAAAATTTTGACCAACTTTAAAAGCAATGCTCAGCTCTAACCATCCTCTTTGGTAAGCCTTACACTTCACGTGAGCTCCCACCTTTGGCGAGTTCATGCACATTATCCCCACAACTTGTTGAGCGATGAACGTATGTGAGCTCACTCTTGCTGTCTCACATACACCACAGGTCAAGAGCAGGTACCGCAGGATGATGCTCATGGAGGATGCTGCGATGAGTTCGTGAGAGGTCTAGGTCGTCGTCTCCCAGTCAACTTTGGGTTGCTGGACCGTTGTCTCCTTATAATGTAATTATTTATTTTGTATAGAATTCCTATTATATATAAAGTTGTGACATTCGATCCTGTGCCACTATACATCATATGTGTGAGACTTGGTCCCAGCACACCTGGTGTTTATGTTTGCACTCGGGCTTTGGACCCCTAAAATCCGGGTGTTACAGAAGTGGTATCAGAGGAATGTTGACTGTAGGACGAAACCTAGACAGAACTGGACAACCATTCTTTACTTACCTTTGCTACTCTGATTCTTTTCTATACTTTTCTATCCTCATCTATTCCGCTTTACTCTGATTATTCTTACCTTTTCTTTCTAAAGACAAACTTGGATTTCACACTTTGAAATCCTTAACCTAAAGTGACTTTAGGAATAGGAGACCTAATCTTAGGGACAAAAGCAAAACTATTTTTGTAGATATTGGTATGCTTGAGTGTTTGTTCTTATGATATTTGTCTGATTTGGATCTTTGATTGAGTGTGATGAGTTGTGGAGTAATGTCCACAATTACATCTGCATATACATAATGCTTATAAAAATAACTAGACAGCCTAGAGTATCCCCATTGGAACATATCTAGCTTAAGAGATTTATCTTATCCTAAAAAGATCTCATTCTAACCAATTCATCTTATCTTAAAGGATTCTCCCTTATCTTAATAGATCCATCTCATCTTAAAAGATACTCATCTTATCTTGAAAAGATTTTATTCTTATCCTAATAGATCTAACTGGCCTCAGAAGATTCTATCTTATCTTTATGGATCTGTCTTGTCCAAATAAGCATACTTATCCACCCTAGTTTAACAACCATGATCTAATGCAAATTAATTAGATCTTATCTAGTCAAACTAGTCACACCAATCCAACCTAGATCTGATCAAATCTAAAGTGACTTATCAAACATGTTAGATAATACTGATGAAATAGTTTAGACTCTACCCCTATAGAACAGGTCTTAACTTAGTTCACCCTGCACTAAATTAAGAATGACAGATCGACTTGGCCATATGCAACTACCTTAACCATCTGATAGTTGCATAACCCCTCAATTTTAACCTAGCAAGAGATTCTATCTTATCATAACATATCTAATTAATCTCAAAACATCCTAACATATCTTAATAATACATATTCTACCCTGTTGGACCTATCTAACCTAAACTAGTCTAATCTAGTCATATCCAATTTAATCTAGATCTTATCTTACCTAATGTGACCTGATCTAGTGTGGTCTAATGTTATCTAACTTAATGTGGTCCACTTAAACAGATTAATGACACTAGTAGAAGAGATTAGACCCCACTAGCCATGTATTAACTTAACTTAGCACATTGGATCAATTCAACCATGAGCTAACCCAACCCATAGAGCCATGATGAATGGTATAACCTTTCTATTCCCACCTAACAACAAACAAACTTTTAACCTACATCTTGTAGTCTATCCCACCCATATATATCTCTCATCTTGAAAGATTCTATCTTACCCTTGGATATTCACCTTATACGATTGGTTACCCCAATCTGGACATAAAACAAAGATTAAAAGCCCTACCAAAGAATCTTTAGATTATAACCAGCTACTAGCTTAATCATTCCGCTTAGTGAATAATTTCCTTTGCAAAACTATTACCATATGCTTCTGACTTTCATGGTCAATACCAGGAAAGGAAAGATTACCACGTAACAGCAAACAGAAATGAATCCTCCAAATCCTCCACCTGTTGAGATCGATCAAGTGGTTGCTACCCAAAGACTGGTAATACAACAATTAACAGACCTGGTGACCGAGATGCAAAACCAGATAAGACAACAACGCGAGGAAATACGACAGGCCCGTCAAGAAATAAGGCAAGCACGGTTGGAGAGACAACAACAACAACAACCTCCACCACCACCCGCCCCACCAAGCTACATAGATATAGATTATGATGATTTGTAAGATCTAGATGTTACTTTAGTTAGAAGATGATATGATATTATTCTAGGAGGAACAATAAGGTCTATTGACCCTATGTTTTGTTAAAGAATTATACCTCATGCTGAGATTTCTTTGTTTGTGCATATGTTCCGAGAACAATATGAGTATACATCCCTTTTCTTACAAATCTCGAGGACGAGATTATTTTTAAGGGGGGTAGGATTTGTAACACCCAAATTCTGAATTTGGAATTGGTAGAAGAAATCTGAACAAAGTATCATAATGTTTTGGAAATTGGGAATAAGAAAATGAGGAGAGAAAGGATTTTTCTTTTAAAGGAAACCATTTATACATCCCATGAGATAAATAACAAGGAGAATAAAACTTAAATTAGTGATATTAAAATAGTATGGTTTATATTCACCTTTGGGTTTCAATTGATACATTTGAAAAAAAATCTGAAAACTAAAATAGAAGTATAAGTTTGAATTTGGAATAGAGAATAGAAAATAAAAGAGAAGGGAGGAACTAAGAAAAATACTACATAAAATAAAATAAAAATCAGAATAAACATCCTTCACACTTATATTATTAAATTATACCATTCAAACTGAGGACAAGTTATTCACAAAGTTTGAATTTAAACTTGAACTCAAATTGGATTTGAAAATGGAGAAAAGAAAATACAAAATAAAAAGAAAAAGAAGAAAGACTTACCTGGGCCTCGGATCCCGCTTTTCGGCCCACTAACTCATTCTCGCCGCGCGGCCCAAACTTCCCTCCCGCGCGCCTGCCTCTCCTTTGCGCCGACAGGGCGGGCCCAGTTGTCAGTCTCGCCTTGCCCTCATTCGCGCTTTCGCTTTCTCACCGACAACGGGGCCCACAGGTCAGCTCGGTCTTCTTCTCAACGGATCACGACTTCTTCTCCATGCGCGCGATCCCTCCATGCCGAAAATCCCGGGGACCGAACCATCTGGGCGTGATTTGTGCTCGGATTGTTGGGGGCTGGCTGCGGGTTCACCTCCCCTATAAATCCCGGCACTTTTCCATGTCAGGCTCCATCAACCCTCGTGTGCGCCGCCGCCACCATTGCCGCGGATCCTGCCATATCGCGACTTCCTCGTGGCCGTCACCAATCGGTGTGTGCAAGTGGTCGAGGAGCATCGCGTTGGCGCGTGGTTCGTGTCTTCAGTCACTGCCGTGCACGTGAGGCCCGGACGGTTGGGCAATTTCTCGCCTGAGTGCCCGCCTCCGTCGCAAATCCGCCCGGTCCGCGGCCAGCCTTGTACCACTGTTTTCCCCTGGTAAAATTTCCTCATCCTGACTTCGCCTTGATCTCCTCTACGTGTTGCACGCGCTCGATTGTAGTTTGGTGCACTAGGGCGTGGGGTGGGGCAGGCCGGCAATGGCGCTCCGCCGTAGGGAGTGGGCGGCGCCGCCGCGACCCGGTTGCTCGGGGTAGGAGGCCGGTGGGCCGTCTGATCGTAATGAACGGACGCGATTAGAAGTGGGGATACCCATTCGCGGCAGTAGATTTGGACCGCAGATCTTTGATCAGACGGTTCGGAGAGGATCAAGCTTCATAAAATCAGAGTCGTTGGATTCCGATCCTGCGGCTATCAGCGCGTACCGGTTCGAGCGGCTGTGGATCTAATCCTCACCATCGAGATCTGATCGAACGGCTGAAAACCGTCCATACCCCTTCGCATGGCATATTGTTTAAAGAGACCCTGAGTTTTATTGAAATCAACCCGCCATCCCCGTTTAACTGTTCCCTGTGTCTCGGGATTCTTGCGCCGAGCCCCCTGTGCTTCTGTTTAATTGAGGTCCAGTCCAGAGAGTTATAAAATCAGGAAAATGAATTAGAAAATGAGTTTTTAATATAAAAATAATTCCTAGAATTTATATAATTCATAGAAAATGCATATGAACTCCAAATTAATCCATTCCACTTCCTATAATTTTGTAATATTATTGTTTATCAATTAGTGCCACTGGTTTTACATAAAAGTCACATTAAAATTGTTATCTTAACTAATCTTGTATTAAGCACATACAACCTTTGAAAATTCATAACTTAAAATCTACAACTCCAAAATTAATAATTCTTTTTCCTGTGATCTTATTTTAATATGTATATTATTAATGTGTATTTTGTTCTTATGTTTGGTGTAATGTTAATTTTGCCTACACCATGTTTGTTTGAATTGCTACGACTAGCAGTGAGGTCACGTGTCATCTGAAGATCATCCTGGTACCTGGATTCTCAAGGCCCAGGCAAGTTGTGCCCTTGATCACTTCTCTTTTTACCCAGCCATGTTCTGATTAATCATAATGATCTGCATAGGTTAATTTTGATGGGACCCAATAGGTTACCCTAGTTTGTCTATCTTTATACCTTGTTTACCACTGAACTTTTTGGGTAGTACTTGCTAGTGCTTTATGTGGTTTTGGGTATGAAGGTATATTATTCATGATCACACTTATATTATATGTTTATTATTACTGTTCATGATAAGATCATTATGTTAATTGGAACATGGAGCGACCACCCGGGAAAACAGTGCTACCACAAGGGAGGAATGGGACCCCTTGACTGATTAATTAGGAAAGCTAGTGGAAGACTACCTTACCCGAAAGGGGCAAGGGCAGTAGGGGAGTGGTCAGTGTAGGGAGGCCCTCGGGAGGATTTTGCTGCGATGGCGGTCCTGCAAGGGATTCCTGCATTGGAACTTCCTATAAACTGTAGCGGGTTTTCGGAAGCTAGTGGAACTTTGTAAAGGCCTCGTAGTGGATCCCTAGCCATTCACCTCGGTAGTGTCTAAGGGCCTTGCAAACCCTGGCGACATGGGATACACGACTTGTGGGTAAAGATGCGCAACCTCTGCAGAGTGTAAAACTAGTATACTAGCCGTGCTTACGGTCATGAGCTGCTCGGACCCTCACATGATTAAATTATGGAACTTAAATTCAATTTGTCATATGCATTGCATCGCAGGTGAAGTTGTTATTTTTGTTCTACTACTTAATTGGGTTGGTATTTACTTATACTTAGTAACTGCTAATAAAATTTTGACCAACTTTAAAAGCAATGCTCAGCTCTAACCATCCTCTTTGGTAAGCCTTACACTTCACGTGAGCTCCCACCTTTGGCGAGTTCATGCACATTATTCCCCACAACTTGTTGAGCGATGAACGTATGTGAGCTCACTCTTGCTGTCTCACATACACCACAGGTCAAGAGCAGGTACCGCAGGATGATGCTCATGGAGGATGCTGCGATGAGTTCGTGAGAGGTCTAGGTCGTCGTCTCCCAGTCAACTTTGGGTTGCTGGACCGTTGTCTCCTTATAATGTAATTATTTATTTTGTATAGAATTCCTATTATATATAAAGTTGTGACATTCGATCCTGTGCCACTATACATCATATGTGTGAGACTTGGTCCCAGCACACCTGGTGTTTATGTTTGCACCCGGGCTTTGGACCCCTAAAATCCGGGTGTTACATATTTCCATGTAGAGCTCGGCTAGGTTGGGTTCTTAGGCTCCAAACGACGTATGGCAATTCCCTTATCCACTTTCCTGTGAACTTTTCATTCTTTTCGAAGACCCTTTTCCTGAGTGCCTCCAGTATCATCCCGTTAGCTCGCTCGACCTGCCCGTTGGCCCTCGGGTGCGCTACCGAAGCGTACTTGATCTGAATGCCCTTTTGCTCGCAGAAATCGAAGAATTCAGAACTTGTGAAGTTGGATCCCAAGTCAGTTATGATATTATTTGGTATTCCGAATCTGAATATTATGTCTTGTATGAATTCCACAGCCTTGGCTGAGGTTAAGGAAGCAATGGGTTTGAATTCTATCCATTTGGTGAATTTGTCAATTGCTACCAGTACATGAGTGTATCCTCCTTGAGCTTTCTTAAAAGGTCCAATCATATCTAGTCCCCAGCATGCGAAGGGCCAAGTCACTGGTATGGTCTGCAACTGCTGTGCTGGTAGATGTTGTTGCTTTGACAAGTACTGGCATGCTTCGCACCTCTGAACTAACTCGGCTGCATCGCTTTTCATTGTTGGCCAATAGAATCCTGACCTGAAGACCTTCCCGACTAGTGTCTTGGATGCTGCGTGTATTCCGCATTGCCCAGCATGGACCTCATCTAGAAGTCGCTTCCCAGTAGATGAGAGAATGCACTTCATGAGGACGCCTGATGCACCCCTTCTGTATAATGTTTCCCCAATGAGTGTGTAGTGGGCTGACTGTCTGGCGATGCGTTCGGCTATATTTTTGTCATTTGGCTCCTCTTCATTCTTTATGTATCTGATGATCGGCCTTCTCCAGTCGTCAGAGTCTGACTCGTGTTGATCCATGATATTACATTCTTCTGCTTGATCTGTTGAGATGCTCGGTCGTGGTATTTCTTGCACGAAGACTCCGGGTGGGACCTGAGTTCGGCTGGATCCTAACTTGGACAATACATCAGCTGCCGTGTTTCGATCTCTCTCTACATGATGAAATTCTAGACCTTCAAACTTATCTTCTAGATTCTGGACGGCAGTGCAGTATTTTCCCATCGAATCATTCGAACAGTCCCATTCTTTGTTTATCTGACTTATGACCACCAAAGAATCTCCGTATACCATTAATATCTTGATGCCCAATGATATGGCGATGTTTAGTCCATGTATCAGAGCTTCATACTCGGCTGCTTTATTAGAGGCTGGAAATAACAGTTGAAGGGCATATTTGAGGTGTTCGCCTCCAGGCGCGATGAAGAGAATTCCTGCACCTGCTCCCTGCAGCTTCAGCGAGCCATCAAAATACATCCTCCACACTTCTGCAGTTTTTGGGTTCTCTGGTATTTGTTGTTCAGTCCATTCTGATACGAAGTCAACCAATGCTTGGGACTTAATAGCAGTACGAGGTCGAAATTCGATGTCATGAGATCCAGTTCACAGGCCCACTTGGCTATTCGGCCAATGGCTTCCTTGTTGTGGAGAATATCCCCTATCGGAAAACCGGTGACTACTATGACTTTGTGGTCATCAAAGTAGTGACGCAGCTTGCGGGCAGTTAGAAGTACTGCGTATAATAGCTTCTGCACTTGAGGATACTTTTTCTTCGAGGGCCCCAGAACTTCACTGATGAAATAAACGGGGTGTTGCACAGGGTGGGCATGTCCTTCTTCTGCTCGCTCAACTACCAACGCAGTGCTCACCACGTGAGTCGTGCAAGAAATATATAGTAGCAGATCTTCAGCTGGTTGAGTTGACGTGGCTCGCCGGGGTGGTTTCAGCACTGGTGGGGTTGTCAAGAATTTTTTTAGTGCGTCCAAGGCTTCCTGCGCTTCTGAAGTCCACTGAAACTTGTCCACCTTCTTAAGTAGCTTGTAAAACGGTAAACCTTTTTCTCCCAGCCTGGATATAAATCTGCTCAGGGCTGCCATACACCCGGTAAGTCGTTGAACCTTCTTTTGTGATCGTGGAGCTTCCATTTTCATGATAGCTTCAATCTTTTCCGGATTAGCTTCAATTCCCCGGTGGCTTACAATAAATCCGAGTAGCTTCCCGGCTGGTACCCCAAAAACACATTTTTCGGGATTAAGCTTCCACCGATACCGCCAATAAATCCGAGTAGTTTTCCGAGTTCTCCGTTTTGATCACTACGTCGTCTACGTAGGCTTCCACATGCTTGCCCCAGTGATCAGCTAAGCATGTTTGAATGGCTTTCTGATAAGTCGCTCCAGCGTTTTTAAGGCCGAACGGCATGGAGGTATAACAGAAAGCACCAAACGGAGTGATGAACGCCGTTTTTTCCTCGTCTTCTTTTGCCAAGCTGATCTGATGGTATCCAGAATAGCAATCCAGGAAAGACAGCACAGAACATCCAGCGGTGGAGTCTACCACCTGATCTATCCTTGGGAGCCCGAAGGGATCCTTCGGACAATGTTTGTTGAGATCAGTATAGTCGACGCACATGCGCCAATCCACTTTATTCTTTTTGAGTACAAGAACAGGGTTGGCTAACCACTCGGGATGTAACACCTCTCTGATAAACCCAGCCGTGACCAAGCGGGCCAGCTCAGCGCGAATGGCCTCTCTCTTGTCGGGCGTGAAACGACGTAATTTTTGCCGAATCGGCCTTGCTTGGGGGTAGACCTTCAGTTTATGCTCGGCCAGTTCTCTCGGGACTCCCGGCATATCCGCAGGTTGCCATGCGAATACGTCTCGGTTGTCTTGCAGAAACCGGACGAGCGCGCTTTCCTATTTATCATCCAGGCTAGAGCTGATGATGGCAGTCTTGCGTTCATCAGCAAACCCTAGATTGAACCTTTTAGTTTCTTCAGTCGGCCGCATAGAGGTCGCGGCTTGAGCTTCATTCGCCGGTGCCGTATGGTCTTCCTCAGGCTTAGAGTTTGCCTGGATCGACGAAGTTGCCGACGGTTTAGTGGTGAGGGCTGCTTGGATGGCCACTCGGAAACATTCTGCGGCACCCTGGAGGTCAGCACGCACAGTTATGATTCCTTGTGGTCCCGGCATCTTCAATATCATGTACGTGTAATGCGGGATGGCCATGAACTTTGCCAACCCCGGCCTTCCAATGATGGTGTTGTACCCGCAGTCGAAGTTTGCCACCTCGAACCTCAGGAACTCGGTTCTGTAGTTCTCCGGAGTTCCGAAGGTGACGGGCATGTAGATGTGGCCCAACGGGTATTCTCCCTCAGTCGGCACGATGCCGAAGAATGGAGTGTCTGACTCGTGGAGTTCTTTGAGGTGAACTCCCAAGCCTCGGAGTGTTCGGGGGAAGGTGACGTTGATGCTGCTCCCCCCATCCACTAACACCTTCTTCACCCTGCTTTCTCGGATAACCGGATCGACGAGGAGCGGGTATTTGCCCGGGTGGTCGAAGTTGAGCCATTGATCTGCCCGAGTAAAGGTGATTGGGTGCTCCGACCATCGGTATGGAGCGGGTGGACCGGTGGTTGCTACCAGTATCTGGCGATCGTTGAGCTTTTGCTGTCTTTTGTTCTCCTGCGATCCGTGTCCGCCGAAGATGACGTTGACCTCCCTGTCAATGCACGGGAAAGCTCCTCCTCCTCCCTCCTCCTGCTGCTGGGGTTGTCGTGGTTCTTCTGGTCCTCCCCGCGACGGAGGAGGAGGTAGAGGTTGGAAGGGTCGGCCGTGCCCAACGGAATGCTTGAAGTCCTGGCAGTTCCGAAGGGTGTGGCGCATGTCCTTGTGGTACGGGCACTGGGCGTCGAGGATGTTATCCAGCGTGCGCTCGCCTCCGCGAGGTCCTCCCCGGGCGCGAGAGGCAGGTGGTCCGGCGGCATGCACCTCTTCGCTCGGTCTCTTTTCCCAGCGTTTATCAGGTTGCTGGTTCGCGTCGCGTCGTGGCGCTGCCGGTGCAGGCTTCGCTCCTCCGATGAGGTCCTGGGCTCGCTCATCGGCGGTGATGTAGAGGTCGGCCTCCCGGAACAGCTCCTTGGAGGTAGTTGGCGCCTTCTGTAGTATGGCTCGGACGAAGGCCGAGTCATTGGATCCTCTGTAGAAGTCCTCGATCACGGCCGCCTCCGTGACCTCGGTGATACGATTTCTCATGGACTGGAACCTTTTGAGGTATGATCGGAGAGTTTCGTCCCCCCGGTGCTTGATGGATTTGAGGTCCCATGGTTGCACCAGTTTGTCGGAGAGGGACTGAAAATTGGCAGTGAAACACCGACTGAAGTCGCTCTAGTCGTCAATGCAGTGTCGAGGTAGGTGTCATAGCCATTGCAGTGCGTCTTGCCCAAGGACGATGGGTAAGTACGCGGTCATCACGTCTTCAGATGCTCTGGTGGCTCGAGTGGCGGTGGTGTAGACGGCCAGCCAGCCTCCTGGATCCTGCTTAGGTTCATACTTATCGACATTGGATACCTTGAAGTTTGGGGGCCATTGAATGGCCCTAAGGCGTGGAGTAAGGGCGGACACCCCGCATGTGTCCTCTTGTCGTCGGGGATGATGCCTGTCTCGAGGAGGGGAGTAGTTGTTGTGATTCCTCGACCGTCCCCAGGTAGTTCCACCAGTCGAGGCCGTCGTCGATTCGGCTCTGGTGGCCTGGCTCCGAGTTGGGATGCCATGATCCCTATCGTATTCCTCCCGGCGGCGTATCTCGTTCTCATGCCGTCGTTCACGCGAAGCATTGATGGAGCTCCGTGCGTCTCGGCGACTGTTGATGGTGTGTCGCAAGTCGTTCGGCGGGTGAGCGAGAGGTAGAAGATGGTTGGCTGCTTGGGTGAACAGGCGTCGATAGCCCTCTGCATCTGGAGTCCGAGGGAGTCCGTCAGCTATCCGAGCTAGTACTTCTCCGACTTCACTCGGCGTGTTCATGGCCCGGGCGAAGTCGGGGTTCAGGTTGCGACCGAAGAGTGGATTTTCTCGGCGCTGCCTTGCGTCTTGCTCGGCTTGTTCCTGAGCTCGTCGACGATCACGTCGTCGGGAGTTCCTTTGTTCTCTGAAGACGCGTTCTTTCGAAGTTTCTCCCATCTCCGAGACCTCGTCTCACGAGACAGGCTGCTCCGGATCCCGTTCTCCGGCTTGGTGATGTCTCCGGATGTTTCGGCGCCGATTTCTTCGTCGACGGGATTCCCGCTGAGGTGGTTCTTCCCCAGGCGCAGTCGGCTCGTCGTCAGAGATGGGAGGTGACTCTGCTTTCCCGATGAAAAGAACGTCGGGGTAGAATGGCGTGGCTGTCATGGCGATCTTCTTTCGGAGAGCTGGAGATTGCGCTTCTCCGGTATTTTCGGAGTTTGTTGGAGGAGGCTTCTTTCTCGGCGGATCTACAATGCGGTGTAGAGTTCCCTCTTCGTCGGCTATGGACGAGATCGTCCCAAAGCAGAACGTGGATCCAGGACGGAAAGTGATCTTGTTGTGGATGGTGACGGCCATTGAGCTAACTTAGATCGTTGACACACCCCCTACCTGGCGCGCCAGCGTTCGGTGTTTTGGGTCCGACCGCACACCCGGGGTTGCCCCTTGAGGTGTTTTTAGGAGTAGGACGGTGTCGCCGACTGTAGCAAAATGGTTCGTGCCAGATGCCCGAGAGACAATAGACAATGTTTACAGGTTCGGGCCGCTTAGAGATGCGTAACACCCTACGTCCTGGCGAAGATGCTTTGTGTAATGGGTTACAAGGTAGTTCTCTAGAGCGATGATGTGGAGGTTTGAGGTAGATGGCGAGGTAGTGTTGAGTTGGAGTCGATCGTTCTGAAGGGGTGCCCCCTGGGCCTTATATATTCGACCGTGGGGCAATACAAATGGATATGATAACAACGTGCACCTAAAATATAGTGAACTGTTTGAATCTATCTTCCTATGATTTAGCCGACCTATCCTCGCCTGGCTCTGTTGTATGGTGCTCCAGCGCGGGAAAATCGGATCTTCTGTTGTGATTTCTCGCTCAACGTTATGGGACCATCTGGACTTGCGTCGATCCGACTTTACGTTGGTTTGCTTTGCTGATTGTCCCTCCCCAGGCCCACGAAGGAATGACCTTATGATTTATTGGGCCCTTGGGCCTTTTGTGAGGTCTTTTACCCTTCTAGTGGACCCGGGGGATATCTGTCCCCCACAGAAGCTCCGTTTCGGGAGTCTCGAGTTCATGTCCCTCGATGGCAGCTACGACATGATACTCCTTTCTCCACTGCGCGACAACGACAATGGCGGCCGTCAGCCCGCCCGCCGGCGGCGGAATCGACGATGTCTTCCCCGCGTGGCGGAAGAACGACATTCGAGTCTGTCTCGTCACCCTCCTCGTCGATGGGGAAGGAGGCGGGGCAATCGTGACTAAGCAGGAGGCGGCACCTTGTCGGCTGTCGAGCGAGTCGACGACGCTGGCGCCCCAGTGGGGGACACGCCGGGCGTTGACCTCGCGTCTGAGACGAAGACGAGCGTCGTTTCCCCGCAACACGCCAACCCCAAGCAAATGGGCGACGCCAGCACGCTCGCGAAGGACTTGCTGAGCGTTAGCCTCGTACCTGAGATAACTGTGCAGTCCGTCCCCGACGCGACTTCGTCACCGTCCGTCGATCAAGAGGGACCATCCGTTCCACATCCTGTGCCTTTTAGATTAAGCTTCGACCCACCAAGCGACCCCGCTTCGGTGGACGATTTCATAAAGGCATATCCAAACCTTCCGGGGTACCATATGTGGTCAACCTAGGACCAATTGACGGTCGTCTCGACCTACGGGCCCCTGGGTTCCGAGGAAGACGACGAGCCCGACTCTGGTTGGGATTTCTCCGGGCTCGGTAACTCTAGTGCCATGCGGGACTTCATGACCGCATGTGACTACTGCCTCTCCGGTTGCTACGATGATAGCCACAGCCTCGGCGACGAGGACTGTGGCCCAAGTCGCTAATGTTTCCACGTCGATCTAGAGGGTCTCGACGAAGGCAACCACCTTGGTATGCCGGAGGACGGCGATCCCTCTAGGCCTGCGCCTCGCGTTGACATCCTTCGGGAGCTAGCTGTGGTCCCAGTCCCTACGGGGGTCAGGACACACAGCTCGAGCAAATCCGCGAGATGCAGGCCAGGCTCGACGAGGAAGCAAGACAACTTATGCAGCTCCGGCAGAACATCGGGCAGGAGCGGGCAGGCCGAGCACCAGCCGGAGAAGCGCGTCATCTGGCCCAGGACGTCCAGCACCACATCGCCGACAATACCAGGGCAAGGTTGCCCCTGGCTTCCAGTGGGGTCGGCCAGAACCTGGCTGCAGCAGCGATACTACTCCGAGCGATGCCGGAACCATCCACCACCGAGGGGCGGCGTATCCAGGGAGAACTCAAGAATCTCCTGGAGGATGCCGCGGTCTGACGGGCCGAAAGCTCTGCCTCCCGAAGGCAGGGATACCCTCCGGAGCATCGCGTCGCGACTTCCCGATTCATGCGGGAAGCCTCGGTCCACACCGGGCGCACGCGGGACACAGCGCCTGCGGCCCCGGGCCGCCTCGGCAACGAGCACCATCGCCGTGACCGTTGAGCCCACCTCGACGAGAGGGTGCGCCGAGGCTACCACCCCAGGCGTGGGGGACGCTACGACAGCGAGGAGGATCGGAGCCCTTCGCCCGAACCACCCGGTCCGCAAGCTTTTAGCCGGGCCATACGACGGGCGCCGTTCCTGACCCGGTTCCGGACCCCGACTACCATCACCAAGTACTCGGGGGAAACGAGGCCGGAACTGTGGCTCGCGGACTACCGGCTGGCCTGCCAGCTGGGTGGAACAGACGATGACAACCTCATCATCCGCAACCTCCCCCTGTTCCTCTCCGACGCCGCCCGAGCCTGGCTGGAGCATCTGCCTCCTATGCAGATCTTCAACTAGGACGACCTAGTCAAAACCTTCGCCGACAACTTCCAGGGCACATACGTGCGCCCTAGGAACTCCTGGGATCTCCGAAGCTGCCGCCAGCAGCCAGGAGAATCCCTGCGGAATTACATCCAGCGATTCTCGAAGCAGCGCACTGAGCTGCCCAACATCACCGACTTAGATGTCATCAGCGTGTTCCTCGCCGGCACCACTTGCCGTGACTTGGTGAGCAAGCTGGGTCGTAAGAGTCCCACCAGGGCGAGCGAGCTGATGGACATCGCCACCAAGTTCGCCTCCGGCCAGGAGGCGGTCGAGGCCATCTTCCAGAAGGACAAGCAGCCTCAGGGGTGCCAGCCGGATGACGTCCCCGAGGCATCCGCTCAGCGCGGCGTGAGGAAGAAGGGCAAGAAGAAGTCGCAAGCGAAATGCGACGCCGCCGACGCAGACCTTGTCGCCGCCGCCGAGCACAAGAACCCTCAGAAGCCTCCCGGAGGCGCCAACTTGTTCGACAAGATGCTCAAGGAGTCGTGCCCCTATCATCAGGGTCCCGTAAAGCACACCCTTGAGGATTGTGTCATGCTTCGGCGCTACTTCCACAAGGCCGGGCCACCGGCGGAAGGTGGTAGAGCCCCCGACAACGACAAGAAGGAAGCCCGCAAGGCAGAGGAGTTCCCCGAGGTCCATGACTGCTTCATGATCTACGGTGGGCAAGTGGCGAACGCCTCGGCTCGGCACTGCTAGCAAGAGCGCCGGGAGGTCTGCTCGGTGAAGGTGGCGGCACCAGTCTACCTAGACTGGTCCGACAAGCCCATCACCTTCGACCAAGGCGACCACCCCGACCGCGTGCCGAGCCCAGGGAAGTACCCGCTCGTTGTTGATCCCGTCATCGACAACGTCAGGCTCACCAAGGTCCTCATGGACGGAGGCAGCAGCCTCAACATCATCTACGCCGACACCCTCGGGCTCCTGCAGATCGATCTGTCCTCGATCCGGGCCGGTACGACGCCCTTTCACGGGATCATTCCCGGGAAGCGCGTCCAGCCCCTTGGACAACTCAATCTGCCCGTCTGCTTCGGGACCCCCTCTAACTTCCGAAAGGAAACCCTCATGTTCAAGGTGATCGGGTTCCGAGGAACCTACCACGCAGTGCTGGGGAGACCATGCTACGCCAAGTTCATGGTTGTCCCCAACTACACCTACCTCAAGCTCAAGATGTCGGGCCCCAACGGGGTCATCACCGTCGGCTCCACGTACCGACACGCGTACGAATGCGACGTGGAGTGCGTGGAATACGCTGAGGCCCTCGCCGAATTCGAGGCCCTCATCGCCGACATGGAGAGCCTCCCCATGGAGGTTTCAGATGCGAAGCGCCACGCCGGCAACTTCGAACCAGCAGAGGCGGTTAAGTCCGTCCCTCTTGACCCCAGCAACGACGCCTCCAAGCAGATCCAAATCGGCTCCGAGCTCGACCCCAAATAGGAAGCAGTGCTCGTCGACTTTCTCTGCGCGAACGCCGAGGTTTTTGCGTGGAGTCCCTCAGACATGCCTGGCACACCGAGGGAAGTCGCCGAGCACTCGCTGGATATCCGAGCTAGAGCCCGACCTGTGAAGTAGCGTCTGCGCCGATTCGACGAAGAAAAGCGCAGAGCCATAGGTGAGGAGATCCACAAGCTGATGGCTGCAGGGTTCATCAAAGAGGTATTCCATCCCGAATGGCTAGCCAACCCTGTGCTTGTGAAAAAGAAAGGTGGGAAATGGCGGATGTGTGTAGACTACACTGGTCTAAACAAAGCATGTCCGAAGGTTCCCTACCCTCTGCCTCGCATCGATCAAATCGTGGATTCCACTGCTGGGTGCGAAACCCTGTCGTTCCTCGATGCCTACTCAGGGTATCACCAAATCAGGATGAAGGAGTCCAACCAACTCGCGACTTCTTTCATCACACCTTTTGGCATGTACTGCTACATTACTATGCCATTCGGTTTGAGGAATGCGGGTGCGACATACCAAAGGTGCATGAACCACGTGTTTGGGGAGCACATTGGTCGAACGGTCGAGGCCTACGTCGATGACATCGTAGTCAAGACGAGGAAAGCCTCCGACCTCCTCTCTGACCTTGAAACGACATTCAAGTGTCTCAAAGCGAAAGGCGTAAAACTCAATCCCGAGAATTGTGTCTTCAGAGTCCCCTGAGGCATGCTCCTGGGGTTCATCGTCTCCAAGCGGGGCATCGAGGCCAACCCGGAGAAAATCACGGCCATCACCAACATGGGGCCTATCAAGGACTTGAAAGGAGTACAGAGGGTCATGGGATGCCTTGCGGCTCTGAGCCGCTTCATCTCGCGCCTCGGCGAAAGAGGCCTACCCCTGTATCGCCTCTTAAGGAAGACCGAGCGCTTCACTTGGACCCCCGAGGCCGAGGAAGCCCTTGGGAACTTGAAGGCGCTCCTTACAAGCGCGCCCATCCTGGTGCCCCCCGCTGCCGGAGAAGCCCTCTTGATCCACGTCGCCGCTACCACTCAGGTGGTCAGCGTCGCGATCGTGGTCGAGAGACGAGAAGAAGGGCACGCATTGCCTGTCCAGAGGCCGGTCTACTTCATCAATGAGGTACTGTCCGAGACCAAAATCCGCCACCCGCAAATTCAGAAGCTGCTGTACGCGGTAATTCTGGCACGGCGAAAGTTGCGTCACTACTTCGAGTCTCATCCGGTCACTATGGTGTCATCCTTCCCCCTGGGGGAGATCATCCAGTGCCGAGAGGCCTCGGGTAGGATTGCAAAGTGGGCGGTGGAGATCATGGGCGAGACAATCTCGTCACCCCTCGGAAGGCCATCAAGTCCCAAGTCTTGGCGAACTTTGTGGCTGAATGGGTCGACACCCAGCTTCCAACAACTCTGATCTAATCGGAACTCTGGACCATGTTTTTCGACGGGTCGCTGATGAAAACAGGAGCGGGCGTGGGCCTGCTCTTCATCTCACCCCTCGGGAAGCACCTCCGCTACGTGCTACGCCTCCATTTCCCGGCATCCAACAACGTGGCCGAGTATGAGGCTCTGGTCAACGGGTTGCGCATCGCCATCGAGCTAGGGGTCCGGCGCCTCGACACTCGTGGCGACTCGCAGCTTGTCATCGACCAAGTCATGAAGAACTCCCACTGCCGTGACCCGAAGATGGAAGCCTACTGCAATGAGGTTTGGCGCCTGGAGGACAAGTTTTACGGGCTCGAGCTCAACCACGTCGCTCGACGATACAATGAGACTGCAGACGAGCTGGCTAAGATAGCCTCGGGGCGGACGACGGTTCCTCCAGACGTCTTCTCCCGAGACCTACATCAACCCTCCGTCAAGACCGACGACACGCCCGAGCCTGAGAAGGCCTCGGCCCAGCCCGAGGCGCCCTCGGCCCAGCTCGAGGCGCCCTCGGCCCAGCCCGAGGCGCCCTCGGCTCAGCCCGAGGCAGCCTCAGACCCGCCCGAGGCACCCTCGGCCCCCGAGGGTGAGGCACTGCGCGTCGAGGAAGAGCGGAATGGGGTTGCGCCTAATCAAAATTGGCAGACCCCATACCTGCAATATCTCCACCGAGGAGAACTACCCCTCGACAGAGCCGAAGCTCGGCGACTGGCGCGAGAAGGCCTCGGCTCTGCCCGAGGCAGCCTCGGCCCCGCCCGAGGCACCCTCGGCCCCCGAGGGTGAGGCACTGCGCATCGAGGAAGAGCAGAATGGGGTCATGCCTAATCAAAACTGGCATACCCCATACCTGTAATATCTCCACCGAGGAGAGCTACCCCTCGACAGAGCCGAAGCTCGGCGACTGGCGCGGTGCGCCAAGTCGTTCGTCTTGCTGAGTGACGGAAAGGAGCTCTACCACCGCAGCCCCTCAGGCATCCTCCAGCGATGCATATCCATCGCCGAAGGTCAGGAGTTATTGCAAGAAATACACTTGGGGGCTTGCGGTCATCATGCAGCACCTCGAGCCCTCGTGGGAAACGCCTTCCGACAAGGTTTCTACTGGCCAACCGCGGTGGCCGACGCCACTAGGATTGTACGCACCTGCCAAGGGTGTCAATTCTATGCAAGGCGGACGCACCTGTCCGCTTAAGCCTTGCAAACAATACCCATCACCTGGCCGTTTGCTGTGTGGGGTCTGGACCTCGTCGGTCCCTTGCAGAAGGCACCCGGGGGCTTCACGCACCTGCTGGTTGCCATTGACAAATTCTCCAAGTGGATCAAGGTCCGACCCCTAAACAGCATCAGGTCCAAACAGGCGGTGGCGTTCTTCACCAACATCATCCATCGCTTCGGAGTCTCGAACTCCATCGTCATCGACAACGGCACACAGTTCACTGGCAGAAAGTTCATGGACTTCTGTGAGGACCACCACATTCGGGTGGACTGGGCCGCCGTAGCTCACCCCATGACGAATGGGCAGGTAGAGCGTGCCAACGGCATGATTCTACAGGGACTCAAGCCGAGGATCTACAACGACCTCAACAAGTTCGGCAGGCGGTGGATGAAGGAACTCCCCTCGGTGGTCTAGAGTCTGAGGACAACGCCAAGCCGAGCCACGGGCTTCACGCCGTTTTTTCTAGTCTATGGGGCCGAGGCTATCTTGCCCACAGACTTAGAATACGGCTCCCCGAGGACGAGGGCATACGACGCCCAAAGCAACCAGACAAACCGAGAAGACTCACTTGACCAGCTGGAAGAGGGTCAGGACATGGCCTTGCTACACTCGGCGCGGTATCAGCAGTCCCTGCAACGCTACCACGCCCGAGGGGTTCGGTCCCGAGACCTCCAGGTGGGCGACTTGGTGCTTCGGCTACGACAAGATGCCCGAGGGCGCCACAAGCTCATGCCTCCCTAGGAAGGGCCGTTCATCATCGCCAAAATTCTGAAGCCTGGAACATACAAGCTGGCCAACAGTCAAGGCGAGGTCTACAGCAACGCTTGGAACATCCGACAGCTATGTCGCTTCTACCCTTAAGATGTTTTCAAGTTGTTCATGTACCTCGTTTACATACACAAGCAAAGTCTAACCTTCAAGGAAGGGTCAACCTTGCCTTGGCAAAGCCCGACCCACCCTCGGGGGCTAGAAGGGGGGAACCCCTCTGCGTTAGAATTTTCCTCGGAAAAAGTCTTTCTGCCAGAACATCTTTTGTGCTTTTCGACTACTTCGATAGTGGAGTCCTGAAAACGACAGAGTACACGTAAGCAGGCAAGGCCGACCGAGCCGAGGGACTCCTACGCCTCCGGGATACGGATACCTCACTCATTACCTTTTGTGATAAGTAACTCACGCTCAGATAAGGGATTCCGCTGTCCGAACAAGTCTTAGCGCTCGAAAACTTTTTCTGCCGAAACGATTTTTCGTGCCATCTCGACTATATCGATAATAGAATCCTACGGACTAGTAAGAGTACACGTAAGCAGGCAAGCCCGACCGAGCCGAGGGACTCCTACGCCTCTGGGATACGGATACCTCACTCATCACCTTCTGCGATAAGTAACTCTCGCTCGGATAAAAGATTCTGTTACCGATGAACAAGTCCTGATACACGAAACAAGGGGAAAAGAAACACAGCTTTACAACACGACGATGATATGTTTTGGCCTCGGCGGCCGCAAAAAACATACGCACGCTACAGACAAACTGTTCCTGCAGGTTCAGACGTCAGCAGGGGGAGCAGCAGCACCCTCAGCATCGACTCCACCTTCGGCGGAATCCGACCTGGCTTCGGACAGCGACATGGTCAAAGGATCTCCACCTCGAAGGAAGATGTCAGCACCGCGCTTGGGCCATCGCCACCAGGGTCTCCTCCAGGAACCCAGCCCAAGCAGACGGTCGGACCGGCCGCTCCGTAGCCTCATCCAGCTGTCCCCCGAGGACACCAGTCCGGCTCATGGCCTCGGCAGCCCGACTCCAGGGTTGGTCCCGCCAGTGGACGACCTGGCCAGGTCCCAGCCGCCACTGCGACGCCTCCTCGGCCTGGGAAGTCCCCTACTCACGGGCCGAGGAAGTTTCTTCTCCAGCCAACTTCGCCTCTGTCCGTGCTGACGCCGCTGCCTCCGGCTTCGGCTCATCGCAGAGCAGCCGAGGGTTCCTTCACTAAGCAAGAGAAGCCTTAAGCAGCAAGGCCGACCGAGCCGAGGGACTCCCACGCCTGCGGGATACGGATACCTCACTCGTCACCTTCCGCACAGGGCAACTCACACTTGGTTAAGCGGTCCAGCTAGCCGACAGGCGAGTCTTGGTGCACAAAATGGGGAAGAAACACGGCTTTACGCCCAAATATACAAATGTTCAGGCCCCGATAGCCACAATGAACATACGCCAGCACTCAAGGTGCCGTTACAAACGGGACTCTGGTTCCGTTCCCGCGGGTATGAACAACCTCCATACCAGGAGGCCCGCGGGACGACGAACTCCAAGCGGCTCACCGCCGCCCGCTCCTGCAGCAGCGACAACGACCTCCGTCCCGGGCGGCAAGACAGCTGCAGCAACGGCTTCTGGGCAAACGCTGCGGCGGAAAAGCTCTCGCCCACAAAGGATGAGAACCAGCCATTCAAGCCAGGGAGACAGAGGTCCAGGGGTGCAGACGGAGTTGGCGATCTCGTCGGCAGAGAAACCTTCTCCGGCTGCCACCACCTCAGCACCGACGGCGGCGTCCACCTGTCCACCAACACCACACCAGCGGGCGCCGGTCGCCCCAAAGCGCATCGGCAGGTCCTCACTCTCGTCCTCGCCACAAGAACGAGAATGGGACCGTCCCAGAACATGAGTACCGCCCTCGCGGCGTACAACGTGTTGTGAGACCCCCTGGTGCGGCTGGCCACCGTCGCCTGGACAGAGGACGGAATGCTGCACCCTAGCTGGGCAGCAGCAGTTCGCCTTTCCCCGGCATGGCTGGAGGACGCCTCCTCCGCAGAGCTGGAGGATGGTTTCCACCCCCAGAAGCTGGAGGAAGAAGCAGGACGCCAGCCCACGCCGAGGCGGGCCCCGGCTCGCCTCGCCCTCCGCCCCAACAAGGATGACGAAGATCCTTGAAGCTGAGGGCGGGGCAGAGGCCGCAGCCCGGCTTGCTTCTCCCCACCATCGAACTGGTGGTCACCGTCTTCGGTGACCATCGGTGAGGGGATGCAGCCGGGTTGCACGACGAAAATCTTTGAAGCCGAGCGATTGCTGAAAGGTACCAACCTCCACAAGGTTGCGCTCCTTCTACAACGAGACGAAGACAACGTGGGCGCTCCCCATCCGGGGGCTCGGAAGACGGAAGGACGCGACGCATGAGGAAAGTGCAAAGGCATGGCTACCACCCAGGAGGTCGATCCCTTTTTAAAGGCGACTCTCCCCACTTGCGTCCTCCAGCCGTCACGGACTAAGTCTTCACCAACACGCTTCAAGGTCCTCCCCCTACGACACGGGGGCTGGGCCCCACACGACATGCAAGCTGCCCCGGGACAGAAGGAGCCAAACCGCCGCGCGCGGAGCGTGTAACCGCCCAGCGGTTACAAGCATTCCTCCGTCTTCGCCCAAACCAGCGGGTGAAAGGGCGGGACCGCCATGCAGGCGGCATGCAACTGCACCAAGGGGGCGCACCCGTTCGACTTTGACGCATCCAGCATGGAGGCCCAGGCCTACACGTCATGTAACCGGCGCGCCGGTTACTACGTGCAAAAAACTGCAGCGCCACTTGTGCCAACGCCGCGCCTTCTCGGCTACGGAACCGGTGCCGCGACTCGAGGCAACCCTGCGCATGGCCCAGCAGTGCCAACCAGGCACGCCGGTCACGGGTCAGTCAGCCGCGGGAGAAGACGCGACGGTCAATATGGCCAGAAGTGGGCCGGCAGTAATGGCGGAAGCAGGCGGGTGGAAGCAGCAGTCAAATCATCTGCAGGCTCACGTCCCCTCCTAGAACAGCGAGAGAGCTCTCTCCCACAAGTGAAGACGACGCACCCGTGTCCCGTTCCACGAATGGCTCGCGCATGCACAACGGCTGCCCCGCGAACCACTCATCCCGTCACATTAACTCTGCGGCAGGACAGGCGACACCTTTGGCAGGCAAAGTGGGCGACGCTTCACCTCTGCCATAATGACCACGTCAAAAAAGGTGCGCCACGTCGTTCAATTTCGTATCCTTTTCCTCTTCCCCTTTCTCTCTCTTGCTATAGGGACCGGGAAAGGGGATACTCTGAAAGGGATCCTTCTCCGCGAAGGAAGCGGGCCCCGAGCCCCCCTACTGATCAAAGGTTCGAAGGCTAGCCCCTCGGAAGGGTTCGACAGCCGCCTCAGAGCACTCGGGCTCCGCGCCCACTACTGGTCAGAGGTTCGAAGGCTGGCCCCTCGGAAGGGTTCGACAGCCGCCTCAGGCCACTCGGGCTCCGCGCCCACTACTAATCAGGGGTTCGTAGGCTGGCCCCCGACGGGTTCGACAGTCGCCCCAGAGCACGCAGAGTGAGGGATGACTCTGGGTACGTTCGATACATAACCAAAGCTCGGGCTACGCTCCCGAGGTACCCTAGGACATTTCCGAGACCGGCAGGAACGATTCTGTAACGGAATCCCATCAGAGGGAGGCATCGAGCCCTCGGACCCTATCGAACGGGACCGGGTCCGGCAAATCACCTGCAGGTACTTTTGGAGCGCACCTCTGGGCCACTAGCCGACCCTTATCGAACGGGGCACGGGCGTCTACTCGGATCACCCGTTAGCAACTCACTGGAGACGCCATGTTCGGCGCCCTCCGAGGGCAACATGGCGCTTTCCCCCCTCCTCCTTGCGGAAAGGCGACGCAGGGGCGTATGAAAAAAGCCGAGTCTGCCCTTGACCGTCCTCTCGCCCTGTGCAGAGGCTCGGGGGCTGCTCTCGCAAACCTGGCTCCGGCCAAACCGTCGACAGCGTCAACATACCAGCCCGAGAACTCGGAACCTGACTATGCACCCGGGCAACGACCAGTTCGCATGAGGGAACAACCAGACCGGCCGAGCCATCACGAAAGGCATTAAGACCTCAAAGGAGTCAAACCACTCCTCCGAGGCCTCGGGGGCTACACCCGGCGGGTGCGCTCGCGCGCACCCACCGGAGCAAAATGCAACCGAGAAAGGTCGGTCCCCTTGCAAAAAAGTGCGATAAAGCCTCCAAGCGAGTACCCACACTCCCTTTGAGGCTCGAGGGCTACTGTCGGGGACCGTAATTAGGGGTACCCCTAAGGCTCCTAATCTCAGCTGGTAACCCCCATCGGCACAAAGCTGCAAAGGCCTGATGGGCGCAATTCCGGTCAAGGCTCCGTCCACTCAAGGGACACGATCTCGCCTCACCCGAGCCCAGCCTCGAGCAGGAACGGTAGACCAAGGCAGATTCGTGCCTCGCCCGAGGGTCTCCTCAAGCAACGGACGCACCTTCGACTCACCTGAGGCCCAGCTCGGGCAGGCTTCACGGAGAAGCAACCTTGGCCAGATCGCCTCGCCAGTCGACCGGATCGCAGGAGCATTTAATGCAAGGATCGCCTGACACCTTATCCTGACGCACGCTTTCCAGTCGACAAGGTCGAAGTGACCGCAGTCACTTCGCCCCTCCACTGACAGATCTGACAGGAAAACAGCGCCGCATGCGCTGCTCCGACTGCTGTGCCACCCGCTAGGGTGAGGCTAGCAGCAGCCAAGTCCAGCCTCGAGCGCCATAGGAATCTCCGCCTCGCCCGACCCCAGGGCTCGGGCTCAACCTCGACTCCGGAAGACGATCTCCTCCTCGCCTGACCCTAGGGCTCGGACTCAACCTCGACTCCGGAAGACGGTCTCCACCTCGCCCGACCCTAGGGCTCGGGCCCAACCTCGACCTCGGACGACGGTCTCCGCCTCGCCCGACCCCCGGGCTCGGACTCAACCTCGACCTCCGGACGACGGTCTCCGCCTCGCTCGACCCCCGGGCACGGACTCAACCTCGACCTCGGAGGAGTCACCACCTTGCTCGGGCCGACCACGCCACAAGGGGGGCCATCATTACCCTACCCCTAGCTAGCCCAGGCTACGGGGAACAAGACCGGCGTCCCATCTAGTTCGCCCCGGTAAAACAAGTAATGATGGCACCCTGCGTGCTCCATGACAACGACGGTTCTCAGCCCCTTACGGAAGCAAGGAGACGTCAGCAAGGATCCGACAGCCCCGACAGCTGTGCTTCTACGGGGCCTAAGCGCTCCTCCGACGGCCACGACGCCACATGAACAGGGCTCCAACACCTCTCCGACAGCCACGCCGGCATGTACATAGGGCTCTGGCTCCTCTCTGCTAGACACGTTAGCACACTGCTACACCCCCCGTTGTACACCTGGACCCTCTCCTTGCGTCTATAAAAGGAAGGTCCAGGGCCCTCGTACGAGAGGGTGGCCGCGCGGGAGAACGGGCTGACGTGCAGTCTCACGCCCCCTCTCTCTCTCCCTCGCGAACGCTTGTAACCCCCTACTGCAAGCGCATCCGCCCTGGGCGTAGGACAACACGAGGTCGCGGGTTCCCCTCACTGTTTTCCCCCCTTGTGTCTCCGTCTCGCGTCGATCCATCTGGGCTGGGACACGCCGCGACAATTTACTCGTCGGTCCAGGGACCCCCCCGGGGTCGAAACGCCGACACTCTTGTATCATCCTTTGTAAAGAATATTGTAATTTGAGAATAAGACTCTACTCTGTAAATTTGTCCATACCTTGTAATATATTTTTACCTTTCCGTCAATGTGTGAACTGCTTTGATATGGACGAAACTTGTATTTTTTTTGAGCCGAAGGCGAAAAACACCTTCCCTTCTTTTCGTACGCAACAAAGCATTGATCTGCTTCCGAAGCTATATTCTTGGAGACGAAGCAACTGTCTATCTATATGATATGATGATGATCCTATGTATGCCTAAATAAATGTTTATGAATGCAATGTATGATGTAATGTATCGTGCAAGTGAATGCCCAGTCACACACATACGAAGCTTCATCCATAACCTTCATTTCCTTAGGAATGATTGAAATCTCTTTGTCGTTTATTTTTCGGCTGCACCGCTTATTTTTCGGTGTAAGTTCTGCATCCCCTTAGGAATGTCTTTTGAACTTCTTCGCCTTCTATTTCGGCGGTATTCGCGTTGACTTTTCGCGCTTTGCCTTCTATTTCGGCGGTATTCGCGTTGACTTTTCGCGCTTCGCCTTATCTTTCGGCGGTATTTGGCTCTACATTCTCTTAGGAACAACTTTTGAGCAGAAAACTTACACTGCGCTCCCTTAGGAATGACTTTTGTAGCTTCGTCGTGCTCTGCATCCCCTTAGGGACGACTTTCGAGCTTCTTCCTGTTTTTTTCTTTTTCTGCACTCGATGGTGCATGCTCAGATTTTACATTTACATATCTTGTGGGACTTTGCCCTCGTAGGGCTGAATTAAAAAGAAAAAATTGCAGACTATGGCCCCATTAAAAACCTTTCTCCCCCTTTGGAAAGGAAAAGGGTGCCATAGAAAAAAATGAAAAAGATTACATCAATTTATACATAATGTCGCCGAAGCTCATCCGCATTCCAGGATCTGGGAATGTCGTTGTCGTCCATGTCCTTTAACCTGTAAGAACCGGGTCTTGACGAAGATACTACCAAAAAGGGTCCTTCCCACTTCAGCTGAAGTTTGCCTGCTGTGTCAGGGTTGGCTACTCTCCGAAGCACCAAGTGTCCTAGCTTAATGTCTTTCAATCGAACTTTTCTATCGCGCGATTTTATTGTTTCGGCTTGATATTTGTTGATATTTTCTACAGCCTGAAGTCTGGTCCCTTCTATAGTATCTTTTGTCACAGAATAATTAGCTTCGTCTTCGGCCGAAGCTACTGTTCTTATTGACCCCGTTTTAGCCTCTTCGGGGGTTATGGCTTTGTCACCGAACAATAACTTAAATGGTGTGAAACCTGTTGATCTTGATACGGTCGTATTGTGGCTCCACACCACTTTAATCAATTCATCTGGCCACTTTCCTCTGGGCTGATTAAAGATTAGCTTCATTATTCCTGTCATTATAATACTATTTGCTCTTTCGACAAGTCCATTTGACTCTGGATGTCTGACTGACGCAAAATGAATCTTCGTGCCAATTTGATCACATAATTCCTTGAAAGCTTCGGCATCAAACTGTGTTCCGTTATCCACAGTTATAGCCTTTGGCACACCGAAGCGACAAACAATGTTTTGCCAGAAAAATTTCTGGACTGTGACCGAGGTTATCGTGGCCAAAGGCTTCGCCTCAATCCACTTGGAAAAATATTCTACAACCACCACAACATATCTTAAATTGCCTTGTGCTGGTGGAAGTGGACATAGGTCATCTAGGCCCCATCTTTGCAATGGCCAGGTTGGTTGTATTAGCTGAGTCAAAGACGAAGGTTGTTTTTGATTTCTTGCACATTTTTGGCAATTTTCACACTTCTGAACCAAATCTGCTGCGTCCGAAGCTGCCTTCGGCCAATAGAATCCTTGTCGAAAAACCTTTTCCAGAAGTGGTCTGGACCCAATATGAGATCCACACAATCCTGCATGTATCTCCTTCATCAGTTCTATACCTTCAGTTCTGGATAAGCACTTGAGAAGTGGGGAACAAACTCTATGTTTATATAATTCCCCTTCTATTATGACATATGGTCTTGTTCTTGCTTCCATTCTTTTGTTATAAACCTCATCATCCGACAGATGATTACCTTGGAGAAAAGATATAATCTCAGTCCTCCAGTCTTCACTATGGACAGGAAATATTGTGAGCACTACTCTTTCGAGAAGTTCTACCGAAGGTGCTCTTATTGTCTCGAAAAACACTTCCGAAGGTAGAGGAAGCCCCTATGCTGCTGACTTGGCTAGCAGATTAGCATGCTCATTTTCCCCTCTTGGAATATTCTTAACAGAAAATCCTTCGAACTGTGTCCAAGTATCTCTCAAGCTTCGGATCTCTTGCCTTGCAACTCTTGTCAACATGTCCAGAAATAACTTGAGAGTCAGTTTTGAGGACTGCCCTTCTTATTCCCATTGCCTTTAACTTTCGAAGTCCTAAAAGTAATGCTTCGTATTCAGCAATATTATTTGTACAGCTGAAATCAAGCCTTGCTGCATAACATGTTCTTACTTTGGAAGGTGCAACTAAGACAGCAGCTACACCTGCACCGAAGGTTCCCTAGGAGCCGTCGCAGAACACTGTCTAGGCTTCGACATCTTTATTTGCTTCTTCTTCTTGAGCCCCTAACGTCCAATCAGCAATGAAGTCTGCTAACGCATGGGACTACATTGAAGACCTATGCACATAGTCAATATTGAATTCATTAAGCTCTGTGGCCCACTTTCCAATCCTTCCAGTAGCTTCTCTGTTTCTCATAATATCCTTCAAAGGCTGTGATGAAGGAACAATTATGTGATATGCTTGAAAATAATGTCGGAGCTTCCTGGACGCCATTAACACAGCATACAACACCTTCTCCAACTCTGTATAGTTTTTCTTTGATAAACTTATAACTTTAGAGACAAAATATACTAGAGCTTGCTTCTTAATTTGGCCTTCAAGCTTCTCCTGTACAAGCGCCACACTCACTGCAGAGTGCGAAGCTGCCACATATAATAGTAATGGAGCCCCTGGCGCAGGTGGAGTTAATGTTGTTATATCAATCAAGTACTGCTTCAACTCTTCGAAGGCCTTCTGCTGAGCTGGGTCCCATTGAAAAACTTCGGCTAACTTTAGTATTTCAAAGAATGGCAAATTTCTTTCTGCTGATCTAGATATAAATCTATTCAATGATGCTAGTCTTCCTGTCAGCCGTTGGGCCCCCTTCTTTGTGCTTGGTGGTTCCATCTGAAGGATAGCTTCGATCTTGCTTGGATTAGCTTCAATCCCCTTCGTTAAAACTAGGCAACCAAGGAACTTACCCTTCTTCACTCCAAAGACACATTTTTCTAGATTTAATTTTAGGCCAGCTTGCCTGAAGTTAGCAAATGTTTCTTGTAGATCAGTAATGTGATTTTCTTGCTTTGTGCTTTTTACTATGATGTCATCAACGTATGTTAGCACATTTCTGCCTATCTGAGAATGAAGGACCTTAGCTGTCATTCTACTGAAGCTTCCTCCAGCATTCTTGAGCCCCTCAAGCATCCGGAGATAGCAATAGGTGCCATTGGGAGTTATGAAGCTAGTCTTTGGCTCATCCTCCTTCTTCATCCATATTTGATGATAATCTTAGTAGCAATCCAGCAGACTCATAAGTTCTGAAGAAGCTGCTACATCTACAAGAGAGTCTATTCTTGGTAATGGAAATTCGTCCTTTGGACAGGCCTTGTTAAGATCTGTGAAGTCAATACACATTCTTCATTTGTCGTTGGCCTTCTTCACCATAACAGTATTGGCAAGCCACTCTGGATATTTTATCTCTCTGATAACACCAGCACTGAAAAGCCTTTTTACTTCATTTCGAGCACCTTCGGCTTTATCATCAGACATTTTTCAAAGCCTTTGCTTTCTTGGCCTGAAGGATGAGTCGATATTGAGTGAATGTTCAATGACGTCTCTGTTGACACCACAAAAGTCATTGGCTGACCAAGCAAAGACATCTTTGTTGTTGAATAAAAACCTTATCAAAGTTTTCTTCTGCTCTTCAGATAGTTGAGACCCCAGCAGTACCTTCTGCTCTGCTATATCTTCACATAGAAGCATGGGTTTCGGTTGATCAGCAAAAGCAGTCTTCTATCTTTTGTACTTATACTGTTCACAAGCTTCGACTCCATCTATATTGCGGATTGCTTTTGAATCTGTCCAATTTCCTTTGGCCTTTCTGGCAGCCTCTTGACTTCCATGAATAGCAATGGGCCCTTGTTTCGAAGGTATCTTCATGCATAGATATGCTGGGTGAAGTATTGCTTCGAAAGCATTATGTGTCCCTCGACCAATGATTGTATTGTAGGGGTATTCCATGTCAACAATGTCAAAAGCAACCTGTTCAGTCCTTGTATTGTGAACAAAGCCGAAGGTAACTGGCATTGTGATTTTGCCAAGTGCTACGATCTGCCTTCCTCCGAAGCCACATAGGGGATGTGTAGCATCGTGAATCTTATCTTCTGGCTCTTGCATTTGTCTGAAGGCCTTAGCAAATATGATATCCGCAGCACTGCCTGTATCAACCAGAACATTGTGGACCAGAAAACCCTTGATGACACAGGATATGACCATAGCATCATTGTGAGGATAGTCCTTGAGCTGAAGGTCCTCCTGGGAGAAGGTGATTGGGATGTGAGACCATTTTGACTTGATGAAGGGTCCCTGCACCCCAACATGCTGCACCCTTCTCTATGCTTCCTTCTTCTGCTTCTTGTTAACCAGTTCTGAACTTGAACCGCGTGTTATCGGGAGCACAAACTTCGTAGCCGAAGGTACTTCAGCTTGGTTGTTGAACGAAGCCATCAGCTCAATAGTGGAAGTGAGTTCACCGGAGGTGGGCGCCAATGTTGGGGACTTGTTCTCAAATGCTATGAATTAAGAACAAGGCAACACACAAGAAAAATGTTAAATGTTAATGTCCTTCGTCCTTCGAAACATTACTTCTCTTAGGTCATAATGATCTTCGGACGAAGGTTATAAAAGGCATACCTTCATAAATATGACACATATAATCGGAGGATGAAGGTTATGAAACATAAGACAACATAAATAATTACATAGTATCAAAATATGAATGTTTATTGTCAAATAATCATGAATACATAAAAGTTAAATTAAATTACATTTATACCTTGAGCTCGATTGAATACGAAGATTCAGATGCGATGCCAAAGCGTGAACAGTACGGGGGTACTGTTCACCTATTTATAGGCACAAGGCGCAGCCTGTGTGAATTTACATTCATGTCCTCTACAAATGATTACAATCATTACACAAGTTATCATGGGCCGATTGGTCATCTCATCTTTAAGTCGGTGCCTTTTGAAATATACTATGAAGCTCCCTGACTGGTAGCTTCGGCATCGTCCCTGTTCTGGCCTTCCGAAGGTGCTTCTTCTCACGGGACCTTCGGCGATGAAGCAGACCCCAACACCTAGTTTGCACATTCCAATTTGATTGTTTGCATATGATTTCCTCTAGGGATTTATTTATGGCCTAGTTTAGTAAAAGTTTTAGAAGTCCTAATTCACCCCCTCTTAGGTGTCACCCGTTTCCTACAAGTGGTATCAAAGCCTGGTTTGGCTCATTTGAAACGTTTTAGCTTCACCACTAAAAGAGTCAACGCTTTTTAGAGGAAGGGATGGATACCCATAGGCCACTGTAGGAAATGGGTGATGCCTAAGAGGGGGGGGGTGAATTAGGACTTCTAAAACTTTTACTAAACTAGGCCACAATTAAATCCCTAGAGCAAAACCTATGCAACTAATCAAAACTAGAATGTGCAAACTAGGTTTTGTCTAAGTGTTGCTATCTCTACCGCAAAGGCTAAGTTTCAATCTACACTAAATAAGTATGATTACAAGATTGAAACTTAAATGCTTAATATAAATGCGGAATGTAAAGAGCTAAGTAGAGAAGCAAACTCTCGTGGATGACGCCGGTATTTTTACCGAGGTATCCGGAACCACGCAAGGTCCCGACTAATCCTCGTTGGTGCCCCTACGCAAAGGGAAGCCCACGCGAGGGCCAAGCACCACGGTTGAGTAACTCCGTAGAGAGCCATGGGCCTTCTCCACGCGCAAGTGGTGCTCCGCTTCCGGCTCCTCTCGGACGCTCCCCGCTGTCTCCACTATCGAGCTTCCGGCCGAAACACCGCGGGCCTTGTTCCCTCCGATACACGGTGGCGGCCGTGACACAAACGCGGTTGTCACGGTCTCGCAAGACTCTCGCCCCACTCGGTACAATTACAACGACTCACGCAAGAGCCGAGGGGTTGTGAGGTTTATCTAAACTCACTCAACAATTTAGGGTTCACCTAGAGCAAGCGCTAAAGCGGTCTAACTAACCTAAGCACTTTGCAAAGCACCTACGCTAATCACCGAGTGTTTCTATTAAGCACTTGGGTGTTTGAGCACTTGGAAATATGCACTATGTGTCTTGGTATGTTGCTTGGGCTCCCACACTTGAGAATGGCCGGTTGGGGTGGTATTTATAGCCTCCACACCCCAAACTAGCCGTTGGATAGAAAGCAGCAGCTTTCTGTCGTCGGGTGCACCGGACAGTCCGGTGCACCACCGGACATCCACTGTGCAGTGTCCGGTGCACGCCACGTCAGCCGACCGTTGGCGCCTGTAGCAGTCGACCGTTGGATCCGACCGTTGCCGTCTGCCCGTGGCACACCGGACAGTCCGGTGCACACCGGACAGTCCGGTGCTACAGCCAGAGAGCGCCTGTCTGTGGCCTCTCTGTGCAGACAGTCCGATGCACACCGGACATCAATGTCCGGTGCGCCACCAGGCGCTGGCTGATAGCCCGCATCTTGGATTCCTTTGCTGATTTCTTCGGGCTTCTTTAGTTCTTGAGTATTGGACTCTTATGCATCTTTTTATGTCTTCTTTTGAGGTGTTGCATCCTCATTGCCTTGGTCCAATTCTCTTCGCATCTTGTGAACTATAATTATAAACACTAGCAAACATATTAGTCCACAAGTTGTGTTAATCATCAAACACCAAAACTCAATTAGCCAAATGGCCCGAGGTCCATTTTCCTTACAATCTCCCCCTTTTGGTGATTGATGACAACACAACCAAAGCAAGCAAACAATACAAGTATTTGAATTAAAATGTGCACTCTACTTGCTAAGATGCATGATTATCCCCACAATATGAAATTATGGACTTAAGCCTCCCCCTAACTCCATAATTCACTTACTTCCTATTTTTGGACCAATTAACCAAAACCACTGGAAAAACCATTTGTAGATATAAAATTTTAAATTGGTGGTGTTTGGTGTTTGATATAGTTTTCATTGCTTTGGTCCCTAAACTTTGGTGTTTGATATAGTTTTCATTGCTTTGGTCCCTAAACTTCTCCCCCTTTGGCATCAACCACCGAAAAGGAAGACATTAAAAGCATGTAGGAAGTAAATAAAAGCTTGCCCTCAACAAGAATTGTATCAAATGATATCACTAGAAGGATATTAAAATAAACCATATGAATGATACCAGTTGAAAGGAACTCCCCCTAAATGAGTGTTCTCTTTAGAAAGAAGTTTCTCCCCCTTTTTAGAGATGAATAAATACTCCCCCTGACAGAGATCCTCTACTTAGGAAAAAGCATGTGAAAATTAGAGGTGCAAGACATGATTTGAAAAGACTAACTTCCCTTATGCATAGGTAACAGAATATGAGTTAACTACTTATGCATTTTTGCAACATGGAAGCATATGATATGAAATTTAGTCTAATCAAATTTTGGAGAAGACATGTAAATGATACTGAAAGTAGTCTCAAAAGATACCAATTGAAAGTCAATGGTTAGCTTGAGAGACATGAGAGTTCTTGGAGATTTTGCAGTGGAAGATTGTTGTCTTTCTCCGGGGACCTTATTTTCCTTACAATGAGACTATCACAAGAAATAGACTTGAAAAGGTGTTAGTCTCAAAGTGTTAGATTATAGAGTAACCTCCCCCTAAAGGTGTGCATACAAGTTTTGAATACTTGTAGGAGACATGCACTTTGATTTGATATCAAGAGGGGTAAATTATCCATAATCCTAACTTTGGCACATATAGGTTAAATGATACAACTTGTAGAAATCAAAATTTTCAATTGATGCATCATTTACTATGGAGTGATATAGAAGCTATGTGCCGTGCTTAAATAAACATTTTAAGCCATGTAGGTTTGCTTAAGTATATGAATTAAAACCAAGCAATCCTACCATATGATTTACCTGGTATGCATGACTTTAAACAAGAGTACATAACAAATGTAATACTAGGCAAGAAAGGTAAACTAGATAAAAGGTAAATAGATACGCATATCTAAAAACAAAAAATACAATAAATCTAGTTACCTTAGTCATGGGTGGGAAATTTGGGTCCGAAATTTTCACTAACCCACTTGGCAAGTATACTTGATCCAATATGATGTATCCCATGATATACATCCCAACTTTGCCAAGTCTCCAAATTTCCCGTTAACCTTTGGTCCACTCACTTCTCTTTCGGGATCCAAACCTTCTTGGTGCTTTTCATGGTTGAAATTATTTCCTTTGGCACCCAGATGCGTTTGGCCCCCTTTCCTTTGTTGGCTTGCTTGTTGGCCTTGATTGCTATCACCTTTCCATTCTTTTTCTTCTTGATCAAATATGGTGTAGCATCCTTTTTGTTCACCTTTTTGATGTAGGTGTTGGAGATCTTGCTTGATGGCTTTTGCTTGAGCTTTTGCCTTTGTTTATCCCCGGTCATCGCCTTGCATTGGAAAGACTTGTGGCCTTCTTTGTGGCATAGCCTACAAATCACAGTTTCTCCCTCCATAGGCTTGTTCACTCCCGCAGTGGTGTTATCCTGTGGAGGTTGGATTTGTTTGGCTTTGCCTTTCTTGTCATACAAAGTCTTGCCAAGGCGAGCCACTTCTTGCTTTAATTGTTCATTTTCCTTTGCAACCTCATCCGAACATGTCTCTACAACAATATTCTCAACAACGACTTGGTTGCAGGGGTTAGAATCATCAATTAAATCAAAGCACGAAGTAGAAGCATCTTTCTTAATTATTTCAGGTATTTCAACTAAAGATGCTGCTGGGGTGCTACCAATGTTTTCTAGCTTAGTAGTTAGCTCATTATTGTGAATGCTAAGAATTTCCATTTTCTCTAGCAAATTTTCAATAGCTTCTTGGGAGCTAGCTAACTTAGCTTTCAGTTTTTCATTCTTTTTAATAAGGCTATCATCGGTAGCAGTGGATGGAGCACTAGATTCTAATAGCTCAATTTTAGTTGATAGCTCACTATTTAAGTTTGCAAAATTTTCAAAATTTTCTAGCAAACCTTTGTAATCATTTTGAGAGCTAACCAACTTCTTTTTCAAAGTTTTAAGTTGAGCTTTTTGCTTAGTGCAAACATCCTGGAAAAAATCTACGGCTTCCGCAAGCTCATCTAGAGAGGGCTTTCCCTCACCTTCATCATCACTACTACTTTCATCACTAGAGGATGGAGTGCTTGTGTTACCTCTTGCCATAAGGCATTTGTGTGATGAGCGTGATGAGGATCGGTGGTTGCGCATCCTTGGAGGTTCATCTTCACTTGAAGAATCATCCCAAGTTCTAACACTTGTTAGCGCCTTGCCTTTGCTCCTCTCATTTTTGGGTTTGGCCATATTTGGACAGTTGTCCCTAAAGTGGCCCTTCTCCCCACATACGAAGCATCCTCTCTTCCTTTGCTTTTTCCTGTCAATGTTAAAGAGAAGATCCTCGACCTGCAGGGGCACACCCATTAGATTAATCTTGCGGATCATCCTCATTACCTTTCCGACGCGTCGGATTGTTTCTTCGTCCTCGGAGGATGATGTGCATGGTTGATTATCTTCATCATCATCACTTTCTTCTTCTTCTTCCTCTTCTTCGCTTGAGGAACTTGGAGTGGGAGCCTTCTTTTTGCCCTTCCTTTCATCACATGCAAAAGCATATGGTCTTGAGGAAGTTGGCTCCTCTCCCCGACTCATTTTTCGTGACATCTCAAAGACCGCGATTTTCCCAATCACAATGGTCGGGGTCATGTTGCTTAACTCCTCCATGTTGTGAAGGATGGTGATGATGCTCCCATATCTTTGTTGTGGTAGCAGGGAGATAATCTTCCTCACAATGTCCGCATCACCTAGCTTATTAATGCCAATAGAATTGAGCTCATTGATAATTAGATTCAAACGAGAATACATGTCTCTAACAAGCTCATCATCTTTCATAGCAAAAGAATTATACTCATTTAAGACTAGGCAATGTTTTTGCTCACGGACATTGGATGTGCCGTCATGGAGCTCATGCAATTTTAGCCAAATCTCATTAGCAGTTTTCAAGGTAAATACTTGATTAAAAATATCCATGCTAAGAGATTCATACAAGCAATTTTTGGCTCTAGCATTTAAATGAATTTCTTTTTCCTCACTCGTGGTGGGTTTCTCGGGATTCTTGAGGGGTTTCATCCCGTCATGAGTGACTCTCCAAACACCTAGATCAACGGCCTCTAGGTAACAAGCCATTCTAGCACTATAATATGGGAAGTTAGTGCCGTCGAAGTGTGGTGGCCTATCGGTATCCATCCCTTCCTCTAAAAAGCGTCGGCTCTTTTAGCGGTGAAGCTAAAGCGTTTCAAATGAGCCAAACCGGGCTCTGATACCACTTGTAGGAAATGGGTGACGCCTAAGAGGGGGGTGAATTAGGAATTCTAAAACTTTTACTAAACTAGGCCATAATTAAATCCCTAGAGCAAAACCTATGCAACTAATCAAAACTAGAATGTGCAAACTAGGTTTTGTCTAAGTGTTGCTATCTCTACCGCAAAGGCTAAGTTTCAATCTACACTAAATAAGTATGATTACAAGATTGAAACTTAAATGCTTAATATAAATGCGGAATGTAAAGAGCTAAGTAGAGAAGCAAACTCTCGTGGATGACGCCGGTATTTTTACCGAGGTATCCGGAACCACGCAAGGTCCCGACTAATCCTCGTTGGTGCCCATACGCAAAAGGAAGCCCACGCGAGGGCCAAGCACCACGGTCGAGTAACTCCGTAGAGAGCCACGGGCCTTCTCCACGCGCAAGTGGTGCTCCGCTTCCGGCTCCTCTCGGACGCTCCCCGCCGTCTCCACTATCGAGCTTCCGGCCGAAACGCCGCGGGCCTCGTTCCCTCCGGTACATGGTGGTGGCCGTGACACAAACGCGGTTGTCACGGTCTCGCAAGACTCTCGCCCCACTCGGTACAATTACAACGACTCACGCAAGAGCCGAGGGGTTGTGAGGTTTATCTAAACTCACTCAACAATCTAGGGTTCACCTAGAGCAAGCGCTAAAGCGGTCTAACTAACCTAAGCACTTCGCAAAGCACCTACGCTAATCACCGAGTGTTTCTATTAAGCACTTGGGTGTTTGAGCACTTGGAAATATGCACTATGTGTCTTGGTATGTTGCTTGGGCTCCCACACTTGAGAATGGTCGGCTGGGGTGGTATTTATAGCCTCCACACCCCAAACTAGTCGTTGGACAGAAAGCAGCAGCTTTCTGTCGTCGGGTGCACCGGACAGTCCGGTGCACCACCGGACATCCACTGTGCAGTGTCCGGTGCACGCCACGTCAGCCGACCGTTGGCGCCTGTAGCAGTCGACCATTGGATCCGATCGTTGTCGTCTGCCCGTGGCACACCGGACAGTCCGGTGCACACCGGACAGTCCGGTGCTACAGCCAGAGAGCGCCTGTCTGTGGCCTCTCTGCGCAGACTGTCCGGTGCCACACCGGACAGTCCGGTGCACACCGGACATCAATGTCCGGTGCGCCACCAGGCGCTGGCTGACAGCCTGCATCTTGGATTCCTTTGCTGATTTCTTCGGGCTTCTTTAGTTCTTGAGTATTGGACTCCTATGCATCTTTTTATGTCTTCTTTTGAGGTGTTGCATCCTCATTGCCTTGGTCCAATTCTCTTCGCATCCTGTGAACTATAATTATAAACACTAGCAAACATATTAGTCCACAAGTTGTGTTAACCATCAAACACCAAAACTCAATTAGCCAAATGGCCCGGGGTCCATTTTCCTTACAGCCACCACACTTCGACGGCACTAACTTCCCATATTATAGTGCTAGAATGGCTTGTTACCTAGAGGCTGTTGATCTGGGTGTTTGGAGAGTCACTCGTGATGAGATGAAACTGTGACACCCCAGTGTCACCTAGGGTTTCTCTTAAAATGCCAAACCAAGAACCATCATTTTATGTGAACCAAAGTAAGCATGAGCATCAAATTAACTTAAGAATAAAGAATTAACCAAGCATATACTTAAAAGTATCATGATCACAACAAATGGGTCTTTCAAAAAGGTATTAATGTTGTAACCCTAATATAAACCCTAAGTGAACCCCATGAGCAAAGTTCAAGAAAATAAGGAAAAGGGTATGAAAAATTTAAAATTTTGACTTGAGCCAATTATAAAAATTGAAATATATTTAATAAACAACAAGAAAGGTTGAGAAAGCTTAGCCAAAATAACTCAATTAAAACCCCAAATCAAGCTTCTCATGTGGGGACTTAATGGGAATTCAGAATTTCAGAATTCTGAAATTCAGACCTTGAGCTAAAGATCAGGGATGTTCACCTTGATCCCCAACTCGAATCCTAATGGCCCCATTGACAAAATTGTGTCTAACTAACCCCTCTGTCGTGTGCCAGAAGATGGCATTGGGACGAGAGCCCTAGACACGACAAAACCTTGGATTTGCCTCGGGTTTGGGCAGAGAGACAGACCGGATTTCCTGGCTCCATATCTCTGCAACCAGTAGGCAAAATCCTATGACCTCCACACAAGAATGGTAGCTTGTAGGGAGGAGAAGAGGTTTTGTGCACTGACCAAGGCGAGAGCAGGCTCGGATGAGCGACCACACACGCCAGAACTTGGGCAGAACGCACGGGCACACGTGTTTGACCCTGGTCGGCACGCCAGAGCTCGCCCAACCCCCGCGCGCGCTCGCCCCGGCGTCCGATCAAGTCCGCCGCGCGCCCACGCCCTCGGCCGTGCTCGCCCGCGCCTATAAAGCCTCCCCGGGCGCACCTCACTTCGCCCCGCACTCACCTTCGCCGGCCAGCCCCCTCTCCTTAGCTCCGGCGAGCTCAATTCCGCCCGCCATCGCCACCAGAGCTTCGGCCACCGTGGCCAGCCCACTCCAGCCATCCTCAAGTCGAGCCAGTGCTTCGGCTAGCTCTGCCAGTAGCCCGTAAAGCTTGCCAAGCCCTCGGACCCGGCCAGACTTCACCGGAGGCCCGAGATCGACCTCACCGGACTTTGGTCTTCCGCCGTCGCGCGTGGACCGAGCTATCCAGTGAGTCTCCGACCGATTCCTTGCTCCCATATCTTCTCTGGCATCCCGTGAACACCTCTGACCCATCCAATTGCTCTATCTCGCCGTGACCAGGCCGGACTCCTCGCCGCCGACGAGCATCCCCGCCTGCGCGCGTGGACCGACCAACTCCGGCCATCTCCGACGGCGACCCGCACCTCGTTGTGATCCCCGAGACCTCCCCTGCGTCCTCGACCACTTCACCGGAGCAATCTCGCCGCCGGTAAGCCCCTCCGCCCTTTCTTCCGCTGCGGTTACTGTTTAACTTAGAAGAAGGACCTCGGGTTAGGATCTGGAGAACCCGGGGGGGTTTCTGTAATGTCAGAGACTCATGTGAATAGTATCTTAAGGACTGATTCACGAAGAAAACTTAAAAAACCGCCAGGGACCCCAGTGCAAAGTGGATTTCCATTAAATCAATTCTGTTATTCTTTTTAAATGACCAGAGAACTTAGAAAATCCATAACTTGATGATTTTTTTTCATAAAAAGCTGTCAAACCAATTTTGCTAGCTCCTGAATATTATGAACTATCATTTAAAAATGATAAACCCTATACTTTCTGTTCTAAATTTTAAAGTTTAAAATTAAAAACAGAAACCCACCAAACCTTGTTTAATTGAGGAAAATTAGTTTTTCTTCTGTGCTGAACTTAAGAAAATTTGTAGATGTTCAAACCTCATTTAGACATTGTCTAAAAATAGTAGGAACTCCAGCATTAGAAATTATGATGTGCTTATTCATTTAAAGCTATCTTGCCCAAAACTTAGAAAAAATCAGAAAGGCATTGGAAATTAATGAACAGTGATTAAGGTTATTTTTCCTAGTTTACTTATGTAACAGAGAACCTAGGAAGAATACAGAGACCATTAATTTGGACCAGTTTTAAATTAAAATGTTTTATTTAGCCTTATTTGGACTGAGAATCAATTATTAGAGTAGCAAAACTATAACCAAAATGATTAAAAAAATCCAGTGGACTTACAACCACCAGAGCCCCACTACAAAAATACAGAGCACCTCAGCCTAACTTTTTAAGTAAGGAAAATAAATACAAAGTGATAATAAGGCATTTTCCCAATAATTCTTGAACAACCCCTAATAATGTGATAATGGGCAACCAAAAATTAGCTAAGTCCATAATGAAATAAACCATCAGAGAAAAATACAAATCCATGAAAAGGAAGCAAATTCTTATCTATTGCTACTATTTTATGAGAAAGGCCACTAAATTCAAATAATGCATACCACCCCTCTACTTAAGCAAAAAGATGCCAAACCTCAGAATGATTGCTCTTGCACAAAATAATAACCAAGAAAAATAAGAACTCTGTTGTTTGATATTTTTCAAATATAGTGGTAGTAGAAAGCACCTATTTGGCTAGAAACTTGATAAAACCATAGTAAAATAACTAAAAGGTATTGATGGCTATAAATTTGTATCAAGTCATGTTACAACCCCTAAAAGCCAGCAAAAATAAGTTTTATAGAACTACCCACTGTTAACTAATAGTTGTAGTTCAAAGCACCCCTTCTGCCCTAGAATTTAATAATTTTATCCAGAGAAGACTATTCACTTTCTGATCCCCAAATTTTGAGACAGAGAAACATACACCAGTACCCAGCCACTGTAATTTTTGCAGAATTTTTAGAATTTTATAAAAGCAACTTGTAGTTCAAACCCACTCCAAAACATTAAAAAGAATAAAAGAAAAGGGAAGAAGAAATAAACCTCACCCCAATAAGTCTAACTTGAGAACTTATCAATTCTCCCTAAGACTTAAAAGGAATTCAGTGGAACCCCAAAAATTGAATCCGCTACTTACCTTAGCTAAAGTTTAACTTAATTTACCAAGTATACCACCCAAGGGTCGTACATAGGTAAAGTTAACCTTGCTTAAATCAAGCGGATCATACACCGTCAAAAGTTGTAATTTCTAAAAGCACATATCATATCATGCATATATCTTACGTATTACATTCATTAGATTGTAATCTTGCCGACGGAGAGTACGTGCTCATCCCCGAGCAAGGACCAGCCCAAGAGGAGGACCAGGAGCAGGCTTCAGAGGCTGCTATCGAGGATCTCCCCGCAGCCCCAGCAATCGAAGGCAAGCCCCGGTTTTATGCATAACCGTATTATTATATGCTACTTTACTACACTTAATGCTTGTAGGATTGCAATGTGCACTTAAGTGTAGGAGTTGCTTGAAACCTCTAGTTGCATGAACTTAGGACTCCTTTTTGAGATGAATACTAGTATGCTAGGTCGAGTAGCTGCTTGCTAATCAGGACCTCGGTAGAAGTCAAGTGATTTTTCTAGCACTCGCGCGAGGTCAGGAATTGATTGTATTCATCTTGATAACGAGATCTATGTTGGTCTATGGACTTGGATCCAGGCAGGATGCCTTGTCCATGAGACGGGAAAAATGAATTAAGGATTAATGTGTGGATACCTGAGTCAAGCTTTTGAACGTACTAAGCACATGCCGGGAAATATGGTAACCGGTAAACCTAGTACCTGAGTGAAGCCGGGCGCGGACTTTATCCCTCATGCGACCTGAGACTGGGTCTCCCATGCTAGCTATGGTGGGTACAAGTGCGGTCACTGCACGGCGACAGCCGGGGTCAGTGGAGCATTGTATGCCAAGGCGGTGAGGCCTGGACGCGAACGGGGAATCGATGGGGACGGTTGTCATGCGCAGGGTCGGAGTACCCTGACATGCCGTGTGTTTAGGTTTACCTTGCAAGGTTAAAACTCGATTCGAATCGTCTGCTTCTCGCAGCTAATGAGACTGCTTGATTCCTTGTACTGCATCGAGTAAGAAGTGAAATGAGGTTACATGAGATAACTTGTTGATTGATCTAAATGCTTGTTACCATGTATGCTTAGAAGAAATAAATCTAGCTAAGTAATGATGATAGAATTTGAAAAGCTAAAAGTTGATTTTAGAAACAGCTAGTGCTTTTGGCAAACCAAACCCCTCAGCCAAACAGCTGCATAGTCTAGAGGTAGAGGAGTAGATTCCTCACACCGGGTAAGTCTAGCTGAGTATTAGTATACTCAGCCTTGCTTGTGGCACAACTTTTGCAGATACCATTCAGGAAATGGTTGATGGTGTGACTTGGCCTACCACCCTGCCACCGGGTTGGACGGTCGAGTGGGATGTTGCTCCGGCAGGAGAGGAGCACGAGGAGTAGTGGGCTAGGCCTTGCCCATTTCCTCAATACCGACGACATCAATTATCCGCTGCACTTTATTTTGTGAACGCTCATTTGGCTACTCAAAAACTCTGATTTATGTAATAACTCAGTACTTAATTTGTGGATTCCTGTTTTATTGTATTTCTTCTGTGACTCACCTTCGTGTGAGACTATGGAATTTGATCCTGGTTAAGTGGCTCCATCAGACTAGATCTGAGGGATTGACGGGTTATTCCGATTTAAGTGCGTTATGGCCCCCAAGGCGTGACTTAGGCACTTAAGCTGAAATAATTCGGGTGGTTCCGCCACAGAAACCTCCCAAGAATCCCGAGAAACCCACCACAAGTGAGGAAAAAAGAAATTCATTTAAATGTTAGAGCCAAAAATTGCTTGTATGAATCTCTTAGCATGGATATTTTTAACCAAGTTTTTACATTGAAAACTGCTGATGAGATTTGGCTAAAATTGCATGAGCTTCATGATGGCACATCTAATGTCCGTGAGCAAAAACATTGCCTAGTATTAAATGAGTATAATTCTTTTGCTATGAAAGATGATGAGCTCGTTAGTGTAACACCCTGAATTTGGGGGTAGAATTTTTTCTTCTTTTTACTCACCAAATTCAGGCGTTACTCTCTTTCTCTTCCCATTTCGCTCCTTCGTCCCTAATTTCAAAGCAGTATAGTGACCGGTGTCCATGTTGTGGATAAACCAAAACCTAAGTGTCATGGGTGTTGCATCATGCTGAAGCATATTTCTTGTCTGATGTCGTGATTAGCCGCGTGTTCGTCTCGTTCCGTTTCGGATTTCGGTTCGCAATCGGATTCCTTTTAGTGGTCGTGCGTGTCGTGGGTTTTGATCCACGGCGTGGCCCAGCCCGGCCCGGTCCGGCCCGCGCGCCATTGGCGCCCCTGCCCTCCCCATGCGCGCCCCTCCCCCTGATCCCTTTCTCTCATTTGATTTCTCCCGTGCAGTAACCTCCCTCTCCCTCTTCCACCTCCCTCTCTCTCCCCATGGTGCCCTAGGGTTTGGAGACGGTGATCGCCGGCGTTTGGGTCCCCGAGGTGAGCTTTCCCCCTCTCCTCCCCTTCCCTCTCTCTCTCCCTCCCCCTCCCTTTCTTCCTCCCCTGGCCACGCGCCCCTCCCGTGCCACGCGCCCCTCCCCTGCCGCGTGCCCTCCCCTGGCTGCGCGCCCCTCCCCTGCCGCGCCCTCCCCTCCCCAACGACCTTCCCCGCCGTGGTCCCGCCCCCGCGCGCCCTCCCCGTTGCGCCCCCTCCCCGTGCCCCACACCCCTGCCCGCGCCCGTGCCCTGGCGACTCGCGTCCCGCGCGCCTGCACGTCTCGCGTGCCCTCGGCACGCGCAGTGTGCTCTCACGCGTGCGACGTAGTCACACTGCGTTCAACTCTCGTCTTAATTCATTTTAATTTTAGTTTAGTCGAAGTGCTGTGTCGTGTGCATCGTCGCGCGACGGTTCATTCAAAATTCGTCTTTATTAATGCGCGCGACGATTCGTTTTAAATTTATATTTATTAATGTGTTGTGTCGCGCGCTTAGTCGCGTGACGATTCGTTTTAAATTCAATTCTGTTGACGTAAGCCGTCGTGCGTTTCGTCGCGCAACGCTTAACGTTTACTTATAATTAATGCAAGAATCTCGTTGCACGCTTTGTCGCGTGCCGAGTCGTTTATTTCTTAATTCAATTTAAATGCCGTGTCACACGCCTCGTCGTGCGATCTCTCCCTCTAATTCATATTTATCTATTTATAATGATTAAATGTGGAACATGACCTTACTTTATGCTAAACGTAGTGGCCAAATTAATACCCTTCTGTTAAACGAGTGGTTTAATTTATAATTATGTAACGTGATCGCTTCTCGACCGTAGACTCGACCGTCATTTCCTCTTTCTCGCTTAACCGTAATTGCGAGCCCCGCATTGAACGTATGTTTGATTATTGCATTCCATTGTATGGTGTACTGTTCTCTTGGTATTAAATGTGTGGAATGTATGTTTGAACTCGTATAGAGAACGATCTGGTTGAAGAGCCCGAAGAACTCGCAGGAGAAGCCCCTGAGCAGCAGCTGGTTGGTGGAGGCAAGTGTCTCTTGACCTATCTTTGTCCTATACATTCTATAATTCACTTCCCGCATTTACACAGTTATACCTAAGGATTGACTAGCTTTTGTTATCCATGTCCTTGTTTACCTATTTGGGTCGGATTATTATTGTTAGCTTTATGCTATTGCTTAACATTAATCAATGAACATGATGAGAATTATCTATGATACACTGTTTTCCCTCTTATTTATGATTATATACTTGTGGCATTTAAGGGGGCTCGAGAGGTTTCTCGAGTGCCTCTCCGTAAGGACCTGTTCGTTGGATGACCGCCCGGGAAAACAATGTAACCATGAGGGTGGAGTGGGACGCCCTTAGCTGAATAATTAGAGGAACCGAGATATGGTTCGCTTCGTCGTCGTGCCGTTAATGGGGCTCGGTGTATGCGGCTCGCTCTGCCAAGGTTGATTTGTCCCTTGGGGAGGAGTGCGGTATATTTAGGAAACCTAACGGGAGGCTACAGCCCCGGGGAATCTTTGTATAGGCTACGTAGTGATACCCCGCTGGGTCACCTTAGTAGTGATCAATGGAGACTCATGATCTCCGGGCAGAAAGGGAATCACGGCTTATGGGTAAAGTACGCAACCTCTGCAGAGTGTTATGAAAACTGATATATTAGTCGTGCTCGCGGTTATGAGCAACCAAGAGAGCTCCATTGATTAGTGATAATTGATCAGAGATTTTCGGATTACAGGTGGTGATAAGAATGATGGTTTTGGTATTGACTCTGGTGATGGTAAGTGGTATTCTTTCCGTTTGGAAAGGGTACGTTTGGGTTAATAACGTGGGTTAATTCTAAAACTTGGCTTTCTCTACTAGTAATAATAATCTGACCAACTAAAAGCAACTGCTTGACTTACCCCCACATAAAGCTAGTCCACTACAGCCAAACAGGACACTTGCTGAGTATGTTGATGTGTACTCACCCTTGCTCTACACACAACCCCCCCCTTCCCCAGGTTGTTCGCATTGCAACCACTGCTCAGGAGAAGATGAAGCCGTGGAAGGAGGCTTCCAGGAGTGTAATACTCAAGTTGTATACCAAGTGTAATAGAGAGAGCTCCTCATTTTGTGTGTCTTATTTGCATCATAAAAAGAGCACCTATGTAATTGAGAGTGACTAAATAAAACAATTATGCTAAAATAAAGAAAAAGTGCATTTGTTGGAGTTTTGTGTGTTGTGCATTAAATAAAACCATGTGGATAAAAATAACAAGGTATTAATTATTTGAAACTTGATTTAACCCTAAATTTGAAATTAGGGTTTTGAAAATAAGGAGAAGAGAAGAGATAGGAAAATATAAATAAAATGTATAAATAATTATCTTCAGCCTTAGTATGTTTAAGTGCAAAACTAGAGTTTATAAATAAAGATCCACAAAAGTTTGAAGTAATTCAAATTGAGTTTGAAAATGAAGAAATAGGAAGGAAAAATAAAAAGAAAAAAAGATAAAAACCCTAGCTGGGCCGCCAGATGGAAATTTGGCCCACTCGGCCTCACCCTCCGCGCAGCCCACCTTCTCAGGCGTGAGTGCCGACATGCGGGCCCCGCATGTCAGCCGCTCGTACCGCGCTTGCGCTGTGCTCCCTGTCACCGCGAACTGGGCCCGGGTTGTCAGCCGTTTATACACGACGCGCGCGCGCGGCCACTTTTCTCTCGCTGCGGGGTGGGACCCACTCGACAGACCCTCCCTCGCGCCCGCGCGCTCGATCTCCTCCTTTCCTGGTCTCGCTGCCCAGTGGGCCCGGTCGGTCGGAGTCCTCTCCTCCACCGAACTCGCGCGATGCTCGCCGCCATACTCGGGATGGCACGGTCGACCCTTATCCAGCTCGTGCCGAGTCCACAGGCGATAAATGGGCGGCCGATGCGCCCTGCTCCACCCCACCCACCTACCCAGCGCCGGCCGTGCTCACCACTTGCCCCAAACCGCACCACCGCATCGATTCGCCCCGCCGCCGGCTAAATCCGTCCCGCGGGACAATCCGGCCGTGGCAAGGCGTCCTGCGTGGTCGGGGGCAACTACTGAAACCGTCCGTGGGCGTATCTGGGAGAGCTGATCACGGAGGCGGTCTGAATTCCTCGCCGTACTTCATATCTCCGCCACTGTCCGCCGCGCGTCGCGACCGGCGTCACCGAGGCGTCGATCTCTGGTAACCAGCCCATCCCTGTCTTCATTATGTAATGCGCAATGTGTAGCTGCGATGAATTGGAAAATGGGGTAGGGGTTCACCGTTGGGCGGGTCGCCGGACTTCTCCACCGCGCGGTGGGTGCGCGCCGCCGCCCAGGGAAGACGGAGGTAGGCGATGGGATCCTGGCCTTCGGATCTGGACTGTGCGGCTGGGATTAGAAGCCGTATACCCCCTTCGTCGTATTAAACCTCGGCCGCAGGATTGTGATCGGAGCGTTGCGGTCAGATCTCGGGATCGTAGGATGTGGGCCGTTGGATCTAGATCCAATGGCTCTCGGTTCGTAACGGTTCGTTAAAAATGTGCATCTAATCACCACCGTCGGTTCTCGATCGGACGGCCCTGAGATCACGATACCCCTTCGCGGGTCCATTTTACTTAAGAGCCCTCCGGTTTTAGGGATATCAACCCGCGGTCCACCTGTATAGTGCGCTGAGTCTTAGGATTTCTTACGCGCCAGCCCCTGCGGTTTTCTGTATTTGTGGCCCGATCCAGAGGACTTTAAAAATCAGAAATTAATATCAGAAATTAATTTTTAGTGCAAAAATAAATGTCAAAACTTGTTTAATTCATAGTAAATTCATATGAACTCCAAATTAGACCATTCCAGTTCCTAAATTTTTGTAATAATATGGTCTACCCATTAGTGCCTCTGTTCTGACATGACAAACACATTAAAATTATTCTTTCACGTAATCTTGTATTAAATGCATAAAATCTTAGGAAATCCATAACTTAAATCCTAAAACTCCAAATTTAGTGATTCCAGTTCCTATGACTTTATTTTAATGTGTAGATTTTTACTGTATATTTTATTCATCTGTTTGGTGTGATGTTGATTTTGGCTATACTATGTATGTATTGTGTTGATGCGAGTAGACGAGCAAGCTACTGTGGAAACTGAGGTTCAGCAAGTAGAGATAGCTGAGCAGGAGCTCATTACAGGCAAGTTGTGCCCTTGATCACTTACTTTTCCCAGCCATGTTCTTATTAATTTTAATGATCTGCATAGGTTAATTTTGATGGGATCCTTTATGTACCCCTGTTTTGATTACCTCTATACCTTGTTCACCCCTGGAATATTTTTGGGTAGTACTTGCTATTGCTTTATGTGGATTGGGTATGGAGATTCATTATTCATGATTATTCTGTTATTATTTTGTTATTATTACTGTTCATGTTAAGATCATTAAATTAATGGGAACATGGAGCGACCACCCGGGAAAACAGTGCTACCACAAGGGAGGAATGGGACCCCTTGGCTGATTAATTAGGAAAGCTAGTGGAAGTCTACCTTACCCGAAAGGGGCAAGGGCAGTAGGGGAGAGGTCAGTGCGGGGAGGTCCCTAGTTGATTTTGCTGCGATGGCTATCAGCTAGGAACCCTTTACTGGATCTTCCCATAAACTGTAGCGGGTTTTCGGAAGCTAGTGGAACTTTGTAAAGGCCTCGTAGTGGATCCCTAGCCATTCACCTCGGTAGTGTCTAAGGGCCTTGCAAACCCAGGCGACATGGGATACACGACTTGTGGGTAAAGATGCGCAACCTCTGCAGAGTGTAAAACTAGTATACTAGCCGTGCTCACGGTCAAGAGCGGCTCGGACCCTCACATGATTAACTATGGAACTTAAGTTTAATTTGACATTTGCATCGCATTTGGGATTATTTTATTATTACTGCTCTTTATTATTATTAAGGTTTGGTATTTACTTACACTTAGTAATTGCTAATAAAATTTTGACCAACTTATAAAAGCAATGCTCAGCCTTAGCCTTTATTTCATTGATCAGCCTTACACTACATGAACTCCCACCTTTGGTGAGTTCATGCCACATTATTCCCCACGACTTGTTGAGCTATGAACGTATGTGAGCTCACTCTTGCTGTCTCACACCCCCCCACAGGAGAAGAACAGGTTGTTGAAGAGGAGCTGCCTAACACTGAGGAGTTCGATCTGATCTAGGTGGCGTTTCTCAGTCGACATTGGCGCCATCGATCCTTAGTTCGTTTTATGTTTATCTTTATTTTGTAATAAGTCTTCCGCTATGTAATAATTACTCTGATGTTTTATGACATTTATCTCTATACACTCTGTTATTATATATGTTGTCTTCTTGGCGCATGTATGAGATGCACCCGGCTTTGTTCTTTAAAACCGGGTGTTACAGAAGTGGTATCAGAGGAAATGTTGACTGTAGGACGAAACCTAGATAGACTGGACAAACCCTTACCTACTTATCTCATTCTGATTCATTCTACACTCACCTTACTCTGATTCTTTCTACACTTATCTTGATCCTGTCTCACCTTCTACTGTTCTACTCTGATCATTCTTACCTTTTCTACTCTGAGACAAGATGGATTTCACACCTTGGAATCCCTACCCCTATGACATTCTTAAGAGTTAGGAAACCCAAAACAAAAGTTAAAACTATTTTCTTAAAAATGTTGGTTGATTGTTCTGATGATCAATGCCTGATTTGCTTCTTTGATTGATTGAAATAGTATAGATGGACATCTTAGCATGTACCAACATAAGGTATTGAATTAGCTATAGTAGTTGAAATATTAATCTGCTTAGCTAATAAATCCCCCAAAGTAACATGATTGTAATTACTGCCTTGTCTACTGCTCTTTCTTACCATATGTATCTAACTCAGATGGTCAATACCAGGAGGGGTAGTGGAATTGATTTGCCTCCTAACCAACACACTCGAAGACAACCTCAGCCACAGCCTGCAGGGATGAATCCTCCCAATCCTCCACCAGGCGGAGTTGACCCACTGGTTGCTGCTCAGATGGCGGTGATGCAGCAGATGGCAGACACCATGGCTGATATGCGTGCCCAGATGCAGCAAGAACGCCAGGAGATGCGTCAAGAAAGAGAGAATATACGCCAGGAGTTGCGCCAGGAGAGAGATGAGATACGCCAAGAAAGGAGGGCGCAACAACAACAGCAACAGCAGCAACAAGTACCACTGCCTCCACCACCACCACCAGTTCCACCTCGTGATAAGCACCGGGAGTTTATGAGCCACAAGCCACCAACCTTCGCCAGCTCGCCAGATCCACTAGATGCAGACGATTGGTTGAAGTCAATTGAGAAGATGCTGAATATTGCACAATGCACTGATCGGGAGAAGGTCTTATATGCTTCTGGACGTCTGACTGGTCCTGCTGCTGACTGGTGGGATTCTTATACTACTGCCCATGATGCTGCAGACACTATTACCTGGGCAGAGTTCAGTACACAGTTCAGGAACTACCATATTCCAGCTGGGATGATAAAGATCAAGAAGAAGGAGTTTCTGTCGCTGAAGCAAGGAAGTATGTCAGTCAGCGAGTACCGCGACAAGTTTATTCAGCTATCCAGATATGCCCCTGAAGAAGTTGCTGAGGATGAGAGGAAGCAGGAGCATTTCATTGAAGGACTTAATGGACCACTGCAGTATGCTCTAGTGGCACATACATTCCCATCATTTCAGAGACTGTTGGATAAGGCCCTGGCTATTGAACACAAGCGTGTTCAGTTGGGAGATTTGAAGAGGAAGGCTATCTCACAAGGACAGGGTAGCAGCAGTGTTCGTCCTCGCTACAGTTCACCACAGAGTACACCGCCTCGACCAGGAGGACCGCGCCCAGTTCAGCAATCACCACTGAGGACACCTACTCGACAGGCTACACCCACTGGCACCCCGACAAAGTTTGCAGGACAGAGTCCAGGCACTCAATGCTTCAAGTGTGGGAAGATTGGTCATTATGCAAATGTCTGCCCACAGAGGATTGCTACTACTCCAGTACAGAACAAGCAACAGACCCCTGGCAAGGGATATTCTATAGCCAGGGTGAATCAAGTCAGCGTGGATGATACTCCTGATGGCGGGGACCTCGTGATTGGTATGTTTTATGTTAATACAATTCCTGCAACAATATTATTTGATTCTGGTGCAACACATTCATTCATGTCTGCTAGATATGCCAACACAAATGAAATACCACTGCTAAATATGAGAAAACCCCTGATAGTAATTACACCTAAAGGGCCTGTTGAGGCGAATCAAATGACACGTAGATTGACATTAACCATAATGGGTAGAGAATTTGGAGCTACTGCTATAATATTGGAGTCTAGCAGTATAGATCTGATCCTTGGTATGTCATGGTTAAGAAAGGCAAAGGCCGTTATAGCATGTGGTAGAGGTACCATAGAACTCACTACCACTAAAGGAGAAAGGTTTCAATTCAATATTGCAGTAACCTCCTCATCCATGCGTGCAATGTTCTTTATGCCAGAGGAGTTTGTTGGTGACAACATCCGGGTGGTTAGAGATTTTCTGGATGTCTTTCCAGAGGAGTTACCAGGGATGCCACCCGATAGAGAAGTTGAGTTTGTTATTGATCTCTTGCCTGGAACCGCCCCTATTTCTAAACGGCCATATAGAATGTCCGTAGAGGAGTTGAAGGAATTGAAGAAGCAGTTGACGGAGTTACAAGAGGCGAGATATATTCGTCCAAGTTCATCACCTTGGGGAGCACCAGTGTTATTTGTGCAGAAGAAGGATGGATCGCAACGGATGTGTGTGGATTACAGATCTCTTAATGATGTTACGGTGAAGAACAAGTACCCGTTGCCCCGTATTGAGGATTTATTTGATCAGATGCGAGGAGCAAGAGTATTTTCGAAGATTGATCTCCGATCCGGTTACCATCAGATGAGGATTAGACCATCGGATATTCCCAAGACGGCTTTCTCGACCCGATATGGATTATATGAGTTTACTGTTATGTCATTTGGACTAACCAATGCACCAGCTTACTTCATGAATTTGATGAATAAGGTGTTTATGGAGTATTTGGACAGATTCGTCGTGGTATTCATCGACGATATTCTTATCTATTCTAAGAATGAGAGTGACCATGAAGAACATCTAAGGTTGGTGCTACAGAAGCTACGAGATAATCAACTCTATGCTAAGTTCAGCAAGTGCGAGTTTTGGATTGGCGAAGTGCCATTTCTTGGTCATATTATTTCTAATGGAGGAATAGCAGTGGATCCTGCTAAAGTCAAGGAGATTATGGAGTGGAGAGTACCCACTACAGTTACTGAGATTCGGAGTTTCTTGGGACTCGCAGGATATTATCGGAGATTTATTGAAGGCTTCCCTAAGATTGCCAAGCCGATGACATCGCTATTGGAGAAAGGAAAAGAATTTAAGTGGGATGAGAAATGCCAAGAAAGCTTTGATCAGTTGAAGGAGAGATTGATGTCACCTCCAGTATTGATTATGCCAGATCTGCAGAAGGGATTTGACATTTATTGTGATGCATGTGGCCAAGGACTTGGATGTGTACTTATGCAAGATGGTCATGTGATTGCCTATGCATCTCGTCAGTTGAGAAAACATGAATTTAACTACCCCACCCATGACTTGGAATTGGCTGTCGTTGTGCATGCACTTAAGATTTGGAGACACTACATTATGGGAACAAAGTGCCAAGTATACACGGATCACAAGAGTTTGAAGTATATATTCACTCAGAAGGATCTCAACCTTAGGCAACGCCGTTGGTTGGAGCTCATTAAGGATTATGACTTGGAGATTCACTATCACCCAGGCAAGGCGAATTTGGTTGCAGATGCCTTGAGTCGGAAGGAGCATGTTCACTCCGCTTTCGTGGTTCAGCTACCTGATGAATTAGCAAAGGATTTTGAGAGACTCAACCTGGGAATTGTTACACATACGGAAGGAGTCACCATTGAATTGGAACCTACCTTGGAGCAAGAAATTCGTAAAGGTCAGATTGGTGATGCTAAGATTCAGGAGATCAAGGATCTTATTACTGAAGGTAGAGGCCCAGAGTTCACGGAGGATGAACAAGGCACGATATGGTTCAAGAATCGGATCTGTGTTCCCGATATTGATAGTCTTCGGGAAACCATATTGAAGGAAGCACATGATTCAGTTTATTCTATCCACCCTGGGAGCACTAAGATGTATCAAGACTTGAAGCAAAAGTATTGGTGGTATGGACTAAAGAGAGATGTGGCTGCACATGTGGCTATGTGCGACGTATGCCAAAGAGTTAAAGCTGAACACCAGAGGCCAGCCGGACTATTGCACCCACTGAAGATACCGGAGTGGAAATGGGAAGAGATTGGCATGGACTTCATTGTTGGATTACCCCGCACGTCTGCTGGATATGATTCTATATGGGTGATTGTGGACAGGCTAACCAAGGTAGCCCACTTTATTCCAGTGAAGACCACTTATTCAGGAGCTAAGTTGGCAGAGTTGTACATGGCACGGATTGTATGCCTGCATGGTGTGCCAAAGAAGATTGTGTCAGATCGAGGATCACAGTTTACCTCTCGATATTGGAAGCAGTTGCACGAGTCATTGGATACGAGATTGAATTTTAGTTCGGCTTACCATCCCCAGACTGATGGGCAAACTGAGAGGACTAACCAAGTACTGGAAGATATGTTAAGAGCTTGTGCTCTTAAGCATGGTGGGAGTTGGGATAAGAGTCTACCGTATGCGGAGTTCTCATATAATAATAGCTATCAGGCCAGCTTGAAGATGTCACCGTTTGAGGCTTTGTATGGCAGAAAGTGCAGGACTCCCTTGTATTGGAATCAAACTGGTGAAAGGCAGTTGTTTGGGCCTGAGATTATACAAGAAGCAGAGGAACAAGTCCAACAGATCAGGGAGAATTTGAGAACTGCACAGTCCAGGCAGAAAAGTTATGCTGATACCCGGAGAAGAATACTTGAGTTTAAGGAGGGTGATTATGTATATTTGAAGGTGTCACCACTCCGGGGCATGAGAAGATTCAAAGTCAAAGGAAAGTTGTCCCCTCGCTTTATTGGACCCTTTTTAATCTTAAAGCGGGTGGGAGAGGTTGCATATCAATTGGAGTTACCGGATCATCTCGCGGATGTTCATGATGTATTCCATGTGTCTCAGCTGAAGAAATGTCTCAGGGTGCCTGAAGAACAGTTACCAATGGAAGACCTTAGTGTTCAAGAGGATTTGACTTATGCTGAGTACCCCATTAAGATTCTGGATACATTGACTCGAGTTACGAGGAATAAGGTTATAAAGATGTGCAAAGTTCAATGGAGCCACCACGGTGAAGATGAAGCAACTTGGGAAAGAGAAGAAGAGCTTCGTATAGATTTTCCCCACCTTTTCCCTAGATCTTCTTAAATCTCGGGGACGAGATTATTTTTAAGGGGGGTAGGATTTGTAATACTCAAGTTGTATACCAAGTGTAATAGAGAGAGCTCCTCATTTTGTGTGTCTTATTTGCATCATAAAAAGAGCACCTATGTAATTGAGAGTGACTAAATAAAACAATTATGCTAAAATAAAGAAAAAGTGCATTTGTTGGAGTTTTGTGTGTTGTGCATTAAATAAAACCATGTGGATAAAAATAACAAGGTATTAATTATTTGAAACTTGATTTAACCCTAAATTTGAAATTAGGGTTTTGAAAATAAGGAGAAGAGAAGAGATAGGAAAATATAAATAAAATGTATAAATAATTATCTTCAGCCTTAGTATGTTTAAGTGCAAAACTAGAGTTTATAAATAAAGATCCACAAAAGTTTGAAGTAATTCAAATTGAGTTTGAAAATGAAGAAATAGGAAGGAAAAATAAAAAGAAAAAAAGATAAAAACCCTAGCTGGGCCGCCAGATGGAAATTTGGCCCACTCGGCCTCACCCTCCGCGCAGCCCACCTTCTCAGGCGTGAGTGCCGACATGCGGGCCCCGCATGTCAGCCGCTCGTACCGCGCTTGCGCTGTGCTCCCTGTCACCGCGAACTGGGCCCGGGTTGTCAGCCGTTTATACACGACGCGCGCGCGCGGCCACTTTTCTCTCGCTGCGGGGTGGGACCCACTCGACAGACCCTCCCTCGCGCCCGCGCGCTCGATCTCCTCCTTTCCTGGTCTCGCTGCCCAGTGGGCCCGGTCGGTCGGAGTCCTCTCCTCCACCGAACTCGCGCGATGCTCGCCGCCATACTCGGGATGGCACGGTCGACCCTTATCCAGCTCGTGCCGAGTCCACAGGCGATAAATGGGCGGCCGATGCGCCCTGCTCCACCCCACCCACCTACCCAGCGCCGGCCGTGCTCACCACTTGCCCCAAACCGCACCACCGCATCGATTCGCCCCGCCGCCGGCTAAATCCGTCCCGCGGGACAATCCGGCCGTGGCAAGGCGTCCTGCGTGGTCGGGGGCAACTACTGAAACCGTCCGTGGGCGTATCTGGGAGAGCTGATCACGGAGGCGGCCTGAATTCCTCGCCGTACTTCATATCTCCGCCACTGTCCGCCGCGCGTCGCGACCGGCGTCACCGAGGCGTCGATCTCTGGTAACCAGCCCATCCCTGTCTTCATTATGTAATGCGCAATGTGTAGCTGCGATGAATTGGAAAATGGGGTAGGGGTTCACCGTTGGGCGGGTCGCCGGACTTCTCCACCGCGCGGTGGGTGCGCGCCGCCGCCCAGGGAAGACGGAGGTAGGCGATGGGATCCTGGCCTTCGGATCTGGACTGTGCGGCTGGGATTAGAAGCCGTATACCCCCTTCGTCGTATTAAACCTCGGCCGCAGGATTGTGATCGGAGCCTTGCGGTCAGATCTCGGGATCGTAGGATGTGGGCCGTTGGATCTAGATCCAATGGCTCTCGGTTCGTAACGGTTCGTTAAAAATGTGCATCTAATCACCACCGTCGGTTCTCGATCGGACGGCCCTGAGATCACGATACCCCTTCGCGGGTCCATTTTACTTAAGAGCCCTCCGGTTTTAGGGATATCAACCCGCGGTCCACCTGTATAGTGCGCTGAGTCTTAGGATTTCTTACGCGCCAGCCCCTGCGGTTTTCTGTATTTGTGGCCCGATCCAGAGGACTTTAAAAATCAGAAATTAATATCAGAAATTAATTTTTAGTGCAAAAATAAATGTCAAAACTTGTTTAATTCATAGTAAATTCATATGAACTCCAAATTAGACCATTCCAGTTCCTAAATTTTTGTAATAATATGGTCTACCCATTAGTGCCTCTGTTCTGACATGACAAACACATTAAAATTATTCTTTCACGTAATCTTGTATTAAATGCATAAAATCTTAGGAAATCCATAACTTAAATCCTAAAACTCCAAATTTAGTGATTCCAGTTCCTATGACTTTATTTTAATGTGTAGATTTTTACTGTATATTTTATTCATCTGTTTGGTGTGATGTTGATTTTGGCTATACTATGTATGTATTGTGTTGATGCGAGTAGACGAGCAAGCTACTGTGGAAACTGAGGTTCAGCAAGTAGAGATAGCTGAGCAGGAGCTCATTACAGGCAAGTTGTGCCCTTGATCACTTACTTTTCCCAGCCATGTTCTTATTAATTTTAATGATCTGCATAGGTTAATTTTGATGGGATCCTTTATGTACCCCTGTTTTGATTACCTCTATACCTTGTTCACCCCTGGAATATTTTTGGGTAGTACTTGCTATTGCTTTATGTGGATTGGGTATGGCGATTCATTATTCATGATTATTCTGTTATTATTTTGTTATTATTACTGTTCATGTTAAGATCATTAAATTAATGGGAACATGGAGCGACCACCCGGGAAAACAGTGCTACCACAAGGGAGGAATGGGACCCCTTGGCTGATTAATTAGGAAAGCTAGTGGAAGTCTACCTTACCCGAAAGGGGCAAGGGCAGTAGGGGAGAGGTCAGTGCGGGGAGGTCCCTAGTTGATTTTGCTGCGATGGCTATCAGCTAGGAACCCTTTACTGGATCTTCCCATAAACTGTAGCGGGTTTTCGGAAGCTAGTGGAACTTTGTAAAGGCCTCGTAGTGGATCCCTAGCCATTCACCTCGGTAGTGTCTAAGGGCCTTGCAAACCCAGGCGACATGGGATACACGACTTGTGGGTAAAGATGCGCAACCTCTGCAGAGTGTAAAACTAGTATACTAGCCGTGCTCACGGTCAAGAGCGGCTCGGACCCTCACATGATTAACTATGGAACTTAAGTTTAATTTGACATTTGCATCGCATTTGGGATTATTTTATTATTACTGCTCTTTATTATTATTAAGGTTTGGTATTTACTTACACTTAGTAATTGCTAATAAAATTTTGACCAACTTATAAAAGCAATGCTCAGTCTTAGCCTTTATTTCATTGATCAGCCTTACACTACATGAACTCCCACCTTTGATGAGTTCATGCCACATTATTCCCCACGACTTGTTGAGCTATGAACGTATGTGAGCTCACTCTTGCTGTCTCACACCCCCCCCACAGGAGAAGAACAGGTTGTTGAAGAGGAGCTGCCTAACACTGAGGAGTTCGATCTGATCTAGGTGGCGTTTCTCAGTCGACATTGGCGCCATCGATCCTTAGTTCGTTTTATGTTTATCTTTATTTTGTAATAAGTCTTCCGCTATGTAATAATTACTCTGATGTTTTATGACATTTATCTCTATACACTCTGTTATTATATATGTTGTCTTCTTGGCGCATGTATGAGATGCACCCGGCTTTGTTCTTTAAAACCGGGTGTTACAAGGAGTTCCAAGATTACGACGAGTTCTAGGCGTGGATTAGCGGCAACCCCCAGTCGGCTGCCTGTGAAGGCCGCGTGTATCTACGTTTAATTTCCACACTTTGATTATTGTAAAGACTATGTGGATGTTTTAGACATATGATGTAATCGACTATTATTCCCCTTTTATGTTATTATTTGAGCATTGTGTGATAATGTCCAGTTATGTAACTGTTGTGTACGTGAATTGCCGATCCTGGCACGTACATGGTTCGCATTCGGTTTGCCTTGTAAAACTGGGTGTGACATAGGTGGTATCAAAGCCGTACTGACTGTAGGACCGCTAACCTAGAGTAGAATGGTCGTTCTAAGGATTATAGACCCCTATTCCTACCTTGACTTTGGTATCTCTTCAAAAGTTGGTCATATCGACCAAACCTATGTTCTACTATATATTATATCTTGCTAAAAATCTTTTTGTTTATTCTAATTCCTCATTTATTCATGGTTTATTACTTGCTGGTCATGTTAGTTCTGTTCTCACTCTTATTCTTACGGTGTCTTTTGTAGATGGCTCGTCTTAGACACACTGCACGGAAGTATGTCATCCCCTTCTTACCCTCTCGTCTCGCGGAGCGTCCGCTTCGCCGTCCAGTGACTGGTCAGTCTAGCCACTCGGAGAGACTGCACCACCGCCTGCACGAGGAGCAGGAGCGCCGACGACAGGAGCAGGAGCAGCAGGGCTCCTCTTTCTCGCTCCAGCAGGAGATGGAGTCTATGAGGAGCTGCTCCCCTATGCTCCCGCTGGAGGCGCCCCCTGCACCACCACTGAGCGCCCCCGCCGCTGGAGTAGCTACTGGAGGAGACCCAGACGATGGAGATGGCGACGACAGCTCAAGCTTCAGCACCGACCTTTCCACCGACCAGGAGTTGGAAGGATGGGTTGCTCGACCCATCACTCGCGACGCTGCTCGCAGGTGTCACTTCCACGATGCGCTCGACACCCTGCTACGCCAGGCACTCGACCGGCGTACTTGGTCCATCGAGTATCGCTGTGTGGTCTTCCAGCACCGTCGCGGGGTTTACCCGGACCGCTGGGAGGCGACCTGCTTGGTGCGTCGTCCGGAGAATAGTCTTCGGGGTGCGGAGGTCTGCTTAGAGCACTATTCTATCTCTGAGCGGGACTTAGCTGAGGCGTCCATGCAAGATGCCGCACGGCGTGCGCTTTCGCACTACTGCTCAGTGTTCGGTGGGGTAGCTGATGATCTCAACCTGAAGTATTACCCCCGCCGTCCATCTGGCAGCACAGGAGGCGTGATTGTCTCACCTGTTGGTGAGGATAACCCTAGGTTGAGCAGCACATTCAACCTAGCCGTCGTGCTAAAGACGGAGCTGGACCATGTACTAGACGAGCTAAGTAGGGCTCATGCTGAGATCGCCCAGCTGCGGGCTGAGCGCGCGGCGCATCGTCACCTGGAGGATGGCTCCCCCGCTCCCGTCGGGACTCAGCACCCGTACCGCTCACCTCGGCGTGGACACCAGTCTTATGGCAACCCCGACTGTAGGACCAAGATAAATTTAGAACCATAGATCGTCGGAGTCGGATCCTGTAATTAATACAAAAATATATACATAGAAGCTATAGTCTTAGCGTTAGTCTTAGTTAGACAGGGTAGTTTGCTTATCCTGTGCATTTATGTTTGTCATGATGAACTATGTTGGAGTTGGATCTTTGTAATGACTATCACCAGAGTGTGGGTATCCCCTGCATTTTGGCTTCCCTGTTATATGTTAATGAAGTTAGTTATCTAGTTGGGAAGCCTTTCATTCCACTTTCCTCTTTATCTGAGAAGCTGTGTTGGTCTGAGCTGGAGATCAGTGAAGATGTTCATCTGTTCAGTGTTGTGGAAGAATTATATACTCTTTTCTTATGCTGTAAGTTGCAAGATCAGTTCTGATGTGTGATTGCATTCTGCAAATGTCAAAAAACAGGCGCAGAGGAGGAAGGCGTGCTCAGCAGGAGCATGCAGCACCGCAGGATGAGGCACCCCAGCAACAGCAGCTGCCACCCCTGCCCCCGATGTCTATCGAGCAGATGTTCCTCATGCAGACTCAGGCAGTTCAAGCCATCGGTCAGACTCTGGCCGCCATTTAGCAGCAGCAGCAGTCACCACCTCAGCCTCAGATGCCTCAGATGCCCAGGGACAAGCGTGCTGAATTCATGAGAGGTCATCCCCCGACGTTCGCTCACTCTTCTGATCCCATGGATGCTGAAGACTGGCTACGCACAGTGGAGTGAGAGTTACATACCGCTCAGTGTGATGACAGGGAGAAAGTTCTGTATGGTCCCCGTCTGTTGAGAGGAGCAGCCCAGTCTTGGTGGGAGTCTTATCTCACCACCCATGCCAATCCCGACACCATCACCTGGGAAGAATTCAGAAACAATTTCCGTCAGTACCATGTTCCTGCAGGTCTGATGACAGTGAAGGAGGAGTTCCTGGCACTCAAACAAGGGTTAATGTCTGTTAGTGAGTACCGAGACAGGTTCCTGCAGGTGTCTCGCTATGCTCCCGAAGATGTCAACACCGACGCCAAGAGACAGTATCGTTTCTTGAGAGGCTTGATCGACCCTCTACAGTATCAGCTGATGAATCATACCTTCCCCACATTCCAGCACCTGATTGACAAAGCAATCATGATAGAGAGGAAGCGCAAAGAGATGGAGGATCGCAAGCGTAAGATCAGTGGACCTCAGTCTGGAAGCAGCAGTCGCCCTTGTTTCTCAGGCAACCCACCTCAGCAGTTCAGGCAGAACCAGCGTCCACCTCAGCAGCAGCAGTTTCAAAGGCAGTACCCTCAGCACCAGCATCAGAATCGCCAGAACAATCAGTCAGAAGGAGGTCAGTTCCAGAGGCAGAATCAGCAGGCACCTCGTCTTCCTACCCCAGCAAACCAGCAGAGCAGTCAAGCAGCACCAGTTCAAAGTGGAAGCAGACCATGTTTCCATTGTGGAGAGCAAGGCCATTGGGTGATGCAGTGTCCAAAGAAGGCAGCCCAGTAGCAGTCAGGCCTCAATGCCCCGGCAAAGCAGAATGTGTCTCAGCTTGGAGCAGGCAACCGCTCTCAGCCACGCTACAATCATGGGAGACTGAACCACTTGGAGGCTGAAGCAGTTCAGGAAACCCCCGGCATGATAGTAGGTATGTTCTCAGTCGACTCCCATATTGCAGAAGTGTTATTTGATACTGGAGCAACGCATTCATTCATTACTGCATCATGGGTAGAAGCACATAATCTTCCAATAACTACCATGTCAACCCCCATTCAAATTGACTCAGCCGGTGGTAGAATTCGAGCTGATAGCATTTGCTTGAATGTAAGTGTGGAAATAAGGGGATAGCGTTTCCCGCCAACCTCATAGTAATGAGTACTCAGGGAATAGATGTCATCCTAGGGATGAATTGGCTAGATAAGTACCAGGCAGTTATCAGTTGTGATAAGAGGACAATCAAGCTGGCGTCACCACTAGGAGAGGAAGTGGTGACCGAGTTAGTCCCGCCTGAGCCAAAGAAATGAAGTTGTTATTAGATGACTGTTGATAGCAGTGGAGCAGACCCACTAGAGATCATCAAGGTTGTGTCCGAGTTCCTGGATATGTTCCCAAAGGACTTACCAGGTATGCCACCTGAGCGAAAAGTGGAGTTTGCCATAGAGCTTCTTCCTGGCACCGCCCCCATCTTTAAAAGAGCCTACAGAGTATCTGGACCAGAGTTGGTTGAGCTTAAGAAGCAAATTGATGAGCTGTCAGATAAAGGTTATATCCGGCCAAGCACCTCACCTTAGGCCGCCCCTGTCCTATTTGTGGAGAAGAAAGATGGCACCAGAAGGATGTGTATCGATTATCGAGCCCTGAATGAGGTCACAATCAAGAACAAGTACCCTTTGCCCAGAATAGAAGATCTGTTCGACTAGTTGAGAGGAGCCAGCGTGTTCTCAAAGATAGATCTGAGGTCAGGTTATCACCAGCTCAGGATTCGACCTTCAAACATTCTGAAGACGACATTCATTACCAAGTATGGGTTGTATGAGTTCACTGTGATGTCTTTTGGCCTAACAAATGCACCAGCCTTCTTCATGAATCTGATGAACAATGTATTCATGGATTACCTCGATAAGTTTGTGGTGGTATTTATTGATGATATTCTGATATACTCTCAAAGCGAAGAAGAGCATGCGAATCATTTGAGGATGGTTTTGCAGAGATTGCGGGAACACCAGTTGTATGCAAAGTTGAGCAAGTGTGAGTTCTGGACTGATGAAGTCCTGTTCTTGGGTCACATAATCAACAAAGAAGGATTGGTTGTGGATCCAAAGAAAGTGGCAGACATTCTGAATTGGAAGGCGCCAACAGATGCCCGAGGAATCAAGAGCTTCATTGGAATGCCCGAGCAATTCATTGAAGGGTTTTCAAGGATTGCGAAACCAATGACAGCGTTGCTAGGCAACAAAGTTGAGTTCAAGTGGACCCAGAAATGCCAAGAAGCCTTTGAAGCGCTGAAAGAGAAGTTGACTACAGTGCATGTCTTAGTCTTGCCTGATGTGCACAAGCCCTTCTCGGTGTACTGCGATGCTTGTTACATCGGTTTGGGGTGTGTGTTGATGCAAGAGGGAAGAGTTATGGCCTATTCATCGCGACAGCTAAAGGTTCATGAGCAGAATTACCCAATCCATGACATAGAGTTAGCAGCAGTGGTTCACGCACTGAAGACGTGGAGGCACTATCTGTATGGGCAGAAATGTGATGTTTACACAGACCACAAGAGTCTGAAGTACATATTCACTCAGTCAGAGCTAAATATGAGGCAACGAAGATGGTTAGAGTTGATCAAAGACTATGAATTGGAGATTCATTACCATCCAGGCAAAGCGAACGTGGTGGCAGATGCTTTGAGCAGGAAGAGTCAGGTCAATCTGATGGTCGCTCATCCGATGCCTTATGAGTTGGCCAAAGAGTTTGACAGGTTGACTCTCGGATTTCTGAACAATATGCGAGGAGTAACAGTTGAGTTAGAGCCCACCCTGGAGCGGGAAATCAAAGAAGCACAGAAGAATGATGAGGAGATCAGTGAAATCCAGTGACTGGTTCTAGAAGGCAGAGGTAAAGATTTTTGGGAAGATGCAGAAGGTGTGATATGGTTCAAAGACCGCTTGTGTGTTCCCAATGTCCAGTCTATTCGGGAATTGATCCTCAAGGAAGCTCATGAGACAACTTACTCGATACACCCTAGAAGTGAGAAGATGTATCAAGATCTGAAGAAGAAATTCTGGTGGTACGGAATGAACAGGGAAATCGCAGAGCATGTGGCTATGTGTGATAGTTGTCGACGGATCAAGGCAGAGCACCAGAGACCAGCTGGATTGTTGCAACCGTTGCAAATTCCTCAGTGGAAATGGGATGAAATCAGTATGGACTTCAAAGTCGGATTGCCTCGCACTCGAGCCGGCTACGATTCCATTTGGGTAGTGGTGGACCGCTTAACCAAGCCAGCCCACTTCATACCTGTCAAGACCAACTACAGTAGTGTAGTATTGGCAGAGTTGTACATGTCACGGATTGTTTGTCTTCATGGTGTGCTAAAGAAGATAGTGTCAGACAGAGGAACGTAGTTCACCTCTCATTTCTGGCAGCAGTTGCATGAAGCCTTGGGCACGCATCTGAATTTCAGTTCAGCCTATCATCCGCAGACAGATGGTCAGACCGAAAGAACCAATCAAATCCTTGAAGACATGTTGAGAGCCTATGCATTGCAAGACCAGTCCGGATGGGACAAGAGGTTGCCTTATGCAGAGTTCTCCTATAACAACAGTTACCAGGCCAGCTTGAAGATGTCACCATTTCAGGCGCTTTATAGTATGAGTTGTAGAACTCCCTTGCAATGGGATCAGCCTGGAGAAAAACAAGTGTTTGGGCCAGACGTTTTGCTTGAAGTTGAAGAGAACATCAAGATGGTTCGAGAGAACCTGAAGATAGCGCAATCAAGACAACAAAGTTATGCAGACATAAGAAGGAGAGAGCTAAGTTTCGAAGTCGGTGACTTCGTCTATCTGAGAGTGTCGCCTATCAGAGGAGTCAGAAGATTCGGAGTCAAAGGCAAGCTAGCACCCCGCTACATTGGTCCATATCAGATTCTCGCAAGGCGTGGAGAAGTGGCATATCATCTCAGTTTGCTAGAAGGCTTGTCCGCAGTGTATGATGTCTTTCATGTGTCTCAGTTGAAGAAGTGTCTGCGTGTGCCAGAAGAGCAGTTGCCAGTGGAAGGTCTCGAGGTCCAAGAGGACTTGACCTACATAGAGAAGCCAACGTAGATTCTTGAGACTGCAGACAGAGTCACCCGGAGGAAGACTATCAGAATGTGCAAAGTCAGATGGAGTCACTACTTTGAGGAAGAAGCAACTTGGGAGCGTGAAGATGATCTGATGGCCAAGTACCCTGAACTCTTTGCTGACCAACCTTGAATCTCGAGGGCGAGATTCTTTTAAGAGGGATAGGTTTCTAACGCCCTGAATCTGGGGGTAGAATTTTTTTCTTCTTTTTACTCACCAAATTCAGGCGTTACTCTCTTTCTCTTTCCATTTCGCTCCTTCGTCCCTAATTTCAAACAGTATAGTGACTGATGTCCATGTTGTGGATAAACCAACACCTAAGTGTCATGGGTGTTGCATCATGCTGAAGCATATTTCTTTGTCTGATGTCGTGATTAGCCGCGTGCTCGTCTCGTTCCGTTTCGGATTTCGGTTCGCAATCGAATTCCGTTTAGTGGTCGTGCGTGTCGTGGGTTTTGATCCGCGGCGTGGCCCAGCCCGGCCCGGTCCGGCCCGCGTGCCCCTAGCGCCCTCTGCCCTCCCCATGCGCCCCTCCCCCTGATCCCTTTCTCTATTTGATTTCTCCCGCACAGTAACCTCCCTCTCCCTCTTCCACCTCTCTCTCTCTCTCCCCGTGGTGCCCTAGGGTTTGGAAACGGTGATCGTCGGAGTTTGGATCCCCGAGGTGAGCTTTCCCCCTCTCCTCCCCTTCCCTCTCTCTCTCCCTCCCCCTCCCCCTCCCTTTCTTCCTCCCCTGGCCGCGCGCCCCTCCCGTGCCACGCGCCCTCCCGTGCCGCGCGCCCCTCCCCTGCCTGGCGCCCTCCCCTGGCCGCACGCCCCTCCCCTGGCTGCGCCCTCCCCTGCCGTGCCCTCCCCTCCCCGGCGGCCTTCCCTGCCGTGGTTCCGCCCCCGCGCGCCCTCCCCGTCGCGCCCCCTCCCCCAGCGAGCCCCCTCCCCGCGCCCCGCACCCTTGCCCGCGCCCGTGCCCTGGTGACTCGTGTTTCGCGCGCCTGCACTTAACGTTTACTTATAATTAATGCAATTCGTTTTAAATTCAATTCTGTTGACGTAAGCCATCGTGCGTTTCGTCGTGCAACGCTTAACGTTTACTTATAATTAATGCAAGAATCTCGTTGCGCGCTCAGTCGCGCGGCGAGTCGTTTATTTCTTAATTCAATTTAAATGCCATGTCGCGCGCCTTGCCGTGCGACCTCTCCCTCTAATTCATCTTTATCTATTTATAATGATTAAATGTGGAATACGACCTTACTTTATGCTAAACGCAGTAGCCAAATTAATATCCTTCTGTTAAACGAGTGGTTTAATTTATAATTATGTAACGTGATCGCTTCTCGGCCGTAGACTCGACCGTCATTTTCTCTTTCTCGCTTAACAGTAATTGCGAGCCCCGCGTTGAACGTCTGTTTGATTATTGCATTCCATTGTATGGTGTACTGTTCTTTTGGTATTAAATGTGTGGAATGTATGTTTGAACTAGTATAGAGAACGATCTGGTTGAAGAGCCCGAAGAACTCGCAGGAGAAGCCCCTGAGCAGCAGCTGGTTGGTGGAGGCAAGTGTCCCTTGACCTATCTTTGTCCTATACATTCTATAATTCACTTCTCGCATTTATACGGTTATGCCTAAGGATTGACAAGTTTTTGTTATCCATGTCCTTGTTTACCTATTTGGGTCGAATTATTATTGTTAGTTTTATGCTATTGCTTAACATTAATCAATGAACATGATGAGAATTATCTATGATACACTGTTTTCCCTCTTATTTATGATTATATACTTGTGGCATTTAAGGGGGCTCGAGCGGTTTCTCGAGTGCCACTCCATAAGGACCTGTTCGTTGGATGACCGTCCGGGAAAATAGTGCAACCATGAGGGTGGAGTGGGACGCCCTTAGCTGAATAATTAGAGGAACCGAGATGTGGTTCGCTTCGCCATCGTGCCGTTAATGGGGCTCGGTGTATGCGGCTCGCTCTGCCAAGGTTGATTTGTCCCTTGGGGATGAGTGCGGTACATTTAGGAAACCTAACGGGTGGCTATAGCCCTGGGGAATCTTTGTAAAGGCTACGTAGTGATATCCCGCTAGGTCACCTTGGTAGTGATCAATGAAGAGTCATGATCTCCGGGCAGAAAGGGAATCACGGCTTATGGGTAAAGTGCGCAACCTCTGCAGAGTGTTATGAAAACTGATATATCAGCCGTTCTCGCGGTTATGAGCGACCAAGGGAGCTCCATTGATTAGTGATAAATGATCAGAGATGTTCGGATTACAGGTGGTGATAAGAATGATGGTTTTGGTATTGACTCTGGTGATGGTAAGTGGTATTCTTTCCGTTTGGAAAAAGTACGTTTGGGTTAATACATGGGTTAATTCTAAAACTTGGCTTTCTCTACTAGTAATAATAATCTGACCAACTAAAAGCAACTGCTTGACTTACCCCCACATAAAGCTAGTCCACTACAGCCAAACAGGACACTTGCTGAGTATGTTGATGTGTACTCACCCTTGCTCTACACACAAAACCCCCTCCTTCCCCAGGTTGTTCGCGTTGCAACCACTGCTCAGGAGAAGATGAAGCCGTGGAAGGAGGCTTCCAGGAGTTCCAAGATTACGACGAGTTCTAGGCGTGGGTTAGCAGCAACCCCCAGTCAGCTGCCTGTGAAGGCCGCGTGTATCTACGTTTCTTTTCCGCACTTTGATTATTGTAAAGACTAGGTGGATGTTTCAGACATATGATGTAATCGACTATTATTCCCCTTTTATGTTATTATTTGAGCACTGTGTGATGATGTCCAGTTATGTAACTGTTGTGTACGTGAATTGCTGATCCTGGCACGTACATGGTTCGCATTCAGTTTGCCTTGTAAAACCGGGTGTGACAGTTAGAGATATGTATTCTCATTTGAATCTAATCATCAATGAGCTCAATTCTATTGACATTAATAAGCTAGGTGATGCGGACATTGTGAGGAAGATTGTCTTCCTGCTACCACAACAAAGATATGGGAGCATCATCACCATTCTTCACAACATGGAGGACTTAAGTACAATAACCCGGACCATCATGACTAGGAAAATCGCGGCCTTTGAGATGTCGCAAAAAACGTGTCAGGGAGAGGAGCCAACTTCCTAAAGGACATATGATTTCACATGTGATGAAAGGAAGGGTAAAAAGAAGGCTCCCACTCCAAGTTCCTCAAGTGAAGAAGAGGAAGAAGAAATTGATGATGACGAAGATAATCAACCATCAACATCATCCTTCGAGGACGAAGAAACAACCTGACGCGTCAGAAAGGTAATGGGGATGATCCGCAAGATTAATCTAATGGGTGTGCCCTTGCAGGTAGAGGATCTTCTCTTTAACATTGACAGGAAAAAACAAAGAAAGAGAGGATGCTTCGCATGCGGGGAGAAGTGCCACTTCAGGGACAACTGTCCAACCATGGTCGTACCCAAAAAGGAGAGGAGCAAAGGCAAGGCGCTAACAAGTGTCAAAACTTGGGATGATTCTTCAAGCGAAGATGAACCCCTAAGGACGCGCAGCCACCGGTCCTCATCACGCTCATCACGGTCATCACACAAGTGCCTTATGGAAAGAGGTAAAATGAGCATTCCATCCTCTAGTGATGAAAGTAGTAGTAATGACGAAGGTGAGGGAAATCCCTCTATAGATGAGCTTGCGGAAGCCGTTACATTTTTTCAAGATGTATGCAGTAAACAAAAGGCTCAACTTAAAAATTTGAAAAATAAGTTGATTAGCTCTCAAAATGATTATAAATGTTTGCTAGAAAAATTTGAAACTTTTGCAAATTTGAATTGTGAGCTATCAACTAAAATTGAGCAATTAGAGTCTAGTGCTACATCTACAGCTACCGATGATAGCCTTATTAAAAAGAATGAAAAACTTAAGGCTTAGTTAGCTAGCTCCCAAGATGTTATTGAAAATTTGCTCAGTCTACGGCCTCAGGCCTCACGCTGGCCAAGGTCGTCCCACTCCCACGGCGATGATGGTCTCCCACATGAGGGCTCAGTCTATGGCCTCAGGCCTCACGCTGGATAAGGTGGAGACACAGCTGGGTGAGTTGCTGCGGACCATGAACCTATACGACTTCCTACGAACCATGCTCCTGGACGCGGGCCTGCCCCCGGCGGCCAAGACGGTGTACGAGGTATGTCGCGACATTCAGAGCACCGGCGGTGGCGCCCGCCAGCCCTCCACGGGTGAGATGATGCTCAAAGACTTCCTCTCCTGAGCCGATGCCGCCATTGCCGCAATTGATGCACCAACACTCACCGCAGCCGTCGCAGTACACGTTGGCGCTCCCCGACCCGACTGTGGACGCCGCGTACCACGACGACCGAGCCTAGAATTATTTGAGCCACCATGACTACCCTACATCATAGAATTCCAGTGTTTGAGAAAACACCAAGCCGCAAACATGGAAATAAAATTAACATCAAGGATCACTATGATACCACTTTGATTTGAGGCATGTATTTCATTAGGTGTTTTTAGATAGTGCATATCATGTTTTGGTTGCAGGAAGTGAATTAGGATGACTGCTCAACTCGCCATGTGTCAGGAGGGATGAGTGATAGTTGCATAAAGGAGGGTGGATAGGCAATTCCTGAAATTTCACAACTTAGAACAAGCCAGAAAACCATATTAAGTGTTAGTTCAAAAACCTAGAACAAATAGGAGTAAGATGAGAGAAAAGTTCTTGCACTTTATCTCTCTTTTGAATGTGGAATGAGTACTAGAGCAATATTACAAGTGGACATAAAGCAAGAACTTGGAGATAGAGAGAAGAGAAACAATTTGTAGAAAATATAAGAAACACAAGACACAACAATCTGTTTATCAAGGCTCAACTCCAAAGAGTCTACGTCCCAGTTGTAATTTTCCAAAGGACGAGGTTAGATCCAACCCTTCTCAAGTGATCCAAAGATCAAACTTAAGGCCATAGCTTTCTCTTATATCCGTCTCCTCACAAGGATCTCCATAGATCGGAGCTTCTTGCTATCCATACATAATGAATAGAAGCAACAACTCCAATAGAAGCAAGAGTGAGGAGTAAAATACAACACAAAGAGTGAGAACACAACACACAACACCAACAAGCAGATCTCAGGAACACACTCTCACTAGGATGACTAGTTCTTCACAAATGGGTGCTCAGATCTCTCTGTAATGAATCAAAGGTAATGCACAAGTATATGTGAGTGTTCTCTTGCTCTAGGGGTGCTTGGGTACTCGAACAAGTTTATAGAGGGGTATTTATAGCCCCAAATTGCCCAAATAACCGTTGGAGGACTTGCTAAAATCTTGCTCTTCACGGGCGCACCGGACGGGTCTGGTGCACCGCTGGATCGGGTACAATACCTGTTGTCTCTGGGATCTTAACTAAGCTTTCCAAACCAAGCTGGCACTGGATTAGTCCGGTCCACCACTAGACCACGTGCCATGTTAGGTAGCAGTTGCGTTGTCCGTTGGACGCGATATAGCAGTTACCTACAAGGTCCGGTGCACACCAGACTGGACCGATATGTCATCTTTATTTTTTTTCCTGAGAGCAGGCCTTTCACTGGAATGGAGGTTTGGTGCACCACCAGACCGAGCTAGTGTGCTAGGCCACCAAAGCCCTTCCGCATGGCTCTCTGGAAAAGTGGTCCAGTGGCGCACCAGACTTGTCCGGTGCACCCTAGACAATTAAACATTGTCTTTTTCTTGGATTTTTTATCTAAAATGTTTTTACTTATTCCAAGAGTAGTACCATGGCTTAGACAATTACTTTTAGTGACAATCCATCTTATCTAAGTCATTAAGCTTTATCTTTTTAATTCTCTAACTTAATTTCTTGTTCATTTGGCTTTAATTCCTGCATATGCACACTTAGCAAACATGTTAGTCCATATTGTTGTATTGGACATTAATCACTAAAACATTCATAGAAATGGCACAAAGGCCTATTTACCTTTCAACGGGGCAACACTAGATTGCAGGGGGCATGGGCACCTCCCTAGCTCCAATGATGACAATGACCCATACTCCTCTCGTAACTCTCACCCAATCGTCTCTAATTTATGTGTGATTGGCTTTGAGTGGAGTTGTGGTGGTACACCTCTTACAATAACATGAAGTCTCTACCACTTCATGAACAAGAAAGATGGAGATGGAAGATGTCAATTATTCCTAATTCTACAATCATAGTGGGAGAGGAGGATAGATCTTACTAACCCAATGATACCATGGTCGTAGTAGGGGGAGGATAAATCTTATTAGACCTAATAGGTTATGCACATCAGGCTAGCGACTTTTGTTCCTATGTCGCCATATTGATCGCCTCCAAAATAGCAAAGGGATAGCACTCACCACCAAGCAATCATACAACCACTACAACATGAAGCTTGAACCTAGCACCCATGAAGAGCTCCATGATGAACATACTATTCTTGATGCACCTACCCTTAGCATAGTCAAGTGTGCTACATACCTTGGGTCTAGTTGCATCCTAGGTTGACACTCCTCCAACTACAACGAGCAGAAGTCTCTGAATGGTCGACCATGGTGCGCCAACAAAGGTAAAAAGCCAAGGGCACGAATAATGTGCACGCAAGGCAACGACAGTGTGCTAGTGAACCTGGCCGAATTTGGGGTGTGGACGCTCATGCCATTAGAGTCATGTTTTACAATGAGGTTGGTGAAGTTGGGCACTAGTGTGGATGAGAGATGAAGCTAGGGCGACAACAAAGCGACGTATGGGTAAGGCGGCGTACTTGCGGCGACCATTAGTGCCTTCTAGGTGATGTCCGTGTCTACATGTATTTTGTAGAAAGGTGACTAGTTCATCCTTGGAAAATTGTAGTCCCTTAATGCATTTGGAATTTATGTTAATGCACAAAATATCTCAGATTCTATAATCCTAGAACAAATAAAATCTCAAATTTTTTTGCTTGTACCTTGAATATACACATATTTTTAGCACATGAAAAGCACCAAATCACACGTATTGCCTTCATGGTTGCATCCAATACGAGAAGACAAAAGACCATAGCCTAGAATTATTTGAGCCGCGATGACCACCTTACATCCTATTTGTAATTACATTGTTTGAGAAAACCCTAAGTTATAGATTAGAACGACCACAAAACTTATCATCAACCATCACTATGATATCACTTTGCTTTGAACCACATATAATCTAATTACATGTTTCCAGCTAGTATAGTTCATGATTTGTAGAAAGTGGATGAATGTACAGCTTGCCATGAGGTAGGAGGGATAGAAAGATGTTGAAATGGAGGGGCATGGGCGCCTCCCTAGGTCTATTGACGTCAATGACGCACAACTTGCCCATAATTCTCATCCAATGTCGCAATTGATGCATGATTAACAATGGAGCCGTAGCGACTGAAACCATGGAGTATATACCACTCCATGTGAATATGGAAGATGTCAATTATCCTAATACCACAACTTTAGTGGGGGAGAAGGATATATCTTACAGATCTAGTAGGTGATGCAGATCGGGCTAGAGACTTCCGTTCATGTGTTGCAATATTGATTGACACACAAACAACATGAGATAGCACCTACCACCAAACAGTCATACAACAATCATAATGTGAATCTTGAACCTTGAACGCATGAATATCTTTGTGATGATCGTGTTGTTCTTGATGCACCTACCCTCAATGTAGTCGAGTGCTATTGCTGGGTTTTTGATCAGGAGAAGCCAATAATAGCTTTTCAATGATGTTATTAACTTTCTAAACTTTAAAGCTAAATAAAACCTATAAAACCAGCCCTTTTAGTTTCTCAATAAACTAAACAATTTTAGTTTTTTAAAATTAAACTAAAAAATCTACCTGTTTAGCCTTTTGGCTTTTTACGTTGAGAAGCTGTTTATGGTGATTTTGTGTTGTTGCATATGCTATTCGAGCCTAATTTGGAAACATAAAACCGCCACTAAGGTTTATTTGGAACGCAGAAATTTTAGAAGAATCATCCGTATTATATTATAGGAATGGGTTTATTTTTACAGAAAAAATAAAGAAACGGGAAAAATTCCGACTTTCAAGAGGGACTAAAGTTCAGGTTATTCACACGCTACTGCCATCACCCTCGGTATACCCCTTTCTCCCGCGTTCTTCATTCCTAGGTCAGACGGACGCGCATCCCCGCACGCTCGTTCCCGTGCTCTCGCAGCTCGCTTCTCCAGAGGCGACTAGGGTTTGAAGGCTACCGAGAGGGTGCTACTGGGCCAACTCCTCCGACCGCCCGCAGGCGAAGGAGCTCTCCGCCTTCCCGCCCTCGTGTCATCCTTCCCATCGCGACCCGCGAGGCCACGAGCCCACGAGCTCCAGCTCTTGTTATTCGGAAGGGTTCTGGATTTGGGAGCCAAGCGACTGGCGCAGCGGCAGAGCCCGGCGGACACGCTCCCCCCTGTCGCCCATTCTCTTCCTCCCCGAGCGGCACCCCCGCGTGTTGCCGCTTGTAGCATCGGGGAGGTAATATGTTCTCTCCTTTTAGTCTATTTAATGATTTAACGAATGTTGATATTATTACTGAACCAATTAGGAGAAGCCGATTGAATTGTACCATTTCGGTAGCCCCTGATGGGAGTTCTTTGATCTGAGTAAGCACTTCTGCAGATGCACCGGTCTATAGTTTGTAATCAAATTAACATGATGAATGGAACTAGTATCATTTCTGAGAATAGCCTTGATACAACCGATTGTGGTCAGATTGTTGTGGTAGCACTTTTCTGATGATAACTTATGTTTCGTGTTATTCCAGTTTCTGTATCAACTAAGGCTTAATCAAACATTAATCGTAAATTTGGAAGCTTGCGTTTAAAGATGGAGAAACTGACAGTAAAAGATTGAAGATCCTCATTACACACCAGAAATGTTACAAAAACAGCACTAACTATGCGAAGCTAGTAACCGAAACAAAGTGACCATACTGCTTTGGGCATCATTATCTTCTAACAGACAATCAACCATGTGAAAATGACTGCCCAAACAGTGAAATTCTCCATATAACTCCTTAAGGCCAATGCTGCTACGTGCAGCTAGCTTCTCAGAAGAGCTCCTCACAAACAAACAGGGCCTTTGTCATCTTGCTTGACCTGTTCACACCGGTGTGGGGTTTGGTTGACTGGTTTTGTTCAGTTGATTTTCAAACAAAACTTAAGATGAAATTGAGTGGTAACTATAGTCTGACTTTCTTTGGTTGAGATCCATAAGGATTTACTTAGATAAATTGTGTTTGTCAGCTTTGGATTGTGAGTGAATGAATTATTTTTCATGTATGTACATATTTGGTTTTCGCACTGCATTTTACCAGGCTGTTAATGCCATCTTTTTACAGAAAAATACAGAGGAAGGACATGAGGGATCCATTTGATGCACCGGTTGATCTCATTAATGTGGACCATAATGGTGGCTATCAACTATCCAGGACTGGTGCGGTTTCTACTGGGGACCATGGTTTACAAAATGGTGGACCCAAATCCCTTGCTCCAAACTCCGACACTGTAGTCAGGTCCTTCATTGTTGAACAAAAGCAACTGCTGTAGCTGCAAATGCTTTCTTTCATTTTGTTGGCTTTGTGAGATGAGACTATATCTTGCATCAGCAGGCATCAACTCCAGGGTGCATCCTTGCACAAAGACTTAGCTCTTGAAGATCCTAATACTCGTATCATGGATCCCGAGACCAAGGTAAACTGTTGAAACTTTGGAAACGTTGCAATTTGATGTTTCTTTCAATTTGTGCCAAGTCCTTTGACTCTCTGATGTTTCTGTTTTGCAGGAACTTTACTTTAGATCACAATCACAAGAGGACGAGATCTTGTTGCTTCGCAAGAAAATTGCTGAGGCGTCTCTCAAGGTATGTAGTTAAAAGGGCAAGCCCTAAAATTTATTTATTTTCTTCTACCACCACGCCTAATTTTTAACTATAGTTATTTTATTATGGTAGGAGCTGAGTTTGCTGAGTGAAAAACACATTCTGGAGAGGAGGCTCACAGACTTGAGGATGGTCTCTATAAATTATACATCTCACTTTGCTTTCTGTTCCATTCACAGAACTATTTATTAATTTAAATCTTTGCTATTTGCTAGGCTGTTGACGAGAAGCAGGAAGAAGCTATATCTGGTGCTTTGAAACAATTGAACCAGAAGAAAACCCATCTTGAGGACAATATGCGACTGGCAAATGAACTAAAAGTATGGTGCTATTGTACATTTCAAGAATGTAGGCTCAAAATCTCTATATGCAATGTCCTATTTACCTATCTATATATTGGTTGCGTTGTTTCATTATGTTCTTTTGGTTCATGCTAGTCCAAAATATTGCAATTAGAAAAATGTCTTGCACTAAATATAACATGTGTGTCCTGATTCCTTGCCCTACATATTGATGAGGCATGGGTAAGATATTTTGTCAACCACATGCTTTAATGTGACAATTACGTAAAGCATCCATGGTTATTACTTATTAAGGTGTCGCTTCAATCGCTTGAGCGTCAGAGGAATCCAAGGTCACCTCAGGGGTAAGCTGACGCCCCCATCGCCTTGTGCTTATGCTGATCCCCCCTCGATTCCGCCTTCTCCTCGTTGATTCTGCTGCTGGCTAGATTTCTTCCATCTCCTGCTTGTGAATTGCTCAATCTGGAAGGGGACGGCTGCAACTGTCGATCTGAGATCATTGACAAGAAAGGAAGGGGAGGCAGAGGGGTGGAGAGGGAAACAGAGCAGGCACTCGGGCAGAGGTTGAATCTCAGCGATGGAGAACGCGAGAGAGAAGGAGCGGCAGCGCTGAAGGTGGTCGGGAACTCGGGATTGGGAGTTCGACGAAGCCATGCCAGGAGGGGAGGAGCACATGGGCTGCCTGGTGGGCTGGGCCAGCCCACTTTTTACTCAGCCAGTTTTTTCCTTTTCCTTTTTTTCATCTACTGTTCTAAGCTGCTGTTTTTAGTTTCTATTAATTTCTTAAGGTGTTGCCTTGCCTCATGCTTTAGTCGCCTAGGGCGGTAGTCGTCACTATGTCTTGCCTTACTGCCTTGATAACCATGAAAGCATCACCTCTAGTTTTCAGCATTTGCTGTTATCATTTTTGTTGTTGTCAATTTTTTTTTTATAAAATAGATTACATGCTTTTCGTCTGTCTTTCTGTGAACTTCTAGACTTACTATGGAATTCTTCTAGGTTGAGGAAGAAGAGCTATACTTTTTTACTTCTTCATTGCTTAGCATGCTAGCAGAATACAACATCCGCCCACCTCAAATAAACGCATCTACCATTACAACTGGCACAAAGGTAATTCTTACTGCACTAGCATGTTTTGAATTGGTCTTTCCTTACTCTGTGTCATTTACTATGTTGTGGCCTGAGTCTTTTTTCCTGTGATAATCATAACTATATGCATTGTATGTTTATAAGCTGGAAATACATTGTAAGATAATTTGCTGTTCCTTTTTGATCTTTTGCTGCAGAGAGTTGGTATGTTGGTCAGCTCTTGCTGTCCATCTAGAGTACTGTAGGAGTATGGCAATAGGCCAACTATGTAGTGGCATACATCAGCCATGTAGTAGTTGGGGGCTGAGCTAAGACATGTACTAGTGTACCATATAGTTGGTACTTGGCTTGTATATATACTAGAGTACTAGACAATGCAATAGAGAAAGCAGTTCAGTTTGCTGCACATTCAGTGCCTATGTGTGTACTCTGTTGTCACCCCAGTTCATCTTCTAGTTCTACCTAGCCATGGGTTGTGGGAGGGAGTGAGCTGATTGGTCACCTGTGCAGGGAAATTGAGGGCCAACATACATTAGCAATGTTTTGCTAAAGTATTGCTGGATACTATTTGGAACTGGGAGGAAATAAATTTTGTTGATCTAACTACTGGTTGATGAGTCAAAAAGATTTGTGACATTCTTAACAGTGTCAGTATTTCTGATGAAATCATACTTTATTTGAAATTCAAGTCTTCATTGTAGTGCACGCTCCCCTTTTGCTCGAATACTACTATAATATCTTTGTAATGGGTTTTCGAATAGCCTTCTTTGTTAGCAATGGAGGAGGAAGCTCTCTCACTCGGCAGTCACTCCCAGGAGCCGAGGCTCACTCTCACTCGGCAGTGAGTTGGTAGTCGCTTGGGAGTGATAGTTGCTTGCTCAGTTTATATGGTTTCTGTAGCATATTTATTTCTAGATTAGTATTTAAGAGTCCTTTTGGATGCGAGAATCGGTTCCGATTCTCTCTAGAATCATTAGGAACACTTCCAAACGATCAAAGACAAATAGGCAATACTGATTCTAGGTAGAAACATTTTTAGTGATTCTTGTTGTACTAGAGATCAGAATCACCTGTAGAGTAGTTTTGAGTGATTTTGTTTCTGTTTTTTTGCATGCAATAGTGATTAGTTTTTTTCTACTTATTTTTAGCGCAACAAGTTAAAATAGGTTACATTTAGGTTGTTATTTGATTTTTTGAAGTATATCTTTATTTATAAGATTTTTTTTTTGTAAAAAACATTTATTTTGCGATACAGAATCCAGCCTAACATCCAAACGGTTTCATGAAGTGATTTTGATTCAGCACCCAAAATGTTTGTTGATTGTTTCTGGAACCAAAATGTTTCTACGAGAATCTGGATCTCTACCAAACGGACCCTAAAACCAAACCAGTTTACTAGCTTCTTTATGTTACTTTTACTTGGTGTCTAACATGAGGTTAAAATAATTTCTTTTTTCAGCGCTTGTTCCAACAGATGCATTGGAAGCTCAGATCTTTAAATGTAAGCGTTCAAAATTTTGCACCCTTAAGATTGTGATATGTATATTTTTAACACTGTTTTGTACAAATAACTCTGTGACATGATGGCTTTGAAAAAAGTTCGCGCTGTTCTAGATTCTTAAATGTGGTACTTAAGAATGCCTATTTCTGTATTCTACTATATTGACCCACTAAAACTGAATGTGGCTCAAGGGATGTTGACTCAAAAAATGTAATGAAACTGATGTCTCAATTTGGTTTAATTTGTGTGTTATTGTAATAACCTTAAAGCCTTATTTTCTCCTTTCAATTAAATTTTTGTTTTTCCTGACCTTGTAATTTTGGGTGGGTGGGGGCCACTTACAACTTTACAGGAGCAGAAATCTGCGCCCCCTCTTGAAGAGTTTACATAAATCCATTGAGGCAGCTATGCTTCATATGGTTGTTTGGGCTTACATGTGTTTCTTGATGTAGCTCCCACTGTTTATCATTAATTTACTTTTGCACAAATTATGATTTGCTAGATTGATGGCATGTTCAAAGTTTGTTGGATTGTGCCTTGAAATATTTGCATGCGTAGAACAGTCATCAAGATGACCTTCAGTTGACAACTTTTTTTTCTTCAGTTTGTTAACCTGCTGTATAGCTCGTGTATCATATAAACTTTATACTGATCCAGGACAATTTAGGTGATATGCCTCAACCTGGAAACATTTATAACTCCAGTCATCAGCAACAGCAAGTAACCCTACCAAGAAATGAAGCTTCCCCATCTTATAATATGGTAATTCCTAACATGGCCCTCTAAACTTTCCTAACATTTTAACTTCATACATAATTATGATAATTGGTTAAGTGGTTCTTGATTACAGGATTCAAATAAGAATGCTCTTCAACAATATGCTCAAGGTCCAAGTGACCGACATATTGAGCAAATATACCATGGATCCAGTTTTCAGCAGTAATTCAAGATCCTCCATTATCTAAATATTGTTTGTAGTTATACAGCCTAACCTCTAATCTGCATGAAAATACCTTGACATCTGTTTATTATATTCCTCATTCTTTCAGGGATACTGGAGGTACTACTCCCTCTAACTATTTTGAAGAAGGAAGAGTAGACGGTGGCTCACAGTTATACCCATCTGATGGTAAATAAGCAACTATTTTTGTGATTAGACGAGATTCCAGATCAGATCTATTGATACTATTGTCTATTATAATCTAGGTGATGCTTTACCTGGTATTGAGGGATTTCAAATTGCTGGTGAACCTAGACCAGGATGTCAATTAACAGCATGCGGTTTCCCTACAAATGGTACTACCCTTTGCAATTTCCAGGTATGTTGTTTTCTGCTCTTTTGTTATGGTTTTTTTATAATTGCTATAAATGTCAATTCTTGTAAATAAAACCTTTCACCCCATTGATGTTGCTGTTTTAGTGGGTTCGCCATCTTGAAAATGGTATCAAACAGTCTATCGAAGGTAAAGTGGGGAATTTTTCCTAGATCGTTTGGCATATTATTGTTCAAGGTAATTTAATTTTGCTGACTGGTTCTTCATATTTTGAAATTTAGGTGCCACGATGTATGACTATGTGGTTACTGCAGATGATGTTGGTACTCTTCTTGCTGTAGACTGTACGCCTATGGATGACAATGGCCGCCAGGTTATTATCCAGAATTGTAAAATATATACATGCACATCTGATATTGAGAAACCTTTGAATTTAAATCCACATGCAGTGCTATTGTTCTGTAACAAGTCTCCATTTTTGCAGGGTGATTTGGTGACAGAATTTGCTAATAATGGGAATAAGATAACCTGTGGTGAGTTTTTACTGCAGTGTTGCTGCATTTTTGGATTGCTGGTCTAATGCATTATAATATTGTAACAATTCTCTTTGTGGATTAGCTTATTGGAACCTATATATTCTCATGCCATGATTTTAAAAAATTGAAGATATACTACTTTGCGACGGTTTCCTCTATAAAATGCTTCCTGAAAATTACTAGGTAAATAATGAATGGTCAGAATAATCCTGTTGGCTAAGGCAAAAAGGGCATCTTATATCTACTTTAATCAATTATTATTAAACAAGTTAATATTACATATCCATGAACAAGATTAAGGAATCGGCCTTTGTGGTTATGTCCTTTTGCATCCCTTGCATACATGTGTCCCAAGACCCAAGGTAGTGTCATGTGCCATTGCTTTAAAAATGAAAATACCGATGCATTTAGAAATTCTCAAATTGATATGCATTTCCAATTGATATTGAAAAAGAGCAAACTAGTGCGAGAGGCTCCCACATGAGTGGGGTTTGGGGAAGGGGATAAACCGAGGCAAACCTTCCCCCGCAAATGCGGAGACACGGCTTCGAACCCATGACTTGGTGACTCAGTGAGATAGCTCTCACTGTTGGTTGGAACCTGGGATCTGGTGACTCACTGAGACAGCTGTCACCACTGCACTAGGCCTGCCCTTCTCAATTGATATTAAGACTTTATTTAAATATTTATGATACAGGAGTGATGGCATGTTTCCTGGTCAAACTAATTTTCTTAGAAATCGAATTACAGTTACGCCCCGTTTGGATCATTGGAATTGAATTCCATTCTAATAATAGTAATTCAGGTAATAGTAATGTTACCTGAATTGACATGTCATTCAGTTCCTCAAACATCATTCCAATTTTCCACTCTATTCGCGTGGCTTTAATGACTTGAACCAAAAGACACAAACCTATGTGCTGTCATATAGTACTACTTGCTTCCTTACCGAACAAATGATGTTCCGTTCTACACCTGCAGATCCAGAGATGCAGAGTCATATCGATGCATGTATTTCTAAGGGGAGAGCTGAATTTGAAGTTTTTGTCCTGGTATGTGTGAAAATGTTTGGGCAAAGACCATCTTATATCCTGAACGACCCACATTTTCTGTTTGACCCCCTGGGTGAAATTTCAGCTCAACTGTTCCAATCTAGCACCTAATGATTTATTGTATTTCTCAGCATACAATTTGAGTTTTACTTTGGTATTAAATGCTTTAAGTTTTTCTATCATTGTTATTATTATAATTTTGTATCTCTAGGGTTAATTTATTTGTAAATTCTCCAACCTATGAATATGACCATGGAAATTTATTATTGTTTTTTATAATAAGTTATGATATCCTATATAGCCCCTAAAAATTGGGACTTATGTGGAGAATTAATAAATAAAAATATAAATCTCATTGGGGGGAGATTTGGCTGAAATAGTTTGGGGGAGTAAATTGAGTGGACATTTCATTCAGAGATTAAATGGGCAAACTAGATTGTCTGAGGTAGTAAAATAGACGTTTCCTTTCCCCTTGTGTAGAATAGGTCCTGCACCGGTGTACCTTATTGTTCAAGGAAAGTTGTTGGGTAGAAGTATTGGATGTTATGATCTTGTTTGGGAAAGTAACCATGGCAGCCTTCTCTTTTGGAGTTCAGTTAGGACTTTCAGTTCATTCCTGCCGACTCCTATTATACTCCTGTCCTCCAAGCACATATGATCCTGCTAGCTGAACATTCGCTTTATGGATTGCACTATGATTGTATCATGCATATTTTCCACTGATGCTGGATTTTTTTACTTAAACAATATCTAAACTTCATGGCTGATTTAGACCTTTTGCGCAGCAGACTTATTCTCCTGAGGAATGGGAACTGGCTACATTGGTGCTCACACGACCTAATTATCAGATTAAGTTCAAACAGACCGGTAATGTTGTAATTGACGAGAAGTACTCACAAAGTCTACAGGTATATTTTTCCATGTGACATTGGCCATCATAGTAACTATGAATCTACAGTAACTATTTGATTAATCTGACATGTTTATTTGATTATCTTATATTCGAATTTGTCTTTGCAGACAAAAATTCCAAATGGGCGCACAACTCAGTTTGTTTTAATAACTGCGGGTGCAACTCTTCCATTTAACACACAGGGAATATCAGAGCCAAACAATGAGGATTACGATGTTAGGTACCAACTGTTACACTTCATTATCAGTCTTATCTGTGGCATAGTTTTCTTTCCATTTTTGCAAATAAAATGAAAAAACCCATATATCTGATTATCTGACTCTTTTTTAGGTTACGTGATCTAATCGTATTAGTCATGAGAACTTTTCAGAAAAAGGTAAATTTCTTATCTTGAACCTATAGTTATCTGGATTGTGTGTTTACATGTTTTCATTTGTTTGATTTTCATGGTTGACAGGCTCTAGATGCTAAAAGGAAAGGAAAGGCTTAGAATTCATGTAAATCTGTTACAAAAGACTCTAGGTAGAACCGTAGAAGATTTTCCTATTTCTGATTGTTTTGTGCAGTATTTGATAATTTTTGTCCTTGAGGTGGAATGAGCTCTCGATAGAGCAGGAATTTCAAGAATTACCTGGTGGGCACATAAATGGTTAGAGGAACGTAGGATCAATTCTTATCCTAATTCTTTTTTCCTTCGCATTGCTTACTCTAAGTTAAGCCATGTCACTGCGGTCTTTGTAAATTCTAAGCAGCCAGTGCTGCAAATAAACCTATGAGATGTTCGCTGCAGCTCTTGGATGACTTAACATGTCCATATGATTGTTGATTTTGTTTATCATGTTGATCACCATGCTGCTACTTACAGTATGTTCACAAAGAATAGCGGTATTGGTTCTCAATATGGCCATAACTCATTCCTTTTGCGTTTCCATTAACGGTGCTTCAACCAAACAGCATACCGCATGAAAGAACTAGCTTGAATAGCAACTTCCAAAACGTATGCTCCGTTTGGGCTTCAGCTTGCAAAAGAGCGGCAACCACTACGAATTTCCCAGATCCAGAAAAAAGGGAAGAAGTTAAAAAAGGAATAAAAGAGGAAACAAATAATCCACGATTCCTGATAAAGTTGCACACCAGTTGCTGCTTCGTTACAAGACTATTGCATCTGGCCGATATATTTAACTCGAAGTTTGTATCAGTTCTAATGGAAACAAAACTAAAATGTCACAGCATTTCATGGCCTCTGTGTTTTGCTTCATAACCTAGGCAACAATCAAATGCAAATAGTTGCGATATTCATACTCCCAAAAAACTTCTTGTAATTATTACTCCATAGAGCAAAAGACTGCATACATCCTAGGAGGAACGGAAACAAAAGAAAACAAAATTGTAGCCTCCAATTAACCAAGGCCTAAGATTAATTCGAGTTTATCTAACGCTAGAATACTAGCTTAAACATGATATGTACTTTCAGGATGAAATTTTCCTGAGTTATTGCTGGTGGAATTATTGAGACTAAGATATGGGTGTCATGTTATACCTGCCAACTAGTTCAGCCATGTGGGCATGACAATCAAATAGAATGATCTTTTGCACGGATTGAGGTAATATCATCCATGAGATAGTATCCTCCATCCTTTTTCCTATACCTGTCAACTAGTTCAGCCATGTGGGCATAACAATGAATGGGAATGATCTTTTGCGCTCGTTGAGATAATACCATCCATCCTTTTCCTTGATCTTTCTATAGATATTTTCCTTCCGCCAAACTTGTCAAGCCTAATGTGATGCTGATGCTCTATCCTTACTCAATGTGGAGAATCCAGCTCCCTCATAGAAAGATGAAGTGGGCCTTCCATTTGTCATCCTTATATCTGGTGACATAGTTTTGGTAACATGGACTCACTACCAACACATTTAATACCTGAGGTATTTTTGTCTTTTCTTTTGTGCTGATTGATGCCCGAATCATTTGCGAGTGTTATGCCAACAAAATGAAGCCATGAATTAATGTTCGATTAGTTTTGAAAGTCGCCTAGAGGGGGGTGAATAGGGCGAAACTGAAATTTACAAAGTTAATCACAACTACAAGCCGGGTTAGCGGTAGAAATATAATCGAGTCCGAGAGAGAGGGTGAAAAACAAATCGCAAGCAAATAAGGAATGAGACACAAGGATTTGTTTTACCAAGGTTCGGTTCTTGCAAACCTACTCCCCGTTGAGGTGGTCACAAAGACCGGGTCTCTTTCAACTCTTTCCCTCTCTCAAACGGTCACTTAGACCGAGTGAGCTTCTCTTCTCAATCACACGGGACACAAAGTCCCCGCAAGGATCACCACACAATTGGTGTCTCTTGCCTTGGTTACAATTGAGTTTGTCACAAGAAATAATGAGAAAGAAAAGAAGCAATCCAAGCGCAAGAGCTCAAATGAACATAAGTCACTCTCTCACTAGTCACTATTGATTGGAATTGAACTAGAGACTTGGGAGAGGATTTGATCTCTTTGGTGTGTCTTGTATTGAAGGCTATAGCTCTTGTAATGTGTAGAATGTTGGAAACTTGAATGCAATTGAATGTGGGGTGGTTGGGGTATTTATAGCCCCAACCACCAAAATGTGGCCGTTGGAAGTCTGCTGTCACATGACGCACCGAACAGTCCGGTGCGCCACCGGACACTGTCCGGTGCGCCAGCCACGTCAGCCAGCCGTTGGGGTTTGACCGTTGGAGCTCTGACTTGTGGGGCCTCTGGGCTGTCCGGTAGTGCACCGGACAGGTCCTATAGACTGTCTGGTGCGCTTGCTGCGCGTGCTCTGACCTCTGCGCGCGCTGGCGCGCATTTAATGCGTTGCAGTCGACCGTTGCGCTTGAAGTAGCCGTTGCTCCGCTGGCACACCAGACAGTCCGGTGTGTCACCGGACACTGTCCGGTGCATTCACCGGACGGTCCGATGAAGTATAGCGGAGCGGCCTCCATTTTCCCGAAGGTAGCGACTTCAGCTTCGATTTCCCTGGTGCACCGGACACTGTCCGGTGGCACACCGGACAGTCCGGTGCGCCAGACCAGGGTGCCTTTGGGATTTCTCTAGCTCTTTTTGTTTGAACCCATCTTTGGTCTTTTTATTGGTTTGTTGTGAACCTTTGGCACCTGTAGAACTTATAGACTAGAGCAAACTAGTTAGTCCAATTATTTGTGTTGGGCAATTCAACCACCAAAAAATAATTAGGAAAAGGTGTAAGCCTATTTCCCTTTCAATCTCCCCCTTTTTGGTGATTGATGCCAACACAAACCAAAGCGAATATAGAAGTGCAGAATTGAACTATGCATAATGTAAGTGCAAAGATTGCTTGGAACGAAACCAATAAATATTACTTACTAGATGCGCATGGATGTCTTTTCTTCTTATTAACATTTTGGACCACGCTTGCACCACATGTTTTGTTTTGCAAAATGTTTTGGAAATTCTTTTCAAAGTTCTTTTGCAAATAGTCAAAGGTAAATGAATAGGATTTTGAGAAGCATTTTCAAGTGTTGAAATTTTTTTCTCCCCTTGTTTCAAATGCTTTTCCTTTGACTAAACAAAACTCCCCCTTAATAAAATCCTCCTCTTAGTGTTCAAGAGGGTTTTTAATTTTGAAGAGAGTGTACCAATTTGAAATTATATCAAAAATAAGATACCAATTGAAAAACCTCTTTTTAATACCAAATAAAAGACTACATTTTTGAAATTGGTGGTGCTGCGGTCCTTTTGCTTTGGGCTAATACTCTCTCCCCCTTTGGCATGAATCGCCAAAAACAGATGTTTGAGTGAAATATAAGCCCTTTTTAAATACTCTCTCCCCCTTTGGATGGAAGTAAAGGAGTGAAGATTATACCAAAGTTGGAGAGTTGTGCGGAGCGACGACGAAGGATGAATGATTCGGTGGAGCGGAGTGGAAGCCTTGTCTTCGCCGAAAACTCCTTTTCCCTTTCAATCTATGACTTAGCATGAAATGGACTTGAAGGAACACATTAGTCATAGCACATGAAAGAGATGATCAAAGGTATACATATGAGCTATGTATGCAAGACATCAATAAAAATTCCTAGAATCAAGAATATTTAGCTCATGCCTAAGTCTGGTAAAAGTTTGTTCATCCAATGGCTTGGTAAAGATATCGGCTAATTGTTCTTTGGTGCTAACATATGCAATCTCGATATCCCCCTTTTGTTGGTGATCCCTTAGAAAATGATACCGAATGGCTATGTGTTTAGTGCGGCTATGCTCAACGGGATTATCCGCCATGCGGATTGCACTCTCATTATCACATAGAAGAGGAACTTTGGTTAATTTGTAACCATAGTCCCTAAGGGTTTGCCTCATCCAAAGCAATTGTGCGCAACAATGGCCTGCGGCAATATACTCGGCTTCGGCGGTCGAAAGAGCCACAGAATTTTGCTTCTTTGAAGCCCACGACACCAGAGATCTTCCCAAGAACTGGCAAGTCCCCGATGTGCTCTTTCTATTAATTTTGCACCCTGCCCAATCGGCATCGGAATAACCAATTAAATCAAATGTGGATCCCCTGGGGTACCAAAGGCCAAACTTAGGAGTATAAACTAAATATCTCAAGATTCGTTTTACGGCCCTAAGGTGTGCTTCCTTAGGATCGGCTTGGAATCTTGCACACATGCATACGGAAAGCATAATATCCGGTCGTGAAGCACATAAATAAAGTAAGGAACCTATCATCGACCGGTATACCTTTTGATCTACGGATTTACCTCCCGTGTTGAGGTCGAGATGCCCATTAGTTCCCATGGGTGTCTTGATGGGCTTGGCGTCCTTCATCCCAAACTTGGTTAGAATGTCTTGAATGTACTTTGTTTGGCTAATGAAGGTGCCCTCTTGGAGTTGCTTCACTTGAAATCCTAAGAAGTACTCAACTCCCCCGTCATAGACATCTCCAATTTTTGTGCCATGATCCTACTAAATTCCTCACATGTAGATTCGTCAGTAGACCCAAATATAATATCATCAACATAAATTTGGCATACACAAATCATTTGCAAGAGTTTTAGTAAATAAAGTAGGATCGACCTTTCCGACTTTGAAGCCATTAGCAATAAGAAAATCTCTTAGGCATTCATACCATGCTCTTGGGGCTTGCTTGAGCCCATAAAGCGCCTTAGAGAGCCTATAGACATGGTTAGGATACTCACTGTCTTCAAAGCCGGGAGGTTGCTCAACATAGACCTCTTCCTTGATTGGTCCATTGAGGAAGGCACTCTTCACGGCCATTTGATAAAGCTTGAAGCCATGGTAAGTAGCATAGGCTAATAATATACGAATGGACTCAAGCCTAGCTACGGGTGCATAGGTTTCACCGAAATCCAAACCTTCGACTTGTGAATATCCCTTGGCCACAAGTCGGGCTTTGTTCCTAGTCACCACACCATGCTCGTTTTGTTTGTTGCGGAAGACCCACTTGGTTCCTACAACATTTTGGTTAGGACGTGGAACTAAATGACATAGCTCATTCCTCGTGAAGTTGTTGAGCTCCTCTTGCATCGCCATCACCCAATCCGAATCTTGAAGTGCTTCCTCTACCCTGTGTGGCTCAATAGAGGAAACAAAAGAGTAATGCTCACAAAAATGTGCAACACAAGATCTAGTGGTTACCCCTTATGAATGTCGCCGAGGATGGTGTTGACGGGGTGATCTCGTTGGATTGCTTGGTGGACTCTTGGGTGTGGCGGCCTTGGAACTTTCTCATCCTCCTTGTTTTGATCAATTGCATCTCCCCCTTGATCATTGTCGTCGTCTTGAGGTGGCTCATCTTCTTGATCTTCCTCTTCATCATCTTGAGCCTCATCCTCATCTTGAGTTGGTGGAGATGCTTGCATTGAGGAGGATGGTTGATCTTGTGCTTGAATGGGCTCTTCGGATTCCTTAGGACACACATCCCCAATGGACATGTTCCTTAGCGCCACGCATGGAGCCTCTTCATCATCTAATTCATCAAGATCAACTTGCTCTACTTGAGAGCCGTTAGTCTCATCAAACACAATGTCATAAGAAACTTCAACTAGTCCATTGGACTTGTTAAAGACTCTATATGCCCTTGTGTTTGAATCATATCCTAGTAAAAAGCCTTCTACAGCCTTGGGAGCAAATTTTGATTTTCTACCTCTTTTGACAAGAATAAAACATTTGCTACCAAAGACTCTAAAATATGAAACATTGGGATTTTTACCGGTAAGGAGTTCGTAAGATGTCTTCTTGAGGATTCGGTGTAGATACAACCGGTTGATGGCGTAGCAAGCGGTGTTGACCGCCTCGGCCCAAAACCGATCCGAAGTCTTGTACTCATCAAGCATGGTTCTTGCCATGTCCAATAGAGTTCTATTCTTCCTCTCCACTACACCATTTTGTTGTGGCGTGTAGGGAGAAGAGAACTCATGCTTGATGCCCTCCTCCTCAAGGAAGCCTTCAATCTGTGAATTCTTGAACTCCGTCCCATTATCGCTTCTAATTTTCTTGATCCTTAAACCGAACTCATTTTGAGCCCGTCTCAAGAATCCTTTTAAAGTCTCTTGGGTTTGTGATTTTTCCTGCAAAAAGAACACCCAAGTGAAGCGAGAATAATCATCCACAATAACAAGACAATACTTACTCCCGCCGATGCTTATGTAAGCGATCGGGCCGAATAGATCCATGTGAAGGAGCTCCAGTGGTCTGTCGGTCGTTAAGATGTTCTTATGTGGATGATGAGCGCCAACTTGCTTCCCGGCTTGGCATGCGCTACAAATCCTGTCTTTCTCAAAATGAACATTGGTTAGTCCTAAAATGTGTTCACCCTTTAGAAGCTTGTGAAGATTCTTCATTCCAACATGTGCTAGTCGGCGATGCCAGAGCCAGCCCATGTTAGTCTTAGCAATTAAGCAAGTGTCGAGTTCAGCTCTATTGAAATCAACTAAGTATAGCTAACCCTCTAATACTCCCTTAAATGCTACTGAATCATTGAAAGTTCCCTTTGGCCCGAGAACAGGATCTGGATGTCGCCTAGAGGGGGGGGGGTGAATAGGCGAATAAAAATTATCACTTTAAAACTTAAATCTTACTCTACTCGAAGACAGGGTCGCAGTGGAGTGAAGAACCCTTCGAGTAGGTTGCAGCGGAATTGAGATTCCTGTCTTACGAATATCCTGCACTTCAAAGAAAGCTAGTACCACAAGTAAGCAGTGAAGTGCGGATAGAAGAACTGAATAAGACAGAATTAGCACACAACACAGAGCAGAGCAAGTGGACACAAGAATTTATCCCGAGGTTCGGCCAAGCCTGAAATGCTTGCCTAGTCCTCGTTGGAGTTAGCCACACCTGGGCTTGGAGTCTATTTCAACTCCTTCCTCCATTTGCTCAGATCTATCAGTCAGACAGATAGAGCCTTCCACTATGTTGAGGTAGTTACAGCAGAGCCGCGGCTGCTTACAATTTTCTTGGCAGCACTCCGGCAGAGTAACGATATGCTCAAGACTATGCTCTAGCTCGCAGCAGCACTTCTCCACTCTCTAGAGGCTTATAGCTTTGCCTCTACACAAACTATTGAGATATACACGAGAGGGAGAGATAGAATTGATCCGAGTGATGTCTACACTTGTTGGCTGTACTTGTATATTGCTTGAGGCACCTAGGGGTCCCTTTTATAGGCACAAGGGGCCTAGGAGCCGTTGGAAGCAATCCAGGAAGGCAAATCTTGCCTTCAGTCGGTTGGTGCACCGGACAGTCCGGTGCCCGATTTCCTTCCAAAAATGGCGCAGTCGACCGTTGCAGTCATGGAGCCGTTGGCGCACCGGACACTGTCCGGTGCACACCGGACAGTCCGGTGCCCCCATCTGATCGTTGGCTCGGCCACGCGTCACGCGCGGATTGCGCGGCCGACCGTTGGCCCAGCTGACCGTTGGCTCACCGGACAGTCCGGTGAATTATAACCGTACGTCGCCAAACTTCTCCCGAGAGCGGCGACTTCGCCGCAGCCGACTCACCGGACACTGTCCGGTGCACCACCAGACAGTCCGGTGATTTATAGCCGTACGTCGCCGACTTCTCCCGAGAGCGGCCTGTTCACCAGAGTTCAGTCTGGCGCACCGGACACTGTCCGGTGCACCCAGACTGCGCAGACTTTGGCTGAACAAAGCCATCTCTTTTCTAACTTGATTTTTCCTGTTTCCAGCACTTAGACAAATGCGTTAGTACACAAAAACCAATGTACTAAGTCTAGAAACATACCTTCTCTTGGATTTTCACCTCTCTAGCATTTTACATGCTTAAGATTGATGTTGGACTCATAAATCATCAAGTCAGCTTAACTTGATCTACGCTGACATTTCTGAGCTCCAACATCCTGCAAAGGTCACATAGAATATCTCCAAACATAGAAACAACCCAAACTAAAGGTCAGAGTGCACTTAGCTCTTTTGGGCTGCTTCCAGTTCTGTTTTTGACATTTGTTCTCGTTCTAGTGACCTTGATCTCCTTCTTAGAGCTTGGTCTTGAGCCTTATGACTTACACCACATAACTAGAGATGTTTCCTCATTGGTTGTAAGTCATGTCCTTATGTAGTGATCCTTGATGTGCCATAGCTCTTCTCAACTCGATCATCCTTGACTTTGCAAGTCTTCTTCTTCACCCTTGGCTTTAGGTTCCTCAGCCTCTTTGACCTTCTCCCGTGCACTTGGTACCTCGAAGCTCTTCTTGCCTCCATCCTTGGCTTGATCAGTTGTCTCCGAGCTACGCACCCGAGTCTCACTTTATGCAATGTCCATCTTACTTGTGATGCCCATTATCTATCCATCATCTAGTCCTTGGACCATCACACTTGTTCACTTGTGTTGAACCCTGTTAGCTTTACATTAAGCACCTGTTCAACACTTAGCACACTTGTTAGTCCTTTAATTGAGTTGTCATCCAAACACCAAAACCCACAAGAGAGCTTTCAATCTCCCCCTTTTTGGTGATTGATGGCAACACAATTAAAGCTTACATAAGAGTGAAATTTAAAGCACAAATTTTGAGTTCTAAGATTGTAGAATGCTCCCCCTAAATATGTGCTTACATTAAAATCTTAGCTTTGGCCTTAAATGCCAAAATGCACATACTTAGGCTAAATCGAAGCAATTGCTACACCTTAGCACCTGTGGGATGCATTGTGTCAAGGATCAAACCATGATGCGTATAACACACAAATGCACAGAATCAGAGTTAAATACCATTCACTTGAGTGGATATATCACAAGAATATCACGGAATCAGAGTTAAACACCAATCAATTTAAACTAAGATACAAATTTAAAACAATCTTAAAGCATCATACCAATTTAAAACTATCTTAAAGCACCATTAAACTATTAACCATATGCACTATCTTAAAGCACCATTAAACCATTAACCATATGCACCATTATCCACATGACTATCTATTTCAGAATGTGTCGGGGACCATAATTAGGGATACCCTCAAGGCTCCTAATTCTCAGCTGGTAACCCCCATCAGCACAAAGCTGCAAAGGCCTGATGGGTGCGATTAAGTCAGGGATCAGTCCATTCGAGGGACACGATCATGCCTCGCCCGAGCCTAGCCTCGGACAAGGGCAACCAACCCCGGAGGATTTCCGTCTCGCCCGAGGCCCCCCTTCAGCGGCGAACATATTCCCGGCTCGCCCGAGGCCCTGCCTTCGCTAAGAAGCAACCCTGACCAAATCGCCGCACCGACCGACCAAGTCGCAGGAGCATTTAATGCAAAGGTGGCCTGACACCCTTATCCTGACGCGTGCCCCCCAGCCGGCAGAGCCGAAGTGACCGCCGTCACTTCGCCGCTCCACTGACCAGCCTGACAGAAGGACAGCACCGCCTGCGCCACTCCGACTGCAGTGCCACTTGACAGAGTAAGACTGACAGGCAGTCAGGCCCTACCGAAGGCACCATAGGAAGCTCCGCTTTGCCCGACCCAGGGCTTGGACTCGGGCTAAGTCCCGGAAGACGGCGAACTCCGCTCCGCCCGACCCAGGGCTCGGACTCGGGCTAAGTCCCGGAAGAGGGCGAACTCCGCCCGACCCAGGGCTCGGACTCGGGCTAAGTCCCGGAAGACGGCGAACTCCGCTCCGCCCGACCCAGGGCTCGGACTCGGGCTAAGTCCCGGAAGACGGCGAACTCCGCCCGACCCAGGGCTCGGACTCGGGCTAAGTCCCGGAAGACGGCGAACTCCGCCCGACCCAGGGCTCGGACTTGGGCTAAGTCCCGGAAGACGACGATCTCCGCTCCGCCCGACCCAGGGCTCGGACTCGGGCTAAGTCCCGGAAGACGGCGAACTCCGCCCGACCCAGGGCTCGGACTCGGGCTAAGTCCCAGAAGACGACGATCTCCGCCTCGCCCGACCCAGGGCTCGGACTTGGGCTCGGCCCCAGAAGACGACGATCTCCGCCTCGCCCGACCCAGGGCTCAGACTTGGGCTCGGCCCCAGAAGACGACGAACTCCGCTTCGCCCGACCCCAGGGCTCGGACTCCGCCCCGGCACCAGCCGGCAATCTCCGCCTCGCCCGACCCGGGGGCTCAGACTCGACCTCGGCTTCGGAGGAGCTTCCACATCGCCCAACCTACGGCGCAGACCAGCCACGTCAACATGAGGCGCCATCATCACCCTACCCCGAGCTGACTCGGGCCGCAGGGAACAAGACCGGCGTCCCATCTGGCTCGCTCCGCCAGATAGGCAATGATGGCGCCCCGCATGCTCTGTGACGACGGCGGCTCTCAGCCCCCTTACGGAAGCAAGAGGACGTCAGCAAGGACTCAACCGCTCTGACAGCTGTCCCTTCGCCAAGCTCCATCGCTCCTCCGACGGCCACGACATCACACCAGCTGGGTGCCAAGATCTCTCCGGCTGCCACAACGGCATGTACCTAGGGCGCTAGCTCACCTCCGCTAGACACGTAGCACTCTGCTACACCCCCCATTGTACACCTGGATCCTCTCCTTACGCCTATAAAAGGGAGGACCAGGGCCCTCTTAGAGAAGGTTGGCCGCGCGGGGACGAGGACGAGACACGCGCTCGCTCGGAGCCGCTCGCTCCCTCTCCCGCGTGGACGCTTGTAACCCCCTACTGCAAGCGCACCCGACCTGGGCGCGGGACAAACACGAAGGCCGCGGGATTCCCACCTCTCTCACGCCGGTCTCCGGCCGCCTCGCTCTCCCCCCTTCGCGCTCGCTCTCGCGCTCGACCCATCTGGGCTGGGGCACGCGGCGACATTCACTCGTCGGCTCAGGGACCCCCCAGTCTCGGAACACCGATAGTTGGCGCGCTAGGTAGGGGCCTTCTGCGTGTTGACGAACAGCTTCCCGTCAAGCTCCAGATGGGCAGTCTCCAGCAACCTCTCCAACCCGGGACGATGCTCCGTTTCGGGAGTCTTGAGTTCATGTCCCTCGACGGCAGCTACGACATGATACTCCTTCCACCGCCGTGCGACAACAACAGTGGCGGCCGACAACCCGCCCGCCGGCGGCGGAATCCGCGACATCTTCCCCGCATGGTGGAAGAACAATCTTCGAGCTCACCCCGTCCTCTCCCCCGCCGACGGAGGAGGAGGCGGGGGAACCAAGGCCAAGCAGGAGACAACGCCTCATCGGCTGTCGAGCGAGTCGACGGCCCCAGCACCCCAACGGGGGGCGCACCGGGCGTCGACCTCGCGTTTGAGACGAAGGCGAGCGCCGTCTCCCCGCGACACGCCAAACCCGAGCAAGCGGACGACGCCAGCACGCTCGCGAAAAGCTTGCTGGACGTCACCCTCGTACCTGAGACGACGGCGCAGTCAGTCCCCGACGCGACCTTATCGCCGCCCGTCGACCAAAAGGTACCGATCGATTCCCATCCCGCGTCTTTCGGATTCAGCCTCAACCCGTCTAGCGACTTCGCTTTGGCGGGCGCACTCGTAGAGGCAAGTCCAATCCCTCTGGGGTTTCGTATGCGGCCACCTTAGGACCGGCTGACGGACGTCTCGACCTACGGGCCCTCTGGGTCCGAGGAAGACGACGAGCCCAGCATCTGTTGGGATTTCTCTGGACTTGGCAACCCTAGTGCCATGCGGGACTTCATGACCGCATGCGACTACTGCCTTTCCGACTGTTCCGACGGTAGCCGTAGCCTCGGCGACGAGGACCGCGGCCCAAGTCGCGAATGCTTCCACGTCGATCTAGGGGGTCCCCCCGAAGGCAACCATCTCGGCATGCCGGAGGACGGTGACCTCCCTAGGCCGGTGCCTCGCGTTGACATCCCACGGGAGCTAGCTGTGGTCCCCGTTCAGGCGGGGGGTCATGACCCACAGCTCGAGCAAATCCGCGGGGTGCAGGCCAGGCTCGACGAGGGAGCAGGAGCGCTTGAGCCGATCCGTCGGGACGTCGGGCAGGCATGGGTGGGCCAACCTCCGGCCGGAGAAATACGTCATCTACCCAGGGCTTCCAACACCGCATCACCGACGACGTCAGGCTCAGGCCACCACCCGCATCCAGTGGGGTCGGCCAGAACCTGGCGGCAGCAGCAATGCTTCTTCGCGCGATGCCAAAGCCATCAACCACCGAGGGGCGGCGAATCCAGGGAGAGCTCAAGAATCTCCGGGAAGGCGCCGCGGTCCGACGGGCCGAGAGCTCTGCCTCCCGAAGGTAGGGGTACCCCTCGGAACCTCATGCTGCGACTTCCCGATTCATGCGGGAAGCCTCGGTCTACACCGGGCGCACGCGCAACACAGCGCCTGCGGCCCCGGGTCGCCTCGGCAACGAGCACCGTCACCGCGACCGACGGACCCACCTCGACGAGAGGGTGCACCGAGGCTACCACCCCAGGCGTGGGGGACGCTACGACAGCGGGGAGGATCGGAGTCCCTCGCCCGAACCACCCGGTCCGCAAGCCTTCAGCCGAGCCATCCGACGGGCGCCGTTCCCGACCCGGTTCCGACCCCCGACTACTATCACAAAGTACTCGGGGGAGACGAGACCGGAACTGTGGCTCGTAGACTACCGTCTGGCCTGCCAACTGGGTGGAACGGACGATGACAACCTCATCATCCGCAACCTCCCCCTGTTTCTCTCCGACTCCGCTCGCGCCTGGTTGGAGCACCTGCCTCCGGGGCAGATCTCCAACTGGGACGACCTAGTCCAAGCTTTCACCGGCAATTTCCAGGGCACGTATGTGCGCCCCGGAATTCCTGGGACCTCCGAAGCTGCCGACAGCAGCCGGGCGAGTCTCTCCGAGACTACATCCGACGATTCTCGAAGCAGCGCACCGAGCTGCCCAACATCACTGACTCGGATGTCATCGGCGCGTTCCTCGCTGGCACCACCTGCCGTGACCTGGCGAGCAAGCTGGGCCACAAGACCCCCACCAGGGCGAGCGAGCTGATGGACATCGCCACCAAGTTCGCCTCCGGCCAGGAGAAGGTCGAGGCTATCTTCTGAAAGGACAAGCAGCCCCAGGGCCACCCATCGGAAGGTACTCCCGAGGCGTCAACTCAGCGCAGCGCCAAGAAGAAGGGCAAGAAGAAGTCGCAAGCGAAACGCGACGCCGCCGACGCGGACCTTGTCACCGCCGCCGAGTACAAGAACCCTCGGAAGCCCCCCGGAGGTGCCAACCTCTTCGACAAGATGCTCAAGGAGCCGTGCCCCTATCACCAGGGACCGGTCAAGCACACCCTTGAGGAATGCGTCATGCTTCGGCGCCACTTCCACAGGGCCGAGCCACCCGCGGAGGGTGGCAAGGCCCGCGACGACGACAAGAAGGAAGATTACCAGGCAGGAGAGTTCCCCGAGGTCCACGACTGCTTCATGATCTATGGTGGGCAAGCGGCGAACACCTCGGCTCGGCACCGCAAGCAAGAGCGCCGGGAGGTCTGCTCGGTGAAGGTGGCGGTGCCAGTCTATCTAGACTGGTCCGACAAGCCCATCACCTTCGACCGAGATGATCACCCCGACCATGTGCCGAGCCCGGGGAAATACCCGCTCGTCGTCGACCCCATCATCGGCGACGTCAGGCTCACCAAGGTCCTCATGGACGGAGGCAGCAGCCTCAACATCATCTACGTCGAGACCCTCGGGCTCCTGCGTGTCGATCTGTCCTCTGTCCGGGCAGGCGCTGCGCCCTTCCATGGGATCATCCCTGGGAAGCGCGTCCAACCCCTCGGACAGCTCGACCTTCCCATCTGCTTCGGAACACCCTCCAACTTCCGAAGGGAGACCCTGACGTTCGAGGTGGTCGGGTTCCGAGAAACCTACCACGCGGTGCTGGGGAGGCCGTGCTATGCGAGGTTCATGGCCGTCCCCAACTACACCTACCTGAAGCTCAAGATGCCGGGCCCCAACGGGGTCATCACCGTCGGCCCTACGTACAAACACGTTCGAATGCGACGTGGAGTGCGTAGAGTACGCCGAGGCCCTCGCCGAGTCCGAGGCCCTCATCGCCGACCCGGAGAGCCTCTCTAAGGAGGTGCCAGACGTGAAGCGTCACACCGGCAACTTTGAGCCAGCGGAGACGGTTAAGTCCGTCCCCCTCGACCCCAGCGGCGACACCTCCAAGCAGATCTGGATCGGCTCCGGGTTCGATCCCAAATAGGAAGCAGTGCTCGTCGACTTTCTCCGCGCGAACGCCGACGTCTTCGTGTGGAGTCCCTCGGACATGCCCGGCATACCGAGGGATGTCGCCGAGCACTCGCTGGACATCCGAGCCAGAGCCTGACCCGTCAAGCAGCCGCTGCGCCGATTCGACGAGAAGCGCAGAGCCATAGGCGAGGAAATCCACAAGCTAATGGCGGCAGGGTTCATCAAAGAGGTATTCAATCCCGAATGGCTTGCCAACCCTGTGCTTGTGAGAAAGAAAGGGGGGAAATGGCGGATGTGTGTAGACTACACTGGTCTCAACAAAGCATGTCCGAAAGTTCCCTACCCTCTGCCTCGCATCGACCAAATCGTGGATTCCACTGCTGGGTGCGAAACCCTGTCTTTCCTCGATGCCTACTCAGGGTATCATCAAATCAGGATGAAAGAGTCCGACCAGCTCGCGACTTCTTTCATCACGCCCTTCGGCATGTACTGCTATGTCACCATGCCGTTCGGCTTGAGGAATGCGGGCGCGACGTACCAGCGGTGCATGAACCATGTGTTCGGCGAACACATTGGCCGCACGGTCGAGGCCTACGTCAATGACATCGTAGTCAAGACGAGGAAAGCCTCCGACCTCCTTTCCGACCTTGGAGCGACATTCCGATGTCTCAAGGCGAAAGGCGTCAAGCTCAATCCCGAAAAGTGTGTCTTCGGGGTGCCCCGAGGCATGCTCTTGGGGTTCATCGTCTCCGAGCAGGGCATCGAAGCCAACCTGGAGAAGATCGCAGCCATTACCAGCATGGGGCCCATCAAGGACTTGAAAGGCGTACAAAGGGTCATGGGATGCCTCGCGACTCTGAGCCGCTTCATCTCACGCCTCGGCGAGAGAGGTCTACCTCTGTACCGTCTCTTAAGGAAGGCCGAGTGCTTCACTTGGACCCCCGAGGCCGAGGAAGCCCTCGGGAACCTGAAGGCGCTCCTCACAAAGGCGCCCATCTTGGTGCCCCCAGCTGCCGGAGAAGCCCTCCTGGTCTACGTCGCCGCGACCACTCAGGTGGTTAGCGCCGCGATTGTGGTCGAGAGGCAAGAATAGGGACATGCATTGCCTGTTCAAAGGCCAGTCTACTTCGTCAGCGAGGTACTGTCCGAAACCAAGATCCGCTACCCACAAGTTCAGAAGCTGCTGTACGCGGTGATCCTAACGCGACGGAAGCTGCGACACTACTTCGAGTCTCATCCGGTAACTGTGGTGTCATCCTTCCCCCTGGGAGAGATCATCCAGTGCCGAGAGGCCTCGGGTAGGATTGCAAAGTGGGCGGTGGAGATCATGGGCGAGACAATCTCGTTCGCTCCCCGGAAGGCCATTAAGTCCCAGGTCTTGGCGGACTTCGTGGCTGAATGGGTCGACACCCAGCTACCGACGGCTCCGATCCAACCGGAGCTCTAGACCATGTTCTTCGACGGGTCGCTGATGAAGACAGGAGCCGGTGCAGGCCTACTCTTCATCTCACCCCTCGGAAAGCATCTACGCTACGTGCTACGCCTCCACTTCCCGGCGTCCAACAATGTGGCCGAATATGAGGCTCTGGTCAACGGGTTGCGGATCGCCATCGAGCTAGGGGTCCGACGCCTCGACGCTCGTGGTGACTCGCAGCTCGTCATCGACCAAGTCATGAAGAACTCCCATTGTCGCGACCCGAAGATGGAGGCCTACTGCGATGAGGTTCGGCGCTTGGAAGACAAGTTCTACGGGCTCGAGCTCAACCACATCGCTCAGCACTACAACGAGACTGCGGACGAGCTGGCTAAAATAGCCTCGGGGCGAACGACGGTTCCCCCGGACGTCTTCTCCCGAGACCTGCATCAACCCTCCGTCAAGATCGACAACACGTCCGAGCCCGAGGTACCCTCGGCCCAGTCCGAGGCACCCACGGCTCAACCCGAGACGCCCTCGGCTCAGTCCGAGGCACCCTCGGCTCATCCCGAGGCACCCTCAGCTCGGCCCGAGGCGCCCTCGGTTCAGTCCGAGGTACCCTCGGCCCCCGAGGGTGAGGCACTGCGCGTCGAGGAGGAGCGAAGCGGGGTCGCGCCTAATCGAAGCTGGCAGACCCCGTACCTGCAATATCTCCACCGAGGAGAGCTACCCCTCGACCGAGCCGAGGCTCGGCGGGTGGCGCGGCGCGCCAAGTCGTTCGTCTTGCTGGGAGATGAGAAGGAGCTCTACCACCGCAGCCCCTCAGGCATCCTCCAGCGATGCATCTCCATCGCCGAAGGTCAGGAACTCCTGCGAGAGATACACTCGGGGGCTTGCGGCCATCACGCAGCGCCTCGAGCCCTTGTCGGGAACGCTTTCCGGCAAGGCTTCTACTGGCCGACGGCGGTGGCCGACGCTACCAGAATCGTCCGCACCTGCGAAGGGTGTCAATTCTATGCGAGGCAGACCCACCTGCCTGCTCAGGCTCTGCAGACGATACCCATCACCTGACCTTTTGCGGTGTGGGGCCTGGACCTCGTCGGCCCCTTGCAGAAGGCACCCGAGGGCTACACGCACCTGCTGGTCGCCATCGACAAATTCTCCAAGTGGATCGAGGTCCGACCCCTGAACAGCATCAGGTCCGAGCAGGCGGCGGTGTTCTTCACCAACATCATCCATCGCTTCGGGGTCCCAAACTCCATCATCACCGACAACGGCACTCAGTTCACCGGCAGAAAGTTCCTGGACTTCTGCAAGGATCACCACATTCGGGTGGACTGGGCCGCCGTGGTTCATCCCATGACGAATGGGCAGGTGGAGCGTGCCAACGGCATGATTCCACAAGGGCTCAAGCCTCGGATCTACAACGACCTCAACAAGTTCGGCAAGCGATGGACGAAGGAACTCCCCTCGGTGGTCTGGAGTCTGAGGACAACACCGAGCCACGGGCTTCACGCCGTTCTTTCTAGTCTATGGGGCCGAAGCCATCTTGCCCACAGACTTAGAATACGGTTCCCCGAGGACGAGGGCCTACACCGACCAAAGCAACCAAGTCAGCCGAGAAAACTCGCTGGACCAGCTGGAGGAGGCTCGGGACCAGGCCTTGCTACACTCGGCACGGTACCAGCAGTCCCTGCGACGCTACCACGCCCGAGGGGTCCGGTCCCGAGACCTCCAGGTGGGCGACCTGGTGCTTCGGCTGCGACAAGACGCCCGAGGGCGGCACAAGCTCACGCCTCCCTGGGAGGGGCCATTCGTCATCGCCAAGGTTCTGAAGCCCGGAACATACAAGCTGGCCAACAGTCAAGGCGAGGTCTACGGCAACGCCTGGAACATCCAACAGCTACGTCGCTTCTACCCTTAAGATGTTTTCAAGTTGATCATATACCTCGCACCCACGCAAAGTTTAGTCATCAAGGAAGGGTCGGCCTCGCCTCGGCAAAGCCCGACCCTCCCTCGGGGGCTAAAAGGGGGGGAACCCCCTCTGCGTCGAAATTTTCCTCGAAAAAAGATCTTTTCTGCCAGAATGTCTTTCACGCTTTTTGGCTACTTCGAAAGTGGATCCTGAAAACGACGGAGTACACGTAAGCAGCCAAGGCTGACCGAGCCGAGGGACTCCTACGCCTCCGGGATACGGATACCTCACTCATCACCTTCTGCGATAAGTAACTCACGTTCGGATAAGTGATTCTGCGGACCGAACAAGTCTTCACGTTCGAAAGCTCTTCTGCCGAAGCGATCCTTCGAGCCTTCTCGACTGTGTCGGTGACACAGCCCCATGGACGGGTAAGAGTGCGCGTAAGCGGCAAGGCCGACCGAGCCGAGGGACTCCTACGCCTCCGGGATACGGATACCTCACTCATCACCTTCCGCGAGAAGCAACTCTTGCTCGCACAAACATTTCTGTTACCGACAAAAAAGTCCAGATACTCGAAACGAAAGGAAAAGAGACGCAGCTTTACAACATGGCGAGGGTGTGTTTAGGCCTCGGCAGTCACAGGAAACACACACTACAAGACAATCCGATCCTGCAGGCTCGGATCTTGACGGCTGAAGGGAGCAGCAGCACCCTTGGCATCGACGACACCTTCGGCGAGGGCCGACCTAGCCTTGGACTGCGACGCGGTCCGAGGATCTCCACTCTGGAGGACGACGTCATCACCACACCCGGGCCATCGCCGCCAGGGTCTACTCCGGGAATCTGGCCTGAGCAGGCGGCTCGGCCGGTCACCCCGGGGCCTCGGCCAGCTGCCCTCCAAGGACGTCAGCCCGACCCAAGGCCTCGGCTGGTCAATTCCGGCGTCGGTCCCGCTAACGGATGACCCGGCCGGGCTCCGGCCAACCAGGTTCTTCTTTTCGAGCCAACTCTGCCTCTGTTCATGTTGATTCCGCTACCCCTAGCCTCAGCTCATCGAAGAGCGGCCGAGGGTTTCCTTTAACTAAGTGAGAGAAGCCTCGGACAACAAGGCCGACCGAGCCGAGGGACTCCTACGCCTCCGGGATACGGATACCTCACTCGTCACCTGTACACGGGGCGACTCTCGCTTGGTGAAGCGGTTCAGACAACCAACAGGCGAGTCTTAGTGCTCGAAAAGGAAAAAAACACGGCTCCATGCCGAAATCACCTACATGTTCAGGCCCCGACAGCCACGATGAACAAAAACCCTGGCATTCGAAGTGCCATTACAAACGGAACTCCGGTTCCGCCTCCGTAGGTACGAACAACCCCACTCGACGGGGGAGGGGCCTGCGGAGCAACAGAAGACCGACGGACGGCTCGCCTTCGCCCGCTCCAGCAGCAGCGACAACGACCCCCTCTACGGGTGGCCAAACTGCAGCGGCGATGGCCTCAGGGCGAACGCCGCTGCAACCTTGCCCTCGCCCATGCCGACGCTCGAGGGGCAAGGACAAGTACAAAGAGCCGGAGGCCCGGAGCGCGGATGGTGGCGGTGATCCCGTCGGCGACGGGGACTTCTCGAGCCGCCTCCGCCTCGGCACCGACGACAGGGGCCGTCAGCCCGCCGGCAGATCCCCGCTCGGATCCTCCCGGACGAGCAGGGCACCGACCTCCCCGCGGAGGCACCGTGCCGGTGCAAAGGCAGGACCGCCCCAGAACACGAACGCCACCCTAGCAGCGCGCGACATCTTGGGCGGTCCTCCCGTGCACACAGCGTGGCAGCCGCCTTCCGGCGGGAGGGGGCACCGGGGGCCAACCCGACGAGCCCGACGCGCTGGGGCTGGCGACGCCTGCCATCGACCGGCCCCGCGTTGTCGAAGTCCGACCCGCCCGCAGGGCCAGCGAGCGCCCTCTCCCTCGAACGCCGCGGGAGAGGGTGACCCACGAACCCGCGCGGGAGGTAGAGCTCCGGCTCAGCCCGGCCTCCACCCCAGCAAGGATGATGAACATCCTTGAAGCTGAGGGTGGGACCAAGATCGCAGCTCGGCTCGCTTTCCCCCACCATCAAGCTGGAGGTCACCGTCTTGGGTGACCGCCGGCGGAGGGGTGCAGCCGGGCTGCATGATGAAAATCCTTGAAGCCGAACGATGGCTGAAAGGTACCAACTCCCGCGGAGTTGCGTTCCCCCAACGACGAGGCGGGAAGACGGCGGATCTCCCCCATCCGGGGACTTGGAAGGTGGAAAGACACGATGCATAAGGGAGCGCGAAGACATGGTCGCCTTCCAAGGGGGTCACCCTCCTTTTAAGGGCGGTTCTCCCTACTCGCATCCCCAGCCGTCACGGGCTGAGTCTTCTTCAACACACCCCAAGGTCCTCCCCTGCGGCGCGGGGGCTGGGTCCCACACGTCATGCAAGCCGGCTCAGAGCAGAAGAAGCCAAACCGCTGCGCGTGGTGCGCACAACCGCCCAGCGGTTACAAGCGACCCTCCACTTTTGCCCAGACCAGCGGGCGAAAGGGTGGGCGGCCATGCAGGCGGCATGCAACCGCGCCAGGTGGGCGCGCTTCTCCGACTCCCAACACGCCCGGCATGGAGGCCCAGGCCCACGCGTCATGCAACCGGCGCGCCGAATGCTTCGTGCATGCAACTGCACCGCCACTTGCGCCACTACCGCGCCTCCTCGACTGCGGAACCAATACCGCGACTCGAGACGACCCGACGCGTGACCCAGCAGCACCAGCCTGGCGCGACGGTCAACGCGGCCAAAAGTGAGACGGCAGTAATGGCGGTGGCAGGCGGGCAGGAGCAGCGGCCACGTCGTCAGCCAAGCTTACGTCCCATCCGGGGGCAGCGAGAGAACCCTCTCTCACGACGTGAAGACGACGCGCCCGTGATCCGTTCCTCGAACGACTCGCGCACGCGCAACGGTCGCCCCTCCAACCACTCGCCCCGTCGCATTAACTCCGCGGCGGGACACGCGGCGCCTCTGGCAGGAGAAACGGGCGACGCTTTGCCTTCGCCATAATGACCGCGTCCAAAAAGGTACGTCGCGTCGTTCGATTTCGTATCCTTTTCCGTTTTTCCTCTTTCTCTCTCTTGCAACAGGGACCGGGAAAGGGGGATACCCCGAAAAGGATCCTTCCCTGAGAAGGAACCAGGCTCCGAGCCCCCCAATTGATCAGAGGTTCGAAGGCTGGCCCCCCGGAAGGGTTCAACAGCCGCCTCAGATTGCGTGGGCCCTGCACCCACTACTGGTCAGAGGTTCGAAGGTCGGCCCCTCGAAAGGGTTCCACGGCCGCCTCAGGCTACTCGGGCTCCGTGCCCATTACTGATCAGGGGTTCGAAGGCTGGCCCCCGAAGGGTTCACAGCCGCCTCAGACGCCGAGCGAGGGATGACCATGGGTACGTTCGATACATAACCAAGGCTCGGGCTGCACTCCCGAGGTACCCTAGGACATTTCTGAGACCAGCGGGAACGATCTTGTAACAGAATCCCATCAGAGGGAGGCATCGAGCCCTCGGACCCCATCGCCAGGGGACCGGGTCTGGCAGATCACCCGCAGGTACTTTTGGGCGTGCCTCTGGGCCCCTAGCCGACCCCTAACGAACGGGGCACGGACGTCCACTCGGATTACCCGCTTGCAGCTCATCGGAGACACCATGTTCGGCGCCCATCGAGGGCAACATGGCGCTTTCCCCCCTCCTCCTTGCGGAAAGGCGACGCAGGGGCGTATGTAAAAAAGCCGAGTCTACCCCTGACCGCCCTCTCGCTCTGTGCAGAGGCTCGGGGGCTGCTCTCGCAAACCCGGCTCCGGCCGAACCGTTGACAGCGTCAACACACCAGCCCGAGAACTTGGGACCCGACCGTACACCTGGGCTACGGCCAGCTTGCATGAGGGAACGACCAGACCAGCCGAAGCACTACGTGAGGCAGTAAGACCTCGAAGGAGTGAAACCACTCCTCCGAGGCCTCGGGGGCTACACCCGGCGGGTGTGCTCGCGCGCACCCACCGGAACAAAATGCAACCGAGAAAGGCTGGTCCCCTTGCAAAAAAGTGCGACGAAAGCCTCCAAGCGAGTGCAAACACTCCCTTCGAGGCTCGGGGGCTACTGTCGGGGACCATAATTAGGGGTACCCTCAAGGCTCCTAATTCTCAGCTGGTAACCCCCATCAGCACAAAGCTGCAAAGGCCTGATGGGTGCGATTAAGTCAGGGATCAGTCCATTCGAGGGACACAATCACGCCTCGCTCAAGCCTAGCCTCGGACAAGGGCAGCCGACCCCGGAGGATTTCCGTCTCGCCCGAGGCCCCCCTTCAGCGGCGAACATATTCCCGGCTCGCCCGAGGCCCTGCCTTCGCTAAGAAGCAACCTGACCAAATCGCCGCACCGACCGACCAAGTCGCAGGAGCATTTAATGCAAAGGTGGCCTGACACCCTTATCCTGACGCGCGCCCCCCAGTCGGCAGAGCCGAAGTGACCGCCGTCACTTTGCCGCTCCACTGACCGGCCTGACAGAAGGACAGTGCCGCCTGCGCCACTCTGACTGCAGTGCCACTTGACAGAGTAAGACTGACAGGCAGTCAGGCCCTGCCGAAGGCACCATAGGAAGCTCCGCTTTGCCCGACCCCGGGCTCGGACTCGGGCTAAGTCCCGGAAGACGGTGAACTCCGCTCCGCCCGACCCAGGGCTCGGACTCGGGCTAAGTCCCGGAAGACGGCGAACTCCGCCTGACCCAGGGCTCGGACTCGGGCTAAGTCCCGGAAGACGGCGAACTCCGCTCCGCCCGACCCAGGGCTCGGACTCGGGCTAAGTCCCGGAAGACGGCGAACTCCGCCCGACCCAGGGCTCGGACTCGGGCTAAGTCCCGGAAGACGGCGAACTCCACCCGACCCAGGGCTCGGACTCGGGCTAAGTCCCGGAAGACGACGATCTCCGCTCCGCCCGACCCAGGGCTCGGACTCGGGCTAAGTCCCGGAAGACGGCGAATTCCGCCTGACCCAGGGCTCGGACTCGGGCTAAGTCCCAAAAGACGATGATCTCCGCCTCGCCCGACCCAGGGCTCGGACTTGGGCTCGGCCCTAGAAGACGACGATCTCCGCCTCGCCCGACCCAGGGCTCGGACTTGGGCTCGGCCCCAGAAGACGACGAACTCCGCTTCGCCCGACCCCAGGGCTCGGACTCCGCCCCGGCACCAGCCGGCAATCTCCGCCTCGCCCGACCCGGGGGCTCGGACTCGACCTCGGCTTCGGAGGAGCTTCCACATCGCCCAACCTAGGGTGCAGACCAGCCACGTCAATAGGAGGCGCCATCATCACCCTACCCCGAGCTGACTCGGGCCGCAGGGAACAAGACCGGCGTCCCATCTGGCTCGCTCCGCCAGATAGGCAATGATGGCGCCCCACATGCTCTGTGACGACGGCGGCTCTCAGCCCCCTTACGGAAGCAAGAGGACGTCAGCAAGGACTCAACCGCTCCGACAGCTGTCCCTCCGCCAAGCTCCATCGCTCCTCCGACGGCCACGACATCACACCAGCTGGGTGCCAAGATCTCTCCGGCTGCCACAACGGCATGTACCTAGGGCGCTAGCTCACCTTCGCTAGACACGTAGCACTCTGCTACACCCCCCATTGTACACCTGGATCCTCTCCTTACGCCTATAAAAGGGAGGACCAGGGCCCTCTTAGAGAAGGTTGGCCACGCGGGGACGAGGACGAGACACGCGCTCGCTCGGAGCCGCTCGCTCCCTCTCCCGCGTGGACGCTTGTAACCCCCTACTGCAAGCGCACCCGACCTGGGCGCGGGACAAACACGAAGGCCACGGGATTCCCACCTCTCTCACGCTGGTCTCCGGCCGCCTCGCTCTCCCCCCTTCGCGCTCGCTCTCGCGCTCGACCCATCTGGGCTGGGGCACGCGGAGACATTCACTCGTCGGCTCAGGGACCCCCCGGTCTCGGAACACCGACAGAATGAACACAATAACACACTAGCAAAGCAACACAATAACACACTAGCAAAGCTCAAACTAACACATCACCCCTTAGGATAAGCTTTCCTCTCAGGTTGAGATAAGCTTTAATGCACAACTTCTCCCCCTTTGACATCAAACACCAAAAACCATACTCAAGCAGGAACATGGGATGATGTCAAGGAACAACAGGGTGTTAAGGAGGAAAAACACACTATCAAAACTCCCCCTTATCCATTAAACATATGCACCAGAGATATTAAAATACATTTACGCAAAATATCAATACTTCCTTTTGTACCTTTACCATGTTGTGATGTGCTTCCCATCTTGAAAGTATTAATCTCTCGGGAGCTTCTCCACACTTGTGCCTGATCCTTTATCCTAACCTTTTCTTGTTGCTAAGACACCAAGCTTAGAGCAAGTTATAATATTGTGGCACAAGATGAAGCTTCTATTCTAGTGATTATCAAAAGATGTCAATTGAAGCAAACTATCACGGCTACCAATTGAAAGGTCATTTATTATCATAGCTCCATGATTTTTAAGGATAAGCATCTTGTATCACCAAAAATTATAGAGCATGAGCAATCTAAAAATATGCAATTACTCACGACTTAAGATACCAATTTCTTGACTTACAGAGGTACCCAAGTCCTGATTGCTCCATTTCTTGCTCATCCTCTCTTTTCCACCTTGAGACTATACAAGATCACTCAAGAAACAATTAGTCTCAAAAGACACAAGTTATGTGTGCTCCCTCTAAACTTGTGCATCAAGTATTTGAATAACTTGCACTTTGCACTTTCTAGCTTTCTCAGAACTAGAGGGGATCACAACATCTCTTGGTTAAGGCATACTCTATCAATTTCATCACAAAGATACACCAATTGAATACCAAATGAAAGGTTGACTTAATACAATAATGCATGCCTCAAGAAGTATAACATTTTACAAGCAACCTAGACATGCTTCATACATGACAATCATTGCACCACATATACCAATTGAAGGACAACACGATCATGCATATAAAGCACAATGTCTAAGCACATCATAATTAAGAAGGTTCCTTAGGTACACCAAAAGAAACAACATTTTAAAGTAAGGAGCACCTAAGCCAAGATACTACCAATTCAGAGGCAAGACCATAGCTGTGATCACAATCAATGGAACTTCAAGATATTCAATGAAATTGCATAGTTCCATTCTCCATACCTTTGCCTTTTCCTGAATTGCCATGAGAGCACCAGTTGTCACTAATTGAGGGCTCCTTTTGTTTATGCACCTTATAGCTCAAAAGGGTGCATTAGAGGCACAACATGGATTTTGGTATTCACACAATACCAACCTAGAGTAATCATGTGAACATAAACTAAACAAAATGTCATAGTTGCACAAAGGTTAATCATTAAAACCATAAAGAATAACTCACAAAGGGATACAGGTTTATTCACGAACACAAAAAGAGTTAATCGTGGTGGATATATCTAATGAAAAACTACCCATTAAATGATTCAAGAGACATAACCTCTAAAGCACACAATCATGATTAAGCACGCATGGTTATGATTTTGGAAATCATTAATCATTGATTGAAAGGTACTCAACACAGGCAATCAAAAAAGCATAACTGCTCCAAGGACAGGTAGCACAACAATCAGACTTAAGAGCAGTACTGATAATGTACTTAAGAAGCACAGGTACCGTCCTTTGGAGAGCCAGATGCACAATCAAGGTCCTTTGCTTGATTCACCAATGATGATTAAGGACCTCTACAACTTATTTCACTTGAGATGAACATGGAATTAGTGTCTCACAATAATTCAACTTTGGGTCAATGAATAAACACCAAAACAATTAACAGCTTAAGCATAGAGTTTGAGTTAACCGTATTAAGCTCTCCCATGGTCTCCAGTCCATCTCAAGGAACCTGCATGGTCTAGTTAGCACAGTTTGGTACCCATCTCGGGATGGGTCCATATCGATTATCCAAAAAAGCCTTTGGTACCCAAATAGCATTTGTGCTAGTCCTAGGTGATCTCATGATTGATCTAGCACAAGAGTATGATTTGGGTCTCCTAAGCGAATAAGATTGAGACAAATTTACTTGCTTAGGAACCTCACCTTTATTACATACCTTGGATAGATGACCCTGCTCACCACACTTGTAGCAGAAGCGTCGCTCAACCTGACATGACGCTTGCTGTTTGTCATTTTCCTTGGTGAGAGTCATCTTGGAGATTGCACATGCTTGATTCATCAATAGAGGACAAGAAGTGATCGTGTGGTTCTTGTCATTACATCCGAAGCATCTCCTTATCCCTTCTCCCTTGTCGTTGTATGGACACGACGCAATGAGGTGTCCTGCCTTATTGCACTTAAATCACCCCCTTTTCCCTTTTCTCTTTTTGTTCTTGGATGACATAGAGAAATGGTCAGTGCAAACAACATGATTAATTGAATCTTTACCTTTTTCCAAGCTCATGTTGATTTCTTCATCTTTAGGAACATCCTTCTTATGGAGCTTAACACTTGCTTCAGTTTTTCCCTTCTCAAGCTTCTTCACCACGCGCCCGTGGATATCTTGAGAAGGTTGAGCAATGCGTCTTCTCCTTAATTGTCTTTGCTTCTTGTTCCCACACAATTTCTTTTGTGACCCTACAACTTTTTGCTCATTTAAACACTCGCTTCCTTTTGAGCGACAGGGGTTAGCACATGGTGATAGATTATCCAAATGTGTACTTGTGCACGAATGAGGTTCACATGAATTTAAGTTCGTAATTACGACCTTATGAGCAACATCAAGCATGATATGGTCATCAACTAATTTATTATGAGAATATGACAACATATCATACTTTTCACCTAGAGCAAGTTTTTCTAAGTTTATCATTTCTACTTGACTCCTAAGCATAGAATTTTTAGTTTTAAGTTGAGCAGCATTAGATAATACATCATGATTATTTCTTTGCTCAATTAAAACAGATTCATACCGTTGGACCAAATTCTCATGAGAGTACTTTAGCTCCTCATGTTTTTTGGTCATCTTCTCCAGGCTGTCGTTGGTTTTGATGAGAGTCTCCTCTAGCCTGAGAAGCGTCTCGCCTTGTTCCTTGTTCCTTCTCAACAGCTTAATCAAGAACGCTTTGTCTTCTTTGTTGAGATGGATGTAGAAACAGCGAATCTCCTCTTTCACATCGTCGGTCTCATTTTCCCTGTCATTATTATCAGTGGAAGCAAAACAGGAAAATGTACCTTGTGATGATGTAGACTCCTCATCCTCATATTCTTCCTCATCATCGCTTTTGTCTCCACCATCATTGTTAGCAATAAGACATTTATTACTAGTGGAAGACAAACTTGTTGATGAGGTGGATTCATCGTTTGGTTGCCATCGTTCTTGTTCTTCTCCCTTGGACAAGTTAGTATCACCAGCAATAAAGGGAGCAGAGGAAGTGTATATGGACTTAAAAAATTTCAACTTAAGTTTAGTCCATAGATCATGAGCATCAATAAATAAGTCACTATCACTACTCATGATGGCAAAATAGGCACCTCTAGAAAGAGAATCAACTAAGATGTTGCAAGCATGGTGATTTAGAGATAGACATCTTAGTTCATCATTAGAAGGATTTTTACTAACATTAGAGGGAAAAATACTTCTACTAAAGACCTGTCTCAAATCAGGATCAACACTCATGGAAGCATTATAAATAGAGACAGACCAAGACTTGTAATTAGAGCCATCGCCTAAAAGAAGTTCTACAGTTACCTCTTGTGACGACATCGTCATCTCCGGACGGCTAAGCCCACACTGGAGAGGCCAAGCTCTGATACCAATTGAAAGCTCCCTTTGGCCCGGGAACAGGATCTGGATGTCATCTAGAGGGGGGGTGAATAGGCGAATAAAAATTATCACTTTAAAACTTAAATCTTACTCTACTCGAAGACAGGGTCGCAGTGGAGTGAAGAACCCTTCGAGTAGGTTGCAGCGGAATTGAGATTCCTGTCTTAAGAATATCCTGCACTTTAAAGAAAGCTAGTACCACAAGTAAGCAGTGAAGTGCGGATAGAAGAACTGAATAAGACAGAATTAGCACACAACACAGAGCAGAGCAAGTGGACACAGTAATTTATCCTGAGGTTCGGCCAAGCCTGAAATGCTTGCCTAGTCCTCGTTGGAGTTAGCCACACCTGGGCTTGGAGTCTATTTCAACTCCTTCCTCCATTTGCTCAGATCTATCAGTCAGACAGATAGAGCCTTCCACTATGTTGAGGTAGTTACAGCAGAGCCGCGGCTGCTTACAATTTTCTTGGCAGCACTCCGGCAGAGTAACGATATGCTCAAGACTATGCTCTAGCTCGCAGCAGCACTTCTCCACTCTCTAGAGGCTTATAGCTTTGCCTCTACACAAACTATTGAGATATACACGAGAGGGAGAGATAGAATTGATCCGAGTGATGTCTACACTTGTTGGCTGTACTTGTATATTGCTTGAGGCGCCTAGGGGTCCCTTTTATAGGCACAAGGGGCCTAGGAGCCGTTGGAAGCAATCCAGGAAGGCAAATCTTGCCTTCAGTCGGTTGGCGCACCGGACAGTCCGGTGCCCGATTTCCTTCCAAAAATGGCACAGTCGACCGTTGCAGTCATGGAGCCATTGGCGCACCGGACAGTCCGGTGCCCCCATCTAACCGTTGGCTCGGCCACGCGTCACGCGCGGATTGCGCGGCCGACCGTTGGCTCACCGGACAGTCCGGTGCTCCACCGGACAGTCCGGTGAATTATAGCCGTACGTCGCCAAACTTCTCCCGAGAGCGGCGACTTCGCCGCAGCCGACTCACCGGACACTGTCCGGTGCACCACCGGACAATCCGGTGATTTATAGTCGTACGCCACCGACTTCTCCCGAGAGCAGCCTGTTCACCAGAGTTCAGTCTGGCGCACCGGACACTGTCCGGTGCACCACCGGACAGTCCGGTGCACCCAGACTGCGCAGACTTTGGCTGAACAAAGCCATCTCTTTTCCAACTTGATTTTTCCTGTTTCCAGCACTTAGACAAATGCGTTAGTACACAAAAACCAATGTACTAAGTCTAGAAACATACCTTCTCTTGGATTTTCACCTCTCTAGCATTTTACATGCTTAAGATTGATGTTGGACTCATAAATCATCAAGTCAGCTTAACTTGATCTACACTGACATTTCTGAGCTCCAACATCCTGCAAAGGTCACATAGAATATCTCCAAACATAGGAACAACCCAAACTAAAGGTCAGAGTGCACTTAGCTCTTTTGGGCTGCTTCCAGTTCTGTTTTTGACATTTGTTCTCGTTCTAGTGACCTTGATCTCCTTCTTAGAGCTTGGTCTTGAGCCTTATGACTTACACCACATAACTAGAGATGTTTCCTCATTGGTTGTAAGTCACGTCCTTATGTAGTGATCCTTGATGTGCCATAGCTCTTCTCAACTCAATCATCCTTGACTTTGCAAGTCTTCTTCTTCACCCTTGGCTTTAGGTTCCTCAGCCTCTTTGACCTTCTCCCGTGCACTTGGTACCTCGAAGCTCTTCTTGCCCCCATCCTTGGCTTGATCAGTTGTCTCCGAGCTACGCACCCGAGTCTCACTTTATGCAATGTCCATCTTACTTGTGATGCCCATTATCTATCCATCATCTAGTCCTTGGACCATCACACTTGTTCACTTGTGTTGAACCCTGTTAGCTTTACATTAAGCACCTGTTCAACACTTAGCACACTTGTTAGTCCTTTAATTGAGTTGTCATCCAAACACCAAAACCCACAAGAGAGCTTTCAATCATCACTCCTTCTAAAGACAGTGACACCAACATCAATAAGTAGACAATTGTAGCCCATTTTGCATAATTGAGATACGGAAAGCAAATTGTAATCTAATGAATCAACAAGAAAAACATTGGAAATAGAATGGTCAGGAGATATAGCTATTTTACCCAAACCTTTGACCAAACCTTGATTTCCATCCCCAAATGTGATAGCTCGTTGGGGATTTTGGTTTTTCTCATAAGAGGAGAACATCTTCTTCTCCCCTGTCATATGGTTTGTGCACCCGCTATCGATGATCCAACTTGAGCCCCCGGATGCATAAACCTACAAAACAAGTTTAGTTCTTGATTTTAGGTACCCAAACAGTTTTGGGTCCTTTGACATTAGAGACAAGAACTTTGGGTACCCAAACACAAGTCTTTGCTCCCTTGTGTTTGTCCCCAACATACTTAGCAACTGCTTTGCCGGATTTGTTAGTCAAAACATAAGATGCATCAAAAGTTTTAAATGAAATACTAGGTTTATTTGATGCACTAGGAGTTTTCTTTCTAGGCAATTTAGCACGAGTTGATTGCCTAGAGCTAGATGTCTCACCCTTATACATAAAAGCATGATTAGGGCCAGAGTGAGACTTCCTAGAATGGATTCTCCTAATTTTATGCTCGGGATAACCGGCAGGGTACAAAATGTAACCCTCGTTATCCTGAGGCATGGGAGCCTTGCCCTTAACAAAGTTAGATAATTTTTTAGGAGGGGCATTAAGTTTGACAATGTCTCCCTTTTGGAAGCCAATGCCATCCTTGATGCCAGGGTGTCTCCCACTATAAAGCATACTACGAGCAAATTTAAATTTTTCATTTTCAAGTTCATGCTCGGCAATTTTAGCATCCAATTTTGCTATATGATCATTTTGTTGTTTAATTAAAGCCATATGATCATGAATAGCATCAATGTCAACATCTCTACATCTAGTGCAAATAGAAACATGCTCAATGGTAGATGTAGAGGGTTTGCAAGTTTTTAGTTCAACAATCTTAGCATGTAAAAATATCATTTTCACTTCTAAGATCGGAAATGGAAGCATTGCAAACATCTAAATCTTTAGCCTTAGCAATTAATTTTTCATTTTCAATTCTAAGGCTAGCAAGAGAGGCATTCAATTTCTCAATCTTAGCAATAGAAATAGCATGATCATTTCTAAGATTGGCATATGAATCATCACAAACATTTGAATCAACCTTAGCAACTAATTTAGCATTTTCATTTCTAAGGTTGGCAATAACATCATGGCAAGTGCTTAGCTCACTAGATAATTTTTCACATTTTCCCTTTCTAGAGCATAAGCATTCTTAACCTTAACATGTTTCTTATTTTCCTTAATTAGGAAGTCCTCTTGGCTATCCAAGAGTTCATCCTTATCATGAATAGCGCTAATCAATTCATTTAATTTTTCTTTTTGTTCCATGTTAAGGTTGGCAAAAAGAGTAAGCAAATTATCCTCCTCATTACTAGAATTATCTTCATCACTAGAGGATGCATATTTAGTGGAGGATTTAGATTTAACCTTCTTCCTTTTGTCGTCCTTTGCCATGAGGCACTTGTGGCCGACGTTGGGGAAGAGAAGTCCCTTGTTGACGGCGATGTTGACGGCGTCCTCGTCGGAGGAGGAGTCGGTGGAGCTCTCGTCGGAGTCCCACTCGCGGCAAACATGGGCATCGCCGCCCTTCTTCTTGTGATATCTCTTCTTCTCCTTTCTTCTCCCCTTCTTGTCGTCGCCCCTGTCACTGTCACTAGAAATAGGACATTTTGCTATAAAGTGACCGGGCTTACCACACTTGTAGCAAACCTTCTTGGAGAGGGGCTTGTAGTCCTTCCCCCTCCTTTGCTTGAGGATTTGTCGAAAGCTTTTGATGATTAAAGCCATCTCCTCATTGTCGAGCTTTGAGGCGTCAATGGGGAGCCTACTTGGTGTAGACTCTTCCTTCTTCTCCTCCGTTGCCTTGAATGCGACGGGTTGTGCCTCGGGCGTGGAGGAGGTGCCTTGCTCGATGATTTTCTTTAAGCCTTTAATCATTAGCTCAAAGCTCACAAATTTTCCTATAACTTCCTCGGGAGACATTAGCTTGTATCTAGGATCACCTCGAATTAATTGAACTTGCGTAGGGTTAAGAAAAACGAGGGATCTAAGAATAACCTTGACCATCTCATGGTCAACCCATTTTGTGCTCCAGAGGTTGCGCACTTGGTTCACCAAGGTCTTCAAGCGGTTGTACATAGCTTGCGGATCCTCCCCTTGGTGAAGCATGAAGCGACCGAGCTCCCCCTCAATCGTTTCCCGCTTGGTGATCTTGTCACCTCGTCTCCTTCGTGCGCGGTCTTGAGCACGTCCCAAATTTCCATTGCGCTCTTCAACCCTTGCACCTTATTATACTCCTCTCGACTTAGTGAGGCGAGGAGTATAGTCGTGGATTGGGAGTTGAAGTGGTGGATTTGGGCCACTTCGTCCGAATCGTAGTCTTCATCCCCTACGGATGGTACCTGTAAACCAAACTCAACAACATTCCAAATGCTTGTGTGGAGTGAGGTTAGATGATGTCTCATTTTGTCACTCCACATATTATAATCTTCACCGTCAAAAACCGGTGGTTTTCCTAATGGAACAGAGAGTAAAGGAGTACGCTTTGAAATACGAGGGTAGCGTAGGGGGATCTTACTATACTTCTTGCGCTCATGGTGCTTAGAAGTAATGGACGGCGCGTCGGAGCCGGAGGTGGATGGCGATGAAGAATCGGTCTCGTAGTAGACCACCTTCCTCATCTTCTTTTTCTTATTGCCACTCCGATACGACTTGTGGGAAGAGGATTCCTTTTCCTTTTCCTTCCCTTTGTTGCGGGACTCTCTCGATGGAGCCTTCCCGAGGCTTGTAGCGGGCTTGTCACCGGTCACCATCTCCTTCTTGGTGTGATCTCCCGACATCACTTCGAGTGGTTAAGCTCTAATGAAGCACCGGGCTCTGATACCAATTGAAAGTCGCCTAGAGGGGGGTGAATAGGGCGAAACTGAAATTTACAAAGTTAATCACAACTACAAGCCGGGTTAGCGGTAGAAATATAATCGGGTCCGAGATAGATGATGAAAAACAAATTGCAAGCAAATAAGGAATGAGACACAAGGATTTGTTTTACCGAGGTTCAGTTCTTGCAAACCTACTCCCCGTTGAGGTGGTCACAAAGACCGGGTCTCTTTCAACCCTTTCCCTCTCTCAAACGGTCACCTAGACCGAGTGAGCTTCTCTTCTCAATCACACGGGACACAAAGTCCCCGCAAGGATCACCACACAATTGGTGTCTCTTGCCTTGGTTACAATTGAGTTTGTCACAAGAAAGAATGAGAAAGAAAAGAAGCAATCCAAGCGCAAGAGCTCAAATGAACACAAGTCACTCTCTCACTAGTCACTATTGATTGGAATTGAACTAGAGACTTGGGAGAGGATTTGATCTCTTTGGTGTGTCTTGTATTGAAGGCTATAGCTCCTGTAATGTGTAGAATGTTGGAAACTTGGATGCAATTGAATGTGGGGTGGTTGGGGTATTTATAGCCCCAACCACCAAAATGTGGCCGTTGGAAGTCTACTATCGCATGGCGCACCGGACAGTCCGGTGCGCCACCGGACACTGTCCGGTGCGCCAGCCACGTCAGCCAGCCATTAGGGTTTGACCGTTGGAGCTCTGACTTGTGGGGTCTCTGGGCTGTCCGGTGGTGCATCGGACAGGTCCTGTAGACTGTCTGGTGCGCCTGCTGCGCGTGCTCTGACCTCTGCGCGCGCTGGCGCGCATTTAATGCGTTGCAGTCGACCGTTGCGTTTGAAGTAGCCGTTGCTCCGCTGGCACACCGGACACTGTCCGGTGCATTCACCGGACGGTCCGGTGAATTATAGCGGAGCGGCCTCCATTTTCCAGAAGGTAGCGAGTTCAGCTTCGATTTCCCTGGTGCACCGGACACTGTCCGGTGGCCCACCGGACAGTCCGGTGCGCCAGACCAGGGTGCCTTTGGGATTTCTCTAGCTCTTTTTGTTTGAACCCATATTTGGTCTTTTTATTGGTTTGTTGTGAACCGTTGGCACCTGTAGAACTTATAGACTAGAGCAAACTAGTTAGTCCAATTATTAGTGTTGGGCAATTCAACCACCAAAAAACAATTAGGAAAAGGTGTAAGCCTATTTCCCTTTCAAGTTTATTTAGTAGCATTGTAAGGCTCTCTCCAACACCGTATTCATCCATATCTTCTATTTTAAACTACATTATATGAGCAGTGGCAGTCTATAGTGCAAAACAATATTTTTGTACGGTCATATGCATGATCTTGTAACGCCTTGAATTTAGGGTATAAATTTTCTTCTCCAATATCCACTAAATTCGGGCGTTACTTTCTTTTTCTCTTCCTGTTTCGCTCCTTCCTCCTATTTTTAAAGCAATATAGAGACTGGTGCCCGTGTCACGAGTAAATCAAAACCCTAAGTTGATATTGTTGTTGCATCATGCCGGAGCATATTTATTTCTGTCTGATGTTGTGCCTAGGCGTGCATTCGTTTAGTTGAGCTTTCGATTCGCGGAATAAACTTGATTAGAAACATGCGAGATCGAGTAGAGAGGAATCGGCCCCGTGGCCCAACCCGGCCTGCGGCCCAATCCTGGGCGCGCGGCCCTGCCGCCCCTGCCCCCCATGCGCGCCCCTCCCCCATTCTCTTTCCCGCGCACCCCTGAACTAGGAAGAGTAATCACCCTCTCCCTCTCTTCCACCTCTCTCCCACTCCCTCCCTACCCTAGTGTGGATCCCTGGTGAGCGGTTGCTACTGTTCGTCGTGCCCATAGTGAGCTTCCCCTCTCCTCCCTCCCCTCTCTCTCCTCCCTTCCTCCCACTATGCGGCGCCCCTGGTCGGCCCCTCCCCCGGCCTGCCCGGCCTCGGCAGCCCCCTACCCCCCCGTCGGCGCCCCCGGGGCCCTGCCTGACCCCCCACCGTCGTCTCCGCTCGACCCCCTGCCCAGCCCCCACCGGTGCCCCTGCGCGGCCCCGGCGCAGCCCCTGCGCAGCCTGGTTCCCGTCTGATATTGTGCCTAGGCGTGCAGTCGTTTAGTTGGGTTTTCGATTCACGGAATAAACTTGATTAGAAGCAGGCGAGATCGAGTAGAGGGGAATCAGCCCTGCAGCCCAACCCAACCCGCGGCCCAGTCCCGGGCGCGCGGCCTAGCCGTCCCTGCCCCCATGCGTGCCCCCTCCCCCATTCTCTTTCCCACGCCCCCTGCTCCCCCGAGGCCCCTGCTGGGCCCCCGCGGTGCTCCCTGCCTGGCGCCCCGCCGGTGCCCCTGCTCGCCCCACCGCCCCCCGGCGGCGCCCCTGCCGGCACCCCCGCTCAACACTAGCATTTGGAATGTTATTGAGTTTGGTGTACAGGTACCATCCGTAGGGGATGAGGACTATGTTTCGGACGAAGTTGCCCAAATCCGGCACTTCAATTCACAAGCCACCACAATACTCCTCGCCTCTCTAAGTCGAGAGGAGTATAACAAGGTGCAAGGATTGAAGAGCGCCAAAGAGATTTGGGACATACTCAAAACGGCGCACGAAGGAGATGAGGTGACTAAGATCACCAAAAGGGAGACGATCGAGGGGGAGCTCGGTCGATTCATGCTTCACAAAGGAGAGGAGCCACAAGCAATGTACAACCGGCTCAAGACCTTGGTGAACCAAGTGCGCAACCTCGGGAGCACCAAATGGGATGACCATGAGATGGTCAAGGTTATTCTAAGATCACTAGTTTTTCTTAATCCTACTCAAGTACAATTAATTCGTGGTGATCCTAGATACAAACTAATGTCTCCCGAGGAAGTGATAGGTAAATTTGTGAGCTTTGAACTAATGATCAAGGGCTCCAAAAAGATCATCGAGCAAGGCGCATCCTCCTCCATACCCGAAGCACAACCCGTTGCATTCAAAGCAACGGAGGAGAAGAAGGAAGATTCTACTCCAAGTAGAATCCCCATCGACGCCTCCAAGCTCGACAATGAGGAGATGGCGCTCATTATCAAGAGCTTCCGCCAAATCCTCAAACAAAGGAAGGGGAAAGATTACAAGCCCCGTTCCAAGAAGGTGTGCTACAAGTGTGGTAAGCCCGGTCATTTCATTGCTAAATGTCCATTATCTAGTGATAGTGACAGAGGCGACGACAAGAAGGGAAAGAGGAGATAAAAGAAGAGGTACTACAAGAAGAAGGGTGGCGATGCCCATGTTTGCCGGGAGTGGGACTCCGACGAGAGCTCCACCGACTCCTCCGACGAGGACGCCGCCAACATCGCCGTCAACAAAGGGCTCCTCTTCCCCAACATCGGCCACAAGTGCCTCATGGCAAAGGACGACAAAAGGAAGAAGGTAAAATCAAAATCCTCAACTAAATATGCAACATCTAGCGATGAGGCTAATTCTAGTGATAATGAGGATGACTTGTTTACTCTTTTTGCAAACTTAAACATGCAACAAAAAGAAAAATTAAATGAATTAATTAGTGCTATTCATGATAAGGATGAACTCTTGGATAGCCAAGAGGACTTCCTAATTAAAGAAAACAAGAAGCATGTTAAGGTGAAAAATGCTTATGCTCTAGAAGTTGAAAAATGTGAAAAATTAACTAGTGAGCTGTGGGGGACAGATATCCCCCGGGTCCACTAGAAGGATAAAAGACCTCACAAACGGCCCAAGGGCCCCATAATTCGTAAGGTCATCCCCCTCGTGGGCCTGGGAAGGAACGACCAATGAAGCGAATCAACACAAGGCTGTAATGGCACAAGCCCAAGACGGCTCAATGAATTCGCGCAGTAATCACAACAGAGGCCCGACCTTCCCGTGCAGGACCCCCGTACAACGGAACCAAGCGAGAATGGGTCGGCACAGGATTGTAGGAGGATAGACTCAGTTGGTTCACTATTTCTTAGGTACGCGTCGCTGAAATATCCACATGTACCGCCCCACGGTCGAATATATAAGGCCTAGGGAGCACCCCTTCAGATCAGAGATTCACTACTTAGCCTCCCACCCAACTCTCTACGTTCTCAGCGCTAGAGAATCCTCTTGTAACTCGCCACATAAAACACTCTCGGCGGGACGTAGGGTGTTACGCATCTCAAAGCGGCCCGAACCTGTAAACCATTGTCCACTGTTTCTCGTGCATCCAGCACGAACCATCGAGCTACAGTCGATAACACCGTCCTACTCCTAGAAGCACCTTGAGGGGTAACCCTAGGTGCGCGGTCGGACCCAAAACACCGACAGCTGGCGCGCTAGGTAGGGGGTGTGTCATCGATCCAAGCTAGCTCAATGGTCGTCACCTTCCAGCACAAGATCATCCTCCGTCCCGGGTCCACATTCTGCTTCAGAACTATCTCATCTGTAGCAGATGAGGAGGGAACTCTGCATCGCATCGTGGATCCACCAGAGAGAAAATCTTCCTCAGAAATCCCCGAGAAAATCGGGGCAAAGCAGGAAAAGGTGCAACCTCCAGCGCCCTGGAAAAAGATCACCTTCAGTAAACTAGGAGTCCAGGGCTCATCAACCCGGAGAACGCCGTTGTCCACCTCTCCGACGGGAGAATGGACACGGATCACGAGGAAGAAAGAAACGAATGAGATCGAAAGGTGGCAAGCTAGCCTTTCTGCACCTTCGTCCTCAAAGGAGGGCAGAAAGAGGGTCGCCACGACAACTGTTCCATTCTACCCTGATGTCCTCTTCATTGGAAGGGTAGAGTCACCCCCCATCTCTGACGACGAGCCGACCGTACCTGGAGAGGAACCTCCTCAGCGGGAGTCCCGCCGACGAAGAAACCGACGCCGAAATATCCAACGACATCACAAGGTCGGAGAACTGGATCCAGCGCAACCTGTATCACGAGACGAGGTCTCGGAGATAGGAGAAACTCCGGAGGAACATGTCTTCAGGGAAAGAAGGAATTCCCGATGACGCGATCGTCGGTGGGCTCAAGAACAGGCCGAGCAGGAAACGAGGCAATGCCGGGAAAATCTACTCTTCGGACGCAACCTGAACCCCGATTTCGCTCGAGCCATGAACACGCCGAGTGAAGTTGGTGGAGTATTGGCTCAGATAGCGGATGGCCTCCCACGGACTCCCGACGCCGAGGGCTATCGGTGGCTGTTTACTCAAGCATCCAATCATCTCCTGTCCCTCGCTCACCCGCCGAACGATCTACGACACGCCATCAATAGTCGGTGGGATGCATGGAGCTCCATCAACGCTTCGCGCGAACGACGACACGAGAACAAAATTCGTCATAGAGAAGAGTACGACCGGGATCACGGCATCCCAGCGCGAAGTCAGGCCACCAGGACCGAGTCGGCCACGGCTTCAACTGGTGGCACCACCCGGGGACGGTCGAGGCACCACGACAACCATTCTCTTCCCTAGGACCGGCATCACCATCAACGACAGGGGGACACGTGCGGAGTATCGGCACTTACTCCGTGCCTCAAGGCCATTCAATGGCCCCCCAACTTCAAGGTCTCCAACGTCGACAAATACGAACCTAAGCAGGATCCGGGAGGCAGGCTGGCCGTCTACACCACCGCTGTCCGGGCCGCTGGGGCAACCGAGGACATGATGACCGCGTACTTGCCCATTGTCCTCGGGCAAGACACGCTGCAATGGCTACGACACCTACCCCGACACTGCATCAACGACTGGGGCGATTTCAGTTGGCGCTTCACCGCCAACTTTCAGTCTCTCTTTGACAAACCAGCGCAACCATGGGACCTCAAATCCATCAAGTGCCAAGGGAACAAAACTCTTCGATCGTATCTAAAAAGATTCCAGACCATGAGAAATCGTATCCCCAAGGTCACGGAAGCGGCAGTGATCGAGGACTTCTACAGGGGATCCAATGACTCGACATTCGTCCGAGCCATATTACAGAAGGCGCCGATTACCTCCGAACAACTGTTCCGGGAAGCCGACCTCTACATCACCGCGGACGAACGAGCTCAGGACCTCATCGGAGGAGCGAAACCTGCACCAGCGGCGCCACGACGCGACACGAACTAGCAACCCGACAAGCGCTGGGAGAAGAGGCCTCGTGAGGAGGTCCACGCCGCCGGACCACCCGCTTCTCGCGCCCTAGGAGGACCTCGCGGAGGCGAATGCACGCTGGACGACATCCTCGACGCCCAATGCCCATATCACAAGAACATGCGCCACACCCTCCGGAACTGCAGGGACTTCAAACACTCCGTCAGGCACGGTCGACCTTTTCAACCTCTACCTCCTCCCCCGCCGCGAGGAGGACCGAGAGAACCGCAACAACCTCGGCAGCAGCAGGAGGGAAGAGGAGGAGCCTTCCCGCGCATCGACGGAGAAGTCAACGTCATCTTTGGCGGACACGGGTCACAAGAAAGCAAGAGACAACAAAAGCTCAACGATCGTCAGATACTGGTGGCGGCCACCGGTCCTCCCGCCCCGTACCGATGGTCTGAGCACCCGATCACCTTCACCCGGGCAGACCAATGGCTCAACTTCGACCACCCAGGCAAATACCCACTCCTCGTCGATCCGGTGATCCGAGAGAGCAGGGTAAAGAAGGTACTAGTGGATGGGGGAAGCAGCATCAACGTCACCTTCCCCCGGACGCTCCAAGGCTTGGGAGTTCCCCTCAAAGAGCTCCACGAGTCAGACACACCCTTCTTCGGCATCGTGCCGACTAAAGGAGAGTACCCGCTGGGCCATATCTACATGCCAGTCACCTTTGGAACTCCGGAAAACTACAGAATCGAGTTCCTGAGGTTCGAGGTGGCAAACTTCGACTGTGGATACAACGCCATCATCGGGAGGCCCGGATTAGCGAAGTTCATGGCTATTCAACACTATACGTACATGATATTGAAGATGCCTGGACCGCAATGGATCATAACTGTGCGCGCCGACTTCCAAGGCGCCACAGAATGCTTCCGAGTGGCTATTCAGGCGGCCCTCTCCACCAAACCATTGGCGATTTCCTCTGCACGGGCAAACTCAAAGCCTGAGGAAGACCTCGCGGTCCCCGCGAATGAAACACAAGTCGTGACCTCTATGCGGCCGACTGAAGAAACCAAAAGGATCAACCTCGGGTTCGCTGATGAGCGCAGAACTGCCATCATCAGCTCTAGCCTGGATGACAAATAGGAAAGCGCGCTCATCCAGTTTCTGCAAGATAACCGAGACATATTCGCATGGCAACCTGCGGATATGCCGAGAGTCCCAAGAGAGCTGGCCGAGCACAAATTGAAGGTCTACCCCCAGACGAGGCCAATACGCCAAAAATTACGTCGCTTTACGCCCGACAAGAGAGAAGCCATCCGTGCTGAGCTGGATCGCTTGGTCGCGGCCAGATTCATTAGAGAAGTGTTACATCCTGAATGGTTGGCCAACCCTGTTCTTGTACTCAAAAAGAATAAAGTGGATTGGCGCATGTGCGTTGATTATACGGATCTCAACAAACACTGTCCGAAGGATCCCTTCGGGCTTCCTAGGATCGACCAGGTGGTGGACTCAACCGCTGGATGCTCTATGCTATCTTTCTTGGATTGCTACTCTGGGTATCATCAAATTAGTTTGGCAAAAGAAGACGAGGAAAAAACGGCATTTATCACCCCGTTTGGAGCCTTCTGTTATACCTCCATGCCGTTCGGCCTCAAAAACGCTGGAGCGACTTATCAGAGGGCTATTCAGACATGCTTAGCCGATCACTAGGGCAAGCTTGTGGAAGCCTACATGGACGACGTGGTGATCAAGACAGAGGATTCAGAAAATTTCATCGAAGATTTACAGCTGGTCTTCAATAGTCTACGACGATACAGATGGAAGCTTAATCCCAAAAAGTGCGTTTTCGGAGTGCCGACAGGAAAGTTGCTAGGGTTTATTGTTAGCCACCGGGGAATTGAAGCCAATCCAGAAAAGATCGAAGCTATCATGAGGATGGAGGCACCACGATCATAAAAGAAAGTTCAAAGACTCACCGGGTGTATGGCAGCCCTAAGCAGGTTCATATCAAGGCTGGGAGAAAAAGGCTTACCATTCTATAAATTACTCAAAAAGGTGGACAAATTTCAGTGGACTTCAGAAGCACAAGAAGCTCTAGACACGCTGAAAAAATTCTTGACGACACCACCAGTGCTGAAACCGCCACGCCGAGCCACGCCGACTCAACCAGCAGAAGATCTGTTATTGTACATCTCTTGCACGACTCATGTGGTGAGCACCGCATTAGTAGTCGAGCGAGCGGAAGAAAGGCATGCATACCCAGTACAGCACCCTGTCTATTTCATCAGTGAAGTTCTGGGCTTTTCAAAGAAGAAATATCCTCAGGTTCAAAAGCTGTTGTACGCAGTACTTCTAACTGCACGCAAGCTTCGGCACTACTTCGACGACCACAAAGTCATAATAGTCACTGGATTTCCAATAGGGGATATTCTCCACAACAAAGAAGCCATCGGAAGAGTAGCCAAGTGGGCCTGTGAATTGGGATCTCATGACATCGAATTTTGACCTCGCACTGCTATCAAAACTCAAGCACTGGTTGACTTCGTATCAGAGTGGACCGAGCAACAGGTACCGGATAACCCGAAAATCGCAGAAGTATGGCAAATGTATTTTGACGGCTCGTTGAAGCTGCAGAGAGCAGGTGCAGGGATCCTCTTTATCGCACCTGGAGGCGAACAACTTAAGTACACTCTCTAATTGTTATTCCCGGCATCTAACAACGCAGCCAAGTATGAAGCTCTGATTCACAGGCTGAACATTGCCGTATCGCTGGGCATCAAGAGACTGATGTTGTATGGAGACTCTCTGGTGGTCATAAGTCAGATAAACAAAGAATGGGATTGCTCGAATGATTCCATGGGAAAATATTGCACCGCTGTCCGGAAACTAGAAGATAAATTTGAAGGATTGGAGTTTCATCATGTGGAGAGAGACCACAACACGGCGGCTGATGCATTGTCTAAGCTAGGGTCCAGTCAGACTTAGGTCCCGCCTGGAGTTTTTGTCCAAGAAGTGCCGCGCCCGAGCATTTCAGCGGATCGGGCAGAAGAATGCAATACTCTAAGCCAACCAGAATCAAATCCTGATGACTAGAGAGAGCCGATCATCAGATATATAAGGAATGAAGAGGAACCAGATGACAAAAATACAGCCGAACGTATCGCAAGGCAGTCATCTCACTATACGCTCATTGGGGACACGCTATACAGAAGGGGCACGTCAGGAGTCCTCATGAAGTGTATTCTTTCAGATACTGGAAAGCAACTTCTAGATGAGGTCCATGCTGGGCAATGTGGAGTGCATGCAGCATCCAGGACCATGGTTGGGAAAGTCTTCAGGTCGGGTTTCTACTGGCCAACAGCAAAAAGTGACGCATCCAAGTTAGTTCAGAGGTGCGAAGCCTGCCAATACTTGTCGAAACAGCAGCATCTACCGGCACAACAACTACAAACCATACCCGTAACTTGGCCATTTACATGCTGGGGATTGGATATGATTGGACCTTTCAAAAAAGCTCAAGGAGGATACACTCATGTATTGGTTGCTATTGACAAGTTCACTAAGTGGATAGAATTCAAACCCATTGCTTCCTTAACTTCAGCTAAGGCAGTGGAATTCATACAAGACATAATATTCAGGTTTGGAATACCAAACAACATCATCACCGACCTGGGATCCAACTTCACAAGCTCAGAGTTCTTCGACTTCTATGAGCAAAAGGGCATTCAGATCAAATATGCCTCCGTGGCACACCCAAGAGCCAACGGGCAGGTAGAAAGAGCCAACGGGATGATATTGGAGGCGCTCAGAAATAAAGTTTTCGACAAAAATGAAAAGTTCGCAGGAAAGTGGATCAGGGAATTGTCGTACGTCGTTTGGAGCCTGAGAACTCAACCTAGTCGAGCCCTGCATGGAAACACTCCTTTCTTTATGGTCTATGGTTCGGAGGCAGTGTTACCTGCTGATCTCAAGTTTGGGGCACCAAGGTTAATCTTTGAAAACAGAGCAGAAGCTGAGGCTACTAGGCTGGAGGATGTCGATGTACTCAAAGAAGAACGACTAAACATGGTGATTCAATCAGCACGGTATCAGCAAACTCTGAGGCGCTATCACGATAAGGCCATACGACATTGATCCTTCGCAGTGGGAGATCTCATCCTCCGCCGAATTCTAACGGGGGAGGGGCGGCACAAATTGTCACCTCTATGGGAAGGACCCTTCATAGTAGCTGAAGTCACTCGGCCTGGATCATATCGACTCACACAAATGGATGGCACAGAAGTTGGGAACTCATGGAACATAGAACATCTCAGGAAGTTTTATCCTTAGCTATATTTCAAAAGCTATTGGGGCGGCAATGTATTCTGTAAACCGGGAAACGCATCATCAATAAAAAGGCTTCAGGAATTCTTCGTTTCGCGTTCTTGCTCAAATCGGGGTGACCACTATACCCTACTAATGGAGCAATCGGCTTAAGTCGGCGATGACTTAAGACGGTGCGACATGCTCACGCTTACTTAACTCGGGGTGACCACTATACCCTACTAACGGAGCAATCGGCTTAAGTCAGCGATGACTTAAGACGGTGCGACATGCTCACGCTTACCTAACTCGGGGTGACCACTATACCCTACTAACGGAGCAATTGGCTTGAGTCGGCGATGGCTTAAGATGGTGCGACATGCTCACGCTTACTTAACTCGGGGTGACCACTATACCCTACTAACGGAGCAATCGGCTTAAGTCGGCGATGGCTTAAGACGGCGCGACATGCTCACGCTTACTTAACTAAGGGTGACCACTATACCCTGCCGACGGAGCAATCGGTTTAGGTCGGTGATCACTATACCCCTGACAGCGGAACAACCGATTTAAGTTGGCAACGACTTAAATTGGCGTGGCACATTCAACATGTTCGCAACTATTCATCCCAGGGCGATCTCTATGCCCCACGAAAAAATTCAAAACCATCATAATGCACTTACTTTTACGATTGTAGATATCGTTGAACTCTAACAACGGGAAACAATAACAGTATTCGGTACCGAAAAGTGTTTTCTAACGAAACATCCAAGCACACTAACCATATACTCAAGGCATTCAGTGTTTTCTATCTGGAAATGTTTTTCTCAGGAGCAACCGACGAGGAAGGACAACTCGAAGAATCGGGAACGGCATTCACATCCGCCACTATGTCGTCGGGAACAACCACGCCAGGTCTCCTCATCAGAATTCGCCCCACATGAACGGCTTTGTCCATGGCTTTGTCGCGCTGGGCCTTCAGAGTAGCAGAAGTATCTTCAGCGGCCTTGACAGCCAACCGAGCGGCCTCTAGCTCCCGGACTACCGACTTTTTGGAAGCACGCAGATCCTTGATGACAGTATCCTTGTTCGACACCAATTGTCTGAGGCGAATCATGTCATCCAGAGACTCTTGCAGCTTATAGCGATGGTTATCCAAGTCCTCCATGGTAAAACGATGACTCCTCTCCAAGATAGTCAACGAGTTGCTGGCATCACGGTATAGCTTTTCCAGATTGTCGCGAGAAGTAGCAAGAGCATGTTTCTCTTCCTGCAGACAAGAGCCGGTTTCTCCAACGTCAAGCAAGCACCAAAAGCATAGCAGACAAGGGCAAGCGGAAGTTCAATTCAGTAGCCACCTTTTCAGAATCAAGTTGAGCACGGAGGGTGGAGTTAGCGTCATTCAGAGAGGCAGAAACCTGGGCTAGTGCAGCCTGACTTTGAGAATACCTTTCTTCAAGGTCAGAATATCGCTGAGCCATGTCTGTCAGGAAATAGTCAAGCAAGGGTGTTCAGCTATAAAGCAGATTACTCAAATAGCCAATGAAGGCAAAAAGGGCACTAACCAGCATTTGCCATCTCCAAGTCAGATACTCGCCACTGAAGTAACACTGGATTCCAATGCGTTAGGGACAAAGCCCGTTCTGGGACAGAGGTTCCCTATGATTTCAACCGGCTAGCCATTTCATCCACCAATGCCTGACGATAAAAACGGATGAGCATAATAACAACAGTCTACCTGAAGTAAAAGTCAGGGCAGAAGAAACCAAGATACCTGGAGGTTGGAGAAGAATGAGGGAACCCCCAAGTCATGGGAAATCAACTGATGGCTTGCTGAAGGGTCACCAACTAGAACAACCCGCAATGCATCATTGGGAACCAAGTTAGTTCCACCAGCAGAAGTCAGAACTCTGTCATCAGGAATGTTGACCTCTAAAACGACCTCTTGACACGAAACCCGTACTGCTGCCATACAATCAGAGTGCGGAGGAGAAGATCCCACGTGAACATACATGGAAGTGTTAGAGGGAGAACCAACTCGAACACCCTCGGGGGCTGGGTTATCGCTCGCGCTACCCATCCGAGCCGGATCATCCCCGGCAACACCCTCAGGGGCTGGGTAAGCACCAGCGCTATTTTGGAGGGCCAAGCCCTCCGAGGTAGCCACCTCTAAGGCCGAAGGACCCTCGACCACTTCCATAGGAATAGTGCAATCCGGGCCGGCCTCCTGACCCTTAAGACTGTGCTCCAAGGTCGACGAGATGTGGGACACCGCCCGAGACAATTCTAGCCCAGCATCAGGCACATCAGGGCAAACATCCATCATGCCACCATCTGCTGGTTCGGACAACAGATCTTCTGGGACCATATCCTCAAGAGCCTGATCAAAGTTGGCTAGAGACAATTCTTGTAGACCAACAAGAGCAGACAGGGCTGGAGAAGGAACACCACTGCTTTCGCCACTGGCAATATAGCGTCGGTTGTTTTTCCGAGTTAGAGGGATTTCGTCCTCCTCCTCCTCACCATCATCAACAACGCGGACAGTACACCCATTGGGGTCAGCGTCATCCAGGTTACACCCATTGGGGTCAGCGTCATCCAGGTTACACCCATTGGGGTCAGCGTCATCCAGGTCACACCCATTGGGGTTAATAGCAGGCAGGCTACACCCATCGGGATTAGTTTCAGCAAATGCAGGCACCAGCACTTCTTCAGCAGCAGGAATGAAAGGACCAGCATCCTGATCCAAACTAGACACTCGACGAAGACGTCTCTTCTTCTGTTTCTTCCCGTCAGCAGGAAAAGCAGGCTGATTGGCTCGGCGAGAACGTTTCGGACGAACGTTGCTAGACTTCTGAATATCTAAAGCTTCGCTATCCTCTGGGATGGGCGCTACCGCCAGTGTTTTAGTTGGGACTGCATCAGAAGAATCTTCAGCTAACATATCTAGCATGGCACTTATTTCTGCATCACTCGGATTTAAAGGCACCTCAAAACAAACCTGCCTCTCGTCGACAGGAATTTCTCCAAGTGAGACGACCAAAGTATTAACCTCTTCAGGAGAGGGTCGCACTCTAAGGCCCAAACCGCTATCTCCAGTAGGAGGATTTGACACAAAACTGGTAAAGGCCTTGGAAGGAGGCAGATTCCAAGCCGAGTATGCAACAGGAGCGCCGACGTTCGAAACCTTGCCTCTGAGTATCATCTCGAGCCGGCCCACCAAGTCCACGGCATGAATTCTTCTGTTGGTTACCCGAGTCGAATCAGCAAAGCCTCGATACAGATAGGCTGGATATGCTCTGTCTTTCAGCGGTTGGATGTTCTTGAAAACAAAGTCAGCGACCATAGCTTCTGCAGTTAGACCCCTTTCTTTCAGTAATCCAACTTCAGCTAGCAAAGCCCCTGCTTCAGTTACTTCCTGGTCTGTGGGGGATTCGGTCCAGCTCGAAGTGCGAACATCCGGCTGTCTTCCTGACCGTGGGGGGAGAGAATTCCCATGATTCTCCATGATGAACCATTCCAGACGCCATCCCTTGATACTATCCTTGAGCGGGATGTCGAGGTAATCAGCCTTCCTCCCACGGTGCATCTCCAAGCTCGTGCCCCCCACCAGCTGGTGCTGCCCTCCGGCCATCCCAGGGCGATAGTGGTACAAATACTTCCACAGGCCAAAGTGTGGCAGAACTCCAAGAAAAGCTTCGCATAAATGAACAAAGATAGAGACTTGCAGAACAAAATTGGGATTCAGATGGGTCAGATTCAAGTGATAGAAATCAAGGAGACCGCGAAAAAAAGGAGAAATGGGAAGAGCAAGGCCGCGGAGGAGAAAAGGAACATAGATAACGGATTTGTGAGTGTCCTCTGTTGGAACAGTGACCCCACGGCAGATCCGCCAGGAACAGAGCTCCTTCGGAGGAAGAACCCCGATAGATACAAGGTGAAGAAGGTCGGATTCAGATACAACAGACATATGGTTACCTGCAAAAGGCAACAGACTGTTGGGGTCGATGGGAGGGATGACCGCGACGGACGAACTCGAAGCTTTCCGCTTGGGCGCCATTTCAACCTTACTGACGAACGGAGCGGAAGCAGCGTTGCAAGAAAGCGGAGAAGGCCTGGGCGCAGAAAAGCAAGAACTAGGGCACAGAATGTGGAGGCGCACGACAGTACAGTGCATATAGGGTTTTCCAAAGCCAGATAGTGAATCTAAAAAGTGCCCAGTCATCACCCAGCTGCTATCTCTAAAGCACCGGCGTGCCACGTCATCGCCCGGTCGTTATTTCTAAAGCGCGGGCATGCCACATCATCACTCGACCGTTATTTCCAAAACGGCCGACGCGGTCCATTCTAACTCAGCGGTTATTTCTAAGAACGCTGACGTTACCAGACTCCACTCGGCCACTATCTCCAAAGCGGCCGACGTGGCTCGTTATCACTCGGCTGTTACCTCTAAAACGCTGACGTTGCCATCGATCACTCGGTTGTTACCTCTAAAACGCTGACATTGCCATCGATCACTCGGCTGTTACCTCCAACATCACCAGTAACCGCTCGGTCGTTATTTCTAAAACACTGACATGGCCGCTATCGCTCAGCCATTACTTCAAAAAGTGCTAACATCGCCTGTAATAACTCGGTCGTCACTCCTAAAGCAACGACATGATTTCAGATGACTCGGCTGCCATCGCCGAAGTGTCGACATCGCGAAGAAAACAGTCAAAAGCGTGATTCGTTGATTCCAAACATCCCTCGGGCATTAATGAGAGCGACGACTGACAAGAAAGCAAAATAAAAGTGCACAAAAGTGAGGCGAAACCACTCTTCATTATAAGGGAAGCATTACTAAACTTACAAATCAACTCATTATGAGTTGATGACCTCCCTACTACTACACTATACTTCACTACTCTATACTACTAACTACTACTACATTATTTCATTATACTACTACTAATCTATACTAATAATTAAAACCCGCGGCATCTAGCCACTGGCCTTGCTGCTGCCCCTACTGCCACCCTTGCTGCCGTCGCCGCTGCCACCCTTGCCGCTGCCGTCGTCATCGCCTTCACCATCGTCACCGCTGTCGTCGCCGTCACCTCCGTCGTCGTCGCTGTCACCGCCATCACCGTCGCCACCGCCCTCCTCGGACGAGTCCGAGGAGTTCTCCTCGTCCGAGGAGTACTCCGACTCATCCGAGCCCACGAGCCCGGCGCGCTCGATAGACTGGATGTAAGTCCAGACCTCTGCGGCAATCCCCTAGGAGTCGTCTGAATCATCAGACGACGCCGGGGGAGAGGCAGGAGCCGGAGAGCCCTCGGACTCGGAGGAGAACTCCTCCTCTGAGTACTCCGAGTCGTCGAAGTCCTCCGAGGGAGGAGTTGGCTCACGCTTGCGTTTGTCATCAGGGCAATGCGAAGAACTACCACCTTTCTTACTTTTGCCCATGTTGGAAACGGAAGGAAGAAGAGGAGGGTAAACAACAAGCAGCAGTAAGAGATATGAAAATGCCGGAGAAGCAAGAGCACTATTTATAGAAGAAGAAGGCAACCGCTCACCTCCTACCACGGCCACTAAACAGTCGCAAAAATTCAATATGCAATTCAAACCGTCTGAAGACACGTCAGGCGGCTGACCCCGTTTCACGTAACACGACACCCATTGGGACTCCAGTCAACTGCGCGGGCGATATGATTACGTTCGCGGTCACATCAAGTTACTACTCAGAAGCAGTTTGCTAAACGCTCAGCGTACCAAGCCGTCCCTTGCCTACACCCATTGGAGGGGGACGCCCAGGAATTATTAGTATATTTTCAACACTGTCACATCCGAACAGTATATGCAATGAATACTTCAAGACAGAAGAAAGATATCAGCAGGGATTAAAGGAAAGCCAAATATAGCCGATGAGGTACAAGTCTAATCGACAGAAGCATCAAAGCATGAAGTGACAAGAATACTAGCCAAGGGCCATCTATCGAACGTCCAATCAGTCGCAGATCAAATAAATGGCAAAACCTATCAGGATATGGGCAGATCGTGTACTCGGCCACAAAGACAAAAATGTACGCTGACCTCTAAAGCGTAGTATCAACAATATAATGCTGGTCTCCAAGGCATTCAACAAAGAGGAAGGATGATTCCCAGAAAAAGACACGAAATGAAGACCTTCGAGTGGATTATTTTCAAAAATCCACTCGAAGCTCGGGGGCTACACCCATTGGGTGCACCTTTGGTGCACCCAATAGATCATCATCCCCGAAGAAGTAAAGTGCTGACCTCTAAAGCATAAGGCAAGATCAAGACAAGGCTGACCTCTAAAAAAGCGCAAGAGGAAGATAAAAATGATCTCTGATAATACTCGAAGTAAAGACCTTCGAGCGGATTATCTACAAAAATCCGCTCGAAGCTCGGGGGCTACACCCATTGGGTGCACCTTCGGTGCACCCAATGAAATTTGAAGTCCTATGGTACAAAGATGCTAACTTCTGAAGCATGAGTCTAAGACAGAACACCTAATTTCGAGTAATAAAGGCAGGAAAATACAGTGAAAAAGTGTTTCTACCGGATCATTCAGAACTCAGAAGTAGTGGCCCGGCAAGCTTATTTCCAAAACATCCCTTGTTAAAGTCAAAAACTGCAAGCTGGACCTAGGATCCTTGGGCCGTTTGTTTCAGAATCGACCCAAAGATCGGGGGCTTCTGGGGGACAGATACCCCCGGGTCCACCAGAAGGATAAAAGACCTCACGAACGGCCCAAGGGCCCCATAATTCGTAAGGTCATCCCCCTCGTGGGCCTGGGAAGGAACGACCAATGAAGCGAATCAACACAAGGTTGTAATGGCACAAGCCCAAGACGGCTCAATGAATTCGCGCAGTAATCACAATAGAGGCCCGACCTTCCCGTGCAGGACCCCCGTACAACGGAACCAAACGAGAATGGGTCGGCAGGATTGTAGGAGGATAGACTCAGTTGGTTCACTATTTCTTAGGTACGCGTCGCTGAAATATCCACATGTACCGCCCCACGGTCGAATATATAAGGCCTAGGGAGCACCCCTTCAGATCAGAGATTCACTACTTAGCCTCCCACCCAACTCTCTACGTTCTCAGCGCTAGAGAATCCTCTTGTAACTCGCCACATAAAACACTCTCGGCAGGACGTAGGGTGTTACGCATCTCAAAGCGGCCCGAACCTGTAAACCATTGTCCACTGTTTCTCGTGCATCCAGCACGAACCATCGAGCTACAGTCGATAACACCGTCCTACTCCTAGAAGCACCTTGAGGGGTAACCCCAGGTGCGCGGTCGGACCCAAAACACCGACATGAGCTAAGCACTTGCCATGATATTATTTCCAACCTTAGAAATGAGAATGCCAATTTAATTGCTAAGGTTGGGAAGCTTGATGATTGTGATGATTCAATTGTTAGTCTTAGAAATGATAATGCCAATTTAATTGCTGAGATTGATCAATTGAATACCTCTCTTGCTAGCCTTAGGAATGAGAATGAAAAATTGATTGCTAAGGCTAAGGAACTAGATGTTTGCAATGCTACTATTTCCAATCTTAAAAATGAGAATGATATTTTGCATGCTAAGATTGTTGAATTTAATACTTGCAAACCCTCTACATCTTCCGTTGAGCATGTTACTATTTGCACTAGATGTAGAGATATTAATGTTGATGCTATTCATGATCACCTAGCTTTAATTAAACAACAAAATGATCACATAGCTCAACTTAATGCCAAAATCAATGAGCATGACTTAGAAAATGAAAAATTTAAATTTGCTAGAAGCATGCTCTATAGTGGGAGACGCCCTGACATTAAGGATGGCATTGGCTTCCAACAGGGAGACAATGTCAAGCTTAATGCCCCACATAAAAGATTGTCCAATTTTGTTAAGGGCAAGGCTCCCATGGTTCAGGATGACAAGGGTTACATTTTATACCCTGCCGGTTATCCCAAACACAAAATTAAGAGAATTCACTCTAGGAAGTCTCAATCTGGCCCTAATCATGCTTTTATGTATAAGAGTGAGGCATCTAGTTCTAGGCAATCAACCCATGCTAAATTGCCTAAGAAGAAAACTCCTAAAGCATCAAATGATCATAATGTTTCATTTAGAACTTTTGATGCTTCTTATGTGCTAACCAACAAATCAGGCAAGGTAGTTGCCAAGTATGTTGGGGGCAAACACAAGGGATCAAAAACTTGTGTTTGGGTACCCAAAGTTCTTGTATCTAATGTCAAAGGACCCAAAACCGTTTGGGTACCTAAAATCAAGAACTAAATTTGTTTTGTAGGTTTATGCATCCGGGGGCTAAAGTTGGATCATTGACAGCGGGTGCACAAACCATATGACTGGGGAGAAAAAGATGTTCTCCTCCTATGAGAAAAACCAAGATCCCCAATGAGCTATCACATTCGGGAATGGAAATCAAGGTTTGGTCAAAGGATTGGGTAAAATTTCTATATCACCTGACCATTCTATTTCCAATATTTTTCTTGTAGATTCTTTAGATTACAACTTACTTTCTGTTTCTCAATTATGTAAAATGGGCTACAACTGTCTTTTTACGGATACAGGTGTCACTGTCTTTAGAAGAAGTGATGGTTCAGTAGCTTTTAAGGGAGTATTAGAGGGTCAGCTATACTTAGTTGATTTCAATAGAGCTGAACTCGATACTTTCTAATCGCTAAGACCAACATGGGTTAGCTCTGGCATCGCCGACTAGCCCATGTTGGGATGAAGAATCTTCACAAGCTTCTTAAGGGAGAACACATTTTGGGACTAACAAATGTGCATTTTGAGAAAGACAGGATTTGTAGCGCATGCCAAGCAGGGAAGCAAGTTGGTGTTCATCATCCACACAAGAACATCATGACGACTAACAGGCCAGTGGAGTTACTCCACATGGATTTATTCGGCCCGATAGCTTACATAAGCATCGACGGGAGTAAGTACTGTCTAGTTATTGTGGATGACTATTCTCGCTTCACTTGGGTATTCTTTTTACAGGAAAAATCTCAAACCCAAGAGACCTTAAAGGGATTCTTGAGACGGGCTCAAAATGAGTTCGGCTTGAGGATCAAGAAAATTAGAAGCGATAATGGGACGGAGTTCAAGAACTCTCAAATAGAAGGTTTTCTTGAGGAGGAAGGGATCAAGCATGAGTTCTCTTCTCCCTACATGCCACAACAAAATGGTGTAGTGGAGAGGAAGAATAGAACTCTATTGGACATGGCAAGGACCATGCTTGATGAGTACAAGACTTCGAATCGGTTTTGGTCCGAGGCGGTCAACACCGCTTGCTACGCCATCAGCCGATTGTATCTACACTGAATCCTCAAGAAGACATCATATGAACTCCTCACCGGTAAAAAGCCAAATGTTTCATATTTTGGAGTCTTTGGTAGCAAATGTTTTATTCTTGTTAAAAGAGGTAGAAAATCCAAATTTGCTCCTAAGGCTGTAGAAGACTTTTTACTAGGATATGATTCAAACACAAGGGCATATAGAGTCTTTAACAAGTCCACTGGACTAGTTGAAGTTTCTTGTGACATTGTGTTTGATGAGACTAACGGCTCTCAAGTAGAGCAGGTTGATCTTGATGAATTAGATGATGAAGAGGCTCCGTGTGTCGCGCTAAGGAACATGTCCATTGGGGATGTGTGTCCTAAGGAATCCGAAGAGCCCATTCAAGCACAAGATCAACCATCTTCCTCCATGCAAGCATCTCCACCAACTCAAGATGAGGATGAGGCTTAAGATAATGAAGAAGAAGATCAAGAAGATGAGCCACCTCAAGAGGAGGGCAATGATCAAGGGGGAGATGCCCAAGATCAAGACACGGAGGATGAGCAAGTTCCAAGGCCGCCACACCCAAAAGTCCACCAAGCAATCCAACGAGATCACCCCATGAACACCATCCTCGGTGACATTCATAAGGGGGTAACTACTCGATCTCGTGTTGCTCATTTTTGTGAACATTACTCTTTTGTTTCCTCTATTGAGCCACACAGGGTGGAGGAAGCACTTCAAGATTCAGATTGGGTGATGGCGATGCAAGAGGAGCTCAACAACTTCACGAGGAATGAGGTATGGCATTTAGTTCCATGTCCTAACCAAAATGTTGTAGGAACCAAGTGGGTCTTCCGCAACTGTCGGCGTTCCGAGACCGGGGGGTCCCCGAGCCGACGAGTGAGAGTGCCGCGTGCCCCAGCCCAGATGGGTCGAGCGCGTGGGCGAGCGTGAAGGGGGGAACAGAGAGAGAGGTCGGTGGCCGGAGCCGGGTCGTGAGGGAGTCGGAGAATTCCCGCGGCCTTCGTATTCGTCCCGCGCCCAGGTCGGGTGCGCTTGCAGTAGGGGGTTACAAGCGTCCGCGCGAGGTGAGGGGAGCGAGCGGCCCCGAGAGAGCACCTGCCCCTGCCCTTCGTCCCCGCGAGGCCAACCTTCTCTAAGAAGGCCCTGGTCCTTCCTTTTATAGTCGTAAGGAGAGGATCCAGGTGTACAAGATGGGGGTGTAGCAAGGTGCTACGTGTCTAGCGAGGGAGAGCTAGCGCCCTATGTACATGCCCAGGTGGCAGCCGGAGAGATCTTGGCACCCTGTTGGTGTGGCGTCGTGGCTGTTGGAGGAGTAACGGAGCCGGACGGGGGGACAGCTGTCGGAGTGGCTGGGCCCTTGCTGACGTCCTCCTGCTTTCGTAAGGGAGCTAAGAGCCGCCGTCGTCATGGTCTAGCGGGGCGCCATCATTTGCCTATCTGGCGTGGCTGGCCAGATGGGACGCCGGTCTTGTTCTCTGCGACCCAAGTCGGCTCAGGGCAGGGTGATGATGACGCTTCCTGTTGACGTGGCAGTCTCGTGTCCTAGGTCGGGCGTCGTGGAGGCTCCTCCGAAGCCGAGGTCGAGTCCGTCCTGCAAGACAGAGGCAGAGTCCGAGCCCTGGGTCGGGCGAGGCGGAGATCGTTCGGCAGAGGCCGAGGCGGAGTCCGAGCCCTGGGTCGGGCGAGGCGGAGGTCGTCGTCTTCCGGGGCCTTAGCCCGAGTCCGAGCCCTGGGTCAGGCGGAGCGGAGTTCGCCGTCTTCCGGGGCCTTAGCCCGAGTCCGAGCCCTGGGTCGGGCGGAGCGGAGTTCGCCGTCTTCCGGGGCCTTAGCCCGAGTCCGAGCCCTGGGTCGGGCGGAGCGGAGTTCGCCGTCTTCCGGGGCCTTAGCCCGAGTCCGAGCCCTGGGTTGGGCGGAGCGGAGTTCGCCGTCTTCCGGGGCCTTAGCCCGAGTCCGAGCCCTGGGTCGGGCGGAGCGGAGTTCGCCGTCTTCCGGGGCCTTAGCCCGAGTCCGAGCCCTGGGTCGGGCGGAGCGGAGTTCGCCGTCTTCCGGGGCCTTAGCCCGAGTCCGAGCCCTGGGTCGGGCGGAGCGGAGTTCGCCGTCTTCCGGGGCCTTAGCCCGAGTCCGAGCCCTGGGTTGGGCGGAGCGGAGTTCGCCGTCTTCCGGGGCCTTAGCCCGAGTCCGAGCCCTGGGTCGGGCGGAGCGGAGTTCGCCGTCTTCCGGGGCCTTAGCCCGAGTCCGAGCCCTGGGTCGGGCGGAGCCTCCTATGGCACCTCTGGCGAAGTCTGGTCGCCCGTTGGTCTTACCTTTTGCGTTAAACGCCCTGGTGGCTCGGTCGGTTGGCGCGGTGATTTAGTCAGGGTTTCTTCTTATCGAAGGCGGGGCCTAGGGCGAGCCGGAGATGCGTCTGCCGTGAAAGAGGAGGCCTCAGGCGAGGCGGAGTCATCTTAGGGTCGGCTGCCCTCGCCCGAGGCTAGGCTCGGGCGTGGCGTGGTCAAGTCACTCGTATGGACTGATCCCTGACTTAATCAAACCCATCAGGCCTCTGCAGCTTTATGCTGATGGGGGTTACCAGCTGAGAATTAGGCGTCTTGAGGGTACCCCTAATTATGGTCCCCGACAGTAGCCCCCGAGCCTCGAAGAGAGTGTTAACACTCGCTTGGAGGCTTGCGTCGCACTTTTTTGCAAGGGGACCAGCCTTTCTCGGTGGTACTTTGTTCCGGTGGGTGCGCGCGAGCGCACCCGCCGGGTGTAGCCCCCGAGGCCTCGGAGGAGTGGTTTCACTCCTCCGAGGTCTTAATGCCTTGCGTAATGCCTCGGCTGGTCTGGCGGTTCCCTCATGCGAGCAGGGCGTAACCCAGGTGCACTGTCGGGGCCCAAGTTCTCGGGCTGGTATGTTGACGCTGTCAACGGTTCGGCCGGAGCCGGGTTTGCGAGAGCAGCCCCCGAGCCTTCGCACGGAGCGAGAGGACGATCAGGGACAGACTCGACTTTTTATATACGCCCCTACGTCGCCTTTCCGCAAGGAGGAGGGGGGGAGTGCGCCATGTTACCCTCGATGGGCACCGAACATGGTGTCTCCGATGAGCTGCAATCGGGTAATCCGAGTGGACGTCCGTGCCCCGTTCGTTGGGGGTCGGCTAGGGGCCCGGAGGCACGCCCAAAAGTACCTGCGGGTGATCTGCCGGACCCGGTCCCCTAGCGACGGGGTCCGAGGGCTCGTTGCCTCCCTCCGATGGGATTCCGTTACAGAGTCGTTCCCGCTGGTCTCGGAAATGTCCTAGGGTACCTCGGGAGCGCAGCCCGAGCCTTGGTTATGTATCGAACGTACCCCTGGTCATCCCTCGCTCGGCGTCTGAGGCGACTGTGAACCCTTCGACAGGCCAGCCTTCGAACCCCTGATCAGTAGGGGGCACGGAGCCCCAGTAGCCTGAGGCGGTCATGGAACCTTTCGGGAGGCCGACCTTCGAACCCCTGACCAGTAGTGGGTGTCGGGCCCACGCGATCTGAGGCGGCTGTTGAACCCCTCGGGGGGCCAGCCTTCGAACCCCTGATCAGTAGGGAGGCTCGGAGCCTAGTTCCTTCACGGGGAAGGATCCCTTTGGGGTTATCCCCCTTCTCGGTCCCTGTTGCAAGAGATAGAGAAAGAAGGAAAAGGGAAAAAGGATTCGAAATTGAACGTCGTGGCGTACCTTTTTCGGCGTGGTCGTTTTGGCGGAGGTGAAGCGTCGCCAGCTGCCCCTGCCAGAAACGTCACCTGTTCCGCCGCGGAGTTAATGTGCCGGGGTAAGCGGTTGGCGAGGTTGCCGTTGCGCGTGCGCGAGCCGTTCGAGGTACGGGTCATGGGCGCGTCATCTTCACGCCGTGAGAGGGGGTTCTCTTGCTGCCTCCGGATGGGACATGAGCTTGGCAGATGGCGTGGCCGCTGCTCTCGCGCGCCTGCCACCGTCATCACTGCCGGCCCATTTTTGACCGCTTTTGACCGCTGCGCCAGGCTGGCGCTGCCGGGTCGCGGGCTGGGTCGCCTCGAATCGCGGTATCGGTTCCGCAATCGAGGAGGTGCGGTGGTGGAGCGAGTGGCATAGCGGTTCGCATGCAGCGCCCGGCGCGCCAGTTGCACGACGTGTGGGCTTGAGCCGTCGCGCTGGCCTGTCAGGAGCCGGAGAGGCGCGTCCACTTGGCGCGGTTGCATGCCGCCTGCATGGCCGCTTGCCCCCTTTGCCCGCTGGTCTGGGCAAAAGTGGAGGGTTACTTGTAACCGCTGGGTGGTTGCGTGCGTTGTGCGCGGCGGTTCGGCTTCTTCTGCTTAGGGCCGGTCTGCATGACAGGCGGGCCCCAGCCCCCGCGCCGCAGGGAAGGGCTTTGGAGGCGTGTTGGAGAAGACTCAGCCCGTGACGGTTGAAGGCGCAAGCAGGGGGAGTTGCCTTTTAAAAGGAGGGCGACCCCCTTCGTAAGGTGACCATGTCTCCTACCTCCCCTATGCATTGTGTCTCTCCGTCTTCCGAGCCCCCGGATGGGGGGAAACCGCCGTCTTTTCGCTCCATCGCTGGAGGAACGCAACTCCGTGGGAGTTGGTACCTTTCAGCCATCGTTCGGCTTCAAGGATTTTCATCATGCAGCCCGGCTGCACCCCTCCACCGGCGGTCACCCAAGAGGGCGACCTCCGGCTTGATGGTGGGGGAAAGCGAGCCGGGCTGCGGTCTCAGCCCCTCCCTCAGCCTCAAGGATTTTCATCACCAGGCCAAGAGGGAGGACGAGGCGAGTCAGGGAGCTGTCTCCGTGTGGGTCGGTTGCCCTCTTCTTCCCCGTGTGCCTGGGGGGAGAACGGCATCCTCCAGCTTCACGGAGACTTCCTCCAGCCATGTCGGAAGTGGCGGGTCCCGAGGCGTTGGCGGACGGAAGTGGCTTCTCTACTGATGAGATTGCCGACTCCGTCAGTAGCCCTGGGTCTCCGTCCCCCGGCCTGAATGGCTGGCTCTCGTCCTCGGGGGGTGAGAGTCTTTCCGCTGCCCCGCAGGCCCGCCCCTATCGAGTGGGGTTGTTCGTACCTGCGGGGTGGGGGAACCGGAGTTCCGTTTGTAATGGCACTTCGAGTGCCGGGTTTTTTGTTCATTTCGGCTTTCGGGGCCTGAACATGTATGTAACTCCGGCACAGAGCCGTGTTTTTTCCTCATTCCCGAGCGCTAAGGCTCGTCCGCTGATTGTCTGAACCGCTTCACCAAGCGTGAATTGCCCCGTGTCAAGGTGACGAGTGAGGTATCCGTATCCCGGAGGCGTAGGAATCCCTCGGCTCGGTCGGACCCGTTGTCCGAGGCTCCTCTAGCTTAGTTAAAGAGACCCCTCGGCCGCTCTTCGACGAACCGAGGCCAGGGGTAGCGATATCAGCATGAGCAGAGGCGTTGCTGGCTCGGAAATGAAACCTGGTTGGCCGGAGCCTAGTCGGGTTGTCTGTTGGCGGGATCGACGTCGGAGCTGATCAGCCGAGGCTTCGGACCGAGCTGGCGCCCTCGGAAGGTGGTCGGCCGAGGCCCCGGAGGTGGCCGGCCGAGCCGTCCGCTCGGGCCGGGTTCTCGGAGAAGTCCCTGGCAGAGATTGCTCGAGCGTGGTGATGACGTCGTCCTTCGGAACGGAGGCCCTCGGACCGCGTCGCCGTCCGAGGCTAGGTCGGGCCTTGCCGAAGGTGCTGTTGATGCCGAGGATGTCTTCGCCCTCTTCCAGCGTCAAGATCCGAGCCTGCAGGGTCAAATCGTCTTGTAGCGTGGGCCTTGCGCGGCCGTTGAGGCCAGAACACATACCCTTGTTGCGTTATAAAGCTGCGTCTCTTTTCCTCTCGTTTCGAGTATCTGGACTTTTTGTCGGTAGCAGGGATGTTAGTGCGAGCAAGAGTTGCTTCTCGCGGAAGGTGATGAGTGAGGTATCCGTATCCCGGAGGCGTGGGAGTCCCTCGGCTCGGTCGGCCTTGCCGCTTACGCGTACTTTTACCCGCCCATGAAGCCCTGTCACCGACTTGGTCGAGAAGGCTCGAAGAATCGCTTCGACAGAAGAGCTCCCGTACGTAAAGACTCGTTCGATCCGCGGATTCGCCTTATCCGAGCGCGAGTTACTTATCGCAGAAGGTGATGAGTGAGGTATCCGTATCCCGGAGGCGTAGGAGTCCCTCAGCTCGGTCAGCCTTGACTGCTTACGTGTACTCCATCGTTTCCAGGACCCACTTTTCGAAGTAATCAAAAAGCACGAAAGATGTTCTGGTAAAAGAGATTTTCTTTTCGAGGAAAATTTTGACGCAGAGGGGGTTTCCCCCCTTTTAGCCCCCGAGGGAGGGTCGGGCTCTGCCGAGGCGAGGCTGACCCTTCCTTGTTGACTAAACTTTGCGTGGGTGCGAGGTATATAAACAACTTGGAAACATCTTAAGGGTAGAAGCGACGTAGCTGTTGGATGTTCCAAGCGTTGTCGTAGACCTCGCCTTGACTGTTGGCCAGCTTGTACGTTCCGGGCTTCAGAACTTTGGCGATGATGAACGGCCCCTCCCAGGGGGGCGTGAGCTTGTGCCTCCCTCGGGCGTCTTGCCGCAGCCGAAGCACCAGATCGCCCACCTGGAGATCTCGGGGTCGGACCCCTCGGGCGTGGTAGCGTCGTAGGGACTGCTGATACCGCGCCGAGTGTAGTAAGGCCCTGTCCCGAGCCTCGTCCAGCTGGTCCAGCGAGTCTTCTCGGCTAGCTTGGTTGCTTTCTTCGTTGTAGGCCCTCGTCCTCGGGGAGCCGTATTCCAGGTCCGTGGGCAGGATGGCCTCGGCCCCGTAGACCAGGAAGAACGGCGTGAAACCCGTGGCCCGGCTTGGTGTCGTCCTCAGGCTCCAGACCACCGAGGGGAGTTCCTTCATCCATCGCTTGCCGAACTTGTTGAGATCATTGTAAATTCGAGGCTTGAGCCCCTGTAGAATCATGCCATTGGCACGTTCTACCTGCCCATTCGACATGGGGTGAGCTACGGCGGCCCAGTCTACCCGGATGTTGTGATCATCGCAAAAATCCAAAAAAATTTTGCCGGTGAACTGGGTGCCATTGTCGGTGATGATGGAGTTCGGGACCCCGAAGCGATGGATGATATTGGTGAAGAACGCCACCGCCTGCTCGGACCTGATGCTGTTCAGGGGTCGGACCTCGATCCACTTGGAGAATTTGTCGATGGCGACCAGCAGGTGCGTGTAGCCCCCGGGCGCCTTCTGCAGAGGGCCGACGAGGTCCAGACCCCACACAGCGAAGGGCCAGGTGATGGGTATCGTCTGCAGAGCCTGAGCGGGCAGGTGGGTCTGCTTCGCATAGAATTGGCACCCTTCGCAGGCGCGGACAACTCTAGTGGCGTCAGCCACCGCCGTTGGCCAGTAGAAGCCTTGGCGGAAAGCGTTCCCGACGAGGGTTCGAGGTGCTGCATGATGACCGCAAGCCCCCGAGTGTATTTCCCGCAGGAGTCCCTGGCCTTCGGCGATGGAGATGCATCGTTGGAGGATGCCCGTGGGGCTTCGGTGGTAGAGTTCCTTCTCATCGCCCAGCAAGACGAACGATTTGGCGCGTCGCGCTACCCGCCGAGCCTCGGCTCGGTCGAGGGGCAGTTCTCCTTGGCGGAGATATTGCAGGTACGGGGTTTGCCAATCTTGATCTGGCACGACCCCGTTCTGCTCCTCCTTGATGCGCAGTGCTTCGTCCTCGGGCTCCGAGGGTTCCTCGGGGTGAGCCGAGGATGGCTCGGGCTGGGCCGAGGTCACCTCGGACGAGGCCGAGGGTGCTTCGGGCTCGGGCGCGTCATCCATCTTGACAGAGGGTTGGTGCAGATCCCAGGAGAAGACGTCCGGGGGAACCGTCGTTCGCCCCGAGGCTATCTTCGCCAGCTCGTCCGCAGTCTCGTTGTAGCGCCGGGCGATGTGGTTAAGCTCGAGCCCGTAGAACTTGTCTTCCAGGCGTCGAACCTCCTCACAGTAAGCCTCCATCTTCGGGTCGCGGCAGAGGGAGTTCTTCATGACTTGGTCGATGACGAGCTGCGAGTCGCCGCGTGCATCGAGGCGTCGGACCCCTAGCTCGATGGCGATTCGCAATCCGTTGATCAGAGCCTCGTACTCAGTCACATTGTTGGACGCCGGGAAATGGAGGCGGAGCACGTAGCGCAGGTGTTTCCCGAGGGGCGAGACGAAAAGCAGGCCCGCGCCAGCTCCCGTCTTCATCAGCGACCCGTCGAAAAACATGGTCCAGAGCTCTGGTTGGATCGGAGCCGTTGGCAACTGGGTATCGACCCATTCGGATACGAAATCCGCCAGTACCTGGGACTTGATGGCCTTCCGAGGGGCGAACGAGATTGCCTCGCCCATGATTTCCACCGCCCACTTCGCGATCCGCCCCGAGGCTTCTCGGCACTGGATGATCTCCCCCAGGGGGAAGGACGACACCACAGTCACCGGATGGGACTCGAAGTAATGTCGCAGCTTTCGCCTCGTCAGGATCACTGCATATAGCAGCTTCTGGACTTGTGGGTAGCGGATCTTGGTCTCGGACAGCACTTCGCTGACGAAGTAAACTGGCCTCTGAATGGGCAAAGCATGCCCCTCTTCCTGCCTTTCGACTATGATCGCGGCGCTGACCACCTGAGTGGTCGCGGCGACATAAACCAGGAGGGTTTCTCCATCAGCTGGGGGTACCAAGATGGGCGCCTGGGTGAGGAGCGCCTTCAGGTTCCCGAGGGCTTCCTCGGCCTCGGGAGTCCAAGTGAAGCACTCGGCCTTCCTTAAGAGGCGGTACAGGGGCAGGCCTCTTTCGCCGAGGCGCGAGATGAAATGGCTCAAGGCCACGAGGCATCCCATGACCCTCTGTACGCCTTTTAAGTCCTTGATGGGCCCCATGTTTGTGATTGCTGCGATCTTCTCCGGGTTGGCTTCGATGCCCCGCTCGGAGACGATGAATCCCAAGAGCATGCCTCGGGGCACCCCGAAGACGCACTTCTCGAGATTGAGCTTGACGCCCTTCGCCTTGAGACACCGGAAGGTCAGTTCGAGGTCGGAGAGAAGGTCGGAGGCTTTCCTCGTCTTGACTACGATGTCATCGACGTATGCCTCGACCGTGCGACCAATGTGTTCGCCGAACACATGGTTCATGCACCGCTGGTACGTTGCACCCGCGTTCCTCAAACCGAACGGCATTGTGACATAACAGTACATGCCGAAGGGCGTGATGAAGGAAGTCGCGAGCTGGTCGGACTCTTTCATCTTGATTTGATGATACCCTGAGTAGGCATCGAGGAAAGACAGGGTTTCGCACCCTGCAATGGAGTCCACAATTTGGTCGATGCGAGGTAGAGGGTAGGGGACCTTCGGACATGCTTTGTTGAGACCAGTGTAGTCTACACACATCCGCCACTTCCCCCCTTTTTTCCTCACAAGTACAGGGTTGGCAAGCCATTCGGGATGGAATACCTCTTTAATGAACCCTGCTGCCATCAGCTTGTGGACCTCCTCGCCTATCACCCTGCGCCTTTCCTCGTCGAATCGGCGCAGAGGCTGTCTGACCGGCCGGGCTCCGGCCCGAATATCCAGCGAGTGCTCGGCGACATCCCTCGGTATGCCGGGCATGTCCGAGGGACTCCACGCAAAAACGTCGGCGTTTGCGCGGAGAAAGTCGACGAGCACTGCTTCCTATTTGGGGTCGAGCCCGGAACCGATCCGGATCTGCTTGGAGGTGTTGCCACTGGGGTCGAGAGGGACGGCCTTAACCGTCTCCGCTGGCTCGAAGTTGCCGGCATGCCGCTTCACGTCCGGCACCTCTCGGGAGAGGCTTTCCAGGTCGGCAATGAGGGCCTCGGACTCGGCGAGGGCCTCGGCGTACTCCACGCACTCCACATCGCATTCGAATGCGTGTTTGTACGTGGGGCCGACGGTGATGACCCCGTTGGGGCCCGGCATCTTGAGCTTCAGGTAAGTGTAGTTTGGGATGGCCATGAACTTCGCGTAGCATGGCCTTCCCAACACTGCGTGGTAGGTTCCTCGGAACCCGACCACCTCGAACGTCAAAGTCTCCCTTCGGAAGTTGGAGGGTGTTCCGAAGCAGACAGGGAGGTCGAGCTGTCCGAGGGGCTGGACGCGCTTCCCGGGAATGACCCCGTGGAAGGGCGCAGCGCCTGCTCGGACGGATGACAGGTCGACGCGCAGGAGCCTGAGGGTCTCGGCGTAGATGATGTTGAGGCAGCTGCCTCTATCCATCAGGACCTTGGTGAGCCTGACGTCGCCGATGACGGGGTCGACGACGAGCGGGTACTTCCCCGGGCTCGGCACGTGGTCGGGGTGGTCGTCCCGGTCGAAGGTGATGGGCTTGTCGGACCAGTCTAGGTAGACTGGCGCCGCCACCTTCACCGAGCAGACCTCCCGACGCTCTTGCTTACGATGCCGAGCCGAGGCGTTTGCCGCATGCCCTCCGTAGATCATGAAGCAATCGCGGACCTCTGGGAACTCTCCTGCTTGGCGATCCTCCCTCTTGTCGTCGTCGTGAGCCCTGCCACCCTCTGTGGGTGGCCCGGCCCTGTGGAAGTGGCGCCGAAGCATGACGCACTCTTCGAGGGTATGCTTGACGGGCCCCTGATGGTAGGGGCACGTCTCCTTGAGTGCCTTGTCGAAGAGGTTAGCACCTCCGGGGGGCTTCCGAGGGTTCTTGTGCTCGGCGGCGGCGACAAGGTCTGCATCGGGAACGTTGCGCTTCGCTTGCGACTTCCTCCTGCCTTTCTTCTTGGCGCCGCGCGGAGTAGACGCCTCGGGAGCATCTTCCGACGGGCGGCCCTGAGGCTGCTTGTCCTTTCGGAAGATGGCCTCTACCGCCTCCTGGCCGGAGGCGAACTTGGTGGCGATGTCCATCAGCTCGCTCGCCCTGGTGGGGGTCTTGCGACCCAGCTTGCTCACCAGGTCGCGGCAGGTGGTGCCGGCGAGGAACGCGCCGATGACATCGGAGTCGGTGATGTTGGGCAGCTCGGTGCGCTGCTTCGAGAACCGCCGGATGTAGTCCAGAAGAGACTCTCCTGGCAGTTGCCGACAGCTTCGGAGGTCCCAGGGATTCCCGGGGCGCACGTACGTGCCCTGGAAGTTCCCGGCGAAAGCCTGGACCAAATCTTCCCAGTTGGAAATCTGCCCCGGAGGCAGGTGCTCCAACCAGGCACGAGCGGTGTCGGAGAGAAACAGGGGGAGGTTTCGGATGATGAGGTTGTCATCGTCCGTCCCACCCAGTTGACAGGCCAGGCGGTAGTCCGCAAGCCACAATTCCGGTCTCGTTTCCCCCGAGTACTTCGTGATAGTAGTCGGGGGTCGGAATCGGGGCGGAAACGGCGCCCGCCGAATGGCTCGGCTAAAGACCTGCGGACCGGGTGGTTCGGGCGAGGGACTCCGATCCTCCCCGCTGTCGTAACGCCCCCACGCCTGGGGTGGTAGCCTCGGCGCACCCTTTCGTCGAGGCGTGCCCGACGGTCACGATGAGGGTGCTCGTCGCCGAGGTGGCCCGGGGCCGCAGGCGCGGTGTTGCGCGTGCGCCCGGTGAAGACCGAGGCTTCCCGCGTGAGTCGGGAAGTCGCGGCACGAGGTTCCGAGGGGTATCCCTGCCTTCGGGAGGCAGAGCCCTCGGCCCGCCGGGCCGCAGCGCCTTCCAGGAGATGCTTGAGTTCTCCCTGGATTCGCCGACCCTCGGTGGTTGATGACTCCGGCATCGCGCGGAGGAGCATCGCTGCAGCGGCCAGGTCCTGACCGGTTCCGCCGGATGCGGGTGGCGGTCTGTCCCTGGCATCGTTGGCGATGCGGTGCTGGAGACCTTGGGGCAGGTGACGTATTCCTCCGGCCGGGGGTTGGCTCGCCCATACCTGCCCGATGTTCTGGCGGATTGCCTCGAGCGCTCCTGCTCCCTCATCGAGCCCGGCCTGCGCCCCGCGGACTTGCTCGAGCTGTGGGCCGTGACCCCCCGCCGAAACGGGGACCACAGCTAGCTCCCGCGGGATGTCGGCGCGAGGCGCTGGCCTAGGGGGATCACCATCCTCCGGCATGCCGAGACAGTCGCCTCCGGAGGGATCCCCTAGCTCGATGTGGAAACATTCGCGACTCGGGCCGCAGTCCTTGTCGCCAAGGCTGCGGCTGCCGTCGGAACAGTCGGAGAGGCAGTAGTCACATGCGGTCATGAAGTCCCGCATGGTACTAGGGTTGTGAAAGGGAAATGTGCCCTTGGGCCATTTCTAAGTATTTTGGTGATTGAGTGCCAACACATGTGCTTAATTGTGAATTTATGTACATGGATGAACAAGGTGCAAATCATGAGATAAAGGTATGTTTCTAAGCCTGAGTACATTGGTTTTATGTACTAATATATTTGTCTAAGTGTTAGAAACAGAAAGAAGAAGAAAAGAGAAGAGGAGGAAAGTCTTGGCTGTGTGCAGCCAAGACCCAGCTCGGTCTGGAGCACCGGACTGTCCGGTGTGCACCGGACAGTGTCCGGTGCGCCAGGCTGACTCGGCTCGAACTGGCTGCTCTCGGGAATTCGCCGACAGCGTACGGCTAAAATTCACCGGACTGTCCGGTGTGCACCGGACTGTCCGGTGAGCCAACGGTCGGCCAGGGCCAACGGTCGGCCGCGCAATCCGCGCGGGACACGTGGCCGAGCCAACGGTCGGAAGACGGCACCGGACTGTCCGGTGTGCACCGGACTGTCCGGTGCGCCAATGGCTCGCAGATCTCCAACGGGCTGCAACGGTCGGCAGCGCCAGCTAAGGAAAGAAATCGGGCACCGGACAGTGTCCGGTGTGCACCGGACTGTCCGGTGCCCCCGACGACAGAAGGCAAGGATGGCCTTCCGGATTTGCTCTCAACGGCTCCTAGCTGCCTTGGGGCTATAAAAGGAGCCCCTAGGCGCATGGAGGAGATACACAAGCAACCTTTGAGCATTCTTGATCATCCACACTAAGTCTCTGGGCATTCGTTTGTGTTTCTAAGTGATTCGAGCTCTGTTCTAAGTGAGAACTCTGAGATAGTCTTGTGAGCTCGATTCTTGGCCGTGTGTGTGCGCTTTTGCTGTGGATTTGTGTGTGTTGCTTCCCTCCCTTACTCTGTACTTTCTTTGTGATCATATACTTGTAAGGGCAAGAGACTCCAATTTGTGGAGATTCCTTGCAAACGGGATAGTGAAAGGAACAACAAAACACCGTGGTATTCAAGTGGGTCTTTGGACCGCTTGAGAGGGGTTGATTGCAACCCTCGTCCGTTGGGACGCCACAACGTGGAGTAGGCAAGCGTTGGCTTGGCCGAACCACGGGATAAACCACTGTGTCACCTCTGTCTTGATCTCTTGTGGTATTGTGTTTTGTTGAGACTTCACCTTTGCCACTTGGCAATAATCGTGTTAACGCTTAACAAATTTTTGTGGCTTAAGTTTGAAGTTTTTACAGGATCACCTATTCACCCCCCCTCTAGGTGCTCTCAATTGGTATCAAAGCCGTTCTCTTCACAAAGGGACTAACCGCCCGAAGAGATGGATCCTAAAGGGAAGGGTATTGTGATCAATGACAAAGAAAAGGAATCCTTCGTCAACGAGCCGAAGGACGATAAGCCTACCGACTCCGGCTCGGGCCAAAGACGGAAGGAAGGGAAGAAGAAGAAGACAAGGCGCATCAAGGAGATCGTCTACTACGACAGCGACGAGTCTACTTCTTCCCAAAAGGATGAGGACCACAACGACTACGAGAGGAGAAAACCGGTTAATTCGAACTTTTCTTTTGATTACTCTCGTATTCCGCAAAGTTCACATTCACATTTGCTCTCCATTCCACTCGGCAAGCCCCCACACTTTGATGGAGAGGACTACGGATTTTGGAGCCACAAAATGCGTAGTCACCTATTCTCTCTCCATCCTAGTATATGGGAGATTGTAGAGAGTGGGATGCACTTTGATAGTTCGGATAGTCCCATGTTCATTAATGAACAAATTCATAAGAATGCACAAGCTACTACTGTTCTTCTAGCTTCCTTGTGCAGGGATGAATACCATAAGGTGAGCGGCTTGGACAACGCCAAGCAAATCTGGGACACCCTCAAGATTTCTCATGAGGGGAACGACGTCACCTTACTCACCAAGATGGAGTTGGTGGAGGGCGAGCTTGGACGGTTCGCAATGATAAGGGGCGAGGAGCCGACGCAAACATACAACCGGCTCAAGACCCTTATCAACAAGATAAGGAGCTACGGAAGCACACGATGGACGGACCACGACGTCGTCCGCCTAATGCTCAGGTCATTTACCGTTCTTGATCCTCACTTGGTGAACAATATACGTGAAAATCCCAGGTACACCAAGATGTCGCCCGAAGAAGTTCTTGGGAAATTCGTTAGCGGGCGAATGATGATCAAGGAGGCGAGGTATGTGGACGACGCCTTGAATGGTCCGATCAACGAGCCGCAACCCCTTGCTCTCAAGGCAACACGAAGCAAGGAGGCGCTACCTAGCAAGGTGGCACAAATTGAGGCGGCTGGCCTTAATGATGAAGAGATGGCTCTCATCATCAAAAGATTCAAGACGGTGCTTAAAGGTCACAAGGGACAACCAAGCAAGACCAAAGCCAAGGGGAAGCGCTCATGCTTCAAATGCGGTAAGCTTGGTCATTTCATTGCTAACTGTCCCGATAATGAAAGTGACCAGGAAAAGGGGAACAAAAGATAGAAGAAGAAGCAATACAAGAAGGCAAAGGGCGAGGCGCATCTAGGAAAGGAGTGGGACTCGGATTGCTCCTCCTCCGACTCCGACAACGAAGGACTCGCCGCCACTGCCTTCAACAAATCGGCTCTCTTCCCCAACGAGCGTCTCACTTGCCTTATGGCAAGGGAGAAGAAGGTGAGTACTCAAGACTCCACTTATGCTTCTTCTAGTGATAGTGAGTCTAGTGATGATGATGGCATAGATTATTCTTGCTTGTTCAAAGGCTTAGATAGATCTAAAATTAATAAGATTAATGAGTTGATTGATGCTTTAAATGACAAGAATAGATTACTAGAAAAACAAGAGGATCTTTTATATGAGGAGCATGATAAATTTGTTAGTGCACAAAATTCTCTTGCTCTAGAAATTAAAAGAAATGAAATGCTTTCTAGTGAACTATCTACCTGTCATGAAACCATTTCTACCTTACAAGGTGTTAACAATGATTTAAGTGCTAAATTAGAAGTAGCATATAAATCTAATTCCTGTGTTGAACATGTTGAAATTTGTACTAGGTGTAAAGATTTTGATGTTAATGCTTGTAGTGAACACTTAGTGTCAATTTCAAAACTAAATGATGAAGTGGCTAGTCTTAATGCCCAACTTAAGACTAGCAAGAATGAAGTTGATAAAATAAAATTTGCAAGGGATGCCTACACGATTGGTAGACACCCCTCAATTAAGGATGGTCTTGGCTTCAAGAGAGAGGCCAAGAACTTAACAAGCCATAAGGCTCCCATCTTCGTCAAGGAGAAAGGGAAGGCCCCTATGGCTAGTAGTGCTAAAAAGAACCATGCTTTCTTATACCATGATAGGAGACATGCTAGAAATGCTTATAATGATTTTGATTCACATGTTTATGATTCTCATGCCATGTTTGCTTCTAGTTCTTCTTATAAGCATGATAGGGATATGTGTAGGAGAAATGTTGTACATATGCCTAGGAGAAATCTTGCTCATGTGCCTAGAAAGAATGTTATTCATGTTCCTAGGAAAATAGTGAATGAACCCTCTATAATTTATTGTGCTCTAAACACTTCCTTTGCTATTTGTAGAAAGGATAGGAAAATAGTTGCTAGGAAGTTAGGGGCAAAATGCAAGGGAGACAGGACTTGCATTTGGGTCCCTAAAGACATTTGTGCTAACCTTGCAGGACCCAACATGAGTTGGGTACCTAAGACCCAAGCCTAAATTTGCCTTGCAGGTTTATGCATCCGGGGGTTCAAGCTGGATTATCGACAGCGGATGCACAAACCATATGACGGGGGAGAAGAAGATGTTCACCTCCTACGTCAAGAATAAGGATTCCCAAGATTCAATTATATTCGGTGATGGGAATCAAGGCAAGGTAAAAGGGTTAGGTAAAATTGCAATTTCTAATGAGCATTCTATCTCAAATGTATTCTTAGTAGAGAGTCTTGGATATAATTTGCTATCTGTTAGTCAATTATGTCAAATGGGATATAATTGTTTATTTACAAATGTAGATGTGTCTGTCTTTAGAAGATGTGATGGTTCACTAGCTTTTAAGGGTGTACTAGACGGCAAGCTTTACTTAGTAGATTTTGCAAAAGAAGAGGCCGGTCTAGATGCATGCTTAATGGCTAAGACTTGCATGGGCTGGCTGTGGCATCGCCGCTTAGCACATGTGGGGATGAAGAATCTCCACAAGCTTCTAAAGGGAGAACACGTGATAGGTCTAACAAATGTTTATTTCGAAAAAGATAGACCTTGTGCAGCTTGTCAGGCAGGTAAACAAGTGGGAGGAGCACATCACAGCAAGAATGTGATGACCACGTCAAGACCTCTGGAGTTGCTGCATATGGACCTCTTCGGACCCGTCGCCTACCTAAGCATAGGAGGAAGTAAGTATGGTTTAGTTATTGTTGATGACTTTTCCCGCTTCACTTGGGTGTTCTTTTTGCAGGATAAGTCTGAAACCCAAGGGACCCTCAAGCGCTTCCTCAGGAGAGCTCAAAATGAGTTTGAGCTCAAGGTGAAGAAGATAAGGAGCGACAACGGGTCCGAGTTCAAGAACCTTCAAGTGGAGGAGTTTCTTGAGGAGGAAGGGATCAAGCACGAGTTCTCCGCTCCCTACACACCACAGCAAAATGGTGTGGTAGAGAGGAAGAACAGGACGCTAATCGATATGGCGAGGACGATGCTTGGAGAGTTCAAGACCCCCGAGTGCTTTTGGTCGGAAGCTGTGAACACGGCTTGCCACGCCATCAACAGGGTCTACCTTCATCGACTCCTCAAGAAGACTTCATATGAGCTACTAACCGGTAACAAACCCAATGTATCGTACTTTCGTGTATTTGGGAGCAAGTGCTACATTCTAGTGAAGAAGGGTAGAAATTCTAAGTTTGCTCCCAAAGCTGTAGAAGGGTTTTTATTAGGTTATGATTCAAATACAAAGGCGTATAGAGTCTTCAACAAATCGTCGGGTTTGGTTGAAGTCTCTAGCGACGTTGTATTTGATGAGACTAATGGCTCTCCAAGAGAGCAAGTTGTTGATTGTGATGATGTAGATGAAGAAGATGTTCCAACGGCCGCTATACGAACCATGGCGATTGGAGACGTTCGGCCACAGGAACAAGATGAACGAGATCAACCTTCTTCCTCAACGATGGTGCATCCCCCAACTCAAGACGATGAACAGGTTCATCAAAAGGAGGCGTGTGATCAAGGGGGAGCACAAGATAATCACGTGATGGAGGAAGAAGCACAACCGGCACCTCCAACCCAAGTTCGAGCGATGATTCAAAGGGATCATCCCGTCGACCAAATTTTGGGTGACATTAGCAAGGGAGTAACTACTCGATCTCGATTAGTTAATTTTTGTGAGCATTACTCTTTTGTCTCCTCTATTGAGCCTTTCAGGGTAGAGGAGGCCTTGCTAGATCCGGATTGGGTGTTGGCCATGCAGGAGGAACTCAATAACTTCAAGCGCAATGAAGTTTGGACGCTGGTGCCTCGTCCCAAGCAAAATGTTGTGGGAACCAAGTGGGTGTTCCGCAACAAACAGGACGAGCACGGGGTGGTGACGAGGAACAAGGCTCGACTTGTGGCAAAAGGTTATGCCCAAGTCGCAGGTTTGGACTTTGAGGAGACTTTTGCTCCTGTGGCTAGGCTAGAATCAATTCGTATCTTGCTAGCATATGCCGCTCACCATTCTTTCAGGTTGTACCAAATGGATGTGAAGAGCGCATTCCTCAACGGGCCAATAAAGGAGGAGGTGTACGTAGAGCAACCCCCTGGCTTCGAGGATGAACGGTACCCCGACCATGTGTGTAAGCTCTCTAAGGCGCTCTATGGACTTAAACAAGCCCCAAGAGCATGGTATGAATGCCTTAGAGATTTCTTAATTGCTAATGCTTTCAAGGTTGGGAAAGCCGATCCAACTCTTTTTACAAAGACATGTGATGGTGATTTGTTTGTATGCCAAATTTATGTCGATGACATAATATTTGGTTCTACTAATCAAAAGTCTTGTGAAGAGTTTAGCAGGGTGATGACGCAGAAATTCGAGATGTCGATGATGGGCGAGTTGAACTACTTCCTTGGGTTCCAAGTGAAGCAACTCAAGGACGGCACCTTCATCTCCCAAACGAAGTACACGCAAGATCTGCTAAAGCGGTTTGGGATGAAGGACGCCAAGCCCGCTAAGACTCCGATGGGAACCGACGGACACACCGACCTCAACAAAGGAGGTAAGTCCGTTGATCAAAAAGCATACCGATCAATGATAGGGTCTTTACTTTATTTATGTGCTAGTAGACCGGATATTATGCTTAGCGTATGCATGTGTGCTAGATTTCAATCCGATCCTAAGGAGTGTCACTTGGTGGCGGTGAAGCGAATTCTTAGATATTTAGTCGCTACGCCTTGCTTCGGGATCTGGTATCCAAAGGGGTCTAACTTTGACTTGATTGGGTACTCAGATTCCGACTATGCTGGATGTAAGGTCGATAGGAAGAGTACATCGGGGACGTGCCAATTCTTAGGAAGGTCCCTGGTGTCATGGAATTCTAAGAAACAAACCTCCGTTGCCCTATCCACCGCCGAGGCCGAGTATGTTGCCGCAGGTCAGTGTTGCGCGCAACTACTTTGGATGAGGCAAACCCTCCGGGACTTTGGCTACAATCTGAGCAAAGTCCCACTCCTATGTGACAATGAGAGTGCTATCCGAATAGCGGAAAATCCTGTTGAGCACAGCCGCACAAAGCACATTGACATCCGGCATCACTTTTTGAGAGACCACCAGCAAAAGGGAGATATCGAAGTGTTTTATGTTAGCACCGAGAACCAGCTAGCCGATATCTTTACCAAGCCTTTAGATGAGAAGACCTTTTGCAGGCTGCGTAGTGAGCTAAATGTCTTAGATTCGCGGAACTTGGATTGATTTGTAGCATACATGTATTTATGCCTTTGATCATGTTCACTCTGCAATTTTGTTGCTTATTATGGTGCTCAAGTTGTACAAACACTCCCTGGACCTCACAAGTCCGTTGCAAAGTGATGCACATGTCTAGGGGGAGACGTGTTACAACTTGACCCTTTGAGACTAACCATATGCTTGAGTTTGCCTGTTTTAGTCTCAAAGGAGAATTGAAAGGGAAAAGGTGGACTTGGACCATGAAAGACTTCCACTGCACTCCGATGAGGGGTAACTTATTCCAAGTCCATCTCATTAACTCTTATTGCCATTTGCTCTTAATTGAAGATTTTGGTGAGGCAATGGGGTTAAAGGGCCACAATTGATCCCGTTTTGGTGCTTGATGCCAAAGGGGGAGAAAAAAAAAGGCCAAAGCAATAAATGGATCAGCTACCACTTGAGAGATTTTGAAAATAGTAGAATAGAGTTTTTGGTTTGTCAAAATTCTTATGTTGGCTTCTTGTGGGGAGAAGTATTGATTATGGGAAAAAGGGGGAGTTTGGCTTCTTGTGGGGAGAAGTATTGATTATGGGAAAAAGGGGGAGTTTTTGACATCTTTGATCAATCTTTTTTTGGAATGACTCTCTTTTTGCTTAAACATGTGTGTTTAACTTAGAGATAGAGATTTGAGTTTGATTTGCAAAAACAAACCAAGTGGTGGCAAAGGATGATCCATATATGCCAAAATTGAATAAAACTTAAATTTATTTTATTTGAAGAGAGTTTGCACTTGTTCTAGTTGCTTTATGTTGTGTTGGCATAAATCACCAAAAAGGGGGAGATTGAAAGGGAAATGTGCCCTTGGGCCATTTCTAAGTATTTTGGTGATTGAGTGCCAACACATGTGCTTAATTGTGAATTTATGTACATGGATGAACAAGGTGCAAATCATGAGATAAAGGTATGTTTCTAAGCCTGAGTACATTGGTTTTATGTACTAATATATTTGTCTAAGTGTTAGAAACAGAAAGAAGAAGAAAAGAGAAGAGGAGGAAAGTCTTGGCTGTGTGCAGCCAAGACCCAGCTCGGTCTGGAGCACCGGACTGTCCGGTGTGCACCGGACAGTGTCCGGTGCGCCAGGCTGACTCGGCTCGAACTGGCTGCTCTCGGGAATTCGCCGACAGCGTACGGCTAAAATTCACCGGACTGTCCGGTGTGCACCGGACTGTCCGGTGAGCCAACGGTCGGCCAGGGCCAACGGTCGGCCGCGCAATCCGCGCGGGACACGTGGCCGAGCCAACGGTCGGAAGACGGCACCGGACTGTCCGGTGTGCACCGGACTGTCCGGTGCGCCAATGGCTCGCAGATCTCCAACGGGCTGCAACGGTCGGCAGCGCCAGCTAAGGAAAGAAATCGGGCACCGGACAGTGTCCGGTGTGCACCGGACTGTCCGGTGCCCCCGACGACAGAAGGCAAGGATGGCCTTCCGGATTTGCTCTCAACGGCTCCTAGCTGCCTTGGGGCTATAAAAGGAGCCCCTAGGCGCATGGAGGAGATACACAAGCAACCTTTGAGCATTCTTGATCATCCACACTAAGTCTCTGCGCATTCGTTTGTGTTTCTAAGTGATTCGAGCTCTGTTCTAAGTGAGAACTCTGAGATAGTCTTGTGAGCTCGATTCTTGGCCGTGTGTGTGCGCTTTTGCTGTGGATTTGTGTGTGTTGCTTCCCTCCCTTACTCTGTACTTTCTTTGTGATCATATACTTGTAAGGGCAAGAGACTCCAATTTGTGGAGATTCCTTGCAAACGGGATAGTGAAAGGAACAACAAAACACCGTGGTATTCAAGTGGGTCTTTGGACCGCTTGAGAGGGGTTGATTGCAACCCTCGTCCGTTGGGACGCCACAACGTGGAGTAGGCAAGCGTTGGCTTGGCCGAACCACGGGATAAACCACTGTGTCACCTCTGTCTTGATCTCTTGTGGTATTGTGTTTTGTTGAGACTTCACCTTTGCCACTTGGCAATAATCGTGTTAACGCTTAACAAATTTTTGTGGCTTAAGTTTGAAGTTTTTACAGGATCACCTATTCACCCCCCCCCCCTCTAGGTGCTCTCAGGTTGCTAGATCCGGAGAAATCCCAGCAGATGCTGGGGTCGTCATCTTCCTCGGACCCAGAGGGTCCGTAGGTCGAGACACCCGTCAATCGGTCCCAAGGCGACCGCACACGAAACCCCAGAGAGGTTGCACTCGCCTCAATGTGAGCGCCCGCCAAAGCGAGGTCGCCAGGCGGGCTGAGGCCGAGTCGAAATGACGAAAGATGGGGAGCAGTCGGTACCTTTTTGTCGACGGGGGGCGATGAAGTCACGTCGGGGGCAGATCGCGTCGTCGTCTTGGGTACGAGGGCGACGTCCTGCAGGCCTTTCATGAGCGTGCTGGCGTCGTCCACTTGCTCGGAGTCGACGTGTTGCGGGGGGATGGCGCTCGCGTTTGCCTCGAACGCGAGGGCGACGCTTGGCGTGTCCTCCGTTGAGGCGCTGGGGATGTCGATTTGCTCGACAGCCGTCGGAGCGCGATCTCCCGCTCGGCCCCGGTTGCCCCGCCTCCTCCTCCTCCGATGGCGAGGGAGAGGATGGGGCGAGCTCGAAAGTTGTCCTTCCCCCACGCGAGAAAGACGTCGTCGATTCCGCCGCCGGCGGGTGGGCTGTCCGCCACCATTGTCGCTATCGCGCGGCGGTGGAAGGAGTACCATGTCGTAACCGCTGTCGAGAGACATGAACTCGAGGCTCCCGAAACGGAGCACCGTCCCGGGTTGAAGAGGTCGTTGGAGACTGCCCATCTGGAGCTTGACGGGAAACTGCTCGTCAACACGCAGCGTGCCCCTACCTGGCGCGCCAACTGTCGGCGTTCCGAGACCGGGGGGTCCCCGAGCCGACGAGTGAGAGTGCCGCGTGCCCCAGCCCAGATGGGTCGAGCGCGTGGGCGAGCGCGAAGGGGGGAACAGAGAGAGAGGTCGGTGGCCGGAGCCGGGTCGTGAGGGAGTCGGAGAATTCCCGCGGCCTTCGTATTCGTCCCGCGCCCAGGTCGGGTGCGCTTGCAGTAGGGGGTTACAAGCGTCCACGCGAGGTGAGGGGAGCGAGCGGCCCCGAGAGAGCGCCTGCCCCTGCCCTTCGTCCCCGCGAGGCCAACCTTCTCTAAGAAGGCCCTGGTCCTTCCTTTTATAGTCGTAAGGAGAGGATCCAGGTGTACAAGATGGGGGTGTAGCAAGGTGCTACGTGTCTAGCGAGGGAGAGCTAGCGCCCTATGTACATGCCCAGGTGGCAGCCGGAGAGATCTTGGCACCCTGTTGGTGTGGCGTCGTGGCTGTTGGAGGAGTAACGGAGCCGGACGGGGGGACAGCTGTCGGAGTGGCTGGGCCCTTGCTGACGTCCTCCTGCTTTCGTAAGGGAGCTGAGAGCCGCCGTCGTCATGGTCTAGCGGGGCGCCATCATTTGCCTATCTGGCGTGGCTGGCCAGATGGGACGCCGGTCTTGTTCTCTGCGACCCAAGTCGGCTCAGGGCAGGGTGATGATGACGCTTCCTGTTGACGTGGCGGTCTCGTGTCCTAGGTCGGGCGTCGTGGAGGCTCCTCCGAAGCCGAGGTCGAGTCCGTCCTGCAAGACAGAGGCAGAGTCCGAGCCCTGGGTCGGGCGAGGCGGAGATCGTTCGGCAGAGGCCGAGGCGGAGTCCGAGCCCTGGGTCGGGCGAGGCGGAGGTCGTCGTCTTCCGGGGCCTTAGCCCGAGTCCGAGCCCTGGGTCGGGCGGAGCGGAGTTCGCCGTCTTCCGGGGCCTTAGCCCGAGTCCGAGCCCTGGGTCGGGCGGAGCGGAGTTCGCCGTCTTCCGGGGCCTTAGCCCGAGTCCGAGCCCTGGGTCGGGCGGAGCGGAGTTCGCCGTCTTCCGGGGCCTTAGCCCGAGTCCGAGCCCTGGGTTGGGCGGAGCGGAGTTCGCCGTCTTCCGGGGCCTTAGCCCGAGTCCGAGCCCTGGGTCGGGCGGAGCGGAGTTCGCCGTCTTCCGGGGCCTTAGCCCGAGTCCGAGCCCTGGGTCGGGCGGAGCGGAGTTCGCCGTCTTCCGGGGCCTTAGCCCGAGTCCGAGCCCTGGGTCGGGCGGAGCGGAGTTCGCCGTCTTCCGGGGCCTTAGCCCGAGTCCGAGCCCTGGGTTGGGCGGAGCGGAGTTCGCCGTCTTCCGGGGCCTTAGCCCGAGTCCGAGCCCTGGGTCGGGCGGAGCGGAGTTCGCCGTCTTCCGGGGCCTTAGCCCGAGTCCGAGCCCTGGGTCGGGCGGAGCCTCCTATGGCACCTCTGGCGAAGTCTGGTCGCCCGTTGGTCTTACCTTTTGCGTTAAACGCCCTGGTGACTCGGTCGGTTGGCGCGGTGATTTAGTCAGGGTTTCTTCTTATCGAAGGCGGGGCCTAGGGCGAGCCGGAGATGCGTCTGCCGTGAAAGAGGAGGCCTCAGGCGAGGCGGAGTCATCTTAGGGTCGGCTGCCCTCGCCCGAGGCTAGGCTCGGGCGTGGCGTGGTCAAGTCACTCGTATGGACTGATCCCTGACTTAATCAAACCCATCAGGCCTCTGCAGCTTTATGCTGATGGGGGTTACCAGCTGAGAATTAGGCGTCTTGAGGGTACCCCTAATTATGGTCCCCGACAGCAACAAACAAGATGAGCATGGTGTGGTGACAAGAAACAAAGCCCGACTTGTGGCCAAGGGATACTCACAAGTCGAAGGTTTGGATTTCGGTGAAACCTATGCACCCGTAGCTAGGCTCGAGTCAATTCACATTTTACTTGCCTATGCTACTTGAAAGGGAATTAGGCTTACACCTAGTTCCGAAATAATTTTGGTGGTTGAATTGCCCAACACAAATATTGGACTAACTAGTTTGCTCTAGTGCATAAGTCATACAGGTGCAAAAGGTTCACTTTCAGTCAATAAAAAGACCAAGTGTTGGATTCAACGAAGGAGCAGCAAGGCAACCGAGGGCACCTCTGGCTAGTGGCACCGGACTGTCCGGTGTGCACCGGACTGTCCGGTGCGGCCAGAGGACTCCGACTTCAAACTCTTCGCTCTCGGGATTTCTTGGACGACGACGCGCTATAATTCACCGGACTGTCCGGTGTGCACCGGACATGTCCGGTGCTCCAAGGAATCGCCGTCTCCGGAACTCGCCAGCCTCGGGTTCGCGCGGCAGCCGCTCCGCTAAAATTCACCGGACTGTCCGGTGTTCACCGGACTGTCCGGTGTGCCAGCGGAGCAACGGCTCTCTGCGGCGCCAACGGCTCCCTGCGGTGCATTAAATGCGCGCGCAGCGCGCGCAGATGTCAGGATCGCCCATGCCGGTGCACCGGACATCAAACAGTACCTGTCCGGTGTGCACCGGACACCCAGGCGGACCCAGAAGACAGAAGCTCCAACGGTCAGAATCCAACGGCAATGGTGACGTGGCAGGGGCACCGGACTGTCCGGTGTGCACCGGACTGTCCGGTGCGCCATCGAACAGAGGGGTTCCAGCAACGGTCACTTTTGGTGGTTGGGGCTATAAATACCCCAACCACCCCACATTCATTGCCATCCAAGTTTTCCAACTCTCAACCACTTACAAGAGCTAGGCATTCAATTCTAGACACATACAAAGAGATCAAATCCTCTCCAATTCCACTCAAGCCCTTAGTGACTAGAGAGAGAGATTTGCCGTGTTCTTTTGAGCTCTTGCGCTTGGATCGCTTTCTTTCTTTCTCATTTGTTCTTGTGATCATCACTCAATTGTAACCAAGGCAAGAGGCACCAATTGTGTGGTGGCCCTTGTGGGAAGTGTTGTTCCCGGTTGATTGAGAAGAAGAGAAAGCTCACTCGATCCGTGGGATCGTTTGAGAGAGGGAAGGGTTGAAAGAGACCCGGCCTTTGTGGCCTCCTCAACGGGGAGTAGGTTTGCGAGAACCGAACCTCGGTAAAACAAATCCTCGTGTCACACTCTTACTTGCTTGCGATTTGTTTTGCGCCCTCTCTCGCGGACTCATTTCTTTATTACTAACGCTAACCCGGCTTGTAGTTGTGATTATTTTGTAAATTTCAGTTTCGCCCTATTCACCCCCCCTCTAGGCGACTATCAATTGGTATCAGAGCCCGGTGCTTCATTAGAGCTTAACCGCTCGAAGTGATGTCGGGAGATCACACCAAGAGGGAGATGGAGACCGGCGACAAGCCCACTACAAGCCAAGGGAGCACTTCATCAGAAGAGTCCCGCACCAAGAGAAGGGAAAAGAAGAAGAACTCCTCCAAGCGAAAGGAGAAAAGATCTTCCTCTTCTCACCACAAGGAGAAGAAAGAAAAATCCTCTTCTCATAAGCCGCATCGGAGTGGGGACAAGCACAAGAGGATGAGGAAGGTGGTCTACTACGAGACCGACACTTCATCGACATCTACCTCCGGCTCCGACGCGGCGTCCGTCACTTCTAAACGCCAAGAGCGTAAGAAGTATAGTAAGATTCCCCTACGCTACCCTCGCATTCCTAAACATACACCTTTACTTTCCGTCCCATTAGGTAAACCACCAACTTTTAATGGTGAAGATTATGCTATGTGGAGTAATTTAATGCGATTTCATCTAACTTCTCTCCACAAAAGAATATGGGATGTTGTTGAGTATGGTGTACAGGTACCATCCGTAGGGGATGAGGACTACGACACGGACGAAGTGGCCCAAATCGAGCACTTCAACTCCCAAGCCTCAACCATTCTCCTTGCTTCACTAAGCAAGGAGGAATACAACAAAGTACAAGGGTTGAAGAACGCAAAAGAGATTTGGGACCTACTCAAGACGGCGCACGAAGGTGATGAACTCACCAAGATCACCAAGCGGGAAACGATCGAGGGGGAGCTCGGTCGCTTCCGTCTTCGCCAAGGGGAGGAGCCACAAGACATGTATAACCGGCTCAAGACCTTGGTGAACCAAGTGCGCAACCTCGGGAGCACAAAATGGGATGACCACGAGGTGGTTAAGGTTATTTTAAGAGCACTTATTTTCCTTAACCCCACTCAAGTACAATTAATTCGTGGCAATCCTAGATATCCACTAATGACCCCCGAGGAAGTTATCGGGAATTTTGTGAGTTTTGAATGCATGATTAAGGGCTCCAAGAAAATCAACGAGCTTGACGAGCCTTCCACATCCGAGGCGCAACCGGTGGCCTTCAAGGCAACGGAGGAAAAGAAGGAGGAGTCTACACCATGTAGACAACCAATTGACGCCTCCAAGCTCGACAACGAGGAGATGGCCCTAATCATCAAGAGCTTCCGGCAAATCCTCAAGCAACGGAAGGGGAAGGATTACAAATCCCGTTCCAAGAAGGTTTGCTACAAGTGTGGTAAGCCCGGTCATTTTATTGCAAAATGTCCTATGTCTAGTGATAGTGACAGGGGCGACGACAAGAAGGGCAAGAGGAAGGAGAAGAAGAGATACTACAAGAAGAAGGGCGGCGATGCCCATGTTTGTCGGGAGTGGGACTCCGACGAAAGCTCAAGCGACTCCTCCGACGACGAGGACGCCGCCAACATCGCCGTCACCAAGGGCCTCCTCTTCCCCAACGTCGGCCACAAGTGCCTCATGGCCAAGGACGGCAAAAAGAAGGTAAAATCAAAGTCCTCCACTAAATATGAAACATTTAGTGATGAGGATGATAAAAATGAAGAAGAAAACTTGCGTACTCTTTTTGCCAACCTTAACTTAGAACAAAAGGAAAAATTAAATGAGCTAATTAGCGCCATCCATGAAAAGGATGATCTCTTGGACTCCCAAGAGGACTTCCTAATCAAGGAAAACAAGAAACATGTTAAGGTTAAAAATGCTTATGCTCTAGAAGTTGAAAAATGTAACAAATTATCTAGTGAGCTAAGCACATGCCATGACACTATTGCCAACCTTAGAAGTGAAAATGTTAAATTAATTGCTAAGGTTGATTCTCATGTTTGCATTGATCCTAGAAATGATAATGTTGATTTGCTTGCTAGGATTGATGAGTTGAATGTTTCCATTGCTAGCCTTAGAAATGAGAATGAGAAATTGATTGCTAAGGCTAAGAATTTTGATGTTTGCAATGCTACTATTTCCGACCTTAGAACTAAAAATGATATGTTGCATGCTAAGGTTGTTGAACTAAAATCTTGCAAACCCTCTACATCTAATGTTGAGCATATTTCCATTTGTACTAGATGTAGAGATATTAATGTTGATGCTATCCATGATCACCTAGCCTTAATTAAAAAACAAAATGATCACATAGCACAACTTAATGCTAAGATTAGAGAGCATGACTTAGAAAATGAAAAATTTAAATTGGCTAGAAGCATGCTCTATAATGGGAGACGCCCTGGCATTAAGGATGGCATTGGCTTCCGAAAGGATGGCAATGTCAAAATTAATGCCCCTCCAAAGAACTTATCTAACTTTGTTAAGGGCAAGGCTCCCATGCCTCAGGATAACGAGGGTTACATTTTGTACCCTGCCGGTTATCCTGAGAGCAAGATTAGGAAAATTCATTCTAGGAAGTCTCACTCTGGCCCAAATCATGCTTTTATGTATAAGGGTGAGACATCTAGATCTAGGCAACCAACCCATGCCAAGTTGCCTAGAAAGAAAACTACTAATGCATCAAATGATCATAGCATTTCATTTAAAACTTTTGATGCATCTTATGTTTTAACTAACAAATCCGGCAAGGTAGTTGCCAAGATTGTTGGGGGCAAACACAAGGGCTCCAAGACTTGTGTTTGGGTACCCAAAGTTCTTGTATCTAATGCTAAAGGACCCAAAACCGTTTGGGTACCTAAAACAAAGAACTAAACTTGTTTTGTAGGTTTATGCATCCGGGGGCTCAAGTTGGATACTCGACAGCGGGTGCACAAACCATATGACAGGGGAGAAAAGAATGTTCTCCTCATATGAGAAAAACAAGGATCCCCAACGAGCTATCACATTCGGGGATGGAAATCAAGGTTTGGTCAAAGGTTTGGGTAAAATTGCTATATCTCCTGACCATTCTATTTCCAATGTTTTTCTTGTAGATTCTTTAGATTACAATTTGCTTTCCGTATCCCAATTATGTCAAATGGGCTACAACTGTCTTTTTACTGATACTGGTGTTACTGTCTTTAGAAGAAGTGATGATTCAATAGCATTTAAGGGAGTGTTAGAGGGTCAGCTATACTTGGTAGATTTTGATAGAGCTGAACTCGACACTTGCTTGATTGCTAAGACTAACTTGGGTTGGCTTTGGCACCGCCGACTAGCCCATGTTGGAATGAAGAATCTTCACAAGCTTCTAAAGGGAGAACACATTTTGGGACTAACCGATGTTCATTTTGAGAAAGACAGGATTTGTAGCGCATGCCAAGCCGGGAAGCAAGTTGGCACCCATCATCCACACAAAAACATCATGACTACCGACAGGCCACTGGAGCTCCTTCACATGGATTTGTTCGGCCCGATCGCTTACATAAGCATCGGCGGTAGTAAGTATTGTCTTGTAATTGTGGATGATTATTCTCGCTTCACTTGGGTATTCTTTTTGCAGGAAAAATCACAAACCCAAGAGACCTTAAAGGGATTCTTAAGAAGGGCTCAAATGAGTTCGGCTTAAGGATCAAGAAAATTAGAAGCGACAATGGGACGGAGTTCAAGAACTCTCAAATAGAAGGCTTCCTTGAGGAGGAGGGCATCAAGCATGAGTTCTCTTCTCCCTACACTCCACAACAAAATGGTGTAGTGGAGAGGAAGAATCGAACTCTATTGGACATGGCAAGAACCATGCTTGATGAGTACAAGACACCGGATCGGTTTTGGGCCGAGGCGGTCAACACCGCCTGCTACGCCATCAACCGGTTATATCTTCACCGAATCCTCAAGAAGACATCTTATGAACTCCTAACCGGTAAAAAGCCAAACATTTCATATTTTAGAGTTTTTGGTAGCAAATGCTTTATTCTTGTTAAGAGAGGCAGAAAATCTAAATTTGCTCCTAAAACTGTAGAAGGCTTTTTACTAGGATATGACTCAAACACAAGGGCATATAGAGTCTTTAATAAGTCCTCAGGACTTGTTGAAGTTTCTTGTGACGTTGTGTTTGATGAGACTAATGGCTCTCAAGTAGAGCAAGTTGATCTTGATGATATAGGTGAAGAACAGGCTCCATGCATAGCGCTAAGGAACATGTCTATTGGGGATGTGTGTCCTAAGGAATCCGAAGAGCCTCCACATGCACAAGATCATCCATCCTCCTCAATACAAGCATCTCCACCAACTCAAGTTGAGGATGAGGCTCAAGATGTTGAACAAGAAGATCAAGAAGATGAGCCACCTCAAGATGACGGCAACGATCAAGGGGGAGATGCAAATGATGAAGACAAGGAGGATGATCAACCAAGGCCGCCACACCCAAGAGTCCACCAAGCAATACAACGAGATCACCCCGTCGACACCATCCTCGGCGATATTCATAAGGGGGTAACTACTCGATCTCGTGTTGCTCATTTTTGTGAACATTACTCGTTTGTTTCCTCTATTGAGCCACACAGGGTAGAGGAAGCACTTCAAGATTCGGATTGGGTGATGGCGATGCAAGAGGAGCTCAACAATTTCACGAGGAACGAGGTATGGCACTTAGTTCCACGTCCTAACCAAAATGTTGTAGGAACCAAGTGGGTCTTCCGCAACAAGCAAGACGAGCATGGTGTGGTGACAAGGAACAAAGCTCGACTCGTGGCCAAGGGGTATTCACAAGTCGAAGGTTTGGATTTTGGTGAAACCTATGCACCCGTAGCTAGGCTTGAGTCAATTCGCATATTATTAGCCTATGCTACTTACCATGGCTTCAAGCTTTATCAAATGGACGTGAAGAGTGCCTTCCTCAATGGACCGATCAAGGAGGAGGTCTATGTTGAGCAACCTCCCGGCTTTGAAGACAGTGAGTACCCTAACCATGTTTATAGGCTCTCTAAGGCGCTTTATGGGCTCAAGCAAGCCCCAAGAGCATGGTATGAATGCCTTAGAGATTTCCTTATTGCTAATGGCTTCAAAGTCGGCAAGGCCGATCCTACTTTGTTCACTAAAACTCTTGACAATGATTTGTTCGTATGCCAAATTTATGTTGATGATATTATATTTGGGTCTACTAACAAATCTACATGTGAAGAATTTAGTAGGATCATGACACAAAAATTCGAGATGTCTATGATGGGGGAGTTGAAATATTTCTTAGGATTTCAAGTCAAGCAACTCCAAGAGGGCACCTTCCTTAGCCAAACGAAGTATACTCAAGACATCCTAACCAAGTTTGGAATGAAGGATGCCAAGCCCATCAAGACACCCATGGGAACAAATGGGCATCTCGACCTCGACACGGGAGGTAAGTCCGTGGATCAAAAGGTATACCGGTCGATGATTGGTTCATTGCTTTACTTATGTGCATCTCGACCGGACATTATGCTTTCCGTTTGCATGTGTGCAAGATTCCAAGCCGACCCTAAGGAATCACACCTTACGGCCGTAAAACGAATCTTGAGATATTTGGCTTATACTCCTAAGTTTGGGCTTTGGTACCCTCGGGGATCCACTCTTGATTTGATTGGTTATTCGGATGCCGATTGGGCGGGGTGTAGGATTAATAGAAAGAGCACATCGGGGACTTGCCAGTTCTTGGGAAGATCCTTGGTGTCTTGGGCTTCAAAGAAGCAAAATTCGGTCGCTCTTTCCACCGCCGAAGCCGAGTATATTGCCGCAGGCCACTGTTGCGCACAATTACTTTGGATGAGGCAAACCCTGCGGGACTACGGTTACAAATTAACCAAAGTCCCTTTGCTATGTGACAATGAGAGTGCAATCAAAATGGCCGACAATCCCGTCGAGCATAGCCGCACTAAGCACATAGCCATTCGGTATCATTTTCTTCGGGATCACCAACAAAAGGGGGATATCGAGATTTCTTACATTAACACTAAAGATCAATTAGCCGATATCTTTACCAAGCCACTTGATGAACAATCTTTTACCCGACTTAGGCATGAGCTCAATATTCTTGATTCTAGGAATTTCTTTTGCTAGTCTTGCACACATAGCTCATCAATATACCCTTGATCATGTCTCTTTTATATATGCTATGACTAATGTGTTTTCAAGTGAATTTCAAACCAAGTCATAGGGATATTGAAAGGGAATAGGAGTCTTCGGCGAAGACAAGGCTTCCACTCCACTCTACTACTCATCCTTCGCCGTCGCTCCGCATCATCTCTCCAACTTTGGTATAATCTTCACTCATTCATTTCATGACCAAAGGGGGAGAAAGTATTTCTCTTGGGCTCTAATGACTCCGTTTTTGGCGATTCATGCCAAAGGGGGAGAAAGTATTAGCCCAAAGCAAAAGGACCGCACCACCACCCTAATTTTAAAATTTGATGATTTTCAATGGTAAATTTCAAAAATTGGTATCTCTTTGTGCTCTAAAGGGGGAGCAAGTAGTATTTTCAAAATTGATGGAAAACCCTCTTGAACACTAAGAGAAGACCTTACTTGAGGGGGAGTTTTGTTTAGTCAAAGGAAAAGCATTTTGGAACAAAGGAAGAAATCTTCAAAACTTAAAAATGCTTTGCAAATCTTATTCATTTACCTTTGACTATCTTGCAAAATGACTTTGAAAAGAATTTACAAAAGAATTTGCAAAAACAAAACTCTTGGTGCAAATGTGGTCCAATATGTCAAAAACAAAGAAAACAATCCATGCGCATCATATAAATATTTATTGGCTCAATTCCAAGCAACCTTTGCACTTACATTATGCAAACTAGTTCAATTATGCACTTCTATATTTGCTTTGGTTTGTGTTGGCATCAATCACCAAAAAGGGGGAGATTGAAAGGGAATTAGGCTTACACCTAGTTCCGAAATAATTTTGGTGGTTGAATTGCCCAACACAAATATTGGACTAACTAGTTTGCTCTAGTGCATAAGTCATACAGGTGCAAAAGGTTCACTTTCAGTCAATAAAAAGACCAAGTGTTGGATTCAACGAAGGAGCAGCAAGGCAACCGAGGGCACCTCTGGCTAGTGGCACCGGACTGTCCGGTGTGCACCGGACTGTCCGGTGCGGCCAGAGGACTCCGACTTCAAACTCTTCGCTCTCGGGATTTCTTGGACGACGACGCGCTATAATTCACCGGACTGTCCGGTGTGCACCGGACATGTCCGGTGCTCCAAGGAATCGCCGTCTCCGGAACTCGCCAGCCTCGGGTTCGCGCGGCAGCCGCTCCGCTAAAATTCACCGGACTGTCTGGTGTTCACCGGACTGTCCGGTGTGCCAGCAGAGCAACGGCTCTCTGCGGCGCCAACGGCTCCCTGCGGTGCATTAAATGCGCGCGCAGCGCGCGCAGATGTTAGGATCGCCCATGCCGGTGCACCAGACATCAAACAGTACCTGTCCGGTGTGCACCGGACACCCAGGCGGACCCAGAAGACAGAAGCTCCAACGGTCAGAATCCAACGGCAATGGTGACGTGGCAGGGGCACCGGACTGTCCGGTGTGCACCGGACTGTCCGGTGCGCCATCGAACAGAGGGGTTCCAGCAACGGTCACTTTTGGTGGTTGGGGCTATAAATACCCCAACCACCCCACATTCATTGCCATCCAAGTTTTCCAACTCTCAACCACTTACAAGAGCTAGGCATTCAATTCTAGACACATACAAAGAGATCAAATCCTCTCCAATTCCACTCAAGCCCTTAGTGACTAGAGAGAGAGATTTGCCGTGTTCTTTTGAGCTCTTGCGCTTGGATCGCTTTCTTTCTTTCTCATTTGTTCTTGTGATCATCACTCAATTGTAACCAAGGCAAGAGGCACCAATTGTGTGGTGGCCCTTGTGGGAAGTGTTGTTCCCGGTTGATTGAGAAGAAGAGAAAGCTCACTCGATCCGTGGGATCGTTTGAGAGAGGGAAGGGTTGAAAGAGACCCGGCCTTTGTGGCCTCCTCAACGGGGAGTAGGTTTGCGAGAACCGAACCTCGGTAAAACAAATCCTCGTGTCACACTCTTACTTGCTTGCGATTTGTTTTGCGCCCTCTCTCGCGGACTCATTTCTTTATTACTAACGCTAACCCGGCTTGTAGTTGTGATTATTTTGTAAATTTCAGTTTCGCCCTATTCACCCCCCCTCTAGGCGACTATCACTACTTACCATGGCTTTAAGCTTTATCAAATGGACGTGAGAAGTGTCTTTCTCAATGGACCAATCAAGGAAGAGGTCTATGTTGAGCAACCTTCCGGCTTTGAAGATAGTGAGTATCCTAACCATGTTTATAGACTCTCTAAGGCGCTTTATGGGCTCAAGCAATCCCAAGAGCATGGTATGAATGCCTAAGAGATTTTCTTATTACTAATGGCTTCAGAGTCGGAAAAGCCGATCCTACTCTCTTTACTAAAACACTTGCAAATGATTTGTTTGTATGCCAAATTTATGTTGATGATATCATATTTGGGTCTACTAACGAATCTACACGTGAAGAGTTTAGTAGGATCATGACTCAAAAATTCGAGATGTCTATGATGGGGGAGTTGAAGTATTTCTTAGGATTTCAAGTGAAGCAACTCCAAGAGGGCACCTTCATTAGCCAAACGAAGTACATTCAAGACATTCTAACCAAGTTTGGGATGAAGGATGCCAAGCCCATCAAGACACCCATGGGAACTAATGGGCATCTCGACCTCGACACGGGAGGTAAATCCGTCGATCAAAAGGTATACCGGTCGATGATAGGTTCCTTATTCTATTTATGTGCTTCACGACCGGATATTATGCTTTCCGTATGCATGTGTGCAAGATTCCAAGCCGATCCTAAGGAAGTTCACCTTAGGGCCGTAAAACGAATCTTGAGATATTTAGTTTATACTCCTAAGTTTGGCCTTTGGTACCCCATGGGATCCACATTTGATTTAATTGGTTATTTCGATGATGATTGGGCAGGGTGTAAAATAAATAGAAAGAGCACATCAGGGACTTGCTAGTTCTTGGGAAGATCTCTGGTGTCTTGGGCTTCAAAGAAGCAAAATTCTGTCGCTCTTTCTACCGCCGAAGCCGAGTATATTACCGCAGGTCATTGTTGCGCGCAATTGCTTTGGATGAGGCAAACCCTTAGAGACTATGGTTACAAATTAACCAAAGTTCCTCTTCTATGTGATAATGAGAGTGCAATCCGCATGGCGGATAATCCCGTTGAGCATAGCCGCACTAAACACATAGTCATTCGGTATCATTTTCTAAGGGATCACCAACAAAAGGGGGATATCGAGATTGCATATGTTAACACCAAAGAACAATTAGCCGATATCTTTACCAAGCCATTAGATGAACAAACATTTACCAAACTTAGGCATGAGCTAAATATTCTTGATTCTAGGAATTTTGATTGATACTTTGCACACATAGCTCATATATATACCTTTGATCATGTCTCTTTCATGTGCTATGACTAATGTGTTTTTCAAGTGCATATTTTGCTAAGTCATAGATTGAAAGAGGAAATGGTGTCTTCGGCGAAGACAAGGCTTCCACTCCATCGAATCATTCATCCTTCGCCGTCGCACAACTCTCCAACTTTGGTATAATCTTCACTCATATACTATTTACCATAGGGGGAGAAAGTAGTTAACAGGGCTTATATTTCACTCACAAGTATCCGTTTTTGGCGATTCATGCCAAAGGGGGAGAGAATATTAGCCCAAAGTAAAAGGACCGCACCACCACCAATTTCACCAATTTCAAAAAATGTAGTCTTTTAAATTTGAGTTAAGAAAAGAATTTTTCAATTGGTATCTTATTTTGATATAAATTTCAAATTGGTATACCCTCTTCAAAATTAATATCTAAAACCCTCTTGAACTCTAAGAGGAGGATTTCATTAAGGGGGAGTTTTGTTTAGTCAAAGAAAAGCATTTGAAACAGGGGGAGAAAATTTCAAATCTTGAAAATGCTTCTCAAAATCTTATTCATTTACCTTTGACTATTTGCAAAAGGACTTTGAAAAGAATTTACAAAAGAGTTTGAAAAAACAAAACAAGTGGTGCAAGTGTGGTCCAAATATTTAAATTAGAAGAAAGCCATCCATGCATATCTAGTAGAAATAATTATTGGTTTCATTCCAAGTAACCTTTGCACTTACATTATACAAACTAGTTCAATTCTGCACTTCTATATTTGCTTTGGTTTGTGTTGGCATCAATCACCAAAAAGGGGGAGATTGAAAGGGAAATAGGCTTACACCTTTTCCTAATTGTTTTTGGTGGTTGAATTGCCCAACACAAATAATTGGACTAACTAGTTTGCTCTAGATTATAAGTTTTACAGGTGCCAAAGGTTCACAATAGACCAATAAAAGACCAAGAAAGGGTTCAAACAAAGAGAGCAAAAAGACCACCGAAGTGTGCCCTGGTCTAGCGCACCAGACTGTCCGGTGTGCCACCGGACAGTGTCCGGTGCACCAGGGGATTCCAGTCTGAACTCGCCACCTTCGGGAATTCTAGGAGCCGCTCCGCTATAATTCACCGGACTGTCCGGTGTGCCAGCGGAGCAACGGCTACTTCGCGCCAATGGTCGTCTGCAAAACACATTCAATGCGCTACAGTGCGCGTCAGAGTCAGAGCAGCGCCAGAAGGCGCATCGGACAGTGTACAGTGACTGTCCGGTGTGCCAGCGGAGCAACGGCTACTTCGCGCCAACGGTCGTCTGCAAAACGCATTCAATGCGCTATAGTGCGCGTTAGAGTCAGAGCAGCGCCAGAAGGCGCACCGGACAGTGTACAGTGACTGTCTGGTGCACCACCAGACTGTCCGGTGACCCAGAAGACAGAAGCTCCAACGGTCGAACCCTAACGGTCGGGTGACGAGGCTGGCGCACCAGACTGTCCGGTGCGCCATGCGACAGACAGCCTCCCAACGACCACTTTTGGTGGGTGGGGCTATAAATACCCCCAACCACCCCACATTCATTGCATCCAAGTTTTTAGACTTCCAACACCTTACAAGAGCTATAGCATTCAATACAAGACACACCAAAGAGATCAAATCCTCTCCCAAGTCCAAAGATCATTCCAATCAAATAGTGACTAGTGAGAGAGTGACTTGTATTCATTTGAGCTCTTGCGCTTGGATTGCTTTTTCTTTCTCATTCTTTCTTGTGATCAACTCAATTGTAACCAAGGCAAGAGACACCAATTGTGTGGTGGTCCTTGCGGGGACTTAGTGTCCCGTTTGATTGAGAAGAGAAGCTCACTCGGTTTAAGTGACCGTTTGAGAGAGGGAAAGGGTTGAAAGATACCCGGTCTTTGTGACCACCTCAACGGGGAGTAGGTTTGCAAGAACTGAACCTCGGTAAAACAAATCACCGTGTCACACTCTTTATTTGCTTGTGATTTGTTTTCGTCCTCTCTCTCGGACTCGATTTTAATTCTAACGCTAACCCCAGCTTGTAGTTGTGCTTAAACTTTGTAAATTTCAGATTCGCCCTATTCACCCCCCCTCTAGGCGACTTTCACTAACGTCATCGACTCGAGCCAGGTGAGGGTTCATCGTGGAGGTTCATCGAGGTCTGCTGCTCGTAGCTCCCGTCGCTCCACTCAAGATCCAGCAGAAGTGGAGCAACTGCGAGAAGAACTTAGGCGACATCAGGATTACTTGAAGCAACAAGTTGCGCAACATGAATATTATGCTACACAGATTCAGCAACAGCAAACATTCATACAAGTAAGTTCAAAAGATAATAGCTTTCACTTTAAGATATGTATTGATTTAAAACGCTGATGTGAATGAGTTCGACAAATTTGTAGCAACTAGCATAGGCCCAAGGGATACACGTCCCGGTGCCCCCACCTCCCGTTCATTATCCTTGGTCTTCACCTCCACCTATACCTACATCTCCATCTACCGAACATCAGGTATGCATATTCATCATCATTTACTTGTTGTTAGTTATATTATGATGTAATTCAGCAAATGTCATTTGTACATGTATATTAGACCCCTCCAGCTACCTTGCCGACGCATGAACAAGAGGACGAGTTAGACTTTGTCGAAACCCTCTTCAATAGTGGAGGTATCGACCATTACTCTTCACTGTAACCCGATGGTGATCGACGACCGTGAGCTTCCATGTTATTGCGTTCTGATACTTGAGACTTTTATTATGACTATATATGAGATATTGTCTCTTATTAGTACTGGATGATGAGATGTGTCTTATTATGACTATGGATGAGACTTTTGTGATGTAATTGATGAGACTACGGATGAGACTTTTGTGATGTAATTGATGAGACTATGGATTTAAATATTGTTATGTGATTGTGTGTGAGATGTTTTATATATGTGAAAATATGTTGTGCTATATAGCTGTTGATATATTTGTTATGTTGTGGAATGTGGTGTAAAATATAAACAACATTTGTAATGCTGGTCAAATTAACTTTCTAGGGGCTGCAGTCAGCCGTAGGAAGTTAGCCAGCTAACTTCCTAGGGGCTACAGTAAGCCGTAGGAAGTTAGCCAGCTAACTTCCTAGAGGCTACAGTAAGCCATAGGAAGTTAGCCAGCTTACTTCCTAGAGGCTACAGTAAGCCATAGGAAGTTAGCCAGCTAACTTCCTAGGGGCTACAGTAAGCCGTAGGAAGTTACTCGTAGGAAGTTAGTCAGCTGACGACGCTGACGGCGTGAAACTGCTAACTTCAGAGAATCTACTAACTTCCGAGAGGCTTATTAAGCCGTAGGAAGTTAGTTAACTTCCTAGAGCCCCCTAGGAAGTTAAGCTAACTTCCGACAAAAAAATTTCGAGAGCCAAACTTCCGACGGGATGGCCTAACTTCCGAGAGTTTCGCTAACTTCCTAGAATTTAGGCCTAACTTCCTAGGGTTTAGGCTCTAGGAAGTTTACTATTTTGGTGTAGTGAATGCTCCCCAAGTGTTTGTGGTTCAAGCATTTTGGCCAGTTCTTCATTAATGAATACATTTGCCCACATGGTCTTCATCTGTGTAGCAAAAAGACGCAGTTTCTTGAAGCTTCTTTGATATATCTTGCATCTGAGACACAACATACTTGAGTGCTTTTGCCATTTTTTTGTTCATCTAAAACAATAAATAGAATTTAAACGATTGTGTTCAAGTGAAAAATTGAACCTGCAAGATGCATTGGCCAGATCAATCTGGCAGACAACCATCATAAATTTTGGAACAAATTCAAATTTAGAGACAACATCAGATGGCAGTTCATCATAGGGCACTTCACCAACCAAATAAGCTACCTGGACTGATTCTGGGACTTACAAATGCAGGCACCAACCACTGATCAATTACAGGCCAAGCAGGTATCAATCTGGGAATGCCATTTAGATAGAAAACACTTGAAACCCATAAGCCATGAGTTAGTTCTAGGATAACAGTCCACATGAATCACACCAAAAGTGCCATTAAGTTTGATTTTAGTAAAATAGATCAAGTGTATCATATAGTTCAAACAAATTAAATATAACATCATAGGGCACTTCATCAACCAAACAATAGTAGGTAAGACATTCGACAGGTACCACATGCCACAAAACAGCCCTCAACTTTGATTTTGGGAATCAGCTCAACACAAGGCAGACAAGATTAGCATCCTAGGGCATAATTTGCATAACAATCCACAATATTTCATATTTGCAAGCTTTTAGAATGCATACCTGACAGGAGGAAGCCAACGAGTCCTCAGCAGAAACGATGGTGGCACAAGTTTGATTCAATGCACATACAACCTTATTTTCCACATTCACAGTGGATTCAAGAACATCATAGGTAGCAACCACATCGTTACCTAAATATTATGTGGCGCAGAGGTCATCGACGACGACATATGCGACAAATGAAGCACGTACGGTGTCACGGGCAACATCAACAGCTGCGGAGCACTTCATGGCACAGAGCCGTGCAACCTCTTCCATGCCGGAATCCATGGCGGCTCGGACTAGGAAGCTAGGGTTACAAATGCTAGGTACAGAGGTAACGAGGAAGGTAGCAGCCACATAGAAACCGGAGAAGGCAACAAGAGGACCAGCTGGCGAGGGCACAACGATGGCGACGGTCACCGGATCAACGTCGGGAGACGACCGACATGATGGGGGAAAATAAAAGAGCGAGGAGGAAGAAACACACCAAAAAGGGAAGTAGAAGATGGGAAGAGGGAAATGCTCCACACAGAGACGACGACGACCATGAACGGGAAACGGAGAGAGGGGCATGACCAGAAGGAGGAAAATGCTAATGGTGTTCAGTGGAGCCCAATGCCAAATCTTTAAAGTCTCCACCATTATAATGTCATGTTTACAATTGGTGTCCTTGCGGTGCCATGTATGCGAAGTCCACCAAAGCCGGTGCCATGTATGCAAAAATCTCGTGCCCGAGCCTGATGGCCGGCCGGAGGCGCCGCGCTGCTGCATCGCTGGGTCTGACGGCCAAACTTTTTGCAATTTACTCTTTTTTTTTGAAAAAAGTCACGTTTGGATCCTTGGACAACTTAATGTCGTTTTTGACCCTTTGCTCGGCGCCATAGGCCGTGGCGCCAAGGTAAGACTGCTCGGCGCCTTGATCAATGGCGCCGAGGTACTGGCCTCGCTGGCATGCGTGGGCCTTGCTGGCGCTGATGTGGCTAAAGCTCGGCGCCATAGACCACGACGTCGAGCTCTGTCATGTGTTTGATATTCTGATAGCGTACATGGATAGATGTACTACATAGCTAGAAGTTTGCGGAACACCATCGAGTATAGATGGGACATCGATGAATTGATAAGCAAAGGGTGTCACGTGAATGCTCTGCTTCCGGGCCTAACTTTCTGCGGTACTAGCTCTGTAGCTGCCTAGGGTCCAGCTTCTAGCCAAAACGCTCCAACCTTATTTTATTACCGCACACGGTTCGATGAGGTTTGATTTGATATGATATTAACATTTTTATTGCCCTAATCTATTCGTACACAACGCTAGAACATTGCATGCACACATTTAATTGTATGTTACTAAACCTAATCGGTTTTTCTATTTGAAAAAAAATGCACAGCACAAGGCGCACGTTTATATAAAAAAACACTCAAGTCATCCTCTCTCAAAAAATGGAGGCCAGGGTTAGGCCAATTGCTAGTCCTTGCCTGGCTGATTGTGCGAGCAGTTCAATCAAGATGTTATCACATTTTTATTTACGGGAGCAAATCTGAACGCACATGAAGCCATGTCACCTTTTCCCTCTCCACTGTCAGATCTAATAACAGCGGCTGCCAACAAGCCCACCAAAATCTAGGCCTCGTTCTGTGTTTTCTCTTTTCCGGCGCCAGAGATAGCAACCCATCAATATTAACTTGCCATTTTTCTACACAAAAATAAAAGGAAAAATACACCTATACATATCCGTGACAGGAAACGTGAATCATCCGCGCTACTAAGGTTGGAGCATTTTGGCCAGTGACAGGAAGCTAGACCCTAGACAGCCACAGAGTTAGTACCGCACGAAGCTGGCCCCATAAGCAGAGCATTTACGTGCCACCTTCGCTTATCAATTCATCAATGTCGCATCTCATAACATCTCGTCTCATCTCCTCACCCACGTTTCTCTTTGCTCATTCGTCTGGACAAAGAAATATACCCGATAGTGTTATCTCATACCTCATTCGGCACCATGATTTATGGGGCCGAGCTCTGGCCACATCAGCGCCAGCAAGGCCTACACATGCCAGCACCTCGGCGCCATAGGAGTGTTACCTCGGTGCCATGGACTATGACGCCGAGCAAATGGTCAAAAAACAACATTAAATCGTTTAGAGGTTTAAACACATTTTTTTTTGAAAAAAAGTTAGGGCTAGTTTGGGAACCACATTTTTCTACGGGATTTTCATTTTCCCAAAAGAAAATTAGTTCATTTTTCCTTGAGAAAATAGGAATCACTTGGGAAAATGTAGTTCTCAAACTAACCCTTAGGACTGATTTAGTGACCCGGTATCACGGAAGGATTGAAGAGGATTGAAGGAGAAATTAGTTCATTTACTCTTCAATCCCCTATGATCCTCTTGTCACCAAATCGATCATTAAATTGCAAAAAGTTCAGGTCTGACGGCGAGGAGGCTGCTTCGTGTCAAGCGAATACCGAAAGACGCCTTCTGAAAGCAAACACGGAAACTGAGAACACGAGCAGAAGACACTCGATCGCATAGGTACATACAGTAGCACAGCCGCGCAGACTACCACCAGTCGGACACCCGCCCCGAGCTCCGGCTATGAAGGAAGCCGCCGCCGCCGCCGCCGCCGCCGACGCTTTTTGGGCGTCTAATGCCGCCACGCCCGTCCCATCCGAGCCCATGAGATCCCCTCCTGATGCTGAAGCCTCCGTTGATCCTACCGCTGTCGGTGACGATGAGCACGACTCCAAGGAGGTCGTTCTGCGCAGGTACTTCCTCCAGGAGTGGGAGCTGGTCTCCGCGATCCTCCACCGTGTCGTCGCCGGCGGCGGCGTTGCCGAATCCGCCGATGTCCATAGGATCCGCTCTATCGTAAGCACTCTTCTATCCCTATTTCCAAATGCTCCCTGCCGCTGAACCTTAGATCTCTGAGAGAAGAGGGTGTAGTTCTGAGAGCAACATTGGCTTTTGTTTGTTTATTTTAAAGGATGTAATCTACTTTAGCGTCTGATTTAAATGCACAACAGCCAAATTCGAATAGACCATGCACAATTTCTTGCAATCTTTTAGTCGTCTAGGAGGCAGTTAAAACTGTTTGGTCGAGGTGGTTGAGGTTAGTCTGTGAATGCACATTTTATTGCTAATATAGGCTAGCAAAAGCTCATCTGAGATACAAATGACCTACATAAATCAATCCTAGGTCCTAGAATGACATGTTATTTAGGAATTACATTCTGCTTTCCTGGGTAAATAAAATGGTTTTGGGGAGAGTTATGATTAATGATCGATTACCACCTCTATAGATAAAGGCAAGAGCAAAGGTCCACATGATGTGAAAACTATTAACATTAGGAAAACAATTGATGTTTGACTTAGAACAAAACCAAATCACTTCACATTTTGGAACAGGGGGATTAATTTACTTTCTTTGGCTCACAGATGAATGATATATTAGACATCCACATGGTCTCCTGAGTACA